>JACCHW010000003.1:960000-5760000 GCA_018907185.1 Platyscapa corneri
TTTTGTACTTATTACACTTACTTTATTTTCAAACTAAGAATCCAATGAACCTAGCGACCGAGAGTTGATAATCAAATATAGTACATAATATATGACCAAAGGCACAGAAAGAACAAATGTAGATAATTTAATATAAATGAAATATAGTATTGGTATATGAATTGATGTATATTAAGCAAAAGAAATGTTGATTTAGAATAAATGGTTCTTATGGTGGTTTACATATGTTCTCCTTGGATTTGTAAATGCTGTTGGCTAATGAAAATGTTTCGGTCGCCTGGTTCAAAGTGATTAATGGTTACTCGGTAGGTGGAACCCACTTGTTGCACTTATTCGTCTAGATTTATACACATAGATATATTTCAGTTGAGCCTTCGTATTATGATGTTTCAAGAACCTGGAAGGCACTAAAAAAAATCAGAGTTTTATCAAAGATCCTTTAGTTTTTTGGTTAACGACTATTTTATAAAACCTTGGCGCATTAATAATTTTTAATTAAATCAATTTTAATATAAATAAATAATAATAGATATATATATTTATATATATGTAATATAACTATCTGATGTAGTATTTTATAGAACAAAAAATAATTGATGTAATTTAAAAATAATTTATTATTCGAATGGTGATTACTTTGAAGGATAAAAAATTGTTCAAGTTTAATGAGCCATGTGATACATATTTAAGAAAAACCACTAAGAGTCATATGCGTAATCAAAAAAAAAAAAAAAAGAAAAGCTCTGTAAACACAGATATACACAAAATATATTAATTAAATTTATTGATCGCACAATTGAGATACACGGGCACGCAAACATCTGCATGATAAAGGAATGGGAGAGAAACGAACCTAATAAACGTGGAAATGTAGCTTCGCATATAAAGAACCAGAATAAACCTGAAAATAATGAATTAAAACTTAATCGAAAATGTATTAAAGAAACATAACGTGTTTGTACATGCTTTCACGTACACTCGATTTCGACTACCCAAGAATTTTTATATTTATCAAAAATATGATGACGATTCTGCTCTATTTAGATAGATTTTTTTAGAACATACATCGTTTCCACGCAAATTAAACTAGGTCGAATTATTAATGCAATATATGTGTGGCTAGATTATAGTGTCTCAGCTTGATTTTTTTTTTTATATACCTCACATCGATGAAGCTTATAAGAATAGATTCTTGCAACGACGATTTTCTAGTCCAATTTATTTATTTTTTATTCTCTTTGTTTTTCTTAATAAGATATTAACATTACCATGTTATCATTATTCCTTCTCTGGAATATTTATCTTCTAAAAATGGTTGCTTTTCATACAACAATGAATATACAAGAACTTTTTTGTTCTAAGTTCAATATTCATTCTTATCAAATACTCTTCTTACGAGTTCACATTCACAAAATGGTTAACAAACTAATTGTATTGTATTATTTATTTTTGTCACATTCATATTCAAGATATTTTTTAAAAATATTATTCATCTTGTAATTTGTACTGATTTATTCATTAAGCATTATAAATGAATACGTCAATGTATATTTCTACATAATTGAACTATGGTTTAATTTTCGTAAAGGATTTTTATTGATTTTATATATTTCATCGAAAAGTATCAAAGGAAACGTATGCTCGAATTATATTTTAATATTCTAAGATGAATTTTAACGTGAATAATTCAATAAATAGAATTCTGAATTATGTTTTTTTAGAGATTTAAAAAAAAAGTAGATAATGTCGTGTCTGTTAATGTTGATGTAACGTCGTTGCTGCCCAGTAATATTTTAACAGTGCTTTTGTAAGTAAATTTTCTCAAAATTGAAAAGCTTTCTTACTTCTTTCCGTTTCTGAATACTCATTCAAACCCTGTCAAAACTATCTTCAGTTCAAAATCTCTTATTCTTTATACGAGCACATTTTTCTATGTATATTTTTAAAAAGTTACTGCTTAAAAACTAACAACTTTCCTCTAAATATGTGATTTATACTTTCTATTAGGAAAACAAAATTTTCTTATGATTACGTTTCCCCAATTAATATCGAAATAGTTTGAAGGAATCTAAAAATAAAATCAATTGAATCAAACGTCCAACTAAACATGTGAAGATACATAAAAATGAAAAAAAACATAAAAAAGAAAAGAGCCTAATCGCGACAGGTATAGTGTGAGGGAAACTATTAAATAACATGGAGTGATATAAAAAAAAAAGATCAAAACGCAACAAACCAAAAGGAGTGCAACAGAGAGTGTTCGTATAGTATATGATTGAATTCTCAATATAATGTTAAATGTGCCATAAATCTATACTGCGTGTATGGGATTGTAAACGATCGTGATCAAACAAAAAACTGCTACCGAATAAGTTTCAAAATCATATCAAAACAAGACACGTAAATAAACGTCTAAAACTTTTCGTGCGTTTGTATACAAAAAGTTCGGTTGTAAATTGCCTTCGATCGAGTCAAGGAAAGATTTAACTCTCCGAGGTACTCCTTTAAAATTTAACAATTGTATAATCTTACTAGAGGTTATACAAAAAGAAAGAAAACTGGTGTTAAATTTAGAAAGTGCGAGTCTCCAGCGCTTCGTATCAAACATAACATTCTTTTGATAGGATACACCGTTTTAGAGTTGAAAATTACGAGTCCCCGGGAAAGTTCGTTCTTTTTAAGATGTCAAAATAATAATAAATTGTTATTTATTCCGACCGTAGGCTCGAATAACGTGAAATAGATTATACAAAAGCAAAAAAAATATGAAATTTAGCAGACATATCATTTAAGGACAATACACTAATTGTTACGGAAACAAAGTTTCTACTGAACCTAATATTAATAAAAAAAAAAAAAAAATATCAAGCAAGATAATCTTAATCTATAAACTGAGTCTTTCTTCTTGTTTTAAGATTTTGCAATTGTCAAATTAAAACTGCACAAATAATTTTTTTTTAAATTCAAACTTAGATACCAAGTCTATAGATAAGGAGGAGTTTGTAAACCAAGTGAATATTTTTACAGGTTTATAAATATTGCATACATCATTATAATTCTATGGATTATATAATTTTAATTTCACATGATACTAAGTGATAAGAAGAAAGACTTACATATATAGGAATATTTGAATTTAAAATAACTAAGATAGAGGGACGCGTTGGAGGCTGCGTGCATTCGAAATTTATAAAACAAAACAAAAAATAAATAAACAAATAAAATATATCGTATTTGTGGAGTAACGAAAATAATCGGAGGTTCAAGAACTAAGCAATGAAAAAAGTAACGAAGATATGCATGAATTGTACAAATGAGTCCCTCCACGTCACAGAAAAAATATATATGAGAAATATTATATATATATATTAAACAAATTGATAAATATGTGATGTATTTAAACTTAAATGGTATGTGGTATTATAATATTACATATTTGTACATAAGGCGAACTTGTGCCATCTGAATAAATTAGGAGAGTTGTGCCGATAACTGTTAAATGAAGAAGACCATCACACACACTCACATTCACACAGCCATCTTAGACCGTCGATATCAAATTGTTCAAATAAAAAGATTCTTAAACTTATTTATAAGTAAAATACGCGAAATCAAAATGATACCCTATGTTCTATAAATTAAATTAATTTTAATTATATTCAATTTTAAAGTATTCTTGAACCAAATTGAATTCTTTAACTATGTGCAAAATCTGCATAAACTCTTTAAAACCCTTCACTAAATTCACTCAACTGAAATATACGGATTCACTATTGATCGGTTAACTATAAATAATAGTCAAGAATAATTGGATATCTTGATGACACGGTCTCAACAAACAACAGTCAGTATTCATACATTTAGAGACATTGATTCACAGAGATTTCGACTATTTTCTTACAGCATAATGATTAAATAAATATACATGATATAGAAAACTAAAAAATAAATGCATTTATAACTATTAGCATAACGAAATCATCACATCTAGGTATATTGGTGCAACTCGATAAGTAAAATAAAAGGAATTTATAATGGAAACAAATGTGCTCAAAATACTTGTATTACAATGAAAAAGTTAACTAAGAAATCGGCTGCGTTATAAAATGAGTAAAAATTATTCTGGGTTCTTGTACATAAATTTTAATCTATCATCTTTATACCTATTATCTATTACATACTTTTAATGTTATCCTGTTTCTACAACAGCATGGTTCTTTATACTATTTCTATTTAATGTCAATCTATCATCTATTCAAACTTTTAATATTTAAAAATCAAGTAACAATTAATGATGATCAAATAGAGCTTTTCTAGAATTAAGTGTGTAAACAATCGGCCAGCTGTAGAATAAATACGTGTTCGCGAGTCATTTTTCTACAATAAATATCTTAATCAAATTTTAACTTTAATTTTTTATCTGACATTAAGAGCGATGTCTAAACGTTCGATAATAACACTAGATTAAAAATTTTTGTTCTTCCAGAGTACGACGGATGTACTCGGCGAAAAAATGGTATATGTATAAAATGTAAAGTAATATCTCCTTTTTCGCGTAATTTATTGCCGTATATTTTTGTTACGAACTTTGTCAGAAATAAAAAGAAAATCAAAGTTGTTATAGATTAAGATAATTAAGTTAATTTGCAAAACCAAAAAGTAAAGACTCATAATCAAAAAGATCTTTACCTTTGTGAGCAAAAACAATTTTCCACACATCGAAGGAGTCGCCGTCTTTTGCGGTGCATGAATAATTTTATCCTTGTACAGATGGCATAAAAATTCTTCATAGCAATATGAATTGTATTTATTAGAAAGCGAATGCACTATCGTTGCTTTTGCACTTATTGGCTCTACTCTATAGTTTTTAGTGATAATGAACTTATTACTACTATATATCTACTCAATTCAGATCCTTGTAAAATCATAAAAAAGATTAGTTCAATTACGTAGCTCAAAACAATCATTAAAAATTTTACATTTCGGAATAATTAATCTTCTAGAATTAGGGACTTTTGGCTTATCTCCATCAAACATCATTATATTAATTTACATTTTTTCTGATAAATTATAATATAAAAAACGAAGCATTTACATGTACTTAATATAAATAATTTCGATTCATTAGATAATATTTTTAATCGCATAAATAATATTTAATTTATAACTTTCGCTGAACTAATAATATTAATCTTAAAATAATACTTTTATAGTATTTCAAATAGATTATATCAATTTTTCTAATTCATAATAGTTGATATTAAGGAAAAAAATTTAATAATAAAGAAATTTAAAATAAAATTATGCCCTAAGCAATATGGACAATATGTTTTACTTAAAATAATCTATTAATCTACATTTTTGCGCGTCAACTACAGCTGGCAGTATTAATTATTTTAATTTGTACGAAGTTAATTATCATATTTCAGCTATTAAATCTTTTATATTTTCTTCCTATAGCAAACTTTTTAATCATTATTGTTTCCTGTTTTTATTAGATGTACGATTAGTAACTTTTCATTATTTTAATTTTTTTACCAGCCGTGTACCTTCATTGTTTTTTATGCTTAATTTTTTTAAAAAGATTTAAAAACTTCCTAATACTATTCTATATAAATAATAAAGTAACTTTTTCTTCTTTATTATTGTTATTATGTGAAAAATATTTATTTTTTATTAAAATATACCGCATGAAGTGCTATCTAAGAAGAACATTTTAGTCAATTCCAAATGAGATACGATAAGGAGTCGTAATCGTTATGACACGACCCACTTACCGATAATTACAAAAACATGATGCCAAAGTGAATCGATACCCCATGAATCCATCATTCAGTAGATGGAATGAAAAAACAAGTCCTTGGAGAAATCGTAAATAGCTATTAAATGATTGAAACAAACATCGTTTCCGAGAAAAAAGTTTTGAAGCAATAAATTAAATTAATTTGAAAAAAATATTACTTATTATTACTTTTTCATAAGCTATGATTATAAATTTTTCGTAAAAAAAATATATATATATTATAGATTACCTTAATTCAATAAAGTTAATTCAATTAAAAGTTTAAGGTTAATTTAGTTGCAATTTTAAAACTCCGTGTAATTTCGATTGCACAGACTTAAAAGTGAATTCAACTTAAAAAATCAAATAAACCCTAACAATCAACAGATAATTAAGAGAATATTATAAAAGGAAAAGGGATTTGTCGCGATAAAAGCACAAAAATGTAAAGTGATCGAAATAAAATAATAGAAAAGAGAATTACGATGACCAGTAAATTACAGTTTTAGCCATAAAGGCAAACACCTTCGCGCATCAGTATTATGTTAAAGCGATAATTATATATTACATTAGTACCTATATATATTATATTGTGTATACATATGTACATACATATAAACACACGCATATGCATACATACATACATCCATACAGACATACATACATACCACTTTATTTAATATAAACAGTGTTTATGGAAACGATATAATTCTTATGATATGTATTGATGCAAAAGCTAAGAGTATATTATATATCTACGTAAGATGTACAGAGAGTAAGAAGGCAGCAAACGAACGAAAAAAAAGTACTTTGAACTCGCTAGATAATCTCGGTGTTATTTATTAATTAGTGAAGAAAAAAGTGTATGAGAAAAATAAATATCGCGTTCCCATTCTGTCGTGAACACGTCGACTCTAAGAAAATATATTTCTTTCCTTTCCCTAATATAATCATTCTGGAAAAAATCAACCTTAAATGTGAACAACAACAAAAAAAACGAAAAAAAAGAAAAAGAAATATATTGTAAACTTAGAAATCGCTGATCGTTCTCGTAGTTACAGTAATAAAATGTAATAATTTAATTTATCTCTATTGGTTGTCTTTCGTTTCATTTTAGTGCAATAATGGAAACAGAAAACTAATAAATCCCGATAAGAAATAATAAAAATATAAAACCGGAAAAGAAAAATCAAGTATAAACGATCAAATCAAAATGATGAGAACAAGTTTTCGAATTTGGATTTTAATAAAATAAGGATATATAAAAAAATTTATCGCAACGAACGATGAGGAGAGTCGAAATATAAAGTGGAAGAGAAATAGTGTATAACTGAGGTAGGCCTCTCAAAATGAAAATTAAATAAGTTAAAAACAGAACCTATTAAAATACATTGCAACAAGGATAAAAAAAGATATAAGAGAAATGGTTTTAATACTGAGATCTATAAAAAATAATCTAATGTCGTTTATAAATGATAAAGTACGGAATATATAAAGAATATATTATATATATGTATACATGCACACACGTACATATATATATGGAATATATATTCATATATATATATATAGTTATATGTACATTAGAACATTGTACATATAATATATATGTACGTTGTACGATGACAACTATTTTCTTCTATGGATATTGTGAATGACTGATGCGTATTATTTTTCAACGAGCCAACAGCTCCATATCCGCTTCCTTTTCACGGTACTGTCTCAACAGAACTTTAAAATTAATTATAAACAAATTATAAAGGTGAAAGATTTTGAATAGGAGACAAACAAAACTATTATAAGCCGTGATTGGAAGGGAGAAAAATGAAACTGTCGACCCATTGGCTACTTTGACACCGAGCTATAAAAAAAACATACAAAAAAAAAAAAAAAATGGAAGTGAATATTATATATATTAAATAAACAAAAATATGATGTGTAAGCAAAGTGCCTTGTGTTCTGGTAACTAATCGTTGACTTTTAACTACGATATTTAAATAAATGGCATGAACGAAAACAAGAAATATATATATAGAGAAAGCGAGAGAGAATAAGAAAGATAGTTTGTGCGTATGTATCAAAGAAATGAAACATTTTGCCAAAAATCAGCGCGAAAGGATAATGTAGAGAATAGTAGATGCTTTTTAAAGAAAAAGTAAAACAGAACCAGATTGATTAAGTGATGAGGCTCTATATAAGGAAATAAATGATGGATGATATTTGCATTGATAGTATGTATATTTAAGATAAAATCACTGTGTATTTGAACAAAAATAAATAAAAAAAAGATGACACATGCGATTGAATCTAATAATAAAACAATGGTGTTTAGCCTCCATTCGAGTGAATATTTTTCTTGATATAGCTAAATTTTTTAAACTTCGGACAATGTGTAGATATCATTTCTATACGTACGATATGATTCGGACATATGGAATATTCAGAAAAGGGTGTATTTTCAAAGAAGATGTTCACACCTGTTGATATAACTAATATCAGAATAGTCGATCTTATTTTACGAAGAATTCAATCGTTTCTATATGACATCAAATATATTAGAGATATTTTATTAATGAAAGAAAAAATTCGAAAACACTATGCGAAAGACGGTTATTCATTCATTATCAATTTCAATAATCGAATGAATCGTCGCATCAAATTTGAAGTAAACTAATAATCAATAAATTTGGAAGCTAAACAATTTAAATTAAATAGACGAAAGTTTGTATACGCGTGCCAAAGAAAACTGCGTTTATATAATGACATTAACTGTTCCACTTTACACAATTCCATATTTTCTCACTGCCTATCGAGCAGAAAAGTCTTTGAGAATTACGAAAAAATTTAATCGTTTACTCGAGCGCTTTTCAAATATGTATTAAGCACTTTACAATACGTTTGACATTTTATTTTCAAAAAAGACTTAATTCTTATTATATGAATAACTTTATTTAAAAATGCTTTTAGTCACATTAGTATTTCTTTTCAATTATTTGAGTAAAAAAAGTTTTGTATAATTTTGAGCAAAAACTTAAAAACAAAAATACTCGAACAGTGTTCATCGCGCTTATAGAAAAAATAAGAACAAATTATGAGATGTCGATATGAGAAAGATATTTCCCCTACCATTAGTGAGATCCCAAATGGGTCTTTTTCATTCTGGCGAACCAAATTAGAAGATTACAAAGTCTAAGAAATATCATCTTAATATTGGTTTTAAAAAATGACTTTTTCTGATTGTTAAAAAAACTGCGTATTTTACGAAATATATTTAACATTACTAAGTTATTACATATTAATTGTCAAAATAGCAGTATAGAAATACGTAAATAATCTTATAAAATATCAGAACTTAAAAAATCATAATTTTTGTTCATGGAATTATTTTTTTTATTCTCAACCGAATAAGAGAATTTTTTAAACATATTTTGATAATATAATTCACGAGTGTTTATACATTTACGTTCTTGAAATAAACGAATATACACAAATATTCCAATTTAATACTTTATGTTTCTTATTTTCTTCAAAATGCGATTGGTAGTCTAATCATTAAAGCTTAAAGAAATAAAAAATAATGACCGATATTATGAATGAAAAAGACCCTAACCAGACAATCCTTCTAGTTAGGTAGACTTTAAACGTCTTTGTGTACGTAAGAAAACGAATGTGCGCTAACGTATACGTAGAAAGTATTAATTTCTAGGTTAAACTTCATCTGGAAAAGAAAGATAGATAATGAATGAGTGATTTTCTATGAAATACTTTTCTCTGATCAAGTTTTTTCGTCACCTCACCTCCGTCGTAATCTATAATTCATTGTATGTACCATGCGAATTATAATTATATAATTGTTATTACCTATTGTATCGATCGTAATTATTACTATTGCGTGGGGCGAGATATACGAGCGATAACGACGGCGATTCGCATAAATTTTCGCTTTAAAAGAATAGATGATACTGGCATTCAGTGTAGTTGATTGTACTTTACATTTAAGTCTCTCTCACGACTTTTTGCTGACATGAAGGTACTTTTTCGCCTTCTCGCGATTTATAAAACAAACTGCAAGCAAACTTTCGTGTTGTTCTCGTAATACATTGTTGAATATATAAGACGTAAAGTGGAGGCAAAGGAACGAGGCATAAGAACTGAAAGTGCACGTGAAATAACTAATTGAAAAGATTGTTGCTATCGCACGTATTTTTTCAAAAAGAAAAAAACGAAAATCGCGGTGATATTATTTTCATTCAGTTTGCTAATATGTGTAACATACTTTTATGGGGCTATATTATTTTTAGACAATTGGATATATATTTAAATGTATGATAAATTGTTCGTCTCACGATAGAAAATACGGTTCATCGTTACGATATAGCGAATTTCTTCTTTGAATGTGTGGTTGCGTATAGCATAAAAATATTTTATGCGTATGAAAAGGTTGAGCTGATCGGACGACTTGGTTATGTGAATTTTAAAATTTTAAAATATAAGAGAGGATAATTGGGAAACACATGCAAGTCTTTCGGTCGCTTGCATAAAACTTTAATTATATTGTACAATGAGCGTAATTTTTCGACTATGTTATAATACTTCTGTAAATTGTCAGGATCGAATAAATTTGTAACTCAAATCTAATTTACAGTGTGTGTTTGTCATAAATATAGAACGGGCGTTTGTTATTTCGTATTTCCTTCTTATAGTCAATAGTTACTTTAGTGTTTTGAAAAATTAAGAAATATTATATATTTATTTTCGATCCGTTCCATTATATTGTGAAAAATTAATTAGAATCTTTTCTAAAGAAAAAGAAATTCTTCAAAACTAAAAATAATTGTACAACAGTTAAACTCGTGTATCAGCTCAAAATCGCTCAAATAATTATGTCGGTTTTATACAGTTTCAAGTAAATTTTGTGCCAATGTTCTTGAGTAATCAGATTCCTAGTATTGATAAAATAAAAGTTATTAAAAGAGCAATCATCGATTTCGTTTTAGTTAATTTACTCAGATGCTTATTTATAGAATATTTTAATGAAATGATTAACTTTTTATAGAGATAAAATTAAAATTTATAATATTAAACTTTAGTTTATTTTTATCATTATTTAAACAAAAACATCGTAATAATCTGGGGTGAAAAAAAACAAAATTAAACATATTTTTTCTGATGAAAATAATTTATTTTTCTTTTTCCCGCAGAAAAATCAGTATTTGATTGTTATAAGACTTTTTCGACACTAATATTATGGAACAAAAGTCAATAAAAAGTTACAAAAGTTTTCAAAATTAAAGCATCTCCAAATGAAATTAATAATAAAAGTATAAGAAATAGAGAGAAAATGAGAGAAAGAGATAGTGAAAAATTAGGATTAAATAAATTAATAATATAATTAATAATAATAATGATTACGATCATTCAATTATTTGCAAAATTTTCCTTTAAATTATACGTGCATTTAAAAATAAAATGGCATACATTCTGCCATAAAGCAGAAGTGGCACTTTCACTTATTTGTAAACACTAAAAAAAGATTTTTATTCGCATATTGTACAGATTAGTATAATTTACAAACTTGCAAAAGTATAATTGTCCGTAGATATAGAACTCAGTACAGATAGACGTCAAATCAATTCAATTCAAATCAATTCAATTTAATTTATTTTAATTTTATTTTATTTTCATACTAACAGTTTCATGTGAATTTATCAAGAGTCTTCATAGTTATACATTTACACATTATCAATTGATAATATACATTTTATGAATTACTATATTTACATATAAATTGTGTCGATAGAAGGATAATCAAAAGAAAATATTGCTATGAATCTTCAATTATTGTTCTTAAACTTCAAAATAATTTTATTACTAAACAAGAAGTATAAATTAATAAAACATGAAAATTTATTTTCAAATTTTATAATCTTCATCGCCATTGTTTGCTTATAAATATATAGTTTCATATTTCGGATTCGAAGATGGTGAAAGCTTTTTGATGGAATAATTTATTTAATTGGTCTATTCAATTTCCTAAACAATATACTCAATAATAAGCTTAACGAATGCAAGTAATTATTAGTTATTATTTTTATATTCTACTTTTCACTCAGGTATGAATATTTACCTTCTTGTAAAAAAATTAAATAATTTTTTTATCAGCTAATCTGAATTTTTTTTAAAGAGTAAAAGAAATAAACGGGAAATTTTATTTTATAAAAAAATGATTTTTAAATCAAATCAAGATTCATTTTTTTATAATAAATAAAAGATCGATTATGATATTTTAATATTTAAGTATTTTATTTATAATTTATTAAAACTTTTCTGTATTTGAAAAAAAATAATTTCTTTTTAAATGAAAAATAAACTAAGTTCATAAATTAACTCTATCAATCGATAATCATATTTATATCTATATTTATGAATAAACCGAATAAATATAAAATATATTCTTCAAAAAAGAGCGATGAAGTCAATAAATTTCGTGTTATATATATATATTAATATATATATATATATATATATATTTCATGCGAAATGATAATATCTAAAAGAAAAAAATGAGTACACTATGTCCGTTCGTTATTATATTATTGTTATTGTATTCTCTCGCGATTATGTAAGATTACGTAAAAAACTTTCTAGATATTTTGAAATAAAGAAAGTGAAAAATAAAAAATCAAAATAACTGTAATTAATCTATATTAACATTTGAACATAAGACTACTTGAATGACTCGGAACTAATGAATGAAAATTCACTTCCATGAGCTTTACGTGAAGCTCTTCCATACAATGTCAATCTGGACAATATTTTCTTATGAACTGTGAACGCACATATAAATTAATAATGAATACTAATAAAAATATACAAGTATTTTCATTCTCGCTAGTTATGATGTAAATAAGTAAAAACTATCTAAAAACAGCATGTATATAAACTTATTTTTGTCTATCTATCAAATAAAAAAGAAAATAATAAAAATTAAATTTAAAATTCAATTAACGTTTTGAATTTAAGCAGAAAAAGTAATTTTTTTGAATATTGCATACTATAAAATATGTTTTATAACTAAAAATTAAAAAAAAGTTATGCACATTAATGAGAAAAACAATAAAAGAGTATTGAAAAATATAATTTCGTAATCTTACTAATTGAATGGTATGCAATTATGTATAATAAGTGCTAAAAAATTATTTTATTTTTGGTGAAGAACCATTAGAAACTCATTAGAGCATATAACACTATTTAAATAATACAGTATATCTAATAAATTTAACTCTCTGAAATAGAACGTACTCATTCATTAAAAGAATTTCAAATCATTGCGTTGAATCAAATAACGGAAAATACAAAATTCTTAACTAATTTGATGAATGGAACTGAGATTTTCCACTAAGGGAAGTGTAAATTTTATACAGCGAGAAACTATATATTTATATGTTTCAACATGAGTATGATAAGTAAAAAAAAAATTTTATCTTATTAAACTTTCTTTAAACAAACAGATAATATATAATGCGTGAAAAGACAACTTTAGACATATCAAAATGCTTTAAAAATGTATTAAACATTGTACTTGTATAAAGTATGCATATAATATGAAGAATATTGATTTTTTTTAAAATTACAGCAAAAAAGAATTCTAATAAAATGACATACATGATACAACATAACTATAAAATAAATATATAATGGAAATTTAATATAAATGTAATTTCATTTTATATTGGTAGTTCAAAACTTTGTGTGCATTAAAATACAATTTCATTTTTTTCATTTCATTTACATTGAAAAAATAATTTTTCGTAATAAATTATTTATTTAATATCTATCGTTAATAATCGTGAAATATAATGATTACTTTACCCAAAATATTATATTGAAGACATTTTGTAGAACTATAAAAATTATAATTTTATGATATCAATTTTCAATACTGTATTACTTTACATTCTTATAATAATTTTTAGAAATTTGATGATTTAAAATTATTCTCATCTTAATTGATACTTTAATAAATTTATATTTTGAAGTGATTCGTTAAAAAAAAAAACACTAAATGGACTAACACAATCTCTCTCTTTCTCTTTCTTTTCTTCTATTCATAGATAATAACTTATGTGACAAAATTTCTCATAATATGGGCGCTACTAAATCAAGCATTTTACATTAGTTGTCGATTAAAAATATCAGTGAGAAGAGTAACTTAAACACAAAGTACTCAAAACTTTTATGCAATTCATATTATGTCTGTGCAAAAATAATATTATTCATAAACGCTGCTTTTGGTGAAACAAGTGTACGTATACTTGTAATAAATACAAGACCTATGACACGATTAAACGTATTATGTGTATATAATAAAGTAAATTAATATATTGAATATAAGTATGACTGGTATGATAAGTGACAATTATTATGTCTACGATGCTCGTATAATTTATGTATAATATTTTCACAAGAGAAATGAAATGTGTGAAATAGCTCTAATAAGTTATCGGTGATTGTCGTACGACATGTAACAATAAACAAAAAATGCCGTAGACAATGTAAATGTAACTAGGAATTCTTATGTCCCAATTATTCTCTAACATTGTCTTTTTCAATTTCAACATCCTTCCTTAAATATCCTCTCTTCCACCATTATTGGCAAATGTAAAAATGATATCATATATATACATTCATACAAACATACATACATTTATTAATTGAATGTACATAGATGTTCTTATTATTGTTATTATTCTCGAAAATCGTAAAATTAATACGATCGACTTTTTAAACAAAAATTGAATGCTTTTATTGACTAATCCTAATGATGTTTCCTAGATCATAATATTTTTGTCAGCTATGATATTTAGAATTATTAAAAGACATTTTCTCAAAAACAAAGTGATTATTATTGGAATTTATTTTCTTACAAATTTTATTTGATTATATTTACTTATTATATAACTGAAGTTGATTTTATTTACCACAATATTTTAGAATATTATTTAAGTAGATTATAATGTTTAATATTAAATTCTTTTAAAAAAACTTTAAATACGCATGCGCTAAGTTTAAATACAGGTATGTGCATTCATAGGTTACACCATAGAGACATCTCACGTCATATTTTTAAACATTAAACGTTAAAAGTGTTTTCACTTTTTTTAAACAAGATCTCGTAGTTATAAGATAAATAAATTATTTGACAAAGTATGTTTTTTATTGCATTTGCAAAGTAACATTTTTATTTTTACAAGTTTTTTGTAAAAATGATGAAGTATTCGTGTAGTATGTAAGATTTTATTAAGGTTAGTTGTTCGAAACTTTTTGTTTTTATATCACAAAAGACCTCATGTTTATTTCACACATAACAACTTTCAAATATTTATATAGTGTAAAATTAATATTATTTTAATGTAAATAGAAATGGATTCATCGGAAAGTTCTTCAGAAGATGAATGTAATATTTATGTTAATGCAGCTTCTAAACTCAATGGTATGAATTCAATTTTATAAATTTTTTCTAATTATGTAATTGCATTGATATATTTTTTTTCTATTTATATTCGTTTTATAAATTCTGTACAAAGCACTAAACAGCCAAGCGAAAACTAAAAGTAAAGATGATATAGATGACATTGATGATGCTATCATAATTGATGATAGTCCAAAAAAGTAAGTTAAATACAAGTTTTTTTTTATTATTTGAATCTTTTCTTTAAAATTTTTAACATAATTAACCTTTGAATTTATAGTTCACCTAAATTAGAACGTAATCAAAGAGATAATGAAAGTACAAATGATAGTTCTTTTATAGATGACAGTTCAAATGATAGTTGTTATATAGAAGAGCCAAAACAACCCAATACAGGTAGACGTAATAATCGAGAAAACAATACAGTTATATGTATAGATGATGAGGTATTAGTTAGTGATACTAATGTCAGTAAAAGAATTACCCGTAGTTGTACCAAAAAAAAAAATATAGTATGTTTCAAATCATATTTTTTTAATTTTTATTTTTAAATAAATGTAACGTATTTGTATTTTTATTGTAGATTCCTACTAGAATAGAATCGGTAGTTATTTTAAATGATACTATAGAAGAAGAACTTAATAAAACATATAATTCACAGGAAGAAAATGATAGTTACATGGTTATAGGATCACCTATTGTTGAAAAAAAGAGCGATAGTGATAATTACGAAGTTAGCGTTAAAGTTTTATGGAGATCTAATAAAATGAATCGTTTTGAAATTCGAAGAGTAAGTACTATAATAAATTAATAAATGGAAACGGAATATAATCAAATAGTGTTTATAAAACTTCTAATATTTTAAATACATTTGTAATGCATGTGTATTAATTTTTTATAGTATGAAACATTCCAAAAGGTATTTAAACATTTTGCCAAATTAGAGGAAGTTCCTGAAAATCAAATTCTTATTACGAAAAAAGATAAACGTATAAGTCCTTTTGATACTCCTGCATCCATTGATTGGTCAGTTATAGATATTTTAGGTAGGTCACTGATCACTTAAATTTCTTTAAATATTTATAATTTTGTATAAATCTTTATATAATTAATATACACTTTTAATAGATGGAGGTATTGTAAGCGCAGAAATTGCTAAGAAAAATAACGAACATTCTACACAAGGTAAAGCACAAGATAATGTTTGCAAAATAAAAGTTCAAATTTCGGATAAAAAATCTTTAGTGGTAACGTTGAAACCTAATGAAAGACTTATTGGATTAGTTTGTAATTGTGCTGAACAATTAAATATCCCTGAATCAAAATTGAAGTTTTATTTTGATGGGGAATTAATTGATACCAATGAAACTCCTGAATCACTAGATCTTGATGATGAAGCATGCGTAGATTTAAAAATATCTGAATAATTATTGTTAAGAAATATTTTTCATATAGAGGTAATTAATAATTAAGTATATTGGTAAAACTTTTTTGAAAAAAAGTATATATATTTTATATTAAAAACAACTATAAAAAGAACTCAATGAATTTTATTCAACGTATTAAAGTTTGGTCATACTTAATTTTAAAAAAGCTTAAATTAATTTATTTTAAAGTATTTTAAGTTAATATTTTATAAATATTTCAACAGACATATTTGTGAAAAATATTTCAATTCTTAAAAAAAATTTAATTATTAAACCGTAAATAGTAAATTTAATAAAAATACACTTGAATAATATAATTAGAATAATATAATTAGAATTATATTATTTTTATTTTATCAATAGGTACATGTTATTGTATTAATTTTTGTTTTGACTGATTCTTGATTTATAAATCGCATATACATATACAGTCAAATCGGTATTTTGTCTTGGTATGCTTGCATGCATTGCACGTTAACGAATAATTACAAAGTAATCTTACAAGAATATTATACTTAGTAACGAGAAAGTAATTGATTTTTATTTTTTTATTTTGTGAAAAGTTTGTCTTGCTTTTAGTAAACGATTCGAGTTACCCATCATCTACATACTCTGCGTAACATTACATTTGTTTTTGTTTAATAAAATAATTACATAACTGCTTTTAGTTATGATTCATATTCACACGAATTAATTTTTTTTGACGTACTATGAAATTTTTATTTTTACAATTATTTCTAAAGAAGTAGAAACAGGGTTTATAAGCTTACCCATTCAAGATTTTTTTCTTTTAATATATTATCATAGAAACATTAAATTACTGCCACTAATTTATTTAGTACATTATTGAAAGTCAATTTTGTTTTAATGACTTTTTGTATTTTATCACATGTACTATGTAAACTATTTGTATTTAATAAGAAAATGTGCAAATGTGAAAGATTTTAATGTACATAGAAGAATTGTGTAAATGTGCATTATTGAAATTCAAGACGAAAGTTATGATTTAAAAAAAAATTAAATTTTTTATATTCAGATCTTTTTATTTTCGTTGTTTTTAAGATTTGTATTTAAATGATTACTTGAGAATATAGAATATAGATTAGCTAATAAGAATTTTAAATAAGTGAAATGGAATTCTTTATTGTGTGTGCATTAATATTTTAAACTTGTCAGTCATTTTTAGCCTTTTGTTCATCAAGCAAAATTAAAATCTTTATTCAAAATTGAAAATTACATATATCCATTTATACAAAATTATTAAAAATGCACTTAAAGACAAAATGAAATTATAATAACTAGTATATAGAGAATCTTACCGCTACGTCAGTTATTTTGTAGATTAAAATATGGCATCGCAGTTGAATGTATACATAAAATTTTTATGCATTGACCAAATGTATAGTTGAAATATTTATGAATCATGTAAAATATAAATTAAATTTACCACCAAATAAAATAAATATTTCTTTTAAAACTGTCTTGTTTCTTAAAATTCCGCATTATAGTTATCGAGATAATAATATTGAGAAGATTAAATACTGCAACTGACTATAAATATTGTGTATAATAAAATACATAAATAGTGATATTCAATTAAAAATATCGGAATAAAGACCTCGTATACATTCCATGTCATTACATTGTTTTTATAATTCTTTTATATTTTACTTTTCTCGCGTCAGTCTTCGTAAAACTTATAAGCATGTACATACAATTTTTTCGGCTCATTAATAAATCAGCACAGTTTCATACTGTCAACTAGTAACCTCAATAAAAACCGCAATAATCTCATAATCTCTGAACGAATTTGATTCGTGGCAAAACATTATTTTAATAGATCGATGACGCCTTCGCATCAGCATGTGCTTACTAACAGTGAGAATAACATTTAAGGCGCTCGTCCTAAAATTCCGACATAGTATTTGAAAGTACATTATGGAACAATCAGGAAAATCTTTTAGAAATCCTTATTATTTTATTTTTTATTTTTGTTCACTCTCATATTAACCGTAAGTTTTTATTTTTCAAATACTTAGCAATTTTTCCTTTCAGCTTTTAAATTGTTTCGGACGGATCATAAAATTTCTTTAAACGTCATAAGCTTAGAAATTCATAAATCTATATGTATACGTGCTTCGAGCTTACCAATTTAAATAAAATTAAAGCATTCACTTAAAACCTATAACGATTTCGCTTAAAAGTTATTAACGTATATCTTGTTCATATGTTGCTAAAAAAAATCATGTGTTATACAATAGGTATGTGTGCAACGAGATATAACAATATTTTTGATCGTATAAATACTAAAGTTAAAGAAAAGGAAAAAGGAATTATATAAAACTATTTTGAAGAACTAATTAATTTAATTATTAGTAACTTATATTTTAAAACAATAGATTTAAATAGTACACCTTTGAGAACATTGCAAATAACAAAAAACACATTTTTCACATTTTGCCACGTAATTTTAAAAGCTTATTTTAACTTTTCGTAGAAAAGGTACAGAAACTTGTTTACCACGTGTAATATGGAAATAGTTTCGAGCCAAGTAGTTTACACGAAACAATCCAATTTTACAACAAAAAAAACGTACAACATTACAGAAATTAATCATAAATTGAGCTATTCATTCTACGGTCCCGATAAATTAAACTGTACAATTCACTCGTAAACTCATGCACATCTTAACTCACGCCTGCGAACTTGAAAACCCTACTATTTATTAACAGTATATTATGTTATCGTGAACATTATATCTCGGTTATCGGCTTTATTAACTCTTGACACTTATATCGCGAAATATATATATATATATATTACACGCAAGATTCGCACAGAATGCGTTGGCGGTGGGCCCGTACAAAATTTTTAAAGAACACTGTTCATCGTTTCGGCTACAATGACGCTCTTGGCGTCCTCGCAGAGTCATGTCGATGAAGTACTCGTGGTCGTCGTTGTGTTTAAAGGCTCCGCGCGCCAGGAATTCGCCGCCTCGGTGATCGTCGTGATCTGTGTAAATAGTTGACATATTAGAATAAGTTTATAACCACTAGCTAAAAAAGGGAAGTTTTACAAATAACAAACGTTCTTTCATATTAAAATAAATATTCGTAAATAAATGTTACAATTTTATCTTGTTCACATTAACAATAATATTATCTATAAATTTTTTTCCTTTTCTTTTTCTTAAATATAAATATCGATCGTGCGAGGAGGGCTAGAATAAGAGCACAAGAGATAGTTTAAAAGTAAATGGGAGTCTTGAACCTTGTTATCGCAGCCAATAAGAGGCGTCTCCGCCGTCGTATCGTCAGCAGAGCGACTGCTCGTCATGTATTGATGAGGAGGCGGTATGTAGATCGGTTTTGCTGAGTGTCCAGGTGCCACTTGGGCGTAGATGGTCGGCTCACCGACGCTCGTCGAGGAGCTTGGGAGTCGGCGTGGAAGCGTCGACATGGGTAGTAACTGGGGCCGCTGGACGCTGGAGACGGGCACCGGCTGGTAGCAGTTGGGAGGCACTCGCCGATTGATCCTCAACGTCAGGTCGGCGTACTGTATCTTCGACGCCTGCCGAGAAATCGTTTCGTACAATTCAATTTGAACGCTTGCCTCTAAAACGAGATAGAGTCGTGAACTGCAGTATTATGACAACCTTCTTTCAATTTCCTTTTCTTTTCTTTTATTGCTTGTATGCTTTCGTATTCTCGTGTATTCATTTTGCTTTTAATGTCACGTATGTTTTTGGTATAAGGTTTTTTAGTTTGCTGACTTTTACGCTATTCCATGAAATAATATAAATTATTCGGATATTTTTGCAAAGAAAGTTTCAACAAACTCAAACTTCTTCACTTTTTATTTAATTAAATTTACTTAAATAATTGCATTATATTGTCTCATTAGTGTAATACATCCTCATTCCTTACATAAACACAAACAAACAACACAATAAGCATAAATGCGCATGTCTTTTTAATATTAAAATCTACATTCCATAGTATAAGCTCAAATAATTAGATTTAAAAAAAGTAAATGAAGAATATAAATATTAGTGAAAAACAGAATTTAATAACATCAAGCAAATATATTTAAATTATGTAAGTATCTAAACAAAATTAAATTAGTATTTATTAAATTTAGAGATTTTTATCTTTCTCGAGTTATGAGTTTGTTAATACTGTTAACATTATTAAATTTATGTTTGATGCACGTTTCAGAATGTATAAAATTGTTACTCGTTTTTTCATCAATCTAATTATTAATGCGTGAAAAATTCATATTAATAAATTTTAATGGCTTATATTATAGCTGGATATTATTTTATCTATTATTTCTGAAGTTGAATTTATAAGTTTAATTTTATATAAATTATGTATGTTTAGAATGATACTTCACACAAATATTTTACCGATTTTTGCGATTCTGAAAAAATATTTTCTATTAAATAATTTAAATTATAAAATTCATGTTTATTCTTAGCTATGCAAAAATTATTTCAATATTTGTCTGTTTATTATATTTAATATTATTTTAAAAATAAATATATTGGTTTAGTTATATTAAATATTACGAATATAGGTAAATTAAGTGTGGTTATTTTAAGATTTATAAATTAAATTCGATAATAACTGCTTTTATTATAACTTTCTAAAGATATATATATACGTGTACACAATAAAAAGAATATATCCATTGTTATATATTTATAAATTATTGATTTATTGTCTAATTTGTGTACAAATACTAGCGCTATGAAAGTTCCTCAAAACATTTAAGTGAGTAAGAGAGAGAGTGAGGGAGGGGGGAGAAAATATGGAAGATATTTTGCGAGAGAAGAAGAATGGGGGGGGGGATAGACTTTTAACGATTTTCGAATGTTCACCATTCTGAATATTCGTGCAAGAATAATCTGCGGTTACTCGATTATCCCTGTGAGTGAGCATAATTTGCTGTGCGAGTGGCGAGGATTCAACTACTAGCAGCAAATTCGTGATGTTCAGGAAATCTATGTTTTTTATAGAGCTCGCTAAATTCATATGGCACATGCATCACATTTACTAGATACGAAACTTGGGATCAGAATTTCTAATCAAATTTTAAGTGTCCAGCCTTAGCTAAACTAAATTTATAAACAAATAATATAAAAAAAAAAGAATTAACCAGTGATCAATCTTTTTTGTATAATATTTTCACAATTTAAATGTTAGAAGAAATACTCGATCAAATCATTTTCACTACGTATTATAATACACAGGAAAGTACATTTATTCATAGTGCAAATATTTTTGCACTAAATAAATAAATTTAATTCAATAAATATAAATTTTAAATGAAATTAAAAAATTTAAAAGATGTTTTTTAATTTCTGAGAAGAACATATTTAAGAATAAGCTAATAATGATATATAGCATATTATATATACATGTTTGTATACATATTATTAAGAAGTACGGATGTAGATATATTCAAACTTTATTTTTTATAATTGGTCTTGAAACCTTCCTTTCATTTTTTTTCATTTTATTAATTTTTTTATATCTTTTTCGTTTATAAACTTACGTTGTTTATCGAGTTAAGTGATCCTGGCTCTATTCGAGATGATGAATGCTGTTGTTGCTGCTGTTGTAATACGTAACGGGGTGAAGTTCCCTTACACAACTCTGCATACGAATTATCTGCAATAAATAATATTAGGAATGTATTTACATTAAATTAATTTTGAGTTTACAAGTTTATTGAATCCATTTGTTTGTATTGAAAAGTATATAATAATAGAAAATAAAAATTTGAGACACTTCTTACAAAATTAAAAAACAAATAATTTGTTATATAATATTTTATATAATAGGTTTAACAAATTATGTTATATAATAGGTTAAACAAATAATTTGTTGTATAATAGGCAAAACTCAACCTTAATAACTTGAATCAATAGCATAATTTATGGAAAATTTTTATATGAATTATAATTAAGATATAAATTAAATTTTAATTTTTAATTTAATTATATAGTGTTCTTTAAATTTCTTCCTTAAGATAAATATTTATTCCTACATATTCGAATAAAATGCTATACAAAAATGCGAAAACCTAATTTGTACATTAATTTTGAATTAATTTACTGAAACATGATCGTATTCTTTATGGTTTATAAGATTTTCATGGTGATTATCAACTTTCACTCAAAGTAGTAAGATAGATTAGTGATAATTATAAAACTATTTTTAAATCGATCAAAAATCATATTTTAATAAAAAATTTTACTCTTTGAAGACTAACAATTTTATTTACTTTAAATACGACTATAGAAAATACGAAATGAATGTAATAAAGTAATGAATGAATTAGTTAAAAAATTTTATCATTAGTTTCTTTTATAGTATAATTGAAACGTTATACCATTTAAAGTAACACAATTTTAAAGACAAAACTTAATTATTCCAATATGTCATATTAAGGAATTGATCTAGCCTATCTTGACATCCGGGTTTATCCAGAGTCCGAAACTATATAAAAGAACTAGTAGTTTTATTAAGATAAAAGTGCTGGAAAATCTGTAGAATCCCTCGAGACATCGGTATAATAGGTTCTCCGATAAAAGAAGTTTTTTAAAAAGAAAGAGAAAAGAAAGGCAATCGGAGTTGAAAATCAAAGTGAGCTGGGGAGACGGGACCGCATCTCCAAGTCAATAGGATCGTTGAGCAAGAGCAATATGAGTAACCCCCGTTAAATGCGGGCGCGAACCAAGGCACTGACCTGTAGCATGGGGAATGATGTCGGGATCTTTTTCGAAGCTCTCGACGCTGTCGCTGCTGAGGGGTAGAGAGGCTGTCTTGTCGTTTGGCGCCGTAAGCGTCGCCATACCACCGTCGTCGTGCTGCGAGTCCTTATCATCCTGGGGCCGGCGTCTGTAGCGCAGCTTCAACGCGAGTATGATGAGGAAGATGACGATGACGAGGCCTGCGGCTGCCCCTACTACGACTCCCAGCAATGGACCGGACAGCGATAGGATTACAGGTGACAACGCTAAGGACAGACGCAATTTATTTTCGATTCGTTTCCTTCATTGATCGACAACGCGCGTTTCTTTTACAATTTACTGCAGATTATTCCGTATCGAACAGCTTTTATATTTAAAGTAGAGCAATTCAAATTCGATCATTTTATAATGATTGGAATAGATCTATTAATTATTTATTAATGAAAAATAGTGTTGACATGCATAATTAATGAATACGCTAAATTCGTAGTTACTTTCAACAGTATAAATTTTATTTAATAATTCTCATGAATAATAAAACTTATTGACAGCATTAAAAATATTGTATTTTTAAGATCACTATGTGATAGAATTATCATATCGTACTCCATGGATTCATATCGAGGAAAAAATGAATCAAAACTATACTTTTCTACAGAGATTTTTCTCATAGTAAAATTTGTTAATCAAAGGATGCTCTTGCACTTGTGGAAAGGTTAATTATAGTGGAAATAGCTTCTTTAATATAAAGCAGTTTAAAAACTGTATTGATTTAACTTATAAAAAAATTTTTTACCCATAGAAGCTTTTTATATTTTAGAAAAATTCTTGCAATCTTAGTTGAAAAATTTTAAAGTAATGTTCAATCATATTTCCAGCCATAGTCACATATACTATATATGGCTAAGATATAAGATATTACAAAGAGATTACTTAAAGCATGGTAAAAAATATAAATTTTAATATTTTATAAAAGAAAATTACAAACATTAAATAATACTTTCATATTAATTAATAATAGTTATCAATACTGAATTGAAATAATATTCATTTCTTTCAATTTGTTTATTTATAATTATGCCTTCGAAACTTGTGTTTATAAAAATATATATGTTGTGGAAAAAATAAAGAGCTAATTAAATAAAAAGAATCTTTTTTTTAAATCATTTTTGTAACTATTCTTATAAATGTAGTATTAAAATAAAATTATTGATCATCGAAAAGTTTTTTTTAATAAAACTATTTTTTCACGAAACATCTTTAAAATAATATGAAAAGTACTTAAAAATAGTGAACAATTTTTAGAAACATTCAACTGTATTTTAAACACTGGAGGTAAAACTTTAACTAATTCATTTGGGGTACTAATGCTCAGTTTTTTACGTCTCACGATAATCCATTGAGAATCATATTTATTTGTTCTTATTAACTTTAACTTATATTTAATATAGAAAAATATTTATTTAGTATTTGATATTATTTTATCTTTAAATGTATTTTGAATAAGTGTACTTTAAATAGCAACTAAAAGTTTATATTTGAATCAAAATAGAGATTTAATTTTGTATACATATCACAAATAGCGGATTTAAAAAAATGTAGTTAAGGAATAAAATCTTGTTATTTCATGAAACGGTTGCTTTCGGGATTCTATTTATTTTATGAGAGATTTAAATTTAATACTAAAAATCGGTAAAAAATAAATTTGACTTTAAATAATTGGTTTTATTTTTAAAGTTGAAGAAAAGAGCTAAATTTTTAAATAAACTACCTTTATTTTTATCCCAATCGATAGATTAAATCTAAATTATGACTGTTTGTTGTAAATATTAAAAATGTTAAAAAAGCTAGATTATGATTATTTCTATTTTTTTAATTATATACATGTTCATTGTACGGAAATATTTTCAGAGAATAAATATGAAGTTATATAGGTCGTTAAAAATATAAAGGATAAAAATTAGTTTTACGGATAAATATTTTCAATAATTTTAATACCTTGAACTTTTTTCTAAAAATAAATAGATTTTTAAAATAAATAAAGTGAGACATTTTTCGATAATGATAAAAATTAAAAAGATTTACATTATAAAATAAAAATTATATATAAAATAACATAAAATTAATAAGATTTATTTTAAAATTTTCTTTCAACTTTATTGAAAACAAAATATCGTTTGTGAATATTTCATAATAATTTATGTGAGGCAATTATCTTAAAATAGTTTTTTAATTTTTTATTTATTATATATCAAAATAAAAATGTGAATTGAAACAATATAACTAATATATTAATATTAAATGTATCTTTTTACTTATATTAATAAGGACTTTAGTTAGAAAAATAAATGAAAAATATGAGCTATTTGAAAAAAATTTGAAATCCGATTAATCATTTTTAGATTTTTCGAATTGACATTATTTGTTACTATTCTATGATAAATTTCCACGATGAATTATTCTTTCGCTTTCTTTTTATTCTTCTTTCCAGTTCATTGCGAAAACTCCATTGACGCGTCTCGCACGTTCGTTTTTCGACGGCAATACCCTTTCTCGCGATTGAACGGGTTCTTTTATTATCGTTGACGTGTATGAGTGTACGTTTTTTTTGCGAGTAAGCGAACGAACGATAGTGACGATCGACGTCAGTGATCTAAACAACGCATTGTTGAAAGAAAAGAAAACGGATATTAAAAAATTGAATATTTGGCATGGGTAATTTTATTCTATTACGAATGTCTATCTTAAGAATTAACGAATTTTTATACATTTTTTCTGTAACTGTCATCTACAATAAAATTTATAAAGTACGATTCCACAAATATATTTAAAATGTAAATGTAATATTTTCTTTAATATTTACATTTATGTATACTCATTATTCTACTATTTTTAGAGATATTGCATTACAATAAATTTTAGAATAGCATGCGACTAAAACTATAAACAAGTTTTAAAGGAATTTTTAAGAAAGCTGTTTACATACACTCGTGCACAAAACAATTATTTTCATTCGTATCTATTAAAGCATTCTCACATCGTCAACGCATGCAATAAAAGAAATAAAAAATAGCTTTAAGTAATATATCTATTTTTCTTCAAAACTTTGATTGCAGTTAATTTTACTAAATTACTTATCTGTTACATAGAATTAAGTTTACTTAGCAATAATTACTAAAATGTAATACTTTCATATATCGCTTACATAAAATAAATATTATTAATTTTATCTAATAAAAAAATTAATAACTTTTATAATTATTTTTTTATGGACCACTAAAATAAATCAAACAAGTATACATTAAATTTTTTAGATTATAAGTATTAAGAAAAACTCATAATTATCAGTATTGAAAATTTGTTTTTAGAATATAGACTTTAGAATATAGGATAGACTATTATACTTATTACTTTATGCAGTAATTCGATATTTACAAGCTGCAATGTTTTATAATATTCGTATAAGGTAAACTATAATTATATACTTAAAAAAGCATGCTCTAATATCATCATTACACTTAGGACTAAGTTTCGTATAATGAAGTGATTATATAAATCTTATTCTATCGGCATATTCTAATTATAAAGCACTTTAATTATATTTCGAAATAAAATCACACGATTAAATTTATCTCAACGTAGAAGTTTGAATATATAATTTATCGAATTCGATAATATTATACATACTAAATTAATATTTTTTATATTATCTAATACTTGAATTAAACATCTCATTATATTTTAATTATGTCAAGATATATATTCTTTTAAATTGAAACTTATTTATAGCATAAATTTATTGTTGAAATATTTAAAACAAGAATTAGATCTTAATGCTTAATACAAGAATGAGAAGTAACTTTAATTTCTAAATACAACGTATTATGCACCATCAGATGTACTCGGTATTAAACAAATCATCTTTTTATACATATTGGTACGTGATACAGTGGTGCTGTTGCTATAAATAATATTAAAGTATTAAAGTAAACTATTTATAGCGTACATTATAAATTTAGAAATATTTCATTCATTTTTAATCATTTTAGTATTTTTCATTAAGCGCCTATTATTTTAATTTTTTAAAGTTTTTAAATAAAAAAATCTTTAATACATTTCATTACAAGGAATTTTAAACCTTTTAATATATCAACTATATTATATAGAATAATATGTAAAATTATTAAATTTTGCATTTAAATATTATTCTCATAATATTACTTTTTTTAAATTAATAAATAATGCTGCTTAAGAGTTTCCTTCTTCCAGTTATATATTATAATTACTTTTTTAAATAATGGAAATATTCTAATTGTTAAAAGTTTTAATATCTTACATTATATAAGGTACGATAAAATATCTAAACTGTTTAAATACATTAAATTACTGAAAATTTGTATCTAGAATATCTGAAATATAAGCTATTTAAATTTCAACTATATGAATTGCATTTATAATACTAATTTATTTAAATTAAAATATGTAAGACATGTAATATAATCATACACGATGAAAGTGAATAAAAAATAACTTAAATATTATTAAATAATTTTCTACAATTACACGTCGACTCTAATTACTATTTCAGCACATACACTTTTTCAATTTATGTCTTTATATTTAACTAGAATATAGATTTAACATGTAATGATATATGCTGTAAAATACATGTAAGCGAATTAGTCATAATATTTTCAAATATATTCAATTTTAAAATATGTAATACAGAATTGAAGAATGTAATGATTTTAATATTTCTAATCTAACACATTCTATTTATAAATAAAAATAAATTATGAGAATTCGCTTAATAGGTATTATATAAATAAATGATAATATAATTTATAGAACGTGTATGTATATTTGTATAGACTAAACGTACATCATTCAATAAAAATCTTCTACGTCAATTCATTAACATAATATTACTTATACATAAATTTAATAATCTATACTTTATTTCAGAACACATGCATTAGTGAACCAGAATACCAGTACATATCAAAGCAAACATTTTAAACTATTTCTGAACATTATTTTTAACATTTTTCAGATAAAATAAAAGTTATATTCTAATACAACAATGTATAATTCAATTTCTATCTTAATAATCTTCCTTGCAAACGTTAAGACTCTTAATATTATTATAAAGTTTTAAGTAAAATAATTGAATTTTACCATACATTAAAATCCAAAGCGAATACAAAATATCATATATATAGTCTTTAACTTTTTAAATATTTACTAAGTTTAGTATAAAAGCATTAAATAAAAAGTAGGTAAATAACTATTATAATCTACATACAGAAATATATATTATTACGTATGCGTGTATTAAAGAAACGTATATTAAAAAATTTTCAATGTATTGAGATATATTGAAAATTTAAAATTTTTTTATTTTCTTCTTTTTAGATCCGAGAACGTTTATCAATTTTTGCATTAAAAGTTACATATATTTTAATATTGAAAAAATCAAATTTATTTTTAAGATCAAGAATTTTCTATCTTCTGAGAATATCCCTTTTAGTCTACTGGGATTCATTTCCACTCAAAGTTGAGTGAGCTTTAAGTTGAATAAGCATTCACTTCAATTAAGGAAGTCCTCTTTATACAATCTCATTACAAAAGTTTCGTCTCTTTAATTTTATTCTAAATCTTAATTTGAGCTCATAGTTGTCATTAGTTTTAATAATAAAAAATTATTTTCTTTCGTTCTTTTAAAAGAATATAAATATTCTATACGGATTTATAGGTTCAAAAACTCTAATATGATGATATAGTTACCAAATTAAATAGCCTATAGTTTGAAAAATAGTAAATAAAGTTCTTGTAATAAATTAATTTCCATAACAATATGAGGCATGGGAAACTACATTAAAATTTAACGACTTATTTTTAGAATTTTGGCCAATAATTTAAAAAAAAATTGATTAGATTTATTAGTTCATTATTACAATATTATATTAATTCGTATATATTTTTTATGTATTATAAACTATAAAAAATAAAATTACTACTGAAAATGTGTTTGAAATTATTTTTATCGAATTCAATCCGTGTAAGTCAATAATTTAATATTAATTATGCAAAATTGATATATAAGTATTTAGAAATTATAATTGCTGTAGTTATTATTGCAATATATTTGTATATATTCTAAAATCAATAGTCAATAATTAATTTTAATAGTAGATATTTTAAGCCGAATATATCCAATATTTATCTTACAATACAGTTTCGATATGTATTTCATACTGCTGTAAATATAACAAAATATTAAATGTAATCATCAATATTAAAACATTTATAAATATATTCGGTAAAATAGTATTTTCAACTATTATAAGTAAGAGATTAATAAATTATGAAATAATATACCGGAAATATTATTTATTATATTATTTATTAAAGAACTATTTTCTTTTATTAACATCTTTAATTTATATTTTGATACTGTACTGCTCAATTTGCTAAGTTAACTGCATTCGACATAAGACTGAAGTTTAGTAAATAAAAATAATATCCTAATAATTCCAATATATTACGAAACTAATGCAAATATATATAAACTATTGCTCAATAGAATGAGTATTATTATTAATTCGAAACTTCCTTAAATGAAAAAGTGAGCTCCCGATTTTAAATAAAGCTAACCGCGCCTTTCAGCTTCAAAATGCCACTGCATTTTAAAGCATCGGGCCTCGAATTTGAAGATCAGGTTTAAGCAGCTACCCGGGATCTACCTGGGAAGATCTGATGTTCCGGGTTCTTGCCATCACGGAGCAAATGTTGGCTGTGCAGTACCGTGGCATCACTTGTCGCGTCGTCGGCCACAACTCTGAGGAAGAGCACGAGGCCCGATTGACTGCGTTCTGCAGGCAAATCAGTCACTTCCAGTAAAGAAGGTGTCATACTCGAAGCTGAAGCAAGTAGTCTGCGTGTTTCCGCATCGAACACTTGAAGTACGTACACGGGATCGACGTAGCCACTTTCTGCGCAACTCACCCGCACTGTTGTGCGACTCTCTTCCATAATTGTGCAGTTCTCTGGTGATGGAGGCCTCGTTGGCTTTTCACCTACGTATATATGTATTTTTTTTTTTTTTTTTTTGCTTACAACGCTAACATTTTTTCTATCCACTTTAATTTTCATCTGCTTATAATAAAATCGGATGTTCAAATCACAAAATATTCATAAATATATGTATGAATACTGATATGTGATTTTTTTAACATTTACGATAACTGATTCTTTCATTCTTCTTGTATGTCATGTATGTCGATCGTTTAATTTTGAAAAATTCATCCACTATCCCGCTGTAATTCTCATAAGATACGAATTACAGTATATTTTATTTGCTATTATCACTTGCACTTGTATTCATTTATACTTTCTATACGTTAAAATAAATATATAAGCCATTTATAAATAAATACTAAACTTGTAGAATTTGAATTAAATTCCTTATAATCAATTAATTTCTAAATATTGATGTCGATTGATAAATTTATCATTAACCGTTGCAATGATTTATTCATACATTACTTTTAGTATATGTTTTCAGAGTGTATAGAAGTTCCATAATCAAAATTAATAGACAACAAATTAATTTTATTTGTTCGTTACTAGTAAGGTGTCCAATTAAAATTGAGCCTGCATTGTTGTAGCATAGGCCGTGCAAAGTTCGGACCTTGTGTAATTTCTAGGCGATTACAGATAATACTAGTATTCAGATGCATAGAGAATCTGTTCTAAATGAGGTCATAGTGCTGACAAAGTAGATATTTCTCTGATTCCAATAATACAGGTTTAAATGACCTTATGGTATGCACAAAATTTAATCACGATTAATAGCGCAGTGTTACTCTTGCTTCAGTTCCTTTTTTGGTAATTAAGTTCAAATACCATCGGAAAGAATGATTTCCAATATTTTGTAATAAAAAAAGAGGATGTAGTTATACTGTTATGTAATACTTCAAAAGCATGGCGAGCGATAGGATTGAAGGAGAAATTGCTAAAACCTTCGCAATTGTTAGAAATAGCAGTATTTTTGGCTTGAAAATACTTGCCTAACACAAAGGGTAAGAGAAAATAAAGAAAGTTCTCTGTAAAGCCGAAAACTTATTACTATTTAAAAAAGACCTTAAAAATTCCGGAATAAATTCAAAAAGTTTTTAGCCGAGACCAGTAAATAAATATCGATTAATACTAAGCACTATTTAGGATTTTGAATTTTAAAAGTAGCGTTAGTATTGAAATTTAAATGTATTTTTACACACGCAGTAATTAAAAAGACTATAAAAGTTAAAATTAAGATTTCTCCTGAAGACTTCTTGAACTTCAGTCTTAGAATAATGTAGAGCTTCGAAGGATTTAAATAAGATGTAACTAGCAATTACACAGAATATAACTTTATCGACAGTGATTATCTTTGAATTTTTGGTTTATTTAAAGTAAATTAAATCCATCCATGATTCCTTTGAAATAAGAACTTGAAATTTCATTCGGCTGATGTCTTAGCTATTAAAACCATCGATGTTTAGGTTTATTATACATACAAATTTCTAGATAATTTCTTTAGTCAAAACAAAGTAACTAAACAACTTTATAAATACAAGATTTATTTAAGACAAATCTTTAGATTAAAAACTAAACATTCTGAGAAGAAGAAGAAGAAGAAGAATTAGTAATGTTCATGCTCACGTTGCAAAAATGTACAAAAACACTAGATCTAAAGAAAAAGACTCTTCTACACTATAGAGAGTCTGTCCTTTGCTGCAATCAAAATGTGGAAAATGGGAGTAAATGTGGTAGTAGGATAGGAAGTCAGGATAACCGCACCGTTCATCGATAATGCACTCCAGCTATATAATGTACCTGAGAACCCCTGGTTGATAAGAAGGGAACACAATGGATTGAAATAATCGAGGTCGCTTACAGAGTAAATGATTCTCCTATCCCGACTCAAGTAGTAATTATAGAATATTTCTCATATAATTATAACGTATTTGTTCATAAAACTAAATACTGAACACTGTATGTAGTTACAATTGAGTTAAACGTTCTATAAAACTATTAAATTGGTAAATGTTTTAAAAATAAATTAAAAAAATAATATAATAAAATGTAATATTAATAATGATAATTAGTTTAACAAGTTAAATTTTTAAGTTATAAATTATAAAATAAATTGTATTTTGATTTAATTTTTAAGAATTTTGAAGGACCATTCGTTGTAGCTAAGTACCATTTTTATTTTTTACTCTGAAAACTTAACGTATGATACGAGAACTGAAAACTACAACAACCTTTTGCATAGTAAGAAAATTTTTAATGAAAAATTCTACTGTACCTTCCAGAAAATATAAAGTTGAAGTTTATGAAACATATCAAAATAATGTGTTTATATAATAAGTAATGAAATCTAAGTTATTATGCTGTGAGACATCTACATTCGTATTATATCAACGGTTTTTTAAGAAATCTCTGGAATTTTAATATCTATCGACTAAATACTGCTAAAATTGATTAATATAAAAGCTTCATTTTCAAATATTTCGCTTATTTCATAAAATATTTACGAAATATAATATATCGATAATGTAATATTATTCATAAAACGAATAGATATTCTTGTTATATTTCACGAAATTATTTGATTTGAAATACCCTTGCACGAATTACATAACAATGTAAACGGAAAGAAATAAAACAATAGTACAAAATTCTATAAATAATTTGTAAGTATGCATCAAATATTTAAGTTAGTTATTAAAAATATATTGAATATCATCACCATTATTGTAAATAGATAATAAGAAAACTCATAATGAAAGTATTTAATTAAAAGTAGTACGTGCATAAGTATTTGTAGATATGAATGAAATAATTTCAATTTAACTTTATGCATAATATTCATTTTATATTTAACATTATCGACTTACATAATTATTTATGAACGTTGGCGGCACATTTTTACTGAAATATTTTACATAAAAATAATAGTTTTTATATTTTTAATGTGTTTATATAAAAATAAATTTTTTTAATATAAATTGCATTTACTCATGACTACATATATGACCCGTATTCATAACGTAAATTTTTAATTAAAGTTTAAAGTAAAAATTAATTTTAAAAAGATAACCGACGAAAAATATTATATAAACTTAATTAAACGTATATATGCTTTTCACTTTGTGAAAAAATGCTTACCGGAAAATAAAATCTTCAATACTTGGAAAAAATGGCTTAACAAAATCAAAACTGAGTAGAAGATTGGACATTTTAAGTTGTTGCAAACTGAACCTGTAAAAATATTTAGGAAATATACACATATGCGATCCAGTTATATAATTTCTAACTACGTATACACTTTAAAATCTCGTGAAAATATTAGTTTGAGTTAATCTAAAATAAGATTTTACGAAATATGAAACATCAATTATCTAATTTGTTAGAGAAAATTATTTACTTTAGATCCAATATTTTTATTTAATCGATATATTTTTATGTGTACTATTTTATGCTTTTATACAGTTTAAAATGATTTTTACATTAAAATATTGTTATTATTATTGTAATTATTTATTCTCATTCAAGTATTTAAGGAAAATATATACACTTTAAAGTAGTTTTTATATTATATTTAAAATAAAAAAATTAAATAATTCATTTTTTGTTTAAACATTTATTTGCTTGCATAAAAATGAACGGTTGTTATTTATTTTTAAATAATATGCGTGGTCAGTTTTAGTTATATTAACGTATAAATTATGAAATATTCTTAATTTTACTTTATAATTTTTAATTTATTTCAGAATGTATTAATTTAAATATATTTTAATGAATTAAATATAGTCTCAAATTATTTAAATATTTTGGTAACAGAAAAATTAAAGGCGTAAACTCCAAAATTTAAATTTATTAGTTTATTAATAGTTTATTTATAAATTAGGTCAATACGTTTATTCTTTACTTGCACATCTATGATATTAAAATTTAATTAATTTTTATCTGAGTAGTATGTAAGAACATAGATTAAAATTGAATAGTATTTCTATCTACATTATTACCTTATCGGAAAAATAGATGGACATTTTAATTTTTTTTAATTCTGCTATATTTTTTTAGATAATAATATTAAAATAATAATTAAAAATTATGATCTATAAGTTTATTTTATTATATGCACGATTGCATTTATTATATATGCATTTTAATATTATTGTTATATGTTTATAAATAGCTTAAATATGATTTTTAAAATTTAAAAGATCTCTTAGATATAATCTAACGGAAGTACTTTGATTTCAATTAACAAGTTGTGTTTTGTTTTAATAATAGATTCATCCTTAAGTTGAATTTTATTTTACTAGAGTTTATTTTCCTAAGACAAGGATTCGCGGTTTGAATTTTTATTAGAGTTAGAAAATTAAGTCAATCGAAAGCTCTACTACAGACAACTTTAATTATCCCGCTCTCGTTTTATGCAAATTAAGCGATTGAATGCGAAAGATTAGTGTTGGTAACCCAATTTAGTGATAATCCTTTATAAGACTTAATTAGTTTCACTCAATATCAACATTAGAAAAATACACCAGAGCCCAATTAGTATCATCTACATCAAAATGAAAGTAATAGAACTGTTGGAATGAGTTTTAGGTACGGTTAAGTAAAGTCAACGAATATCAAAAGTTTAATATTATTATTTTATGTTTTACTATATAAAAAAATTTATTAATTCATTTACGCGTAAAGTCTATGTGCCTTAAATAAGTTGTTTGTTCAAAGATAATGTAGTACTGCACTTAAATGAAACTGTAAATGAAAAGATTTATAAATATAATATAAAGCAACATTTAATACCGCATGTTTCGAAAGTTCTTTGAATATTTCTGTTCCATTTAGCTTTTGGTAAATATTAGTGTCTGCATCTTTATAAATATTTTACAGGATCATGAATAATAGATTGAAATTAGCTTTGATAATCTATGTGTTTTAAAAGGTTATACTTAAGAGCAGATAATATTTCGCAGATCTATATTTTGACTTGAAAAGTTAAGCAATCAATCAAAGACCAAATGCAGTTACAGATACTGAAAAAAAAACGAGTAATCGCGTCATTTTGATCGCAATAGCCTCCATCCAAGTGAATCGCGAAAAAATCAAAGTAAAAAAAATAATCTCAGAATCAGTGGGAAATAGATTCATGTCGCTCTTGTTCTCTCATTTTCCCAATCTCTCAACCTCACCGTATCTACCGAGCTTTTGCGCTTGTGCGCCTATTCGATTTCCATAGTCTCTGCCGAGTCTGCAAAACGTTACGGAAAACGTAGTGGGAATAGCGCAAGCTCATCTCTCTCTCCCTCTTTCACTCTATTATTCTGTCTATCTCTTTCTCTTCAAGAGGGAGAGCCACTGGAGCCTCGAAGTGATCAGCTGCAATGTGCAATTCTACTTTAACGGATAAGGATAGAGTGATAGAAAACAGAAAGAGAGAGAGAGAAAAAGAGAGTGAACCAAAGAGGAGGATGAACGAAGGAACAGAAATGAAGAGCGAAAGCAAGTAAAAGAGAGATAGACAGAGAGAGAGAGAGAGAGAGAGAGAGAGAATCAACATTGTCGAGCGTCTCGTAAACCGTTTGTTTAGCTGGTCGATCGATGGCGCGTTCTCGACATACACATGTATTCTCGCTTGTATATACGTATATATTCGCAAATGAGAGTAGGTGTGTAAGTACGTACATTGGGAAGGACAATCAGAACGAAAGACGCGAGAGAAACGTCTCTGCGATGCAGAAGACCGTACGGCGAAAGGCATTGGTATTAGTGACGGTGAAAAGACGGTGAAAGAAAACGAAAGACTTTAACGAAAATAATTTATCAACGCACAAGCTGAAATCACTTTCTAACTTTGTAACTGGTTGGTCTCGGCTGTTAGAGAGAAACGGCATTCACTCGATTTATAAAGATAATAGACTTAGAGATAGAAAACGTGTAGTTTGAAATGTTCTCATTTTTTCTTCAAAAATGTAATTTTTATAATGTTGATGCACTTTTTCTAATTTAAACACCTTTTATTTGTTTATATATATCCAATTCCCTTTTAACTTTCATAATATATATTTGACATCGTCAATTGTGTAACATTAAATAAATTACCTTAGACTTTCTAATGCGTGAATTAAGTTTCGTATTTAATTTATCAATAAATTTTATATATTTACAATGAAGTTACACTAGTTTACTAGTTTACTGCAATGTTTGCATGAAGATGCACATCAAGTGAGAAAGAGAAACGATCATTACACTGAGTATTACAAGTAGTCTTTTCCTGATAACAAAGATAACTAAAAGCAAGAGATTGCGAGTTCGCTTTATTTTACCTCGTACAATAATGTCTTCCGTCTAAAATGGAAATTCTTTAAAATAAATTTTGACATGTACATAAAATTTGTGCAAGCGCTGACTTGTACATACGCACATACACACAGTGAATTAGCGGTTAGCATAGCCTTAATTATAGGATTCTTCTATAATATAAAATATTTTTATTTATTTAATTATTGCAAGCATATACTAAAAAACAAGTACAAACATACAATCCACCTATTCTTCTACGGTTACGTTAAAATTGGAATTATTTGTATATAAATACTCAGCCATAGGCTGTTCACCATTTCAAATTTTACTAACAAATTTTAAATATTATAAATAAAAATGCTTATTGATTAAAGAAATACACCTTATTTATTCATAAAGTAGGTCATATCAGACAGTTTAAAGATAAGATTCGTATTTTTTACGTCAAAATTAATATTCATATCCTTGTACACGATATTGAAAATTGTCAAAATATAAAAATGTAATTTATATAAATTTCTCTTACTATTTATGAATACTAAAAATTATGTACTTCTATTTTTGAAGAATATTAAAAATATATAAGTAATGTAGTAATTTGAAAAATAATTATATGGTAACGTAAAATCGATTAAAAAAATTGCAAAAAAATATTTGTTCTTAAAATTTTACTTTGTACATTAATAGAAAAGTGAGAAAATTATCAATGATTGAAAAAACTAACAAAAAATTGTTTTTTAATGTTTCCGAAAGATCAGCGTCTTCAAACAAATTGTAACGTGTTCTAATATATCATTTACTAGGTGCGCAATAGCATTGATAGCATTGTCGAGAGAAAGTAGTTGTGCCTATCGTTTTCGATCAATTTGAGCGGTTGAAGATCGAAAAAGAGTCGACGATGCTTAGAACCCAACACCACCCAATGATACATAAGTGAGATGCAGAAGATGTGAAACGAACTCCAGAACAACTCACCCGTTCGGCGCTCGGGCAAATTGAGCGTTGTTGCGCGCAGAGTGACAGACTCGCTGCGCCCTTTGGCATTGCTCGAGTAGATCGTCAGTAGGTAGGTAGAACCAGGCTCCAGGCCGTTGACGCCGAAGGCCGGCGACTTACTCGTCAGGTTGTAGACAAGAGAGCCCACAGACTTGGAGGAGCTTGGGCTCGACTCAAGTTCGATGAGCAGTGTGAACTTCTGAGGCAGACCGCCGTCGAAGCTTTCGACGCACTCGGCGTTTAATGTGTCCGTCGTCGTATTTTGAACGGTGCAGTTATGCGGTGTATCCGGACGACCTGTGTAAATTCGACACCATCGTTTTCACTTTTGCACTTTGGCCTGCTTTAACTCAATACATATTCATAGGATAAGTGGGTGTCTTATCTTTTACAAATAAAGAAAGTTCAGGTCACAACAGAGGTAAGAAATTCTAACCGAAACTTTTCTGAAGTCTAAATTTAGAGTATTAAGTATTTACTTTGACTAAAAAAGATTTTTAAAAGATGAGAATATTATAATATTAGGTAATTATTATAATATTAAACTTAATGATTTTTGAATACGAGTTCATTAGTATACAAAAGCTGAAGTTTTCCAGATATAATTTTTTTCAAAAACTAAACTAAAATATCTTAGCTCTCGGTGCAACGAAACTGTTATTATGATTGATAAACTACATCTTTCAGCTTATTCAGCGAATAAAATTTTGTAAATTTTTTTACTCTTATCGATCAGAGCAACTAATTACTTAATTATTCAGAATAATAATTAATTATAAGAATACTCGTCATAGTCTGAAGATATACTATTCGAATTTGGATGCGAATAAAATTCATAAACTGTGAGAATATAGTGTTAGGTTTAAAAAGTAATCGGTAATCAACAAATTTTTATTGATGACGAAAAATTAGCTGTTCTCTATTGAAATGTAAAGTAGAAATGTACTTGACATGTCTTTCAAATATAAATATGTTATTTCCTGAGTGTTGTTGTTTTGCGATGTGTTTGTTTCATTTGATGAACAATAAAAAATATAGTGCCTAAGCTGACAAATGAAACTTTGCAGTATTAAAAGGTGTAGCTAAAATCTCCCAAGCTCTTGCTTCCATTACTTTGGTTACATTTATGAACTTCTTGTTTGTAACTCTGAATACATAACTAATTATCATCTTATTTCTCGAAGAAAACAGATGTAAGTGATAATCAAAAAATCATTCGATTTATTTTTTTTCTTTTGAATAAAAACGATTTTAAACCAGGCCATACAAAAAAGCACAATAAGTTAACGTAAAAGCAGGAAAATCGGATAAATCGTGATTACTTACCAGCTGGTACAATGTGGAAGACGCACGGCTCGACTTGAGTTCCTTGCTCGTTTGCACTAAAGCACAGTAGAGTCCCGTAATCCAGTTCCGTCATCGGTGTATAGGAAACGACCGAGTGAGTGCTTTCACTGCTTACGAGTTCAGACGCTATGTCCATAGCCTCCATCGTATTGTTGAATTTCCAGGTAAAGACGACATTTCGTGGATTTGCCTCCAGCTCGCAGGATATTCTCACCGTCTCTTGACGTGCTACTCCGTATACTTTTATTTGGCCGGGACGACAAACAGGCGCGACTATACGCGTAAATAGAATCATCGAATTAAGTAAACATCTGGTGAGTTTTGGTGATAAGATTTAGTGCTTTTATCATTTTTATTTTTCATAATGTATTTGTGTACTAACGAGTTTAATCTATACCAGTTCGAGAGACGAGATTAGTTTATATAGTTCGCGGTTTTCGGAGTAATTGCAATTACCGAACAAATTTTAATAGATTTGCTTTTGGATCTAATTCATTACGTAGCGATAAAAGTCGGGCTATTAATAAAAATGGATTTGAAAAGCATTTTTTTATTTCCAAACACTCTTTTAGCGGTCGACAAAATTTTGTCAATAAGTTATTAAGAGTAATGAAAACTGGATGCTGAATCTAAATAAATACATAAGGCTATTATAGAAATGAAATTCATAAAATACCTTTCATATACGCCTGATAATTTTATTTCCATTAGTGCCGTTCATTTATAAATTTAAGCAACATTTATTAAAGTCTCACCAACTTCATATTATAAATATTTTATGTAGGTTGCATCAATTTATTCTTTACTTAAGAATATCCTATATAAAATATTTTTAGTTTGTATAAATTATCATATAGCAAAGAACATTTATTACTATAAATTTGCTCGATACTCATTATATTTTATAAGGTTCGGAGATTTATAATCTTAATAATTGGCTATATATTTAGTTTAGTACAATAAACTATTTTTTGTACTTTGTAAAACACATAAGCTTTCAAATTATAGTTTGAAATAACATCTGTTTAAATAATTAACGAAGAATTTAAAGAAATCGCAGTTAGAAATAATCATGAAAAACTATCTAATTATTTATATTCGGAACACAGTTAATTTTAACATCGGTACCCATGACTTTTATTAAAAATAAAAAATTACGAATTTAAATTTTAGTACTTCTATTTGAAAATATATTGTAAATTATATATAAAAAATATAATTAAAAGATAATAAAATTTTACCGTGAAACAATTGATAATGATTTTTGCTAATAATTTTGAGAATAAAATATTTTAACTTCTAAAAGTTTCTAGCTGCTATGAGTTTTCAAAATCTATTCATATTCTATCTATATTCAATGTAAGAGTGATTATTATTAAAAAAAATTATTTTTTCCCCATCAATCATAAATACCAATTTCATGTTGAAGTTTCGAGGTTCAATGCAATTGTACATAGTTAAAAAGGAAATTAAAGATTGCTAAGTAACTCTTAATGATTTTGCAGTTTGCTGTAGTAATATAGTATGTAGCCTTCATCGTTTAAGAGATCATAGTTTCTTGCTCTTGGAACAAGTATACGAGAATGGTAGTTGAAAGCAAAGTTTCCGCGAAGTATTGCAAGTTTACAGAGCGCATAAAAGCCTTGTCACGTTGTGCTTGCACGTGCTCATACCTCGAAGTACATATAATGAGCAAGTAATGAAAAACCCAATAAGCAGAAAAGTTTTCATACAGCGAGAACTATTTAATTAATAATTTCGTTGAAATACGGTTCATGAAATATTTAACCTCACTTGTATCCTCGCGCATTCAGAATTCCATAATAAGAACTTTTGGCACTATAACATTTGGCTTTATTGGAGTTAATATTAAATGTTGGAGATTCCTGAAAGTTGGCGATCTCGATTTTAGTAGCGCTTGCAAAAAAGCCTATCTGGTGAAAAACTGAATATAACATGTAGTGGCAACAAAAAAAATCAAAGGGCATTCGCGTTTGAACCGAAACGGAAATGCTCCTCTTGAATAAATATAACTGCTTTATCGATATATGCATAAAAGAATGTCAACACTTTAATATTTATTATTTCAAGTAAATAATTTTTATAAAATACAATTATAAATATAATTTGTAAAATAGTTTAAATATTTTGTATTATTAATTAGTTGATATTTGAAATGCTTTTATTGAAGTGTAGCGATATTTGTAAATTCAGAACTTCAATTTTTTCTCTGAACTTCATTGGAATTTAATTTTTTTAAATAAGTTGAAGTAAAAAATTTCATTTTAATATAATATGTTATATAAAATATTATGAAATATAAGTCAAGTTACTTTTCCTTCTAAACGTAAATTAATATCCGTTGCTTTGATTATACAATGTTTTTAATATTATTTAATGTATCTTATAATTCTTTTGTAAATTTTTAATTGATATGTCACTCTCAATAAATATGTGTTTTAACTCGGAAAAATAATTCAATTAGAAAGTTTTAAATTAGTAAAAAATGTTCAAACAAAAATTTTACAAAGAAACCTTCAAGTTATAAATTGTTGATAAGTAAAATCGGAAAAAGTAATTTAATATCATCAAATATTTTAACTCCACGTTTTTGTTATAGTGAACTTGAGTTGATGCAAAATTCTTTTGTTGAAACTGTGTCTTAGTTCCTAATCTCTATCGAATAACGTCAGCGATGTTGGGATACGTAATCATTTTCCAGTTAAATTTAAAAAATCTAACATCATCGAAGTAACTTCTTTAAATTTTAAATTTAAACGTATTGATATACCGAATATACGTGCATTTTAACATTAGCAACGTATATACAAATTCAAAACGGTAAATAAAAATTTTGTATCAGTAGACGTTTCTCGATCCACAGATTTTCCGACGTTGCGTCACGCCCGGGAAAGCGAGCAAAAATTATAAAAAAGTTAAAAGAATATTTTATTTTATGTACGGAACATATAACATGTTCGAAAGAGAGAAATTTTCTCAAGAGAATTTAACTCTTGCCTCCATGGGCAGAGTTCGATCTAGGATTGTGCCACGGGTACGAGGGAGGACGCGTTGTGGCAGCAAAAGTTTCATTTCAATTTTGATGCAGCCGCTAGCCGCTCCTGCTGACTCACTCGCAGCAGCGTTTCAGATCGATAAGCCCGTTACTTGCTGCTCGCGTTCAGTCGCCCGTAGAAATTTTGGAACTCACACTTTATGTCCAAATTCAGCTGATTGCTCTCGCCATCGCCTTCTTGATTGCTGCCGACACAAGTGTAAACGCCGGCTCTGTTTCGCGATACATTTTGTAGTACGAGGCTCTGATTGCTGACTATCGTCCCGCTGGCCACACTGTGATACAGTGGATTTCCCTGTGGTGTTGATTTTTTGGTTTTTAAAGTCGGCGCATGGAACAAACAAGGGTCCAGAAAAAGATGATATGCTGCATACCGTTTTAATTCTATACAGGCGTTAGCGTTAGTGAGATGCGGATGGAATTTCGATGGAAAATGGAAGATTGAGCGTGAAAAGATAGAAGAGGGATTTTCGTTGATGTGGCTAGAAGGATCTATATCGAGCATTTTTTGAAGCCCCTTGTGAAAATATTTGGCTGAATAGAAATTGGCAAGTGTTGTTGAATTTTATAAGCAGTCAGTTTTTTAAATATGCTTTTGCACTTCCCGAGAATTTATTTTATTTTCATTTTTTGACAAAAGTACATTATTTTTAATCTATTCTTCTGGCTTTTTTATTCAATAAATAGACATTTTTCTGTCCCTTTAAATAATAAACGGTAATATTTATTTAAAAATTAATAAAGTTCAACTTCAATATTTAAAACTTGAAAATTTTAATTAAACAGACAAAAATATAAGATCCTAATGGATAGAGTAGACATTTTAAGAAAATATATTTTGCATTTTTGAACCTTCTTTATGTCGATAGCTGCTTGCTTTTCCAAATATTTTCACACATTTTAATATTAATATATTTGTTCAAATTCTTAGAAATGAAATCAAATGCAAACATTTCGAGATGTCCATTTAAAACTTAATACAATATTGGTATTTGCAATTCCTTATGTACTAGATAATATTTATTACGATCCGATGTACTAGTGTAGTATTTAAGATATTTACGTGGAAAATGAGGATTTATGAATCAAATGAATCTTTGGAAAAACGTGAAAAATGAACACCTTATTGGCTTACAGGCATACTCGTCAGAATTAGTTTTAGCTGACTATCTTTGAAATTAAGTAATTCCATAGTTAATTTTGTTTAAGTTCAATTTACATTAATTTATAAAACTTTGGATGATTTTAACTTAAAAGTAAATATTTGAAGTGCAAAAGCTTCCTTATGCATGAACTTTTAGATAAGTAACTTTGAATTTGGTACATACTGCTTTAACATTATAAAATCTTTAAATATAGAAATTTTTATCATTATTATAAATATAGAAAGATATAGTTAAAAAATAAAATATTTAAACATTTAACTCAATTTAGTCAATACCAAGGTTGTTCGAAGATTGTAATTGTACTTAATTTATAGAAGATTCATAGAATAGGAAAGCTTATAGACCTTTTGACTTTCAATAAACAATATAATGTTATAAAAGGAAATTAAATGAGTTTTTTATGCTATATTATACATATAAAAAATTTATTTATTTAATCTAACGTCTGATTCTGATTATATTTAAGTTTATATTTTAGTTAAAAATATAGTTATTTTCTGTAATTTTGAAATGGTATATCTATTTGAAACTATTGAACTTATTGATTTAAATGACAAAGTGATTATAAAATTAGTTTTTCAAAAACTATTATTTTTTCAATCGAATTGGACAATTACTAAATACGATATGTAACGAATATTTCAATGATATGTAAATAAATTAATTCAATGAATTTCAGTAAAACAAATAGTAACATTGTAGCGAGATTATTTGCCGTACCATTCATCAGAAAATCATTAAACGTGTTTTTAATCCCCCAGACAGCTTTATTTAACAATAAAATACATTGCAATTCGAGCAAACGAACAACAGTTACAATTAAAAGAATCTTCATAGTTGAAGCGATGAAATCGAAACATGAATTTTCATAGCGCGATAGTTTGCTCATAGTAGAATTGCCAGAATAGATTACTGTCCGAGATAATTAGTACTCGCGTCATTTCTTCAGTCACGAAACGACGCGGCAATCTTTCCACAGACCAATAGAAATGGTCCTTTAATGCGATACTTACGTTGTGCTTCCAGGAGACTTTGTAGACCCACGGATTCGATTTAATGTTGCACTCGAAGTAGACGTCGAGGCCCTCACGAATGGCGCTCGCATTCAAGTTACTGCCGAGCTCTAACGTGATTACCGGTTCGTCTGCAATGATTATCAAGGGAGAGTGAGACTATCCGCAACAAGGGGAGGTAACTCACACGCGATTTCGCGAGCCGCACCACCAATAAAGCTCGAGAAATTTCAGAACTTCCGCTTTGTAAAGCTCGTGTCGATCTCTCGGCCGGAAAGTGGGCTAATGCGGGCTTAATGCAAATCAACAGTGAAGCACGTTAAATTGAAATTTGTAATGGCGTATCAAATGCGATTTTACTTTTTAACTCGCAGTTTGCATTATTTATGAAATATAGAATTTCTATTAATCAATGTAAATAATGTTTTGCGCCAACTTATGCGTGTTTTGATATTTTTTAATTAAAAGATCGAATTGAAATTATAACGTTTTTCAGGAAAGTTTCTAAAATTCATCAAGTTTAGTCATAGAATCAATAATATTTAAATGATTATTTAATAGATTCATTTTTGATGAAAATTGTCTGTGATTCTTTTTTCCAGTAATAAACAGAAGCATGAAATATTTATAAAATGCATTAGTAAACAAGTGCATGAATTCTTATTAATTTCAAGAGCTATTTCATTCGAACCAAGTTTTTTCACGTGCCTAAAATGAATAATAAATGAGATAGTATTCGTAAATTAGGAAACTTTTATCTTTATAATAAATAGGGATACTTTTTGCTTAGCTAATTATCTCTACTTTTTAAATTTAATATTCCAAAAAAACGTAATTTAATTTTCAAATAAAAGGTATTAAAATTAATCCAAAAATCTATTTTATAAATTAATAGAAACAATATTACAGCGTAGATTTTTTTCGATATCTTTAAATATATATTTTTAAATCAATCCGAAATTGACAAATGGAACTCTTTATGTACATTTAGACTATAGTAATTTTTATTAATATTATTACAAGTTATAACCCTCGGTTAATTTTATATTACAACGAAAAATATGAAATTTTCAAGCGAAATTTAAATTCACTTTGCGCATGAAGTAATAAAATTAAAATAATCCGCTACATTACTAAAGTATATTTTTAAAAAATTAAATAATTTTAATCTAAAATAAAGTTATTTCTTATGAAAACAAAATAAGAATTAATTTTGATTTAAAAATGTGTTTACATTTACCTTGTATTTATCTATTTTGAATATTGAAAATTTTTTATAATACCGCTAAGGCCTGCAGGACCTATAAAAGTATTCAAATACAGAAAAGTAAAACACGAATATAATAAACGAGCGTATCGCAATGGTAGAAGCTCGCCCCTGAACTAAAGGCATGCGGCTCCACGTACATAACATCGTAATGTAATAAAGTTTGCATAGCTAGCAAGTACCGTATATAATTCGTACATACCACAATTTACGTGAAAGTTTAACCCTTTCGAGCGCGAAATATCAATGGAATGGCAATGCACTCAGAAAATCACCGTCTTTGACGCTCCTTCTCTTTCTAACTTTGTCTTTCTGTCTCTCACTCACACTAACTCATTCTCTCTTTCTCTATTTCGTTGAAGATTATGAGAATATCGTGCTTGAATTTGCATGACAGTAACAGCATAAATTATTCAACGCCCTTCTCTCCCTTCTCCCCCACCAACGCCCCGATCCAGCAACCTGGACAATTCCAAGGGTAACACGGTACAACGGGGCAGCTCCAGGAAGTACTTACGATGTATATCGAGCTTCCAGCCGTCCTCCATTTCAGAATCTGGGATTACGGGAATGCTGCCACGGCAGGAGAGAAACTTGCCGGCGTCTTCAATGCTTGGAACGAAGGTGAGGATGCTCGTCGTTGTGTTGCCGTCCGGACTAATCTGTATGAAGAAGGATAGATTTACTTTTCTTATTTTTCAATTTTGTTCCAGTTTATTAATAAATTTTTAATCGCATGGTTCGATTTGGAACTCTTGAGTCATATTTTATGTACATTATTTCGAAGTTAAAATATTTCCATTAATAAATATAGCTTACCCCATTGTGATAAAAATGGCGTTTTAAATAAAATCATAATAGCAGAAATTGCATTTACAATACATTCCATGATAATTAATTTATAAAATATTGAATTTTTAATTTAGTATAATATACCGAGTTATATTAAAACTATTGAAAAAAAATAATATTTTCTGTAATATATATATACATATGAAAACATATATTTTAATCTTTTCATGCGGAATTTATTCCACTTTAACACAACATAATAATTCGAAAATATAATAAAACAATAGAAACATTAATAGCATAGATGTTTCCAATTACTTCAAACGTAATAAGTATAATTACGATGAAGCACATAGTACATAATGATCTAATATAACTAATATGTATGCCTTTTTCATTAAATTATATTCAGCTATAATAGTTTTTAAATTATAGCAATTGTAGTGATAATTATAAGAAAAAATTATTATTGATAGTATTCATAATGCATTATGAAAAATATTTACAAACGAATAGGGAATATTGGAATGTAAAAATTTGTTTAGAAACAGATGATATATTAAACAATATTTAGAACAGCAAAGATTATTAAACATTCTAAATTTTTCAAACTAGAAACATTAAGAATATGAGAATTAGTAAAGTAAGATATAAACTTACATAACCAAAAGGTGTAATGAAAAAATTGAAGATAGAGAAACAAAAAAATCTAATTTATTTTATCTCTACTACGAACTAAAAATAGAATTAAATTTGAATTTTGTAAAATAATATTTTTGTCAAGTTAGGAATGAAGATAAATTAAAATTTATTTTTTTTAGAATAAGTAAAAAACGTCGAATGTAAAATTGTTTCAATAATATAATACTTTTAGTTGTCATTATCTGGATATTACCTTCTTTAGCTTTTTATCTTTTAATTAAATTGGAAAGCACATTTTTGTTGTAAGCGTTTAATTGACCTTAAAGATTAAGTCTTTATCCTTCTAATTATTAAATCCTTATCCATGGTAGATATATCCACTCTTTTAGAATGGTGAGAAGTAATCTCTATTAAAAGCATTAATACAAGTCGTTTGAAAGAAGCAAGTTTTGAATAGTTTAAGTATAGGCTTTTAAATTACTTACAAGGAGAATTACTTTTGATTTTAATGCATCGTCTAAATAGAATTTTTCTTTTTTGAAATTCTCTAATATATTTTCGATAGTTTAAGCTATTTGAATCATAAGAGTAAGAGTACCTAATTTATTAATGAAATTTATTGTGAAACGTCTATTATACCGTAAATTTTAGTTAAAAAAATACCCGCAATTTACAAAAAAAAGTATTCAGCTTTAATTATTTTACAGCTATTATGAATTTACGTATAACAAATATTTTGAATCATTAATAACGCATTTATAAGAAAATAAATAACAAAAACACAGAATTCGATTAAAAGCATAAAATTTTAAATAGTAATAGCACGCTTTGCATAAGCAATTTCGTGTCAAAAATTAGCCTCAAAAAATTTAAATAACTTGACAAAAAGTTAGTTATTCTTGACAACGACGTACTTTTTTCTCGTGTCACATTCACAACTCGAAGTTTCTGGTACATGAAAGACGAGTACGTGCAAAAAAAATATCTGCACTTTAATCGAAAAGTCCGGCAGGTAAAGAGTTTTCGGGTTTGTGAGTCCGTTCAGTCCCATGCGACCGAACTCTGGAGAGATTATCTCGCGTTACGCCCGAGGAGGAGAAATTTCTGCCTTGGGACACATTAATGTGTACGCGATTCGTGAAAATCGAGGGACAGCATAATCCTGCTACACGACCCAATTAGATACGCGTGCGAGGCAACTTCGCCTTCATGGACGCTACAAACGCCACAATCGCCAAACCACTATACACACAATTTAGGAGGTTCGATTAAACCTAGACGCAAAATTCGATGATCGACAAAAACATCCTATCCTTGATCCGCTCAAGTCTAACATTTGCCTATTATTACCTAACTAATGACTTAATCTTCATTAATACTAGACATGCTCAGTTGTGATTACTATATATACGGGCGTCGGATTAATGCACGATTCGATAAAATCATTTATTTTCCTCCTTATAGTATTAACTTTCAAAAATCGATGTTCTATTCTATGTGATTTAAGAAACGTTATAAATTTATTAGCTCAAAGTTAATAAACAGAACTTCTTAAACATACTAAGACAAATAATCCATAACTGAAAATTGTTCGATTTATCGAATAAAATTCCTTATTAACGACATCTTATTATATTAACGACACCTTACAGTGACATAGAAAAAAATTATTTTTAATTAAAACTGAAAATCATTTCGTATACAGTCGTAAAATAGAGATGTAGAATGTAAAAATGAACTAGTATAAAATCAAAGCAGTAATCCGATAAAGTTTTTTTATTCCCGTTACTAGATCAATTGACAGATATGCCATTTATTCTAAATTTGCAAAATAAAACGAATAGTTCGAGATCAAAGTTCCTGGACACCTATATAATTGTGCACAATATTGCACCGAAAAGGCGAAGAAGTGATGAAGAAACAAATCAGTAAAAAACGTGTATAGGATTTGTCGGCAGTTCATCGCTCGCCTTCTAAATTCAGAAAAATCAAAAGCAAAGTCCATAAATCACACTGAGCTTCCTTGCATAATCGACAAATTCTACTTAGAATGCTGCAAGAAATTGAAGCTTCTGCCGTGGATAGCTCATACTCTTATCACTTCTAGTGAATCTTTTGATCGACGTCCGCTTACGTACACACGGATGAGACTCGTCCACGCCTCGAGATAGTACTTACCGTCTGGCGAACGTTTCGAAGAGCGACGCCTCCCTTGGTCCATTCGATCGTTGGCGTCGGCTTGGCACCGACGACCTCGCATCCTATTTCGTAAGTCGTCCCTGCGCTCAATGGGCGGTTCTCCCCTTGCAGTCTTACCCACAACGGCCTCACTATAAAATAAAACGCGTTTACTTTTTCCTGGCTTATATCGACTCGACGAAAATGTTCATTCCCCTATTTTCATCCAGCTCAGACTCTCTTTGTTTCGTGTCCTGAATGTACATAGATATATTATCTGCATGAGAAGGTGATATCAAGAACATTTGTTTTCGCCCATCTTGGCGATTTGAGTGCTCGTTACGTTAGCGCTTTTTGGAATATGTTCGACCTATAGTGCATTTTATAAACTAGAACCAATATATAAAGAGAAAATTTTAAAATTTTATCTTTTTTTCTTTATTTCATTTTGTTTCAATACGTATAAAGTAATGATGTCTAGTACATTTTTAATCTAAATATAACATTTTTTTTTTTTTTTTTTTATATTACACATTGGCTCATGTGATTTAAAAGTACATTACACAATATTAAAAGATAGCTATAATTGTTTTATACATTAAAATGTGTAAATAATGCATATATTAAGCTATTTAAGTTATGAAGTATTTATGTTTTCAAAAGAATAATAAAAGGAATAATTCATAAGAATTTAAATAACGCATAATATTTATACCGTAATCTAAACATCATGAAAGTAGAGTATAAATATTATGTAATAAGTTTATTATGAAATATGGTATAATAATATATTTTTTATAATAATTGTTTTCAGTCTGAGAATAATATTTATTATTTTCGTAGTTATAGCTTTCTTGTAAGTTTGTTCTTGTACTTAAGTTTCAGAAAAAAGATAAAAAATATTGAATTAGACATTTAAAAATTTGGTAATACATATGAACATTTAATCTTTATACAAAATAAATTAATGTTACATTAATTTTACAATTAATTTTACAATTAATGTTATTAAAAACTACAAAATAACATATGTTATAAAGGGACAAGTGTTAAACAATATAACTTAAAGTATATCATGTAAAAATTTTAAAAAGATGCGAAAAATCTTTGTTTTTGTATAATATCACACAATTTATATTATATTTTATATGGCCATTAAATTTTTTTTTCTACTAGGTACAATAAAATGCTTCAAGATTATTTTATTAAGGAATAAAAATTTTAGAAATTTTTTATTTACACTTTTTCTTATAAATTTGATGCTATATTTGCAAGTTGTATTCGAACATTTATAAAATAAATCTATGTTAATCTTTATTCATAAAATTATTTGATTAACATAAAAAATTTAATTCAATTTCCTCAATACTTCCTGCAATAAAGAATTTTATAGCTTTCAGCAACTATGTTACAAAAATTACATTTACCCATGACCTTTTAATTTTAGTAGATGTAGTTTCAGAAATCAAATTTAATTGCTTTAAAAATGTTTATTACTAATATTAATCTATTCGAATTTTAAAATTAAATGACCTGTTAAGTCTATTAGGATTTATAATCACGCTTTATATCGATTCTTGCTATAAAATATTTATGAAAGAAATTTTTAAACTGACATAAATAATATATCTAGGTCGAACCTGTTCTTATTACTCGACTTTGCGATTATTCAGATTGTTAATTTAAAAAATGAATTATTAAATCTCTTTATAAATTGAAAAATTTCATTAGAGTGTTCTAAAGTTTTAATGTATCAGTAAAATTTCAAAAATATAATTTTGTTATTATTAGAAAAATATGTTTTTAATCTATGAATTTAAAATATAAGTCTGAGCTGATATACTGACTTATTTTTATATTAAGAACAAAGAAATATTAAACGTATATTTTACTCACAATTCATGTCAAGGGATACGGAGCTTGATATTGGTGCAACCATATTATTGTTAGAGGCCTGACAAGTTAACACTGCGTGTAAGTGCTTGCGCTCCAACTTCTCTAGCCGTAGGACGTTTCGCACCTTCCTGGTACCGAACACCTCGTAACTGTCATCAAGCAGGGCATTCTCCTGCCACCAAGTTACGCGTGGCTGTGGGCGACCTGTAGATGCAATTTGAAAAAATAAACGCTCATTAGTCTTTGCTAAAGCTCATTTCTTTTATAAAATTATAGGTCTCTTTTCAATAAACTTTTATTTGTTTATAAAATTAATTAATTTTTACCTATTTTTTCATTTGTCTCGTTTTCAAAAAAATTAGGTTATTTTTGCATAAAATAAAATCATTTTTTAATAAGGAAGTTGGATAAGAGATGACGATATCTTATTTTAATTTTACAGAAGGGTAAATAAAATATAAGCAGATAGAGTAGAAGACGAACAGGGTATAAAGTTATTTTATACAAAAGATATGGGGTTAAATTTTATTTAATAAATGATTTGTTAAACTGATTTTTGAAATGTTTTCTTAAACTGACTTTATTATAAAATTTTTATTATTTATATTAAAAGTATATTCATTGCATTTAAATGTTTAATTAATAATAATCAGAAGTTTACAAATTTACCTATTTTATATTTATTAGATTTTTGTTTCAGTTTTAATATATAATTTTCACCACGAAGAAAGAAAAACTTTTGTAAGTTCTACAATATATTGTAATATATGTATAATGTTGTTAAATTTATAATGTAATATAACAGTAAATTTTAGAATAAGAAAATATTTTCCAAATATTATTCTCGTAATTAACTTTTTATTTGAAAGAAAGCAGCTAATATTTTAGTTTATACACCAAACATAATACTTATTCTAAAAATAAAATTTATTTTAAAAATTCAATAAATATGAAGACTTTCTTTTAACTATATTTAAGCTCTTAATGATTATAATAAAATTTATTTATATATATATATATATATCCAAACTGAAGATGATAAAAAATAAAATAAAATAAAAAAGCAATAAAATATCATCTCATTTATAATCTACAAGCTTAAAGACTATTACCTGTTTTCTTTTATTGTTATCGAATCTATTTTTATTGGTCAATGGATCAATAAAATAAGACACTATATTACTACAAATAATAAAAAAGTTATGTAAATATTTATCTATAAACTTAATTTTTTAAACAATAAAAGATGTCTAGTTTTGCAGATACATAAACAAAAAAGATTAATTAACTACATAAATATGTAAATATGTTAGTTATAAGCAAAAATTTATCTTTAATAAAAGTGAAATATTATATTGTAATAGGCAACATAAATAAGAAAAAATTAAATACTTTTTCCATTATCAGAAAATTTGCGTTTAATCAGATTTCTATAAATATAAGTCTCGAAATGTAGAGTTTTTACAAAGTTTTTACAAAAATATGATATACGTTCTTCATGTAGAAAGTTATAACACTACATTCAAAAAAGAATTTAAATTATTTTGTACGTAAAAGTATTGAGTTATAAATTATAATTAATGTCTTCATAATATTATATTGTCAGTGAAAAGGTGTTTCTATTTTATTATTCGTAAATAACTTTTATAAATAAATTGTCTTGGATTCAGTTTTTATGACATGCAGTAAAATTTGTTTAGTTTATTGTAAAAATTATCTAATGAATTTTTTATTAATGAAGTTATGTAACAATCAGTTCTTTTATTGTAAAAAGAGAATTACTTAATAATAATAATAATAATAATAATAATAATAATAATAATAATAATAATAATAATAATATAATATAAGAATAACAATAACAATAATTAAATATTTAATATATTTCCATAAAGATTATCTTATTTTTTTTACAGATTTTAAGTGTTGTAAAAACTATTACTTCTTCAAAAAAACTCTTACATGTCACCAAAGCCTGATTAATATAAAATTTTTTTTTATTGTAAACAATTACTGTGATTGTAATTAATTATAGTAATATAAAGTATATTTTTGTATTATCATTATTAATTGATCTATTATCGTTCTCGATATTTCCTACTTAACATTTTTCATTAATTTATTCAAATAAAATAAACGATGTTCCCTATCGGAATTATAAAATTTTTTTTAAGAATCTTAAAAATTATAAAGTTCTTAGAAAAAAGGCGTCATAGGGAATTCGCAAGAGAAATTTTCCGAATAAATACTATATTTTATGAGCTTAAATATTAAACATTGATTTATTAGCTTGGAGATTCACTCTTAATCTCATAAATATAATTCTTCTCTATTTCATATTTTAAAAACTTATTTTTTTATTTAACTAGAATTAGTCTTAACTTCTTTGCATACATTTAAAAATATTTAAAATTTTGTTATCTATGAACATGTAATATATGTGTTATATATTTAAATTCATATTAAGAATTTATATGTTTAACATAATTTATAATCGATATATTTAATTTTTCTTCATAAGCTCATTTCTTATATTAGTAAATTTATAAAGAATTTACTTATATTAAGAAATACACGTAGGAGTAAAAATTATTGTTGAATTTTTTTAGAGGGCTTAAGCTATTCATGTTTTTCTTAGTTTCTTAGCAAAAGAATAAGTTTTATTTTAAATAAAATTACAAAAATCATCAAGAGTAAAAGATCTTAAAATTAATTGAAATACAATTTCAGCTATAAAATGTGAGAGATATGCAAAACATAATTTAATGATGCTGTAAAGCAACATTGGATGTGACAGCGTTAACAGCGAATCCAAGATATATGATATAGTCATTTTAAAGCAATATAGTATGAAAAGCAGAAATCTCAAGTTTTCTTGCGATTTAAATTGTAAATACCTGCTTTCAATAGCGTATGCCTTTTCATTTTAAAACTTAAATTTTCTACTAGATGGAATGTTTTTTTCCAAGCTAAAATCGTATATTTTACGTTACAGACAATTATTATTTTTATATAATTATAGTAAAGTTTAAAATGTAATAGATAAAATCATATTTAAACTCGAGGCATACAATTCCTACATATAATTGAAACATTATCCCTCAATTCATTTATGTTAATGAAATTATTTATATACTTTTGAATTTTCTCAGGCGGTAAAATAAAGTTGCAGAATAATACAAATGCAGCGCTACTCTAGAAAATAAAAACTTGAATCTTTTCAGAAACTTTTCCCTTCCCATCTAATATTATTTAGAAATCTGTATTCATAGAAAGGAAATATTTTATGTATTTTCTCTATTACCTACATAATATGAAGAGCCAAATAATTTTTTCAAAAATAAAATTTACGTCATAAATCTAGCATCTGATATGATATGAAATAAACAAATATCATATGTTTTAATTATAATATAAAAATTTATTAAGATGTTAATAATTTATATAAATATATATATATGGCTATATTTTTTCTTAATAATTAATAGTAATAAAAAAAAACTACAATAATTGTATACTTTTCTAATGGTGTACAAAAAATTCTATACTTTTATTCAATCTGTGTTGTAGCCTTTTAAATTAAAATACTGAATGTAATTCTTAATTTTGTGTCTAACTGTGAAATTGAGTAATTTTTTAATCAAGAACAATTTAATTGTTTCTTAGAAATTCAAGTTATTCTAATGCTTTGCTACTATGTTGTTTCATTTATACCTTCTATTAATTTATTGAATTATTTTTTAGATTTTTAATAATAAAATGCGTGACCATTATAACATATAATTATACCTTAATTATGGTTTCAAATACTCCTTTAGTAAGTTTTTATTTCAGTGATTTAGTGAAAAATTTTGCTATTCGTAGCTGCTGAATTTGTTACATCAACATTGAAAATTTTATTTCCTAGCATCAATTTCTCATTTTCTATTAATTGTAATATTAAATTAAAATTTCAAGATCTGTATTTACTTTGCCATTTATATTATTGTTTGATTCTTATTAATTATTCTTAATCTACAATCTATATACGTTCTGGAATATTTTCTCCTAATTTAACTGAAACAATTTACTTTAAAAAGTATTCAACTTAATTGATAATTTCGTAATGCAATTTTTTAATCAATTTAAAGGAATTTATATATATTTTTTGAATGAGCTTTATTAGTTGCTATCATTAGAAAAATTGTATCAATTTTAAAATCGCAAGGAAAATATTAAATTATTTAATATAATTTTAATTAACATAATTTTGTAGTTTATAAGCGAATCAGTAATTAAAAAAAAATTTTTAAATATATCGTTTATTAATATGATAATTTATTCTGAACTGTTAATAAAATAATACAAGTAATATAAGTAAAAAAAATTTATTTTTTATTTAAAAAATAATACAAGTTAGTCTTAACACAAGTTTCAATATAGTATAAATATATCGATGAATATTTTTAGTAAATATGTTTATTTTTATGCAATGCAATTCTTTATTTTATTAATATGTATCGATACTTATATGCAGAAAAATATGAGAAAATTGATGCTAATCTTTGTTAATTTTATTTTTATCATTCAGATTTTTATACAATTCAGCATATTTTTATGTATAATAAAGTCTGAAAGTATTCAATTAAAAATTCTTTTTAATAATCAAAAATAAGTTTTTAAATAATATTTATTACAATTATAAATTCTATTATAATTAAAATTTTTTTCCTTGATTGAGAAGATAAATAACAATAGAAATAGATGTATAATAAATTTTTCTATAAAATAAATAATAATACAATTTTTTTATAAACTTCCATATTCTGTATACTTTTTAAGCCCACAGTTTTTCTTCAATTGTAAATATTAAAAATTTAGTGCCTCATTATTAGAATTATGAAAAAAATCTTTTATATTATATTCTAAGATCTAATAAAATGAATATACAATAATCTGAATCAAAATATTCTTGCTTAAATACGACAAAGCGAGAAATCGCAATTGTAAAGGTCTTTAATTTATATGACAAACTTGTAGCCTGTAATTATAACGTATGTATATGAGCTTTACGTATTGACATTATAATATATATATATATATATATATATATATATGTAAAATTAATTATATTACACTCGTATAATAATTTACTGTGTAGGTAATAATAAAATTAATTTAGAAAAAATAAGGGTGAGAAATAAAAATCTGTCTAGTTGGAAAAGTATAATACGTTATCAACTATCATTAATTTGATTTAGATTATATTTACTAAAAACGGAGTTTATTAAGAAACCACGTGAGCGCGTTTGAGAACTTTTAATGATCTAAAGGTATATAGTTACATCTTTGATCGAAAAAAATTGAGAAATTTGAAATACGATTCCATTGGGAAAATTGCAATGTAAGTATTCTAGTTTACCTCCTTATAATTATATAGTTTATCGATTATCTACACTCTGGTGAAAAGATAAGTGCACTAACCAAAACTGATTGCAATAGTGTTAAGGAATTAAAAATTTGATAAATTTGAATTGGACCTATTTATCTTACGAAAGCACACACTGTAAGACCAAAAAATCATAGGGAAATATTTACATTTTAATATCGCGAGAAAGAGGAAACAGAAAATCATCACTCATGCGATAAAACTAAATTCTGAATCTTTTCATTACACAAAAACAGCGGCACTCGACTGAACGTAAAAACAAGCGCGACATCGTCCCAAATATCGCATTAATCATCCTTTATTGCTTTTTCTTTTAATCAGCGACGAAACCGACTCGCGTGTAAACAGAAAACGAAAAAAAGAAAGACCAAGTGTCACTAGCATTACACCGAGAGAATTACGCACTGCGAAATATGTAACTACCTGACGAAGTTCGATAATATTCACACGCAGAGCAAAACATGCCCTAACGAAGAGCATCCCTTAATCTCTCAAAGGTGATAATAAATGATCTCGACAAGTTTTCCAGTATTTTGAGAGGGCGAAAAATCAGGAGAATTTCTTAGAAAACGACTCCTGTGGATTCTGGCTCATTTGCAACATGAATTGTGCTTAAGATGCGAAGCGCGCGGCCTCCAGGTGGTCGCTTGTCCTCCCAAACTAAACCCAATAAGTCAAGGGTATTATGTAAATGATGCTTTTGCTTGCAACATTCTCAAATGACTGCGGAATCGAAAGAGTAAGACGAGGGGGAGTCGAAAGAATCAGCAACAAGTAAACGTCGTATCGTGTTATCCAACGATACTAAATGCAAATTAGGCATTGAAATTTAAGTTCAACTGATGTGACATTGAAAGAGGAGGAATTTTACCTCAGATGAAAAATTTTTACTGCACAGAGAATTTTTCTCTTTCCTCTTTCCAGTCATACATACAAGAGAAGAATCGCGTCTTGTTGCCCTCTTCCTTTGCCCCGTCGCCTTGCCATCGCATGCATAATTCGGCTGTGGCAAAATTTTCATCTAGTCTAGCATCTAATATCTCCTACATTTATAGACTAAATATTATTATTCCTCCGCAACATGCCTTGTTCATCCAATATTATAAAAGTCGCGAATACCAATTAGAGCGAAAATTCCTCTTTTTCTTTCTTTTTTCCTTTCTTCGCTTTTCAACTATTCTTCAAAGTATGAACTGCCATCTTTCACCAACTCTGTTTGACTTGAGATGATGCGGAAGGCTTTCAGGAGGCTGCACGAACGCCATCTTACCTTTCCATTCACCTTTTCTCCGAAATTATGTAAGTGAAAGGAATTTTATGCTCGATCTGCTTGGAATAAGGTCGATCTATTTAAGATCCTCGAGTCAAGTTGTTTTTCTGAAACTTTTTTCTGGGTACGCGTTATATATACCGCAACTTTCCCCGCAAAAGGATAAAGTATGGTATATATCATGATATTTTCTTGTTCTTAAAATAATAGGTTTCTTTTTTTCTTCTACTAATCAATGTACTTAATATAAAGGCTTTTTATAAGGTATTGAAGAGTAAATGTATCTTTCAAAAATAATTCTATATATGGGAAATATAAAATATATGCTAAATCTTATGTTAAATTTTCTTAAATTTTCTAATGCTAAAATCCAAAATGTTAATTTTTGTAAAAACTTTTCTTAGAACTTTTAAAATGGGTGAAAGAATTTAATTTATATATAATTTAAAAGTTAGTTATCCGTTTTAAAACGTTCTTCTAAAATATTATTAGAATATTTCTTCATAAAGTTTTTTAATAAAAAATATTTTTGGTTTATTAATACGCAAAGAAAAAATAAATATTTAATTTTTAGTCGTAGATTCATAAAAGCATAAGAGAAATTCAAATTACATAAATCGCAAAGTGTTCTGATTTCACTATCTAATATAATAGAAATTAGTGTCTAATAACTCAAAATTTTTACTACATACAATTTTAAAGTAGTGCATCTATAAAATAGAAATATAATTACATGTATATTGTTTATTTTCAATGCTATTATAAAGTGTACACGTATATTTTATCGATAGTAGATTACAATTATATTTATAAGATAAAACATTAAATGTAATATTAATGCAACGTTTTTAATATAATTTTTTTACTGGATAATATAAATGCAACACTACTTATTTGTAGCTGTCTTATTTATGTTTTAGGTTTAAAAATTGCCCAATTTAAATTTTAAAATTTTATATGAAAACAATAAATTTTCTACCTCATATTCAAACTAAAATATCTTACTTTCCGTTTACAAATACGTTGTTTGTATAATTTACCAAACCATTTTCAATAATAATCAAAGTACCATAATTTTTAGACTTTCTAATACTATATTAAGAAAATTTATATATTACTAATAAATCTATTCAAATATTAAGAACATTATACTTCAGTTACAATAGAAACCATTATTAATAATAAATAAACCAAATAAGGTAAATTTTTAAATTTAGGAATATTTTATCGATCCTCACAGTATTCATGGATTGCAATTATAATTCAATAATTGTAATCTACTTATCTATTTTTATATAAATAGAATTATTTGTATATCAGAAATATGTATATTATTATTTTTCATAACATATAAGAAACATAAAAGTAATTGTTTTTAAAATATGTTAAAACGTTAACTTAAAATGTTTAATATATAAAATAAGAAAAATTATTGTGAAATTTTTGACTAGTCAATATATATTTATATTGTGATTGTTTTCGTTAAAATTATTTTAATAAATATATAATTGGTTAGAAGTTTATTTTATATATAACACAGACGTCATACATATAATTTTTAAAATACATCTGACATTTATTCATAATGAATAGAAATCTGCATTGTTAAATCATTGCATTTTAAATTAATCAAATAATCAATTTTCAAAGTAAAAATACTGTCGAATATCCATAAATAAATATTTAATAAAAATAATAATATTTAAATAGAACATTAAATAATTTAAGTTATCAAACGAATATAAATAAGATTTTGACCTTATTTAATTTAAATCTTATTCAATGATTAAACATATTTTTTAAATAATTGCAAAAATTTTTTTTTTCGTATATTTACTTTTATAAATTAGATCAATATCCATCGATATATGGCAAATTTTATTTATAAAACCCGAAATATTTATTTCTCGCGATATATAATTACAAATAATAATTAGTATTGTTAACAAAATTAAAGTGAGACTTCATTAAAATAGCAAAGGTAATTGATATTTTATTATTTCTTAAAATATGAAAATAGTATATGTTCAGTTATTCTAAAAGTGGATAATAATTAATATTTTAGAACATTAGAAAACGTGTTTTTGTAAAATTAGACGGAAAAACGTAAAATTGACGATATATGTTAATCTAAATAAAATATCAAGATAAATAATAAAAAAATGCGTATAATCTATCTTTTGGTTATTAAATTCGACTTCATTACCTTGAATAAATTTCCAGAATATATGAAAAGACGGCTAGAGCAAAGCTTGTGGTTTACACACATTTGGCACGACCCGATAACACTTATCAATCAGTTCATGGGTGGATGTGCGCTTTTATTAATTAATAATGGCGAAAGGTCGAATGTCAATGGATAACGGACAGAATAAAATGATTTAATATTTAACAAAGGATTGATTACATGTACTGACCTCCGGCAGCGACACAGGTGATGTTGAGAGAGGCGCCTTCGCTATAAGGTCCGAGCACGTAATACGGTATGTGGGACTCGCCATCCTCATCCAAAATGCTGAGCTGTTCCGGTGGTACTGAAATAAAATAAAACGGCATGAAGTGAGTTGCAACATCGAGTCCAAATAGCGACTACAATTTGAACTTGAAATGTTGAGGCCTAACTTTTGAGAGCGCTTCAAGAACTTGATACTTGCTTTATTGAACAGTCATTTTTCTTTTTTTCTTTTTTAAAGGGAATACGTAATCTATAAATACGTATATTTTAATGAATGATAATATATTAATTTAGTGAGTTTTCACGGATTTTAATAAAAAGTGCAATTCTGGCTACGAGGAAAGATTGCGCTTACATGGTAACGAGAAGAACAATTCAAAGCAATACGGCTACTCATTGTTAAATAATATTTGAAAATATATGGCTTAATTTAATCTGAGATTTCAATAATCATTAAATTTCACTTATTTCAATTTATTCATTTTGTACATCTTTGCTTTATTTATATCAGCTAGGCTAATAAACATTCCATTGAGTTTACAAACGATTTCCAAGTAGAAATAGTAAGAATTAGTCAGGCATTTACATTTACTCGTAATTCGAATGAATCTATGGATTTGATATATATACGTACATACGTACATTTGGTAAAAGATAGTTCATTAATATTTGATTCATATTTATTACGATGGTCTTATAGATTATTTGAATAATCTTTAAATGGAAAATTTGATATTTTCTATGGTTAATCCTTTTTTCATTTAAAGACTTATTGCAAGTGAATAATTTTTTAAGTAAATACTAAAAATTCTAAAAATAAATAAAAAAAAAAAATAAAAAATGAAAACTGATGAAGAATACGCGGATGTATTTATAATTTAATAAAGTCAATTTTTCTCTGTACCACGCGAACGAACATTCTATTCGTTACGGTTTCTGTATTCGCTTTAAATTAATAGTTTAAAACCTATTCAGAAGTTTGTATTCGTACAATTTTACTTCTGTATTCAACAAATAATACTTGCAACATTATTATCTAAATAGCAATATAAGATTAAAGTAGGATTATGTACATTCGAATATTTTAATATCTGTTAAAATAGTTTACATAAATTGGCTATAATTATTGTAGAAATAAAAAATCAGAATATAGTTTTAACCATTTTAGGAATAATTTCATTTCTTTACGTTAAAAGTTTTAATTTTCTAATGATTTACGTTTGAAAATTAGATATAAAGTTTACAAATCAAGCCATAATAATAATAATTATATAACCTATATTAGCCAAATATAACCTATTGATCTTCCAATGGAATATCTTTAATTAGTTTGAAATTTTTGAAATTTTTTATTCTTTTTTGATAAATTTCAGTACCAATTTCTTTCTTTGCTTCTTTACTTAAAATATATACTCATACTTTCATAAATTTGAGCATTTTTCGTAAAATTTTCAGTGCAATTTAGTTCAATTTTGATGATTCTTATTTTCAAGGAAACTCGGAATACCGAAGTCAAGTAAGAGCAAGTGAGAAGCAGAGATAAGTTACTTTGGATAAGACTCGAAACGCGGACGGGGCTGTACAGCGGGTCATGTAGAAGTTGCGTCATAGTTGCCAGTACTCGACGCCTGACTCGAATTCGATATTAGCGCGCACTGGTTCACTCTCGAACCTGAAATTCAAGGGACGAGTGGGGAGGGCAAAGGATCTGACTGGAAGTCGTTGCGTTCCGTATGTTATATACATTAATACCTTCGAAGCCCACTGGTAATTTTCGGATGATTGCAATTTCTATAAAGCGCTCCATTCTCCTCCGCGTTAATCTCGTTCGTGGGTAACTGCGTTTGCTAGTCCCATAGGAGCCTCAGCTTTAACCGGTTTAAGTCTGCGACTTCCGTTCTCACGAGTCTTAAAGACCAGCGATGGCGTGAACTTGAGCTGAATTTAACATTTCGACGTAAATCTCAGCAACGCACAGCATATAGTGTTTGACTCTGATAAGATTGATAGCGAGATGCAAACGAATCGCGAGCTTACAAGCGTGTCTGATTAAATTTCGAGTGGAATGTTTAACTGCATTATATTATGATTTCATAAATATTATGAAATTTGTTCAAAAATTAAAAAATTTTTAATTTACTGAAAATTGTTTCACTTTCGCAAATATTTTTTATGGAAATGGAAATTTTATTTAATTTTTTTTTATTTATTTAAAGAATTTTTTATTAGAACAATCATTTTGTAAATATCGAACTAATTATAAATCTGGTTTCGTCTTTTTAATGTCCTGGAATAAACCAGAATATAAAAATTATAGTTTCAATTTTTCTATTAATTGTTCACACATAATAAATAATCTATGCAATTCATTTTGATCGATTATACTAATTATAAATTTATTGATAATAAACTTAGAGATTCAACATAAAAACTTAGTTTGAAGAATGCATAGTATATTGCTTCAAATATCTTTAAAAATGAATCAATATTTATTTCTAAAAATCCTAATAGCAAAATTCAGTATGCAAATAATAAATCCAAAATATTATCAGAGTTGACTGCTTCTACATTTATCATGATTTCTTAAGATACATTGCTTCTAAGCTTGTCAAAACTTAGAAATTAGTTAGCATAATAAACTTTATTTGTAATACTTTTTATCCTCTTAATAATAGGACATAAAGTAGAGTTTGGAAAGAAGACACAAAATAAAAGCTATAATTTCATTTTATTAGTGGGATTAGTTTTCTATTATTATTTTTAGAAACTGCTCTAATAAGCATACGTATTGAAAAAAATTATTTATTTAGAACATGACTGAAGATGAAAGTTACAATAGGAAAAACGACATAAAAATCAGTTTTTATTAATTAATAAATTTACGTATTATATATGAAAAAATCCTTAGTATAATGTTTTCACTGAAGAAATTATTTTTATATTAATATTTCAGGTACAAATATTTTAGTTTAGAATACATGTTGGCAATACTATAATTTTGATATTAAATAAAGCATCTATTATTCTGATTATTTAATTATACTATTATAACAAATTTATTTATTTAATAAATTGTCATTTATTATCGAATAAAAGGGTAGAAGAATCCCTTTATTCTCGATTTTAGGTTTGGACTTCATTTTATTTAAACGAATAATATTGTGTACATTGGAAAATTAATTAATTTCAAATTTTATTATGGAATTAAAACTAATGATCATTTACTTTTTTATATAAAATTAAATATAAATATGCTATGATAAGGAACATATTACCGATAAACGATTTTCAATAATACTTTAAAAGGTAATTACTGATTTTTTAAGATGAAAGTCACTTATTGAAGTATTGATTTCAAAAGAATAAATATTAAAATAAGAGCTGTGACAAGAAATCAAATTGATGTATAATTAATAGCTTATAGATTTAATAACAGTTACGATAGTGTAATACATTATTATATAGCTTATTTTAACAAGAAAATTGTGAAAGTAAATATAATAAGCTTTAATCCTGAACATGATTTTGACTAGTATACAACTTTGAAACTCATTATTAACTTGGTCGTAAACAAGTTTGAAATTAAAATTTATTGAATTTATGAATTTTTTTTATTTAAGATTCTTATACGATGAATACACAAAAAATAGCAATGATTACTGAAACTTTACAGCGTATCATATAAGAAAATATCGATTATCTGAAACGATGCTATAAATGCTCTTGCATTTCATCTTCAAGTACCAAAGTACATTCGCAAAAGTTCGATAAAAATATTATTACTAAAGTCCGTGCAAACCTGCATAAAGTTATTTAATAAGAAAGCATTTCATAAGTCAAAGTATTTTACGAAGGGTGCGTTTAACAAACTACTTAAAAGAAAACAATTTAAACAAATATAAAAGTAAATGTTTGGTCTCTCACTAATGACAGTCAAGTTGACTTTGCTGTTCCTTGTAGGCGACTGCTTGAAGTCCACTCGACACCGATAAAGTCCAGCATCCGTTTCCTTCACGGACTCAAGGTTCAGCTTGGCTGGCGAATCGGCGTGCTTGAAGAAAGCACGGCCACCGAGGCTGGGGTCTTGCCAATGACTGCCATGTTCTAAAGCCGATATCCGTCGCGAGTCGAAGCTGCACTCAATAGAATAAAAACGTAATTAAAAACAGCTGCGTTGTTAGTCTGTTTGCAATTTATCCCTTTACCTTACATTCCATTATTTAACAGCATAGTTAAGAAAGTCCATATGTAAATTAAACGAAGCTGAAGCGTTACTTTAATATATGGGCTCGCGTATTATGCACTTTCTTTTTATCGTATGCAATTAGAGTGTAACATTAAAGGTGATATACGGAAAAATATTCTTGCTGCATCAATAATTTTCAAATGCGTAACAATGGAATGTAAATAATTTTTGTTATAAAGGGTACAGTTCTTAGGAATGACTTGTATGACTATCTTTGTACAGTGCAATAATAAAGGATGATAAAAACTGAATTGGTTTCAACTTTGAATCATTATTCCTTATTTCAATTCTCTCGCGTTCCCTTCAGTATTATTTTTTTATTCTATTCTCTTTCTTTTCTCGCAGTTTAGTGAATTCCAAGTTAATTTGCATTCTGAGAGGAGAAAAAACGTTGCGATTGAGTACGAACAAAAGTCTGTACTTGTATTAAAGCAGAAGCTGAGTACTATCGGGATTAGAGATTTTCCCTCGATTATTCGGGAATCGAACGCGAAATCTTCTTGCAAAAGAATACTTATAAGTGCTAGAGAGGTACTGATAGAACAGCGTAGATCATGAATGCGTATATACTATATATATAGGGAGCTTTTTCCTGGATAAATTTCATTGCAATTGCAATTTTATATTTTTATTTTATTTAAATAGTTTAATGTAGATTTCGTAAAAGTTTTTAATTATTCTAATTTAATTTAATTAAATTTAAATACTTAATAAGATTGAATAAAAATTTCAAAACTCATGATTAATTTTATATTACATTAAAACTTCACTGCTTGTAATCTTATCATTGCTAATTAAATTTAACATTAAATTAATGACATTATAAAAATAAGAACATTATATTGAATTTTTATTTTGGAAAAATATATCTTCAAATTCCTATAGAGCACTCAAATCCTCAAAATTACGATGCGTTCCTATAATATTCAATTATTTATTTGTATTAAAAATTAAATTTTACATTTATACAAAATTTATTATAATTTAAAAATTACGTTTCAAATTCGCTTTTAATTTTTCTCCGCCAATTTATGGAAAGGGATTTAGCGCTAAAAAATATTTCAATAATTGTAACTACATCTTTGTATTTATTTTATTTTTTAAATTTAAAAATATATTGCCGTTATTACGAGTTAGTAAATTTTTACATCTCACTCGATGACTAATAATTTTAGATAATAATTTTCCGTGAAGAAACGAGAGAGGAAGCAAGTTTGAGAGTAATTGCGTAGCCGGTGAACCTCAAGTCTGTGGGTCACCAGTTTCAAGGAGATCGCACCAGTTTGTAGTTGTAACAGAACTTAGTTATATGGTTATTATTAATGTTAGCTGCCATAAAGTGATATTATAATGTAATATTAAATAATTTTACGCTTTAAGAGATATAGACGATTTTATTAAGAAAAGAATATTATTAATTTAAAATAAAACTTCGTGTATGTTAAAAATTGATAAAATTATGAAAAATTTCTTTTGCTAAATGAATTTATTCTTTTCAAATTTTTTTCTTTTTTTTGTGATATAAATAATATTTAAAAAATTTATATCTAAAACATGATAAAATTAGTATGTGCATCTTATAAATTTTTGACGAATACATCACGTAACCTATAAATAATTTTATATATTCAATAAATTAAACAGTCAATAAATTAAATATTTTATTTCTGTATGTTTTAATAAAAAGATATTAAAAATATAAAATTTATTTTTAAATAATTTTCAGATATAATAGTAATATTTAATATTTTATAGAATAAATAATTACCGTTGTGAAAAGTATTCTGAAAAAATGTTTTGGAATTAAATATGTATTGAGTATTTTTATGTATTTTTTTACAAATTATTTCGCATATTTACTAATTATATTTTCTTATTTAAATTATACAATGTCTTGGTTAAAATATAAAATGTCTGTAATCATCAGAAATTCTAATAGTTATTTAATTTCAAACAATATCCCTTTCAAGAATATTTAAAATGAATCGTAAAAGTAGTGAATTTTATTTTTCTGACTAAATAATAAAATTGGTCACAGTTTAACTGCAGAAACTCATAAAATAGATATTCAACGAAGCTTACATCTGAAATATAAAACTAGATAGCTGAGTATTCAGGCAATTATTATAAAGAGAGTTGGAGATGAATAATGAAGACCGCGTGTACGATAAATCCTCAACGAATAATTTCGATGGAACGTTTTCCGATATTGACAATATCCGAGAGAAAGAACAAGAGGATAGTAGATATCCGGTACTACGTTGTTCTATAATTAGGGTGAGAAATCATAGTAGAAACTAATTTTCACTCATCTTTACATTCGCCTTTTAAAAAATGTAAAATTAAATTTGACAAATTTTTTGTGAGAATTCGGGTCTACTTAGCGAATTCTAATGTTAATTTAGTTTTTTAATTTAGTTCCACAAAAAGTATTAACATCTATCTTATAAAAAATATTTTTAATTTATAAAAATAATCAAACGAATAATATTTAATATTATTCTATTTAAAGTAGTATAAGATATAATAATATTATTAAATTATTATTAAATAAGAATTTGTTTCGATTGAATTTTTGATAGGTTTCTCTTTTGATCTGAGTTATATCAGGTTTCAATCTAGAATAAAATTATGATATGAAGAGGAAAAATTACATAATGTATTCATTACAAAGCCAATAATATTTTTTACGTAATATTAAATACATTATTTATAAAACTAATTCCAAAGAAATTTTTGGAAAATCAATATATGCATAATTATTTTATATAAATTATTTACTTAATAAATTATAAAAATAATTTATAACATAAAAATATTCTTACATTATGTGTTACTTGTATAATTTTATTTTTTATTATTATTTACAAAATTAATTTTAATTTTTTTTGCATACATGTCAAATAAAATTTCTATTTAATTGTTTTAGTAATATAAACAACTTTATAATATAATTTTTACGATTTTATATAATTGTTAAATTTTTTTAAAAATAATTAATGTAATAATCATTTTTCAAGTATATATACTAAAAATTAAGTTAATTTTTAAGCTTACCAGTAAAGAAATTCAAATTTATTTTTGTAAATGAATATCTGCAGTTAACCATCTATGCTAATGTAAATGTAATTTGAAGAACTTAGCTTTCAACTTAAATATACCATTCAAAAAAGGTTAAACTACATAAAATTATGTAATTATGTACGAATTATATTTTCTTCTGCTATTGTGTTGAATTACAGTTATTGCATATAAAAAAATTACGAAAATACTACAGTAAAAACTAATTGTAATTCTCTTAAAGTGTAAAATATAATAAAACATATATGTGCCAACAATTATTAAATATGAACTTCAAATAAATTATAATAATAGAAATACAATAGATAAATTTATAGATAATTAACAGAATATTTAACTTTAATCAGTTTTTAAAATTATTACTCAATTGCTAAATTCTATATGCTATGAATCAATATAAATTATAATAAGTTTATGTCAATATTTATAAAATAATGTTTTTGTTGTGGGTAAATTTTTAATTCCGATAATACCACTCTTTATTTAAATTATCAGTTAAAAATATCAATTTGAAGGGATTAAAGTGGAAGAGTAAAAAAAAAATTTATAAACAAGCGGTAATAATGAAAATGTGACATTGACTATAATTCATTAAGGTTTTTAGTTTGGTTTCAGTTATATTCTTTTCATAAATCTCATTATTTTCAGTTAATAAATGTAAGCATCAAATATAAATTTTAATTGTAAAATTTTTTTACGATTCAACTTTGTTTTAAAATCAGCTTTAGATAATATTAGTATTTTAAAATATTTTTGGATTCTAAGCTATATACGAAAATAGATTGAAATTATTGAATCTTAACAATATTTCATCTATTTTGATTTTATACTATCAACAGACTTATGCATATAAAATACAGTTTTTTGATGTATTAATATTTCAGAAAAATATACATCTATATATCAATCAAATAACTATATATCAAGGTGTACAATAAAATTATGCGTATTATATTTTGAAATATGATCCAAGAATATTTTTAGCTTTAAAAATTAGTTCTTGAGAATTTTCTCGTTAATTTTACGTTTCGAAAAAGCACTCACTACATCCGTACTAGTCGTATAAAAAAATTGAATAAAAGAGGCGGTAAATGTGTACGTACCTATAAATAGGCGAATCAGCAGGCTCTTTGTACCAGATAACAAGATGTACTTTATCTCCTGGTACAGGAGGTTCCACATCGCAAGGTAGTTGAGCAATATTACCAGCAACCGCCTGCGCCTCACTCATTGTCACTGAAACAATAAAGAAAAGGGTTCTGGTCACGTGAATTATTTTAAAGATGCTAATGCGTCCCTTTATTTTATATGGTTTCTTTTTAAGGATGTTCGGGATTTCTTTAAAAAAATTTCAATATACCTTTTTATATTATCTGGGAAAAAGAATTAAATAAAATCTAATCGTTACAAAATAAATTAAAAAGTAAATTTTGTCATTTCATTTAATATCTATTTAAATATTTTTTTACCATATGTAGTATAATAATAGCATATTTTTAAATTATTACAATATAAAAATTTTACTAAAAGTCTTACAAAAAATAACCCATTTATGTAAATAAAATATTTTATTCCATGCTATTCATTATTTATTCAATTTCTTTCGAATTTGTATCTAACATTTGTTTACGTCAATTAGATTTCCTCAATGTTTTAATACAAAAACTCAGCAATATTTTCATTTTCACATCTACATTAACAAGAAAAATATGCATATTTATGTAATAATGGAGCACTTTAACAGGATTCTCCCATTATATTTCGTAATTTAAAGCTAAATAACGTTTGCCTTTTCTCGGCAAACGATGGTTTGTAGGTTGTGGTTGGCGTCATTTTTTATTTTTAAATTAAACGAGAATTATTTGATAAAGACTAAAATCAATAATTATAATTAAACCACTAATTATTGTTTGTTATAATAATTTCATATAATTATTTTTTCTGCAGTACAGTTTCTGATTATTGTCTCAAATTATTAAATTATTAATTAAAAATCTGATGATTTATTGTATTAAAGTTACTATGTTATTATGTATGTTATTTTATAATATAAATGTATTTTTTATTTATACTTAATTCGTTATACTTGGCAATGAATATGAATTATACCTTATTATCGTAATATGAAATATTTGTGTTCACGGGAGCTTTTGTGTGTGAATTTCTTGAATTTTCATATCTATTAATTTTAGGGTTTATATTAAAATTTTTAAATATAGATTTATACTTTCATTTTTAATTCTTTGAAATAATAATATAAAATTATTGAGTACTATACAATTCGATCAAAATTTGTTATATTTGATTCATAAATTACATTAATTTCGATGGTAAAAATACTGAAAGTTGTATTTCCATTATATAATTTTTGTTTTATTATTTTTAACTATATCGCTATATATTCTAAATCAATTATTTTATTTATAACTATACAGCTATCTATTAAAAGTTTGAATGCGTTCGAGCATTCAGTTGTATCATAATTAAATTGAAACATTATTAGATTTAACACGGATGATTCTACACTGTTAGAATACTAACTGCGACTACTCGTTTAGTCATAAACTATAGACAAGATAATGTGATAGAATATTAACAATTTTTAGAATAGATATTTTAATGAAAAAAATTGATGTAGATTATTGTATTTTTAAACTGTTATACATAGATACCTTTTTCATCTTTTCTATATAAAATTCATTTTCAGTAATGTAAAATTTTTTAAGTTACGAATATTTGGATTTGCATATTTTATTATAATACATTATGTTATGCACTGTGTGAAAATTTAATTTAAATTATTTTATGTCTTAAATATAAAATAAAATTTCGTTTTCTACTGAATCTATGTATTTTCTATTCTTATTGATGAAACGTTTTACATTTTTTTAGATTTGTTAACATTTGTTTTACATTTGTTAATTAAGATTTTAAATTTACTACTTTACGTTAAATATATTTTTTCATTTTTTTACGAGAATGTTTGAATTTGTATTTTCATCGGATAATATAATTAATTTTATTCAAATTAATTCAAGAGTACTAGAAAATTTATGACATATATGTTATACAGCAAGTTTAGATCCTTGTACAAACAAAAAGTAGCTTCAGATTTAATTAAGAAAAAATTAAATCTCAATATATAAAAGAATTATTTTTACTATGAACCACAGTTAGTAATTAGTAATATTTAAAAAATATTCAACATTAATCAATACTTTGAAATACCAATACATTTTATTTGTCAATTTATCAATTAGTTACATAATATGATTTGAATAATAGAGTTTTTTATCTTCAATATAATTATTCATCTTATATCGGTAATAATGTAAGTGATTATATATTTTTAAAATAATTAAAAATCTGATATTCTTATTTCATGTTTTAATAAAATCATTTATTAGTATTATTATGATAAACATCTTTTTTACAAATGCACATCGAATAAAATTTTATTTCTCAGAAACACTTTTTTAGGTTAAAATAAATTTTGTAAATTAACTATTGTAAATATAATAATAATTTTTTATTAATTTTTATTTAATGAAATAAAAATATTACCACTTATCCTTAATATAAAATTGAATTATAATTATAATAGTTTTATATTATATATTAATTTTTTAGGATAAAAACATATATATACTTTCACATTCCTACAATATATTTAAAAATCCTCTTATAAAAAAAAAAAAAAAATTAGCCGTAGATGGTAGAAACTAAATCATATATAAATAAAAGATCGAATGAATAATTCTGAAACGCGGTATACCGTAAGGCTATTTCCCTCCCTTTCTCTCTCTTTGTTTTAAAAGCGAAGGGACTGCTGTACGTTCTTTCTTCGTTCAACTGGATCTACCCTACCCGACGATAAAATTCACAAGGATTAGCGCATACGACCCATCAAAAGAAGCTTCCCCTTGTTGCTGGCCATGTGAATCAGAAAAGCGAAAGAATGCAGCGGGTTCAACCGCGGATTCATCAAAAATGTCAAGCACAAAAAGAGAGAAAAGTAGAGGGTGGAAGAAAGAAACGAATTCAACGCGCTCCCCCGATTTCAACCACCGCGTTTCACACGTCCACGTGAATTTTATCATGTTTATGGCTTGGACTTTTTGAAGCATTTCCGCGGTTAGTAGACTTATCTACATAAATATACATAAAAATATGAAAGCTTCCAAATAAAGTTTCTGGCGTGATGAGCGAAGACGAACGTGTGGGAAGCATCGCTCACATTGCCCGATGGATTTCGTACCGCAAGGACGATAGTCCGTCATTCATATTCAATTGAAACCACAAACTAATATCGACTTCCTGCTCTTCGGACCTTTCTCTTTTTATGTACATACTTTTTCTCTTCGCTCGTAGGAAAAAGAGTACCCACTTCGTATGCGACTTCAAAAGGTATCTTCAATACACTCTCGCTGATGTTGTGAACCATAAGGGCGCCTCTAGAATCAACAGCATGCAAATCTTTGTCTTACTTTTTGTTTCTACGTGCAAATAGCTACTGATAGAATTACTAAGCGCAGGTGATTAAATTGTGAGCGCGTATTTAATCTCTTTCTTACACTGTCCTTATCAACGGTATTAAAGACACTATGTATATCAACCATAGCAATGGATATTTTTCAGAATGGAGAGCCTGGGCTCAAAATATTTTTAGGATCAAAAAGAGCGATAAAGTTATCGATTTCATATTTATACCGATATGCTTTCGTTGTGCGAATTTAACTAAAATTTTTATATTAAAAGCTCATTTATTGTAAAAATTCTAACAAATATCCAAGTATAACGTTTATTATGAGTTCTGCTATTTGTATTATCTTGTTATTAGCTTTCCAGATTAAAAATAGAAAAAATAATATCTTTTTATACATTGGATTATTTAAATAAATTTAATATTTACATTCATTATGCTACTTGTTGATATAGTAGGTCGAAGGAAGCTTTTATAGTTTTTCTTGCGTTTTTTTTCTTTGATTTAATATATTAATTTGAATATCTGACTTTATTTATTAAATTTTCATTAAGTAATTTTAGAAGTGTTGTGAATAGTGTATGAAATTTGTATAATACAATACAATATGTGATTTTTAATTTATAAATAATAGAAATTACTTTTCCTGTACACATTTTTATCGTATTAAATAAAGAAATTATTAAAATATCCGTAAGTTTTACATTATTATAGAGATATAATATTTAATATTTTGCAATACAATTCAATACATTATTCTCTAAAAAAATTCATATAATACAATGGTAATGCGTACTAATCTTTACCATGTAGTTATATATTTGCTAATTTATTTATTATTTATTATGTATGATAATTATTTAACTTTATTATTTTAAAAACATTAAAAATACATTTTTATATACAATTTTTTTATGTTACAAATATTATATTTATGAAAAGTAACTAATTAAAAATTAATAGATAATTTAATTTAATTTGGATATTTTTCGGAAGCTTATTCAAAATTAATAATTCGAATATTATCTATAGAATGAATGAAACAAAAGTCTATTTTAATAAATTCTGCTTCAATGGTTTCTTACTATATGTTTAAGTTAGCTATGATTTTATTAAATATTAAATTTTAATTTATAATTTCTATTATTGATAATCACATTAATTTTTGCCATTAATAATTTTGATACCATTAATAGTAGAATCTGTTTGTGTAGAATGTGAACGTAGTAAAATTTATTATGATATATTACAATGTAACAACCTTTGTATTTTCTGTAAAATTGAAAACAAATTTATGAATTTTTTATTAATATTAGCTCAATATATTATTAAAAAATTTATTTAAAGATGAACAATTTAATTATCTATTATTTCTTTGTACTTGAACAGCTTTTAAAAAAAATAAAATGATCGATAGAATTATAATGGAATCAAGTATTTTACTACGTGAGCAGAAAAATATATCAATGACTTTTACAAACAAGTACGTATTTTTTATTCAAAGAAACATTTTATTTTCATTATAATGTTAAGTGATTTATATTTTCTACAAGTTTTTACATTTTTGTATTCCGAACCGACTTTAAGATGTGTGACTGAAAAAGAAAGTAAGAAAAAGGCGAAAATAAAGTGCAGCAACTCTCAGAAGTTATGTATTTATAAAAACGTCCAAATATTCTAACAGGCTCAGACAAATATAAAATATAGGATGCAAGCGTGAGAAGCAACATTTTCAACGAGCAGCAGCGACGAAGATGCATACTTTGTAAAGCGGCTGGAGCGGGTTGAACGATTCTTTCTGTTACCCCTTCTCGTACCGTTCTAGTTCTTTCATTTGCATATGCCTTCTGGCTTCTTTGCGCTCGTCATTATAACAAGACTTTAATTAGCCAAATTGATTTCGTACTATAAAGGTACCGAAAATCTATAATGCTGCGTTACTTCAGAGCATCGAAGTCGCGCTTCATTCGCTTTCTGTTATTTCATTTGTTATTTTATCTTTATACCTTTCTTCCTTAAAAATTTCTTGATTGATTTTTAAAAATAACATTAATCTTATTTTCTTTCAGCTTCTGGATGATGAAGATGTTATCATTGTTTATACAATTTAATATTAGAAATTTCTTGGTGAAATATTTTTGTTTATTTTCAATTTTTAAATATGTTTATTTATTTATTTATTTATTATTATTTATTTTCTAATTGATATACTTTAACGATTTAAAAATTAGAGTAAAATAAGCTCTTTTTCAAAACAATATGTTGTTTAATTGCATCATAAATTCGGAATAAAATTGATTGTTTTCAAAATTTCAAAATTAATTTTTAAATAATAATTTGTAAGCTACTAAAATATCATTTGTAATTGAAAACTGCATTAAATCAATATAAAAATAAAAATTATTCAACATTTATGGTACTTCATTTTTTCTCTTTCTCATACAGCATAGTATCATAATTATATTTATCATAGTGCTATAATTAGTAGATTATTTTCACTTAAATTAAAAATACAACATATTTTTTAATTTTATTATCTCTTAAAAACTCGTTTTGATTTACAAAAATGAAATTCGAATATAATGTGACTTAAACAAGATTAAATGCCAAATCAAATAATACGTCTCCTTGTCAGTTTTTTATCACAAAACGAGAGTAGGGAAACCAATACGATCTCCAATAAATAGTTACACATGTAGGGCGATATTAAAGTCGTGTGAAGACTTTTATACTAATCCTACAAATACAAAGTATTAAAATCGTTATAGTTGGATACAAAATATTAGCTAATATAATGAAATTATATATTAAAGTAATATATAATTAAAGCAATATATTAAAGTATTATTATACTAAAGTGAGGTATATATGAAAAATAAATTTTTTCGGTTCAAATGTTTCATTCTTTTTAGAAAAAATGTTTTATTAACCAAAATAGATTATTTTACTATTTTAATCATTTTTAATCTTGCGATTAAAATACGTAATAGAAATATTTGTTTTAATAAATATCAAATCAATGATGTGAGTATATTGAGTTATGAGAAACTTATGGAGACTAGTTCATCACTTAATTCAATTGAAACCAATTATTTAAAATGACTATATACGTTAGGCATGAATTTTTATGCAATTGAAACTAGTGTGAACTTTTATTAGTCTAGTCATAGCCTTTGCGTGAAATAAAAGTGTAAAAAAGTTTTATTATTTAACTAAATATCTTTAGCATTCTACATAATAACGCAGAGGATGTAAATAATTTGCATCTTTCTAATTTAAAGAACTAAAGCGTTCTATCAGCGGGTACAATATTTTTGTTAATATAAATTTTTTACACATTAGTTAATAATTTTTATTTATATTGTTTAATATACTATTATTAAAACAAACATAGTATTAATATAACTCATATTACGATGTTACTTTGCCGATAATAAAATCACAATCTTCTTTTATAAAATATAAAATATATTTGTTATAAAATTTAATTATAGACAAAAATGTGAAATAGTATTGTTTGAAAATATTATACTAATAATGAATATTTAAACGGTATAAATATTTTAATCATGAAGATTTCTTAATTTGAGCTATTTAAATATAAATTCGCGCGTGGGTACACAAGACATTATTTGACAATATTACATACCCTCATTTCCACCTCTTCGACCATCGAAACAAAACCAAGCAAAAAAAGATCGAGAAAAGACAAAAAAACGAAGATGAAACTTTTAAAAATAGATCCAGCTGACGTACGTGCTCTATCGCGCCTCTCGAACTTTAAGGAGAAGAGATGTGACCCTCCTATCTCTCCTTACCCCTCACTTTTTCTTTTTCGCTTGACTTCATAGAAAGAAGTGCACCAGAGTGGGTTTCCAATGAACGTAACCAGCAAAGGAGGAAAGGAAATAAAAAAGAGAAGGAAAGCTTAAATATAGGCGAATCTAGACTTCGGACAAAGTTTAGAAGGACAAGAGGAATATATATATATATATATATATAAGTCAGTGGCAAAACGGCAAGTAGTGCTAGTAGTAACTATCCTTAAGCTGAAGAGGTGGCATTTCCGCATCCGCCACTTTTGCGAAGCTCCATCCCTCGATGTGTCGGTTTCAAGCATTTCAGACATGCATTTCAAACAAAGTAAAAGCTACAAATACACAGAAGTAAGCAAACGTGAACAAATACAAAAAGAGTAAGAAAAAAAAGAGGCTCGAAGGTGCCAATGGTAAAATTCTACGATAAAATAGTTGCATGAATTTTAAAGTGACGATAAATCAGTGATATTTTCAATCGCGAGATATTCATGGATATATGAGAAACCCTCTGGTGCATCACCCGACAAACAATAATATTTGGGTGGCGCAAGGTGAGAGCAGGTAAGTCGATAATTACGTAGAACGAGGGGGTTTCTAAAGAGACCCGAGTTTGATGGGTGAACTCGCGCACTACTATACACACTACTACAAGAAGAGATAGGTAAAGAGAGAAAGAGAGAAAACGAAAATTTTAGCGTATGTGTACACACATAACCACCCTATCACGCTTGATTGCGGTGAAAACTCAGCGTTGAAATTAGGTTTCCCGGAAAGCTCAGGTCGCTCCGAACGGGTACTGAAAAGTAGGACTACATAAAGTTTTCACGACACTTGCTTCAGCTTTCGTATTATCGAACACCGCTAACGTATAAGTAAATGTGTATGCGCGCCCGTGCAAATGCATATATGTTTATGTACGTATACAGTCACTCACGAGGCACATCAGCGCACGAGTGCGCGTTCGAATTTCTAAAGCTAAATTCGTATTTGCCATGCGCTCACATGCGCTATATTTTTTATACTACCTTCTCACTAGAGCTTTGTATGAAAAATATCCAATGACGATGCAAGAGAATATCGTTGTACATGTATTCTTAACAATCGTTTGCGCATACGTTATGTATAGGGAAAACGTTCTAAAATTGGGGAGGGGGGGAGGGCTAACAGAAAAAAAAACCTTCATGTGCTTATTGATGCTCGCAAATATCGTGGCAAATATAGGCTTTACGAGTTCTCAATATTTTGCATCTATTTTAAAATAACAAAATGTATTTTGAAATATTTGTACCTATTTACGTAAGCATATTGATATTTGCTTTACATGCATATACCAGTAGTATGGATCTAAAATTTTGACTTTTATCTTAGTATGTCGTTACAGTATTTTGAAGAATTACGTTATTTATATTTTTAGAACATTATTTTATACACAAAATAATTATTTATTTACAAATTCTGTATATTTACGTGTTTTCGGCTAAAATTTGCTTGCTTGGCTATTTTATATTAAAATTATTTGAAACTTATAGATATAAATATAAGTATTCTACAAAATTATAATATGGTTAAATCACTTTTTACTTTACAAAATATTCTATTTAAAATTATATAAAATTACAAGTATTATAAAAATTATACTGGCGTATATCATTTTCTCATGATTCATTAAAAAATGACGAGTAAAACCTGTAATTTCTTTCATTTTGTCTTTATGATCATAAACAATTATAACTTATGAGAATAGCTTAGAAAATGTAAAAAGTCTAATGCTCTTATAAAATCAAAGGAGGGTGGTCTCCTCCCTGGCAGTAATTTATGAAATAGGTACATTAATTACGAAGATGTTACATGCATGTTAATGCGTTCTTACCACGAACGTGTACATAAATACACTATGCATGAGTCTCGGCTCCTTATTCATCGCAACACCTCTTCACTTCTATGTTCCCACTTATGCTTAACTTCTCGATACTGCTATCATTGCTTGCCTTTCTCTCTCCATTTTTAATATAAATATACATAAGACGACTCTTTTAAATTTTATATTTTGAACTTTATTTTTTAGAAACACACTATTCATTTTTGTAAGTTTAAATCAATACATCTTATCATTCTTTTAACTTAATTCATCAAATATTCATATATCTACTTCCATTTACAATATTTACATATATTTAGCTTGAAATTTAAATAAGTATTTAAAAATTATTCAACTAATTCTCGACTTCATCAAAATTTAAAAAAATATATGGTACAATATATTTTATCTTTATTATAACTATCAACTTATTTATAAATTAATTATTAGAATTAATTTTTAAATTATATTCTTATTATCTAAAATATTTTTCTAATATTTATCTTTTACAGAATATATAAATCAGGTTTAATATCAAAAAGATTTAAATTTTTATAAGTACATAGTATTAATAATTTCAATTATGATCAATTCTTCACATCATGTATGAATACTTAAAGCTACGTTGAAGCTAATTGTATAGTAAGAAATTAATGACTAAAATAAAATAAAATTTGTTGCTTGACAGTTTATAATAGAAGTATTATTCCATAATTATATAAGTTCATATTTTTATAATATAAATATACATATATATATATTTAACTACTTAAGTACGGTATTATGAATAGTTAATAAATTCGTGCGTATATTATATTTTTCAGAAAATTTTAAATAATTTAACATGTATCATTTTTAAAAGGTATAATAATATGCTCAATGTGTGCTATATAATAAAATCAAGTATATCATATAATTAAATTGATATATGAATAAATATATAAAATCAATCAAATCTAATTAAATTAAATCCAGAAATGCAAAATGTTGCTTTATTATATAATAATAATATAACATTATATTATACATATAAGTATTATTTACACATATTATATATATTGTTATATAACATTTTGAATAAAAATTATTATTTTACCGATCTTTTAAATGTTATTTTCAGTTAAAGTTAGTTAAAAATAGTAAGAAAATAATTTTAGCATTAATAAAATATTTATTTATTAATTACAATATATCTAAAAATAGTCGTGTGATTAAATAAAAATTAATTAGAATAAAATAAAACAAAAAACTATTTTTCAAAAACATTTTGGCGTTTTAAATCGTGGTAAATGTAATGTTTGAGTATCCCAAGGGCAAAAACCAATGCATTAAAATCCAAAGCCGAATTAAAATTCATACAGAATTTCCACCCTTATAGGTAAATGTACCTACTCTTGTCCCCCTCACTCTCTCTCTTTCTATCTATCCCCCCTATGGCTGCTATCTGTTCGCACGTTTGGACTGCTCTGCTGTCGCGACGACGACGTCAGCAACGAGCCTCCGTTGTGAATAAGCTGATGTATGCTTCTGCTTCTCGCACTCGTGCCCCGTGGGGCCACAGCAACTCCCGACAGTCGTTGATTCTGTTGGAGATCCTTTGAATTAGTTTATCATATTCTGCAAAGCGTCTGTATAGAATGTTACAAGACTATGAAGTATGTTGCGTACCAGTGCCGGTGTCTGGGACTTCATTCTCCGAATAAACGTTACCTATACCGCACGTTGTAAATACGTCATCAGAAGGTATTAGCGAAAGAAATAAGGAGGGCCGTACAAAAAGAGGGAAAGTAATAAAATGAGATAGATGGAAAAAAATAAAAATAAGCGGGAAATGAGAAAAGAAGCAAAGGTTTCGGTCTCGGTTGAGAAAGTAAATCTCCGGAGGATTTTTGACGTACCTGATTCCTACACGAAAATGCATCGTGTATATTGCGTGTGTTCGAAAACGTATCCTTTTCGCATTTTTTTCTTTCCATTCGCTAAGTTTTTATTCAGTTTGAGAGTCGCACAAGGGCCATTGTCCGCAAGACTTTGTTCTCCTTGTTTCGTTCATCTCTGAACTAATAGCGAAGTGTTTTTAAATAAAGACCAGCGGCAACGAGCGATGGCTTTGAACTACTGTGGCGTACGGCTTTTCCATCTCGGTTTTCCCTCCCGGCGTCATTCGCACACGTGCAGCATTCATTTTCTTTATTCTGACGGCGGCGTTTTTAGTTTGCGTCTTACCCACACTATGCCCGTTTAATTTATAGAGTAACGCGCCCAGGCACGGCTGGCTATCAGCGAGATTATTTTGTCGTGTGTATTCCGCAATACTTCGCGACGTCACACTTTCATGTAATGACTTACTACATTTTTTTGAAGTACAAAATTTATTATTTACAAGTAGTCTTTGTATTATCATTCAAAAATTCTTGGTACATTTACAACAAAATAGAATATTAGATATTATTATAAAATATTTATATTATTATATATTAAATATACATAATAATATGAATAATTTAACGTAAGTATTCTTTTTATACCCACTGATTATTAAAATTCCCCTGAAATTTATACGAAAATTAAAATACATAACTTAGATATTTTTGAAAAATAGTGAAAATGCTAAAAATATTTCTCGAAGTTTATTTTATTAAATGAAATAGATTTTATTTAACAAGTTTTTTAATTATGTGATGTTTTAACAAGGAAGTATAAGATTAAATTATTTGTTAAATGAAAATTATATTTGCTTGACTGTAGAATATTTACTTTCGTAATATTAGATGGCTTTAGAATTTTTCTTAAGATTTTTCATTAAGTCAATTAATATAATTTAATCGTTAAAATGGTATGCAGCTAATAGTACACAAGATAATTAATAAAATAAGTTTAAATTTTTTAACGCCTTCTCAAATTTACTTTTCTATATTTATATTTTTTCATAATTTTCTATATATATATATATATATCTCAAAAAAAAATATAACATTCCAATTATTAGTTTTAATAGACTTTTCTATACTATTTCAGAAATATAATTTATGTTAAAATAAGTTTCCGTGGTTCACAAATCTAATAAATTCCACAAGTTTTGCTCATTTATAAAATAATGATGTGATATTATACATTATACTAATGAAACGATGTTGTAACTGAATTATTATTTTATCGAAAGTTTAATCTATTAATCATTGTATCTTTTAAGTAACTTAACAAAATTCTAAAATTACTTAAATTAATTTTAATATAAGTCATCTCGATGATTTCAATGACTCATGCGTAATGATAAAAAAAAATTATTTGAAAGATTAAGATAAAAAATTTTCTACGATGTGCCTTACTGATATTCCCGTCGTAATTATATTCTTGAATGAATCCTCTATCTATATTTGGAAATAATTATTTTTCAAGTAAATGATACTTGCAGTTTTATAGAAAAGATGTTTTGAGTTCTTAGAGTTTTTTTATTTCGTCTAATTGTGACGTAAAATAAATAATTTGAATAAAAACCTTTTTATCTTATTTATTACAACAAAATAACTTTATTTAAATCTATTATAGCAGGCATTTTAAATAAATAAAATAGGCATCATCGAAAAGAAGCATGAAAAATGGCCAAATAATAACAGACAGCGAAGTATCAAAACCAATCAGGTGTCGATGAGAAATACTTTCACCGCCAACTTAGGACACCTTAATTCGGTACACAATAGAAGCGCGTGAAACCGAGTTGAGTGACATTTTGATGACAAGCCGTTCTAAAATAGTCGATAAAAATGACGGTCGAGCTCGATAATAACCCTGAGCTCTTATTGTTCCTGCAATCCTTGCCGTCCTGCGTTTAAAAAAAAAACGAGCCCCGCCGCCCCAAGTGTCCAAAACTATTATAATAACATGCACCGGGCTAGACGCATAATAATTAGAATTTCAGTGGTCTGTACGTCAATGAATCGAAAGAGGTACTTTCCATTGTAACTTAACTCTCGATGTTAACGGCGAATAGCCTTGCACGCGCTTACGTACACAGAGGCGTGCACGCAGACAGTCATGGGGTGACGGGACTGAATGGAAAGCAAATTAATGGCATATGGACGCTGACTTTTAGGCTAAAAAGTAAAGAAAAAAAGGTGCGCGCACAAAGAGTAGTCGCGCGTACTTAGGCGCGCAATTTTGACGCTGCGGAACGCGCGCCATATGCGTAATTGCAGAAAGTCAAGCCTCGCGAGCGCTTGGTTCGAAACAAAGGCCACCAAAGACAATGAGACTATTTTGCAACGGGGGAACGTAGTGCTGCACTTTCTCTCTGTCTTACTTCTTCTCTCACTTGAAGAGCCGAAGAGAGCATTTCGTTCGTGCTCAGTGAATGCGCTCGAAACGCGCGGGGTGTTGTACGAAAAATCAAGGGGCAGAGGGATTTCCGACGCGAAAAGTATCCCGCACCCAACGTCAGAAGAGCTCGGGAGAACGAGAGGAAGTCAGAATTGCAGTCCTGGCAAGTCGTTGCTGCGCGAGTTTGGCTCTTTGACGCGAGGGCGGCGCACCCTTCCACTGCCTCTCTCCCGCTCTCTTCAACGAGCGTATACGAACGATGACGAGACGACGTTTGCGATAAAGGGAATCGCAAGGATCGCGGCTTTTTGCCTTGCTCTTCACTTCCTCTTTTTCGCAGCGGCAGCAGCGTCTCTTTCCCAAGTATTGAATCGCAAGAGTTTGCGCTTATAAAGGCTCGCTCGGGGAAAATTCTTGAGCACTGCAAGACTCGGACTCCGAAACTGACGGAATTATTTTTGTACGTAATTCACTGGAATTCCTGAAAATTGTCCGGAAGAGGTAATTGACAATTAGAAAGACCTTGGCAGGCGGGAAAGATGCATTATTGCGAGAATCCACAAATCGATGACATTTTTTAGCGCAATCTCGTTTACTTGACCTCTGTTTGTTCTCGAGCAGCTGTGAATCGTACGTTTGCAGAGATTAACAGAAAGTCTAAAAGTTTGATGCTAATTTTTGATGAATTGAGTAAATTGGATAAGCGTATTCCGTTTTCCTAATTATACTCCAAAAGCCGTTTAAAGACCAGTTACGAAACACGATGAAAAAGACACGCTCTTTGTAGATTTAATTAAGCGCCTTCGTTGCATCTTTAAATTAAAATTCTTTTGTAACTTTGAATTTAATCAATTTCACGCTAACTTTAAATAAATCAAAATATTTTCGATTTTTAGTTCTTTTTTTTATTTTGTTCTTGCGAGAATTATACGTAAAAGTTTTTCGAGCTTGGCCATCGTGTCGTTAACACAAGGATCTCTTATTCTTCCTCGTTGAAAACTAATATCACTTCGTGAAGGTAAACAAAACGGAAAACAAGTAAGATGATATGCACGGGTTAGCATTAGCATCGCGATACAGAAAAAGCGATTTATCCAAAGAATCTTTAAAGTAACGGCGGACAAAGGCATCAAACTTGGCCGCATTCAAAGCTCATACCTCAAGAACTTTACTACGCACTCCCTAGCAACGAAAATAGAAAAAAGACAAAGACAAAGAGAGATAGTAGATAAAGCAAGGATACGTGCTGGCGTTCGCGTATCTTTCGAGAGCCATTCTAACCTTAGTAGCTCGCTCTCCATCCGTGATACGTGGTTTTACAGCCAACGTAAAAACTGTGGCAGGAGAAAGAGAATCGCGAAAAGATGAAGAGAGATTGAAAAAGATAAAGATGTAGATAGATATAGATAGATAGATAGAAAGATAGATTTAAGATTAAGAGATGCAAAGAGAGAGTAAGAAAGAAAAAGAGTTCATGAATAGTCCTTTAAACTTCTTTAGTTAAGGTGCCCTACAGTTTATGTCTGCATATACATGAGCAAATGGCGAGGACACGCGTTCAAGTTTAAGTAGTAAGTTTAAAGTTCTCGATGTGCTTAGCTTAAAGGAATTTTCCTTCGTTTATAAAAAATAAATATGTACTTAATAATAAACATTATCCAAATATAAATGTATATATATATAAATATTTTTATACATAATTTGTTCATAAATATCGATAATTAAAAATAATATGTGCTATGACAATAATGACTTCACGAAGGGAAAATTCGAATTAAAAAGTGCACTTATGAATATATAAAACCCAAAGAAAAAACGCAATCTAGAAGATTAAGATTACAAAATATTTACCTATTCTAACCAGATTTTTCTGAAATTCAATTTCATTATTTTTATAATGAATAAATAAAATTCTTAAAGTTTCTATTGATTTTTCTTAATACATGTAATTATAATTATTAGTAATTTTCACACTAGATTACACACTAATCATATACACGCAGGATAGCTATTATTTTCAATTTTTTATTTTTTATTACAGTTTTTTTAACTTGTTAATAAATAAATTAAATTTTAGAATTTAAACTACAAAAATATGGAATTTTGCCATTTTTTTTACGACTCAGTACTATTTTTGTACTAGCACGCGTAAAATAAGAGCTATTATGTTTTATATAGCGTGACTAATTTATCAAAACTAGCTGACAAGTATAATTATAGCCAAGACGTAAACTCGATACTTAATCGATCGTTTACATTTATTTTGAAATTTTACGTAAAATGTAAATTAGATACAGAGGTTGTTTTTTTTCTAAGTATAATCCTAGATTTATAAGATATATGAGATACGCAGTGTGCAATATTATATTTCTCACTAATTTCACTAATTATCTCTTAAAGATTTCATTTTTTCTGGATACAAAAAGTAGAAAAATATTAAGCCACGAACTCATATATTCTAAATATTTTTTAACAATCTATTAACTTTTAAATTATTTGTAAAATATCTAACAACTGTTAAAAAAGTAATTTTAAATCATGCAAATTTATATAATTTCTTTTATAATATAGTAAATACAGTGATCTTGTAACTTTAAATTAAGAAAAATGTCACTAGTACTTTTTGAAAATATAAGTGAAGGTAATATTCGAAGATTTTAATTTATAACGTGTGATAATATGTAAAATTTGTAATAAATTTAATAAATATTTAACATTGTGTAATTATGTATGCTAGATTCTAGGTAATTCTAAAAATAATTTGATTATAGTTTATTAATTATTTTATTTTAAAATCTAATAAAAGTTATATTTATCAATTTTTAAAAGATAGTTTGATGAAATCTGTCTAAAAACATTTTTTGCTTCGTGTTTTTTTGGTGTATAAGTACATTTATATTTAAAATCTTTAAAAAAGTTGATAATTTTTAAAATATGAACAAAAAAATTGATATACATAAATCCTTCAGTTGAATATAGTTATTTTGCATCTATATTGTGTTATATACACGTGTACTTTGTACAAGATTGGAAAACAATTTCGACTACAAGTCTCGGGCAGTGCAATTGTTTTGACTGAGCCATAGTTTAATTCAGTAAATTATGAATTTAGTATGGCAGATGAAGAATTCTGTATATTATACAGTATAGCACTTCTTAAGTTAATTACAAATTTAGTCACCAATATAATAAATGCAAGCCTTATAAACTGAATAATTGTGAAGTATTATAGTTACATGGAACTGATTTTAATCAATAGTGTTTTTGGTGGTAGTAATTTGTTGACAATTACTATGTAATTGAAAAATTAAATACAAGTTTATATAATTATAAACATAGTAAATTACTGAAACAAAACATTTATGAAAATCGCTTGCAGTATTGGATACGCACAGGGTTCTATAGAATTTCTTTTACCGTGAGAAAATTGCCAGAACGCAGGAACGTTTATATCCTTCGTTTAACTGTATTTTATTACATGACAAAGAAATGCGCATAGGAAATGAGAGAGAGAGAGAGAGAGAGAGAGAGAGGAAGAAAAGAGAAAAAGTGAGAAAAAATTCAGATGGATTTAATCTTAAATATTTTTAATAACATAATAAGTAGATTTTTAGTTAACCCAATTTTATTTATATAAACATAGACATATTTTTTCGTAAGTGTTGATATGCAATTCTTATTAAATTCCCTTTTGTTACATTTTAAACTTATTTTAACAAAAGTAATACATTATATTTTTTGAAATGTGAAATTTTTCTATAAATTTAGCGATCAAACAGAAAACAATATCAATAAAATTAAACAATATACCTATTTTTTAAGGACAAAAGTGTAGCGAAACTTGTTTTGTACAGTAAAACTAAGTAGTTTTACAAATTACCTTCATAGCAAAAGAATTAATTTAAATACTGAATATATGCTTTGAATAATTATATAATATATTTCAGTTAGTAATATTTCTTTTAAAAATAAATATATTTACATTTAAATATAAATTTTTTTTTAAATATAAAATTTTGGAATGATTCAAATTTCATAAATCTAAAGTACTTTTCAAGTCATGTATTTCGATTTTATATTGAATTAAACTTAATTAAAATTATTTAATGATTTAACTTTTAATAAAATTCAAGAATATAATAATTTTTTATTTAATTAACTTCATTTTTCTATGACTACATCACTGCAAATGCAATAATATGACACAATACGCTGAAAACTGAATTTGTATTATAGCTTAATTAAAATTACTCTTTTGTTTAAAAATAAATATAATATTCTATTAACATTCATATTTATTATATGTTAAAATTTATAAGGATAATTAATTTAAAAAGTTAAACTGAGTAATCTAATTATTTAATTAATATTAGAGAAATTTATTTATGTTATATTATGTTATATTGTTATATTATGTTCTTTTTTATTTTTATAGAATTACATATTCCTTAAAGAAATTGACTGCTTTAATTACATTATTATCTATGCTTTCATATAAATAAAAAAATAATAATAAATTATTCAATTAGTATTTATTCGAAATTATTCTGTATGACCAAAAAATGTAATAAATATATATAAGTTAATCTATTAATTTTAATTTAAAAGATTTAATTTTTTTAACCTTGAAATAAAGCCTATTAATTTGCATTTCATGCGTGTACGCTCTTTCTAATATATGAGCAAAAATCATAATAGATAAGAAAAATCAGTTTTTATGGTGTATAGAAAAAATTAAGTACCTTTCCGTAGTAGAAATATAATGATAAAACTTTTATATTCTTGAAATAAGCATCTCTGTACAAGAAAAAACAAAGAAAAGTTGTGAATGTGTGTAAATGAGAAAATAATTAAAAACATTTTTTTGCAATGAAAGCAGTAAGTTCCATTCGGTTGTTTCCAAGTGAAGGAAAAAGGAAAATGAAAGAGATAGAGAGAGAGAGAGAGAAAGTAGAAGGGAGTGGAAGAGAGGGGGAGAGAGTAAGAGAGAATAGAAGAGAGAGAAGAAGGAAATTACTTCACGAACTGTAAATGAGTCCCACTCGAGCATTGGAGGAGGAGACAAGGATAATATATGGACGTATATACGCATAATCGGTGTGAATGCAAGTGTATATATTCGCATATAATTAATGTAGTCTTTGGAAAGGGAAGTGCTTGGAAGCTTTGTCACGCAAAGATTGAAGATATGCATGCAAGCATTTTTGAGTTTTTCGCGCCCCTGAATATCACGATGCCATCGATCGCGTGCACTTTTACTCTTTCAGTGTCGCGGTTATAAGTGAGAAAAAAGAGAAATTGTAGTTAGGAAAGTCTGCGAATTTAAAAGTTTGATTAAGTTATTCCATAAAATTATAAGACAATTAATTTCGAATATAATAAAATAATAATAAGATTATGTGTTAATTATCTGATATTCACGTATATATACTATATATTTTAAATATAAGTTATTTTTAATATAATAAAAATTGAAATTTAGCTAATTATATCTTCAAATAAATATTGTTCAAGAACAGAGTATTCTCTAGGTGTATTTTATGAGCTTTCGTTTTTATGGTTTTCTTAGTAATAAAGTCTTGTTAGAGTCTGAATGTACTTTATTCGAGATTGTATCTTTCATAAGACCGGTTTAAGATGGATTAAAACAAATCTATCTCTTACAATATGTAAGTAAGTATATGAAAATAATTTGTTTCTCTTGTCTTAGTAAGATAAGATCTTATTATCGGAAAAAACATACGAAGCGTACACTGACTCAATTACACGGAAATGGTCGGGCTTGTAAAATAAAAACACTAAAATATAACTACGACTTAAATTAGAAAGAATTTTATACAATAATTACAATGCAAATGTAGTTGTATTATAAATTCAAGTTAATTATATAAATAAATAATAAAAACAAACTTAATTATTCTAGATTCTTAAATAAAAAAGCAAGATCTTTCAATTAAAAAATGTATAAATTCGATTCTTGTACATTATCATAGAAACATGTGCATTTTACCCCCAACTCAATCTACATTCTCTAAGATAAAACATAATTCATCAAATATATTCCGTCTACGTAATTTCTATATTATTTATAATTTATATAGCGATATATTCTGCCGAGTATTTATAAATTTAATGAAATAAATCAAAACTCTTTATTCCTCACACCACTTTCCTCATTCCTTCCTTCCGTTATATTTTTCTTCCACTTCGTTTTCTTTTAGCCTTCCACGAGCTGTATAATGCGTCGGGCGGAACCGGCCGTGTTTATGCCCGCTGCAGTTCAAGCTTCTATTTTTTCTTTCCTCATTTTCTCTCTCTCTCCGAGTCTTTATTTCTCCGTCTTTCATAGTGTCTTATCACGACATCGCGATCGACGACGTCTGAGAGAGAAAATGTTCCCAGGCTAGTGTTTCGCGTCTTCTTCTCTCTATATATACCCTTTCCACAACCTTTCTTATTTCACCCCCGGATAAAGTGGTAGTAGCAGCGGCAGCAGCAGCAGCAGTCACAGCGACGTCGTCGTTGTATTTTCCGTCTTCTTTGACCTCCTTAAATGTGCGCGTTACTCCGCGAAAGAGTGAGAGAAACCGAGCCCCTACAGATCTCGAATCATAATATGAAACTTTCGTTCCCTGGGATGAGGCTTTTGAGGCTTTATCGGTCCGCAACAATACCTCTTTCCTCTTCCTTTCTTATATACTTATACACTTGTGAGTACATAATCCTTATTTGAAAAACTAGTTGTCGAGATTGCTTTCCTATTATGCTATATACGACTGCGCAAGTAATCTATAAATTATATTTATAGGTCAGTTGTGTGAAATCCATCACAAAGCCGTTGGTGTTTGTTAGTGAGGTATTTTAATCAATATAAATTTAGAAAAATTATTTAAAATTTTTTATTGAAAATAAAGACTAATATTTAAACGAATAGTTAAATATCATTTAAATTTTATACAAGATGTAACATCGATTTCAAAGTTCGATTTGAGTAATAGCTTATTTAAAAACGAATGAAGGTACGTCTAAATATCAGTATTTTGAATTTAATATCCAAATAGTAAATTGCTTTTAAAATCCATTTTATCATTAGATATTTGATCTGTTATTATCAAGTTGATTTATAACTTCTTGAAAATATGTCAAAATAGAAATAATCTTGAAATTTTTATCAAATCACATATATATTTCAATACTCAATTGCAAATGTTTTTTACGAAAAAACTTGCATTTAAACTTAAATCTTGGAAGAAAATCATTACCTGTAAGGTTATTAAGTTTTTTTGAAATTAATTTAGTTAAAAAATAGTATTGCAATTTTTATTCAATCCTTATAAGTGAATAACCAATTTTTTCTACACTTCTGATTATATAGTGTTAAAAAATAGAATAAAGACAACATAATATAACAAATATATTATAGAAAATATGAAGCATTAATGAATTTCATTAGATTTCTATTATATGATTTATAGTTAAATTCTTATTTAATTACATATAATTTTATAATATCACGGAAACCTACATGTCTTCATTTTTTAAAATAGTTTAAAATTATTAGAAATTATTAAATAAAAGTTATAAATATTAAGATATTCTTTTCTTTTATAAAAAATTATAAAAAAATAATCTGAAATGACTTTAATTTTAGAAATTCGAGTATTCAAAAACTATTTACATTTAAGAATAGATGAAATTTTAGGAATCAATTTTTGAAATTTTCTTCTAATTGTTTAAAAATCTTCTATAAATGAAAGCAGCAATTGTTGCTTCTATCTTTTCTAAACTTATTTAAAGAACCTATAAAAATTTCCATAACAATGCTGTTGATTAACCAACACAAATTTCCAAAGAGCAATCTTCCGCTCAGGTTTATACTTATAAAAGAACAGAATAAGAATATATATATAATAAATAAAAATGAATCTGAATAAACAAAAGGAAAGCTAATCTATAATAGAAAAAAAGAAAGGAAATTGAAAAGATAATCGCGAACCAAAATTATCATAACAATTCGGAATTACGAGAAGTCGCGTAAGCATTCATAGAAATGCATTTTCAAATGAACGAGCACACACCGCGAATAATTTCGTGGAGCGTATTTTGCCGACAAGAGACAATCTGGTCTTTTCTTATCAGAGAAACCGTAAGGTCCAATTTCACTCTTTTCTTGAGTACACAGCAATAACTGCAATTCTTTACTTTTTATTTTCATCCATCCTCACCATCATCGTGGTATGTACTCCACGATTTTTCATCCTCCCTAAAATATATAACCGCATCGTTAGAGCTCCATCTAGAATGTAGTAGCGACGCTAATGGTACCGGTAACAACTGCGTTTTCTGCGGATGTAGTCATTGAGGCCGCGTCGACGTCTTCACTCCTACAGTCCCTTCTCCTTTTGCCAAAACTATGCTTTCCAGAGCTTTAATTGGGATCGCGGTGCAAAGGAGCTTACAACCACTTGGTCACGTCATGTAAATGAAATGTAGGGAGCCGTAGACGTATGCGCTCAGGACCTCTTTGTTTATCACTTGGCGAGTTGTAACTCTTCTAGCTAGTTCTTAATATTTCTTCGTTGCTAGTTTGATTTGTGCACGTGACGCGGAAAACTCTTCAGTTTAAACGGACCACCAAGATGGAGCTTTTATTCTCGTTATGATGAATGGTAATTTCGCACAGTTGGAGATGAGACCGAGGAGAAGCTAAGATTTATCGGTGTAGAAGTTTGAGTAATCTTCGTAGTAATTATTGTTTCGCTGTAAGTATTTTTCTTTCTATACCTGAGAGTACGGATAAAAGTGAAGTGTGGTATAATCTCACGTTTTAGAAAAATTTGAGTAAAGAAAAAATGGAAAAAAGAACTCGTTTCATATTTTCATATAAGTTTTAAACAAATTTTTCATAGAGCAATGAGTGAGACTGAAATATAATAATTTTGTCCCAAATAAATAAAATTCCTCGAACTTTTTTAAATTGATATAGAATATAAAACATATTTATATGCACATGAATTTTATGTTTGAATATAACGTTGTATATTCAAGTTTATGAAAATTTAAGACAGCTTTAAATTTATCGGAAATTTATTCTAATGATTATCGGCAGAATTTAGAATTTATTTTATATATCCATTACTGAAAAGCGATGAAATCAATGTAAGTATTAAAACTTTATTATTGCCAATGCAATTTCAGCAAAATCGAATAATTTTCATAAAATAATTAAATGTAAATTGTATATACATAGACAAAATTTATAGTGTAAAAATAATTTATAATAATTTTTGAGTTTATTATACATTCACTCGTCGATGAAGAGAAATAACTGATTTTGAAACGATTAAGTATCTGATTAATAAACGCATTCTTTATTTGGCTTTATTTTAAAAAAAATTAACATATAATTTCATAAATTTATGATTCAATTCAATTAATTTTTCCATTTTATGAGAGCAACTTTTTTTTCTAAATAAATATTTACTTTTTTCGTGAAATTATTTCATAATTAATAAATACTCTTTATTATTTTTTTTTTCTGTGCACATAAGATTTCCAATCGTTTATTTTACAATCTATTGCTTCGACAATTCTTCCGAGGCATAAATAGTGAAAATATATCCGAATTAAAGTATTCATATCGCAAACACGTAGGGAGAAATTTTTTCAGGTTTTCTCTTATTTAAGAATGCAAGCGGTGCATATAAAAGTCAATATTTCGGTTTTGTTGTCGGAATGACTACGATGAAAGCTGAACACAGTTGAAAAGCTGTGTATCGTACTTGAAATGTCTCGAGGAACTTTGTGTCGATTATAGGAATATTTATCTCAGCGATTTTGAGTACTTTCAATTTGATTTCGTAAAAATGAACGAACTTTTATACATGATAAAAGTTCCTCTGATTATTCTTCACGATTATTTATAATTATTTTTTAATGAAATAATTGAATGCATTGTACGCAAGAAATCAAAAAACAAAGAGAAAAAACCGGAAAGAAAAGGAGAGAGTTTATACTTAATAATAATAATATATATATAAGCGTATGAATAAAATATAAATTAATAATTAATCTTACACTATTTATCAGATTTAATTATTTTACTTATCTTCCACTATTATGGGCAATATTAGTTCATAAACATTAAATTAAATTGCTGTTCTTAGAAAATTATAACAAAATTATTTAGATACATATATATATATATATATAAATACACGTAATTGGTTTTAACACATTTATATAATTGTACGCAGAGTTTAATGATTAATAATAAATCAATAATTATATCTCTAACTACTTTATCCACATTTATACAATTCAAATAATTTAATAAGTTATTTCTTACGTACAATAGTAAAGATTCCTTTGTGTATTTCGTAAAATTTATAGTAATATATTATAATTAATATATTCACATTAACATATTAAATGTATAATTAAGACATAATAATTTCTACACATTTAATTTAGAATTTTATTAATTTTAAATATAATTATGTAGAAATATTATTTTATATTAAAATATATTATTATAGTAAAATTATCTATTTCATAGAAATCAATTTAAGTTATGGAACAGTATAACACAAGATTGGCTGAAATCTCAATTTTTTTAAATATTTTTATTATGTTCGATTATAAATTTTACATAAATTTGTAAATTTTTAAAATTCCCTGCACGTCACTTTGATTTCTGCTTGTATGTTAAATAAATAACAGGTCAGCTAATTGATCACCATTTTATCTTATATATAAAATTTGACGCAATCATTATATCTTTTACTTAACTAATTGAGATAATGTGCCATTTAAGGCAAATATGCAGACGTAAATGCGTGAGTAAAATTTCCAATGATGTTTAATTATATAAAATTCGTCAGTAATTATATAAAAATTTTCTTACAGGAATAGTCGAAAGAAAAATATGTGAAAATAAAGAGACTAAAATGACGAAAAATCTGAGACTTCCAAAATTTTAAATCCATATTTGTAACATTAGTTTATTTGAAGTTTATCGTAGATTAACAATATAATCTATCTGAAGGTTTTACTAGAGCACTATTATATTATTACATTACCCACGGTCGTTTTTATAGATATACTCGAAGATTTTAAAGTCATATTATTGAACTATGAGTCAATTTTGTTTCAATGAATTAATAAGAAGTTTATGTTTAATTTTATATTTTTAGGTACAATTAACATTAATAAAAAAATATTGATTATGATAATGCTTACATAAAATTTTATTGTTTTAAAGGATATTTACGTGTTTTTTATTTTTATTTTAATGCATGAAATAACATACTTTAGCGATATTTGTATTAAAGTAATAATTTCATAAATATATTTACATTTCACGAAATCATATAATGAGCAGTATTCGATTATGACTACAAAATTTCACAAAATCGCAGAAAATTAGTCAGCTTGATTCTTTTATTAGGAGCAAGATCTAACGTTTACTGTTAAGAATATACCACAATGTATTAGCGTGCTTTATCTTTAGATGGGTTTCGGCGTAAATAGATCAAAATCGATATAAACTAAACTGCAAGAACCTGTCGTGTTCATTAACTCAATCCTAAACTTTGATCAGAAATGCTCGTCTGTGATTCGATTAAACGAGAGCGCGTGCGAATTTGGTGATTATAGCTCGACTCTCCTGGACCACCCCCTCTGTCCCGCACGCTTTTCACTAATCACATACTTCAACATTCCATGATCTTCTTGGGCTATATTTATAACAAAAGCTTCCCGGACTTTATTAGTTACTTGAGGCTGATCTTTACTTTGTGACCTATGATCGCATAACTTTACTGATAGTCAATGTAGAATTTGTTTAATTACACGATATTTGCGTTTTATATAATAATAAATTAACGGACTGTCGTCGAATTTAGAAATTAAAAATATGTCTCAAAAGTATGATAAGTGACTAGTATATTATATATTATAGTATATCATGTATTCAAAATATATCAATAGAATATAGAAAAACTATTTAGATATTTATAAAATGTATTAAACAAGCATATTAGAATGACTTTTAAATCATAAGCTAGATGAGAAATTACAAATTCATACATTAAAGAAGATTAATTATTCAGAAATTATTATATATTAACGATTTTGTAATATAGTAAATTGAAAAAAAAGCTTCTTGTATACTTCATATAAACGTTTTAAATCATAATAAATATTTGTTTTAATAAATAATCTAATTAATCACACATTTTATAATAATATTATGTGTTATTATTTTTATTGATTTACTACACGTGGTTAATAGTTCTCAAATATCAGTATTTTAATTTTGTCTAAAAAATGATTTGAAACAAACATAATATAAATATTCTTATATGAAATTGAATAAATTAAAATCTTTAGTAAATGAAATTTTTTTGTACATAAATGTATTAGTAGGACCAATAAAGTAATATCGAAATGCTTTTGTAAGAAGACTAAAAGACATTGAAATTAAATTATTATTTTTCATATATTTTTCATTTTTATACATATTCGCATATTCATCTTTATTCCTCAAATAAAAAATCTATTAAAAATCATTTAAGTCAACAGGAAAAATGTGAACTTTGAACCGGGATAGTTTTTAAAAGAGTTTGTAAAATAGATGCATACGTGAATATACGAAATGGATAATAATTAATTTAAATCTTGAATTTTACATCAAATTATCCATCTCTGCAATTGTTTTTAATAAAGTGTAAAAACGTAGCCATTGCAAATTGAACTGTACAATGCAAACACGCTCTTAAAAGGTATCTGCGAGAGCAGTTACTGTGCAGTAACTTCCTCTTGTAGATACTTTCAAATACTATCGCGCCTCACCTTGAAATTCAGCCATTCTGACGACCATAAACTTTACGGTTTTATATAAGAGCAATTTTCTGAGAATTGCTTCGATTAAAAAGTTCCTCCATTAAGGGTTGGTGAAAAAGGTCGGATACACTTTTAAGTAGATACCAAAGATGATGTTTTTTGGCAGATTGAAAAATGAATCGAGTGACCTTACCTAGAGCTGAAATTTAGAGTGGATACGAATTCTATTAAAGTTCTTTTTTCTCTTAATTTTTGTAAAAATCTGAAAAATGAGGTGAACGCAGTTTGAGCAGAATTGATCAACGAAACTGACACACTTAAATCAATTTTAGTTAATATCCAAGATCCGTTTACTCATAGTATTTTTATATCAACATTATATAAGCCTTAACTTGGTTTTAACAAAGACGAAAATATATGTTTAGTTTAAACTGTAGGTAAAGATCTTGTTAAAATTTTAAATAATAAATTTTTCCTGAAAAATATATATCATAACCAAGACTGAATTAAACAATACAAATACTCCTATTCAAAACAAAACTTTATAAAATAATAACCTAAAGGTTTTAAAGTCTATGTTCAACAAAGCGCTTTCGATAAAAAACGAAAATGCTATAAAAACAGGCATATGCATGATATGCATATTCTTCAATTTACTTTTTCGGAAAAGTTTTATTTTCCACTAGAAAGTGCTTGCGAGGAATTTATCGATTGATATTCATTAATTTTATTAATTAGTCCATAATAAGAATGATTGAATGTAGAGTCTGGACTTTGCTCAGGACACAATATTCTCAAGGCTAATTAGAGAAATACTTGTTTCTTCTCTGTGCGGAGACAATGCAGACGACTAGCACTTCTTAAGTGCGGAGCCTTAACAAGGGTTAAGCACAGCTCGTGAAAAGTAAAAGGATAAAGAGTAAAATCAGTTGACAAAGGTTTCGAATTAGCGAGGCACTAAAGAGCCTCTATTGAATGTGCGTACGGTTTTGGATGGTCCGAGGGTGAAGATGATGTGGGTCCTTTCTTGCAACAAAGGATCCACACGTGCAGGGAGTATTGGATGAGCTGTCGGCGTCGTCTTTTCCTTTCTCCTGGAGGCTTCTTTGATTCACTGTTAAAACTCCTGATCGTCGTCTGCACTCTTGGAACGCCCGTACCGGCGTGTGCAAACGTTGCGAATCGGGGAACTACTCGATGTATGCATAATCTAGATTGATCTGCAGTTATCTTACGAGTGTGCATACTCGACTGCGCGTACACGTAGATGCGTGCACGCTTTTCAATTTGGTTGGAACTCCACGCGAACCGCCACTACTTTCGAGAGTAAACATTTTAAGAGAGATTGGAGGAGAGAAGAGCGACAAGATTTTGAGTGGTTGATTCCACAGACGGTTCGATCTGTAGTACAGAGTTTCTCAAAATCTAAATTTTGGCAAATGGATTAATTTTCTTGAATTTTCCAAGCTTTTACACGCATTAAATGAATTTACCTTTCGCTGACTGCACATTTTTAAATATATAAGTTAATTAAATAAGTCACTACGATGAAGGTAAATACATATTTATAAAATAATTTTACTCAATTTGATTACTGAGAAATTAACAGTGTATCTACGATTTTGTGAAACATTTAGATTTTATTGTTAAAATCGTATTATTCATCGAAAAAATTGAATGTAATTAGAGATAAGCTTACAATATTTAAAGTTTTTTAGGCATTTTAAACCCTGAGCAAGCTAAATTAAAATATTAGTAGAAATCATTATGTAAATAAGCGTTTAGCTCAAATGAAAATTCACCAGACTGAATTTTCATCAGTTTAGTATAATAAATGATAAATATTTCATGGAACACACGCATCTAAAATTAATCGTCTCGATTCCAGCTTTGGTTGCTATCTAAGTATATTCAGAGGCTACTTAGGCATGGTAATATTGATGTTTCAATATTGTCCCGCACGTATGTTTGGATTAGTTTTCGTTGCTTACCACCAATCATTCTACATTACCAGCATCATAATTAGAATTCTCTCTCATTAAATTATTATTAATATTAGTGTGTAATTTTATTTTAAAATATTTTCTGAGAATAATAAATTATTTTCATTATATCTAAATATTTGAATCGTATCAATAAGATAAAAATTTAACTAAAATCATTATAGCTTAAGTACTTATAAAAAGTTAAATAAACGGATATATAGAATTTATATAATATACTTGTATTAATAAATAATAATTAGTAAATGTAAATTTACGAATAATTCTTATTACATAAACTTTTAATGATTAAAAATCTTAATTTCTTATTATTAAAATTAAAGCTTGAAACTCGTCTTTTCTTCTGAAATGACCGTCACAATAATTTTTTATGGAAGGTTTGATATAAATTTAATACATCTGATATTTAAATTTAATCTAAATTAAAAATTTACATATTGAAATTTTCTTAAGTACTTAATATATTCTGTTCAATTAAAAATTTAAAGCAGAATAATCATAGTAAATAAGATTTCTCAAAGAACCATTGTAAATGCATAGAATAATTGTAAGCTGAAAATTAGATGAGCATCTCGAAAATATCTGAGGGGCAAATTCAAGAGCTACATTGACACGGTGTTATTTTAAAACAAGAAGCGACCGCGTAGGTCGCGCAGATTGGAAGTGTACGAACTGTAACATTAGGATTTCTTGCGTCTGGTCTTTCACCGCCCCCTTAGTCCTATTTACTACGCTGAATCCTTCTCTTTAAAGAGAGATGGAGTGAGAGGAAAACCCTTTCCATTCAAACTCCAACGACTAATTGAATACTTCAGAATAATGACTAATGTAATACGAGTGCTACGTATGTGTGTATGAGCAGATATGACCAAAAGGTAAAATGCATATTATACTTCGATTATTTGTGAATTAGTTTCGAAAGAAAGTGAAGAATAAGTACAGAGAGAGAGGGAGAGAGAGACATAGAAGTAATTCGATGGGCGTAATATACTGTATTCTGGCTTGTACGGAATAAGAGCCAACGAGAACATTTGAGAGTGTTATATAGTTTTTAGAGTATAAAGTGTAACAAAGAAAAATTAGTAGAAAGTAAATTTGCAATGAATAATAAATACACTTCCTTTGTTTCAAAATGAAAATTGTGACGCTTTGTACAGAATCAATCATTTATTTGAATTAAAAGTATTATAAAACAATTCTCATTACAAAGTTGATAAACCTTAGTATGCCAATTAATATGCTTGAATATTGCCTAAAATTAAAATAAAATAAATATTATTGTGATAACTTTAATAAAAAATTTTACAAATTTTAATAAATAAAAATAATATTGATATTTATAAATATTAACGATACTTAAATTATTTAAATTTATTCAAATTAATTTTAATAATTATTTTAAAACAAAAATATTTTAGAAAGAGACAAAGACACAATTATATACTGTTATATACTGATACAATTATAATATTGTTACAATTATATAATACAGTAAAATAAAAATCTGAAATTTATTTCATATTTAATAAATTATTAATAAAATATGAATAATGAAAAATGTATACTAGGTTAATTAAAAAAAATTATTTAAATTAAATTATATTATACAATAAAATTACTAAATATATGAAATATTCTTAATTACTAAATTTTTACATTTGAAAGAATGTGAAAGTTTTACGAGTTTCAAGTTATAAATACTTAGAAAAACAAATATAAGTCAAGAAATAGTGAATAATTGTACAGCTACAAAATTATTAATTGATATTTAGTGGATTTTTAATATCAGTAGATAAGAAACTGTAAAAATAACAAAACTTTTGTTGATAAAGAAAAAATTCAAAAAATGTATAATGTATGTATGAAAAAGTCATAAAACAATATTATTAACAAAATAGTTATTAATAAAAAACAATTTATTAAAAAAATAGATAGAAAATAAAAGATAAATAGATTGAGAGACAGAGAGAAAGAGAGAGAGAGAGAGAGAAATAAAGAAATAGGATGCTTGTAGTAAAAAGCTAGTCATTGCTTTTACTACTTAGATTTTGATTGGAAAAATTTTATCTAATTAAAGTTTTCCAGTTCAGAGTTGGATTGTTAAAAAATTTTGGTTTCAGAGTTTCGTTTGCTGAGCGATTTCAATTTTTCGACAATTAGATTAACATTTAAAAGAAAAAGAAAATAAAGTTTTGTATAAAATTGTTGATTCTCGCTTACTATACAGATATAACTCTTGGAAATATACATAGGGTAAGAGCGAATAATTTGATATATATTTATTTATACAAAAAATCATTTCATCGTCAAGTTTTAATTAATTACATTTTTTAGCTTAATTGAATAAAGATATGATACAAATTCTTTGTAGGGTAAAATAAATCGAGAAATGAAATGTATCAAAAAATTTATCTTTGTTATTATTTATTAGTGATTTATAAATAACCTACAATAAATTATGAGGAAGAAACTTAATTGTAATAAGTATATTATTATTCGCATTTTATTCGAAGTCCACCGCTACAATCTATACATCGTAGTATTTTAGAATAAAATTTTTTCATATTTCATACTATAATTTGTTAATTTATGATTTATGCTCACAAGAATATTCTAGTATACGAACTCAAATTTACACATTCAGCCATTTAGTTTGTGAGAAAAAGTGCTCTAAGTGACTCATTATTTACGGCTGCTTTTATTACTAGAATTTCGCAAGAAAAAGTGAAAGAAACACTCGGGGAAGAATATAACGAAACGAGCTCTCGTTTACAGAAGAACTTTCAATTATGCGCACGATACTACGTGTGCCGAAACAATCAATTGCCTTTTGTAATAGTAACAGTAGCCGTTAAAGGAATGTGATATCGTCCGCGTAAATTTATGAATCTGACGCGAGGTGTTCGAGTTTCTCCTTTTCACCGTATGCAGGGAATATTGCGTTTGCTCCGAGTTATTTTGATAAGTTGGCGCGATTTCGAAGGCCTGCACGTACGCGCGCTAGTATCACGCTAGCCTACTGGATTACTAAAGAAACAGAGTAAGGCACCTGAAAAAAGGAAGGGTGAGCGAAAAAGAGCATGCAACAAAAGTTTTTGTCATTATGTAAGAGAGTGAGATGGATGGAGAAAGTATGAGTATAAAATGTAAAAAGAAATAAGACGAAACGTAATTGTAGAAGAAATGGGATTGAGGTATGATAATTTGATTCGATCTATTCATTAAATGTACGAATACAGAGATCAAAGCAACTATTAGATTAAAAGCAAGAAATATTGTAGAATTCTAAATATTCTTATACTAATTGTTATTTTCAACGATGCAAAACAGTTTTATTTTCTAAAACTAGAATTAACTCCACATGTATTAAGGAAGAATTGAAGAAGTAATTGCAATTAGTATTTTCATTAGATGTTATTCTACGTGCACTTTAAGGATAAATGAAAGCAATAAAGATCTAATTTTTAAACTTAATTTTTAAATCTTTATGAAATAAAAAAATATATATACACAATGATTTTTTAATTCTGATACAATAATGAATAAATATTATTCGACTATGAGTAAATACACATTACTACCATAATAATAAAATACATTGATAATTGATTCGTTTACGTATATAAAAATATCATTTATAAATGAGTTCAAACTAATGATAAAGTTTAAAAGTTAGGGATTATAAGGGCAGTCATACTTGTTAAATTAGACATAGAAAATAATTAATATTATTACATAATTGTCAATATAATTAGTAAGTTTAAAAAAAACTATTAATTTTATTCTTTTTAATCAATACTATATGGCAGATGTTCGTTGTACTCATATTTTTCTTATGTAATATTACTTCGTTTATTTTATCTAATTAACAAATTTCACAAAGTTTTAGATAGAACAATAATTAACTTTTATGAAAAGCAGCAAAATGACGAAATATTTTAAGCCGTCATTTAACAACATAAATTAGATCGTTAATGAATTTTCTAGCTACAACTATAAAAAAGTACTGAAAGATTGATTGGTTAATGATATTTATTTGACATAAATTATAGTTGAATTATACAACAGTGTGAGATATAAAATACATCAAGATAGGTTTTTAAAAAATACGGTATACATTAATGCCTGAATAATATATTATAATATTACCGATTCCGTCGCCACCTGCAAGAACATGCAAGAGCGAGTTAGTTTCTACGACGATATAGATATCATATATTTTGTTTTAATTATTAACCACCGGGAAGTAACATAACAAAATAACATCGCTTAAATGCATTCCCGCGAAGCGAAACAGCATATATTTTAATAGAATTACCGCACGCGCAACGATCGCCGAGGTTATCGGAACCTCGGCGCCGTTGAGATTTCGGAAAATCTTGACACCGTTGAGACTTCGCGAAATCGTCGAGTGATCGTAAAAAAGGAGCATCATTAATTTTGTCTATATAAATGCGACTGTGGGTGTACGAAGAAGAATTATAACTCAACAATTGAATATATCGTTTGATTGCCTTTTGTAATTAAAATAAAAAAGTAGTGCTGAGTATAAAATTATTATATTCTATTAACCCTTTTGCCATTATTATAATTCTACTTCCCTCGCGTGATTCTATCAGTAACAAGGTCGAAATCATGATTAACGTTTTACTCGATTTATTTTTCTAGTTTATCTATTCATTTTTTCGTATTTACCTTACTATTAATTAAAATGAACAGACATAGAATTTTAGCAAATATATACATACATATATTGCATATAAATTAATGCATACGTTCATTGAAAAGTTACATACAGGAGTAACAAAGGTAAAAAATGAAACGTTGAATGAATAAAAGTAAGAATGACTGTTGCGTAAAAATGAAAAATGCATACTAAAAATAAAGATCTCAAACATGAAAGAAAGCAGTGTAGATTAATACGTGTACATATGCACAAATAAATTAAAAGGGAGGTAGGGAATGTACGCAAGGGTCAACTGTACACACTGAATGCAGAAATTGCATTGTTCAATAACCCAAGGGCATTGTGCGACGTAAGTTCAACACCTGGGCAAGAGATCGAAAAACACTTTTTTCTCATTTCCGTATCGAGCGTACGTACGTGAATACTTGGAATCTGAATGATTAAATTGGAACGAAGGGCAAAGGCGTTTATCGTCAGTCGACAGTCTATCGTCGACGTGCATAATATACTCGACCATAGCTTATATTAACTTTTGACATCTCGTTTACCACTTTTGAGAATGTTTTATGATAATTTTTTCGACATTTAAAATTCAAATTTAAAATGCTTTATCTTTGTTCTTTTTATTAGGAATAAATAAGACAAACATAATTTTGATAAAAACTATGGAGTAAAGGTACTGCGTAAAAATTTTACTGTTTCTAAAATTTAAGCTATTAAAAACAAAGTTTTTTTAATCTAATAAATAAAATTCAAGTAAGAAAGTACTTTAGCGTACCAAGTACTGTTATAGATGTCAAATATTTGCTACAAATAAAACGATTGGAACTATATATTCTTTGCAAATAGCTAGTAGAAAGAAAAGTAACTTTGTCAAATCTTTATTTTACTTTACGAAAATTTATTCAAGCGTCGAAAACTAATTATCAAAACAGGTAAAAAAATATAGTTACTCATAAAATTCTATTTTAATATATTACCATTATTGACATCTAATATAATAGTTCGAATAAATATAATAAAATTCTTAAACTACTAATTTTGATTCACGGAGATTTGGATGATTACAATATAAATTTTCTCTTACTTTCGATTGTTCACTACTTTAATAAATGATGTTTTGTGGGTTATTCTTGGATAATATTAAAGTTTAGGTATGATATGCATAGTTTTATTAGTAGAAGTACATTATCTGATTAAACTTATATATATAAGTTATACATCTAGATAAAACCCTAACCTCATAAAATTGAGAAATCACTTATCCGGATCTGATGATCAGCGATCTTTACCGAAGATCTATTGAATCTTATCTCGTAACACACTGTAAACCTTATAATCAACTACTTATTTTCATTTATATCTCAAATTAATTTAATACCCAAAATTGGAATAGATATTTTCAAGTATTTTAAAAAGTAAAATTCAAATATACTTCTAAAAGTATTAAAACTAATTTATGATTTCATACAAATTTAAATTAATTCTTTTATTCACATAAAACGATTGATTTTTCACGTTTTATCCAATTTAACAATAATTTTTAGGACTTTTCTATATCACTTCTGTAAATATGTTAGTAATAAGAAGTGAATTGTAACGTCGTCAGGTATTATTTTAGAAAACAAAGATTATACATTATTGACATTCATTTTCGAAAGAGGATATGCAGGTTATAAACGTAAATCCAAGAAAACTGAAATTGAATTATTATCGCGTATGCTTTGCATTAGCGAATCATAAAAAAGAGAATGAATAAGGTGACTCTCCAAGCGATTGCGCTTAATCACTCGACTGAATGGTTTTACTTTTTTCTTCTAAAGAATAGATTTAAGGTTCGCTGAACTCATTAGCTAAGCGACAAAGTCGATTCGGTCATTGAAATTTGAATGAGCATTACAATATAAGATTACATTAATGGATTAATGATTACAGAAAAATAAATTTAAATCTTTGTTTCATAGTATTTTATCTAATTTAAAAATTAGGAAACATACTTTTAATTATCTTTTCTTATTAGTTTTATATTATGCATTATTTTTATATTATTATATTATTGTATTAGAACTATTAAAATAAATACTTTTTAATAATTTTATTAAAGATATATTTTTACATACTCAATTACAGTAAAATTTATTTCATAATTTACTTACTTTCTAACAAAACCATAGTTCTCAAATTCTGAATAAAAAATATCATTCGGTCAAAATATGTAATAATATACATAAAACAATTTATACTGTCAATTTATTTATAAATGATTTTCTTTAATGAAAAATTTACATTTTTCATATATTTACAAATGCATTATTGATAAAATTGTTATTTTATTGTTATATATTAACATCTGTTCATTTGCGCAACAACATAAAATTATTTAATAAATTAATATTACTTGTAATAAAAAAAATTTCAGAATTTTTTCAAGGAAAATTTTTTGTAGAATTAGAGAAACCAATAAAATACAGTTTTAAGATCAAAATACTGTTTAAATAATAAATTTACAAATAACTACGGAAAGGTAAATATTATTTAAAAGGTACAAGAATGGGTGTTTTATTTGAACCTGTATGCAAAATAATAATAAAACTTAATTTCAACTCGTATCTATACTTTTGACCATATAAGTATTAGTTTCATTGAAACGTATTCAATTATTCCAGACTTATAAGTTACTAATTGTTCACAACTCTTTCAATTTCATATTAAATAGATTTTTGTTAGATATGTATCTATACGTAGAATGAATTGATTATCAAGTAGAATCAGTTTATCGATGCCAATTAGAACAAATTAGTTTCTAGGAATAACCGAATACGGCGAATTGATTTTGAAGGCCGATAAAACTCATTTTGATTAACGGCCCTCATGTTTCACGGCAGATAAAGCATACAAGATTGTCTCGCATATCGAAATAAACGTAAGTGTTTATACATGTATGCATGTATATATATACAAAAGCTAGCATTATTCCAGTATTCACTTTCTTTATTGCCTATGTCGAACTTTTCTAAATTGAAAACTTCTTAAGTTCGTGCGCTCCATCTATTAAAGTTATATCCAATCGCTTATTCTACAGTCTCCGTTTGGAAAATTATCCAAAGCCTAGAAATACCTTTCAAGAGCTATAAGAATATATGTGAATAGGTGCATATCACTTGCTCAATACCGTTCTGATAATTTGTTTTATTCTTGAATATCTATGAAAATTATATTATATTCATATTTATGAGTGAAAAATTTAATTTAGAGTTTTGAATATTGTAAAGATTGGTTATATAAAGGTTGTACAAAAAACCAATAATTTTTAAAATACTAACATTTTTTAAATTTTTAGTTGGCTATGAAACTGTAATTTATATCTAACAACATACACCTAAAAATGCTACATGACTCCAATCAATAAATACATTTATTCTTGTATCTTTTAAATTACGTATCTTTGTTTCATATTAAAAAATATCATTATAAATTAAACAAAAATTTTGAGTATGTATTTAATAGTTTTAGAAATATCGTAAAAGTTCTACATATATAAATTTATAAGAGAAAATGTAATTTAATCGATTAGAGGTATACGAACAACGTTAACGCAATATTAATAAGTAAGAAGCAATAATTTGTAAAGTGAATTTTATACTATAATTTAAACGTCACTTCAATTATCTATGACATTGGAACCTATCATAACAAGAACAAATTAATGGAAAAAAATTTATAATGTACAATTAACAACATTGATAATAGAATATATCAAACTTAGTGTTATGAATTTATCAATCGTAGATACGTTAAATATAGATGTAAAGTTTTTTAAAAAAATCTGTAGAAAAATGTAAGATGATTTTGAAAATGAAATTTATATTTAGATAAAAACTTAAGATACAATTGTATAGAATTATATGAATGACTTTAATGAAACTCACATTATGAATAGTAAATTATAAACAAAAGAAAATATCTTTAGAATATTCACCATTGAAATACCATTGAAATAATATAAATGCTTTATCAAAATTGAAAATCAAAATAGATTAAAATCCTATTCAAGTAGTTTAAATTCACGGCAAGATAAATATAGTGAGAAAAGAAACAAGAGAGAAACAGGAAGTACGAAGTTAAAAAATGTAATAGAAATAAAGGGAAATATTTTAGCTGTGACATTAGGAGCTTCTGAAAAAAGACGCACTCGTCTCACATTCGTACTTTCGACGGTTTGTGGCCCTGAACTGAGTGAATTAAGAGCGAACCGGATATAATTCAGGCTCTCTTGCCATTCTATTAATGATTGCACACGTGCATACACGTATGTCAGGTTTATTTGACGCGCAATTGAAAGTGTATTTGTGCTAGTTGTTGTGATTTCAAGCACGGATATACTTGGGACGTTGCGCAGAAGCACAGGAGTTTACGCTCACACCGGTCGTTGCATCGTTTGTCGATGCAGAGGAAAATAATAATTTCCCTTACCAGAAAATTTGACTCTCTTACTCTCATCATCCCTTAACTACTATCATGCGACTTGTTCATTCGCATTACAGTAAAGTCTTTTATCTAGCTATTTGTAAATGGCACTGCTACTTTAGCTACTTCGGCGAGCATCTTTAACTTTCATAGCGATGATTGTGTTCCAGTGCGAAACTGCATTTATTAAAGTGAGAAAAGAAGATGTGAAGTTTACACAATGAAAATTTTACAATTTTAATCCTCTTCTTATTGTGCACCCTTATTAGGCTTATAACACTGTCTTATAATATCAAATAGGATATCTAAATTATGCAGAATAAAATATAAATTAAGTTAAATTATGCAACTTATCATAGATATTAAAGAAACGAATCAAAATTGATATGGGACACACATTATAACAATATAAAATTACATAAGTATAGAATAATTTCAAAAATTAAAATGTATATATTTAAATGTTTTTCAATATTTATTTTTTATTGTGTAATTAAAATTTTCTTTAATAAATTTATTGATTTATAATTTCACTGCACAAACGCTTTCATAGAAAAGTCATTCAAACATTTTATAATGATTTGTGCTATTCAATGGTATTCTCATTCTACTGATAAATCTTAAGTATTATTCAACGAGATTGAAACGACATACATTGAACTATTATTTGTATGAATGTAAGTTTCACAATGACTCGGCAAAGATATATTTAAGTCGACATTAATCAATCATCAATTTTTCTTCGCTTGTTATTGAAGATTCAGCACTCCTATCAACTTCGAACAGTACACTACTTTATTTTGAGTTTTTGAATATATAATTTCACATAAATACTTAAAAAGAATGACTGGAGAAATTGAAGTAATTCTAATATAATATTTACATGGATAAAAATAAAATATTTTTATGTACGTTTTATTTCAGTTTAAAATTTTAAAAGAAAAAAGATTTCATAAATTTATAATAAAATATTAAATTTCGTTTTTTTAATTTAACGCAAGGCTTTTTTTAATTATATATTTTATTTCCATATTATATACATATTTCTATTTTGTGTATTTAACTTATATCATAAAAAACAATATTCGCATTTTTAATATATATTTTAATATGTATATTTAATTATAACAGCGAGCTTTCCGTGTTATAATTTGTATTTGTATTGAAATATATGAAATGAATTTTAAGATACAAATTTAATAAATTAATTATTTATGGTATATTTTACAAAATAATAATATAATTTTAAATATTTTTTTTTTTAATTATTGTATTTTATTTTTAAACACAGTTACTAATAGTATTATTAATAATATGTTTTATAAATATTTAGGTATACATCGATTTCAAGTCTTTATTCAAGTCTTATTGACAAAGGGAATAATTTAATGCTATTATAAAGGAATATTTTTTAATCATTATTAAAAAAATTTCTTTATATTTTTTAATTATATGCAATATATTTAATTATATTGATTTTTTGCTTTATTATTATTCATATTTTTATAAGAAAAATTTACTATATAATAAATACTTTTAGAATAAATATAATGATTTTTATGTAATAGTGCATATCCTTCTTTATATTAAATATCAGTCATTAGAATTAAGTTTACATTTTATTATAAATGGAATAAAAAGATTTTTTGTTAATAAAGTAAAATATATTTTGAAGATAATTTATTCTTTTAGAAAAATTTTATTTAATTAATTTTATTTATTTGCCTGCTTTAAAAATATATCAAATTGGTAGTAATAAATATCAAATAAAAATTATAACTAAAGTTAAGTACATTTAGAATCGCTAATTTAATGTTTTTACTTATTCGTAAATTAAACTACATATTTTTTACGTTTAATTGCAGTTTTAAATCACTAATTTTAATTAAACAATTGCATTTAATGATTTAATAATTGAAACATTCAAGTATTTTTTAGTTTTTTATTTTCACATAAAACTGCTGGCTCATATATTGTACGAGCCGGATAAGAGCTGTTGGAAAAATACAAAAGAAAAATATAAAATTTCAATTTTACCGGTTGTGTGGGAACGATGATTAGAATCATTTTGGGTGCGAATGTGAATTGTACTTTTTAGTTGCTATTTGCTTAGGGCATGAATCTTTTATTCTATTCTTGGTAAATATGTACTTATAAAACGTACAACCGTCATCGAGGCTTTCTTGTTTTATTATGCAATTCTCATGTGGGAATGTATAGTTATAAAGCGAACATTCGGGTGTGCCATTTGATCCAAATTTGAATATGGGTCACATATATTTAGAGTTCAGTTTTCTCCTTATTTTTGCGAATTCCAAGATGAAAAATTTGAAATTGATAATCGTCAATACTTGTGTTTTTATTACACATTTCGTTATAAATAAGTTTACGTTCCGTCTTTTATGACTTTTCCAATTTATCGTTTAATACTGTGTAAAATAGGACGTCACATGCGACGAAGGCAATGTTTTTTGAAGTTTGATTCACTCATATTTTGTAGTTATGAGAAATTGATCTTGCAATTTCATTACAATTTTTAGTACATTTTGACGAATACACAGTAAATAAAAAATTGTACATATGAAATATTTTATTATTAAATGAGAAAAAATGCTTTATATTATAAACAATTTCGAAATATGTAGTTACTATAATTTTTATTTCTTTTAAAAAATGTAATAAATATATTATACAAGTTCTGCACTTTTACGAAAATTCTAAACTATAGCAATTATTATAATAAAAAATTTAAAATATTTTTAAGTAAAAATATTCACATTCAAGTTTATTAATAATTTATATTATATATTTCTTTGGTACACATAATTATTTGACCAAACTATTTAGTTAAATTTAAATTTGATCCTGCAAACATTAGTTGATCCTTTAATAAACAAATTAATTTCCTTATTCATTTTCATTCATATTTTTCATATTTCGCATATTTATATTAAATAATAAGATAGTTTTTATATAAAATATAAATTGAATGGAATAATGAAATAGATTTATTCATGAAAAATAAAAAAATGAAGAAAATAAAAATTTAAAAAAGCATTAATAAATATAATTACGTGAACACAAAGTATAATATAAGATTTGTATAAAATATTCAACCATGAAATATGATAAAAATAATCTAATTAAACTTTTGCACAGAGAAACGATAATACATTAATTGTTCCATAATTCAAAACTTTATGTAATACAATTATTGAATTACTAGAGGAAGGTAAATATTATGTGTTGAATGAAGTTGGTTTATACAAAATCAAAGTTTCAGTGTTTAGAGTCGAATAGTTAGAGGTAGTTATCTGTAAAATATTTGAATTATCACTCGGAGTTTGTTTGAAATATTTGTTCCTTCCATTTTTTTTTTAATTACATTGGAGCAAGTACACTGTTCATTATTCTCTAACCGTTGCACGCCTTTGCTGACTATTTACCACATAGTTTCACAGATACAATAATTGAATTAAATTCCGTTACAGCGATATGCTCGGAAAACATTTATTTTACATTTTTCACAGAGCACGAGTAATTTATAAAGCGTATAATTATTTAGTAATGTGTTACGTGCATGGAGATCGCGGCTACTAGTCCTTCCACCTTGATAACATGCATGGAATAAAAATTGTGCTCTTGTTGAAATAAAGTGTTTAGAATAATATATGTGTAGACCGTCAGCTTTAAATCTCAGACAGAAGAGTGGAACAGTGAGTGAGAGAGATGGGCAAAAGAAGTTAAAATTGTGCAACATGCAATAATAATTATCCACGCGGTCTGTCCTCTTCGAAAAATTGTATAACTTTGAAGTTTGTAAAGAAATAGAAGAGTTCAAGGGCTTCTCTTTTTATCATTAACTCAACGTAGACATTCACTAAACACTCGTGTTATTCTTTCCCCGAAGACGCTCTCACTTCTGTTTCATCCTCTTAAGCTTATTTACTTTTTATCGTACTTCTTTTTACTATCTACATCACTGTGGAACCGAACCGAACGAAAAGCAAACAATGCTACACGTTGTAATATTCAAGGGTTACAGTATTGAAGTGAATTTTTCATAAATTTAGAATTTTATTATGGTGCAACCTTTACAATATGTTGGTTGACAAGAAAGATACGCTTAAAATATTTTTAAATTAAGTATGTAAAATGCAAAGTCTGGTTTAATATAAAAACTACTACCAAGAGTAATAAAAAAATTTATACGTACGTCGAGAATTTATAAAACCTGCATCTTTTTTAAGATATTTGAAATATATGATGTATTTTTTATATTTTACTATTTTAATTTAATTATTAAATTTATCTTAAGATTATTATTATATTAAACTCATATGAATTGCATCAAATGAATTTAATGCAATTGATGATAAATATTAATATTACTCCTATTTCTTATTAAAAATCAAATTGAATATATATTATAATGTCTTAGTGCGTTCTCAAAAATATTAGAAATTAAAAAAGTAAATAACTAAAAATAATTTTTTAGTAATTTCAAACAAATAAATCGTTTTTTGTTTCAATGCATGCATTAATTGTACAAATATTACGATTATATTATTCGAAAACGATATATTTATGTATTCTGTTTAATGGAATTCTATTATCGCTTTACAGTACTTTCAAAATTTACATATAGAGGATACGTCCTTCAAATATCGTGGTTGATTATATAGATTATATAAAATAAATAAAAATTAATAGTAACTGATTACAAATGGAGGTTCGGTATAAGTGGAATTAGTTTAAAGTGACAAACTTAGCCTAATTATTCCAGAATATTATTCTTATATCACTTATGTAAGAATAGAAATTTCTTTTAAATAAAATAGCTCTATGCATTAATGAAAGAAAGATATAATATAAAAATATAGACAAATTACAAAAACAAATTTTTTTGAATAAGATATTTATCCGTAATATAAAAAAAATTATGTGTATTTTTGTAATAAAATAAAATTTAGATACCAAGTAAAAAATCATATTCGTTTAAATATTTTAAATAAAAATAAATTGAGAAAATTTAAAGTGTAAAAAAATATATAAGTGAAGTATTTAAAACCAACAAAAAATTTGAAAATATATATAGTTCTCTATATAGTAGAAGATAATTTTATACAAGATAAGAATAGTAAGGAGTTAGTAAATACAAAGTTGGTAGCTGCTTAATAGATAGAGAAACTCTTCTGATAAAATATTCAACGTTTATGAGATCAAAGTGAAATAAAAAATTTTAAATATTTAAAAATATTTTTTGTATTATTCATTAGGATAATATTTATATACCATTTTTATTTATATTAAGACTCTTAATCCTTACTAATATAAAGGTATTTTTTTAATTATGCTGTTCTTTCCTGCAATAAAATGTTCATTATTTTTATAATTATTTTATAAAAGCAAAGTTAAAACCTGATTATTTTTAAATTATGTTTTTACTAATTGCTCAAAAGTCTCATCAAAATTAATTGAACAAATATGTTATTCTCAACTTTATTATATAGTTAATTTAAATTGATATCTTCAATCAAATGATAATGGATAAATTATAAAAGATAAACAAACAATTACTTTGTTTCTGAAAAATTTCATGAAATAACTAAAATACTATTATCAATTATCGCTATTATATATTATATGCATATTATTAAATCAGATTTTTAAGTATTTATGAATTTTCATTTTTAACAAAATTGAAGCAGATTTTTCGCTTGAAGCTCTAACTAATATATTTTTTAAACAATAGAATTATATTATTTCTACGTTCTTAATCAAATGATTAATTAATTATTCATTTAGAAAGGTTTTCTCTACATATGATCAATTAATATATTTGTTATAAAACCAAAAGAATCCTACTGACTATTTTTCATAAAAGTGTAAACTAGCAATATGAAGATAGAGACTTTAAAACTTCACACATAATTACTAGAATAATTAGCGCTCTGTATTTTTTTGTAATTTATTTTATAATGCGGCAACAGCAAAAGCAGCTCACACTTCTTCAAGTTAACACTGCTGCAGATTTATCTTCACGAATAAAGATCTAAGGCTCAACGATAAGTAAATAAGGAAGTAAAAATTTTTCTCCTAGGTTTTCCTCCTCTTAAAACAATTTGAGCTCTTATCTATTTTAATAAAAAGAATAAAAACTAAAGTCAAAGGTAGAGAGAGAGAGAAAGTTGGAGTCTGAATAATATTGACTTTTTTCTTTACTTCATATTTTTTTTGCTCCTGCAACTCCTCTGTTATAGCTTGATGCATTCCCTTTCTACGCTGCCACAAACCTCTGGCTCGGAAACGCGCATAAAACAATTCGCCTTTTGCTTTCATTGCAGTAGTAGCCACAACGAGGAGGAAACTTTTCCCGTTATGCACGAATTGACTCGCTTGGGTTCTGCTACTACATTTTTGCTTAACCTGACCCTGTCATTAAATTATGTTTATTATTATTATTTTGTTGGTTTAACCGTAAAAGTAGAAATAATGAGAAGACATGTGTCTTTCCGTACTTTTATGTCGCGCTGAAGATGTCACTATAGACAATAATGTAACGATGCAGCAAATAAATAAATAATGAAATATAGGTAAAAAAAATAAAGAAATAGGTTGAAAGAGAGAAGGAAAAGGGGTTATGATTAGTTACTCGCGTTTGGTTGATCAGCGCTGCTCGGTTTTCGTTGAAACTTGGCACGTGTATGCTTTATGCGCGAGTTAAGCCAAACTGTTATGATATTCATTTGGTGTTAGGTTTCTTGATCTTTGTGACGTGACTTAATTTCTTTTACACATGGTCGACGACGGTATTTATGCCTCATACTCTCAATACCTTCTTTCCATATAAGCCAATATTTTGTCTCTCTCTCTTATTCCTTCTTTTTCTATTGCTCACTTTTATGATTTTTCATCCAGATCGTAACCGCAAAGTAAGTTTCGCGCGTAATTGTGCAAAATCGCAAAAATGAAAAGGAGTGTAAGTGGAGTCCGATAATTGGAAAAAACGAATATTTACGTAATTTCATATTTATGGTTTTTGAAGGCAACGATATTTTTATTGAAAAATAAAATTTTAAATATCGTTCTTTTCTTTAAATTCCTTTTCTTTTATTTTATCAATTGTTCGTTGATTAAATTAAAATTTGTTAACGCAGGAGAAAATAATTTTATTGAAAATTATCGATCATTATCCTGCAAACGCAATTTGCATTATTTAATGAATTTTCTAATAGAAAATAGATAGAATGCTATACTTTAATTTTTTGAATAATTTTTTGCATTTTTCAACAAATATATGGTCTTCGTATATTATTTTCTTATTATTAAAGACTGAATTAATTAGAGTCAAAATAGATTTCATTCAATATTTATAATTGTACAACTTTATTACATAAGCAATTGATCGATCCACGCAATAAAATTTTGTAGGTAATATTCATTGTACAAACTTATTATAATTTTTATAATTAGGTAAGTTTTTATATAGACATATACAGACATGTAGTCATTATGTTTCATAAAATGAGTTTTTCATATTGATTATATAAAACTATTTATAATATTGAAATTTTACCTTTTATTTTTAATCAAATTTTATCATAAAATAAAAACATGTGCAAGTAAGCATTAAGTTTTCTAGGTAACCGTAGATTACGTTTGTACTGTCTTGCTCTTAATCTACGAGTATGTTTAAGCTTATAAGTTTGCAAGGAAGTTGTTTATCTTACTGGAACGGACGCGTTGTTTAGAATGAAACAGAGAAACAAACTGGGTGACAATATTATTAAGGGTTTTACTATTTTAGTGTAATCCTGGGGATAGGAATCTTGATTGCTAGGAAGGGTGTGTAAGTTGCTGTTAGACAATTGGCACGGAATTAAAGAAAATTAAGCCAAACTTGTGTAAACTCGTGTAACATAAGAAGATTACCTGAGAGTAATAGAACAATTACGTATGATTAGTAATGTGATATCACTTTTGTTGCATACAATGAGATATATCTTTAAACAGATTCATATGAAACTGTATAATATTTTTAATAGCGATCAAATGTATAAATTGAAATTCTCACGAACAATGTACACACATATCAAAAATAATAATCAAATTCAAAATAAAAATAAATTTTATAGTTCGTTTATAAAATTTTCCCCTTATTTCGCAATAATTTTTACAAAGTTTTTACGTTTTAAGCATCGCAGATTTATTTATATACATTATTTAAAATCCAATTATATATTAAATTTAAAAAAATCAATAAAAATAATCAAAAAACAATTAAAATACAAGTTATATTAAATTCTATAAAATTATAATTCAAAAAATATTCATTATTTAATTTACAATCTTTAGATAAGTATAATTTTTGTATAAATAAGAGTAAAAATTTCTAATTAAAAAATTTAATCTTTTTTATTTTTTTTTTATTTTATTGACAAGTAAAATTGAACATATTTGAAATAAATACAATTTAATCTCTGTATTGAATAATATACAATGACTTTACCTTAAGATAAGTTTATAAATTTTTGAAAAGTATAACGGATTTTGAAATTAACAATTATTTATAAAATTTATTTAACATTTCAATTATAATTATTTTTATAAATTTACCAACAATGAGTACTATATTTCAGACACTATTTCTGATCTTTCAAATAAAAATTAATACTAAATGAAAAGCCGATAATATATATTTATATTTCAAGTGCTATATATTCTTACATAAAAAGAGACACAGAGTCCGAAAAATTGCAAATATTGATGTAATTTATAATAATTCCTTGCAAGTAATATTGTATTACATGAGTAGTACATGTAGTTTTTAACTCGTTTCCTATACAAGCATCATTGACGAGAAAAAGCAAAATGTGAGTCAAAATAAAAAATAAGCGAATACGACTTTAGCCACGGTCGTTTTGTCCCTTTGTTCTTAAACACTTTTCACTAAAAAAAGAGATAAAATAGTATATAATAACTTGCATGAACGCGAAAAATATGAGAAATGCAGAAACTTGAAGCATAATATGAGAAACTCTGCTCATTCGTTACTATCCGTGTGAGTTTCTTGCGCCATGCGGCTGTTATCAATTTCCTTGCCGTTGGTGGTGACGACACCTGCGGCTGTCCAGTGCAGAGAAATAAGCGATAATGATGCGCTTATGCACTTTGCCCTGAGAAGCTCAAAACTGAACTTCAGCATATATAAATAGACATATGCAATAATACCAACCTGCTACAATTCCATTTTAAGAATTTTATTATATTTTTCTTTGAATGCGTATACTTGTGAATTGTCTCTTAAAATACGAAGCTATCAAATATTTGATTATTTTATATTTATTAATGTTCTTATTGGTTAAATTTTTTATTAAATAAAAATAATATTATTAAACTTAAATATATGTTTATTATCATGTATTATTATTATATTAAAGTTTTAAATTACAGAATTACAGAATATTAATGATGCAAGTTTCTTTATGATATTTAACCATATATTTCTAGAAAAAATTTTTAATTACATCATCTAAACTTATGTATTTAATTGTTAAAAAGTAAGTCACGTACTTCTACAGTTTTTATCTCTGAAGTTCAATTTAAAATTTTTATTTAATTGAAATCCTTATATTATGGAAATTCTAAAATTAAAAATAACACTAATTTTTTATTGTAACATTTTATAGTACGTATATACTATATTAATATTATTAATAAAAATTACATAAATTTCTGACATTAATAATAAAATATAAAAATATTTGCATATTGAAAATTTCCAACCGTTTATATAGTTTACACATATTATTATTCGAGAACTTTAGTATCATAGATTCAAAAACTTTTATAATAAAGTAAAAGATCGCACTTAAAGAAGCAAGATTATGAAACTATGAAAAATAATGAAAAGCGTAAATAGATAGAAGGTAGCGTCTTCTACTTAAAAATGTGCTATAAAAATTTCAAGTTAAAAAGATATTAAACAAATCGTTTCTAAAGTTCTTATAAATTTTATAGTATGTTAATTTTTTGAGAAAAACAATATGAATTTAAAGTGTTTATAACAACATAAAAAGATAATATGCATATAAGTAAATTATTGCAATCATCTATATATTTATAAACTCTGTTTTCATAATATTAGCTTTTATTGAGTGGATTGATAAGTCCATACATTGTCAATTTTCATTATACAATCAGCTTTATAGATCATTAATCACGTATTTATTTCTAGTTAAAAAAAATTAATTATATGATGTAAAATTCATTTTATACATGCTGCCGAGATAAATAGTGTAATATTCAATAGAGATAAAAACAATATCATGAAAATAAAGTACGGGATAGAAAAAATTTACCTAAAATTTTTTAACTTTATCCAATTTGGTATTAATGAATGAATAAATTTTAAATCAATTCTTTTCATATATGAACCTTAATTCAACTTCTGAAATAGACCAAATCAAATTTACATGCATAAAGCATATTTTTAATATTTCATAACTTCGATATATTACTTAATTTGAAACTTTTATAGTAATTATATTTATGGAAAATTTCTTTTATTAAAATTAAATTGACCTGTTATTATCTGGAACGTTTCCAATGCACAATGAAAAATATTTAATAAATTTATATTATTGTATCATATATGGATGGATTTTCAAATACTGACTCTAAAAAATTTGTATATCATTCAAATGAAATTTTTTTTATTCATAATTATTAAAAAATATTTTTAAAATTTAATTATGAAACTCAAAAAGTATTTTAAAAATCATTTTCTAATTTACAGTCATTCAGAAAAAGTAATCGATAAATTGTAATTTGATTACATTTTGATATAAAAATTATTTATAAAATATTATTTTTATCATAGATCGTTATTGAAAAACATAAATTAAAAAGTTTATAGAGATATTTTTCAACCGATGCACGAGCGTACGGCAATACAAACTTTTTCAGTAGAAATCGATAAGTATAGTCAGCCATCAAGCACAGTCGCATCACAGGTGCCACAGTAAAACTCGGGAAATGAGAGAATCTTTTCTACTCTTTTTCCTTCCTTTACTCTCACTAGAAGCCAATAGATATATCCATGAGTGTCGGTGTTCGTACCGTTGCCATTTTAAATTATTCAGGGATAACTCGATGGAAAATTATGTTTATACATTACATCTAGCAAATAAGAGTTTCAAAATAGATGGTTCACTTTAAACATTTAATTATGGCTTTATAAAATTATGCAAATTATTAAACTCTTTAAAGTAATTTAATAAGTTTATGAATCGCTGATAAATAAGTTATTGAAACTTATTTAATACTCGTTTTACTATTTAAGTGATGCAAATATTGAAAAATGAAAAATATTCATAAATGATAAATAATAAACATTTTATAAAATGTATAAAACTGAAGAAAAATAAAGTTTTCATTGAAAACTATAACACTCAATGATATTTTTCGATATCGTGATGCTTATAGTTTTTATGAATATGAATCAAGTAAGTATTAAAAAATTTTATACTACATATTATTATATTTTCTAAATCATTATACATAAGAAAAGTATATATTGCAAAATTTAGTAAAAAATAAAACATTTGTAACAATTCAGGTAACATTTTTTCTTAGGTTTAATTTTCCAGTGTATACTAAAAAATTCATTGTTGTTCAAATGTAGGAATTGTAATGCATATATGTTGCCAGTGGTAGCAGCAGCGATGCGCAATATCCGCGGCATAATATGGTATTATTCAAGAGAGAAAACCAAGTGTGCAAGCACATTTGTTAGTCCTTTGTGCTTTCAAAGTAAGTATCGGACATACGTAACTGTTTTGAATTGAGCTTATAAACATAGTAACTTGTCTATTCCACAAATTTCTCAAAATTACGTAACTTTCATTAGGTTTAATAAGTATTTCTTTTCTAAAATAAGATTACGTATTTTTCAAAACTTCTTTGTGAATTCATATAAACGAACTAGTTATCTGTGGCACAAATATATAAATATGTATGTGTATGCAACTAGTAAAAGGGGCGCTTGTATGTATTATTACAGTCAGAGTGGTTCTCATAAATTGAACTAATCAAGACATTAATCTAGTGACTATGTGGCGGCACAGATGCAAATTTTCGCGGTATTCTGCAGAGCAATGAAAGTGTAATAAGATGAGTTGAAGAATTTTATACATCTTCTAGAGTTTCCTTTAAAAAAAACTTTTGAGATTAGCTAAAATTCTTACCATTCATTAATAAAATATAACTAATAAAACTTGAATTAAGATATTTCTCAAGAGATTTATATACATATATAATTATGTAACTATTTAGATTTATATTATTATATATAAAAATAGATAAAATTGTTTGATTACTATAATGATTCTGTTTAACTTTTATATATTTTATTAAGATAAGACTTTATTATTTTTAGCTATTACGTATTTATTTATTGATAACAAAAATTTATTATGGTATCGTATATATAATATTCATTATAATCTGTAGTTATAAAAATATCTAGTTTACATTTTTTTATTACATTTTTATTTATTATTAAATTCTTATATTTATTAAATTCCCATTTCAATAAAATATATTTTATTATTTATAATAATTATTTAATACATATATCAACATAAATTTTTTAAATGAAATGTTGTTATTACTTCTTAAAGACTGTAATTAATTTATAAAAAATGCAAGAATTGTTGATTTATCTCAAAAATGACTCTATGAGAAAGTGATACAAAAAGTGCAGTCAGCAAAGTTTCATCCTTTTCATAAACATCTGTGCCAGCAAAGATTTTCCTAAATCGAAGCGCAAGTTGTATACTCTTATTGCAAAGATATTCAATACTATTTTTCTTCAAGCAGTTTTGTATAGATTTGAATATAAACAAAAATATAGAAATGCATATTTCTACATTCATATTCAAATATTTATAGAAATATAAAATCTATGAAAAGATACAGCACATACTTCATAATTAGTTTCTTGTAAATTTATAGTTTATGAGAATAAATAAAGATCACATATTTCATATTATTGGATACTATATGTCAATTAAAGGACTAAGCAATATATATATATATATATATATATATTATAATAAACAACTAAAGATTATTTTTTTAAATTATAAAATTGTCCGCATATTTTATATATACAAATTATTTTAATATTTCAATGAAGAAATTAATTTCTTCATACCTTTATATTTTAACACTTGATTATTTTTATATTAACAAGAATTTGTTAGTTAACTAAATATCTATTATATTTTGAAAATATATTTCAAAAATATGCGAACTTATATTCTTTTAAATCAAGAATTAAATATTTTTTCTATTAAAAATTATATTAAAAAAAATAATTTTTAATTTTAATTTTAAATATTCTACGACATCATTTATTAGATATCAAATATTTGATTTCAAACAGCAATATTCGTTTAACTAATTAGTAACACAATTAAGCACTTATTGCATTACGTAACTTCCGTAAATTCAAAATTTTTTTTAACTATCATCTAAATAAACAATAAACAGTCGATAGTTTTATTAAAATTGAATAGGAGCATGATATAAGTTACATAAATACAAATTTGAGATATTTTGCTGCATGTACTATAATTTTATTTTAAAAAAATTTACTTTTTATATTAAAAAATAGAATGATATTGCACTACAGTAGTCATGAATAAAAAATTGTAGTCTTTGATATAGTAATAAAGAAAAAGAAAATTCACCCCTAAAAAGTTTGTATTAAATTAAATTTTATATATAAATCTATATATTACACCATATATATACATATATATTATAAAGATCTAGATAAGTCGAAATTGGATTATAAAAAATATACTGAATATATGCACAATGTAGAGTGGAAATTTCGCACATTATGAAAAACCAAAAACTATCTACATCAAAAGTCTGTATTTTAATGCCGTGCGTCTGCACATTGTTGACGTATATCTCCGTATTTCCGGGAAACACTTTAACAAATCAAATCACAATAAACGGCTATTCAGTGGTTCTAGAACAATGGTGCATTGTGTGCAATTTCAACTACACCTCGAATACGAAAAAAGCATGGAAAATAAAATTGCAATGTAAAAAAAATATTATGCTCTCTCCCTCTGCAATTAAAGAGAGTGGGAGAGAAAACAGCAGGGGCGAGAAAAATGCGAATAAATCTTGCTCTTTGAATAATGCCCGTCGCTCGCACGATGTGCATGGGATTGTGTGCTCGCCCACTCACATACACACAATACGCACACATCGTCCAGTCGCTGAAGAGGTCGAAAGAAAGAGCAAGAGCAATCAAGAGAGGGAGAAAGAGTCGGTTCAGTTAGTTATATATAAACAAAGTACTCGCATGCAAGGGACTGAAGCGGTAGGGGTGGCAACGCCTGAGGCGTATTAAACGCTCGTACGTATCTGCAGTGGCGCGTGCCAGCACTCGCCATTTGTGGTAAACTTTGAAATGCCGTTACTTGGGGCAGTGCCTGTATGCGTGTGTGTTTGCATGCCTGTATGCGCAAGTCATCTCGATGGAGAAGGACTTGCGGTCGGCTGAGACGTCGAGCAACACGTGCACGCACCCGTCACTCTGGCATGCAACCAATTCCCCTGCGTACCTGTCTTACGCGGGTAATTATAGTTACTTCACGTTGACGTAGAGATTCACCTGGAAGATCACGTGATGGAGGCTCTAAGGCGACTTTTGTGAGAACTTATCACTACTTTCAGCTTCATATATTGTATACTTGCGAAACAAATATAGCAATTGAATGTGGATGACACTATAATGAAAGCTAAAAAAAACTTGTGGTTAACAATGAAACGAGATTTTTACTCGCCCTTTCATCTGCCATTTTACCAGCCCAGTATAAGTATTATTAATCCTGACTTTTACAATATCACTCTTTTATTTATCCGTATGATTTCTTTCGTTCATCTATATAAACAGGCGTAACAATTATATTTAAAATAATACATAAACGTAAGTATCTATATTTTAACTTTATATGAATTGTATGATATATTAATGCGAGTGAAATTTTGTCGTGTAAGACATTTATTCTAAATAATTAATATATTTTCAATATTACTAAAATAAAGAAATGATTAAATAATTAAAATTCAAGAGATCTACGTATAAGATATTATTAACATCGGATTAAACATTTCTCTTTAATTTAATAATGTATTGTTGTGGAAATTATTCATAATTTACTTTCAATTGACTTACAGGAATACCAATATATAATTTCTTTAAGACGGATATTTATTGTCTATATTAAAATTTTATGAAAGCTAAATATTTTTCGTAACGTACATTATAAGAAATATTTATTCGCTATTTGATGTTATGGCATTTTAATTTTAATATTTAAATAGTACGTGAATTTAACATTACGAATTTAAACCGTTTAATAGAGCGTAAAATATCAAAATATATTGAAATTAGTACACCTATATTGTTACAGCTTCCAAGGAAAGCCTTACGTAGAGGTATTATGAAAGTAAAACAATTAGTTTATTAACAAATTTCATATGTGGAATCATACAGTAACTCCACACATGTTATATTTTATAGTATGGAATCCTATCGTAAAACAATATGTATAAGTGCGTTAAATTTATACAAGAAGTTAAGTAAATTGCTTGAAAACTTCACCTTTATGCATATACAACCTCGTTGCTTTTATGTGCATGCAGAAGCTTAAATGGATTAACGACATTCTTATGCGTAAAATGTTAGGCCAAGCAATATAAAATAAATATGAAAGTATCATAATTATTCAAGTACGAAAGAATTGTGATATGGATGTGGTAAAATATCCGCTAATATAATTAATTCTTATGAAAATGAAATAGGGTATTCATGAGTAGTCGTAAAAATATATTTTCTTAGAAAAAATTAAGTTTGCAGTAGTATGGCGCAAAAAACTGACGACGGGTACTGATGTTCAGTAATACTATTTCGCGACATGTAAATAAGACAGTGCAACTTGTTGGTTACCTGTAATTGTATTTTTATATAATATTCTGTATAGTCATAAGATAAATTTGAATTTTCATTAGTTTTAACTCGCATATTAACATTTTTATTATAATAGAATTGTAAGAAAATGGGAGAGTGAACAAAAGTAAAGATGTAAGAAAGTTAAGTAATTGGTGAACTGGCACTGGAATCTGTTCTCAGTTTTACCTACGATGCTTTCATAACTGGACATTTGTCTAGGCTTTTATGGATGTATCGAAAACAGCACTTCTTTCTAACTCTTTTCGTTAGCATCATAATATGCTTAGCCTTTTATACAGTTTTTTTTACGGAAATAGGGCTAAACGCGCGGATTTTGGTTACTCGCAACACGCGTCTCTTCCGTTTTTTGTAAGCTTCCACTATGCATGTTATTAATCAAGCTTCATTCTATTTTTGTCTCCTCATTTTCTTTTTTTATACATAGATTTTCCTTTTTATAGTTTCTTTACTTTCATTTATGATAATTATTGTGTGATACGAGAACACAGAAAAAAATGATAGGCAAACTTATAAATTGTTGTACTTGTTATAAAATGCACGTATGTGACTATAAAACAAAATAAAATTTTATTTTCATATTCTCACATTTATTCTCATATTTATAAGATTTTATTCTTGTAAGAAAGTCATATCTTTCTTTAGTTGAATTTCCATGTATATATTTTAAAAGAGATTTTAATATTTTCTGATATACAACAATTTTCAATGTATTATTATTTTTTTCATAAATTTTAAAAATAATAAATTATATTTTTATATTTTCAAATAAACAAGATAAGCTTCTTAAGTTTTCTACTTTCATCTTTCACATTGAAATGATAAAAAATTTAATGCAAGACGAACCTCATTTAAAAATTGTAAATTTTAATTTTAATATTATGTCTTGGTACAATACAGTTTTAAAAAAGTGTTGAAATAATATCAAATCTAAAAATTTACGTTATTTATATTATTTTTATTTATAATTTAAAATCTATTAAATACAAATTATTTTACAAATTAATATTTTTTTTAACTAAAACCAAAAAAGTTGTGAACATTACTAATGGAAACTGATTTATAAAATGTAGATCAAAAGCATTCAATATAGTTAATATAAAGTTAATATTCTCAAAACTATATAATTTCAAGTTTCATATAATTTATTATACAATATGACAGTTATTTTGAAAGTATACGTTAAAGTATATTTAAATTATTTGCTACTATAATTTCAAATACAGTTTATAAATTTATACTATCGTAATAGTATGAATTATTTTTTGAAGTATTATATTTTATTACCTTTTTAAACATGAATACGTTAGTAAAATCTTATTTGAACATTATTTCTAATTAAAAAATATTCAAATATATTTTTCAATATCGAAAACATATTATCAAATACTAAAGATTGTTTATGTGTAAGTATATATACATATTATTAATAATTTAAATTGTACTCAGTAGTCACTCTTAAATTTAACGAAAAATTTATATAAATTTCATATGCATTTGTACACTCTTCTACAAGCTTTACAAAATCCTCGATTTTGAATATAAATTAATGGAAAGTGATAAAAAACTTTAAAAAGAGAAAAATCAACAAATACATTTAGTGTGAAAGGGAAAGAGATAAAGAAAGTAATATAAGAGGTAAAGCTTAGTTCGCACCCGCTCGCACGAAGTTCAAAAGCAAAATGCGCAAGTTAATTGAGCGTATACTAAGAGAAACTTGCAAGAAACATAATACAAAAGAGAAAATTGCCCATCTTAACTCACAAGCTCGTCTAGACACTGCTAGAAAGTGAATTTGCCTGTGTATGAGAGAGAAAGAGAGAGAGAGAGCGACAGAGGGAGAGAGATGAGGTTGGTTGAATCTTCTTTAGAGCTTCTCAGATGCGTAGTCTTGTGTGTCATCTAAACCCTGGAAACACGTTTATGTACACGACTGTTCATACGTGTATATAAACTTGAGTTTATTTATATACATACATGAGGTTTCATAACTACACGCAAAGACTATATATGGCAGATACATGGTGAAAGAGCGATGATACACTAATTTATACAAATCTGCAGTTATGCATATACTCATGCGTGCAAATGAATGAACGAGAATGATACGAAGAGGATAAAGAGAAATAGAAACAAAGGGAGTACATTTTAGACAATTATGTCATGGATTGATGATTTTGATTTATTATCTAGTAAAGATCAATGATATGTTGTTCCTAAGTTATTGATTGCAAAATCAAAAAGTTTTATTTACTAAAAATTGCACAGGAACATTGTTATTTATCATTAATATATGACCTTATGTGGATTTCACAAATTACGTTATTTACTTTGATATAAATATTAAAACTATGGCAATCAATGATTCTAGAATTATTTATGAAAGAGGAAAAATATTTGAAAATATTGAATGAGAATTTGATAGTAATTTCTAGTTAATAGCAAGATTCAAAATAAGATATGATGAAATAATGGGTGCAATTTCCAGCAAATGAATTAATGTTAATTATCGTACAGAAATATTCGATAATGCCCTTTTCCCGAGAGACTTAACTCATAATTAATATTAATTTTTTAGGTCGTTACATAATTCAAAACCATAATAAATTATAAAAATTATCAATTATTATTGAAAAAATTAATCATTGATTTAAGTCGCGTTTCTAGAATAAATGTAGTTTTTAGAATAAATTATACCTATGTAATAGCAACTAGAAAAATAATCTATAAAAATAATTACCAAAATCATACATGTATCAACAAAATCAGCAAAAGAGAAATTGAGATTAATCAGAGTTATTTGCATATCTATGGAAATTAATACTAGACAAAATTTCTGCGCGACAAACAGAATTAGAATTCCATCAGCACAAACAGAATAATATGCAAATTCATATTATGAACGTAAATAACGGTGATAAAGTAGATTAAAAAGGCAGTTGAAGTAATAGAAGGCAAAGTTTATTGTATTTACAAATAAAATAAAAGCTACAAATAATAAAAATATCATCACGATTCTCATTATTTATTCATTTAAGTTTGAGTGCACTCTATATCTTTCCTCAATTTTTTATATTGGTTCCTTTTTTTTAATAAATAAGAGCAGAACTTTTTTATTAGCAATCTATTACATACGAATCTATTTATTTTAATTAGTTTAATTTTACTATTTTTTTAGTACAATGACAGGTATACCATTTCTATGCTTCTCAATTATATTCATTTCTTATGCTCCCTATTTTCTAAGATGACGTAAGCAATCATGAGAAAATGAACCCATAAAAACAGGTAGGAATAAAAACAAATAAAATGTAGAATATAAAACTTTAGTACAAACAAAAATAGTAGAAAGTGATGAAGAAGCCTATAAATGAAATGCACAGATGCAGTAAAAATCGCATTTAAAATAATATATAATATTTAGTAATTCCATCAATAATATAAATTATTGGGTGCTCTTCGAATATTCATTTTATGTAACTATTAATCCTTTATATAAAAAATAAATATTGGCAACCCATTTATTTTTAAGAGTAATCTAATAACTGAATAGCATCCGTCTTCGCAACTAAATTTCATAAAAAAATGGTAAGTCAATAAAGACAATAATGCAACTATTAAATAAAAATTCTCGCATAAGGTCACCAATGATTAATTTAAGTATTGCACACGAGAGTCTAATCAAACCGGTAATAGATTATTGAGCGTCGCATACATTATGTAGAAGAGATAAAAAGAAGAGTGAAAAGGTATTCAATCTTAAGAGAAAAAGTTGGTGAGATACACCACATGTATCACTTGCTTTTATTAATAGTTTTTTTTTGTAAATAACAGCTATTTAATATATATTTTCCAAATGAAGCTTTCAAATAGTAGTTTTATTTATTTTTTAAAAAAAAAAATTCTAATTTTTGTAAGCATTAAAATTTTAATGTTTTCCTAAACTTATTATTTATCTATATTTCAAAATATATGCTATTAAATAATATTAAATAAAAATGTTACATTTTTTAACGATTTATAATCTGTAATAAATAATTTGAGTGTTCTTAATCGTAATTTAAATTTATTTGTTTCTTTCGCATAAAATAATTGATACATACTTTATTACTAGATTGTTTAAGCTGCTGTAACTATTATAATCAAATATATGAAGTAAATCATAAATAGTTAATAATTGTTATATCAAAAGAAAACAGATGATACAATTTAATAATCAGGTAAACTGGTTAAAGAATTATTGTATAAATATTGAATAGTAAGCGTTACGATTTCACAGAAGTTAATGAGCAATAGAAATAATATCAAAAGTTGTAAATTAGAACGAATCACAGTGCTATTCGCTTCGATCTTATTTGATGAGATGAAGATGTTGGAGTATTGACGTGCTATAATGGATGCACACTAGACAGTGGAAATCTCGGACACGTCAATGAAACCATAGCTGCTTGAGAGTAGATCAGGCATTGTACGAGATTGTTTCGTCATGTGAAATGTTTCATTCGCGATACGCGTCATTTACCTGCAAACGTTGATTGTGACATAGCTTTACCTCAACGTATGGCAGAGCGTGTGGAAGTTGTCAGTGATCGTTTGATGAGATGCATCATATTACTTTGGTTGACGTGCATGTGACGTATAGCGATCCTTAGTATTTCGAATAATTCTACGAATACCTCTTCTGATTAAAAATTAAATGCGCATACGAGAATAGATACTCATGAATAATCGAATATTTGCTTGCCGATTTTAAATTTTAGGAAAAATATTATTTCAATTTCGACTTGATCGCTCTATCAAAGAATTCCGTGCAAAAGAGAGTGGAAATTTTTTGCAATTAAATTCCGAAAATTATGAAAAATTTTGATTCGTGGGTTGATTAATCACGTACATCAATTTTTAAATATACAATAATATAATTAGTAGCTCTTAGAATTTCACCAATATACTAATTATAAAATAATAAAAAGAAAACTAGATATTTTATAAATAATATATATATAATTAATTTACTATTGTGAATGTACATAATAATTATTAGTCTTTTATTAAAACTTTAAAAAACATATTTTATATTTAAATAATATCATTAATACATTTTTTTGTTTGTACTAAAAGAAATATTATTTCACATTCAGTGAATTAAAAAAATTTTCGAAATTTATATTTAAAACATTGAATTCTAATTTTTAATTATATTTTCTGCGATTGTATGTAGTAAATCTCTTAAAATATTTAAAATTGAGATGATATAAAAAAATTTATTACTAAAAAATATTTAAATAAATAACAATATATAATTTTAATAATTTTGTAAATACTTGGTATAATATAAATATATCAATTACATTATAATTTATAGAAATGTATGCAAATTGAAAATTTCATAAATCAGAAAAGCGCTCTTTTTTTACAAGCTATCATTTTGACCTTCAAAGCAACAATTCAACAATTGAATATAAAATAATAAAACTTGAAATATATTATTTTTCTATTTTTCTATGTTTCTATTTTTTATTATTTTAATCACGCATTTTATTGCAAATTTTCATTTGTCATCTCAAAGAAAATAAAACCATAATAACAGAGAACTAGACGGGATAATATAAGACAAAGCTCAGCTTCGTAAAATATCCATGAGCCGCAGCAAAACGCATGCCTCAAATCGTCGTGGAACGGATTTTGTCTTTTATAGCTTCATTTAAAATAGGTCAGAGTAAAAGAGATGGTGCATAATATGTGGCTAGTCGGTCAGCCAATTTGTTCGCCGATTTCTGGCGAACAAGTAGAGCTGCTGTACCGCAACTCCTCGTAAACGCCAACCACGTGAAACGAGTGGCCGCGCGAAGGCAACGATATTCTTTGACACCAGAACACTGTAATATCACTAGGGTACTAATTCTCCATCATTACAAAACTGGAAGATATAACTGCTGCCAGAATTTATATAAGATAAGAATTACGTATGCAATGTCTACCTCAAAACTTTCAGGTGTGTAGAACAAAAAAAGATCAGGGAAGAGAAAAGTACATAAATGGATAAATAGGTAGATAGATAGGTAGATAGAGAAATAGAGGAATCAATTGAAAGTGCGAGGGTCAAATTTCAGTTTGATACTATTTTTTAACGGGTTTTTAGGCGTAGAAGAAGATTTATGAGTATCGCTTTTCTACTTATTGACGTTTGTAGTTATAGGATTGAAACGTCTGCCTTTCGATTATCTGTATCAATCAAAAGTTTCCTTGATTGATAAAAATATTCTTTCTAGTAAAAACTTATATTAGAATTACTATTTTTGAGTATTTTTTGTAAATATAAGTAAATATATTAAATTTGAGTTAATGCGATGAATATAATGATGAATAAAAAATGTAGGATATATTACACTCATGGATTTTGAATACAAAGTAAATACTATAAAATAAATTGTGTAAGAAAAATTTAAACTTGGCTTGTATAATATTAAAAAAACTATCGAATTTGATGAAATAATAGAATCTTATTCTTAAAATTAATAAATAAACCCAATAAAAACGTTTAAAAAATATTTTTATTGTTTTTTTATTGTTAATATAATTGATTATTGCCAATGTTTTTTTTAATATTTAAGATGTTTAATTACTTTTTGTTAGTTACAAAGAAGTTAAATAACTAGTATTACAGGAAGTTGTTAAAGCTTTTCATTTAAGTGCATTACTTTTTCATGTAAATTCCTACTTCAAACACTTTTTTCTCATTTCCTCTAGTTTCAAGAGGGTTAAATCTTATGTTTTGAAAATTAGGTTTTTTCATTCTCTAAAAAAACAAAAAGAATAAAGTTAATGAATTCGGTATAGTATTATTATACATTAAAATGATCATTATTTTCAGCATATTTTGGTGTCGAATATATCAAACTCGTAAACGAATTTTTATATTCACGCATTATATATACAGACATGATATATGAATAATTTTAATATTTTTTAACTAGTCTATTTAAAATCTTTTCTCCGAAAAGACACGAAAATTTAACGTTTCCTTAAAATTAACATAATATAGGTAATATTTATAAATTATTAAAAAATAATCTGCTCAAAAGAAATAAAAACTACTTGATTAAACTTCATAGATACAAATTCTTTGAATAACTCATGTGATAAAATATAAGATCGAAAAAAGTTCGCATAATTTAAACGAGTATAGCGCAACAGAAGTAAACGAGATTTCACAGCTACAGAGCATCAAAGTAGATTTGAAAGCCCACCAACTGCAATAGAATCCTCTAACATTACTTTATCTTTTTCGTCCTTTGTGCTGTTCTCTCTATATGCGGCAAACTCTTTCTTTTAGACTTTTGTATTATAATCACATAAGCACTCGTACTTGTACGCGCTTTTCCACGATTTTTTGCGAGCTGGCAAGCCACACAGTCGACTTACGTTAATACCAACGCTTCTGGTCATCCTTCGCAAAGGTATACCCGTTTCTCGTTGTAGTTGAGGCTTTAAACTCGTGAATTGCAAGCATATTAAAAAGAGCAAGAGGAAAAGTCCATGCATTGTGGGAAGAAACGCGTACATGCAAAAAGCGAAGGAGAACGAAGGGGAAAAATAAAGATGGATTTTTTTATAATACTACAAGCTAGTTTTGAAGCTAAATTAAAGATAACATATCCAGAGGTTTAATAAAAAATACAAAAAACGATATGCCAAAGCTAGCGTTTCAGTAACGCCGTAAATTGAACGCTCTGTGCTTTCAAAGTCCCTTTTGACTCTTTAGTAGGAGAAAAAAATATAGCGAATAGAAGAAGGAGAGTCAGAGAGTAGAGCTTTAAGCGGCTGGCGATTCTTTTTTATGACGCAGATAAATATCGATAGTAAGGGGGAAAAATCACACTGGCCAAACATCACTTCTTAATTCACATTGCATGACCTGTTTAAACGATCGACAAGAGCAGTTATTTTGTCAATTTAATGACTTCAGAAATTTCAAATATGAGCTTGCATTATTGGATTTTTGGATCATACATGCATTGAATATAAAAGACGTATAATTAAATATAGCATAAATATCACAAAATCAATAGTTAACTGCAGTTCACCAATGTCTTTCATTATTATTTACTTTTAATAATTATCGTATAAAGTAATAAAAGCAAGTCGCTTAAAATTTTAATAGGTAAGTTAAGCCTCGATTGATAAATGTACTCATATCAATATTGTTATTTTAATTAGTTTTATTTAATTCACATTATAGATTATTATTTTAAATTAAAATAATATATTGTACCTTAAGTACTATACTATATGACACAGTAATAATATTAGTACATGCATATACGTATATATGTGCAGGCGCAGTGCGTATATAATCAACTGAATATGAATTAATACTTATATTTTAAGAAGTAATCTAAAAATAAATTTAAGAATACTATAAATGAAGCTATGTAGACAAAAAATAAGATTCGTCGACTCGTTTAATACTTCCTTTTATTTAAGATTTTAGTAAACTTGAGTATATTTTCCTATCAATGAAAAATACACAAGTAATGACTTAAATTCGGTAAAAAAAAAAGAAAATGGTTGACCATATAATAGACACATATTTAAAAATCTATTTGATTTTTGCCTATACATTCACATTGTATATAAAAAGTTTATGAATGGTTAATCATTAATTCAAAAAATGTTTAAATTATATTTGAATGTGCAGCATTTGAAGTAGATCTGCAGGAAGTTTTCTACAGTGAAAGCATCGAGTCTTGCAAACGTAATAAGTTTGCAATGCTCAAGAAAATCAATGATGTGTACGATTAAATGTAAATGCGACGTAGAATACGACATCTAAAGTAATTTTTCATTAACTGAAATATATTTCTACCCGTTGATTTTAACATTAAAAAATACTAATTTAGCATTTAAAATATATTATTAAATAGTGATTACGTTAGCTATCATGTGCAACATATAAATAAATTTATATTCATTGTTATTGGAAAAATTACGTTTAATATCAACTACTTTTATTTTACAATTAAAATTAAAAAATACTTTAAAGGTAGAATTGTAAAATTTTTATAATTTTTATACAGTATTATGTACATATATAAATTTTTATAAATAGTAATATTATTTTGTATATTATTACGTAAATAACCAAAAAGCATTTTATTATTCCAAGATATATGTATTTATTTCGTTTAGAAATTAATGTACTTACAATAATAGTTGGTGGTTATAAATTGGCCTTAATTAGCTTACCTGAAAAAAAAAATTTTTAATTATGCACCATTAAATAAGTTATAGAATTGTGCATTATATAAAATCCTTTTAAAAATCAATATCTCATATAAAAGTTAATAAATACTAACCTAAATCATTCTAGATAGGAAAAAGTTAAATCTCATAATATTAATTATAGTGAACCTTTGAATGCAACAGGTGTGATAATAATAGTTAATTTAATGAAAATGATTATAACAATATTATACGTACTTAGGATATAAGCTTTCCCTAAGAGAAAAATCTATTAATAATCAATTGATCAAAATCAATCTCTATTTAGGACTTTCTTATCTATATTCGTTGGTGTTCATAATTTGAAAAACAAAGTTAAATGCTATAAATTAAATAAGTAGTCACGAAAAAAAAATTATCATTGGTAGGTAAATCAAAATGTTGTTAATATCCAGTTAATAAACTAAATAGCAAAAATTAATGAATTAGCGGATGTTCAATTAATTTGGCTCAGGCGCTTTTATCGTTTATTCACCCCGTGATTTTTCACCAACTTAACCAGTGCGGCAACTTTTCTAATACTTTTCTCACGCAATGTAGGTAAAAAGGATACGATAAGATATTTCAGTGCGTAATATAAAAAAATTGATGAATTATTTACGTATTATCATATAACTATTTATTAGTTTAAGATAATCATTTTTATTCATTAACTCAATAATATTTTAATGAAGTTTCTCAGTTTTATACTTAAATTTTTGTTTGCTTCTAATTCAAAATATTTAACATACAAATACTAGAAATTTATATACTAATCGAATATTATAAAAAAAAAAGATTTTCATCAGTTTGTACTCCTTTCTTATTAATTAACCATCTTTAAGCACATGAAAAATTATGCAATAAATTAATAATTCAAGTTACAATTGCATTATAAATAAAAAATTTTCTATTTAACATTTTTGATTATATTTCAGATAATTCGGAAACGTGCTCTTTCTGTTCTGATTCAATGGCTTTAGCTTAAAAAGAATCTCAAGGAAAGTGCCGGTGCAAAGTAAAGTAGGAGGTAAAGCAGAAATGTTCGCATGAAATCGCAGTATCACTCCTTCAAGTCTGGTCTCGAGTTCTTTCCTTCTCTTTTCTCCTTTCCTTTCTACCATACTTTCCACTTAACATTTTCTTCATTCAATCGATTTGGCATATGGAATGACCTAGAAAGTTTGGCTCGAAGTGGCAAAAGAGAAGCTAGGAAAGAAGCGCATTATCGCATCAGACTAAGGGAAAAATGGAAGAAAAGAAAGAGTGTGAGAAAGCAAATGAGAAAACTGAAGGATCTCGAAGATGGTAGAACAGAAGACGAGAAAAGCTATGTGCCAAGCAGGATTAGAATATGCCTCGGTCCTCCAATAGGGATTTATTTCTTCGTCAGACAGACTTGACGCCTTTGGTATTTTCTGTCAGACGGTACGAAGTATAGTCGTTGAAATCTAAGTTTTCCTTTGTAACATAAATAATAGAGGAAGTAGATGATAGGCTGAGAACGAAAGATATAAATAAAAACAGTCTGAAGAAAACAAAAGTTTGAAAGTGCAAAAGTCTGGGAAAATTTATGGAGTGACCGTTTCAATTCCTCGTACATGCTATTTTCTGATATATAAGAGTTCTTATCTAATGGTTGATTGTCGAAGACGTGCCTATGCGCGAACGTATTTTTTCACGCAAACAAAAAGACAAGGATATATGTGCGAGTGAAGGAGATTTTTCACGCTTTCCCCGAGAAAGATTCCATTAAAGGCATTCATAAAGGTTATTTCGAGTTATCAACGAATTTTATGTACTGGACTGGAACGTAACGGGTTCGTCGCATGGTAAGGGAAAAAATGATTTTAATAGCTTTCCAATAATGGAATATCCATGCAAGCTTCATATCACATTACAGATTGTTAAAAGTAAAATAGCTAGGCTCTCCAAGCCAGTAGCTACACTGAAAATAATAAGCTTTCATAAAAATATTATTAATTTGTAAGTGAGCGAATAGTTATATATATATCAGGCAATTAAGAGATTATTTGAAATAAATTCAAAAAACATTTATTTAAAATAAGACTTCAACTACTTTTAACGCACAGTTACACTTCTTGTGCGATATTTATATGCATAGGTGAATATACTCTTATTTATATTTTAATTGCTTTTTTTAAATGATTTTATTTTAATAAAATCCTGCAAAAGAGATGGAAATATTATTATCACAAAAGTTTTTAAAGAATACTTCGTTTTTTCACAATAGAGTTTACGCATGTAGCATACAATAAATATATTATACTCGTCTCTACTCTTCAAATATTGATACTTTTCAGTCTTGAATTTTAAAATGCGTCTAGTTTAACTTGATAAGTTACCAGATTCGTAAATCATTCATTATATTCGTGCATAATTTATCTTCTAGGTAATATTATTCTATAAAATATTATACGCTGTTTTTTAACATTACATCATAGGACATGACCAATACACATTGAATAGAAACATCATCCATTCTATCGCAACATTCGATCAACTGCATTATTATCCTTGAATTTCTTAATAATAATATAATAGAGCATAAATATAATTAATCAATTATTAGTCTACAACAGTATCTGTAAGACAAATAATGAGTTGACTTTAAAGATTATAGATGATTTATAAAGGAATATTGCATACTGCCTCTAATGTGGAAAATCATCTTCACATCATATCAAACAAAGTCTAGTTTTTAACTAATTTAAAATAGTGTTCACAAAATGTAGATATGAATTAAAATAATTTAACATTATATAATAATTCAGTAATGCGTAATGTATTAAATATTCATATTATCGCGTTTTCAAAAGTTTAAAGTATAAGAGTTCTATATTAAAAAAATACATTTTATTGTAAATTATTTGTTTTAAAAATCTCATGTAATACGTATTATTATTAATATTAGAAATATTAAATTTAATTGTTCTTTATAATTTTTAAAAATCCAATATTAAAAATATTTATATTATTGTTAAAATTATTGTTAAAATTATTAATTTTAATTTAAAGTTTGAGAAGAATAATAGAAAAACTCAAAAATTCAATTTTGTTAACAAAAATATAGACTAGAAATACCTGAAATTAAAAAATTTCAATTTTAAATATGTAAAACTTTAAATTATTTTCATTTTATATATTCCTATTACAAAAAAAAGTTATCGTGAAATAGTATATATTGCTACTGTGTTTCTTTTTATTACGTAACTATACGTTATTTTAAAATAAGGAACAGAAATATTTCAAAAGATTACGGTATTTCTTAAGTAATACGATCTTTTTTAGATCAAATATAGAATAAGAATGACTTGCAAAGTAGCTTAAATTTTCTATTTTCACATTAGAGGTAATCACTTATATCAGTTTTACGTAATTATCTTTTTTTTCGTAATGATAAATGAGCAGTTTTAATTCAAAAAGTAACTTATCTTATTTAAAATATATTGCTTTTCTTACTACTTTAATTAACTAATAGATTTAATGAGAAAAGAATATTTTAATGAAATCAGCACGAAATATTTCTCTTTGGAATTCTTTTTCTGTATAATTGTATTGCATAATTAATCTATAATCTATAATCATGATTTTCTTCATTTATCTCTTCGGTTTTTTATATTACTTTACTTTTGGATAACTAATGTTCACAAGATAATTTTTAAAATCCTATAATAGTAGCGTAAATATTATGAAACGTTTATAAATATGCCTTACATTACTCTTTTTGTTTTTAACTAATAATAAAAATATATTTACGTTTGAAAATAAAAAATTTATATATAGTCTCAAATGTATAAAAATTAATTCATCATCTGAAGGTACCTAAACAACAATTTTAATTTATCTTTTAAGATATATTATAAAAAATAAAAATAATAAGTTATAAAATACTTTTAAAATTAGTTTTTTTTGTACGAAGCTACTCTTTCCATGTACATTCAATTCCTTTCATAAATATGTTAAATTAAAGAACAAGATCTTTTATTAATCGGCACTCCTTATTAATATCATATCTCTCCAAAAATAGATATGATTTATAAATATTGAATTTACAGAAATAAATTCCTTTTATTGTATTACTATAATTTAGCAAGTGGTTAGTTTAATTTCAAATATCTAACTTAAACTTCACATAAATATTTATCCAATATTCTACATCTTTCTACATCATTCTATCTAATTTTTTTTATTTTGTAAAATATTATCGAATAATTAAAACGATTCCCTAGATCAATAAATTATACGTAAATTAAACCAAAATTTACTATCTATATAAACCTTGTTACGTTTTCTGAACTTGGGTTACTAATAATAGCATTATAGATATAATAATGATTAATAACGTCGAATAGAACTTGATATATTCAATTATTACATGCGATGTATATGATTTATCGAATAAAATTTATAATAGTCTATAAAATATATCCCTAATTCAAGTATTTATATTACTCTATCAGTATGTTCCAATGACAAAATAATTACAACAGATCGATTTCAATATACATCTTTCCCTTTTTGCGTTGCTATGATCATGGATACAAGTCAAACGGAATTTGCGGTTATATTTGAGGTGGTTTTTGAAGAATTTCATTTACGAAAAAAGTAAAGAAGTATAGAGGAAAAGAGCGAGGCCAAAGCAGAGAGGGAAAAGTGGAAAATCTAGCTATATAACAAGACACGATACTAGGTCGGTACCTTAAAGTATGAAGGAGCAGAAAGAGAAGTGAAAAAGGTAAACAGAGTCAAAGGCCGCCTGCGCGTCGATCTTCTTGCGCGAGGCATCCGACCGGGATAAGCCGAGAATCGAGGCCCTCCACGACTTAAGAATAAGAGAGATGGTACAGGAACTCCGACTATCTTCCTCCAACGACTAACTCAGCAAAGAGGAAAGAACAGAAAATGTTCGAGTGCGAATTTTTCTCTCTTGCTCCGCTTCTCTCCGCTTCTTTCATCTTGTTGTTGCTACGTTTAGTTATACAAGAAAGAACAGAAGTGGGAGAGCGATATCTTCTCTTTCCTTTAAGACGGACTTTTGAGAAGATTAGGAGCACACCCGTGTCTACGTCTCATTGAATTCAACGAATACACGCAGGCACGAGATAGCTTCGAGTGACGCGCGCTCTGCCACCTTGTCAAATATTTGCAGAGAATCCCGAAGTCGTACTACGCTTCCAACTTATTACGAACGTATTTCTGGATACTAAGCGTCACTTCCTATCTTACTTATCGACTTTTCTTTTGTGTCAAGCCCTTCTGGTTATTACTTTTTTTTTTTAATCGTCGAAACAACATCGGCCCTCTGCGCACGCGGCCCACGAAAGTGGATGGACTTAAACTAATGTGAAAAAGCAATTATTAACACAATAATGCAGCTCTTCATCTCTAACGAGTGCACTTAAGTATTTAGATTTAATATTGACATCTCCTTCGACAAACTAACGTTTTCAATTATATTTTTAAATTGATAAATTAATTTTTCAGTAGAAAATACTCGATTGTGGTCAGACCTGTGTTGAATATTCCACCATTAACTTACATTTTTAATTAAAAGAACTTAATTTCTCATTTCACTGCAAAAATATATCTATAATTTTTGTGATGATTATACGACTGTTTAAAAAACAGGATTAAATTCGATATTAACTAGGATAAAAGTAGGTTATAATATGTTTTTCATAAATGGCACCAAGCAAAAAATGTTTAACTATCAGCTTAACGCTTTCAAATTTTCTTGGTTTTAGTCTATACGGTATATCTTTCTCACTTTACTCCCCTATTTACTCACCTATGGTTGTTCTTATATTTTATATGCTATCTTAAAAAATAGTAGCTTATCATTTGAAAACCTAGTTTTTTCGGGAAGCAGGCAATACTCTTTAAAAATGAAGGACAGTATCTTTCAAATTTTTTAATTTTGATTTTTTCAGGAATAATTTTTCAAAAAGTTTAATATGCTTAAGTAATGCTATTTAAAAACAGAAAATAGATTATCCAATTCTGTAAATAACTATCATCGTTAGGTATGGAAAATTTTAAAACAATTTTATAGCTCCGAAAAGTGTCATTGAAAATTGTAATCTCAAAGCTTACCCCAGATTATCTATTTATTAAATTTGCGCATTAAAACAGTATGTGTAAAAAATAATAACTATTGGAATTACTGTAATAGGATTTAGAATTGTAATTTATATACTTTACTTAGTTACGGTGTTAGAAATTGTGATCTTATTAATGCATATTATTTGTATCTATTTATTTTTATTTCAGAATTGTGAACATTTATATAGCCTACATACTATTTCCTTAATACTGAAATTTTATTTCAAAGAAAATATATTTCGTTTTTTTCAATTTCTTAAAAAGTTAGATAGAGTGTTATATACTTCACAAATTTTTTTAATTAAGTCTATTTTTCCATAAATTTCTGTACTTACGGTATAGAATTTGAGTAATATTAGAGGAGATGTAGAAACATTGAGAATATTATTTGTAATATTTTAAAAATTATTAGTCAAATGCTTTTTAAAAAGTTTTTTAATTTGGAATTTGAAAATAAATTTGATTTAAAAATATCTTTATATTTTTTTAACTTTATCTTTCGTTAACTTTTCTAATTAATTATTGATTTATAAATTTTTTAATTTCATTCCTCAAATTCTTCTTTATACATTTAATGTAGTATATATTGTTAGTACATAAGAGAATTTTATTCGTTTTATGGAATGTTTATTTTGTCTATATTGGTAAATTATTCTATAGTGGTAAATAAAAAAAAATGAATTTTTATCAATTATTTTAGAACATAATAACTTCAATATAATTTCTCTACTTGTTACGTGAATTTCGTTTAAAATATTTCAATTATTCTTCTAAAAATCGCTGCACAATACCCTTTTCTTTGCTACTTTTTTTCATCTATATACTTATAACGTGAAAAAAGTTTCGAAAACGAAAAGTGCAAAAATTATAAGTTTTAAAAAGCAATTCATCCGCAATATTGTTTCTGTATATTCCATCTAAACTCCGAATGGCTACTTCTATTATCAGTTTAAATGCTACATAGTACATATACACAATTGCTAATAGAAATTAGTGCCTGTCTACAAATGCAAAATGCTGAAGCAAATCAAACGTTTATTTTACGAGTACGCATACACATTTAAGCGTCTATTAGAGAGAGATAAAGAGAGAGAGAGAGAGAGAGAGAGAGAAAGCAAGAAGGAAAATCGAGAAAACAAGACAGTAACAGCAATTCTGAAACACGGGCAAATCGAAAATAAGCGTTGCATTTTACGCCGACGCAAAAATTATTAATTAATAATTTATAGCTGCAGCGCGGTTTCGCGACTCATTATGATTAGTTGTCTAGTGCACGCTTTTCCTGATAATGATCGAACCTGCCAATAACACTTGGCGAACGTCCTTTCTGCCAACCCTACACTTCATCGTTACGCATTATACGCTTCGAATAAAATGTGCTCATCTCTTTCGCCCTCGCGTCCCTCGTTCGCGGCTCGCGTTGAGTTCTTAAAATTGCAAACACGCGGCTCCGATCCCCGATGGCATTCGTGAGACGAAGGCTGGAAATATCGCCGAGCCGATAAATCTCATTAATCATCGGTCAATGTGTAAAGTAAATGCGCACCGTTGGGTACGCGCACGAGCGCGCCCTGAAATCCAATGCAGTGACTCAGGCGCGCGTTTTATGAGCCGCGCGAACAATGCATGCGCTCAACTCGCGCGCGAATGAGCTCATTTCGGATTTCCACTCGGACAGAAATGCGCACATGTGTTTGCATTACGCGCGACTGTCCGTGAGAGCCAGAAGCGCCGGGGCTTTCGCGGTTTCGGTTTTATCGACTTGCATTTTTACTTCCACCGATTACGCCTCACGCTTTTCCTTCCCCACCTTCTTGTTTTTATGCAATGTTTAATCACCGCTTCGAGTGCACAATATGTGTCGATGCATTTTCCCTTTTTATGCCAGCCTTAACTTAATTGTAACGCTTTGAAGATTGTGCGGTTGTGCCTTTGGAAGGAACAATATCCATTGCTATAAAGCTGCCTAATACAACAGGAGAGTTTAAGACTGACTTACGAATTTTATATTCTATTAAAATTATTAATTATTTTGAAAAATACTGTACAAAGCATTGATTTTTTATTGTATATCTGTTTACTCATTAACCGTTTTGACAATATTTTATTAGTTCATAGCAGCATAGTACTTTATATTACTTTTAACTTTTATAAATCTCATAATAAAGAGATATATAATAATAAATCTCATAAAGCTTGCACTTGCTAATCGCATACTACGAGTATATAGGTTAAGTTTCGCGACAATTTACTTATATAAATGAGAGCATTCGCAAAAGTCACGTTTAAGATTATGAATGAATCTTAATTACGTAAAATGTTTAAACGAAAAACAAAAGCTAACAGTTAAACTACTTTATATAGCATCTTCTCATTGTAACATAATTATGTGCCAAAATTCCAATTACAAAGACAAAATAAAGGAAGAATTTCAATCTACATTTTGCCAGAATATGCGAATGGCTGAAGTCAGGGTATAAAAAGTGTTTCATCGACGTGAACTCGTGATATACGTAACAAAGGATGAAAGCATTGAATAATTTAGCCCTATATACACATAAACCAGCTGTGAAGATAGAAGCATCTCGATACTGTCAAATTTATCTATGAAATGCTCGCTAAGGACAAATTATAAAGTTACGGCATAGATATCTCTATTTCACAGAATAATAAGAATTTTATTTCAGCACTATGGTTGGTTTGCCAGCAATTTTTTAAACTATAAAAGTATAATAGATATGCTTGCTCGAACTTCTAACAGGAACTTTATTAACACAATATAATAATCTTAATTCCCCTTCTGAATATAGCTACTCGAAATTTCATTGATATTTCAAATTTTTGCGTGAGACTCAATAAATAGTACTTTAATTAAATATCAGATTGACGTCCAATAACCGATATTATCAGAGAATCGAAACAATAAGTTTTTTCACACAATAATTTTTTTAAATAAAGTTTTTCTCATATGGAATCTTTGATGTATATAAATATTTACACAATTCTCTATATTTATAAATATGTGACAGGTATACCGGTTTTTGCAATCGATTACAGCATTAGGTTTTTTAAATAATTTTTAATGAAAATTCCTGACTAATAATAAACCAACAAATTTTTTATTAGCTTAACAAAAATTCGTTTGATAAAATATTTTTATACTCTTTTATATATTTTATCAAAAATGAAAATTAAATAAGATACATAAAAAAAAATATAAATTTCTGTGATCAATTTAAGTTTTTGAAAATTTAACTTTAGTGTAGCATCCATTTTTAAATTGTGTAAACAATTAGTCATATAATTTAAAATATAATTTCATAAATAAATGCCTAAAATTTGCCTTTTATTAATGACGGAAACAAATGTTTCTATGTTTAATATAATTAAATTTTAAATAAATATAATTGTTTTTTATCTTGTGAATCTTGTTCATAATGTCAGAATTGAAATTATTCTTTCATTCTAATTTTATGAAGACTAGTCACTTTCGTATATGCATAGATAAAGAAAATTAAAGCTATTATAAGCACTTACAGTTTTATAAAGTTCTGATCAACGAACTATCATAGTTGAATTGGCTCTTTTCGGACTGCAGTAAAAAAGAAGGGAGGACAGAATCCAGAATGACTGCATTATTTTATAAACTTCGAGTACATACACTCTTCACGTAAAAGTCGACATTGAATGCACTTGCTCCATGAAAGGGACGTATATGCATATCGATAACATCGAGTAATTTCCTTTTAATTCATGCTTGCGTTGAAGTAAAAAAAGAATGCGCCATAGATAACTGAACCTTTACTGGAAGACTATCTTCGCATTGTATTTTCAACGCCACGCAAATCAAGGCAATTTTATCTTGGGCGCAATTTCAAAATATACTTGTATCCGCACGCAGTTCTATATCAAATGAAGTAAAGAGAATACTAATAAAAAAGATAAAAAATAATATAACAGAAATCAAGGGAAATAGCTTAATTTGGGAAAAGGGAGGTAGGAAAAGAGAAGCAGAAAATAATACATACTGTATAAATCAAGTGCATTTTAGGAGTTAGAAAGAACAGTTCTACGTTCACCCTGTGTCTTTCTTTATCTTTTTCATTCTCCTCTTCTTTCATTCTTTTCGTCTCTTTCTGTTTTGCATTTTATTTTTGATCGTTTTTTCTTACGATTAACTTCTCTTTTTCATTCCCTTTCTCTTTCACAATTTCTTTCCTTCCTCTTGGTCTCTCTCTCTTCTCTCTCTCTCTCTCTCTCTTCCTTTTTCTGTTTTAGCACACGTGGAGACTGTAACGTAAGGCCACATAAACCCGGTTCTTTTATCGCGCATAAAGATACGAGACAACTGTAAAAAAACAGACAGCGAGAAAGAGAAAAATATAGACGCAGAGATGAGAGGGAGAAAGACGGTAAGCGCAATATCTGTGCATCACGCAGTGACCATTACTACAAACACACATACAGCCGTGTACTCAGTGTAGAAAAAATTAAAATATACGTTGAATCTTCTTGGATGTATAAAAAGCCGCGTGCGTACGTACACACGGACTCACACAACCACACATACACATCGATTCGATATGCAAATTTTCCATCCGCTTTTCTGTATTCCTCTTTCTCCTTCTCTTTATTGCTCTCTCTCTCTCTCTCGCCCCTCTTTAGTGTTAGCTTCGCTATAGTTTTGCGCATTTCCTGCAGGAATGAATTTGTACATGCAAAAGGGAAATTCCGGAAGAGAACGCGTGTACGCTTTAGTGAAAAGCGAGCGAAAGAGCAATGAGACGGACAGACTCAGGCAGAATGGGAAGAACGAGACGCTCAATATAAACAGTGTCCAACTTTGGCCAGCGTGTTTTCTCGGAGTTGGCAAAAGTGGAGATGGAACACTTGCATTCTCTTGTGGGCAACGATACAGCACGCAACGGGTGCTACAAGGCGTTTCGCTACATGCTTTCAACTATGGCTCGCTAGCCATGCTCGCGCGAGCTATTATGTTGTATGTTGTGTGTTTTCCGAGGGACTTGCGAGAATGGGATATGGTGATTCCGAATAATTTAAATTAAATTTGGATTCAAATTAAAACTTCTTTTATTCAGGTGCTAGTCCGCCATTGTTGCTCGAATATATGGTTCTTCAGGAGGATGGAGAGTGGAAAGGAAAATTGGCTATAGCGCGAGTGTATTACTCGCTAAGCATGTACACTTTAATAAGTGGTATTACCTTTTTCTCGCTGGGCATTCGATAAAAGCCGAATATCAGGCTCATTTAAACACAAGCCACCCCTTATCATTTTATAAACAGCGAGTTAAAAATTCGGTTCATTCACGCATACATCCTGTATAAATATTCATTAGAGTATGAACCAGAACTATATTTTTATAAATAACGAGCGATTCTAATGAAATTTTCAGAAACTTCCTTGATACGCGTTAAATTTTAGAAAACTTCAACCCATCGAACTAAATCAGAATCTTTTGCTACAATAAATCCTATTACTGTTGATGTTTTAGTTTTTTGTTGGATTAAATATAGGAGCTGTAGCAGTATTAGTTATTTCATATTATATTGATCAAAAGTTTCAATGGGAATAAAGTTTGGAAAAAACAATTCATGAAAATATCATAGCTAAAATATTATATATATATGCATATATATGCATGCATACACATACACACACACACACACAGAAGCTATAAAATAATTTAAAATTTACGATTGCTTCAAAATCAAAAACTTGTATTTTTCAAACTTTTATTCGTGAAAACTATCGACACAAATGTATAGAATTAAAAAAAATATTGTGCCTTATGTTCATTTTTATAGTATATTCATTATATTTATTTTTATACTTATAGTGAAATTAACAAAAAATATTAAATTATTAATTAAAAAAAAAATCATGAATCCTTAGTTAAAACTACGATTATTTACGTTACAAATTATATTAACTAAACTGGATAATAAATTTGTTTTTACTCCCAAAATAAGTATAAATGAATTGTTCTTCTATTTTCAGATAAGCTCAAATAATCTTATTTATGTAGTCGAAAATAAGCTACATCTGAAGTTGAATTAAAGTTGAAATGAGAAACTTGGTTCTCAGTTTCTGAGAAAATGTGAATACATATCATAAGTATGTATGTGGATGCATGTATATATGTGTGCACACGTAACGATTGAGATTTCAAGTACATTAAGCACAAACTTTTATTCGAGATACAATAACTACTTACTTGTAATCTTATTTACAATTTCCCTGTTATACAGTCAGGATAGAAATTTTAATATTATTAATTATGAAATATCTAATTTAAAAAAAAACTGTTATTCCCTCACACTATAATGAAATACTGAGAAAGAAACATAAGATCAATTTTATGGTTTAAAAATGAGTGCTTGACTATACAATTATAAAAGTGAACAATTCTTAAGTTTCATTTTGATCACCAGAAAAGTTTTAATAATGTAAGTTTTCAATTGTCGCCTTGTTCATAATTTATTCAATCTGCTTAAGGATCCTAATTAAAAATATATCCAATCACGCAACCAATACCTTAAAAAATCACCACAGAATCAAACTTGTTATTCTCTTGTTACATAATTTTAATATGATTAAGACTGCTTATCATATTTTATCAAACTTTTTCAAATCGCCAATTTAGAAGTTCCAAAACTGCAAATGTCGTACCGATGGAATTACAAAACTTTTTAATAAGAAGCCGAATATCTTATAATGCACGATGTACCACTTACCGACGTCGAATTACCATACTCAAAACTTTAAAATCGAATAAATCAAATTCAAACGAATTTTTTTTTTCACTTTTCGATCATTTCGAATTTGTTAATTATGAAATAATTCAAAAATTATTTTAATTGTAATATTTAAGTTTAACTCCGCAATTGAGACCAATAGTAATATCTTCCACTAAAAGGACCGAAACCTTTTTCTCTATGGAATCGTACCTCTTCTTTCTCACCTCTTCCGCCTACTCTATCTTCCTTACTTTTCTCTATCTTCCACTTGATAAAAAGAAAAGAAAAAAAGGATAAAAAAGAAGAAAGAGATGCTCGTAGCAATCTAGTGGTGTGCGGTGCGGAACCACTGCCAGGAAAGAGCTGTCGCGGAAACTATATCGAATAAGAGTCGAGGCTATATCGGCTGTGCGAGAATGTAATGGCAGAGTCATCTTAAAGCGCATCGCAAAGTACGGTATTAGAAACTCCCAGAGACTTCCACACCATTCTACTATATCCAGTAGTGGATAGCGGGTGCGAACTATTCCACGTGCGCGTGTTTAGTGTATGGGGCGTGAAGAGAATTTTCGCGCTAATTGAGGCGTATCACTTTGGCGGCACAACTGGGGAAAATTAAAGAGGACTGAGGAAATAAAAGCGAGAAAGAGACTAAAATATAAGCTGGAATAATACCTACTGCAAAAAAATAATAGTGCGAGTTCAAAGACACTACTTTTTCATGTGCACCTGCAATTATACACAGGTGCAAGTGAGAACTTTTGTAATGCTGGAATACAAAACATGGCACGGGAAACATTCCTCGGGAAATTCCATGCTTCTAAAGTTCGTGCTATCATTGCAGTCCATATTTTCACTCGAATTTGCCAAATTACCAATTTGTGAGAAGTTACATGCCGAGTAATTAAATCATACATGCATATTTACAAAGATCTAAATGATACTCAAATATTTGATCATTAAAATAGTATCGCAATATTTGAAATAACTTCTATATCAGTTTTTTCTAAAGTTTTGAAAAATTGTACATGTTTTTTTCTAGAATGTTATTAAAATATATTTAAATAATTATGTTATTTCTTATTTCTCTAAAACTTGGAATAAAATTCTATTCTTCTTGAATTACAATTAATTCTAAATCAAAGAAAGGCTTTTTTAATTTTTAGTTCAGAGCAACTTCTATAAAGAATAACAGAAAATTTACTTTACTTAAATCTATTATTTAGAGTTGCAGTTTAAAGACTCGTAGAAAATTCTATCAGTTGTTCAAATCACTTATCACAGGGTACTTGTTACAATTTATCGCTCAGATAAGATACAAATGTAGGTTTTGAAAATCAATAATTTTACTTCTATACAAGTATTTCTAATAAAATAAAAATATATCAAAAATTTTTAGGGTATATAAGATAAAATTTTAGTTTAAAATTTAAAAGCACAACCATGTTTTAAAGATTGAATTAAGTATACTAATTAACGATTAACAGGTACTTATTCAACAAAAAACATTAATTTTATTTGGAATTTTTAGTTTTTTAATAATTATAGATTATCATGATTAAATTTGTTCATGATTTTTCATTCCGCTAGAATGTAGTACAGTCTAAGATATTTTATCTTTTATATGGCCGTAAGCAATTATACATTTGAACTTTAAAAGGTCACGGAAATTATATTTTTGTACTTTTTATAAGAAAAAAGATTCGGTTAAATTGATATCACGTTTTATTCCATAATTAATATTTGAAATTTCATTTACAAATAATATTTAAAAAATTTAACCTGAGGGACTAAATGAAATAATTCTACTTCCCGATTTCCAATTAATTATGATTTATGTATAAAAATATATAAATTATTAACAGTAAATATATAAAATGGCAAATCAAAGTGAATTAGAACTAAAGGCTAAATATATTCACCGTAAAAGGCTAATATTATGCCAAGTGCTTCGACCAATTGCTTCATCTACTTTCGGAAACATGCAAATATCGCAAACAGTGTTTATCCGACCAAACTGTATAACTAAAAGTATTATATCAGTAGAAGTTTCTCATTTTTACTAAATTACAGACGAAAGGCTTGAAAGTTTTTTCAGCCTAAGCGCTACAATAAATTTTCCTTCAAGAAGCTTAAACATTCAGCTCGATAAAGTTTACGGTTCTCAATAACCACCTAAAACTTCAGCGAGTAATCCACAGTAGCTTTCCAGATGTACACGACACAATTCGACTTTGCGCATCAGATACGAAAACTTTCACGCCCAGCAACTCACGGGGGCAGTAACGGAAGCAAAAGAAAATAAAAGAAACAAGCGCTTCTAAACTAGAGCCTCAAGAAGAAATCAACTGCGCGCGCCGTCAGCAACGAATCCCTGAACAAAACAATACATTATCGTCCTCCCCGCGAACGGCACGATTTTCGCTTGCACTCACAGCGCAAAGAGCCTCGAAGTCGCGCCACGGGTTCAAGTGTCCCCTTATGTCCGCGCTTCGATCATCTTTCCGCAGCGAAAGGACCACTTACCTCTTTCCTTTGTCATCGTCGCGAATTTATAACCCTCGATCTATATCATATATTCGAGATGCTCTTCTACTCTCCTCTGGAATCCCGAAGACAACGGACTGTGAAAGTTCTCCTTTACGCACTTCGGGCACATCTATGGGATCGCTTTTATAGAAGTTAAATAGCCTCTTCGCCTGTTTTCTGTTCGCGACTTACTGTTAGGAAGTAATCTCCCTCGCGCGGCAGAGGGTAAAAAAGTTAAAGTCGCCAGCTGCGTTCGTATCTTTGCTTGTGTACCTTTGCGTCATCCCGTTATTGCAGGCAAGTTGAACGCATGTAAATAATAAGGAACAAATTAGCCCTTTTGGGAGTGTCATGTAATCGGTTTTTTATAAATAGATTGCTAAGCGAGATTTCAATGCATTTTAATGACGGAAAGACATGTTTTTAATCTGCGTTTGCTGTGGTTTTAAAACTTGTTAGTCAAAGTTTTACTTTTTTTCACTTGGATTCGAGAAGAATTACGACGGTTAGTGCAATGTTTGCTGTTTCGAGTAAAATATTAGTATCATTGAATCATTTAATTGAAAAATATTTATTGGGAATGAAGATAAAAATATGATCTGATACGGCTTCGTTAAATACATAAATAAATACAACGCTCTCGTTTGCTGTAATGAAACATAATTAATGCTAATTGAAACAAATTTTTTTTTAAATTTATTAGCCACACTGAAAATTGACCCAGTGTTTAATGTTAGTAATGCACAGAGATTTAACACATTTAAAGTTTGTTATAATCACATAATCGATCGACGAAGTTTTAGATACATATTGAACATACGAATTATATTCATTTAAACCTTCTAATCAATTGGACAATCGTGCAATGCATTCTAAACTGTAGCTATAATTCTTCGTCCTGACACTTTTTACCGACTTGCGTGTAGTACACAGCTGCTCGAATAGGTTTTACGCATAACGAACGAATGCCCTACTAAATCTATGTTCAACTAGTACCTTCCTATCAGTTTTGCATGTATTGATATATGTGCGAGTGTAAATAACCGTGTAGTGCAAAGCTCAATGTATATAAGAACGGCAGGGAATTAGCGCTATGAATATGGTGAAGAGCTTCGACAGCAGCGCGTGCCACTCGTTTTCTCTCTAGTCTCTTACGTACACGTACTTACTACGTTACTAACAGAGCAGCTATAGCTTTACAAAACTCTTCACTCAATAATGTGCACTTGTTAAAATGCACACATGCGCATGTAAATTTTAAAGCAGCGTAAAAAAAAATCGAGGTAGCGCTTAATTTTTTCTATTTAGAGAAGCAGAAACGGGGAGAGAAAGAGGAACGAAAAAAGCGTCTATACTCGTGTGTAGCGATGAATCGTACGAGGCGTTGCATATGTACGCAGAGGTAAAGGACACAACAATTAATGGGATGCAACGACGGTCGCTGCTGTTGCTACTCCCGCCTCCACTGTGTGCATCGCGCGGCAAATCGTTTTTGAATTATATCAATAATTCATGTTCAATTATAATGCGTCGACGAGAGAGAGTCTTCTGCACCCCTCGAAAATATCGACGCGCGGCTCTTCTTCGCTTATTGATTAATTGGTACGGATATTAATTTATTGAAATCGACTACAACTCCGACAACCAACAGTTGTTGATATTTTTTTTTAACGAACATCGAAAATTCGTAGGTAACTGCTTTTCGCTCTCTGCTAAACGAGAGCAAAAGCTTAACCGTTCTAAATTAAATTTAAAGATTCATTTATGAAATCTTTCAATAGATTGGAAGTTATTTTCAAATTCGGTACTTTTTTATTTAGAAAATATTTTTATTGGCTTAAATATTATCGTGGATTAAAGGTAAAGAATGATTAAGTATTATACATCAAACAATGATGGAGGAAATTAAGTCAACTTTAATTTTTTTCCTAATACTTTCATAAAAAATACTTAAACTAGAATTTTTATGTATCAAAGTTATTATGTAATTAAAGTCTGATATTTTAAGTAAATAAGTTTCAATAAAATTATAAATGATATTACTTAACTCCTTTATAACAAATTTTTTATCCCAAATTCTATTAAATAATGAGATCAATATTATTTAAATTTTATAATTTAACTGTTTCATAGGGACGGTATCCAAAATATGTAATAAAATCAATTAATTCTTAGGGGATAAATTTATTTTTTAAGATTTTAATTATATAATCATTAAAATAATATAATATTTTTCATTAAATGTTTACTCTTAACTTGAAACATGAAGTTTATTTATTTAAGTGAAATTTACACACACACGTACATAAATATGCATGTGTGATGAGAATAAAAATAAAAGAGTTTTAAGTTTATGTAAAATGTAATTCTTAATAAAAACATATTAAAAATCTTCTCTATAGATATAAGTTTTCTATAGCAATAAATTGTGCGTTTTTAAGATTAATGAATAGGAGATTACCTTTTGTATATTTATAAAAATAATGATTCAAATTATGTCTTATTGAACTTTAACAGTGATTTCGTATTAAACATGAAAAAAGCTGTAGAAAATAAAAACAAAATTTAATATTCAAAACGATTGTTTTTGTAGACGTTTTTGAAATAAAAGTTTAATGTAATCTTTTTAAAGAATTATGTAATAATAAATAATAAAATTATTAAAATATATTGTTATTTTGTATTCATATTTTTCCGAGTTTATACATAATATAGTAACGAACGAATATTAAAAATCTTGCTTTAATGATCTGATATCTCATTTTTGAGTTGCATACTTATCTATATAATGGTTGTTTTGTCTTTTTTTTATATTTCCTCTTTTATTATATATATTCTGTGACGTAATAATGAGATTTTAACGTTACTTCTTTTTTTGAAAAATTGAAATAAAAATTAGAAAGAAAATTTGTTTTCTGCTTGTTAAATATATAATGTAACCACATTTCTGTATATTCATTTAATTTATTTGGTTCTATACCTTTTGATCGCATGTTACTTTCTACGAGTTTTATAGAAAATATTAAAGTAAATTGTAAATATACTTATATATTTCAAATATACCTTGATTTAATTTATAAAAAACTGTATTTCTTGAAGTTTTTTTTTATTTATTGTGAACGTTGACGATACATTTCGAAAATAAAAAAATATGATTTAAAGAAAAAAGAAGGAAAAGTAAGAAAATAGATTCAAAATTCATTTTTAAAAGAAGTTTTTAATAAAAGCTGCTTTAAAATAACCTTTTAAAACTAGAAAAAATATATTTTATATGAATGAAAAAACATATTATTTTACAAACAAATATGTTTGATCAATAACGTGTACATACATATATAATAGTATATAAACTTTTTGAAAAAATTTGTATTCATTCACTGAAATACATGGTTAAAAAAAATATTTATCGTAGAAATCATTATGATAAAATATTTTTAATTGACCTAACAATCGTTAATTTGTAGATTACGTATACAGTATCCATTTTGCAAATACAAATTGATGGTTATCCATTATCTTTGTGACGATTAAAGATATTTTAGTAATATTACTATTAACATTTATAATATGTAACCTATATTAAAATTAGTGTAATATCAGCAATTTTACTTGATTCTTATAATACAATTAATATCTAAAATCAAATTCAACGTTTACATAATATCACTGAAACATTCTTCTATCGATTAACACGTAACATAATGTGACTGTATTAAATAAATACGAATAAATAATGCAAAAAATAAAATAATTAATTATATCTACATTTATATTTTACATTTGATCGATTTTAATAATAATAATTACATAAAAATTGATATTTTTTTAAATATATAAAAAAAATTATATAATTACACGTTATAATATTTTACATATTTATCCAATTACTAGCCGATTATACTTAATGATCAACACGATAATGCTTATGAAGTAAAAGCTGTCACTTATTAGTATTTAATATACAGGAAAATAGAAACTCAAGTCGATAATAAAAAGGCCATTATTATTTAAAATTGACGAATACTAATTTTATCCAGTAAAGTTGAGAATAGCAGTTGCCGGGCAGGCTAATACAACCCATAAAAGGTCTTTAGGTAAGTCGAAAACACTTGTAGCATGCAAATGAAAAATTTTTCAATCCTGTTTTTTATTCTGCTCGCGTACCAAAGACTTTCAACAGCTCTCGAATTTGTTTATGCACCAACGTTAGGCGTAATTTAATTTCCCCTACCCTTTTTGAGACTTTCTACTCACCCAGCCTCAACTATACTTCCTTTACCTCGTTGTAAAGCGGCGCCTCAATAAATTAGCCACATGTTCGTATTAACGAACCTTGCACTGTACGATCTAACGTGATATTAGAAGCAATCTGTCTAAAATTATGAACGTCATTATTATTCATTGGCAGGTACATTAACTATGATAAATATATATAATCAGTCGAAGTGACATGTGTTTACTTACTAAAATTAGCTATCGTAGTTATAACTTTATTAGTAAACGTCAATTTATGGAATTTTTTGATATTAAGTAAATTTGATAGGTAATATTTAACTTTTAAAATAATAACTCATTGAATCAACCAGTTGCATATTATTACTCATTTTATGCTATACTATATTATAAGTAAAAATAATCTAAAATTATATTCAAATTAAAAAGTTATTTACAGCTATTTACATTAATGTAAAAATTATACTTTTTCACCGAGTAATATCAAAATCTAAGATTAATTAATTATATATTTAATTAATGTAATATTTCTCGCTCTGAGATGGATGAATGTAACTTAATTAATATTTAAATTATTTTCATTAAAAAGACAAAATATCAATACGAATAATATGTTCATAATATTTATCTTTATAAGCACCTAGAAAAATTAAGTAGAAATGAAACAATTAATAAATTTAAACATAATTCGTGATAATTCACTTATGTTACAAAACTCCCGCAGTTAAAAAAAATCCCTGTTTCGACAGAATAAAACATGTACAACAACTTTGTCCCATAATCTGAACATAAATCAAATACTATCTGTTGTATAGTCTGTTATATTACATAGCACTCATCAACCCATCGACGCATACTTTAAAAAGACCGACGAGTACACTACCGAGTTCAAAAGAGTAAAATAAGAATTGAAAGATGAAGGCACTTGTAGCATCGAAATGCGCTTATTAATATTGCCTTTAAAAACCTGCCTTACCTCTCTCAACTCTCGCTAGATTTTGCAATATTATGGGATAATGATTGAAAGTTTGGTAGCTCAGCTCGATCGCGCGCATGGAGAGCGAATGCTTATTGAAAGCTAATAATCACTGGGCTATGCGGCCTTGAAGGGACGAGAGTGAAAAACCGGTTCATCCGGATGCGCATTACGATTGAACCTCAATCAAGCATCCTGTTAATTTCATCTGCCATTTCGAAATTTAATTTCGTTAATTAAAGTTGAGCGCTTGAGCTGTCGCTAGCGAAAAAAGACAATTGTCGTGAGAAAATGCGTGCCACTGAAAGGATTGTAAACCATCATATCACTATGGTGTTTCACTTTTATTAGTACTTTTTTCGTACGTTACTAAGGTACCAAACGTTGATGTTGATGAATTCCAATGCAATTTTGCATGCGAATTAATTGGTAGGAGGAAAAACGCATCTGCAGGTGTCGACTCCGTAAAATTATCATATCAGCCAATATTGAGATATACCAATTACGGTCTATAAATAACACATAAAATTACTTGAACAAAGTTAGATTAAATTTAATATTATTCAAATTGAGAAACTTCAAAAACGTTGCAAAGAAAGAGACATTTCAATTCAAAGAGAAACATATATAATGCCGTAATGTATGCATTTCTTACAAAAACATAAGAAAGTCAATAAAATTATTCGGGACAACAAGCAATAGGTTATTTATTTTTTAAAAGAACTGTAAAGTTTTAATACGCGAGAAGAATTATATTTTCTATTATAATTAATTATTAAATTAAATAATCCATATATTATATTTAATGTTTACATGAACACTACGTGTATGTTTATTCGTCGCATTAAAGGCGAAGTATTGATGTTGATCAGCTTTATAATCTCAATTTAAAATTTGAACCAATGTATTTAATATTAAATACATTCGTGTATTTAAATTTTTTTCAAAGAAAATTAAATAGCAATTAATTATAACAAGTATACGATAAAAAAAATTTTCATTTTAATGACTTTTATTACTACCGGTTACGTTTGCAATTTAATGTAAGCAATTTAAATGAATTCAATTACAAATGTACGATTTAATATTAAATATTAAACAGAATGGAATATCAATAATTTTCATAATGACGGTGTAAATAATAAAAAAATAGCGTTACAGAATAAATATAATGAAATTTATATTTAAATATACAAGTTTCCTTTAACGATGGATTAATAAGATAAAATTCGCAGTTTCAGGAGTTTTATAGTTTACAATGATCTTCGGAATAATTTGATATTCACACCCGATCACATTGAACGAAAAAGGTATCAATTGTACAAATATGGCAATAAATAAAGAGTAAGGAGACAGTGTCAGTCTGGCGCAACTGAAAATATAAAAATGCCAGCAGATCTTTGTTCAGCACACAAATTTTATCTTAGTGACAATGCTGCCTTGCTCCTTGCTTCCTTACACGTATATATGCGAAAGGTAACCATAAAGCACCTGCCATCTGCCTCCTTTCTACTCCTGCACAAACCCTAAAGTAATAAGATCGAAAAAAGATTAGCGTTCGATAAACGTCGCAAGCCAATTACACTTTGGACCGACTAGAAGATTAATGGCATACTGAACATTTTTTTTCTCTCGGTTGTTTTGCGCTCCTAGAATTTTTTTTTCTTGCGATAACGGCGATGGACGAATTTAAAAGTAATGAAAATATATACGCTACAATTTACTTATTAAATCTGTGTATACATCGACGCAGGTGCAAGATCTTGAGTCATGATTGTCATTAACGAGCTGTAGAGAAAAGCTACGAAGGGATTGCGAAATTTTTCGAATTTTGACAATCATAATAAATGGCGCTTTAAACTCAGAACTTTCTAAAATTAAAGGTTCATCTTAACAGAGACCTTTTTTGTTCGAGCTATTCAAATAATTAGCACTTAGATAGAAATTAAATTCCTTCTGCGGGCGAATCTAACGAGACCTTTTAAGTAAGAAATCCTTGAAAATGCAAAAAAATTGTTTTCGTACCTATAATACCAGCAGCTATGCGATTTGATAAACTAGATAAATGCTGATTCTACTTATTAAGTTACTTAAGCCATTCTTTCGTGCTTTACTTTTTTATTTGCTCGGGAAATAGATTAAAATATTTTAATTATTTCGAGTACAACGAGAGCCCTTTTTAATTTAAAATGATTTGAATCGTTTTTTATTTTACGAATTATAGAAATTTAATTATAACATGTAAGCATTTCCAAACTCAAACATTATTTAAAACTTCCATCCTAATACAAAATTTTATGGAAAATTTATTAAGAATAGAAATAAAACATTATTCCAAACTACCAGAAGTTTTTTAAAATTAATTTCGATAAACATTATTGTAAGATAAATATAGTATTGTTTTAATATTCTTTTTAGTTTATTTTCTAATGTTTTGAAAGTATGAAGTATATAAAAGTATTAACATGTCAAGACTAACGTACACACGGTTAAAACTGTATTTTAGTTGTCCTTTCTTTAATTTTTAACAAATGTAATCATTACTGATAAAAAAGGATATTTTTATTTTTATGCGTTAAAAACTAAATACTTCAAACGAAATGTTTATAATCCGATGATAAAAATAAAGCGAGAAAACTTTAACGCATAAGTGCAGATTTGGTACACGATTTTTAGTGTTGTGTATAAATAGAGGATAAATATTAAAGGATGATTTTTAAAAACTGACAATAAGAAAAGATAAGCCGTCAAATAATGTTCATATTTGCAAAATTTGAAAAAACGAATATAATAGTGCTCTTTAAAAATAAAAATGGAAAGAAAAATATAAAAGAAATAGTACATTAAATTTTTTTTAGCATATTGTTGAACTTTAATTCATTTAGTGTATGAACCAAAGCTATAAATTTAATAAAGAAAATCATTTTTTAAATAATATTTAAAATATTTAAAGAGTTCGAAGTATAGCATTGATTTAAATTAAAGTATTATTAATTTTTCAGTTTTAAATATTTAAAAAAAAATTATCTTATTGATATTTTATTAAAAATTTGGTATATAATTTAAATACTAATCAAAAGCATTATCCAAAGGTAGAATACTATCTAGCTATAGGATTAGCCATAGATTTAACCATTTCTATTCAACATTTATTTTACTTATGCCAATATTTATGAAGTATTTATTTATTGCTGGCACCATTATAGTCAATTTTTAATTGGAATCTGTATCGAAGACGAACATTCTAAATTTACTGAATATTTTTAGTTTCTAGGTCTATAAGAAAATATATAAGCATTTATTTTTTGAAGTGATACAAACTAAACAAACCTACATTACTTCATGAACTACTCTCAGCCTTTATCTCTTATCAAGAACATTTACATTCATAATGGATCAGTGGCTTCATTAGCTGGCTCGGCGTATTTAATCCGACGGAAACTTATTTTAACGAGTAACTACCGCGTCGGATAAAAATTTTCGCTAGTCGTAGTTTCTTTCCATGCAATTTCCATTCTTACATACAAATGATCATAATACTTTCGAGCTTTATCAGTTTTTATAGCCTTATAATTTTAGGCCTTTTAATTATTTATTCATCTATGTATTATCTATAAAAAATATAATTTAAAATTTTTTAATCTATTCTGGAGTTTATAAAATAATATCTCGTATGTTAAGGCAACAAAATGTATTGAAAGTATCTCATATATATTATGTACTTCGGTTATTCTTTTAAATATTTAAGTAAACCCTAAATACACCCTAAAATTTATGAATTTGTATTAAGACGGTGTTTACAATGCTATCGAAGATTTGCTAATGATGTTTAGCCAAAACAGATTATCGATGACTGAATTCCATAAATACGCTCCGGGGCTTTTCTGAATGTCGCATTTATGAGATAATGAAGATAGTTCACTTGTAAATAACTTCATCAACATGGTAAAACAATTTCGAGTATTTTAACTATACATATAAAACAATTTTATATCGGTATGAAGCCAAATGCATGGTTGGTTTAAACGATGGTACGTAAATTTTTCAAGAGTTTTTTTAAATTAATAGATTATTTAGGAATAATACTTAGTCGGAATACAGTCAAAAGAATTGGTGACTCGAATTTTTAGATGAAATCGCTAATGTTTTTATATTTAAATTTGGAAAATTTGAATACAGACTAGATAAAAATAGAAATAGTTAATTTACTAGTATCAGCTGCTGAAACAATAGGAATAAAAAATGTGTTGAGATGATCTAATGTAAATATAAATTAATATAACTTTATCAAGATGCATAAATAAAAATAATAACAACTTATTAATCTGACTTTATATTGACTCCTAAATATAATTTAATCGTCTACACAAACATATATCTACATGTTTTCTCTAATCATTTGTGCGTACTAATTTTTTATTGTATCGCATAAATTAAAAAAATTGAAACTATTTCAGCCTTCTCATTCTTCATTTTTGTTGATTCATATTATTAATCGCTATGTTAAGTATAACTGTACTTTTTACCTACATGATAATAATTATGAAAATTAAACTACAATTTATATGAAATTATTAACTCTGCAGCACTTTAGAGGGAACTTTTGTGGATAGTGCACATTAAAAGTTCTATAATACATTTACCAAAATTCAAGACATTTAATTATGCTTCGGTGAGTTTTATGACTTCTATTTAATCTTTTTCCTTCGTCTCCTACAGAAACGCGTGACTATACGTTATATACGAACGCGTCTCGCATTCATTTCGCTCCAGCTTTAATTAATTAGCATTTGCTAGACTAGTCTCGGGCTCCTTTTGTGGATATTAATGGGAAATGTGTGTATGTGTTTTTGTGGTGCGAAATACGTCGTATAATGCGCGCGAAATATACGCAACGGGAGGCGGGAATGGAGCAATTAATGTCGTGGTAGTGTAATTTATGATGTATCAGTAATGTAAATGGCGTGTAAGAAAGATGAGCCGATGGTTCGGGTGTTGAGTTGTTCAGATTGTATATACATGATTGTATAAGCGAAATTTATCGGATTTTTTCTTTGTTTTATATATTATTTTATGCCAATATTTATAATCTGAGTGAAGAATAAGAATATGCGTTGGCCTACCGGTAAGATTTTAGAGTGTGAATAATGAACGATTAAACTGAATTCTTTCATAATCTTATTCATAAAATTATTCGCATAATTCACACTTTTGAACACTTAAAAGAGCATTTACAAAGCTAAAGTTATGATTATTGAATACATTATTAAAATTGAAAAATTTACGGGCATTTTTAAATAGAAACTTTTGAAATTAACTCGAAAATTAGCTGGTTGAAATTTGAAAGAGATATATTAAAATTTTAAGTAGTATATATTCTGTGATAAAATATTCTATAAACTATTATAATATTGTGGAAGAAAGTTCGATAAAGCTTTAACACAGAAAAAAAATTTGCTTTTATCCTGTACAAGAATTTTAACATAAAATAAAGTTATATTAAGATAAAAAAAAACATTTAACTAGAATAATTATTCATCGAGTTTGCAATCATAAAGATGTTTAATTTAAGATTCTATACAGTATTAAACAAAATATTCATTACATAGTATTGATAAATTTTGTTTTCCTATATTTAATTAATCGCTTCTCGTGTTTTTAGCGAGAATTCAACTCCTAATTTTTGCGAATCGAACATAACGATAATGCATATTTACATGATAAAACAAGTATCGGCAACATCGAAAAAATATTGACGGTTAAAACTAGATTAGAAATGCAGGTAAAAGTGTTAGTGTAAAGAAAACATCGCGACTCTGATCAATAAATCTTTATGTTTATCTTTATTTCTAAAAAAGCGAAGAGACGTGAACGGTAACTTCATCGCCCTCTTTTGATGCTGCTGCGTCACGGGACGACGATCGTAACAAACCGCGCCATACTGTCGTTACCGGAAAGTACCAAAGTTGCTCACGAGAGCAAAAACGCGCTCCATCGCCGCGAGTAGCAATACGTTGTATATACATACTCACGTATGTAATCGCCACTAGTGACAGGGAGGAAGAAAAAAGAGAACTGAAAAATTTCGAAATAAAGTACGACAGAGAAAGAGTATAATAGGCAGAGAAATAAAATGACGTAATTTTTAAATATTCGGAATGTTGAGATTGTTACATATAGCGACTCGCTCGAAGGCGAGAAACTGAAAACGTATAGAAACGACCTAAGTTTTATGTTTAAAGCAATTTATGTTCCTTCATATATTGAACAAAAGAATAAGTATCGCTTATGCTATTACGATATGACGTACATATAACATTATAATGATAAGTGTTTATTGCCGTTCCACATAGTTATGAATTCACGTAAAAAAGACGTAATCAGGACTATAACAAATACCAAAGAAATTAAATTTTAAAGATAGACTTTTTAACATGTAATATGCACTCTAGAGTAAATATGTATCCTCGAAAAATAGGTTTCCTAGAATTTATTAGACCAATTAATTCTATTCAAAATTCGATTCATTTCAAACAACAGAAACAATAAGTATGATTTTAAAATTTTCTAAACAATGATTGTTTATTATATGTAATATGCTGCTTTTATGAAACCAACACCGGCTTATTTGCTGAAATATTTTATTAAACACTTTATTAACGTCTTATTTTTTAGACACATTTTTAAAAACATATGAGAAGACATAAAGAAAGAATAAAACTCGGAAACATAGTTTGAGAACGACAAGAGAAAATGATAGAATAAAGCATACCACATTGCACGCAAAAGATGAAAACACGAGAAAAATTACTGAAAGAAAGGGAATAGATGTATAAATAAGAGATAACAAAGATAATCATAGAAAAAACAGACTGGGAAATGGAAAATGGTAAAAGGCAAGAGAAGATAACATAAGAGAAGAGAAAGTAGCACTCTATCAGGCGGTGGAAAATGAAAAGACGGCATGTGCCGGCTCCGTTCCATACTGCAGGTTGCACTTCAAGTACCTCAAATGCGTCTGAGAGATTGTGGTTGCACCGCGATGCTAATTGCGGCGATTATCTCAATTTCCGGAACCAGAGAAGTGCCGGATAATGGTGCAGCAAGTGAGCTAGAACGAGGGAAGAACGAAGACTAAGAGAGAAGGAGAAAAAGAGACGTGGCTCGTTACGCTTCTATTCAGTCGAGAGAGTGACGAAGAAAGAGAGAGGGGAATTTTTTTCCCGGTTCTCTCGCCCATCTCGAACGTTTTTTTATTGCGCCCACTTTTCAACTTTTAAAAAAATAGTTTATTTTCGTGAATTTCGTGCCGTTATTGTAAAACAAAACCGATTGTTTACTCAGCGGCAGCTCTCGTGGTCCATTTACTGATATATTTCCTTTCTCCTGTATATTCGATCCATAACGTTAGTCAGCTTTTTTGCACATTCAAAAATTCATGCGGCTACGAATAATATATATTCGTACGAAAATTTTCGCCTGTAATTGCAGCGCGAATGATATTTTCTTGACGAGAAAAGGCTAGAACAAAAAAGGCTTCCTTAAAAATATTCTCCAGTTTTCTTTTTTATCTCGGCCTGCATTACAGTTGAAAAATGACGTTTAAGCTCTTCGCGCAGACTTTTTCCCCGGAGGACCGGAGCGAGCGCGTATCGACGTACAAAAACCGCATTGCGTTGGAGAAAGACGTCCAGAAGCGAATCGCCAATCCGTCTTTCTCTCACACTCCCTCTTGCTTGTGCACCGGCTTCTATTATTTTTCGACGTCGTTATCCAGTCCTCGAACGACGCCGCCGATCGCTTTATCGTGAGTTCGTTTTCCTTTTTTGCCTTTCATTTTCACGGCAATCCTGTCGTGCATCTGTGGAAGTCGTTATATAAACAAATAGAGAAAGCAAAATCATTGCGAGTTATAAAGATATACGTCTATAGAATCGTCGCTCGCATTATGTAGAACTTGAACTGTTCAAACATTTCATTATTCAAATAACCGAGTAAACTTTTTACGAATAAACTAAAATTCTTCTATTCACATCACACTTTAATGTAGAATATACTACTTTTTCACAACTTTTAGCATCAAATATTATTGAATTTTTAAGCTACGAATTATTCAAGTAAATTTCTTTAGAATAATATTTCTTTAGAAAATTTTTATTTTAATAATGTAAAATTTGGTAAATCCTAAAGCGTCAGTAATTTCAAAAAATTAGCCCTAACAGATCTCATAATAATGTTTTCTTTACGAATGAATGAAAATTCAAAAATATTGCTTAAATTAAAGCATAAAATTATTAATGTTATGTATGAGTCTCTGCAAGCACACCAGAGAACAAAGTTGCTTTGTATCATGCACGAGAATCGTGAATAGAAATATACTCCTCATTTGTACACACCCCGTATTTATTTAATTAATCGCGTATGGAGAGAGAGGGAAAGAGAGATATACAGAGGAAAGATATAAACCGAGTAACTCATATTATATATCCGCCGTATATTTCCTGTCGTTACATGCTTCTTGATTCATCGCATTACTCTTCTTTCTTGCTTCTATTTACCTTTGATTTACGTCTTTTTATGTTTGACTTCGATCCCCTCTGACCAACGTTTCATTTCTACTCATCACCTCCTTCTTCTTGTCCGTTGATGATTATGTTTGATGGGTAAAGCTGGATTATCCAAGCTTCCGACTAAGCCTACTTACCTTTAGTTTCGATTGTTCCCGAATAGACTTAAAATTATAACACCGCTAACTTTATGACTTCAAAATATTGTTTACGTATCGAATCTTCGTATTAATGCGTGCGAGTTCATAAATTGACGATGCATTTACTCGATCTATCTTCCTGCTGATGCGATACGAATTGCACTTTCGTGCATATCGCCTTTACGATGTCAGATATCCGTGATACGAAGAGTCTTCACAGTAAGCATAAATTAATGTCAAACATTAAGCTGAGACAAATTAATGTTCTACTAAAAAATATTTCAGGTTGAAATTTTTAACCCTATGTTCTTATGAACGTTCATGAATATTGGGCATTCATAATTTTTAACGAAAAAAATAACATCTATTGTTCGTCTGTTAAAAATTTAATTCTGATCTAAAAATTCTAATGTTCAATAATATAATTTACATAGTTAAACTAGATTTCCACCAAAAATTGCACGTGATTTTGAAGAAGCTAATCTTGTAAAGATTTTCTTCACCTTTTCGAAGCATTCCGTATTCCGGCGTCTCCATTTCATTTAGATTTTATCACAATTCGAGACAAATCACGTATCACTGAACTTGTAAGTGACTTACTCTTTTGCGACAGTGAAATCAAATAGAAGATTAGAACGAATCTCATTTCAAAGTTAGTCTTCAGTGAATCCGCGTCAGACGCAAAAGACGCAACGACAAGAATTTACTCAGCAACGGGTACACGTCGGTTTATTTCTTAACACAAAGCTCGCACTCAATTTCCAAATTCTGAATAATTTATCAGTTTTCACTCTTTTAGGCAAAACTTTATGCTAATTCATATTATTTGATACCAGTGCAACCTTCAATTTATTCGAATATTTTGAGCGTTTGTTGTATCTTATAAACGAAGTGGAGCGGTTATTTATATTTTAACGTTATTTGTGAGACTTTATGTACTATACAAAGCACTTGTCTTACTGGAATTTTTCATTTATTTTGAAGTATCAAAGTTAAAAAAATTGTAAGAGTTAGAAAATTTTTAATTATATATCATATACTACTTAATTTTTTCATATATCATATACTAAAGTAGTATATAATAGCATATACTGTTTACTTTTTTCGCTCTAAAATTTTAAAGAACCTCCTCCTTACAATCTTTCAAATAAAATTCTAAATATGTATATGTATATATATATATATATTACTTATTTCTACTAAAAAGAGTAAATATATTTCTTTCAGCTCTGAATTGTACGTAAAATTTACATACTGAAACGCTAAAGCGAATATTTTCTTAGAAAAAACAATGTTTATCATATTATGTCTAAACTTAGAACAATTTTTGGTTACTAGAGACAATTATTTATATTTTAATTTTATAAGAAATAGGATTTATGAATAACATATTTCAGTAGAAATAATTAAATTAAAAATATTCTATTAGTTTTAATGTTTCATTTATTATTGTTTTAATAAAAATATATCGTTTATTTTTTTCAATTGACAAATTCTATATGAAGCATATATGCATATTAAATTGAGTGTATAATCCACTATAAATTGAAATATGAACGTAGTAATAACTTTAGATACTGCAATTAAAAACCAAATTTTATTTATATAATTAATAATTTTTCAATAATAAAATATTGTACTTATTAATTTTATTTGAATCTTTGATAATTACTATTTATATAAATCTTAAAACGAACATATTAATTTTTTGTGATTTAATACATAATGAAAACTTGATATCGATTTTCATGAATGAAGAAAAGAAATGATACATCATTCAATAATCTAAAGTACGAATATTAATTAATAGTTATAAATAATTATAAAAATATTTTAAATATTTTTTACTGTTTATAAATTTATCAATTTTTACTAATGAAAATAAATTATATATAATTTAAGAGAATTTGCTGGAAACTTTTTTTTATGAATATAGTTTTTAATGAAATTTAAAAATGAATATAGAAATTGTACAAAGTTATACTTTGTGTGAATTTTCATATTAAAGTTTATTTCTTTAATTCCTAGATATTATTTTTATTAACTAATATGTAATAAATTTAATTACTTTGTATTATGAATATAGGTTGTACATGTAAATTACAAAACATGTACCCGCTGAGACTAAATACAATTTAATACTAATCACAGGCTTTGATTCACGTAAACTTTCCACTAATTATAATCCACTATTAGAAGCCGTGACTTTAGTGTTAGTTAGTTAAAACATTTAATTCATTCAATTTCCAATATATATTATATTGTCTTGACCACGATAATTTACAATATTATTTCAATCTATAATAATATATTTATTTGAATAATATAGATAAAATTATAATCACAATTATCATTTTTATATTTATAAAAAATATCAACAACAATATTTATTATATATAATTGAAGGAAATACCTATTATTAATCTACTAAAATTTAAATTGAGCATTGATTGATCGAGGTTACTAAATAAATTGGCATAAATTGATAATGATTACACAAATAAGTAAAATATATTCTAAATCAGTCTTATTCTTTCTATTACTTTAAAATTTTATATTTTCGTTTTATTTAGGTTTTTTAATACACAATACACAATATCAAGTTTATTATAATTTTTTAAATTATATCAAAATATTAAAAAACTGTACTTTAATAAAATTTTAATTTCAATGAAATTGATCAAAGTAATCCCCTTTTATAGTTTATCAGCTTAAAGCACATTTTTAAATACAAATTTTCAATACATTTCCAAAAGATAATTTCGAAGCATTTATAAATATAATTTAAATGAATTATCAAATATTTTTTTCTTTGATAATATATTTGTATTATATAAAGTAATTATATAAAATTATATAAATTAATCTCTGCCATTGAAGTTGAACCGTTTTTATAAATTAAATATGTTTTGAACTTAAGTGTCTAAATATTGTTCGCAGATGCTCATTTTAGAAAATTACATAAACACTGCCATTAAAAAAGCTATTTTATAAATTTTAAAAGTAAAACTTTATAAAATTTTCAAATATTACCGCAATTTTTAAAACATCTAAAACAATAAAAGAAAAACAATTTGAAATGAAAGTTGAGCCAACCCTATGAACTTCATCATCGAATGTGAATAACAAGATAACGATGCTGTGAAATTTTATAGTTGTCCTTGTAACGACAATCAACTAAACAAATTGCTACATTTTTTTAGCAACTCTTATGAACGTGACTTTTAACTTCATAATTTCCGATGTCACCAATGAAATTGTTCTTGAAACATAGGATGCGACGAAAAGAAAAAGACCAAAGTGACGTCCAGAGAGCGAAAGAGCATAACTCGCGGTAATGTGCCATCACTACGTCTACATAACGGTTATTCTTTTAATTGTTCTGAATTCTCTCTGCTCATCTCGTTTTCTTTCTCTTCTAGCTACTTTTATATTCTTTATTCTCCTCCCTCACTTTTCCTTTCTTTGTTTTTTCTCTTTTTTATTTTCTTGTCTTGGCTTCATAAATAAAAAATAGTTTTATACATACTTCTTTACAAGATAAAGTAAGAGAGAGAAAATGAATAAAAGAAGGAGTACGGTACCTATTCGCAACCAACTTGTTATTTCTCCATTTGGAGTAATTACACGCAATTAAGCGCGATTAAAGGAACGTAAGTCGTGAGCAGAGCTCCAATGCAGTAGTGATGGCGGGAACAGGACGCGCGTCGACACTTCGTACAATTGTCGGATCTTCCGTTTTGCGGTGTAGACGGCGGTTATGTCTCCTTCTATCTTTGTCTTGTTCTCTCTTTTCTAAAATCAAGTCTCCCAAGTAAGGCGATGAGGATAGCAAGAGAAGGGGGGAGAGACAGATTAAGAGAGTAAGAGAGATACAGGAAAAGACCAAATGAAACTAAAGAGTGCTTAAACGATCAGATGTACAGTGTTAATATAAGTAGCTTCTATGTAAACTCTGCCTCTGCTGAAATTAGATATGACATGCTTGGTAGAAAAATTTACATTCTTTTAGTTACGATAAGGAAGTTCTTTAGTTACCGCAAATTTTAATTACTTATCTAAGATAATGCTTTTAATTTATTTACGTATTTAAATATTTAATTTTTTAATTGTGATTGTAACTATATGTAGATTTTATGGACCGAAAGGAATATCTTACATATATATATATATATAACTTTGACCTAAAATATAAATGAATTGCATTACTAATATATTCATTTAGACATAGTTCCAAAGAAGTCAATAAATGACGTCTATTGAAAATTTACAGTTGCAAACTAATAATATAAATTAAGAAAATACCAACTTGCTTATTTATGATAAATATGCCAACCTACAATTATGCATAAACAACTGCTTTTAGAAAGAAACTTAATATAATTTATAGATTCGCAGAAACCATCGCGCAACTTAGCATCAACTATTGCATCTAACGAGCTTTTTCAACTATAACTAAAAGAATGGCAGCAACAAACTCAAATAAAAACATTTGTTACGTCAATTTTCTTTGTTTACTTTTAAGTTCTACGGAGTGACTACATATTAACCTCAATTGATCGTGTAATACACGGGCTTAACAAAAAATAGAGCAGCGCCGTGCGAGACAAAAAATGTGAACTGATTGATCCGACAATGTTCTCTTGAACCTCTTCTTTTTACTGCGTTCGAGCACTTCGCTTACACGGGTCATGCAATTAGCACGCGCAATCGCGGTAAATTGAGAACAGTGTATAATTACTGGTTAGGAAAACAACGCTCCAGCAAGAGCAGTTTTAATGTTTATATTCAATCTCCTCTCCTCTTTCCGTGGATCGTTTCTTGCACTTGCTTCAAATTTACGTCCCGAAACATCGTACGTTACGCCACACTGAATTCTGATCCTCCTATTCACCCCCCATCGCCCTTATTTTTTTATTCCACGAATCGAAACTACACACTACCGCTGTGGTGATTTACAGAAAAGTGGGCGGATCGAGGTTCGCCTTGCTATTGCTACTAGAAGTTTATGTAGGATTCCTCACTCTTTCACTTTCTCTTTCTCTCTCTCCCCCTTGCGTTCTCTTCTCTTCTTGCTTGCTCTTTTTCACTAGCTCTACTTTGCCTTTGATATGTCGCTATGATAAATTTTTCTATTTCTTCGTTCACCTTGTAAAATTTACAGTCTGTTCAATTTTATGTGCAGAGGGGAAATCCGGATCGTGAACTTATTAAGTGGAGAGTTCGACGAAAATTGATTTTCGCTTTTGTACAAACTGCGATAGCATTTTGAGAAGTAATACCACCTTTTTCTTATACACTCCCACTAAAAATAATGTTTAGTCTGAGACATACGATCTTAGATATATAATAAATTCTACCAGTCGCAATAAGTTAGTTTTAAGAAACTTACATTTATTTTGTATAGCTATATATATTCAGAAATTTACATGTCTCTACACGCATACGTATTTAAATATACGAATTTAAGTACCAGTGGTATTATGGCTTACTTACTCATTTTCTCATGTTGAGAATTGCGAATGTCATATCAGATCAAAAACTTAGAAGAGAATATTTTGAGACAGTTTTTTTAATATAAGAAGAAACGTATAAAATGAAAATTGGAAAACAATGAAGAATGAGAAAAAAATCTTCTTTTGTTCAAATATAAATAAATTACGAAATCTGTTAAATAGATACTTAAATACTTTATATTTTATGGCTGTATCTGCTTAATCGCTTGAAATGGAAAAAATTAGCAAGTGAAGATTTTTTTATTTTATTAATATATTTCCATTCTGTAAATTTGTGCAGACTAAGAGTTTCGCAAATTATTTATTATTATTTACTTTTATTTTGCTTACAGTAATCATGATTTATTAATTCGTAAAAAGTTTAATATTCTATGATGAAACAAAAATGTTAAAAAGTTGTTTAAATTCAACTGATAAAACGAAATGCAAATAAAACTGACTTACCGACATTCTTTTCATTATTAAACATTAAATGGAAAAAACATTTATAAAAGCACACATTTTTTAAAAATATTAACTGTTCTTTTTATAAAAAATAAACTGCAATTATAATATTAAATAAATTATATACAGAGGTAAACAATATAATATTTTTTTAATATTTATGCAAGAGTTAGTTTCATAAAATTTATTGTACATACCTCAAACTCATTTTATTTTTATTTCCAAATGTCCTATTTGGAATAAGGGGTACAAAAAACTAAGTCAACTTCCCATAGTGTTTGCATGATTTAAGTCACTTTTGCAACGACATTGTAAAAATGCTTTCAATAAAAAACAGTATATTTTATATATTTTAAAACAAAAACATAAAAATTTGATAAATAAGTAAATATGTCATATATATAATATATTATTTTATCTGCTAATTAAATTTATAATTTTTTTGCTATGGAAATAATTTATTTAATCATTTAAAAAAATGCTGTTATCAAGAAAATGGAAAAGTAAAACGATTTCTTTATCTTCGTCATAATTAGAATTAAAAGTTTGTTACACATTATATAAATAGTACGGTATTTAATGTCGGTTTGGAATACAATTAAACAATTCGCATAACGATAAAATGTTCTTATTTTTTAACTTGTATACTATATTAAACTATATTAAAAATAAGCAATTTTGTTGCAAAAACTAAAATGTATAAAAATTTAATTGAGTAAAAAAGATAAGTTTAATTAATATAAGGATAAAATCGTGTTATTTGCGGAAAGTAAGAAGTAAATAATTGAAATTGCTTGAGTTTTACGATCAAGTTAAAAATTATGCTTCTTGTACTCGATTCAATTATAAAATTTTTTAAATAAATATATAAATAGTACTTTTTTAAATTAATAAATAAATATGTACAATAGTTTGAAATAAATTCTAAAATATGTTTTAATTGTAATTAAAAAATATATAAAATAGATTGATAATAACTAAGTCTGAAAATTAAGATAAAAGATCAAGTTGTGAAATACTGAGGACCATATCTAAATAGATATTTATATCTTTCAATCGGATGATAAAAATTTTAATTCGGTGATAAGGCGTTTAATAAAAAATATTTACTTTGATATTTGAGCAAGGTGAATAAAATAAAGAGGAAATATATTATGTTCAGAAAATGCATAAATTTATTATATAATATTTATGAAATAATCTTATTGACTTAAATAAAATTTATTAAAAAATCAACTGTCGTAAAAATATTAATGTTAAAAATGTAAAGATAATAGAAATAGAAGAATTCGTATGTTTATAAATTAAATAAATTCTGTACTAATGAAACTATTAGGATGATAACTATATAACATAAATTCATAATTTTCAAACTTACAGCTAATATTTGAAATAAAAGTATAATACATCGGATACCGATAGAAAATAAAAAAAAATAATAAAAAATCTTCAGGTATAGCAAGAAGAAGATGGTCAGATTATATTAAACTGAATTTAATTAATGAGAGTATGATCAAGTATCTCGAATAAATTTCGCATAAAATACGGAAGAAGGGCGTTCTTTTTTGATGAGCTGATAAACTTTCAAGTTATTGATATCAAGCTATTTATAAAGAGATATTAATTTAAATGGAATAAAAAATAAAGTTTATAAGTTTGTTATACGTACAAAAACTTTTTAAAAAATGCAATGATAAATTAAATCCAAATATTTTATTGTAATTTTATAAAAATATTTCAAAAACACTATTATTTGTCATTTTATGAAATAAAAAACTACCAATTTTATTTTTATAAAATATTTTTTAGTAAGTATAAATTTTAAATAAATTTTTTGATTAAGTGTACAAATCAATCAAACATATGAAAAAAATTTTTAATTAAAATTGATTAAAAAATTTAATTTAATTTTTCAATTTTAAATTATTTAAATTTGATGTTAATGAACTACTAATAATTTTTAAGTAATATAAAAAAATTTTTATATTTATTAAACTTTTTTCATTTTAAATAAACATTTTAAAAAAATAACTTTTTTTAATTTCGCTTTGAGTTATAATGTGAATCCTTAGTAGTGTTTAATTAATATAATTTTACAGTTAGTAAAGAAGTTTTGATTTTTCATTATATTAATTGATTCTATATTCTACTATAAAACTTTATTTTATGTTAATGTATATTTCATTCCACTGACGATTAACTGCAAATAATCTTGATGCAGAGTATATTCACGTACTAATTACTAAACATCCGAATATTAGTTTGTTCACGTTAATACAGCGTTTGATTAACATGAAGTTTGTTTCAAAATCTCATTAATCTATATAATATATCTTATTCTGACGTATGAAACATCTAATATAAAATCGATGAATATTTTTATTCGGATAAACATTAATTGAATGATAAAATGATATTGTAAAAATTTTATCAAATGAAATACGTTTTATTATTTATTAAAACTACCTTAAATTTTTGAGACTTATTTATCTTAAAAGTTATAAAGCATCAAAACTTTTCTCTTAATAGGAGAGGATTAATAAATTTATTTTTGGAAATTAATTGCTTGTGTATTTCTTTCTACTGATCTTCTTCATAATGAAGTAATACGTTTCTTGAATTTATAGATATGATTTAAGAAAAATAAAACAGTTTGAAACTAAGGCAAGCAATAAATAAGTCACCTCTGATTTCTGTAAAATATTAAAAATATAAATTATTTGTTTAATTTCATAAAGTACGTACTTCAAAGATTTGTACTCGTCAAAGTATTTTTCGATTTATTTAAACCAGCCATCAGAAACATAAAAATTTTAAATGTTATTTTCCAGTTATCTATTTATATCTTTCGTTCATTAATTATTGTTTACATTTGGAATGAATAAAGTATTTATTTTAATTATAATCAATATTAATAAATACAAAAGGTAATAATTAATAATTATAATCGAAATAGATCTTTAGTTGCTTCGAATTCATATGTCCTGTTACTCTCACAATCGAAACACAGAGACTAGAATGTAGAATTGATTTTAATATCGAAAGGGGGGAATAGATGGTTCATATCGTTATTCTTTATATGAATACCCTAGTGTAAATTTTTGAAATTGAAAAATAATGAAATCTCCATCGTGCAATTCCTCAAATTACTAAATACAATATCCCCCGTAGCTATCTTTCATAGACACGAATCAACTCTGCAGCTTCCTACTCAGAAAAACTAATAATTAAATCTGCGCGTGGTTTATCAAATTTAGCATTTGATGCATGAAATAATAACACGAAGCGTAGATAGTATTTATACTTTTCGAATGTGTATAGCATGTATTATATGAAAAAAAACTAGAGAAAAAAACGGAGTGCGACGATGCGTGGCAAATAAGCGCATCTTTTGTAGCTCTGAATATCACCAGAAAGAGTTGGAAAGAATGAAAGAGACAAGTGGGAAAGAAAAAGTGAGAGGGCTACGAGAGCGTAATCTGAGCGAGAAAAAGAGAGAAACGTTTTTGATTTAAAAGAAGAGTTTTCTCTGGTCCAAAATTTCAAGTTGGGAAGAGGGTGTAAGAGTGGGTGGCTGTGTCGTACACCTGTTGTAAAAGTTGACGTCGTTTTTCAGGCGACATCTGGCATGGACTTTCAGCGGCCTGTACCGTTTCACTGCTCCTTTTTTCTCTTCCTCGTCTCTCATGTGCACGTACAACGTATAATAATGTGTATACAAACGCATACATGTTATCATGAGTAGTTGCGATTGCACTGTAAATCAAGACTGAGCTTTTTGTTTAACACTGAAATGTGTAAAATGGGTTAACTTTTACGAAATCATACAATTCTCGAATACAAATATCCCATCCTTCCGACTCTTTCCATTCCAATTTTGACCGTCAAAAATGAAGTTAGTATACGTATGCATAATACAATACATTTTTTTCGATAAAACCAAAAAAATATTATCTTCGTTCGTTATATAATTATAGCCATAGGGCACAAATTCATTCAAAATCTCATTTAGTACAATCCGTGCAGCAGTAAGATAACGATTACGTAAGATACTTTATTTGTGGCAAATGAAAGTTTAGTCTTAAATTTAACATTTTCTATAAATTCTCCTTCATTAAATTTTTAATAATAACTGTTTATAATGAATGGACTCCATAATATTAATTCAATACTTTATCAAGCAGATTATATTTTCAATAGATAAAATTTTATCGCAATCCATATAACAAACATGCACATTACTCAGTTTAAAATATATAAAATTACTGCTGATTCGACTTAAGAAAAATTATTTCACTAAATAAAAGATCTTACATATAAACGTGAAAGTTTATTTTAATTTACTTTGTGATGAACGTATTTTATTTTGCATCCCTTATATGAAGAATTTTCACAATGTCAGCTTTAAATGACATCTAAAAGAGTATTTTAATTCTACTAAGTTTGACACTATTACAATGCTTAATAAAGTCGAAGAGTGCGTAAGTATTTATATCATTGTTTGCTTTATAGTAATTTAAGTTTTAACTATCAATTTAATTAATTTTTTTTAATTATATTCTGAGATGATTCTAATTCTAGAGAATTAACTAAATTATGATTGTCATTCAGCATGAATCTGATATTTAGAAACTTCAGTACTATGAATTAATAAAACTTATGTATTACTTAAATTAAATAAGTTTTGTCAAGAAGAAAAATTGAATATACTTATATTTTTATCAAACAAATAAATAGAAAAGTTTAGGCGATTTCGCAATATTAGAAAATCTTCGTAATATGTATGAATATTAAATATGATTTATATTAAATTGCAAACTTAAAAGGATATCAGATTGCTTTATAATTTATTATACTTTACTCTTTGTTTACTTAATAAGACATCGTAATATACTAGTTGTATTCGAGTTATTTAATGCTTACTTTGGCAATACTTCGTATCTCTCGGATAAGACATCTTTATTGGTGATATTACTTTGTTTGCCATTATTTGATCGAGTTGATAGTTATAGAACTTGTAATTATCAACACTATTTACATAAAATTTAGCTGAACAGTACTTATTTAATACCAATATTGTGTAAAATAATAATTATTAAAATCGATTCCTAAGTAACTAAGGAATAGTAATTTCAGAGCAGAGAAAGACATTTCACTAATGAAAACACAAAAATATTTACAATATTTCTTGAGTATGTTTCAATGTTTCATCCTCGAATCTATCAATATTTCCGACACTAAAATTATTATGTGATATAATTTTTCCGCTCGTTAGGGAACTTTTTCATCTTGTAGCAAATGTATATACATTTCTTAGTCAAGTCGCAGAAATCAGACCAACAACTTAAAGTATACCACCTGTTGAACAACACTGAAAAGACGAACGAACGACACGGCACGAAAGTTGTTGCAGCAATGAATCCTCTCTCTTTTCTTTCACTGTAATTGCTTATCGTTTCTTACACTAGACATCGCTGCCACCCCTCCCGCTGACAATCCTCAGGCTATTCCATCCGCATCCTTAGAACTTCTCAACAGGCTATAATCCGTTGGCCAACTTGTTTGTATGTACAGAAGAAAAGTGAGGAAGTAAAAAAAAGTTACACCCATCGGAGTCGCGAATGAAAATGAAGACGTTGGCACTCGAGTCGAGCGTCCAAGTACCTAGGCTCAAATTGAACGAATAAACAGCTCTCGGTGAACGTGCACGTCTTACTGGCTTGCGCTTCTATTATACAGTAGCGATTAAAACGCAGCGTAGCTGAATTCTCATTCGATTCGCAGTCCGGGATGTAATTAAATGTCTCGAGCCCTTTTCTTCACTGCACCTTTTAGTAGCTGCGTCATGAAATTGCTCTCGAGGAGGGAGAAGGGAAATTGGGGGCCGGAGGTTGGACAGAACTAAGTGAAATTATGTAGCGCTCGCCTTTTTTAATAGAAATCGATAAAAACTATTTCATGACTCCTCAAGCTTGACTTTTACTAGACGCTCTCCTTTCGCGCGATCAACTGCGTTATTTATTAATGTGATGTCTACGTGAAATGATTTGAAGATTCGCAATAATTCCGAGCGATAAAAAAAGAGAACAATAATTAATAGCAAGGATGACAACTGTGCAAATATTTTTTTTGTTTACGAGCGTGAAACTTTATCATTTACATTCTCAATGTAAAGGCTAAAGAAGCATGAGTTTTATTATTAAAGTGATTTATGTGATGGTTGCATGAGATTAATTCTTGAAAACATTTATTTCACTGACCATACAGAAAATGGGTTATAAAGTTTGTACAAATTATAAAATGCATGAAAAATAATTAAATAATTGTATCAGCCGATCTCGATAGCAGTCTGAATTAAAATTATAACAAATATATTTCATAAAAGTGTGTCGATGTAATTTTTCAGTAATTTTGTTAATGCGTTTTTTCGCATTTTAACTTTAGGAAAATATAAATTTCAAACAATAATAAATTATTACGTATAAAAGTTTTAATTATTATAAAAATTTATATTTTTATATATATTTTTTAATTTATAAAAAAATATAAGTGTATGCATTTATATGTACCTTTTCTTCGATTTCATAACAGTTTTAGATTTTTAACATTGCAAAATATATTGATAAAATCTTATTTATAAAATGAAAGCATTATGTACTTAAATTGAAATATTTACCAAATTATTTCATATGCATTTGTTACAAGATTTGTTTTCAACTGTCGCTCTAATATTCTAACTTCTCTACTTTGGCTTTCTCTTTCTTTCTCTGTCTACTAAAATGTTCACGTGTATTGAATAAAAATAGATTGCTTCTTCTTTTAGACGATCAACTGTTTTATTACAAGGAACATTTCGCTAAAATGATTATTGTACTTAAGTCCGGGCATAACATATATATTTAGTAGAATATCAGAATACCAGAATAAAAAATACTATTAAATAGATTTATTTTATGTGTTTCATTAAAAATCATCCACTTATATTGTATATTAATGTCCATTCCGTAGTATTAAATGCTTAATATTTCAAATGACATTTCTACTTTAGCTTTTGTGATGTGTCGATAAAAATGATGTGTGCGCTGGTGGATGGGTGAATGTGTGCATTATCTTCATAAAATTTCATTTGTGCATGCATACTCTTATTATGAAAATAAGATAAAATTTTCGTAAAATCGTGAGCGTGTTTCAACGTTAATTAATTCGTATATATAAAAAATGTATTATTAATTAAATCAAACCTAATAATATTAAATTAAACTCAATTTTAACATTGCAACTCTGCGATAATTAATTTACGAAATAACGTGTAGAAATAACCTTTATCAAGATTCTATTAACTATATTAAATTTTAATTTGAAATCATCGAGGTGTACGGCGCCCAAAAAAGATCGAATATCAAAAGATTGAATAAGAAAACACTTAAAAGGACAGTGGCACAGATAAAAGGTTTAAGCACGTTAAGCGAGTACAAAAGCAAGAGCTCGAACGAACGAGCGAAAAACCTCAAAAGCGCATAGGAGTACAATAGGCGTCGTCCACTTAGTCTCAAATATAACGCGTCTTTACACGTATAAAGGAAGCCCATAAAGCAATGCTTCATTACCCACAGCATTGAAGATCGAAAGATCGCTATCTGTCCCGCACGGGAAGTCCGATTGGACAGTGCACGGAAGCAGTGGAAAGGCCGCGCTCGGCTCCCTCGGGACCCCCGTTGAAAAATGCAAAGCGCGCGCGCCTCGCCCATCGACATGACGCGCAGGGTTTTTTTATGCGCGCATACGTGCCCCAAAGCAACCCCCCATCCGAGTGATATAGCGCTCCCTCCGCGCCCGGCAAGATGTTTTTCGCTCTCGGCCCGCGTGAAGAGCTCATAAATATTGCGTCTCTGTGCGAGAGCCGTCCAAGTAACAATAAGCCCGGCTGCTCGTTCAATGGATCTGCGGTCGATTCCTTTTAGTTGTCGTTCTCTCCCTTTTTCTGTTTTCAACAAGCTGTCGGTGGTTCAGCGCGCGCGCGCGCGCCCCCTCCACCAAGAGAGACAGGGCCAACGGAAGCGCGCTAGTCTCAAGAGCTGTTCACATTTTGCGCTCTTACTCTCTATCTCTCCCTCCGCGGGTATAGGAACGCGGCGCCCGAGAGAACGACCAAATAGAGAGAATGAGAAGCCGACCTGACCAATTGTATGCCCCCGACATTTTTCCGAGAGATCGAGCAGCCCGCGTATGTGCGGGCGAGCCCTATTATCTGGCCACACGAAAGAGAGAGAGAGAGACCGAGAGGAGAGCGTTCTTTTATATCTGGCTACTCCTCCCTTTCCTCCCCTGACCTACGTTCCAAAGCATAGAGCTTTATTTCTTTTTCCCGGACCTTCTAGACATTTCAAAATACCCAACTCGCGAAAAACCAGCACTAGGTTAATGTGCTGCAATGCGAGTAGATAAATTTACGCTGCTTGTGTGGTATGTAAGCTACGTGGATTCTATTCAATAATAAATATCGAGTTTATTGAATACTTTTTGAAAAATTTTAGATGCAGAATATTCAGTTTTACTTTTTTTTAGAAGCTATTAGAAAACAATCTTGTGATCTGGTAAAATTATTCTAGGAACACAAAAACATGTGAAACTAATATTTTTACAAAACTTGCGTCCTTGCGAATATCAACATTGTTAAAGCTAATTCTGGTAACTCTTTGTACCATAATAGCAGATATATTTTTATTGAGATGACTATTTAAAATATGAGCACTTGGTGTAAGTTTAATCCTTACTGAAATGAAAGAGACAGTAATGAGAAAAATGAAGAGATGCCGCGCGTAAAAAGGTCTACTTTCAAAAATAAAAAAACTTTAAATATGACACGATCACAAAAAATATTTTTATAAAAATCTCTGCAATCAACAATTCTGATTATAAGTATAGTCAACAAGTATAGTCTAAAAAGACTATATTTACCTAATAGTTTATTGAAAATATAGTGCACATATGTGATACTATGGATAGAAAGAAAAACCTGCTTTCATTAATACGATAACCTCCAGAAATGAACAATGAAGTACTGTCTATTCTATTGTCAGGTTTGTTTAAATTTTCCATTTTTTAAGAAATATTAATAAAAATTTAATGTATTAAAATAAGTACATGAATTTATTTTTCGTTCATTTTCATATATTTAAAAATTATCATGAAAATTTATTTAGCTAAAATGTAATTTCAAAGTATAAATTGAGGTTTCCCACGTAAAATTACAAGTTTATGTAGAAATTTGATGTTAAAAGTTAATCTTGTAAATTTAAAAAGTTTTTCATATCTACAATTTATTTTGTTCTTAATTAGATTCGTTACTTCGAATTTCGATTAAAAATGAAAAAAATTAGAATTGCATGTCCCCTATGTTCATAAATTATAAAAATTACATAAAATTATTTTCTTATAGTTAGTATAATTGGTTCTGTAATTATAGAATATAATGTAATGAAAAAAGCAATAACGAGTATAATCGTTGTAGCGTATTAATTATGTACAGGATAATTAAAAGTTTATTTATGTATTTCCCTGGAATTGTGATTCCACAATAATATTTTATAAATCTTAATTGCTATTATTTAATGTTATCTCTGTTCGAAATAGAAGATCATTTAGGTTATAAATTTACTAAATAAATGTATAAATGAACTACCTCGTTTCACTATTCTTTTTTGTTCGATAACTGTAATTATAAGATTTAAGAATCTTATAAATAATGCTTTCATATAGTTCATTATATAATAGCTGAAGTAGTTTAAAATTTCAGGCTAATTTTAAAAAGTTTAAGTTTACAGTCACCATAAGTGTGTATTTGAATTCATTATCTGAAATTAATTAAACCACCTGAACTGGAGAGGTATAAAATTTAAGTATTAATTCGAAAATTAATAAGAATACTAGAAGAATGTATTAAGTTAAACAATGAGAGATGAATTAATATCACATATTGTTGTTTCCTGTGATTAGTCTAATATACAAAATGTCTTAAAATAATCATGAATAGAATATTCTTAGGTAATACGTTCATTTACGTATGTTTACCTCATTTGAAGCATTCATTCATTGAGAAGATCGTTTAAATTCGCTATTACTTTTCCATTAATAGGGCGGTAGTACACGATGTGAAGCACTTGTGCTTAGCCAGTGGACAACTGACGGACCCTCTTTTCTACTTTTTGGTTTAGTAAAACTTTTTCTTTTCGGACAAATTAATTCGTGAGCCATGTCGTGCTATCTGTCACTCTCCCTCCCCCCCCTCTATCTCTTTCTTTCTCTCTTTTCTGTGTCAGTCCGACGTTTTGTCTCTGCAGTCGTGGCGTGATTTTAATTTGCAATTTTGATTGTCCATTTAAAACAAAAGTAATTAGCGAAAACTGCAGAATAATAGGTAATTAAGAACCGATAATTAATGGTAGTTTCATTATTCTTACGCCGATAGCATGTGTAATATTACAAATTCTATTGCAGAATTTTAGTTAATTAACAAAAGTATCGCTTATATGAAATTACTACATATTTTTAAATTACATATTAAATAAAAATAATGTTTTATAAAATTATTAAATTCATAAGTAACGTATTCGATTAAGTGAATGATCAAAAAGTACTTATTATGAGTAATTTATGTATAAATTACATTTTAAAAGATCTATTTTATAAATCTAATTATTATATTTGTTTTATAGAAAATAATTCGTAAACTAAATTAGTGATCTAATCCTATGGATTTATAATATAATTTATAATCAGATAACAAAGATTTAAAAATTCTTACAAGTTAAGAAAATTCATTTACTTTCATATTTTCAAATATTTTCATATTATGATATCATAGCTCTCAATACCATTTTATTCTAGAATTTTATTATTTTTCAAGTACCTTAGAAAATTAAATGCAAAAAAAATAAAGTAACTTAAATTTACAAAATTTAATAAAAACTAAAACTACCAAATGATCATTAGTTATCTATAAAAGACATAAAGAGCTTTGCCTTACTTTATTTATATATTGTAAAATTAATTAAATATCTAAAATAGAATTAAATCATATATTAAAAGTGCAGTGGTGAATTCTAAAAAAGTAACGGACTGTTCGAAAGAGCGTTAATCTTCTAAAGCGCTAGTCTATAAATTGCATTCGGAAAAGTAATAAACATTTCTTAAGGAGACTTCACAGATCTTTAATTTATGGAGATAGAAAGGCATTTCCCTTGTTCCCTTCACGTTCCTTACAAGCACATATTTTTCGTTACATCTCTCTTCACTACTTCAAATTGATACCATCTACGTTTTCGGAATTTTATATACCGTTTACGGAATCTATTATTAACATAAGTCTATAATACACATCGGCTTTCAATCCATATTTATTCTATCTTATACAATATGATATTATATCATATTACAACATCAATATATATTGGCGGAATCATATTTTGGAACAAAATTTTGCAAAAATATTTCAAAAATATTACAGCTAACAAAAGTCTTAAAATCAGTCGTAAAATAAAGAATCGATATTTGTTACAAAAATTTATAAAAATGTATTTATTGTTGATTTTATTTCAAAATTTTTTACAGAGAATTTTCAAATATCGTATTTTTTCAAGATTTACGCATTATTTGACTTTAGAAAGGATGCTTAATACAGACCATCCAGTCGATTTCCCCACCTTCTTGTCTAGTTGCAACTTTTAACAAACACCAATGACTCTAAACTTTGAGATAAAGAGAGAGAGAAAGAAAAAAGAGTAGTATAGAAATACTTTATATATATATATATATAGAGAGAGAGAGAGATAGACAATGCTTCTGATAATTCGGTTACTTAGAGCAGAGAAAACAAAGCCGTCATCCCAAGATGTCAGGAGAACGACTTCTTGCTTTCGTGCAAGATTGTCGTCGCCGTTGCTTAAGAGGGTTAAGCGAACAACATTTTCTCTGAAGATATGGAAATCCTAGTTGGACCCATTGTTTACTTTAGCTTTATTGACCCAACTTTTCCTCGCTTTCCTTTTAAGAATTCGATTTATTTATAGCTTCATCCGTATTTTTTAGCAGTTAATGCTAATGTACCTATTCATTTGACAAAATATATCCCTGCACTTTGATAGTGGATATACAGTAAACGTTAAGACCGAAGATCCAATTTGAAATCTCTTTATGGTCGATATATTAATATATTTGAATAATCGCATTTTATCGTAATTTGAGCATTAGTAGTGGAAGTCATTTATGAGAAACTTATCACCTTTTGCTGAGTACGTCGTTTACTTGAACTACTCATCATTATTGGTTTTATATAAAAAATATATATGTGAGTGTAGGAATTTATATGTAATATAGGAAAAATTGTATAGTAACATTAAATATTAGAGTATTATTGTTTTTAGATAACAGTAGCTGAATTTTACGTGACTATACTTAGATTTTGGAGTCTAAAATTAAAAAACTTTTTGATAAAGTGATTTAAGTACGATAATTTTAATTAACAATATTAAAATATCTGAGTTTACATCACTATATAACAGAAAAATCTTTTTTTTAATAGAATCTCATTTTTTCATTAAAAATGCATTGATTTGAATGTACTTTATTATGAATATTTAACCATTGTATATAGAATAAAAGTAGTTAAAATATTTATTTTTAGAAATTATTTATAAAATATCAGTATGCAAATGATATTTATATCGAATATGTCTGAATCTTTTCTCTGGTAATATATATGTGTGATCTCGTTTAAATAATTTTATTCAGATACAAAAGAATTACTTATGTATATATTTTCCTAGTATTTTCCGTCCTTTTTAAAATATTCATATGTTAGATGTACAAAATTTTTTATATTTATTTTATTATGTAAATAATTTTATAATTCATAGTCAATAATGATACTAAAAATTATTAATAAAAATTCTGGCTTCAAGAAAATAAGTAAACAAAACAAATATATATCTTTAACGAGGTACTTGAAATTCTTTCGTTTAATTTTAAAAAATAAAATAAATAATGTAATTATGAAAATATATAGTTCTTCCTTATAAATCATAATGAGAAGATATATTTTTATTCGATAATAATATTTTATATCTGAAATTCAACAATTCCGTTTGCGGGAATTTGTACTGTAGAATTGTACCAGAGAATATAATTACGTTCTACACAAAAATTAAATCATGAGATACTGTTTAAGACAGTAAGCATAACTACAATAAAAGGAATTCTATTTAGATTCTTTTATGCAATAATGCATACATAAATGATCTTGGAATTTTTTAACGAAACAACAAAATACATTCTCTTTATGAATAACAATCAGTTAAGAGCATGGCATCTTTAAATGAGTAATTATTTGAAGAACAAAATAATTTTACAAGCTTTAAATACTTTTATTCAAAAATATTGTTTTAGTGCTTAATTGAATAATTTTTATAACAAAAAAAATTTACATTGACAGTTAACAAAAAGGCTTTTCTAGATTCAAAAGGTTGCAAAGTATGAAGCGAAAAAAATTAGTTTTAATATTTGCATTTAAGGATTAAAAGTGTTACAAGTTACAATAAAGTCCGTAAATTTTTATCATACTTTTAGGGCTCGATTACAGTGACTTGAATGAACGTTTGCTTGTTTTATTGGATCTACTCAAGATACTAAACTATAGTGAAAATCAAGTTTATTGTGCGAATTGTAGGATAGTGATCGTATTTTGTAGCAATTACAACTGTTAAGCTATTGAATAATCTTGTCTTGTTTTAAGGTAATGTGAATAGATAATAAAAAATAAGAAAAAAAAGAAAAAGAGAAGGGCTAATGGAAAATCTTGTTGAAAATTCAAGTAAAATTTAAGCGTGTCTGAGCTTTTAGTTCAAATATTAAGTATCTGCTTCTCGCACCTAAAGCCATATCGACTTTTTTCATTTTGGTTGGCCTCTCATAGCTCAGAATCATTACAATGAAATTAACTTCAAAATCAAAATACGTATTCGAAGCTTTGGTGGATGAGCGTTATATGGATCAACAATAATTCAAGATCGAATCGTGAGAGAGAATTGATAATCTAGAGTTCACCTGAACAGGTAGCTTATATGGAATGGGCCACAATACTAAATTCTTGATTCCGTGTTTCCTCTTTTTTTTCATTTCCATTTTCTAATCGAAGATTCACAAGTGAGTTGATTCATAAAATTTTGAAAACAGTAGCGTTCTGTTAAGGTCACTCTCAGTCCCTTTCTAATATACGATGATATTTTGATTGTTGGAAATTGTTTCTCTCCCTTCTCCTTATTCGTACGCCTAATTTTGCTCTTTATTAAAAAAAACTAGCTAATTCAGTTTTACTTTTCCTCTTTTCAAGATGAGCTTTTTCAAATATGTATTTCTTTCTACATTTATCAGATTAAAAATGTATTTTCGAAAATTCTGAACTTATACAATATCAAACTAAATTGAAACTTTTAATATTCATCAATACTGCACGCAATTATTATACCGAGGAACGAGAAAATACGATGCAGCGTATTTTGCACGCAAAACTCAGTAGAATAAATAGGTGAGTATGCCGATGGCAAAAAGTATCAGGGTTGAACGTAAAGGTAGAAGACGTAAAGTAAATATACGTCTGCGTTAATTACTCCTCGCTTAATATCCTCGGTGTTTAATCTATCTTTTCGTTCGACAGCTGACAAAGAATCAGCGTACACTAAACGTGAAACAACGTGCAATACTCACGGACTGATACATTTGCAAGGACAGTCTGGGAACGCCACGTGATACACGGCAGTCGGAAAGAAACATAATTGAAAAATATAAAAAAGGAAGTGAGAACGCGGCAACATTTCATATCGAGAGAAATGAATTAATAACAGGCGAAGAGCTGTAACGAGAATCCTCAATCGTTTCTGTACGGGAACTCCGTTATTTATGGGATTCATTTGTACACGGCGGCACCTCCAGACATATATACTAAAGCCAACTCAGGGAACGAGAGAGCGCGAGTACGAAAGAGAGAGAAAAAGAGAGAGACAAAGACAGGCGGATAGACAGAGACAGAGCGTATACTGCCTACCGCCTGTTTATTGGGCGTTTCAATAATTCCCTTGGCGTCAAAGTCTTCTCGAGCCACGGCTGCACTTTAATGAAATGTCAAGCGCACGTCCTGTCGGTCAGAATGAGCATTTATCGACGTAATATAAGTTATCGCGTACGCTGCTCTTTTCCGGACTTGTCTGACTTTCCACTCAAGAAAGCACAGCAATACGTTTTCTTCTTGTAAGCACTACTTTATGTGTACTTATACCCCTATTTTTTCTTTCTTCTTTTCTTCTTTATAACAAAATATTACAGAAGCTAAGCACTTTTATCGTGGGCGAAACGTAATTGTCATCATTAATTCCCGAGTGAATAACAGATTGTTGTTTAAAACTAAATATCTGTTTCGATCATCACAAAATGCTATCATGTTGATTTTAACAGTTTAAGTACTGGGAACAATTTTAATTGATAGAATAGTAAAAAATTAAAAAATAAATAATCATAATAATTAAAAAATTAATGGGTATATATTGAATTTAAAAAAAAAAATGTAAATAATATTTTTTAATTATACTTTTAACAAAATTGATATACGTGCTCTTTGAAACTGACAGAATTAAACATTTAACTTTACAATATTGTGAAATTATGTTTTAATATATTTTTAAAGATAGTTTTTTGCTTTAACATGTTAAGCATTTGTTATTTATAAGAAATATTTTTTAATAAATATGAGTTAGCATATACAATGCAGAGTAAAATTTTTTTTAATAAATTTTTTTCATTTAAACGTAGTCTAATATATATATATATATATATAATTTTCAGTATACAATTTATTGTGAGTTTTTAAGATACTTTTTAAATTAGATTTTAAATTATTACTATTCAAATATTTACTTACACGAGAAGATAGTTTTAGAAGAATTGTATATGTAACTCACCTGAAAAAATAAAGAAACAATAATAGTTAGTTTACGTACATATGTATTAAAAATAATTTTTAAATTAAAAATTTTTGTAATATTTGTGTAAATAAAACTATAAACATTATATATAAAAGAATGATAAGCATTCTACATATAAAATTTTGATAAGTATTTTATACAGATAGTATCATCTTCAAATTCCTTTGAATGCAGTAGTTATTTTAATAAATGGCTATCACATATATTAAAATAGAATTAATCTAATCAAATAATTAAAATTGAACCGAAGATAAATGATTTTTATAAGGTGCAATTTATTTGTGATATTTATGGTTAAAAATTACAAAAAAATTTTTTAATTTACATAAATAATATTGTTTTATCAAAAATCGAGTAACTTGTTGAAACATTTTCAATTTGATACTAATTAAATTAGTTTACGATCTCGATAATTAAAATTATCACATGAATTAATAACATCTGATAATATAATGATAATAGATTTTGCTCCGACATTTTATCAAAAGTTCTTTAACTTGAGACTTCTGATCTAATTCGTCAATTTAACTATTTTAAAATTTTAAAATACGCAATATATATTGTCAGCTGTTATCAGCTTATGTTATGAATTTATAATATTATTTAAAAATATTAAAATAGTGTAACCGAATAGCCAACAAAATAGTATAACCAAATAGCCAACCAACCGCATTTTTATGAAATTAAACTTTACATAGTTTTACGTTTGAATTTTATAATAGGTATTATAAAATTAATAAACACAGATTTAAATATACGGGTTAAACTAAATTAATCCCAAATAAAAATTTTTACATGGAAAAATATTAATTTTTTATGTTAAGTCTTACATTTTTTTTTAGTTTTATATGAAGTATTTTTTTTTTTAATTTGAATGATACCTGCATTTTAGCTACAGTAGTACATCATAGCATTTAACAGTTTCGACGAAACTGACAAAAATTGTTATGAATTATACTAAACAGATATATAATAATATTTTTTATGCTCATAATTAAATGAAAATAACGCATTGTCAAAATATGCTTTTCTTTTTTATAAATGGGTTTGAGAACCACTGCATTATCTTAAAGCTGTAGAAATATTTATCTGATTCAATAATTCTAAGTATTTCTATTGATTATTCGCACTAGTTTTTTTAATGAAGAACATGCATCTAATAGAAATTCAATCAAGTCAAATTTGCACGAAAAGAAAAAAAATGTAAAGTTATATGTCAAAGTCATCAAATTTCCAAAAAATCATTAATGCCACAGTAGTGCGGCTGTACACAGACTTTCCGCAAACCCTTAATATAACATGTCTTAAGTTCGCAAAATTTTCCCATCCACCAGTACAACATACACGAGCCTCCAAAGCTGTGTATACACAAAAGCAGGTTTGCTCAACGTCGGCCATAGTACAACACCGGCACCAACAGGCTACAGGTTAACAGCACTACTAAACTGAGTGAGGGAGGGTAGGAGGCAGAAAGCGGGAGATGTGCGAGTGCTGGCGCTCACTACTAACGATATTTCTCGGTCGTTCGTCCTCCCATTATTCTCCGAGAGTTCGGGGACACGAGGGGTAAAGCCTATAGGCCCGTGTGCATACACATACTTACTCGCTCTTCCCGACAACATTTGAAACACAATTACAGGCCGAATGGATTGTTCGCGACAAACCATATCATCTGCTTACACTGCGCGAAGTCAATTAGGAAACTGCTTGTGATAACGCGTTTTACGTAGCATAGGAGGCCGGAGGGAATATGCGAAGAGAACGAGTGAGTTTCAGATGCTTTTGCTAACCGAAAACTCGATTCTGATTGTTTCTCTTCCACGCGCGATGAGATATTTATAGTCTTGCAATGTGTTTGATTCCATTCAGCTACTTCCGTGATTATTTAAAAATTTTATCATCAATTAAAGTTAAATTTGATTATGCATTTTAGTTAAAATACGCCTGCTTCGTTTAAATTTATTGTTTTAGATGAATACTGCTGTTGGGCATTATTACAACGAATCGAATAATTTTGCAATTTTACGTATTCTGATTTCAATCAAAGGTTTTTATATTGGCAACATTAGTTATTTATTCAGTATTTTAATTACAATGATTTTCATTAATCTCATAAATATATCGGTTGTTATTCCTTTGTATGCAAAATAATATTCGATACTATTTATTTACTTAAATGAAGTGTTTGATTTAAGGATTTAAATATGTGTTCTCATAGCTATATAAACTTAATACAATCATTAAAATTGAGGTTGATATTAATCAAAGAAATTGCTCTATTAATAAGCATTACCTCCATAAATTCTAATTGAAAATACATTTCTAATTAATAATATTTCGAAGACCGTGTGAAGATATCAATTACGTACGTTTAACTGATTACATTTTTCAATTATTATTACTTACAGTGATTATACAGACTGTACAGTAGAGAAAAACATCGATGAAAAATGAATCAAATAATTTTGTTTTTATTACGTTTTACGCTTTTGCTAACAAAGGTTTTATTTAGTTAATTTGATTAATTGATCGGTAGAATAAAATAAAACCGTAACATTGTAAAATTTTGTAATTATTTAATTCCCATTCATATTTTAATACGGATACATTTGTACATAAACTCAATGGATTATTTATATGTAATTGAATCAATGTCACAATTTGCAATTTGTTCACATATGTCAATTCACGTTAGAACTAAGCTGTCTATATAGTGCTAACTGTAAAAATTTCTGCAATATTGTCAGTAAAAATAATCATTGTGAAATAAATGCTATTGTCGGTGAAATATGCGGTTAGTATATACCATTGAGTTGAAAATATGAAGAAAAAATTCACATTAAAAAAGCTCGCATTTAGTTTGTTATAATAAGAATGAGTTGCCAAAATAATGACTTTCTCGATCGTAAAAATAATAAATCCTAATGATTTTTTAGTAATGATCTCGAAATAAGTTTTAGCGGAATACAAATAATTTTCATTCTAATGTATTTTTCGAATAAATCAAATCAACTCTTGACTTTTTGCTGTATTTCCAATTAATTCAAGCATTAAGCATTAACAAAAATTTTAGTATATTCTCATTACTTGTTGACTGTCTAAAACTGCATATTTACAACACGATGAATCATCTTGTTTTATTATATATGTTAGACCAAAACCAAATATTTCAAATTTATGTTTTAAAATTATGAATCTTTTTTATTGCTGTTGGTTTGATAAATCTAAAATATAAAATATACATTACGTTTCAACTACAGAATTCATTATTAATTATTGTAATATAATTAGTATAATTATTAAACTATTAATTAGTATAATAATATCTGAAATAAAAATATTCGTTCATATTGTTCGTATATTTCATGCATATTATCCATGTGTGCGAGATCAATAAATCTCAACTATAAATCTTGATTTGCTTTCATAAGCGTAAATCATTAAAATTTGAAAAATAAACTCATTTGCATCTAAGAAATTAACGCGATTATTACTAATTTACATATTTTCTAGCTTTAATAAAAGTAAAGCCATGAAAGAAAAAAAGCTCGGTATTCTTGATCTAACCAAGCATGATTATTTGAACGAAATGAATGAAAAGCTTGGCAATCTAGACATCTACCTTGCGTTTTATCCACAAAGCTTTTCCTTTTTTTAATAAATCTGCCATTTGTTATTCACTTTCTCCGAAGCCGTATCTCGAAAGAATTCGTTATATTTCACTCGTGACAAAAGATCTTAGAGCACGGGTGGGTGCGGGTCGGATGGTAAAACAAGACGGAACGTGAGATGTTTTCATAAAATGTTGCGCGCGCCTTCGCTCCTCTCCTTGTCAAACGCATAAATCTTTAAGCAGGCAAAATTTTTTTTCTCCTTTCTCGCTCCTCTCCCTGTCTCTGTCTTTATAGTTTCGCTCATGAGTTATATACATGTGTACTTTCATTAAATCCTTCGCTCCGAAAATTTCTAGACTAGGATTTTTTGTAAGCAGTGTTTAAATTACAATGTGATTGAAGAATTTAAGTGTAAAGTGATTTGAATAAATTAGATAAAAAATAAAATTGAATCTTCAAATTTTTTAAAAATAAGTTCGAAAATAAAAAAAGATTTTGAAAATGCTTTTTGATCTATGTTTAAATTAAAGCAATCACTTATTTAGTCTTGATTGATAAAAAGTGAAAATAATCGCTGCCATAAGTTGTTTTTATGAGTCCTTGATTACCATCGTTAATATATGTTAATTTTCTAAAAGTTTTCAAATTCTACAATTTATATATTCAAAAAGAAAAATAATATAATGAAGAATAAAAGTATATCGGTAATGTAAAAAACGAGATCAAGAACATATCTTATTAGGTTTTCAAAAGGAGCTTTAAATTTCTCTTATATTGGTAAATATCTAAAAATTTAACAATAAAATTTTATATGAAAATGCTTTTATGAGAAACTTTTGAAATATGTTCGCAATATTTTTCAAATTATTTATTTTTATCAATCAAATACGGAAACTATGTGAAAAATATTTTACAATTAGTATAACTGACAATATTTAAAATTCGTGCAAAATATTTTGTTAAATAAAAAATATGAAAAATATCTATGATACTGTAATTATATATACAATAATTTTAACAGTATGTATTATTATTTTTTAAATATAGAATTTATCACGCATTATTTTATAGTTGTACATAAATTTTTTACATTATTTTTTTCAAATCAAAATAGTTTCTACTGAAAATTGTAAACAATTATTATAAATAATATAATCTTAAAACACGCATCAAGATAAAATTTTCTATTTTTATGAGCTTAATAAAAAAATTGCAATTTGACCAATTTAATCGTATTTAGTTTGATTGAAATGTAACAAATTGGAATTTAAAAACCCTTTTTTATAGCCAGCAGAAATGTTTTACAAAATGAAACATATAATATAAATAAACTAAATAATAAAATTTGTTATTGTATTTGAATAAGAACTTTGTTTGTTCTGATCTTTTTCACAATATTTTTTTCAGTAACCTTCACCTTGCAATTTCCATTGTTTCATAGGATGTAGAAAAATATTTTAACCCAACACCAGAAGTTTACTAATTTTTACGAACAAAGCCATAGTTTAACAGTTATTAAAAAATTCATCTTGATAAAAACTATTTATCGATAAAATATTTCATCGAAATCTCATACACCTCGAAAACTAATGGATAAGATCGATTTAAAAATTTATGACTTTGAAATGAAATCTGAAAATGGTCAAAAAGATTTATTGGAAAATATAGAAGGACGTTATAAATAAGATAACATCTCCTGATATAAAACGGTAGCTCGAGTTCAATACGCTTCATTCAAAAATTTAACGCGCGCGTGCAAAAGACACAGATAAAAGTTCATATGTATAAATAGTTGTTTCAAGTAATGTACCAAAGAAACCGCGCTTCATTAGCCACTGATAACCAAATGAAAGTCTTTTGAGGAAGTGTCTCGAGAAATTCCCAGAGAATTTCATGCCGGCAACCTCAATTCTAAAAGGAATCACAGTAGGAACCCTCAAATCAGTCACATTACTAAGACTTAAGTCTATCCGAAATAAAAGACTAATCTTGTGTTCTGGTTTTGTTGCGTTCATCCCCTTAAAGAACGTTACCTCGAATCAGGCATTGAAGATTCTCCAGTAGAGTACTGACAAGGCGTTTCAAGCCACAAATTTTTCTGCTTGCCCAGCTCGAAACAGCGAATGAAAACGTCATCGCTATCGTCAGGCCCTCCCCCTCATATACGTGCAAATGCGCGGAAAAACGTGCAAACCCATTTTGTGTAATGCAAGCATCTAAGAGCAAATTTCATTCCGCTTGATTCGTATATATAACGCATTCTAGGTGATAAAAATTATGACTCGAAAGCCGGAGCACAACTCGGTTGAAAGGGTCGTCGCAATCGTCGCAGTTGTCGCGTTGTTGGATTCGAGCACGAGAGATACACGAAGAGCTAGAGATGGAAGATACGGCAGTCGAGGAAACTCAATCCACGTATAAATCATGCCCGTTATCGATCAGTTCAGCTCCGTCAAGCTTCGATTCCGTTCTTTCCCACTCTTTCTCTCTGACGCTCGCTCTCCGTCCCTTAACAGGGAGTACTTTTCCTTCTCTTTTTCTCCCTCTAACTCTCCCTTTTCCAGCACCCATCAAAAATTCATCTTCTGGGATGGCAATAAACATGGACGCTGTAAAAATTCAAAGTATGCATCAAACTGTCATATGGTATCACATTTGTGCACATCTTGACTTGAAATTTTCGCTCCTGTGCACGTGCGAGATCCCGCCGTTACACATTTTTTCGCGCATCCTTTTCCTTGACTCGTATACAAGATTTTTTTCTCTTCTCAGGTGCAACTTCGGTTCTCCTGTATCTTTTTTCTATATGTAAGAAGCCATCCATCTTTGTTGCTTGTATTTGTTGCGAATCCGCGCATCAGCGATTTTTCTTTTGGTTGTATGATTTTACGTTCTTGGTTAGCATCTATCAATCCCGATGAGGGTCGAAAGTCTACCAGCAGTAGTTACGTCCTTAGTAAGTATAGGTGGAACCGAATCATCGCCACTGGTTGAGGACCCTTCCTTTTCCGTACTTTGAAATATGTGCGAACACTCGGATAAACTTGTTCACATTCTTATAAGTGCCATCCAAGAATATTGCGCTTTTCCATTTTTCAAGCACTTTATTTATATTTTACCTAATCTTCGATATCAACACGTATATATAAAAATTTTATTTAACTAATTATTTTACTTCAGCAGAAGCTTCTTTATTATCATCTCTCAAGCAAAATTTTAGTAAATTATAATGCACAAATGCTCCTCAATCTCTTAAGCTTATTATATTTAGATTTATAAAAATATATTTATTGTATTTCTTCGATAATCGATTTGACGATCCTTTAATTTTCATTATTAACACATAGTTTTTTTAATGATTATTAAAACTGATGTTTTAGTGCACAAAATATTTAAATTGAAATAATATGTTTAAACCATTTAATCCTTTAGAAATATTTAGAAATTTTTAAATAATTATAATAAATTGTTTGTTTATGTATCTATCCATAATTATTATTACTTACATACTAGATTTTAATTATATTACGCTCTAAAAGTAAATATTAAATATTACACATATACATAATTTAATTTCAGGGAGAGAATTTTTAATTTTCGAATGTATAAAAATAATTAAATATATTTTTTAAACGAAAATCTAATTATTTAACATTAATAAGCAAATTTTTGTAGTAAAAATTATTTTATAATACTTTAAAAATATTTTTTTAATATTTTGACAAAAATAATTTGTTTCATCTCATCTAAAAATACTTCTACTTTCGTTTAACATTATTTTGTAGTTTCAAATTTATCGAAAAGTTAATAAATCTATTTGAAATAAATACAAATTCTTGAAGAATTCAGAATAAAGAGGAATATCCGAACACAAAAATTGATATGTATACCCATTCAAATAATTATGAAAAATTCTTATCACTCGATAAAAAAGACGAATGATTAAAATTCAATGGAATGCAGGATAGCAAAGTCTCATGTTAAGTTTCTACATAAAAAAACTTCATGAAAAATGGACTTAAACAGCTCCCAAAAAGCCATTAATAAACGAAAAACAATTTCTTATTCAATGATTGACATCCGACATTTCGTTTTCAGTAGATCACGTCGAACTGTATACTGTGAGAGCTTTAAATCTAGGTCAAACACTTTCATTGCGCGTATTCTGAAGTATTACTTAAGCTCAGAAAAAACACGCGCTTCCCTCTCGCTTTCACTCCCTCTTCGCATCACTTCAAAAGACGAAGTGAGGATCCGACCGGAATTCTTAACGAGCAGGCTTATATACACACCTACATACAAGGCTCTTTATATATATAATCATGAGAAAATATTTATACGTATATATATATAAAGCCGCAACAAAATCGAAGTACCCCATGGCTTCACAGGCCCGTTATATGTAAATGAACCGATATGAGTCCCTGAGCCCTGAGCCTAATAAATGCTCCAATTTCATACGATACTGTACGTGTAGCGGCCAAAGAAGATCTCTTTGCTAAAGTATAGATGCGCCAGTAAGCGAACCGTGCAAGCCAATAAACTTTGGGGCTTTGAAAGTTTCAGCATGTTAATTTTTTAAAATACAAGAACTTGGAACCACTGCATCCTCAACTTTAATTAAAAATTCTCAGATACAGGAGAGGTTTTCAAATAACGACGTCATTCCCATCATGGAATCGATTGAAAATATATATGTAATTTGTAATGAATTCGACGAGTAGTAATATATACATATGCTATATATTTTACAACTGTACTATAGGATTCAATAAAAAATTTAAACTTATTTTTTTGAGTCAGTAATTTTAAGTTTGTAATTATATTAATATTTTATACAATAAATATAATGATTTTGTTTTTATATACTCTTAACTTGGAAGCATAAATATAACACCTACGTTACGTGTCAGCTATGTCTATACGTAAAAAGATAACGCTGTTAAAATGTTAATAATATTTAAATTCTTACAAAATATGTAATAATAATTTCTATTTATTATTTACTAACCAAGCGTTCCTTATTTTCATTTTCAAACGTAAAAGTACATATAATTATGCAGGTAATTTTAGAATAAATTATCAACATTTTCAGTTCACCAAACATATTGCGATTGATAATAATACTTGGCAAATTTAATTTTAAATTCAATATTAATTCTTACTAATTAAAAATAAATTCAATTGATAAATGTGAAATATACAAATAATTTCACAAAAAAATTTATTAATTATTCGAAAAATTCCTATTGCAACTTGTCAGCGAATTCTACGGAAAAAGATAGAAGATGCAGACTTCAAATATAAAGGTTAGTTACAAGTATACAAATGAACTGCCACGGATAATTAACAAAAATTAGTCGACGAGGTAATGAATCTAAAATGGTAATTTCGATTTATTTTTATAAATAATGCACGTAAAAGATAAAATATTCCTTGATTTAGACAAATAATAAACAAGTTAATGTTAGTCAAACTTTTAATTAGGTTATTTAGTATTTCTAAATACCTTAGTATTTTTTAGAAATTAGTGCTGAAATATAATTATGATACGAATGTAATAGTATTAATACGTATTTTAACAAAATCGACAAATATTTTTATATAATAATAAATACAACGTATAAAATAATAAAAGATTATAATTAAAAGAAAATGAGTTAAATTAACGAAAATGTACATATTCACACGTAACTTAAAAGTTAAAATAAGTTTTTTGGATATATAAAATCTTTAAAATAACTATTTGAAATTGTTCAAAAATTATTTATTTTTAGAAAAATTTAGATTAAATAATGGAAGAAATAAAAAATTACGTACTTTACTTCATAAAGTGTTGTTAGGATTATGAAATGCAGTTTAAAATATGCATTGCAGAAAGATTAAAAAATAGCAACGTAACAAGTAGTTCTAATGGAAAAACTAAAATATTGACAATTTTAAATAAACAAAAACCAAACTTAAAAGTTGATACTATTATCATCTATTTATACTTATAATAATTATTATTATTACTGCTACTGCTACTACTGCTACGACCTCTACTACCCTACGTTAGCACTACTGCTCTACGTATATATATTAGTATTACTACTGCAGATAATTATTCCTTAGTAACAAGTATCTGTAGTGATTATTCGAATAATGGAAACGTATTTGAGTTCTGAATACAGAAGGAAATACCTCAGTTCCAATAATACTTAAACAAATTTAATTAGTCGAAAACTATTGATCATTTAAATACTGCATTTGAGAATCTTTAAATTTCAACACTTATAATTATACAAACCATTACCAAATGCAACCATTCAAAAATTATAACTTAATAACTATCATGATTTTTCAACGATATAAAATTTAGATACATTTTTGCACAGAAAAAATTTCTATTCTTTTGTATACAAAAAATCTTTTTAGAAAATACTTAAATTAACAATAAACAAATATCAAGTAGAGTTTTTATTTTATATTTATACTTGAGTTAAGATTCGTAAAATCATTTATACAAATAAGATAGTAAAAACATACATGTTTCTTACACCTTGTTATACGATATATTTACTTACTTATTAAATTCTATATTTTTATATTACAGAAATATTTAAAAATTATTTGTAAATTATCTACTATATAGACTAGTTATTTTGAAAGAACTTTTAATAAATTAAATTTGATGAATATATATTTTTGTGAGTATTTAAACTATAGATTTTAATTACCAGTTCAATGAAATATAAGGTAAAATAAGTATTTAATTATAATTTAATAAAGTAACTAAAGTAATAAAGTACAATCGTTCAATTATAATATTAATTGATTGTATTAAATTTAGTCAATTTTTATTATAAAATGAAGTTTGTAACTTTATACAACAATTAAATTAGAAATGAAAATAAATATCTTGTAAAACAAATAAAAACAATATTAGATCGTGAAAGCTTCTAGTGTATATTTCACGTTTATTCGAACGAAAGAGTTACAAAATTTATACGAAGAAAATATTTAGAAAATATTATAATTTGTAACTCTCACAGATGTTTAATAACAACAAATGCACAAATTATACGACGTTGAAATATATACTTGTAAATATTCATTGAATTCATGTAACAGCAATCAATAAATGATATTTAATCTGCTATTTTGATAGTTAACATCATAATTGCGCATTACTTTAACAAAGTAAAATTAGAAAACAAGATCAAAACGCAGAGAACACTCGAATCAAGTGGTTCAATAGCACTAAATAGTAGGTTAAATTACACACTCTATTTTACAATATAGCCTAAAATACCAGTGGACTATTTTCCCTTGTTGAAAGGCTTAGTAAATACGCAGGCAACGTATCTCAACTAAAATCCCAATAGTCGTTGGGAGTGGGCTACAAATACACAAGTACGCGTACGAAAATTCTCTCGGCGCTCGGGAAAAGGTATGCGTAAGGTAGATATAAAAAAAGCGAAGCGTATAAACGCTGCATTGATGCGAGCGAACGCGTGAATATGTGATTTAGAGATGGATTCTTTGGAGGGATTACGGCTGCCCCGGCATGTAGACTTTTTATCCCCCCGCCCCGCGTGCCCGAACTCGTTTCAAGCGGGTGGACGAGCGAACGCGATAGCTTTTTTGGCGAATTGCTCGTTTCCGCTATCGCAGCCGTATGCAGGTATGTACATGCGTGCATGATCCCCTTCAATCGTTATATATCACTACTAACCTATTTTTATTAGTTTTCCTTGTTCATGGATGAGCAAATCTCTGGGTATACGTGAACGCCTAAATGACAATTTACATTCTACGAGTTTTTTGAAATTTCAACATCTTTTTGATAGGATTTCTCGATTCTCTTTGTAGGTTCTACATTTTATGATTTCAGTGTCATTTAATATGACAAATCATAACTTTGATATTGTTTTATTTTACATTTTTATTTTTGTTTAAACCTTTTCATCGTAAAACTTAGCAAATATATTTATATACTTTTGCAGCAATAAAATAGAGTATTGAATTTGGATTACTTTATGCGTACCAAATAAAATATAATAATGAGTTCTAGCTATATTTATCTATCGTCAAAATGAAAAAAACTACTTTTTAACGACATCTCGAATTTAAAAATGTTACTTTATTGACATTATATTGTTTCTTACAGTATAGTAAATTTTTTTTGTATTTACTAGTTTTCATTGAATTATATATAGATAGATTTAATTTTGATCTTTATAGTCAATTTAGTATGCAATAATGTGTCAAGTAAACTATAAACATTTGTAATTTTATTTATACTTAAATAATGTTGGGAATTTTATAGTCACGTCATCGGTCATAAGTTACGGTATTGAATTTAGCATAATGTTCTTATTGGATATGTAAAAAAATATAGGATTTTAATTTTGCTAAAAAATCTAATAAACTTGTATTTCAATATTTAATAAAAAAAAATTCATGAAATAAAACAAAATTCAACCTTATTAGCTAGAAAAAGTTTAATAGAAGATCAATAATATTGTATTAGAATAGATATGTAAAAATGTTAAAATGGTGCATTTTTCAGTGAAGTTTTATAAATGTTTTTTTAATTTTCCTATGGGTGAAAGATAAAATATTATATGAAAAATATTTTTAACATTTTAAGCAATATTTTTAAAAGTTTAAAACAATATTAAATAATAATTTAATATATACACACTTGATTCGACTTCGACACTTGAAATGAATAAATGTATCGTAGATTAAGTTAAGTAATACGTTACAAAAATTAGTATTCAAATAAAATTTTATCTAAATGGATTACTCAATAAATTTACCTTGCCTTGATGTAAAATGCTAAGTGGTTTAAATAATTTAATATTTTTCGTGACTTAAATTTAAATTTAAAGTAAATCTTGTTTCTATAGTGGAAACGAATTTCTATTATTCACTCTTAATATAGAAGTGATCTATCAAATGCCATTTAAGAAGAAATTTATTAGAAAATGCTTTAATTAATTTGTAATATTAAAACGACAAATTTCTTAAGCTTTTGATTAAATTCATTTTCTTAGGTAAGTGATAAGGTTTCACGAGAAAGTGTCAAAATAAATTTAAGTAAATTAATTCATGAATATTTTAAGCATTAGGAGTATTTAAAATGAAAATTATTCTATACAATCTTTTTTTAATTATATATATGAATTGAAGAATATAAAACATAATAAATTTCATAAGTTGATAAAAAAAAATTACTATCCATGTTATTAAACATTTATTATTAAAATTAAGCTTTTGCACATTATAATTAAATTGGAAAAATTAGATACAGATAGAAGCATTCAACAAAAACTTTAACTTTATAAATTAAATGAACTATAATTTAATTTGTAAACAGTAAATGTAATGAATAAATTTCAACACTTGTATTACTATTGTGTTTATAAGTTTAATAAAATTTTAAAAAATAAACATATTTATTTATGTATCAAAAATCTTATGAAACACGTATAAATACATTTTTTATTAAAATTATTAAAAAATTTTATAAAACTGATCTGGTAAAATATTTCATAATAATTAAAATTAAAATTTTTTTTAAAAACAAAAAAGCATTACGATAAATACAACATGAAACAAAGTTGTTTTGTTTGTGTGGAATTATTCTATATATTCTACATAAAAATTATGCCACATTATCATTTGATAAAAAATCTATGTCATGTACTTTTTATAGTTACAATTATAAGATTAGGTGATTTTATAATACATATATTTTTTTACTAACATTTTAAAATTAATATTTAAAATTTTTTATACATTTTTCATACATTACTCATTTTTACCATAACAACTTGAAGTTTTATGCAATATTTTATCTATTCATCATTTACAGAATACAAACATTATTTTTTATAAATCCTCATAATAATTTATATAATAAATGAATATTACCCTTATAAAAAGTAAAAAAGATTTTTATCCTTCTAATAGAGTTAAAATGCTAAATATAAAAGTTAAATTTGAAAACATTATTTTTGGTCGTAATTTAAAACTGATAAAAAATTACTTGAAGAATTAAAAAAACCAATAAATATCAATATAAAATTAGCATATATTTTGTATTGTTTTTAAAATTTATATAGTATTTATAAAAAATTGAAATTGACAAACAAAATATTTTAAAAAACCTATTTACTAACTAAACTATTTACTTATTATCATATCTATGTATATATTTTTATATATATATATATATATAAAAAGTCAAAAAAAATATTAGAAGTTCTACTTTTCGAATAATCTCAAGAATATTTAACAAAATATAGTATAAAAAGTGATTATTTCATCTAATTATTATAATCATTTTCTATTCGAAAATTTGAGCAATTATCAACGAATAAATATATAATAAATCTATTAAATATTATATAATTTCAGAAATGATGCATAACTTCAATTAAATCGGATAGTATCAGAAAAATACTTTAAGTAAATAAGATAATTACGCGGAAAAGACCTGTATATATAACTAAAAGTTCAATGCTTGTGTTTAAAAATGTCTTTTTTACAAATTTTTATAAATTTCTTCTCCTTGGTGACGTGTTACTCTTTTTTTACACACATATTGGAGCACACGTATATTGGAACATTGTAGATGCAATTTTTTTTTCATCCGTTATCGCGAAATTTATGTCGAGCTGATTCATGCGAAAGTGTAAAAGGCGTATTATTTTTGCTTGGTGATTACGTGCACGAATGGACACGTTGAACAATTTTCTGATGGATCACGAGACAATGCGTTAGATCATTGATGCTTGGTATTAATACTTTTTATTCTCTGTTTCTTTATATCTTCTCCTCTCTATTTTTCGTTTACCTTTATTTCTCGTTTTTACGTCAATAAATTTAAATAGATATTTTTCGACTTAGAAAAAGGATGGATTAATCAGAGATAAGAGAAAAAGAAGAAAACTGACCTCTTGAAGTACTTTGGAGCTGATCAACTATGAAAAATTAAGTGCTGATATATTTCGCAAAAGTAAAAGATACTGTACAAATTTGGATTTCGTAATTACAACTTCACAAGCTTCGAGAACTATTTTTAATCTCTCGTATTTGATTAAGTAATTTATAAATTTAACTCAAGAAAAATATCTTATATCATTTATTTAATACTTTACTGTAAAATCTACTTTAAGTATAGAATAAAACAGAAATCGGTGGATATATTGATTTTTAATATACTTTGACGTACTTTCATATTTTCTAAGCACATAATTTTAATTTCAAAATAATTTAATGTTTGACATCCTTGAGTACCTTTTTCCTAAAAAGAGCAAAAGAAAAAAGAAACAAAATGCTTGTTCCCGCTCACAAAATTAATACATCAACCCATTTTATAACGTTTTCCTCTTATAACTATCAGATTTCATATGAGCAAAATGAATTACTCTTTCCATTTTTCTGAGAACATGCTAGATGGTCTATGAACGATTGCCCTGAAAGCGCGTCTTCGAAACGCAGAGAACCCCCATAATACAGAAGCATCTGACGCAAGAATCAAGAAATAAAAGGTGAAGCATCGATACGAATTGGAAGTAAATCGATGGCGAACATCTCCCACAAGATAATTCGCTGTGAGGCGGTCTGGAAGATTCGTTGATACGCGGGCTGAGGCAGGATCAACGACGCTTGCGCACCATCCGCTTGGATGGCAATCTCGTCGGAAGCACGCAGCTTACACCGAACTTACTGTGCAATCGAGCGAGCTTTCTTCTTTTTCAATGACTCTCGGCCTCATAATAACGCATCGCATAACGCATTTCCGTGCTTTCTCTCGCTTCCTCTCTTTCTATCTTCCTCGGTTTCTTTCTTTTTGTCGATGTAAGTCTACAGCTCGTATCGTGTACGATGGGAGTGATCTCGTACTTGTCTCCGTCTCGTCTAACCGCTTGCGTCTCTGCGAAAAAGCTCATTCCTGTACTCCAACCTCGTCTCATTCTTTATCAGTATCTTTCTCGTTGCTCGTCTTCGGGAGAGGATGCCAACCGAACGAGATTTCTGTCGCAGTCGACACGATGCAACAGAACGAGATACAGTGGCTGTGTCTCGCTTGAAACAATGCAATCTCGGAATGGATAGCGAATGAGAATCTACAATGAACCAACACCTGCATCCATAACTATTATATTTCTATAGCCTAATGTCATAATTCTTATCACATAAATATTATTCGTGAATAATAGAATAACGAATAAGTGCTTAATTTTCGTTTTCAGTAATCTTTAAATCTTTATCTTTAATAACTAGGCCACGAGTACAATATTTAGTAATATCTTTACTTCGTCTTATTCCAAGAAAAATGACCTGCTTACGTTCAAAATATAAAAAATAGCATAGAATATTTTTATTTTTTTTTATTTAATTCAAATTTATATACGTCTGGAAAAGCAATTTAAGTTCTTGTTAGATACCAATGTAACATGAAAGAAAATTCAATAAATGTAAGAAATGTAAATAATATCAACTAAGGAATACCAGATACACCGATCAAGTGTAGATCCTTATGTAGATTCAATAAACAGTTTAATAAGAAATTAATTTTATTTCAGATCTAAAAATTGTAATAAAATGTTTAGAGTAAAATACTTTTCATTGAATAAGCTTAATGTTGACCGTCTGAGATTATCTTTGAAAAGAACAAGTGAAAAATAATGAAAGTTTATGTTACGCTTGATAACTCATCAGTCATACTCTTTCAATATTTGGACTGTTCGTTTTAGATTTCAGCCGTCTTGACATATTTCATATCTAATAACATATATGATAATACCTCCCCCACCGATTTTCCCTCTTTTTCTCTCACTTTTAAACGCGTGCAGACACGCGCGAGTACAAACACCATTCCTTATGTATAGAGCAGCTCGTGCTCCCGCGTCAAACTCATTCCTCCATATTTACTCCCGCGCTTATACACCTGTACAAGCTTGTTTACATACTGCCACCATCATCCCGTAATATGACACTAACACATGCACCCATTAACGTTCTCCCACACGGTTAGAGGGGCCCCACCTCCCTTTGGCCTTATTTAAGCGCACACAATGGCAGCTATACATAATACAGCCAGGCACGTCGGCCGCTTGCATTTGTGTTTTCGATGCGTCTGTGATTTCCTGGAAACGAGCGGACACACAGGAGTCGAGGGCCCGCGCGCATGTGCGAGGGCTTCCGTATGCGGGACCGGTGCGCGCGTCAGGACATTATCGGATTATGCTTCGATTATCGCTTACCGTCAGCTCTCTCGCTTTATCGATAAGAGCGCGCCGCGCTACTGCCGCCGACCTAAGCAAGCACAACCGTTGTTTCCTCGGCTCCTTTAACGGCTAAAGCTGCTGCAACCCATACGCGCAGCCGTTGTAAATTCACCGCTTACAAAAGTGGCTGCCCCAACCCCCGAGCCCGATTCCTCGGTTGTTTGCGTTTCTTTATAGCGGCGACAAAGTCGCGCACCACTCACCTGAACTGAACATTATCCACGATTAACGGCGAAACGTACCCCCAACGTTTTTAAGCGCCCGAAGCGTGTACGTGTAGCATCGGACCAGCGCTTCTGCGGAATAACTGTGTGGGGTTGTAAATTTGCTCGTTAATATCGAGCAAATTGCTCGAATCTCTTACCAAACATGCTGCTGTAGCTACTTGCAATCAAAAATCTTGCAGTCAAGGCTTTTACGGGAAAAAATTCAAATGTTTTATCCCCTTAACGCTGCTCTCGGAAAATTCAGAATTTTGCGTGCACTACAATTATTTTTAATGTATTGATGTCTGAATTAAGAAAACTAAACGTAAGAAGAAAGATAAGATTGCGAACACAATTTCTTATATCTTTCATACTTATTATCTTCTATGACAGGAGTTAGTAGATTATTTTCAACTTCCAAACTTGTCATTCTATATAAGTATAATACCTGTCATAATCTACAGTTTTTTCTGCCTTAGTTAAAATATATATAAAATCGGTAGCGGTTATGAATAGATAAAAATACCATTCTAATAAATAATTTTAGTATTATAAGAACATAAAACCCACATAATTAAAATTAGTTTTTTAAATATAAAATATAAATATTGGCGTAAAAAATTGAAAATCTTAATTTATTTAATTATTTAACTAGATGTAAAAACTGATTGCAACTATACGTTCAATCATTGTCTTTTAATGTCAAAAACTATTTACTTTTCCACTTCTAATGTATGAGATTTCATAAAATTAAACAATTTTCCGCCATCTGGGCACTATATCCACATGTGGGATGTGAATATGCTTCGTAGAAAAGAAAAACTGATGCAAATTTCTAGCCGGCAAAAAAGTAGAAATCCTTCTCTCACACGCGCATCGGAAAATCCTCGTGCGCTTGACTTTTTGTAGTGCATTCGCATTCTCGTATTTCTCGGGCGCGCGTCGCACGAGTGGGAACCTCTCACCAAGCTCCGCCGATATTACAAGTTCCGAGGCGCGAAGTACTTGCTCCGAGAAAAGCTCAAGATCGTGAGCTCGAATATTGAAAATACGTCGGTGCCTCGCGCTCAGCCTAGAGAGAACCAGGACTTGTGACACTGAGTTCTTGGCGTGCTCGCGGAAACTGATATTAAACGTAGCACTGGTGCCTCGCTTTTGCCTTTTTACGCTTTCCTTTTATTGCCAACGTCGTCGTTTTGAAATCCAAGAGCTTACCTGATGCTACAAAAGCACCTCGTCTCGGTGCTGTTTCGCATGTACGAGAGAAACCGAGAGAAAGAGAACGGAGAGAGAGAACGTAGCTGAGCCCGGAGATTTACACTTGGACGCGCGCTCTGGGCATTAGTTTACCTTCTGACACGCTCGACGCATCGGATTTACGATCGCGTAGACGAGCGATGAAATCGGCACTCGTGCCAGCGATTGAAATGGGATTTAATTAGGATAGCCGTGACGCATCGACTGAGAAACGAGTTCGCTTCCTGGCTCACGAACGCGAGTTTTTGTGATCAAAGTGCTATAAATCTTACTAATAAAAGAAAATGAGAGTCTTTCCGGAGCTCCGTCTTTCTCGTTTTCCTTCATCAGTGCAGTATTGCAAATCCGGTGAAAAGAAAAGCATAGGAGACTAGAAAAGAGAGGAAAAAATAATACTTAAGAAAGGAGAAAAATACAGAGTAAAGTATTGCTCGGCGATAGTCTAATTGCCTTGAAAATCGCATACAAAAGCTCCGGCGTTCGGGCAAAGTAGTTCAATCTTCCTCGAGAGAACGGCAAGACCCCGGGGCACAAAGCTTCAGTTGGCCTTCAGCTGTTAGCTCGCCTATGGGCTTTACCCTATTCAGCCCTCGTTTTTCCTTCTCCTGGGAGATTGGGGAGGTGGAAAGCCTTCTTGAAGTGAGCCGCGGTGAAAACCGCTGCCACCGCCGTCGCGTAAGTCACTAACTCGAGCCGTCCTCACCAGGATGTAAATTAACGCTCGTTAGTCGAGAATCAATGAGCGGGTAATAAAGAAGAAGCGCCCCCTACACTCCCGCATCCCTAATGGAAAGCTTTAGTAAGCGGTTGTCGAGATTTCAGAAAAAGCGTGACTATGGAACGAGGATGTGGGAAACTAAAAAAAGATAGGAAAACGGGACGTGCACTACTCATGTCTAGCGGTGAAATGGGTATAGAAAATAAAATGAGCGAAAACGATTTGCTGAACGTCTCATACTATATTTCAATATTTGAGATTAGGCTTTTCTAAAAAATGTACGTCGAAATCTTTGCTGAGGAAAATCTTATTTCTGTCGATAAAAATTGAGGATTTTTAATTGAAAGACTTTTGTTCTCTTTTGCATATTTTATTTTTTATAGACTTTAATTTTTATTTGTTTATGTATCTCTTAGAAATCAGAAGTTTGTAATAGCTTTTACAACTTTTCTTGTTATATCTCAGAAGCATTTAATTTACTTCATAATCTATATCTTTACGTATACCGTGAATCGCTATATTATAAAAATTATTAATGCTAATATTATCAAGGTAAACGATATTGATTTGATACAAAAAGATAACTTCTTCAAAGTTTCAGCCGTCTCATGAATATTTATAACTCCAGAATAATGTAAACTTTACTATGGCATATTCAGTTGAACTTCATGTAATATTTGAAATTTACTAATGTAAACAGCAATTAGCTAAACTTATATTTTCACAAAAAAGAAACTCAATTTTTTTTAGACAAAATTTTATGTTTTCTTTTGAATTAATTTTTTAATTAACTGTGCATTCGCATACCACAAATATTAATCTTATAAATATGAACGATTCATGAAATTAATATGAGTATATACTTTTTATCATTTCGTTCTATAACTCGTGCAATAATTTAATATTGGGAAACTGAGACGCACGTGAAACGAGAATTAATAAAGAACTACATAAATAAATTATAAATTCATTACAGTTCATTATTTTTCATTGGACACTTCAACGTATAATTTTAATCGAGATATTTTCATGAAAAGTATAATTTGCATTTAAATGTACATTTATGATTGTTCATAAGAAAGAAAAATATATTACAGATCAAATTTTTTAAATTATTTATTTTCCTTGTTTTCATTTTTATACAATTATCAACGTAATTCTATTCTTTTTTTTAAATTTATAATTTTTGTCAAATAAAATGTATGGTCGATACCTAAATATCTTATAGTAAGTGTTAAATAATAGTAATATTATTATTATTTTAATTATTAATTTTTATTAATAATTAAATTAAATAATAGCAATACAAAATGGAGTTCAACGGTTATTGCTTAATTATTAATTGTATTAAAGCAGTATTATGTAAATCTGGAGAATAGGAAATCTCAAATATTGTTTGTGAATACTTAATGATTTTCTATGTAAATATGTAAACTCAATTATAATTGTATTAACCTTGACTTCTGAAATCATAATTCTAATTCACAAATATAAAATTACAATAAACATTTGATATTACTTAAATATTAATACTATAAATACAAATCTTGGCCATTTTCAGCAATTTATTATATTATCGCTTATTATTATTGAAAAGTGGCATGTTTAAGATTTTTGTTAACAATTTAAAAATATGAATATACGTGGCGTTTATTTTAGAAATAGATTAAAAAAGTTAAATACAAATTACGATATATTTTTATTCACAAATATACGTAATAAACAAATAGAATTTCATATAAAATAATGTATTACATGAGATCATATTATATTAAAATAAGTTACCTATTTGATTTCACATATTTTTAATTAAATTATTTAAATATAAACCTTAAATTTCATCAGAAATTAAATTATGTTCTTATCATAAAATAATAAATTAAATCACTATGTATTTACTATAAAATTTATTTCTCCATTTTCTATCCTTGTATGCAAAGAAATTTGAAAACTCATTTAACATACAATAGTTATAACAATAAACAAAAATTTCAATAAAATTTTAGTCTTAAGGTTTATTATCAAATATAATTAATATATATGTGTATGTACAACTTTTTTGCATTTATCTTAGAATCCTGACATAATAAGTGACTTTTGCAGTCTGATTTGGATTTAGTAGATACAGTAACATGGAATATCACTCTTGGTTTTCAAATGAAAGAAGACCCTGGGTCTGAGTTATCAATGACTGCAAGGAAGACATTTGGTTATAAAATATTTTAACATTTATGTGTAACTGTACATAAATCAAAGATATAACAGTGGAAAATATGCAAATGTAAGAAAAAGTTGACATTTTTCATCACAGCTGAATAAATAGTTAGAATAAAATGTAAATAATACCGAAGGTAAAAAAAACCATTTTCTAAAATATAATGTACAAAGTTAAAAGGAGATAAAATCCCTCAAATTGATAATAAATATTTAATAAAAATTTTTAAAGAATAGGCTTATAATGTTTTGTATACATAACTACTTAAATAGTAATGGTTACTTCATAGCAATTTACAGAATTCGACAAGATGTTGTTTACGTAAAATCTTAAAATATTTAAACGAGTGTTAAAAGTGACTCTGTGATATATCATTCTCCGTTAACTTTAGATGCTTGAAAAAATTGTCTAACCTTCATGATGGACTTTAGGAAGAGAAATTACAGAAGAGCAAAACAACATGATAGCGAGACAGTCTAAAAGGAAAACGGAAGTTTATGGGAAAGCGCAGTGCGGCTACACGGTTTAACAGTCTCTCTGGATCTGGTGCCAGAGTTGTTGTCGTTGGAAGGGCACGAAAGAGTGTGCAAAAGAGAGCGAGAGAGTGAGAGATAAAATTGAAGATCGAGACGCTGGCGGCGACGCTTAATGGATGACATTTGGGGTGGTGTCGATGGATGGGGAAAGGGCGTGTAGTGGGCACCGATTTCGTGAAAAACAGTTCGCAGCGTGAAACCGATGTTTGGAGACCACCTACGCTCGCACTCGCGCTTTACAACTTGTTAGTGCGCGAGAGAGAAGAAAAGTTACTTTCCATTCTGTCCTTCTTTCAACCGACTCGCTTTTCGCTTACTCTAACTTTATCTCTATCTCTCTGTATCTCTTTCTCGCTTTTTATCGATGGACGTCCGGGTGGGCGCCTCTCTTAATCTTCCACCGCGACGCTAGCTTTTTACCCTTTTCATCGGAGGAGGCGCTGAAAAGTGTTTCGTATATGGGTCATTTGTATCGACGTCCGTTTACTCGATGAAAGTTTAGCTTTGAAAATAACGCTAACGCAATCCAGAGATAGAGATGCAGAAAGAGAACAATACATAAAGAGTAAGAGAGTGTATTAGAACGTCATGGCTATTTACTTTTGTTAATATTTATAATACACCAGAAATCTTACTATTAGTGCTTTTATGTTAAACTTTAAATGAAATAACGGATAAAGACTATCTATTGAATTTTTTAAACGATTGACTTGGATAATTTACCGGTGAAAAACGTGTATTATAATATATTTCATAATAAATATAACTGTAGGTGTAATATGTTACATATAAAATTAGGAGTGTATATCAACAATTTTTTTTCTATCGACCTATATGTGCGATATATTCCTATAATTATATTTTTATCTTAATTTGTCTCACTTTGCAAAGAATTAATTTTAAGGAGCATAAATACTAGAATTTTAATTAATTTATTTATTCGGATCATAGTAAGTTATTCTTAAATTAAGTTATTAAATTTAATATTTGTTCAAATGGTTTGAATAATATATTTATCAAATGCTAATATTCCAAAACTTTTTCGAATATTTTAAAATCATTTCCAAATAGATATATAGTCTATTTTTATTTAAAAATTAAAATTATTCAATTTTATTCATGATTATAATTTTAGTAACCAATATTTATGTTAAAAAAATTATAAAAATGATAATTATGTAAGCCAAAGAATAAAATATTCTTGTATTATTTTCAGAGTAAAAAACTGTTTGGTTAAAATATAAATTTGGTTTATAGTTGATTTATTATATTTTATACAATTATATACGAATTCTTTTTACAATAGTTTATATTTTATAACATTTATAAAAAAAATAATAAATTAGAAAAACAAATTTTGTTAACATACTGTCTTATATGATTATTTTATTATTAATTTTATGTTGTAGAATTTAGTTTGAATCTAAATTATATTAATATAATACTTGATAAAACAGGTAAGACAATACAATGACCGTTCTCATTTATGATGTCGTTTATATAAAAATTATGACAACTTTTTGTATTTTACATTTATTTTTTAGATAATAAATAAAATGGATATAAAAAGTAAGTTATTCATATAAAATTTATATAAGAATAAATAACTACTTATAATGAAAAAAGATTTATATGATAATAATTGAAAAATTAAATGTTTTTATTAAAAACAACATTTTTAATAAATGATTTCAAGATTTATTTTACTAAAAAAAAAATGTTCAAACTAATCAATTCTACAATATTTAATATTTTCGTCGCTTAGTGTATTTAAAATATATAATATATCAATATAAAAGTTTAATCTTTTTTCTCTATAATACATTTCTTTATTCTATGTATAAAATTTATTTAACACAAATAAACAATTTTAATAAATTTAATAATGGTAACTAATGAGATAAAAACGTTAAAAAATTTTTATAGTAAGTTTCGAATAAAACTTAAACATATTGAATATATAATATTCATTAAAAGTTTAAAGATAAAGTATTGTCAGAGAAATAAGAGACAAACATTACATTTTAAACAATATTGTTTAATTACCTTTGACTAATTTAATGAGTTATTTAGTAGATTTTATAATACTTTTATACATGAATATTGCAGTTTCTAAAATTTGTTGTTCAAATTGTCTAATAGAGAAATATTCTATTATATTTAGATTATTAATTATAATAAACAAAGATGCTTTAACAAATCTTACTTTTTTTAAATTTAATTTATTATTATTTTTAATATATTTAAATTCGACTTTCAACATTTCTTATTTAGAGCTAACTATCAAATATATTATATTATATCTGAAATTTCATTTAAATAGATTTTAATTTTATCTATTGATGTAAGTGTTATATAAAAAAAATCAATTTTCTATTTTTAACAATATTACCAATACTTTTATAATTTATTATCAATTTCTGAATATCATATTAGATAATACTTAGCAATATTGTAATAATTTATAAACAGAATAAAAAGTACATATTTTCTTTAAATTTATTTATAAAGTTTAGCAGATATAAGCGTAAAAATTTCTAAAAAATAATGAAATGATTATAATGTTCATCTCAATTTCGGATATAATATTTACAAATATTAATATTGTACTTACCAAGAAAGGAGAAATCGAAAGACATCAATACATTTTAACTATATTGAATAAACTCTTCAAATACGTTAAAAAGATATTTTAATAGAAATAAATTCAACAAATTGAATATCAATTCAATTAATTATTAAAAAGAAAACTAAAAGATATTTCAGAATAATTTAAAAAAATTAATTTAAATTCGATTTTAATATAAAACTTATGATTCTCTAATATATTTTTCAACTGAATAAAGTATTATAAAATAATAAACATGTTGCCATTATTTAATAGAAAATAATTCATTATTTTATTAAGAATAATTAAAAAATCTGATTTGAAAATGAAAATCACTAATGTAGGCATAAAAATCATCCATTATACAATATATTTCCATTTAATATTAAATATTTTTATTTACATTCTACAAACTGAATTTTTCAATAATCGAGAATAAAATATTTCAATTAGTTCAACTTTGAGGTTATCCAGCTATTATCGAAAAAAATTACTGGTTTATATAGACGACCTATTTTATTTTTATTTAAAGAAATTATTTTAAAATACTTCTTTCAAGTAAGATAATATTTCGCGAAAGATGAAATTTTTATGTTTTAAGGTCAGATTGTTTAGTTGTGCCTGAGTGGGAAATCAAAGTGTCAGATATTTTTCAAATTTCAAGTCATAAAACAGCAGGATGCCTTTTTCTTGTAAAAAGTATTATTTTTCTTTTCAAGAATTTTTTATCACCATCATATTTCATATTTTTTTAACTTTATAATTTATTCTTAAAAATTGAGGAAAATATAATATTGAAATACACTGACACAAAAGAATCACAATTAAATAGAAAAATAAGGCTCAATGCTTGTAAGTAAATCAAATAAACAAAGTTAATCTCGAATCTTTCAGTAACAAAATGTTTAAATTACTCAAAGATTTTATATATGTACTTTATTTCAATTTAAAAATTCAATTAATATTCTTAGATAATTATTCAAAAACAGTTCATTATAAATTTTTAAATCTTTCATTTAAGTCAACAAACAAAATTATTTTTGAAACTTAGATATTATAAACATGTATTTTATTTCATAATAATAAATAAATTTGATAATACAATTATATTTCTATTTCATTATATTAAAATTATATATACTATTAGCTTATTTTATATGAACATTAAAAAAAAAACTATTTTAGACGAATAATAAATGCAAAATTTATCAGCTATATCATGTAAATGTAAAATAATTTTTAAATATACAGTTTTTCATTTTGTAGAAACTTTTATTATATTTTTTAATTCAATATTTTGATATAATCAATAAGTTATTTTTTATATTAGTGTCTTTTTGGGTTATGTAGAATTAGGGTATATTAAATAATGAGAAATGTATTAAATATTAGGAAAAAAATTTAAAAAAGAACTGAAAATTTTTTGTATTTATAGTAATATATCATTTTCTTTTTAATAATTCACAATAATCTTTTATAAGTAAAACGGCAATCTTATGCATTGAATTCAATGTTTATAAAAACTAACTATAAAATATAAAATATAAGAAATTTTTTTAAAAGAATTACTGATATGATATAATATTTGGAATTTAATATATAAAAATTATTAATAACTGTAGCTATAAAATAACTGGTTATTAATAATTTCTAAGATATTTTATGACTTTTTCTCACTAAATCATATTTACTTGTAAATGGGTGCGCGTAAGCTCAAGAATAATACATTTTCTCTCTTTTATTCTTTCGCACTTATTCACAAACGTATCCGCGCAAATGCACGCACAACATACAAAAACATCTATACTCATTGAGTTGAAATACTGCGTTGTTAGAAATAATTAATATTTTCTATAATTTTGTAATTTAAAAATATGCTGTATATATAATAAATATCCTAAAAATTCCATTTCTCAAGTTTTAATTTAATTTCTTAAAATTGAATTTGTTTAATTATTCGAATTACAATACCTAAAATTTTTGTCTAACTCAAATAAAAAATAATATTATTTAAATTTAAAATCAATATAATATAATAATTTAAACTGTACATTTGTCATTTATAAATATGATCAATCACTAGTAATCGGTGTGTATTTTATAGATATAACTCTGCTTGGGATTAGTTTTGACATATTAACCTTTGACAAATCAAAAAATATATATGGTTCACAAACGTTGCTATAAATTTTGTCAAAATTATTTACTTTAAATTCATAATTCTTATTTTCATAATTGTTATCAATTCTATGGATATTTATATGTGAAACTTAATTTTTTAAAGTTGTCTATCTAAAAATATAATTACGTATTAGTCACTCAGCAATAAACTTGCTATCTAATTATACCTAACTTTTTATGTATGATTTATTATCTTATATATATATATATATATAATTGAAAAATAATACAAGATTTCTTATCAAATATTTTAAAATTTCTTTCAAAGTTTAAAAATATATAAATTAACTCAAAAATATTTCATAATATCTTTAAAAACATAGAGATTTAAACATTTTCTTTGATAAAAGAATTTTTCAAACTAAAAATTGTAACATTGCTTTAAGTAATTCATTGTAATATTTTATATTATGCACAATCATTTCATTTAAAAAAATGAAGTTTATAAATTCTTATGTGTGAAAGTTATGATTTAATTCTTTTATACTAAATAAATAATTGTGCAATGGTTATTTAAAGTTATTAAATTTATATTTTTTTAATTTAAAATGAAATGCAAATATAATTCATATTTTTAAAAATCAGAAGATTTTTAATAAATTTTTTTTAATTACTTTAATTAAAAAATTCAATGTTATCTTTATTAACATAAAATTAAAAAATTATAGTTTAGACGAATATGACTATTTAAAACAATCTAATATAAAGAAAATCGTTAAATAGCCTATTATTAATTTTAAAACATAGACAAATTATTAATAATTATTTAATTATTACAAATAATTTGCTTTTATATAATATAACAAAATAAATTTAACATAAATTGATAAATAAAATTAATTCAATTATTACGAAAAAGTACATTAAAGTTATAGTAATAGTATTATAAAATAATGAATACTTATTACTACTAATAAAGATTTAAAGACATTTTTTTTTAATTTTTTTTATGAAAGTACATTTTATTAGTAATTTGATAAACTACATGAAAATAATAATAAACTTTTAATTTAATAAAGCTAAAATATAGAAGATTTATCGTATAATACTACAGGTATTTACATATAATACAACAAAAACTAAGGAAGTTTTGTGCTCAATATGGTCTTAAGTACCGCATAAAATATATTTTATTATATAAAAATAACGTCAATTTATGGAAAAACGTATGTATATATATATATATAATGTATATTAAATTAAAAAAGCTGTAATCTACTCTATTTTTAAATACTATCTTGTCTGTCCGTGATGGATAGTTATTATTAATATAAATAAAATTAAGATGAATAAATTAATATTAAATTAAAAATATTTATTTACTCCTAATTTTAAACACTTTTTACCATAATTACTTTTTCATAAAATAGAGGAAAGTAATATTAGCTTTGTAAATACAAAATAAAAACAAAAACCTAAAAGAAAATTATTTCAAAAATTTTATTTTATAATTATAAACATTTCGTATTATAAACATAATTTTATGTAAAAGTTATACATAAATTTAGAAAATTCAAAAAGATTTAAAAACATTTTGAATAACGAAAAGTTTATTTATTTTATTAAAATAAAATATCTGTTAATTAAATAAAATAAAATTATAAAAATACTATACTTTATTACCATATTATAATACATTTATAGCTAGACATTTAAAGCTATAACATATTTATTATTTTAATTATTAATATTCTAATTAGATACCTTTTGTTCTAATTTATATACTTAACTTTAATCGTGTAATTGTATAACCTCGAAACTGCCTTTGTTACAAACTTCTATTATATGAACAATTAAATTTGTAAGATTTAGCTTGATTTGAGTTGTGTACATTAATGCTATAGTAAGTTTTAAACTAAAAGTTAAAAATCTTATAAGACATGCTGGTATTAAATATTTTAATTTATTTTTTTTGGTTAACATTTTTAAAAATTATTATGCAGTCTTAAAATTTCCATATCGTGTAAAGCATCTTTTTAAATTTTGTATTTCAGGATGCATCAAAAGTTAAATAGATGTATATTTTTATAAAACTATTATGCTACTAATAAAGTAGAAAATTATTTTTAATCTACAAAACATTTTCACCGCATAAGAAATATATTAGCAATAATTCGAATATTACTTAAAAATTTATTAAATTATTATATTATTATTATATTAAGATGTTATATTATTATATTAAGTTTTTCTTTTATTTTATTTTTTTTTTAATTTTTCAAGGATGGAACCATGAAAATAAACCAATCATATGAATTTAAAATAAATTAAAATAACTAAACTATAGTTACATATCGATGCGAAGCTCATTAAAAACTCGAGGTACCAGTCACCTCCAGTATAATTAAGAACTAGTTAGTTACAACAACGATCGATCAATGTAAACAGTTCCTTTATTGATTCTACATGGCGGAGAAAAACTGTTGCGTAGAAATCGAAAACTAAAAAAATTAAAAATAAATAAGACCCTTCAATCCTTCACTTCACTCTTTTTATAAACTTATTTATCCTCTCATCTACTCTTCTGCTTGGATGTTTTATTTTTTAATAAATTCGTATTGTTTCATCAGTAAAAAATATGAGTGTCTCCCATTTTCATATACGATACTCAAAAAATTTTTTAGTACTTCCTTCAATATCAACAATTCAATTAGATTTAAAAATAACCGATAAAAATAATATAATAAACTTTATTATAAAATTTTTTAATCCACCTTACAAATACCTAATCAACTTATAAATACAGAATAAGCTTCTTTATAAACAAAATTTGGAATCAATATAATAATTTTTATTACCTTATTATTATATATATCATATTGGATTTTGGTTCTTTTACTAAATTGTGTTATTTGCCAAATCAAAATTTTAAAATCTTAAGCTTTTTTAATTAGGGAAATAAGTCACAGCTACATTATCAAAGACTTTAATTAGCGATAAGTATTTGAAGTCTCAACATCAATTTGATATAGTCTTGCTATTGGATTCTCCGGAGATACTTTCTTTCACCTACTTTGGTTTAACAATTTTACGATGTCGTATCCGGGGAAGACGTTAACGGTCTTTTTCTATACCTGCAAAGGAAAGAGAGATTGGTACTGTGAGGAAAACCACAGCCGATATCTGTAAAGAATACAGGAGAAGAATATGAAGTAGCAGTGACGGTCTACAACAGGGGGTAGTTCGTTCGTGCCGACGATAATTATGCAAATTTTGCGAGCTCAGGCGGTGCAGAACGCAATAAAACTTCTTAATTAACTTGGTAAATTAATTTTTGAAAATTCATCGGTTATATTCTCAGGCCTTGAAAATTGTGTGCTTTCATATATCTTTCGTTTTATCCTTTTTTCTTGTTCTGCTTCCTTTTTAAAAGTCTCGAGATCGTTTTTTGTTCCTCCCCTTAGCGTATATTCGCGTGCAAGAGTTAATGGAGTTGAAACCTCCTCGTATTTTCCAGACGATTACTTAGAAAACCTTGAGATGTAAATTTTTTTCGGGTTCGACAGTTCCATATTCTTGTAAAAGAATGAAATTTGAAAATTCACGATTGAACGTTTATAAGGATTAGTGCAATCGCTGCTCCATCTCGTTTAGAGAACAATTTATGAAGAGTTGTAATTTCTTGCTTTCAAGTGGTTTGGTTTCTTTTTCCTCTTTACGAATGTGATAAATTATTTCTGTGAACTTGATTTATTCGAATGATCGTATTTCACTATAGCGAACAACAAATAGTACTTTTATTAAATCTAATTAAAAAAAAGTTTACGTCTTTCTTTTTTGAAGTAGTAATTTTTATTCTCAAAATGAATTATCTTGAAACTAGCACCAAGATTATTCCATCAAAATTAGTTTTCGTTTTCTATTTCCTGTTATTTTCTGTATGCTTAACTCGTATTTTTTGTACCAGATACATTATTGTTGAAACGTTGATTTTTTCACCTCTACTTAAATAGCTAAGTACAAAAACAGCTACAATAATGATGCATGTCGTTTGTTCTATTTTCTCTATAAGAATACGTGTTTTATTTTAATAATTCTAATAAAATCTCAGTTTTTATTTATAAGAAGGTTAAAAAGAGATTTTTTTTAATTCTTCTTATATACTTTCTTATATTCATCTACCTAAAGTTTAATATTAGTCTTAATATGTAAGTGAACTACTTAAACCATATCAGGACCAAGTTGCTACTTTTTTGGAATTAATTCTACCCATCTGATTTCCAGTATTAACAGAAATCACTGGTTTACGACTGTTATACACAATTGTGAAAATCAGAGACAAAACGGTGCGAAAGAAAACCATTCACAGTGAAACATAAGAACGTCGAAGAAAATCCACCATTGCAATAATTCGAATCATGAGAAAGCTATAATACACAAGAATACGTGTAAAAAAGTAAGTCTTCGTATACGGGACATTTTATGAAATTCGTGAATGTATATAAAGTCCTTCGTAGTGCAATCACACGTAGAAAAACTTACGATCCCGAAATCATAATGTAGTAACATTATAGCGGCGAGTTTTTTGCCAGAATCACTGCGTATCAGTCGCCAACATCGACGTCCGCCACCACGAGAACAAAGAGTGTCGTGCACCGTGCGCGTGGAAGGTGGTAGCATTTTTCACACACGTCGCTCTAGTACACTCTGACAGCCACGATAAAGCATCAGTGTACGCGCGCACGTACATGTATACGCACACCGCGTTTTTTGCATGCCACGCGACGACGTCGACGATGACGGCGACGTTGAATAACGCTGTATGACTCGCGTGGTATTTAAAGCCTCAGAGAGAAGGTTGGAAAGAATAAAAAGGAGATGGAGAAGGAGAAAAAAGCTATAAAGCTGGGGAGGAAAAAGGAGGAGCAACCAAGCATAGCATCAGCAGTAGTAGAAGCAGCGCCTGCATCTTCAATATTGCCGAATCCTGTCAAACGAAGTAGGGAAGAATGACACACAGATCCGTATTCGAAGAGAAAACCCGTCGGTTCTGCCATCACGAGCGAAGTTTACGTTTTCCGCGAGGAGCATCATTCCATTGTTCTCGTGCTCGCGGTTCGATGACAATGGCAACAGCGACATGCGACCCTCTTTCTTAGCCAACAGACAGCTAGTAACGCGTTCAACCGCGACAAATTGACGGCATGATTGTGCGATTTCCGTTAAGTTCGCTGTGCTGAATCGATCGCTAGCCTGTAATTAAATCCCTACTTGCAAGAAACCTCGGCTTATATTAGAGGCGAATCATCATCTCCTTGCCTCCCTTGAGTACTTTGTAGATGCGGGAGTGTCCGTCAACTTCCGGGTTGTTCTGATACGACTTCCTGATTACGTATAAAAGCGTCTTTCAGAGAAATAGAATTTGTATATACACAATTTTTACTATATACGATTGTTGATTAATGAGAATTTATTAAGGTCTTAACAATTTGTGTAAGTATTATCACAGAAACTCATTATAATGACTAAGTAATAGATCGAAACAATTGACTGACTGAATTATAATTAAAAATATATATATGAACTGGTACTACTGATCAATATTAAACGACTCAGTTAAGTAAAAATAAATTTGCATTTCAAGTATGTGTCAGTTGTAAAAAAAGATTAAATAAACATTTATCAATATACGTTTTAATAATAAGATATATAGACAAAAAAATAGTCTTAATAAGAAACATTTAAAACAGAATAACTGTACTACCATTTTCATTTCTATTAAAGTAGCAATTATATTTTTTAATTCGTTTAATAAATGTACATGTGTATTAAGTATAATATAGAATATAGAATAAAATTATTTATACGAGACTCAAATACACAAGATGGACTTATAATGGTCTTTAAAATGACCTATTCTCTGAAGCAATAGACATTTATAAAAAAGCTACCAACTTTCAAACTAATCGGTACTTTTATAATAGCTTTATATATTCCTAGCCATTAAATTTAAGCATTAAATATTTCACTGGGTATTATTCTTCTATAATATATAATATTTCATATTAGTGTACATTAATAATAAGGTCTAATCGCGTGATATTGAGTCTTGAATTAACCTCATATTGACGATAAAAATGATTGATTACAGATAAAAAAAAAAGAAAAGTTTAATTATGAAACTATATTATTGATATACATTATGAATAATTTGATATATATTACACAGCTTTTCGTTAAAATGACAAATTCTTTATTGATACCTTTTTTCTTAATTCTAATTAAAATTTTTTAAGTTTATTTTAAATGGTGTCCATTTGTGTGAGCGTAATTTGTTCAATGCCTGAGATTGAATAATACTGTAAGACAAATAGTATATTCATTACTCATTGAAACAATACTTACTCATTGAAAAATGTAGGATCGAAAAAATTAAACTCCTGCTTAATTCATTGACTTAGCAACAATTAAATTAATGATTTTCACAGTCTTACAAATAAAAAAGTTCTTTCTCACCCTGCTAAAACGAACGAAAAAAAAAATAAGGAATCAGGGAAGAAATAAATACTGGTATGAAACTCGTAATAGCCGTGCGAATGTGCTCTGTGTTATCGCTTACGTATTTCCTTAGAGGATCTTAATAACAAGCTGGCGACGCGCCTAAGTGCCCACAAATAACTACATGTACACGTCTTGGTCTCGTCAACCAAAATTTTCAAAATATATTCCCGCTAGCAACTAAGCCCGTCAAAAAAGGGGAACTGACAGGCGTGAAAATTCAAGAGCTTTTTCACCTTGAAAGGTCGAAAACGAGAGAAAGTGCAAAAAGTATGCCTGCCGTACGGTCGCATAAACACAGCGTATTATTAGGGGCTATTCACGAGGTACCTAAGATGAGAATGTTATAATCAACTAATCAGCAGGGCAGGGTAGATATACGACTCCGCTTGGGAAATTGTGAAGTAAGAAGGAGAAGCCTAAGAAGCGGATGAAACTAATTACCGCGCACAGCCGCGTACCCGAAAGTTTTTCAAAGTCTCGCTTTGCCAACTTTTTTCAATTTCGCCACTTAAGGGCGGTGTTTATATTCGGCAAATTAATGGCCCACTGCCCGAATTGCGCGTTCCTCGTGCGCTCGATAAGCTCTTTTCGCGGGATAAATTGTTGGAAGCAAACGGGGGGAACTAATGTATGGTTCGCTCGCTCCAGCCTCGACAGTAGAAATTATTTCCCAGCGTCGATCGCGGTGCTCCCCATACATTCACCCAAGATGCTACTTCTGTACAAATGATAACAGCTGTCAATAAATGATTTTTCAGCTCTAAAGCGTCGAAAGTTTCGAGCTCGCAATGATTGCACCTATAACACTCGCAATTGAAATTTTGTTCATTTTGGATGAAGATTTTAATGAATTAAAAGTTTTGTAACATGATTCTGATTCTTATTTGATCGTTTGATGATATAAATTACGATTGGTACTTTTGCTTAAAAAATTTTTATTCTCAAAATAAACACGAATATTTACAACAAAAACAATAAAATCAATAAAAAATTTATAATATATTAACTTTTTTCAATTTTTGTATTTAAACTTCGTTAATCTAACATTTGAAAAATCGATAAATTAATCATTTTAAAACTTCTCAAAACAAATACTTATTAAAAATTGTATTCTAGTTATTGAATAGATATTACTTAATTTATAATAAAATCGAAAATTTACGTAAAAATAAAAAATAGATATTTTAACTTTTCTAAAACTTTTATATAGTTTCCGATATTGACTTTTAAACTTATTATAGAAAAATTTTTACCTACCACAACTTCTAGTTTTAAAGTAATGGCAGTTGAAATTTTGTGTTAAGAACTTGAGAAAATAGTGAATTTAATCATAATATTTGACGAGAAAGAAATTTTATTGTAATAATTAAAATTTATTAATAAATAGTTATTTTATTCATTTAATAGTATCAATTATTTTCGATTGTTAATAATATATTTTATATAACAAATATTTCTTGTAGTTTTATTTTATTTAAAATTATATGTTTCTTATTTTATACTATTTAATTATAAATGTAAAAAATTTTAATTAATTATTTCAAATGTTGTTTTAATTAGATTTAATTAAGTGTTGAATTATTAAATGATATTAATTACAAAAGTGCAAACAACAATTTATTCTTCAATTTTAGTAATTGTGTAGTAACTATTCGTTACTACAAATTTGAAAGAATAACTGTATACTTGGTTTGGATGTAAAAATTTGTAAAATTATTATATGCCAAATTCTTAATATCGTTTATTATTCTGAATTTTAGAAACATTTTCACATAAAAAATTTTTAGTAACACATACACAAATTTCTTCTAATCTGTTAAATACCGGATGCTTGTAGTGATTACATTTTCATTTATTTTGTTTATTAAGTAATAAAAATATATAATTTTTAATAAATTAGATTAATTCTCCTTCAATTTGTTTATAAGTTTTCATATATAATGAATGACTGATAAAACCTGCATCAGAATGTAAATTCCATTTGATTAATCAGAGTCTCATTATAATTATAAATGCAATGACTTGTATTTTTGTAAAAATATATCAAAATTGTTAAGTATATTACTACCTATCCGTTGCTCATGTTGTCATCCTTATAATATTCAGAATATTTCATATTAGATAAATTTTATAAAAAATCGATTAAACTATGATTTTAGTAAGAGACATTTAGGGAGGGATAATTCATATGCCACTGAAATGAATTCGCATCCATCTATTTTATTAAAAATTCAGGCCCTCTCTTTTCTTAATAATACATACCTCGTAAAAAAATGCATTTGCTTCAAGTCATTTACCGCGTAAACTTTATGAATTTCCCTATCGGATAATAATAAAAAAGGTAGCAGGACTTCCCTTTCATCCTTATAATACAAAAGTGATTTTTCGAAAAAGACGAATTTTCGGCGTTCTTCCCGTAGCTTTTCCTTCCCTCCACGAAGATTGAAAAAGGCACCGATAAAGTCTCGTTCATCCTGCTATTTTTCTAGAAAACGCTCGCCTCGAGCCAGCTGTCAGCTAGATCGTACGTAACATAAGTTAACGGCCGATAAGACGCTCTGCAAAGAAAACGAGCAGCGGAAAGAGAGAGAGAGAAAAGCAGCCGAAGGCGTGCAGCTCGGTTTCGCGTTATTTTCTTGTCCCCGGTCCCCGGGAGAAAATAAAAGTTAGGAGAGAGTGAGAGGGCGATTGGAAGGCGCAACCAATTTCCCAAGGGGTAGTCCCGCTCCGCTTGCTGCCGTGAATCCTAGATCCTCGGAGTGATCTTCATTCTTTCCTTCTCTCATTGCGTCTACATGTGCGCAATATACAACTGAACTACAGACTACCGGATAAGCGAAATTTCCCACCGCAGCTTGTTTTCTGCTCTATGTTTCTATCTGGATGCAACTGATAATTCGCTTGCGCTCGAACTCAAGTCCGAGATTCTCCCCAAGTCCCGAGTGTGCCATTGAAAATTATCCGTGGAGTCATTCATTGTTACAAAAAGCCTGCATTGTCGTATTTATGTCACTATTCGCAAAGTCGCAAACACCGTAGTTGACGAGACGTCGGTTGAACCGCATACGAAGTAATAACTCAACGATTCCTGTTTGTCATCGTTAACAAAAAAAAAAAAAGAATTACAGTTGACTTGGAAATTTAAAATACTATTATGGTTATTACTAATTCTTCATGGCTTTTTGAAGACGTATTTGAATATTCGTCTATTCATTTACAGTTACATTTCCAACGTTGGTTTATTACACCTTGCTAGATCTACTGTTGATCTACTTATAAATACAAACAGACAAAAATAAGAAATCAAAGGCCGTTTTTAACAATAAGATGCTCGTAGGAAGATTAATTTTTTCTTTTTGAAAATTTAGTATAGTACAATTTAATTACTAATAAAAAGGTAATGCTGAAGAAATAGCATTTTCATGCGGTATTGAAGAGTGCAGTGATATTTTAAAAAGTAAATAAAAATAACTGGAAACGTTGAAAAAGTTTATTCCATTATTGAATTCATGAAATATTGAAAACAAAATGAAAATTGTACAAAATAATGTTATGGTGATTTAAAAATGGACATCATTGATTTAATTTGGCTAAAGTAATTGAACCCTGTAAAATTGTGATATTTATGTTTTACGTAGCTTTAAGCATCATATTTACATAAAACTTTTAATACTTAGAATTTCAGAATTCAATTGCATTTTTTAAATTGAGTTTTAGAGTTTAATGGTACAGTTATATCCATACTATTACAAGTGCCTATTTAGAGCATTTCGAATATTTATTTGTATTCTGCATTATACCGTTGTTTCGTTTAACAACAAACTTTTCGACTTTAAAAATAATTGAAATTAATTTTATTTAATCGCTCAATAAATAATAATTATTACATAATTTAGAATAATATATACGTACAGTTAAACCTATGTATTTTACAATTTAAATAATAGTAATATTGGAGCTTAGTTTATATGCATATAAAAAGATTTACAACACACGTTTGATACGTTTAATATATTTTTCATTATACCAAAAGTGTTGCTTTTTCCTAAAACAAATATGCACTTTCAAACATTATGATATTGCGTTTACGATGTTGTAGAAGAGGAAAATACAAGAAAAACATTCATCAAGGGATCAATTCAGAGGACTATGACACATTGCCCTTATTAAAGCCACTCACCGCGAGTAATGTTTTTCATTCATCTCCTCTTTTTTCATCTCGACGCCGAAATGAACTCTTTCCATCTCTTTTGCTCTTGCTCGTTTCAAAGTATTATCGCATTTATTCGGAAAGGCGCCAGTGCATAGTCTATCCTTTTCTTTTTCCAGTATCGCACCGTTCTTCTTATTCTTTCCCTTTCTCTTCGCTTTTTTTTCAAGGCATTCTCTCTCAACTCGAAGAGAAAAGTTAAGGGAGTACAAATGACATTATGGGCCCTTAATGCCTCTTCTTTGCAAGATTTTAGGAAAGTAGACCATACGGTCTAATAATACGTCTCCTTCGTTTTCTTTCCCTTGCTTTCGCCTCCCGAGTAATTGATCAATGTCGTTGAGAAATAGCTCTCCGGCAAACGCGTATAAGGCGTCACTTGTATGCGAGCACGCGAATACGTGTATATATAAGTCAGGTTAAGAAAGAAACATTTCAGTACATGAGTTCTTGCCTAGATTTGTGTCCATTCATTTATTTATTTATTTATTTGTTGAGCGAATTAGATGTTTTTTCTCGTATGTTTGCACGTAAATAATCTGGTTTTATCAAATTGGTCATTTGTTATTTTTTTTTATATAGAGCCAAAGATTAAAAAAGGAAAATGAGATTGACATAGTGTTGAAATATAGCTTCCGGTATCTAGACTGGTATAATATGAGCCTTATAATTTAACGGATCAAACGACTTGAATTTATGGAGCTTTTATTTAATTTATCGATTCGATTATTTTCTACGCAAATCATACAAAATTATAATATTATTCTTTTATTAATCTTATTTAGTTTTCTTTTCAATAAAGCGAGCATCTAAATAAATATCTAAAATTTAATAACAAATAAAAATGTATCATTATATGAAACAAAACAACTTATTATTATTAAAAATTAACTGACGAATAAATAATTTTTCGCAATTGGACATTGAATTAGACATACGTCTTTCTAAAAATATTATAAAATATCACATATAAAAAAGGATAATATTTATTATATCAAATGATTTCGTGAAATTATTTTAATTAAAGCATAACTAATTATATACACGTATTAATACAAAATGGAATAAATAATGGAATAAATAATTGTGAATTACTTTAAAAAAATAATAAAAGCGTATTTTAAAAATCCTACTGTTACAAAAATGTATTATTTATTGCTTTATGACTGGTTAAAAAAGTTATGAGCTTAAATTGAACTTTACAATTGTACTTACAAGTTTTCTTACAAAAATTTTGCAAAATGAAAAGATTCTTAAAATTAAATTTTATAAAAACTAATTAATATTTGTTAAATGAAGAAACAAATAAATGATAAAAATTTTATTCAACTTTAGTAAATAAACGATTTTTATTAGATTTATTAATTAGAAATAATCATATCATTTTTTGTAAAAATTTTTATTATACATTTTGAAAGCGAATTTTGTATGACAAGAAAGCAAAGTTCCAACGGTAAAAATAATGAAAAAGTCATAAAATAATGCTATTTTTCAAAACATTGGAAAATAATATACAATAATTTTTAGTAAATTGTTTCATATTATATAAAAATAACGGTTAAATACCGAATTGGGTTTATAAAGCTTTAATTACAACACAAGTTGAATAAAATTTAAAAACGTTCGTATCTAGTTGGTAAAAATACCGTTATTCGAAGGATCACTTAAATGTTCGTTAAATAAAAAATTTTAACAATTTCAAAGAATATATTAAGCATTTATGTATGTATAATGATTTTCAGTTGCAATAACATTAACAATAATCAGCAGTGCATGATATATTTAAATACTGTAAAAGATTTTTATTCTGAATAAAATTTAATTTATAAATTATAAAGTACTTCGAATAAAATTTGAAATACAATTATAAACAGAAAATAGTGAAAAATTCGATCCGTCCATACAAATTCAATTATTCTCATGATAGGAGCGTTTACGAAAACGTTTCAATTAACCTAACGTTCCGTATTCGTCAGCGAAGTAAAGTGATAATACGATTAGCTCACCGGAAAACGGTTTTGTACTGTGACTGCACTATTTTATAAGCCTCTTCTAAACAGATATATTATGCCATGTACGCCATGCAATTTCGCCGATTTCATCAACCTTAATTCGCTCTAAACGTAATTGCACCTCCTAATAAATGAACATATGATCGTATCATTAGTTGTGAGCGACGTTTGTAGCACGACGAGACACCTTTATTCGTAAAGATTAATTCAATGTACGTTAACGTCTCTCTCCGTATTTCTCTTTTTCGGCTGCGGATGCGTAATTTTTGGTAAAATTTGCATCGCCGTTCAACGCGAGTCCATCTCTGCGATCTTGGGCCTTTTTTTGCTTTAACATCAAACGAGTAAAATTCTGATGTCGGATGCACTATCGTTTCATAACTCTAGAGGACTATTAGTCGACTACCTACTATCTCTAGTGATTTGTGTTTTTCTTCTTTACTTGGTAACTCGGCGCTCCGCTCGTTGTTTTTCCTCGCCTATGTGCTCTCTTGTCTATTATGAGAAAATTATGCCTCCGGGGAATTATTAGGACGATAGTCGCAGGAAGCAACTCCGAAATCTACAGTACTCTTCGACATTGATTCATAAACATTCTTGCTTAAAGTATAGTTCGCATTTGACTGACGCATTCTGTGCATAACGATTCGAAGTCTATATTATTATATCTTCTATTTTATTTAAATCGTCTTATTCAGATTAATAGAAATGTTTTAATAATTTTTATTTAGCGATTGTCAAACGTTCGTGTGCGGATTAATTTTACGAAAGTAATGTAGCTCTTATTCAAGAGTCTGAATCACTTAAGATACAATACTTTTATTACTAATTTAGAATTTATAATGATACTTCGACTTGGGTAATTTCGCACAATATAAACTCATCCAAATGAATTAAAGATTTTAAGCAGAATAAGAGCGTAATGATACGTACTGCAGCAGAATATAATCTAATTTTGAATGAAAATTGAATTAACTTTGAAGCTGCTTTTTTTAAAAATTGCATGTTTATGTTTAAAAAATTAAAAAATTTATTGTGGAACTTGGGAAAAATTTTGAATGATGTGAATACATTATTTTATTTACATCTACACCACATAAATATGGAAAATGAAAAATTATGATAAAAATTTTAATTAATGTAGAGGTCGTTAGCATATTAGACTTCATATTTTTTACCAGAATAATTAGAAAAAGCGTGTAACAAAACGTAAAAAATTATTATTATAGATATGTATCCTTGAGGTTGATTTAATTTGACGATTTTATATTTCCATTGTATAGTTAATCAGAAATTTAACCGTACTTACCACGTTAATTCATAAAATAAAAAATTTTTCAAGTATTCATAAAACATTCTTATAAGCAGATAGATATTTCGTCTTTACTTTTTACCCTTTTTGTAACGAATATATTAACGTTCTTTATTTACACGCCATAAATTATAATCATATTAGTAAAAATTTTCTCATAAAACGCCCTGTCGTCTTAAATTTTAGAAAAAGTTGTGATAATATTATCAATGTAATTGTAAATATATAAAAAATAATTCAAGCATTTATTAGCATTGTTATTACCGATAACAGTCTTGCTTTTTAACAAGAGTGTAATTTCAACCATAAACACAAACTTTAGCTACGAGAGTTTTATTCAAGTGCAAAACGGAAACTCATCGAGAACTAACAAAATTAGCCCTGGTCTTTTTAACAGAACCTTATGCAAGTTGAAATAACGAATCCGTATCATGAGCGAGAATAACAACGGAACAGTATAAGTGCGCTTCAGAGAGGTCTGATGCTATAAAAGCAGAAGGAAAAGCAAAAAAATTGTCGGAAAGAGTGTCCGTCCTCGCAAGTACGTACCACAGGAGGTTTGGATATCGCTCGACATTCCACCCCGTTCCATAAAATGTCCAACAGAGTTTCGTTACAATATTTATCGCGGCATTATTATGAAAAATATCTGCACATTCACGAGCCTCGAGGGCCTGGGTACACGCGCAGCCAACTTGGAAAGTTCAACGAGAGCTTGCAAGTTCTCTCGTCTTTACACCCCCTGGCCAAAACGCATTTCTCTGTACATTCTCTATTAAAAGGAGACTCGAAATGAGCGCGATAAACTATATTTTTTTCGAACCGCGAGCGTCTTGTCTCAAATTAATTTTTCCCGATCTTCTCTCCGATAAAACTTTTCACAAGAGTGAAAGAAAGAGATTGAGCGAGAGTGAAAGGAGAAGGAGAGAAAAAGACAGAGCGCTAATACCTCCCGTTTACACGCGATATGCCAAGTTTGCGCACGCGCGACACAAGCGCAACAAAGAGAGAAGAAAGTCTTTTGAGTTTAATACATGAGTAGAAGCTGCTTTGCAAGTTTTCGTGAAGCACCGTCATTATCGCAGAGGGAGTAGAAAAAAAATTTTTAAGAGACACAGCGAGAGAAGTAGTATACTTGAAACGAGAAAATTGGAGAGGGAAAGTAAAGAACAAGAATAAGATAGCGAGAGAGAGAGAGAGAGAGAGCAGAATTGAAGAGACACAGATATGAAGAAAGAGAGAAATGAAACTCGGGAACATCGCTAGAAAAGGAAGAGGAAAAGAAAAGAAAGAGCGAGAGGAGAAGCTTGTTCGCGAGTCAAGAGGCTAAACTAACGCGAAAAGAATTTGCGACCTGTGAAAAAGATTCGCCTTTTCCCTTAGCGCCACTCGCGTTGCCCGAGAACCGACGCAACGCTAACTTTTCATAATGAAATGAAGACAGGATTAACTTTTGAGCCCTTCAGAATAAGAAGGAGCAAGAGATGTACTCGGTGCAGTTTTCACGAAGCGACTTTTTTCTCTTTCTTTCTTTCTCACTTTCTCTTCCTCCCTCCCTCCCGCCCTTCCACCTTTTTCATCTTTCTTTTTCTCTCTCTTTATCTCTGCATTTGCTTGATTTTCTTCGCTTTTTTTGTTAAACTTGGTTAGGCAGAGAATTACGTTTGGTAAAATGTATAGCGGATAGGAAAAAAAGAGGAACGCAAATTGGTGTATCTCATAAAACCCCAAAATGTCTTATGCACTTTTTCTTACATTTCGCGAATAGGATATAGTTGCTTTTATGCTCATTATATGCAATTTCCTTTATTTACAGACTTTAATACATAAAAGTTCCGTGCATGGACACTTCCTTTTCAGGTTGAACTTACGTAAAAATGACTCGTTGGCTTATACAGTACTGCGCTTTTGCTTCTTGGCTTACATTCAACTTTGGTATGTTTTACTATTTTACGCTTGTATACTTTTACATGTTTATTTATTTTGTTGATTTTTATGTAGATTCTAATAGATTCGATTACAAAACGAGTACATTGTATTAATATAACATTTACATTAAATTATATTGATAAAAATGTTATATGTTATATTTAATTTGTGTACTTTAAAATTTGTATTCTAATTAGAGACACCATTATAATCTATCATAATATTTATTAGTTTATTACAACTAATTAATCTCACTTTATCACTAATGAAAATGAGTTGAAAAATGTATTAAATTATTATCGCAATATGATACAGCCTATTAATGCTATATGCATGAAATATAGTATACTTAATTCAGAATTTAAAAATATAATACTTTATAGAATACTTTAGTCTTTGTTCTAAATGAAATAATGGGTAACTAATTATCTAGATATCATATTATAAATATTGTATAAGAATTCAATTTCTGTATTTAAAACTTTCAAAATTATATCATTAAATTAATTATATTCTAAATACATTCTAACTTGATGCAGTAGTTAAATAATTTGATATATATATTTTTTAAATAATTATTAGTCTCAAATTTTATTCATATCTTTTAATATATTTTTACAAGAAGAAATATTAATATTATGGTAATTATTAAATTTATAATATCACCAATTTTTATTTATGTAAATATGAATTAATCATAAAATAAAAATAGAAATATTAAAATTAAAATATATTAACATTATATATATATATTAAAACTGGATAGAAGGACTGCTGCAATTCGAATTAAAATATCTTTTTTTCCGTAAAAGCATAAAATGACAAAAAATCACGTAGGATACATACATTACATTACCCTCTTTGTTAATATTATTATTAATATTAAAATTAAAAAGATACATAAACTACTTATATTAAGAATAACTAATATTGAAAAATACTGAATAAATAGTCATGAATATTTAACGAAAAGTCAATAGAATCAAATTGTATAAAAATATTTTTAAATATATATTGCAAAATAATTTTTTGAATGAATGGGAGCATACTAATTCCTAAAATTAAAGAAATCTTTAATACACTATATTGTATTTTAAAATTTATTCTTAACATTGTTATATGTATTAAATAAATAAATGATTTTATATATATATATAAAAATAAAATAAATATATATTTAAATAATATATGTATATATATGTATTATTTAAACGAATGTATTAACGAAATTATTTATTTCTAAAATTATGAAAAATATATGCATTACTATATTTTAGAATGCACTAATTCTTTAATGATAAAATCTTTATATAAAGTTAATAATTAAAAAATATAATTATTTTTAATTAATTCATAAATTAATATAAATTTTTTAAACAAAGTAGAAAGTAAACTCGAGAACTTTATTATTGAAAAACACTATATGAATAACTACATATGTATCTTGTAATGTAATTATACTAATTAAAACTTAAATAATATATAAACATTTAAAATAGTATTTAGGTACCGAAAGAATTTTTTTTAAATATTCAAAAATTCCATAGTATTTTATTTTTAAAACAATAAGTGCTGAGTTACGATCTTTTTTTCATAACCACATAATTCTAGTACTAAGAATTTACTAAGATCTTTACTAAAACTTTTACGAAGCACAAGTTTCAAAATGGATTGTTTTCGAAATATAAATTTTTATATATATATATGTAGACCACAACGTAAAATTATACATAATATATCTTTAAAAAATACCAATTTTTAATTCTAATATTTATAAAACTTTTCAAGCGGATGTCGCAACATACATTATTTAAAATTCCATAGATTTGATAGAAACAATTTTCTGTAATCTTTAAAATCACTTTAAAATAAATTAGACATTCAACTGCCAATATAAAAAGTTTCTATAATAATTCTTATGTTATAAATTTTTATCATACGCTATTGAGATATTTGATTTGTGCTTAGTTTGAAAAATGAGACTTTTGTGTGATTTGTATATTATCCGTATATATACTTTGAAATAATCGTTCTAGATTTTAATATTTTAATACGTATTATTAAATAAATTTATTACATTTGATTTGAATTTTCATCATTTATTAACAACCGTTCGAATATCAAAAACAAGATCAAACATGAGGTTTTATAATAGTTTTTTTAAAAAATTGAGAAAATTTTATAGCAAAAAATCAATGAAAAAAAAGAGAAACAAATCCATTTGAATACAGTAAAAGGAACGTGTCTCGGTTACAATTCGTCGTAGTACGCCTACACAGATGATAATATACATAAAGATAATACGCGCATAAAGCTTTGTCGCTCAGGTTCAGATCCTCCCACGCAATCTTAGCATTATTTATTTTCATATCCCACCTGAATGTGGCATATTTTTTCTATATCCTCTGTCAAATCTGCCGACTGAGCTAAAATAGCGTGCAAACTCCCCCCGCAGATTCATAATGCTAGCGGGCTTCCGTCGCGCCACTTCGCGCACTTACACACGCACAAAGAAGACACATCCATGCGTCACGCGTCTTGAGACAGCGCGGAGATAAATGGTTAGCGTGTTAGTATTCGTCTTGAATGTTATATTCAGGCCGGAAGAAAAAAGGGACAAGAGAGAAAGGAGTAAAGCCCGACGGCGGTGTCGGGGGAGGGGGAGTCAAGTAGCGGCGACATGAAAAATTACGGCCCCATGCAAAAATCTCATTCGGTGCGAAGCTGCTCTTTCAATGAATTTTGTGCGAAAGGCCAAAGGTGTGAGTGAACTGTGTACTATGAAGGTGACGAATAGAATTGATCATTCATCGACTTAAAACGTGACCGTACATGACGACGTACTCGAGAAAATTCCATTTTCAATCAAATAAGCACACGCAAAGAAGGAAATTGGATTCTGATTTACGATTAGCTCATTGAGCGAGTACTACATATATATATAGGGGAGCTTAAGTGTAGCTTGTTTTTCTCATAAGTTCCTTACCATCCACTAGAACTTATAACTTATTTTATCGCCGATTATACTAATGAAGTACTGAAATATTCCTATAAAGAAATTGCTCTACTTATGCCATAAATATTATTGCTCATTATATTAATAGTTCTCCTTTACACACGATGAAATCTTAATTAATCAAAAGATTTATATAATTCTTAGAGCATTCGTTAAACGCCCGTAAAATCTTCGATAAACCTCAATATTACTTATGCATCCCAATTCAAACAATCTTTGAAGAAATTCTTAAATCAACATTAGACTTGCGGGTAATTTATGATTAAATTCTAATTATTTTTGAAGCACCACAATTATTTCATATAAAATGACAAATTTCTCAAGTAATTACAAAAAAACAAATTTATAAAATAAATGTACGTCTTTCGTTTAAGTATATCATAAGCGAAAACTTAATTTTGAAATTTAACATAAAATTCTTCGTAAGTAACACTAAATTAAAAAAATTAATATATTAACATTTATTAGAAATTAGCTAAAATTAAATCATAGGGATTAAATTATAATGTAAAATTAATTATATTTACTGAAATTAACAAATAAAATGATAAAAAATATTTACGAAAAATGATGAACATTATAAATAAAGCCAATTTGTAATAAAAATAAATAAACCATTGCAATCACTATAGTCATATCTACAAAAAGAGTATGCTTACTTAAAGAATTACATAGAAGATTTTTCTAATGTCCCAAAAAGTTTAGAGCAGAACTTTTTTATATAGTAGAAAACTTTAATTTAATGGTATAGTGATAAAAATTAATTAATTTGTTAAGAAAATAATACTTTTAAATACAGTTCTGTGAAGTAATTTTTTAATAATCTAGAATTCATTGTCAAACGTTTATAAAAATGAATCCCGTTAATAATTATTTGACTTATTATTATTACATTGAAAACATTACAACTAATATGTGCATTTCTATTAAGTAAAAAAAAAAAAAAAATCAAATAAACACAGTAAAAATGCTGTTGTAAAAACATTTTGGAATCAAAAATTATCATACATTCATTTTCTTACTTTAATGTATATTTTGGTTCAGGCTTTTTACTATAACTATCTATTTGACGCGTCTGCCTGTATCAGTTCTTTTATTTAGAATTAATATTATCATTTATTTTGGCTCTTAGTAATAAAAGAGAGAACGTTTATGTATTAGAAGAAAAAACTCCTCACTGGTAGTGCTATATATATATTTCCGTCAAATCTTTAAGATACAAAAAATAAATAATGTATTTATAATGAAATAAAGTTATTAAACGTTAAAAGTATTTAAAACTGTAATTTAATATTTTGTAGCCATGATACCTTCATATTATAAATAAATACTTACTAAAATTTTATTGAACAATAAAATGTTCCAAGTGAAATTAAAACACTATTGCTTATCAAACAAATTATTTGTGCAATTAAATTAAAATTAAAATTATAACACGATTCAGTCATTGTATTTGAATCTATTTTATAGAATATTTTTCATTTACGAATGAGTTTAATTAAATCATATATGTTAAAAGATTTAAATGGGATATTATTGAAATGAAATTTTGGTAACTATTGTATGAATCTAGCCTTCCTAAAATTAGATAAATACTAAATGTTAGTTAAATTAATTGAGCCAATCAAGACGCATAAATAATTTGAATTTGCATCAGAATAAATTAAAATATTGATTAAAGATGAATTTTCCATTTAAAAATTATAGGTAAGCCGAGTTTGGAAATTGCAATCCATGATTTCACATTATACGAAATGGAACAATTCTTGTTAACAAACCGAAATTAATTTGAATCTGGAAGAATCCTGAACGAAATCACAAGAACCGTGATTGAAGCAATAAAAGTTCAACCTCGATATAGTTCGATCAAATTCATTATTCCTTTCCAATGTTCTATGGAATGGGACGTAACAATGCATCAATCTCCAATTCGAACAAACGTGGAGTCGCATCATCCATCTGAGGGGTCAAGCTTGTATACGACTCGAATCAAAGGGATTTTCTCGTGCCAACAACTATTCAGTTGTACAAATGTCTGTCGATTTTCATCCAATACATGCTCAACAATGCGAAGTATGCATACGCACTTTACAGCAGCCGTAAGCGCTAAAAATTAGCTCTCAACGCATTCGCTTCACACTCGATTTAACTTTTAGTACCCAAACAGTGACTATGAGCTAAACTTCAACACATTTAATTTTTCGACTCTCTAATAAAATTTTCGGCTTTACGCCCACTCTTACATTTATGACATTTGTAAGTTTCGATATTAATGCAAAATGTTAATAATCACAAATAATGTCAAAGTATTTTTTCATAAAATTAGCTGTAATTACTTTATAAAAAATATTGATGCACAGAGAAAACAGCAACAGACTGGTGAAAATATAGATGCATGTACTATTGAAGCATAATAAAATTAAATAAATAATTTTAGCGTAATAAAATATCTGAAAGATTATACTTTATCAAATTATTTGAAAATTTCTAAACTTTATTTATATTACGATAAAGGAAAATTTTGATTTCCTTTGTGTATACGTATTAAAATTTAGAATTGAAGTTTCTCTAATGCGATCGAGTTACATAACGTATCAATAATTCCATCTAATTTATAATATATATTTATAAACTTAAATTTTTTTTTCAGATCTGTCTTGCAATAACTATATTATATAATCAAATTTGTAAATATTTAATCGCACGTTCAACAAAAAATAGAAAAAGTTTGTTTTAAATTGTGGAAAAATATTTTCATTAGTTTTCATAGTTTTCTGATAAAAAATTATATTTAATTTTTAAAGTTCAAATATGAAGATAAAAATTGGAGAAATATGTTTAATATATTTTTTATATAGAGCTTAATTTTTTGAATTAATACACAAAAATAATAATTTAAAAAATTTCAATACAGTACTTATTAGTTGTCTTCAATTTATCCATTAAATTTCAGACGAATTTTTTTGCTACTTTATTTTTAAAGTTATTTTAATAAAACTTAAGTGCTTTCAAAAATTAACTGCTCTTTTATATTTATTATAAAAGGCTCTTTAGATATTTTTAATTTAAGAATATCTGAAATTATATAAATATTTAGTTTTTTTAATTTAATTAAAACGACGGAACATCTTATTATATGATACATGAAAAAATTGTTTATTATTTCATAAAAACTTACCATGAAAATTCACGATCTTGGTTTGTGAATAAAAATTACGCGAAGAGTAATAGTATTTTAAAATAATGTTTACAAATTTTGTTGAACAATTTTTACTCCTGCATTAACAATGTTAATGTAGCTAATTATAAAAATGACATTAAAAATCACCTAAACAACATGACCTTCTAAACGTGTATACATTAGAAATTCTTTTGAAAATATTCGTATTGTTTACATAGGTGGATTATGGCAATTTTAGAAGAAATTTTTACTATTTACCCGCGTCGTTCCTTGCGTTATTCCACTATACATATGCAAGCATTTGGACGGGAGTCATTGTAATGTCAACAGTTTCGGTAAGCACTTTAATCAATTCAAACGTCCTCGGAATGTGGTATTTTCAGGTCAAGTGTACGACGATTTTTCCATTTCTCGTGAGAGGTCATAGACAAAATTGGCATTTCAGTCTTCCGCTAGAAATTGATCGATTCAACCGAGAAATCACCCACGTCCACTGAATAGTTACAGGAGTACCATTTCACTGCAATGGTTAAACCACTTTGCTTTCGGTCGCTAAACGCGGTTCGTAAACCCGAGGCTATTGGCTTTTTTAAATCCTCGTTTCTTGCTCATATATCGTGTTTTAAGTCAGTCACGTCTTTTTTAATTGCACATCCAACTTAAAAGCGTAATTTTTTTCTTACGATTAACAAAAATTAGGTCTTTGTAGGGTGTAACGACGGCAGCGTCCGATGCTGAATTAAAATAAATAAAGATGCCGATGAAGCCATTTGTCTTTATTGTGATATAAGAAGTAGTTAGAACTTAATGAGGTACTTGCTGATTTCTATCTATCTTTTTCATGAAATTTTTTGCTCTTGTACTACACTCGTATCTGTATAATTGAAATAGCAGTAACTACACTTGGAGAGTTAAACATTCACTTCATTAAATAATTTTATGTATACATGTCACGTAATTGCTAGATTAATTCAAAATTGCACATTTAATTATTGATCATAGATATAGTAAATGTTAATTTTTTTAATTAAATTGTTTTCTTTAATTACTATTAGTTTTTTTGTAATTACACTTTAAAATTTTATTTTAATGTCGTTCTTATTGTTTTTGGAGAAAAATTTATTCTTTGTACTAAATTCAATGATATAATTTTGATTTAATTATATGGGATAAATAATTTTTTATAATATAATAAGTTTATATCTTTGAAATTTAGTCTTGTAAAATGCAAGAAAGTATAAACGTCATACTTCGTTCTTATTGCGACAATAGAGTTATAGCATTAACGACATTGTTGATTCTCGTTTTAACGACTTTAATATAGTGAATCAAATGGTATAAAACGTAATACAAAGAGCTTGATATTCTTAGCATGTCATTTCTTCTACTTCGAAAGAAATCGGATGTAACATCGAGTTTAATGACGTCGTGCCTGTTATCTCTTTTCTCTTTCATAACATAGAAGTCAGTGGAAACATATTTTCTGCTTTCACTTTAATTATTTGTAAGAAAAAAGAATGTTTATAATTGTTTTGATACAAATCTCAGAAGTTTTAAGGTTTTTCTTTCGTTTATTATCTTAAATAAATTATTTTTGGTAATAATTTTTTTTAAGTAAATTCATTCAAGTTTAAGGTGTTATCATTTTTAAGTTTATCGATAAAATTTTAATAGTTATACATTGCGTAATAATTGAATTAATTTTCACTTTTTTATATTTAAATAATAAACATTCAAATGTATTAGTCTTTTTAAAAGCACTACAATAATTTATTTGTACATTTGAATAATTTCAAATAATATTTTTTTGCAATATTTATATTATGAATTATACTGATAGGATAAATTTCCAAGAAAACTTAAATTTAATTAAGTAGCTATTAAGATAATATCTTGGAATATATACGCATATATAAAAATATTGATAATATACTCCTGTAATTATATAATATTATGAAGGAATATAAATTCCATACTTTTAAGAATATATTTAAATTTGAATTAAATATCTAGACAATACTTACACCAACACTGAAGAAAAGAATAACATTATTGTAACTTTATAAATGTCTTATATAATTAAAACAGTATTATTATTAATAACAAATCTATAAATTAATTATATAATAAATATATTTATTATAAATCCGTGAAAAATTTATACATATTATTATGCTGTTATGCTCAAATAACAAAAATTTTGTTTTCTAATACTTTTTCACATCACAGCAGAATATTAAAATTAAGAGAAAAAAATGTACTCGATACTAGTAATAAATAATATAAAATATCACAACTGATAAATTAAGAGCTTGATGTTAAATAAGAGAAAGGTATCATTTATTTATACTAATTATGAATTTGTAGGAAAAGCTGTATCATCCATTTTATTTTTGGTTCTAGTTTCCATTATAAACAAACTAAAAAAAGTAAATAATTGTTAAGTAAACATTAATTAGACGTTATTATAAGTATGAAAATTTACTTTTGAATGTGATCGGTTGAATATTATTTCCGCTTATTGAACATATTTTCTGCTTCACTGCTCGCGTTACGATTATTAACAATAATTAAAAATAATTGTATTATATGTACTCATTCTGATGACTATTATTGTAATGTACGTTACGAAACTAAATAAAGCATAATAAAGATTTCAATCGGGAAAAGCCAGTAAAAATTGAATATTCAAATATCACGGATCTAATTGCCAAAAAAGCTGACATTTTCATCAAGTTCAATAATCCAATTTCTCTAAAAATAGAGGGGCAAGCGAAGTAATTCGATTATGGGACGCGCGCCACGTCAAAATTCCATTGATCATAATGAAATCGAAAGACCAGGTCGCACACAAACCCGTTAAAACCTCTCGAAGGGCCAGACGCCATCCTAGTACAGGATTGACGTTAGCTCCCGAGCGAGTGAATTTGCCGTATGCGGTAAAATGTCATTATTCGTGCGCGCGCGTGCGAAAGAGAGAGAGAGAGAGAGAGAGAGAACGACACCGTGTATGCATATGTGAATACGTTTCTGAAATCTCCGCAGCAGGCATCTGCGAATTTCGTCGTTCTGTAGAATCGCATTGTCTATTCGCGCAGACCTCGCCAACCCTCGCAGGAGAAGAAAAAGGGATGAACAGTACTCGTTCCGCTCGTATTATTTATGCTTCCTGGTTCTACTTGCATAATGCGCATCGATATATCATACCGATAACCGCGGCCGTCGCGGCACGAGCGACGGTTTGGCAAGGCTTCCTCCTTCCCATGTCGTCGGTGTAGCACCAGCATTACGACTTTTGAGAGCTTTAAGCACTTTTCTTCCTTTACCCTTTGCCTCTTGTTACCGCCGTCTCTCCTTCTCTCACACCCTGTCTTTTACGTATGTCCGAATTTTCACTAGCATGCATGGAGGTAACGACGGCAAAACTGCTACGTACTCGGACCTCCTACAGACGAGACATTTTGAGATAAAACCCTCGCGATATAATGAAGAGTTGGAGAGAGACGAAGGAGCTTAATTTGTTCGACGCGTGCTTGCTCGTGAGTTGGCTGTTACAACTGTCTTTCTGCCTGTGCGCATATCTCTTTGAAAGTGTAAGTGTCTACTTAGTGGAGAAGAGCGCAGTGCCGGATGACGTTGGATATTATTCGTCCGTGCTCGTGAATTTCCGAAGAACGACTGACTGGAGGAAATATGCAACTACGTATCTATATACGATTTACTTTGTAAAATTATTTGATTTTTATGCGGAAGCTGAGCCGCTTTGGTGGACTTTTTATAGTTTTAACTTTCTTTTGTCTCTCGTTTAGTTTTATTCTTTCTCAGAGCTATTTAAGATGAGTCAGATCACCCAAACCTTGGATTGGTATTTTTAGATTATTCCGTCCGGTTCCTGATGTTCCAAAATTTTCAAATACTTACGACTCATATTGAAACGATTGTAATTTATTTTATTGCGGCGAATATCTAAATTGGATCGAACTAATTTTTCATTCTAAGAAAAATCCCCTTTTCTTTTACTATTTTTCCAGAAATTGCACTCGTTTATATTTGCATACCAAAGCATTTATAGAACAAGCAAATATATGATAGACGCTACTTTGTTATAATTATATTAAAGAGAACGTTTATTAGATATGGAAATATTTTTAAAATTAAATTTACCGATAATTTAACATCAATAAGATAAGAAAATTATAACTTTTAATTTAAAAAATCTGCATTATTAATTATACTAACAAACATACTAACAAATAATAATTGGAAAATTTAATCTTTAAATTATACATCATTACATACCTTATCAAATCTTTTAATTTGGAATAAGATTTATATTCACCATTATTGAACACAGAAAAACTTCGAAAAATTATCGATAAATATTATAATATTTATTATGTATTTATATAGGTAGGATATACTATTTTTTAATTTTTAGCTTTAACTTTCTTTACATTCAATTTGTATATGACAGGCAAGACTCTCAGATATTTTATATTTAACTTATTTGAGTCCCTTGTAGATAGAAAAATAAATAGATAGATATTTTAATTAAACAATATATACATTTTTATGAAAAATATATTCTTAAACTAAATATATAGTTTTTTCTATATTTAGTTCTGTAATACCAAGTTTCGAATACCTTGTCCTAAGGCTCTCCTTTTATTTATTTAAATATACATTTCAAAACATTCATCGCCATGAATCAAAATATATTTATTTGGATAATTCCGATTTAAAACCTACCGAATAGTCGAATATATTTTACTGTAATAAAATACTTACTTCCTATATAAAAATTATAGTACAAACTAATATCATTTAAGAAAAATCTTGAATTAAATATTTCGTTTGCATTCAAAAATAAACTCATAAAAATTAATGTGCTTATATTTAATATATGTCTTGTAATCTTTTTTTCTGCTATTCAACGAATAAATTTTGTTTAATTCATTAACATTTATTTTTATTAAAAAAAAAATTAAAATCTTACGATTTATATGTACTAAAAAACCACTGATATTTATTTTAAATAGCTCAGCTATACTGGACTTACTAGTAAAATTTCTATTTAATTAATAAAATATTGTTTAGTGTTGAATGGTGTTACCTTTCGATATTCATAGTTCGCGTGCGAAATCTCTATATCTCGAAAAAATAACTTGATCCTATGAGGATTCACTTCCTTTTTATCGATGCTTTTTAAAATAAAATTTTACGTTAAAAAACAAAAAATCTCTAATCTTCTGAAATAAAAATTTTTGTTATTGAAGAGTCAAAAGTTATCACTTATAACGATAAACAAATTTTAGTGACATTTTACAGAATTAAATGATATTTATTTTTAGCAATTATTATATTCACTTCTTAATAACTGTTTCATCAACTCAAAATTGATTACTTTATACTAACTTACAATCTTGATTACAATAAAAAGATATACTGAAATTACGTATTAAAAAATATAAAAAATTAGAACATTTGTGTCATGAACATAAATTTCATATTTATCAAATCTGAAAGACATAATACGTGTTCATTCACATATTCATTCATCATCTAATTATGTATATCAGCGATGTGTGCATGGCTTAACTATCAAGTTAGCTCTTTTGAAATTCTAGTTTTTGTTTAAATTAAATATATAATAGCTTTTTTCATAAAAAGTACCGCATACATAAATTATTTAAAATAATTTATATCATCTAAAAGGTTTTTCTTATTTTATTTACTTAGGTTTTATTAAATTTTATGCAAATTAATTAATTATGGATACGATATGTATAAGGATTTTTTTCAATTGCAATTTTCACTAAATAAATTACAATTAACTTAATCCAATACTTTGAATTAAGTATTTGATATATTGATAAAAACGTAATAAATTAAAAATAGCAGATAGATCGAAGTGTCTATGAAGTAAATAGAAGAACGCAATATATATATATATATATTTATGTATAAAATGTGGGTGATAGTAGACGGTCGGTAAATAGTTGGGGCGTAGAAGCGGATAGTCTAAGGATTTAGGTATGAGGCGGGAGGTTAGCGGATTTAGGCCTCGCCGCATGTCGACGTCCAAGACTAAAGGCTAAAGCCGAAAACTCAGTGAAATATCCTTATTGTCTCTCACTTCTCTCAGAGGGCTAATTAAATTCGAAAGTATCGCATTTAGCCGCAAACAAGTAGTAGAAGAGTGTGTAAAAAGCGTGAGGTGAAGCCTGGGTGCGAGTAAAGTGATTCCGAAGCAACGAGGACGACCAAGAGAAAAAGGATGTGGTAGCGGTGGCAGCACTGGTGGTCGAAGTAAGTAAATTTCAATTAATGTCTCGAGGCCACTTTGCTCGTAAGCCAAGCGGACCAGCGGGGGCAGCGGGACAGGAATAGTGGCTCTGCGCCCGGCGAAGAAGAACAGATGCGCGCAACACGCCGGACTCACGGAGTTGCTGCTGTTGCCGCGGGAGCGGATCGTTCGCGCGTGTAAGCGTCCTCAGCTCGCTTGGCCAGACGCCGATGAAAATTCCGTACCTTACGTGGCTTAGTTATCTCGACTCCTGCACGGCTACATACATCCCGGGTGCAGTTGGAATCTCTCGTGGACGATATTGCCTCGCGCGTGTGCATCCGCGCGTCCAAGCTGCCCGTAAACTTAGTCGGGATGTGCGCTTTGTCGTTTAACGAGTTTTCCCGGGATTGACAAAGTTTCCATTCGAAAAAATTAGAGACGCACGAGGAAAGTCTTGGGATTCTTACTACCCCGAACTCATGGCTTTCCAAGAATACTTCATAGCCTTTAATGAATAAATTACTTTGCATTAAGAGTACACCGAGAAAACAAAGTCGTAACGTGTGCAACTTTTATCGTAACCCATGCAACTTGGATTCCTCTCGCTCTTTCTCTCTCAGTTCGAATCATAATACTATCATAATACTCGAGCTTAATAAATTTTATTAAATTTTACATTATCCCTTTGTTTGTGCTGTGCTTTTATGATTTTCATTTTACGACATCGCATTCTTATGACGAAATAGTCGGCTTAAGCTCAGCCATCTCTCAATTATAAATATTCTATTGCCCCTGCTTCTAAGATTTCTTGCAAAATAAGCACAAACCTACACTAACCTGTGTAAGAGTCTATTTAAACCTATAATTTTCAAAATATAAGCTCCTATAAATTTTACCAAATCGCAGTTAAATTAGAATTACATCTATCTGTTTTTTAAATTAAAATTTTTATTTAGTATTTGTGAATGTGCCTGAATACTATTTTTCCGTAAATTAAATACGTAACGTTTCGTTTATGTCTCCGTTGCAAATAACTAAAGCTTGTATTATTATTTTTGAAGGTAACGGGTGAAAAAATTCATATCATCCTGATATCTTTTGTTTATTTATGTAAAGTATTATTTTAAAGAAAGAACAAAAGCTTTCTATAAATAGTAAAGCTTCAATACTTTTGAAAATAATTAATTATAATCCTTAATAAATTATCCTTGTCATTATAATTTCTATTAAATCAGCTATCTATTAAGGTCATCTGTTAATCCATACTTTCTAATTGTAAGAATTTCATTCAAATTATCAAAAATTGCATGCAAAACTTATGAAAGATTCAAAAACTAATGAAACAAACATGAATCTGCTATAATTTTCTTGTGATTATAGATCACTATCCTGTAAAAATAATATATCGATTTAATGACAGGAGCTTCGTGGTAGCAATAAATAATTGGTTTATCCTTGAAAACATTGCGTAAATCTAAAGCTAATATACTTAGCCACGTTATAAATTACTATTGCAAATATCTTACATACCAAAAATAGCTATACTCCAGCTGTATTCAAAAGTAGCACTGAGTTAAACAGAATCGCGTTAATTCGCTAAATTAGTTTATTACATAATTGTCAGGAAGGATGCAAATAACACGAGAACTTTTAATGTGATCGCTCGAGGCTAAAATTAAAACATTCTATTGTAATCTTATAAGATGAGTAATAAACGAATATAAAATAAATCATCTGCTTTAAAGAGTTGACTCTACGGCAGCGATATAATGGTGAATTTATTTTCTAAGCACTTGGTATTACCTAGAAACCATAAGTGGCCGAGGTAGAGGCTCAGAAACAGACAAAGAGAGAGAGAGAGAGAGAGAGAGAGAGCGGAAGATAGACCATGAGAATTTGGTGTGCAACAAACGCCTCGCTCCGAAGCTCGCCCCCAGCTTTTGGTGTATCCTCGTGAGTGTATCGGGCGTGCGCGCGCGTATGTCAGTACAACGCACCCATTCCCGCGAGAGGATTTATAGTAGCACTTACCTATCTCTTGATTGGTAATCCTTGCTTCAACGAGCGTGCTCAGGCTGAGGGTCAGGGGAATCAGCAGCCGAAGACTCGAGGTCGCAGAGCGGACGCGAAAAAGCAAGCATCCCCCTCGGCCTCCCGACGCTCCTTCGCGCTCCTTCATGGTTCGGTTGTAGCCCGTGTCTCAGCTGCAATCGCGTACGTGTACGAGCAGTTACGTCACGGCTAACGACGGGGAAGATGTCTAGCCGTCCCGACGACGCCTCGGCACGTTACTTCACGTCACCGTCACGTTGCGTCGTCGTTTCTCCACGCCGTCGCGCCCCCGTCCTTCTGTCTGCAGCTTTCTGTATTCAATGTTGCTATTTCTTCTGTTGCTGCTGCTGCCCGCTGCTGTTGTTGTAATTGTGTTTTTTGTTGTTATCGTTGTTGTTGTCGTTGTCAACGCCGTGGTTACAGCCAATGTCGTCGTGCTCGTTGTTATTTCGCCCGAGCCTCTCGTGCCTCTGCTTTTTTCTCTCTTGCCACCCTCTTACATTCAGCACCCCTTACTTTTCTACACTTCAACCTTCACGGCAACTTCTCCTGCCTTCTTTCTTTTTCTTTCTGTTTTTTGTTTCGTTTCGTGTATTCAGCTACGAATGTCCGATGCAAGGGGGAAAGTACTCACTGTCTCGGAGAATCATCCAACGCCTATTCCACGTCTGCGTGCGTTGATTCTCGCCCTTCGTTGATACTTCCCTGGTTCTTTTATTTCTCGCTCTCTTTGGCTCACACTTGACTAGCTGTACTCGTAGGCGACGTTGACGAACCCCTCGTTCCTTGCTCCTTATCACTCGACATCACTACCAAATACGCGACTGTGCCGTATGAAATGTTTTTATTTATTTTTCTCTGTTGTCTTTTTTTCTTTCATCTTTCTATGCACTTTTCTTGCTTCATGCTTACCATTCTGTTTATTCGACTTTTCATCACCTTTTCTTCTTCTTATTCACACTTTTTAATTCCTTTCTCGTACTTTGCGTATCTCTTTAAAAATGTTAGCTCCCGGTTCGATCTCACTCTTCGACAACTCAACGCCTCTATGAGTATTGAAATGAAGTAAAGATCTTTATTTACAATTTGTAGAGAAGTACCGAGAACTGTTCTACTCCTCTGTTTTGCCTTTTACTTTCTTCCGTCTGTTCTTCCTTACCACTTTCCTTATTTTCTATTCACCTTGTTTCCTTGATTATTTTTTCTTTTTCTTCAATTTTTATGTTCGCTGTCGTGGTGAACATAATTGTTCAGGCTCCATAATTTATCAAAATACTCGTCTCATGTTATATTCCAGACTAATCCTGAGAAAATAAATAAAAACTAATTCCACTTGCATACTATTGTCGAGTTCTCGTAGCATCAGTTTTCAGGATGCAAGTTAGCACTTGCGTGATAGACTCTGTTCCACCAATGAATTTAATGAGTAGGTTCGACGGCACTTCTAAATCCAGTTTCATCTCTTTTCGCCCTGGGCTGACAATTCTGGCACCACTTTCGCTCCTTTGTGAGTTCGATCTAGAACATATAATTACAAGTACATTAATCGCCGGTTGCTTTTAGTTCTGGGGTTTCCCTCCCTCTAACTAGAACCTGTCGCTTTATACTTTTTCTCTAGCCACACGTACGTTCGCATGCACTCAAACATACATTCACGTACGCTAGAAAGTACGAAGTTACCATCGCTCACGATTTACTGCTTTCGTCGGAGCTCTATCTCGCCGATTCATCCCCGTGCTTCTACGTTTTTCTTTTTCGTTTTTTCCGACAACTATCCACCAGCTCCTACACTCCTACTTTATCCACTTTCTTTCTGTACGTGTTTCTTTCTAACTTTTTTTGGTGCTTCGTTCATTCTCTCGATTGCGGCCAATATTCCAATAGGGATTTTTTGCCAGACTACACTAGTTTTCCTTCTATTCACTCCCTCGATTCCTCTCTTCCTTACTCTGTCCATCCTTTACTTACTTCAATCTCGTTTCCTTTAGCGAATACTTTGTAGCCTTTCTTTTAAGATAGAAAAGAGAGATAGAAAAAAGGGATTCCAAACACCCACTAATCTATAGCTATCGCTCTTTTTCTAGATACTATTCGTAAGCACCTCATTGACCAATTTATGTATATATATATATATATATATATTTATGAAGACATCTAAATGTATAAGGTAAAAAATAAAGGTAGCCTCTATTTCTCACTCTCTCTATCTCTCTCTGTCTCATTTTGGTATATATATTTGGTATATATATATATGTGTATGTGTCATGTTATTAGAATACAAGATATATTATTTATATATAACAAATCAATTATAATCAGTTTTAAAAAATTTTTGTAAATTATATTTAACGATATTTTTTATTAAAAATATATTTTTCAATAAGTTAAATGTTATTATTAAAATTCATATGTACTAATAATAATTTAATCACTGCTCTTTTGAAAGAAGTTAATTGATTATACAAAAAATTATTTAATAATATTTAATATGATACAATAAATTGTTTTCAGTTATTCTCAAACGCAGAATTAATAAGATTAATATGGCATGGCCAATATACATATGAATATGTATATAAATGTTTAGATACCTATAAATACTCGTAGCTTTCATCAGGGTGCCTTTACACGGATGGTTTTGTATATGTAGGTTCTTAAATACATATGTATCTATTAGGATATCAATCAAACGAAATTCAAAATTTTATAAAAATGTACGTGTAAATAATTTGTTAAAATAATTACTATTGAAATTAATTATCTGCAGAAAATTTATATAAAAATAATTATTTCTGTAATAATAAAAGATTGACGCTATCATTCAAACGGTAAAAAAATATTTTTGTTTAAGAATTCCATATTTTAGTTTTAACATGATATGTAACGTCATTAAAATATTTTAAAAATTCAAGTGCTATTTAATAAAATTTAGAATAAAAATGATTTTCAATAATAAATTACTATAATAATTTAAAATCATTGTGATTACAAAAAAATATATTAATTCTGAAATAATAACATAAAAATCAATTTTTTTTTAAAGAAGTCTAAATTTTAGGGTACCTTAGTTTTTAAAAACATTTTTGTTAATAACTACTTATGAAGTTGAAAATTGTGAAAACTTAAATAATAATAAAACTAAAAGAAAAAGAGGGACAAAAAGACTAATGAATTTGCAAGTAGTAGAACCATTGTTAAAAAAGAAAATAATAATACTTGAACATGTTTCAATAATAATAAGTTTCCTACTTTTTCCATTTCTCTCTCTTTCCCTTTCTCTATATTTTTCTTTCGTACTACTACCCTGACTCGCTCGTTGCCTAGTTTAGTGTTTATTAAGTATCTTCCTCCGTTCTACTCAATGCTCTTGTTCCTTTATTTTCTCCTTTTTGGTTAGCTATTTTAGTATTTTTTATTTCATCTCACGCTTCGTCGTTTCACGTACACAGCTACCTCCGTACTGGAAAACAATTTGTACGACTCGAGGCAAAAATTACTGCGTAATGAATAGCGGTATTATTAGATATTTCCAGTTAAATTACGGTTTCTTCCCTTTGAATATATTTTTTTTAATGTAATTAGTGTATAAATAGTGTAAAATACTTAATAAAGTACAATTTGTGTTATCTTTAATTAAATATTTATGGCATGTATAAAATGAAATTTAGTAAAATATTATTAATTATTAAATTAATTTTTAAATTAGTTTTAAAAATTTAATTATGTATAGATATAAGAAAAAAATAATATTAAGCTCATAATTTTGTAGTACATTATTCTCATCATAAAGTGAACGAGATAATTTACACACCGTAAAACACACCCTAAAGTATCTATCTCATATCAACTCAATTCGTAGTATCAATTATCCTTTCAGCAGCAGCAGCAGCCTACAAAGCAATAATGACCCTTAGGAATGCGATCATCCGATAGCCCCAGTGACGTGGCACAAATTCGTGAAATTAGCCCAAAGCTCAACCCTGGCCTAAGCTTTTAACATTGTTGTATGATGTATGAATCTATCCGCTTATATGCGTGTGTAAGCACGTCATCACGAATATATCTCCGTGCATACGTATGTGTACGCATCCATGACCGATAACACAAAATTGACAAAAACGGAATATTATTTCTGGTTTTCATCAAGTACTCTATTAGCTAAGATACAATAGGTAATCATATAATAATAATAATAATAATAATAATAATAATAATAACAATAATAAACTTTCGTATGTGTTAAAATATTTATTAACGAAATATTGCATTTTTTATGAAATAAAAATTAATATATACAATTAATTTTAAGTTTATAATTAATTAATTTACTGTATGAATCAGGTAAATATTGACAAAATAATTCATTTTCATATTATAATAAAATTATTAAAAGCTTTATTCTGTAAACAATGATATACATGTACAATCAGTTTTTTTAAACTGTTCTGCATGATTTTAAAATCATTGCTATCCTTTCGATTTAATAACTAAAATATTGCTGTATCATTACATTTTTCTGGGGATAAACAGCTTGACTGAAGATAAAAAAGTATGATCTGGATTCTATAACTCGTGTAAATTCCTATAATTTATCATACAGTATTGTAATTTTACGAAAGACAGCGTAAATAGACACATGCGAATAGTCGATATCTCATTATCCGTTTATCTAGGACCTTATAGTTATGTGAGTGAGTCGAAGAATGTATACAGAATGCCGAGTGTTGGGCGAGCGATAAGCTCTGAGAACAAACAATGCTTTTTGAGTCACTGATACAATTTATGCAGCATTTCGCACCAGACATCGTTTCCCCGATTCCTCCTTGCATGCAATGTACTGCGTTATTGTATCTCTCTCTCTCTCTCTCTCTCTCTCTCTCTATCTATATCGCTGCCTCATCTCTTATTCCTTATAGTCAAGAAAACCACTCACACTCAACGTAGCCAACAACGACTTTGTGAAAAGCGGACCCGAGGAAATACCTTCAGAGCTGTGACGTTTTGTCGCTCGATAGCACTTTTACAAAGCTTGACTCCTTACACTTGCACTTATATTCTTATACTCTTTCTTACTTTCTTACATTTTGGTGTAAAACATGTATGTTGCAAATGTGTCTGTATCTCTATAACAAGAAGGGAGAGACGGGGGTCCGCGCCTCTTTGGCTGCATATAAGTGTGCACGCAAACACAGAAAAGCGTCCATATGAAGGTTTGATGCGATACGGACTTTCTATCTCAGTCAGAAAGTGAACTTGTTTGCTAGAAAAAAGACGACGAATAGAAACAAAGAAAAAATATGAGAGAGAAAGATGAGGAGAAGAGCTGAGGATGCCTCAATAACATTGGCATCTTCTGTGCAATTTTCTATTCTCTTTTGAATAGAGAAATAAGAAATTATTCCCCGGTTATAGATAGATATATTATTGATAGAACCGAATGTAACATGAATTATGGAATGATGCATAGGATTCTTTCAGACTCTAGCATGAATCAGAGGAGCGTAAAGTAGGCGATGAAAGGATTTGAAACTGCTGTATTCATACAACCTTTGTCCGATAAACCGTGCAAAAATAAAGAAACCTCAATTTTTCTTGAAAAATTCTTTTCATTTTTTTTACGTAAAAAATTTCCTATTTCTCAATCATTAAATATCTTGAAGAATTTTGCACTATTTAAGTATTTAAAACATATAAGATTTAAAATAATAACGTTAAACATTTTATTATTAATTTAGAGCAGAGTTCTTTCTCATTTCGGTAAACAAATAAATCACTATCTAATAAAAAATGAAATTTTAGCGTTACATATTTTCGAGTAAATTGAAATGCGTACAACCTAAATCGATCGTCAAAATTAGTATAGCTTAGCAAATTTTCAATTTAATTTAAGATTTATTTGCAAAAAATATAGATTGGCAATTTGTAAGCTTCTTCTATTTCGAAAATGTTTTGAATGAAACGGTGAAAAACTTTAAAAATTGTTTATAAAAATTCTTTTTAAATAAAATATATAATGTAGATGTAGTATCCTAATTTTTTAAAGAATAACGTATTGCTCCTTCTTATTCGTATCTTTATTTTTCATTAATTTCATAATAAACCTTAGGAATGAATAATATAAAGTGATTTTCAATACTAAAATAATCAAAAACTTCAAATTTAATGTGCAATCGTATGAGAAATGTTGAAAATCTATAGTCTCTAGATTGTTTTGTATGAACCATCTCTTAAATTTCCATAAACTTATCTGTGAATTCTGCTACTGTACGAAAGAATAATATTGTGTTTTATACATTGTCTGATAGTATAGTTGAAAACATTGATCAAAAGTGGTCCAAACAAAAAGAAGAGTATCCTTTTTCATTCCTATAAATTTAATTAAATTCTTTGCACTGAGTTAAAATACTTTGTGCTCGTATTTTCTTTTAAAATAACATAAAAGAAATTGTATTCTTGCAATATTTCAAAAATACTGAATACTTGCTAACCTAATACGTATGAAAAATTAATTCACTTTCTAACAATTTTCTACGCAAACTCATTAAAAATAAAATTTTGAAGTAATTTACTAATATAAAGTTTTTTAATTAAGAGTTGATATTCTTTCCACTTTTGTAGTTTCGAATTATTGACAAAGAATGATGCTCGTATAAATAAGAAAAAAAATTCATAAAAATAGAAGAAAAGTGATTGACAATTACTACTTAAAACTTATATCCGAATTTAAGTTATGAATTTATTTACGTTAAAAATAAATATTATATAAAATATTTTTTATTCAAACTCATAGCAAATCAAGTAGATACTAATAATATTACCTAGTGTAAATATTTATAATAATATCAGACTTCGTAAAGTCTAAACATTTTTGTAAAAATAACTACTGCTGTGACAACATTACAATAAATTTGACATAAAATATTGCATGAAAGCTAATAAGTAGTTTTTAACTTTATTTATTAATAATTCTATGCATAAGATCTTTTCGAATAATACACGAAAGCTCGTAGTTCTGACAAGCTAGCAGATTTCTAGTTACCTGAAAATGTGCAATCTTTTTGAAATCGAGAAAAAAAATCTCAAATAGATGGAGGCAAACACGTTACAAAAATATTCAAGTTTTCCCATGGCAAAACGAATTTACACTCATGAAGCAATAACGATTACAAGTTGCGTTAAACTCCTCCCACGACGGATGGAAGTTATTCTGTAAAGTGCGAGGCTTTAATGGATACTCGAAACTTCCACCGCGAGCCAACGTGTACGTCGTTTCCTATTTACGCCAAACAAACACGGAAAATTGTACACTCAAATTGATTGTAGCAGACACCAGTAGTAGAGTATCGCCTATCGTCATTCATTAAATGTACTGTAAATACTTTTCACTCATTTGATTAATTAAAATTTCAACTTTTTTTCTTCTACGGTGGATTAATTCCGTTTATTATTTTATATCTTTGCGAGACCCAGTGAAAACAATCAGAATAAGCTTTTACGGAATTTGAAATGAGCATAAATTTTTATTCGGCTTTCGCCGAGGGAAGTTTTTGAACACAAGAGAAGCGCGTTACGATAACGAAATGTAAATCGCTGAATAATGGTTGATTTACCGAACTTTTCGACTAAATTAACAGAGCCATTGGCTCGATGATGTAACGAAAACTCTGATGGACAGGAATAAGCAAAAAAATATTACAAATTTTTTCGTAGTATATATTGTTCTTATCGTAGTGAATTGTTTGTTAAAAATTGTAACAATTGATTGGTGCTTTTATATTATTCGCGATGCCCGCATGCACACACACAATAATTATCAATATTTTATAATAAGTAACATATAAAGAATATACTACTTCAAATAATGAAAACATTCAACAAAATAAATTTTAAATTATACATCAGTTTTACGCGGCTGTTCCTTTTTCTTGATAAAATCAAATTAGCATGGATTTGAATTTACATAAACTTACAGATTTTAAACTATTATGTAATTATTTATTATTTTTTCTTTTTTATTCATATTTTTAAAATGTCGATAAAGTTTTTATTTAAAAATTTTAAAAATGACAATGTAATTATAAAAATTCTTTTTTATATTATTATTCTTTAATTAAGACATAACGAAGTACGAAAATATATTTTTAATACTATATTATAAATTATAAGAAATTACAAGTAAGTAAAAGATGTTTTCATTTTATTTTCATCATAATGTTTACAAAAAATTCGTTTGACGGTAATTTTGTTAACATTTTTATTATCGTTTATAAATATTAATGCTATTGTTTATTAAGGCATATATTTATTATTTTGTACAATATTTCATTTAATTAATAAATAATTGGTTTTTAAAAAGCGAATCTTCTCCTTATGGTATCAATTTCTATCACAAAAAGATAATTCTATATTTCAATTTAAGAAAATTCTAGGTTTAGTTTCCCAAATGAGGATATTATATCACATAAATTGTAGCTTCAAAATCACGTATCCAAGCAGAAGTGACTTTAAAATTACTTTTAAACTATTATTTAGTGAAACCTAATATTTCTAGTAATATAAATCGAATTTTTCATATTATGATTAATTTAATATTATGATTAATCTATAATTATTTAATGAAAAATTCTAATAATATAGATCCTGTTATTTGAAATATTCTAATAAAATCATAACAAAGAAGCTCATTACAAAAAAATGTAAAGAAATAATATAGTCTTATCATTTAATAATAATTGTTACGTATAATTTAAAATTTTAATAAAATATATCGAAATATTAAACTTCAATACTATAGTTACATACATGGACACAATCATATGAAACTGAAAGCTAGTGTAATTCGTAAATTACAAAAATATAAATTTAAAAAGATATTTTTACAATTGTTATGAAATTAATGAATTACTAGTATCGCATAACACTATATTGATATTTGAAAGTAAAAAATAAAATTAAAAACTCAATTTTATATTAAAATAACTGAAATTTCATTTTTTAATCCCCAGAGAATAACAAAAAATGAGAAATTAATTAAACTGATTCTTGATTTAACACTTATATATTTCATATATTAAATTAGTGTAAGTAGAAGTAGTAGTAACAAATACAACCCATTATTATTCAAACGAGATTGTGTACACTCGAATGAAGCATAACTTATATATCTCAAATACTACACAAAGCGTACAAAAGTATCCCCGAGAAAATGGATTTTATGTATGGAACATTGTTAAATCACTTTTATGATGCGAAATGCTGCGCGATATTTGAAGACATATCGTTGTCTCTCTTTCTCTCTCTTCTTTCTCTTACGGTTTACGACGGGAGACGTGCTTATTGAACCAATCTTCTAAAAAGCGCTAGCTGAATTCACGGTCTTCCATTCGAATGCAAAGCTCTTGGGATCAACATAGCCGCGATTTAGGCCCATTTTTCAATACGTCTACGTCTACACACTTTATAAAGATTCAAAAGTGTTGAATAAATAAACAGTTCCTCTTTATAAAAAAAGAAAAGCTTTTCACAAATTGACTGTGTGAGGAAAAACCCAATACCTCCTAATTACCATTTAACAGATTAAGACAAAAATTTGTTTTTCTATTTAACAGTTATGTGGGCGAAAGATAAATGCAATGCAGGTGTGCATCGGATCTGAATATACGCAATTTCATTATATTGACAAAATATACAATAATTATACGTGTCACAAGTAATAAATTATTGAATTTTTTTATCATTAAATAATTCTATTTATGAGATTTTTCTCATCGATAATTAGTAAAATGTCAGTAACAAAGAATCAAAGCAAAATGTTTTTATAGGACTTATGGGTCTCACAAATGGATTCTGAAGGTCTGAAATATTTAATAAAAAATTATAGACTATAATCAGATTATTTCGTAATTGCGAGTTATTGATCTAATAATTTTTTTTAAATTGGCTCGAAAAAGTCGATATCCATTTTCATGGAATTTATTATATTATTCCTGACAGTTTAATAAATGAAGAAATTATTTTTATTGTACGTAAAGAAACACGTACGATCTCGTTTCGTAATAAAATTTACTTTGTCGTATACGGGCGCAATTTTATAACAAAGATAACCACCTCCTACATAATTCTTATTATTTTTAATACATTTAATATGAAGTTTATCCACAAATTTTCATTTTATTAATAATATTACTCAAAGGCAGTTAAACATAAGTTTCATATTCATAAATTTATTTAAGCCACTTTTCTTTATAGTTATTGTTGTATATAATTGGCTGTTAATGTTTGATGTTTATTTTATAAACTAAATATCTTTTAATTTTCAAAAGTCACTTGAAATCGTTTGTTTATAAAAAAAATTAATTTCATTAAGATGAGAAATAGGACTCTAACGTGAATTAATTATCATCTGGAAATTATTAAAATGACATTGTTTTTCTCCTTGGAATATAATATTAGATAATACAAGTAACTCTCTCTTGGAATTGATGGAAAATAAATATTTACTTCAAGTTAATCATTTATATTTACTTTATTTTGTAAGCTTATTCAAAACAATACTTTAACATTTTTATTACATCTATGAAAGAATGTTAAAATCGGATAATTTGAACATTTGCTATTTCTATAATCTAGGGATATAATAGGATGGCATTAATTTTTGTATCTTATATTCTGGATATTGTGTGTACCTTTATTTCAAAAAACGCTTTAAAATACTGGTAATATTTAAATTATCATACCCAAAAATTTTAATAAGAAATAAGGTTAACGCATTCATTTATTTCAATTTTGACAATCTAATCCATGATGTTAATACTAATTGCGCATATACGTTCTACTTCTGAAGTGAAACTGTAACTTTCCGATATGTTCTCTCACTAAAAGTTTCTACTATGGAAAAGTTAAATTTAAGGGAATCCAAAACTCCATATTTTTAAACTTTTTGTTAAAACAAATATTAGAATAGAGATTATAAGTAGAATAGTTATTCGAGTTTTAATGTTCGGATAGTTCAAAATATGGATTTCTTAGTTATGGAACTGAATTGACTTAAACATATTTCTAAAATTGAAGTATTTACCATATTCGAGCCTTCATGACGTATTTCTCTGCACACTCGCATAGTTTTCATATGAAATATCTGGGATAAGTAGCTTCAAATGAAAAATAAATTAGCTTGGTGCATCAAAACTGCATTACAGAAGCATAAAAACACATATTTATGAGATTTTTCTTTTTCTGTTACAATGTGATCGCCATCATTTTTCATCCCGGAGAATATTTCAATTTTGACCTACTTCCCGGGTTTTTTCATCCGCTAACATAAATAGTTATAAGTCATAATAATTACCATCAGAGGATTGTCTTACTGCAGTAATAAATAACTGCTCTTATAAATAGAGAAGGGCTAATTTATGTACAAAACGCTTCTCGCGTTCGATTAAGCGTGAAACATTACATGAAAGATAAGGTAAGGCCTTGCGCCTGTATATGAGGCGTCTTGAAGAAAAATAGGGAGTCTGAAGCCTAGCGTTACGCTGAATCCCTCGGATTCCTTAAAAAAATTACGTTTAGATTTATATTTATATTTACGTTTTCTCGCGGGAGAGCGCCGAAGGCACTTGGTCAATGAGCCACTCGCCCTGTTACACTCGACTCCCGCTTTGCTTTTGCGCATGCATCTCGGAAATGCCCGATAAGAGCCCGCCACTTGACAAGACGAGAGCTTTTGTACCCCTGATGTCCCTTTTCCCTCTTCAGCGCCCTCGCAAAATCAAACCATGGACTTCATTTTGATTCTACAGAGCCGAGAATGTAACATCGATATGGAGTCTCCGACGCCCCTGGATATCCCAGCAATAATACAGTCTCTAGAGGTTCCATAGATCTATAAAGCGAGCCAAAGCATGCATACGTATAGAACTATTGCTTACGAAGCACAGAAATAATATCGCGAGAACTGCAACTATACCTGCTAGAGTTGCAGTCGCCAATCAAAGCGAAAATTAAAGCCAGGGGAGCACGAAATTCCTACGACTTAAAACGTCACCAATGCATTCTCCTTCAATATCAAGCATTCCTCTTCGCTTTTATCTTGACCCTTTAAATTTTTTTTCTATTTTGTTTGTTCTTCTTTTATCGCGTAACTCACATCTCCTTCGTCTACTACATCATTTCGAGAATATATTTAATGGCACCTTATCTGTAGTACCCTCTTATATTTCAGAAGAAAGTATGCTTTTTTGTGAAAATATTAGTACAAGAAAATTTTTAAATTAATAGTTATATATTTCGGGATAGAAATCATTGTAAGAACGTAATACATAAAAAAATATTAAGAAAATCTTTTTCTTTAATATTTTATTGATGAAATTTAGATTTCGGATGAAATATATACAACTCTTAAAATCAACTTATAACTTGCAATTAGATCTCTTATTTTCCCAGCTAAAGATGACAGCGTATTATGTCAATGATACTGATAATATAATACATATATTAATAAAATACTTTGAATATATGATATAATACTTCTCTGATAAAATTATTCTAAAAATATTTGAGCTCTTTATTTCATTTATTTAAATTTTTTGCAATATTACTTGAAATAAGTAATATTAATTAATATTATAACTTTTTTAAAAGATCTACTTCTCATGTAAAAATCAAATTTTGTAAGAAAAAAGTAGATCAATGCTAGCCAGACGGATAAACATATTTCTAATAATTTTTGTCCGTGCCAGTTTTTTTCTTCAAACTTTCATTAAACTTTTATATTATGCTTTGAATAAAACTAGAACAATCATGGTTTGTATAAATAATAAATACTAATTGTATATATATCAAAGTAACTCTGCTCACTCAAATATTTACTTTCATTATTAAAATACAAATATATTGTGTTATGTTATCTAAGAAAATTAGAATTTGATAAAAAAAAAGTAAATATCAATAGTTAATAGAACTTTGTTTTATTGCTGTTCAAAATTATAAGTTTATATATTAATAAATGAATATTGATTGTAGCATATAAAAATAAAATTTAAAGTAATCCGTAACAAATTTTAATAAGTGATTTTTAAATAGTTACCAGAGAAATTATAATCAGTTAAAAATATATCTAAAAAGACAATTAAATTCTCTTGATAAAGAAGAAATTTCTTATTAACCGTAAATTCATCCACTTTGCAAATAATTGTGATAATTAACCATAAAGAATACCATTACCATTAAAATTACTACTGTTTGGTTTCATAATGGATATTGTAATATTCTTTATACATTTACGAGATCTTAGGAAAATTTTGTAAGAAACGTAATTGTATCGCACTTTTTATTTATGAAAAAGATATTTAACATAAATATTTTTAACGAGCTATTTATATATAAATGATTATTTATTTGTACAAATATTTCTTACATTCATTACTATTGTTATGTTTTAGCTTTTCAGCTAAATGACTAAAAATAGTTCCCATATTTATGCGATGTAATTTAGATATTTTTTCTATAGACTAATATAACAATTGAAAATTTTTGCCTAAAAATACGTAATTCATCTTTTTGTCTGTAAAAATCATCTTTAAATAGATAAATAATATTATTAATAAATCCAAGTTGAACATTCGAAGCTTAAATATTAAAATAATAATTATTCATAATATAATATATCTTAAAATCAGTGTTGGATTAATTTTATTATTATTATTATTATTATTATTATTATTATTATTATTATTTGTAGTAGTAATAGTGGTAGTAGTAGTAGTAGTATTAACAGCATTATTATTTTAATTTTTTTTTTTAATATCCATACGTAATTATTAGTATTAAATCAACGTTGTTGAAACAAGTTTTAAGTGGATTCATCAATAACTGATGCAAAGTTATCTCAATAATAAACTTTGGTAACCCGATTTATGTAAGAATATTAATTCAGCTACAAAATTCCTGCAATTAATCATGAATATCCATTATAATCATGGATTTTCTGAATAATAAATAATACGAAACTATTTTTAGGACCGTAAGTGAAAATAACTGAAAATGAGTGAATCCAGTCCATTTATCCGCATACATGTACAATTGTCATAAAAGTCTTGCTGATATAAAACTAAAAATAAACTCCGAGATTTTCACTTTTAAACAGACAAAACTACCATGAAAGTTGAACATTTGTGTCACAACCGTTCCTTCCTCTAACAAAGAAAAAATCTCCGGGAGCCAAATAGAAGAGAGACCGAAAGAGAAAGAAATCGGCATAACAAAAAGAAAAGGAAGCAAGTATACGCAAAGAAACATGGGGGACGGCATTGTACGGAGATAATAGCACAACCGAGGAAAACCTGGACAGCATGCGCGGAATAATAAAAGTTTAGAGGGAAGCTCGCGACGCAACATAATTTAAATAAACACAAGTTAAACGAGCCTCGTGTTTCGGCAACTTTATACAGTGGCTAGTCTCCGTTAGTTCATCAGCAGCTATTTTCCTCTCTTACTTTCCCTTCCTTTCTCTGACTTACTCTCCCTTCCGTCCTTACATTCCCTCTCTTTCTGTTTCGGTCACTCGCTCTGCTTTTCATCCCTTTCTTACTCCTTATCCTTTTATTATCACGCAACTTTCGCACTCGCTTGGGACTCTCGGAGAATTAACAACTGCAGCTGAGAATCAAAAATTTCTAAGAAAGAAGAAGGAAGAAGAAAAAAGATACGAATGTATTAAATTTACTGCAGCTCTAACGTAAGTCCTTCTATCCGTTCCTTTATTTAGAGTTGAACATTAAGACTCAATCTCTCTCTGTCTCTCTCTCTCTTTCTCTCCCCTATCTATCTATCTAGTTTATATTTCGTATAGTCCTCCCTTTTATCGGTAAACATGTTCCTACTATCCTTTCTACTTCTACTATTCTTCTTCACCATTGCACTGCTGTTATCGTCTATATAAAATTAAATTTGCCCAATTCACTCGCAAGAATATTTTCTCTTTCTCTTTATTTTAATTTTTTACTAATTCTTATTTTGCGCATAAAATTTGATCATTTTAATTTACATCTAAAATTTTATTCTATTAATGTATTTTTCACCACGATCTGCTTGAAAAAAAAACTAATTATTATACGTTTCTAGTAAAATATCCATGTCGTTTAAATTTGATTTTTAAATGCTTTTTGAAAAATCGGAAAAGCTATTTTCTACTAAACAAAATTTTGTTGAAAATCAATTATTATTTTACAAGTATATTACATACTACTATTCTACATATTACTATACATATACCATTACTACTGTATGTAATATAGTTATAGGAACGAATTTAACAAGATTAAAAATTATTTAACGAGAATATATATATATATATATATAAAACATTGCACTTCAGAGTTTATTTATTCTATTTACTATTATATTCAATTTTATAATTTCTTATACTAACTCTGTCATTATATGTGAACAATAATTACTTTTATTTTATATAATGATCATAAAATAATTTGTATACATAAATAAACTGTAACATATTTGCAAACCCTTGATTTTTATTATATAATTTTTAACTGAAATCTATTGCTTACAATAAATTTTAATAGAAATAAAAAGCATGCAATATATATATATTTGTTTGTGTTTACTCTAATTAATATGTAAATTAAAATTTATTGAACAAGGGTATATATTATTTTATTTGATTATGAAAAACGTAACCGTTGATTTAAATTAAATTAAGTATCCATTTTTTGTTTTACATATGAATTTTTTTTATAATTTCAAATCCGAGTGATGTATATAAAAAAGTTTTCATTATCCGTAATATACTTTGATATAGAATGAATTACCTTACATTTTAATATTTGGTATTTTGAAATACTTTTAAAGTATATTTTAAAATATATATCATAATATCGAAAGAAAATTCTAGCCCTAAATGTCACTAGATCCTGTATAGTCTCAACTTAAATAATTTTTTATTACAACTTATTTCATGTATATTCATGTTTCATTTTTAAAACTTTACGCTTAATACTCATTATAAATTTATTACATTCATAATATTTTAGCATTTAAAATAGACCGATTTTTGTTATTATAATTTGTTTTTTCGTTTATTTCGTTCCAAATCAATCATTTCTTAAGGATCAATTTCCTTACTGTCGAGACATTACAATGATAATATATACAATTCATGCTGCAATGAATGATTGCATTAAATATATATGTTCGAATGATATAGGTAATAATAAGGATATGCACTTACGCAGTGAATAATGTAAGCAATTTTCCCGAGTAACTTTGGATTATGTGAAACGTAACGAGTTAATAATGTACTTTTAGTGTATAATACATATTATATATTTTTTCAGTTGAGTAGGTTTTTCCCGAAATGATTAACAGTTTTCAAATACCTCTTCAAAATCATCACAATATTTTTTTCATTTGATATAATCTGGATAAATTATTATTTTTTATAATATTAAGAGAAATCAATAAAATTATGAAACGTTTTATTTTAGTTTTTTTCATATCAGGATTTCCAATCAATTTTTTAAAAATTATTCTATATAACGATCGCAATAAATTGATTAAAGTTAAACAAACTGTAATTAAAAACAGTGTCAAATTATTAAACCTTCGTTAGTATACGTTTAATTATGATATAGTTCCAAATGCACAATTTCGAAATAATTCATGGAATAGCTTAAAATAATTGTAATCAAAAATTAATATTGATACAACAGTATACGATATACAATTATCTAGTATAAATAACTAAGAAAAATATTATAAATCAATGATAACACTGTCTTTTAATTTAAAATTTAACGTGAAATTTAATATCTTAAAACAATCTAAGTAAACAAATATTTAGTTACTTGTCAGTAATACCATTATTAATTTAAATTAAAAGAAATCATTTGTCAAAATATATAGAAAATAAAGAGATTAAAGATAATAAGCTCTGGAATAAAAATATTATCAGAAATTTAAATGTAGCGTCATATAGAAGAAAATTTGATATTCTTGTTAGTATATTTTTAAAGAATTTACAAAATATTATAATTTTCAATAGATGGATAAATAAAAATGAAAAAAGATAATATAATTTTTGTAAAGAAAAATTTATTAAAGTATAGTAAATAAATATACAAAAGTATCTGTAATAAAATTATAAAAAATTAAAATTACTAGTAAGAAAGGATTTATTTGTATAGTTTATTGTAATTAACAATTTATGCAACTAATACAACATTGTCAAAAACTTATGACTAACTTTGCTCTCAGGACTTTCATGAATGTATTAAATATTACATAACAGAGATTCATATTTTAGCATAACATTAGTTGAAATATAAAAATGTATGTGCAGTGCATCGCATCCAATATTTTTAATGATTTCATAACATAGGATATGCTTCATTTAATTTCAGAATTAGATTTATTATTAATATTTTGTTATCTTTTATTTCGGCAAAAGACTAAATATTGCTTTCAATTTCTAAACAGATGTACTTTCAAAATATTAAACATAAATCAGTACCCGCTTAATATATTTTAATATCAAATTTAACATTAATTTTGAGGATCTTTTTTATCTTGATTATATAAAAATTATAAAATATATATTTCATTATTTATAATTTTGTTGTTGTGTAGTATAAGAAAAAATCAGATCTCACATGGTACTTTAAATTTTAGTAGTATTTTCCAAAATAATAAGCACGTTACTAGTATTTGACGCTATTATACTTCAAAGAGTATTTTTTATATTAGCTTGCAAGTGTGCATTTATGATGAGAGTGTATTGGTGAAAAGCCTTACTGAAGGGTACAATGAAGCTCGCATGAATTAACTACACTTTCGAACCGGCAAATACAGCATAATGATTATCAATTTACTATCGACGTAATCTACTAAGTTTTTAGATTTCAAAAATAATTTAATACTATACAAAATTATGTAAAAAATATTTTAATTTTAGTCATGAAGTCTATGAAGTATATTAATGAATATAGATATCTAAGTATCTTTCAAAATTAATAAGATATTTATTTATTTTCGTTTCATTTATAAAAAGATGTAACGAGTTGATGTTAATGCTTATAAAAATAATGGTTCAAAAATTTTTTGACCGGAAAAAAAATAAAATATATTTTATATGTATTTGACTATATTTAAAAATGTTTAATCATACAAACTGAAATCATATAAACTAAAAAAAATTAATGTTTCGTATTTCAAAAATTTTATTTAAAGAATTTTATTGTTATAACAGAAATTTTTATTCGTTCAAAATTTTATATTTTTTTGTTGATGATTTATAGAAAACATATTTCTATAATATTTAAATAGATTAATATTGCGGTTGTAAAAATAACACGGTTAAGATTTAATTTTCTGCACTTATATTAATTTAAAAACTTCCAGTAGAATTTCACTTTAAAAAGAATTGTACAATTCATTGGATACTAAATATTTTTAGCATTAAAAAAAATAACTAACGCATTTAAACTCTCATAAAAAAATTTTCAGTTTATAGATTTTTAATATTCATAATATAAAAGTAAAATTAGTAGGTATGCATAAATAAAAAATGAATATAATTTGTATAATGAGAACAATTCAAGAGTTGATTAATTTTTATTAAAAAAATTAAAACATCATTTTTAAGTGTACTATATGATAGGGCTTATGATAAATGATTAGAAATACAAAAATTACAAAAAAATAGTATAACATATGTTATATTAATATTACATAAGATATGTATTTCTATCACATTCTAAAAGAATATAATAAATGTAATAAATTAGAACACTATTTATGTGAAATTCAAGTATATAATAGAATCATCCACAAATACTTAAAGATTAGAATCTTTGGAATGTATAACACTAAAAATACTTTTACTAAGGTAGATACATTAAAGATTTCTAAGAATTTTTCGATTTTAATCGGTTTTCTTTAAAAGAAAACGTTTAGAATTTCCATAGACGATCTAATAATAATAACAGAAGATTAAAGTCAACTGAAAAGATAATCTGTGTAGGCTATGAGTGATTCAAATCTGTATTTTTAATCTATTTCATCATTTGAAAGTATAAAAGAAAACCGTACGAAAAACCTAAAAAATATTGAATCTATATAGAGGATTTTAAACTCAAATACAAAAGGTATTAAAAGCTTGAAGGTGGTGGAAACATTCCTAGAACTTTCAGCACTCGTAATCTCGATGTGTGACACTCTCATCCATCCAATGAAATCAGAGGATTTTATCAGGTACCGCACCGATGTACTAATAGAAAATATTTGATGAAAAATAAAATGAGAGAGAAAAAGAGAAAGAAAGAGCGAGAAGGCGAGAGCGAATTTGAATCAAAAAGTGAAATACTAGTCGCGTACTGCTAATTCCAAAAAAATAATAGGCATATTTTCTTTTTATTGCTATCGTTGCAACATTCTTCAATTTTTTCTATTTAATTAAAATACCGGCAGTAAATATTTGAACACTCTTTATCAGAATTAAAAAGAGATACAAGTGTATTATTTGAAGATAGGTCGGAAAAAAATAATTTGATTAAAAATATTATAATACTTGTCTATAAGCATTGTGCCTCTCAACTTTGACAGCACATCACTGAAATGTGAGCCACTGGATAAAATGGGACGTAAATGTACATTGGAATTTGATCATCTCATTCCAAGTATTTCTAACTCATTTGCTCCCAAATTTCTCTTATATTTATTAGATACACACATGAAATGACTAATTCTAAAATATTATCGAAGCATGTAAAAATGGTTTGTTGAAACTTGAAAATATTCTAAATCGAATATCTATCGACGTGTGTAGTTACTATCAGGTTATTAAAAAATTTTAATTTCTTCAATAATTATTTGCATTTTTAATAAAAATCTCGATTGGTTTTATTTTAAGTATAATATTTTTCTTTAAAAATAATACCTTCGTTTAATTATTTGACATGAAAATTAAATATTCGTGATTTATACTGATATTATCAGAACAGATATTTCAAACCCAATATTTATGCGAAAGTCTTGGCCTAGAGTTTTATGACATCTTTCAGCAGGTAAATAATACTCGGATGGTAGAAAACACAAGAAATATCATCAATTCGAGTAAAGTCTTCGGTATACAAAAACACGGATATGTGTGTGATAATCGTTGAATTATTAAAATTATTTAATATTTTAAACTAAATGAAATTCAGCGTGTATAACAGGTTTAGTGTCACTATAGATTGTTTTTAATAGAACGCAAACTTGACTTTGAGGCGCACCCGCGCCTCTTAATAAATTTACGTACAATATGTGATCTAATTTCGCGTAGAATAATTTTGCATTTGCATAAAATCGTATATTTACGTTAAATAGAAATATTATTTAGTTACTTCTGTCACTTATATTCGTTAATTATATTAAGTTAAAATAAAGTAACGATACATGTAAACTCTATATTTTATTTTTATAATTTATCAGAATGGTATCTTATTAGAAATTCTTTCTACATAAAATTAAAAAAATTATATATTATTTAATTATATATCGTGAAACTACGAAAGTTTATGTAATTAAAGAGGCAATCGATCAACAAATTTTAAAATTGAATCTTGATAAAGCGCATTTACACAATTTTATTATTTAATATCTTTGATGAAACGATAAAAATTGATAATTTAGTTCCATTTATAGACATCAGCGTTTTATAAACTGTATAATGAAAAATTACAATAATATGAATTGCTGACTACGACATCGTAATTGAGCAGCGTTTCTATAAAATTGAAAAATTATTCGTTTCCACGCAAAAAAAAAAATAAAAAATTGTTGTTTCGTGGAAGGCATACTTTGATCGCCGAAAAATCTCATCTGCTGATAAGACTCAACCAAGCATTTCGCATACATACTCAAGCCTTAATAAATGGTATTAAGATGGTAAAAAAGGAGAAACAGGAAGAAAATTCGCAAGGAACTCCACAACGTTCTAGCAGGAATCAATTACCGATACTCAGCAGCGGCAGCGTAAGAAAGGGAATGTTAATCTTAAAAAAAGGAAAAAAATAATTGTATAAAGAGGGACGATCCGGGGAACGAAATGGTAAAATTTTCGGCTCCTTAATCGGGAGGATCGCGCATCTTTTCCCGCTGTTCTTTCCTTAGGAGGCGAGTCGCAGGTAGCCAAAGACGTCGACGGCTGTCTAGATCGGCGCGATGTGTATAATAGCAACCGATCGGCTCTGTCCGATCTTGAGCAGCTTCCAGTCCAATATTATAGGCGGCTCGTTTACTTACGCGCCTGCGTGGTTCGTTTGGCTTGAGGCTCCTCGTATCGGGGGCCGGAAACTCTATCTTGGATATATCTCGCACTGGAACGCGTTGCGCATGCGTGGAGAGGAAAATAAGGAATTACGGTGCGTCGTACGATTATTCGAAATTTACGGGAGTATTAAAGTAGCCTTCTTGTTGTTAAATTTTTATGCGACGGCGTTGCTATGTGGACGAGATAACGAGTATTATGATCGAGATTGTAAAGATGTTCTTTTTTCAATGCGATTTCCGGTTGCCAGTGCATTTTTTACATGGGAACAGTTACATTTGCTTTGAGTTACTGCGTCATATGGCTTTAAGCTTTTTTTTGTTTAGATAACAACTTTAAGTAAGCATTACGCGATATCAAGTACTTGCAAACAGCAAATGGACGGCCACCTATTTTATTCCAAGGCATTTTCCTGTCATTGCTATTATAAAACGAGAATAGACTTTTCGCATGTTGAGAAAAAGAACACAGTAATTCTGTACAGGTAAACGGATGAGGCTGATAAAATCAAAAACGATTTATTTCGTCGCGCTTACTCGTCATTGCGTAAAAGACCTTTCTAATCGACAAAGAATATCTAATATTCTACGCCGGATATTTAGCAGTAGAATTGTTACTACACTGATTAAGTGCATTTCTTTTAAGTTATATTTTTCATTCTAGCGACCGATGCTTCTTTAAAGATTACATTAGAGTGAAATTATAAGACGCACAGAAAAAATAAATGAGGAACGGATAGGCATTTAGTTCGCTAACTACCATTAATCAAACATGCTCTTAAAAATTTTAGTTTAATATTATCATTTTTCAGAAAATAAAATTTTACAGTTAACATTTTATTATAATCAATTTGTAACATAAGTAAGGAATAAAAATATGTATTTTAATGTTAACTATGGGGTTTTACTCGAATAAAATTGTAAATAATGATCATACAAAGAGTTTTATTAACTATAATAAGTATGATACTTTATTTAATTAATTTGTGATGTTGTACAAGGTCCGTAATATGATTTGTTTACGTTTATTTTTAAAATTTATGTAAAAATACTAATTTACGTGTGATAATTCTCGTAAAAGTATATTTAAGTCGCGTTTTATAAATTTATCAGTTTACAATCGTTAAAATATCAAATATAATTCTTTAAAATTTAATTATAACATAGTCAACCATTTTCTGTACTATAGAAACGAAAATAAAATTAGTATAGCATTTGGATTGATAAAAAGAGAAACATCTAAATCACAATATATTGTTTTTGATATTGATTTAATTAAACAATGTGTTTTCACAATGCATCAAACTAGAGAACGGCACAGGAGTTAAGTCTGCTCTCAATTTTAGGCATGAAGAGATCACATCCATAAAGTACGGGATTCTGAAGTTTTCATGGATATCAACACACAATGTATCGTAAAATTTAGGAATACAACCTTATCAGTGAAAGAATAGCTTCTAAAACTTTAAATAGAATACAAAGCCTTTTAATTGGAAGAGTTTTCGATAATTTGTGGAGTGAGAAAATCGTATTGAACTTTAAAAGCGGCGCAACGCATAAAGAAAACGAGACAAAATAAGAGAGAGTATTTATTTAACAAAATAATCTCGTCGTGCGTGTTCATTGTTTTACTAGAGTGTATCTGCATAAAATGAATTTGAAGCGTCTTGCGGAGTTATAAAACGAGTTTCTTTCAGTGGTCTTAACAGTAATGATGAAGAGGATATTTCGTGAAATTCAAACTGCCCGTAAAAGCAGCCATGAAAAAGTGTCGTTCAAACTTCTAATCTACGTGGTAAGATGCTTTCTCCGTTGCACAAATGGCTCGAGATCCCGAGTAATTTACAAAACCCAATCCGCTTTGAAGAAGCGGAAGCGCTGAAGCACAGAAGAGGCGAGGGCTTGTGTGACGGTTCCTGCGTACAAATGTGAGCCCTCGCTATCTCTAACGCGAACGTACGCGCTGAGCATCCGCGTCGCGGGTCATCTCTCGAAACGTCGACCCATTACCACAGCTATCTCGGATGTTCCTTTATGAATTTATAACCACCTGTCGACCTCGGTACTATCGACCATCTACGCGAAGAGCGTCGGCGACCCGTGACGACTCGTCAACCGGATATGTATCCGTCTTTTACCTAACGCTCGGTGTTGCGACTCCCGGAGCAATAGGGGCATCTCGATCCGCCTCGATCCTGTTGCTGCCCCTTGATTTCGCTCCGGGCTACGCTCTACCCCCCACATGATTAAGGGATGCTCATATTCCCGCCACGAATTGAGATCCAAGGAGCCCACGACGCGCTACGACTCATTGCGCACGATGTCGGTAAGATATTTCTTGTTTACTTTAATGTCTTGGAGAACAAACGCGATTAATTAAAATTGGTGCGTACAAGGATTGTAGTCGAGAAGGCGTTGAAGTTTATTGAGCTGCTTTCGCTTCAGAAATAAGCAGTACAAGGAAATAAATAATGCTAACGCAAACTGAGATTATGTTACAAGTTATCTGCATAACATTATATTTTCCTTGGATACTCGGCAAATATTATCAATAGAACGGACAAGACTAAGATTGTTAAAATCTACTTTTTGTACTTTTTGATATAAGTTGTAAGAAATACCTTCGAGTAAGTCACACTAAAAGCAGGTTAAGTAATTTTCATGAAAATTATAAAATTACATTTCAAAAGCAATGGTAGCTCTCATCATATAACCGGAAAGTACTCAGAGCTTGCCATAATTAGTTACATTTTCACGAGTAGCACGGAAACATTTAAAAACTAATTATTAATGCAAGTTAAAAAGCTTTTAACATTGAAACATAGTAAATTCATAAGTTTGTTTTACAATTAATCGAATGTATCTAAATTTAGAAGAAAATTAATTTCGCGAGAAACGTCTAATTTATTTTACTTTACGTCGTAAAAAAACAAGTATTACCACGAATACCACTTTTCGATATTAAAGTTATAAAGAAATATATTTTCCTTATTAGCACTTAAAAAGTATATTTTAATTATAATTTGATATTAAACGTTAAGGAAATATGAGCATTATTTCATTTGAGAAGAATTAATCTAAAATTACAAAAAATTTCATATACTCTAAAAAAAGAAATTCTCGTCTAATTAATTTTCTAATTAAACTAATTAATAATTTGGATAGAAAAAACAAATTCTACCATATTCTTTCTATATATAAATACGTTCTCAAAAGATGGTTTTTCCATCAGATATTTGATGAACATAATCACAATTTTCAATAAAAATCCTTGCACTGTACAAACATCAAATATCATTATCTTTATTCAAATTTTCTCTTGTTTAAAATTAATTATTTAAAAATTAAATGATATACATTATTAAAATATTATACAATTATAAAATAATAAAAATTGATTTATTTTGTTAATATTAGCATTAAATAATATAATCAAAATAATTTAACGAGAATACTGCAGGCGATGAACTCTTGGATGAATCGAAACAAAATTCAACATACTTTTTTTCACCCGCATAGAATAGAAGTGACGTATGAAATTTTAAATAAAAATACGATATAACAAAAAATTTGTACACTACCATTATGCACTGATTTGCTCAGTGAAAATGTTTATGAATATGAAATTGAATTCTGCTAAAGTGTATAACACAGGTATTTATCAGTTTTAAAATTAATCAATAATCGAACTCGGAAAAATGTCATTGTTTTATTTTAAAAATTTCATTGTTCCTATTATTATCGACGAGTTTATGATTTTATAAATTTTTGTTAATTGCGAGTATTATACGAAGCCGAAGGTTTTAAAATTCTTCCTTCAAATACTGGTCCAGCTTTAATTAAACCGAAAAGATAAAGCTGAAATTATGTATATTCTTATCAGTACGAATAAGGTAAAATAAAAACATTTAGCTTTAAATTTGTGACGTTAGAAAAACTGTACGTGTGCATGTTGAATGTTATTTTACAGTCAACTTTAACACTCGCAAGATAAACCCTAGATTACAGGTGGCTTCGAAATCTTGAAGCTGATATGCTGACTCTTGTTTGCACACGATTCTTACTCCTTTTATTGCACCGCTATCGAATACGAGTCTGTTCGATAGCACAATAAGGAAAATATCATAGTAAGCACACGTGAGAATGCAAAACTTGCTTTTCTTCGTTGCGCATATTATCAGTGATTCGTAGCCTTCAGATACTATATTGCACTCGAGCCTGAGCCTTCATACATAATTTCACGCTGTGTCAACCACGAAAATTCCTACCGAAACATTCTCCTTTCTTCGATAAACCCGCCTCGTGTTAGTGCTTGCAAACTTGCAGCAACGATCCTCAAAAGCAAGCCGTAACAATTAATCACTGGATCGATGGGATGATCGTTCGATCGGTCCCCGATGCTCGCGTTATTTCGCGCGCACCCCCGGACCAAGTCGGCCAACTTGCCGCGACGGCTGACGGTACGCAGCAATGAAATATCAGCCGACTTGCTTCTCGGTTGCGCTCATTTCTCAAATCGCGTCAGCGGAATGAGACCAAGGCACACGAAGGGAATGGCAGAAGGGTAGCGGCTGCGCGCTTCTTGTCCCCAGCCCGTGGCCGTTAATCACACCGGTTGTTGCAGTGCGTTAAACGCACGCGACACGCGAAACAACCCCTGCGGGATAACGCAGGCGATTCTTCGGACGCCCGCGTACAATACCAAGCGACCCACGCGTTTTGGATTCCACCCCTGACCGGTAGCGCGTGCGCAAGCCCCTTCTATTACGCTTAACGATCTCTTCGTGCTTTACTTGCATTAACTCGATCTATTGCGCGATCCCCCGTCCGACGGATCGTTGCCACTAATTTTATTTATCGTGCCGGCCTTGCTTCTACCCTGCTTCATTATTCGATCTCCCCGATCCCGTACCTCGGCTCAAATAATCGCGGCAACTTTTGGCGATAATTTTTGCTCTTGCTTGATTAGGCGGGTGTATTTGCGACGTCGTAAATGAAAGAGGAGTGCGTTACGTTGTTCTCTTGGGTGACAGCGTGAAATTTATTGAATGAGCTGCGAATAACTTCGTTCACATCGAGCAATGAAACTTTCCTTTAGATTGCGAATTAATGTACTCCCTCCTTTTATTTTCACATAGAGCGAGAGCATCCCTTTAGTATACAGAGTTAATTTTGAATAACGATGTGCGCTTAGAATTTTACAAATTAAAAGTCCGAGTTAATTTTCTTATCATAAAACATTCCAAGTACTTTAGGTATCTACAAGTGAATTCCTTATTCTAAAAATTTTCAAACACTGTTAGATGTATATTTAACTTAGAATGTGTTTTCACACCAAAATACACTTTTAAATTACGTACATACAAAATAAAGCTGTACATTTCTACCCTTCATATACAATGTCTAATATTATGAGTTTTATAAGAAAAGAAAAAATATAGATAATTGCGTGAGTCTATTTTAAGAAATACCACTTTTTTACCTACAATTTTTGCCCATACTGTATGTGAAAATTATTCGTTGTATTTTTTACAACGATTAGCATTTTAACACTATTATGATTGTGTACACACCGAGTTATATTTTAGAACTTTTAAATTGAATTTTTAATTATATATATATAATATTCAATCCATTAACCAAAAGGTATTTATAGAAATTTTATAGAGTTTATTTTGTGATATATAGTATGTAATGAAAATTGAAAAATTTATGAAAATCAAAATGATTAACGATACAATTAAGAATGATTCTTTACACTGAATAATGTACACAGTATTGCTACAAGAATTATTAGTGTAAACAACTTGATTGTTACTTCATTATATTTTAAATGAAAATATGCTTCTAATTTTCAACAATATCCTCCATGCAAATTCATTTTTAATTCATAATTCTATATCAACTGCTCCCACTCCTTAATTCTGATTTCGCATAATAATTAAACTCATTTTCGCTTCACGAGCACTAATCTAAACCCACGCGATTAATCACGTACATATTCAATAATCCTTCACGAGCTTTATACCACTACTCTGAAAATGTGCGCTGCGATGAAGGACTCTAAGCCATCGCATTAAATAAAATAAGCCACGCACACTTGAACCCACTTTCCCTCGGAGGGATCTTTCACATAGAAAACATCTTGGCGCAACGCTCTGAGAACTTACGTTGTCGTAAAGCAGCAGAAACTCTTGCGAAATCAACGTCCTCTTCCCGCGCTTCACCAAACAACAAAAACAAAGATTAGCAAATGAAGGAAAATGTGAAGTTCACTGCACAATAACGACGAGAGCTTCAGTTCGTACACCCTTGGCACGCGTACACAAACTGAGTCGTACCCTGTCAAGTCTTCCCGCGAGTCTTGCCTGCGCACCGGCAGTTTCTCGTGAAATCAAAGTTGCGGCAAAAGCCGCTACATTCCCTGCGGCAATTCGACTGCAAGGTTCTCCACTTTCCCTCGCGGACTGGCCATCAGCTGAAGCTGATACCTTTGCTATGTGACCCTCTTGGGGGGTGTGAAAGGGGCGGACCGCGTTCGCGCGCGACGCAATGTGCCGAACGACTGGCAGCTCCGCACCTCTACTCGCCCCCACTCGCCTCGGCTACGGCACGCGCGCGTCGTCCCTCGGTCTTTCTTTCCTTCTCTCACGTGCGTGCCTGCGTGCGTGCGCTCGGTTGCGCACGGGACCGCGGGCTGAGGCTGCACCGTAACCACTGACGCCTCTCGGCTCTTGACGCTGGCCGGCAGCAGCGTTCCACGACGGGCGCGCGACCGAGAAAGCCCGAAGCTCCCCGAGCGGCTCCGAGGGCGCGCGCGCTGTCGCCGAGCGGGGGATGCAAAATCGCACGCACGGCAGCGCATCTTCCGGGCCCGGGGAGGGGGTCGATCCCGTATCTCGCTGTCACTATAGTTATTTTGCCGTCGCTGACACCAACGTCGGTGCCGTATCGTGTACCTTCCTAGTCTTTTTGCCGTCTACCTTTTTTAGACGGATGGCGAAGGGGGCACTTTTTTCTCCGAGTACTACGACCTGAACCCGTGTTTTTTTTTCGCCGTATTATATACGCGCCTTTTTCTTTCTCTTTTGCTGATCTTGTGTGTCCATCCTTTTTGGGCTTTCTCCGGCACTTCTATTTTTCTCCCCTCCGCTTCGTCATTTTAAGTCGAGTGTACTAACGCACTTTTCCTGGCCTTTTTTTCGCACCTGCGCTTGCTCGCGCTTTGTCGCCCTTTACTTGTTTGAAAATGTTTACAAAGAGACCTTTGACTTTTAATATTAGGTAAACCAATGCATCTAATCAATTGTTAAGCTCAAGAGAAATGAAGAGTAGGAAAGATAAAGTATTATCGCAGATAGGCTTTTACCTGAGAAAAGAAAATAAAGGTGATTTTCCAAAACACAGGTTTCATCCCCTTATAAATTTATGAAGTTGACATTTTCTTCAATTATTGTAAAAAAAAAACGACTGCAAAGTTTACTGTAATGTAATGCGACCATAGTTTCTTCAGATTTCTCATAATTTCACCCAAAGGGAAAATTACGTAAATGGAAATTGATAAGTGAAACTTCCAGTATTTGATTAAGAAAATTTATACAGTTGCTACTTATGCTTACGGACTTGAATTATTCGCTTATTTTATTATGAAAGAATACAAAGTGTGCTGTAATTTTATATTATGTTTGACCTTCCATATTAAGTGATCGGAACTTTTCTGAAAGGTACAAATTATATAACGAGATATTGTGCTTATGAAAATTCTAAGAATCTATATATCTTTTATTGTTTAAATAAAACAGATATGCAGTGCATTTTAAATCTATTTTAATGTATCTATAATTTTTCTACGTTGACAAATAGACTATATTTTCTTATTTTCGAAAAACACTGTAAAAAGGAACTGAAATTATGTGAAATTGTAGAAACAGAAAAACAGACCTTAGAAATATTTCCACTATAAGTTGAAATACAGATAAATAAATATTATGTATTTTATCCGGAATTCGTGTTGGACACATAATCACCTCATTTCAATCTTTTATCGAGATTTACAAGAGGGAATTGCTATTCGTTTTTTTATTAGTTTCAATGTGGATGCAACATTTTCAGAGCGGTAAAAATATAGTAGGAGACAAAGTAGGAGAAAAACATTTACAGAAAAAGCAGTTTTATTTTTTTTACTATCGGTACTTATGTTGCCCAAGCCACAATAAGCCGTTTAAGCTTAAATTGGCATTCTCCCGGATACCATAAGAGAGAAGGGCTTCTTTCGCCCTGGTATAGAATGTAAAATGTAATGACTCTCATAAAGCAATATCATGATCCTGAAGAAGATAAAAAACTCACTTGTTCTGCTTCCGACTTTCTTTTTCTTCTATTAGCTCACAGCCTCTTTCATATTTTCCCCTTGTACATTGTTCATTCTCTTTTTTCTTCCTTTCCCCTTCCGTGTCGTTCACTTTTGTCCCCTGCGCATTGTATCCAGGTATATACCTACACTGTCAAAACTTCAAATCTCCAATTTTGGCATTGCTACTCTTAATATTTCACTTTCGCTATTACAACAAAAAATTCCCTTGCGTCAAACTAATACGGTTGCTCGATTATTTATGGATAATGTATAATACCACATAACAGATAATTCCTTTACATTCTTTGATAAAGAAACTGTATTTTACATTGAATGAATCGAATGAGGGTATGCCTTTTTAGTGAATCATAAGTCGAGAATAAGCGATGCCTAAAATAATAAATTTTCCCTCTTAATTATTATTATAAATAAGTATGAATAAAAACAATTCTTAATTTTGAAGAAAGAAAGAGCTCATAATAAATTTTGCGTGACCATTACCCTCTACAAAATAATAAACTCTGCCCTTATATTGTTACTATTTATATTGCGACTATCACTCCGATATAAATGATATTTACGTGATATAAGTCTGAAATAGCTTGTGGGTAATAACACAGAACACTTACAGAAAACAGCAATCGACTTGAGTACGAGTCTTGAAATTTATCACTTTGCTATTTCGTTACCACTATTCGCCAATGAGTGAGAACGAACTTTTATTTCCGTTTCCTTACGGTAGACTTTCTAGATTAAACAGAATAATTTTGAATGGCTCAATCCCTGTTTGACGTTAAAGTCTCAAGCGTTACAAAGTCCTTCAAGCTCTACGTCCAATTAATTCAGTAGTTCGTGGGCGGCTGTAAATACGTAAACGCATCAACTGTAAAAATCAAAGAGCCATCTGCTAAACAAACGCTGGGGACGTGCGAAAAGGAACCGCGGCTAGTGGCAGTAGATCACAGCGCACACGAGCCGGGGATTATCGCACTCGAGGAAGGAGCTCCGCTAATGTGCGACGGCGGCGTCGCGGCACGCGCTCACGTGCGACGGCGTCGGCGATTCGCGCCGCTTAGATGCCGCGGCACTTACCGACAAAAGGATAATGCGCGCCTTGGCTGCCAGTGAAATCGATTGATTCGTAGAATTCCTGTGGCACGAGGGTGCACTATGACTTGCAAGAAGTCGCGGCTCGGAGTTTGCGAGAGAACTGCTTCAGGCAGTTGCGTTTAAAGTAGTTTATAAGGTCTGTGGGCTCGTTAATTTTTAATGGGGTTCGTAACTTTCCTGTCGATTTCGTGAACCCAAGTTTTCTTCAATGCCGTCGCTTTGCTTTTAGAATCGATCTGACTAGAAATCAACTTTCAGCTGTTATAAAAAATTACAGATTATTCGTTAAATTTTATGAATTACGATTTTATGCAGTTTCAGGCTTTTCTTATAAAATGCTTACTCGTCACTAATTTTATTATTTTAAGTCAGGTAGACATAAAAAATTTGCTTGTAAACACAAGCCTTTTAAGATTAATACGAATATTTAATATGGAACTGACTTTATTTATCCAAAGTCGATGGTTTTATTTTGCTGCTTTAATTTTTAATGAATCTTCACAATTTGTATTATTAAAAGATACACAATTGTATCTTTTAATATAATCAATTAAATAAAGGAAAAAGAATTTTTAAAAGAAGGAGAAAGCTTGCCAGAGTACAAAAGTTTTCTTCAAATTTGATATTTTGTAGAGGTTGGTGGGTTAATCAGAAATTTATTTTAAAATATCCAGAATTAAAATGAATATTCAAGTTCTAATAAATATTTGAGCCCCATATGTGCAATACAGTATTTGAGCAATTGTTATATTTAATTCATAAATTCAAAGAAGTTTTATTTTTGTAAAATCGTCTTAATAATTCCATTAAACTCGCTAAAATATACTATTATCATCAGTCTATTGGTTTGTATTTATTGCAATGAACTATAATTATAAATATTTCGGCATTATCAATATTGCATTATATTATTAAGATAAATTTAATTTTAGAATTTTTAATGGATAATAATAGCTTTTAAAAATCATGCGTTAAGTACTATGAAATAAATCTTCTACATTTGTAACTAGATTTAGTATTTTTTTTAAATTTATGGCGTACGAGTGCTATAGATCCATCGCTCTATCCAGTGACACGCTCTTCAATTGATAGCATCGTCGGATAAGTCGTCATTCCTGTCAATCACGAGTCGAACCAGAAAACAACACGTTGAAAAGACTAGTGCAACTGAAAATTAGAAAAAGCCTTCGATCATGCGAGCATCTTTTTGAAAATTCAATTAAGATCATTGCTGTTGACGCTTGTTAGGTGCGCATGAAGGAGATAAAAGAAGCTGTACGAGGCGGCGGAAGTAGAAAAGACAGCAGGAATGAACGGAAAGAAATAAAGAGAGGTGGAGGGTAAATGAAATCCGAGTGTCGCGACAGATGCACGTGAAACACGTGTGTCACGACCAGCGAAAGAGGTTAATAGAAAGACACTGACGACAAGGCAGTCGAAAACCTATTTTTTATAATTCGAAATTTGGGCTCTTAATTCCCTTGCGTTTTAGTTTTATATGAAGAGCCTGTTTTTGGACAAATTATCCAGAGTTTCTGCGCGTGAGCTTTAAATTATGGTATCACAAAAGCAACGGATTTTATAAGGCAAAGATATAATAGATCCGATGTTATACAACGTTTGGAGCCACTTTTTAGACGTTTCTTATCGTTTTCACTTGAATATTTATTCGTTTTATTACGTTAGAGTAGCTCTATTTTCTCATAACTCAGACGTCTTTTATTTACCGTTATGTGACCAATACTCTCCTTAGCTAATTACTTTATTTGTTACTATATTTAAAAAATAATATTACCGCTCACTTCATTATAGTGACGATTAAAATATTTAAACTAAATTTTAACTAAATTTCACGGCAATAGAATAATCCAGTTTTTAAAAGATAATAAATTTATTACATGCAAGAGATACATTATGCGGAACACATGATTTTGAACGAACAAGTTAAGTACTTTATTTAATAAATAATTAAGTAGAAATACGATAATTTTATGATCTCACATAAATTTGGAAATATTACAAGATATTTCAAAATCTTAATTTGGAATGTAATCGAAAGTTCATAGCTAAATTTAAAAGTAACATTTTCATATCTTATTAAAACAACGAGAAGATTATCTGGAACGAACATGTTTTGTTTATACAAGTTAATTAATATTTGAATAAATCTCATAATATGATTATTCGTCTGTTGTATGTACTGTATGCATGCCAACTTTATGCAAAGTCGTGTTTTATTCTATCTCATTATTAACTTCAAGTCGATCAATCATATAATATACATTTGTCAAGTTATAGAACAACGACGTATTCATCATTAGTTTAGGTATATTATTAAAAAACTCAACGAAAATAATCTAAATTTTTGTGCACGTCATGTAAACTATATATTGAATATGCAAATTAATAAGTAATAAGGCAATAAAAATGGAGCGAATACAAAATGCATAATCGGGTTATGAAATAGAAAAAAATATGAACAATACGAGACACAATGCACGATAAATTTTTTAAGATAACTTATATCGCTTAAATAACAGGAAACTTTTTTCATTTAATTGTAAATATTCTAAACTATTATATCGTAATTCAAGTTGTTGTATGCAAATGTACAAAAGATAAACAGAAACACTGCCTGTGTCGACAAAAGAGACCGTCAATTTAGAGTAATTATAAAATACTATCGTTCATGATACAGTGAATAAAGTAATCTTCTATATTAATATAGGTCTCGGTTACTCGCTGATAGCATCATAATCACCCCCAAGTAAAAAAGGTTCTAGCTCTCGAGAAATAAACGTAGCAAATAACACGACACGAGTTCTTATTCTGTTGTCAAGACTATGGAGATATTCGAAGATGTTTAGTACATGCTGCGCAGCTATTAGTTAACCAAGCTTTGAGCCATGTGTCGGTTACAAGAGTCGAGGTGTCGGTAATTAATAAAGTTTTACCTCGTCCGCTTCTCGGCTCTTGCACGTTTCTCGTCCGAGTGCCGGCCTTGGCTGCCGTACTTCTCACTCTCCTCTACTCCCAACTCTGTCGGCATCTCTCTCCGTTTATTTATCTATCTATCCATCTCTCTCATAATGGCCTGTAGATAAAATATAGATATACCCACCCTTACCCGTCTCTCTCCGTCGTTCGCATTAGGTTAGCAGACCCCCGTAGTTCGAGCCCTGTCAGACCCTCTAGAAGCCAATGCCTTTCTTTCGCTCTCGCTCTATGGCTGGACTCTTGACTTTTGACGATTTATTAAAAAAACCCAAGACCAAAGAATTCCACATGCATTTTCTTGCAGGAGAGTTCCTAAGAATGAGGACGTATTATTCGAATGTGCGCTTGCTTGTACGTCTGTGAAAGAAAGTGGACGATGGACATAGAGATGTTTCTTAATTTATTTTCCATTTGAAAAATTTTTAGGTGCATGTTGTATTTGGGGTATTTTAATAGACTTCAATAAAGTGGTTTTCGAATAGATTCTGGTTTCTCTGTGAAAATTTTACGATTCCTTATACTGTAAGAACGAATATCAGGTTGATATGATTAACAACGCATACACATTTTTGTATTCTAAATATTTCAATAATGGAACTAAAGGCAGATGTAATTTTTATTTACACCTAATAAAAAATTATTATGCATTTCGAAAAAATATCCTTGTTTATTTTTAGGAGAAAAAGATGTTTAAAAATGACTCTTCATTAAATAAAAAAAGTACTTTTTCTGAAATTATAATGGTACAATGTTTTATAGAAAATAAAAATATAATCTATAAAAATAATAATAATTTTATAATTTTAAGAAAATAATAATGGTATGAAAGTTTTTTCTTACAAAAAATAGTTCATTCATTCCTAATGAAAATAAAGTTTTTATCGTGAGTTATTCATTTATGAGCTCTTACCTTCTTATATTTTTCATCAACTACATAACATATTTTTGTAGTTACTGTACGTAATAAATCTGAATGAAATATTACATATACACAAAAAACATAAAGAGTTACTTAATGTAAAAAGTTGCATTGCTAAGTAATATTAACCTAAGATAATTAACAAATGTTAAAATCAGCGACATTTTCAGGTCAAAAAAAGTTTCTGTCCAAATAAAACATTTTTTAATTACAAAAACATTATCTTGATACATTAAAAATACTTTTAATTTCTTCGTTTGTAGTTTAAATCGTTATCTTTCTTTTCTCAGATATTACTTCATATTTATTTGTAGTTGGCTTTACTTCATTTTTAAATTATTACAATTATTAATATTATAGTATCATTATATATTAGTATCGAATTTTGTAGAATTATAGAAGTTATATTTTAAAATAAATCGGTCAGAGTTTTTAAAATAATTCTTACTCAATCGTACATAAATATATAAAAGTACATAAAAACATTGAATTTTTATTACATTACATTGTTTCTCTGCATAAACGTATACACATTATAATTCAGTAATTAATTTTGCGCTATACTCAAAAGTATACAAAATAATTTTTTATGATTGTTCAGAAAAATGGATTCAAATTATTTAAATAAAAAATTAATTACTCATTATTTTTATAATTGAATAAAATATCAGCTTACCCAAAGAACGAAAATTTTATATCCAAATGTAAATTTGGATAATAAATAAGCCTTTCATAATTTATTCATGTTTATAATAATTAAAACTTTGATACACATGCATACGTAAATAATTTAAAGTAAAGCAGCATTGCATTTCAAACTAATTTTATTTTTAATTAATCAAGTTTAAACAAGAAAGTCGAATTAGAAAATATATTTTAGCTCGTATATACCAATTTACTTAACTATATTAATGTTATAAAAATTTTATTCTTTATATTTTATTGTTGATAACTAAACAATAATCGAGTAATTATGATTGAATTTAATGTTGAAATTTATAATGCTTGATATTTATATTTATAATTTTTTAATTTTTCTTTCATAATTTGCTTATTCATATTTTACATTATATTAGTATGTAAATAATAGTAAATAACTTTATTTCGAAATAAATAATAGGATTTACTAATTTGTAATTGAAAGAATTGATAATTAAATTTTTGTATAATAAATTAATGAGTAACAATGAGTAATCAATGAGAAACCACTTCTTATTAATGAAACGATATAAATCAGCATATATATATATATATATATATATATATCAATCGCTTCATTCTTTCATTTCCTTGAAACATTCTTCCCAAAAGCATGAAAGCATCCAGATTCTCTTTCATTTAAGTCACTTAAGTAGTTTAACAATCGAACTGATTGCTTGGTAAAACCTGCCACGGAACTTCAAGAAATGAACGTTAAAACATTTCCGCCTTACGCGCAGTTAACGCGAAATAAAAACGACCAAAGAATGAAAACGATAAAGCTGCACCTTTGAGTTCTAAAGGCAAAGTAAATACATTAAAAGACTGAATGAGAGAGAAAGAGAGAGTACCGCCTGTTTTGGGGGGAATGAGGGGGATAGAATCACGGAAGCGCACCACTGTGAGATTAGTAGGTGGTGATAAAGGACATAAATTATAACGCCGTGTAACTGTCCCTTTATCTTGGTCACCTTTGTCGCGCGCACGAACGATTCCACCGCCATAGTTCCTTCTTTATTTTGATTTCTAATGAGGGTGAACTAAATTAGTATGTCGCTTTATGAGCACAGCATCACTATGCGGTCTGGACTCGGTCATCGGATACCATCTACCTCCGTGTGTGTTTTTCTATTCACCATTTTTTTCTCTGCATTCCTTTTTACCTTTTTTCCCCTCGACTGGATAAGTTGCTCTTTTTTCCACATGCGACTGATAAATATACAGCGCGCAAGAGGGTACGATCCTTAGATTATACGATTAACCTCGAGTGATTGAAATGTTTTTTAATTCGGGGGATTAGATCTGTCGGAAGGATATTTTTTAGTGTAAATATCTTTATTGCTCGTTTGATTTTAGACGGAAAATAAGAATCATAAAATAAACTACCGTTTGTTATTTTTCATTTAAATTTGGTATGTGATTGATATAATACAAATACCAATATTATGTGTCATTTTAATATCCTATAAATATTCCAAGTTAAGATTAAGTGTATCAATAAAATATCAATGGGAATTACTATTTTCTGTTGATAGCTGCACTTATTTACTATATGTATAATTTTTTATCGCGAGTAAAATTATGATTGATTGCATTACTGAAAATAGCAATTCATTTAAATTCAGATATTTTAACTGTTAAGAAATGGATCTAGGTTGTTAGAAGTAGACTTTGAGTAAAAGATATCCAGTGTCATAATTTACTAGCTATAAGAAAATATTGATTTTATCGCATCAAAATTGTCAAAATTAAATTTTAAAGTATCCCGTTTTGTATAAAACTTGTTGATGCTGTATTTATAATCGATAGTTATTAAACTCATTTTTATAATTATGGCTGCATTATAAAAATTTATGTCTTTATATGATATAATTTATTTTCTATTTAAAAGTATTCTATAAATATTGAATTAATGAAAAGATTTAATAAAAAAAAATTGTGAATCCTTTAAATCTTGATTTAGAAATACATTGATATTGAATAAAAACAATGTATACCGGTAGTAAAAGTGGAAATATTGTTGATTTCATATTATTCCTTGCTTTATTGTATTCTTTAAATAAATGTTATTTAGCTTAGATGGAAACATACATTTTTATCGATACAATTTAATAATAAAGGAAATATAAGACGGAATTCTTTATTTTATGTTTTATTACTTAAAATTGAATTAAGGTAATCCAAATTTACATTTATATTTAAAATTTAAAAAAATCTGAATATCATATTATATTTTTGTACTTTTTTAATACTTTATACAATTTTTATAAAACGTAATAATTTTTTCTATCTATTTTTGCCGCAAATAAGAAAATTTTTAAACTATTTCTAAAAAATTCTTTCTAGCAGTTTATTTGACATTTATTTATAAAGCTATACATTTATAAATTACTTTAATATAACTTTAATATATATATATATTAAATTAACAATATTTCTTGATAAATTTATAAATTATAAATGATGATATGTAAAATAATGAAAAAAATATACATAGTATTTTGCAAATCATCTTTAAAAAAGATTTTTATCGTAAAATTCAACCGCCATATTTTTTTTATCATGCATATAGACGTAAGTATCCTGCAAAAGATTAAATAATAATTCGATAAAAAAGCATCTCACATATCTATATACAACAACAGAGTGTACTTTTACCCTTTAGTCTTCACCTCTGCCAGGAGAATCAGCCGGTATCATATAACGTGAATAGACATCAATAATCTGACTATTCGTCTCTGGTTGAGCTGCTCGTATACAAGATAATAAATATTATACATAGGAGCACAAATGTATCAACCTGACATCGATTTGGGTTAATCACCGCGGAACACTCGCTAATTGTCATAAATAACATTTATAGTAGATCTGACAATTTCAGTACAACAATTAAAAGAAATTAAATTTCAACATCTAAATTTTAATATATTATTTATTCGTAAAAATTATATTAAAAATATTTGTATATATTGAATATGAAATTAATTTTAATATCCTACTTTTAAATAGATAAATATTAAATTACTATATCATAGTTATACGAAAACGTTGTTTATTATATTTTAATATGGAAACTTTTTGTTGTATATTGAAATTTTTAATTATTATAAAACAAAATTTTACGATTAAATATCAAATAAATATCCATTTCCAAAATTATAGAAGTAGACCATCTCTAATATATTATGTCTTTTAAATTATTAAATTTAAAGTTATTATAGACAGATACGATTCAATAAAATAATTATTCAATAAAATAATAATTCCACTTTAAATATAATACATATAATATAATAATAATACACATTATTTTACACACGCGCACACACACACATATATATTTATTCAGTATAAATTTACTTCAGTATTGCTTAATAAAGAACTTGTAGATAAAAACATTTTTATTGCAATAAAATTAAATTTTTTAAATAAATAAATCTTTATAATTTTTTTTTAATCCGTCTACAAAAGTATTGCCTTTATAAATACATAATTTTTTTTTAAATTAAAAATCTTAATGTAGAGATGCGTTGTCAAGTAAATCACAATACGACGTATCAAAATAAAAAATAAAAACGATACTTAAAGTAGATATAACCATTAATTCACGAATTATAACTTATTAAAGATTTAAAAGATTTTTGAATAAATTAATAATTTATTGTAGTTTGATTATAAAAAAAATTTGATCTGTGTAGAAAATATGACAAACTATAGTTTTATTATGCTAAAATATTAGGGAAAATATCTGTCAGGTGTTAAATCATGGTTTATGCGACTAAAAATTGGAGCTAATTATTTAAAGATTATTCGTAACAAAATATTTCGACTCAAATTTCTAATTCATTAAATCTATTAATGAAATTTTGACAAACTTAGAATTGTTTAATTATTGTTTGAATATTTTCATTATAAAGAGTAACGAGAATTTTAATACAAAGAACGTTGTGCGTATGTGTTGTTCAATCTAAAATAAGTACTTGATATAGCTATAAAGATTGCAGTTGTCATTTTCGATGATAGATTTTTCATTACAAGAAACATGGAGTGATTGAACACTGATATTGAATTATACTTTTATAATTATTGTAAACAAGCTGATGTATTACGATTAAAATTATCCAAGCACTCGCTTGCATGTTCCGAGTAAAAGTCTATTCGACCTTTAAATCATTACGAAAATCCAAAGAATAAATATATTACCAGGAGGACAACTCCATACATCTACTAGAAACTATAATAGTAAAAATAAAAAAGTATTTAATAATTTAATCGTTAAAAATACAGTTTATACAAAACTTTGTAAATTATAAACAACTTTTGCGTCAATTTTCACTTAAAAATATGAATTTTAAGTAAATTGCTCACAAAAAACAATATTTATAAAATTCCGTTTACGTTTTCAGTAGTTTTAAATTTTATATATTTCATTTAGAAAAATAAATATTTTTTTAGATTTAAGCTATTAATTAATGGGTATAAATTTTAAATCACATTACAATTTTGAAAAAATGCATTTTTAAAGTTTTTCTACCACAATTAAAAAAAATTAAAAAAATACTGTATAATATATATGTTTAATTTTAAATAAAGAATTTTTACATAGAAACATGATTGAATTTATGTCTTTTTTAAGCCGCTAGAGTGGTTGAGTCTCTTAAAGCACTATATATTTCACTCAAAACCTAAGTTCTAAATCTACTCGTGATGAGTAGATTTCAATTGAATAGCTCCACTTTTCAAATAATTCCTAAAAAATAGAAGTTCTCAGTTTAAGTAGAAAATATATTACAATAAATTATTCACTCTGTAGATGAATGCTTTTTAAACAAGAGTAAGCTTTGTTTCTATTGAAAATCATTAATATTTTTTTAATTATTTTTTAATTTTTTGGAGCTAAACATTTTTTGTATTTACTAAAAAATATAGAAATACTGCAATAAAATCAGTTACTCAACAATGTATTTTCAATATATTTTTCTTATATTAAGACTTTTAATATAAATAATAATAATAACAATAATAATAATAATAATAACAACTTCAAAAATAATAATGATAATAATTATTTATTATTAAATTTCAACATCTAAATTTTAATATATTATTTATTCGAAAAAATTGTATTAAAAATATTTTCTACATATTGTAATAATAAAATACTATATATATATTAAATATTTCCTACATGCAATAATAAAATATATAATATACAATAACAATTTTAATAATTTATTATGATTATTATTATTATACTAATTTTATTAAATACTAAATAATCTTTTTTTGATGTAAATAAATAAATTTACATTTATTCAACTACATGTTATTAATTTAAATAATGTAAATTTATAATTGCTAATTTTATTTTATCGAAAGTTCTTCCTTTGAATTGAATAGATCTTTTGTTTCAAAGAAAAAGTTTTCAAGAGGATAATTTCTATTTTTCATGAGTAAATTACAAATTTTTCAAAGAATATTTTATCAACGTGAAAAAATAAAGTTTATTTACATTATGTAGAGACAACGTAATAAAAATATTTTGAAATAAAAGCAGTTCTTTTTTTTTAAAAGAATTGCTCATAAATTCTTGAATAGAAATTGTTTCTGCTTACGTTACAGTGTAAGCACATTCTTAATTCAGAAGTGTATTAGTCATTATTTATACTAATTAAATTTGAATACTTGAAGACTAATCAATGAATAAAAATCTGACCGAAATATATTCTTAATATTCATTTTAATTATTCCAGCTTACATTTTAGATTGGTTCGTAGAATCAAATATTAAAGCAATTGATACTTGAAATTTATGAAATATTAATACAAAATTATCTTTATAATTACTCTTTATGTTATTATACAATGAATTTTATTCTCAGGCAATCTTCATCTATTTTATGATATATAGTATAATATAACTCATCCATATAATTTCAATATAAGCACTTGTTATTGATTTTTAGATTAATGAAATACAATCGTAAATGGAAATTCAACAAAATCATTTAAATCAGCCGAACCATTTTCATAAATTCACTGCACATAAATGAACCGATAAAAATAGAATGATTAAATTAAAAACGACAAACACAAGTGGTAGCTTTTAAAGCTCAAATTAGTATCAGCTATTTAAAATGTATTAATTTTAAATAGACAACAGACGAAATAAGCTTTCTTCTGATGAAGTATTACATGGCTAATCAAGCAGCAAATAATTAATTTCCGAGACAGCGAATGCACATTTTCATAGAATTCGTCGTTCCAAAAAGCCATAAAAAAGTGTTGAAAAAAGTAATCGAAATTCTTTATAAGATCATTTGCATAACAAGACGTAAATTAATATGACATACGCTTTTAGCGCCGTAAATTAATACCGTGGCAGCAGCAACGACTACAGCAGCAGCAGCAGCTCGTGCATATGTGAAAATGTCACTGCGGCTCGGGGAAACCCCATAAAGTATCGGTCTGTGATCAGTAGCATAGGGCGCACCGACCAGCAGACGTGCGTACGTCCATTAGCACAGCCGGCAATACTCGCAACGTAAACCGTGCGAGAAAAGGTGGGAAGCCGGCAGTGGCGGAGGATGCAATTTACATGGGGCATCGTTTTAAGCGAATGCGAGACACACTGTCTAATGGGATAAACCGCGAGGAGACCCGTGGTGTAGCCGCAATATTGAATTTTAAAGTATGATACCCACTTCCTTTCCCCCTCGCTCTCTTTCCACGCCCTCAATTGCGAACTAGAATGGAAGTATCCACCGTGGTTTTGAGGCGGTCTTTGTCGAAATAAAAAACGAAGAGCAGATGAAGAAGGCGTGAGTCAAGGAGAGAAGGACTCGGTGATACAAGTGGAAAGGAGAGCTGAAGAGCGAAACGCGGAAATGGAAAACCTTGCGCATACATCGTCGTTGTCATTGAGTAATCCTGCATCGCAGACTCTACATTTTTCGTAAGCCTCTCTTCATACTCCTTCCATCCTACTTTACTCTTTCTGCTGCTTCGCTTTATGCATATGCGCATGCATTCTTTATATTTTTCACTAAGGAAATATCGAATATTCTTTTGTTCCGGAGAACTGTATATAAAAACGTAGTAGATTAGATATTGTACTGTAGTAGCACTATGTAACACGACAAAGCATTAAATTTTTCTTAATTTTTAATAAATGTAGAAATTTTGATTTGAAAAAAAACCGAACAGAGAAAAATGTTATTCGTAGTTTATATTTTGATATGATTTGCTTCTCTTTTATCGTAATCACGATTTTCTTTCTGTAAATTTAATACACAAAAATCATATTTTTTAATTAATATTATAATTTTGCCCAATTTTCACCGTAATTTGTATTTTAATCTTAATGTTTGTTTAACTTTACGTTTAGTAGTTTTTTATCTAAAATTTGGTCATTATTTAATATTTAAATGAAAATTTTACTCATAGAATTATTTTAAAAAATAGTCTTAGAAATATCATAACTAATGAATATTGATCCACATCTATAGTATTTAATACTGTATATATATATTATATAAAATGAATACATACTGATTAGTAAAATGTAAATGTATTGTTTGCGAATAAGAAATTAATTCAATTTAATGTAAATAAAAAAAAATTTCAAATTAATTCGTATTATTTTTTGCATAAAATTACAAAATAAATATTTTGGAGTGAAATACCATTCTATAAAAGTAGTTAAGGATCAAATGTTATTCTGAATAACTACAAATAACTTATTAATAATAAAGCTACTTAATAAAAATTGTTTTAATATACAATAGAAGCCATCGAAATTTACACAAAAACACGTAAACACACATATATAATCATGTAAATGTATATAAATGTAATTTGAGAATGATAAATAATTAGAAAAAATAAAAAATTTCGTACATTGTTTTATAAACTGCATTATATCAACATGTACGTAAAAGAAAATATATTTGTACATCATATATATATATATATATGACAAGAAATAAATATATTTCCCGTATCATCGTAATACTCGTCATTATTATAACTGTTATTCTTGTTCCGCACCAAATGAAACATGTCAGTTTCAGAATGACCATACAGCCCCTGTGAAAATTGAAATCGCGCTTTTTACAAAGCAATGTATCCCACTTTCATGTGAAATATGGAGGAAAGATGCAAACGTCAAGCACCACAATCGAATACCTGGGGCTGATGCTGGATTTCAAGCTCGTTTTCTAAGAATAGATTATTAAAAATGAACCAAATAGAATATCGTTGGATCGTACTATACTCTCTTCTTGCAGTTCTATAATTTCACAAAGAGTCATATTTGCTGATTCTTTGGTTTGGAAATGACTGAATATCCATCCATAAGTTGAAATTTACTCTTATAAAAACCAATTAGGATAATTTAACAGGGAAAGCTTGCAATTTTTTGATGCTCGTATGAAAGGTGCAAAAGATTAACTATTTGACTGATTGATAAAAATAGTATTTTGACAAGACATTGTATTTGTTATTGTTGCAAAATAAGTAAATAGAAACTTAGTAATGCTTCTTTTAATTGTAAAAGACAGACAAACAATTTATAAGAAATGTAAAACCATAAGAATATGAGGATAGACAATGTTGTCCAAGTTATGTTTCAAAACTAGAATATGATGTTGAAAGAAGCCATGTATATAGATATTGTTCTTGGCTTTAAAAAGAATTTTATCTGCATATTTTAACTGAAATGAAAGTTAAGCTGATATCATACAAGAGGAAGAATGTCTAAGAAGGCAAGGATGCCGGTAACTTTTAAACGAAGAAAACTCATCCTGAATAAATGCAGAAACAGTACTAGGATGGATTTAGATCTACGTATTTATTATCATATATAACACCTATATATATACACTATACCGTATTGTATGCCTTTCCATTTTCGTGAATAGTAACCTATTATTGGATATAATTTCTAAAATTATCTAGTTAAATGGAAAGCATTTAACTGTTAAAATCAATGTGATTCAAATAAATTTTATATATTTAAATTTAAAACTTCGTAAAAGTAGCATTAAATGTATATATAAATATACAAAAATATATCAAGCTGCTATTCTTTTAAAAGAGTAAAATAGGCAGCGAATACTAGTTTCATAGCGTCATAATATTTTTTTATTCAATTTCTTAAAGGAAAAAAATCGTTATACTTTTCTCGCGCAAAACTCCGCAATATCGCTAATAAAATTACGCTGATAAAATCACTTTTCCATAGTATATCCACCACCCATATACATATTTCCGTATACATGTTTTTCTGACAAATTTTCACACATATCCTGAGAGCTTTCACCGATGTCCCCACACTCTGTCAGATTCAAAAGCAGCGATATCAGGCTCTCGTCGTAACTGATAGCACCCCTTGACTGTGTCCGCGTCGCATTTTCGAGATTCCTCGATACAAGAGGTGTGTATGTGTATAATTTGAAATAATGTAAATAGTTCGTTGGTTAGGAAACAAGCGAGTAGTGAGTGAATCTCGAACTTTGGACCACGTCTCGACCAAAATGTTATTCGTGTATATTTAGATGCGTGACAGCAGTAGTGGGAAAAGAGAATGAGTTGTACGACGACTGGGAGAAAATGTGATAAGATAGCGATTAAAGTCAGGTACCGTAATAAGACCATTTCGTTGATTGCACCTCGATAAAAGGACAAATTTGAAGTTCTCTAATGAGCATAATGAACATCAGGAGAAAGGACGGCGTTAAGTGATGTAGTTTTGAAACTGCTCTGGCATGGAATACACGAGCCAAGACTCGAGCTTATATCGTTATGGTGGATTTAGTTTTGTAATTGGTTATGTGTGTCGAGGAAAAGAGTCATCGAACTTTCTAACGATGTCATATACATGTGGAATACCTTTCGAGTATTTACATGAAACTGGGTAAGAGTTATTTGTAGTATCGATCAGCCATTTTAAAGAATGTTTTCCGTATAGTTTTAAAAAACTGCGACAAAAATATTATACCACGTTGAATGTTATTTGAATAATAAAAATGCAAGCTTTTCATTTTAAAAATAATAAATAATATATTGAAAGTACATGTTAAAATAATCATATTGTTAAAAATTAATTTGAAAAAGCTACAAAAATAATGAATATACCACTGTCTTTGAAAATAGAATGCCTGTATATAAGATTCTCATTAATTATTTTTCCAGGTACGCCATTATAAACATTTAATTCAAAAGAAAATACTCGTTGAGATTTGAGAGCTATAATCGCCCGGGAATAGTGGAACTAACACGAGTTGAAGAATTTTCTCTGAAAAATTAATTAAAAACTAGTTATGCATTGTTAGAAAAAATTTCAACTTAATTTTTGAATCAACATATCTTAAAACTTGATTATTATTTTTAAAAAAAATATATTTTTCACCATGAATGTTTTTCCAATGAAAATCATTATATATTCGATTATTTTAATAAACTTTGACTTTGTAGATTAAATAACGATAAGCTGTGATTAATTTTTTATATTTTTATTTATTCAAATTTATAAATAAAACAAAACTATTTTGGTTAAAGCTGATTCCTTTATTTTAATCATGGAATATCAAAACCATAAAATAATGTAAATAGAACTCGTGATAGATGCGTGTCGATATACAAAAATTCTACTCGGTCCTAGTATCGTATCCCTTCGGATTATTAATAAATACATGTTTAAATTTCTAATATGTAATAAATAAGAAGATAAACCGATAAAAAAGAAAGAAATATGAAGATAGAGAAAGCATGTGCAACAGAGGGAGATAATTTACTATTCAAAATTATCAGATTAAATTTAACGGTCCATTACTCAAATACAACCCTGACGATACGACTCTCGCCTTGCAGTACGTACCAGTTACATAGACGAATAGAAATGAATACGCTGCTTGGGGACTGGAGTCAATCTCTGGAAACGAAACGTAACGAAATGGAAAGCCATGCGTTGTATGCACTATACACCTCCGAAATCTCTCAACTGAGTCCGACTATAGTGCGATGATATTGCCTAGTGTAGAATTGCGGATTTATACAAGAAGGGAAGTGACTTAGGTTAAATAGAGAAACACGGAGTTGAGGATTTGCGCCCGTGTACAACACGTATATATATCCTTTTATATGTGGTTACATGTCGGGCAATCACTTGGTACTCGATTTCGTGCTGTTGTTCGGAGCGTAGCTGTAAAAAATTCCTTTTTAATAGTAAATGATATTTAAAATAATTTTATTCAATTTTTAATTCATCAAAGATAAGCATTATATATTCGTTTCTCAAAAGAAATTAATACGTCTGTAAAGTTTCTAAAAGGGAAATAAAATAATTGTTCGAACATTTACACGTATTAATTGTTAGATATATAAATTAATTTTCATAGATAGCGTTCAAAATTTCCCAATAAAGTTTTTCTACTATTTTATTACTATTTCTATTCTATATTCTATATTAAAATAGATTCATAAGTTGTGAAAAATGATAAAATTAATATTAGTACCTCAATATTTCGGGTAAGCTTTATTAACAATTTATACCCATGAAAAATATTTTAAAATATTTTTTTATATTAATAGAAATTAAATTTGAATAAATAAAGTTGAAATTTTAAATACTTATTATACATTTTTTATAAATAAATTTTCTAAAAAAAATTTGTGTTTATGAAGAAGTATTTTCGAAAACTTTATGTTTCATCAATAAAACTTTGATAATTAAAATTACAGATACCGAATTTTAAATATTAACAATTTCAAAGAAACCTTATCTTTTGGCAGCATTCATCTAAAAGAATAGTAGGAGCTATTAAAATTAAATTTTCTTATGATTTACAATTATAATTAATTCTTATTCTACTTCCAGTGAATTTTTCAGATCATACAAAGTTCAAATTTTTTTTAAAAATTTGCAACATACTTAGATTTTTATTTTTAAATATAAGAAATTTTGATTTTCTGATTAAATTTTATTACTTATTATTTAGTATTATCTACTTGAGAAATTTTCAATTATTAAATTATTATTTATTTCATATAATAAACTCTCAAATTAGAAGATAGTATGATAAGAATCGTATTGCATGATAAATATTTGAAGTCTGAAATAATAGAGGTGGAATCATTTTATTACTTGTTAAGTATATTTTTGTTAACGGTAATAATTAATTATTAAGATACCACAAGAATCACCTAAATACAGATAAAACTACTTGATCTCTTCAGTCCAAGTTACTCTTGTTTTATCTTGATAAAGTCAAGTATTTGGAAAAAACGAAACAACTTCATGATACATAGCCATCACAAATATCTTATGAAAAAATTAATAGATAAAGCTTATAACTATTGTATTATAAAAAATATTGAAAGTTATGATCAAAAATACTGTACTTAACTGAAGTATAAACTTAAATAAATTACGATAAATTATAAATTTAAAAATAGATACTATATTTAATAAATTATGATATTAATTGAGAAAAACAGCTTACATTATACGAAAGCTAAGAGCATATTATTGTCAAAATATTTTCTTTTCCATATAGTTTAATTTCTTCTCCTGATTAATACGATAAAATTTTCACACACACTAGTCAGTTCCTATTTCTATTATTTTTATCTTGCTATATCGTCTCTACTAGTCTCTTGGCTTATATGTCTTTTAATTCGCTCACTCCTTCCCATTTATCTATCTTTCCTCTTTTTCTCATCCCTCTCATTTACCGTCCAACCGCCATCTCTCTTGTTCTATCTCTTGCTGACCAGGTTCGAGTTAGACAAAGTGAAAGATCAACCCTGGCATAATAGGTCTCGGGGTTAAAAGGGGAGAAGAGATAGAGTAAGAAGAGGAGAAGGAGAGCAAAGAGAAGTATATTGTTCGCTAGTGCCAAGATATCGACGGATCGCGTTACTGCTTCGGATTATCCGCGTGCGCGTTCTCTCTGCTAGCTGATAAGGCTTTGACTAAGATATCTCGGGTAGAGGAACCGCAACGATATACGACGAGCAACGAAAGAGAGAGAGAAAGATTGTAACATTGAGATCGAGAGAGGAAGATTCTCATAGTTCTCGTAATCTCTTCAATTTGCTACATGAAATTCGTGCGCAATTTAGAAGATGTAAAAAATTTTACGCCTCTAAATTTATGATAATTTTAGATCACATTGAAAGATGGGTATATTAATTATGATATTGAGTTGGAAAGAATATTGATAAAAATTCAAAATGGAGAATATGACACTAGAAAATTTTTGACTACTGATTTTTCACTGAATTTTAAAACTATTTTTTTCAATTTCAGATATCGCTTTTCAATAAAATGCTCTTTATAAAGATTTTAGAATATTACACATATAAATCTGAATCAAATTGTAATTTTATTAAGATTAAATAAAATTCGTTACTGACAAATCATCGCAATATAATAAAATAGTCAGATTTTATTCAACATAGTTTTAAGCAAAATACATTATATAAACCGATATTATTTGTCCGGTATAAAGATTATATTGAACATCATTTTATTTTACATAATTTTATATAAATATAAATAAGCACTAATCCAAGTTAACAATTAACGCCTTTATTTTCTACATAAATTATTGAACGAAAATCTGTGTTCAGATATTGTATATGAGCCATAGAATCAATTTAACGGAGTTTAGTGATTCAACAAGATATATAAAATCTTCTATGATAAAATTCTTTTCTAAAAGTCGTTTTAGAAAAAATGTAGCCTATAAAAATTTTACACATCAATTAAACTATAAAATTAATCGATTAAATTTTCTGAGAATATTCTATATTTGAATTTATAGGGACTAAATTAAGACTTTCAATTTAAGAGCTACATTTTCATTACTTACTCGTGTTCTACTTTTATTTACTTTTAGATTGAACAGATTTGATTCAAATACGAGCTTTCATCTAGATTCAAATAAAATAAATACATAAACGTCAAACTAAAATTTTAATTGATTTTTTTATTTAATTTAACAACAATACAACGTTTGTAATTAAAATTGTTTTCGTACATGTTTTTCTCAACAATTATATGACCGTCATCAAATATTTAAAATACTATGTATTTATTTACAAATAGTAAATAGATTTGATAGCTAAATTTAATGAAAATTCCAAGCACTTTAGCATAACTGTTGCTAAATAAGAGGTAGTAATAAAACCATAAAAATCAAACGATGTCATTTAGATACAAATACACACGTATCCATGTACATAAAGAGGGATGGCAGCAGAGTGATAAAGATAAAAGAAGATAGCACAAATCGTAAAGAAATAAAGAGATAGAGAGATAGAGAGAGAGAGAGAGAGAGAGACAGGGAGACAGACAGAGAGTAAAAGAAATGAACTAGACGATAGGGAGAAGAAGTAGATCCTCAATAACGCACTTTTGGATATTAGATGAGGTAACTGTACAATTCAACCGCCGCATCGCTCCCATACTGTATAATTCGTGACATACGACACTGGGCCGTCCAGATTGCTAAGATTTACCGGTGGACTTCCTTCTTCTATTCTTTCTCTCTCTGTCTCTCTCTGTCTCTCTATTGCTCTTCATCTCTCTCCTTTTCCTCGTTGGAAAATTAACCTTGGGATGCTGAACACGTCGCTTCAGAGACAGAATCGTTAAATCTACCGCGCGCCCACTCGTGCGAATTTATCGCGCGCGCGAAATCTCGTCGCTCCGCGCTTCGTACAAATCTCTCTTTTGATAAAAAGAAATAGAGAAAGATGGACTGGAGAAGTGATGAGAAAAAGAAAGTGTTGACTCTGACAAAGAAGAAGCTCTTAGCAAGGAAAAATTAAAATTGCATCGGCATGCGGCTTACATTGAACGCTCCTCGTTTTAGTGCAATCCATAAAGTGGATAAAAAGACTCAAGCTACGAGGAGAATTGTGACGATCGCACAAAAAGCGCCGATGAAAATTTTGTAAGATTCACGAATTAATCAAAAGATCTTTTTCTGTAAATCTGCTTTTTATGTAACGTATGTGCTGATGAATTAAATCTAAGATTTTGTCACTTTTTTAATATAGTTTTATACTCGATAATTACATCATCTACACAAGTTAATTACAGTAAATCACCTTGTAACTGAAAAACATTCAAGAAACTATGTATTACATATGTAGAAGATGTAAATGCGAACACATACCAAATTAATAGTTCTGTAGAAACAGTTTTTCGTTTCCTCTTAAAAAGAAATATTGCACATAAATTAAGTATAAGAAATTAGATAGGCATGTTTTTTCTATCATATACAAATTTATAAGATACTTCTATTTTAATAGATTAAAGCACTTAGAAACTTTTTATCTTAATTTTTTTGAAATATTTAATATAATTTCTTCCAAAATTTATGATAACTTATTCATAACATAAATAAAAATCACTACTACTTAAATAAGAAATTAAATTTGAAAAAGTTTAACGAATAGAGATTTAGATTATCTGTAGATTTTGACACGTTGAAATATATTTCAAAGAATTAAAATTAAAGGAATAATTCAAAGTTCTAATATTATGTTAATTAATAATGCAACAATACAGTACATTCTCTTTTCAAATAAAATTTTCTCTAAAGTTTATACATAAATTGCTTAAAGTAATGATAAAAAATTTCTAATTATTTATTATTATTTTTTAAGAAGTCAATATAATATTTATACAAAGCTTAATTTTAATTAATTAATTAATTAAGGTTAAAACTATAAAAAATATTATTTATTTATTAAAGTACTTATGATTTTATATTAAAAAATTTAACAAGAATATTTTGTTTTTAATTCTTAAACTATTTTTAAAGTATTTCTTTAAACTCAAATTGATAAGAAAACTTTAACAAGCTAAAGAAATATGTATTTATAATTTGGGAAAATTTTATGAAAATACCAACTCAACTCAGCAATGTTAACAATGTTGTCTTAAAAAAGTTATTAACTAATATATAGTTCAACTTAAATTTAATTTCATATTTCTGTTATTGTCATTGTCAAAACTTGGCTTTAAACATATTTCTCAATATTTGATGAATATTTTCCAAACTAAAATATATTTAAAATATTGGAACTTGAGAGTGTGTTTTACGTCCTAATATTGATTATTGTTTAATTTAAGCTGTTTTTATTTAAATTCGTGTCTTACAAGACTAATGTGTTTTATTACACACGCATATATACATATATATATTTCTTTAATAATTAAAGAGAAGTATTAAATGAATTGGTTATTTAAATGACTAAAGTCTTATTTTATTTAAAGTTCTTTAAAAATAAATAATAAAATAAACCACCCCTTTATAGTATTTTCATTTCATTGCATGTATATGAGAGGATCAAATATAAGTAAAATAGATAAGTATGAAAGTGAAAACATTGAGAGCGATGAAAGATAGTCCAAGGTTTGTACAATCAGTATTATTCCGAAGTTTCTTTTATTATACTTTTTCTTACTATAAATTAGTTATCGATGATCACATATACAATTTTCACGGAAAATAATATAGAAAATTCTGTTTGTGATCTTATCATACACCAGTTGATTCTCTAGACTTCATTTATATTTACCTCGTAAATAAAAGAGTTTTGTAATTTTTTGTACAATCTTCAACGTTTCAGAAAATAATTAAGAAAGTTTTTATAGAAGCATTATTATAGTTTTAAAAACTTTATAATTAAAATTATTGATTTTTTTAATTTCTTGTTTAGCCAATATATATTGTTTGCCTAAAAGATTTTCGGTATGTTACTATTATAAATAATATAAAATAATATTATTTTTAATATTAATCTTATAGTATGAATAATATGCATAAAAGATTTTTAAGTCTCTAGTTTGTTAAATATTTAAAGAATCTAATCCAAAATCTAATCAATCTTGTTCACAGTTTCTCATTTACAATTCTATTATTATTTATTGTGAAATTTGTACGTATTTTTCGAAATATTTTTTACAATAATTTTTCTGAATAATAAGTTCCAATATATGAATATTATATTTTTGATAATGTTAATTATAATATTATTTTTAAAATATAAACAACGATCGATGAAATTGTATTAATTTTATTATAAGTTTTATGATAAATCACATAAAACTCACGCACACACTTTCATAACTCTGGTATACTTCGAAAAATTCATTTTTCAATATTCTTTGAAACCGAATGTGTATAAGTTGAATTTGCTTTAGTACTCATTTATATTACATTGCTATACTAATGTAGGTCGTTGTATGTTTTCGATAGGTCAAAATTGGTCCATTTCACTAATGATCTTTTGGACCCCAAAAAAGACTGGTCAGCTATACTCAACTCTTTCTTCCAATCTCTCTACTAAACTTTTTTCCTGCATACACTCCCCAAGTCTTTCTTATCGCTATGAGCAAGTTTCTCAAACATGATAAACAAAAAAAGGAAGACGAAACTCGCCGTGAAATTTTCGACGAGCAGCCCTTATCTTAATCAAATCCTGCGCGGCGTCATACCACATTACAAACTTTAGCCACGCAAAAAGATATATACACAAAAGATGAGGTGAAGCAGGAGTAGGAATCGGGGGGAGGGGATGGGGAAACTCCAAGACTTATGCTAGACTGCATGTAGGCGGACTCATGTATACGCATGCTGCAGGACTTAAAGCTTAGTGGGCGTAAGCGTGTGTGCGCTTCGTCGCCTCAACTGCGGATGAAGGGCAAGGCCGGAAGAGAGGGTGAACAGTCCACGCGTAATGCAGCAAACACGCGTGTCATTGCCTCAACTTCTCTCACTCAATATTACACGACGCTAATTAGCGCGCATGATGAAGGCACGTGTCCGTAGTGTCTCGTATCCCTGTAAATGTCATCTGTAAATTTGTTCAAAATACGTGTATTGTAATTTACAGTGATTCGTGGCTCTTGTAGATTTTTGTGTCTTTAAACCGTTAGATAACTGATCTAAACATAATTTTTTGATATTCCTTGAAAATCTTTTTTTAATTCATCAATATATTATTGACTCTGAAATAAAAGAACTTCTATAAAAATATTTGAGGAATATAAATTTTAATTTTTTACTGTAGAATAACATTCATGAGTTATAATGTTGAAATAAATAAGTTTGTTCCATTAAAGTACTTTAATTATAAATTAGCTAATGACACATTATATTGGTAGATTAAGAAAGAAGAAATACAAATGAGAAACTTAAATTTTAAAAAGATATATCTCTGAAGATTTATTCAATTAGGAGGTAAGATAAAGAAGCTGGGATTCTATAAGAGAGTAGTAGAGAGATACACACAGATGAAAAAACATTTTAAATTTAAAGTTAAGATAACTTATTTATCATCAAACTTATGCAACTTAAGGGTGAATATGAATATAAAAATAATTTTAAAACAGTAGCGTTAAATCCATGAAAGATCGCTTTATTAATAAGTGAACTATATATAAATTAGAATATAAGTTAAAATTGACTTTTTATCAATTTCAAAGCTCCCTACACACTTTTAATGACAATTCTATTAAGAATTCGATCCAGGTACGAAACTTACATCTTGATTGAAAATGTATTGTAGAAATCAACGTTGAAAGGTTAGAAAGAAGATGGTTATACAAAGAAAAAAGAAAATGAGGTCAAACAGGATATTCTGGAAATGAGAGACAGATATACAAAATGACTTAGCCAGCAACAAAGTTTTATGTTTTCATTTAAGGAGTGGATCGGTGCGAAACTGATCAAAACCGTGCATATCCTGGAACGTCCTCAGCATAAAATTTAGTTAGATTCTCAAGCGACCATGACTTTCGAAGCAAGAACGTCAGTGAATCTAGAAAACGAGAAAAAGAGAGTTTGAATATAGAAATATGACAATATATACAATACAACGTTCTTTATAAAACTTGAAAAGTTAATCATATATATTATAGATAATGTTAAAATATATGCGTCCATTTATTATGATATTTGAAAAAAACCATTTTTACTTATATTTAAGAAACTTCATTACAAAGTGATTGTTCGACTCATAAATTAATGTATATTTTTCTCCAAATGTGAAGAAATTTATCCAAGATATTTCATTTCTTTTCACGGCTACAGAAAGTTTTAAAAATGTAGTAAATTATAACATGATAAAATCCATTCCGAATATTTTATACTAGATAATAACTGAATTACACATACTTTATCGTGTAAAATCTAATGTAGCTTCCATCTTCCCCACGTTCTATAATCTCTCATATTTCTTACTCCATCTGGTTTAATCCTTCTTGTTCTCCTCTCCTCTCCTCTCTCACTCTCTCACTTCCTCTCTCTCTCTTTCTTTTGCAGCTTTTATCTAAGTACATCAAGATCAAGGGATGGTGATCTATTGAGAGTGAAGCCCGATCATCGTACCATATAACTCCCCACCTGCCATTTTCGCGATTGCGAATTCATTCTCTCTATATTCATCACTGCCGTGTATATCTATCTCCATATTCTCTCTCGCTCTCTCTCTCTCTCTCTCTCTCTATATATATATATGTGTGTGTGTGTGTGTGCATGTATATGTATGTATAAAACTTTTTCGTTTTCTCTCTCTCTCTCTCGCTCCGCCTCCATGCACAGCTATTCCATACATTAGCGAGTGAATTTCAAGTGAGATATATTACGATATGAGGCCTGCACGAAGCCGATACTCATAGCGCGCAGCGTGTTGATCAAGACACTGTTATGGGACGGAAGATGATAGCAATCGGCTATTGTTGGCTAATATTCACACGCTTTCCCTTCCGCGAGCTTGTGCAATACATCTTGGTGGGCACCTAACGCTAATGTACATATAGATTGGCTATCCCTCCTCCCCGTTATTGGATATTGCCTGATATCCGTCACATATCCGAAACACCCCAAGTTATAGTATCCCGTACAGGGGTTTTCAACATATATTCAGGACGTGCTTTTTCATTGTCCAGAAAGCGATTATTTGCATAAGTTAATTAGAATAGGAAACTTCGTAGCTTAAGTCAGGTAGACAGCAATGAATAATCCGTATTGAACTTGTAAGGATTTTCTATATTCGTCTGGATAGGAGGATACGTACGTCATGAGTATGTGCGTAACTTTCAATGCTGCTAACCGTTAACATTAATCCTTGTGCCTGCAGGAAGAGCTTAAAAAGCTAATTAACGCTGAAAAATTCATCGGATAGCCAAGTCTTTTGCATAATCGAGATCTGTATTTTTAGCACTTGATAAATATGCAATGACAAGTTTTTGTTTATCGTCCAACTTTCATCTTCAGTACTAATCAATATTTTAAATAAATAACACTTAAAGTTTTCTACAATATCATTAAATCTATTTTACTGGATATACTAGATAGATAGTGCGAACACATAATTTATTTTGTTATTAGTCGTCGTCTATTTAATAAATATTCTCTTGTTTTGCTTAAAGTATAAGACAGAATAAGAAATTACTATCATTTTTCGTATTATAGAGCTGACGAAAAACTAAATTTAACCATAAAAAGTATAAGTGTAATAAATGGTTAGCATATAAAACGTATACAAGAATCATTAAATAGTAACATCAGTTATAGTTGAGCGTTTTATAGTCATAACCCTTGAGTAAGAAGCGTTCGGTGTGGTAATTGCAATTCGCGAAGAAGAAATAATGTACAATTTAAACGCATATCATATTGTCTGGATAAAAATACGTATAATTTAAGATCGATACGGTGCCACACTGGGAGACTAATAATCTTGTCACATCAATAATATTCCTCCCGCGAAACGCGCATTTCCATAACTCAGTAATTCTAGCACTTTCTTCCTCTGCTTCCTCTTGGTTGTTCACCTTGTACAAGAGCTTGGGGTAATTGAATATATCTTCGGTTCGCAGAGGAAGAAAGAGCATCGCCTCGATATTCTGCGCTCATCCGCTGACGAAAGAAAAGTCGAAATAACAAAATATTCCGGAGCGTGGACCTTGTAGCCAACCGACCGGCGAAAGGAAAAGGAAGAATTGCCCGAGACCGGGAAAACGAAGATGTGAAAGAAAGAGGGAAGGAAAGGGACAGAAACTTTTGAGATGACGTTTTATTTTCTTTCTCGTTCTTGCTTGCTTGGAACCGCGGAAGCCAAGGAAGCGTAATATCTCACACAGAATATCCCAGAGCCGCACGTTCGCGAGGGGCCGTCGGGGAGTGCATTTGTATGCAATGCGTCGGGAATAATATCAATGTCTGCGAAGTGGCACCCCTACGCTACGTATATGCGCGAGAAAGAGAAGCGACGACTGTAGTACGCGAAACCTGAACAAAACGTGACCACCGCAATGCGTTGCGGCGAACTCTTGGGTCTTCGGCCTTCTTTCTCTTTCCTTCTCTCTACCCCTCATTCTCCGTATGCAAAGGTGAGAGAAGAAGAGAGGAAGACTACGGGCCAGAGAGTGGGGAAATTTAACGCGAGACAGCTCGTATCTTATACTCGGCAATACGAGCGACAAATTAAAGATTTATGATAGGCAAATATAACTTTTGTCTCTATGGCTGCTACTGCCGCTACTGCTGTGCGCCGCTGCGGCGAACCAGGAGTACAATTCTCCCCACGCTGCTGTTTCTCTTTCTTTATGTTTCTTGCACACAATCTCTCTCTCTCTCTCTCTCTCTCTCTCTTTCTATCCACCGGTCTGTTGCATTTGCGCTTTCTCCCTTTACCGGCAAGATACAGGGATCGTGGGATTTGGCATTGCATTTCAAACTTTAATGCTCCCCGGTGGTACTTTGAATCGTAGGCTGCTGCGCTAGCGATCTGCTTCCATACTTTTGCTCCTCGAGTTGTCATAAAGCCTTTTTTGTGACCTCCTTCCAACCTCACCTCAAACAAACGCAACACACACGGGGACTCGCGCGTACCGAGTTTATATGCGCGCGTTATGTGGGCGGCGGCTCGTCTCATTCCTTTCGCGTCGCGCCGCGCTCCCGCGTGTCTCTTTAACCTTTGGGATCAGTTTAGTAGAATATGCATGCCCATGTTCGTAAACAAGTGTCCCAAGGATCGCGTCCCACACTCGGACTAAGTTTTCCGCTCGAATTCTGGACGTATCAAGTTCGAGATTCTACCAGGATTATTCGAATTTTTTGAAAAATTTTTCATCCAAACGGCCAAAGTTTGTATACCGTTTACCGCGTTCTTCAAAGGCATCGATATTTAGCTGCATGCTTCGGATATTTATGCATTTTACGATAAAGAGTTCAACGACTGATTTTTCCTTGGGTAAGCAATCTTACACTGATTCTTTGATTCTGGATGTGTCGTGAATTTTAAGAATTTATATCGCGATTATCGCGAATCAGTAGATTCATACCTTAGATGAGATACTTAGAACTTGTTTATTCATTTACGTAATTTTGATATACGATATTAAAAATACCAATAAATTTTATGATTCAATCCAAATAAACATAGTTTAAATTGAATGAAAATTTTAATCACAGCAAACGTTTAATTTCATTGATTTCTAATAAAACATTTTTAAATCCATTATTCGTATCTGTATTAGCTTGAATATATTTTTATTATGAATTGTAAGAACCATATCATGCGAGTAACTAATTTTTTATGTTCACTGGAAATAAATCAGACCGAATATTAACTATGAATCTTAAATTTATTGAATAAAATGTTATTTCAATCGAAAATAAAAATATGCGAAATTGAATTCAGATGAAACAAAGTTTTAAATTATTTCAAATTTTTACTTTGAAGCTTGTTAAACTAAAGATGAGCTTTTGAGAGCAATGAAAGTATTTACTTAAAATAGTTAAGATGTCAATTTATCAAAAGACAGAAACATAATACGTGAATGATTTCGAATTGAAATATTATTATTTTTATAATATTAAAAGTCTGCACCTATCAAGTAGTACTTCGTCATCTGCTTATTAATAGAAAAATTTCTCTTTACATGAACGTTATTCGAAGACTTTGAATTAGTACCGAAAAAATGATCTGTGAAACGATTTAGCTAACGCCGAAATGAATAAATTAGTCTTTACGCCCTACATAATTTTTATTCAAAGCTCCGCCAATCTTCACTCCAAAGTTATAGTCAGAAATTAAAATTCCTTTTAAATCTAAACTGCATATTTCGTGCATGAAAAATCAAACAAATATCGTTATGTAAAACCTCAGCCAGAGCTCTGTCTTTTTTTAGACCATCGCATGAAGTGATACAGCGGTACGTCCGCACATTTGTCCAACAGAGTTCGCTCTTGCACTTTAAACAAACGTCATAAATGCCATCCATGTACGGGGGCGCGGAAATGCGAAATTTTCGCGTCGCTCTTCCATAAAAAGGCAATAATAATAGACGCGTGAAGTAGTACATACATATTGCCTGGAAAATTCATTCATTCCGCCAGTATACCGCTCGTGCAAGAAATTTGATGTTCCCTCTCTTTCTCGCTATTTTACTCGTTTCTTCTCTTTTTCGCGCTTTTTCTCTCGGTCGTCTTCGCTTTCTCTTGAAAACGTACTATATACTCTCGCTCTATTGTATAAATCACCTCTTGAGATTGGCGCTGTATTCCTCCGGTATAGTACATATATCCTAAGCGTCTACGCGAAGCATTTCGCGTTAACTCAGTAGCAAAAGTATTCTCAATCACTCATATTTTAATATTATACAACATTTTGTGAATATTCCATCCAAATGGTATTTATTAGCTTTCATAATTTAATTATAATTTTTCCATTGTCCATCGCATAATGTAAACGATAAAAAAATACCCTGATTGAAAAAATAACTGTTATTAAAAATGTAACTGCGTAATCATTAAGGATATTTTTTCCAAATAGCATCGAATAAAAGTTTCTAATATCAAGATATTATTTTAAAATAAAAATAAATAAATATCACTTCTAAAATTATATTCTAAATTTATCAAGCTATCCTCCTGAATTTTAAGAAAACTTGTTTGCTACTAACACAGAGTTGACAGTTCAGAAAGAAAGCTATACCTTGCCGAAAGTTTCATCTTTTTGACGTGGAACGAATAGTATACACGCTCTAGTCTGGCCTAGATTAGTTCGAAACCCGTGCGAATTTCCGTGGAATTGAATGTTCACCGAAAGGTAGGTTTCAAGTGCTCCGAAGGCATGGAGCACGGAATTGTTTCGTTACTCCGGTCTCGTTGCGGCAATAGTTGAGAATATAAGAAAGGAAAGGATTGAACACGAGATTGAGATGAACGAAAACTGTAAATACAGAATAAGACCAAAAGTGTATTAAGAACTCCGTAGCGTAGGAGGCATGCATCTTTAGGGTGCGAAAAAGCGTGGAAACCCAGAAAATAAGATATACATTCGATCCTAGTACGAGTGAAATGAGGCTGAAAAAATTTCAATGTAATCATAAGGAATTGAATTTTTTACTTATTCGCTTGAAAATAAAATAACTGACTCGTTTATGTATTTCCGAGGCTTATTTCGTGATTTGGAATTTATAACAATATTTTATAAAATAATTTAAAACAAACACACAAATAATTTTAGAATAAAAAAAATCAATGTATTGGAAGAATATTTTTTAATTTAAACGTATTTCAACATATTTAACATACTTTTGACTATCATAAATGAAAATTAGCCAAGTATTTTCACGTACGCAACAGATTTTTCAAATTTTCTCTTTCACGTGTTTTTCTCCTTTCGGAACTCATGTATTCGTCCCAAATAAATAGAAAAATAAGTGATAAATTAATTTAAAAAGTCGAAACAACAGATAATTAAAAAATTTATTATTTAAATTTATAATACAAAAATAAAAGGTTACATGAATTATTGGGTGATTTTATAAAATTATAATTTTAACCAGTGTCTCGTATATTAATAATAGAAACGATTTCTGAAAAACTTTGAAACATCGCAAAAAGTATGGTGAAATCTGAAAACTCCAAGTTATAAGTAGAGTCATAAATTTTAGTGAATATAAAAGACAATTCGTTTTACTCTCAGTAAAATAGCACTTTTATTTTATTATACTTTCTAATAATATTTTCGTAAATGTCTAATACATTCAATTTTTTTTTTTTATATAGAGTTTTGAGTAAAATTTATTTTTAATTTTAAATATTTTTACCGATATAACTATGAAATAAAATTAAGTTTTCATATGCGTTCTACTCATAAACTTGAGGAACTGTTTCAATTGATTTTTCGTTTATAACTTTTACGATCGTATTCAATTCCAAGTGAATTTTCGTACTTGTCTGTTTACCTATTTTCTCAACAACGACAACAGCAGAGAAAATCCTAGTTATTTCATAATAAATTTCTGCCATGAGGAAGCGTAGAGACTCTTGATATATTTAAATTAATAATGCTCTATGGAAGTGTAGTAAAAAGATAAAAAAAAAAAATGAAGTTTAAACTTTTGACGGAAGGTAATGACTTGACATCCAAAAAATGTTTCTACAATATTGCCCGAAAAGTAGAGGGAAATAGTGAGATCGAGATGTAGAGGGGAATTACAAATACGCTCCTTCACAATAATGAATTTGCTGGTGCACGCACTGTCTTTCAACGAAACACATCCGTGCGAGCGGTTAAAAAGCCAAGCTGTAAAAATACGCGCGGACACAGTCGCGAGGATCGTAAATTTAGCGTAGCAAAGAGGCGCAGCAAAGTAGCTAACTCCAGACTCTGGGAAATTTTACGACCTTGAGGATGCGGGCGTGCGCGCGCGCATCCAATTGCCTTCCGCTCGCGTTCCGCGGCTTGCGTAGCGAATTACCGTGCGGAAAATTAGTGTCGTTGATCGTGCACGACCGATGCGACGGCGATTAAACTGTGCTGAGTTTTGTGTATTTTGCTAGAGTTGCAGATGCGCGGCGTTGAATATTCTGGAGGATCGCGCCTGTGTTGAATGACTTTCGGATGAAGTAAACTCAAGGTTATAATTTTAAATTTCTCGGAAAAATATTTCCGTAAAAAATTATAGAAATAATTGCAGGAACAGAATTTAAAGTCTTGGTGAAATAGCTGCTTAATAATTTACGACACATTTTAAATCTATATTAGATATTTTAAATTAATAATCTAATTCGATTTTTATATTACATAAATTATTATATTACTAAATATAATATAATCTGACTAATGAAAAATTATAACATATGTGTAGTATTTCTTGCTATTCTATATTTACAAGTGCTTGATATAAAATTTATTTTCTTCTATTTAACTTTTATAACAATAGTATTTATTAATTATTTTGGTACTCAATTTTCTACATTAATCAAAATTATGAATGAACAGTTTCACCAAAAGCATGAAAGTATTCGAAACTTTTATATTTTAATTATAAAATTTCATAAAATAGAACAAAGTTAAATAAAAATTCATCACAAAATCATTTCAAAAATCGATAATTTCACAAACAAGAACTTTTTTATTTAGGGATAAAGAACGTATTTTTTTATGCATACTTGATTTCACTAAATTATGTTACTTTAATAACACGTAATTATATGTACTTTTAAAAAAAACTTATATTTTCATTAAATGAAAAAATTATTTAATATAGGGTAATGCTCAAATAAGATTTTACTAATATTCTTTATTTTTACTTAACTCCTAACTTAAAAACTGATTAGTTCGTCCATAAAATATAAAATTATTATTCCAAAAAATTACACGTTCTATAATGAAAAATAAAAGGATAATAATAATAATAATAATAATTATTATTATTATTATTATTATTATTATGATAATATTAAAATTAATGATATCAAATTTACAGTATTCATTATGATTAATTATTTCTTATAGAAAGAATTACGAAATATATTATTTTTTATGAAGCGTATAAAATTATTTTTTATTATTTTCATTATTTTTCTTATGTTAATATCAAAGAAACAGGATAAACTGATATTTTAAAACCTTAAAATATTAAATAGCTAAATCCAAAATATTTTATGACATTCTACTAAAATAAAATCTGCTAGTGTTTCAAAAGCACTTTTCAATGAAGTGAGAAGTAATTTTTACTTAAGTAGTTTGACCAGTAAAAAACGAAACGGATTCACACTGTAAATAAAACATAAATAATTATATCTCTAAATTCTCTATCTATATATGAATATATTTAATTAAATATATTTATCCCTATAATTTTATTAATGTAGAAAAATATTATTTTGCTGAATCAAAAAACTTAAATTTAAATTTTATAAGAAGTTATAAAACAAAAAATGTGTAATGAAAGTTTTGAACATTTTTATTAAAAAATAATCAAAAGTTTTTCGTTTAAACAGTATACTAATTACAAATTACATGCTTTTGAAACCAGCATATTTTCATTTGAATTACAATAATATTTTATTATACAAAATATTAAAATATTAAAGTAGTGATATTACTCATTCAGAAAAAATATTTTTAAAATACATTTACTAACGACAACTATATATAATCGTATACTTTAATTAAAAAAATTTAAATAATATTGCTTCAATATTAACTATGATTTAATCTAAACGAAGTAATTAATATGCAAGAAATTTATACTTTCAACAAAATTACTAAGTTTCTTTAAAAGCAACACTTTCGTATAATTCAAAAAAAGTTTTATAAAAATGAAATCATTCATTGAACTACTAAACTTTTATCTATTACAGAAGCTTATAAAATTATACATAAATAGGTGCAGCAGATTTTCAAGTTAATTAGAAAAAACTATTTAAAGTTTGAGGTTCCACTGAAAACACTTCGTCGGACGTGCAGTGTGAATCTATAAAATTCAGTGAATTTTAACACGATTGACTTGAAACTTTGGAAAATAGTTTTAAAGATGCTGTACTTCAAGTAAATGTGATATTTAAAAATCAATTCTGTCGGATATTCTTACCGATCATAGTTTTTTTAAATATGAATTTTACTGAAGAGTTAATAGAATATTGATAAAATCAAGTAGATAGTTATTGGTATAAAATCAAAATTTATTATTAGATAATTATACTGCACTTAAAAAGATTTAATTTAATACAGAATTTTATAAATAAAGTTTTTAATATTTAACAAAGAAGTTATGATTGTATAATTTTGGCAAGAAATTTATTCCAAGTTAGATTAAAATATTGTGTGCATACAGTCACTTTTTGATATCAACAGTGATTCGATTTTACCATAAAAGTTTAGTCCCTCATTTATTCAGTCAAATAACTGCAAATATATACTATAAATATAATTTTATTTGTAAATTTATTACTATTAAATTTAAATAAATATATCAAAGTCTCTTAACTTCACAGTTTGAACCGGCAAAATATGTTTAATTTAAGCGCTATTTGACATTTAAGCTTCGCAAAACATTGGCAATAAAATATCAACACATAAGTTGAAAAAAAAAATAATTGTAACTATCCATTTTGAGTATATATATTTATTATACCTTGAATCTATACATATATATATATATATAACTACTTGAATTAATTGATACGTTGCCGATAGAAAACTCGATTTTCAATTTTTCGCGCGGCAGTCGAGTTGAGCAACTCTCATCTTAAGGCCGTGGGAAAATAAACATCAACTGTAGTCGCGCGACGACTAAATAACGGCTGGACGGCACCTTATTATGAAAAAAAATAGGCGAATTTCGCGAATTTAGTCGCAACTAGTTCGATCGCGCACTGGACATTCAAAAACATTAGGTAAAGGGAGAAGAGAGAAGAGAAAATATATATATATGGACGCGACGGGCAGGGGCTCACTTACTTAACTTTTCGCTTTTCTAAAGCTAATTTCTTCTCCCTTATTCACACAAATTTATAAGTGTCAAAATAAATTAAATTTAAAATAAATTTTTGCCTTTTACACTTCTTTCATTATCTTCACCTACGATTCGAGTTTGAAACAGATACGTTAATTATTTATTAAAAAGTATTGTATGTAGTACATAAAAAGATTTACTTTGAGAGTTCAGTAGCGTATAATTTACTTAATATACGATAAAAATTATTTCATAAATAAGAAACTCCTTGTCTTTTAAAGATAATCCAATAATCAACTAAAAATAAGATCATTTCTCTTTTTACAATCTTTTCCTTTACTCGATTTGTTGTACTATCTCTTCTTCTTAACGTCTTATATTTTCTCTCTTTTCATCATTTATCCCATTAACAAATATGCTTTTCTAGAAAACCTGAAATTTCATTTCACTGACCAACTTTTGCACCCAAATATTTTCACTACCACGAGTTTTATTCGTTCCTTTAAGTTCGTCCACAATTTTGACGAGCACCCGCAAACGAATAATCCCCGAAATAAAAACTTGCACCTAGACTGAAGTTACAGGTAAATAGAAATTAATTTTAACATGGCGAAATTTAATAAATAAAATGAAAGGAAATGTTAATTGGAAAAGCAAATCACCATATTTATATTCTATATTTATTTTAATTTAAAAAAACAATAAAAATACATAAATGTCATTGAATTGACAATGTATTCTTACAAACCTTTTTTTCTGTCGCATCCTCTTGTTTACTTGAAAATTCTTAAAAATATCCGTCATTAGTCACAATCAAGTCTTATAAAATGTAAAAACATACATATTCAGATATACACATATTTATAATCTCAGAAGTTAGAGTAGCCACAAAAACACAATTCAATTAGACTAATGCATCCCGTCCACTTTCTTGTTCTTTCTTTTTCACTCTCTCAATCTCGCTTTATTCTTTTCATTCTCACACTCCCACAAACATATCCGAGCCTTCTAAAACACGAATATACATCCACTCCATCTTTCTCTTACTATCTATGTCTCTCCTTTTCCTAACTTTTGAATCGTGCACTAATTGCCAGTGCTTCAATTTATTAGTTACCTGAAAGCATCCAAGGAGCTATTCGCACTCTCGCTCCGATAAAGAGCCCAAGACAAATATAGAAGTACACGCGCGTACATTGAAGCCATGGAAAAGGTTTACACGTGATTATTTGCGCGTGCGCGGAAACGAGTAAAACAGTGAAGTGAGTGCAATGAGGAAAAGAGACACTGTTTTCTCTCTCTTACTTATATTGCGTATCCACGTATAACCGCAAACGACCTCCTGAGAATTCGTCACGAGCACATATACGTATACATTCATATATCGTTCAAATGCGCTAACTTACACGACGATATTCGCTTGTGCGAACTTTGTTTATGGCTTCGAGGGTCGAGGAAGACCGCAAACCAACTTTTTTTATATTTTGTTCGTTAACGCGTTTTCTTCTCAGCAAAGTTCAATGATTTTTGCTTGATGATAACGTGCCGAAGCTCTTTCATATTTTCTCTCGTTAGATGATTGTCACTTTTTACAGCCTTTCGATTGAATCTTAGTGCCGTAACAAAGTGCACATTTGCATAAGCGAATGTAATAGGTCCCCATCAATTGTTATTAGAAATCAATTATTATTATGAATTGATTTGAATAATAAAATCTGTAAAGTTGAGTAGTGAAAACTTGTTAACGCGTTTTAATAGGTGTAAAAGCAAAAAAACCATTTAACTCTTTGAAAAAGTGAATGATATGATTTTTTTCATTAAATTCACAGTTATCCTGTTGTAGAAATCGAATCCTCATATATTGATTGACATATTGACAACGCGTTATTTTTCTCGAAATATTTTTATGTTAAAAAATATAAAAAATAATGTGAATATTTTTTCAGTTGTCAATCCTGTAATGTCATATATGGTGAACATGCAGCCAAGTCAAACCGCAAAATATCTTAAAACAATATGCTATTTTATCTGTGGTAGAGAACTTGGTTTCGATTTCACACTCTCACAATCCACGATCACGGAAGTATTTTTATCATTCTTTAATTTATTTGTAAGTTCGACTTTAAAAATTATTTTTTTCAATAATTCAACAAGTGTACTTGTAAATTTATTATTCATAAAATGAAGGGATTTAAATCGTTGCACATAAATAAAAAAATGTATTTAACCAAATTTTAAGTTTCAAAATTAGACCAATATTTATTTTTGTTAGTTTAAAAAAAAATTTCTTATGCAGAAAATATTTGGAAATTTATTGTAATTACTACAGTGGATTTTATTTTTGATAATATAATGAATATAATTACTAAGCATGTTTTGTAATATAATAAATTTCTGTATTCTTTATATGTTAAATTGCGAAACAGTTTTAATTCTACAGTATATATATTTTTAGAATTCAATATTTTTCATTACTTAAATGAATGAACGAAATTTTAATATTTAATAGAGAAAAAAATAATATAATTTATTTATTCATTTGATTTATATTAATATGTATATTTATAAATTCTATATGATTTGAAGATGCGTGAAAAAAGGCAAATAATTAGTACAGTTATCATCGAGAAGTTGTTTGACTTTTTATATAAAGTAAAAATAATGTTGCTTCTCTAGAAAAGAGAGTTGAAAAACATTAAAAATTCGAGATATTTAATTTAGTATAAGAAAATTAATTTTATAATATAAGCTTTGTACTGGAAGAACAGTCTACTTCGTCTATTAATCTAAAAAATTCAATCAGTGAAAAGGAAGGCAAGAACGTCCTGATTGCCTCGGTGCTTTTCAGAAGACGATCAATGCGTAAGAGATTTAATGTTTAATTAAGGAAAAATTAAGCCTAAATATTCGCCAACAATTTCAGGCTCTCATGTCTGCTTGACTTGTTGGATGCATACACTGTGAGCGTCTGTAGCAGCATATCATACGCAAATTTATGTATAGGTACATAACATTCTTGCTCACTTGTGCAAACGTGGCACATTTATTACACACGCGGTCTGGCTCATGCCTTCTCGCCTGTTTACCGCAGCACAGCGTGCGTCTACTCACCCAAGCATATACGTTTTCATTCGCAATTCTGGCTCAACTCCCTCTGTCTCTTTCTTTCCCTGTAAGTATATATACACACATGTTGTAAGTGCACTCACGAAAAATCTCTCCTTACCAATTCTGCACTTCTCGTACATTGCACTCTCTTTCTTTCTCTCCCTTTTCCTTTGTTTCACTCACTCACGTTCACTCTATTTTTTCTTCGTCTTCTCGTGCTATTTGCGCCATTTTTCTTAATTTCTGCCTTTTTTCGATGTTTTACGAGGCTCTTTCTCTTTCTATCTTTCCTCTCTTGGTTTGGCTTTCAAGTTGGCTTTACTCGCGGCGTCTCTTAAGCTTTGTTGTAAATACGTTAGTTTTTATCACCTTGCTTAAACTACATTCTTTTAATTGATCGGAAAAACGTGACAAAAATATAAAATTCTACTTCTTTTACTTTCTGAGAACATTATTGATTCTTTCAAAGTTTTACTCCATAATAATAATAGTGTCGTTTCAATTTTCAACAAACGCTTAGTCTACTGAAAAATAATTTTTAATTAGCTTAGAATAACACATTTTACTATAATATTTATAAACAAGTTCTAACATTAAACTATTAAATATTATTAATTTTCATAGATTTTATGCAGAAAAAATTATTTTTTGACATTAATTAATTTTTGAAGATTAGTTTTTCTCTAATAAGTAATAAATATATTAAAATTTCTTTTATAAATCAAAATAGTAAATAAATCTTTTTATTAATTTTACTATTAATATTTTATTAAGTAAATGATAAATTTTTTTCAAATACAATTAGTGTTAACACATGTTTGAATTATTAAAAAACTGCGTAAAATAATAAAATGTTCTCAAAAACAAGTTAATACATAAATTAAAAAATGCTAAATATGTAGATTTTTAAAGTGCAATATATAATATATTAGCCATGTATCCATTTATCCCATTAATTCTGAAATTTTGATAAACTTTTGATCATTAAAATGTCGCTATAGTGCATAAAAAATTATTTAAAAAATTTTTTTTTTATTCTAGTTTATTATTATACTTATGAGAAATGAGATCTGATCCTAGATTTGTCAATTTATCACATATAAACAGAAGCAAATTTTTTGAATATTGTTTGAATTCTGAATTTTCTGAACATATATCAATTTATGGTGATAGATGAAAGAGTTCTACTTCCACGAACATTTTTTTTGGAAAAATTAGTTGTCCGTATAAAAGCTTTTATGATCAGATTTATATGCAGGCTTTGAAGTTACTTTGAAAAATGTGCTGTGAACATATATGTGATATTCTATCTGAATAACCCACATTTCAATTGTACATGTAGAAATTTCCAAAAATATAAATTTCCTATAAATTAGTGTATTTTCAAATATACATTTCCAAAAAGTGGAAAAAAGATATTAGTTTTGTGAATTAATTTCAAAACGTCTTTCATTGAATATATAAACTTATTAGTTCAGGTAGTTGAATAAATTTTAAGAACATTGAGTTAACAATTTCAAATTATAATTAAATTATTCAATTTTCATAGCTGAATTCTAACTATGTATATTATAATTAAGAGTACTACAGTAATACAGTAAATAAAAATATTGATTAAAAGATTTTAAAAAAAATTAATTATAATTTTTTTAATCAGTTAGCACAATAAAAATCGTCAATCGTTGATAAAATTCGAAATACCTAAGTACCTTAGGTATTTGTAATTGCATAATCTGTAAATACTAAACTACTTATTAATATAACTTATATCAATGTCTATTCTGCAGATCTCATCAATAAATTATCCAAAAAAGTAATAATACATAATTAAATACATAAATGTAACCAAACATTATTATAATGTAACTAGAGAGTGTGTTATAAATTGAGGTAAATTTGATCAATCCAGCATTAAATACGGAACCTATATTACAGTAACTATAATTATAAATCTTCAAAAATTAAAAACTATTTTTAAATCTAAATCAGAACTCCGGAAGAAGCGAAAATTGGAATCGGATGGAGAAGTCAAGATACGCCTGATTAGAAAAACGAAAAAGCAAAAAATTTAAATTTATCCTTTCCTATAATCTCTCTCATTTGCACTCATCCTTTTATATTTTCTCATCCTCTTGAATTCTCAAGTTTCTACAAAGCGGTGGGCATTTTTCTCTCACATCCTTGCCCTCGCCAAGTGTATTTGTTGGTACACATTCGCAATCGTGTCGGCGCGGAAAAGCTCGCTAAACTTCCCATGATTTCCCAACGAGAAAGAGAGATGCCGTGTAAAGGATAGCGGAAGCGAATTTAAGCCGGTGGCACGGCTAGAATTACGTGCGCGTGCACACGCGGCGCCCGTTAACGCGCCACGAGCCTCGTAAACCACCAAAGGCTTAATTAAGCTTTATCGTCCGAGATCTATGCGCGAGCGAGCGCAAGCTCAGCTATCAGCGAGAACCCTAAGGGCCGCGCGATATTAACTGGCAAAGTAAAGTCATTGAGTAGCTCCAGCGAAACTGCTTTTTCTGCTATTTTATTCAATAGTGTCTCTTTCTTTTGCTTTTCTTTGCAAAAAAATCCAAAAAACTGCACAGAGATGGCACTATTTTACAATATTTACATGACCGTCGAACAAAAATATTTGTTTAGATTGGTAGTTAACGATTTTAGAACGTTGGAACCTCAGGCAGGTAGTTTTTCACTTTTCTTTAAAAGGCTATTGAATCACTGGCAATTAAATAGTTATGTGAGGATTTTACTCTGAGAAACGGAATTCTTTTACTGGATTCAAACAAATAAAGTGTTACTTCTCTAATTCTCTCAACTAAATTAAGTCATTATTATACTCAAACTAATTTGTGTTGAAATTATCCATTGTGTAGAGAATTTCAATAGAAATATAATCTTATATCTACGTAGATACTATAGAATGCATACATTATTGTCCAATTTTTTCGTGAAACTTATATTTTTTAGCTTAAATTCATCGTTAATATAAACTCATGAATTAAAATAAATAAATGTAAATATAAATTTAACCATGTTTTAATGTTAACAAATCCGGATTATCTTTAAGATAATTTAAATTTATATTATTACGAAGATATTTATTGATTTATTCATACTTATTTCGATCATATATAAGTACTTTTATTATCATAATTGACAATAAACGATTTCATTAAATATTTTTTGAAATTTCAAACAATTTCAAGATAATGGGCTCATTTTATTAAGAAACTATGATATACAATATTGCCGAAATCGTTATCGAAGAACAGATAAGGAAATTAATTTAAAATTTATAAAAATGCAGAAATATCTCAAGATTTTTCAAATTGATTATTACAATTTTAGTATAGATTGACTTTTTTTATTAGAATCGCATCAATAAAAAATTATAGTACTTTAGAGAATTTCGTTCACAAGAAAGAAATAGTTTTTAATAATCAAGTTAATATCCGTGAATACGATTCCACGAAATAAAAAAATGGTTAAATTAAAAGTAACAGATTAATCTTAATTGAAAAACTCAGATATGGAAGCGCAACAATTTTCCCGATGAAATGAAAAAATGGGTTATCGACCGCCCGCCAAGTAGTTATACTAGTACTTGCAAGATTACTAGTTCATTACGAGCTTGGCGCTATCTGTGCTATTAACACAGAGCTATTTAGTATACGCTACCTAACGGATGTCTTCGTATAAAAGTAGATATATATGGAACGTGCAGATTGACTTGTACATTTGCAACTAATTTACTTGTTCGCAGATAATTTCTGTTTTCCATCATAAAAACAAATTTTATACTTTCATTTATCTGCGCCAGAAGATCTACCGACAATTTGCTTAACGTTGACAAAAGTCTAAAATATAATTATCGAGCTCTATTAGATTTTGCGTTCGAACAGGTTTCAGTAGGCGGAAGAGTAAGAAGTCCCGCAAATTTATTTAATCCACAGTTCAGACGAATCGGTTTTTCGCTCGAGTGAGTTCACCCGATATGCTCAATCCAAGTTTTCCAGTGAAGAGCAAAAGATACGCGAGTATCCAAACACGCACAGTTCACCTCAAGTAAAGGAAAATTTTAGAACAATCCGCCCATAATATTAGAATTTTCTGTTAGATATCGCGAGCGATGCCGATCGAAAAGTCTTTAAAGAGCAATCGACATCCTTTTCTAGAGGTGAATCATTCCAGAGGGTAGAAAGTCGGCTGCGTATGCAGCTTATGAAGAAGGTCTGCTAGATGATATATTGCGATCGAGGATACTTAAAGAATCGCTCGTAATTCACGCAGTAGCTGTGGCTTCAGCTGTGTTATGCCACCCGGAGCAAAAGTGCAACGCAATGAAGTTGATCTTTTTCTATATCTCGATTTATTTATGCTTTTCGCAAAAGCGTGTCGGTTTATATCAGATGCATGTAAGCCGTGATAAATCACCTTCATTGCCTATGAATCTAATTATTCTTATAGAAAAATGTGCTTTAAATGATAATTATACGTATTTCGACTACTTTTATATAATTTCAAACGTAAATTTAAAATTTTATATTATTTCTTTGAGGAGCACGTAATTAATAATTATTCATTATAATCAATACTTGAGAACTACAATTGATTAGATGCCTTTTAAAAACGTTTAAGTTGGAATAACTAAATTGAAAACCCGGTTATTTTTATATATTTTTTAATTTATTGAAACTTTAAGCATGCATTACATCGATAATAAATTTTCGTTCAGTTTGTATATGATTATTTAAATTCAATTGCAATTCCCCATGGAAAACAAAATTTCTCATGAGTTTCATTTTTATATTTTTAAACACAATTTACGCAATTAAGACTATACATTTTTAACAAATTTTCAGAAAAAATTTTATTTTAATCAATTTTCGTTAAGTATATTATTTTCATTTATTATCCGTATTTTTCCTCGTAATAGTAAACTTCTTAAAAATTTATTTCAGAACTGGTGTTTTCCGTAATTTGGAGATACACTGAAATTTAAATTAACAAGTTTTATGTTCAAGTATATGTACGTTTTATACATTCATTGAAGCCGAATCTACTATTAATGGCATCTTTCTAAAAATTATATTTCCAAACACAAGAAGTTAGACTTTTGAAAACAGTTGAAGTTATTTTCCTACGTATATGTTTTCATATAAAACAAGACCAAAATGGATTTTAAGTAAGAAACAAATTTTACAAGGGATTTTATTTTAATAACAGAAAAACAATTCTAAAATAGACTGTTGTTTCACTACAAACAAATAGTTGTTTGATCTATATTAAATTTTTTAATTTGCAATATCTTCATTAAAATGTAATATTTTGAAATTGTTTATTTAAAGTAAATTCATTCAAAATAGTCAAATTTATTATATAAAATTATACTTTAATACTTTTCTTTATTTAAAAAAAACATGACTAAAAACTTATAATATTAACTTAATTTATTGACTTCAATAAAGATAATATCTTATTTATAATAAGCATTTTTATGTGAAATATAATTTCTGAAAATATTATATTTTTTTAATCACTTCTAAAGATCTTTTTACTTTAATTCCTTATAACGTACGAACTTTAAACATTAAGACATTTAAAAACGTGAATCTAACTATAAATTATAAGAAAATATGTACAAATAATAATAACAATAATAGCAAAGAAACCCAATTTGGAATATTATAAAAACTATATTTTTTTATCGTAATAAAGTTTGCCTTATTAATATCTTTTACTCTTCCCTTAGCCGTCGGTGTCGATTATCCCCTTGACCAAAATGCAGCGCCACACATTGTCTTTTTATTGGTTAGCAAAGAAAAACAACTTATTTTTTTCTCTCTCTTCTTCTTTGGTCCTTCGTCTTCGACATTACGACATCAAATTACAACTTTAAGGGCGAGCTTAGAAAAATTTCCACCAATTCACCTCATAATATACAATATTTACATAATTTTTGCTTGTAAAATAGAAAATTATGTTCAAAGTAGCAAGATAAAATAGAACAGAATTCGGGAAATATATGAAAAATTATAAAAATTACTCGAAGAAAATTAGAACTTTTTTATTAATAAATATATGTTAACTAATTTTCTGATAATTCCGGTATCTATAAATTAGGTAATTTAATAAATTATTATTGCATAAACATATCCTTATTAATTTCAATTTCATTAATTATCTATCTATCATTGTTCTAATTCAAATTCATGAAGAGTAATTCAGAAAAACTATTAAAATAAAAGTAATATAATCGCATACAAAGTTATTGATTATAATTGATTAGAATGAGTAAATGAACATTATTAGAGCTTGAATACTGATCAATAGTATTCTATCTCATTTTTAATTTATAAACTCTTACCCATTTTAAATAATATTAATTTTTTCTTAATTAATAACTAATAAAACTAATTAATTCAATATTTTCTATAAAAAATTAGATACTATTAAAAGTATATATAAAAAATTGAAACAAATATTTATACATGTTTTACTTATAACACTTCAATACGTTATTTTAAAAAAATTAATAACTGATTTATGTTAAAAAAATTAGTTTTATAAATTTAGATTTTTAAGTATTTATTGTATTTTTATATTCTGTAATGTAAGCTAATCTTACGCTAAATAGTGCAATTATATATTTAAATTCATTAAAAGACCAATAATTTTATTTTTTCAATAATTAATAAATGATAATTTTAATCTTAATTTAATTTATCTATTTTATGTAAACAAGTATTATATATGGAAATCTATTTAAATGATGCAACATGTTAATAACTATGAAATATTTGTACTAATTATCTACGAATAATCGAATATCTATTACATTTATATGTACCAATCATTAAAAATACTATGTTAGATGAAATATTTATTATTAATACACAAATTAGAACTTTTAGACTCTTTTTAAATATTTCTTTAGAATAAAATTATTTTAAAATTTAACTAAACTTTCCTTTGAAAATTATTAATTAGTATAATAAAAATTATTTTATGTGCCCAGATTTGTTCAATAATATAATTTATAATTTAATTATATTATCATTCATAGATTATTACCAATAAAAAAATTTTGAATACTTTATCAGATAAGTTATTTTATATTGCTACTTTTAAAATAGCTACAACATTAAACTTTGGATATTTAATATTTAATTTCCTATAAATATTTTATTGTCCATAACAGTCATTTATTAGGATAAAAAACTGTATTTTCTTTAAATATCTTAGAAATAAACTGTAATAAAGTCTTACACATTTTAGAATTATTTCAAAAAAGTGAAATATTAAGAAAGAAAATAAATAGTGGACTTAAAATAAGATGACGTTAAAATTTCCTTGTTATTTCTGTACATTCACCTTCGCATATTTTTATTAGTAAATGAAACATTATAACATAAAAATTTTTAAAATAAAAAGAAATATAATATATAGTTGGTTATTTTAAATAAAAACACTTTTTAAAGAAATACAGAGTACTTTTTCTACATAGAAACATACTAATATTACTATAAATATCTATATTTACCGGTATTTTATTAATTGATTTATTTGAATTTACTTTATTTAGCTAGACCAAGTTGTATATCACTAAGAAGCTTTATCATATTATATCCTCACAGGTACTTTGCGGTAATCAACTGGGAAAAATACAAGACGGTGGATTGTAGTTGGTGATTAACTGAGCTCTAGACGAAAAATATACTTTAGTATGTAAATAATGGATTTAGTCAAATAGATGTAAATTTTTAACCATGTTTATTCAGAGTATCTGCAAAAACATTCTAGTCATTAAGCAGAATTCAAAATAGCATGCCACAAAAATTCATAAATTAAAAAATGAAATTTCATTAATAAGGAAATTAATCAAATTATGAATCTAATAACAATTAATTTTGTAAATTATTCTCTTTTTATATATTTACGTTTCATTAAATAAATAATTCAAAATTCTATTTTTTTCCTGTAAGATAAATTTTATTACTAATTTAAATTATCCAATAAATAACAATTTATTATTTATTTGAATTATCAATTTTTTATGAAGATTAATTTTATAAACTTATATTCGATTTAAAAAAAATTTAGAAAAGACATACTTAATTTAATACATCTTAAATTAAACTTAATGAATTAATAATTGTATTATAGTTTTTTATAAATCAATATTATTTAAAATAAGCTGCACATCAAATACTGGACGATAAAATGAAAAATATAATCATAAAAATTATTGAAATATAACCGTTTTATTTATGATATCAATGAATGGATTTCTGCTTACTCTATAAAATTCGAAAATACAATTTAAACTAGTATGAATAAATAGAATTATATTCAAAAAATGTTTTTTAAATATCATGATTATATTACTTTACTTTAATGGAAACAATTAGTTTTAGAATAATAAAAAGATGATAATATAATAAAATCAGTATATTATTATTATGAAATAAAACTATGTTTTTTAATAATAATTTCTTGTAAAAGTTAAAAATAGCATGGTTAAATTCGCTGTTAAGAAAAATTGTGAGAAATAAATACTGGAATTGCGGATAATTTGATCTAAGACGTTTTCCTCTTCCAGTTTTAAGGAGTCATCTGTAGTTCTAGTATAACCGTCAGAATTAATACTTAGATATGTATAATGTAACTGAACTAAAATGGATTTAAATAAAAAAAAAATTACGATCTAAAAACAGATGTTTGCATAAAAGTGCATTTGAAGAACGAAATAAAATGTAAAAAGCATAAACATAAAATTTTTCGGTATTCTGTATACATAGCATACATAAGCTAATTAAATGAATGTTATTCTTACTCTATCGTAATTTATCTTTTAATTAGCTCAATTATTATGTGACACAAGAGTCTTGACTGCGCCCAATACAAAGCTTTACAGAATAATTATATCGAGCAAAAAATGTATAGTGGCTAATTAAAAACCAATAAGAAGTAAGCAAAAGCGCGAAATGAAACAAAACTCGTAACACCAGCGATGCAACGAGGGTACGAAGGGAAAGCTTGTAACTTTTCTCAGCCTTAATTTATTCAGCGAAATATCGAGCTCAAGTACTCATAACAAGAGCCACCCTCGAGGCTGCCAAGCAGAAGAAAGAGCGAAGCCCACATATCGCGAGCGCGCATAAGAGAGTTCGCGAATTTCCCAAAGAAATAAGAAATTCCAGGAGTGTCGTGGGTGTGATATGCACAAGCGCGCGCTCAACCCCCACAAATATGCACGCACACGCATCCATAAATGTATAAGTGGCTATAGGCAATGGCGGTGACAGTGACGGTGGCGGCAGCGGCGCCACGCGCTGAATTTACACTTTCCCTTCGGCAAGTTAACGCGCGGCAACGATGGAATGTCGTGTTTCCGTTCTGCTCGGTGTCGACTGCCGACGTCGCCCTCGCCGCTGCAACGGTTATCTGATTAACGCCAAGATACAGCCTCGGTACAGCCGTAGAGGAAAGAGTATGGAGCGCGGGAAGAAAGTATGTGCGCGATCGCACCTATGAAGAGCGCGACAACCCACACCAGTGTCTGTATTGATCTTGATTCGTTTACAAGCCTGGAAGTAGGAGGCATCGAGAAAGAGAGTGCGAATTTGGAGGAGGGAGATTGAAGAGGTTGTAAGATTATGTGAAGGAAAGGTAAAATTGACTGTAAATTAACTCTATTGTGATGGGGAGTTATATAAGCTCTTATAAAGAATCAAAATAGAGAGTGTAAAATCAATCTAAAGCACGGAGAGCATTTCAAAATTTTTTGTACCCCCAAGCGCGAGAAAAATACAAGAAAAGGGACAATTGGCAGAAGGAACTACCTTTGGGACGTTGGGGTGCAGCAAGTACAATATAAATGTAGTTAACAGATAAAACAAAAACGACAAACGAGAAACGTGCTAAATTTCATTTTACTAGAAAAATAGAATACTTCAGAAATATTGAAATAACATTGAAACTGGTTTTTACAGATTTAATTATTCAGAAACTTGTATGCTTTAATTGAATGACATAATATATTCTGTATAGTAACAAAACTTTTTCTTAAAACAAATCAATTTCTCGATATTTGTTTTGGTTAATTTCATTCTTATACAAATACGTGATAATATATAAGATTTTCATTTCAACTAATGGAAATTAAAAATAGAAAGCCAGTTTCTAATTAATTCTTTAAGCTTTTAGAAATAATTTATAGTACAATATTGATAATTACATTGTTAAAAAATAAATGGTATCGCATTCAATTTCAAGTCTATTAAAATAAAAAATAACTTAATAAAATAGCCTCGAACTGAAAAAATATTAATTGTTTAATACTATTCAATATCTCTGTATAAATAGCAGTTCAAAATAAATTTAAGGTACATTGTTCCTTTAACCATAAATTTAGATTAATAAATAGGGCTAATTTATTAAACATGCTAACAGATCATAACTCATTGTTACCGAATTCTTTTAAGCATAATGAGATAAGAAGGGAAACTAATGGAAAGAGTTCATGGAAAATAAGAAAGATAAAGGAGAGGCAGCGGCCGGAAAACGGAGTGGAAGTATAACAGAAAGAGACGAAGAGCCACTTTCAGTCGGATAAAGCAAATATGTATATCTACATACGCCGCCAGTACTTTAATATTATACGCGAAAGTTACCCCGTCGTATATGAGTAACGATGACGACAAATTTTTTTCTATGTTTCAATAACAGAAAAAGTATATACGTAAAGGTTTTCAATTTTCCGTTTACTGGCGAATAAACTGAGTTAATTGTACAGGAAATACTCCAATCAAGCGTCAAATTTTTTAATTGAAATTCTCCTGGAGCTTGTTTGTATTCGGTAGACAATTTGAGGTAAACAAAGTATAATACGCAAAGAAAACAGTGCGAACAATACAATATCTCGAGCAAAGTGCACTTTACTAAGTAGATATAGCTGGTACTTAAATAGATTTAATCGAAAAGTTGATTTTAATCCACAACTTATTTATATTATAAGAACAAAAATATAATAATCATTAATGGGTGAAAAAGGGTTAATCCATTATCGACATAAGAAAAAAGTAAAGGTAAAAGCAATTAAAATTTCAGTGGCTAAAATAAATATTTTCTCTTTGACTTATTGTATTTGTTTTAACCAAGTATAATTGCTAATCTTGTATTCATTATTAAATCAACGCGCATATGTAAATGGTTACGCATGCACATTTTGCACGTTCTCGAGTATCACATGCATTTCTCTGGGAATACCTCGAACATTTCAAAGATTTGAAAAAGTTGTTATCCGTCACTGAAAATTATTCTCAAACTTGAATATGATATGTAAGACGTATTTATTCACGTGTAATTTGAATTAAAAATACGTATTTTTATTTTATTTGTGAAGCACACAATTTTTTTATCTTTAAAACTGACTACCTCCTTAAGCCAATTTCATATTTTTGTCAATATCATTTATATTTCATAATTTACAATATTAAAAGTGTTTATGTTAAGATGTGTTGTGTGTGTGTGGGGCCGGGGGTCTGTAGTGAAACGGGAAAAAATATAAACTAAAGATAATATTCAGAATCTTAATAACTTAGAAGTAGTTTGACAGTTAGTCTTCGTACCATTTTGAAACTTATTTTTTAAAAAATTATTAGTACTATAATGTTATTGTTTATATTATTATTTACATTAATAATAAAAAATTGAAGTATAATAATAATTATACGCTAGAGATTCTTTTCAACCACACTGTGTATAATTATAATTTTTTAATTGTGTAGATATATGATTTATACCACGTTTAATAAACAAAAAATAAGTTTAGTAAGCAATTGGCGATACTGGTTGTACTAAAGTGACTATTACACTGTAGATGATTATGATATTATTAAAACAATTTTTTTCATAAATGTGTTATTTATAGTATGATTCTAAATTATAAAATGATTAGTTTACATGATTTCAAAACAAATCAATATTAATATTTGACCAATTACAGAGCCTTAAAATTTGTACACTTAAAAAAATTTTCAATAAACGTGTATTAAAAAATATCTCCAATTGCTAGTAGGCCGGGTTTTAATATTTTTCATTTAATTTGATTACATCTACTGCTGAATTATGTAATAAATTATACTTTAGAAAAATACTAATCAAACTGAATTTTGATTTACACAGATAAAAGAATTTTTTAAGTATCATTTATTTCATACATTAAATAGTTTTTATGGAGTTTATTTGAATATATACTCATCCAATACTTTTATATTATCATTGTTGTTATTAATTTATTAAACAATTTTATAGCATTAACTATTTTTCGTTTATAACTTTATTACTTTATAAGTAATTTTTTTATAATTTAAGTAATTGGTTTTTGTTATATCTATACAGTAACAATATTCATTTTTAATAATAAATACATCAATGTCATTTTAGATTTGCAGATTATATTAAATAATTACCAAATGTAAAGCAGTATTTATCATAATTATATACTATTTGAAATTATTCATATAGATTGTCAATTTTCATCACAATTTTGTATTCTATAGTACTTTAACAAAATATAATCATAAAGTATCCGTATAATTAATATAATTACGTTTAAAATTTTATTTAATAAGTTTAGCATTTTAAAAGAATGTGTAGTGGTATACCAATATATAGCTTAAAATAAGCTTCGGATTATATATGAACTTGAATGTCATAGATTTAAGGAACCAATTAATTGTACAATTTTACTTTCTTCAAATGAACGAGAATAATATATTGTTAACTATTTTATAAAAAAGTTCTCGAATAATGAATGCATAATTTTTGAATAATGGCAACAAAGTTATTAATAAGTTATGATAGGTTTAGATGAACTAATAACTATGTACAAATAAAGTTACGTACATCATGTATAACCAGAAATATGATAGAAATAAACATAATTGTAAACAAAAAAATTAAATTATTTTTAATTAAAAATGTATAAATATACGAATTCAATAATAATAATTGTTACAGTAAGATGTGTATGATTTTAATTTAATTCTCTTTTTAATTGATTACCGACAATATGCTATGACATTTTTTTAAATTTAAAACCGCGTACACGTTATGCAGATAGTTTTTTTATAAAAAACTCTATTTATAATTTGTTTTGCATCTGAAAAGCATGTCTAAAATCTAAAAATCTAAAAAGTGAGCAACTTGGTATAGATCATCAGCTTAGAAATTCAAAAGTGTCGAAAAAAATTGAGTTAATACATTCTCATGATTGATAATGAACGTGCTTTGGCAAGCATCTGTTTTTCAAGTGCGATCTCTTTTTGACGCATCGCACTCATCAAAAAAGATTTCCAAACTCTTGGAGCACAAGGAATAAAATAAGTCACTCTTCTCGGTAGCGCTCCAATCGCCATCACACTAAGCGTTCACGAAATATCCCGATAAGAATATTACATCGCAGTCGTCGGCTGAGCACTTGACGACTAAAAGAAATTATTTATAACCCCCAAAAGAGTACCCACGACGACTTTGGTGGCCCTTATGTATATGAGCGTACCTCCGTTGTAAATAGGAGTAACATCACGCACCATCGTCTATGAAAGTTCAGGAGACTCATTCCATGTGTTAGAATGGAGTACGAAAAAGGAGAGGAAGCACTCGAGAGCCGCCCGGTCTGCCACATAATTATCAGACTCATCTGGAGAAGACTCGCTGGCTCTTATTTTTTTTCTCATCCTCCCCTTCCGAGAATCCTGCATTTTTCTCCCCTTCAACGCCCAGTCAGATAAGCAACCATGGAAAACTAGCGCCACAAATCTATATATATACATACGTATATGCGCATACAGAGCCGCACGTACAAACCGGTGTGCATGGACGCGCGCGCGCGCGCGGGTAAGTTTATTTGAGAAAAAGAGAGACAACGAACGAAAGAGCGAGGTCGCAGTCTCTTCTAATCTAATTTCTGCTAAGGACGTTCGAGTGGCCGTAATCTGCTCGTGCAGCTAGGAAAACCTCTTCCTCCTGCTTCAAGAGTGACGGAGTTCTCTGGCTTTCTCCTTCCAATGTTCGCCTGACCGACGACTGTCTTCGATGCTGTCTTTATCATCTTCTGCTGCATCTATGCGGATATATTATAGTTCTCGAGTGAACCAGTAAAAAAAGAAACGAACGCGCAGTGCCTCTGAGAAGCGCCTCCACTTTTTTATTTTTAATTCTTTCCAACTGTAGTTACTAAATAATACATACTTGATATTGCGGCAGACTTGCGTGTCGTTCTTGGATTAAAGTGGATAGTAGATGGCACTATTTTTTAAAGGAATGCACTACTATCCTTACCTTCATTTAATGATAGAGTTTGTACATATATTAGAATGCTATTCTTTCCAGTTTATTCATTCATAGATTTTCAAAGTTGAACAAAAATTTTTAATGTAATTTTATAAACAAGATTAAAATTAAACTTGAGAAGTTACATTTACCATTTAATAATTGTTTCTTTTTATTTCTCGGATATACATTTGCGTTTGAATAGAATATACAATATAATTATTGCACGAAACCTATATTTGGATATTTATTAATTTATCTTTATCTTGTAACGTTGGAATTAGAATTTAATTTTGGTTAATTAGAAAAGCTTAATTTACAAGAACCAACGCAAATAACTGCAAATATAAATTGAACTCTAAATTTCTGTTCGCAATCGTTCATTTACATACCTTATTTTGAGTTTGCGTAAAAACTATTTATTTCCGTAAACAAGTTTTTATACAACTCCGACACTTAATGTCGATAATGCGAACTTTCAATGAGCCCAACTAAATGTTTATCCGATTATTTTGTTCGCTCACTTTAACGCCTGTTTGCACATGTAGAGCCAACGCATTTGCACTTGTCGCTGAGTCGCGCTTTGGGAAATCGACACGCTCTTCTTGTGTTGTTCACCTTAGAGACTTATAGATTAAATCTTTATACGTGTATTTAAATTATGTTATTACTATTTCCTTGTTTAAATATTTATTTCTTAATATACGATGTTACGACTAATGTATTCTATAAGTTTAATTTACTACGTTAACCTCATCCACTAATTTTAGAAGAACATTTATAACTATATTAATAAATGAAGATGATGAAAATATTTGTAAAAGCGTGTGTGTTTTGAACATTTGAGTTACGTATTTAATGTAAAAACTAATTTACGTTTGTTGATTTATTTAAGTATTTAAATGTATTTAATTTTCAAATGAAACTAATAAAATTAGATAAATTTCGATTCACAATTCTTCTGTGGCGTCGTTAAAGCAAGATTATTTTTCTGTATTTTTAATAATTTAAGTAGTAGGATACACTTAAAGCAACATCTTCATCTTATCATAGATATCTTGTTAAATTTACTTTATTTTTTAAATATGAGTGGATTTGTAAAAAAATCTTATCTCAAGAGTAAAAATTTGTAATACTCAGAAAAAGGTAAAATAAAAAATCCACGTATCTTTTTTCCAAAAATCAACTTAATGTTCGACTACATTTTGACTTGTTTGTTTGAATAGACATTAAGAAACTTGTCACTATTATGACGACGTTATCAAAAAAATTTTCAATACGTTGTTGTAAAGACTGATGACTTGAAAGAATGTGCAATAAAAGCTCGGGAAGAACTCTCGCGATGCACAATGTGAAAATCTCTTCTCTTAAGGATAACAGCGCGCAGTCATTCCCAGCTCGTTCCAGCACAAGCAGCTTAGACAAAACAGGTGCGATCATACGCTCGTTCGACACAACAAGTGCACGCATTTCTTGTAAGAAATTGAAACAAGAAAAAGAAGCGTCCTCGGAGCCCTAGAGACGATATAGCAGGAGACGACAGACGTGGATGAGGGAAGTGGAGCGCGAAAGGCGCGTCGTCGTCTAGACGAGCCGGACGATCGCGGGTTTCACGCTTGAACAGTGGCGTTATTATGCACGTAAAGACGGCGCCCGGACCCTCGTGCGACCGAGTAATACACAGTATCGCGTGCGCATAAGCAGAGAGCCAAGAAGAGCCTGGCCTCTGTAATAGCGCTGGTGCTTTTCTCGAGTGCTGTAACCCAAGGCAGGACGAGACGACAAAAAAGATCTAATTGGACGTAGCTAACCCGTGGATTTCGTTGATTCGGCTTAATTTCTTTTGGTGGAAGGGCGATGTTTTTTGCTCGACTCATCGCGCGCGACTCGACGGGACGAGGGGCTTTTACTTGCGGGAACGAATCAGTTTGATTAATTAGATCAATTAGAGGCTGGAAGACCGCGAGCGAGTATCCCATAATTTTCTATTACATATGTGTGGTTGATCCGTAACGATATTTTTTACCCTAATAAAGAAGATCTGCAAAATTTTCGTGTCTAAAGAAAGAACAATAGTTAGACATGGGAAATTCGTCAAGACAATAATAAGAGTATATCTATTTTTATATTTGCGGATGTTAAAGTTTATGTAAAGTCCGATAGGGTTTGACGCGTATTTCTTTAAGACCTTCTACGTGCATCTTTTTAATCACTTAATTTCTCAATATATTATATTAATAATTATATTATATAAATAATATTAAACCATGTATTATTTCTGGCACTTATCTGATCGGACTTTAAACAAAAAAGACTCATTTTGATAACAAAGTTTCATCTGAATGAAGCAGTTTCTAAAACTTGGTAAAATCCTTCTTCCTCCAGTATCAAAACAATAAAGAAGCATAACATAAACAATAGTCCAGTTAACATCCAAGCTAACAATAGTAGCGCCTACACAGATTCCATCCACCAAAAATCCTTTAGTATCACATATACGTAAATCCGTTGTGTTTCTTTGTTTTTAGATTCTTCTCCCCTATCCCTCTCGCTTTGTTTCTTTCTCGCATTCACTCAACATCTTTTCAACCCAACAGCGATCCTACATTCAATACATCCATCATACAAAAATAAACGACACGCCGCGGATAAGCAAAAATCAATAAAATAAAACCGAGCACATCTATCTCTGTCCCACCGTATGACGTGTGAGTTGAGGCACCGTATATACGTATGCACACTCTTGGCCACATTACCCTCGCCATATCCAGGCTCGTGCATACACACTTACATGACGAACTAGTACTCGCCGCTCGCTAAAAGCGTGGTCAGCCCGCAGAAAATGGAGGGTCGATGTCACTTGTTGAACAATCGATTTGGTAGCGAGCGGCAGCCAGCAAAGTTTCCACTTCCCTCCCACTTTCCTCGAGCTATCGGCAGTCGACGGCCCGACGTCTTCTTCTCTTTCTCACGCTTTGGCGCATCCCTCCCTCGCTCGACGATAAATCACAATCTGTAGCCAGCGAGCGCGTTCAAGCTTTTAGATACTCACTCGCGATACGAGTCGGTAGCCACAGAAAGAGAAAAGTAAGAGGGAGAATGAGGAGACGAGTGGCCAGGGCAGGTGTACGCATATAAAGAGAAAGCGAAAAATAGGAGGGGGAGTGAGAAATGTAAGTACGATTTTGCCTTGGGTCCTGTATGAGGTAAGATTGTGCGTAGTATGCAAGAGGAGGAGCAACCGTATCCATACGTGTGGAGCCGGAGTTTCACTGATTCAGAATCGCTTGAAATTTCAACTGTCGATAACAATACAACGGCATTTCCAGTGGTAGAAAAAGAGATAGAGAGAGAAGTGCAATGATACTAAAGATCAAGATATCCGATCATCGATATTTTCATGCGCATCTCAAGATCTCAATAGCTCGCTCGAGTTATTTTGTTATCGCGACGTGAGTCGTACAGTCGTACGTGTTATTCTGACTTAAGCAACCCTATCGATGCGTGGAAGAAACTTAGTCCCGTCCACACGAGATCTAACGTCGTGTATTTGTGTCGTTGGATTAGAACTTAATTTTGGAAATTTCGTCGAGTTGGCGTCAAGCGAATACGTACAGTTTTTATATTCCAAAAATGTTTACGTTGCGGTTAGGCAATTAAATAGATGCAGTACGCTCGAATATTTCATTAAAATATCTCTGAAATGCTGATGGATACACTCTAGTGAAATACTGCTTTCAACGAGAATATTTGACATAAATTGACACGAATTAATGCTCATGGAACTCATCGATACAGTATTAAGTTTCATTTAGGATCTAAAATCAATCTTGTATTGAAGCTTAATATAATATCTATTATCTAAATGAATTCTAGTCGGTAAAAATAATGAAAAATAAAATTTTAATTCATAGATTTTATAATTATTCGTATAAACCACTGTGTTAAAAAGTATTATAATCAATATTGGAATATTTAACAAGGAATGAATTAAATCAATAAATTTGTAAAAATTAAAAATAATTTAATGAAAATATAATTTACTGAAAGAAATGAAAAGTTGTAAGATCTTATCACAATAAATAGCTACAAGAGTAAATAAAAGTGGAACAGAAAAGTTGTTGTAAGAAATTGTTTCACTCTCAAAACTATAGAAATAATCATAAAAAGGAATAACTGCATAAAAAATCAAATTTGTGCATCGCTTATCCTTATTTTACAAAAAGGCAATATTCTCCATGCATATAGAATAACTTCTATGAATAACTTTTGAATTTTATCAATCCTACTTCAATAGGTGAGAAAAGATATGTAACTCAACGTTTTATTTTCAAGTACGTGTATATTATTTTTTGTTTTTTATCTCCTTTTACCTATTCTTCATTTACAATCTTACCTTTAATTTTAATCATTCTATTTAATTTTAAATTCTAGTTCATAATATTACTTTAAATTCAATAGTAATTAAAAGAAAAATGTTTGATTACTAAAAAAATTTAGTACTTTCTATGTATAAACAAGTATTTTATAACTAATAAAATTTTAACACAAAACTATTAAAGTATTAGAACAAATATTAAGGGTACAGAAATTTTTATTTTTTAACTTCTACTTTTATATTGTTCTATACATTTCAATCTTCTTATTTGAAGTCATACATGTACAAATATTATTTGAGAATTCGAATCTTAAGTTTTTTAGTGAAAAAAGTTAAGTAAAAAACAAATTCATACAGCGTGTTATTGATATATATGGTAATGTACTAAAAACATCTTCGGTTGACTTTGGCAGAGAACAATATGAATTTGGTACATTTATATTTGGCTGGAAAAATTCGTCGTATAAATACGTTTACAGTTTATAATAAATTGTAATATGTATTACATAAATTACATTGTTTACTTATAAGTTTGAAAATATCGTAACCTTAATGATATAACGTTAACATTATATCATATTTCTATTTTAGATTAAATGCACAATTTAGTTATTTAACAAGTATTTCATATTTTTTTATATTTTAATCAGCTTCAATTTTCGTTGTATCTAATGTAACAGCTTAAAAGATTGTGGCATAGTTCGTTTTCTGAACATTTCATTTTTACAAAATCTACTTGGAAAAGTTTTAAAATACTACATGATATATTACATATTTTACAAATAAAAATAATGGTAATAATATTTTAAAAAGAAATATTTTTCTTCAATGGCCGTAAATACTGCTCTTTCTTCCTAATACATTATATACGGTTGCCAGATTTTTAGAACATGTATGACAAAGTATAAGTTATAAAAAGATTATAATTTTAGTATTTAAAATAAATTAAATAATTATTTCTTCTTGATGAGTGTTATTGAAAATATAAAATGTTCTTTTTGATTAAAAATAAATTATAGCATGTGTGAAACAACCATTGCTATAAAGGTAAAATATATTAATTTTCTTAAACTGAAGAAATGATATCTCGAATGAAGAACGAAATATATCTACACAAATATATGATTGCCTAGGGCAGAAAACCAACCCTCAGCAATGCGTACACTTTGATTGAGTCTTACTTTACATTTCAGTAATCGATAACAATTCGATAATATCTATACAAGAGAAGAAAGCATAAATATTATACTTATCAATAATATTTCACGTGAAGTTTAACGTCTATCAAGATCTTCCTTTGAATAATTACTATTCATGTATCAACAATTTTTTTGCAAAGCGAAATCCGCATACAATTTCTTTACATATAAAAAGAAAGTAATTGGCGTTGCCATAGTTAAGTATATTTTATTATGAATGTAATTGAATGTATTGAATATAATTAATATTTATATATAATTGATATGTACGATAAAAAGTTCACTTATGTAAAGATGAAAATCACAATTTTTTTCTGTTAACCTTATTTTATGACCTACTAAGTAATGTGAATAGATATTATTATAGAATCAGAATTTTTCCTTCCATAAATTAAATTATTTTAGAAAAATAATATATCGAGACTAAGATAGGCTGCTGCTATAATTAAAATAATTCTTTATCTAAATTGTTTATTAGATTAGCATGTTTTAAAATTTATTACTAATATATAATTGACAGTATTAATATAAATACGCTATTTGTAACTTATTTATATTAATTTTTATCTCATCAAAATGGAATAATTTCAATATGTATTTATTTTTATAACAATAAAAACACTCAAAATTTGATCAAATAAAAATATAAATTATCTATCAAGCGTTAATAAAATATTTAAATTAAATTAATTACAATAGAAATAGAGGGTAAATTTATTACTATACTCCTACTTACCAAACAAGTAGCTGATTATACATATTATTTATACTTAAATTCATTATCGTCAAATGTATATCATTTTCTTAATAAACTCATTTAATAAAATTTATAAAAATGTACGTGAAAATAACGTTAACAATTCAGGTGGAATTAAATCAGCTTACAAATAGCGTATAATTAAAAACGTAAAATTAATCTTACAGACAGAATCGACATGAAACTTTTGAAAAACTTCGATTACGTAAATTCGTAAATAAGCCAAAGATAAAAATGAAATCGGCTGTGCATAATGAGAAAATACATATTACAAAAGGGTCCTTGAATCGTTCGAATAATCTTTTGCGCGAATGCACATTACGTCCATGTCCGAGCTTGTCGATACGGCGATTTAATTATTTTTTTGAGAAAAAAAAAAGAGATGAGCAGGAAGAAAAGGAAACGCCGCGGACGCTTTTTACATTCCGAATGAAATGTGTACCTCCTTGTACGAGCCTTGGATATAACTATATGAAGATCTCAGAATGGTGACTACGCAAGGGCTCAAGGGACGACAGAAACTGGTTTGGAAATAATAACCAGTTTTATGGCTAAGGGCGTTATAATTGGATATATATCGAGACTGGAAAGTGAAATTTCGTATATAATATTATTAGGGTTTGCGTTTATAAGTATTCGCCAGCATAGATTTATAGAAATAGCGTTGTCTTCGTTTTGGAACAGTTTATTTAAAATATAAATTACGATTTTTTAATATTTTTAAATAGGTTATATTTGAAATCATAATCGTTGTGATATATTCTTAATTAAATTTTCGATAATATATAGCAACCCTTATTATTAATTTCGATCAAAAAATAGTTACAGCTGGATATATATTGGAAAAATAATACTTTATTTCAATACTATCTTAAAATAAAATATGTAATGATATATATAATAATTATATAATAATATATTAGATTTAACAATTCCTACTTCAATAAATTTTTTAATAATATATTTGAAAAAATAATCAAGTTCATGATCTAGTATGATTTGGATAGCCTATTTAAAATATGAATAAATTTAATTTAAAATACTCGAACGATTTCCTCATTTTAATATCTCAGATATTCAACATAAACTACGTAAATGAATTAGTGACTTAAATATATTTTGAAACATTAACTAACAATAACACGGGACAAAATATAACCACAATTTTTAAATTTGAACAAACTAATATTTCGTTACAAAATCGATTTTATCTTATTCTAGCAAACGGCAAACGTAAAACGTATTAGCATGAAAAAGAAATGAAATAGGAGATGTCTCTCACGGAGTATCTCTTTATACACTGCGGAAAAGCGATATTATCCACGGAAAAACACGCGCTCGTATCGACTAAGTAAATAACCAAGTTAAAAGAGCTCAAGGGGGAAGAAATATAAAGTAAAAAGAAAAAAGAAAAAAATACTGACAAACACAGGCTCGTGGATAAATACAGTATTGAGGTGTGTTAAAGATGTATAGAAAATGTCAGACGAATGGAGAAAAAATCGTCAAAATTTATGAGATGAACGAATTTATGGAACATCAAAAGAGTGAAAAGATTTGCGTAGAAATCAGGAAACATCTTTAAGTACGCGGATGAAATGCTGAATTTTATAGTTTAAAATGTTATCTGTTTTACGAAATTTCAGGCCTTAGAAAGTAAACTATAAATACACTCTCTTTAATATTGCTGCAAAAAAATCATGTGATTCGTGTAATACAATATATGGTATTCATAACATGGGCTTTTGCCCAAGTATTCTTAATAAAATGTATTGTATCGATAGATTTCTAAACATTATAGAATTATATGTAAAAACTCATTTTCTTAAAATAACGTTGCTAAATGTTATTGAAATGTAAATTGTGTTGTAAATATTTGTATATTTTATAAATTAATAAATTTGTCATTTATTTTTTATTACTATACTACATCATATTCTTAAGCAATTAATATGTGTACATTCTCAAATTAGAACAAATAAGATTTTCATCAATTCTAATATTATAAACAGATTAATTTTTATTATAAATAATATAATCGATAATAAAATTATAATTATTAAATTAATGTAAAAATAAAGGAAAAAGCAATCTGAAAAAGAATAATTAAATATAAGAAATAAATCTGAAGAATCTGAATTTATTATTCTTATATAACGAGCAAGTTGCATCTGCTATCTGCTTTTTCAATACTATTACAGTAATCTACATTTTTACACGCAATTTTCTAGAAAAATTTACAAAATACCCTTCTTTTCTTTGAAAAAAAGTAAAAAATATACTTGCATAATAAAAGGTAGAGAAAAGGAAATACAAAGAACAATACAAAGAAATATTTTGTATCTAAGGTCTATTCTATCTTTTTCAATCCCAAAATATTCAGTAATGCTATGATCGAAAATAGAATAAGAAAAGACGAGTATCGAGAAAATGAGTCTGTTGAAGATATACCAATGATGAAAGCGGTAATAAAATGTCATTCTCTACTTAAAAACATTGACTTTTAATATGTGATGTAAATTAAATAGATCATGTAATGATACTAAAATATAAGATTGTTTAAAATAGTATAAAAAATATATAAATAAACATTTATTATTTTTTATTATTTATATTATATACAGTTTCAATTTTTTCAATTTTTATTATGGTTTCACTAAAGATATTTTTTATATCTTACATCAAAATTTTAAATTTAATTTGATATTATCTCTTTATTTTTTCTCTAAGCTTATTTTATTTACATTATTTTTATTAAAGTGTTACATATTTTTCTTTTAATTTCATTATAACTATATAATTAAATAGATTCATTATAAATGTATTCATAATTCGTAATTTACAGTTATTTTTCCACGCTAAATTATTTTCTTAGTGTCTTATTTTCAAATAATGTTGTTTTTATATATATTTTGTGAAAGTTCATTTTTAATATTGATACGACTAATAATTTTATTTAAATTCTTATATTTAAAATTATGTAAAATTAGTTACTGTTTAATATTTTTACAAAATCAAAATATACATATTTTTAATAAACCTTTTTTTTAGTATTCTATTTAACTTCATTCACTACTCATAATATAAAGATACATATAAATATTATTATAATAATAAGTTAAATCTGTATATAATTTAATTAAAATTATTTATTATAATTTTAATCTAACATAATTTATTCTTTGAATATTTTAATTTTTAATTATAATATAATTTTTATATTTCTTTATAATACTAGGTTTATCATGTCAATATCTTTAAGGCTACATAAATCTGTATACATGTTAATATGCCCGTATACATGTTAATACCTGAATAATGTTTAAAGTCACTGATAGCATTCACTAGTCTCCGAATCTGACAGGCACTTCAAAATTAAATGAGTATACATGATAGGTCGTAATTTTTTTTAAACCGATATTTAATCTTGAACAATTTGAATATTTGAAGTATAACGTGTGTCGGATCTTTAAAAAAAATTCACTTTACTTATTCTTAAATATCGTTTGCAGATTTATACAAAACAAAATTTTGGAATAATATTAATTATGAGCTTTTATATACATGCAAAGTTCTCTTAAAACTATTTTTATATATTTATAGGAATTTATATCTTTATTGAAATATATTTGCTTTATGTATACTTGTACAATGAAATTTACCATTTTAACTGTATGTGTTATATTGTATTTAATTTTATATGAAATTCGTGATTTAGTATGAAGTAAATTTCATATACAAACATATTAATGAAACTTTCATATTATTAATATTTTCAGTTTTATATGCAAGTAATTGCAGTATATGAGGGCAATATATATTTTTCTTCAAATAAATGTAAGCTTCCATCGGCAATAAGATGTTAAGTTCAGAATAAAACGTACACAGATATAGATTTTAATTGCATGCAGATATCAAAATATGGGCTATTTATTTTGGTTTAAAAAACTGCTTGTTATTCGTACTGAATTTCTCATACTTTTATATGGATCTGTTTTGAAACTTGACGTATCATATTCATAAAATGTTTCTGAATTTTTTAGATATTTCAAAGTTACATGTAAGCTTTTAAAAAGCTTTCAAGAATAAATTGGCCACATTTTAAATGTTTAGTATTTATTTAAAATATTGTTTTTTTATAACATATACCATATATGACGAAGTAAAAAATGCTTTAACTTGAAATTTTTAACGAAACATTGAATTTAACATGAAATTATTTGAAAATAGTAGAATTAAAATATATTTAATCTATTAATGGAGTTTACATATTAACAACTCTATATTATTTAAAATATGTTTCCAGGCAAAAAATGTGAATATTTATTTTTTTTAAACTCGTAGTTATAATACATTATGCTGGATAGCTACAAGTTTTATTGTCAGTTGTGATTATTGTTACATCCCTGGACAAATTATGTAGTAATTTAAGTGATCAACGTCATTTTTTAAATTTTTTAAAATGGAGATCAATCATTTCAATGTTTTCACACGTCGTGTGATACATCATCTTACGGAACGTGAAAGTAATTTGAAATGCTCAGAAAGCTCGGTATCAGAGGAACACTCAAATAAAATCATAGCGCGTTGCTAAGATTGACTTAGAGTAGATAGAGCCTTAGTCCGGCTTTAAAGACGGTTACTTTGAGCGGACAAGAGCGCAGTCAAACGACACGCCGGAAGAAAGCGGATTGTCGAAGAAAGAAAGAGAGAGAGAGAGAGAGAGAGAGAGAGAGAGAGAGAGCCAGTAAAGCGACTTTGAAAAGGAGAACCACAAAGAGGCTCTGAACGAGATGCAGCTTCCGAGAGGCAGACTTCTCTCGCGTGCCCTTGAGCTCACCGCAGGTTTCACGGAGTGACGGCCAATCGAACGCGGCACTTTGGATAGATGGACCTCCCAACCAGTCCTTCGAATAATGCGAGCAAGCAGAAGAATAAAATAAGTTTGGGGGAAACCGAGAGTTCCAAACGCTCTAAGCCGTTACGTCGGTCTCTTTATCAGTCTCTATCTCCGCCCTCTTGTCCTTCCATCCTAAATCCTACAGTTTCTCTCGTGGCGTCGTACTGCCTGGGAAATTTCTTAATTGGGTCGACTGTTTCGAAGTTGCGCAGACGGAAGCTTTGGTCGAATTACGTCATTAGCATTATGAAAACATAGAAAATCACCCAATTGATTTTTCGTTTCATCTTCAACGTATCTACCTCGAGGTTCTTCCGCCTTACTCCGTACCAAATTTTAAATTTTTATTTGGTAAATCCATAAATCATAATGAACATAAATCTCATGCTCAAAACGCATATAAACAGGAGATGAAAGCTAGATCTTGAAACTACTTTTTTATACTACAGGTTCTTGTTTCATGCAGAACAGTGATAAACACTACTCCACAAAAAATGAGCAATTTCTTTTTAAATAGAAGCACCACTTTAGAGTATAGCCTAAATGTAACCTAATTAAAAAACGGACTTTTATGTTTTTTTAACTGAGAAAGTGGTTTTATAATTAGATAGCTAACACAAACTTTCTCGTTAGTTAGAAATGACGTACTTTTACGTAGATTCTCGCTTTCGTTTCTTTCCGTGTGTACATACAACTTTAAATCTTAATTGTAAATGAAAATTTCAACTCAACATGTAACTAAAAATAATTTAAATGGACGCTTGATAAATACAAAATATTAACATATGGGAATTACGCATTATTTCCATCTGACAAATTGACTTTAAAATTTCCGTGTTCTTGTCGTTTTTCAAGCAGATAACGAATATGGATAAAAGTCATTTTTCTTAAGCCAAGTCCATTAAACCCTTTCTAATGTATAGACCCACGAGGCACTAAACAACGTTATAATACATGAAATATTTCTGAAGCGTGATATAATTTTTAAAAGGACACGGCTGAATGTCTTAAAACATACGAACGGAAGCTGAAACACTGTTATAAAAATTTAAACATGTGTAGCTGAGAGGTGAATTCGGGTAGGCAAACTTCTATTTGAATTAATTCACAATTAGCTCCTTCTGTAAATAAAGGAATTTTCATTAATACTTTAGTGAAGCGCACATTTTTAAATGTTAATTCTCGGTCAAGTACATTCTTGAGCGTACGAATTTTCTCCGAATACCTAATTTGGTTATTAAATTAATTTCATTAACATAAACACATGTCTGTTGATTCTTTTTGTAATTTCAAGTAAAATTAACTCGTCTTCCGTAGTTCGCTTTATTTTTGTTGAAACTCGGCGCAATTGAAAATACTTGAAGAATGCACAGCGACATACTAAAACGGTGCCCTATTTCAACATTTTCCAACAATGGACATCAGATATAATTACAAGGCTACAATAGTAACTCATCTCTGAATAAAATTTCATTAATTTAGACGGGAAAACCCGCGGATTTATTAAATCGAATTCCCTAACACAAGTGCTTAATTGCCCTAAATAAGAGAAACTCTGTCGGAGTGAGCTCTCGGTGCATTTTCGTCCTTAATCTCGAATCCTCTTTTTCCCGGCTACTTGGCTTCTAGTTTCCCTCCACCGGAGCTCCAGCATTCCACATCTTTCGTTTCCTGAAAAAATAAACACGGAAGCAAGAAGAGTATTCTCTTACCTCTTGATTTTTTGGGGTGCATTTCCCCAGACTCCTCGCGCACTATTTTTCTCTCTGTTCTGATCTTCTCGCACGTCGATGGAGGGAACAGATCCGTGCATCTGATAGGGCGAGAGGGGGTACTTTAGTGATGTAGCTGTCAGGTCGTTTAATTAAGGAATCTTAAGAGTATCGCTGCGCTCGCTCAACCAGCCAGATGGGATTGATAGAGTGACGTGTACTCTTACCGATTAAAGATAAATGGAATGCTGGAAGAGCGCCACCGGCTCCTTTCATTCTGCAGCGCGCGGCTGATCTCACACTCGTACGTTTCTCCCGTCTCTTCATTTCGATTGTTCGGAATCTCATTATTCTCGTCTATTAACTACTTTAAGAGTAGGATCAGCGGATACACAAATTTTTACCTCGCACTCTTCTTTTTGCCAAGCGCGCTTAATATACATTCAATTAAATTGCATGCACGCAGTGCTCGAGGCTCCCGGAGGAATAAGAGGATCGGAAATCGAAATCCAGTTGCGGCGCTTCGCATTTTTCACTTCGGGATAATACGACTATAGAGCATTAAAAACGCTATGAAATTCAAAGTATTGTAAACAGATTGTTTCGTTTATTTGTCTTTATTGCGATATCTGAGCGCTCGATTTTCAAGCCTGTTAAATTGTTTTTGAGGAAAATGAATAGGTCTTCATTTGAAGCAGAGAGTTGCGATTTTTAAACACTGTACAACATTTGCATGGACTGTAATTACTTTGCGAATTCATGAGTATCAAAAGCGGCAGATTTTACACTCGGGAAATTTTTTAATAAACTTATTTTTATCCATCAAAGTTTGAAATTTTATTTTAATTCGATATCCCGAAATTCTTTTATGGAAAAACTCGTTTAATTTAATAGTTGTGAATCTATACGAATTTTGAAGATATTTTATAACTTCAGTTTTACAAATAATAAATTATTCATCATTCGAATAAAAAAAATATCTTACGTAATTCACTAGAATTACTTAATTTTATATTTCATTTCAATAGTTTTTAACGCAAAAACGTCAATGCATATACCACGATGTAGATGCTGCGTAAAAAAATGAAAAAAAAATAAAAATCATTATAGCAATAATTAGTTTTAAGATTTAAAAAAAATTGCGCAATAGCTGTAATTACCAAATAGACGGGTGTAAAGAATTTTACGATCATTTTCTCCCAAGAGAAGGCCAGGTTACTGAAACGATTGCTGTAAATTAACGACTTCGTTTGTCAGTTTTTTTTTTGGAGCAACTAATTTAAACCTGTACAGGATTACTTTTAGTTGCAAAAGACGACAGTGAAATGTCATATATTACTGGCACGTAATGAAGTTCAGTTTAATACAATTATTACCAGAAATTCTCTTGCTATATTTGCAGGAAAAGCTTCCTTTGAATTATATTTAGTCTCAAGAGAGTAATACAAACACCCTGTGAAAACATATCTACCTTTCGTATTCAGCGAAACAACTAAAATAATATACAGTTTGAAGCATGAATAAAATAAAAAGGCTAAATTTCGACGCTTGGCATAAAGTGCAGTGCATCGTCAAATATCACCCGCTAAATTTTTCGATCATTTTGTCCCTACCAATGCTGAACAACAATGTAAGAGTAATCTAAATACCAAACTTTTCATTAATGAATGAAATTAACAAATTAATCAAAGTTGCATACAGTTATCGTAAATTCCCAACTCCTATTTATCTTAATGAAGAATTTTAAGTTACAAATTAAGATAATATATTTACGAAAGACATCGCTCCCAAGTAAAGGCGAGCCGAGTGATAAAACACCAACCGCCAAAACTACCTTCATCGCCGCGAGGTGCTTGCTCTTTTTCATTCCTCTCCCTCATCAAACAGCGCGTTAATTGCTCAAGATGAAATATCCGCGGAATGTCAGCGTATGCAAAGCGCCAAACCAAGAGTTTGCCTTGTCGTAAAATAGAATGGAAATGAACGACGGCTGGCAAGCGGCAAGCGTGTTTTTTAATTACATGCCCATACGTCAGGACCATACGCGAGGATTCCACATACGCGGGGACTACCTCCACCCACTGGATAAGGCAATTAGACAATTATATGGACGAGGATCTCAAAGTTAAGACTACCATAACATACCTTGACATGCTGCCCAGCTGAGAGGAAAGCTGAGTAAGCATATCGAGACAAGATAATAAGCGAAAAATATCGCGGTGCGCCTTTAAAAAAGTACCGAGAATAATAGACCTGCAAATGGTTTCTTTTAATTCTACGAAATACCCTACATTACGAAGCAAGAATCCATTGCTGAATACTTCCGTATCTTATTTAAATGTATATTTACCAAAGATTAATTTATCCCTGTTTTTTACTTAAAGTGAGTACTTGCAAAATATGAAATTCCATGAAATTTTCAAAAGAATTATCTATATTACGAAAACATACTTCTCCATCAAGTTTTAAAATTAATTTAACCATAATTAATTAGTACACATTTTAAATAATAAAAACGGTATTAAGCAACCAGTAATTCAAAACTTCAATCTCTAGCAGTAAACTTATAAGAGTTTTTTCTTTATTCGTGCAATTTTTCAACGGTGTACTCATTTATATTATTTATACAATTACACAACTCTCGCAAAAATACATTGAATTTTTTTTCAAACATCTTCCAGAAATTATACTTACCACAGATAAAAAGTTATATTCGTTATTTAGAAAATAATTAAATATCATATAAACAGTAATGTTGAATTTTTTATTTTTATCATGTTTTATATTTGTTAAAAGTTAATATTGAAATTTTTCTTGTTTTTTTATTCAAGAAATGGCTTTTCCTAAATCTAAAAGTACTTTAATTAATAATAACGTATTCACACATTTTTCTTTATTCATATTATCAAATTTTTTGATAGCATTAGCATTCTAATAACGTATGTATGTAGGAGTAAACGATTTACTCCGGAAAATAATTTTGTTAAAGTACTTCGTGAACGAGAAAAATTCTCGTAGAATTTGTTTTTAAAAAAATCTACAAATATTTTCAGTTTTAAATTGATTTTTGAATACAATTAAATATTTATTTATGTAAAGTCAATTTTAGTAAATAAATTATTATTTTAAAAAAACATGAAAAATAAAAATAACACGTAAAGATGATATTAACGAGTATTGTATGAATAAAAGCTAATAAGTATGAATAATAGCTTTAATAAGTACTTTTGAATATGGGGTTTTAAATGATTTTTAATACAAAGAAATTGATACAATGTAAGATTTATACTACGTTTTTAAAAGATTCCATTTGTAATTTATACAAGGTAAAAAATATGTATTATACTGTTATCAACTTCGTCTATTGAAAGTTTGCCCACAAATTAATGCACTTAAAAATCAAAAAGTGATTATAAAAATGTAAGAAATAAATTAATAAATGTTATGGTGCTCCTTGTAACCATTGCTTGTACTATGTAAATATGCTTTTAATATATTTGATTTTTATACATTGATAAATACATTTTTATTAATTCGGCATCAACACGTTTTTATCTCTTATGCGATATTTCATAAATATTAGTTCTTTTGATTGAACAAATTATTTTCCCAATGTAGAATTCTGATCTGTCAGACTCCACAGCATTTATTCGCGTAACCACATATCACAGACACGCTGCAGGCAATGATCAACCCTCGTTTTCTGGCGCTTTAAGCGGCCGGTTCTTCGTCGAAGTCACCTTTTACCACGAAGCTCGACGCTGCTACTCTCCTCTCTTTTTAATATCGCAACAGGAACGCGCGCCGGTGTAATTGCAGCCCTTTAACTGCCTTAATAAAAGGTTTGAACGTCGAGAAATCCTCCGTCAATTTTAACGGGCGACCGCGGGTTTAATCCCCCCGCGCGAGTTACCGACTTTATCGGTTTTACTCCTGACGTAGAGAACCATATACAGAAGGTAATCGTGATCGATAATTCAGATAACTACAGACATTCGTATAATTTTGCTCTTTGTGGTGGTATGCAGATAAACAGGAATTTAGCGTCCGGTGAGCTTCCACACGATGCGTTTGTTGGGGACACGGAGATTATATTAGTTTTCAGAGGCGTACAATCAATAGTAAGAATGGTGAAGAAGGTTCGCGCGCAAAGCGAGACAACGAGAAAAAAGCGAGGTAGCTGCAAAAAAGCAGGGGAGGCAAGTGTCGGTAGTCTAACGCAGAAGAAACTCGAAGGTGAAAGCAAAGCTAATAACAGCGAGGGAAAAAGTTATTGGGAACCATTGGCTCCTATGCTTTCCTTTATAAATTCCTATTACCGAGTTAAAAATTTTTAACAGGTTATGCCTGTTGCTGCCAAGAATTGTGAATAAAATGCTGATTAGGTGGATAAAGCATTTTAAATTAATAATAAAACTTTTGTGTTATATGATGTTTTGATATTGCTGGGTAGAAATTCCTCGAGGTATTTTTAGTTTTTCAATAGATAAGTGGAAAAGACTAATAGTTTTTTATTGAATCTAAAACTGCCATTCTACGAATCCTTTTTATCTTTTTCTGCAATTCTAATACTTTTTGTAAATAAACGTTATTGTCCTGATATCATGCTTGTTTAGACTATACACCTTTTGTATTACTTATAAGGAGATTATTTTAGATGCTCTTATGGATTTTCTTTTTAAAATATTATTTAATTTATCATTGCAAATTAAATATCAAATTATAAAACTAAAACTTTTATTAAAACGAAATAGAATTTATTTTATTCAATTAAAATTAACATATGAAACTACTTTTTAGATAAATTAATTAAATCTCATGTTCACGTGCACTATATTACGAAATTATTTAAGCAGGGCTGGTTTTGGTATTACTGATATTTGCATTACTTCTAATAAATCAAACAACTGAACGATTAAACAAGCATTTAAGCTTCAAGAATATATTATTTATAAAATGAAATCAAATATAAAACAAGAATTTTTTTAAATTACCGATTTTAATTTTAATTAATCATTACAAGTAATATAGTTCTGGCTTCTTTGAATTGAATATACTATTGAAATTTAAAAGATTTATCTTGCATTTGATAGAGATCACCAGGTGTTTGGTAAGTTATCGTCCCTTTTTTGTGGATATTATTACATTAAATCCTTTTTTGAAAGTAAAGAGGACCAGAAGTTGTGAAGAACGAAACCTTGAATTGTGAGCTTTTTCGTTGAATCAGCTGTAATGTATTGCACTCTGCAGCCAAAATTTTTGCTTTGAGGGCCATATTTTGTAACAGAGTAAGCGATCGTTTCTCTCTTTGAGAACTAGCCTTAATATTGTTCGGGTATCCGAGCCAAGCTTTTCGTCGATCTGACAGAGTACAAAGTATTTTCGTGTGCTACCGGCCGTTCTCATACTTTCTCGTAATATTTGATTTTTCAAGAGTCATATGTTACAGAAGCGTCCACTATTTATTTCAGTAAATTCAGAAAAATATTGGTCTCCACAATAATTCTATTTCAACAAAAGTTTTTAGTCAATATTGATAAGAATTATATTATTTAATTAAAATAGAATAAGCTTTTTAAAAAGGGGTATGAAAAAATGGAAATGAAACTAGACGAGAATATACATAAAGTGAGTATGTGAAAAAAGAGAACGCTTTTCGTAAAAAATAAATGATTAAGTGCATACGAGAAAGACAAAAGGGGAAAGCGTAAAAGAGGAAGAATTAAAGAACGGAAAATCGAGAGAAGGAGAGAGAGAGAGAGAGAGAGAGAGGGAGAGAGAGAGAGAGATGGATAGACAGGTCGAACTAGGAATACGTGGCATGCGGTTCGGAAAGATATTTTATTGCCCTGGGATATCAATGTCCTTTACGAACACAAAAATTCATTACGTATTATAAGAAAAAACAAAAATTCAGGACCAAAGAAGCAGCTGGAATTTCTGAACTGGAAATAGTTCACATTAGAATCAATAGAAAAAGAGAATTTTTGTGCTTTTATTCACGTACATGTTATCATTCCTCATAAAGATTTATGTAATTGACTACTAAATTCGAAAAATTTTCCGTAATAATGCTTACTTTGTATTATACTCCTATATTCAAGAATTTAAGTAACAAAAAAATCCCCCTACATACGAAAAAATACGTATGTATAACTAATTGGGATAATTCACTAACGTAAAATATTTTAAATGCTTAAATAATTAAGGAAAATAAAATTTTAATTAATATATTTCTTTTATTAGGTCCAATAATTATCTTTTAAAAAGAAAAACGTAAGAGACAGAAAACAAGTCTTTTGACAGTGATTACATTCAATTCAATCAGAGATGTACAAGATTACAATAGAAAGATAATTTTTATTCTACAGAGTATTTTTATTCTAATAGCACACTGTAATATAAACATAAAAGAATTTTTAATTACATATTTCTAATAAAAGCAACTAATAATATTAGTTAATTATTTAACCTTCTAACATAGCGTTAAGAGCTAATAGTGAAAATTGATATATAGTCAGTGTACATTATTACAAATATAAAGTGGAATATCATTACTTAATTTTAGACCATATTAACGGATAATATTGTTTTATTGATAGAAAGTTCAAATTATAAGACTGATTATTTCTATAAGAAAAATGTTTTTAAAAAATGACTACTTCCTCCTAATTTACCAAAAATGGTTGTTGTATTGATTATATTTTGAATAATTCCAATAACGAGCTTTACCAAATTTTGAATAGAATCAATTATTTTTTGTGAAAGTAAATGTATTAAATATTTTTAATTTTATATTTTATAAAATTTTCCTTTACATTGAACATACGATTAAAGATTTTACTACAAAAAGTAATTAAATTGTCTTTCAGATGATAGCAGTAGTATTTAGCGCTAAAAAATTATAATAAATACTTGAAAATAATGTATTATTACCATGCATAATTGAGTCGGAAAAATTTAATGACAATGTAAACATACTAAAAAAAATATCCCCTAATTTTTCGATTAATGTAGTATTAATATCTTTGGCCTCTGCTCTATAAAGTATAAAAGTAAACAATCATCCATGAAACGCGTTCAATTTTTGATCGAAGTAACCTAAATATTACTGCATTATCCCCTTTTTCATTAAAAAACACTCACCGAGATGGTATAAATGCCAGATTGTCAACAGAACTAACGGGGGTAGAAATGGCAGCGGTGCACACAAGTCTACGCAAGATATAAATCGAATTTTGTAGAATCGGTGCGCCTCACTGCTCAAATAAATTCCAATAAACCATACACTGTTCGGATTTCTCGGATGTTCTCGTTCACCAATTATACATACTTCTATGCATATATCGAACGTGTACACGACAAAAGCCCACTTAAGTTAATCATATATCGTCGATTCCTGAAATGAACAAACCAACAAACAGCTTTTCCGGATTCTAATACCCATCCGTCGAAAAAATAAAGTCAACTGTAGAGATACAAAGTTAAAAAACACCAGAAATCTTCTGCTATCACACGTATATATTGCAAAATAAATATTTCAGCAAACAGAAACACTATCGTTAATAAATTTCAAAAACTTATATGTAATCAGTTACTTTTCTGTTGCACTGCATTTAAACAAGATTCCTACAGCTTTCAACGTAGAAATAATAAATCTAAATTTCTTACGCTTAAAATCATTATCCTTCTCCATATTTATAGAATTTTTCTTCGAAAACGAGTTAATTCTGTTTTTAAATTAAAAAACAATTATATGTATTTCCATGAAAACGTATGAACGTAGTATATATATAAAATAATGGAGCATCGGTAGATGTCTAAAGCAACTAAATTCCCTCGACGCCGAATCAGCGTATTCGAATGTTGATTGCAGATCGGTTATGAGAGAGATGCTGAAAAAGGGAGAATCAAGCGGACAGAGACAGAGAGATATATTTGATTTCGTTAATGAAGAACCATTTTAAAAATCACAATTATCTCATAAATTAAACAAACAGGAGATCCAAAAAACAATGCAAATCGATAAAACAAATAGAAGCTTTGTTAATTCAATATTTGTAGATAGGCACACAAATTTATATGCAGTAATGGCGGCAGTTACATACTAAAAGACAAAGGGACTTTTGATGTACTTCTCTTGAGTATAATTTCATGCTTTTAAAATGTTTTCTGATAGTATTTTAGAAAACTAGAAATAATAAACGAAATATTCGACAACACGAGGTAAAATTTTGTGCAGTGGTATATTTCTTTATAAAGAAAATATGATTATATACGTTTTTCATCCATTCGGAAATGATAAAAATCTAAAATTGGTACTAAAAAGTATACGAATTTATACGTTTTATTACGTTTCACCGATGAGTACAAAAAAGGTAAACGAAAACTCATAAAAAATCTTTAAGAATAATTGCGAGTTCATATAGTCTCGGTAGTGTATGTCATTTATTTAACAATGTTAATTTTTCTTTTTGCCACTTCTATACGTATTGTTGTAATATAACTTTAATATAGAATAAAGTTTGTTTGTACAAATTTTAAACTTTTTTAAAAGAGAAATTAACAATTTTCTTGATTTAAATATAAAAATTGTGAACGTATAAAGTAAAAAATAATAAATTTAGCTTCATGCAGAGGTTTCTTTAAATGAAGCTTAAATGATCGTGCAATTACTCGTGTATGAATTTTTTCTTGGAATAATTATCATTCGATTAATGTCTTGGCTATCTGTCAATGCCACCTTACTGATTTCATGATTACTCCTAACCGGCATATATTAGAGGCTTGCAGAGGATACTTTATGGCACAAATTATTTATAAACATTAAATAATCGATACCACTGTATTTTCTTATCACTAAAATTACTTCAACTAAATGATACCTACGATTTCTCGATTCATCCTTGAGTAAACTATAATTTTCATGTGTAAATTAATCAATAAGAATTCAACTTCAAAACAATCTATAAATTATATCATCCTTAAAAGACTAAAATGTTTTAGAAAATTTATATATAATTAAGGTAATAGATTAAATATATCTTAAAAATTAGTATACGAATGAAGTAGCAATATAGTCTAATACCGTAGAAAGTGCATCATACATTTTAAAAAAAACCATTAATACCCTTTTTAAAATCAACTGCTTTTTACCTTCACTAAGAGAAATGATAAATAGGAATACCAGTAAATAAAACTAACATTACGATCATTAATATTATCTTATTCTAAAATAGTTTTATTATTATATTCTAATGCTGTTTTATTAAATACAATTACGTATTTACATCGTAAGACGAAGTAATTAGTCCTTTAAAAAAACGTATGTAATTATTCATAAAAGTTTTTTTTTTATTATCATTTAAAATTTTGAATATTAATAAAATTGTTTTTTAAGTATTTTAATGTTTATAATTTTACATTTTTATTATTGAGGTATATTATAATTTGGCATATTTTTTATTTTTTTATACTCTATAAAATAAGAAAATTTTGACAACTAATTATAAATTTTTCTACCTCTTAAAAAAATGTTTAAAAAGATGTACAGAACATTGGATTTCCCATGTTCTTATTAGTTGTTTGATATTAATTATCATATTATTGTATATATATATATATATATATGTATGTGCACATTATTATTCAATTAATATTTTTTATATTTTTTTTCTATTTTGAATATCTACATTATTTTCTAAATTTTATATACTTTTTTTTAAATATATTCCTGTACAATCTTTCATAATATACATAATATAGCAAAAACCATCAACTGTTGATTCTATTTCTCTCTCATATTTAATTAAAAATTTTTTAAAATACAAATATATATGAACATTTTTCTTACCTGAAATGAAGTAAAGCACTTTTTATGAATGAGCAAATAAAGTTATAAAGTAATTCAATTTTAGCTGCAACATGGTAACATATAACTTGAGAATGAAGCAATTTATATTTTTTTAAATATTCGAGTATAAAATAAAATCACCATGTGGATTATAAAATTAACATTAATAGTCACATTTTGTTGACAATAGGCTATCAGAATATTAACGAATTTACAATTTCGTTGTTAAATTAAAGTTAAAAGATATGATTATGTATTATCGTGCTGAACAATCTACAATGATGACCTAGATAATAATTAATTTACAAATATAAATGAAAAGGTTTGATTATATTACTTAAAATATTCACTTTTATGATTCGGTCGTCAAAACTTATCATTAAAAAAGAATCATTGGCTCATCCTCAACTAATTTATTTCATTGATGATTTGAAATTCATATAAAGTTTTAAAAGTTTTGTTTGTTTATAATTTAAGCCTTACATAACTAAATCTATTATCAGATAACTAACTTTTTATATGATTTGATCTTAATAAAAAATACATCTTTATTTATACAACATTGTACTAATTTGAATTAAAAAAAATTTATTTCAAAATATATTTAAAATTAAAATACATGATTACTGTATTTATACAATGTGCAAATTAGTATTTTACAGAAATCTGTAACTGAAACTTTGAACGCTTTCGTATAATTTGAGAGAGAAAGGGTAGTTAGTTACACTTCAGGATTGCTTATAAATTGAATTTTAAAAGGAAGTTCAAATTGTCGAAAATTGGTAGTAAATTGTTATTCTTATTTCAATCCGAGCGAGTTTTAATATATTTACAAGTTTATAACAAAAAAATGAAAAATAGATATTTCTTTAGTTTTTTATAATGACTATCATTAATAATGAGAAATATTTGCTATTTTTGCTAATAACTATTTATAAAAAAGGGTTGATTCGAGATTGATAAACTGCGATTATTAATTTTTTAATTGCAATATTTGCAACGTTATATTATTAGAAAAATTGTCTTCTAAATATTGTTTATTACATTAATAAATCTTTGATTACTATTAAATTTTAATCTATATTATTGCTTCTAATATAAATAGAACTTAAGCATAAACTGCGAAATAATTGGCTATTATGAGTACGAATGAGTATGATTTCGTATATGTACGATCTAACGCATACATATTAATTTTTAATAACATCATAACATAAATTGAAGTAAATAATAAAATCGCAATGCAGGAACATGTATATATATATATATACAGATCGAAAGTGACAAAAATGGCAATACAGAAATGTATAAAGATAGGGTTCGAATGGAGATTATAACAAATATGCGACTGTTTGATCAGCCTTGCCATTTAATCTAATGGTGTGAAATTCAACAGTTTCCGAGCGCCCCAACTGACTTAAGCACACAAACATATTCTCCACCCTCGGCCACATACATGCACACAGACACGATCTGAGTTTGTCCCGTTTCATAGTTCGCTGAGGCTTCAGCCAACATCCTCACTCACCTAGACCTCAACATTGTTTGATTCCATTCCACTCCTTCTTCTCATTTTGAGTCTTGGTCTCTTACTCGCACCATCATCGCGGGCATTTTCAGTATGTACGTGCACGCTATACCATCACGTCAAGTCCAATCCGATATTCTGATCATCCTTTCTTTCTCCGGCATTCCGGACGCTCGTCTCGGTCTGCCAATAATATCCCCTTTTGCTTCTTTTTTGCGGCTCCTTTCCTTACTTTGCCTAATCTTCCCATGGCAGTTTTATAGAAATGCCACAGCCATGACGAGAGCTTTTGTTTCTCTATTTTCTTTGTTTTACCAAACTCATAGACTTTTTAAGCTTATTACTCAGAAAACTAGAATACCTGACATGTATTACGAAGAAATAACTTTGCATCAGGTGACTAAAATGTGGACAACCGTAACCGAATAGTTTGAAACTAATTACAAGTCTAAAATTTGTTACAAATCTAAAGTTTGATTCGACAAAATTCATTTCCAAGTACTTTGGAAAAAATTCGGTAATATGAAATTTAAGTTAAGTTGCAATATTCTTGAAAAATGTCTTTAGTACGGAAAGAGTTATAAAACTGAGTCGAAAATTAATGGGCCAATATTTATTAATCGTGGTTTCAAATAAATCTATTTTATATAAAGGTATATTGAAGGTGCTAATAAATTAACGATAAATAATCAATAATCATTTATTGGTGCATTAAAATCAGCAAATAACCATTAATTAACTTAAAATGACAGATCTGTTTAAAATTATGTACACGAAATTTTTTTAAATATTTATTTTAAAAATTTGATACTGATTTAACTAATGATACGTAAAATATTCTATAATATTCAAATATTGATTGAATGCATTACAATAAAAAGTTAAAATTCCCAGTGATTGTGTTAAAAAAGATATTTTTTTTATATAACAACATTTTTTTAAAATAAAAAATATAATAAACAGATTTTATTGGTATAATCGCCTAATTGTGCACATATTTTTACATCATAACAATTAAAAAATAGTTATATTTAGTGTATTAATCTTTATTTGAAAAAAGAGTATTCCAAACTTTGCTCATTTACTAATTCTCTAATATTTTGATCTAATCTGATATACTTTAATTCTATCGGTTATAACATAATATTCATATTTGATTACTATCAAAATTACTTACAAGTGCTTATATATTTTACATAATTACAAGATCTTAAATACTTTTTAAATTTACTTCATTAATTGTGATATTTTATAATAAAATAAACTTCTTAATTTAATAAACATATATTTTTAGATAAATATTTATAAAGTTGGAGATACCTTACTGTATTATTTATGAAGGGTGAAAAAAATATGAATAAAAGCACAAAATTTTATAGCATCATGGAGACGAGAGCCATAAAAGTTGAAGACTGACAAAGTATCAGATTTCTGGGAAATGGATTTTGTTCATGCTTTAGAAAACGTTTATTTAGTGTATAATAATTAAATCTAACGCTGATATCTTTATGACCTGAACCTTCAATTTTTAAATATATAGTATAATATTAAAACTATCAGTTCCACTAGTAAAACCTAATACTTTTACTAAAGCTTTGTTCACGACTATGGCAAGGAATAATAATAACAAAAAAGCATATTATAAATCTTATACAAGCTCTTTATTATTTAGACATAGTCACAAGCTTATAATCTAATTGATAAAATTCGTAAGATGCGATAAAGTAAAGTAAATTAATTAAATATCGCAAAATTTCTCTACAACATTTTTAAAAAACTTTCAAATAAATTATACATACCACAATAAGTCTTTAATTTCATTATATATTTTTTATGTTATTTATATTTTTCAAATAATACAACAATATAATTATGATTTTCGTTTAAAAATGAATGTATAATAATAGTATGATAATGTATTATAATGAAAATACAATAATTTAGACATTCAAGATAAATTTGTTATTGTCTTTCTTGTAAGCTTGTCGATATTTGTATTTTAAAATAATTAGTCTCTAATAATCTAAAAGCTTATTAATTATATTTTGCATACACTGATAAAAATTATTTTGAAGATATATAAAAGATGAAATTACATGTTAATGTAATAAACTATCTTTAAAATCTTAATAAATATCAGAATATTTATGAACTCTGATATTACAAAGTATTCTCGTTAAAGTTGCATGAAAACTTTCGAAGGAAAACATAATCATACTACATTTTCTTATAATTTAAACTATAATTTTAAACATTACAAATTTAAAAAATGTTTGATTTAAATATAAATTCTATTACATTGTTTATATATAAATAAGTAATACTAAATACTACTTAAAATTATATTGAGTAAATTTTACAAATTTAATGTTTTCCTAGTAAATGTTCTTGAACTTTTGCAACAACAAAAATTAACAAATGGTTTGTAAAATTTTATTTTTTATACAAAAAACATCGTTTAAAATTTTATAAATGTCGTTTCTTTATGATTTTAAGCATATTATATAAATTACGCTTACATACATTATTAAAACGCTTCCACGTGCAGAATATAAAATATTAATTTTATTATGTAATATTATTCAAATCAAATAAACTATAAACTTCTTGACTTCTCTTAATTTAATTCAACTAAAATCTAAAACCTAAAAATGAATAACATATTTCTCCATGTTTCTATTCAATTATATTTTATAGAAATGACCCTAGAAATTAGTCAATGATTAAGATTTTTTTAAATATATTTATTCAATTTTCTTCAATATCAATATATAAATTATAATTTTTTAGATATATTTAAATATGTAATCAATTTTTTTGTAAATTTTAATCTAACTTTATTTTAAAATACGAAATTAATTAGTGCAACAATAATTTGTAAGAGATAGATAGATAAATAGATAGATATGATCACAAGCGAAGTAGTAATATAATTTATAGAAATTTAACAGTTTTAATATTTAAGGAGTCTTACAATAATTAAGATTAGATAATTTTGTATTTTACCAAATATACATTTATATTATTCATTTAATATATTATAAATAACATGCATCTTAATAATAAATCAGTACTTTTATACTGTTTGCATAATATTTATTGTATTTCTGATTATGAAAGAAATCTTAAAAAATAATCTAGTTATAAGTATTATAATTGTACTTTGATCGAAAATAAATGAAATATTCTATGTTAAATGTATGTTACGGTACGGCATCAAAGCGTTTTTATAAAGTTTATAACTTTATAAAAGAGATTTGTGGAAAGTAAAAGAATACTTGTAGAAGGATTTCGTTAAGTTGCGTAATTTGCATTACGACTTTATCTTTATAAATGAAAATTCACAAACTTTTAAACGAAATCTTTGAAAAGATGGCACATAAAATAATAAAACAGAAAAAATAAAAAAACTATGTAATATTAGAAGAATTTCTAAATTTATGGCTTTATAAGCATTGATATATATATTTTTCTTCCTACTGCTTAATGCTTATTTGCCTTGTATTAAAAAAGATAAATATTCTTAAAGAACATTATTAATATTTTAAATAATTAATAAAAGTATAATATTAATAATAATACTCAAAAAGTAAATATTAAAAAATTTTATAAATTTTAATGATACAAAAATATTCACAATGAATTAAGATTATGTATAACTAATAATCATATATTATACGGTAAAATAAAATATCCTAATTATATTATTAATTATATTACATTAATTACACTAATTTTTTCAAATACTTTGATAAACTTCTTTTATATATTTATTAATTCTTATAATCTTTATCTTACTAATTATTTTCTTCGACTAAAATATAATTTTTTGTAACTGTATTATAACTAATTTTACATCTAAATAAAATCTATAATATTAGTACACTGTTTAAAGACTTAAAGTATTTCATAAGATATGCAAGTACATAAATTCGCAAGTATCTAGTGAAAATCACATGGAAATCGTACAACAAATGGCCAAGCAGCAACATACTATTCGTTGTATATGATCAAGTTTTTACCAGATAACACGTGACAGTTTAAATATATTACTTACTATTCGAAGTATAGCAAGTGATAAAAATTAGTTGTACAAGTTGAACAAATTTTTTTTATTCCTAGTAAATTAGTATATTTATTTCAATTTATTAAAAAATTGCAAGTTGGTGACTTTGAAAATACTGTTTACACAACAGTGGTTACATTAGATTTTTATCAAATACATATCATTAAGACGTCTTGTCATTTAGAAAATATTCGATTTAATCAATTTAATCTGAATTAGTCTTATCGGATTAACCTATCGACACAACGTCAAATAATAACCGCGATCCCTTTATCCCTTAAAAAATATTCTTGGAAAACATAATCATCATGAATAATGGCTCTTACGTTAATTTGTTAGCATCGATGGACCCGGGGAGTCCGACACTCCCACTCAAAGTCACCATAAATAATTCCAAATGGAAAAGGGTCAATTTACAAAATGAGGAAACTCTGAAAGCGGTATCGCCGTTTCAGCAGCGTCCTTTTCTTACATCGAACTCAAATAGGACGCGCATTGCGTTTCAGCGAGCACGAAATCGACGCAGGACGCGTAGTTGAATTAGCTGCAGCTGCAGTGAAAGCGGACTTTTGGCCTCACGCTTGGTCTGCCTCCTCTAAGCCGCACGATGAAATTGCCCAAGCTTCCACGACGCAGAATCTGCAAGTGTGCATATCCCGAAGGCGAGCGAATCGGAAGCTCGGTCAACCGGCAATGCTTCGCTTTCTACCCTGACGCCACTCTTCGTCCTCTCTCTCTCTCTCTCTCTCTCTCTCTCTCTCTTTCTATCTATCTATCTTTCTCTTTTTCTCTCACCCCTTTCACCTACTGTACAAGGTATTTAGGGAAAGAATTTTTCCAGTGACTACCTTCTGAATATTAAATCATCTGATGTGAAGATAAGAAACACCAGCGTTATAAGTGTTCACTTTTTCTGATTATAGCCAGGTAATCGAGCGAAAGTATCATTAGTTGCATTGTCGAAATATTCTTCAGGACAATTAGAGTTGATTTCCCAGACAATAAATTTGATAAGACTTTCAAGAAAGAGCTGTAATATTATATTTCTATATTTCAAATAGTATAAATAAATAGAACTTTTCAGTTAATCTTTTTTAGCACAATCTTTATCAATAGATTTGCATTACATTATTATTAGAAATAAATAAATTATTTATATAAATGATAGTCACATATTTATTTTACATGCAAGACTTCTCTTAAGAAACAAATAAAACATCACCCTAATATGTAAAGGGAATATTTGTACCACGTGCTATATAGGCTGGAATAATAAAAAAAAAACAGAAAAATACTTGCGAATATCCAATTAAACTTATTTTTATATTTAAACTAAAAGGAAAAATATAATCAACTCTTATTATGTAGTTTTTTATTTATAATTTAATTAATGTTGTATTATTCTCGATATAAAATTATTTATAAATTAAATGCTTTAATTTTTTATAATGTTGCATCTACCCTATAGATTGTATTAAAATATTCATTAAAAGATCCATATATAGATTATGTTAGCTTTTATAGGTTATTTTATTACATTAAATTATATTTTTTAAATATTTAAACAAAATCATATCAAACACTGTTTTACAGTATTTATTTTTTATTTAATTCATTTAATAAAGTCATGGAATTATTTCATTATAAAATTTATTTGTATAGTATAGCATTTTTATTTACACTATTTAGTTTCTACTTCAATGCAAAAACCTAATGATATATTACCATATAAATAATAAAGCAGAAGTTTTTAAAAAATATTTACGCTTGTTATCGTGATGAGTATACCAAGTAACCCATACTTTTTCTCGGTAAAATTATTGAAAATGATAGAATTATTTTTAAGAGGAATTTTAAAGATTCCAACCAATTCTTTAAAAATTTTAAACAAACAGTTTGTGTAAGAGTAAGCTTGTTATGGAAATTACATATTCAAAATTGTAATTTCAGTCGTCAGTCTCGTTTTCATTCAAATTTTAGTAGACTGAATGTAGAAGCATATGTACATATCAATATGTGCGTAAATTTTCACGTATAATGATTCACTATTGTATTGCATATAGAATATACTTTATAATAACGGCAGAAATAAAGTGGTAAAGTGGTAAAAGCAATGTATAGTAGCTCATACCTTATTTAATTCTCTTTCATTTAATTCCCATGGTTTATTTTGTTAATTTACTTTTATTTCGTGTACGTTGCTTATTTTATGTAAATGATTTTGAGATTAACATGTTACAACTTCGAACAGATTATTTATATTTATGCAAGCAACTTCAAAATCTAATAGGTTTTTCTTAAAGTTCTTTTTTAAAGTTATTACCGATGAAAGGGTATTTTTTCAATTATTACTATTAACGAAATATTAATAGTTACATTTATTTAATAGAAAAAGTTATTTACTTTTTTGAAGATTTTGAAAAAAAAATCTTCAAAAAAATATATTAGCCAAGATAACTCGATTTAATCATACGAATCATAATAATTACGAAACCTCTTATCTCATGGAATATTATAAATAGTAATGCTATCGGAAAAATCAAGTGCTACAAACAATACTTGAATAAATCTTGTAAATATTGATTATATAAATAAAAAATAAAAATTTTTTTTAAAAAATTTTAGAAACTAAATAGAGACTGGTGACTGAAACTACCCTTGATTTTTTCACCCGGAAAAAAGTTTGCAAATATAATAGAGAATCATCTCAGCTTCATCTGTGATTCGGGATTTAAATTGAATTTTTGTACGAAAAATAAATAATCTTGAAAAAAAAATTGTAAATAAACACCAACTTTTTATTGAAAATAAAGCTAGTATTAAAATATATATTATTGGATTAACTTATAATTAATATAATTACATGTATATAATAGCATATACTTTGTATAATTATACGTATTCATATGCAATTTTATAAGAATCGATAATTGTTTGATTACCTTTACAAAGAATTAAATATAACAATATACATGCACATTTATAATAATAAGTAAACACATTACAACAGTATACTAATTTTACATATTTTAATATGATCATGGGTTATTACGCATAATAATATGTAACTTTGGAAACTTATAATTAAATAAGAATCAATCTTACGCTCTGTGTGCATTACAAATATTACGATACTTATAAAATTTCAATTTAATAGATAATATTTTTATCCTTTTTTATCCTCAATCTCCAGAAAATCATTCTTCAAAAAGATATGACAAAGGAGAGCCGGCCAGTATACTCACCTAACTTTTACTTATTACACGTTTTTTACCGGAACGTACCGGTATGCGGGTGATGGAATTCTTCTGTGCATACTACCTCTCAATTTCTCCCTTTTTCTCATCATTCCAGTGCAAAATCCTGTCGCATACGTACCTTTTTCAAGTACGCACAAGCGCAGGCACTCCTATATAATTTACTTCAGAAAATTCATTTACGAGGTAAAAATCTCGGGCTAATATATTTAGGTATAACGGGAACCTTTTTTTATTGTACCTCTTTTCAGTAACCTCAACGAGAGAAGACACATTTACACACGATAAAGACTTAACGAAATTCTCTGTTCCAATATTGCCGCTTTAACTAGCAATACGATTATTGTAGCTGAAAATCTAGAAAAAGCGAAAAAACCTTTTTCCAGCTGAGAAAAGCTATATTTCTTGGATGGTACCTCGCAACCCGTATATTCGTTATTTTGTCTCTATCGAAAATTGTACACGTGAAAAAGTGAGTGAAAGAGGGGAGAGGAAGGGAAAAACACTACGCACTAACGAGGCAACATAACCGAACAGCTTCATTGATCCTGGTGCGTACAGATTTACAGGCTTCGAGAACTCTACACGTAACGGGCGCCGGCGGACTAAAGCTCAGGTATACAACTTCAATATTATGCCCCGCCTTAAAGGCTACGCAGCAGCAAAAACATTTTATTTGTAATTCAGGGTCGGCCTTATTTTTTTTTTTTTCATTTCACATGGTGTTATTAATACATCAAGTGTACGGTTTTTTATAGTAATTATTTATTTCTTGAAAGAAATTCTCTTTCATGTGAAAATTATCAAATGCAACGTTGTTCATTCTTGTGAATTGTTTTCAATATTACTAACAAACAGTAAAATAGATTATTTCTTAATTTTAAATACGTACCTGTTTGGATGGTATTAACGAAATGATGATTCTAATATTGTTCAAAACAATTTTACTATTTACAATTTTTTAATGTAATAACTATTTGTACATTCGTTTTCCTTGAACATAATAATTAAAGATTGAGTGAAACGATAGTACAACAACGTTAGAAAACTATTAGATATAAAAAAGAATCCTATGTATGCGTAGTGAAAGATAAAATGTATGCTGAAAATCATAAATATATAACGGTAAAAGCGAACTATCAATGATGTTATTATACTAACCAAAAAATCATGTAAGTGAAAAACTTTCTAAAATAAAAATAAATAAGTTATAAAAAAATTTAATAGCTATATAATACATTTTACAGAATATATTGACGTAATTTTATGTCTTTTTTCAATTTGCCTTTAGACCATAAAAATTGATAAAATATTTTCCGAATGCCTATTCTAGCGGTGTTCTTTGAGATTACATCGACAGAATACCTTTACCTAACATGAAAGAAGGTATGACATCTTTCAGGTGTTAGCGCGGAATTCAAAACTAAAACCGTTGACATGCTTCTTTTATCATAGCTTGTACCACCTTAAACCGACGTATAAACGCACACGTGTGTGCATATCTTTTTATGCGTCTATATACGTATTTAAGTATCATGTATGCGCTTTCGAAACAGAACGAAAAGGCTCCTTTCACGAAAATTGTTTTTATTTATAGTCCGCGGTGGCCTCTCGCGGACACTTGCTTGACGTGATGGAATTCCGTTAGAAATTTATACCTAGATTTATATAAAGAGGGAAAGAGAGAGAAAAATATAGAGTTGGAGAAACAAATAGAGGGAGAAATTGAAGAGGATTCGAATATCGGCTCGTGCTAGTTTGGAAAGCAAATACGTAATTCTTCGGGCGTGTGTAGTCCTCCCATTCAGAGTATTCGAAGAAAAAGGCAGGATAAAAGAGTGAAGAAAAAAGGGGCGGGTGTGCGAAATATATATATTAGAGAGAGAGAGAGAGAGAGAGAATGAGAAAGATCACAGTAAAAAGAAGAGGGTGCATCCCGATTCGGAAGCTTATAATTTTTCATCGGCTGTTTGCGCAGTACTCGCGAGAGTTAAAATCAGTTTTGTTTTTTTTTGTGTTTTTTTTTTTTTTTTATTTCAGCGGTCACGCGCAAAGGCGCAAAAAGCTTTATTCATAGAGAAAAGTGATGAAGAAGATAGGGAAAAAATAGTGAGAGAAAAGAAAGAAAGCCGGGGATGGAGTATAGATTTATTTAACTGCGTAAGCGCTCACGGTGTATGTGTGTCTGCTTACAACACATTCTTAACAGCATATGCAATTGCATCCATTGTTTATTATTTTGGAAAACCTTTGAGAATTCATATAATTCTATTACGCGAGTAGTATTATAAACTAACATCTAGTTTATTAATCTGGTCGTATAAAGTTTGACAACCCCATAATTATTTATGTATGACATCCTGTCGCATCAATTATTTTGTTAAAGTAAGTAAGATAAAAGGAATATCAATAATGCATGCTCTTGGATTCATTAACAACTTTTATTTGCATTTATAAATCCCAATTAAATGTTTTTCTTTACTTTATAAATGAACTATTTAAATTTATAAATTGATATGAAATCTTTAATAAATTTTCTGCAAATAAAACTATTCATGTAATTAAAATTAAGGGAAGAAATGCAATAAAATTATAATTTAAGAAGTTTTCCTCTTTTTAAACAACTCTAATTATTAAATATATATATAGATATGCATGTGTGTATATATATATATATATATAATTCTATATAAACAAGAGTATAAATACTCTTTAAAATTTATATAGTACTTAAATTAAATTATATTAACTTGAATTAAATTATAGTATTTAAAAAAAATAGTTAAGTAATATTGCACAAATATAAAATTAATAAAAAATTAATAAAATGATAGAAAAATTGATAAAATGAAATGAATTCTATGATTTTCAGAAATAAATTTATTGTATAAATAGTTTATTATGATGCAATTATACCAATTAAATAATTTAAAGGAAAATTTTTTATTAAAAGTTTTAGTATATAAAAATAAAATAATAATCGAAAAATCAGAAAAGTCTATTTAAGACTTTCATTAACAAAATTACAAAGTTTTCATTTTAAATTTAATTCATTTTAAATAATTATTTCAATGTTCGCTGAAGGAATTAGTTTCAGAAGCACATCAAATTTCATAGACTACTAAAACAGTATTAAAGAAATAAATGAAAGAATATTCTGTAATTATAGTTTTAATAAAAAATCGAACAATTTTCTAATGTTTTTTAACAATATAATGAATTATTGTTAATTAATATTTCACTGTTTATTAAATTTTTTTAATTTACAAGCTATAAGAATGAAAAAAATTTATATAAAAAAAATTAACTATATTATGTTTTGCACCAATATATTTTGCATTGTTAATACAAGATTAAAAAATAAATAAATCAAGATTTTATGTAATATTTTACTTTACATAAACAACCTATTTTTTAAATCCGTATTTTCTATTTAAATCACGTTAATCTTTCTGGCAAATACTACTATTATAATGACTAATCCAATGATAATAATTAAAATTTTTTAAATCCGACAATAAATCTTGAATAAATTAAGATTTTATTGAATCTCATTAAAAAAAATTTAATATTTAATGAAATATAATTTAAAATAATTAATTAATTACAGATATATAAAATGTTTTTCTACGTTTATTGCTTTTAAAGTAAAAAATGATACTTTAATATAAAGATGGTTTATTACCTAATTTAAATACGAAATTTTTTGCAATAATAAATTATAATAAATATTCTCTAACATAAATTTATTACTATTTAGGGATATTAAACTTAAAGTCATAATATTATTAAATTATTTGAACTAAATATATGAATATATGAATATTTAAACTATTAAGTTTTTTGATATTAAAATAAATAAGTAATTTTTCTTTAAACGAAGGAGTTTTCTATATTTATTATAAAAGAGGCTTAATGGATAAAAGCTTTTATTCTGTTAATTATTAATAATGATAAATAAGTGATTAAAGTCCGCGGCACATCCGATAAAAAGATTTGCCATTAAATACATTTCAAAAATAAAGAATATTTTGTAACAAAACTAGAACCGAGGTCATCCATAGTGCATTGTTTCCTTGACTTACAGCAAGTGCATGCGCAATTCATACACAAAAGCCGGTATAAAGTGATAAATATGAAGCAAGAACACGGAAGTAGTGCGTACAAAAGAAGCAAACGAAAAAACTGCAAACGGAAAAACTAAAAGGCCTCGACTTTCTCCCGATCAAGTTGATTTAACAACGATTATATGCTACAGAGCAGCAAAAGAAAGTGTTAAGTGAATAAGGTACTCTCCCCTTAATTTATGCACGCACGCGTGCACGCATCGGCACGTAAACACACACCCACACACACATACACGGCTATACACTCATAATCGGGATTCCACCCTCGAACATAGTAAGCGTTCGCCCACTCGGTCGCTCGCGTCGAGATCGCCTAATTACGCAAATTGATGATCGGTAAGATAATAACGTGTAATCAGCGATGCGCGCGGCTGCGGTGGACCCCACTTAGCATATTCATGGAATGCCTATGACAAATGATTGCTCCACTATTTACTTAAGCCAAACGGAACGGCCGAAAGTCTCGCGTGTATACATAAATATGCAGAGATCTTAAATTGGGTAGTAGAGCGGCACGCTTTGAATTAAGCTAGATATTACTAATTCGGCCCATTTCACTCCCCTCTTCCGCTCTCCAATAGCCAACCATCCAATCCCACCCTTTCTCTTACCCCTTCCAAAGGCATCTCTAAATCTGTACATGTGCAGGTATCACAAACACAAAAATCCGAGCCAGTATTTTAATTTATTTCATTAAAAAAATATCTTTTTCTGCTATTTCAGATTATACCCTTTTCCTGTATCTTCTGATGAAGCCTGAAAAATTAAATTTCAGTGGCGGATAAAGGACGCAATATTTATCGTTGCAATATTTAATGTAAGGGAGACCTTTACAGCTGTTCTCTAAGTAATTTGCATTTCACGACAATATTTCTTCCATTATATTTTTTCAAACTCCATTTATATTTCCTAACGATAGCTCTTATCTTTTTTCTTGATTTTTTTTTAATTTAAACTTTCTTTTTGTGTATTTATTAAGACAAATAATGCAAAATATTATATTTTAATTTAACGCGAATGATACTTTGAAGTCCTTGTCATTAATCACTGTCAATATTTGTCGACACAAAATAATAATTTATTCTGAAATTTGATGTTACATTAGTTGCTTCGTGAATATTAATTATAAATTAATTGCAAATATAATGAAATAAATATTATTACATAAATACAGGAAGAAAGATAAATACATTGTTTTTTGTCACATTACTGTTACATCGTATTTTATTCGTGTGTTTATAATGCATTTAAAAAACATACGTTACTTTTAATGCATGGCTTATTATAACTGAGTACCATGCATTACTCTAGAAAACCAATTTTGATTCATATATATAGTAAAATATAATTGAAAAATAATATTCATTATTATTTTTAATTGCAAAATAACTTTTTTTATACAATTTGACTTAATTCTTGGCTCCATAATATTTTTGTTCTTATAATTAATTTTGAATAATATATGCAGAAATCATAAATTAATTAAACTTACAAGATCAAATTCGGCGACATGAGAAACGAAAGAATTTATATACATTTTTATCTACATAATACCTAAAATAGCAAATAAATTTATATTTTATACAAGTAAATATTGAATGTAGAATATGCAATATAAAAAAAAAAAATAATTATTGAAAAAATATTATTTCTGTCCTAAAAAATAATCATCGATAATCGATTTTTATAAATCTTATAATGAAATATCTGGATGTTTAAAAGTGCAAGGACTCAAGCTTCTTGTTATAGAGAGCATTTTAGTATAAAAAACGAAAGAGAACTAGCTGAATCTCAGGAAGAACAATAGAGAGGAATAATCTTTGGAAGAGCAAGAAGAAGGAAATTACTATATTAAAAAAGATCTATTAAAACAAACTAACGTAACTTTAAAAGAATAAAACAAGGTTAGTTACTTTAGAAGATATACTTCGTGTAATAAGAATTTGAGGAAAAGGAGTGACGTTTTAGTATATTACTTTTCAAACTACAAGTAGAATAAAAGAGACAGAAGATGACTGTTTTAAAATTAGAAACAAGACGAATAAGTTTAAAACGATCATTATCTTTATAATGACTATACGAATACAAATGTCGTAATTAACTGTGATTGTTTAAATTTAATTTACAATCGCATCTGCATTAAAAATTTATCGTAAAATTTTAATGCCAATGTAACTATTAATTCACTTTAAATATTTAAAATCTGCTACTATTTCACGGCGGATAAGAAATTTAAAATTTTAGAAAATCCGATAGATGGAATCTGAATAATATTTGAATGAACTCGGTAAAATTTTAATAGTGAGAAAAGAATACATTTCTCCAAAATTTCAATCGGAGATATTGCATTGCAGGTAATTCAGGCTAATTTTCAAAATAAATCTTTAATAACTACCAGTTTACCAATTATTAGATACGCGCGCATCTCTTACTAATACTCTCGACTTCCGATAAAATCTCATTAGCACACTTCTCGAGTTCTTTTAACGTAGTTGCTAACAAACTTCATACGGTATCAAAAGCCATTCTCTCCAGCTTTCTCAGCCACTCTCTTGCAGTATCTTCTTCTCCATCTTCTTCTCCCGACCTGTCGATCCCTCCTGATTTCCGAGGAGTTGGCAGTAATAGCAGTATTAGTAAGAGTGGTGGAACAAGTATCAGTATATGCATGTGCTTGTATATCCAGCTACAAGTTCGTCTCCCTGATGACCTGTCTCGAGATAACCCTCCCAGGCTAGATACTCTCCATAATTGATCCAGTCAACCCAGTTCCAACGGTAGACACACGGGGTGCGAGAGCATCGGAGGATGAGACGGTCTCGCACTAGTGTTAGTGAAGTAGACTCCTGCCACGAGAGACACGTTGGATCATTACCCAAGCACGATAATCCTCGTGGATGTACGCGCCTCGTCCGCCACAACATGAGTGCGCCCCTTACGTACTATGACTTTTAACCGAAGGTCGGCATTACCACAATTCTTGATGACTTTCTTTCTATTATCTCTCTTCTCTCCCCTTTCTCTCTCTCTCTCTTTTTGTACAGAGCTCTGTTTACATTTTTTTACATCACTGGCAGAAGAGTTTCTCGAATGACACCCTTGAGTCTACTCAAAATACTCAATGAATGATGTGAAAGCTGTTCTTGATACACGTTCGTAACTATTAGTAATAATACACATCTTATTTATGAAAGATTATGAATAATGGTATTATGTTGAAAAAATATTATATTAACTGATACTTTTTTTAATTGTATAAATAATTTCGAGTATTAATTGATAGTAGGATAATCACTAGATTATTAATATGTAACATTCAAAACACTAAAATATTTTTGTTCTAACAATATTTAATTACTCGATAATACCGAAATTTTCTTTTCATATGTGTGAATATAAGTCTAATAAGGTTCTTAATTAAGAATATGTCCCTGATGGAACTTTTCGTTTGCTTTCGATTCTTCAATTAACCAAAAACAAATAGATCGTAGCACTTATTTACTAATTCTATATCAATGTAGCTTTTTTCAAATTATCTTACTAAAAAAAAATTCTATTAATATTTTATTAAGACGTTATATTAATAATTTATTAAGACGTTAAATTATTGTAGTAAAATTATTTCTGATCTTTTATCATTTATTTTTAATTGTTCAATCAAAATTTTATAAATTTAAATATTACGATGTAATTATTTCACAATAATTTATTATTCATGAATTTTATAAAAAATAATAAAATTTGATTTATTTAACTTTTTCAAACTTAATTATTTATGGCTCAATGTTATCAAATATTATACATGTATATTTTTTATTGTCGTTTGACCTATATTTATATTTTTAGTGACTTTATTCTTTATTTTTCGGGAAAAAATTCTAATTTTCCATTAAAGGTTTTTGCTTTATTTTAAAATTATGAAATATTCATTCACTTATTTTTAGTTTATTATTAAATAATTAAAACTTATTTATTACTTTTACAATTATGATAATATAAAATAAATTATTCTATGAATAATTCAGGTATTTTTCTTGTCTTGAATCTGATAAGAGTTATAATTAGCGCAGATGTTTACAAGCTATAACAATTGCTTTTTCGTATGCAATTAGGTAAATTTAGTTTTACAAATTCACGGCATTTACAATTACATTAAGTACAAGTTTAATAAAGAAAATAATATTTAAAGTTTTATATTTTTTTAGATATTACAATTTTTATGTTAAGAGAACGAAATTATAAATACTTCAATAAATATGGAAATACCATCGTTATTACATATCTATACTTTTGTAAAAGATACTGCCAACAATAATATTTAATCGACGATAAAAAAAAAAAAAAAATTCCATGAAACAAACTGAAAAAGTCAGTTTTAGAATAATAAAAACTATTTTAAAATGAAAAACCATCAATCAAGCAGCTTTTTAAATTCCATATCATGTGTGAAAAAAGAAACAAACAAAAATGAGTCATGATAGATCTAGATCAACTGCAAAGTGAGATTTGTGTAACACTCCATGTATGTACATACAAATCCAACTAAACACATTTGCAATTGCTTACACGCGCACGCAGGTAACGCATATTTATATGCACTTATACGTACATAAGTAATTACGCGTGAACGGATACAATAGACAAATATGCAGGTACCCATTCACAGATACCTGATCTTGGAGAAACAAAATAATTTTTTTTTGAAATTTTGTAATAAATTTAGAAAGATTTTTTTTTTAGTTATTTATACAGGTGAAGCTTTTAATATAGAATATAACTTATTATTTTATTATTATAGATGTATAACCGAAGTAATTGAACAGGTTGTTTAAAAAGCGATGGTACAAATTTAAAAAAATTTTTATAAATTTATTCATTGTTAATCATTTATGTCCATGTTATTTTTTCATAAACTAAAGAAAAACTATAGTTGACGAATGTTTTTATTAACAAAAGTCAAAAATAGATTGTATTATTAAAGCCAAAACTTAACTATCTGATTTATGCAACTATATTATAGATCTCATTAATATTTCTTCTATATTTTTTGAAGGTTTTTGTTCACTTTAAAAAAGAGAAAAAATAGTCTTTAAAATATATAAATTGAATATAAAAGTAAGTATATCAAGGATGTGAAACAAAAATTATATAAAAAATATTATTCGATCTTAAATTGTCAATAATGAATCTTGTTATCGTGTACATACTAATAATATTGGTTCCACTGCATATTAGCTTAGCATTGCTAAAGATGACATAACATGCGATTTCGAAAATCTAATCAAAACAAATTAATGTCTCTTACTATTTCTATGATCCTCGTGTCTTTCATCTGCAACACTAAGAAATTCATCCCGGATAATCCGATAATATTATAGTGAGCAACCGTGACTTGGTTCCCCATTAGGCGACACGTTAATTTCTCCGTTTCTGATCACTGATGGTGTAAGTAGCATATACACGTGACTTCACACGTCGCCAAGGGCCATCTCTCTAAATCTGCTCGGTCGAATTCCGGAATGTTTTTAGGAAACTGCACTATCTCTCTATACAAAGCCAATATCGACGAATGTCAATACTATAAAGTCATGGGATCGTTTTAGTTAGTTCCTCTTCGCTGACTACACGATACCACCAGGCTTGTGTGTACGTTCGACTAACGAAGAATATACTGCAGTTTTCGATCAAGAACTTCGTCTCAGCTACATACTTGAGTGATGTTTTGAGCACTAGATCAAATAGATCGAGATTTCCTTTAAGCTTCAAAATTATAAAAGTAGTTATTGGCTCCTTTGAAACTTACTCTATCGATTTTAAACAACAAAATCCCTTTGGCTACGTTCATTTTCTAATACTCTACGTTTTATTGTATCTGGTCTACGTCTTATTGTATCCTTTTCTATAATATATTAGAAGTCATTAGGCGTGTTGTGATTAACCCTAGGAATATCGATAAAATTTATGGCTTTCTGTCGAATATAATAACCCTTGACAACGTGGATAGACTTCAAAGTATGTCCTTGAATTTGATTTGTCGAAATTTAACTGGCTGCTCTTAATAATGTTGAGGCCGATTTTTCAAAACATTTATAGGTATTCAATTTTAAACCGTATCCAGAATAGATCAAATAATGCTAATGAATTATTCTCGTCATATCTCAAACATTCTATACATAATTCTAAAACTCACTATTGCATTGAGTAGCACTCACTTTTTATAAATTGTAATACAAATATTTACATGCAATTATACATATATTAATGTGTGGGTTAAAAAATTTGGAATTTTATTGTAAATTTAAACTAGAACTTGAATAAAATCATTTTTCGTAACGTATGATAAATTACCAAAACATATATGTATAAATGCATCTATGTATACGTACGTAAAAGTGCATTATGCGAAATTATATATACATATATATGCAATTATAAAAACTTCTGCTATCAGTGTTGTATTTGATTTTGAATTTTTTAAACAAAAGTGTACATTTATTAATCCGAAATCAAATATGTAATATCTTACATTTTATAAAAAAATTTTTATAGTTTTTCTAAATATCTATGAATTTATATATTTATCTTTTAATTCGTATTTTAGTCATCTTATCAACATGAGATATCTTACAAAATCTTGTTTTTCGATTAAAAATCCAAATTATGCAAAATTATTCATCTACTTAACAGAATCCATGAAATATATTCAAGCCTTAAAATAAAATTATTGCTGCATGATGTAAGCCTTTAATGTAGCAATAAGGTCACTTTTTACCAGCTTAACAGATTTTTTCAAAAATCCTAGTATCTTAAGAATCTTGATAAATTATTTTCTTGAAACCAAGTATTTAGCTTCTAAATTAAACTATTACAGAATCATTTATCAAATTAAAATATTTAAGTGCTATATTATATATAATATAATAATATACAAAATAATATAAAATTTTTTTTTATGATTTAAAAATTTTAAACCAGATAATTTAAGTGATTTTTTATTCGGTAAACTCAAATTTAAAGGCTATTTATTTATTTATGGATATAAAAAGTTTTGTTTTACAAACATACAAAAACAAAAATTCTAATTCCTTTATATGTTTTAACTCCTAGCCAAAATATATTTTACCAACTATAATATTATATCATTAAATAATTGGCTCTCACCAAAGGCACGTTTAAGATTATCTTATTATTTATGATTCATTAAATAAGTACATTTAATATTTTTAAAATGAACTAAATACACTATACTTTACTGGAATAATTCAAGTGATAATTGCAATTTATCTGCACTACTAAGTTTCTGTATTATGAATTATAATTGGAAACTTAAATAGGAATTAACATGACTTGATTATATATCTCGATCTAAAATATGTGTAAACCTTATTATGAGGAAACAGTAAAACATACCATTTGGCTATTCAAGAAACTCATAAAATTTCTCCAGTTGAGAAACTAATTCAATAAACACAAAACTAATTTAAGGATCGCTTTCGAAACATCATTTCAACAGTAATTAATAATTGAATAGCAGTCTATCGCATCGATAAAGAAACGAGTATATGAATCACTTGAAACGATGTTAATTGTCTAATATTCTTTAGATCGTTCTTTGTTGTAAACTGCAGGAAAAAGCACAATGATTCATGCTGAGAAACGCTGTACACATCTCAAGTAAGATGCAACGTAAAAATGCACTCTGTTACTCCTTTACTCCGCTTATCTCTGGGCATCCATATGTATACACGCAGGAAGGGATCGTCGAAGACCGGTGGAACGAATAATTGGATCAGATAGTCTACGGACACGAGGAAAGAAGCGAACAAGCCTCGTCCGGACGGCCACTACCGCGTACATTGTGTTATAACGATTCTGAAGAAAAAGGCGAAAAGGAAGCATTGAAAAGGGGTTGGGATTGAGAGGAAGGGAGAATCGAATGAGAGTCTTGATTTCATCCGGCGCGAAGAAACGAGCGGCCAGAATAAGAGCCCCGAAGAAAAGAGCAAACGCTCGCAGCCTCTTCGGTTTTTCTTTTCTTTTTGCCAGCGTGGTCCGACTAGTGGCTATTCTAAAGACTGAGAGCATGTGTGTGAATGTGCGAGAAGGGGGAGAAGTGGTGGCAGAAAGTGGAAGGGAGACGGCTTCAAAGACAGGAGAGGTTTAAAATAAAAACTGACGGACACACGCTGGCAGTGCGAGTAGCGGAACACCGCCTATAGTCCGGGGAGTACTCGTCGAAGCCTGCCCCGAAGGACCGCTTGGCTTCATTCAACTGTCGTTTGTTTCCCCCCCCCCCCCCACTTCGCAACGCTCCACTACCAACCGAGTCACCTCTTTCTCCTCGGACTCGATTTCGCGATGTATGTGTCTCGCTTTTCTTCTCGCCTACTCTCCGCACACCTTTTGCCCTGACACTTTAAGTGAGACTCGCTTTGAGGCAAATAAAAGGGATGGTTCGGCAAAGAAATTTATAGCGTTTTTGTCCCGCTCTTCCGCGAAATCTGTTTGCGAAATGAAGCATTGGCTTTGGTCTTCATCTTCGACTTCATCTATCGTCTACCTCTCTTACTCTTCTTATTTCATTGCCGGCCAGAGTTGTTGCGTTTATCGAAGCTATTTTTATGAATATTGGAAGTCCGAGATGATGAGTTTCTATTTTCCTTTTGCTTCACTAAATAGAACTGAAAATCAAATTACTACAACCTAATATTTAAGTCGACCTCAATTTGGCGATAAAACACTTACTTGTAAGGGGAGTTGCGTTTAGACGAAAAATTATAAAGAAAAATGAATATCCCCATGAGTGTACGAATATATTGGACTACAACCCGCGGCACCCGTATTATACCAGTTAAAAAAAACATATCCCTCATCCCAAGGGAAAGATAAGAGAATACATTGAAAATATGACCCATTATTGGGTCTATTATTTTTTTATATTTATGACTGTGCTCTGTATATTGTCATATATTACACTTCGTTAAAATGTTCTTAACATTTTGGACACGAAATAATTTTGTTTTTCATCAATCAAAACTCTTTGTTTTTTAAAATTTTAAAATTTGAATTTTATATTCGCTACCTTTGTGCGACAACTAATTATTCAACGTGACCTGTGAAAGCTTTACTTTTACATCCTAATTATTTTCACTGAAATAAATAAACATGTTCGTTAATACTATATTAATAAAATCAAAAGATGTTAGAATAAAAATGTGTTATGATCCTGGTGAAAAAGTAATGAAATAAAATCACCTAATATGAAACATTCGTATATCTCAGCAATGGCTAGCAGCAGATGTTTTCGACTATATTAACTTTCTCAACATATCGTCATCGTGTTTCTTCAGTAGTGTTACTACCTTCGTTTAAGTTGAAATTGGGTTCGCAAAATGTCTTTATTTTTATTGAAGAACAAAGACTTCAGGTTGTAATACTTACAGCATGTATGCATCAATAATTATCATACCTAATATCGTTTAATATTAATAACTGGATCCTCTCCTTCATTTAAGGAAAATTTAAGAGAATACGTGATAAAGAAAAAAAGTATGGAAAGAATCAGATTTGTTAAATTAGAAAGTTTAAGTAGCTACTCTAATCTTAGAAATAGATTTTCGAGGAAATACATTATTTTTTTTTTATATTTATTAACTTATTTAAACTGAAATTTCAGAACGAGAAGCACTAAAACGCCCATGGGTCGTGTTAATAAAAATGTTCACCGCTAAAAGGCTAAGAACAACTAACTTATGTAGAGAAATTTATCGTTCGTATAAAACAAACTTAGTCAATAAAATGAAAATATTAAGGTAAAAACGCTATAATCAACACTTTGAAATTTTACACTATAATAAAGGGATGAATATTTTTTAAGCTTTGAATAATAACTCAAAGAAGAGCAATGCTCTCGTACCTGCTGTTACCTGATGCGTAAATACGCGAGATGCTCACACGCACGGACGCACGCACGCGACGCTCGTGCGCAGCCGCATAAGAAAAGGAAAGCAGTAAAACTTAAGAATATGAAGGTATAGAAAGAGTGGAAGAAGTAAAAAAAGGGAGGAGAAAAGGGAAGCTCCAGGAGTATAACCGGTAGCCCACGATATCTCATTACTCGTGCGCGAACGCGTCAGCGACAACGACGACGAATACGACTCGGTGCGGTCGTTCCGATGATAAACATTTATTCCTGGATTTCGCTGAGTTAACAGCCGACTTTAATGAAGACACCGCGTGGTTTTAGTGCCCAAGGCGGGTGTGTACCATTTTATCTCCGCCGATCGTCTCAACGACACATTCCCGCAAATGTACAATTTTCAATCCTTCCGATTTTCTTTGATTTCTCATGTTTAAATACTTACCTGAATAAGCTTGAATTTATATTGATTTGGCAATACTCTGTTACGTATTGATCATCGCGAAGTTGTTTAAAATGCGAAAAATATAAGAAATTTACAGCACTATCGCATTTAAAAATCAAAAATATTTTGTCAAGGTGGCACAAGCGTATGACTTCTTAAAGCTATTTTATGAAGCTCAAAGTATTTTTGGCAAATTTACTTTTTAAATCTAATTGATATATATTTTTGTGTTAACGTGTTAAATTTGATATTCTTTGGTCTTTATCTTTTTAAGATTTTTCGCTCAAATTGAAGATACAAGGAGGCTCCTAATAAAGTTAGTAATGTAATAGGCGGTTTATAAAGTGATCTTGAGTTATTAAACGAGACCGAGCCTGCTTTTAATTAAATGTAAGGAAGTTCATACAGAACACCGAGAAACTAAAAGTACGTGAAGAGGAATTCGAAAAAGCTTTACTGTTACTTACTAACTGGTTTATTAAATTAAAGCTTGCAATTATGAAGCACCTTAAATATTTTTTAAAGAAACTATTAGTGATTCACTAGTACTATCTTCTTCTATGAATTAAAAAATTAAAATTTGAAGCCTGTATTAACTCTGGAAAAGTTAAGAAAGACAATATTATGCTTTTCTTCGTGTGATTATAATTTTTGTTGAAATTATGTAATATGTTCGACTATTAGTAATAAGATATTATACAGAAACAAGTTTCGACAACGATAGTATTGACAAAGAATTTACTATACAAATTTAACTACAAATAAAGTTTTCAGCACTATTTTTCGTAAACCTCTAGGGAATCTTGTTTCGCTATACGACAGTAATTACTTTCGAAGTCCCAACAACTAAGTTAGATTACGGCATTGCTTTTATCCTCGGTAGATCTTAACACTTCGATGTAAATATATTGTTTTCTACTTTATTTCAAAGAAATTTAGTTCGTTAAATTCTATTTACATTTTCTCGTGTAAGAAATTATAAAAATTTTACAAAAAATATAAATACGACATTTATTTGTAAGTAAATGGAAGCCTATGTTATACATAATAAAATTATTTTAAATGTCAGTTTCAAAAATTTTCCAATTAATGATTTTTTATTATTTCGAATTAAAATATTTGATACAATTTAATTGACACCTGTCTGTTCTAAAGCATATTTACTCAACTACACAGATACATACTTATATGACAAGTATACATACATAATTTTAAGCCCACGATACACCTTTGAATGTGTAATTACGCTCATAAATTTTATATTTACGAGGATTTTTTAAAATACTTTAAATTCTTTGAAACTAAATTTCGCTTACATCGAAAAATCAATCGATCCTTAATTAGAGCATCAAAAAGTGACATAATCCTAATTAGTAGACTTATTGTTTTTATTCTGATTGAAGGATTAAGCGATCAAATAAATCTCATTAAAGAAAAAATTCAAAAATAATTCATTTTAATTTGAGTATTAGGAAGTCGTTATAATTTTGATTGATTTAACATAAAAAAATTTATATTAATTACTGATTTATTCAAGAATTATACTAAACCATAAAGTAAGTAATAAATTTTTTTAATCATGTGTTTTGCGTACACTATCGTATCCAGTTATAATGAACTCTTATAACTATATTACTTCAATAATTAATTCTCTATAATCAAATTATTATAAAAATATTTATTTTTTATCATAAGAAAAACAGAACCACAACTTATAGGCCTTCAAATTTCAATGAAATGAATTTTAATTAAAGTAGAGAAAGACTGTTAATTGACAAAAAATCGACTCACCGCATCACGATAAAAAGTTAAAGATTGATAAACGCTTATGAAAGTCTAACTAGCTTGAAGCAGATGCGTGACGAATCTCATAATATAGTCGTTTTAAGTTAACTTCGATTCCTTTTTTTATTTTATCGTTCGAGCAGTTACTTTTTGAAACCAAAGACTTATAACGTTTAAAACGATGAATCAGATTTTATAGGTTTCTTCTGGTAGCAAAAAATTCATTTTATATCTTAAACGTTTCCTTTCTAAATTAACACTTAAATTATTTTTATTGCACTTTTTGTATTTGCCCAAGTTGGTAAAAAACTTGCGCTTGACAATGATTAGAGTTTTTAGGTAATTAATAAAATTAGGAACATAAATTTAACTATTTAGTTCATCCAACACTGTGGGGAAACATTAATTTTTGTTTTGCTCAATACAGCGGCATTATACATTGATTAATACTAATTGTTAATAGTAGGTGGAACATAGGCAACCGTAATCATAAATTAAGCGCTTGGTAAACCTGAGTCAAGATTAAACTATAATGTAGGCAGACCCTGTAAAAAAGCACTTGCAGACTTATCTTTATTATTCTTTTTGTCATTGCTTTCTTGACCTGGGGGATAATTCAAGCAGGGTTTCCAAACTACACATAACCACATACTACATTTTCGCGATATCTTTTTCTTCTTCCGGATCGACGAAGTAATGCGCGCATATTACGTCTCGCCGCCGGAATGAAAAGCCGATGTCTCATTCGGCTTCTTGTGCTTCCCTCTCCACATCACCCCTACGGCTGGTACTCGGTTCGTATATCCACAAGATAAAAAAGCGGTTAAATGGGAAGGTCGAGCGCACAGCTCGATCAATCAACTTGCTCGAGTAGTTCGTTAACTTGTTCTCATTGCAAAAAAAGCTCGAGACTCATTAACCCGATTGAGAAAAATGCGGCGCGGCGCTGCTTTCGGCGCTGCAGATTCTGGTGTCCTCCTATTATGCGCCCGCGGATTTATCACGAACTTTTCTATTCTTCAACTTTCGCTCTAATTACGAGTGAAGAAAAAATCAACGAAACCCTCCATCGTACGCCAATTTATTTTTTATTGACGAATTATCGCTTTCACCTTATTCTGCTTTCATGCTCCTTGCACACCTTTCTTACGTTCTTGAGTATTTTTCTCTGTTTTATTCGTAACGGTAAAGGGTTGTGTGACTCTAAACTCGTATGGCTTATCTTATGTATACATTAATCCGAAGAGACTCGATTTAAAAAGTATGAGCGGCGAATTGCTCTTGATATCCATAAAAGCCACAGGCACTTCTTTGATTTCTTTCCTTAGCGCGTACGAATTTGATTTGTTTCTTATTGTGTGTATTTATATATATATATATATATATATATACATGAAAATATTTTCTTCGTGCAAGAATATTTTATTTGATTATGCGTTTTGTTCGAATAGCAATAAATGCGCATTATTTTGATATATACGGTTATCGTCTGAGATAAAAGAGCCAATCTTGTTTGTAATGATTATATATACAAAAGATTTATCGTGAAAATATGACATTTATTTTATATATAACTGTAGTGATTTTGTATTTGACGTATTTATCAACTATATTTTTAGAAAACCATAAAGAACAGTTTAAAGCTTTTTTTAAAAATAAGAAAAAACAATACTTTATAACTTTACGGATTATGTTTCTAATGTTGATGATTAATTAATAAATTTACAAAATAATTAGGTTAAATTAAATAGTAAGAAAATTTCTGTTATTAATAACTAAAATTAATAAATAATAATTATAAAGTATTCTGTTAAATAAACTATTCTCTGGATGATATTATATAACCAAATAGATCACAGATTCAAATAATTAATCTGAAAAATACATTGAAATGCATTGATGCAAGTATAATATTTTACTTCCAAGCATTGGCAAATAATCGTTTTATCACTAATATGTCTACAAATTTTATTTACAATAGATATTTTTTCCAATTTACGGGATTATGTATTGACCAATTTCTTGAATCGATTATTACATAATGTTAGGTCAATTAAAAATAATCTTCGTATATTTTCTCGCAAAAATGAATTTTAAATAAAAGATTTGAATGAAGTAATTCAGTATTTGATAAAAAATGTTATAAACTACCGATTTCGGTACTCTCAAAGCAATGATAATACGTTTTATTCGACGTGAATGCATCAAACGACTTGACTTGACTGTCATAATAATAAAGAGAGATGGATGGGTACGAGAATGAAGAAATAAGAACGAGAAGAGAAAGAGACAAAGAGACAAAGACAGACACAGAGAAAGAAAGAAGAACTGAAGAATGAAAAAATATGAATTCTGATGCCCAGTTAGCTTTACGCGTAATTTAATTTCAGCGCCTGTACGCGACCCTTGCGACACGTCGCTATTAAGCCCCTTCTCTTATACCAACGTGTCCATTTTCTGCTTTTTATAAATAGCTTGTGCGAATTAACTCGAGCATTTAACGTAGACGCAAAATTCCTTTTTGTAATCTTCTTTTGGCACTTTTAAATCCTACAGGTATTATATCCTGTAAAAATCCACGAGAAAAAAGGATATAAGATTCTCTTATTAAAAGTTTGATATTCAAATGTAAGCCGTCACACAATGTCGCTAAAAAATAATATTTGATAGTCCCATTCAATTAACAGGTGCTTATCTACATTTTTTGCGATATGTAACGTATAATTTAAGTTCAACACTTTTTCTACAGTGCATTAATTTATAACCAGAAATTAATAATAATAAAATTGATTATTCTGCTCGAAGAAGTTATTTAATATTTATGTCTAATACTTTTTCTAAAAGTTTAATGAAGTACATAAATGCCTGTTTAGCAATATCAATATATTGTAAGGACTTGTTAAAAAACGTTGTAAATATTTAGGATAAGCATTTTAATAATATGAGTAAAGCATATTATATTAATGCAGTTATTATACGATACCGAAACAAAATAGCACTAAGAAGTGTATTGAAATACCGATACAGTATTAAATATCCTTTATAACAACAAATATTAATTTTACTTCTGCTTTATGAGTCTTTTATCTTATTATATAAGTCATCATTATAGTATTTTATAAATAACATTCTTTTTCATTATCTTGATTTTTTTATATTATTAATTTTTTTATATTTTATATTGTTTATATTTTCAATATTTATTTCTTGAGATAAATGAAAAATTTAAAGCTTTAGATTACGAAGTTTTCATTAATTTTTGCAGATAATTTGTACATAATAAATAATTTAAAAAAATTTTTCATTTTCAATTTTTAAAAATTAAATGTTTCCTTTAGTTATCAAAGCTAAAATATATAAAAAAAAAAATATATATATATATGTTTAACATCTTTAAAGTTATTCTAGAATGAAATACTTCAAGTAGGTAAGTGATACAGGAAAGTTTTTGCTAGATGTGCACATATCATTTCAGTAAAATTTTGTTTTATAAAACTTAAAGGTAAAGAACTTCCAATGATTTTTGCTGCGTTATCCATTCAAAAACTTAAATAGACTGAAAGTCTTATTCGACGATTCCCTAACTTTTCTCAAATGCTGATATCAATACGAAATTAAAATTAAAAACAAGTAAATTTGATAAAACCTGTTTAAGTCTAAAATATACATACTTGAGGTAGAGCTAAAAAAATTCGTAAAATAGTCTATGCTTGTTCGATTAGTTTTTGGTTACGATTAATAAGCTCTCGTAAATATCAGTAGGACGTCTCTATCATAAGTAGGCAAGACAAAAGCCCCAGGTGACATATTGAAATATTCGTGTCACAGTGCGAATCTTGCACACAATTGCAGGAGAATTTGCTCATAAGTACTTTACAACTAGTGATTATATCTGTGATGAAAAGCACTTGAGTGCGAAAATGCGAATTCTGAAGAGATGCTGAAATCCGCTCAAGTCGTCTGTTGCGCGTTTGATGGACAACCTCTGTACCGGTGCTTGCCACAGAAACAAACGAAGGCGCTTACCGTGTGCACAGACGATCCACGGAGAGAGAGGATACAAAGAGAGCATCAGCTGTTTATAACGCGCATCGCACAATATCTTTGTAACCCGTTGCCGTAGTGGCCACTGCAAATTTTTGTCGATTATCAACGAACGTAGGAAAACCGTACGTGGAAAGGAACTCCTTTCATCGATCCGTTTCTGCTTCCACTTCCCGACAGATTTCACGCCTCGGTACCCCCGTTAGTCCCATAATTACGTAAGCTCTTGTCAATTTTCTAATCTTGTACGATTTGCATAAATGAACACGAGGGAAATGCAGGAAACGGACCTTGGCTACGTGAATCACTCGAGCAATATTGTCTCTGACTCAGAATATAATGACATATTACATATGTATAGATTTGTGCGTATAGATGAGCACAATTCATGCTAATACCTTATTGCGATTTCGCGTACTAATGCATTAATCTACCCCCTTATGGTTGTTGAATCAAAAGAAATACATTTTCGAGGTCTGAGCATTCACAGAGCATTCACATTTTCGCGTACAGAGCTGAAAAATAAACTAGTAATAAATAGTCATTATTAATCAATGTTTTTAAAGCTGCGTTAGTCATTAAATGCTAAATAAGTGTCTAAAATATGTTATCAGTCTTCTAGTGAGATATACTTTATAATTGAGTGAAGTTGCAAATGAAACGTGCGATACATCAATGTCTAAATCGATGGATGACTTGTATATTCGTGATATTCACGATCCAAGAAAAAGAACGTATGTAAATATCACTTTGATGATACTGATAGTTTATTAATATAACTTAACTGTCATTTAAATGATATTTTATCGTAAATGATCGAGTGTGTAAATAATAACCCGCCAAGTTACAATTTGAAAGTCATATCGCTACTCAAGTTTGTCGAAGTTCTGATTAATTGTTCGCTTAATAACCAAAAGAAAAAAATAAAATTCATACGAACAATTTCAGCGGTCTGTTTTTAATCTGATTTCCAAACGTTATATAAACACATTTTTTCGATCGCTATATTCCAAACGTTGAAAGTATAAAGCGACAAAAAGAATACAAATTTTTTTCAAGAAAGATAGAACTTTGCGTAAACCACTTTAAAATTTTGACCAGGAATAGAAATTTTATCCAGAATTTTTTAAGCTAAAAACAATTTATTATGGCTTGACGACTTTTCACGATATGATAATCCAAGGAAAATTTTTTTATATATTAGTATTGTCGATGAAATTGTAATTATTGAAAAGAATATCGAAATTAATTTCTTTTTCCAATTAGCTATTCAATAAAATATATAATTTGTCAAAATCTTAACAAAAACAAAAAATTATTATAAAATACTAATACCAAAAATGCTAATTTTGCTGAAGCATTCGAATGGTCTAAACCAATATATATATCAACCTAATATCTATGGCCTATATCATACATTACTACAAAGTATAAGGTTCCCGTACTGGATCTCTTGAATTCAATTTCGTTTGCAAAACGAAACTAGCTTTCCTTGCGTTTCCATCTTGTATATGTTCAAACGCACAAGAGTATAAATACACGTCTATTTATGTGTGTGTGTGTGTGTGCCCGCGCGCGCGAGTGGATAAGTAATCTTTTATTTTTATGTGCTGCATTCGGTGCTTTTTTATCTCTCTTATAGATATCATTTACAAAGACTTTGCTTCCATATATATGAGAAGGGTTTGAACATTCGCTTATTCTAGCGTCGCCGTCAGAAAGAAGGTGCAAACATGCGCATTCCACCCCTCCAATTGCGCAGTATAACTTGAACAAAAAGAAAAATACAACTCTCGATATTTTTCCTTTTTTCCTTTGATATTGGCCAATGAAAATTCAACAACACGGATTTTTTTTAAAATGACCACTTAGTCTGTATCATATTTTCCATGTTATAAAAAAACTAAAAAACGTATGATTTCTAAATCAAAGTGTAAGAATTATTAAATGAAAATTACATAGTTCATTGAATACAGAGCAAATGTCAACTACAGTGACTTAAAACAATAAGAAATTCGTCCTTCTGTCTTTATTTTTTTCAAATCTTTTACTTTTACAAATGATATAATATATAAATATATACACAAAAATTATCCTACAATATATACTATTAAAAAATACAAGTATTTACAATTATCTTGTATGAAATTTTGATAGAAATATGTATACAAATTTACAAAATGCTGTAGTATATTAACAATTAAAATTATTAAATAATATCATGTACAATATACCCGTAAAATAGTTTCTCTTTGCCAACTTTCAATGTTTTCTTGTAGATTTATTATTTCCGACATATTTATAGGAAGAAGATCACATACTTTTTGACAACTGAACTGGGAATTCGAAATATTGCACATCCACTATTAACTTTTTCTTAAGTTTTTAGAGCTTATATCACTTATATCGGTAAAAATATTCTTTCTATTTTAAGTATCTATTACTTACACACTATTGTTATTATATAAAATGAATTATACTTAGAATTAATACTTGATTTTAATATATATATATATATCTATATATATTAAAAATATATTATAAAAATTATATATATATATATATATATATATTAATGAAATAGTAACCCGATAAAATAAATTTGATCGAATATTTACTTTATTTCAAGAACAATTAGCTATCATATTTACTAATCTTAATTTTTTTTATTATTTTAGTTCATCAAATCATAAAAGCGAGGAGAAATTTTTATAAAAAGAAAATTCACACATATTCCGAAAATTAATGTCAGTATGTTAAATATGACACCATTTTGGAATTTCATATTTTTAAAGTCAAAAATTTAGCATCCTGGTCAGTCATAATTTCCCACCGAAGCATTAATTAATAATATTACAATCTTAAAGAATATCCAAATATAAAAAAAGTAATAATAATATTACCATTATTACTTTATTATTTTACTCCTATTATTCTTTTTAAATATAATTAAATATATATCATTATAATGAGTATTATTCGCTAATTTTTACAACTTAAAAATTTATCAAAATTTCATCTATTATCTAATATTTATTGAACATATGCGTTCAATAACGCTACCTCTTTTAATTTATTATTATTTTTGAACTAAATATTTATCTAAATAACTACACATCTTGATTTATTTATTATTATTACATTTTATTAAATAAAATTTTTAATAATTCCATGTAATAAATAAACGTGGCTTTCCTTCAGTTTGATTTAAATTTAAATATATTTCTATTTAACAGATTTTAGAATAAACTAAGCCTAAGAAAGTCAGTTTATAGCTGCTTTTACGAGGTATTTCATAACATGCGAATCTTTAAAAATATTTTGATATGATGTGAGAATAAAATAAAACTACTCTATTATGAGTAAATATAAAAAATTAAAAATTTTGAAAAAAGTCATTTCCTTCTAAAATGATTTAGATATTTAATGCAATTAACACAAAAGTTTGAGAAATATTTTAATTGTATATATTTTCTAATAATAAAAAGTAAAAGAGATTTGTAGAAAGTTCTTGCAGATAAAAATACTACAACAAATAAGATGTGAGCTTTGCATACTTTTTAATTCTATTAATATTAAAATAATTCTAAGCTAACCGATACTGGCTTTATCAGCCTAGAGCTTACAATTATCGAAATATAGAAAAAAATTCGTTCTTAATACCAACTTCTATAATAACTTAATGAATTGGAATAAATTGTTTTTCTAAAATTATACTGAGAAAATAATTTAACGATAGATAGTAGTTTATAAAATATCAAATATGCAATTTTACTAATATTCGGAGATTTGAGTTAATGTAACTTTTCAAAATGAATATTAAATATCGGCGTTACTCAAAATTACTTTATTATAAATCTATGCACACGGAAGGGTGCTTGAGTCATTGAAGCGAACAAAGTTCTGTTGTTCGCATTCGCTGGTGTGGCTCTTGTTGCTCGTCTTCCTCATGAAAGACTTTTAGAATCCCTGGATTCTTCTTCCAAAGCAACGGTTTGAAAATTGATCGGTGATGGGTCTTAAAAGCCCAACATTCAATCGTCTAAAAGTAGAGTGAAATATTAATCGTGTAAACACACATCGCCGTAAATGCGTTTAGTTGACGTAGAGTACCGCCAATTCAGAAACGTCAATATTCGCTTTCGTATGACCCATCACGCGCCTGCGCTTCCCGGCGCCTCTTGTGATAATCATTCGCTCAAAAATGGCGCCATCAAAGGCTGCTCGGTGACCGAAGCACCACTCCGCCGCTTTCATAACTCAAAGAGCGGCCGGACGAAGCCGAGACCTCGAGATTAGTTTGCCGCCACCAGGGGTTGGGGCATTCGTACTAGTACACACGAGTCGAGGTTCCAAAACAAGAGAGCGAGAAAGCGAGAGAGAGAGAGAGAAAGCCGAAACCGCTCGACAGGGTCCCCACGTATAGAAGGCCGCATTGTTAGGCAGCGCGACGACTGTCGCTGCCGTCTTCAAACGAAGAGAGAAGCCCTAACCCGAGTCGAGTGGCTCGCGCCCATCAAACTTTCGGATAACAAGCCTCGCTATGTCCGGCTCTTCGTTATAACTCACCCGAGCAAGACATCGTATCCTCGAATTCGCTCGATACTCATTCGTACTGATGAACGCCTGGTTCTCTCGCGAGATCCAGAGGATACGTAGCACTGATAAGCTACTTGATAGTCCTAATTCTGAGTAAGGGAGGATATTGTCAACTGCCGATTTATATTTTACGTTGGTCCTGATCAACGTCCGATTTTATCTGCTTTTGAAAAAATACGAAAAACAAGTTGAAAGCTTTCGTGCAATTGTCGAAACTCGTCTTAGCCATTTTTACGCTACATTTTAGCGCTTTCAATCACGACTTTTCCTCTTTTCTTTTTTTAGTTACTGAAACTGATGTTTACTGCAATGCGATTTAAAAAACTGTCTAACATCGTCATGTGTAACGGATCGTATAAATTATTACTGTCAGATTCGTACTTTCGTAAATACTTTTATGCAATATATACGCGTGAAAATTTGGTGCCGTAAATGTCACATTAGCCTTAAAATCGAAACGGCAAATATATTGTCTAGTATTTTTAATTTACAAATATTAGGTTTATTGTTTAAACTGCATAAAATTAAGGGATTTCTTTAAATTGCATTATTATCAAATTTTGACAACATTTTATATAGTTGGCAATTGTTTTAAATTCATATTCATTAAAGAAACATGGTTCAATTAAAACTTTATAAAACAGTTTTTGATTTGCTATTCATGAATATGATGAGTCCTATGAAAAAATATGAGAGGCAAAAATTTATAAAACTTTCTAATCGATATTTTTATTATTATCGATAGAATAATTAAATAATATTCGTGTGTTAAGTAGACTGCGTTACATAGTCCGATACTATGGACTTAAAATATGCACGTAAAAACGTTAATTAATTACTAAGTTTTTTGAAGTTATAAAAAATAAATATATCACAGATGATAAAAAATGTAAATAAAAGTATCTGATTTCAAACAGTTTTTCTAAATTAAAAACTTCAGTAAAAGGAATCTTTTTATTTTATGATAAAGAAACATCGTTGTTTTAAATTGAAGAGAATGAGCAACACGTGTAATTTGATAAGATGTTTCATGTTATAAAACAAATTTCTTAAAATTTTTGTATATTATTTTAGTTATTATCAACTTACAATGAAAAAGTATAAATGTTTTATACAGAAGAAATTTTCAAAGAAACATTAAAAAATCGTGAGAATATAATACTAAATACTAATTTGAATCGCTAATTTGATTTATTTTAAAGTATAAAACTATTTCAATATAATTAATGTTTTAAATAAAAAAACAAATATTATTGTCTTTTTAAAATTTTTTTAAATACAAATTTATACGGAAAAAATATGTAATTTTAAAGCTGCTTTTTGACGTTAGTATTTGAAACTGTTGAGCCGTGTAAAATTTTCATAAAAAATCATATTCAATTTTTTTGCTATAAAATAATGAAAGATATGTATCTTTTGAGTTTTACATAAACTTTTACGTAAATATCACGATTTAGAAAGTAGTAAAAAGGGATAGTAGGTATAACTTTTGAACGTTCTTATCATTCTTGTATCTTTTGCTAGTCAATGAAAAGGTGTATAACTTTCCATAGTGTAAGAAATAAAAGTTTTTCGTAGTCATAAATTACAAAACACTTTTGTTACATATGTTTCGTTACATCACAAAATATAAACTATTTCATGACTTTAGAAATATTGTTTGGTTTATACACGCATGTAAATGCACACATGCGTGTAAAATCTCGGTTTGAAGCTTCCAGGTTATGACTTCCATCATAGAATATTTATGTTCTAGTCAACAATCAACTATAATAGACCATATAAGCATTATTTTACTTTTTTATACTAATCCAATATAATAATATAATAAATATTATATTTATTACAAGTTTTAAAAACTTAATTAAAAAATTAATTTTACAAATTATTCAAATTTATAGAAAATATTTAAATCTAACTATTTTAGTGAACTTTAAAATACATTAGTGTTTGTAAATTTATTTAATATCAATAAAAAATTTATTACATACCATTATTTCTAAAATATATTGCTATATAACATAATATATTTTATAATATATTTCATTATATATTGACATAACATATTTTATAATATATTTCATTACGCACGGTAATAATATAATACATATTCAGGATTTATTAATAGTCGTAACAAAAGTAATACATCATAATATTTAATTAATATTTTCTTACATTTACGGTTTATTAAATATTAAGTAATATTTCCAATATTAATTAAATCTCTATTAGTGTAGTATTTTTAAAAATATTATCTAATTATAATATTTTATTTGTATACTTTTTGCAATTATCAGAAATATATGAGAATAACGAAATAATTAAGACCTTATATAACTTACAAACAATTTAAAAAATGAAAAAAAATTACATTTTTGATATTTATATCTTAATATATTCGAAAATATTGTAATATATATTAATCAATTATATTCAATATTTTTTACAAAAAAGTATAAAAATAATTTATAGATTGAACTTATTCTGACGAAACTATAACAAAAACGAAATGAACATAATGTAATATTTACTTGCTCTTTGAAAAAAAAAATACATTATTTAAATAAATAACACATTTATACTTAGCACGAAGTCTATTTCTGCAACTTTATACTTATTATAAAATATAAAATTATTGTAATGTTTTCTAAATTTAATTTTTTATTAAAAAATTTCATTTATATCCTAAAAGAGAACTTTTTTAAATAATTTCGTAATTTTATCAGATATACAAAGTTTATGCTTTATAAATATACCTGTCCATTATTAACCTTTTCTTTTGAAAAAAAAAACGGATCAATGTCCGTTTATATGAAAAATCTCGACGATAATTGTATCTTCTATATTCGTATTCATTCATTATTTAATATTTTTATGCGTATATGTATTTTACAAAGTCATTTCAGATACATTTTGATATTTACAAATATATAGCCTAGTACATTACATTATATAATGCATCTATCAAATATGCTAGCTTTTAACAAGATTCTTAGCTATAAGTGAGTATAATTATAATTCAAGTTAATATTAATATCAATAGTTTCTGAAAATCTGTTGAAATATATGTTTACTTTTTTATTATTTAAGTGATATTTATACTCTGCATTATCTTAAGAGTATGTTTTTGGCTCGGATCTTTAATTGATTGATTTTAATTAAAAATTACTTTGACTTATATGGATATGAAAATTAACGTGATCTTTTTAAGCCACGAATCTTCTACTGCAGAAAACCATAAGCAAGTTGTTCAATAATTCTATAAATGCGATTGGAAAAAAGTTTTAAAAACTCTTGTCACGAGTTCGGTTTTATATAGCCATTTCTGAAAAGTTAGTTTCATTTGTATTTAAAAAATCGTTGAGATATTCTTCAAAGTGTATTCCAATGAAATATTAATAGTTCGCACAATGTAAGTGATTTTTAGTGTATCCAAAAAATTCAACTTCCTTGTTAGCGAGAAACAATTACGGTATTGAAATGTGACTTGCACATTCCTAAAATTCCCAGAGCCAATAATGCTCTTTTTCAGACTCTTGAAATTTCGCGCCACATTTAACGTCGCTGATTAGTTGCGTTTATCTTTACGAGGGAAATCGCTCGAGTCTCATAAACATCCTACCTCGGTAAAAACATAATTCCCCATTATCAGTGTATCAATGTACTTATCTCATGAAAGCAGCCGCACCAAAGATGAGAACAACATTTTTAATGCCTGACTTGAAGTTGGTGCGCGTAAGAAAATCCAAGCCCCGTCGAGCCGGACACGCGCAAAGTGGAGCTCTTTACTCTTGGCGCATAAACCGTTTCTCGTAAATTAGCGATTAACGTTGCGTTCGCGCTTGGTAATATTTCCCCGTTCCTCGCTCTTCATCTGAAAAGCTATGCCGCTACAACGGGTTGCAACGAAAGAAACGAAAGAAGTTTGGCCGCCACCATAAATCCCTCGATCGACAGTAGGCACTGCTACAACCCCGCCGGTACGCATTATAGCGCGGCCAACGTCAGCCGTGCTATACAAAGTATCGCATCGCGTACCAACACCCGCTGATGCGTGTGGTCTAGTCCACGGAACACCAGAATTCCTGGCTTCTATTATCAAGCTTAACGAACATTTCGAGCTTACGCACAGGCCACCGCAATTGTATTCCCTTCGTTGACAGTGTACAGCGGAAAGCCTTTGAGATTGGATCGTACGATGCGCGAGGCAATGAAATCGATGAGTGCAGGTAGCGGGTGGAGATGGGCACCACGTTGGCGATCACTGGCCCAATTAATACAGATTAAGTGAGGACCACGGATTAGCCTAGGACTCGTAGAAGCCACGCAATTTCCCAGCGTGTGCAGCAACAAATAAGCGAGCTGGATGTCACAGTTGCTAAATGATACGAAATGAAGCACCATTTTGCTTTTCGTACCACATCTAATACAAAGCGGATCTTTGCGCTTGATAATTAACTTGGATCCTAGCGTGCGCTCTTTGAGTGATCCAGACTTTACTTCGTGAAGGATCTGCAATTTTATTCTGTTTATGCGAGCAAGACTTTCTTTAGCTTTGTTTCACTCTTTTAATGGAGCTGTTATCTGTTGTGAAATTTACGTCTAAGTTTTCCGGCAATAATATAGTTGAAATATGAAATTTATTAAAATTCTCTTGTGCTAAGATATTGAGAATTTTTTAATATAACTTTCAGTGAAAAATGGCTAAAATAATTAAAGTTTAAACTTGAAGATAAATATTATGATTGACCAGTAATCGGAAAATTGATGCTTTCAAAAGATCTGTCAACCCAGAGCTCTCTTCCTTGCTTTTTAATTTTAAAATCTTTTTCAAAGATTTCTTAAGAATTTTCGCGCGGAAACTTATATTCCGAGAAATTCTAAATTTAAAGATTTGATTTAATTCTTTTAAAAAAACAAGTTTTATGTTTTTACTTATTCTTTTTACTTGTTTAATTCTTAATGGAAGCATATTATCTTTGTAGCTATAACTTTAAAAATAATATATATTTTTTATAGCTATCACTCAATGTAATTTCAGTAGAAAAAAAAATAAATTGTTTAAAAAGTGAATTGCTTGTCTTTATGAATTAGCGATTAATGTTTTTAAAATTATTTTGTGATCTTTCTTCAATGAACGTGAAATAAAAAGTAATAGATACACTAACAGGATGTATGACATCATTTCTCCGTTATTTGCAGAACGTGTTTTTTATTGTAATAGATTTTAATAATGATGAAAGCAAATATTTTATATAATATATCCTTTAGAACATAATTATCGTTTCTAACATAAATTATGTTAGTTTAAAATTAAATTTTAATCAGAACAAACCTTAATTAATATAAAATTATTAATATATAATATAAAAATTCTTGAATACCTGAACTTGTAATAAAAGTTTTTTTAATCGCACATAATAAACTGTAAATAAAAGTTTACATACTAAATTTTATCTGAAAAACTAAAATAATTCTGTAAATAAATTCTATTTCATTGTAACGGATTGAACGATTAAAAGATAATGCAGATAAATTAAAACTACAATGCTACATATTGTGTTCCCAGAAAGAAACATAAGGTAATATTATTTTTATGTTACCAAAATATTCTAAAATTTACAAGCAAAGCAAAGAGAATCTTCAGCCCGGCAGTTCGGAGGATCTTAACACTGCGGCAACCAACATCGTTACTAATATTCATTACACGCAACTGTCGGTACCGCTGCTACCCTTACTTGCGCTTTCTCTCTCGCTTTGCCATCAGAGCAATTGTCACCAGCACTGGAGAACCGCAACAATAATGCCCCAACGACTTTGAGCTTCTCGCTATATCTCATACTTGTTCATTCCACCTGGACTTTATTTATAGTCAGATCTGTAATTAGTGTTTAACAATTTAAATTTATTGTGAAAAAATCTTTTAATTTTTATTATTAATTAAAATGTAAAATCAAAAATACTTTAAGTAAATTGAAGAGAAATAAAAAAATGTGATATCAAAAATACATTTGCATGATATAATGATTTCTATAGAATGCAATTTATTTTCTATGTCCATAAGTTAATATTTTATTTAAATATACAAATATTTATTTAAAAGTTAAAATAATTAATTTATTTCACATACTGCAAAAATTTAATTATTAGTTTATTTAATTCGTTATTTTATTCAATTTATAGTATATTAATCTATTATTTCGTAGCTCAAACAATTTTTCCTACATTACTATATCGTATTAATAGCAACAAATTGAGAAGATATTATTTATTACATTATCTCAATATTTCACACTATTTTAAATTTTATTATAATTTACTTATAAAATATTGAAAAGTGCAACTGAGTTCTAATTTTATTTTATGGGTATTTTAGCTCGACTTAGTGTAGAATCAGAATTCAGAATTTCTTAGGTGTAAGTTTCTTTTTAAGTCAAAACAGGTGCGTAATTATATTAACATGCGAATAATCGAGACAAGAGAGTACATGAGTTTCAAGTTCATGATTAATTCAACAGTTAACACTCAATGCTCAACCAAAGAAAATACACATACAAAATCCAAACTCATTTATTAGGTGCATAATATTGACTTGAATTACGAGAAATTCATAGAATTATCCAATACACGACTATTAAAGTGCAGACAACGTACATATTCGTACTTCATTATTCATTCAAATATGACACTGCAATATGTTTTAAACTAGGCTCTTAAAATTATATAAAAAATTCAAATAATTTGTTAATCCTCATTTTTTAAGATTTAATTTTGTATATTAAAAAATATTTTTACAAATTCATTCATAAATACTTTATATAAATTTTCTATTTGTTAATATCATAAAAGATGCAATGAATTTCCTAGAACTAAAAATATTTCATGATTACGAATTTCATTTTACGTTATATATAATGTTATAATTGTCATAAATTATATATATTCAAATATGTTTTCGTCTTGAACATAATTTTTTAATTTCCAATGCATATTTTCTCGAATAGAAATACTTTAAAGTTAATGTCATCAATAGTGCTTTACAAACTCATCAATTATTTTAAGTTGAGAACTGATCAACTGATGCTGAACCAATTGAATAAGCAATAATTCGAATTAATTTAAATTACAAAAGAGAAAATTTTTCATCACAAGAAGTATGTATTTTACTCAACTCCTTTAACATATGTAAATTAACAATATTGAACAGTAAAATGATGAAACCAAATAATCTATTTCAACATTTTTTACCAATTTTCTAAATAATTACAATTGTTGTTTGGTTAATTTCAGATATTAAACTTAATTTTGTTACAATCTATTTTTTTAAATTTATAACTTTTCAAAAATATTTAAGAAAAGGTACTTTTTACAAAAATCATTTTCGTGTTTTTAAAATTTTTTGTTTAAGAAATTGTTAAATAAATGCAGTATTTAATACTCTTATTTGAATAAAATTAACTTCATCATTATTTTATGAGTTGATTCGATGAACGTTGAATTGTAGGGTCATTAATAATATTAAATATTGGCGTTTTAAAACTTTGATTTGTCAGGTAAAAAATGTAAATTAAAAATGATGTAATTGCTGATTGCTTAAAAGAGGAATAAAGTCATTTATACAGCTACTCACAATACATAATTAACGTTTATATTTGAAAATGAGATTCAAATTTATCGAAACCTAATAAATGCAATCATCATTCATAAATGTTTTTATAATAATATTATTTATAATTGTTTATTAAATTTAAATATATAAAAATTTAATGATAGAAATATAAAATAAATTTATAATAAATTGCTTATATATTTTATACTTATCTGCAATTAGATATATTTTATTTTCAGTATAAAAGAAAAATTAAAAAGACTAAAATAAAGCACATAATCACCTACATAAGCGCAGATATACAGTGAAGATACAAGTCGTAAATATTATTACATGTCTCCCACATTAAAGCGACTATTTCTTTCTTCCTATCTTTCTCTCTTTCCCTATTTTCCATACATAATACGGTGACATGACAACGTCATTATCTAAAAAAAGGAAAAAAAAAGGTTGAAGATAAAACTAGATAGTAAGAAAAAAATAGTTCATGGTCTACACTGTCTAAATTATGCAAACCATCAGGGTTGTGTCAGTGACAAAACAAGTGCATCAATATATAATAGTATCGCATTCACAAAAGAGATGAAAAGGAAAATTCGCGAAAGAAGAAAGGTAGAGAGAAAAATAGAGAAAGAAGGAAGAAGAAGAATTTATAGAGTTTAAATTGCTATTTATATGAGTTTAAATGTACGTAATTCATTGATTTGGCGCTTTAATTTAATTTTAACAGACTTTAAGCTGATTGTATATCGAATAGTATTCTTAAAATAAGTTATTATTTTTAATTACTTTCACTCATTCCTTAAATAAAAGACAGATAAATAATTCAGCTTCTTTAAATTATAATTATCCATAAAATATTGAGTTCGTTACAAAAATTAAATTACGAATTTATATTGACGAATTCACCACAAAAATATAAAATTATTGTCAATACGAGGAAAAAATATTAGAAATGATTTTTATCAAATATAAATAGCTATTGGGTCTAGAAAATTAAAAATCGAGAAAACCATAAATATCTAAAGTACAATATTTCACATATTTAAAAATATTTTTCAATAAATTATATTTTTATCAACATTTATTTTATAATAATAAAAAATTGAAATATAATTAGTTTAAGTTATCGTTTAAAATAATTTAATTTCAAGGGATAGAACACAATAATATTTGCATAAAATAAAAAAAAAATTTTTCACATAAATAGTGTGTGAATACCTTAAAAGTAAGAAATAATTTATTTTATACAGAAAATTTTCTTATAAAGCAAGAGGGCCAAACGTTCGCAGTTAGTGAGCACATATAATCAGAAAAAGTGCACATATTTAGAAACCTGATTTTCTTCGCAAACTTATTCATAAATATTAACTTTTAAAAAAAATTTTAAATTATGTAATTAGACTTTTTAAATAAAAAATATTCTCATAGCGCAGTATAGTCCTGAAAACTACGTTATGCATCGATGATATGATACTTGTTTTGCTTTTACGACCAATGAATTCGATAGTTGTTCTTTTCTCTTTTAAATATTTCTATAATTTATATTTAAGTTTGTAAATTATATGTGATGTGAAATAAAAAGAGAATTTTGAAACAGGAGGATATCGAATTATTTAAAGTGGTTGTATTTGAAGCTGAAATTGCAGCTTACATAAAAACGAATTAAACATAATTTTCTTTAAAATAATAATTTATATCTTAAATAAAAAGAAATAAACTCCTGGTAAGCAGTTCTTCAGCGAGTTTTGTTTCATTGTCGTAGATAAAAGTCGTTCCCAAAGATATACTTGCTTTATAAATACAGTTTCACAAGAGAATACAAAACTAAACTTCTCAAGATATCCCACGGACTTTTACTCTAAAAACCTAAAGTCTCTGACTAAAAATATGCCTCTAAAAATTTAATAAATCCGACTACAAAATCCCTCTAAAATTCTCTCAGTGCATAATGGGTAAGAATGAGGGAAAGAGAGATAAAAGGAGATAGAAGTAGCTCGACATTCGAGAGTCTTGGTTGGAAAATATCACGCGCACGCTGTCGTAGAAAGAGAGTAAACCAGCAAGAAACTGGTGCAGACTGCAGTCCACGTAGCGTGTGAGGCACAGGTGAGGAAATAGCGTAAAAAGAAAGAACGAAGAGGAAGAGCAAAAAGGAAAGCAGAAGCAGACAGCAGCACGGCTATTTCTCCGTGAAAACGACGCCGAAGGATTTCAGGGGCAGAGGGGGCAACTGCCTAAGTAAAGCGCTTTTTTGGCACGAGGATCAAGAAATAGAAAGAAAAAGGCGAAAAAAGTTACGAAAAGAAAAAGAACAGGCCTATCGCGATAAAAGGCGGTCTTTCGGGGGGATGGAAATGTGCTACGATTCGTTCTTTTATCGATCTTTTTACTAGAGCAACTTTCCTTGCTGCGTTTTTCTTCTCTTTGGCTTTTTGGTTTTTTACTCTGTTTTTTATGCTTCTTTGTTTGTTGTGGCTTTTTTTATTAATAAGGAGTTAAAATATGACCGGAAGTTTTAGGAATCTAGAATTAAATTTGGAAGAATTCACACGACAAGGGCAACTTCCGAATTTTTCGTTGATGTATTATCCTGGGACTTGATCGATAATGCTAAATGTCCTTAGACGTAATGTTTGCTAAGTATAACAAAAACGAATAAAATTCGTATTGATATAATTTTATTTTACTTTTCCATTTTTAATTAAACTACTGTTGACTTTAAACCAGGAAAAGTCAAGTTTTCGCGAATAAACTATGAAACTTTGTATTATATTAGTCAAAGTTTTGATAGGATCTGTAGTCAAAACTTATTTAATTGATTTAGAATTAAAGATGGTTGACTGTCAAATTATTAATGTATATTAAATAACATATACATTATATGATATCGTAAAGATTAGCCGATTGCGTAGAAATAAAAAAATATAAAAATATGAATATAAAAGTGCTTAAAATATTTTTATGTCTGGATAAAAAGTTTGTAAACTTTTAATATTACATTATCTGATTTTTATAAAGATTCTTGTCACCTTCTTAATTGAAGCCTAAAGCAATTTCTACGACAATTTTTGTGTGCTACAAAGGATATGCGAGAGAATATTTTAAAAAATTCCGATTTTTAAATACTAATTATAATCAAAGAGGATATCTTAAATTACTAATGTATTTATTACTAGATAGTTACCTTCATAGTGGACCCAAAGGCTGAACAATTTTAGTAATATAATTGTTTAGTTACAGTCTATAAATATTTCTGTGATTCTCTAATTTACTATCTTCTCTCATATCTTTCATATTATTTTCTAACTTTATAATGTGAAGTTATCACATTCTATATTGAATTTATGAAAATTTATAACGTCTATTTACATGCGTAATTTTGTATATTAGTATTATTCTAATACAAAAACTACTATAAGTCTACATGTTTTTGCAAACATGCTTCATTACAATAATAATTGTAACCATTTACGAAAATTATGTAAATATTATTCATATTAAATTAACATACTCAAATTCGGTATAATTTCAACTGTTCAAATGGATGTCAGTATTATGTAACTACTTTAATGACTCTCACGTTTCAATTTAACATTCCAAATATATACAATCAGCTTAGGTGTTATTTTAGCGAAAACGGGGAATCTGTTTAGTCTTGAAAATTAATCGTATTTTGGTCAATTCACCTTATAACTACATAACTCACTCACATCTTGCGTGTAAATATAGAAATAATAGTCTTTAAGTTACAAATAATAAAATTGTGTTATTTAATAGATTTTATAAAACATACATAAATATTTTTTATAAAAGATAATAATTCAATAATCATCTGAAACTTTTATTCTTATTATTTTTTAAAATAACGTTAAATACAAAAATATAATATAATATAATTATGTAATAAAAGTATCTCGATGAATTTATTTCAAATCTACCTTTAGTTTTATATTATAATTTTAAAATTTACTTAAGTAATTAAATCATTCGTTAAAAATCTTTTTACATTTTATTTGAGATGTGCTACAGCTATAAAAGTTTTTTAAAACTGAAAGTAGATAAAATTCAATTTTTTCCAGAATCTATTAATATATAAAAAATATTTCAAACTATGACCTCATTTAATTACATTTTTGGACTTTATTTTAAATATATCAATAATTTATGTTTCTAACTAATTCTTGCATAAGATGTTTAAATAAATTATATTAAAAACATGTTGATATATTTCAAAATCATAATATAATTGAAATTATTCTTATGACAAAATGCGAATAATAATATTGCATTATATGCTTCAATATTTTATGTTTAGAAAATCGCATACGTGTGTAGGTATAGCTAGTATAGTATAGTATAATAATATAGTATAGCAGTATATAGTATGAATAATTGATTTATATTTTCAATTACATACATACATGATATTATTATTTATTGAGATTTAAATAAAGTATTCTTATTAAGCTAGATTGTATGAATTACATAAACTGATTATTTACACTGTATTATTAATTAAACAGAATTTAAAATCAATTTTTATATAATGTTATGCAATTAATATTAAATATAGTAATATTTGTGAAATATAAGCGTCTTCAATTGTTTGTAATCTTTCACTTCAATTATTTTTTATTATATGTTTAACAAAATTTAACGTGGTAAATAATCTAAGAATAAAAAATGGGGAAGCTCTCGATATATATCACAGAGATCAATTTTTATCAGAAAAATATTATTAACTAAAATTTATTTCAACTATAAAACTGTAACTGTCTCCGGCCTATACTGTGAGAAAAACAGTCTATTTTAAAGATACATGCATCGAAAAATACATGTATCCGCAGATTGGAACACAGGCAAGTGCATAACACGAACAGTCACTTTGGAAGACTCACATTCAATTCAAAGTCTCTGAGTCAGAAAATATCCGAATTCATCGAACTTTCAAGCCCAAAAACGCTCACCCACCCACGTGATCACATGGGTTTTCCTTTGCATATAAGAGAGTGGAAAAGGAGAGAATGAGAGTATGTGTGAGGAATGCGCAAAATACACAAAACTTTCTGAAAAGTACATTGAGAATAAAGCATTGAAAAAGAAAGCGCATAAATTCCGCATGCAATCGACTCTCTATTCACGCGTAAAGTACCACCATCGTGCATCCGAAACCCAAAGTCCAAGCTTCCCACTGCTTGCGACACGCCACTCGAAAGTTAAAAAAAAAACGACAGCTCGCCCATCCCCCTGCATCGACGTCGTTGCAGCACTCGCGAAACTTTTCCGCCTATCCGCAAGCAACAGAGGGAGAGAGAGCGAACGGGGGTGGACCAAGCTATGAGGCGAAAAGCTTAGCCTTTGTCGTTACCGCGGTTGATTGGCGCCTGTCCAGACTATCGATAAATTTCCCAGCCAGCGGCGATGGGGATTAGATCGCGCGGCCCAGCAGACCGCATTCACCCGAGCGGATGCGGTTACTTCGACAATGCCTTTACCTCCCCCCGGCGTCGGCGACGTCGCAGCGGGACGGCGGTAGCGCCGGGCCGGTGCGTCCACCAACTTTGCTCTTTGTCCGGCCTGTCCTGCGTATGTGTCTCTTATCGTGCCGCTCGCGCCTCGCGTCTCTTGTACCAATTTTACGGCCCCAGTTTTATGAGCGGCGATTATTTTTTCGCGTGCCGCGCCGCTGCAGTTATAGATTCGGCCACCGTGACTTACGACATTCGTGCGCTGCGTGCATTACGTGCACATTACAAATAAATGAATTAGGGGCGAGGGAGAGAGAGAGAGAGAGGGAGAGGAAAAACGATAGTCTAACTTTTTAGGTATAGAGACGTGTCCGTACTACGCTTATCTCGCCCGTCCATCTGTGCTGCATCCATGTTTCTTTCGGAATAGGAACGGATTCTGGAGTAACAGAACAAATACAAATTTGATGAGCTATCCGGTGTGAAGGGTTACGAAAGCAGAATGATTCTTCTCACCGGCAGTTTCTTTGAAGTTGCCGATTTTATTACTGATTTTTGGAATTCTTCGTTTGGTTTGACCATTTCAAAGTTCAAATACCTTTGAGAATTCCTTGAATTTAGGAGTTATATTCTTTAAACGTTAATAAGTAGGATGAAGCCATCAAGTGTCTGACATTGGCGGAAGCTGTTTTATTAGTTTTAATCATCAAATATTCAAAGAAGTCGTAAATCAGTCTTTTTTATCGACACCCATTTTCTAGTATTTCTCTGCGGTGAAGTAAAATCTTCCAGTCTATCTCATTTTAAATCAAAAAAGATTTATAAAAGCTATAACCATCTACTTCAGTTTTATGGTAGTTACTTTGAACGTTTCTTAACTTTATTAGGTTCCACGTTTGTCTTTATAGCAGACAATACTCAACTCAACAGTTATTAAGTCAACTGTGGGATAAAATTTTAGTCTTCTTTTAAGCATTAATGTGAGGTTATGAATCAAATCAAACCTATATATATGTGTATGTATGTATATATATATATATCTCCAACTTTTATTGATGCACTGCAGGTTGATTAATAATTTACTGTAATTCTCATCAATATTTTCATATAATTATTATTACATTTGTATAATAATATACGTGTATATTATTAAATAATAAAATATCCAGGTTACTGAAAAAATATTGGATTTACAAAATTATACATAAATATTTTATGTTTATATAAAAAATGTTGAAACTTTTATAACAATTCAGAAATATATTCTTATTTAAATGTTTTAAGTTTTCTTTAAAATATAAAACGATATTTAATATATAATGATTGTATATATACATAGCTTGTGTGTATATATATATAATGGTTACATCTTTATTTGATAATTTTGTCGGGTTTTTAAACATTTATAGCTTTAATGAACAGATGATGAAGTTATTTCTAATAATTAATTTAATATAAGTATATTATTGATATAAATTTATATTTATTTTACTGTTTGTATTGATAATTATTTAATAAAAGACTACGATAAATTAACTAGAGTGAAGGTAGTCTCTATAAAAATAGAAGTTTACCTTAAAAGGTAATTCGTTCAAAAATATGTAGCGATAATTTTACTGTGAGAGATTTATAGGCCATACAAATTATTTTATGATGGCTAAAAATGAAAATAAGTCATAAAATTAATCAATTTTTTGGTGATTTGAAATGAATCAATCATGCATGAATATCATTAATCAAAGAAATTTAATATAATTTTACAGTTAATATAATACATGCTTAAAACATTGAATAAAAATAAATACGATAATAATAAGCATTTTTATATTGTTATCCACGCAATATAGCATTGATTTTATTATATTACTTTTATACTAATGGAGAATTAATAATTTTAATAAGATAAATAATTAACGGAATTCTCTTTCTCAAAAAAACAAAGCAAATAGAATGAAAAAGATCGAAGGCAGCGAACCCTCACATGATTTACAATCAAGCGGCGAATCAACATACGCGAGCGCATCACGAATGGCAGCGGATGCTTTATCTCATTCACGAACGCGAAAACTGCCCTGCATTTAAAATGAATTAAAGAACACTAAATAGACCATTGTCTATCGGCGAAAGCTTTCCGCGACCACACGCACTTGCGCTTGAACACGCACACATATCAGCGAAGCGATTCAAAGCGACGTCCTTTTTTCCATAGGCACACCGCTCTCCCTTGAACATCATCCTAGGCTCACCCCCACATCGCTCGTACCCTTTATTCCGTCAAAAATGGAATGAAGTTCTACGCTGTGAGTTGTTGCATGCGAGCGAGCGAGCGACATATCGCCGAAAAAGTCGGCCCGACCAAAACAAAGCCTCGGGACGCCGCTGCAGCTTTTTCCCCTCGAATCCGCTCTCTTTCGCCGAATATAATGTGCGCTTGGCCAATATACAGGCTGATATATGCAGGTAAAATATCGCACCGGAAAATCGCGACGAGAGTTCATGCATGTAAGCGCGTGCGAGATTGAAAATTAGTTGGGGGTGGTGTCGTACAATGAGTGCGATCGACAATGCGTTCGATTTGAATCGGAACGTCATGAAAATAATCACATCTAGCCACTTCAATTAATGGGTGGGAGAGCGGATCCGCGAGTATGCGGAGGCGATCAGCGATTACTGTTCCCCGAAATTTAACGGGTAAAGTTACGGCTACCGCTTCCGCTTGCCGCGAGATCAAGTGAAAGAGAGAGGGCGAGTTACGGCAGTGCCTGTTCAATCAGCCGCGACAAAGGCAAACACGCACGAAAGTGCATGTGCACGCAGTGAGCGCCATTACTGGAAAATTAATTGTCCCCCTTGCAATTGGAATGAAGCAGCTGGCCTCTGTCAACTTATCACTGACCCCCCTCATCACTCTCTCACTCTTTCCCTCTTTTTGATACTCTACGCACTCTTTGATTTCGTTCGTACGTGTGGATTGCACTCGAAATTTTCTGGAAATATCTATAGATTTAAAAAATTAGAAGTTTAGACTTATGTATTTTTTTAATTTTTTATAATTTTTTTCATTTAATAATCGTTCATTCGTTTATTCTGCTCATTATTAAGAATCTATACTATGCAAAATCTCGACATAATGAACAAATTCAATAAGATTTACATTTTTTATTTAAAAAAATGTACAGAACAAATTTTATATCAATTTTGTTTTATCTTTATTAATCGCATTACGGTAAATAAGAATATATATCTGAAGATATTTTGATTTTACAATCCTTAACGCTAAATAATATTTAAATAAAAATATTATTTTTTAATAATATTTTAATTAAATAAAATATTAAATATTTTTTATTTATGATTATTTGTTTAAACGATTTCTTATTTTGCGTTTTCTAAATTAAGTACCATGTAAGATTCACTTGGATTAAAATGTTAATCAAATCCCAATAAGCCATATTTCAGTATACACTCAACTAATTCGAACGAAAACTAAATTTTATCAGCTTCTTCTACCTTTCAATAGATCCTTGGATTGGATCTTTGTGCTATCACCTTAACTTCACGTATTATATAATTCATGAATTCTGATAAAAACTTTTACTGAACATGAAGTTTGAAAACGGATAGTTTTTAAAATATAGCACATCAATTAAATTTATACAGATACTTTTTTAAAGCTCCGATGAAGATATAATAAACTAAGTTATTATATATTTTCAGACGATTCTACAGGTACCATTTCCCAGAAGATTTGTACAGAGTCCTTTCATTTAGTTTCATATTGACTTGACGTCTCATGAGAGCTATATTCTCAATTGAGTGTTAAATTGCAATGTACACCTGCTCGAGTAAGATTTAATGAAGTAGAAAATTTACCTGCTTCAATCACAAATTATTCATTCAGTTGAGCATATTAATATTAATAAATTAAAAAACATACCACGATGTCTAAAAGTATATTGCTTTCGGATATTCTAATGATAATTGGCTTAAGCCTGTTAAAAAAATTATTTTTGCTTAAGATGCAGGATGATCGTTAATAATTAATATTTTATATCTCGAGTCTGCAATTATATGCACAGCTTCTTTGCTGTTTGGAATTTTTATATCTTATTTTATTAAATATTTTCATTAACTATATTTTTATAATATCCTTCAATTTTTTTCTTCATTTTTTAAAACACATATTTTACGTGTACATAAAACTACATTGTAAAGTTTAACGTAAAATATGCATAAACTGGAGATTTTCTTATTTTATCCATATTTTGTGTAAAATATTTAAAACTTTTTTTATAAATATATATGATATAATGTGCACTCAATTCAATAAAACCATCATTTTATTTTTACGGGAATAAGTAAAAACAAAATTATCTACATTAATCTAAAGTTAAAGTTACCAACACACATATGAATAACGCATTAAAAGAATTAAATAACGAATTAAGACAGAATCTTAATTAAAATAATAGTTTTTGTAGTATATTAGTTTTATCATTAATTAATAAATTGCATTTACAAATTTTTTTAATTTTAAAATCTTTAAATATAAACTTTTTATATTTTTCCTTTTTACTGTATTAATAATATTTATTTTGACAGGCCATATTGATTTTATAGGCTATTTTGCTTTTTTAATAAAAGAAATTTTAATCATACAAAATAATAGAGACAAAGTTATTAATATATTTTACTTCATATACGAGTGATATTATAGGAATTAAAAGTTCAATTTCGCTTTCATTAAAAAATTAAATTATAAAATATTGTATATAGTATGATAATTACGACTGTAATTTTTGCTGTATCTGATGATTAAGTAAAGAACACATATGGACTAGCTCTACTAAATTTTTAAATAAACAATTTATAAATAGATGACATAGTATTTTTAGATTTTGTTAAGCTTTTGATAAATCAGTAACTATATTTATCAAGTTCTGCTCATATTCTGTAAAATCTTATAAGTTGTAAGATCATAAGTAATAAATAAATGACTAAAAAATCTAAAATGCCAGTCACAGTTATATGATAATTACAAGAAGAATATTATCAATAATTATTATAAATCAATATAAATATTCTACGAATGAGGCATTAATTATTATGAAATGACTAATTTTGATATTTAAAACGAACTATCAATAGTACTCTAATCATAACTTTAATTTTAAAATGTAACTATAAATCTGTATAATAAAGTAAAGTAAAAAATGGCACGTCAATAGCAGATATCTACATTAAAGAAATTAGATTTACTGAACTGGATAGAAGGAATTTATTAAGTGAGGTCAGCAAAAGAGTCAATACAGTAAGACTGGATAAGATATTAGGAGGTATATACCATAAAAGATTCGACCAAAGATACATACTATCAAGTAATAAAGCCTTGACATATTTGATTAAGATTGCATTCCGAATTTCCTGAAATCCTTGATAAAGAAAGAGAGCTGTTTGTCAATGGTAATCGACAAGGTTCTTAGTGGTTAGTAAAACAGATCGCGATTAAATAATACACATTTATATTTGGCCATCAAAAGAACTAACTCGTATAAAGCTCTTGATACGGGTATTAAATCCGTACAAATATACAAAGTGACATTTTTTGACTCTGATACAAAGAATTACAGTCACAAATGCTTCTGAATTTAATTACATGTAGCTAATGATAAAATATCCTAATGCGTTTTGGTGATACATCAAAATATTATTGTACTCTCAGTTTTAAACTAACTCGAAATATTCTGTTGTACGAACTAGAAATTTTAGTAAAAGCAACGACCATAAGACTTTCACTAGCGGAAGATAAAATAAGATTAGACTTGCGACTGCAAGGTAAGTAAAGACAAAAAATTACCGTAAGTCTTTGCGTTATTTGCGGACAAAACAAAAAATATTAAAGATATCGATAAGATATATGCAAGATATGTATAAAGAATCGGATATCTCAAGAATACCGTAACTTTACAGAGCAATTTGTCAATGGATTTCTCACAGGGTATAAGAATATATTCGTTATTATGTTTTCTATTATAAGCTATTAACTAGATTAAGAAATTTCAATCAGTCATTATCAAAAAGAAAAAGAGTTTTATTAATGCTAGATAAATTATTACGGAGTAAAAATTATAAATGAAATATGCTAAATTCTTTATTCAATTTATTAAAACAATAAGTCAAAAAACAGAAATATCAACAAATTTCTGTACGCTTCGATAAATAAAGCTTTATTAAATTTACATATTAAACTAATAAATACGAAGATTATAAACATAGAGGGTATTTTTAAATATCTTTAAGAACTTGAGCATAACAGAAATTGAAGCATAAAAATATAAAGGATAAAAGGAGGAGTGTGCAATGGCAGACGAATAAAGGCAAAGTAAATCTGTTATAGATACTTTTATAAGTAAAATAGAATCGCTGAGTCTTAAAGACTCAGCAGAAAAGAGACACGGACTTTTACGGGGACATTCACTATGCATACAGCACTACAATACTATTGGTACTGAATTGACTTGGAATCAAGTCGTTTGTGCCATCTGCATGGTGAAGAGTGAAACTTCTAACCACATATTGTGTTACTGCCTGCTCTGATAGGCTGCCAGAGACAGCCGGCGATCCAGAGAAGGACTAGGGTCATTTCATGTATAAGGGATTTCAGGACGTCCACTAGGTAGATAGTCAGGGTTCAGAGGGATTACCGATATATCAAAAGACTCCTGTATTCTTCTCATAATCTCATAGAGAAATTCCTTCGGTAAAACATATTTAAATGGATAACTCAATACATTTATCAATTAATTTTTTATTAATTAAAAAAATAATTTGATCGGAAACACTTTAATTGAGTAAATTAAATTTTTCTTTATTAACGTTTTTTATGAACGTTATTTATATAATATCGAAATATCTGTAATATTGATATAATAATATTTTTTAAATTATTGTCGTTTCAGTCTATCTGTTAATTTCAATTTCTCCATTTAATATTCAATTCTATAACTGTTTGATAAAATTAATTAGTAATAGAAATACAATTAATGCTGCTTAATTATACGCCAAAGTTAAATTTGTCACTTAATTTCTTCACATAGAGATTAATAATATTAATTGAGTATTTATCAGCGTTATTGGCACACACTTCTTTAGAACTTTGTAAAATTATTCATCAATATAAAGGGTAATACTCACTGCATTATATTGTAGAAATATATTGAAATACTAAATAACAATATTATTCTTTCACGCGTAAAACATTTTTTTATTAAAACAGAAAATTACATTGAAAATTTTTAAATATTTATAATATGAAAAAACTAAATAAAGGAAAGAAAGATATGAGATAAATTGAATTCTAAATATAATTTTGCCAAATTTTTCAATGCAGAGATATTTTATTTTACTTTCAACTTTCTTTCTTTTCCCATTTAGTTTTCCCGTTTTAAAAAGATGAAAGTTGATATATTGACTTGTTATACGTTATGTGTGAACTGCACTTTATATTAACACAATCGCGCGCGCGCACGCATATACGCATATATTTATTCTATTCCCTCACGGAGCGTTGCAGCCGATACTCACTGACACAATAGTTTAATGACATCACATAGTTGTTTTCATATCAAAATACGCTTTTATAGCCCCTGTGGATGTAGATTCGATAGCATGTATCGTAGGGAAAGTTTCAGTCTACTTCTGCAATAATCGTATTCAGATATATATGAATATAAACAATTATTAAAGTATTATAGGACGCAATTTGTACGGTAAAAGCGCAGATATAATACATGTAACCTGAGCAGCTTGTTTACATGTGTGCAGCGATTCCGATAATTAGCTTTGTTCAATATAAAAACATGCAGGAGCTGCTTAAAAATTTGTTGGCTTGTTGTTAAGTACTTCCATACTCCAATCTAGCAATCGAGGGTTATTCTACATTATTTATTATTTTGTAAATGAAAGATGAGCATGTGTAGTGCTGATGAATTTGATAATACAGGTAATGCTGAAGGAAAATTATTACATCAATCTCAAGAATCGTATCATTAATAGATGAGATAATAAGAGAATATTCTATCAAATGTATTCACACTGTTTAATTAACAATTATTTTTTCAACGTCACAGTAAGAATATTACTATTTTTATAGAAAATAATTATAATAATAATGTAAATCAGTTTTTAATACATTTTACTGTAAAATTTTATTTTAAAGTTAATTAGATTTTATAAAATCAGTTATTTAATGTAGAAGTCTTGATTAATCACTCTAATTAGTCTTCAATTTTCATTTCAAATAATGTATATAATCAGACGTTTCATTATTAAATATAAAATAAAATAAATTACTTTTTATTATTAAAAAAAATCATTATAATTATAATAAGATTTTATATTATTATCTAATAATAAATAATTGAATTAAACAGTAATATTTTACGATTATTTTGAAATTTTCAACAATAATTTAAAAATTAAATAATATGATGAGTTATATATAAATCTAAATTTGTGTTTATTTAAATTATCATTCGAAAATTTATTTAGTCTTAAATATGTATTCCATATTTAATTTTTCATTCGATTTAACACTGTACATAACTAATGAAGAAATATTCTAACAAATAAAAACCCAATAATAGGCCATAAAAAATATACAAATGTAATAAGATATCAAAATTTAGTTTTATTATGTGACTATACACTGTTTATTCTTACACTTTTTTTTATAAAAAAAAATTTTCTTAATTCAAAATTCAAGGAAGATTTTTAAAAAGAGCATCTGTACATAATCATATAGTTATGTAAGCTAACATGTATTATCATTAATTTTTATATGTAAAATTAATATAAATTATAATAAACAACATTTTAAAGAATTTTTTTATTTATAGTTAGTTTTTGATTCAAAAATGCGATATAAATATATTAATTATATAAATAAATATTATATTATCATATGTTTATATTATATGTATTTATAAATTTTATAAAAAAATATTATTTTTATAATTTGGAACAAATATTATCAAGAATATAAAAATGATCTACAACTTTTATAAACAATTAATTGATGTTTAATAATAATAATAAATAATATGATTTTATTTATTTAGTAAATACATAGTACACATTAATTGTTAATTTTTATAGCACCTTCGGTTAATAATTTAAGAATATTATTTCATTTCAGTTTAACAATGCTAAAGAATTGTTAAAAAAAGAATAAATATAACTATATTAACTAGATTAACTTTAATCATTATTTGTACTTGAGATGTTAAAAAAATTCAACTTAAATCTAATACGTAATATTATGAATAATGTTATAAAAATAAATCTGGATTATTAAATAAAATTAGATTAGGCAGATTCCTGATTAGCAGTTTCCCTAGTTTCAACAAGTTACTTAGTCAGGATTGAAAATCAGTCAGCCGTAATAGTTAACCAGGCACGTTTCAGCACCAAATCCTTTTCAGCTGTACATTTCCATACACACATTCTTACATGTATATACACATATATTTTATAGTTAACCTTTTTTTATGTATTGGAATATCTAAGTTTAATTCATTTTAATTTAGTAGTAAATGATAAATTAAAAATATTTACATAATAATATGTTTATGTAGTGGATTAATAAATTGAATAAATATATGTTATTTCATGACTTTTTTATCATAATTCTAATATAAATTAATGTTAAATTATATTGTAATTAAAAAAACACATTAAATCAAACAAATTAAAAATACATTCAGAAATGTTGAATGTAATTCTAAAAAATATATTAAAATAAAATCCTAGTTAATTAGAAATATTTTATTTTTAAATTATCAAAATTAGGAATAGAAAAATATTATCTAGTATAACGATTATACAGCTTGAAATGAAATCAATAATGTATATGATATGTAATAAAAATTAATTCAAATTTATAGGAAAAATTGAAATTGATATATTAAGCTATGTAATATTTATAATTTCATAAATCAAGACGTTTTTCCTAAAAAACTGACCAAGACTGAGTACAAAAGTATTTAATGAAAGTAGTATCGTTTTAGATAACAACATTTTTCAAATATTTCTTGTGACTATGCCATTTGGAAAAATAAATCACATTATTCGATTTTGCTTCTGAACTCATCATATAATTCATCTATTTCTTTCAATACATCCACAACATTTTCTATCCGCGTACCTTAACCATCGCTCTACCTAATAAAGTCTAATATTACTTTATATTTGCAAAGGAAAGCTATGCATTTTTACGAGTGAAAAATCAGCAGCATGCTGCAGCAAAATACCATCGCGGAGATTTTCTTAGACTCTTACTCTTGCGTCTTCCGTTCCACCTTCCTCTATCAACCAAGAATGTGAGAGTCAATTATTATACGTATCCGCGTTATACTTGCACGTATGTGTAGAAAAGGAAGCGGGTACTCCTGGAAAAGTGCTGAACGAAGCCCGTATTTTCTTTGGAGCTAAATAGTTCAATGTCGAGGAAATGAACCCCACGCAGAAATATCTACTTAGACGAGTGGATGGTGGATCTCGACTTGTGCCAACTTCCCCTTCTCCTTTGTCGCAATATTTATGGAAAAATTATTCTACCAAGAACTATTATATATTGAAGGACTTGTTTTGGAGACATCTTATTGTCGCTCACATTATGGCTCTGATATTCGTCCGTTTACCAAGAGCTGCAACACGTATTTACGATCTTTAAGCATCATCCCAATAAATTTGTGATTCAAAATTTTACTAAAGAGAAATGTCACGCTTATTCAATAGGAAATTGCACATATATTACAGATTGCCTAAGTAATACAGGATTTAATTATTTACGTATTAAAGTTTTAGAGAATATACGTGTATAAAATTATTGATGATTGGCTAGTTTTAGTTATACATAGATACAAGATCAGAGACAATTAATTGTGAATTGCAATCGATTAAGCTTATTATAAATTTAACTCGGTTCAACTTAGTTTAATTTTAATGGGTCTTATTAATTGATTTTAAAAAGCTATAAGCTATTATTTATGCATATCATTTTAGTCTTATAGGGTATAACTGTAAGATTAAGCTCAAGCCTAAAAAATAAAAAACTATATTTTGATTATTGTATTATTAATTATTGAATTATGGATTTTTAAGTAGATTCGTAAATCCTTCAATTTATAAGTACAAATTAATTTAAGTTTGTAATTAATTATCATGATATTTGGTTTTAAAAATAACGAATATTTATTATGATCTTTCACAAAAGCTAAATTAAATATAATTTTAATTTTCAATAAAGTGAAAAGCTTAATTAAAGAAGTAATTTACATTTTTATTTAAAACAAAAAAAACCCATAACTAATAAACTAATATAAGACTAAATATTTTTAAGTGTTATTTTCCCCCTTATATTTTTATAAATTATTGATTAAATTTTGAAAAATTTTAGACTTTTAGTATACAATTTAAAAAATAATAAAATAAAAAGTGAATCACATTTTAACTAATATTTCAAAAATACTAGCTATTAAGTACATATTAAAAAACCAAAATTATCATTCAACGGTTACTACTGTGACATACTGAATATTAATCACTTCGATATAGTAATCAAGCCCACTATATTTACCCTTTTATCATTTAATTATGCAGAAGAAGCGGTATACAAAATACCCGAATCATGATAAAATTTAACTTTATAAATAGTCAACTGGTAGATATCATTTATACATAGGTATATTTATAAATATTTAAATTTTACTACAAAATTTTAGTCTTGTAATTCTAAGAACATAAAAATGGTATGCATTTATACTTGAAATAATAAAAATTTATTGCTTAAGATATTAAAATATTGTAATTACATTTAAATAATAGAAATCTAAAAAAATATTGTTTTGAAATAAAATCTTGAATTTTTCCATTAATTTTTCAACAAAATTTATATTAAATGCTATAGAAAAAATGTTTTTTTATTTTTTATATTAAAATTCTCTATTAAGTTATGAAAACTGCTTATAAATTTATAAAAAACTTATAGATTTTATTATTATTATTATTACTATTTTACTATTATTCCTACTACTTGACTACCTAAAAATGTATCACAACATCAATACAAGAATGTCACTCTCCCTATCTGTACAATGCCTATTTAGGAAAGTTATCATACCCTAATTCTTTTAATTTTAATTTAATACAATTTTTTCGTTTTTATTTTGACCTATTTTAAAGTAGTTTATTACTCTGTTTATCTATTAAAAATTATACAATATTTTTTATTTCAACTTCTTTATTTTAATCTACGTTATTTAATTAATTTTTCAATAATTAATGAACTGTAGAATTTCTTAATCTTATAATTATATAATTCCTTAATTTCCGCATTTTTTCTCTCTTATTTGTTTCCAAAATAAATTTCTAAAATTTAGATTTTTAAAGTACACAGCATTTTTTAAATAAATATTTTTATTTTGCATTAATAAATGGATAAGGGTAATCTCAAATTTTATAAGTTTTTATTAAATTGTACATTGTATGCTCATAGGGATATAAATAAGAATTTTATAGATTATTCATACACTAAAACTAAACATTTTCAAATTATAATTTTTCTTCAATTTTTTTCTTACATTTATTTCATGTAATTTATTATTTAATTAAACTATGTATTTTATTTCACTTTGTAAAATGCATTATTAAAAAAATGTATATTAATGTTCTTGATATTTAATCTGACAAAAATTATAAGTTTCATTATTTTTTCTCATTCTTTCAAAATTTTTTGAATTTTTGAATGATAACAAAAATTATTCGACATTTTTTATTTAAAAATATATTTATACTTAAGGTTTTAAAATATTCTTTAAATATTTATAATTAAAAAATATTAATGTAACTTTTTTATAATACAGTTAAACCTAATTAGTTTATAATTTATTGAGTTTAAACTGTTATATAAAATCTAAGAATACAAAATAGACTACTTTGAAAAACTTTCATTTACTATCAACTATTTGGCTTTAAGTATAAACATTCGTCATTGTAAAGCTTTCAAATTTATGTCACTAATAATTTTAATAATAAAATCTTATGTAGAAAAAATTTTAATATATTATATAGAACTTTTTTAAACGATTAAATTACAAAATTTAAAAATGTTTATTTATTTAAAATTTTTTTAGATAGAATTTTTTTCTCTTCATGAATTAACTACCGATTATGTATTATTTATTCTATCAAATTAAGATAATTTTACAAATTTTAGAAATGATCGGTACTCTTTAGACTTAGTTTTTTTTTTAAATCATTGCCACATTAAATTTTGAAGTCCTAATGTCTGGTATTTTAAGAAACTTTGCGATATTATTTATTTCATATACATTTCATTAGTCTTAATTGCTTCTCTAAATTTATATTATGCTTTATTATAATTTTGTGTTAAAAATTTAAATAATATTATTTTGAAATGATAAAATTGATATTTATAACTGATTGTTTACCCTTGTAATTAGAATTAAAAGTCATAATTAAAAAAACTTTACTTTTTATTATTTAATAAAATTGAAATTTGGAATATAAAATAGTAAGGTATAATATAGAAAAATTTTATCGTTCTATATATGTTTTTATTAGCTAAAAATAATAAATGAATACAGATAATAAATACAATTTCTTAGCTTAACAGTACCTTTTACGAAATTTTTTCTATTCATTCTAACCTTTAAATAATAAATATAGGAAAGATTTTGAAAGCTTTTTTTGTGTACGCAAAAGTATCAATAAATGTAACTTTAAAAGAATTTTTTAAAGTATTCCCTTAAATTTTCAAATTTTTAATTGTGACAAAAAATTTATTTCGTATTTATCAGTGTGCATATTTACAATACATATTTTTATATATATTTTCGTAAAAAAATTTCTAAATTGGTCTAAGACTAAACTGTAGTTGTAAACAATTTTTTCTGTAGAAATGTTCTAAAGTAAAAGAACCGTAAATACACCTGTTTCCGGTTACTTTACCATGATGCCAATTAAGCACAGATTTAAGTATCATTCATCTTCTGTATAAAAAAAGAAAATGAATTATGTTCACCCTAGCTTACAAAAGCGTAAATAATTCAAAAACTGGGTTTGAGTAAGTGGAATATTTTTAGACAAGTAGATATAAAAAAATTCCTATTGAGAAACTAAGGTTCATAAATTTATTATTATACGAAATCTGAAAAAATAATTTTCAATATAAAATTAAAGAAATCTCTATTTTAGAGAATCTAGTTTGTAATGAATGTCTAAAAAGTTGTACATGAGAAAAAACTAATATAATAAGGTAACTAAATTTTTTAGCGAGCTCAATATCGTTTTATTGTTTTGATAAAACCTCCTACGTAGTGAATATTTGATTTGAAATTAGATGGATAATTACGGAATTCTCTTTAAGGTATTATATAGTATAGAGCCTTGATTATTATAGCACCAATATTAGTCCTAGACAAGCGCTCCATTCACCTACCTATACACAAAAGTCTTAATGCACGATGATAGTACTATGAATAACTTATAAGCGTCATGTAGCAACACTATGAATTATCATATGTCTTTCACATGATGATTACACCGAAATAACATGACAAAGGATAATATTCAAGCAATGTTCATTTACATATACATTTCGAATGAATTCGTAATTCTAGTCCCTTTTTGCCAAAGTTATATTACTTCGTAATGTATATTAAGAATTTACATATTACTTTATCGATCATTAATTTTTCATTTATTAATTATAAAATCTATACCATCTCGCACAAATTTTTGTAATACAAGTACTAGCTGATGTAGCGTTAATTAACATTTAAAAACTGAAATAATAAAGTATATCTACAAACTACTTTATGAAATGTACATATTTACAATCATAAAAATTAAGATAACGAGCAACTACGAAAAGTTTACCATATGTACTCGTATTTAATTTATGTTTCGAAGAAAATTTACGCGTGCGTCTTAATAAAGACGGTATCGTGTTAAGTATCAATACATAACGTATCCTTGTCAGCTATAACAATTTATCATAAATTAATTACCTCCCTCTGTAGCCAAGTTGATGAAATAGTAATCGAGGGTCCGAGGCATCTAAAAAAAATCAATCTGCGTAAATCGTCAGCTCGCACGCTTTCCTTCCACGCAAAATCAATAATTCCGTCTGCATTAGCAGATGCACGTGCGCTTGTAAGCGCGGCGAACCGCAGTCGGTTGCACTCTCTTAGTGTGAATCTGATTTACAAAAGAGCTGCGATCTCGTGTTTCTTGCGTTCGCGGTCGAGGAGATAAAAAGCCCACTGTGCGCGATGCAACCGAGACAAGATAAAAAAGTGACGTCGATAGAGGCAAGAGAAAGCGAGATAAGGACAAAACGCGAAAGCGCGACACGAGTTTACGAGAAAGTCCGATGTAAACCAGGTTTATAGCAGCGACGGAAGATTTTAAGTTGGGATTGCCAGTCGCTATCTTTCGCTCTGACGCTTTCTGTGAGTGCACACACGCACAACCTCGCTGACAATAAAAACGATGGCTTACGCTTTAGAGTTTAAATCACACCTCTTTGCTCGTTCGTTCCTGCGGAACTCCGGTAAGTATACCACCGTGTGTTCTTTTATGAGTATTATTGTACATATACGCGGCTATCGGTTCGATAAGTCAGACAAAAGTAATAACGAATATCGAACAAAATTAAATGTTTTGTCAATGCTGCAATTTGTGGATTAGACGCCAAATACATAAGCTCGTAAATGGTTATTTTAACGATTGTGATGATCGTCTTACTATAAATACTCGTACATTTGTGCTCTAATTTAATAATGTACAAATTGAAGATCTTAGATAACAAAAACATTATAATAAGTAAATTAATAAATCTTTAATTAAAAATAATTACGAATATATAAATCTGACACTTGAAATTAAACTAATCAGAAAAATATTCTTTTCTTGGTACCACTTTGTCTGCTACTTCGAGATGGTTCGTATAAAAAGTTAGAAACTTTAATAGAGTGAAACGACTCTTTTATGATGCGCTAATGATTAAAATTATCAAATGTCCGGCATATAGATAATTAGTGGTTGAGTATATGATTTTTCTCTGTGTTAGTTGTAACGTTTCTCTTTTTGATAACCAAAACTCAACTAAAACTTCTCAAATTTCGAAATATTTATGAAAAAATTATAAAAGTATTAAAATTATTTTATCTAATAGTTTTTTAGTGTCTGTTGTTTAAAAAATTTCGATTCTCTAACATCATTTCCTTTTTTTTAACTTTTTTTTAAAAATTTGTATGCAGTATGAAAAAAAACTTTTTTGAACAATGAAATCATATTATCATATTATGAATAATATTTGAATGTTTAAGAACAAAATTAGCCAAAAGTTACTGTTTATTAAAATGATTTAAAGTTAAAAATTGAAGAATTTAATAAAAATATATGTTGTTTTATGCTGTTTATAATTGATAAAGTACTGATCATTATTTGCATTTCAATAAATTTAAAAAAAGAGAAATTTTACGTTTCATAGTCATAGTTCAGCATAATCCATGCACGTGTATATATAGGTACGTTATATGTACGAGATGTATACTTCGAAACTTTATACAATGGATCTTCTGATATAAGCCGCAGACACAACAACACCGATTATTCAATAAAATTTAAAGAAAAAATAATTTTATAATTTAAAGGATAAATGTTTGTTATTACAATTATAAAATAATAAGTGAATTCATTATCTGCAGTAATTTTTTTTGATAAAAGAACAATTATTAAATCCTTGAAAAAGGTCATATTAAAAAAGTCATAATTATACCCTATTAAATTCTTTAAAGTATATTTTTAAACTTATAAAAAATTAAATGAAAATTTAGAAACTTGGATAAACTTATAAAACATAGGAATAAAAACTACAATATTTATATTTATGTAGTTAAATATATTAATTAAAAAATATATAATTTTATATGATATTGCTAAATTAGTATAATATCAGAACATTTTATTCTATAAGATGTTGACCTAATTTATAAATTTTCTTTTAACTGTAATAATTTAACAGAATTTTTCGTAAGGGATGACTTAAGAAATTTAAAAAATTAGAAAATGCGTGCAGGTAAAAGAAAAACGAATCATGAACACTGACAGCATCAAGCAATACTTTAATAGTAAACATTTTGTGCATAATTTAACTCCGTGAATTTTCATTACAAGGTAATAATAAAATGTCATGTATTATCAAAAATTTAAATAATGTTTAAAGATTTAAAAGAAAATATATTTTTATAAACTATTTATTTTTTAGTATTATTATTGAATACCATTTAATAGTATTTAGTATTTTTTCTACTATTTACGATTTAAAGTAATATTTATTTATCTTATACATTCAATTATCTACTTCTAATACTATTTTAGTACTATTTATACGAGACTAACAATTTTCATGACACTAATTATATGCAACTTTTTTTTGTTTTAAAATAAATATTTTTATGTTTATTTAAATTTAATACAAATTCTCATTTTATAATAAAAAAAAGATTTTTAATTCGACTTAATTAATTAATTTATAAAAAGATACATTTTTGGCAATAAAAATAGTATCTTTGATGGCTTTCCATTTTAATTTTTCAAACTATTTTTTGTTTTTTAGTTTATGTTTCAAATTTTTTGTTTAAAACTACATTCTTTTATATAATTTAAATATTCATCGTAAAATTTTTTTTTTGAGCATAACAAAATTTATTATTGTAAATAATGATTTTTAAAGGATTTTATCAATAACTTAATTTCAATAATTATATTTTTATTTTAAAGAGAAATTTAATAATAAATTTAATTTTCAAATTAATTTTTTTCTTACTATTAATTATCATTTTTAATGTGTTATTTAATCTGTAATAAATTTTTGTTTTTTAAAGCTATCATGAATTTTTTTAGAGGTACATCTATTATATCTATTCAAATTCCTTACTTTTGTTTTATTTATTTAGTTTTTCATAAAGAACTAATTTTATGTATACTAATGTATGCATACATATATGCAACATAAAATTAAAATGTTAGCGCATGCATTATTAACATTTTTTTTTAATTCACAGTTATGTACATCCATTATATGTTATTTCATAAATATTTAAGAACAAATAATATGTATATAATAACAATCAATCATGTTTATTTATAACTTTTTAAATTAAATTTTTATTTCTATTGCCTTTAGCATACTAAATATTTAAAAATAAATTTACCTTTTGAGATATAAAATTATGTTAAGATTTACTATTTAATTCTTTGAGACGTCAAAAAGAAAAATTGCGATACTGTTATCTTGCGTCTCGCATATTTTAAGCTATTTAAAGCAGCATCTAAGAAATGTCACTTTCACACTAATAGCATATTAACTTTTTCTATCATAATAATGTATATTTTACATAATCCTAAAACTATTAAAGAATACTAAATAAAATAATTCTTTTATTAAAGAAAGTCACGATCAGTTACTTCTACGCATCGATGATTTCAATTAATACAATAGTGTATTTTTTGTACCATAAGAAATACGCTTAACAAGGAGTCATGGTTGCTTACCAAAAATAGTGGATATATAAATTTACAACTTATAAACGCGTATATATATTCACAGATTCTGTTTCTCATTAGTTATAAGCTACTTTTTAGTTCAACGATCGTTTAATGAAATGACTAATAAAATATTTTCTATTTGATCTTTCATCTCTAACATTCACGAAAACTTATTTTAATTTTAGCCTACCTTTGAATGTTTTGTGCATAAAGTTAGACTGTCCGATTAAATACTAATAATATTAAAATATTAATAAAATAAAGAAGAACAACTATGATTAGGTATTAAACGAAGTTGATAGCTTGGTTGAATAAAGTTATTTTTATCCCTTTCAGTCTTTCACGCTTTATTTTTACTTGGTGAGGAGGTGCAATAAAGTTATTTTTATCCCTTTCAGTCTTTCACGCTTTATTTTTACTTGGTGAGGAGGTGCAATCTGAATTGGAATACGTATGCCCGCAGGACTGGCTCCTTTCTATATACGGATCACGCCAAGCCTTCCTTACCTTAAACTAAGCCCAGGCTTTCAATCTTGCCGTTCCACAATTCTGCGGTCAAAGAATCGCGACAGGATTAGCTTGACAAAGGCTGTCGGCGTCGAGGCGAAAGCGAGGACCACATGGATCTTGGGAAGTCGTCGACGACGCAGCAGCACAAAGAGCCCGACATGTTTGAGCTGTCCCTTAAGATAATCAGAGTCCGTGAGCCGAAATGCTGAGCGAGATGGTCGACAATTTGTAAGTAGCGTAGGGGGTAGTTCCGCCTGGGCCGCTAATGCAACAGCCCGCCTTCTCTCATACACGCCTGCCAGATAAAGATACATGGACGGAAAAGTGACCTTTCCCGGGAACGCGGCCCGCCGCTGACAGCGAGATTTATCGTACTGTCAGGCTATTTTGCTCACTTCCACGCGCGAGACCAAGAAGAAGGAGACGCGCCATCTTGAATGATTCGAGAAGCTGCACGTTGTGCCGGAAAAATATTCATTTGTTACGTTCGTCCGCGATCTTGTCTTATCTGACCGCATGACGTTTTTTCCGTTAATAGTTATATCGCAGGACCCATTCAATTCTCGGGGCTAAAACGCACGTGCCCCTCAGGGAGGGAGGACTCAAAATTCAGGGTCGACGACATCCAATCTACGGAGATATAAATATCGGGCGATTTTTATCCCGACCCCCGTTTGTAGAAAAGAAGATATAGAGCCTGACCACTTGGGCAATCCGAGCGCGTCGAGCTCTTTGCTCTGGGTTTGTAGTAGTCGCGTCGCCGTGATACGAGGGAAAGGAGGATAAAGTGTTGGAGAACAGCTTAGCCGTCGCGCTCCTCGTGATATAATGGCTGTCGAAAAACAAAGCGGTAAGTTTGGGTGTTATCGTGTAAAACGGGGTGTTATTTTCTTCCACTGCTTTTCTCTTTCCTTATTTTTATCTGCCGCTCGAGAAGTTTATGATGTGTCGTAAAAAGCGAGGACTTCTGTATTGCCAATGTAGAGTGTCCTTTTTGTCAAACTTAATTGTATAAAAAATCGCGTAGAATTTATTTAACGTGAGAGTTACAATATTAGTAATATACAACACTGATTTTAAATGCCCATCTTTTCTTTCAATAGTTTCGAATATATTTTATACCTTTTTTATCTGAAAACTAGTTTAATGAACAGTATTCGTAGGGAGGTATTATGGAAATCCTGAGAGGTCATAAATATCCTGTTAACAATACCACAACTCGCGTTATATCGGTACTTAATCCAATATAATTATATTTTATGATAAATAAATCATAAAGACAGTTTTAAAAAATGAATTTTTAATAATAAATGAAAAACAGAGGCATATTAAGAGATTAGCGCAGAATTACAAAAGAATTACGAAAATATATTGCGGTAAAGTGTTCTTTGCCTTGAGCTAACAACTCAACAGATGATAGGCTGTGTGTTTTCTGCCCAAAGAAAAGCTGTGAGCGTTATTGTTGAGCTTTTTCGCTCACTCTTTTCTATCTTCTATGTGAAATGCTAATTGAATTTTTTAATAAAAAGTTGTTGATAAGCAAAGACGTACAAACCAACTTTACAGATTCATACAAATAATCCAGCTGTTTCACATGTAACAATTATAAATTATAAGCGAATTATATTTAAAAAAAAAACTCTTTTTTTATAATATTTTATAAAATAGTCATAAATAAATATGAATTAAACGCGTGTGAAACATAAAGATTATGGCATTCTGCCTCGTCCGAATGACGCCGGAAAAAAATCTTATCCTAATATCCAGGATCTGGACTAGAATTCTAGATCCCGTACACCCTGTGAATAGTACTGCAAGAAAACACATATTTCTTCTCATGACACATAGACCACACATACGCACGGCCGCACATTTGTGTGTGCGTATCAGATTAAAATAAAAATATGGTTTTTAAAGAAGTAACCCTCATTCTTAAACAAATAATTATTTATCATGCGACTCGTTTGAAATTTTTAAATTATTCGAAGTCTAAGCGGTAAATTTTTAAGAAACTTTTAAAAATAAAATACTATTTTATTCAATCGTAATTTCTTTACATCGGTGATAAAATCTAAAGTTTACGTATACCGCAATAAGATTAGAAACATTTGGGTAATAAATCTTATTGAATTTTTATTACTGATGATATTAGTTAAAAAGAATTAAATAATAACATAATGGCTTGGAAGAATTTATCATAAATTTTAGTTAAGAAGTCAAGTGGTATTATTTCATCATAAAATCCGAACGATTTTTATTAATAATAAAAGCTATAGACTCGATAAAATAACATTATATAAACTTATAAATAAAATTGAAACAATATAAAAACAAGAGTTTGATTATTTTTCTCGATAATTTTTATGAGATGATAAAAAGTTATAAAAATTATATCTTATAATGAAAAAGCAAAAAAGATATCACGCTACAATAATTATAATAATATATTGTAATAAAAATAATAATTATATTAAAATTATTAAATTTAATAGTTTAGTAATAACGATAATTTCAAATGAATAAGGGTTTTAATCGTTTCATTTTAACTAAATTATATTCTATTTTGCAATACGTGTAATTATTTAACTTTAGTGATTAACAAATTTTAAATATATATATATATTATGTATCAATATGTATCAATAGATAATTTATTGTACTAAAATAATGTAAAATAAAATGCGATATAAAAATTTTAGCAAATATGAAAAAAATAGTTTAAATTAATTAATTATTCATTTATTTTATAAATTATTAAATTATAATAGAATATTTTATTCACTCGAGCCACAGAAATAACAATAGACAATTGCCTTTTAGGTCAATACAATTTAAATGTAGCTTGTATAATGTATTTGTATGTATAACATATTATAAGCAAATACTTTATAAATCATTAACATGCTTTATGTATCCATTATTATATACATAATAATAATAATAAATACAAAATCAATACTTCAAGTCGAACACGCTTCTCAAAGTAATAAAAAAAAAATGTATATATGTATATATATATATTTATATTATAATAGTTCAAAATCTTAGTTTTTTATTTTTTCTAAATCAACTTATTTTTCTATTATGTAAATTTTATAAATATATAAATGAATTAAAAACAATTAATTGATAATGTAATACTTACACATTCTAATTAAACCTAGATAAACAAAACCTAAATAATTAATCGAAATAGTTCTTTTAGCAAATTAGTCCATTTCAACGCTCATTATCAAGCAAAATATTTCCATATTTTATGATATTTTGAATAATTAAATTATAAACGAATCCCAAGCCTTGCTACGAACTCGAAAAAGATAGCTGCTACGTAATAAACGCACGAAGCTGATACTCCTTTAATTACAAGTTACGATAAGAGATCCCTAATCGTTAAAAAAATAAGGAGTAAAAAAATATGTCAGCAATAAAAGTCATCGCACTCTGCTATTATCTTAAATTGAACGAAAATTAATAGTCCTCCACGCGCCATATCCAATTTAGCGCTATCGTCTCATAGTCATATTTATAGGCGCCACTGTCCCACGGGTTTGGTAGTAACGGTAATAGTAGTAGCAATCGCGAGAAAATAAATATTTGTCGTACTGCGTGAGGGAGAAAAAGCTTCGCGTTTACGTAGAAAATTAGTAAGGTAAAGTTACTATCTTGAGTTTGGTAAACTAAAATTTACCGAATATATTGCCGAATTAAAACACAGCTAGAAAATTTGCTAAACCTATTGTTAATTCCGTTTAATAAAATGATACCGTCATTTGTCTACTGTTTTCTATGCACGGGAAATATATCATCAAACAGATTAATTCTGCTTAATTACACGACTATTATTTGACTTTATACCGTGCCTAGTTTTAAATTTTATTCCTTTCTACCTAAATTTGTTATTGATACAAAGTATCATATTCTATATAACATATTTCAAGTTTTAATGATATGAACTATTTCTAAGCTTACGTTGTATTTACTCCATTATAAAGTACGCGTACTTCAAGTGAGTGTTATTGGAGAGATATTACACGTACTTTCTATACGAAAGTAATATAAGTTGATAGAATATAACTATAGGGTTATCAGTTACGTAATCCCGTTTCGTAGTTTAGTATTATCAAGTCCTCTTCATAAGACTCTTAATACTACTTTTTTTCAGTCCTTAAAACTTCATAAATTTAAAAAGAACTAATCTAACAATTAACATTATGTTTTACGTTTTTATGTTTTTCTGTATAAATTTGTACTCTTGCGTTTGTTTTAAAACAAAGTGAATATTCAGTTTGAACGCATTAAGATTTAAGACTTAAAAGCTTTTTCCAGCCACGTCTAAATTTCTGGCATATTTGGAATTGTTTGAGTAAGAGTAAAGTCCTGTTCGCATCGCATATCTCATATACTGTTTTACTTAATTCCGCAAAACACTTAATCAAATTAAATGCAAACCTCTTTACTAAATTTATCATTAACATAGATTTTTCTCATAAATTAAGTTGATGTAACTCGTAAGTTTTATTCTTTACGAAAAGCCATTCTGGGCCATCGCAAATCGAATAATTAGTTATAATCGTAAAAAGCGATTAATTAACATACACGTACCTACATCAATGAAATAATGACGGAAAATTTCAAGTGATAATCCATGAAACAAAATACAAAAAGGTAAAAAGAGCATCGGGATATTTGTTTTAAATTCACGCACAGAGCAAACGTGGGAGCACAAAGCGCAGCTCCCGCATAAATCGCAAGATTTCTCAAACGCGAGCGAATTATTCAGTGCACTGTCGGTAAGCCAGTACATCGATAAATAAGACTTACACACCCGGACACGATGCGCTTGAGCCGCCGGCATTAAATTTGTTTCGCGTATACCGATGACCGCGCCATCAACGTCTGCGCTCGCACACACGATCCCTTCCCTCCGCTCGACCGCAGATCAGCCCCATTCGACGCGCTCCTGGAGCGCGTACCATCGCATTCCCTGGTGCGTTTCTAATCGGCACACAAATGCGCCGCCCTATCTAGCCACGACGAAATTGGATTATCGTGTGTGCGGGATGAGGACTATCGCGGATTTAACTGCAGGTGGACTTGACACGCCCCGTCAGGATACGGGCGAGACGGCCAAGGGATGATTTTTGCCGGAAACCACGAGACCGAATTTTTATATCGCCGTTCCTGCTGGTACTCGTTTAATTATAGAAGTCCGTATACTTTTTAGCAAAAGCGGATAAAACTTGAATAATTAAATTTGAGCAATAGTAGCTCGCTGTTGTTCGGATAAATTTCATCCTTCTTAATTAAGTCGAATTGGCTTCGGCGCGCAAGCGCATGCTGCTTACCAAGAAAATAATTTTCAAAATATAATTAACAAACCTTTACGCTCAGCTAAATTTTAACGATTTGTTTTATAATTACAATCCCTTGCAGTTTATTCTATAAATAAGTATCATAATTACTAAGTATTGTATTCGATTCTAAAATCTAGTGAGTAAAGCGTAAATGTTTTATAAAGATTGAAATCAAAGTTATCTTTCAAATACATTTTCCACAAATTAATTTATACTATTAAACCATATAACATCTAGAATTTTTTATTTAGCAAGAAAAGGAATGATCACAACCTTCACTTTTCAAGAAAATCTTATGAAACTTCACTTTTGAAAGTTTTTAATTTAAACCAAAATGTACAAATACACATATATGAGATATATATAGTTAACTTTTTTTGCTTAAACTGCTATATTCTCTAATAAATTACAAGAAATATTTTAAATTCGATATTAATATACAAAAAAAAATACAATTTTCATTAATAATTAAAAAATAAAATATAATGAAATTAGGTTCATCATCTAAAATAAAAATTGTACGTAAATTTATATTTCACAGATTAGATTAAATAATAAAGGTCCGGGCATCTCAATTCTTAATCATGTATCTATAACAAATATTAATTTAAAACTAAAAAGTTTATAATGTTTTAAATTAATGATAAATCAAAATTACGTTCCAAAAATAATTTCTTTAAACAAAATCCTTTTTGGGGAGTAAATAAATTTTTAATACGAGATGTTTAAGTACTTATACTGAAAGTCTATTGATAGTATCTATAAAGCAATCTTTAAATAATAGTAGCCAATTCAAATGCTTAGAATAACGATATTATATAAAATAAAGCTAATTTAATTATTAAGTTATTAACTAAAAAGCTATTATACATATATAAAGATTTAAGAACTAATTCACATAAATTTTTTTTAATTATATGTTCTGGTATATTATGACTTATATGGTCATTGTTCTGTCAGATCATATACTAAAATCATTTGTAACACATAACTGTATTAAATTTTAAAAAATTTAGAGAAAAAGTAATTTTTAAGTTTTGTTCGATTTTATAATCTGTACACAAAATTAATAAAAAAAGTCAGTGTACCTAAGTTTTAATATTCCATGAGCGTATGAAACACTTTTTTCTTTGTTAGACTACTCACTAGTATGAAAAAGGGAGAAGGAAGTAAAAAATCTGCAGTTACGAAAGCTTTAAAAAATGTAATCCACGAAAGTTCAATTACTGTTATGAAACATTTCTGGAGAAAATTCATTTCCGAAGGCGAAAATAGGCTCCAAAATTTACGGCTAACTAAAACGAAAGAATAAAAAAGGAGGGGAGAACGAGTTTTCTCTGTCCTAATAATCTTGCGCAAAATTTTTAATTTCCCCCCTAAGTTCTAACGAGCATTCATGCAAGTTATACACGCACATGCACTTGCTCGACGCGTACGCGAGTCTGCACTTGAAATGACGGGAACGTGCTGAAAAGTTTTTACCGACGTAAAACGAGAATTTTGTGCGCTAGGGTTGCGCGAAGTAGTATCTCGCTCGAATAAACGACGAAAAGGCTGGAAAGTTGAAAAACCGAGAACAAGAGAGAGAGAGAGAGAGAGAGAGAGAGAGAGAGAGAGAAGAGAGAGAAGTAAAAGTAAAGAATAAGAGAGATAAAAAGAATAAGAAAAAAGCAAAAGCCTAAACTTACAACGGTGCTTATGTCTAAAAGAAGAAAATAACTCTACGAAGGAAAGGGAAAAATCGAAGAAAGAGGAAACTACATCGGTGTCTTTTAACAAAAAGGAAAATGTATGGAAGTGGAGAACAGTGAGAACAAAAGAAGAAAAACAATGCGAGTAGCTCCATACCCGATCGTTTCGTATTATTTTCTATAAATAAAGTGTCAGAAACTGATAAAGTAATTTATTACTTTCGAATTATTTACAATTAGTTATTATCAAAAATAGTTTCAATAAAATACGTAAACAAACTTATGCTTTCTCATCTATTATACAAGTAAATTTTCTTAAAATATTATGAAATATAAAAATAACTTCTAAAAATATTTAATTTTTATATTTAAGTTTAATTAACTATTATTTAAAAAAATATTTTTGCTCTATCCTAATATTTTACGCATATTCAGTATTTTCTTTATTAATTGATTACCACAAAAAGTACGTTTTATGATATTTCAATATTAATGATAATAATTTTCTATATTTCTTATAATTTAAAAAAATTATTCGTGAACCATTTAACAATATGTTATTTCATAAGAGACCATGTCTACGAAATAATAATTTATACTTCATAGAAATATAATTTACTATCCCTAAATGTGAGTATTCATTAATTATGAAATAATTTCTTTGTTGAATAAAAACATTTCTTATATTCTTTATTTTATCAGCAATAATATTAAAAATAATAAATAATAGTTTACTTTTTTCTATTATAAATTTAACCTTTTTATAAGCATTTTAAGTTAATTAATGGAAAATATTTGTCGAAAATACTTAATGATTATTTATAATGTTAAATATTTATTATAATTCAATGAAAATTTTTCATAATTATATAGATTAACCTATTAATTCAAATCAAAATTGAAAAGAATTTTTTTATATTAATATTTTCTTCATATTTTAAATAAAAAAAAAAACAGTTTCACATAAACTATATACAGACATACTTATATATTCCCTTTAAATTCGACACTATTTCTATGTCTTTCCGAAGAACTAAAAATTCAATATTCACTCTAATAGAATTTTAAACAAGTGTTTGATTTGAATATTACTTGCATTATTTTGTTATTATACGAATTATAATTATAAAATGCTGCAGTGATTATAATGTAACAGTATGTGCTCTATATTATTTAGTTTTCAATGTGCTGAACTGAGATTCTTGCAATTTCTCATATTACACTCATTTCCTATTCAATTACTCTTCCACAAACTAATACAATTAGATTTATTTTTATTAAATTTAGTTTTTAGTTTTGCTCTATTACAAATTTATTACATGTTGTTTAACATTTTAAAAAAATTGTAAATAATTCTTAAAAACTATCGATTTGAATATTACTTCAGAGTTTTCAAATGAGCAATATTTAAAAAAATGTATTGTAGTATGTAACTGTCCCAAAAAATAATACGATTTAAATTTAAAAAAAATCTAATCTAATTTCAAAAATGAATAAATGGAAGTATTACTAATTAATATCAATATTTGTTATAAATAGAAATTTATAAATAAAAAAATCCTTCAATTTTCAACGCTCCAATTCCTCACAAATTTATTTTAGAACATCCTTGAAACATATTTATTGTTGAACGTACACTATTATTTCATTTACACATAGACATTTTATTTTTAAATTATTTTTCATGAATATTATAACATATTAATGAAAATTATATGAAAATCAAATCATTAAATTAATATTGTATTAATCTATTTTATTCATATATAATCATTTTTTATTGATCTACATTAATATTTGATTCATGAATAAAAAAAATTTCTAAATCGAGCATTCAATTATTCACTAGTAAAAGTGTATATATTACCAATAATAAAAAATGATGTTTAGAAATTTATAAATACATGAACTTATCGACAAGAGCCAGTCCAATGAATTGAATCTGACAAGCCAAAGTGATCTCTCCGTTACAACGAGAAGCACAACACACGCAAACGCAGTGAACGATGACACTCGGGAGAGCAACAGAGAGAAAGAGAGAGATAGCGTAAAAAGCGAGAGAGAATGAAGTAGCCGTCATACAGTCACGGTATCCATAATCGTAATTCACTTGAACGAGCTGACAAATTTATTTATGCCGGCATCCGCCGCTTCCTTTAGGGCTGTATCCGCGTATCTGCGTGTGTATATGTTTTTTTTATCTACGCTTGACATTGGCAATTAAATAAAGTATTATGATGGGCGCGTACTCGCGCTTCAAATTTAATAAATGCTTTGGATAAGGCCAAAACTAGTTCCTTTATTACAGAAATGATACGATTGAGTGGCGTGTGCTCACCGATACAAATAATACAGGACCGTTTATTCTTTTGCCTTAATGATTCAAACTGATGTTTGTAGACATTTTCTAACTGTGTGGATACCTTTTTATGACGTCACAGGCTATTTAGGACATTCAAAGTAATGAAATAACTTTTTTTACTTTTTTCATGACTATTACACTCAATGACATTGCCAACATGTGAACTAAGATTTGCAAATAAATGAATATTTTATTAAATTTTTTAACAAAGCCAATAACTAACTGTATTAAAATATAATTGGAAATATAGGTTATAATATAGGTTATATTTCATTGTGAATTTTAAACAAAAATTTGATTGGTTCAATTGATTTTAACGAAGTTTATTAATTAAATTAATTTCTAAGCTTCAAGAAATTAATTCAATGTTAACTCCTACATTAAACGTGATATAAAACGATAAAAATATTTTTTACACTACTTATAATAATAACTATTACAAAAATTAATATATTTAAATATAATCATTAAAAAATGTAAAATAAGCAATTGACTTCAATTTATAATTCAATATATAAAAACATACCTGATTAAATACTTTTTTGGACGTATGATTAATCTTTAGAAATATTTGAAAATAAACGTATATTTTAATTAGTTAGTGCAAATACTAATTTACCTTGAAAAATTTTTTTTCTTAATATTGCATAAAATATTAGTGTTTAAATATATTATTGTGATTATCCTAAAGAAAAATATATTGCGCATTAAGTAAAATATAGTTTGATCACAAAAAATGTAATTTCATAAATGCTTTTTAAAATAAATTATATGATATAATAAAAAATCAAATATCAATAATGAATAAATAAATCAAAATATTATGAATTATAAATATCATCATCATTTACAGGGTAAAAGTTAATGATTGAAATAATAAATCTTGTATAAATCTATTTCACAGATGCATTTTATTATCCTTTAATATCATTATACATCACATCAACTCATATTTAGTTTAACTCCAAATAGCTCAATGTTTCACTTGCAGTATTGTAATTATAATCATTATTTATGAAAAATGTTAGATAAATGAATAATATTTTATTTTATAGTTTATAACGAAAGTAATTTATTACCCCTCGAAAATTGAAATAAAAAAATTCCAATATTATCCAATTATAGAAAAACTTTAAACATACGAAAGAGTAATTTAATTAAATCTATATTCATTGAAGTGATCAATTAATTTTCTTCAAATCCAATTAACTAACCAACCATTCGTATTTAAAGAGGAAAATAATGTATTTAACAATGTCCTATTTCCTCGAATTTTCATGAGATTTTTGCATTTTGAACAATCTTTGTAGTTAAATATTTACTTCATCGGTTAAAGAGCTGATACCAAGTTATTTCAATATGTTAAATGTTAAATTAATCAAATTGAAATTATGTAAAAATTAAATATCTAACATTCTAAAAAAAGTTAAAAGAAACGTAACTAATACGTTAAATACGAATCCAGGATATTAAAAATTCCTCGGTCTGCAAAAATTAAAATTTACTTTTACACGATATTACGTGCATCAGAAAATTTCCATTACAAAGCTCATGTCATAGTGCGCATCGATTGGTTAATAGAATCGTGTAAATTCGGCTTTCACCATACTACACTAGCTTTCAATTTCGCGTAACGAGAGTATGATCATACAATTCAATGTTATGTCTCTTTTTCACATACACATATACACTTGAACATTAGATTTTCATACTCTTAACATCGGGTATCAATCGATTTTTTATTCTCTTCTTATAAAACCCTCATCTTTAGTTTCTTTATCTCCTAATGAGATTAGGTGGCTTATAATAAGATTAGAGATTATTATAATAAGAACAAAAGATATGCGGATACTCGTTTATGTGTTTATCGAGCGTGCACTTATCTATATATCATCTAAAGAACGAGAGAGACAGAGAGAGGTAAATGAAAAGAAAGATAGTATCAAGGAAAAAGAAAAAGCAATAAATAAGCTGAGTTTAGCAATGATTTACTTTATTACAAATGATGTATATTTTATTACGTATGAATGTATTTCAACTAAAATAAGTCATGTCTAACACTGTGTTATTAGTTTATTTATGAAATTTAACCAAATTTTCTTGTGCCAATCAACAAAAATAATAAAAATATATCCTTCAAATGGAATAAACAATAAATTCTTTGGTAAACATAGTTTTAACAAAACTGTGTTGGAAAGCCCCGTACAAAATATTAACTATGAAAAGCACAAACTAACATATATTGGATCCTTTCAGGTATGAATGAGAAGGAATACATATTCCCAATGGACATAACTGTATTTTGGAATAAGTTTAATTATAAACTTATTTTGAAAATAACGAAAAGGACGTACATGCGCACACGATCTTTTGCAGAAAACACGTGAATACCCTGACGATCTTTGGCGTCTCAACGGCCACTTTCGCAAATTACTCCCACGAGCAATTAGCCCAAACCCCGAACATTACGTGAACTCTCGGGCTTACAGACGACGGCGATAAATGATCGTAAGCCGTCGTTGCATTCGAATAGACACCGACAATCAATGGATTCTTTTACGACGAATCGCTTAGAAACCTTTTGGCTTTAACCGATTTCGATCGTTTTTGCTTTTCAGCCCCGGTTATCAGAACCAACTAGTCCGTTTTACTTTTCTACTTCAGTACCGAAATAAAAGTGATTGAAAACAACAGCATTAATCTTATTAGTATTTTTGTAATCAGTTATAATTTATGACATATATTGCAGAGAACAAATAATTTTGTTTATTTATTTTACAAAAGTAAATAAACTAAATTTAATATAAATTATTCTTAGTTTGAAAGTAAATAGTAGTATTTCTTTTTTAAATTCAAATGAATTTTAATTTTTTTCTAATAAAACACTTGGTAGCCATTATCATTATTATTCATACGTCAATCTTTTGTACAATTTTATATTTTGAAAAATGATATTATCGAATAGTGCCATCTTAAACATAGTAATTAATACCAATAATAAAAATATTTTTTATAATATTCTTAAATCATGGTTAAAACTTTTTAATTTTATTGATTAAATTTCCATGAGAGTTTAAAAACATCTTTTTATTTATATAGCTCTAAATAAATCAATAATATATATTATGAAACTTTATTTTTTAATTTGTTAATATTTTTATATAAATGTTCTCATTTATATATACGGATAGATTTTTCAATTTTTACTTGTTTTTATTCTTACTACATGCAATTCATTTTAATTTTATTTGCAAGTAGTAAATTTTTCAAATATTTCACATATTTTTAATACATATATTTGATTCATAAAATATTCATTTAAATTAATTACTTTTAAATAATGAAAAAAAATAAAATATAAATAATTATATACAGTAGAAATCAATTAAAATATTTTATATTAATGTAAATTAAATTTTCTATATATAATTAATTTTCAATTCTTATAAATTAAGGTTCTTATGACATGTTTGAATATACCTTTTAAATATAATTTAATTATTATTGCATTTCTCGAACTCGACAATTTATTATCGCAAGAATAGAAGCATTCCAATTCTACCATTTATACTTCTAATTTTATTCAGAACATTTAATCTTCTCCTAAATTCGTTAAGTTTAATCTGATATTATTTTTTCGTCTTTATCTATAACCACATATATGTCTTTTTACTGTCGGATTTTACTACTAAATTCCTTTATACTACTTTTTTTCTATATTAAGTATTTACTGTGCCTATTTTAATTTTCTTGATTTAAACCCTCTTGGAATATTAAGCAAAGCTTATAATTATACAGGATCATAATAATATAAATTTAAATTCTTCCACTGTTCGTTTAATTTTTTAGATTCTATATGTTAAAACATTTTTTTCTGTATTAGCCAATAGTGTAAAGTGTATTGTATAACTTTTATTATTTTCTCATCAATTATCATCAATAACATTATTTTATAAATTCTACTTATGAATAAATATAATATTTAATACGGTTATTGCTTTAAATTCAACTCTTGTTGATTTTATTTTTGCGCTAAAGTATTTAATCTTTAATCCTATTTAGTACTTTTTGGCAGCTCTTCACGTCAAATATAATAAAAATTATAATTTAAGTTTTAGTACTAATTATTTATTATTTAATTTTAATTTTTAATTTTATTAAAATATAGTTGAATGATTAAACAATAGTTATATTCCTACATAATTAAGCATTAAAAATATGAAACATTCGCTAATTAAAATATTTTACTTTATATTAATAGATCAGTGTATTATTTACGTAAAAAAATTAAATAGACATATTGATTTTGTGGGATGTATGAGATTAAAGGAAAACGCTAATTACATGTAATTCGCCTTAATAATAGAATAATTTATATATAAATTATATTTTGATATAGGCTATATGTATAGTAAATATTGTTAAATAAATTGATATTAGCAATACATTTGAAAAATAAATTATAGAATTTATTTTAAAAATTCTTATTTCCTTGAGAATATTTTCAATCTTTAATTATTAAAAATAACATATTTTTCGTTATATTTCAATGCTAATATCGTAAAATTCGATCTATTTCAATAAAGTAAAATGAAAATATTTTAAATATTTTTTCATTAGAAGTAATAAATAATAAATGTAATCAATGTAACTTGGTAAAAATGCATTGCAATATTGCGAAACAGTTGTAGATATAAATATTGACTCGCTTAGCTAATTACAAAGATTTTTAATTACAAAGATATGGGTAAATTTTTAGTAAAACTTTATCTTCTGATTGTTATTGGAATTTTTAAAAGTATCTCAAAAATATCTTTGTCCCCATTAGTCTTATAAAAAAAAAAATTTAATACGCATTATTTTTGTGGTAAATTTTTTTGTAAAAAAGAAACAATAATTAGATAATAGTTGGGTAGAACTAATCGAGCCAATAATAGAAAACTAACTAAAGTAATAATTGTATTACTAATGTATTATTCCTATACTCAATAATATTATATGCAATAAATAAAAACATGTCACTTTGACATGTATGACTTTTCTCTAAAGCATTGATTTTAAATATAAACAATTCATTAAAGATAATAAAATATTAGACTACTCCTGAAAAACGTTTTGTCGTATACTAATTGACCTGCTAAAATAAAAAATAGCATTATTTAAATTAACAATATACTACTCTATAATTACTTTTAAAATTATATCTATTTAAATATAGAAACTGTTATTCATATCTATATCCCGAAAGATTCTCAAGGAAAGCATGGTTGAACGGTTGAAGACGAGGCTGTTTAATATCACAAAAAATATTTCGTCTTTATATATCTTACACATCGAGATCACAACTAAAAGAAGGTATAGAATTTATCTTAACAATACTATAAATAACTGTACAAGATCTTTGTAAACGCAATGCAACATCTTTGTGTGATTTACGAGACTATAAAAGATCTACGAAAGGTTATAATCATCTATAGTTTTGATCTACGTAGCAATTACTGACAAATACTTTACACCAAGAAGCAAACCAATATATTACCTTTTTCATACCGAACAGAGACCAAGATGATTTCAAGGTTACGTCGTTCAAGCACAAGTATAGAAGAAAATGTGTCCTCCGGGACATGAATCTTGATGAAATTGCAGCAGTAGATTCTTTGGCTAAAACAAACAACTTCTGTTTCCGACCTAACACCTATGGATTTATTTCTTCTTTTTCCTCTTTTTCCAATTCCAAGTTACTTTTTATAAGCATTATAAATACTATATCGATTTATTAACTTCATATTAATAATTCACTCCAAATCTTCTTTTACGTATTTGCTACAATTATATTTTATCTTGAAAATTGTGAACATGATTTAGTTTATATAAATTTAACAGAATATATATAATAAAATAAAAGGATACCTTAAAGATATTTATAAATTTTAAATAAAGTTGACATCCGAAAATATAGTTGAATGTCCTAAAATAAAACGCATGCATATCTTATTCAGGAACTTATTAGTACTCGGTAAATCTTTTAAAACTTAATGTAAAATATTGATATCAACAATTTTATATGTATATACGTCCATATTATATATGTACATATTCAAAAAAGTGCTATACTATTTCAATACAAAATCAGTGACAAAACGCGTAAAATTATTTATTTTTAAAAATAAAAAAATATTGCGTCAACTATTAGAAACATAAATTAGTACTAATAGGTTGTGTATTTAAAATTAGTATCCAAGACTTTACATTAATTTGAGTAAAATGAGGATTATTATTTATTCTTTATAAGAAGACATCGTAAAAATTTTCCAAAATCATCAATTTCTACATAAACTTGGACAATTTAATAAAGAGATTCAACTAACATACAAAAACTGTAATTTAAAAATAATGAAAATACTCTTTATTTGTATAAAATTGACATAAAACACAGATCATATTTATCGTATAATCAAAATCAATAATAAATGGCCAACAAACTGTTTGAAATCAATGAAATCTCTGGAAAAATGAATGACAATAGCTTAAGATTTAATGCATCTTATTCATCAACTGCAGATCAGAGAAGGTATTTACTGCCACTAACTATTCCATTTTCTTCTAGATGGAAGCTTTACTATAATCAACTTTATAATTAGTTTTATCAAACTGATCGTTCAGCACGAGTTGTGCTGCATTATAACAAGCTGGGTATGGTGCGACTATATAATAGCACTATTAGACAAATTTCTATCAAATTACTATTCAGCCACAGCATTTCTCTTTCAAGATAAGTGGTTGAATATTACGCACCTATATTATAGCAATGCTTTTAGAAAATTACAAGGAAGTTCAGAGGGTGGGATGTAAATGTCAAAGATGATCCATAAAAATAAAAGTTTTCAGATATACTACCTGAAGAAGAGGTGTGTGTAAAGTGCCACAGTACAGGTGCATTAACATTTTCAGCCTAATATTAAATGGCTCTCTAGTTTAGTCAATTATTGTTACGACAAACGTGAAGAGATTAATAATAATAAGTTTTAATTTTAGAATAACAATCCACATGAAAGATACAGTATTTGGTTATTATAATATATTGTTTAATAAACTAACTATTTTCTTTGTATAAATTAAGCTACCTGATTATCCTTTTAGGAAAGTTACCAACTGAAACTACACGTACTCTTTTAAATATTATTAAGCTAAAATTTAAATAAACAGTATATGTATTCGTATGATAATCACAGATCTCAGGTTGGAGTTCTACTAGATATACAGATATATCTGAAATGGCGAACTATGTTATATAATATTTTTCTAAAACCAAAAATTTTCTTTATCAAGGCGACAAAAACGTATCAGCGCATCCTCGAAATAACAAGAGCCATCTGTTCGTCCTCCTAGAATATATAAACTACTATCCGCCTATTTCAGCGTTTCGAATCAACTATTTGAATCCGCCCTTTTCAGGTTGTCACAACAGAAACTCAAATAATTCAAAGGTGCATTAAAATGAAATAAAGTAATTTTTTAATTATAGAAGAGCTTTTTAACGTTGATAACCTCTATTATTAAAAAGAATTATTAAAATTCTTTATTTTAATGTATTTAGGTTTATTGTTTATAAGTAATTATTCAGAATATACAGTTGATTATAAATTGTAATATAAAGATGGAAATTTATGAATGAATATATAATGAATTATAATATATATAATACTAAATAAACTAATGAGACAAATACACGCAAAGAATATTTTTATTTTATTTTATTGTTAATATTTTTGACACCGTAAACAATTTTAACTATTTAGATTCTAAATAAAAATATTACATAGTTAAAAAATGAAATTCAAAATATTATTTTTAGACATAATTGCTTTAAGATAACTTTATATTCCATTTAAACAATATAAATTTTATATTTTTAAAATATCATTAATATAATATCTACAATATGATTAATAACCTATAGGATTTCTGGTTGCCAAATCTTTAATATAAATATTACTTTTTTTTAAAGAATAAGTTAAAAGAAAAAATGTTTTACGAATACATAATGAAAATGAAATTAATGAGATAAAGGTATTCAAAAAATAATATCCTTGTACTATATTTATTATATTTCTTTCATTATATAAATTGTTTAATAAAATAATTATAGATATTAACAAGATATTATATATTATTTATTTATTATTATATATTATATATTATATATATTATATTAAATTCTTTTTTAAATAAAGCTTATATGAAGAAATTTTTCTGCATCATACTTTTTAATTTATTTTTTCACCAAATTATGTGCATAAATACTTTTATAAATTTAATTAAATTAATGATTTTTAAATAAGTATACTAAACATAATAAACTAGTATTTAAGAGTTATTTTTTATTTAAATCAATTATTTTGAGAGTATAGAATTCGGAGATATAAATTGTTATAATAAATTTTAAAAAGTATGCAAGATACATATTTATGTATACATAATATTTCTTTAACTTAAAAAATTAAATATTAAATATTTTAATAATTTTCTGTGTAATGTTAACTGTACAATCATCGGATAAAATATTTGTTTAATCTTTAAAATTGATAGTAATCGATATTATAGAATCAATAAAAATAAACATTCGTTATATTTTGCTTAATTACTTAGGGAGTAGATTTTAATATATTATATAAAGAATATAATTGAGAAAGTACGTAATTTGTTGAAAAAAAGAACTTCCGATCAACGTGTGACGGGGACCATGGATTACGCGTGCCAGGGTGTATTTTTCATTGGTTAGCCGTTTAGCCGCCACCACGGCTCCTTTTTCATTTCGGACTTTGCGGACGCGTCACAGATGGAATTGATGCGCCTGCCTCGACGTGGTTAATTAATTCAAATTAGAGGCTGGATACGTGCGTCAGCGATTAGCGTTTTGGTGTATACAGCATAACCGCAAAAAAGTAACCGCAATTGAGAGTGGAATTTTTGCGCAGAGCTATGAAATGCTTAACAAAATACGTTCTGGAAAATCGACAGATGGGCTATACTTGATTGATAATCGAGTGCTACGCGGTTAATTGATTTTAGAAGCACATGCGTAACGAGTAGTGCAATGTAAGTGAGGAAATAACGATGAAGCGTGTAATTTAGTATATAAATTAATAGTAATTTCTCATTAACGATATACAGAAACGGAGGCTACTAGTCTTTATGGCAAATTTTGCTTCGCTCCTTTTGTGTGACGTCAAATGCCAATGCAACACTAATCATTACATTTGCATGCGTAAATAATGAAAAATTAACAATATTTCAATTAAAATAATCATATGATGTTAGTTACTTTTAAATTATTAACAAGCCTAATATCTTTCACATGATGATTTATTTTTTTATTTTTTATTATATTTAAGTGACATGCTACAGCTTATCATAGAATTTTACTTATCAATATCAAGAAAATAAAAATAAAAAAGTCAATTCAGTACTTTTCTTGATAAAAATATATATTTACATTTACAAGGATTTGTTTAAACACCTTTAAATCCAAATGAAATATTTATGAAATTAATTATATTATTCGCAATAAAAATATCTTAAGCTCTAATTTTAATAATAGAAATATAACGAGTTCTAACAGAATAACCTAATGACGTAAAAAATATAAGAGAACCATTGTAACCTACATAATAAATATTTTTGAATTCCAAAAATCACCTTTATAATTATTATTTCCTTTTACAACATAATCCCATTCGGAAAGTTCAAAGAGAAACTTTCAGAAAATAATTAAAATAATTATTACGCTAATGGACTATGTGTAAGACATTTTTTACGAATAATAATGATAGTAATACAGTATCGCAATTGTAAGCCGATCTTCATGAATGCTGAGAAAACTTCGCTCTACTATAATTTTAGGTATAAAATAGAACAGAAAGATTCGCTTACCACGAAATTGCGCGTCCACAACCTAACAAATGATATTCCTGCTTTTGCACTTCTAAATTTTCCTCTAGTTGAATTTTGATGAGTATACTCAGCGGGAGATTGACGGAACATGTTTCTGGCCGTGAACAAAAGCATCAGGAAATCATTATGACGTGAGAAAGATGGAAAGAACGACTATGGAAAGAGAAAACTGGGCAAATGGGTGATTTTATAAGTTTACTAATCCTCGCATTAAAAATTAATGTATAAGAATGAATGTAATTATTATATTATAATTCTATAATTCTTCAGTATATAAATTAAAAGATGCTGCATAATAAATAGTAATACATTCAATAAAATTCAGTAGTAAAAGAAATGCGCAGTTTTTAATAAATTTATATTCCTTAAAGTTTAAAAAAGGTACAGTATCCTGATAAAAATTAGCTTTAATTTAAAATACTTAACTATTATAAAAATTAATTTGTCGTTTGATCTTATAATTGGTAAACTAAATCCAATGAATGTGTCATAATAATATCGATATTTTCAAAAGCGATTTTATCGATGATTTAAAATTAATAACCTCCACAATAGTTAGAGATTTTTTATTACGACTAGTGAAGTTTAAACAAAAATCATAAAAAAAGCCAATAGTTCACAAATAAAAGATTCATTACACATCCGTAAGATTATTTACAACGCTGATACAAAACAGCTGAGCATTAAATGGGCTACTGTGCAAGAGCAAAAACGCGGTCAGTATCTTCCCATTGGACGAACATTCCTGCAACACAGTGAAAAGCAAAAGCCAGGTAAATGCAATCAGCGTATTGCGTACACCTCTCTGTCTCTCTCTTCCTCTTTCCCTCAATTTCTCTCTCTTTCTGTACTAATGCGAGAGCATACGTCAGCCTCACCCTTCACGAAAATCCACGCTCATCGGGCCTCGTTCACGCGCCGTCTCCCACTATCTCTCGTTAATCGCTGGGACGCTTGTATTAGGACACACGCGGTACATACACATGTACTCTCGCAAAGTCGTAATGAACGCGCAGTTCTGGACCTCATCCCCGACTGCAGTATACGCAAGGGTGGGCAGTATAGTTGCGGCAGATGCAGCCAGGGCTACTGACGTAGATACGGGAGACCAGTGCGCTTGCTTATACGGCAGAGAGCGCGAGCGCTATTATTGCATTGCTCTAGCTAAATAAATTGTTCCGCAACGGACCTACACACTGACGGAAGAGAGAGAAAGAGAAGTCGACAAGCAAGTATTCCGGTATACTACTATGCGTCCCCAGGCGAATGCCTGCCAGTGCAAACTCAACAAACGGACATGCCAGTGCTTACTCTGTCTCCCTCTCGCTCTCTCTCCTAAGTCTCCGGACGTGTCTCCAGGGCTTTTTTATGACCACCTTGCCAAGCCAGAAATGACTGTACTATTATTTGCAACACCTATACAACGTGCTTACATCTTTATGTTTAGAGCGCCGCGCGTCAAGTCGTCCAGGCAGTGTTTGAAAGTAAGGGGAGACCAATGGTCGTACTTTTTATTATGAGCATCCGTAGAGCGATGTTTCACGTATTTCTTTGTATTTAGAGAGCTCATTACTACAGAAATTGTAAAAACTTTTATTTTATTTAACTTCTATAGGAGTTATAATTTATTTCAAAAGATAATACTATCAACTTCAGCTACAAATTATTTTTAAGCATCCGAATACTTCGGGAGCTTCAAATTCACTTTTTGCCATCTTCTACTTTCACATACAAAAATTTTGAAAATCTTATTATTTTTTAAAAACCGCAACACTGCTTAAATAATTTTTTTGCTACATATTTCAATAAGTTTTGGAATTTTTTACATGTCATTGTAACCAATTTGTTTTCAGCTGAGTTAATAAAGGATAATTATTGGAAAAATTTGTTTGTAATTTTATTTTGTAGAATAAATTTGCATAATTTTTAAAGGTATTTTGTAACGATCGTGATATCTATTTACTTGTTCAAAACTGCTTTCATATTATAATTTATAAAATAATATTTCTTGAATTCTAAACGAAAATAGTTAGAAAATAACCGCTCTTTATTATAGTTCCTTGTATTTAAATTAGCATGCTTATGTTATTATGTCAAACACACATCATTGGAAAAAACGTTATATATTATAAATACTTCAAAACTATTGTTCATTCTAATGAAAAAGGGTTATCTTTCAATCGCCGACAGTCGATCAAATTTATTTCCTTCGATCGTTAAACAGAATTCAACTTGTCTGACAGCGGCATTCTTTAAAGTAAAATCAAACTATCACCAAGAGATCGTTTCGAATTTCATTTTGTAGGAACCGAGACAGCGCTATTGGACACGCGCGCTAACAGTCCTATTTCCTAGCGAATATCCTATGTGCGTAGAACACAACGACCTGAACCCTAGTGCCGGCATTACGTGGCGTTGCTCGCAATTGAAGCATTCGCGCGTCTTGCAACTGCGCAGAACACGATAAAGGGCCTCTTTATTACGCGAGAGCGCCATCGTGAACTCCAGTACCAAGAGTACATTTCGATCAGCTTTTACGGTGTTGCCCGAATGTGCACTAAGATATAGCGCTCTCATCGAGGCGCTTGTACTCCTTTTAATTGTGCATATAAGAAACAAGGTTTTCGAGCCATACGTAATGTAATCTGATGCGAAATAAACGATGTCTTTAAAAATCTAATGATAAATAACATCAACTCTGTACAATTTTATTAATATATCAATTGCTTTACATTCAATAAAAGTGAACAATTACCAGTAAGAACATTATAAACTGATAATAAACGTATAAAGTACAAATAAAGTTGTTTGTTAATTATTAATTATTTCGTAAATACATGTATCGAACAAAAATTAAAATAAATCTTAAATTCATTTTAATTAGAAGAAATTTTAGTAATAACATGATAGTTACGATTATCTTTTTATGTAAAGAGGATTATTTTGATATAAAAAGCTTTATTCTTTTCATAATGTACTTGTATGTTAAATTAGCTGATATTATTGAATCATTTTATACCACATTACTTTTTATCTAATCAGTAAAATAATTTTATCCACAATTTTAATTTATTCATCAGAAAATTATCCATTTTATAATCCAATCCTTTAACAACAAATAGTTTGTTTTCTTATATATACACTATTTATATATACTTTGAACTTATTCATAGAGGATGATATAGTACTTGTGCATTTGACACCTTCACTGAGCAACTTACAAAGAGAGTGACTAACTTTCGAAATAGAGATTTCGACAAAACTTTATGATATATTTTCTATTATAGAAAAACACAAGTCAATAACTGCATTTTGATAAGCCCTGAAGTTTGAAATATCATTTATTAAGTAAAAGGATAAAAATAACTTTTTAAATTTATTAATATTAATAATCATTGCTCTTTTTTAACTAATTTGTACACAATTTTTATTAAAATAAAAAATACAATTAATTTGAAATAAAATTTATTAAGTTTGAAAATTTTGATTTCTCTTAGTAAATCTACTTCAAACTAACCATGTAAAGTTTGGTATAACTTCAAATACTGTTTTAGATTGTTCTAACTTTTGATGCAATAAATATTTTATTACATTTGTATAAATTAAATTTTAATCTATTTACGTATGTATATATACATATATATACTTTTTTATTATTTTAATAAAAAATCTATAAATTAAATAATAACAGTTTAATAATTATTATTAAAATAATGTGTATTAACTAATAATCAACACTTTTTTTATTATAACGAAGTTTCTAGGATCGAAAGCCTTCAAGTAAGTAGAAAACGTTATACTTCATTTTTAAATATTTAAGATTTATATCCTAGAACAATAATACTCTTAGTATTAATATCATTTTTGTAGTAAACTTTTAAATTGAACTTACATTTTAACTTACATAATATATTTACGAATATAAATGTAAATTTTCTTTTTTTAATTAACACATTATGTATACTAAATATTAGAAAAGTCGAATGACACTAGATTTAATTAAAAAAAAAATTAGCCCAAATAATTTATTATGTTTATTAAACTTTATATAATCTTAGATTTCATTAAAAATTAGACGTTAAGATATTCAACGCATTATTTTTTAAAAATAGAATTTTAAGAAATGCAATGCACAATTTGTATTTAAAACAAATTCATCTCAAACTAGGTCACATTTTATAAATTTTTAAATAAACTATAATAATATTATAGAAAAAATTAGAATTTATAAAGTAAATTAAACTATATTATTCATTACAATTCAGCAACAAATAATAGAACGTAATATATTACTATCAAATAATAGCAGCGACGAATTTACGCGAATGAATACAATAATGTGCGAGTATATTGGTTGTATATACAAGAAATTCCTCCCATAAAGCATCATAAGACAATATCCTAAGTAATTTGTAATAAATTATCCGATGATCTGCAAGAATAGACACTAATGGACTGTGTGTTCGAACGGTTCACACTTTACGTCATTTATTATATAATGCAGCGGCTTTGTTATAGAAAGTAAGGACATGTGTAAAGTTTCTTATTCTTGGTGTCTTAAAGTATAAAGCTACAATATTGACTTAACTATTATATTACTAAATAATTCACTAAAATTAATAATTCATAATTCTTCAAATCATAAAATATTTAAATACAAATCATATAAAATACTGTCCGTCTAATTTATTTTATTTCTAAAGAAGCTTATTATATAGCCTTTAATATGCATGTATAATATTGTCTAAAGTTTTAGAATCATGACTATTCAAGATTAAATATAAATATTAACTCACTGTTAACGAAAATACTAAATGATGTATTAAATTAGTTTCTACAAAGGTAACTATAACAAAATAAAAAATAACTTGTTGAACAACTTCAATGGATTCAACGAACGAGTTCTATTCGCTTGCATAAGCTAGTCATTGGATTTTGTGATTGTCTTGCAAGGAATATGAGGCTGTGTACGGTAAAAGCTACCGCAGAACTCGAATATTCCTTAAACTGGAAAGTTTTCCTTCATGCGGCTTATTCGTAAGCCACGCTCCTTCGTATTATTATTTATTCCAGTCAGTTCAGCATTACTTGATCGATACTTACTTTAAAATATCCAAAGAGGTCAAAATATTTTATAAACATTTTATTAACTCAAAATAGCTATCTTCCTATCGAGGAATAATTCATCCTCCACCAAGTAAATAATATTAAAATATAAAATTTACCAAACGAATATGGGTGATTATTTTACAGAAAACTTGTACAGTCTCTTGCAAATTCATTTTTTTACATTTTCATTTTCTATAGATTTTATTTGATTTCTAGTCAGTTTTTAGAACAATAGCAATCACTTTATACTAGTAAATTGTCTTCATAACAGAAAATACGAATTTTTATGAATATATGCTTTCGTTTTTATTTTGCTTTTTTAAAAATACTTACAAAACTAATTTTTTAACTTTATTTAATCATATAAACTCAATTGAATTATAAAATAATTTTATTCGTTAATCAATACATTATTTTCATAAGTAAAGTTAAAAGTAAATTGTATAAAATTGTTCAAATAAAAAAAATAGAAGAATATTTTATTATACGAAAAATTATATTTAAAATTATATATAAAAAATTGCTCTAATTACTAGGTTTACTTACAAAAAATATAAAAAGGAAACTTCATGTATCAAATTAACCCTTCTTGGTTAATTTAGAATCTATATGATTTTATATTCAACTCTTATTATTCAATTATTAAATATTAATTACATTTTAAAAATCAATCAAATATAGTATAAAAACTGTAATCATTAAGCAACTGATCAATAAGAATTTGTTTAACGATTATGATATAATAACTACCATTAAAATAACAATGACTTTTTTTAACAAACTCATTTTCTTCTATGCCCGCGTCTCAGAAACAAACGGAATATTATTGGAAATTCCTAATATCTCTAAAGCTGGCAATAAATATGATTCAGCGACTCATTATAAAACAGCTGTTATATGCATGCATTAAGCACGATTACGCTAAAAGGGAAAAGATCTTCGATTGCAAATTCACCGTTTATCAAACGCGTTATGGTAGGTGCGCACTTTACTATGATAAAATGGCCATTCGGTATCGAATTGTCCTATAATCGGTGCAATAATTTCCTGTCGGCGACCTCACCGTCGAACAAGAGATCGTAATCAAAAATTCGGTACAACACGATGACACTAATTATTTTTCAGAAATGCTCCGAGCAGAGAATCTGGTGCGTGACTGGAAGTAGACTTGATAACTCGCGCTCAGAGACAAAAGCCAGACGTGGGAGACCGAGTGGAGAGCAAGAGTTTGCAGGTGACGTGAAATTGGGAAGTTCGAAGAGAGGAACAGAAGAGCAACGAGGTACATTAATCTTTGTACTGGTTAGCTGATGAAGTAGCAATTTCCGTTTAATAGTGAACGGAAATAGGATCGATATACCAGTTGACCGATCTCTACTCTGTCACTCTTGACTCTTCTCTACTCTCTCTCTCTCTCTCTCTCTCTCTCTCTCTCTCTCTCTCTCTCTCTCTCTCTCTCTCAATCTCTACACTGTTCTTGTTCACTGTCTATATGCGCAGAAAGAGGGGATCAGTTCGTTCGGACGAAAGATGAGATTATCAATGAAGTTAATTGAATTGCGACGTGGAGGTGTAAATTTAAAATGGAAAAAGTTGTGCGACTGGACTAAAACGCGAGAAAAACTTTAAGTCATTAAGTGGGTCGAAGTTTGAATGTTGCATGAATTGTGCAAGATTCATGAGATTGTTTGAAAGAAGTTATTTGTGTTGCCCTAACTGTCGGAAAACAGTGTGACCACCACACTTTCATAGTAACATTTTCCAAGAGTTAACTTTCACCTTTCTCAGAATTTTTACGTGCATTATAAATTTTCTCTCGGATTGACGTAAGTGCTTTTTATATAATTTCTATTAATTATTTAAAAAAATGTATATTCATATTAAATATATAATCGAGTTTTTTAAGCTGGAAATATTTTATGGAAAAATAAAATGAATTTAAATATTTAATTATTTATTTGGCCTCTACATTTGAGCTTTTCATTTTAAAATGAAAAGTTTCAAGCTAATTATTATCAATATTTTAAATCTATTTAATTCTTACATAAAAACTACTAAATAATTTCAATTAATTTAATATTATTAAAAAATTTCATTGTAACAGAATGGAATATACATTGCGAAATAAATATAATAAATAATAATTTTAAATAATAACATATATAAAATTGTAATAGTTTTAAAATATAATATTAATTACAAGAATTTTTATACGCTATTATTAAATTTAAAATAAAAGTGATCTTATTATACACATATTTTTCCAGTTGTTCCATATATCATTTTCATGAATTTCATTAAATCACTTTGAAAGACTTCTGTGTAAAAATTAAAAGTAGTTTATAAAAATATGTATTATTTAAAAAAATTATATTATTTAAATTTAGACATTCTTACTTGATGATAATAGTTTTATAATATAATTAGAACATATTTCTTAACTATTTTCATTTCCAACCTTCAATTAACTCTTATAATTAAACTCTCGACTTTTTTTATTAACTTATTATTTGTTAAAAATTAGCGATACAGTTGAAAAAATATAGTAAGTCAGTAAAATAAAGTTTAACTTCTGTTATAGAAAAAAATATATAGTTTACCCATTGCCTTTTAATAGCAAGTAAGAATTTTCTATGTACATAAATCTAATTGTCAATAAAGAATATAAAAATAAAAAAAGTATAAAACTCTTATGATTCTCGAAAAAAAATTAGCTAACAGGTAAAAAGTTGCAATAAAAGTATACATGGTAATTCGATGATATTTTATTACGGTTGTCGAAATAACTTTATTGAGTGTTTTTATGATGAAAGCTTTTCCCACTTTGCTAAACAAGTATCAGGCGAAAACATACCTTTCACAGCAGTATTCAATTTTTTTACAACAAACTAAAACTTCAGATACTGAATATTTATTAAATATCAGTAACAATTAATTTATGCAATTTAAAACCTATTATAGAGTTTTAAGGTTAATAATTAAAATATATGCCAGCATTAATATAAACTAATGATTCATGTTTCATAATGGGATTATTATATATTCTTCATAATGCTCAATTACTACTATATAACTTATTATACATAAACTGAAAAGTAGATAATTCCTTTAAAAAATGTATAAAATACTAAAAAAACATGGCTGTTCATTTAGAAAATAAAAATATTTATATTCATAAAAATGTACACATATTTACACATATAAATCGTATAAAATGCGAATGACGTGCAGGACATTCATATTTGTTATTAATTTATTTCTAAATACATAAATAATAATAAAATAATATATTTTATATGTTAATTTCTGTATAAATATAAATTAATAGAGAATATACCAAACAAGGATAAACTAGCACATAATAATCTCGAACTCGATACTCCATTTCTAAAATCAAGTTTAATAATTATTCGAAGAATATTCTATTGTTTATCACTATATAACAAGATTGCATATCAAAACAAATAAGCTACTTAATAGAAAAATTAATAATACCATATATTTTTATTATATTTACAAATATGAGATTAGCAATTATTAAAAGTCGATTATTTTAAAAAGTCAAATATAAGTATGTGAAACAAATTTATGTTTATCATTTTAAAATGTTAATACAAAATAGACATTGAATTTTTATTTGAGTAAATTAGTAATATAATCATTGCAATTCGTTCTTTTATATAACTTTATAACAATAATCATTGTTATACCTCATTATTCCCGAATCTCCAAAATTGTTTCAGTGCAAATAGCAATTACTCGCAAAATCTCAAATATTAAACCGGTCCTACAAAGGTCAGTTTGATCAATCGAAACTCTACAAAGAATTATTAACAAAAAATTGCGGTTCAACGCTTCTCATTTAGGAAGAAAGCAGTGGCCCTTGAGATTTCAAAGTGACAGCATACCAAGTGGGTCGAACTTCCTAATCCAGGCGTGAAAACAGTCTCAACTGGAACATAAATTACTCAATCATTCATTCAATCAATCTTTCGCTCGGGTTTGGCTCTCATTCTCCGCTCGTTGTTACCGCCCAGCGTTCCGGCAGTCTGCGTCCACATTTCGCAGAGCTTACACCAAAGGCCCGCTCTATTTACTTACAACTGCCAAGGCAATTCGTCACTACGACGAGCTAACCCACCGGTGGATGGACGGACGAACACGAAAAGCGTGTTCTGCGTAAATTTGCATTGCGCTCCCCTTTCAAGATTAAAGCCCACTTCGACTATTCTTCACTCTTTCTCGTTATCGCTCTCTATGCAGGCTATTGCTCTTTTCTCTTTTCTTAAATGTGGTACTAGTCTGTGTTATTTTACTGAAAAAACAACCGGAAGTAAAAAAAGAACGAAAAAACAGCACGATAAGCTGTTTGGAAATACGTTAAGCTCTTTCCATGGGTATGGGAATTAAAAATGAAATAAATTTAAAGAAAAGTGGTAAATTTTTCTTCTGAAAACGTTATTGTTACTGCGGTATATTTTAATTTTTTAATTTTTAAGTTTTTGTCTATAGAATTATAGTTGTGTTACGGTTTTAATTATATTAAAGAAATGTTTTATTGAAAAAGCTATTAAATATTTTCGTTTCGAATCATTCGACTGCTTTTAATTGTAACTGTATATAAAGAATTTTTTTTGTACTCTTGTATATTTATAGAGAACTGAAACAGATTTTTTTTTATAAATTCAGAATTCGATTTAAAAATATATATAAGTTATTTTATCATGTACTGGAAATCACTCTAGTATTGTAAGATAAATATTAATTATTGATATCTGATAATTTTATTGTTGAATTTAACTTAAAATTTCACAAGTATATGACCTTAATATCCACTTTTGACTTTATAAATAAAAAGGTTTATTAAGTAATTTTAAGATTTTAAAATCCGAAATGCATAAATATTTATAATATATTTTAAAAGATAATTACTGCAGGTTTAAAATGATTCTTTAAAATACCTCGTTCAAATAAGTAAGAGATTTGAATCACTATTAAATATTTTTACAGTTATTTTATAATTAAAAGTACCTGTGTTATAATTTTAATTATATACATTCAAAAATTTCTGTTGTATTTAAACTTTATAAGAAAGCATAAATTTATGCGTGAGAACTCTATCAGATACATTTCTAAAATAAATTATTACCTAAAGTGAATATAAAGGGAAAAAATATTTAAAATAGTATTGTTCGATACAACTTAAAAACTTTTAAATCCTGCTATTCTTTAACTATTGTGATATATTCTAACTTGCTGTCACTTCCTCTTACCCTTTATTTCTTTTATTTTCACTTCATCTAAATTGGAGTGTTGGAATGACACTTGACAATTTCCATCTCTCTCAATCCCTCCCTCCCAAGCTTCATCATTCTCTTTCCATCGTACATACGTATTTTCTTTTAAACTCTCTCTCTCTCTCTCTCTCTCTCTCTCTCTCTTATCCTCTGTCTATGTTTTTCTGTGTTTTAAAGTCTATCTCTTTTTGTCTCCCTCTTTCTATCTTATTCTTTCTACTGTGACAAAGAGAATGCGGATGACACTGCAGGGCACTCATATTCAAGCGTCGTCTCTTCTCTTCTTTTGACATACAGCATACGCTTAATAATTCTGATATGTTTTAATTACAACGGCTACGGACTAATGCAACTACTGTCGATACATTCTGTAATCTTTATTAAAGTAGATGGCTTATACAATATAAAGGATCTACGATAAAATAAGTAAAAAATGAAATTTTACAAATGTTCTTCCACAACGCTGAGTATAAATGACAAAATGGAACAGTGATTTTCAATCCTTAATATCTGATTCTTAATAATGCTTGATGAAAAAAAATTATAAACTGAAATAGAATAACAAAGCAACAATAATAAACGATTATTTTTTATTAAGAACATACAGAAAAAGAATAATTGTTTTAATGAGATTTATTCTTGTTATTCATATCCACTGATAATAATATTTATAATTTGAATCTGTTTAAAAATTCATATAAATTATATACAAAGCATTAAATATAAACTTATTAAAATGATTATTTTTCTATAAAAGTTAAAATTATAGTTAATAACAATCTTGAAATTATGAAATATTTAAAAATATATATAAATTAACCTTCACTACAAGCGAATTTAATGGTCAGGTGTCTTGCATAAGATACTGATTTATTATTATAGGAAGCTTTAGAAATATATTTTTTATTTTTCTAAAATATGTTTAAAAAATTAGCGAGGTATAGGGAATTCATGACAAACATTTTAAATAAATTTGTTTTAATTTCACTGTTATAATTGTTGAAAAAATTCGTTAATCCTTTGCCTGAACTGATTAATATATTCCATAAAAGCCGAATGGGCTTAAAATTTAAATAAATGGAAATATTCTTCTAATTAGAGCTAATTATTCAAATATCATAGCCAGTAACATACTTTCAACGTAATTTAAAGAATATATACGTAAAATATAAAAAATATATAAATATATAAAAAAATTTTGCAATGTCAAATTCATCAATTTAAAGTACTTTTAAAATACCTATATAAAATATTTAACTTTAATTTAATTACGAATTATGAAAATTTAAACCTAATAATAACCTAATTATAATCTTGAATTTTTATTTCAAAATAATATTTAAAATATTTTGAGATAACATCATTGAACGTATTAAAATGCAATATAATATTAATACTTGTTATATATTATATTTATTTTCTTCTGCATTATAAATTAAACATGAAGAATAAATACTATAAATATTAATATAAAAGCGTAATATTTTATTTATTTTACTTCGTTTAAAAACTTTTATTTCTGATAAACTAAGTTTATTTGAATTAATTTTTTTATACATATTAAAATTTTTTAAAGATTATAAAATAAATGAAATAAATAATTCTGGAACCATCCAATACTGTAGCAGTGGATAACTTGTAACTTTGGTAAAAAAATTTCTACCCTGTTTGCATTTATTTTCTTTACAAATTTTTAAAGTAATAAAAAACTATAGAATTTATTTTTGAATTACATTAAAAAAATTTTTTTATTTATTTTCAATGCGAATAAAAATGCTGTCAGTATGTTGAAAACCGAAACAATAATTATGATCGCAATATATAAATATCATTAAACTTTGAAATAAATTGAATTTGTTTTATCCACAGTCCGTATCACAAATAATTTAAAAATTGTAAAAGTAATATTTTTAGATTCGTATCAAGAGATAAATATTTAATACTTTCCAAATAAGATATTGAAAAGCAACCCAATTAATCGATACACATCTTCTCGGATGAAATATATTACGGCTCCACTTTTGAGCTCGTGATACCGGCTGGGCTGCTCTCGTTTACCTCGAATAGACTGACGGTAAAAAGTCTCGCGTTCTCTTCTTTGATAGAGAACGAGTTCTTACATGTAGATAAATAATTTCTGATTAGTTACTCTCGTGTTAATACATACACATAATCCCACTTTCATTTTTCTAAGAAATTAATATAAGATTTGTAAATATATACGTTATTGAAGGGAAGGGAATTACATTTTTGTGATTTTTAATAAAAAATTAGTTTTGCATATCGGTATTCGTATGTATCAGTTAAATTTTAAATTACTTCATTAGTATTGAATCCGATTAAAATCAATGATTCTCTTAACTAACGTGATATTCCTGTAACACGTTTTTCACACACAAGGGTGTAAAATGCACAAATTAGTATAATTAAATAAATTTTATAAGGTTATTAACACATTAAATGTTACTTAATGAGATAGAGTTTGTGTTGTATAGAACGATAGACAAAATTTTTCCTATTTATCGAACATTAAATATTTATTTTGTTTATTCAATTTATAGTCATATTTTGCCTCCATGTAACGATTTCTAAATTATTTTTAAGAAGAGTCTGCTAAAAATACTTCAATTGAATAATGCCAAAAATCCAGGTGCGTCGAATACTTGCTTACTTTTTTCAATTTTTCGCAAAATGTTTGCCCAAATATATCAGGAACTAAAACAAATGATTTCACAGTACATACATTTATTTAATCATATTCACCCGATACATCATTTCTATGTAAATATTAATTGACATGTTATTATAAAGAAAATATTTATTTTTCTAACAGAAATCATTTAAGAATTTTTTTATAGCAAAATAAAAACTAGATATTATTTATTTTAAAAAATAGTGTATCTCATGTAACTCTACCAAATGAATTATATAAATATTGTTCTGTTAGAAATTTAAAAAGTTTATTTGAGAATATGTTTGAGAAAACAATATATTCTTATGGTTTCAAATGAATTTTCGAATTAAATTTTGTTTATATATTACAACTATTATTTATATAAATGTATACAAAAATTAGTTTATTATTATACTGTAAATTATTAAAAAATCAAGTATTTGTATTTATAATTAAGTATACAGTGAATATTGATTCCTATAGCTTTAATTATTTTAGAATAGTAATAGCATTAATAATTTATTATTGATTTAAAAAAATTGTAGAATAAAATTGAATCTTAAAAACTATGTATTACCAAATTAGTACTCGATAGATAGTGATCATGGTGAGATTTTATTTAAAAATTTTAATATGATTCCTAATTTATCTAAAAGAAATCATAGAATTACTAAAATTAAAAAATTCATATTTTTGATACTTTATTTCAATTTTTTAATACAAAATAATATCAAATATTAACAAGCTATTCATAAATTAAATATTAGCGATTAAATTAATTGGTAAAAGTATAAAATAGTGACATTATCGATGTTAGATCGATGTCATTTCTAGTTTACACGTTCAAAAATTATGATAACCTAATATTATAACAAAACTCTAAAGAAGATAAACTTTGAAATATCTTTTGAAAGTAAAGTTTGAACAAAAAACAGGATATAACATACAGTACTCCAAGCGTAGTACAGGATGTTTGCTCTCCATTGCGTAAGGCATAAAAGGTTGTTTCCGTGACTTGGACAACAATAAGTAAGGCAAACCCAATCTTCTGAATCTTGCCACTCCCGGTAAAGCGACATGGTCTGTCTTACCCCTGTCACGCATTCCAGCTCCAGCATCAGAGTACAGGAGTCACGCCTAAGAGGTCGCGCGCGCATCAGGGGCGCGGGAGTCGTCGCGGGGGTGGCGCTTGCGTCGCGTATCGATCGGGGATGCTGAGTCGTCCCTCGCCTTGACAGCTGCAGTTGGATCTCTCCTCGTCAGCCCGGTTGTCCAGCCGCGGGTTTTGCGGCCCAGCCGCAGCGACAGGCCGGAGATGCGCGGGGACCTAGCGCTTCTCGTGTCCCTCGTCGTCATCCTCGTCGATGGTGAGAAGCTAATCCGCGCCCAATGATCATTACGGCGCTGTTTTCGTCCGGTTCGCGCCCAAGTCAACGCCCTGCTGATGCTGCTAAATATCTCGTGACTTCTTTTTTTATTTTATCTTACGCGTGCTCGATCAATTTAGTGCTTCAAAGCGAATTGCTTTATTTATTTATAAATCACTCGATGAGAATCGGAAGCATAATTTTAAGATTACCCTCTTGCCTTTCTGCGTCTGGCTAATGTAAATATAGGAATATAGGATGGTTATTATGATTGCCAGTATGCGATTTTAAATTTTTTGGTCGAGTTTTCAGGGTTTTTTTTTATAAAAGTCACACGTTTCATTACCGATGCAGAATTTGTATTGATACTTGCAATTATTGATACTTTTCAGTTTGTTGAAAGTGTATCAACAAATTATTTATAAATTAAAAACGTACCCTTTCTATAAAGCAAAAAAAAATAATAATATAAAAAATTGATACTTTATAATTATATCTAAAATGCAGTAATAACAAGCAGTTTACCTTTCAGGTTTTCATCCGGAAGTAAAAACCTTCGAGGCAAATCCTGACACAAAACGGCTGTACGATGATTTATTATCCAATTATAACAGGCTCATTCGGCCCGTTATTAACAATACCGAAACACTCACAGTATGGCTGGGGTTGAAACTATCACAGCTAATTGAAATGGTAATTCATAATTCTCTGTATAATTCATTCTTAATATATAATTCATTCTTAGAACCATAGTAAATGCACCACAATTAGAGATGTATAAATCAAAAGAAAATTATTATCCAATGATTAATATATTTTTTGCAGAACTTAAAAAATCAAGTGATGACAACGAATGTTTGGGTCGAGCAGGTAATATATAAATATATTTATATATTAATTAACGCTGGTTTGAAACTAAATTATTCAGTATCATTGCATGATTCAACAAAGTAATAAAAACTAATTAGTTCTACCCAAAATTGACCTGACACTTGTACACGAAAAATGATCTGACTTTTTTAAAGTGTCAAACAACTTTTTTTAACGGCACTATATTCGGTGTAATATGGGTCGTTAAATTTGATTACGAATTTCAGAAAAATTAAAGGAAGAAAATTTATGTTGGGAATATCAGAATAAAAACTTTCATACTTGCATTTATGAGCACGAGCGCTAAGCAAAAAGAGGCGGTACATAAATAGCATACGGACTTTTTACTTGAAATTATGCGGTGAACTGGTTTTCGCGGTTACATTTTTCCTCTTTCTCATAAGTGTGGTAAATACTTATGAGCACATATTTGGGAGAGAATCTCTTGCGTATATAGTTGACTGAAACGAGATTTCCTTTTTTCAAATGCAAATAATAATTAACTCTTCTTCTCCGATCGGCGTAACAACCGTCGTACAGAAATGGTTCGATTACAAACTACGCTGGGACCCGGATGAATACGGTGGCGTGGAGATGCTGTACGTACCCTCGGAAAATATATGGTTGCCAGACATCGTTATGTATAATAAGTGAGTCTTTCCTTCTTTCTCTCTGTCATTCTCTTTCAATTTCTCTATCTCACTTTACATCTGGCATGTGATTTCAGTATATTTAATAATATCCTTTATAGGCCTTGCTCATTAATGTTTTATATCTGTTTTGTAAAATTCAGTCTTCTATGTAAATTTCTTGATAGTTGCGAAAAAAATCCAAACAAAAGCGAAAATTGGTGTGAATTTTTACAAAAGAAGACCTCATTATTTGTATAATAAAAGTGCTGTATTGCATGCAAACCATTCACTGCGTGAATTCACACCAAAAATTTTTTTATCGGAAAAAACGAAAAAATCTAGAAAATGATTTAATAAAATTATATTATATTAAATTTATTATATGTCTCATATAAATTAACTGTATGAAATAATTAAATTATATTAAATAAAATTTAGTAAAATTTAACAAAATTAATGAAATTATCACATAAATACGTTTTGAAAATATCAAAACTTACAGTATTTAATATAATTATCTCCTTAATTAACTGTTAAAATTTGTTTATTTAAATTGAATTAAAAATACTGAAATATCATTTAAATAAAAAATATACTAACTAAATTCGATATTTGATGATTTTCTGAAAATAAAAATTTTGTTTAATATTCGAATTGAATATTTATAGTTTAGGTGATTAAACACGACTTGAAATTTATATGTAATTTTTTGCTTCCTCCGCATTTATACAAAAACTAAAACTTCGATGTTAAAAATATTCTATTAAATAATTACTAGAATATTTATCGATTTTATCTCACATAAACTACAATTATCAGAATTAATAAATTTATAAAATAATAATATCCACCTAAGTGTGTTCTAATTATTTAACATTATGAATTTTAAATAAAATCCAAATACTACTATTTAATTTTTATAAACTTTTGTTATATAATGAAGATTGTGAAAAATAATTAATCAATTTTTTTTTCAACAGTCATTAAACAATGTACGTATCACTTTTATAGTAGCATAAAAAAATTTTTTAATGAGTTCGGACAATACGAGATTCTATCACAGCCATCTAATTAATCTTTTATTCTTAATAATTATATGTTCCCCCCGTGCTGCGCAAAAACTTAATTGCATTTAATATCCGGAACATAAATTTGGTTGTATGAAAATATTTCCTTTCTTTAAGTATCAATTTATTTCACTTTCAAATAATTATTTTATCACGTAGTGCGGATGGTAACTACGAAGTTACGCTTATGACCAAAGCAACTCTCAAATACACGGGTGAAGTATACTGGAAACCCCCAGCCATTTATAAGTCCTCTTGCGAGATTAACGTCGAATACTTTCCCTTCGATGAACAATCCTGCAACATGAAGTTTGGCTCATGGACCTATAACGGCGCACAGGTACATATTATATTTATCCCACGAATCGTCTTGTTTTATGACAAGATGTTTAACTTCGCCCCAAGGACTGCGAAAGACAAATATCTTTCTTCCTTCTTGTGATCTCCTTCGCTTCTATTCAGAAATGGTTTTTACAACTGATGTTATGCAGGTGGATTTGAAGCACATGGAACAAGTGCCTGGGAGTAATTTGGTGACGACGGGAATTGATTTGAGCGACTTCTATTTGTCTGTTGAGTGGGACATACTCGAAGTACCGGCCTCGAGAAACGAAGAATATTATCCTTGTTGCAAGGAACCTTATTCTGGTATGATTTCTTTGCACTTGTTCTAAGAAAAATTTCTCTTTTTTATGAAGTTTATTGAGTAATAACTATAGTAACAAAGATCAACAAAGTAATCATCGAAAGAGAAAAATCTGAAAAATAAACTACATGGGGAGGGGGCATTCTTGTATCAAAAAAGAACCGATTGCCAAAGTCCCTTTCTCAGTATGTGGCCTCATGTTATCGAACAGCAGAGTAACTTGATCATTTCCAGTGTTAGTAAATCGTTTTTTCCTTTTCTCTGGTCATCCAAAACTTTTACCGTTGATAATATTTTGAAGTAATAGTTTCAACAGATTCAAATAATTTGTAATAACAAGTACTTAAAATATTATCGAATACAGCAGGATCATATTTTTAATAAAAATATTTGCTTTAGTAGTATATGTTGATATTTGGTTATATAGTGAACATAGAATTAACATGTTATCTATTTTTATTTTCATTTATAATTATTCACAAAAAAATTCTTTTATTTAAAACTGGGCACAACAATCTTTCACTTTGCTTTTTAAATGTGAAATTCAAAGATATATGAACTGTACGTTTTAAAACATTTTAGCGGATAAATAGATCATGAAGTTACACTAACACATGTATTAAAATTCCACTTGATCTAACAAAAATATTTTTTTATTTTTTCAGCCATTCAGTATTGATGTTTTGAATCATTAATATCAAAACTTTTAGTTAAATACTTTTTTTTAATTTTATTAGTTTCACAAATTATAGCCTTTTTATACAATTAAAAAATCCTTTTTACAATCTTAACAGTATTTCTCTTTCAAATAAAAGAAGCATATATTATTAAATATAATTTAGAGATACTTTTTGAGTTGTACATCTATTTAATCAGTGTCGTAAAATTATAGTATACATTAGAGGCAAATATTCTTACTTTATAAACTATATTTGAATAGTATGTAATTATAATTTTTCAGATATTACTTTTAACATTAAAATGAGAAGGAAGACGTTGTTTTATACTGTAAATCTTATAATACCTTGCGTTGGTATTACTTTCCTAACGGTTTTAGTATTCTATTTACCAAGCGATTCCGGTGAAAAAGTAAGTGATCATTTTATTCATTAATGATGCCCATGTAATTAAGTATTAAAGGAAAATTATGTTCTAAAACAGGTTTCACTGTGTTCCTCAATTCTTCTGTCGTTGACCGTGTTTTTCTTATTACTGGCAGAAATTATTCCGCCAACATCATTGGCAATTCCTCTGCTAGGCAAATACCTCTTATTTACAATGATTCTAGTCACTTTGTCTATATGGATAACTGTATGCGTGCTTAACGTTCACTTCCGGTTAGTATTTTACCTATTGCTTCTACAAAAAGATTACCTGTAAATATAATTGCTTATGATTTTTACTTACATGCAAATTGATATTTCCATCTTATAAGTGTATCATATAAAAAATGGATTTAACTTTAACAAAATATGTTTTAATTATTAAGTAAAAAAGTGCTTTTATAATAGTAGAAGAGACTTTATGATTATATAAATAATTATTTTGGAAATTTCATTTTGTCTTACGAAAAAAATTATTAAAAATTTTTTTTTTAATTTATATTATATTATGCTTTGCCTTAGAATTTAATTAAAAATTGTTTTTTATAAAATAAGTGATATTTATTTTGCTTTATCATAATAATAAGAACATTTTAGAATATTTTATATTGCAAGATATTAATATGCTTTATAAAGTTTAAGGATAAATTAGATTATTCATAATTCTATTTTACACTCGCCAATTAGAAATTTAAAATATATAATTCATAGTTCTCCAACGACGCACAATATGTCGCCATGGGTTCGAGAAGTATTTTTACACTGGATGCCTCGTATGCTTATGATGCGCCGAACGCCCTATTCGACTCCAGAGTATGATGACACGTATTTGGATAGTGGATACACTAATGAAATGGATTTTAGGTAATTTGCTTAAAATAAAAAGCTGTTCATTTATTAAAAAATAAACATATTCTTTTCCAACAAAAAAATGTACTAGTTAACTCTTTGTTTAGGACGTATTATTAATTGTAATAACATTAAATAAATCATTGTACAAGGTTATATAATAAAAGCAATTATTTATTAGAATGTAGTATATTTATAACTGTAGCTAGACTAAAATTTTATTATTAACCTAAAAAAAACCAAAATTTACTAATTTATCTATTTTTTGACTGAAAAATTATTAAAAGTACAGTTGTAGCGCAGGAGCTTGATATTTATAGAAATCATTCTTTATTATCAAAATTATAATAAATTTTGGGTTTCAAAAAATTTTTTATTATAAAGATAAATTTGTAACTTAGATCATTTTTTATTTTTTAGAAACAAATAAATTTTTTTATTTTAAAAAATAATGCATAGCCTAAGATATATCTGAAACCCTTAATGCTTATCAATACTATGTTAATTAATAACAATTAAATATAAAATAAAATTTTTATTTCATGTGCATAAGTATTTAAATCAATATAAAAACAACTAAATTTAGCTTCAATTAAGTGATAAATTAAATTTCTATATAAATTTGTAATTACCTTACCATATAATGACAGATGTTTAAAAAATATCTATAAGAATTTTAGTCATAAAAATAAATTTACTTCTATTATACTTTTTACGAGCATCCGTCTATTAACTACATGTGCTAATCTTTAATGTTGATTCTCTTCATGAATTGTTAATAAGACTTCGGTTAATTAGCTCTACGTTTTTTCACGTATTGATTTAAATGAGTTTTTCTGTGTTCATCCAGTTTCCGTGACAGCATTAGCGATTATCCATCTGAGTCCAAGGAAAGCCCCGACGGCTTCGATAGTGTTACATCCGCATATAAGAACATCCGAGACGAAGATATACGTCAAATACCGCAGGCTTCCAGTAAGTCTGCTGTATAAATACTCAATACTAACGTTAACATTATTATTATAAGAAATTAATTTTATGTCAGAAATAATTGCACTATATTTTAAATCACTAATTACAAATAATACTGATGAAAAATTTTATTTAATAATTTATTAAAATGTGAAAAATTTCAATATAAAAATAATGCGTTACCATCAGATATTATTTATTTACTTATTACAATTAATGATCAAAATAAAAATTTAGAAATAATTTTTACTTATAATTTAATAATTTTTAAGACAAAAAATAAAATTATTTTATGCATTTATATATACATAAAAATAATTTATGTATCTGCCTTGTATATAATTTATCAGTAAATTAAAATTGTCACAAGTAATATTTCTTAAAGCAATTACTAATTATGACTAAATAATCATAATTTTTACTGTCACTAATAGTTTTACCAAAATTTAATTGTGATGTTTAAACGATCACGAATGTGCTTCAAGGAAATTACCAGCACACGTTTTTAAAGTTGAATAAAATTTTTATAAAATAACAAATTATAATTTTAAGCACATAATAGATTCTGTTACTATTTATATTTTGTTTATTGCGATAAAATAAAGATCAGATTGTTTGATTCACATAGTAGTTTTGAAAAATAAGAAATACGCGATCGCAATTTCTCACCATTGAAATTTGAAGGAGAAATTTCATGATACCCTATACTTAGTTAATAATATAAGATAAAACGTATAAGAAAAAAAGAGTAAGTGCTCAAATAAATATTTTATAGCGTAATTATCATATCTGCTAATACAATATTGTAGAATAATATTAATTAATACTTTTAATTGACTTATTTACATCTTAAATTCGACAATTTATAAATGAAACTGTAGTGGTTGATTCTTTTACTAACAGTATATATTATCATATTTTTCTTAATTTTGTAACGCGTTTTTTATATTTAAGAAAAATGAAATTCTGATCACTGGAGTTCAATCATGACCATCATAATCGTGCCGGAAGCGAGTATGATGAATTATGATCGCTTAACTTCAAGAAAACGAAGAAAAAATAAACGAACGATTCTCAGGTTCCATAATTTATTCTAATCGACGTACTGTTTGAAGACGCCGCTGCTATATATCTTTGAATTTTTTCACTTTGATATCGTGCAGGAAATTTTTCTAATTAATTTTAATGAATAATGTATCCGTCCGTATAAGTAGAAAAGCTATATTTAGAACTAAATTATGCATTATCTACATTATTTTCAGTATCATGATTGAATAAACTTACTAATGCTTGAAATTTTCTTCGATGATAAATATGTGTTACATGTGTTACAATTTATAGATATATTAATTGTAACTTGTTTTAATAGCTTGTACTCTACTATTTTAGTTTAAAAAAAAAAAAAATTAAATATTAAATATGTACATCCTAAACTAATTTTTTATGAATATACTTATTTCTACACATATAACTTAGTATAATTAACGTTCTGGATAATTTTATGCAGTAACCGACAGCGAAAATACGATACCAAGGCATCTGTCGCCAGATATTATGACGGCTTTACAAGGAGTTAGATTCATTGCTCAGCACATCAAAGACGCAGACAAGGACAACGAGGTATGAATTAAGTATAATTACAAAAAATTATATGCATTCATAGAAAATGTGTAATACAACAATTTAAACACTTGAAAACAAATCTGTTTATTTTACCTTCTTTTATAAATCAGAAAATTGCTTTTTTAATTCTTTTTTCAAATACGTAATATTTATAAAAAATTATTATTCTGCATTTATATCAATTACAGCAATTATAATTACTTTATTGATTTTCTCTTTTTGTTAATTATTTTAATATACTAAAGTAATTGAATGAATTAAAGAGAAATAATAAAAATAAACGAATAATTTAAGACTGTTTTAAATATAAATAATATTATTTATAACTTTAGTATTTTTAGATTAAACTTAGTAACATTAAATAAATGTGAGTTATTTCAAATATAAAATGTTACATTCACAGTAACTAAAAAATACTCTAAATTACAAATATACATAATTAACAAATACATAAATGTTTTTATTTATTTCTGATTAAATAATAAAAATAATGATCAGAGAAATTACTCAAAATATTTATTACACAAAATATTATCCTAACTGCTTAAAATAAAATTTCTTGTAATTTAACAAGTGCAAATGTAAGTAATATAAAATAATTTTAAAACCTATAATTTTTATATTTTAATTATAAAAAATTACATAAAATATAACTGCAAAATTTTTTTAAGAATCTATGACAAATTAATGTTTTGCAGTATTATACATATTATTATATATTATACAATCAATGAAATTATTGTGACTTATATTTTATTATTTTATTTACAATTTGTATAGGTTATCGAAGATTGGAAATTCGTAGCAATGGTATTAGATAGACTTTTTTTGTGGATTTTTACGCTGGCGTGTATTGCAGGAACGGCAGGAATAATTTGCCAAGCTCCAAGTCTTTATGATACACGTGAACCCTTAGATCGTCAGATCTCAAGTATTCCCCTTCGAAAGGGCAACTACATGCTTCCACCTCAGCCTTTCTTTGATTACGACTAAACGAATTTGAGTAACCAAAAGCAATGACGCACAAAACGAATTCATTGTATAATTTTATGTACGTCGTTCTTACTAAAAAAAATTATTTATAAATAATAAACTATTTGAATCAATAGTGCTTTTTTGTTCAAATTTATCTGTCTACTTGATAAGTATAAGAATACAATTTAATAATAGACATTTTACTCGTTTAAAAAAAGGTATATATTTCGTCATATACAATTTGAATTCATCGACAGAGATGCTCAAATAATTCAATATTTAACTGTTAATTAAACATTAAATAAATTTAATTTTTAACTTACAATTATAATAGAATTCCGCTTCATACCCGTTTTTATATTAATTATACAAGATGATACACGACAATTTGTACTATTTGCACGATTTTTCGTGTATCCTTTATTCGTAAACGCCATGTTTATCGAAAGTAGAACATAAAATACATCTTATTCTAAATCAATTATCATTAGTTCAGGAGAATCACTTGTACTGCTGATTGCACTGTGTGCACTAGCTTGTGGTTTTATGGACACAGAAACAGCTTGTTTTTTATTAGAACTTTGACTTATACTTGTATCATCATCTTCATCACTACTATCTGATATCAAATCAATAATAAGTGCGCGTTTCTTCTCTTTTGGTGCAGAAAGTGTTGAAGGAGTATGATTACTTTCATCTGTAAAAAAAATTGAATATTAATATTATTAAAATCATTTTAATTTAAATGTAGAATCTAACTTGAAATTTTATTCTACGTTTAGAGTAATGTATAACATAATAAATCAATTAACAATATATTGAATTTGCATATAATCGTCCTATTTTATATAATTTTTTTAACAAATTTATTAACTGCAGACTATTGTAACTAAAGAATTTTCGAAGATATTATCTTTGTATTTAATCTAAATTAAAATATTATCCTTTTTATCAAATTAATCTATCATAAAATATATATTTATTGCATCAATATATTTTTTTGCTGAACGATTTTTGTTTTTAAGTAAATTTATCTTATTACTGAATTAGTTACAATAAATTTTAAATAGATCACATTAGAAGAAGATAATTAATTCTTACCAAGATCTACTGTAACATCAATATCAACTTTAGAATGACTTGGACTAACTTCAACTTTATCACTCTTGTCTTTGTCTTTTTCTTTTTTAAGCACTAAATTTTCCCATGAACCATCTTGAAGTAATTGAATTTCATTCACGTCTGGTAACAATTTATTTGAATTTAAAACTTCTTGGAAATACCCATCAATTGTTAAATTATCGTATAAAGCTGATTTATCACAAACTGGACAATTCCACGTCGGTTTCCTCTCATTCATTTGTAAAAATAAAGATGCATCAAAGCATTGTAAATGAGAACACGTTGAAGCACGACACGGTGTGCTCATACGCATTTTTCCTAAGGGGCAAGCTAATGATACTCGTAAAGATGTAGTTGCAATTTCACTATCTGCATCTTCATTAAGTTTCTCTTTAACTAAAAATTTTAAAATTTCATTAAATGTATAGAATTGATTATTTTCTATAACCTATGCTTCAATTTTCGATTAATGCGTACTTAGTCCTCTAGTATAATCAGAGTGTTTAACTCCTCTATTTTTTAATCTTGTTAAAAGCTCTGAGCTAGTGAGTTTCCTTACGAGATATACAGCAATTGCATATCTTCTACCATAATCAGCAGACCAAGAAACCGTAATTTGGTTCGCTACTGTTGGAGACAATTTAACTAAGGGACTAATGTTCACTGGCCTAGGTGGCCTCTTTGGTTCAACTCCTGGTTTGTTGGTAGGAATTGGATTCTAAAAATTAAAAGACAAGTGTGATAAATAAAATTTATTTTTACATCAAACACTTTTAAAATCATTTTAAGTAAAATAAATTTTTACTTACTGGTAAAGGACATAGTTTACCATTAACCTTAACATTTATACTAGGAGGAAAGTAATCTTCCTGTTCACAGGAAGTTTCTTGCAAACAGAATCGCATTTGTACCTTGAAAAAATTATAAAATTTCTACTTCTGCAATAATTATTGATTAATCAGAAAAAAATTAGACTTTCTTTTTACCTGTACAGTGTAATCCATTTTAGTTCCTTGTCGACAGTCACGTGAACTAGCAATGTCTGTCGATTGTTGTGGAGTTAAATGAAAAACAAACAAATTTTCTTGCAGTCTCATTGCTCCTTGAGGTACTAAACTCGATGGTTTTAATAATTCTCCAAGTAAATCAAAAAATGGCAATTTCTTTAATTTAACATCTGGATGAACTGGATACTGGTTGGGTTGAATTTGTAATGGTGTTGGTATAGACATTATCTTTTGCTGTGCAAAAGCGGCATAAGATGCATAGATTGCATTATTTGATCGCGTCTATGAATAAATCAATATCATATGCGTTAAAAATTTTGTTTATCTTTAATTTATTGGACTTAAACAGAAATAAGAATATTTAATTATTATTAATATTTACATCTGTTACCTGCGGTGTCACACTAGTATAACCAGAAGGTTGATAGACTGATGGTGATCTTTGAGCTACTTGCGATTGTGGAATGGATGCTTGATGTGCAGGTGGTAAATCCTTAGTAGCAGGTACAGATTGTTGTGACTGTTGTTGTTGGCTCATGGCTTGCGCATGGCCTTGTCTATTCAAATATCAATAAATAGCATTTCTTTAAAATTAATAACACTATGTTTAGAATTTAAATAACTAAAAAGTTCATCAACAATTGTTTTATCAAATTACAAAATAAAAGAAAATTTATTATATATTATTATTACATATAAAAGGACTTTATGGTCCAATAATATAAAAATATATGATTTTTATCAATTAAAAACTTATGTCCACAAAACTGAAAAATATTTGTAAAACTTTCCAACAGTTTTCCATATTTTTAATACAAGATACATGCTAAATTTGAAAATAAATTTTATAATCAATTTGTATATAGAATAAGTAAATGACTTACTATAGAAAGATAAAATAAATTAATAATACGTTAATAAATGAATCAATGATTATTAATAATCTTCATATGTTGATTTTAAAATATTTTATAAAAATAACAATTTTGTTTAATGATTCTTAGAACTTACCTTGTAAAATAATTTCTAGACATTAAATTTCTTTCAATCTGTTGCTCAGCTACACCTTCACTTTGGCCATACATTTGGTGAGCAGCAAGTTGGTCTGCCCTATGTATATAATTTAATTGTAATGCATTAATTTATTTAATGAGAAAAAAATATAAAAATTACTCTTACTGTATAGTTTTATATAAATCACGAATCTTCAATTGAACAGGATGTGACCTGAGACGTAAAAGTTCCAAGGCACGTGTTTGAAGTTCGTTTTTTCTACCTGATTTATTTCGACCAGCAAAACCCAATAACATCTGCAGTTCAGAAACTCGGAAACTTAATACCATATTCTGCAACAATATAATTAAAAGTAAATATGCAAATATAATAAATTAACAAATAGTAGATCTGGTGAAGGTCCAGATAAAGTATTGGACCTATTTTTCAGTAGTAACTAAGTTATAAAAAAAAAAAATATTCTTATGTTATCACTATAGAAACATAAATTAAGAAATCCGTGATAAAAAAGCAACGATTTATGTATTTGTTCAATTTATCAGTACAAAAAACAATTTTTTGAAAATCGCACAACACGGCACCAGTAGAAATATTTGTTCTTGTAAAAAAAATGCGTAAAAACTAAAATATATTTTAACGTCACCCTCGCATATCCTGTCCAAGGAATGATGAGAGAAACAAACGAGATTTTTTCAGGTTACTAAGTATTCCGACTCCAACGCCTCCATTCCGCGCGCGACTACCTCCACTTTTTCTCTCTCTCACGCTCAAGACTCAACGTTGTTAATCAGCGATTTTCATGTCGCCCGAGCCGAAAGCATAAAATAAAAAGAGTACGAAGGAAACGAGATAGACCGTTTCTTTCGATGCGCTTCACAGTTGCACACGTACACAACACGCTTAGCCTTTGAAAAATTTCTTCATATAGCGCGTCGCGCGCGGCACTTGACGACCACTCCAAAAGATTAGGTATCGAAACAGTGACAATGAAACTGCATACCGCCTACTTTACCCTCTCACTCTTACTTTTCGGCGTCGTGCATTACGTTTCGTCTTGTTTCCAATTATTACGAATACAACCGCTCATGTGTACGTGTGCCACAGAGCCGGAAACACGGATGTAGTTGTGCAATTGGTTAGCGCCGCGGCTGACTGCTAACGAATTCTTCATTGTAGCCGTCCTCATATTTAGTACACTGCTCTTTCTAATTTACTGTTAAAACTCACCTCCAATTCTTCCGTTTCCGACATCTTTCCGCAGGATTTTTGACGACAGCGATCCTCGGTGTCGTCGCTTTTTCAGGAAGCTCCAGCCTCCGGCTAACCCGCGCCGTTTTACTTACCGCTGCAGCGCGCGCGCATGAGGCCGAAAACCCTACGTGTGCTCTATATTGTGGACTAAAATGTCTCTCTCTCTCTCACACACGAGCGTACAATGGTTCTTCCTTTTTTAAATGGATCGCTATTATTGTGCCAACCCGTCCCAGTCCCCACCCTTTTTCCTTCTTGTTTCTCCTTTTCCCTTCCAATGAATTCAAGAGATGATGACCTTAAATACCAAATCTAAGGTACTTATCTGTGTTTCTTATATATTATTTTTCACGAAAAACTTTTAAACGATAGATAACATATTTAAAACTCGATTGTTATTCTTTTTTTTTAAACCCCAAACTTTGAAACACTCCGAATCACCAATATTTGGCTGAAATTCCGTTAGCCAGTGTCAACGTGTTTTTTGGTTCATTAGTTCGAAATCTACACGAGGGTGATATAGAAAAGGGATTTTCCAAGATGGCGGGCGAACTATCTATGTCCTACTCCACTATCGAGTATAAACAAAGGGATCGAATGCAGATGGTGTATTGAGCAATTTTTTATTTTCACATGCTCAAATGTAAAGCAGAATATTACGTTTTTTTTTTGTTTTTAACAGTCTTAAACCGTTATAATTATCCAAATTTGTTTTTAAAGTTATTTTGGTCTCACCTGTTTGTTGTAAAGTTTATCAGGAAATTCGTTGGTCTGAAAAGGATTTGTCCATTTAAATTCAACAACCAATGGGATTTTCGATTTTCCATAATTTTTTTTCTAAACTTTAGGTTGTTTGCATGAAACTTCAAGAAAACGAATAAAATGCAAAACATTATTTATTATTACCTTCATTTAAAAATAAATTCAACGAAATTTTTAATATCGATATAAATTAAAATATTGTTAATCGCATAAAACGTTAAATATCAATAAGTATAATTTCGTAAATTCGTCTATTTGGACAAGTTTCAAAATACACTTTTGAACCTTTCTGACTTAAATTTTAATAAATTATATATTATTTATTCATATTTTAACATATTTAAACATTAAGATATTATTTAATGCAATTTTTATAATTTGGAAAATTAAAAGATATTCATAAGCAATTAAACTTTCACTGAAATTCTATAACAACCATTAAGTTTCCATGAAAGAATTGGACAAATATAAAAATTAAATTTGAACAGAAAGTATACAAAAATTTTGATATGTGACATTGATCATACTTAAATTTTTTTTTAAATCTTAAAGATGATTCTACAATAAAATTATGAATTGTTTATTAGGGAATTAAATTAAAGTATGCTAAATACTGTTTCAATATTATTTATTTTATTACATAATAAAAATTATAGTTCATTATACTTTAAAATTCATGTTAGATATAAAATATTGAGTGTAACTCAAATTCAATGTATGGACATTGAATAAACAAATTAACAAATATTAAGCAAAAAATATTCATTATGATAAAAAGTCTAAAAATTGACTTAAAATAATCAGCAGTTTATAATTTTTCAAATTAATATAAATATATTACATATTGACACTCGAATCAACAAAATAAAATCACAATTTTTCTTTCATTAATTGTTGGAACTTTTGTGCATAAAATACTATGGAAGGTGGTATTTTAGTAACAAAAAGCATGCTTGTGCATTATCAGTCTTAATGTTTTCGGTATAAATGCTTTACTAAATAGGTCTATCTTACTTTTTAGATAAAAGCATCAAATAAATTAATATTGCTTTCAGCAATAAATTTAATTGTCAATTAATAATAAATAATTTAATAATCTTCCTCTTCATAACTGTATCCATAATCGCCATCTTCGTTTTGACGCCCAAGTAATTGACCCACTGACATTTCAGATGGATCTGGTTCTGTTTCTACTTCATCATCCAAATAATCATCAGCTTCATCTAAAACAAATTACGTTTATTTTCGCATTTCATACGTGTAAACAATAATAATTGTATGAAATCTGATTTCAAATATAATTTTCATATTATATTATAGATTTAATGCAATCATATTTATTTTTTAATTGTATTTATAAAATTAAAATAGCACATTTTCCATTCTTAAAAATTATTTTCGAAAATATATCCTTGCAACTTAATTAAATATAATTTTAAATACTAACCAGTTTCATTATTGGCATCATAATATGCTAAAGATATGGATTCCTCTATAGGTTGTACTGAAGTTTCAGTATCTGATTGTGATGATTTTCTTTTTCTAGATGTAGTTAATTTGAGATTTGGTGTTTTTCTATTGCTTTCTATTATTTTAGGCTGCACTTTTTTAGGCCTATCAATTTAAAATAATTAAATATATATTAGGGTATAAATAAAACTGTATATAAAAAAAGTCTTCTAATTAATCAGAGAATTACTTACGATACAAGAGTAGCTGAAGCAATTTCATTTTTATCTACTTGTTTTGGCAAAACAAATGATATGTCATCAGGTCGTTGTTGTGATTGATTATTACCAATTCCTACGTTTAAACTTTTCAATACTTCATAATTTATTTTCGATGATATTCGTTTTTCTTGTAACATTTTTTCTATTGCTTCTCCTGTGTAAAAAATATATATCGAGTATTTCAGTTGATACACTATATCAATTAATTTTAGAATAATATTTTATAATTTACCGGCACTATTGGCTGGTCCTTGATTTTTATTTTTCTTAGATGTAGTTCTTCTTCGTTTCTTTTCTGGTTTACCCTCTTCTTTTTCCTTTTGCCTTTTTTCTTCTTTTTCTGAATAAAAATATAAAGTGTATTGAAGTTACATCATTTATTATCTATATATTATATATACCTTTTTGTTCCTGCAAATATTTTTCATTAACTTTATTCCACAAGTTACTTTTAAATTGTGCTTCCTTTTCAGACATAATATAACTATCCAATTCTTCATCATCCAAGTCTGTAATGTCGATCTCTCCAGTCATCTAGATATTCATCAAAATAAGTATTCATTTTTAAAATATAGAAATCACATACGCATAAATATTTTATCTAATTCGTAACAAGTTTAAATATACAGATGTCTTACATTCTCAAATGATAGCATATGCGTTTCTTTATTCGAATTATCCTTATTATGAAAAGAAGTTGTTAGACCCATTGAAGCGATATCAGGTCCTATATAATAATAGATATTTCATATTTCATCAATATTTTTGCGTATTAATGTAGGAGCATTTTATATAATTAATTTATACAGGAATTTGATATATATATGCGTATTATTTATATTATTTATAAATTATTCTTCTAAAAATATTAATAATAATTAAAACTGTTAAACTTTATTCGAAAATTATATTAAAATTTTTGTTCACCGGTTATGTATAAAAAATTTATATTAATTACCAAGTCCAGTGACAAGGGAATTTTCATTTTGTCGTATATTAGCCATTAATAAATCATCTGGATCATCGGGATCTCTTCCAACACATTGTTCAATCACGCTTAAATTTGATTCTCTAATAAATCTATCGGCATCTAATTCTTCAACACAGGCTGTAGCTAGTGATAGAGACACAGTATCATTAGATCAGAGACAGTAGTAAATTTTTTAATTATTAAACACTCGATAATCGTACGGAATTGCTTACAATTTCTTGATTTTCCCTTTATCGATTTCTGTTCCTCCAATTGGCGATCTATTTCGGACTGAAGTTCAGTGAACTCATTGGCTATATTTTCTAACTGAAAATACATTTACATAAGCTAATTTATAAATATAAATAAATAATTTGTAAACATTTGCGACCAAAATTTTTTTTCAATTGTATTAAATATAATATCACATTATGTTTATCTGAAATTGTGTAAAATAATCTTCTTTCAAATAAAAAAATCTCTATTTTTATTAATAAGAGTCTTAAGGGAACAAAATAAAAAAAACTAAACATTATTTTACCTTTGTAATAACCACTCGTTTACCTTGGATAACATTTTTACTCAACTTAAATTGCGTTCGAAAAGAGACGAATGGCCACTTTTTTAATTTCAAACTTATTATAAATTATTAATTTGATATTAAAAATTCAATAAAAAATAAATGTATATATTGTATTCAGTGTAAAGATTAGATCGAAAAATATTGGAACGAAATAAAAAACATCTAATTTGGAACTTAGATAATTAAATACTTTTTGTAATCTTTCTCTGTCTTTTTTTCGAGCAGCTTTAAAGGCTGGTGGATCTTGTTCTTCTTCCAAATCAACAGTCATGAATTCATCTAAAGTTAATGCACTTGATGGAGTATCACCAAATTCTATTAATCTATATAAAATAAAAATAATGGAAAAATAATTACATCCAATAAAATTTTAGCTGGAATTATTGACAATGCTGTAGATAAAGTAAAACCTTTTCCGTAAAGTCGATTCGTGTACTTTTACGATTTTAATTATGTCACTAGGTGATCTATTGAATTCATGCAATCTAGCAGCCATCAAAAGGGCTGAAAAGTACATTAATATCGTATATATTTATAAATAGTTAAATCCAATTTCTTAAATTGCATAAATAGATAAAACGAAGAAAATACCTGCTCCACATAACCCGGATGGTCTACGACCGCTGTGAATACTATCTCTTTTCATTCTTTGAACAACACGTAACGCAGTCATCGATACTTCATGAGTTTTCTCTCCGAATTCAAGTTTATTCGCAAATCGCATTATGTATAAACAAGGATCTGCAATGAAAGTAATATATATTATCGGCATATTCTTATAAATATATTTCAGAAAGAAAGAACAATTATATAATGAATTAAATTACATTTAAAATTTTTGAAAATTCAAACGATATATATTAAAATCAAACATAATATTAAATATATTTAAATGAAATATAATTTATATTTTATTTAAAAAAATACTTTCGATCAAACAATAAATACGTATAAAATAAGAGATATAGTTTAATATAATATACTTAACTTAATATAATAAAAAATATTATAACTATACTGTGACACATAAACCTCTATATTTATAACGCTAAGTTTATGTAAATTCTAACTAAATTGTTTTTCGTTTTACATTAAAAATTATCTTCGTTGCTTAATTCAAATTTATTTTAATTGTAAAATATACATATTGTATGTAAAGCATTAGATTATACAATTTTTTAATCGTAGGAGTAAAATAATTATTATATTACCTTCACTAATTAAATCTAATGGAGTATTATCGATATTAAAGATTATTTTTTATAATAATAATCACTATGAAAAGAATTATAAGCAATCTGTATATTTTTTATCGCTCAATTAAAAATATAATTTAATAACTTAAAAAATGTATGTAAATTTAAATCTAATTTATTCATTTATTTCTTTCAAACAAATATATTTTATATAAGATGTAATAAGAAAAATAACAATTGTAAAATATTGATAGTGAATTATGCTTCAATTTCAATTATATTGTATTTTCTAAATAATGTACAGTAATTTTATTTTTATTCTAATATTTTGAAATTAATCATAAGTCCAATAAAAAATAATATGATTTAAGGTTTATAAAATAATGTATGTGAATCATTTAATAATATTCATTTCAAAAAACAATATTTTATTTCAAAGTAATTAAAAACTACATTAAATTACGAGTAATCGAAAGTTGTGTAAAGTTTGTAGAAATAAATAAATCAAGTTCTAAAGAGTGAGAAAAAGGTAAAGTTTTTAAAAAGCTTTCATTCATAACCAAACTTATGTATAAAAAATCTGTTTGACTTAACAAAGTTATTTGAATTAGTTTTACTTAAAAGATCATCGGATACGTTTATAAATAGTAAATGAATATTTAATCTACGTAATAAACTAAATGTCTGTTAATTAAAAAGCGAAATATGTGAAATACTAAAGTCGAAAGAAAAGAATGCCACCTTCAACAGCAGCAGATCAACAGTCTCTGCGACGCGGGAACACTTTCACATACATGCAGTGCAATCAATCGTGCCTTGTCCACTCCGACTGCACATCCGCTACGAACTATTTACTTACTATCTCGCGCCAACATACGTGTAGGAAAGATAGATTAACTAAAGTTTATTTAAAATTACTAATTATGAAATATAACTATAGAAATTAAAAAACCTGAATACCATATCATTCTTAAGAATTTCGTTTGAAAAAGAAAACGTTTTCTTCAGAATAAGAAATAATAATGATAAGAGAGCAAATAGATTTAAATATTTTTTATTTAATTCAATTAAAATTTAATGAAAGGGAACAAATTTTTTCTAAACTTTCAACATTAACTATCTAAATTTTTATAATTACATAATTGCAAGTTATTATAAAGTTTTTTTACATTGTGATTGGAAAAAAATTAAATTTTATTATTGTGCATGTCAAAGTAATTTAAAAATATCAATCATTAAATGAAATACTAATTCAAAGTGAATTATGAACAGTAATAATATGAAAATAATAATAATACTAATACAGAAGCCAAAATGTATGAATTTTTTAATTTTTTTGTTACAAAAACGTTTTTAACAAACATGTTATTATTTGTAATTTTATAAAGTATAATAGCGAGATGTATTGACCAAAGCCGGCGTCTTCTATCGACCAAAACGTACAAATAAACGTGAAAGACAAAAGCCCTTTATACAATCAAGAATACATATGCAAGATGCAAAAAATTAAACATATTTACGTTTAAAAAGACTTACAAAAGAAAAAAACAAAAATGAATGCTTAGAGAAGTAAGAAATAATAAAACATCAAGGCATCATTAAATTTTAATTTATCTATCAATAAGCTTCTGATGAATATTCATGTTTTTGAATTTCCGATGAATATCCATATTTTGTTTCAAATTTCAATAAGATTTTTATATGAATTGGTTTCACGTCAAAGTATATTTTAATATGCAATATTATAGTAATTATATAAATTATATTATAAAAAAAGTTTTCATTGCACTTATTAAAAATTAGTTATACCGTATTGATATTACAAGGATATTTAAGTTATAGATATTATATACAATAATAAAAAAACTAGTTTGATACGTACCGATAACATAAGACCATAAAATTGAAAGTTGGTTAGAAGAACCGAATAATATTGAGTTAAATTAATTGTAAAATAATTAGGTGTATTTAAGCTTTTAAAATATAAATGATATTGAAAACAAAATATGTGAAAAAAATTTTAAAGTTAAGAAATAGTTGAATTTATGAATTATGCAATATAAATAAAAAAATTTAAGTTTTATTTTTAGAATAGAATTATGAAATTATTATGAAAATATATACTTTGCAGTATTAGTAAAATAAAACTATGAATATTTTTCTGACCTTAATACTTTCACTATTTAATTTCATAATCGAAATATGTAGTTATTTAATATATTTTTTGTTTATCTCACTACATTCTTAAATATATGAAATATTATATGAAGTAGTATAACTAAAAATACATATAGTAGTAAATTAAATAAATCACAAGAAATTTGCAAATCTAATTCTATTACTATTGGTCTTTTAGATATACATTTTAAATAAAATATTTTGTTATTTATCAATTAGTTTTTCATCACACGAATGATAAATTAAACAGTTTAATGATACTAACATCGTAGCCAGAATATAAAAAAATTAAAATTTAAGGTTTAAAACTACTAATGGTATAATACTAATAACAGCGTTTTACAATTATTTATATTTTTATTGACAATGTTATATTTTAATTTTAATTTATTTGAAGAAAAATAATTTGAAACTTTTACTCGCCCAAGTTGTTTTAAATACATTTACAAATGAAAAAATTATATATTTTTATAATTTCATGTGACTTCACGTTTATTAGTAATTAAAGAAATACAAAAAAGAGTAAAGATAATTTAAACGCGAAAATAAACTTTTTAAGCATGATAGAAATATTTAATAAAAATAATAACAAAATTCATGTTGCGAAGATGAAACTTTTGTTTTATTACTGTATAATTACTATACTATAAACTATTTGTAATAAATATATACATTACTATAAAATTCATGCTGCATTTAAACTTAATGATTAAAATTTATAAAATAAAAAACATTAACAATCTTTAACTTTTTATAAAAATGAATAAAACGGTTAGTTATTCATAGAAAAATAAAATAACAAATAATTTAATTTATTTATAGAAATTAAAGACTTGTATCCTCAATAATATAATAATTTTTGACAATATTTTAAATAAATAAATATATTATTTTATTTTATTTAAATAAACGATAAAGTTTTATTTAATATTTTACCATATTGATAAATAAGTTGAAATCTTATATACATCAAACTTTAATCTAAGTATAATTAACAGATTTTCTTAATAATATTAAAAGTATTAACATTTATATTTACTGCTAAAAAAAATTTCGAAACGAGTTCAAATGAAAAAAATAATAATATTGATATTTAATGTGTGTGTGTGTGTGTATGTGTGCGCGCACGTTTGATTGCCGTGCGCGCGTGTGACTGTGCGTGCGAGCGTTTGATTGTGCGTGAACTTTTAATGATAATATATATTTCACAATGTTAAAGATAACAGTTTTTCGAATAATCAAAGAATACATTAATTATCTATAATATTCATAGTCAAAGATATATTTTTTAATTTTTATTAAGTCTTCCATGAAGGTATAAATTTGACTTAAAGTTTCTTTAGTTCATTCTAAGATTGATATACAGATTACTCTTTATAAAAGGATTTATAAAATTTTTTAACTTAAAAGAAAATTATTTTTTTAAATGCCCATATATAGATAAAAGCACATTTTATACTATTATTTAATTAAAGTAACTAAGGATATAAATGCGTTTAACGCGTACACGAGTGATATCTCAGTGCAAATCTCATCATAAAAATATACGATTAGCGCTTTATTAAAAAAATCTGCAAACAAGTCTGCTTCGTTTTGCGTAAAGCAAACGAAAGAGTATATTTGTTAATTATTATTTTTATTAAACAAATTATTATTATTGAAAATATAATCACCACAGACAAGCGTAAGTTTTAATAAACAAAAATAATTACAACCGATGAATAACTGCAATTTTCTCATTTTCATCGGAATTAGAGGCGGCGCGTTCCCTTAACGATTGGAGGTCCGAAATAGGAGTCCGAGATATCAGGATGAGCACGTTAAAAGAGAAACGCAGGGGGGTATGAGTGAGACGGAGAATCTGTCCTAGCGGCAAAACGTCGAGAGGAGAGTCTGGGTAGAAGCGGGATAGTCCCTTAGTTGTGAAGAGCGCGCGCAGATCGCTGAAAATGGCGAAGCGGCTCTAGTCAACGGAGGACAGCGACAGACAGACACCTACGTGCGAACTCGAGTACGACCGACCCCTCGCTCCCCGCGTACCACCTTGACGGCGGAACGCAAGCGAGCGAACGCGGAGACAGAGTCGTCGAACGCATCGCAGCAGTAAGATTCTTTGCTGCCCGTAGCCGACTCCGAGGAGCCAAGGGCAAGGCCATGGCGATGTCGAACCTTTATTCGAAGATCGCCACCAAGCCGGTGAAGCGCTTCCAAGAGAACATTGCTGTTACCCAGACAAATGCCTGGGTCAATGGTAAGTATAACAATACTCCGCGATGCCTATTTCCCCTTTTCTCTTGTTTCTCTGGTCGATGCCAACACTAAGAGTAGCTCGAAATATTTCTCTGCTTCGGCGTTGCATTTCGAATTGTTTACCTCCTTACACGTTTTCGTTTTTGTTGTTGGCCTATGCGGTTTAACGGTCAGTGGCTTAGAAGTTTTAGCGGAAGTTGAGAAGCGGCTTCTTTCCTGTCGATTAGAGGCCGCAAAAAGTTTTTTCACTGGACGCTCGGTATGGGGCGTTAAGTTCGTTCACTTCACATAGCCGAGTAGTTAATACCGACAGTGGACGTAAATAAATATTTTGCCTGGAAACGTAACAACCACGAATGAATTATCTTAAGATTTTTATATTATGCATCGATGACAGTATTTTTTTAATTTGAATATTGATTTTTTATAACAAATTTTATGATCATGGTATCTTGTTAAATACAAAAGGCTGAAGAATTTGTTAGACAAATTAAGTTCTTGAACTTTGTTGAAAATTTTTAAATTATGCATATTAATAAATAATTTTATAGGGAACAGATATTAATTCCATTATTAGTTGTTAATCAGTGACGCAAGCTTTTCATTTTATTAGGAATTCTAAGTTGAATAGCTTTTAAAGCAAGTGAAAATATATATAATAGCAGACGACTTTGCCTAACTCAAGCATGAAAATTCATTTTGAAAGGAAAGAATAGAAAGGAATGTCGCAGGTCCTTCCTCGAATGAAACAACCAAATTTCTAAAGCCATGTCAGCCTCACATACGAAGAGAAAAAATCTTTACACTGTATTTTCATACGTATGCGCGCGCCTGCTATTTTTCCCACACACAGGCATAAAGCACATGTACGTGGATGCATACATGTAGATTATGCGGGCGGACAAATGCATCGCGCAGGCGCAGCACTTAATGCGCTAGAGAGAGAGAGATGTAGCTTCTTTGGCTCAGTAGCTCTTTTATACAATATATATTTGTATGGGCATGCGTGACTGTATGTGTTTGTGCACAGTTACACTTCATAATATACGAAACACGTAATGTTGAGCGTGACAAGAGAAAGGAACCGAGGCGACCAAGAACAACACGTCAACATACAAACAGAAGCGAAGATGTAGTGACTTTCGCGCGCGTCGCATTAAATTTTAACGAGACAAATTAAAAAGAGAATTGAGGGAGAATGTCGACGAATAACTTGACTTCGTCATCTTCATCACCGTCGACATCGTCGTCTTCCCCCTCGTCTCAATCATTGCAGCAACAGCAGTTGTTGAGGAAAGGGGCGACAAGGGGAGAGAGAAAACGAGAGGCATGCGCCAGTCAGCCTGCTAGTACAATGTACACCAACGGTATAAACGTTTGAATTAACCTACATTGTCGTAATTGGCTCCACTTGTCCCTTGCAAAACTCAAACATTTTGCGCGTTCCAGTCCTGTTTTCTTTCTCGCTCGCCCGCACTTTCAAACGTAGGGCAAGTGAAGAGAGTGATAAGGGATCCTTTTTTAAATACTGCAACTCGTCATGCTGCGTAACCTTTTTTTTCTCTTTCATTAGGGTTACTCGTTCCCTCACGAGCGCGTGTATGTATACCCGTGAGTATTTCATCAAGCTTGTATTTAGTGGCACAGTTTTTATCAGGGACACTCATAGAATTTGATTAGAGGGTCATTATAGAGGTATTATATAACACGAAAAATAATATTTTGTTAAAAAAATTGAACCATTTTACGAAACTTTAAAGTAAATTAATAAGATGGTATAAATGTAAATGCGAGGATGTTTAGAAGGAGAAAGAAAATTAAGGTTAATTAGATATTTAGACAGTTTCTCAACTGCTTGTTTTAATTAATTTAAAAAGTTTTCAAACTAGAATTTTATAATTTATGAAGTGATTTGTAGCTTTATGTATACATTATTTTTCTATAAGTTTCCATCTTTAATAAGATGTCATTTTTTAAATTTTGTATTTAATTACAGACATCTAATCATGTACTTTTTATTTTCAGCAGAATCACCTAGTACAGTATCAGGGTCACCACCATCTGTCAGTCCAATTTCATCCTCAATTGTTTTACAACGAGAAGGGGTGATAAATCAACCTTTAAGTACACCAGCATCACCATTGTCTTCTGTTTCTTCACCAATTATTCAAACGTTCAACCTTTTATCTTTGGAAGACTGTACTCAAGATCCTAATTGGCAGGCTACGAAGCCAACAATAAGAGAACGGAATGCGGCAATGTTTAATAACCCACTTATGGCTGATATCCAATTTATTGTTGGAAGTCCAGGTAATTCTAAATAAATAATTATAATAAATTTATAAGGAGTACCAAATGTAGAAGCAATCTATAAAATTTCAGGACACACACAGACTATTCCAGCACATAAGTATGTATTAGCCACTGGTAGCTCTGTCTTTTATGCCATGTTTTATGGAGGTTTAGCCGAAAATAAAAATGAAATAGAAGTACCCGATGTAGAACCTGCTGCATTTTTAGCATTATTAAGGTAAATTTCATTAAGACAATGAAAGAATGGTTTGAAATTTTGTTACATTAAATCAAAGTAATTTAATTTATCCATTACTTGAAAAACGCAGTTAAGCATTTGAAATGAAGTTTAAATGAAAAAGTATCGATTGTTTTACAGGTATATGTACTGTGATGACGTAAAACTTGAAGCTGATACTGTATTAGCGACGTTGTACGTTGCGAAGAAGTACATCGTTCCGCATTTAGCCCGCGCCTGCGTTACTTTTTTAGAAACGAGTTTGAACGCCAAAAATGCGTGTCTACTACTGAGCCAATCCCGACTGTTCGAAGAGCCTGATCTCATGCAACGCTGCTGGGAGGTTATTGATGCCCAAGTAAGTCCAACTCTAAAATCAATTACCTTTGGAAAGCGACAAGTTCCATGCTTCGAGAATCAATGTATATATCGCGCTCTGAGCTGGAATTCTGAAGAAGACTCTTTATCTGAGAATCAGTTGCAAAGATGGCAGGGCCAGCAAATAGATGACGAGGTCCTGGGCTCGAGCTACGGCGAATTTCAGGGCCTGCGTTGCAACAAGCTCCTATTTGCCTCTTATCCTCTAAGTCTCTCTGAAAGCAATTGCTTTCTATTTGATGTTAAGTTAAACAATCCTCCAAGGCAGTTCGCGCTTAATCGTACGAGAAGTGAACCATATTTCTTAGACGGCAGACTTGACGTCGAAGTCATTCAGAATATCACTTATAAAGACAGCTTTACAGAGGATTGTAAAGACAGTCAGAATAATTTCGATATTGAGGCCTACTGCGATAATAATTGCGAAGATCTAAACAACGCAGCACGAACCACTAATAATTATAAAAATCACTGAATTATCATTGATTCGTTCAGCGTTACATAAAAAAAATTTTATGCGATTGAATTAGGATATTAAAGTGAATGAATACATTATCAAACTAAAAGATAAAATACAGAGGCGCAAAATATCTTTCAATATTTATAGGAATGCAAATAGCTTTGAACAAGTATGCTTTACAAATAAGTATCGTAATTCCTATAGCGTTAAATTTATTAAATTGTTAATTCATTCTACGATTATTTTTAGATCTGAAAACGCGTGTTGCGTCTCGGGTTTCATTTCATCCATTTTATATAGGATTTACATTAATTTTAAGTAATGAATTGGTCGTTCATTAAGTCAATTCATAATATAAGTGAGAATATTTTTAGATCGGACAAGGTATTCTTTACAAGTAAAAATGTGTGAATTAAGTTTAGTTACGTTTAAGAATCATGGAAATTCTGAAAAATTGAGAATTATTCATAACTGTATAATGTATATTATTATTATAAAGTGTACATAAGATATTTCATCGATAAATTAATACAAGAATAATTTTAAATGTTTGTGATTTATCTTATAAGGCTGTGTTCATTTTATGGAATACTAAAATTGCAATTATATCGTGAAGTGTTATTAAGATGTTACTAAGTAAATCATTAAAATATAGTAATTTTTCTAAACAAAATGCCTCTGTATCATTTTTATTCCTAGGAAACTTTCTTGATTAAACGATAATTATATTTATTTTTTATCAGATTCTATTAAAAAAAATTTTTTCTCATTTTCTTTATACAATATGTTTATTTATGGTTAATTATATTTAACTTTATATTGATTTCATTTTATCACATTCATATTAAAGAAAATATATTTAACTTTGCTAGTTAATTATATTGAAATTTCAAATTTATATGATACAGTTAAAAATTTAGTTATAAACGAATACTTTTTTAATTTCTTATAAATTTCTTTTCCATAAAATCAGAAATATTAATTGAACAATTCATAAAAATCTTCATATGCAAAATTATTTAATTTTAAAATTTTCTACAGGCAGAAATGGCCCTACGATCTGAAGGATTTGTAGAAATTGATATTCACACACTTGAGTCCGTACTGTCTCGAGAAACCCTCAACTGCAAAGAGATCCATTTGTGGAATGCAGCCTTAAGATGGGCGCATGCTGAATGTCTGAGGGAAGACTTGGAACCGACCCCTTGTAATCAAAGACGATTAATGGGTAAGCATCGCACGGAAAAAGGTTCGAAACAAGATCAATTTTTATTAATCATCTAAACCTGTATAAGCCGTAAAATATTATCGTCGATTTAATTACAGGATCTGCTTTGAATTTAATTAGACTTCCTGCCATGAGTTTGGAAGAATTTGCTAATAGTGCAGCACAAACGGGTATACTCACGCAACAAGAAACAATCGATATTTTTCTCCACTTTATTGCCAGTACGAAACCTCAGCTCTGCTTTCCCACCAAACCTCGACAAGGATTAAAGACACAGGTAAAAAACACAAATTGCTTTTATAAATTTTTCGTAAATATTTTCTCTATAGATGATAGATATAATTATAAATTCAAACTTGTTTTATACTGTTTTAAATCAGATATAATTTAAATACTGAACAGGTGTAGATGAAAAGTTTTATATTTTATGTTTCTTGCAAAATAAACTAAAATTCGATGATACAGATTTTTTTAAAATAAATACTATATTTTTCTATGCTGTATATAGTTGAAAATTATAAACTTTAATATAAATTAATTTATTATCGAATAAAACTTTGAATGAGCATACGAAAGAAATCATTGAAGTAATAAAAACTTTACTTCATAGGTGTGTCATAGATTCCAGTCATGCGCGTATAGGTCAAACCAATGGCGTTACCGAGGTCGTTGTGATTCGATACAGTTCAGCGTAGACAAGCGAATCTTCGTCGTCGGTTTTGGTTTGTACGGGAGCTCATCTGGTGCAGCCGATTATAACGTTCGCATCGAGCTTAAGAGGCTTGGCCGCGTTCTGTCCGAGAACAATACCAAATTTTTTTCCGATGGTTCTAGCAATACGTTTCACGTGTATTTCGAAAATCCTATACAGATCGAACCCGAGAATTTTTATACAGCTAGTGCGATTCTGGATGGAGGTGAGCTCAGCTATTTTGGCCAAGAGGGTATGTCAGAGGCAACGGTGGGAAGCGTCACCTTTCAATTTCAGTGCAGTACAGAGAGTACAAACGGCACTGGAGTGCAGGGCGGTCAGATACCCGAGCTCATATTTTATGGGCCACCCTCGGACGAATGACGCACTTTTATCAGCGAAATTATGGTCTGAGTATAAAAGTCATTTGGAGCACGTCAAGAATATTTAGATTCTATTTTTGAGGTGATTATTGTAAATTAAAAGCTAAACAAACTCACGTGGAAAAAATACCAAGTAAACATTACTTTAAAATTCAACTAAATTTTGCTCTAATTAAAAGCAGTAGAATTTAGCAAAAAATTAAGCAAATTTTGTTTAATTTTCTTCAGATGTGTTTTTATGGTGAATTTTGCTTAATTTTCTTCAAATATGTTTTTATGATGAATTTTGCTTAATGCGTTACTCAACTTCTTGAGCAAATTTCACATAATTTATAGTGATTTTTACTCAAACTTTTCTCCGTGTCCACTAAAATACATACATGAACACGAAAAATTTTTGAAACATTGGAAGTCAATTGGCCGATAATAGCTATTGTTACGTATAGTAGTCGTTTGAACTTAGTATTGTTAAAAGTTTTTGTCTAATGTTAGTGATCCTATTTCAAGCGTTACTTTTAATTTTTAATTTTTTTTTGTTATTTTGTTTGTTTTTTGCAACCGTAAAAAGTATTTTTCAATAAAAATTCAAAGATTATTCAGCGATAATTTTTTGTCTTGAAAAATTATATTATATGCACCATGACCAGCGTTGAACGTAGCAATATGAGAATTGTAAATTAAAGTAATAAATAATTTTTATAAAAATATGATATTGAATGAAAACGTAAGAACTTGCGAAGTGTATAATAAATTTCGAAATTACGTACTAAAAGTAATGAGCTATTTCAGTTATTGATTGAGAGCACATTCATTATACTGCCTAATTTAAAATAAAAAGATACCTATTTATGAATGCTTTACACGTAAACATGCTATATGAAAAGGTATTGCAAACTTGTGCAATCTTTTCGTCTAGTTTTACACTAACTTAATTTTACGTCAATATTGTAACTTTGACAAAAATTCACGAAAGTGATTTCGTTCACTAGTTTAATTAAATAAAAATTACTCTAGGCTTATGTTAGAACTATAGTACTTTGAAATCTCTATAATTAGTGGCATTTATAATCCTACTGTATTACTCGGTACTTAAAGGTAAATCGTTGAAACCTTCTTTCAAATTATTACCAAATTTTACTGTTTTATATTAAGTTATTTATAAGATTATGCAATGACTGTTATTATATTCGTCTGATTAAGTTTGTAATAATAAGTGAATTTGTTGATTAAAAACTCGTTATTTAAACTTCAAAGTGACTTCACTATATAGAAACTTTTGTGCCAAAAATTTGTTTGTGGAGTGCTATTGCGTATATAACGATTTTGGTTGTTACTATATATTTTCACGTGTAACGTAACAAACTTACTTTTTATCCAATTATGTATATTATACGTTTTGTTATTATAATATAAAAAATGCGTCTTTATCGTTCAATATAAGCTCTCAAAATTACGATTTATTGTGATTTATGCTCTCATTTATAAATATAAATTTATTATTGCATTAATAACCTACCTTTAAAGAAAATTATCTCCTTTTTAAAAAATACTTAATATTTTGTATAAAAAAATTTTCATTTATAAATTAAAGGTTTATAAAAAAATATTTTTAATTGGATTTGAGATCTGTAAACTTTCAAAACTGTATTTTAGTACAAAAAGTACTTTTAGATGTATAAAAGTTATCTGTAATTATTGAAAGATATAAGAGCAATTATATTATTTCAACTGGCTCATTTGTTTATATTTTATCTATGACCTATCTATTTATTTTCAAATAATTTACTAATTTTTTTACAAGTATATTTAAGAATTCTAAACAATATAAACATTATAATAAATTTTATTTTATTTACTTCTATTTGCAATTATAATTTTATATACTACAAAGAAATATACAAGGATACAATTTTTTAGACTAAAAAGTAAAAATCACTTTATATACTTTTATCTCATTGTAAAAAATTTAATTTATTTATAAATGATATAATTTTTTTTTACTGCATATTTAATATATTATGTTTAATAAGAATTATTTATCATTTTTTATTGAGTTTATATTTATATCAATATATAGTATAATTTTATTCAGTTGATTAGAAAAATTAAAACATTAAAAATGATAAATTTTTTATAACTTTATTCTAATTAATAATTGAATATATTTAACTTCAGATGTACAAAAAGAGAAAGAATATTATACAATTGTACAATTATTAATAAAAATTTTTTTATATACATATAAAACTCAATCATTTACAACTTCATTATTTTAAAAAAGCAACAATATAGATTACAAATATAATTATATAATTGAAACTCACCCATTGAAGGTATATTAATGCATAATGCTTGAGTAAATCTCAAATAAGTTCTTCCCAGTTCATGCACGCAGATTTGTAATACATCACTAATATCAATGAGCATATCTGAAAAATATATTTAAGAATAAAAATTTTAAGCAATGAATATTTTTAATTTATAAAATTGTTATAAAATTTACACACGTGCTGTGCCTTCAGTTCGACAAGTGATATAAACACATGCAGCATGATTATGAGCTTGTTTCCGGCCTCGAGTTAAATGTCTGTTTAAAGCCATTTTATAAAAATTTACTGAAGTATCAATACAGTGTTGATTTAATCTGTACAATAAGGAAAATAATTAAAATTTATTGCACCTTAAATATTTCTTAATTTATGTTTTACATATTTATACTTACTGTAATTGTCTGCATAAATGTGTAATACCCTTCCGAGCATTTTGTAAAGTAATTTCTCTGGATTCTTTACCACTAACTAGATACCCTGCAATTTAAAATATTTTTATTATTTGTATAGAAATTAATAATTGTTTAAAAATTTTTAATATCTTTACCTGCTCCAAAACCTGTAGCACCACCAGAACTTTCATTTGAAACAAATTGACCAAGCATCATCATGTTACCTGCTGCTGTTTCTTCAAACGTTGTTTCACTAACAATGATTTGATCTTCCAAAACAAAACCACATTCTGTACAAACTGCATCTCCACGAGCTGGGTCTGTCTCTATATTGGTTGAACCACAGTTTTTACACTTTCCACCTGACATCTGAAATATAAATTTTATATTATTAAAATTATCAATTTTATTATATAAATTGATATAATAAAATATAAAATTATCTTATTTATTCTATTAACCTGTAATTAAATTATATTTTTAATCAACAGGTCCAATAGTTTTTAAAATATATTAGTTAGTGGTATCAAATTAACTAACTTATAGATTTTTATAAAATTTACAGATCATCTATACATTTTATAAAATAAATTTAAAAAAATTTTAATATTTTATTGTTTTAATTAATTTAAGTATATATTTTGAATAAACATATTTAACATGTGTAAAATTGTAGTATCTATGGAAAATTAAAAAAAATAAATTAACATTGTTCGTATAAAAAATATTATAATAAATAATAAAAACAAGAATTAGTTGCTTTTTAAATATATTTATCTCCAACTTTATTTTCAAAAATTAACTTTGAATTTTTGTTTACAGTCTATAGAAATTCTAACCCTAATTTTAGAAACATAACTTTCATAAATATGTAAGAACTTGTTCAAACGAACCTTGAAAAGTTTTAGGTAATATGAATTTGAAAAATACTATTTATTTGCTAGTATTAATTAAAAATAGGTATATTATTCTTCAAATCTTCTTAAAACTCACGGCAATTGCAATACCTACACGCGTACATGATTTTCAATACACAACACTACTCTGATGCATCAAAATAAATTGCAAGTGCTCGATCTGTGAATGCGTATGTATGTACACATGCCTAATATATTATGTTAATTAATAATTAAAAATCAGAATTTTGAATTAAAATTTGAACAATATCATGGTAGTAATGTTACTATAATATTATAAGTAATTTGAATTCTAACTCATGCATATCCTAATATACTTCATTTTATCTAATAGCATTACCTGTTTCCCCTTTTTTTTTATTTATTAAATTATAATACAAATATAACAAAAAAATACTATCCATTCATTATTATAAGATAAAATTGAAAATATAATCATTTTTTATTAATAAAATTAATTTTAAATTTATTTAAATTTTTAAATTTATATAACATCTTATGACTCTTTCATAAAATATTGAATAATACATAATAAAATAAAAGGTAAGGTACTTTTTTTAATCATAAGTCATATTTCTACAATATTTATTTATTTTATACATGAAAATTTTAAATGAACATAAAAAAAAACAAGTTTTTACTTATTTAGAAGATGTATCAAATTATGATACCTATTTTTTGTTACATCTTTAACATGACCTATGAAATTGCAATTGATGATATTACAATTTATTCCTCTATTTTAGGAGGAACAAAGTTGAAAAACAACAAATCAAATTTGGCAATCTGAAATATTTAAAATATCCATTATTATAATTATAATCCATTATTATAAAATATAATCAATAATAACTTATTATTGATTATATTTTAGAAAGATAATTACTTTATTTATAAAGCAAAATACTTACAGCAATAATAGTAGATACTAAACTTGTTACACCCACTATAAGTTGAATATTATATTTTTTTTGTCGTTTGTCATAATTTTCTTTCCATGAACCTTCTGGCACACAAGCTTCATCAAATGTTACATATTTGAAATCATGTTTATGATATGTACGACAAGGCTGTACTCCTGTATAAAAATTTAATATTTATTTACATAATCCTAGATAAATCTAAGTTATACATGATTTTATATATTATTATGAATATAAATAATAAGGAATGAAATTTTTTAATAATTATTTTTTAAAATACGAGTAACCGTAAAAAAGTTGAATTTTTATATTTAATAATAGGATTTGGGAAAATAGATAACATATTAATACAATATAACTATGAAATACTTCATTACATAACTTTTAAAATATATGAAAAAAATTTACCTTTTTGAACTACGCGTCGTGCAAGGGGTCGCAAAATTTGGTTCATCATATTTTAAATTTATTATTACTACAACGAATAAAAAAGAAAATTTTCAAAATTAATAAAATCACAGAAATTAGATACACGAAAATCGACGTAATCTTCGAATACTAAGATTGCAGATACTAAAAAAGACAAATTGATTCATGTTATTCCTTCGTTAGAGACATCTACTGACAAAAAACATAATTACCAAATAAAAATTTTTAAAACATACATTTTAAGCTGTGTTGTATAATCTTTAATATATTAATTAATCCTTATTCAATTATAAATAATAATAACAATTTATAACAATAATAATTTTATATAATTATAATTAATGTATGATTTCAATTATAAAATATGAAAATTATTTATTGCTAAACATTAAAAATTACTGTAAAACTAACAACATTTTTATTCTTGATTTTTTAAAAATATTATATTATAAGTTAATAATATTAATGTATATTTTAAAATTATTATAAATTTTATTTCGCTTTTTTATATAATACAAGGATAACTGATATTAACGTATACTTTTAAATTACATAATTACTATAAATACAGATATTTCGTCTACATCATAGTTATTAAATGCTATTAATCTTTTTCGCTAATTTCTTTTTTAATTTTTATAACAATTAAATTAATTATTATTTATAACATATTTATTAAAAGGAAATAATTTATAATGTTACGATTATCTGTTAAATGTAACGAGTTGTGATACTTAATAATCTACTAGAAACAAACTCATCAACATCAATCTAGAAGTATCCACCTAATTCATGGTAAGCAGAAGGTTCGCGGTTTGCCACGCCACGAGCAATACTACACGCAATGTTCGTTACACGTTTAAAAATAGTTAAATACTGTAAGCATACAGACAGCTAGTCAGTGGGATGCGTTACCTTGAATTTCGGTATTCTTTCGAAAGCTGTGCGGTCTTTAGGGAGAATATTTTCATCTTACAAGTGCATTGGTACGCCCTCGATCATTAAAAGAGAGAGAGAGAGAGAGAGAAAGAAAAGTAAAAAATACCATGGCTTCGAGAGTCACATTGCAGCAGGCCCTCGGTACCGATGGCAGCGATTTTCATCACAGGCAGAAAATCGCGACACATTATCAAACTAGGTGGGCTATTGACAATAAGAGTAAAAACAGTCAACGTACCGTATTATCTCTTGTCGTTATTGTGTCGCAAAATGATTATTCAATGATTCGTATATTGTTATAATATTCATGTAAGCATGTATTGCCTTGACGTGAACAATGTGTTTTTATATATTTTCTCATACGACGATTTTAATAAGAATGTGAGACTCATTATTTAACTGAGAATCATAATGAAGATTATTTATTTCCTTTCAGTGCCATGAACAAGTCAAGACTGAAATATTGTATATTTTTTCACTATATACTATTCTTTGTTATGCTGGCCAAATTGTCAGCTGATATTTTAGATCGTTTAAACATATTTATTTTAGAAATAGAAGAGCTCCAAGTACCACAGGTAGAACAGAATTAAATAAACAATAGATTATTTTATGTATACATGCTATTGCAATTTTAATATTATTATATATTATTTTCAGCCATTGTGGTGGGAGTATATCTGGTGTACAAGCCTGTTCCTATCATTCCTTGGCTTATCAGCAGTTAAACAAAACAAAATTAAGATACTACAACAATATATGATTGGTATTGCACTTTTGGGTTTTGGATCAATTTTATTTGGATTTATCTACTATTTTAAGGATGTTTATGAATATCTATCGACTGGAAGTACCCAAGATATTCAAATGTGGCAGGTATAACTTGGAAATTAAAAATAAATTATGTAAAAAAAATAATTTGATTATTTCATTTTATTTGTTTTCTTAATTATAGGATCTTCCATATGGTGTTTTATGGTATGGATTTATTCTTGCAGCATCTCAAGTCCATGGTTTTACTTTATATTTTTCTTACAATCTTTTGGTTGCATGGCAAACCAAAAGAACTCTCTAATAATTATTTTTGGTATGTGTAAATAGAAAAAATTTAAAAGCATTAACGGTGCAAGACAAACAAAAATAAATATCGAATATATATATTTACAGAGCAAACATACATACATACAAATATACATACATACATATTTACATACATACACATAATAAATGATCCATCATCTTCTATAATTGTTCATAAATAATAGTATGTAAGAAATTATATTTTATAATAAAAAAAAAAAAGAAAAATTAAAATTTTACAGAAAAAACATTTTTGTAAAAAATTATTAAAAATATATAATAATTAAAATTTTTAATATTTCTAAATAATTTAATCAATGAAAGTAAGCATTAAAATGTTTAAGAAAATTATTTTACTTAGATATATTAGTATTATAACTTTTATTTTGAAACACTATTAACATAAGCATACAAATAATTAAGTGATTAATTTAAAAAGTTTATTAAGTATATAAAAAGAATTATAAAATAAAATATGCTTTTATTAGATTCTGTGGTCTGACCTAAAATATTAAATTATAATGTTAAGTATAACCTACTGATAATTTATAAACTCCCGCGCTAACGACGCCAACGACGCCTGGCGTTCCCCACATGATGTCAAGGTTTCTATTCGCACTCACTTCATTCTATTCAAAGTGTTTCAAGGATTAGAATCAGTCCCTACGTTCCGCTTTGCGTCACAATATATCTAACATAATCATCTATCCTCGTTTGTCCCACGTATTTCTCCCTATTTTTTTTTATCCTCCATTTCGTTCTTTCTGAAGCGTGTGCATGTATGAACGTGTGTGTGATTGTTATGCGTATAGATGCGTGCGCAATGCTGGTTGCGTCGTGAAAACAATTGTTATTTCACGTTTTTCTCGTCACCGCTCAGGTGTATACAACAAAGTGAGAGAACTTAAAAGTCTTAAACTCAGCAGTGCGCGTCGTTATTGTCGTCACCGTCATTATCCCAGCAACATATTTGTCTTTTTTCTTTCGTTTTTTCCCTTGTTTGTGAATTATGTACATATTTCTCATCTCGTCGCGGCATAAAGCGAAACGACGCGCGCGAGCGACAGACCAGTCGAAATAGAAAAATTGGTAAACTTTATTGTAAGTAGCGATTTTTCTTTGCATAAAATGTTTTTTATAAATGATAAATAGTGATCTTAGAATCTACTGAAAATTTGGACTACATTTTCTATGAATAATTAAAGTCTGCGATTTTGATAATTTCCTTACAATTTACATTGCATCTTAAAAGTGAAACATTATATAAAAAATGCTAAATATCGAAATTGAAGCAAATTAAATTGACTAGACAATCGTTCAATCAGCGTATCGACACGATTGAACGCTTATTTAGAATTTAATTAATTAACTATCATCAGGAACATATAGTTATATTTTGTTAAACTTATTAGCTTTTGTTAGTTTTTAACCTTTTAATAGTAAATACTGTTTATACATTAATAACGTGATAAGGATGATAGATTTATTCGTTTTAATTAATTTTATTTTATTTGAATACTTTTAAGATTATATTATATAGCGTAAAAATATTATTACAACAATTCGATACAATGTTCATGTTTCCGCAGAGTAACACAGTGGAGAAATTTGTTAAAAGTCCCATTTATAACAAAAGCGAAATTAAATATAAAATTTAAAAACTTTAATATAAAAAGTAATTTTTTTATTTTAATGACCATAGATAAATAATAGAGAACAACGTTAGAAATCGAGTATTTTTTTAATGAAGATTCTCAGACGTTGGAGGATCAGTGACGATCGTTTCGGTTGGCGCGCCCATGTTTTGAAATGGACTTCAAATATATTACGCTCGTTAAATAAAATTACAATACTTAAAATTTTATAGCAATTAGAAAAAAACTTATATTTATTTATTTTCAAGTAACTTCAATAAACCTACAAATTATTGCATAAATTAGATTCTGTCTTTGACACCGATTAAATATCGAATGTAGTTTAAAAAATGTTTTTATAGTAATTTGTTCATTTTATTATTTCGTAATTTTTAAAATAGATATTATATCCTTGAAATTTTCATATTAATAGGTTTATTTTTATTAATGAATTTTTTTATGTTACATAATTAATAAGATCTATATTCAAATTTGAAAACTTATTAATTAGTAAGGTATATCTATTTTATGAAATTTTATTATTTTTTGCATTTGGTTCGTATAGAATCAAACTTCTTTTATTTCATTATTTCCTTGGTACTTTTTGCTAAATTTCTTTTGCTCCTATTTAAATACTTTGATGTAATGTAATAATAGTTTTACATTTACTTTTGGGTAAATTTTATCATCTGTTTCTTTTTCTTAACAATTGTGTTCTTCTGCATCGTCTTTAAAAATAGTTTCCCACTTACTGCATGACTGACCTCGACAAGAAAAACATATGTACAATACCATTCGTGGTTTTTATGGCTGCTATCAAGATTTTTCATTGTATCTGAGTTGGAAAAATAAATATTTCATGTAATTTTTTAAATACAATATTATTTATTACTTATCGAGGTGTCGTCTATTGTGAGAATGAATTTAATACCATTGAGTAGCTCGCAGTTAATTGACAAACCACGACTTAATTTAGTTTATACTTGAATTAAACACGTGCGAAATCAATTGTAAATGATTTTACTAATTAAAATTTTTTGTTTGATACGTTATTTTTGAACAAAAATGTGTAATAAGTCATAATGAGATTTTACGTTATATTACAGCGATAACATAATATTTTTAGTATTTGCAGATATAAATCAAAGTGTAGAATTTTCGTAGAAATATTGCTTGAAGTTTTAAAGATTAACATCGTTCTATACTACCTTTGTTATCTTATTCTTACATACTTGATAAACAACAAACGTTATATTGCATCTACAAAATGCATGTAAAACATTAGCAAAAAAATTTTTCAAATTTGCTAAAGATAATAATTAAATTAAAGCAATTGAAAAGTCAGAATTTTCTTCAAGAACATTATTCATACATTTTTCCTGTGCAAACTATGTAGCTATATTAATAATAAGAATTTCTAGATTCTCATTACTGGGTTTTGTTAAACAAAATTATCAGCTTCTAAATCTCCGTAAAACACTTCGATGATTTCTTTTTTTTATAAGATTATATTTTCCTATTCCGTATAATAGTAGCCGTTTTTTTTTTTTTTTTTTTATCAAATATTGAAAATTCTCATTTTACTTTGTTACAAATGCTTGATTTTTTTTGTTAGTGTTGAAGTAACTCTGTAAATAGCCATAACAATTATTATAGCATGACGATGATACATTAACAAATTAATTTATATATTTTCTATACTATAATCTTAATTTAAATAAACTTATTTAAAAAAAAACTGTAGTAGCTGAAGCAGATTTTTCAACTGAAGGTCATGTAAATAAATCATCATTATGAAGATTCAAATAATTTTCTATGAAAACTCATTTTTCATTTGCGCGTGCCAACATGATCAAATAATGAAAACAGATACAAAATAAACTTATATTTCATAGCTTGTTCACAACTTCTCACATTATAAACTATAACAAAATTCTTGCGAAGAAAAGTATTAATTTTATCACTGTTACATGATTTCCTATTATATACACGAAATCATATTTAAAAAAAAAAGCCTTTTCGATCTAATTTTTTATTTTCATATTTTAGAACATTAGCTTATGCTATTTCTGAGTTCCATAATATTTAATATTATAATTTCCTTTTAAGCTTTGGCTTAAACATAATAAAATCTGATATGAAGAAAATATTATGAACTTAGAAAAATTAATATTAATAATCTGATAAAATTAATAATTATTAAAATTCTATATTAAAAATTTATTCAGATACTGAATATAAAATTAAAAACTTTTGAATAAACGTACTTATATTGATAAAAACTACCGTTAATAAAAAGTGATTTTGTAACAATAATACTAATAAGTTCGTGATTATGCATTACAAAGACCAAGATCAATTTTTTTATTAGAATTTATTACACGAGCCTAAGTTTTTAAAATCAATCCCAACATTTACGTACATATCTTAATATCAAAAATTTAGTTTGTTAAATTCTTCATATTTGCAAATATCTATTCTTGATTTACGTACATTATAATATCTCATAAATGTGGATGAGCAGTTTTAGCAAGTATAAAGTGACCAATATTATAATAGTTAAGTTGTATTAAGGACCACATACTGCAAAATGAAATATTAAATATCACTCGATTGAGTTAAACAAATTGTTTTTATAATATAATAAATATAATTATTATTTTTAATATTAAATTAAAATTTCTTAATTTTTCAATAATTGATTGTTTAACTTTTCTTTCAAGTTCACTATGAGTTTTTAAAGGATTTAATTTTTTCCAAAATGTTAATTTTTCTTAAGAATTATAATTTATTTTCATAAAAAATATTTCTGAAATTGTGTTGTCCAAATTATAGGTTTTAAACCGTTCTTACATAAGCATTGATTATCAAACCATTGATAATTTTAATGTAATAAAATACTTGTGTGTAATAATTAATAAAATATTGTTATACCTTTTTAAAAATAATTAAAAATTTTCTGCAATATAACAATATTCTGAAAAAATAAGTAAATAATTTTCATTTACTCGATAATTCATAAAAAATAACAGTGTTATTATATTAATTTAAATTAATAAAAAAATAATTCAAATCTAATTATTATTATTATTCTATAAAATTATTTTAAGCTATTTTGTTTTAAGAGATTTATTTATTATGTTGTAATTTCTGTCATGAATAACGTATAGTTTGTGTTAACTTAATTTATCCATGTTATATAAAAATGAATCCAATATCCCTCATGCTTACTATACTTAATAATTAAAGAAAAAATAAATAAATTTATTAAAAGAATATTATAAGAATCATACAAATATAGATTTATACAAAATATAACGAATTATGTGTAAATTTCATATTGATTATACATAAATCTCTAGACTATAAATATTTGGAGGGAAAATCGATTATGGCTAATTTCATTCTGAACCACAATAAAGAGTTTTCTTTTTGTTTATAATGCATTTTCTATACAACGAATAAATAAAACTATTCCGAAGAACTTCTACACCTGTTTAATAAAAAGGTCAATACCCTATACAAATTATCATTCTATCAATGGATGCACCTTTGTATAATTATCTTATTTATTCTCTAACAGCATAATTTTTCTTTTGTTTAAAATTAAGAAATAGCATTTGGTCTGTAAGAACTGTTGTCGATATTTAGGAAATTATCTTCATTAAGTGTTATTTTCATTATTAATATATGTGGCAGCCTTATACATAAATATATGTATATATATTGATATATATATATATACATTTACAGAAAAGATAAAAATAACTAACAAGACCATATCAATTATACAATTTTTTTAACAAAAAATTGTATCATAGCATATGTTTGTAAAAAAAAATTTTTTAACAAACACATTCTTTAAATAATTAAAGTTTTTAAATTTATAAACTGTATTACTCGAAATAATCATAGAGGTTAAATTAAGCACATTATACCGTCAGTCAAATGAAATGAAACGTAACTGCTATTAATATAGGTATTATGTTTTATGTTATCAAAAACAAATTATAGAATTTTAATTGATATTGTTGAAATTCATACAGCTTCTAGTTTCTTTATTAGCTTGATGATATTCAATCTGTAGGTGTGCTATGAATCACAATTTACTGGTATTATTTAAAATCCTGACGCCTTGTATCTTTTCACCGAATATTAACTTTTATAAGTGCCTGTAAGATCTGTAATCTTAAAATTTTACTCTAATATTCAAGAAATACTTTATTCCAAATTCAGGATTTTTTAGCACTTATTACTATTAAGAGAATTCTTTAAAAGTAAGTTACATAGTGAAAATCAATTGATAGATAAAATTTGAAATAATGAAATATTTAATAAACTTCCGAAGTAATTGTAATTTTATATAAATAATATTTCTATTCATTACTTTATTTATTTTTTATAATTAGAACTGCCATTAAATTTTTTGAAATTAAAAAGAATCTTTTATTAAAAAATTAGTTGTCATAAGATAAACTATAAATGATATTGAATCAGAGACATCATTTGCTTCATGCGTTAAAATATTCAATATTTAAAATTAAATATCTAATATATTTCTATTTATATTGAAAAACGCTTTAAATATATATTTTAAGGATTGTCGTTCTTTTATTATTAAATAAAAATCTAAAACTTACATATCTGTTATTTTGTCGTAAAATTACATTATTGTTAAATTATGATCTATCAATCGCTCATAAATAACATGATTTATATTATATAGGAAATTTAATTTACTACAACGTTATACTTAACGTTTTTCATACTATGTTTTACTTGTCAGATATAAATTAAGATATAATTAAAATTTCAGCTTTTATAAAATAAAATTCTATAAAAGTTGATTTCGATTCTAAATTATTTATTTATTTATTCAAATAACTTGATCCCAAAATTAACTAACAACTATTTTATGCAAACGAGTAATTCCGTGTTTATTTCTACGAACATAGGAAGGGAAAAATTGAACGTACGCTTGAAAGAGTGAAGAAGACAAACGAATATTAGAAGATATAAGAAGAAAAGAAAGGAAGAACGGGCGTAGTACTCAAAGAAAGTCTCTCCGACAAAGAGGTGTAGCAGCTCGACCAGCATAACTGCAACTATCCCTATCTTGCTTCATCATCTTGGACTGTTTTCTTGGTTAATTTACATAGGCGAACAAGTAAACATGGACATAGTCTGGATTGCTCGACCGTTACGTTCCGATCGGTCATTCTTATGAAGGCATTCTTACTGACATTGGTGTTTACAACGAATTTTTATTGTGCCTGAAAGAAAGAAGACATTATCTCCATACATTTGTGCACGTTTGTAAGTCTATATTTTATAATAGATAGTCTTACCAGTAATGATATCTCGACACAATAACCCGAGTCTGCGCAAAGTAAGCTCACGTTGATTGGTTAATATTTCAGCGCGTAGTATGAATTTAATTCTAAAAATTTTTATTTAACATTAAATCTTTCTTGTTATACCATATATTGTAAAAAGTTACCATAATAAAAAGCCCAATCCAAGTTTTCAGTATATCGGTAAAAAATTTACAAAATACTTTTCACCAGAGTGTATATGTCAATAGTTAAAAATTAAAAATATAATCTTAACTAGCACGTTACGAACTCAGCCGATTGATCCTTATATATCTCAAATTCTATTTCTAATAGATTTTCATGAGATTATATGAAATTTTCTTAAAAAAGAATTGAACTTTTATTAAATTATTGTTATTATAAAATAACTATAAATGTTTTATTACGTAACAAACGTATATATTATGTTAGAATAAAATTACTTAATAACATAAATTTTTAAAATAATAGTCATAATTTAGTCGAATATCAAATAATTATATGAATAATATTAATTTTATTGTTGAAATTATTTTTTTATTCAGAGATTTTTTATAGAAGTAGTTAAAATTGAAATTACGAACTTTAAACTGTTTGTAAAGACTTCCGAGGTTGGATAAGTTCATACTAAACGCTTAAATATTAACCAATAAATGTATATTCGGTAAACAGAAACTCGAATTCCGGTGCTTCTACCACAAGTAAATCGAGACTGCACAGATTAACCTTGCGCCCATTGGTTGATATGCTGCCGCGTATTATAAAATATATAGTAATTAAAATCACCCATTCAGCTTCAAAAGTTGCCATAACTGCAGGTTTCGTTAAAAATTGTAATTCATTATAAAAAAAAAATCGTATTTAAATTCTTTTTCAATAAAAAAACAATAAAACTATAGTATTTTGAAAGATATTAAATAATAAACAAATATACTATTATTATAAATATTATATAGCAAAAACTATTTAACAACTTGAATTTTTATTTTAATATAAATAAATTCTTTTTATTTTATGTTCTTATATGAGTAAGTTAGATTATTTGCTCATAATAAACAATAATTGAATAATGAACAATGCAGTATAATCATTTAAAATGTTCAATCACGCCTAAACATATATACGCAAAATTTAAATTGTTATTACAAATATATGGAATATTTTATAGGTTATTTACAAAAATAATATTATATTACATATTTGTTTTATATTCATGAAATGAATTTTTCAAATTTAATTTATAATATTTTATTTCTTTGGTAATGTGAACACTTTGTAATATTTTTTGAGCTTAGTGGCTAATTCCTATTGAATAATTAATAATGCGCGCGAACGCGTTAACCAATGGCCGAAAAGCTGTACTGCGCATACTCAAGTTGTCTTGTCGATATAGCATCACTGGGTTGACGCGAAGAATATCATTGCTGATATTTTTGGTCGTGTAGCTGTGGTGCCACACTACATAAGAAAAAAAAGAAGATATTATCGCCGAGTGCCGAGGAGCTCGTTTGCTGACGATCAAAGTGGCTCCTGCGGAGAGCGTCGATCGTCGCGGCAAAATTGGCTCTAACACGGATCCCGCAATGGTCATACGGTAGGAAGAGAATAAATAACGTCCTCTAACACTCTCTGTTTTGCTCTTGTTCGCTTCTATTTTCAGCCTTTTTGCCTTGCTTTCTCTGTTATTCTTTCTTTTTATTCTTTTTCAGTTCTGTTCGATTTTTGTTTTCATTTTCATTTTGGAGCAATTACAAGGATAATGCTGTATCGAAATCATATTTTGTAGTCAGTCGCGTGTTTAGATTTATTTATTTATTTCAATTTTATTTTTTATTTACTACTTTGTACGTTTTATGTTTGTGTATACTTATTACAAAGTAATCAACAAAGTACGCAAGCATAACTTTGTTTTCATTAATATTTTATCAACATTTTTATACTGTATACGTTGCACATAATGAAATTTTTTCTGATAACAAATTTATTATTTCATAAATGCTTTTTATACACTGCAATAAATATCGTAAATATTTTTTTTTTTAAATTTTGTATATTATAAAATATGAATACAGTGGATGAACAAATATGAACAAGAATGCTATGCTTAGAGCTTGTAATATTATACGTCACTGTGAACTATTATATTTTATTAATACCGACCATTATAATACATAATAAATGTACAATGTTTTTAATTTTCATATAAAAAATTTATATTTTTTTAATCTGAGTTAATATTTTTTAAAACTATATAAATGTGTAATTATTATAATATTACATTCTAATGAAATATTTCATATGTATAAATAAAAATTGTATTCTTTTAAAAATAGTATTCATTATTAAAAAAAGTTATTAAAAACAAAAATCTTTTAAAATTAAACTTTCTATTTGTCGGTTAAAATTTATTATTAATAAAAAAATTTGTTCCAATTTATATTTCCATTAATGTTTTCTAATTTCTATTTAATAAAGAGTCTATAAATATATTATTAAAATACCTTTATTTTATGATGCTTTAAAATGGACCTATTTTCACTCTAACTGTAAACTTTTTATGAGTTTAATATCATTCATGATACCCACTGATGCGTGAACATGTGCATCTGTTCACAATGATACAAGTTTCGTTTTTTTTACCAAGGCTGTATCACGCCAATGTCTAAAATATTGTTTAGCTATTTCTAATTAAATGATAATACTCTAAGTTAAAGAAATATAATTTAAGATAATAAAAAAGATACAATATGTACTTCTAACAGTTGTGTTATCAAGATAAACTATACTACTTACAGTAATATCACAGAGTTTTCTATTAAAAAATTATATTTTATTTATAATTAAGTTTTGTAAATCTGAATTTTTATTTACAATTAAAGTTTCATCTATGTATGTGTTTTCTATTAATTTAATTTAATACCTAAATTATACTAACAGAATTTTATTAATCTAAATGAAAATTTGTTTTAGAAATTTATATTACTTATTTATTACAACAGTAGAGTTTAATGCAAAATAATATTTGTTAAATATTATCTACTAAATTTTTGTTTTCATTTATTTACAGTATTAAAAACATTAATAATAATATTTAAGTTATTTTTTTAAGTAAATATAAAAGTAGGCATAAAATAAATACAGTTTTTATAACAATATATAAAATTTTAAAATAAAGATACATAGTTATTTATTAAGGATTATTTTTAAATATTACAAATAATCAAAATATAAAGTATTAATATTCGTAACAATCGTGTTGCACTAAATTTATTCATTAATTTTAGATCATTTTTAATTGAAATATACATTATGTGTAGTATATGTTAGATTAATTTATACATTATTATTTAATTTCATTTTTTGATAAATAATTGTTTTTTTAATAAGGAATGTTTTCCAAACAATAATTTAAGTTAAATTTACATTTATCAATTAGTGTATATAGATAAATATTATTTAAATTATAGTACAATAAAAGATGTAATAGCTTTGTATTTATGATTATAAGATTATATTCAATACTGTATTCTTAAATATATTAAATAAAGTAAAGTACAAAATGAGTTTATCCTGCTTTTTCTGTGATTCTAGGTCAGACGGTGGCAGCAGCGAAAGCCCACTTGTTGTAGAAGAGGGCGAGGCTGTTGGCCAACCACATAGTCCACATAATAAACACAGTCATAGTCATAGTCACACTCATCCCCATGGAGCACAAAGCCATCATCATGATAAGCCCAAACAAGCAGTAAAATATGGAGAACTAGTCATTCTTGGGTAAGAATTAGAAACTGAAAGAGCAAATTTGGTAAAAGAACCATATTTACTTTTTTACATGAATCATATTATGTTCCTATTGTCAATTGGAACAAAAAGGTCATTGGTTTCTTATCTTAGAGAAACACAGTTATTCATAGCTGTTATCAGTGACAACCCTCTTATATCTAAAATAAAACTTGTAGTTATGCTCTTGTCACCTCTTGAAAATATTGACTTATCTGTTTAACTAAGTAAATAGAAAAAAATTTAAGGTTGCATTAACTTGATTTTAATAATATTACCAAAGGAATATTACGTCAAATTTAATTATCTGCAATGTAATTCAATTATTGTGTGTGTGTGCACGCGCGCGTGTCATTTATTATATTTTTAAATAAATATTTTTACATATTTGTTCTTATTAAATTTTTTTCTTTTACATCCTTAGTCAAACTTTAAACCCATGCTCAATTACATAAATTAACATCTATATTTTTCTTTACTGCTCAGTGGCTTCTTAGTAATGTTTGCTAAGCAGGGATTAAATTCACAATTGGATCATAAATCCAATTTAAAAGACTGTAAAATGATTACCCAGAATGGTGTGAAATATTTATAATACATGTAATAAGAAACCTGACTATTAAATCCTGAATAGTTAAGATAGGATTGCTGTGTTTGATTCTTAATCTATTAATGTATAATTAAAACTTTTGTATTATTAAATATTAAATGAATTAAAAATATATATATATAGTTTGAAAAAATTAAAAGCACTTATTAAATATTGAAGCTATGGGGAAAAATTTATTATTATACAGTAAGATTTCATACATAATTATTTGAAAAATATTCAATTAAATATTTCAAATGAGTTTTTTATATTTATATTTTTTTCACTTTTTTTATTTAATACTTTTAAGAAAAAATATCACTAATTTAAGAAATATAAATTATTTGTATAGATACAATGGATACCTACCACCTGGTGACCGTGGGAGAAGAAGAAGTAAATTTGTTTTGTATAAAAGACCTACAGCTAATGGTGTTAAACGTAGTAAACATTATGTTGTTAAAACGCCTCACTGCTCTCAAGCCATTTTAAATACAAAGCAACACTCAATCTCCTACACACTATCCAGAACACAAGCTGTGATTGTAGAATACACAGAAGATGAGGATACAGACATGTTTCAGGTATATAGTAGTCATACATACGTGATAATATATAGTTCATACATTTTTTTATAAAAATATTATTTTAATAAATTAAGAGGTCAGCTATGACATATATAGTTAAATATGAAAATAATGAAATTAATATGATAAACAATAAAAATCAATCATTTCTACAAACATAAAACAATGAAAGTTAATATAATCTTTAAATTAAAAATTTAGATTGGAAGATCGTCGGAGTCTCCAATTGACTTTGTTGTAATGGATACTTATCCTGGTGGTAGCGAAGTTGTTGCTGCAAGTGAAGGACGTGTAGCTCAGAGTACCATTAGCAGGTTTGCGTGTCGAATTCTCGCCGACCGTTCCGACCCAAAAATAGCTAGGATTTATGCAGCTGGTTTTGATAGCTCTAGAAATATTTTCTTAGGAGTAAGATAATCCTTTTGTAATTATTTTATATATTGCCTATTTCTTCATTTTACGATTAATACTTTTCTTCATATAAATATTCTTCACATAATAGAAAAATCACTATTAATATTAATACATGAATTACTAGTTGATAAAAAGAATAAAATAATTTAAGAAAAAATAAAATAAAAAGCATTAAAATGGAAGTTTTTTAAATATTTAATTTTAGAAGAGAAATGTCTAATTTCAACGATTATGTATAGGAAAAGGCTACAAAATGGCAAGAAAATAGAGAGATAGATGGACTGACAACCAATGGTGTTTTAATTATGCATCCGCGTGGACAATTTTGCGGCGGAGAAGCACAATGTGGATATTGGAGAGAAGTTAGCGTGGGTGGCGGCGTTTTTTCACTGCGAGAAAGTCGAAGTGCTCAACAAAAAGGCAATGTCGTTGAAGATGAAAACAATATTCTTCAAGATGGTACCCTTATAGACTTATGTGGAGCTACTTTATTGTGGAGGTCCGCAGAGGGACTTGCAAAATCTCCTGTGAGTATTCATAGAAGTAAATCATTCATGAATAAAAGTTTGTGAAACCGAAATATGTTTAATTTAAAATGAAATTTAAATGAAAATATTTATTAAACAATTTATGATATAAAACAATTATATTGCAAATTGTATTAAAGCATATATTAATTTTACAGAAGTAAAACTTTTTATTTTTGTTTGGGCACTATGTTTGCTCTAGCATATTTAATTGAAAAGATTTTTTTTATAAACTCAAATATTGATTAGAACATATGTAATTCAGACAAAACACGATCTGGAAGAGTTGGTGGATGCCATAAATGCTGGTCGACCGCAGTGCCCTGTGGGCCTCAATACTCTTGTAATACCACGAAAAGCTGCTTCAGAATCTGCTCAACAACAACCCTACGTTTATCTTAAGTGTGGGCATGTTCAGGGTCATCATGACTGGGGTCAAGAGAAAGATAAGGCAACGAGAAGGTGTCCGATGTGCTTAGTTGCAGGTCCAATTGTGAAACTCTGCATGGGAATCGAACCTGCATTTTATGTCGACAGTGGGCCACCTACATATGCATTTAGTCCATGTGGTCACATGGCTACTGAAAAAACTGTAAAGTATGTATTTTTTATGTATTTGTTAAAAAAGTAATTATCCTTTTTAGTTTATAAATAACTATTTTTTACTAATTACTAAGCTTATTTACATTACTTATTGCATAATATAAATTTTATGAGAAAAAACTTCACATGCAACGTATTTAAAAACATATCTATCAAATTTTTTGGTTACAATGTATGCAATTTAACTTAAAAGTTAGTTCTTTTTTAAAATAACTGATTGAAATTATTAAAAATAAGAAATTTTATCTTTACAACACTGTAGCTTATGTTATTCTCACATAAGATACAATAAATAAAAAATGTATGTTCTAAAACTCGTTTGAAAAATTATAATTTATGAGACTAATTTAGTTCTGTCAATATTGTATCTTTTTATGTATATTGTAGTATAATCAACTCTTACCCTTTGTTATATCTTATTAAATTTAAAAAATTCTGTAAGAAAATAGAATATATTACAATGTAATATTAAATATCCAAGTATTTATTTTCTTAAACTTTGTTTTAACAATTACAATTTTATTATTTGAACATTGAAATAAAGGTATTTTTAGGCTATAATATAAAAGAAAAAAAAGCATACATCTTTAAAAAATTTATATTTCTTCAAATTATAATATATACACATGAAATGTTAATTTTAAAGCTACTGTACAATTACTTTTTATGAACGTGTTCATAAAAATTAAGTAAAAAAATTAATCATTGATTGCTGCATAGCAGTATAATTTGTTACTATACAAGTAAATAGTAACATTTTTTTTTATTTTGTAAGAGAAATATTTTTTATTTTTTTACTTTCTTTATATTGGATTATTATATGAAAATATATAGTACATTATTTTATTTCCTTTTTAGTTTAATAAATTATTTTCCTAATTAATTATAAATATTACTTCAAACAGAATTAAATAAAATTAAGTTGAATTTGTCATCAATTTATTTTTGAAGGTATTGCACAATATCAATCTTCACTGTATAATTTAAAAACATTTTTAATATATATTTGAACTTTTTCCACAGCTCGAATTTATTAATTAATTTTATAATATTATAAACAAGGCTTTTAATACAAATTATTCACTAAATTATGATTCATAGAAAAATTATTAAAAAATTTTAGGTTAAGAGGTCGTCTTAAAAATTGATTTTGTACCTTCAAAAATATATAAATTACTTTAATGTCGTATCGTAAATAAATATTAAAATATTGTTTTTATTTTTACAGATACTGGGAGAAAGTTGCAATACCACATGGTACAAATGGTTACATTGCAATTTGTCCTTTCTGTGCTGTACCATTGGAAGGATCACCTGGATATGTAAAACTTATATTCCAAGATCACGTAGATTAAAGATTTATGCGTGCCGTGAGCTTGTAAAAAAGCTCTGTACAGAAGTCATTATTTTTTACCTTGACTAAAACATTTTATGTATAGTATAGATAAACATTAATAATCATTTTATGGCAAATACTACATTGTATAGTGGAGAAACGAAAGAAACCTGGAAGTAAATATCTATCATCAGGAAATTGTACATTATAACACGTAGAGACTGACGATAACAATAATGAAATAAGTAGTGAAGTTCAATTTTTTTTTATGTACAGCAGCAATTATTTTTTAAAAGGCGAAAAATATACATTAATAATTTGTTATTTTTCGTCTTTGATTTTTTTCGTCGTAAAGTATTTCTCCTTTTCACTTATATTTAGAGTAATACCTACGATTAGTAATTTTAAGTTTATGCGATGCCCCAATATCAGTAGCATAATTCTAAAGTATCACAGGGAATCCACTTTGAACTTTCCAAAGCATCCCATAAATTGTAATCTTGTTCGATTACTTCCCTGTTTAATTTATCAACGTCTACTGGAATTGAATGATCTAAAATAATTAAATTAATAATAAATTTATATTTGAACTGATTTTTATAAAGAATTATTTTTTAAATTAATGATAAAAAACATTTAACAAGAAGCAAGTTTTACATTTAACATGGATAATGATGAATTTAAAAATATAGAATAGAACAGCGCCATTTTACGATTTGAATTATTTTTATCTATGATTTAATAAACGTACTATATTTAAGAATCAGATTCACATCTGAAATATCATTGTCATAAAAGAACTGTACAGTTTAATAAAAAAATACTCTGTATTTACCGATAAGTTCTAGTTCATCTTCTTCAGGTTTACGATCAGAAACATAATTACTGTATCCATCCGAGGTTGGTTCACTTTCATAGTAACCTTGTTGCCAGGCACTATAACTATTCCAATAAGAAGATGTATCATAGTAGTTATAAGCATCTGAAGACATGCCTGATGAATAGTCTGAGGGTGATGGAGCAGAATTTGAACTGTAAAATTATTGTAATTATAAGAAAAATCATGTAAAAAGAAATTCTATAAACTTAAAAATACTTTAATTTTAAAAATACTATCATTTAAATTTCAAAATTAAGATTTCATATTTTATTTATAATATAATAATAAATAAAATAATATTAAAAAATGAAGTAATTTAAGGAAAGATTTTTTGTGTACAGAATTAAAATGTACACAAAAATGAAATTGTGCATTTAAATTTACATTTTTTAAATAATTTAAAATTATGTATTGGAAAAATGAAATAAGGTAATAAAATTTATGTGGTCATAACAAAAATAAATTGTTATAAAATTTAATAAATTTTGAAATAATAAATATTAGTAATTTCTAATCTTAAATATTTTAAAAATACTTTTTTCATATGAATAACCATATAAAAATAAAAAATTATCTTACTCTGTCACTTTATGCCAAGGACGAGGCACTGCATTACAAATTTTTAATGATCTTGTTCCAAGACCTCTGTATCCATTCATTGTGACCAAACTATCCTTCTGTTCATCTTCATTAGCAAATCTAACAAAACCATAACCTTTGCTGAAGCCTGAACTATCCAGTATAACCTTAGCTGTCCGAATAGAATTGTATTTTGCAGCAAATGTTCTATACAAAGAGTAATCATCAACGTCTGTTGAAAGATCTCCTACCCAAATGCTGTACTCCCTTTCGGCTACTGGTTTGCCTGTCATACTTGCATGGTTTAGCCGAAATCTTACTTGCTGTGAACAAAAAAATGACAAAATTTGTCTTTATATTTAAAAAAATCCAAATATAATTAATGTTATTTCAATGCAATACTATTAAATGTTTTAACATAATCACACATAATAACTACTGGTCTTACTATACATAAAAAAATTAACCACAAAATTAAATAATGAAAATGAAAAAAAATTTCTGAATAAAATTAAAAAGTTTAAATGAAAACATGTATTAAACAAGGCTAAAGAGCCATTTTTTCTTTATTACAAAACTTACCGGACTAGATCCTGGTATAATTTTTCCATTTAATTTATGCATAGCATCAAGTGCCATTTCATCAGTTGGGAAGTGAACAAAACAGTACCCAGCTGGTTCACCAGTATACCTATTTCTCATAACTTTAACTGTTTGTGGTTGTTCACCCATCTTATGAAATGCATTCATAATAAAACTTTCTGTCATGTATGGTTCAAGCTAAAAATATAATTATTGTAGCTTTCATGTTTCCAAAAGAAACATAATTATAATTATTTAAATAAAATTAGACCGTTAAATTTAATAATTGAAAAATGATTTAAAACATGTTTATTCAATAGTAACAAATTTAAATAAAATATTCAGTTTGAGGTTAGATTAGTTCATTAAACGTATAGAAAAGATTTATTTCGTTCATTACGAGTACCAAAAAAGAGTATTGCATATTTATTAATTTTAATTATTAATTATCAAAATTTGTTTCGCTTACCCCTCCCATCCATAATTGACATAAAACCATTGGACCGGACATTTTACATTGAGTTTTATTTTTGAACAAATAAAATTAAATTCTTAATATATATTTCGGACTAACTACCTAACATGAATACTGTGTTGAATTATAAAATATAATTAAATTTCTAAATTAAAAATACTAGATTACTTTTTAAATAAGTTACACCAATTCACAGTACTATGTAAACCAAGGTACTTTACTATATATGTATACTATATATAAACTGAAGCTTGAAAACTCGTTACAACACTGGCGGTATCTGCCGAATGAAACTATAAACTTGTAAAGCGCCAATTTTTAATAATCTGTCCAAAATATAGCTAAAATTATTTAAATATTTAGTTTGAATTAAATGGCTTATTTTTCGTAATATTTGAATAAAAATAATAATTTTATTTACTATTTTAAGAAAATATAAATTGCAAAATTTATTTTATTTTGTACTTTTTAAGCATATATATTTCAATTATTAGAAAAACATACAATTTCATTATAATTTAAATATTAAAATAAAATAAAAAATGAATTAAAATTGCATTGTAAAGTATACATCAAATTTCATTAATTTTTATAATAGTTTTGAATACGCAAAATTTTTACAAATGATTTTGATGGTAAAATAATGAAACAAAATATTTATCAAAGGTATCTGTATATATATTTCTCAATTTAGTTTAATCTTATATTAAAACTTACATATTAAACAAATTTACAGTTTTCTCCAGTTATAAGAATTCAACTGACTATCTGTTAATAACTATATTACGTGCTAAGACTCTGATAGAATATCTTCCAAAGTTTTGTCATCATGAAGAGGTGAGTGCCCTAACGTTGGGTCACTCTCTAAGAACTCTCGAAGTTCAGATTCTAAATCGGTAACTCCAGATGTTTCAGTTGTGTTCAACATTGACGTTGATTGATTTTGCCCTAATACCATTTGAATTGGTAATTGTCCTTGCCTAACATTGTTTATATCCAATGACATAGGAATTGGTAACATATTACTTGATTCTTGACTTGAGTTATTTTCTTGTATTATTGTATTTTCTGTTACAATTGATGGATTATGCGTTATTGGTTCTACATCCATAGGTTCTGGTCCACCAAGAGGTGCAATACCCATAGCTTTCCGTAATCCATCTACGGGTGCAATAGAAGAAGGTGGTAATTTTTTTGCTATACTCGTCAGATTTTCCGTAATTTTTTCAGCAAGCGTTACTTCTGATTCTGATGCTTTTGGTACGTTCGATAAATGTTGAGGAGGAGGAGCTGAAAGACGTTCATGTTGAGTTTGTCTTAGATTATTCAACAGATTAGATGTATCATCAAGTCGGTTTTGCAATACTGCACGTTCTTCGTTTGATTTTATGTCATCCTCTGAAAAAAAATTTCAATTTAATCACAACTTATTCAGTTCTATTATCTTATTTATCTATAAATTGAATAAGATTTTTTAGAATTTAATATTTCAAACGCTTAATTTTATAGATATTATTATTATATTTGTAAAATGTATTATTTACCTAAGTTTTCTAGAAAATTGACATCAATGCCAATATCCGACAAAGTTTTTAATTGATCTATATCAACTTTGACTTTGTCAACTGAAGGAATGTTACGATTAACATCTTGGATTGGTTTTTCTAATAAATGTTTAATTTTTTCTTCTTCTTCCTTAAGTCTCCGTTTTTCTTCAAGGAAATTCTTTGTTTGTCTGTGATCTCCATTCGTTAAAATATCTAATAAATCATCAACCATAGTCAATGTATAGTCACAGTCTTTGGCAAAGTCAAGAATGGATTCAGCATACTGAACAGCGGTTTCATCGCCATATGTTTGATAAACCAAGTCCGATTCTTCCTTTGTAAGATTAGCAAATGTTGAATCATAACTGGGGGCATATGAACCAAAAGCTCCATAGTACAATGGTTTGACTGGTTTTGACATATTTCTTCTATCTTCTCTAAATCCAGCTAAGGCACCTGTACCATGACTTAACTTACCTATTAATTGTCCTAAGGACACAGGTCTCTGATTTGTACCTGGAATGACTCCATCTCCAGGTACTATGATTTGTAAACTAGTTGTACCATCTTTTTTCTGTCTTAAAAATCCCATTTTCGAACTAACCCGCTTTAAACTTAATTTTTCTGCTGCAGATTTCGCAGCAGTACGGGCTTGTTTTAAAATTTCTTCAGGAGTCAAATCATCTGGAATAGCTTCAAATTTACCCAAATTTGCTAGTCGCATTTTTCTCTGATTTTCTTTCCTTAATTCTTCTGCTTCCTCTATTTGTTCTTCTTGCTCTCTTTCCTTTTCTATTTGTTCTTCAGTTATATGAATATCAGGATTATTTGGATCCTCAGTACCTAACTCAAATCCAAGTTCATCTTTAGTCAAATCCTGCATATATACTAAAACTGATCGTAATTGTTTTAATTTATCAGGAGTAACCATTTTTAAACCAACATGTAACAACTTTTTAGCTGCTTTAAAATAAATAGTATCTGGATGGTTATAAGTTGTTGCATTATCACACATTAATTTAAAATCATCTATGAATTCATTTAAATTTTGATAATTATTATCATCTATTTTTTGTTTAATGGTACTGAAATCCATAGGATTTGTAATAATTTGGGAATATCCTGGAGCAATATTATCGGTAACAGGCCATGCAAAAAACTGTTGTGGATCTCGTTTTTCCATTGACCTGGTAAGATACAAAATAATTTTTACAAAATATAATTAATACTCTAAATTAAACATGATTATTTTAATTAATATATTACCTAAGTAAATGTTCTAATAATCGTTGTAGTGGAGTTCTTTCTGCAATTTTTCTAAGAACACAAGTACGAGGCTCTCTATGAGGAGATAAGCCACTTGCAGCAACAGGATTCGATATTCTTTGCTCATTATTTGGAAGAATGATAGGTCTTGTTGGCAATGGCTGATGATTAAGTGCTATTTTTTTGGGTGCTTCCACCATACTTTCATCTCCATCACCAACAGATTCTTGACTTGACTCTTCTCTCTTTCTTTTTTTGTCCTTGTGATGATGCTTATGTCGCTTATCTTTCTTCTTTTTCTTTTTTTTTAGTTTTTTATGTCCTAAATATCTATCAAATTCTTGTTCACCTCCAGTTACTGAGTAATTAAAACCCAGCTGTTGCTGGTAGTGTTGAGATAACATTGTTGTTTGGTTTGGTGATTCACTACCACCGTGTTCAGGAGTCCCACAGCTTCCACCAACTTTTAATATTAATTTTAAAGCTGGGGGTTTATCTGGTATGGGATAAAATTCTTCAGCTGAAAGAACGCAATAAAATGAAATAAATATGTAAGATTTTTAAAACACAATTTATAATAGTGAATGAAATACATAAATTATTATGTATAATAAGATAAATGAAATGTAAAGGTACAAAAAATTCTTTTTATTATATTTAGTATCAAATTTTAAAAGTAATCACAAAAGATTTTCAATCAAAATTCTAATTTGTTATAATCATTTTAAAATATAATTATTATAAATTCAATAAAAGAGGCATCTTGATAATATTGATAACAAATTTTGAATAATTATTTATTTAAAATCTAGTTTATAATTTAATTTAATTATTTATCATTACATATGAATACTCTGAACAATACAAAAATATAAAAATATTGTTTAAAAAAAGATTGTTCAAATAATTTTGAATTTTTTATAACTTAACAATCAATATCACATAAAACACAAAACATAATATCCAACAGAGTGAACAATTCATATTAAATTCTTACAGCAGTAATTAATAGGAAAGTATAAAAATAAATTATAAATTTCATACACTTGCTCGTTCCTAAATTTTAATTTAAAAATAATGAAATTAACCAAGAGATAATGATTAAATAGATTAGATTTAATCAAGAATTAAATCCTACAGTGTTACAAATATTTTACACAACAGTAAATCTTTTCTTTATTAACAGCACCGTTGCTTAAAAAAAATTGTTTAATAAATAAAACGGAGAAAAGTTGACATCAATATCACTAAAATTTTTTTTAATAACTGTTTGGGACAAGTAGTCGAAAGTATTAGTTTTAAAATTCTTTTAAAGATCTAATAGAGCAAATCTAAACAAACTCAATAGACGCATCTTTCAGTTTTGGTAAAATAGCGTCCTATACTCGCGACTTACCAATCAAAAAGAATATACGAATATGCGTATGGAATGGTTGGATCAAGAAAACACAACGGGTATTGCACTAAAGATTGAAAAAGAGAAGAGATAAATGCAACAAGAAGTAAAAAGAAAGGACAAGAGTTTGCGGCGTCGATCGCATCTACCTACATTCAGATACGTTAATGAACGGACGGAAAGAGGGCACGGGCAGAAGAAAAAAAAGAAGGAAGGAGAGCATGAAAGAGGAAAGGAGGAAGGGAGTAAGGGTGGAAGGACGAAAGAACGGAAGGAAGGAAGGAAGGAAGTATGACAAGGAGAAAAAAGCGCACTTGACCCCCTCTTTCTCTCTCTCTTTTCTCCTCGTGCAGCTGACAATGCGCGCGCGTTATCTTGCTCTCACCTTCGTGCCTCTCGCGCTTGTGCTTCTTGTGCTTCTTCGAGCCCATGCTCTGGGCCTGTTCGCGAAAACGATCAAAACCCACGCGGCGGCGGACGTCCGAGACTATTGGGCACTATTTACCCCCCCAGACAAAAACGACAGTAGCACTCGCGCGGCGCACCGCCAGCCAGACTAGACCACACCGCGCGCGGAACCCCAGCTTGCTGCTACGTATGTACGTACATAAGAAAGGTCGCACACGCACAAATAGTCGACTGTGCTATTATTTTTTTGCTCTTCTTGTCTTTGTCTTTCTCTCTTGCACAGTAGACGTGTGGCGCGTTTTCTCTCCCTCACGCCCCGCTCTTGTAAATTATCGCGCGCGGACAGCATATACGACAGCCATTGACAACGTCATAAACACTATAGACACATGTAATCCTTCAATCCCACACGTTGTTTTTTACACTCTCCTCTCTCGCATTTTTTTAACATTGATAGCTGACGTGAGCACACTCCTTCTCCATTTACAAGGAACTTTGTAATAATACACGTTAGCATATGTAATGTGTGAAAAATGAAAATGCGCAAATGAGAGTATGACGAATTAATGACGGTCAAAAACAATGTAAACTACAATGCGTTGTGTTTACCAAAATTCGAAGATTATTTAAGATACCGGATGTATCATCATTATCGATATAACACGCAACTATTTTATAAATTTTTTGAATTTTAGTCATAGTATAGAATGAAAAATTTATCAATATTTATTCATTTTTTTTAATAATATTTTTCATTAATAATTATAATATGAAAAAATATGTTTTTATAAGAGTTGCATATATATGAAATATTCATTAATACTAAAAAATTTTATTTTTCAATTAAAAATTTTTTGTGTTTATCGCTTTATAAACATTATTTTAGTTTATTTGATAAAATTGCGTAAAATTACAAGCCTTAAAAAATCTTTCAAATGTAGAATTTTTCGATATTAAAATTATAAAGAAATTATTTCTTTGATATATATTTTAAGTTAATTTAAATTTATCCTAATTGTTTATTTAATTATTACCATTGTAAAGTAAGTATTTGTATTAGTAATTTCTATTGTAATTGACCATCAATTACGTCATTATGCGAACTTTTCACATGTATCTCTAATTTTTTCAATATGGAGTCATGTCCTTATGAGAAAAGCGCCAACGTTCAAAAACAAATTTTTAACTAATAAATTTTATTACTCTGAAACAATAATCAACTTTGAACATTTAATTAATTTATATTTAAAAATTGAATGCAAGTAATTCATATGCAATCTTTATAAAAATAAGATGAAATTTAAATTTATTTGTCAAGATCAATCTTCGAGTAAATTATAGGAAGTATAATTATTAAAAGTATAATCGGAGTATATATTACGTCTTACGGGAAATCAGAAATTTTCATTATACTTCACATTTAACTTAGAATACTTAACCTTGATACATATAGTGATTTGACACTATCATCGTTTTTTTAACGCGCAATATTTTCCATATCGTGTACATTTATTTATTTTCATAAAAAAATATCACGAATCCGCGACACGAGTTGAAAATAAATCGATATCTTTCTAGAATTAAAAATTAAAATTACATTTACTTAACACGATTTGGCACTGCAAAAAACTACCTTAAATAATTAAAATAATTTTAAAGATTTGAGTCCCATAATTTCCAAGAAGTATTATAATTGGAGAATGAAAATCGTTAGAACTCCGGAAAATTGCTTTAAATACGCACGTACATTTCACAAGGGTAAAGAGCAGTACGCCTTAAAAAGGTATACACATTCTCTCGTAGTTTCCTTGCGTCCTTCGTCTACTTGCACTCTTCATTCCATCACACAACCCAGGGCACATCACAATGTGAAAAAATCAAAACTTTGAGGCACAATGGTCCTTGAATTCGATGTGAAAATGTAACTCACAAATCTTCCAATAAAGAAGAAAAAGTTGGGAAAAAAGTCTCCCAATATAGTCTCAGCTCACCGTATCTTTTCGGAGCAGCTCTGCCCTTTCCTCGTCATTTCCCCCGGTTCCTCCGTGTCGACATGTTACAATATAACGCCGCCTCTCTCCGCTCGATACACACACGCAAGCTTGATACGTACTGCAGGCACACAGATAAGTACACAGTCCTGTGAGCCCGAAGTGCCAAAGTCGAGGTACATATAGAGAATAGGCGCGCAGACTCTGCTTCTATCTCTCTTATTCCACCCACAAATCCGATTTATTATTATATTACTCGTTATTTTGGCCCTCTATATTTGTCACAAGGTAAAGCCGAAAGGACTCTTGAGTTATCTACGTATATGTGTTTGGTACTTATGACTTATGACACATGGACGCTGCGGATATAGAAGAAAAATCGACCGGCTAGTAGCACGCTGATATACACTCATGCATATGTGTCAGTATACGAACGTAAACCGGCGCGTAGCGCGCAAAATAACGCTCTTTAATAAGGCTTCTTCCTTTGTCTCGCTCTTTGTCTATCTTTTTGTCTCTCTTTCTCTTTCTATCCCTCCCTCTTTATTCTGTTCGTGTCTTTTTTACTCGCTCCCGCGCGATTACACTTTTTTATTGCATGCCAACGTATGGCTTGCACTTTACACACATACATCTATTCGCACGCGCGCACACACGCATACAAATACAGCGTCAGGTGCAAGAAGGACCGACCGAACGCTCCCTTTGTGCACGCAGCCTTATGTCTCCTCTACACTTGAATATCTATGCAATGAAATGCCGGATGAGGGACGTTTTGATACATGCAGAACAAGTTTTTGGCAGTTTATAAATTTCTCTTATATTTTTTTATGGATTCGAATTTTGTACAATAAGTGGCTGTAGTTGAGAACGACTATTTTATATTGATCAAATAAATTAAATTACATGATAAATTGTGTAAGTAAAGCATCAAGAATATTACTGTAGAAGCAACCTTAAGATTCACTAATTGAGGTTTCAATTTGTTGCAAGAAAATCATACCAACATTGTACTTCATTTTTAACGAACACAAATATCCTTTTATGATTAATATGTATATATAAAAAAATTCTTAACAGTCAAATAAATTACTTTCGCTTTGTAAGCACTAATTTTTAATTTTCGAAATATTTTTTTACGCTTTGAACGTGACAGTAAGGTTCTTATTCAGGTAATAAAGAGATTACAATTGAGCTAAGCATTCTACGTATATTGTATTTCAAAGCAACAGTAAAGCGAGAAGGAAGCTTAACGCTGATATTCAAAAATAAATCCAGTGATGAACAATGTTTAAAAAAAGTTTTTAAAAATGCAAAACAGAGTACAGTGTGTAAGGGGCAGCGTAAGGACAAAGCCGCACCTAACCTACCTCTGTCTCACTCCTACCTCCGTTACTCTTAATGTATTTGTCTCTCTTAGGTGCACGATGTCCTCAGGAGGAGCCGAGCGCACCAGGTCCGTGATGATGCGAAGCAGTGGCGTTGAAAGCCGGTATATCGTTCTTCTATGCTTCCTCGGTCCTCCGCGTGTACTAAAATGCCACAGGAATTTCTCTGAAATAGCGACAGCACGACAGGCTTGACGTATGTACGAACGAAAAGAGATAGATAAAAAGAGACAGAAACAAGGGCCCTTACCTCGTTCTTTTGCAGCTATATAGTAGGTAACCGATCGAAGGTGCACGAGAATGGAAATAGGAAGGAGCAACGATACGCGAGGAGAGGGAAAGACGGGAAGTGAGATAGAGAGTGAGAGAAAGAGCAAGAAGGTGAAAGGTATGCGAATGTGCAGCACTGGTGTGAAAGGGGTGCGCACGATCAGCTGGTCAGCTCGCATGTAGTACCGGAATGCTGTGTGGATAGGGGTTGCATGTGTCAGTGCAAGTAAGGGCGAAGCGCCACTTTTGTTTGTGTGCGCCAGCGCCCCTTTTGTCAAGGGTTCGACGAACGACAAATGTTCCCGGGGAATATACCTATATAGCGCGTTTTGCCGACGAAAAAATGGCAGTTGTGGATGTGCGCGGGAAAGTATGAGTCGAAGCACTTTTTTTTAATGCATCTGATGAAGGACATGATTTTTAATCATAGAATACTTTTAAATTGGGTAACTTTTGGAATGCGACAACGTGCAACTATATTTTGCATTCGTGCGTTTTGCTCTCAAGTAAAAATCAGCTTTAATCATAACATATATTTTTCAAGTTCAAAAGAGATTTCAATCAGTGTTTTCGAATTAGTATTTTATTAAAAAAGTATTAAAATTATTGTTTTCAAAGGATTTACTACTATTCACATATGAAAATATTGTATTTCTTATTTCTTATAAAATAATAGTGAGATGTATTTAAACGTGAAAATCGACAATTTTTTTTGAAATTTTTTCAATTATTCTATTAAAAATTATAATTGAAAGGTATGTTACATTATGTTGAAAGATAAAAATTTATGAAGTTTACAATTATTTTACGTCCCATAAAAATAGTTTTTATCGTGAATCAAATAAAACGGTGTAGTAAAAATTCCTTCTGTACAATAATTTTTCATGCAGCATAATATATAGGTGCACTATAAAAATCTAAATTTCTTTGTAAATTCTGGAATATATGGGTTGTTGCTAAAATCGGAATACGGCTTTAACATAAACTCACCAACACCTGAACAACGCGATCCGATACGGAACATTTTTTATAAAACATAATACAATTGGTAAGAATTCTTGTTTAAGGCACATGTTTGCAAATGCTTTTGTTTGAAATATGTAGTGAACTTGCAAATACATATACGTGCTTAATACATACCATTCAGTTGAAACCAGATGCGTACTCAAGTTTTCCGATATTTTTTGAAATCCCCGAATGGCTTTCGAAATTGCGAAGGATTATAGACACTAGAAATGAGTTTTGAAGGGACGATTATTGAGAAATAGTGCACAACATGAGTCGGAGTCGGAACTCGAGCCGCGCGTCACGTTGCAACTGCGGGGAGAAAACGGACGTCGTTGAAATGGGAGAAACGTTGGAGTGGAGCGGGCGAGCCGCTGGACGGAAAGGGAAAATAAAAATTTGTTTCGGCTGTGGAGGAAGCAAGAGAGGGAGAATTAGCAGCTCGGGACGTCTGTGTATGTGTGTGTGTGTGTGTATGGGAGCGAGAGAGAGAAGAGACGTTAATAATTTTCTGCTCGATTATTCTCGTCGTCTGAAACATTCGCAGGTCGCGATATAGCGGTGACGTAAGGAGGCGCATACAAAAGAAAGCCTTGTGTGCGGTTAGAAGACGCTTTCTGTTTGTTCGTTCTTTTGTGGCGTGGCCTGAGAATCGGAAGTGTGTAGTTTTTATTTGAACGTATTCACAATGACGCCGTTGCTCTATTTTCTAATTTTCGCTCTCTAGTCATACTTTGTAAAGTTGAAAATTGTGACTTGGGGCCAAATTATACAACTGATTTTTTGGAAAGCTGCTGGAAACTCATAATACGGGTTTCAAAAATTTATAAAAAAATCTTCAACTTTATGTTAACAATATTGTCATTTATAAATTCATAAATATTAGGTTATTGTAAATTATATTAATCTTAGTTAATAAATTTATACATAGAATATTTTTCACTTTTTTGGTAACAAATACATTTAATTACTTGTTTAAACTTTAAAAAAACTGATGAATTATTACTTACCGTGGTTTTTCTTATTGGAATATTAGTCATAAATTATCCAGAAATGAAAGGATGACAATTTACAAAGGCACAAATCATTTTTATTCACTAATTTAACATATATTTAAAAGTAAATGTTTGTATAAAATGAGAATTATATAAAAACAGAAGTTTAATTTGTACAATAAACCTAAACTTAATCAATTTACTAAAAGACAGTAAAAGTCCCATATTCTATTGATTTATTAAGTTAAAAATGTTTAATAAACATTACGATATATATTAAATTGTCTCCAATTTCATTTTAAAAAAGATACATTGTAATCGTTGATTAAATAAAATTTTATTAAGATTTTAACAAAATATTTATAATTAAGTTTTATATCTCATTGTTCAAGTTTAATTAATTTTTTATACACAATTTTCAATTTAAATTTTCTACAGAATATTATGTCGAATTTATGAATCGTAGGAAACATATTTCTTTAAATAAAATTCTAACTTTATTTAAAAACTCATAAATACAATTTAGATTTTTCTTTATCGAAATAATAATTTTATAATATTTATCAATATTGTATAATTTTACAAGAAATGTTTAAGTTTGAAATTTAAATCAAAAATAGCACTATAATTTTTTATCTATCTAACCAAAGGTCTAAGCAAAGTATACTACATTAGATTAGGCTATAGCTATTATTAAATTATCTAAGCAGTTAAAAATAAAAAATAATTCGAAGAAGTCCTGCTCCAATATGTACAATAATTGATTCAATTTCATTATATATTTAAAAAAAATTTAATTATTTGAGTCTTACGTATACTTTTATCAAAATAAAAAATTAATTTAAATATTTAAACTGAATAATATTTTGATATTTAATAATATTTTATCGTCTTTTTATTCATTCCAGTTCTATACAATAATATCAATAATTTATATTTAAAAACTTTTGATAATATTTACTAAATAATTTATTAATAGAAATCATCCATGGATTTAATTGTTTTAAATTTTTAAAAACTTTATCCTGCACTCATAAATTTATATCCGTTAAAAAATATTATACTTTGAAATTTTTTTCTTAATCTGTATTTACAATAACTATTATAGTTCAACCATCAAGAGAAAAAACTTTCTTACTTCTACGTTCAAAATTTGTCCAATACTTAAATTCTTAGAATTAATTATAATTAACACAAATTAATAATAATTTCACCCACTTTGATATTTATCATTTATTATATTAATAAAATATTTTTGATTCATTTATGTACCTAATAGTCGATTTATAAATTTGAAAAGAAGATAAGAAAGCCTAGAATAACTTTTATAACTTATAAAATAAAAACTATTTGAAAATAACATTCATACTTATTTGCATGAAGATTTAGTAAACAGCTTATGTTGAACGTTATATTTTCTTCTTAGTTATCAAAGAAATAATAAATGAATCATCATTGTAATTCATGTAATTATTAATAAAATGGCATACCGAAAAACAAACTTGACCTTGGTAAATCTACAAAATTGGTAAATCTTACAAAAAATCTAAAAATTGTTATAAGACTATTCGGAGGATGCAGCCGCAAAAGTTACCAAACTCTATTTTATATTCAAGTGAGACTCGACTTGATGGAGAGGGACTGTCGGACACCCAAATGTAGGGGTCAACGAACTTTGTCGACGACATCGACCCCCGTAGCGACGCTTAGGTAAAAATCAATGAGTACGACCCCATAACAGAGCCTAAGGCTGTTCTACGTTTCCGGCTGAGCTTTCGTTCATACCCCCCGTCGAAAGCTCCATACTCTGCTGCCATCTGAAGTCGATGCGCAATTTCGATTAGCAGCTCTAGTTGTTCTCGCACTATAGCGCCTGCAAAACCGACAAAAGTTATATAGCTGTGCAAGCGATGCAACCGGTCGTGACACCGATTCGAAATGCTGCTCATCTTTATTGTTCATCTACAAATTTATTGCGTTGATGAAGTCTGCACTTTCAATATTGATCTATAAATGTCTCAGAGCATATTAAAGTGATTCTCAATTGTATGAATGATTCTTTACAGTTATAATATACGTGTTATCTAATTTTTAAAGTTGCACATAATATTTGAACAATTATTGTTTTATTAAAAAATATGAACAAAATATTTTGGTTAAATATAGATCATTAAATTTTATCTAATTTAAATGCATTTTTTAAATTATCTTAAACCTTATTTTAAAATTTTTTACCTTATTTTATCTTTATACATAGCGCAGAATAAAGAAAAAAAGAACAATTATTTTTCTTTTTCATAATTAATGTAATCACAATTATTTTGATTACATAGTGATTAAAATATATGTACGATATAATGAAAAATATTTTTCACTTTTAAAAACTATTAATAACAACTATGTTTAGTATAATTTCAAATTTTTTTTTAAGCTGTTATAAACATTTATATACCTCATTAAAGATTATTTATTGTTTTAAGCAAATGTTTAAATTATTATTGTATTTTTACGTAGCTATTACGTTTTTACTAAATATAATTTAAGAATCATTAAGATGATTTGTATGAAATATATATCACACTCAGTTTAATCAACACAATATGACATTATTATTTGTACATTACATTTAATTCAAGTAATAAATAATACAAAGTAATACAGACAAATATAAGTTATAGATTATTTGAAATAATTAAACTTTCTCAAAATTAGATATTTTAAATTTGTTGTTGATGTTGTTGTTATTATTATTATTGTTATTATATTAAATATATATATATACTTGAACGATATAAAATTTTTTCTTATAGTATCGAATTTTATTAGAGTCAAAAGATGAATTTTCTTATAAAATAAGTTTAAATGTACACAGATTTAAAAAATTTCGTAGATTAAAAAAAATATAATATGTGTATTAATAAAAGTTATTTTCTTCTATACAATTTTTAACCTATATATAAATTATGCTTATGTTATATTATCATTTGTAACATAATATGTTTTATATAAACTACCATTAACCAAATTTAATTTATATCAATAAATTCATATCATGATAAACTTTTGTACTTAACAAATGTTAATTTTAAAAAATGTGAGAATTAAATAAAAAATTATGTATTATAAAGAAATACTATGATAAAGTTTAGTTTACGTTTTTAAATGTATTTTGTTCTTTAAATTATGTTTGCAATTTTTAACTAATGAAACAATACATTATAATTATTTTATTTGATCAGATTTTTTTAAATATATTTATTCTTTTTTCTGTATAACTTATGTTAACAGATAAAATAAACATAAATTTAAGTATATTTAATTAATTATGACACATACATCAAAAACTTAAAGAACTTTTTATATTTCAACTTAATACATTCAAATTTAATTTAAGTTCTAAACTAATATCAATTGAAGAAATGGCAAAGAATTTTTAGATGCATTTATTTTCCGAGTAAAAGTGTTTAATTAGTTATTCATTTTAGTGTTGTTTATTTATGTTATAACATATTTTATTTTATAATGATTTAGAATAATTAATCAAATCAAAACTTAAATATTAATTTTATTTTAATTGTGTTACCAAAATTTTTTTAAAAACAGCTTAAAAATAAAAAATATATAATTAATCATATATTCTTTAATAAACAATATATTTTGAATTCATAACACTAAAAATATTAATTATTATATCAATATATATAATAAATAACAATATTGTACATATTTATTTTATGAAAAACATTCTATGATTCGTTATGCATAAAAGATATATACTTTGTATATCTTTTACTTGGTTTTAAATCAATTGTGATTTATTGTATTATGTATAAAAAAATTACTTTACATAGTTACTCGGGAAAATAATCAAATTATAAATACATTCTACTCTAAATATTGATTTCCTTATAGTTGAATTTTAAAAAAATCACAAATAATAATTTGTGACCTTGATGTAATGTGTGAAATTATTACTATAATTATATTAAAGTTTATTTATCAAAGATACGAAATTATTGGCAAATTAATATATATAAAGTATGTTAAAAAAAATAAATTATAACTTTTTAAAACTATTTTATTTGTAACAATTTAATTAAATAATATACGCAAAATAATAGTAGAATTCACTTAGCTTAAAATTATGTTCATGTATTCAATACATCTAAAATTTACCATCATATTTCAGTCTTCTCCATATACTCGGATTTTAAAACTATAAATTAATTTTCTTATAATGCAGTTATTTTATATAAAAATTATATGATAACATTGAAATTCAATAACAAAATTAAATTATTGTTAAAATAAAATATAAAAATATTAAAATAATTTATTAAAATATTACAATAATCTTCGTTCATGTGAGTAATTATATTTTGTGAATTTACGTATTTAATTAGTTTATTACAAATGCAAATTAGGAATAATGTTATTGAATTAGATAATAATTTTAGATAAAAATAATGTTGTATATTTATATTTAAAAGTATAGTACCAAAATTATAATTCTATTTTTTAATAATTTAAATACAAATAAACAGCATGCGTATATATATATATATATATTCTGATGGTATTTTAAAAATTATATTTTGTTTGTATATTAATGTTAATCTTCAGATTAATTTTTTCAAAAAAATTTGAATGTCATGAAGAATCAAATTTTGTTTAATTTTTGGATATTATTTTTTACGCCTGAAAGATCTAATAATGCGTTGATTTAATGTTAGTTAAAATTAAAAAATAAAAGAATTATATAAAATTTTTTTTTAATAAATTGAATAACTTCTACATTGATTTTTTTATTATAACTTGTTTTAAATTTTAATAAAAAAGTTTTTATATTTAAAATTAAATTGTAATTAAAATTTAACTTGGTATATTAAACTTGATGACCGTTAAAATTTATTCAGCATCAAAAAGGGCAGAAATCAATAGGTTATATAAATTCATTAATTAAATTATTATTATTAAAAATATATAAAATTGTCTTAATGAAAAAAGCCAATAAATTTTTCATATTAAAATGTAGAAATAATTCATAAATTTACAACTTATACGAATATTATCAATTTTTTGGCATTGTTCTTATTTAGAATAATGTATACCAAATGAAACTTTTATTTAATTGTATTAATATGAGTCTAAAGCTAAAACAAATAATGTTTGGGTTTTTCATTATATTATTTGTCGATCAGATTTCTTATCAATTAAAGATTTAGTATAAATGTTTATTACATTATGATTTATATTACGTTTTCACATATTTTATATAATGTATATCTTTTAATTATTATAATAAAATAATTCTTCTTCAAATTCTATCAGTTGAGCTATTTTACTATTATGTAGAAGAAACTAAAACACATTTGAATAGTAGCATCCTAGTTTCAATAGATACTTCGATGTGGCAAGAAATGAAGAATTGAAAAGATCTGTTGCTGAGAGTGAGAGAGATAGAATGAGAGAGAAGGGGGGAGGAACAGTTCCAAGGTATACAAGCAAGGGTATAAATATTTTTTGTTGTTTTCCAAAGGCGCGAAAGCCATTCGATTTTTTATTATATGAATTTTATTTCTTTTTGTCTTTTACGAGAAAGTGCTATAGCCCCATATGCGCATTATTCATTCCTATTAGTTTTTTTATTATCGTGGTTTCCGAGTTGATTGCGATAATTGGGATACCTTTTGTTTTCAGCTAAAGCTTGTAGGTAGTACCTCGTTAGTAACATCTGCAAAAGAATAATTAAATTTTTATCACTACCAAATAGCGTTGCTTTCTTACCCAAAAACATTATTTTTCAAGAACCGAAAACATTATTTTCAGATTTTAAACACTATTTATATATTTTAAACGAACATAACGTTCAATAAGATCTATACTCTTTTTCTTATAAAGGCTTGACTTACTAATTTCGTGATTTTTATATTGTGCATAATTGATATTATCCAGGCTACTTTAAAAATTAAAGTTCGTTTATAAAGTTCATTTTTATTCATTGCTTTAACTTACAAAGACTTATTCATTCTTTCTTAAGTTTAATAAGGATGGAAAATTTTTATCGATTCCTTATACATTTGGGAAAGAATTCATTTAATCTTGTTAAATATTAAAATAACACAATAAAATGGATAGAAAAACAATACAATTCTATTTAAATGTTTTTTTAATTGAAAATACGAACCAAGTGAAAGAAAATTAAGAATATAAACATTTAAGGGAATTGTTAAGATACGAAAGTAATATTAAAAAGTCTATTTGGATAAGTAAAAGTCAAAATTTTGGTTGTTGTTACAGGGTTGCAGAAGATAGATATATAATTATGCTTATAATATAAATTTCCAAACAATCATACTTTTAACGTTAATAATATTGATAATACAAATGTGAACGTCTATAATAGATTATTTATACAGATGTTTTATTACCATTTAGTTTTTAATATACAAAATTCAGTTTGTTAAATGAGTTTCTTTTAAGTGCAACTTTTGAAAATTCAAGGATAAAATTCAAACTTAAAAATATTTAAGCACTATAGATATTATAAAGTTTCTAAAGTATCATATGAGAATCAAATCAGTGGAAATTATCACTTGATACGTGAGTTCTCGACGAAATTTTTCACGTATTTGTGCATTTTACAAGAGAAATCGAGAAAACTTTAAGATCTCTCAAGACGATTTTCAACAAGGATAATGTTTTCAAACTTCCTCAACTTGTAACGCTATTAGCATCCCAAATAATCTCTGAAAATATATGTTTAATAATATATATCTAATTTGTAATTAATTAAAACAAATATAATGCGATATGCGAAGTTTTCAAAAACTAATTTTAGTAGTTTGTTAACATACTTAAATTCTATTTTAATTCACACTCGAGATTTATAAAATCGCACGATTCATTGGATGTGCTCTAACGGATTTAATTTTTCGTTCTAATTTGAGTAAATGTAAATTTTGAGTAAATGTAGCATCGTTAAACTTAACCTGAAAATGTAGTTAAAGCATAGACTAAATTCACTCCAAGTAAAGACGAGTGATATCGTGAGAGAATCGTTTTACTCCCATAATTCTCATAACATATAGGCCGCTCCTCTTTAGTCGAATTGACTAAGAGCGCAGGACAAGTAAGTTAGGTTTAGCTTGAATAAAGAAAATACCATTAAGATTGCAGGTGCTGTTAGCGGTTAATGGTGTCGAGTTGTAGAAGATCGATAGGCGAACGTACGAAGAATATAATAAGGAAAAGTTTGCGCCCAGAAAATTCGTGCGCCTCCAGACGTAACCGGTGACCAGTTTGTTTCCGCGGTTGGCGCCGCCTCAATAGTGTTATATATCGGTCGTACACGCGACGTTCGCAGTCTAGTGGCGGGGAAATAATCACGCACACATAACGCACATGGAAACACGTACATGTATCACAGCAGGGCAGTAGAGGAGTGCGGCGCAAAGAAATAAAGTTCGAGACGGAGAAAGAGAAAAGCCGAGGGGGAGCAATGCCGTCGATGCCGTCGTCGATGCCGCCGCCGCTGCCGCCGACGCCACCGCCGGCAACACACGTACACTTACGCCTATATCGGCCCCGTATATGTTCACGCAGGAGAGCCGCCCGCGCAGATAAGTAAGTGTACAAGTTGGCCGAAGTTGCGCGTCACCGCGTCATTCAACCTCGTGGCATTATTTACTTAATTTACCTGCGTAATGCGTCTCATCGACGCGGAGGCAACGACCACGACGGGAGTTGAAAGCTGGACGAAAGCGCGCAACTCTGGAAAACAGGATAGGTGCAAGTACCTGGCGATGAATTGATGAAAGACAATAATAATGGCGAGCTCGTGATTCAGGCGCGCCTCGACGCCAATCGTGAGCGATTCATCCGTGTGATGCACTCGCCGGAAACGAGCCTGTGAAAGCGTCCCCCGCGTTGATAAAGCTTCCCGCATTTTCGGAACGTATCCCCGTGGGAGCCAGAAGAGGAGCGCACAAAGACCAGTAGTAGGGGACGCGAAGGGACGTCTGGCGTCCGTCTGCCGGCGCGCTAGTCGAGCTCGAGCTCTGCGCCTGGCGATCAGCGATCGTGTCCCGCTCTAGTTGTGCCTTTCGTTGAATGGAGAACGCGCTCACCGATCGCGGCCTAGACGCCGCGACACCCTGACCGTCCACAGGCAGTGCGCGACGCGGTCCTGGGAGCAGCCCAGCCATGCCGGAACGCTTCAAGGTAACGCTGTCCAACAGCCCGGATCAGTATCAGCTGTACACGCAGCAAACGCTCGGTGAGTTTCACGCCGGTCGATCTGCTCGTGAGTGCAAAGCTCGACCGGGGTTTCGGCCGAATGGAAGCTCTCGCTCTCGAATACCGGCGATTACGGAGGCTGCATTGCTTATCGAACTTGCAGCTGCGCTATGATTACTGTGATAGCAACATAAAAAATTTGACAGCCCCGCTCGGGAATGAATGTCCTCGACTCGAGCAGAGCCGAAACCGGAAATCGTTGTTTAAACGTTTTGATAATTTGACTTTTGAATTGAGAAAAAGAAAACGGAAAAAAACTTCCTTTTTCTGGGTATTCTAGAGATTTTTATCGCTCAAATCTGATTTATTTTTACTCCCCAGATGTAGCAAGTATAACTGCTAACGTGATTTTAGCTATAATTATACATAGCCATAATATAAACCTTAGTAGTAATGATACTTTTTTTCCTTTTATTCTTTGTAATTTATATTGATTTTATTTAGAAATACAGGATACAAAAGTAAAAAGCTTATATTATAAAGTAAACAAAACTCATCTAAAACGTTCCATGTAAGCTTAGGGAAAGTATGATATAGAAAGTAACCATATATTACTCTGAGTAATGTTACTAGCAGGTTTCGAAAAATTCACTGTAACTGTAAAAAACAAGTAATGCTCATTTATACATTAAAAAAGTAGTTAAATAAATTTAATTGAACTGCTTTGTTTATTTTTTTAGATAAAAAAATTAAAAATGGCTAATTTTTTTAAATATTGTATTTTAAAACAAGATATTTTATAACCAAAAGATAACCTTTTTAATAAAAATTATTTTAGATTTTATTATATTCGATTTCCTTAAACAATATATGAACGATAATGTTTATTCTTTTCATTAAAGAAAATTTACATTTGTAATAAATTAAAAGAAAAATATGTAGACGAAAATAAGTTTTACTTTCAAAAGAAATTCTGCAGAGACTTAGATAGTTCTTTATTTAATAAAATGTTTATTTAAGAGTAAATTTTTTTAATAAATTTCAAGCAATTTTAATAAAGAATTTAAAAAGGAACTATTAAAAAATATTTTTAACGTTATCTAATTAAAATTTTATTACTATATTAGTCAAAATTTGAAACAATTGTACTTAAATTAAAAAAATTTTTAAATTGGAATTAATAATTAATTATTTTAATATTTAAAAATAAATGATCGTTATTTTATAAGAATATATATTAAGTCATTAACCCTTTGATACTAAAAATAGAACTAAGATCATCTTGTACGAATGTAAAATTTCAATTGTAGGATCTAAAAATTAAAAAAGTTTTGTTAAACTTTTTGTTTTTATAATTAAAAGTAATTAATTAATTTGTGTTTAAATCTAATTTTCAAGGCAATAAAATTCGAAACTAATTATTCAAATTAAGTTTAAGTGTGCAATAATTAGGTAAATTATTTTTATTATACTATTTATTATATTAATATAGATTCCTGTATGCATTTCTAATTACTATTTTTTCAAATAAAAGAAAAAAATTAAAGAATTGAAACTTCATATTTAAATTTATAACTTTTTGTATTTAAAAATTTCCATAAAACTTTACATATAAAGATCATATTTTTATTTCTATAAATAAAATACTTCGGTTTTTTTATTATGAATATATACTTTTAAATATAATAGTGTATTGAACGAACGATTGTAACTTTTTCAGAACAGTTGCGGTCTATAATATCTTTATTCATTAAGTCAAAAACTATACTGCTTCCTTCGAGCGAACTAAAATTCAAACTCTTTCAATTTTTTAAATCTGATATTCTTACAATAATAGATTATGAAATAATAGGTAAGATTTTTTTTTAAAAATTATCAGATTAATCAGATAATAATAGTGACAGTAATAATAATGATAGACATCGAAATTCTTAATAAAGTTAGCTGTTTATTCAGATCTAACTTTTTTGAACTTTAAAGATAATAATTTGAATTTTTAATACAGTTTTCAACAAAATTTTAATTAAGTATATAAATGCTAAGGTAAAAATTATAATAAGAGACGATTTAAAAAAATTTTTTTTTAATTTTTTTTGATAAATTAACTGAATAGTATACATTAAAATTATTTATTATAAATTATATTATATTTATCATATTATTAAAATAATATATTTTTATGGAATATGTATGTACAATCAAAAAGATTGTACGAAATTAAAAATTCACACATAACATTTCAATAATAGAATATTTATAATTATTATAAATTATTTTATAATTTAATGATCGTATATATTTATTAAATAATATAATTATTTTTATTCAGAATAGGAAATTAAATAATTGTGTTCAGACTTTTCTTCACAATATCTAGCATATTTTGGAATTAAACACTATGAAGATAAAACTATAAAATTGATGGCTTAAAAAATGAATTTAGCCATTCTTTTGGAAGTAATCTATTAAAATATTAATAAAATTATTCAAATATATATTTATTTTATATAAAAACAGATTTCTAAAAAATAATAATAATAATAATAATAATGACAATAATTGATCTTTAAAACTGTTTTTATAAATAAATAGTTATCTAAATATTTTGTTTGATTTCTTCAAATCAAAATAATGCTTATTATTTTTCTAGAGAAAAATTAGTAAAAATTGACAAATGCTTGGTAGATAATTTCAAAAATTAAACTATTCAATATAAAAAATTATTTATAGGAGTGTTAATTACTATTATGAAATAAAAAAAATATACAAATTGTTTCCTTAAAATTGAAAAAACTACTCAAGCAAAAATATCTTGGAGTTTTAGATTATTGCTATTTTTATTTACAAAAATATATTTTATGCATTATTCATACTTTTAAAATAGACGTAATAAATTATTAAAACTAATCATAAAGTTTCTTTGAGTTCTTTTGAATTATTTGAAAAATCATTATGACATTGACAAGGCAATTGTGTAAATTTCTCTACAAGTGGGAGCCAGTTTTTTTATCTATTAAAAAGAAATAAATAACCATATTTACTAAACAGGCTCTAATAGCCACGATATTATATATGTATTTTTCATTTCTGGCGCCGCTGTCGATGAAATGAATGCGAGAGAGAAAAATCGACGACTCCGAGGTTGAATTTTATCGGAAATATCTCCGTCGCGGATTCCTCTTGTGTCTGCATATTTTTTCGTTATTATATATGTACTGCATAATGTTATGAAGAATTGTGATCTTTGTATTTGGAAAATAAAAAAACAATGTAAAATTTAATATTTATCATTGTATCTAAGAAAAAAATATAATATTATTTTATTTTATAAAATTAAACATGAATTAAAATTAATCCAAATAAGATTAGTGGGAGAAAATTTGTTTAGTAAAAGAAGTTATTATTGGGCTAAATAGATTTATAATAGACTATTTTTTAATATGATCTTGTGAGATGATATTTTGAGTTCTCATTATTTACGATTTGTAGAGTGTACCAGTTGATTTCGCCTTGATTTGTGTATAGATTTATAAAACGCTACTTTCGCATCATTTGTCATGTTTGTACATACTATTCTGTGAATTCAAAATAATTTTATTTCATAAAATTTACACAATATAAATTACACGCAATATATATATATATATATTTATATTAAACGTTTTCGAGAAGGTCATTAATGTTCATACAAGATTATTCGTTTAATGAATAACAAATGTTTGTTTATTCATGGGAGATTACCTTACTCAAATACTTATATACATCTGACAAATAAAAATATTAATGCTTATACTTGAAATCTAAGATTTAAATTGTAAAATATATGAATAATGTTAAACAATATTTATTCTCTAACTTTTACTTAACTTAATGACACAATAGCGGAAAAGATTTAATGTATAAACAAATAAGTTTTGTCATAACTTTTAAAATTCATATTTATGCAATCTCAATATGTTTACAGAAATAATTGCTGTTTTATGTAGTTATTTATCGGTTAATGAAATCTTGTCTTTGAAACTTTATAACGAATGAAACGACCACTGTCAAAAATTTTAAGCAAATAAAAAAGAAATTTTAAACAAATTATAAAAACTTATGAATTCTCAGATTTGAACAATTTAAAAAATTTGATATGATGCTTTCAAATGATGCTAAACTGTAGCACCCAAAAATCTTAATACTAAATATCCGATATTAAATTAAATTTGTTGAGCAAATTATAGAAAAGCTCTCAAAAGTGAACAATATTATTATATTTTTGTTTCATGAACATTTTATCATATACAATCCAATTCTATAATATAATAATTTTTTATTTTTAAATTTAATAAAATTTGCTACTTTACATACTGCTTTAAACAGAATAAAATATATTATATTATAATTAAAGATTTATTTTTAATGAGAGGCCATGTATTTTATAATAATAAAGCAATAATATTTCTTTATATTGTATTTTATTCTAAAAATATCTTACATGAAATATTATAACAAAACACTGACTTTCGTTTAGGATTGTTTTTCAAATCTACTAATTATTATTTTATACGAAATAATAGAATAGCATTCTAGTTTTGATAGTTTTGGTTTTGTACAAATGACAAAAATACTGAAATAAAATCGATTTGATAATTAACCGCGTTAAAAAAGAAATAGAAAATTCGGGGGATGTAATAGAAAATTGTGTGTAAAAAACTGAAATTTAAAAAATCAAAAACTATATTTCCATTGTTGTGTTTTAGCTAATGAAACCAATTTTATAAGCAAGTATAAATAAATGTAACGAAATAATATAACTTATTAAGAAACATATGAAAATCGTTAGAAATTTTAATCAATATTCGAATACATTTACTCATTGGCTAGAAGCATAAAATAATACTCATTAAAGTAATAAAAAATAAAAATAATTCATCTCATGATTGCCCAGGAGAATAATAGCTATAGCTTAATATTGCATGATAGTCACATTCGGAAGTACCCAAGATTGGATTATGATTCGTAAATGCTGCTTGCATATAATTTTTCTCGCAAATTATACACTAGTTTATGTATAGTGAGCAAGCAAGACTTATTTCATTATTCTTATACGTATGATAAATGAATTTTTTCCATTATCTGAGCTGTGAATGTATGCCAATGACGAGCACGCTTGGCCCACGTTATCCGATAACAGGTTTTGCTCTTTTCGCCATTCTCTCTCCTCACTTCTCTTTCTTTCTATCCTATCTTTATTTTTCTCCGTATAAGTCTATTTCATTTGCTTTCTTTTCCCATAACACCGGAAATAATTTGAACGATTTCTCCGTACATTATTAGCTTAAATAATTTTATGTGAAAGTATTGTAAATGCTAAATATCAATGGGTGTTAGTAAAATGTAAATTTATCCTGCAAATATTGATCGATTGAATCTATAAAAAACAGATTCTTTTGTTGTATATTGCCGATATTTCTTAAAGTATAATTAGTACACGATATTTCGTGAAATATAAATTATTTAAGGATAACTATAATTACCAGAAGTAATTCTTTATTTTTATTATTTTAAATACTTAATATATAGCGAATAAAAAAAAGTAGCATATAGACATTGTTATATTCATATTAAACTTATATAATTATTTTATATTATTTTGTAAATTTTAGAAGAAAAGCGCTTATCGACTACTTATCTAAACATAATTTTTTATTTATTACAATGTTTATTACATGAAAATTTATTGTTAAGTAAATTATAAGCTATTTAATTCCAAAATGAAACTATTTCCTGTGAATTAATTATAATTTATCGTTATTATAAAAATTATGTATGTGCATTGAGAATGATTTATGACAGATCATAAATACTTTTTCAAATAGGAATAACTGTATAAAAAATTATAATTCATAATTACGATATATAAAGATTGTTTGACGTGATATTTTATGAATTGAACTTTCTGCCTTGAAGTAACTAAGCTAGATGAAAACTCATATTTCACGTTCTTCAAATTTAATATTACACCTCCATTACTTAAAAACAAACAGGAAGATTAAAAAACATTCTTGCGCCTATTCAAAAAGTGGTTCGTTAACCTTCTGAAAAAGAATTCATGCACACGTAAAAAGACTCCAATATCTAAATCAGTGATTCATCAATTTACATTGTTTTCAATTGAATTTTTAAACCTCAATTATTTTCGGCATTTTCACAAGCGCGTACCGCGTATATTACGTTAGTCTTCACGCGACAACTTTTTTCACTCTTTTCTTTCTCTTCGTATCTTCTTAATTTCGTTTTCTTTCTATATTAAAGTTCACTCTACGAGTTCGCCTACGCCTTAGAGAAGAAGAGTTTTTATTTTTGATTCATGGTGACGTCATTGTCGGTAGAAAAACGGTGTTGTTATTTTTTCTGTTTTGTTCTTTCACCTTGGGTTTCAAAAATAGCAAAATTTATTGAAGAACGGATTTGTTGAGTTCAAAGATATTTATTGAATTTTTCTTTTGTTCTTTAATTTTTTTTATTATAAATTAGACTGTGTACAGATTAATAAAATAGAAAAATACACATGATGTAGGAAGTAAACAAGAATTTTGACTTAATAATATTTATTTAGCTAATTCTACTGAATTACTTTGATAAATCATTAAAGCAGTAATGTGCACAATTATATTTATTAATTATGAAAATTTCTTTTTAACATTTTAATATCGGTGAGTTAATTATATTGTTTATATAAAGACAAACTATTGAAAATATTAATATTAATATTATTAAATATGCGTTATTTCATTTATCGTACAATTGTATAATGAACTTACATATACTTCAACTAATTTTGACTTTGATTAAATTAAATTATATTATAGTATTACAGGCAACCATGTTTTCTGAGATCATGGAGTAAAATGTTACAGCATCAGTTTTTAATTTAGTTTAAATATTTCACTAATTTATTTTTCTAAATGTTTCTCTAAATTAAATAATAATTATGAATTAATAAATTTAGTAAAGTTAGGCATTTATTTCGTGCTACAAAACATGTAGATTGGATAAATTAGTTGTTCAAATTTTGATCGAATGGCTTTTCACTTTAATAAATGTGAGTTGTATTATAATGGACGAATTAGAATGAAGCATATTAAATGTGCATGTTAAATTTACTCGCATTATTTATCATACAAAGAAAAATAATTTTGTTTGAATATAACATCATTGATGATTACGAATTGATATAAGTATATATTAATATTGATCATTTCTATTTATTGTCAATTACAAATAGTTTTCTTTACTAATAATATGTGTAAACATTGTTTTCAGTGTTTAAATAACATTTTAATATATTTTGAAGTCATATGTATATTTTTATTAAAATTAAATTTTCGAAAAAAAAATTAATAAAGAAACATTTTATTTTAAAATCATATAAATGTTTAATTTATTCAAGGATAAATAACTTCTAATCTTTTAAGAATTTTATTTTCACACATACAATACGCAATACCAATGTCAGCAATAAAATATGAATATATTCAAATATATTAAATTATAAAATAATTTATATAACAGAATGTTTAAAAATGTTCATTCAAACTTATAAATAGTGTCTAAAAAATAACTATAAAAATTGTAATACAATAGATATACAAATTATAGTTGAACTCAAATTTCTTTAAGACAATTAGTAATATTGAAATAGCAGTATCAAAAAGTCGAACAAATTCGAAGTAAATCGAATATTATAAAAGTTTCTTTAAGTGAAAATTAGAACAGTTTTTACGAATAACGATGAAAATAAATTTAAAAACGTTGTTTAAAAGAAAGAATTTAATTAGTTTTTAATTTTTCTTATAGCATATAAACATATAAAGTTAAATTTGTTTCAATTTAACAATCGTTATAAGAAATTTAATTGTGATAAAGCACAATATATCTTTATAATATATTTATAATATAACATGTAAAATATTATTAAATTTAGTAAAAATTAGTAAAACGATAGATACATAGTCTATTTAATAAACTCAATTAAAAAGCAAATTGATACTTTCAAATTTTTAATTAAAACCTAATTACAATCTGAATGGATTATTTATGAAATTTTTAAAATTATATTTTTGCTCAATAATGAAGTTTTAATTATTTTAATAATGTATAAATTAATTTTTAATAATTAAAAATTCGAATTTTAATAGTTAAAAATTACAATAAAATCTTTTAACTGGTTTTTTAAATTTTATAGTATAATATATTTTTGATATAATACGTAGTTCCAAGATAAATATGAATTATATAATTAATATTAAATTATTAATCATAATAAGTTATATAAAAGTTTTAGAAATAATATAATTCTTGTAATTAAATGATAATATATTTGTCTGTTTATTTACACAATTGATAATTCTTAAAATTAATTTTAAAGTATCCTAAATTGATTTTTTGAAATAGAATTATTAAAATTTTAATCTTATTTTGAGTAAGTTTATTGGCTTGATTTATAATATACTATTAAAATATATAATAAAAAGGATTATCAAGTTGAATTTCCGATATAAAGCTCAAGAATTTTCACCTTGCAATGTGATTGCTTATATAATGTATAATTATTAATATTTATAAATATGTACAAGCTTTTAAAGATTACCAATTATTTGATTATATTTAGAAGCTAATTTTATGAACGAAATTACTTCAATTTACTTTGGATATTCTCTCTCTCTCTCTCTCTCTCTCTCTATGAAATTTACTTTTTAACACTTTTTTACACTTTTTTACATTTAAAATTCAATTTATGATACATCGCTCCTCACAATTTATGTTTATTTCTCATTTTTTTGAATGTTGGGCTAAAACCAATTTAAATTAACTTTAAAATTATGGCTCGGGTAATTTTTGAAACATAAAAAATGAATCTATTTGTAATTTATACATTTGCACTTAAACTAATATAATTAGAATGTGATTAAAAGAATGTATTTATTAGATGAAAATCTATAAAATGGTTTTCTTATTTATAGAAATATTGTACGAGAAATTTTTTTTTTTTTAAACATATTGATTTACTAATGTGAAGAATGTTAAATATTAAATTAAATAAAATAAGTTACTAGCTGGCATATATTCTTGAAACACCGACCATATATAAAATTGTTATTTACCCTTGGTTTTAAATATATAACGCGGAATGCTTAAATCGGAATTCTTTTAACTGTAGCATATCGTAGTAAGAAGTGATGACATAATGTCGATTTAAGAAAGTATCTATCGCCAACGATTTGAACTTCTTGAACTTTTTACTTATAAAATTTTCAAAAATTATAAATTATTTGATAAAAAATCTCGTACACATTTAAACAAATTTGTATTTGAAAGCTTTTTTTTATTAAGCTAGAATATATTTTTAGTTTACAAATTCATTGATCATTCTCAATAAATTGACTATTTTATTTTGATATTCAATCTGTCAGATCATTCTTTCCGAGAGACGATTATTGTTATTGACAGAATATGATATAGCTTAGTGTTTTTATGATATTATTTTAGAATACAGTGGTAAGTTTGATACTGTTTTTAAGCAGTGTTTGAGATACTAAACATTTATTAAGATTTCAATAGTATAAAAATAACTTTGGTAAATATTACAATAATTTTGAGAAAATATAATGATGATATGCATTGTGGTAATTTTACTTATTTTAAAGGCAAACTTTTTTAAAATCAAGATGAAGCTGTGAAACGAGAATAGTTTTTGAAAAAAAAGTTATTCAGAAATATAATGAAAATTCAAGCTACCATCTGACTTTATTCAATAAATTATTTGTAATTGAAAATTAAAAAAGTTGGTTTGCATGTTTTCGTTTTAAAATATTAGTTACGTAGGTGAAAGAAATCTAAGGGATTTATCAATGGAGATACATAGATTTTAGATTATCAAGTATTCTAGTAAATTTAGTGTATAATCTACTTAATTTATTACTCTGATAATTAATGTGACCGATAATAATATTATCAACCTTACCAACTCAAAACTACCATTTTTTTTCAAGAAGGGTTTTATCAACTAGTCGAGAGATGGCGTGTGTATGTCAAACATATTAAGGGTTATTTTCATGATTAAAGTTTATTTTGATTTTTTTGAAAGAGAAATATTAAATTTATGAAATAGTGTCATAATTAGTTTTGATTCACATTATATAAATGTAAGTTTTTGAGTCCTGTATTTTATCTAAAATATTATCAGGTACGTACAAACATATATATATATATATGCACATATATATTAATAATGAGCAGTTTCATAGTAGTAAGATCGTTTTTTATCATAACCCTCATGTATATACATGTGCAAACAAATTTTATTTTATGAATACAAATTAATACTATTTTAAATTTTTTAATTTTTTGCAAAAATTAAATAATTAATTTATTTGTATTATAAGAAATAAAAAAAAAACTGTAAACGTTTCTCTGAATTTATGAAGCATAAATTTTTTTTTAAACAATATTATTAAAATGACCGAGTAATTGCTTTTTGTTTTTTAGTTTTCATATAATTATTGTGAACTATTATAAAATTAAAGATATGTGGCACAAATGTAGGAATTCAAATAACTAAATACCGATTTTTTGTAACATTAAGTTTTTTTAATTTTATTTTATTTTTCTTCAATTATATTTCTAAGGAGAATTTTAAAAGTTATTTGTTTTTAATTAATATAAAATTTAAAAAAAAACTGTTCAAGCTATTTTTCAAAATATGGTTAGTGAAACTTCTTTTCATTTAGGTCTAGTTAGAACATTCTGGAATTTTTCATTTGGCTAGGCTAGATTTGAGAATTATTCATCCTCTTGATTCTGGAACAAACAAATTAATCAAATGTATGTATCAAATAAATCAAACATAATTTTTAATTAAAATTTGATTATATATGAACGTATTTTAGAAAAATTGAGAATTTAACAATTACTATTATTTTTATTTTATCTTAATTAAAGTGTATTTTTTTTTGTTCAGATAAATATTAAATGTATTTTAAAATTATTAAAATTTTACATCAATAAAATTTACTGCACATAAAGAATGCTTATTCTATTTGTAATAATTAAAGGAAGTTTGGAATTTATTAAAACGAGATACAATATTTCTTATTTAAGTGACGTAATATTGTCAATACGGGATGCAGATATGAATATAACTATGCTATTTACAGTTTATTACTTTTGTTGATTATTATAAAAAAAAAATTTTTATTTGAATAATTTATACATATTTATTGCGAAATTTCTTAATAAACTGATTTTTTAATCATATGTATTAGATTAAAAAGATATTCTTTAAAATTCGTAGAAATATATTTGAGTACAAATGTCGAATAAGAAAATATTAAAATTTGTATATGTTTTTGAGCAACTTAATTCATAAAATCTTTACTGAGCCATTCGATTTTACAAAAAAAACATATAAAACCCTTACTAAATACTTAATAAAATACTTAATTTTCAAATGCATATTTTCTATAATATTCACATTTAAATTCAACATAAATCAGAAATTCTCGTGTAGATGTGTACATTTAAATGGATGTTTTTGCAGAAAACTTTGCAATTGTATAGACAAGTATTTCTCGATTTAAAAGAAGCACAAACAGCTTTTTATGCATCGCAGCAAGCGTTTTGTAATAAAACAGTTGCCTTTCTCTCGATCACTTGCAGTCTCTCGTTGAATTTACTTCTTTAGATAAAATACCTAAAACGTTGTTTTAGGAAAGCGAATAGTTTCACCTAATTGATCAAAAGGAATTTCTTATTTTCGCATTGAAAAATCAAAGTCTGTAAATTATAAAAATGTTTTGTGTTCAAAAAATCTATAGATTGTTTATATTCTTTATTTTGTTAATAATTATTAATAGTATATTGTAGGTTTTCGAAGATTGCAGATAATACGACACTGGATAAAAGACATTTTGAAAAGTATTACTTTGTACTACTTTTGTATTCTACGAGGTTGTTCAAAAGTTTGTGGCTCTTCAGGAAAGGCGGGTAGATAGAGGGAAATGTACTTTTGACAATATATAAATTGATTGCCCGTCGTGACATCGCAAAGCAGCGCCCTGAACTTCGCCGTCGAAGGCGGAGAAAAGGCCACGCCAAGCAGCACCTATACTAGCCTCGTAACTGAAAGGTTGCCTTGTCTTCGGACTCCAGGGGGTCGATAAACGCATCCCCTCTTACCTCGGCCTTTCTCAAAGCCTGCACATATACACACGCGATTGAGGGCGACCTGTGTATTACAACTGCACGTCAGTCGTATATACATATGCTCTTGTGTATACGCGTAGCTCAACGCAGGGAAGCTTATTAACATAGCATTGTCTGATATAACGTTGCCCTGGTACATGAAACGGCCCTTTTAACTTTAACCATTATTAAAACACAAATTTCTGTACATTATTTTATAATATCTCTCTCTCTCTCTCTCTCTCTCTCTCTCTCTCTCTCTCTCTCTCTCGACATTTTAACCAATGCTGTTGTTGGAAGATTTATGTTCTCTATTGCGCGTTGAATGAAAATGAAAATGTGAAAATTCGATTAAAATCGATTATACGAATGTCCAATATTTCACTTGCAAAGTTTGTTCTATGCCAAGTTTCAGAGATTTATTATTTAAACAAATATTGTAGCAAATAAAGTAAAGTCAAGAAAAAATAATAACTCGAGTACAGGAAGAATTTCTTCGTCCTATTTTTATAAAATTAAGCATTAATTAGGAGACTGAGCAAAGATTATTAATCTTCGTCAGCGTAAGAAATCTTATAAGCCATTTTTACAATTTATGGAAATGAGAAGGCAGGATAATTTTATAAGCAGGACTTTAATGTATACTTAAATTTGTGAATATTGTTACCAAGGGTCAATAAAGTAGGTTCGAAATATCGACTGAGTGATGCATTTTACCATGGTTCATTTAGCTGAGTTTTAAATTTTACAAGTTTTTGTGATTTTAATTTTATACGGACGTTTTAAAAATGTATCCGTATTAGCACTACACGTGTTAATATTTTAAAACAATTCGTATGAAGATGTATTGAATTTCGAATGAAATCACGTACAAAATCTGGACTACATATAAAATTAAATTTATGTCTATACTATGTGAATTAAATCTTAAATTAATCAATGTGAAAAAAGTTAGTACAAAATTATTTCTTTAATATTTTAATTTTCAATAATTCCCAGTTAAGTTATAAAAGATTGCATGGTTAATTTGTAAAATATAGGTTTTATAAGATGACATGTAAAATATCTACTGATTTTAGTACGATTGATATAGAGATAAGCGTAATAAATATCTACACGTAATTATATCTGAACACAACATAACATTTTTTATGATTCAAAATATCAAAAAATTATGATATATAAAGGATGAAAATATAAAGCTTAGTATTTGTATAATTTTATGTATTATGGTATTTTTAATATATATCTTTTATTTTCATTTTAGTAAGATACAAAGTTAAATTTTGAATCTTATTCGATTTTTATTTCTCGAATGCTTTAGTAATACCCCACTATCTAATATATTAAAACAAAGATATTTTTATCATATTGTTAATTTTTCTTTCGAAATTGTTTTCTTCTAATGACTTATCAATCTACTTTAAACTATTAGTAAGTATATATATATATATATATATATATATATATATATATATGTGATAGTAGCAGTGATAGGAAATAATTAGTTTTTTTTTATATAATTTAAACACGCACACTCATATATTGTATATGAGAGTATATATGCTTATATTAGTCTTGTGCTTTTCAAGGTTGCATTTTTAGAACTCAAAATATACAATTTAGTTATTATCATGGCTAGTCGTTAATATTTACTTAGATACATAATTTTTATTAGGGGTTTTTACGATAATTTTTATATTTGTCTATTTAATTTTTATAAAGTATCATTATATGTTTCTGTTATTCAAACATATTTATGATAAAAAGTGTAATATGTATATTTTATTAGGAAAATACACTGATAATTTTATTATTTAACTCGTGGAAATTTCAGATAAAATATTTATTATACAGTCAATTTTAGTAACATCTAAAACACAGAGCTGTGTTACATTTACGTAGTAATCTAAAATTTCAAAGTGAATTTATGTCCAACACTAAAAGTTTAATTTTTAAACTGCTGCATTTACAGAAACATGAAAATTTTAAAAATAACACGCAATAAAATAATGCGTATGAAAACAATGGAGTCAAATATCATTTAATATATAAAAATTTGTTCAATTAAAAATTAATGAATATAATAATCATCAGTTTCTAATTTTATTTTCAAATATTTTTTAATGCGATAAATGCTGTATATAAAAAATATATGTAATATATTTTTAAGTGAGTAGGTATTTATAATAAAGTCTGTTGAGATCTACAAGTAAAGTATAATAACGCGTGACGCTCATAAATTTGATGAACTATAAGATATATATATATATATATATATTAGGTTGTATATTTTTTGCATTTTTTTTATCATGTGCCCATTCTGTACTGAGAAGGGAGCAACATTCTGGCTACTGAAAGCGAGAAAAATAAATTTAAAGGTATCACGAGTGGAACAGCTGATAAAGTACAGCCCGGTATAAATTTATCTGAGAACATTCATTTTAAAAAGGAATCTTTAATTGGAAATTTGCCTTCTACTAATTTTTCTGATAAAAGTTGTCATTAAAGATATGTGTAAAGTAATAGGAAAAATTAGTTATTAAATATTTGTATAAATTTAAATTTAATATTTAATAGATAAAGGTTATTCAACAAAGTATTATAGAAATGCAAATTTAGAAATTTGATCTAGTTATTTAAGCATAGATATTTGTTTCAGTCCTATATTTAAACAAATTGTATTTATTTCATTTAAAACACACAACTAATTAATTAATTTAATTATAAAATATTTTAATTTTTAAATTAATTTTATATATAACAATTATTCTAGAGGTTTTATTTAAAGTTCTATTAATCTAATCATTATTTTATTTTTAAATTATTATGTTTACTAATCAGATATTATAAGAACTATGATTAAATTAAGTTATTTAAAAATTACATTATTTCTAAATATATTAACTCCAATAAATAATGATTACTTTCATTAAAAAATATATTCTCTTTCATGATGTATTAATAAACACAGTTATAATTTTAAGGTAATATTTATTTAAGATTAAGAGAATCGACTTTTTGAATTAGCTTATTACATTAGCTTATTATATATTATATAAAAAATTATATATTTATAAACATGTTATATTACTCATATACATTTGAAAAATAATCTAATGACATATTACTAATTATTTTAGTAACGAGTCAAATTTTTACAATTATAATTTGTTAACGAATATTTTGTATATTACGTAACTATTAAAATATTACTTATAATAAAATATTTTTTTATTTTTTTAAATGTTTCTAATAAGTATATGTATTCAGTAAATAAGACTTTTTTAAATCGTGTTTTCTTTGCTTCATAATTATATTTATTCAAATAAAAAAATATATACCTAGTTTGAAAATAAAGGTTTATAGATAAATAATATTTAATAGAAAATACTATATTTTATTAAAATTCAGAAAATTTATTAAAATTTGTAAAATATTTATAAAGTTAATTAAATCCTTTTATATAAAAACTTGCTTTTGTGAATTGAAAACCTTAATTTTTAACTAGAAAGTTTCACATGCTAAGTTAAAAAGTTTGAATAAAAAATGTAATATTTTCTTATTAAAATTAAAAAAATGATTGGCTATTTTTATATATAATAATAAATTGAAATGCCCTGAAGTGTAGGTTCTTTAAGCGTGATTATATGGTCCGTTCTTCAACTACGCTTAAAATGCCCTAAGAAAAAGATAAGGGTTTGTGTTCGCGTTCGATCACTCTAACAAGGGCGGTTGGAGTATTGTAAGGAATAATAGTTAGGAAGATCCGGCAGTCAAATAAGAACTTCAGAATACAAGGATACTGAAAGAGACAGGGTTTAGTTAGGCGGTGTTGCAAGCAACGTTGTCGTAAGAACTTTCTAAGCATTTCCGAGGTCAGATGTTAACTGGTGGTCAGGTGTCGGGCATCCTTTTTTATTTTCTTTCGAAGGATACTAGAGCGGCTTCCCTTTTTCTGAGGTGGAAGCTCCACCATTCTAATCAGTTCACCGCACCAAATCGGGATAAACGCGAATGGATACAGCCTTTTTGGTTTCTTTCTCTGCCTCCTTCTTCGCCCGTTAACGGACCCGTGCGACTGGGGTGGGGTGGTTAGGAAGCATAAATGCTTGAATCAGTACGTTAATCAGGATGTTAAATTTATTAAGGAAATAAATCTAAAGTAGTTTTAAATTATGAGTAATCTAAATGAAATTTACAATAACGAAAATTTATTAATCTTTAAAAATTCAGAAATTTTTGTTTTCTTAATAAATTTTTTTTTTCTGTTTGTTTTTATATTATCAATTGATTAAAATTTTTATTTAGGCTCTTTTCAACATAGCTATATAATAAAAAATTTTATTTTAATATTTTTTAGTACAAATATCTATTTTTAAGAAAAAAATATTATGCAAATATTAATTTTCTGAACTGGTAATTGAATAGATTTTAATTCAAAAGTGATTTCTAATTTCTTTTATCGTAAATTAATCTTTTTTTTTATGAATAAAACTTTGATTATAAAACATACACATTGATAATCTGTACAGTATAATCTGTAAAGGCTTATATCTCTTGCGTATTAGTTGAATATATTTACCTGATGGTGAATTCTTAAATAACTTTGAATTAGATTAAGTAATAAAATAATTTTTATAATAAACCTATTTTTCATGTGTTTTAATTAAACGACACATATTTTTATAGTGTTAATTATCAATTAAAAATACATTTGTGTATACAAAAATTGAAAGTCTCTAATTCTTACTCCGTTATTACATTAAAATATATATCCGTTTTGTTGTATGTATAATATTTCTATATATCTGTAAAACCACTTTCATAGATACTTCAAAGACACTTTCATAAATACATAGAATGATACTTACGTCATAAACGTATATTTGCATATCAATCTACTTATAACATACTGAGAGAAATATATGGAATGATGATGTACGAATATAAACGTGTCTTAGTTCAATATTTAGAGATCCGCTCTAATGAAGGTACACATGGGGCAAATTGCCAAGCTGCGGACAGGTGCAAATTAACAGTAATGGTAGAAGATTGCAAGTTGAACGATATTTCGTTACTTGGCATAAAAGTCGGCGACTCTTTATACGATATAATGAAAAATGGTCTTTATGAAATATCTTAAAGTGAATATTTTAGAACAAAATTGTGCTGCCGTGAAATAGTTTTTAAAAATTAACAAAAATATTGTGTCACACGTTTTGAGAAATAAAAAATGTACTTTTAGTAACGAATCAACAATGTTGCCCTGTTTTGAAATACATAAAAAATAAGACAAAATTTATTATGGAAAATAATTAACTCTTTTCAAACAGTATGAGTTTAAAAAATGTTCATTTTCTAACTGTAACTTAAATATTTTATTATCGAGTTACTTGAAATAATTAAGCAATAGTGAAAGTAAGAACGATGTATTTTACACAAAATCTTTTAAACGCTAAATAACTCGTATAATCTTAATCAATTAAATTCAGTATTTTTCTTAGTTTATATATGGCTTAATAATATTATTATTCTTTGTGTTTTAATTAATTTACATTTAAGTTTGTGTTATTTATTTGTTAGTATTTGGAAATTATATTTAAGATAATTATAAAAACAATATTTTCATACATTTGTTTTAAAATATCTTAAACAAGGAAATTTTTAATAACAATAAATTTTTCTATGCTAAATCAATAGATTTTATACTGTTATAATAATAATACTCTACTATTAACTTAAAGTGAAGTAATAGAGAATAATGATGTATATTGCAATATGCTATAAAAATAAAATAAATCAGTTAATAATATTTAATAAAAAAATTATTTTAAAATTATTGAGTCTGCACTAAAATACTTTCATATAAAACTTTTTTAATTTTATTTTTTTAATTTCCATTATTTTATTTAACTGAATAAAGTAATTTTTCATTGTATAATTATTAATATTATTACATTAATAATACTTGTTTTTTAAAAATAATTGACGAAATTATATGTAGCTTTAAACATTATTAATATTGAAATGTAAAAAAATGAGAAAAAACAGAATATCATTCAGACATCGTATCTATATATATATTTATGCTTTTAATCTTGAAAAATATCTAACATTCATGGATAATTTTTCAAAAGTTTTACTGATATAAACAGGTGAGATAAGCGTTCATTGACATTTGCTTTATATCACAAGAACACAATTATATTATTATCTCATGATTCTTTTGTAACTCATTTGTAAATCATTTTTGTTTTAATAAACAAAATTAAATTAATAATAAATGTGAATTTATTTGAGTCAATTTTATAAACATTTCAATACATTTATTTAATTAAACAACATTTTAAATACTTATTTTATTATAGAAACACAAGCATAAATTTGGAAGGATTTTTTAAGAAGTTCAAAACTATTATTAAAATAAATTTTTATACACTAGAAACTTCAATTTTTTATTCATTTAAATAAAAAAATAAATAATTTACACTCAGTGATAATTTTATAATTATCATTGTTTAATTATAAAAAATAATATTCAACATTATTAATCATATCCATACGCATGAATTTTGAAATAATATTTATGGAATTGGATCGCTTTTATTTATGACAATATATTTTTTATACCATTTTTCATTATTATATTAATTAACTTTTTTAGAAAAATTAACAATAAAATAACAAACTACAAAATATGTCATAAATATTCAAATAATTTTTAGTTGAATTATTGAATTCAGAAAAAATTGGGTTCACTACTTTTTTGTATAAAATTTACTCATGCTCTTTATTTTCTTATATAAATAAATATAATTGATATTTTTTACAAAAATAATTTTAGTTTTTTAAATATATTTTAAATATTATAAATTAATATTGAATATTTAAATAATTTGAAAAAAATGTATGTTACTATTATTTTTATAATATAATATAATTATTATATTGATAGTATTAGGATGCAGTTAAGTCTAATTAGTTTATGAAATATACATTAGTATCGAGTTACAGTAATGGATTCCTTCTACGTAATCTTTAAAATTAAACATCTATTGATGAAACAATTATCTATGGAAGTGATGCAGATAAAAATCGTATAAAACGACTAGAAACAATCACGAAAGCCATTCACTATATCACTATTCGGGTTCACTCTTTCTTTCAATTATACCAGAAAAAGACTAGACTTGGATCATTACTCTATAAAATCCAGCTTGTAATTCATTTTCTTGTCTAAATAATAAATTACTAATAGCATATTCGTGTAACATTATTTCTGAATCTTGGTCCACATTTTTGGTAATTCTCTATTGCTTTAAACGTTAACAAGCAACGAGCTAAAACTACTGCAACAGTATGTTATGTTATTATAGGATTGCAATAATATAATATCTGTTGAAATCATTTTACTATATAAAATTACGAATTTACTTTTTATACATATATTTATACTATGTATCCATACGGTATATATTTTAAATATTAAAAATATCCAAGTTTCTATTTAACAATAATTATAAGTTATTTTTTGTATATTTTAAACATAATTTAAATAATTCATTTTATAATTTTAATCTTACAAATTATGATTTAACAAAAAATTTTGTTAATTTAAAAATTTAATATTTAATACAAGAAATTAAACAATGTATTATAACATTTTTTATGCATTTCTTTTATAACATTTTTTTACGAATTTAAAAAAAATTCAAAAACAATTGTTTTTATGTTACAAACAAAAGTAATAATATTTAAAGTAAGCGACGAGTAAAATACACTAATGGAATGCAACAACTAAAATTGTTATGTTTAGATATGTGTAAGTTATAGGCATTCTTGATAAAATATAATTTAGAAAAATTCTAAAATTATTTTATGAAAAGCTTATTATTTAGGAATACTTTTACACAATATTAATTATTTTTCATTAAAGTCAAATTTAATAAAAAATTTTTAATTTTTATTAGAAAATGCTTATACTATTAATAATATCTATATAATATTATTAATAATCAGATGAAAATAATTAAATAAAGTTAATAAAATTCCTTATTAAATAAGAAAATTTAACTATGTTCTTAGATTTTCTATTATATCAGAAAGTTTGTTATATCAGATTCCCAAAAATAGCTTTTTGCATAGATTTTTGTTTCTCTCTCTCCCTCTCTTTCTTCTCTGTTGATTCTATCTCTATATTCAGATGCACCGGATGTAATAACCGCATAAAGATGGCGGTATTTTCCAACTCTGTGGCCGATTGGTGTCAAGTGTTGAACGAGCAAGGAAACTAGTCAAATTTAAAGAAAAAAAGCAGAGGAAAAGAGATATCGTTGTTAAGCAAAGAAACATGAAAGAATAAGAAAGAAAAGGAAAGAGATAGGCTGAATGAACTTTTTCAGCAAGTATCAAATCAAGACTGTTAAACAACGTTGCAATCGATAAGTTGTTTCGTGATCTGGAGAATGAAAAATTCGATATAGCAATAAAGAAAATGAAAGGAAGGAAGACAATCAGTGAAAGTGAGGAAGTGAAAGATAAAGATGAAAAATGATCGAGATAGTCAGCTGAAGACGTCGATTCATTTAATAAATATGTATCTATTAATGCATTTTTTACTTCTTTTTTGCTTCATGCATTTTCTACTCGCAGTTAAATACATTTTTCTTGATATTTTGTTTATTGTAAAATTATAACTCGAAAATTAATATTACACGTATATTTGTATCTTAATCAATAATTTTCATTATTTTTGTTTAATACCAGTTTTTTGTGAGATTATTTTGCAATTGATTATTATTTTGATGTTAAGACTAACACAAAATAAAAAGTATTTAGATTGCTATTTTTCAGATTTGTCGAAGAATAATAGACATTTTAATCCTAGATTTTTTAAATTAAAAATGAATATGCTATGATTGTATATATAACTTTTATTTTCCAGTATTTTCCTCATTTAGCTTCTTAATAATTTTTTAAATAATTACTGATTGTCATTTTATAACTTTTTATATCAAATCAACACAATATTTGAATGAAAATGGAATACTTAATACAACGATTAAATTTTTAATAAACAGTTTATTTATGTAAATAAGCTTCACAAATATAATGATTTTTATTATATATATATATATATATATAATATTAATACATAAAACAAAGTAAGATATATATCATAAGTAATATTGAAGTACTGATGCTTTTCTGAAAGTTAAAAATACACAAAGTTTTTTTCGCTTATTAGGTTATTTCAACTGAATAAATTATCTTTAAGTGAGTAACTTTGAAAAATAAAAATTCTAAGATACTTTCCTTATATACTCATAAAATCAGAATATCTTTAATATAAAACTATGTAATTTAACTAAAAAGTACAATGGTTCAATTATATATTATAGTATTTTATACATTATAACTTATGTAAATTATTGCAATTTTTAATTTTTTCATCAAATAATTTTGAAGTTAATAATATAATATAAAAATAATTTATTTTATCAAGAGTTTATATTCGAAAATTAAAATAATTTTAAATTAATGTCATTCTAAACTAAAAATATGTATTTATTAATGTACATACGTGCATACATACATAAATATCAGAAAATATTCAAATTTTTAAAGTTTTAGCGATAATATATTTATTAAATATATAATCTTTTATTTTTATTTGAGTTATGTTTTAATTATTACAGTTTGATTTAGAATTGTTTAAAAGATTATAATAGAATTAATATTTTATAATGAAGGTTAGTGTAATCATCTTGAATATATTAGATTAAAAAATACAGTAAAATTAATATTTTTCATTTATATTTTTAAACTCGAACAGCTATAATATTAGTATTTACAATATATCATTATCTATAGATCTATATAATATTTACAGAAGCAGAGAAAAATTCAAATTTTCTTATTAGACCATTGGGTAATTGTCGTTAGGCATAATATAGTACATTTCTTATAATAATTGTTGATTGGCTATTATGTTTTTAAAAATTCTCAATTCTTTTTTATTAATATGTAAGTACTTTTTCAGACATCTGTACGTAAATGAATTATCAAGCCTATGTATATATATGAAGTTACATAGTATCACTGTTTAATTTCAGTCGCTCTTTTCGTTAATGTTACTCATATTAATTATTCCATTTTTATTTTGAGGATAAAAAGATTTCTGAATAAAAAGGTAATTATGTTAAATGTATTAAAAAAATCTAATTTGAAAAATTCACATGAAAACTTCATTGCATTAGCAGAATTAATAGATTTTATTTGAACTTTTATTCAACCATGGTATTCACATGATATAATCTTGTTCCGTTTATTTCCTTGATATTTTTCGTTCCTTCGTTATTTCCAAACGCTTTGTAATAATTGCCTTTCATTGACGTTCTCCAACAGATGCACGCATGACTGTAAATATTGTGTAGATTCGGTCGTCGGACAATGCTTGCAGCTTCGCTGCGGTATCGCATTAACTTTATCGTTGAGAATTCATCTGTGTTGCGGCGCTTTAATTCTTTCAATCAGCTTGATTATAAAAGAAAAATGCTTCGTCAGAACAGTGATGAGTTTTATACGCATGAGAATTGAACTATTTTTCAATTTGTTCTCTTTTCAATTTCGATACTCAGGTTGGAGATTTTGAAATTTGAAAAAATTATTTAAAACTATGTAGAATTATTTTTCTATTATACTACTATGAATATGAACTATTACGTACAAAAAAACATAAAATTATGTTAGTGTTTCCGAGCGGTGAAAATTTCCTTAAAAAATTCGTAATTAAATCCTTTTTGATTTAGTATTCGAATTCAATTATTAGTTTATTGAAAATTGTTAAATAAAAGGTAATTAAGCAAAGAATAAAAAATTAAATAGCTTACAATTGGTAATTTAAAAAAAATATCACATATATTAAGAAGTATAATAGTTAACAATTCACGTTTTGTTCGCGTATAATTTTTTGAATTTTAATCACCCGCATAAACAATAAACAGCGAGTATAGCGACTTGTGGTACAATATAGTGAAGTTGCTCTGTAAGAATCATGAATTAAAGTGTACGTATTAAATGAAAATTAAGGATATAAATGTTAATAGTTCAGCTTATGCAATCAAATGCTGGCACTGTTTTATTCTGCATTTTAGTTTAGGATTGCGAGAATGCGCATGACGGTGTTTGTGGATATGATCTATTGTACCCATATGTGATTCCCATACGTCGTGACGACCTATCGCAATATCGCAAATTTTGGAATATTTTTGGTTTTTAAAAATTTTAAGACCTAAACAGTTGTGAACTTTTCAAATAATTTTTGTCAGATTTTTATTTTTACAATAATTATGTATAATAAATTGATGTATTATTATTCAATTAATTTATTGTAACGTAAACAATTGTTAATTATTTGTGTGGAAATTAATAGTTAATACTATAAAAAGGTAAAGAGATACGGAGAGGTGATGACTCTCTGTATCTTTATGTTTGAAAGAGAGAGAGAGAGAGAGAGAGAGAGAGAGAGAGAGAGAGAGAGAGAGAGGTACATGAATCTAGCTACATTAATAAATCTTTAAACAATTAAGATTTATTTTATATTCTTATTTTTTTTAATTTTTAAATAAATAGATATTACAGTTTGTTTAAAAATAATTCCAAATTATTGTAATGAATCATACTTATTAAATATGGATTTAAAAATCTATTTTAATTTAATTATTTTCTAATGAGAACATCTTACTATTAATTATAAAGTGTATTATCTCAAAATAAAGATAAAAATAGAATAGGGACAATTATAAAATAATAAGGTAACACAAAATATTATAATTAAGATTTTGTTTAGAACATAGCAAGTATGATTATCGTACTTTTTAACTTACTTAACATTTTTTATGCTTTTTGTGGTATGTACCATAGAATTTTCAATTAAAGTTATGTTTTCACCTATACAATCTTACCAAAATGAAATATGCAACTACGTTGAGAATTCAACTTTTTAGTTGTAAGAGAATTAGTTGCAGTTTGTAAAAAAATGGCAAATGCATGATAATTGCGCCTGTTAACAGACTAATATTGTGGTTGATCGTAATGATTAAAGCAGTTAAAAACAATTGCTAGTCGTCACACGATATTTTCATATTCTCATATCAATAGCACGTGTCATATATTTTTCAAAATAGAGTTTACACTTAATTTAAAATATGTTTTATTTATTTTAATGAATCAAATTAGATTTTTGAGAAAACTTTTTTCTTTTCTTTTATTAATCGTACGAATTACTTTACCATTAAATAAAATAGTAGCATTTAATTTTAATTTAAAGTAACATATCTCAGAAATTTCATTATGTATTATAAGAATATTTGAAAAGTATATTAGTTTAAAAGCATTTTGTAATAAAAATTTTATTTCGTCAAATTAAAAAAAATTGGTTCTTCGTGTGATACTTAAGATTAATTTTGAGATATTTTTTTAAATTTTTATAGTTTCAATTTTGATCTATACTATTGTACATTTTTTAAATGTATTTTAGTATATAAAATAAGATATATTCTTGTAATTAAAAAAAATTATAATTTACATTGCAGTTCTTATATTTAACACCAAATAATTTTATATATTATTGTTCTACAATATTTTAATTGAAAAATTTATTTTCAATCTAAAAACTATTTAAGATCATAGATTTTTTATATAAATGTATATATTTTCAATTATATATTTGTTTTTATTTTATTAAAAAATACTTTATGAAAAAAATTTTTTTATGTTCTAAAATATATCGATTATTCGTAAGAGTTATTGAAGATTACATTTAATCCTAAAATTAATATAAAATGTGAAGAATTATAATTAAAATGAATGCATATAGCGATATAGGCTTCATTACAAAAATCATATAGCTAATATTAATTCATTATAAATATAAATAAGTTTTAAATTACTTATAAAGCTAAAATTAAAAATTTTTATTTAACTAAGAAAATTTGGATTTTTTGAATAAAATCATTTATTAGACTGTGTATTTCGCTTATTTTAGCTACATAAAGAAAATTTTGAGTTTTTTTAGAAATTAGAAAATAATTATATATCAATATATTTTTAAAATATCTTTATTTTTATTCTCGTATTGTTATTAACGAAGTTTTGAATTGATTTTAATTTAATATTTGTCATAAACTATTTTTTAATGATAAAGTCAAGAATTAAACTATGTACCATGTATTTTTACATATGCATAATGTGTTCTCGAATTTTTGTAAAGTTAGAAAAGTTTGTCAGAAATGTTTCTTCAACAGAGCTGTTAGAAATTTCCAAACTTTATTATTTCATAAATATTTTACATTTTATTATGCGATTGACAGCGTCAAATGATGTGTCTTCTTACATCAAGCGAGGGCTAAATAAAATTTGATGTATTATGTTTATTCTTTCTTTTCTAAGATTTTCACATCTTTCTCACATATATTATCTCGATCTTTCTCCCTATTTTCAATATTTTCTTTACGTATACACTTCAGGCGATGATTCTGAAGACTACAAAGCCATTTTATCGAGTATACGAGACCAAAGGTTAAGTGATGACCGCGAAGCTTCTTTCCTTCGGAATTCAACTAACTAATTTCGTTTCATTCTTCGCTTCTTTGCTTGTCGTCTTTATCCTATTACTACTACTTTTCCTTTATATCTTTATTAGCAAAGATTACGGAGTATTTGCTATGTTATTTTTCACGCTTAAATATATTATGAAAAGAGTAGAAAAGTTTAATTGTATACATAAAAAAGAATACGAATTTTTTTAGAAATCACATATATGACTATCACATTAAAACTTTTTTTTTAAACTCATTTAAATATTTTTAAGGTAAAGTGTAAAAAAAATTTAACTTTTATCTTGTTCTATTGTTATATTTCAAAGTTTTTTCAGAAATTAAGTTTTTATCCGCGAAAAATTTATTATCCAAGCTTTGAAATAACGCAAACTATTAAATAAATTGTATTCCTTTTATTGTAGAAACAACCGATTAATAAATAGGTATATGTAAACTTTAAGAGGAGTGTTAAATAGAGTTAATAAAGATGAAATATTTTCGTTTTTTCGATATTACGTGGTTTTTCCTAGTATTTTTTTTAGCACTAACATTTACTATTCGATAATTTTTTGATAAAACAGTAGATGAAAAAATATGATATTTTAAATAAAATAACTGAAATTATTGTATTCTTTATTATTAATGCAAATAGATTTCTAATAAAAATTCTTTTTTTAGATGTCACGTTACTGTGGAGTTTTGCATACTTTATAAAAGAATTTTTATAAAAACGGCATTTCTTATGAAAGTTTTTACTGCGAATACATATTGAATTCTTAAAAATTGAAATTGGTTTATTTGTAGAAATAAATGTGAAAATGTGAAAATGTGAATAATGTGGATTAAGTGGTATAAAACATGTAAAATTATACATATATTTTTTATACTGTTCAGCCGTTATTGCATCGAGTGTCTATAGATAAATTATAGATTTAATGCTTTTTGCAGTAAATTAACTATAAGAAAATTTTTAAACATATTTACAAGGACCAAAAAATAGTTTTTTTTTAATATTTAATTTTTAAATAAAAAAATTTTTTTTTGTTACTTTCAAAATTATAAAGCAATTATATTCTAAAATTTTTCTATGTAAATTTCTGGTACGCTTATTTATATTTCGCAAAATATAAGCTATGGGAAGAATAATACAAATATATAATATTAAAATTATTACAAAAGATTTTAAAATAACATATAAAGAATTAGAGTTAAAATAGTAATGAAATAATTAGTATTAAAAATAATGATTGTAAAGTAAAGAAATTAATTTAAAATATTTACAAGTGCTTTTAATTGTACAAAGCTTTTAAAACCGAAGTAAAATTTTAAATAGCATACAAAAATGCTGAAGATATAAAAATATTTTATACAATTTTGTATAACATGCATGTTATTTTTGTAAAAATATAATATAGTTTCAAAATAATTTCTAAAATGTAATAGTTATTTATTAATTTCTATTTAATTAATTTTAATTAAAAATAATAATAAAAAAATGACATTTGTTAATATAAGTTTATGTAATTAATTAATTAATTAATAACTAACCGATCTTATAAATAACATTAATTTTATTATAATCCATTCTATATTTGTACAAATATATATTGAATAATAAAATATTATTTAAAAATAACATATTTTTTGATAAATTTGAAAATATACATGCTACAAATAAAAGATTATCAGAAGAGAAGTATTGTATCGAAATTTCTTTTTTGATGTAAGTTAGTAAAGCTTCCTTAATAAAGTTAAAACAATTCAATTAAATTTATTAGATAGCGCACATTTTAATGACATAAACCGAAGGTCATAGATTCTTGTGACTAAAGCCAATTAATTAATTAATCTTTCCGTAAAATCGGTAAGATATCAATTGAATAATAAAATGATTTCTTTGATTAGAAATTTGATAATTAAAATATTTGATAATTTAGATAAGTTAATAATTTTTTTAACTTATTTATAAATTATTCAATTATATTACTTATTAATTATTCATTAGTGTATAGTCTTTCCTATCGATATCTAAATAATTATTGTGTATAATAATTGCATTTGTTGAAATTTCAAATTATAATAATATCAAAATATTTTTTAAATAAGTATTAATGATATTATTTTCGATTTGATAAAAACTTTTTCAAAGATCGTTAAGGTTGATAAGAATTATAAACATGAATTTTTAATGCAATAACTTAACTATAATATTAATATTATTCTTGCGTTACAATGATAATTGTTATGTATTTCATAAATTGCAAAAAATGTATTACATTTAATTTATATTTTAATTAGATACAAGAATAAAATATATAAATTTGTTTGCAATTAATTTTCTTGTATAAACAGTAATTATTATACTTGAAAAATTCAATAATTAACATTAAAGAAGTCGCCCTAGTCTGAGCTTGGATAATGTTAAACTAAATTTTGAAATTTAAAAAAAGTAAACGAGCGATTTTAATAATTTAATTCAAATATTAAAAACGTAGGACTCAGTATTGAAAGCAGTTTACAAAAAGAAAAGATTCAAATTAAAAATGAAGTACATTTATTCTAGAATTTGACTCTTAAGCTCGATAAAATTATGAAAGAAAAATATGCTTAAAAAAAAACTTAAAAATGTTAAAATATTTAGTAATACATACAATAGGCATGAGAATGTAGATATTTTCATAATTATCTTTACTTTTTAAAGTTGTTAGTCTTCTTTAAAAAGAGATTACTTTTTTGTTTTTTCTTCAAATTTTTTCAGCCATAGTTAAAAAAAAATTAAATAAATTTTATAGCAATATAATAAATAAGAGAAAAAGTGTATTAAACTACGAGTATGTTATACTAAAATCTTACTAGATTGGAAGACTTGGAGAACAGGTTGTGGAGGTTGGAGGTAATATGTATTTCTAGACATCAAATTTATGTGTTACGTGCAATGTATCTCATCAAAGCTTTGATCAACTTGATTACTTGGAAAGTTAATGGCAGCTTTGACGTTGAATTTTATCTCTTTGAAGAGATTCATTAACAGTAACGAAATTAAATTCATTAATATTTTCTTAATATTCCATTAATTTATTGCGAACCACAATTATTTTTATTTTTTCTGATATTCTATATTTATATTTACAAGTGACTAGTCAATAAGGTTTAATATAGTTTAATGGAAGAAGCAACTCGATAATCAATCGACTAAAGTATATGAATATTTTACCAAATAAATGTGAGCTGTAAATGTACTTTTGTAATTTGTGAGCTACAAGCTTATGACACCGCACAGCAAAGTCGCCACATCGTGTAATGCTCGCACAAACTCAGCAGTTCGAGCTCACAACATGCATTCCACGTATTCGGGAAACAGCAACAATCGAGTCTGTGCACGTAATTCATCCGTGACCTTGCGGTGATTACCGGGTACGAGGGTGCAAGGTAAGAGGCTCGACGTGGTGAGGCCGTTGCATAATAGGTGCTCGCTGCTGGAGATAGTTCAGGGTGAGGGGTGAGGGTGGTAGCGTATCCCGATTCCATCGGCAGGGTTTCATCGACCGGGTTGTCGGGGTGGAGCTTAACCTACACGATCTCGTCAGCACCTCTTCTCCTCCGTCTCCGTGTGGATGCGTTTGTGTTTTAAGGTAGGTTCGGGGGGCTTTGAAGGCCGCTTGTGCAAATAGTTCAAAAGCTGACCATACCACGCGACTCGGGAAGGTCTGACGATGCAATTAAAGGCGCGGATGCGCCTCGATATATCTCGATTTTCTTTTTCATTCGCGGCCTCTTTTCTTCCTAAGCACCGAAGCTATGATGCTCGATATCTGTATTGCACGTGTACACGTGTCTAATTCAAGATCGTCTTCCAAGCTATGAGGAGCTTTCTTTTTCAAATTCAATATATGAAGAAGCTTGTGCATTCGTTGAGCTACGTATGTTTTTGCAAATTCGATTTCTCATTGGCTCAAGGTGTCTTTGCATTTTACTGGGCTGTTTACTGCTGCTAAAAACGACTACTAATCATTGTCATAACTACTAAATGTTGCAAGCTTAATGTTATAACTTCGTATAATTTGTCAATTAAATACAATGTAATATTTTCTTAAATATATATATGTAATCTATCGATTACATATTTTATAACATTTTTAATTTTTAATAAACAGACGTATTAAATTAGTAGGTTATTGTACCATTAAAAATTTTTTTTATGTATAAAAAATATATATTTATTCTTTGATATATTTATTAGTATGAAATTTGTAAATTTATTGATAACATAGAAAATTCTTTTAATCGTAAATCAGTAATCATTATAATAAAATAAGAACCAATTGATGGATTTAAATGTTTGAAAAAATGAAACCTTAAATTCGTGAAGTAAATATGGAAAAAATTTTTGGAGACAAATTAGTTATTATTATTCATTTATAGTATGGTTTTTATTTTAGTTATAAGAATTCTTTGATAAGACTACTTTTTTAAAATTAATTAATTGAAAAACGTTTACCATATAAAAAAATATGATGTACATAAAAAATTCTAGATGGTGTGCCGTTGTAAAACTTATTACTTTTTATTTTATTTTATACATTTTTTATCCGATATTTATTATTCATTATTGAATTAAACAAAATTGTTTATGTTATTTACAGAAAATACTGTTTGCTATTTCCTATTTCATTTTTGCATCGTATGCGCGTAATAATAATAATACGGAAACAAGACACGTAAAAAAAAGAAAATCAATTCCATATATATGTACATGTATTTATACCTATTATTAACACTATCTCACTATTTATTGTACATAAATATTTTAAAAATTTTTAATTAGTACAGGCTGATACTGAATCTTTGTTCTTTAGTAAATAATTATAATCATAATATTAAATATAATTATATAAATTATATAAATTTCATTATGCATCAAATTAAAAAATTAAATATCACATAAAAATTTAATATTGCTATAACTTTTCATGACTTAGTATTTCATAAATTAGAATTTTAGAACAAATTTTAACCATTTAACTATTTATATAGCAGACATTTTCTATCTTTATATATTCATTTTATTTTTATCGATAAATAAAATGCTAGATAAAACGTGTTACTTATATTGCAGTTTTGAGCATGTGGAAAAAGCATAGATAAAAAAATAGATAGAGAGAAAACGAAAAATATTGAGAAAAAAAGAGAGAAACAGAGAAACAGAGAGCGTCGGAGAAGTTAAGGGAAAGTAAGAGAGTGTTAAGGGAGACAGGAGAGAATTTCCTGGAGGGTACACATGATTATGGATAAAAACGCATGAATGAATGTTATATAAAGGAAGCTACTTTCAACTCAGGCTCCTGCAATTTTTCTTTACAGATCGCTCGCAACAGCCGCCAAACGGAACGCAATTGGAGCATCTCGTCGATCTTTCTACAAGCTCATGTAAGTCATAGATTAATATTTTCTAATATTTCATTCTTCCATATAAAATTTAATAAAATGAATATGTCGAATCTTTTCTCTAGAAATTTTTTAATATAAATCGACATGAGTGAGTACATAGCATAAAAAAATCCATGTAAGCTTATATTACTAGATTAATAGTAAATAATTCAAACATTGATTTTACAACTATTAAGAAAAGAAACGATTATAAGATTTTTAAGGACATAAGTATAGAAAAGAAAAGGTCTGTAATAAATTATAATTTTCTATTATTTGAGAAAATAATAATCACGATTTTTCAGGTCGTATATACAAATGTGTAATATAATTAAAAAAATAACCTTAAAAGTAGAAGGCATCTATTAAAATGATTTTTTAAATATTTAAATTTGCGTTTAAAAAAACACTTCGATTAAATGTTGTATTTGAATTAAAATTTTCAAATACTTTTCAACCTGTTTATACTGGTTTGTTTTTTCATTTATATTTCGCTTTAAATAAAGAAAATGGAGATTATAAGCGTTCTAATTATTTTTGCTACATATCGTCGGAATGCACTTAGGCGAAAGGGGATAGGAATCATATTTTATCTCTAGTTAAAATCGATGCACCTCCGTTATACTTTTCCAGCCAAACTCTAGCTTCTGACTCATCTTGTAGAATAACTTGAGTATATATTTTCATTTTGAGTTAATAATATTTGTTTCATTCTTCAAAGAATGACTTTTACAATAAATAATTGATAAGTCTAAGTATTATTTACGATAAGTTTAAAAAATAAATATCTTTATTATTAATTATGCTAGTAAAAAAGATTGTTATTTTATGAAAACCTTTAAACAACATTTAAAAAAATTAAATTAAAATTGTTTTTATTTCACATAAATTCACAACAATTAATTTTTGTCGATTCAGAAATATTAAATTAAGTAATGAAAACGGCATTTTATCAAGATATATTTCACAATATAGTAAATATTTATTTATAATCAATAATGAAATTGAAGCTTTCTTAGATTGAATGATTCATATAAAAAGAATAAGAGTACCGAAAAATAATGAATTATACATCAAATAAATATTAAGAAATACAGAATTTATTACGGATTGATTGAAAGAAGGAATAAGGAACGGAAATGTATAGAAAATTAACACAGGATATGTAAAATTAAATTTTATTAGATTCTTTCTTTATTCAATTGAATTACTTTATTTTATATATCTTTAAAAAATTTTTTAAAATAATAATTATTATAATGTAATAACATTTAACATTCATTTTTTTTGTCTTTTAATTATTCGATGTATTAAATAAACGATTTAAAAATAAATAAATTTTTTGTTTAAAAGTTATCTGATTTGTTTAAAAACTAATGTTTACTCCCTTCTATTAAGGCAATCTTCGAAATATACTGAAAATTTAAGATCTTAGTTTTCAATATTGTGGATTTTTTATTTTTAAGCTTGAAATTCTACTTAAAAAGTCGTAAGTTCGAATCAATTAAGGTTTTTAATAATATGAATTAATTAATATTAATAAATAAACAAAATTAGATTTAAGTTATGCATTACTTTAATTTCATTCAATTTTGTTAATTTTTTTATCCATTTAATTATAAATAATAGATTATTTCTAATAATAAAATTATTACTTAAATTTATCATTTTTAAAAAGTAATTTTATTGATTTTTTGAATAAGTTAATACTAGTAAAAAATACAAATAAAAAATGAAACTATTTCATTGAATTTTTTTATAAAGCAGAAATTCTAAATCATTAACATAAATTCTATATAGAAATAAAGACAAACAATACACAATATATTATTCACATGTTAATGTTTTAGTTGATATACACTTTTACGGATAAGATTATTTTTTTCTGTAAACTAATCTATATACGATGAAATTTACCGATTTTTTCATTTTATTACAATTTAGGTAAGTTAAGAAATGTAGTCGATATTGCGTTTTTTATTTAATTCTCATTATATTCTATTATAATGAAAAAATTCAACTTTAATTTTTATTGGTATTTGTTTATTCTTTGTTACTTGATTTTTCATCAGTTTTTCAGTATAATTTATAATACTTTAGGATTCATTCCTAATTTTAATAGATTAATTACAACTAATTTTATCAAAAAGTTTTTCTATTTTTTCCATACGATTTATATTGATTTTATAATTTTCATTGATATTAAGCCAATGCTTCAAAGTCGATAATTCAACATTTTTATATATAAAAAAACTATATGATATTTTATGCTAAATTAAAAAAAATATTTGCTTATACCCTACTTTGATTGACTTTATTTTTTCATACTCTTCAATCTCAGTTATCGAAACATTTCTTATTTTTCGATTTTTCTACTAATGCTTTATATGATGGTTTATAATTTTTTTTTATTTTGTAAGTCTTTTAATTTAATATATATATATAATTTTAGTAAGACCTTTATTGTGTTAAAAACTTTCATTTTTTAATTATTTTGTAATAAATTATTTCTTATAATTTAGATATTTTAATTTATTTAATTATTAAATTATTTACCATTAGATTTTCGTTATATTTTATTAATATTATTATCTGCAAATGTATTACTTTCTTTACTTAATATTTAATTCAAGTTATATCAAATTCATTTTTATTTTCATAAGTTATTGATAAATACCAATAAATACTTATAATTTTCAGTTCATTTAACACATTTTACATGTTATATTTCTCCATTTTTCATTTCTAAACGAAAAGTATTTTAGTAGTGTGTTTCAAAATGTTATAATACTTTTTTAGTACTAAATTATTATTTACATTTAAGTTTTTCATTTAAAATTGTTCGGAGCTTTGCTCCATTTTCTAGAAATTTTTTGATTTTATAAATCTTTTAATCATTTTCTAATATTAAACTGCAGTTTTTTTAGCTTGTAGATTATTTAAACTGAAAATTTTAGTTTAATGTTTAATCCTGTTTGATCTTTTCTTAAGTTTTATCAGATTTATTAACTCTGCTATATAGATTTTTGTCTCATCTATTCAAAATTGGGCTGTCTATACTATTATAATAGATAGTAATCGAAATTTGCAAGTCTGAATGGTCTAACTTTTCTATAACTTGCTTTGAAGATACTAAAATTATTAAGTATAACTCTCTGTGTATCTACTTAAAAGATTTATATAAATCAAATTTTTGAACTAAGTAAGTGTACTACTTTTGTTTTATCACTTATATTAAGTTCTTATCACATTAATAATGTAAGCGTCTCTTTTTCCATTTTTTTATTTTAAACTTATTTAAAATGATTTTCATATTACGTGACGAGATATTATTAAGTGATTATTAAATTTTATTATCATTGTATAAGATATACGTATACACATATATATAATGATAACTACTACTTTTTAGTTATTTCGTGTCATTTTCTACTTAAGAACATTAGTTTTCTTTCTTAAAACATGAAATAATGAATATTTCAACTTCTTCATACCAAATAATATTAAAAGGATTCACAGTATTATGATGTTATAATTCATTTTTTTTTTAAATAGAAAATATAGTAGTTTGAATTTTGAATGATTGAGTTGAAATAGTATATAGAAATAGTATATATATATATATATATGTGTCTGTCTTTCTTAAATTGTTTTTTTTTTAAAAAAAAGCTTTATATAGTCTTTGAATATTGTAAGCATCTGTTTTAATATCTATCTTATTTTAATTATTTTTTCATTTATTAATTATTTACCGGATATTCTATTCAAAGATTTTTGTTTAAGACAATATTTAACTAATGAAATATTATGGGCAAGAGTAATTTATGATTGTACTTGAATTTTAGATGACTTTAGTTCAAGCTGATCACATCTGCTTTTATTTTTTTTTCAATTATCTGGGTCTACTTTTTTTGCTTATTTACAGCTGTTACCTACAGAAAATTTTAATCTTTTAATAAAATACATCATAATTTAAGAAAATTATGTAAGTTTTGTTTAAATAAATTAATTTATAATTAATTTTTTAAAATTATTATGGGTAATACAATATGTATCAAATAGCAATATGTATCAAAAAGTTTATTGAAAACTGTTAAATATAAAGCTTTGTATCATCATTACTACAAATTTATAAGAATTTTTTATAAACAATATAATTTTAAATGTGATTATATATTTAAATCTAATGAAATATTATATTTTATTATGTATTTTTAATATTATACATTGCTTATAGTGAATTTTAAACTACAGTATGTAAAAAGACAATTAGATTAGAAAAACAATTCAATATTAGAAAATGATTCTTCTATACTTCAACGAAAGGTTGTAGAAAAGTTTATGTATGGAACTTCGAATTTCATACTGATAGCTATATTATATTTATTATTATTATATATATACAATTATCAGAATAATTATTTTTAAACGAATTAAATTTAGGATAAAATAAGATAAAATGTAAGAGTTTCTTATAAAAAAAATAAATATCGTTTTTCAAAATTAAAATTTATCATTAAAAATATTGTAATGCGAATAGTGAAAAACATTCTTGAAAATTAACGATAAAAATTTCAAATATATTAAATTTCCATTTTACTATTTTTCAATAATTTATAACTAAGTTTACAGGAGATAATAACTTTGTGTAGATATACTATCAGATTTTTTTTTTTAGATTTAATATTACTTTTTGAAGTTAAAAAATAAAAAATTAAATTATATTTAATTACTGTTTTTTGATGGACCTCATATAATAATATAGATTTGTTTTTGAACAATATGCTCATTGACTATTTTTTTTAAAACTTAGATAAATTTACTTTAATATTTCCAATGTTTTATTGACTTTTTCTTGACATCACCTTGAAATAAAAACAAATAACCTTACATATGTGTGTCAATTTGGAATTTTTGTACATCAAACTTTTAAGATCCTGTACAATTTTAGTATTAAGAATATACGTAAATCAATGAGGGACTATAATTGATTGCATTTTTCAGTGTAAAGATTGCAAGTATATGTGGGTCAAGTCGAACGATATTTATTTCTTTTTTTACCTCTTATCGTTTTTTTTTTTTTTTTTGGAAAAACTACTTGAGTATTTTCTGTTTGTCTGCTAAAATGGTATCCAAATGTTTGGAAAGTATCAAGTAACTCGAAAATAACTCTTATGCAATTGGGTGTTTCTCTATTATCCCATAAGTTTTCTTCATACTTTTGCTTTCTTTGTGCCTTGACGCATACTATGCTTTACGTTTTCCTTTATAATGTAAAAATTACAGTAAAGATCACTTTCTTGAAAAATAAAGAATAGTTTGAAATATAAAGATTCTATATTTATTGTATTCTGATTGAACGATGTAGTAACAAGCGATTTAGTTTTTTCTCTATCTTAATCTTTTTTAATCTTATATTATTTCGGAGGTTTTTCAGATTTTCTATACTTTTTTATCATGTAGTAAAAAATTAATTTTTTAATTCTTCTTATCATTTAGTGGTTTTTTAACAAAAGTACAAAAGCAAAAAGAAGGAAGAGCTTGTTATTTATTCTTTTGTATATTGTTTAGGAAACTGGCGATATGTAATTGTGAAACTTTTCTGAATCAAACTTTCTTTAATTAACTATTACTCTTTGCAGCAACAAATGTTTACAAGAATACTTCTGTTTTTAATTGTATTTATAACATAAATACTAAATAAATGAAATTTATAGATTTGAGAGTTATTTTTATAATTGGAATATAATACATAATTATTTCTTAGTAATATTCATCTTTTTACGTAAAAATATAAAATACCGTAAATATGTATTTATTACATATCTAAAAGTTCATGTTTGGAATTATTTTATGAAATTTGAAATGAAAAAAAAATGAAAACATATTACTTTATTAAATATTAATATTATTCTTAGGAATATAAATAGAATTATCTTCAATTTTTAAATTAAGAAGGAATAATTTTTCAATAGAAAGTAATGAAAATTTTAATATCCTAATTAAATACTTGTATTTGACCTAGAGTAAAATTAAAAAATTTTTTATCATTTAATTTATTTTATATATAAATTTATAAAATATAATAAAATTTTTTTATATTTCAAAAATTTTTAAATAATTTTCTTAAATTACTTTTATTAATCAGTTAGACGAAATGTAAAATTCGTATATTTTATATTGTCGTCAAAATTTTGACATATAATAGAGATTTATTCTCTATTTAAATATATTTAACCATTTATTTATAGAAAATTTATAGAAATTATTTTATGCCGATCAAATAAAATGTTCAAATTAAATATTTATTTTTTAATAAAAAACTAATAGTGGGCTGCCCGAAAGAAATATAACTATACTCCCACTTGATATATTTCTTTTTATATAGTGTAGGTCTCTTTCTGAAAGAGTCTTGTGCTTTAAGAATTTTTCAGTTCATTCTACCGAGTGTATATGCACTTGTTTTCTTCGCCTCTTTGGCATTTCGTGTCAGCTACTATATCTTCAGTACGGACAATGCGTTCGCGTGAACTGGATTTTTACTTCTACCGTCTTTTTGTTGGAGTGGGGCGTCATGATGCCTGTGTCCAACAGTAGCAAGAAAGTTATACCAAAGGTTGGAAGAGTCGTCAAGTATATAAGCATGTATATGTTCACACTGTATTCCATGTCAAGTCGATAAGTTAGTGATTTAAAATCAATAAAAGTTGGGAATAATAAAATTTTTTATGACAATAGTCAAAAGATAGTTTTATGACATTTTTTTACATCCATTTTAAATCCATATTTTTTCAAATAGACTGATTTTTTATGAATAATATCAAATACTTTATTACAAATAAATAATTAAAAAAAAAAAATTTATATGTAAGATTTTTACTGGACCAAATATAAGATAAATAATTATGATAATGTGACATTGGAATCATTAAAAAAAAATTATAAAAATATTAGGTTTGTAAACTCAGATGAATGGAATAATAGACGTTTTCAGATATAATTTTCTTTAAAAAGTTAATTTATAAACAATTGATTTTAATTATTTATTTAATTTTTTAATGACTTTTTATTTAATTTAAATAAATAGTATTTTTAGAAAAAATGTATTTTATAAATATAACAACAAATTTAGTATCCTAAATATTACTCCATAAAAAAAAAATTAACCTACGTATTTATGAAATCAATAATTCATGCTTATTTATTTAAGAATTATATATAATTTCACGAAATAAAAATTGTTGATAGATATATGTACATGGAACGCTATATTATAATTCCAGATTGTATAAGCAATTGTTTAGTTTTTTTTCCTCGATCTTTCTCTATCTCTCTCTCTGCTTTTCTCTCTATCTGCAGGCAATAAATTTATAAAGCTAGCACGCATTCTGTATATATGATTCTGTGTTTATAAGGGATAGAAAGAGAAAGAGAGAGAAAGAGAGAGAGAGAGAGAGAGAGCTCTGTTACGTAGATCTATACCTGACCTAATTTCGTACGCGTCCCAATGCTCAACGTGTATTGACCAATGGGACTTGGATCCTCAACATTCTATGCATTGTTATCGTTGAAGATTTTTTAAAATAATTATAATTAGCCATCACTGAACCTTTTATAACTTTTTTTCCAATAGTTCAAAATATCAAACTATGCTATAGTACGTAATCAAATAAGGAGTTTCGAATTAAAATAATTTATTATATTTTCTATTATTATAAATATAATTATAATAATTATTAATTGTTTTTTCATTTTTTTACTTCGAAATCTTGCTTTTTCCTACTAGATTAATGTAACGAATCTACTACTGAAATATAATGTCAGATAAAAATTTCTATAAGCAAATATCTTTAATAAACTTTACGTACTATTGCAAATGTGTCGTATTTTTATTTATTCAATGTTATCATAAAAATAATATTGACCAGAAAATTTTTGTCAGTAAACATATCATGTAAGGCTTGTATTAAATTTAAACTGATTTCCCATTCATTTTATATATTTTTAAGGATTTTGAATTATCAAACAATTCAAGAAATATTTATATGTAAAATATTTTAAGAAATAAATTTTCTTATTTGTGTCTTTAGATTTTCTTGAAAATTCATTGCAAATAGTTAATTTCATCAATATTTTATGAAATATCTAGCAAGAAATAAAATAGTCATTAATGGTAAAAATAAAATTTTATTATACGTATTGAAGTTTTTTTCAAATTTCACTCTATATTATTTGCATTTATTAATATTATAATTGTCAATATTTATATGATTCGTTTTATACAAAATATTTCAACATAAAATTTTTAAATTCAACAAAATTAAATAAGTAAGTTACTAAAAAAATGAAAAATAATACATTAATTTTGATTATTTAAAAATATATGGAAATTTTTGCAGAAGCATAATTGAATAGAACATATACGGTTAGTTTATAATACGTATAAATGAATAATGTAAATAGCATTATTAAAGAAATTAGTAAATGGATATTAAAAATTACTCTAAAATCTTCAGATTGTGAGATTGAGTGTAAACTAGTTGAGAAATTTTATATTAAAAATTACTTATTACGAAATGGTGATTCTGTTTTCACATAATTGATTTTGTTCCTACTCAATATTCATTGCTTTGATGGCGATTGAAAATTATACATGTTATTGCGAATGGTATTCCTATGAGTGATTAAATATTCATAATAGCCTTTATATTATTAAAAAAGTGATATATTAAATTCTTGAATAATAAAAAATTTTGCCTTATATAAAATTGTTTGATCAAGTGTATCAATAAATAATTTTAAAATGTTCAAAAATCAAATAATTTTCTTTTTCGTTTTTTAATAATGATATATTTATATTTATTAATCGCTGAGATTGATAACAAAAATTATTTTTTAATCCGCATAAAATGATTTATTTGCTGAAAATAGATATGGAATTATTATTATTAATCTTTGGTAATAATACTCATTCAATTAAATTCGACCAAACATTCGTGACTTCTGAAACGAAGTTGGTTTTGCTGCATTATAATTGCTTCGACTAAATGCTTCCCAGAAATATCCATAATTTTAAAGGTAGAGAACATAAGAATATCAGTTATGTTAGATTATAGTTTTATCGTAAGCTGTAGAGTATATAATCTATATTCCAAGTAATTGGTTATGTAGTTATAAAATACACACGCTATTTAAAAAAATCAGTGTGTATTGCTCACAATAGTAGCATTAGCAGAGTTTGAAACTAATTTTTCAATCTCTGAGACAGCATCAGCATCAGCAGTAGCAACAGCAGCTCAATTTGGTTCGCGGGATTTTTGGTGTACATATACGAATATATGTAGTTGTGGGATTTTCAACAAAGAACCTCGGACAGTTGCGCTTCATAGTTGGCAGTCACCTCGCAATATTTCAGTCACCGGATACACACTCGCCCTATGAACTTGTAGATGAGTGTTTAGCGATTCGTGTGAATATCGGAACAAACGATGTCGTGCGGAAGTTATGCAGTCAATTTGAATTCAGTCGGGAGATTTAGCTATTGGTTTGCACGAGCAGGTCAGTTAATGGTGATTGGAGACTGTGACCTGTTCATCGAATGCTACTGACAGTATTTGCAATTTGCACGATCTTATAACTACTTATTTAATTAATTATTAATATAAAAGTAATTATAACTTCAATTTTTTAACTTTTAGATTTTTATTTTAAAGTTACAGAGATTGTAAGTGTGTACATGTAAAATAAAGTTTTGCTGCTAATGTTTGTAAAGAATGTTTGATTACGTAGACGATTTAAAATGTACGTGGTTTATTTCCCTTTAAATTTTGCAAATGAAATATTTATAGCAATAATGTTTAGTTTTATCTGGAAAATATTACTATTATTAAATTATTTAAAAAAAAGTATCAAACAAAATTCTTAAATAATTGGTTATAATTAGATTATTTATTTTATCCTTGCCTTAATAAATATTTAACGAATAATTAGTAATAAATCTCTTTAATTTATATATATGTTAAAATATTTAGAAACAATTATTAATTTGATTAAGAATTTTAGATTTTTATGCATTTATTATATACACATATTATTATTAAAAAAAGTGTGTGTATATATAATCGAACGTTAAAAGTTTAAGCTAAAAAAAAACAAAATAAATAAATACAAAAATTTTAATTAAAACATTGGAAATTAAAAAGTATTAATACTTTGGAAATAAAGACAATTATACAAGACTGTTAATAAATTATACCATAGACGCACTGCGACAAAACTGGTTCAGTATATATATATCGGTTTTGATAAATTCACCTAATTGTATTAGCTTATACCAAGTCGTTAGATGAACTTGTTTTCATGCACCAAATGAGTTTTTTCTTCACCTAAATTAAACACAATAATATAGAGAACAGGATAAAATGATAAATTATGCTAGACGATAAATTACGGAAAGAAAGATAGGTAAAGCTATTGATTGATTAAGCTTTATTATGCAAAAATATATTTAAAAAAAGTAATTCTTTTTACTGTAAGATAATGTGAATTTACTTCTCAATATATTTTGAATAATTCACGATTATTCAAATTTAGCTTTTAATAAAATGACCTACACTAATCTTTATACTAAAATGAAATTCCAAAATGTAAATTAAGACTATTTACCTTTACGTCCTTAATCTATGTATAAAGTTGAAATTAAGTCAATTGTAAGTTGAAATTTAAATCCAATGAAACGAATAACTTTTTAGAATTTAAGAGTTTGAATTCGTGATATATAATAATAAAAATGATATTATTTGTTATAAATAATTTCATTTTCTTTATCTTGGTAATTTAGAAACTTTCGACTAATAATATCAAGTAATATTGGAGAGATAATCTTGATTTTTAATCCCGTTGAAACTTAAATATAAACTTCGTATATGGATGCACTTATAATTACAATAAAAATTTTCTGTTTTCTTAATTTCATATTTAATTGAAATTTATAATTGTGGCAAAACATAGAAATGGTAAGGTTTATTTATTATTTAAAATTTTTGAGAATTCTGTTGACATAAAAAAGAAAACGACCATCAACTCATTAGTATACAGTTATTTCATCATTTATTGTAAGTTATTCACTGATAACATTATTATGATTCAATAGTTATCTCTTTCTTATAATAGTAGGTTATATTAGAATTTGATTTTTCGTTATTTTCTAAATTATCTATTTAACTATAGCAGAAATATCGATATTAACACATAATAAGTAGATAAAAGAAAAGTAAGAACATATAAAGTACAGGTGATAAAGACGGTAACTGGAGCACGCATTTGAAGGATCAATATAAAGGCACGTTTGGATGAACATGTGTCCTCTACATATAAGAAAAAATGATACACCTAAGGTGTCAAAGTCACGTCGTCGATAATCATTCAAAATTAGACTTCATTTTGCTATTATGGCTAAAAGTCATCAAATAATATATTATACGTGAATACCCATGTGCATAATTAGTAATAATTATCCAGTAAAATCGGTACGTACGAAAATACATGGTCCCGCATATAAAGATGCAAATACCCACATAACTATACATATGCATGCATACGTGCGTAAATGTACGTGTCAACTACAGTGCACTAAATATTGCGAGATACGGTCATCGTAATTATGTCAGTACATGCAGATGTACAGTGTAGTTTGAAGGTCGCTGTAACTACCTAGTAATAATACGATTAATTGCTTTTGTACTGCTTAGAAGTTTACAGCGAATTCTCATTACACATATGTGACTCATTCTATTCCCTTACAATATTTATTGGTAGATACAATTTATGCCTTACGCATATTTTGGATTTGCATACTAGGAGTTGAAAATCTATCATATAACTTTATAAATATTTGTTCTTGTTTTAAAGTTCAGATATTATAAATTAATAATCAGAAATAGCATAAAAAATCCATAAAAAAATGATCAATTCTTATTTTCTTATCATATTTTAAAATAAAATTAATTTATTTAAATTTTGGCAAAATATACAATATTTTATTTTCTTGTATATTTATTCATAGTTAGATCAAAGTGATATCGTTAATGTGTCTTCGTTACTTCGGTAGCATGTATATACACAAAATCAACATTGAAATGGACATAAATAGAAAGCTATGTGGTAATTTGCATATCTATATTGGAATTGATTTTTTACAACCGAGAACCCTAAATTTGTATGTATTTCCATCTAGATATAGACAGACGTACATACCTTTGACATCTTATTTAAAATTAATTTTCATTATTGTGAACATTTTTTAAAATATATATATACAGCTAAAAAATCGAAATCTTTTGTATCAATTTAAGCTACTTTTTTTATTAACGTAGTCAAACAACTTTCGAAGAAGTTTATAAAGTTCTAAAAATATTATTATTTTGGTCATTTAAAAATAAATATCTTAAAATATTAAAGTATTAGGTGCTTAAAAAGTTTTCTCTCAAACATTAAATAAATACTAAATCATATTAAAGTCTTATAATTATGGAATTAAATGAATTTCTGCAAGAAAAACTGCTTTATTTAAATTTTTTGTTTTCTAAATGTAATAAAAAATATAGACACTGCAGCTAAAGAATTATTCGGAAATACTATTAGTCCTACATTTTATAATTTTAATCAACGTTTAGGATATTTTATACCACTATAAGCTATTTTTGTCAACTTCATTAGAGAAAAACTACAGTGTCAGAAAAATTAATAGTGGTATTCGTTTATGTTGTCATAAAAGCAACGCGAAATCGATAGTAGCGACTCTCACAAGGTTTTTGTTTTCCAGGTAATGTTTACGATCATCCCCGCAGATTTATATAGCCGTAAAAGTCTATATAACCAATCTTCGAAATTGCAAAATTTAGTGGGTATCGGAAAAAAGATGACAATTCCTTAAAACTGGCTACAAGAACGGAGGAGGCTAACGGTCCCGGGTATTTGCCTCGCTTATAGCCTGCGAAGGCCCTGAACTGGAGCGAGGTTCATTGTCTGTGACCTTAGCTCTGGCTGGGCTCGGGGAGAATGAAGCTTATTCATAAATGCAGGCCTCGATTGTTAACTGGCTCGCGACATGCAAGCACCAGTCAATGTCTGCGCGCGCGCGTGCAGACCTTCACGGCTGTCGCGTCGCGCCGTACCGCCTGGCTGACTGAACGATGACTACTTCCCCTTACCCTTTGCACACGCGTTTGTCCTTGAGACTAGCCGATGATCGTTATCAACTCTATGCTATTGACGTATTTTGCAACGTTTCTTCTTTTTTACAATAGATCCTTCAGATTTTTAAGCTCGACTAAACATTTTTCCCGGGTCTTTTCTCTTTTTAAGGAGTTGGGTATTACAACGCGCTTTGACATGTTTGAATTTGATCGTTGACGTTTTTTCCCGTAAAATTGCCAGAAAAATATTTATACACCATATTTAAACACTACTTTGAATTTTAGTCTTGTGCTCGTAGCTGAGAGTCTTTTGTACTTCACCTTTTTTCAAACTAAAGAAAAAACTACCCGTTATTGACTTTCATGCTCTATTCTAGATTAAAAAAAGCTTTTATATTTTTATAATAATTACTTTATAGTAAATTTGAATATCATTAAATATTTTTATACATTTATTATTTAAATTATTTTTATATCTATTATCTATATACAATATTTTTACGTTAAAAATATAAAGACTTTGCAAATAATAAAGTGTAAGTAAAAAGGTAGTGTTAGTTACAAGTATATTACAGAATCATGTAATATTAAAGAATTGCACATATTAAATATTTTATTTTATAATTATTTTTATTGTTGTTATAACATTTTACATAAGTGATTATTGCTATTTAAAAATATTTATCATTTTTCATTTGTAACTAGTACCAATTTCAATTTATCCAATATTTATATTTAAATTTAATAATTTTTTCTGTTTTCTGTGTAGTTACGTATTTTCCACTTAGTGTCAAATATTTTCTGACTATACGCATATTTTTTCCCCTCATATTACTTATTTATTACGAATATCTAACATTTGAATGGTTATTAATGGATTTTATTTCCTCCAAAGTTGATTTTTACCTAGACATTGAACATAGACAAAAACTAGAAAAATTTCCAAAGATATTCTAATAATAAATATATTTTCATATTCTAAACTTAAAATTAGTTCCATTTTATTGATAATAAATATAGATATTACTATAAAAAATACGTTAAATTCTAAGGAATCACATTTGATAATAAGTAAAATTAATAATCTATCGCTACTAATTAACGATGCGGTTAAAACTTTAGATTTCAAAAATACAATCAAATAAGGAAAACATTTAATATATACATTTTAAATTAGAAATATTTTTTTTTTGATTCTCTAATGATTTAATAATACTTTGAAAAAGTCAGAGAATTTATAATCGAATGAAATATATGTTTTTATAGTCAATTAAAAATACAAAGAAAGTAGGTGATTGAAATTTTTTAACATTTAAAAAGATAAAAATCTAAATAAAACAAGAATTATTATTCGTGAGTATTTTTTGTGTGAATAATGAATGACCTAATAATAACTAGTTTTTAATACAACATTTAAAATAATATTTATTCACAATACATGAATTTATTTAGTTTCGTATTATTAAAGTTGTTTTAGATTAACCATGTAAAAATTGGATTTATAATTTATATATATATTGCAACAGCATAAATATATTTTCATTATTGTAAATTTTATTCTTGTATAAAACGATCATTTTATGTCAAAAAAGGCATTTCATTATTATTTTAAAACTATGACAAGATCTTAATGCACTAAATGCTGCTTTAATTTAAATGAAGATAATAGAAAAATGCATAATATTTTAAGTAGAGCAAGGATACTTGATGTGTATAAAGTAGTTAAATAACACTTCCTTACTAAATTAAATTCTTTATTGTAGCATAGCAAATACTGAAACTTTTATTATTTTACTTTCATAGTTCATTTGCAATTCCTCATTTTGCAAGAATGAAAAACGATAATCCTATGTTTAATATTAAGTTTACTATTAAAAAAATTTCTTAATTGAATGTGACTAGATTTTGAACTATTGTATTTGATTTTAATAGAATATTTAAATAATTTTAAGCCCTCAGTAAATTCTAATATAAAAAGTATAACGAAAATAAGATGAGGTAGAAGAAGAGGAAGATAGCGAGAAAGTAAATAAAAAAATATAGATATATAGATTAATAATTGGATCAAAAAAAAGAAATGAGAAAAAAGTAAACAGTCAAAAGCTTATGTAGCTAAACGAATGAACAGGGGTTAATGGTGGGCATGATCACAAAGTATAATCTATTCTTAAAAATTACCCCTTCTATTGGATTACTTAAAACTCAAATTAATGATTAGTTATTTCTTATTTGGTAAATATTTAATAATTATATCTTTTTTATCTGTCTTCTTGTATATTATAACGTATTTTCATCTCAGGAGAAATTCACGTACAAACTCGACCCAGTGCCTTCGTTCAATGTCAGTAAGCTTTATAAATAAGTCGACTAATCTTGCTGAAAGCACTTTCAGCGCATAGATATAGAAGTCTCAAGACATTAGTTAATACATATATATATTCTTTATTTCTATAGTGACCATAATATTTTTTAAAATAATAGTTGTTAAGATTTAACTAGCTTTGATATTTTTCATATTGGAGTTCATAAAGTAAAGGAGAATAGAAGGAAAATTTGGTAGACAATTAATGATTAAATATGAAATGACCGTACTATATATGTATGTGTATATATATAAATTTGTATTTATAAAAGTTATAAATGTTCCTATTAAATGTAAATTATAGATTAACATTTATACGCTAGTATACGTTTATCGAGATGTACTTATATATTTTTTTAAAGAATATTCAATTTAAATGGTTTCATTCTATTTTCAAATTACTATTTTTTATGTATCAGTTGTATATTATAGTTATTAGTATATTATTAGGATATATTAAAAAAAAATGTTCATTTTTAAATATAGACTATTTTTATAACTTACATAAGATTATTAAAGCAAATTAAAGATAATATAATATTCGTTTTCTACTTTTTTTAAATTTTTTTTACACGAGTGAATAAAATAATGTAAACATTATATAGGCTACAATTTTGAGTATTTAAAATTTATTGACAAAAAGAAATCTTTAACAAGTAGTAACGTGTACTGCTTACTACTAAATAATCAACTATTGTGCCTTCTAAATAAATTCAGATTTCATATTATATTCTATCTAAACAATGCCATTAAGTTATTGTTTGTTTTGCGAGTGAGAAGGATGAAAGACTGAATGCAGTTAGTAGGTTTCAACGTAAGATTTTCATGTATAAACATCTTCATGGACATTTCAAAATCTCATTTTACGAACTTTGAAAATTCCAAATTTAAAATGGCACGCTTCCTGGCAGCTTCATCATTTCCTGGATGCACGAAAATGGATTTCCGCAATATGCTTGCCCGCAGGGTCGATCGTCAAATTAAATCTCGAACGGGGTAAAGCGAAAGAGCGAAGCTGAAGAAGGTCGCTGGTTCAAAATTTGTTCGGAGGTGTTCACATTAGCCAACGCTTCATTTCATCTTCCTTTCGCGGAGTCCTCAGATGTAAATGTTTACACGTATATATACTTTGTGTGCTAAAATCAATGTTAAAAGTCGTTAGAAAAAACATAAATATTTTATTTAAAAACATCATAAATTACACGAATCCTAATTTACTTCTAAGAATTACTATTTATTTTTTTACTTAAAAATTGATAGCCAGACAAGAAATGTATGTAAGAATAAAATTCTTAAAAGTTCTGCATACGATGATATATAATATTTTGTTAGGCATATGTATTGTTTAATTTTTTAATTTTAATTTTTAATTTGTTTAATTTTTCCAATTTTCATTTCAAATATTTTAATACAAAATAAATTTAATTATTCCGTAAAATATAATTTAAAAATTATATAAAATTAAAATATTTTCGAACGTACTTTTCATTACCATTTTCTCCAACTTTTAAAACATTAAACTATATATAATTAATAAATAAAAAGTTTATGTAAAAATAAGAATGATATTGAATTCAGAAATTGAAATTTTACTGTATGCCAGAGTAATGTCAGAATAATATATTGATTTTTATATTACTATGGTTTTTGAAATATTCTCACTTGATTATTATTTTATTGCAATTAATTAATCATAAATTATTTCAATTTTTTTTAGAAAAAATTGAATTATTAAACTTAAATTTTCTATTAACATAATTCAATAGTACTAACAAAAATATTTAAGATAAATAAAATAAAGTATTATAAAATAAATAAAAAACATAGCATTACAATTTTTTTAAATTACATATGTTTCATAATTTTTATACAACTATTTATTTTATTATATTTAGTATTTAAATGATAGATTAACTCCACGAAAATACTTTTCATTGTATAAAACCGATAATTTAAGTTGTACAAAATAACATATTTAAAGTATTATATAGATGTTTTTAAAAAATAATTATTATTTATTTTTATTATAAACATTTTAAATTAGAAATAGACATTTAGATAATATATGTAAAAGTGCCAATAACGATACTTTGTTATCCTCAAAAATGATTCATTTGTATTTTATAAAAATAAGAAATTACGAAAATATTCAAAAGATAACTAGAGAATGTGAAGCATAAATATGTACTAATATCTTGGTTAGTAAAAGAAATGACTTTTACCATATTCATAGTTCGCATTCGAGTTTCCTCTTACAATATAAAGCAATTCAAAGACATATGTATCTATGCATACCAACCCTTTTCCCTATTTTCAATATTTAAAAAATTTTCTTTTTCAACAATAAGATTGAATTGATGAATATTGATCGACAAGAAAAGAAAATAATATTATAGAATGTAATGAAGAATCATTGTTGTTTAAGTGGTATGTAAAGTTTTATTTGAAACCATTGTTTACTATTCATATTTTAAAATGTTCAACTAAAAACTATCTAAGAATGTCAAAAAAGAATCTTAAAAAAAATAAATTAAAAAATAGTATTACTACTAAAAATATTATTAGTTATAAAAGAAAAATTTAACTTATTAATTCTAACAAATAAGTTTTTATGAATATTAGGTTATAAAGTCAATTAATTTTTATACTTACATTTTCAATTGAAAATTAAACTAGAAGCAGATATTCTATATTTTTAATCGCAGAAATAAGCTTGACATTATTTTCGTACAAAATATATCAACATTATATTCAGCCTTATCTTTAACTTATTTATATTTTAAAAATAGAAATTTTTAGAATATAACGTAGAAAACCTTGAATATGACATCTAAATGTATGATTAAATTTTTGACAACAAAATGTTTTTCTGATTATACATTGATTTATTTAAGTTGTATTTTGTATATTATCATATTTTAAAAGAATTTTTTTAATAATCTATTAATTGCAATAGAAATTGTAACTTTACTTCTAGGTTAAATATTAATAATACAATTGTATTTCATTTTTACATATGGCTTTAGAAAATTAATCAATAGTGTTGAAGTTCCTAAGATAGATTTGTAATCATTTCGATATTAAAAATTTTTAGAACTATTTTTAAATTATATGAAAATAATTTTTAAATAAGCTATAAATGTATTATTAAAATATTTTATAATATAGAATAAGTAGATGTATAAATTTTTACGTTATTGGCCATTTAAAATATTAATAAAAAGTAGTTATAATTATAATAATTATAATTAATCTAATATTTTCAATCAATGATGATATTTTTTTATTTATAAAACTTATAATTATATACTTATAATTAATATTAAAATAATATAATATTGAGAACATAAAGATATTTATCAATTATGAATTCTCAATGTTTACGTATACTTTACAGAGATTGTGTACGTAAATTTGTGTTTTCGTAGTAATTTACCTTCATAATATTTTATTCGAAAAATTTATTTCTTTATTTATACAGCTTATTTAGGTAATTCAATATAGGCTTATAAAATTTTCACATATTTCTCATCGAGTATTAGAATATAATTATTTTTATAATTAACCTTTAAATCTAAATATTAAAACTTTACTTTATAGATTTATGACTAATTGTAATTAGCTATGGTAGAATATAAAAAATAATAATATATTATCTATAGAATTATTGTTTATATATAGATTACATTTATTTTCAAGATATTAAATAATACACACGCGCAAGCACAAGACTATCGCACCATCACCTCGAGAAAATAAATAAGGTGGTATCAACCGAGATAGAAAATAAATAATAAATATATATGTATATGTATATCAAAATTGTACATGATAAAATACTTTAACTCTAGTTTATTAATTAATATATTTTTTAACTTATACTTATATATAAAGGCTAAAGTATATCAAGTTATGATTAGACTTTTATTTTTATCTTTTAAAAAATTATATTAATAAAATATAATTTGTAAGAAGCACTTAATCTTTTTAAGATACTAATACACTATTTAATGATTATATTCTATCGATGTGAAGATTTGAAAAATACCTTTTTTATTATTACTTTTGGATATTTAATAAAATGTAAATATTATATAATAAAAATATTTAAAAGTGTACAACGTTAAATACAACTGTAAAAAAATAAATTTTTTAAGTTCGGTTACTTTTGAAAAATTAAATTGTTATTAAATTTTTGTTCAATATGAAACTGTAATGGCTGATGAATATGTAATGCAAAACAGTTCTTAAAGAATATATCTGTTTGGGTGAAATAAAGTTTATAAATATTTTCGTAGTTTTGAATCATCATTTGTATTAAGAGAAAATGTAACAGAATGTTTAAAAGTATAATAGACAAAGAAACAAAAAATATAAAAAATTCTGTTCTTAATTTAAATTGCCGATTTATTGACACTGCTCGTTTTGTGAAATTATGACGACATTAACTAAAGCAGGAACTACTCGGACTCCATTCGTTCGTCCGTTCAACTCTTCTCTCTAAGAGTCTTCTCAATTATTTCTTCCATCAGTCTACTAGCCTAATAGTAGGGAGATCACCCTAATACTAATTGATTGTAACTCTTATATTAATTCTTGTAACTCAATTTCATAGCCACGATAAAAAGAGAGAGAGAAGAAAGTAATGATATAAATAGGGAGAAACCAGTGAGAGAGAATGAGAAAATAGAGTGAAAGACGAGTTTTCATTGATACTGAATTTCAAAAATGTACAATTCTGTGAATCTCTAGTGACTGCTTCCAATTGATAGGTTCTGCTGTATAGAAGTTTAAAATATATTATCTAAAACAAAGAAAAATATTTGTAAAGAGTGCGTTTAAAAGTAGAAGTCTGTTTTTTGAAATATTTAGGTAAAAATTTATAGTGTTTTTGAACTATATTTCAATTCTTTATCGTCAAATTTTATAATTCGTAGTATTATTTAATTCATTCTTATTGCTAATATTTCAAAAATCGTTTTTTATAATAATATAATATAATAATTATAAATAAAACATATTTAATAATTGATATGATAAATTTGTCTTAAAATATTTTTACATAGAATGTAATGCAAAAGCAAGTGAATCAATATTTATGATTTTATGTATAAAATCATTTGATATAAAAGGCTATTTAGAATAATTTATTTATAGTTAAAATTATTTTTTAATTTAAGTTATTTTATCTCAGTAAATTATGAAATATATATTCTATCAGTTATAAATAATATTATAAATAATCATTTATTTTATCGGTTATAAAGTTATTTAAACTTCAAATTCTTTAAATTTAATAAATGCTAGCAAATTTTTTTTATTATAAATTTTTATTAAATTAAATTCATTTATTTTATAAAATTTAATATTTTCTGCACTAAAAACTAGAAATTTATAAAAATTTTAATCTTATTTATAATTTTGCAGTGATACTTTAAATTTATATGTTCTTTGTATAGAAATTGATAATTCTAATAAGAAGGTACAGATATCAAATTAAATATTTTTTTAATGTGCAATAAAATACTATTTGAAATATACAATAGAATCTAATTAAAAGTTGTGAAAAAATTTAGATAGTTACAATTATTATTCAATATAGAGTGTAGATAAAGTATTCTGTGTATAACATAATTAATGAACTTACCTAGTTAATATTTATAAAAATTATTGTAATGTATATTACAAATATTTACGAAGTCATTATCTTTGAATAGATTTAGATTTAAAATGTAAAAGTTATATTAATATACTGCTTCATATTCTATTTTTAATCAGAAATAATTATTAATATTTAAAATTTAGATTTTATAAGATAATTGTATGTATAAGACATAATAAAAAATTATAAATTACATAATTTTGTAATAGGTACAATTTAAAACAAAAGACATAAAAGTAAATAATTTATATTTCTTATTCATTTTTTTATTTTTTTTTATCAATAAATATTATTATATTAATTTTTTCGAAGGTGTTAGAATAATATACCATTTATATATGAAATTAAAATATTACATTAGTTTTTGTTGATTTTATTTTATTCAATACTACTTTAAAGCCGGTGTATACGGTGGGATTATAAAATACATTAAAGTAATCTAATAAGGAAAAGTGATGTAATATATAATGTATAAAATTTTATACCATATTCAATTAAATAAGTATTTGGTATTAGAAAAGTAGAGAATGATGAAAATATTACTCAAAGACATTTTTCAAGCAGATACCAAAATTGTATCGATTGTTTTTTCACTGCAATAACAATTAAAGTTATTTGTAAGCTATAATTGATATAAAAGTTTTATTTTTCAAATGAAACCTCCGTAATCGGCTTTGAATTAAAGATGAAATTTTTTCAACAGAATTAGATATCAAATAGTCAAAATATTATTACTAAAAAGAAATTGAAAATATTTTAATAAAATTAAAAATTTTTTATGTATATATATATATATATATATATATACACGTATATAATTAAAATATGTATCATAGTCCTTTGCCAATACGTAACGGAATCATGAATATTAAATAAGAATAACCTGTAATCATAATTATATAACTCAGAGTACAAATTGTGATGAATCAGCAATGATACAAGTCACTTGATATAACTTCATATATATAACCTTCGAGATTCTTGTATTATTTCCTCAATGAAGCCTATATAGTCTTTGAATTCTTTGTTACGCGATAAAAGAGACAACGAAATCCTACAAGCACTCGCTCTCGATATCAAAACAGGTACGCAGTTGCGCACAGTAAACCCTTTGAAACCCCGCGTTGCCCACTCGCTAGCATGCAAATCTTTCCTTTCTCTTGTTATTTTTAATGCACCCTCGCCCTCGTCACGCATTATGAAGGCGAAAATCGTAACAAACTAGCAAGTAAAAGTACGTCGATTTTATGCTTTGTGGAGGTTATTTGCCGTGTTTGACAACTATTATTCTAAATAACTATCTAGATAACTATCATGCTATATGCAATTACAGAAAACACTACAAACAATTGATCAGAGCAGTATATTTGTTGTGTTACATTTCAATAGATGATTGATTCATTTTTTTGTTTAGGAAATATGATTCATTAGAGTGCATGACTTTTTTTATTGTTTCGATCAAGGAATTACATATAAACATTGAGCTATATAAACGAATATCTTGTACATTGTTTGTATTATAATTATCTTCATTCAAATCTTATCAGTATATGAAGATATCTTCTTCTTATTTTGTATTAAATTCCTTTAGAACAATTTTTATGACCTACTACTTCCTTTCGATATTTGATAGATGGTAAACTTATCTAGGTACCAAAAATAACTGTACATGCAATTTCGTTTAACTGAAAATAAATTTAATTACTTATGTAGAAATTATCTTGCAAGTTATTTTAATAAATGAATGTATCGATTAAGTGATTGAGCAGAAAATACACCAAAGCTTATAATTTAGTGTACTGAACTTTTAATGTACTTTTTTCAACTTCATTTAATTAAAAATATACTCATACGCAGTATTAAGATATATTTTTCATGGAAATTAATATTGTCTATATTTTTTATATTTTATTTTCATTCTAAGGTGAAAACATCAATTAATATTTAATATAAAATTACTGCTACTAATAATTCATTAATAATTGTGTATAAAATTTAAAATGTTCAGAATTTAAATATAAAAAATATCATCGAACAATATAAAAATATATTATTCGTTAGAGTCAAAGTATTGAATTTGTAGTATTATAAATACTTGCAATTTCCTCCAAGATTTTTATAATTTATTATAATAAAATTATGCGTATTGCCTTTTTTCATTTATTCAATTATGTTATTCATTTACATCTTAATCAATTTAGTGAAGAATAAAAATTATATCAATAATGTATTTTTATGAAATATTTATAAAAATTAAACAAATTGTATAAGTGCATGTCCTGAGGATTCAAATGAAAATTTTATTCAATTGTATGTAACTTTTTTCATATACATTTAAATAATTGCTTCAAAATTGAAATCTATAGTTCAAATATATAAAAAACCAGTATTGCTATTTATTGAAATAGACTTTTTTTAGAAATTTCATTAAATAAAGTAATCGTAAAAGATTTTAATTAAGTAATTCGTTAGAAAAGAAAAAAATATTTTTCTATCAGTATGTAAAAGCAATCCTGTTTTCTATATTTAATAGAAACTGAGCTTATAATTAATTTATCGTCCTCACCAATTCACATATACCCTATACATCCTTTATTGATAATGATCCCGAAAATATGCATTTAAAATTATCCACCTCCTCACCAGTCAGTTCAAGGCGTCATTCACATAAATACAGGAACCTTTATATATGTTCTCTTTATGCATACAGACCAAGCCTGTCACACAGTTTGATCGATGCACGTCTGTACGAGCTACACACGCGCGCATACACAAACACACACACACACACACACACACACACACACATGAACGTGACTACGGATTCAAGCGCGAAATTACACATACGAGCGACCGCCGGCGTCGTCTTCGTCATCCTCATCTGCAGAAACATCGTCACACGTGCCTATCGTCGCCCCCTTCTCGGTGCCTCGGTTGCTTCTCCGTCTACGCACACAAAGGTGGTGTGCGCCACATGTATAGGCCTTGGTTGCGAAGGTACACGCGCGGAGGAGACGAGGGTTCGCTCGTACCGGGCTTCCGCGTAGGCACAAGGGAGAGGGGGAGACCGGGCGATATAACGACCCTCCGCCAGGGCGGTATCGGTGGGAGCGTCGAGCGAGCGCAGCCCCGTGTCGTCGTCGGCACAGGTGAGCGAGAAAAGGAAAGACAGAAAGAGGCGTGCGCGTCGGTGCCTGGCTGCCTGCCGCCAGCCCGACCGAAAGCACTTGTCTGCCTTGGCTCTGTCTCGCCGGTCAAGTCGCTCACGTTCGTTCCGGCCGCGACGCGGATGTGCCAAGTGCGAATATTGCTTATTAGAGCCTCATTAGGACGGACACTTGTTGTCGAACGCTCTCGTAGAGAGCCGAACGCGAGCCGGTGGAGAGGGGAAGGCCCGAACAAGACCTAAGGAGATACGGACGAGTACGGGCGGACAGGTGAAGTCCGCAGTTGTCGCGCGAAACACGCGCACGTTATTCTTGCTTGAGACTTACTTGTCATTTCGTCCGAGTGAACTTTTCTTCTTTCTTCGCGTATCTGCTTAGAGTGAGTTCTTCGGTATTTTCGTTTTTCTGGTATTTGTTACCATATCTACGGGTGCACTCAACACGTTTACCTTATTTTTTTTTTTGGATCTTTGAAGAATTACCTTGAGGACCTGTCCTTAAATTCTATTTCAGTTGTGATTTTAACAGTTTATTTAAAAAAGTGTACGTTTTATTTCTTGTACATTCCCAAAATTCATTTGCATTGATAATCAGATATTTTCATCAATTATTTATAATTCTGCATAAAACTTATTGAGGAATATATTTTAAATATGCAAAATAAAGTTTTCCTTTTGATAAAAATTAATTTTAAGGGATTCATTGGTGAATTATTGATTTTTTGTTAATATAATTTTATTTAAATTACTTGAATAATTAGTAAAAATTTTTAAAGAAGAAATATTTAATTTTTAATTTTAAATCACAGCAAAGTCAGAATTAATTTTTGGTTTTCATATAATTTAACAACTTGAAGAATATTGAGATGTTAAAGCTAAAAATACATAGTACTAAAACTTAGATCAATTAAAACAAGTAATTAGCTATATAATTGATGATTACATGGTCTTCAATCTTTTCAATTACAAAAAGAAAAGATTAGTCATTGATAAATTGTATAATAAATTGTTTTCATGAAATTGCGACTTATACAATTTAACAATGTCATTCAATATATAACTCGACACCGGAACCGTAAATACTATACACTAGAATTCACGATTTCCATCTGTACGGTTGACTTACAAAATCAATTCTCGTTCAGTTACGCTTAACTTTTTCAACTTTTTACATAAGAGTTGAACATATTTATACTACTTTTGCAAGCGTTTATTTTTTCGCTCAAGACTACCATACTTGGTTTACAGTTTAATGATTACAGTTTCCATATGTCTTTACTATCGGGTTTCACATAACAATTTTTTATTTACTATATTCTGATTCTCATTATTTAAGTTACTCTCTAACTTTCTTACTTTCAATCAATTCTCCAATTTTAATTGAAGTTCATAAGTTTCAAGATTATCGTAACAGAAATTTTCACTTTAATAATCTATCTTCAGATACTGCTGTTATACTCTAGATATTGATATAAGTATTTTTTAAGAATACTTTCATAATCTAAATAAAATGTTTTGGCATTTTTCACGCTTAATTGATGATTTTATTTGAAAATAAAGACTTAGCTTTCAAATTATGAAAAATTAAAATAAATTTTTGCTTGCTTATTTGTTTAATATGTAAAATACATATTATTTTTCAATTACTTGAATTAAAATAAAATATAATATAAAATTTTAATACTGAGTTAAATAATGTATTTATAAAATAATATATTTTTTTAGAATTTAAAAATTAATTGAAATTTATAGACAGACAATCTATTGAGTTCAAGCAAAAATATCGTTTGAGGATAAATAAGTTTTCCAATGATTTAAATTTTTCTAATCATCAATTAAAAAATATTCTTATAGTAAATTTATATCTTTATTTTTTAAAGAAATTGATAATAGTTAAAGTATTTAATAATTTTTTGTTATAAATTGTTTACGAAAATTCTCAAAAAGTTTTTCGTATAAAAATGAAAATAAGATGTAACCGTACTATTTATCTATATAGTATAAACAACTATGAAGAGTCATTTTAATGAATTTACTAAAATGGTTTAATTATATTGAGAATACAAAATAAGTTTCATCAAAATCATTTTAATATATATTTTACTACTATCGTTCATAATATTCAAGAGAATTGCAAGCTTGGGAATTAGTGTTTGATGTGACGACTTGTGTAGACTTATAAATCTTCTTTAACAGTTTCACAAGCTGTCCAATGATTGCCAGTAAATATTTGAGAATAACACACCAATACCTCTTGTGATTGCTTATGCTGTACCTAAAAATTTTACTTCTGTACTTGGGAAGAATTTTTCATAGAAAGTTCTTTAAAATAGAAGAAACAATATGTAATTTAATTTAACAAAGCAAATGTTTATTTGTTTTACATTTCTTACTCAAAATGCGAATAATTAATAAACCTTTAAAAAATTTATCGAGTATTTTTAACCTTGAAAAAAGTCATCAAAATTCTATTTAAATTTTGTTAAATATTTAGTATTCAAACTAATAAAAAATATCCCACATCTTAAATATTATGATGGATAAAATTACTCGATAAAATATTTGACTTTAACTCTTCAATCGATAATTTTAATAATATTGATGTTGATAAGACAATAAAACTTATTGAACAGTATATGATTAATTTTCTTTTAAAAACTCTTTTGAAATTCCAACTAATGTATAACTTGATAAGCCAAACTTCGATTTACACAAACATCAATTAGTAAAATGTAAACGTTAATTACTTAGAAATGTTATTTTAAAGTTTGAAATTTTCAAGTACGAAATTTCACTTGGTTAAATATTTTCTTTCTAAATTTTTATTTCTATAATGAATAAAAAAAGAATCAAATGTTTAATAAAAAGGAAGCTCTGACGTTGAAAAGTTAAAAATCACAAAGAAAAAATTATCGTTATCGCGATTCATTGTGTGAAATAATCAGAACAACTTTGAGCGACTGATCGTGCATAATTAAAAGCTCTCTTGCTTATGAATTTGGCTAATCAAGTTTAGCTCATTAGGTTTTCCGATGTAAGAAATTAACGGGAAGAAAAATGAAAGATTGTTTCCATGTACAACAGATATATTTTCCCCAGGAGAAAACGAATGTTCCAACGCCTCTATTTGACTCTACCCCTTCTACCCTCTCCCACATTCAGAGATTTACGTCTCTTCCGTTCAATCGGCTAGTCGATTAACGGGCGCTTGATTCACGTCTCCAGTTCAACGAGACGCGCGGGCTACGTACATGCGCAACGGTAGCGCCGCTCGAATCGGACATTAGTAATTTCGATGCTGCGAGTCACAGCGGCGCGAGAAAATGCGGCGCACTCTGTTGCCCGAGGATATGGAGTCACCGTTGACGCTACCTGTGCCACTCCTGCGAGCATCGACCGAGCTTGAAGAGGGACAGATATAAAAAGCGCGAGTGCAAGTGCGAGGAGTATATTAACGCGACACTAACATCATCGTGCGTCCCAGTGCCTGTACGTACGTGCGTGCGCCACCACGCAAGGGGAGCTGAGGTTAAAACACCGAGATGAGTAACTCGGGGGCAATACCGTTGTTACCGGCGAAGAAAGGCCAGATCGTCGAGGGGCTAGGCAAGTATATACGGCTTTGTAAATGTATATATGCGGTATGCAAGCTCGACCCACTCCCGATGCTTCTACCCACTCGAAACCTCTTGACCTCGCCACTATCTCTATCAAGGATGATTTTTCCACTGCTGAACCTTTTTTATTATATGTATTGAAACATGTTTTTAGGTGCATCGCTTGTAACGGACTTTACAGGGTCAATGTTTATTCGAGAGTCGAGAACTAAATACTATATGTTTATGTTACCGATCTGGCTCGGGCAAAGCAAAGATACTTTTCGTAAGTGGATCGGATAGCTCTTGCAAAGTCAATCATTTTAATGCTGAAATGATTTCAAAAATAAATATTTACGCGTTTTGTAAATATCTAGCAGATTTAAAGTGCTATGATTAAGTTACACTTTTAAATTTTTAATTCCTCCACTTGGGCATTTAAGTTTATTTATTTAAATTATTATTCATTTCGCTAACGAGCAATTCCCAACCTTTTTAAGAGTACCGAACAAGATACATCGTACACCTAAAATAGTAGAACTTTGTTTTTTTTATTTTTTTGAAAGGTATTATTCTTCTAAACATAAAACAAATTCTAAAGAAACTGTTCGACCTCTCGTAAAATTTACTCAAGAGAAAAAGTACTATTTGCTCAAGATTAGAAATAACATTTACAAATTTACAGGCAAACCCTTTCCTTCATGAATAAGAAATTAAAGTTTGAATAGAAATGAAGTTTGACCTTGATAAATATTTACTTAAAGAAGTGTTACTTTATAAAATGTTGCGTGAAAAATAATCTACTTCTAAAAATGATCTGTCGTAGAAAAAAGAAAAATCAGAACAAGTGAAAGTTCCAGCAATTCGTACGTTGCACGATATTGTAATTTTTAACGAGCGACACTAAAGTCACATAATAATAGACGTATAAACGACTATAGGAGCCTTAGAAAATCAAACTCTATTACTTCGATAATCCAATCGAACGACGTCGCTCGAGAAAGAAAAAAATCTTCCTTTTCCACTGAATTTCTTTCCTCTTCCATAAATAATGTTACTTGGTGAACTGTCTCCGTCACCCACTAAACAGCACACGGGAAAAGGCCGAAGAGGAGGCGCGCACTTGCGAGCTCGTCCATTAATAGCACGCCAAACGAACGGCGACAGCATCATCAGTCTTTAGGCGTCAGGCTTCCATGCGAACCGCTGGATTCCGCCCTTTCACGAGAGTAGCCGGGATTACTTCGACGTTTAAACGTCGACGTTCGACTGCTTGCTAGTTCTGCGAGCTAATTCCGTCGCCGGTCTTTCTGATTCATTCAAAAACTCAGAATTTATCGACCTAATTCATTTCTAAGGCTAATAACAGAAATGATACGTTGTTTTTAAATATTTCGAAGAAACTTTAATCGCTTGCGTGACTAACTTGTACATAACTAATTTTTAAAAACTCTGCATTTTGAAAGATTTCAGATAGTGTATGCGAAACTAAATATTAATTAAGATATGTATTAATATCTTCTTTAATTGCGGTAAATATTGAAGCTTTTTAAAAATAAAATGCTACGGTTACAGAAATTTATATTTTATATAGATTTGACCATTTTGTCATAATACAAAAATTGAATTATACAGCTTCAATTATTATATATATCTTATTATAACTTTCGATTAATATTTAGAAATAATATAATAGTATCTTAGTTTTTTAAGGTGTTGGATGCATCCTGTTTCCTTATCTGGTATTCATATTGGCTTATACTACAATTTATGCTCCGAAAAGTCGATGTAAACCTCTACATATTTTATGAGATATAAAAGAAAATATTCTCATAAAAGTTAAATGCTCAATATACTTTTGATATGATTCGTAGCAAAAAAAATTTTTTTCTATTTCTTCAAAATATCTGAATGTCATTTTGAACAATATTTATTTTCATACATTTTCAAATTGTATTAAAGTAGTACTATGTAATTTTTACTTTTCTCCAATGCTTATTTTCTGCAATTATGTTAATATTTTTCAGTTCAGCACGTAATAAAAATACACTTAACTTTAATATATTTATTCTATTTGTTGTAAAAGAATCTATTGAAAAATAAAATAGTAATTAGTTTTATGTCGATTATATGCAATTTGAATCTGTATTCAATCAAATTTTTATGGAAATACTTTATTATAAAAACTTTTTGTCTAAAACTATTGAATATATACATAGGATATATTTTTAGTCAATAAATATGCAGCAAATAAAATAGAATAATAAGCATATATTTACAATTAATATGTATATACAGATTTTTATACACAGTAGATAGAAGAAATACCTTTAGCAATTACTATTAAGTGAATTCCATGCGAGAATTTATTAGTTTTTAAATATAGAAATTTTAAGTTGATGTTGAAAATTTTAAGAACTAAATTAACTACCAATCATGAAAATCAATTATTTATCAGTTTACAAAAAACTTAAACTAAAAGATATAATATTAAAAGATTAGAAAATTGTCAAAAATATTTTAAATCATAATTATATTTTATAGATTAAATAGAAAATTGTATGTATTTTAGAAAATAATAATTAACTCAACCTTAAGAAAAATAATTTAACAATATTAACAATTATATTGTCAGTTGTGAGTAATAAGGTTGCGACAAATAATGTATTAACAGTAAATACTATAAAATAAATTATTCTCCATTCGAAATTATTTTCAGATAAACTTTTGATTGAAGTTATACTTTGAAAAACCAAAAATCGTAAACTATTAAATTTATCCTTGGAAAATAATATACTCAGATATCTGCATGTATTTTGTAATACATAAGTAGTAATTTTAAAATGAATAGTACGTACTAGCTATGAAGTAAGTAAGATATAGTAATTTTTTTTTTTTGTTACAGAGCGCGATGTCGAATGAATTAGATTAGAATAACATCATATCTACTAATTATGAAAATTATCATTAAAAATATATAAATTTCATTTCTTAACATTTTATAATTATATTTAATAACGATGGTATTATGGTATGAAATATAAAATAAACAATATTAAGTAAGTTTAATCCGAATATAACTTTTATTTTTTTATCTAAGACAAAATTTTCTGTTTTATCAAAAACTCTACTGATATAAAGAGCATATTTTGCATTCTTCTTCAAACTTAAAATTTGTTTAAAAACAAATTATTTATCACAATCATATTAAAACCATATGTTATTTTAACTGTACCTTACTTCTGGTATTTCTTACGTTAAACAATAAAAGAATATAAAGAGTTGAATGAATGATAAGCCTTATCATTGGTAAATACGTGAAAGACAGCAATTTAGAGAATCGAAGAAACAATGGAAAAGAAATGCAGTTTACAGTTTCATAAATTATAAATAACAGATTAATGCATGAAAAAATATTATTAAATAATTCCATTTATCAATATATCGAATAAAACTATGAAATTGAGACAACTCTAGCTTTATTTTCATATAATGTTTAATACAAATTTATATACAAATTTGAAAGAATCGAAGATTATAGATATACAATAATAAAGGTATTATTGTTTGAGGCTAATAAAAATTAATTTAAAAAAGATAAGTAAATAATTGCTATGAAAAAATTCTGAAATAATTTGTAAAAGTAAAAGCTTATAATAAAAGCTACTATCTGATTTTGCGAAAATTTATGTCATTGACTATATTGTAAGTAGTAATTGAAAATTAAAATTATTATGAAAATAGATTAACTACTTGATTTAGCTTACTGACCAAATATAAGAGTTTTCTATTGAGTAATTTTCTAAAAATAATAATTAAAAATTAAATATTCTTATTCATTTACTTATAAGGAAACTTCAAGAATATATTTTACAATCTACCAAGTACTGTAAATCAAGCTGATATTTAAGAAAAAATTAAATTTTCCATGCTAACTATCAACAGATTTACGATATAATTATTTAGATTTAAATGCCTTAATTGATAAATAGATTGAAGGGAATTTAATAGAATTTTAATTAGTAAAAAAACCGATTTAATATTCGAAAAAAGGCTTTAACTTTAGATTTTAAATAAAATTGCAAATGCATAAAAAACTAGTGAGCAATATCATATAATCATAACTTTAGATAATTATACATACATTACACAAAATAACATAGCTATTTGCTTATAAATAGAGCAAATTAAATTGATTAAAAATGTAGAGTTTATAAATAACTGATTACTACTCAATATTTTAAATAATTAGTCGTATTAATATACTTCTTACTATTTATTTTATTATGAATGAGAAGTACAAATTAGGAATAAAGAAATTTCTTTTATGAATGAAAACATTTCAATAAAATTCGTAAAATTATAACAAAATTTTTTATATCATATTAACAATTCTAATGAATATTAATTTTTTATTTTGTTAAAAATTTGAATTTCATAAGTAATTATTTTGAGTATAATAATTAATAAATGATTGTCTGAATATACTTAATAGAACTTGGAAGAATCTAGGGCAATCAATTTAAAATCAATGAAAATATTGTATAGTTTAAAAATGTAAGTTACCATTGTTTGTAGTCGTAGTTACAATTAGAATGTAATTACTCATGAAGAGTTTTAGAAATCAGATTAGCACAGTAAGTAAATTTCAGGGAAAGAAATTTAAGAGAAGGTCGAAGTGTATTAAATATTAAGATGAAATTTTCAATCAATTTAAAGCAGTTGATTACAAATATATATATAAATAGTCGTGAATCAGATATAATTTACAATAAAATAAAAATATGTATCCAAAAGTTAAAACTCACAGTAAACTTTTCAAAAGGAAAGTACTGTCAATAATGTAAGATTGAATAAAAAACGTAAATTATGAAACAAATAAAGAAGTAAAACTTCAAATACAAAATATATTTATATAAAAAAGATACAATCAACATTTTTCTAGCTAGAAAATAATATTGGATAATATTATAGTATCAGGTATACATAAAATTAAATGTAATAATCAATTGAATAATGCTGTTTAAGCAAATATTTGAATGAAACTAACTAATAAAAATTTCCACAACAAATAGTAATTCAGAATCTGAAAAAAAATTTGATCAAAAGATTGAAAAATTATTCGAATATATTATTCAGTATTTTTATATACTATTTATACAATTTTCTATATATATATATATTATAATAATATTCTGATAACAATTTGTGTTTATTCGGGAAAATCGTAAAATTTTTAAAGTTTTCGAGTCAGAAAAGAAGCTAGTTGATTTATCGATATTACTAACATTGCCATTATTATATTTAAGTTTTAGAAAATTATGTTAAAAAATCAAAAAAGTATGAAAGATACTTATGTACTTTTTCTAATAAATTCGCTTTTACTTGGTTTCATAAGATACCGTTTACAGGAAGTTCACACAAAAATGGGATACAAAGTGATTGACATAATAAAAAATTGAAATCTATTACTAAGAAAATTGTGATGAAGCTTCATTTTTCATGAAATTAATTTGATATTGAAAGCAGAGCCAGACAGTAGTTCTCACATCTAAAATTATTTGAAGGTTTATCATCGTATATTTTATCATCTATATAATTCATTTAATATACTGAAACTTACATTTCATTCAATATTATAATTATATTAGTTTAATTTTATAATTTAACTTCATGACATATATTTATTTGAGCACGATTCTCTACTTTTCAAGTTTGACTAAATGAATTAAAAATATATCAATTTTAAATAAAGAGATTTAATAAGCTTTACTTTGTATATATAACATACATTATATATTCAAAGAGATAAAATATATATCAGTTTTAATCAAAATTATTTTTTGATTATATATACTTTTCATGATAAGATAAACAAGTATTGCAGACAATAAAAAATAGTTTTTTGATATATTTTGATACGGAATATGATTGTCGAATATCAATGGCCTGTGATTGTTTAGAAAATAATATTTAAAAAAAGTATGAGTAAATGTTCGTTTAGATATGTGCTCATTCGGAAACTACTATAAATATAACAACATATAAATTTACAAATATAATATTAATTTACTATTTCATGAATTATTGTATAATTACTCAGTTATTTTTACTTGTGAGGCATACAATTGGTAGATTTATATTCATTACATTATTCTAAAATAAATTCACAAAAGATACGATAAGTAAAAAACGAAAATTTGTCTTCTCGTAACGGAAAAAGAAATAACTTAAAAAAAATAGTAATTTAATATCAATATCGCAATATTCAAGCAGACCTTATTGCATCTCATTTCCGTTTGAACGTGGTCTGAGACCATTTCCTTTTCCCAATAAACTCAACGCGGCAGTATATTTCATTTATCTCTATGAATCATCAAAGTATTTTTTCCAATACAATAAATTTTTCATGTTGAATTTCAAAATTTTAAGTTTCCGGTATTAAAAACAATTTCATTACACGAAAGACATTAGTGCTGGATCTAACCTTTCAAATCATATTAGAATTAAATAATTAAGCAAAAAATTAAGTAAGCAATTCAACAAAATATAAATATATAATAATAACATTTTCATAGCCTTTCTCTCTTTCTGGCTAAATATATATATATATATAATATATATATATATATATATATGAAAAATGATGATAAAATATCACTGTGGAATTTTCTTTTATAAATTATGTACAGTGACATTCTTATAAGTTACAAATGACTTCATGAGTACTAATTACTGTTTATATACTTTCTCTTGGTTTAAGTCTTATAACAGTAGTTTATGGTACTTGTATATAATTGATGTAAGAAATTATAATATAAAGATTTGAATAATTTTTGTAATTTTGTAAAAAAAAAATTTTTTTTTTTCATAAATTTATTAATAAATTAAAAATGTTTTTCTTAAATTATATTATCTATATTTAGGTAAAAAGTATAACTGTAAAAAAAATTTTGTACTTATTCTTAAAAAATATATTTTGCGTTATACATAAAAAAATGTTTACGTATTAGATATGTTTTTACACCGTCACAAGTTTTCATATAAGCATAAGTAATTCATTTAAACATCTTTTATTATAGTAAATATAAATAAAGAATTAATGTTTTTTATAATTTCGTATTATTGTATATTCATAACTCGTCAATAAATTTTTTATTTTTAGAAAAGTTATAAAAGTTTTAATATGTTGAGTTGAAAAATAGTATTGGAAATAAAACGACAAGGTAGCTTCATAAAGTTATCGACTTTGTTAAGAAACTCCTGTGATCGCTCTTTTTTCTTTCAATTGACATAAATTACTGCAGTATGTACTTATTCACAAGAAATTGTTTCGTAAATTTCTTCCTTTGCATAAAAAAATCAAATGATTGCTGCAAATCACCTTTTCCTGGTTTCTTTTCTTTTTTAGTGTTTCTATTAAATCAACAGTTACATATATATATAAATGTATCGATATATAAATAGGAATTTATGTGTAAAAGCGTGTGAATTCATTTATAAACTTTTTTTTGGTCCTTTTCGAGCATTTACCACAGGTTGTATAAGTTTTTGTATCGAAACTCGATTTTTACGACTCTGCGTTCAAATGTATCCACTAGCTGTTATACTAAATTCAAGCTGCTTTCCTGTTTCTTTTTCTCTATATAAACCTAACCATATGTATTTACTTGACCGTATAAAAGCGCATAATTATTTATTAAAATTAAAATTTATATCTGTTTACACGAATTCAAATATACAATTTATTGGTACAAATGTATCCAAACAATTGAAAACCAGTGTGACTGTTTAAATTGTCAACCCTTCAAATATATTTGAAGATAAAGCGTAAGTTATCTGTGGTCTTGTACGTTCATAATACAGACATGCAGCTCATATCATTCGTTTACTATCCGCTCTCTCTCTCTCTCTCTCTCTCTCTCTCTCTCTCTCTCTTTCTCTTTCCTTTTCTGTTTTTACCTCCATTGTCCTCTTTCACTCAAGTTTTCTCCCATGGGCGTATTTTTCGTTGCATACATTGCACGAGGTAATTAATCCCAAGAGTCCCTTTTAATTATTCCTGGCGACGGATAAAAGACATTTGCAAAATTGATCGATGGTAATTTACTTTCAACGAGCGGTCTTCTTACCATTCGCTTTTCTTTTCAATATTCGTTCATATTTTATGATAAGCACGTGACGTCAAATAGAAGCTATAAAATTCACCAAAAAAATTTAATTACACTAAGCCACGTCATATTTTATGATACGGTCTACTAATACTTATAAAGTTAACTGTAAGGAGTACATAACATTTTTCATACTTGTAACCACAATATGAACGATAATACTATAAGAAAAAAATATTTAAAGATGGAATTTTTCTAATCATATTAATATTAAAAATTTCAAATTACTATTAAATGTGCAACACTAAAAAAAAAGAAGTTTCTCCAGTTAAGAACTACCTATTTTAAAACTCAAATTAAATTTATTTAATAATACAAAAAATTTTACCTAACTAAGTAATTCAATAAAAATTATTAATGTCGAATTTCAATTTAATTAATATAAAATATACAGGTGCATAATTAACTGTATTCTATGTACTATATTATTTAACATTTTATATATATTTTAAGCAATTTATACATTGAAATTTACATTTTAAATCTCATTAGTCTTTATCTGTTTTAATATTATATATTTTATGCATATATATATATTATTTATTTATTCCTTTTTTCTTTTTTCTTATTCTTATGTAGAATTTATATTTAAGAGTGTATTAAATGATCCATTATTACGCACTAATTATTAAAGCAGAAATGAAGTGATTTTTAAGAGTAATACGTTAAAAAATATATAAATTTTCATAAAAATATTTTATATTACAAATATATTCTTTACAAATCATTTTATGTTTAATCTTAAAAAAATATTAAAATTTACCAATAGTATAAAAAAAAATTATTTTATTTTAATTTAACTGTAATTCTTCATATAAACTAGTATGTTTCACTGATAATTAAATAAACGTCAAAAATTATTGTACAAAATTTATATAAAAATTCACAATTTATGAAGGATTGAAATATAAAATTATTTAGAAATATAAACCTAAAGATATATTAATAATTTAAAAATTATTATATTATAAAATATTATTGTTTAAATTTTAGATGATTTTAAGATATTAAAATATACGTGTAAACAATACAAATATAATTATATTGATTCGCATACTTAGTTTTAATATTAAAAAAAATATATTGATTTAAAGTATATATAATTAAATTGATAATTTATATTATTTAATAAATATTATTAGTTATTACCTTATCTTCATTCGAATTTTTTGTTAAATTTATAATTTTTTATGCCACGTTTTTTTAAAGAAAAAATTAACTTTTTTTCGATATTTTTATATTTATTTGATATATATATGCATTTACTTGATATTATTATTTAATTATTGTGGTTAAATAGATTAAATGTACTTTGTTGTTTTTAATAATTTTGTAATATTTGCTTATGGAATATTTTAAAGGAAAATTACTTATTAATCATTCAAATATGTCGATACAGCTTTAAGATAAGATGATTGATAATGATAATACTGTAAAGACTACATAAAAAATATAATTTATTTTTATCAGATAAGTATTAAAAAACGTTTTACTTAAACAAAATTATTATATTACAGTTTAAAATTCATCTTATTGTTATTTAATTCTCAATGAAAATTTTATTTAGCAAATATTTAATACAAAATTGCATCATATTATCAATATCATGTAAAGAAAAAAATTTAAATAAAGATTTTTTAACAAAACATATATTTATTATTCTATATATTCTGCAAGTTACAGAGAAATATTTTTCTCTATTCTTATGCGTCAATTAAAAATTATTATAAGTGTATTAAAAATGAATATTCTTCTAATATTATAAAAGTACAAATTAGTAAAAAAGTAAAAAAAAGTAAAAATTAGATATTTTTTCTTAGTGTGAATAATGCTACATAATCTGCGCATTTTTACATTCTTCAATATTTTGAAACAATTATTATATATCTTATGAGAAAGATTTTGTAGATCGTGGATAATTTTTCTTTCAGGGTTTACTATGTTTATACTGCAACTATCGATATATTACCGTGCACATATGTTTGTATACTGTGTATGATTTTATAAATTCTTTAAAATAAATTAATGTTCTTATTAGAAAAAGAATTTTAGATGCTTCATAAAAAACAGTTCATCTCTTTTTTGCTTATTTTTAGTTTTTATTTTTTGACTCATTTACTATCTCATTTACTCTTCATTTACTATCCACTCTCTTTTTATCTATCTATCTATCTATCTATCTATCTATATCTGTCAGTTCTGGTGTAAAATTGACATAAAAACATTTATTTCTACTTCATTAGACTTATTACTTTTATTTATATTTAATTTCAAATTTATTCATTTTTTTAATTTTACATATTCGCGTAAGAAAGTTAAAGGAAAGATATATGATGAAATTCAATTAGAAATCATTTAAAAGGTATTTTTTTTATTAATCAAATAATTATCCATATATTATAAATAAAATTAATATAAAAAAATTATCTCGAAATTTGCAAGAAAAAGCTATATCAATAGATGGATTATTAGTTAAATTTTTTTATAAATTTTCAGTTTCTGATTTTTTTCTTAATATAAATGATTTAATTATTCATTATATATTTACTGAAGTAATATGGTTAAATTAATTATTTTTCTAATTATTCCATTAACTTTCTCATATTAATAACGAATAGTAGCTTTTTGTAAATTCGTGCATAGATGGGATTCTGAAATAATAATTTCATTTTCCGAAGATTTTACTTTATTCTTTATATTGGTATATGGAGTGAATTACTAAAATTGTGCAGAAACATTATTAAGTATTACTATTATAATAAATGATGCATAATAATACATAACATAATAACATTATGTTATATATCGAATGTGATTATATTACTTCAAATTATATCTCATATTATATCTTTCTATAATTGCATTGAATTTGAATACATTTGAGATAAATGCGATATTTATTTACTAATTCTGTAAGGAAATTTAGTAAATTGTATATTTGCATATTTTTAATATTGCGTAATTTTATAAATTGTAAATTTGAATTCCATATGAGATTTTATAAAAAAAACTTTATGAACTTTAAAAATAAAATAAACTGTCATAATGGATTATCATTTTTTATATTTAAAGGTCTGAGTTATAGTATTGCTAAATATATATTTTACTAAAATAAGCATTTATAAAAATCTGAGTTTTTAAAGCATAATATACAATATATTTATAATTTAAGAAAACATATAATTAAATTTTTTCTCAAAATGAAGTAAGCGATTTATATATGCTCGAAAAATATCATAAAATTTATATTTTAAATAAAAAGCATCTTTATAATGCATACATTAAAAATTATCATGCTAATTCAAGTAATATATATTCAAAATATACCATTTAAAAAAGTATATTATTAAATCGATAATAAATAAAACTTAGTGTATATTATTATTTTGAAAAATCTATAATAACTGCAGATTAAATTAATTGTTTATAATTAATTTCTTGACTTATGATATGTATATCAGCATATATATGTATTAAATGAATAAAATGAGATAATGACGTGAAATGAGGAGGAGGATAACCGGTGAAGTAAGAAAGAATAAGAGAGAGGGAGATGGTGAGAAAGTAATTAAGAAAGAGACAAAGATTCCTATTCTTTAATATATTACAATATAATATATAACTTAACATAGCATAACATAATATAATATATTATCATATAATATATTAAAATATATATGTTTTATTGTATATACACTGTAATGAAATGGAATCGTAATTGTAAAAGTAATAAGGACGATAAAAATTATTTCCACCTTTATATTGTAATGAACACGTAACTCTGGTAAAATACCGGAAGAAATGCCTGGACGAATGAATTTTACGCATATTCCTTTTTTGGACGAAGAACAGGTTTTTTTTAAAGTTTCTCTTCGAAAGATTACATACACGCGCGCACCAGCGCATATACATTTGCTATACCCTAAAGTTAAAGTATTCTGTTAATGAATGAAGGTGACGCAAATCTTTGAATTTGTCTTTGACGTTCGGTTTAATTGCTATCAATTTTCTTAACAGATTTTTCTCAGGATTTAAAATCAACTCTATTATGCACATGATTTAGCATTTAATTTTATTAACTGACACTACTTTAATATAGAGTTTGGAACAAAAAAGTTATAATATAACTTAATGTTTCGTTATAAATATACAATATTATAAAATATACTTTAAAAAATTCTGAAATAAAAATGTATAAATTTTAAAGTAAAATATTTAACATATTTGTAATTTAAGTATAAGTACGTAGAAAATCATTTCAATAATAAGTTATCCAATTTTAATTCTATAAAGGTACACCGGTTAAAATAGATTGCAAGATGAATATATAATTTATGCAAAATATAAAATTTATGAATCTACCATAAAGAAATTAAAAAAATTATTCAATCATACAGTAATAATTTTTTTCTAAATATCAATTGTAATTCTATCTTTTTTTTAAATATAGTTAGTTAACTACGTTTGCAAAATCTGTCTTTATGAAAATAATTAAGAATTCCGTATAATTTATTGAATTAGTAAATAATTGTTATTATTATTGTCTTTGATACTTAAAATTATTTCTTCAGATTTTTAGAGGTTTCGTTCACTTTAGTTTTCTAAAAAAAATAATAAATGCAGTACCGTTCATATTTGAAGTAATTAAATATTTACTTTTGCCAATGGTTTAATTAACATTTTTTAGTTTACAACATTTTTCATTGAAAATATTGTGATAACAAAAGGTGTTGAATGAAAAAATAACATTACATTTTATAATATTTTATTAAATTTAGTTTATGTATCAGTTACTTATTAAATTAAATTAAAAATTATGAAATATAGTTCTGAAAAGATTAAAAAATAACTTATCTTTATCATAATTTTTTAGCATTATTGAGGCAACTCCATAGTTTAAATTTTCATCATCGTAGAATAACATCATTCGTAAATTATCCTCTAAGGTCATACCCATTAAGCTAGCATACTATTATACTGTCGAGTATTCATCCAATAAGTTCTTTTCATGTCGCTAATGTCCGTGTGTTGCGAAGGCTTGCGGTTGACATTTCATGTTACAAAAAGTTCGTTGCATTTTAATGTCCTTCAAGAATAAATTAATTATTCTTTGAATGATGCTGGCGAAGGTGTAAGATTAGAATGTGTATTAGAATAAAAAGTTTCTATTATTGAATAGAATATTGAATTGATTTATGATATCAAATCAACTGCATCAGGTAAATAAAATGATGCTTTCTTTAAGATATTAAATGCATATATTCTTACAAAATTACTAATACGACATTTCTGACTAAATATAAATTCGTTTATAGCTTGTATACACGTAAATGTAATTATACAAGTGTATTAAAAACTAATTACTTTTTACAATTTGGAGCTGTTCACATTATTTAAAACAAACGCTATTTTTTCTTACTAATATTTTTCATAAAAGTTTTATGCGTATCCTTAAAGCAAATATTGAGAAGAATAACTTTTAAGAAAGAATTATTAATTAAAGTTAAACGTATAGATTTATCGATTTGATTATTTTTTTAATATAAACGAATTAGAAAATCATTTATTGACTCAAATTAATATCAAATCATATTATTTTGTATGATTAAGAAAGCAGATTAAGCTTTTGTATTTTAATGACAGTGATATTGTTAATTTTAAAAATTACTTACTTTGATGTAAAAGGTTGCACTTGATTTATATAAAATAATATATAGATTTCGATAATATTTTACGAAATTTTATTTTAAACAATTAAATTTTTCTTTGATATGTTATTATTGAAAAATAAAATTAGTTATCTATAGAATTTTCCAGGAAATATTCCTATATTTGTATCATTAAAATATCATTTGACGAATATTTCATGGTTGGAATGAAACAAATTGCTAATCATTTAGTTAAAAATTATTTTTACATTTATCCCAAGATTTTGTGGGCGATCAAGTGAAAGTCAATTGCAATAATTTTTGTATATAAGAAACTAAAAAAAGCATGCATCATCTAGTTTGACCATAAGCTTGCAAAATAAAAAAATTCATATGAGTATTCGTATCTTTTTAATGTGCATGCCTTATAATGAAATACATAAAGTCACCTGCTATAGTCGAAAAGTCCATGTACCTAGAATCATAAAGTACCTTAAAACACGCACCTCTTATTTTTTTTTAAATTAATTAATCTCATGGGGCTGTTGCAATTCTAAATAGAGCTAAATAGAGTTCATAAATTTTTATAAAACGTTAATCAAGATCTATTTTTATATTTACAACACTAATTATTAATTGTGTACTACTTTATAGTGTCTATAAACGTAAAATATGAGTGTGGAGGTGATTTACTTTATTTTCATTTTACAAACATTGTATTTGTGTACCTATATCAATAGTCTGGTATTTAAATTTATTTATAAAAATTACGCCTGAAATTTTATATTTTAATGACATTTTAAAATTTAATATTATTATACTTTACTATTATATATTGTGTATTCATAAAAAATAAATATTAAAAAATTTGTTTTCTAAATATTTATTTTCTGGTAATATTAAAATTAGTTTAAAATAAGTAAGATACATTTCGTAAAAGATTCTATTTATAAAAATTATATTAAAGACGTTGCAATAATATTAAAATTATTATAATAATAGACATTTTTTAGTTTTTTGATAAATAATAAAAAAATAGTATCTCGTTATTAAAATAATTTAAATAATTCGTTACACGTTATTTAATCGAAATTTATCATTTTTCTTTTTTAAGATTAATCGACAAAACTAGGTATTTAAAAAATTAATTTAATAAAATATTAAAATTCGTGAGAATTCTTTCTTTTCTTTACATGAGAATTTATAGAGAGATATACAATTAAATTGAATGAAATTGGAAAATCTGTAATTAAGAATTTTTCATATATCAAAATAGTTTTGCAATTAGTCTCTTATTTATGTGTGTCCAGTGAAAATATCATACGACGACGTTCGATATAATACTTAGACTTGAACCGGATAAAAGCAGTCTGCTGAAGCTGTAGCACGAAGTCTTTAAAACACCATTTATCTTAATGGACGCTCGTTTAAATTACATTATATGTACACTACAGACTTCTAAGATCGCGAAGCACTCGGAAGTACTTTAAAATCGTCATGACGCTAACTCACATATACTCCCTTAAATTCCATAAATCTAGTTCAAGGTTGTTTATCCACTCCTTTGATTTTTATGCTCGATACAGGTATTTATTATGAAAAAATTGTATCAGTGCATTTTCGGCCGCTTTAAACCCCTTCTTTACACCAAGCTGCTATGGCAACTTGCGCTTAAACATGCGCGCCTCTGTATATACATATAAGTGACTGCTTGTATTCTCCTTCACCTTTTTGAACAAAACCATCACTGTCGTGTATATGTCCACGTGTGCATGAGTAACAATCTCGAGTTCTACAACAAACTGACGGTTTTCTTCAGTAATAATCTCATGTAACTTTGCTTATATCCCATAATTTTTTTACGTATAGTGTTTACTTCTTTTTATTTTTTTTTATTATTTTGAGGTTTTTCTATTTATAATTTATTAAATTCTTTGAAAAATCTAAAATAGAAAAATGGATAAGAGAGTAATCATATTTTTTATATACGTGTACGGGCAATGAAAGGGAATGTAGAGTGAAATAATTAGGATTTCATAAGGAAAATTAAAGCAAGGCGGTCTTATTAACGAGGACAGTCTTGTTTAATTTGTTACATCAGCTGTAACTTTCATTTTATATGATTGAAGGACTTACTGATTGATATTAAAAAATTATTATTTCAATATTATTGAACAGGCAATTATAAGTTTATGTTTTTTTTTTTTAATTTTTCTTATATTCGAGGTCGATTTGATTCAAGCCAATTTTAATTATGATGCTAATACATATCTTAATGACTAATCAAAATTTTTGAATAAACATAATTTTTATCAGTTAATTATTAAATAATCTATACGATCATTTAAATGTTTGTGCGCAAACTAAATATTGATATGAAGTATAAGCACGTATAATTTATAATTTTTATTATATTGTCAGTATTCATTTTTTACAATTATTTATATCGAAATTGAAGACATTAATTTAATAAATATTAGTTTTGAATTATGTTATTATTAAACTTATATTACAACATAGCATATATTATAATTCGTAATCCTAGATTTGATGAAATGACGTAAAAATGAATTTAATCAAGTAAATATTTATTTCCTCTACAACTCAAATGAAAAGACTGCAATTAAATTTTTTATTACTGCAGTGCAACCTGCATGGATTTCAATCTCCCAAAGTCCTTAGTTATTGCTTCAATTTTATGCAGGACAAAGTTTCGAAGAGAACGCATACAAATTTGTGCTTTCATTCTCTGATACCGAGTATTAGGGCAGGCGAAGTACAAAAGAGAACAAGTGCAAAAATTAAAAATGTTTTACTTTATAGGTAATTAGAATACAGAGTAGACTTGTCATAAAAATCCGTGCATAATTTTCTTTCAAATACAAATTAGATAAAATTAATTAGTATAAGTTAGAATACATAATACATAAGCAACAAACAAATTCGTTATATAGTGTAAGTGAGCGATAATGAGGCTTACAAATCGAAGAATGCAAAAGAGAAGGGGATAGCGAGAGGGAAAAAAAGAGAGAGACTGAGAAAAAAAAATCTTATACACAGTGAAAAAAATTCAATAAAGTTTATACTTTATTAAAATTATTATTATTAACATTATTCTCGGTTTTTTATACTTTTTTATATTTTTAATAGAGCTTATAAGTATCACACAAAAGTTAAATATTTATTTTATTTCTGATATGTTCCATTAAGTGTAAAAAATAGTATATATAATAAATATGAAATATTTTAAATTAAAATATCAAAAACATATATTCGTGTTTAATTAATTGTTTATTAAAAAAACCATGTACTTTAAAAATTAAGGTGTTTTTACTCAATTATTTTAATATTTAATTAAATAAAAATAAATTTTGTTTATTCTTGCCTATAAAAGTTACTACTAAAATTAAAAATTTTTATAAAACTTTTGAAATTACGTATTTACTTGTTATATAGATAATAATGTTTTATTTATAATATAATAATCCTGGAATTCAATAATCTGCATATTTTTAAAGTAATTATAATATATACATTAATTGAGTACCACATTTAAAATGATTAATGTGTAAATAAACTAATCTTCTGTACGAATTTACTATTAGTATATGCAGAAACTAAAACAATTATTCAAAGATATGCTGTAAGAATTAAAAGGAATTTATAATTGTAAAAACTATATGATTTTATTATAAAATTTATTATTATGGTTTCATATTTTCTTAAAAGTAGTTGAATTGTTTACATATTTGTGCCATAAAATTTAGAATATAATTTATTCACCTAAAAATCTGATTATTGAAATTTAGTAATAATTTCTTTCAAAGAGAAATGGTTCATAATATAATATTATATTATAATATATATCAATAATATAATAATATTAATATAAATATAATTTAAAATCTTTTCTAATTAACATAAATATATCATTATTTATTATTTGACACAATTTATCTAATTTACGATTAAAAAAAATTCAAATAAGATGATTCTTTTAATATATAAAAGTAATATCTAAGAAGAAATATCTAAGAATATCTTTTAAGTTAACTTTATTCATCTGGTTTGTTTCTTTTAGAATATTATGGATAGAAATTAATAATTTTAGAATTTTAAATCTTATTTTCAAATTCACGTTGAATTGCAGATGCATCAGTAAGATTTGATTCGAGAGATAAAAGAATATATGAATATATGATTTAAACATGGTGTCAGAATAGCTTAAATTATTGAAAGTATCAAGAATTTATTATTCTTTTGAACTTGATTTGAACTTTTGAAGAAAATCAAGAAACAAGAAAAATAATATTAGATTTAAATTAGAATATGTACTAAGATGTTTCATTTAAATTTTTCAATAAAAGATCAAGGAGTAATTGTCAAAAAAGATGAAACGAAAGAGTTTCAGAAGCAATATTCCTTTTTCATTCTTATAATATTGAGAATCCCCAAATAGCTTGGTTTGACTATTCTGGAGTCGCCATTTCAATTTAAATATGCCATGAATTTTCTGAGGAGAAAAGGTAAAGTTCATCCCTCTTTAAGTCTCGTCTACTCTTCACTGACTGTGAGCAACTCGCATCCACCAAACGAAAAGAATCGTTAACTTCTTGTATTTTCCATATTGATTTTCTTAACCTTGTAGTGTAAACGAACACTCGACCTCTTCTTCTCGCTGGCAACATGAATTAATCGGATAGAGCTTAAGCATCGGCGGTGGCGACAACGCGACGCGCTTCTGACGATGGAGCCGTCGCGGCGACGATAGTGGCTGTTTTGATTCTACTTAGAAGTAAGCTGATATTCCGTCAGCTCTCATCGAACTCCATATTTTATGCCAATAAATGTTTTTAACTTTCAGTGAATTTATTCATGATTTTTTTATTACTTTTGAAGAGGTACTGTTTTATTATATTTTTTAAAAACCATTGTTCATATTGTACTGAATTTTGAATTGAATAAACTTGGAAAAACATTAAAATGGAACTTCTACCGATAACCACATGAATTGAATGTGAGTTTAGCAATATTTTTATTTATTTTTGTATTGTTTTATGAATTTTACTTTTATCATCTTTTATAAAAATTATATCGGATAAATAACTTGTATTTTTATCGAATAAAAATTATATTTGTCAAAACAGTATGTATGATTATTAGAAGTACTCTTATTATGGTTGATAATCATAAAAATAAGTATTTCTGATAACAATTACTTATATTTTATGATTTGAAAAGTGCAATTTTCCTCGATTAAATTTCTAATATTAAGCACTTAACTAAAAAGATGTTTTATTTCCTAAGCAAGTATATAAAATTGTATCAAATATAATTGTTTAAAATTTAAACTAATAATTTATTATTTCCTCTTGAGATTAAAAATTTTAGGTCTTTTCAACATTATATTTTATTTTATTGCATAAAAAACTCAATTAAAATGTAAGTAAAATTGATTAAATTTTTTTGTGGTTTAGCGTAAAATGTTTAAGTAATGTTTTATTCTCAAATTATATATCTTGATAATTTTTCAAAGATATCAGTTTAAATTATTATTTTGATGCTAGTTAGAAATAGAGCAAAACGGATAATTATTTAATTGTTTAAATATGGAAAAAGTAAATATGTATAAGTTTAGTACATTCTTAATTTAAAAGTAAAATAATAAAAAAAATAATAAATGTACAAGAAAATATATTTTTGACGTATCAGTGGACATTTGGCATATATTGGATAAATTAAAAAGTAGTAGTTGTAATAAAAAAATTTTAATAGTACATATACATTCATATAATAATATATGTTTAAAAATTAATATAAAATGCTTGTGATATTTTCTTTTATTTTTTTTATATAACGAATGACCTTTTGGCTTTAATATTGACACTTATTTTCTCTTTTTATGTTTTAATTTTGATATTATAAATATTTATAGCCTCATTAAAATTTTATATTAATAAAATTTTATAAACGATTTTTCATAAAAACATTATTTTCTTTGATTGATGAACAAAATAATTTTAAAATATAAAATGTAAAATCAAGTTTTTTTTTCTTTGACTATTGTGGTACATTTAACTTCAAAAGTTATCAAGAACATCTTGCACGTGTTTCGTTTTGGTAGTTTTACTCGAACTTGGTGCTATTGCTTTAAAAATATAGTTGTTTGTAGCAACTTAATTTTTACTTCTCTTTGCTTGTAATAATACTGCAAAATCTACGAAAGTTCGTTAACAATATATAGCTCAAAATGTTTTCATACAATTGGTTATGATGTATGTATGGACTATGTACTATATTTTCAAGAAAGTATAAATCAAAAGTATGTCACCATTTTTTAAAATTTCAATTAAACTATATCAGTTTTATTTAGAAAATTTATGTGAACATTATAATAATTTACAATTACAAATATCTAAAAATATTATATTGTTTATTGTTTATTCAATTAATTTTTTCATTTATATTTTATTTATATTTATTTATTTACATTTATTATTTTTTTTAGTTTTTTCGTTGCAAAGTCATAAAATTATGATAGAGTTTAAGATAGATATAGTTTCAGATATCTATCTATCTAATCTATCTTTTTGAATTCATTAAGATGTTTATAACATTCATTAAGATGTTTATAATATGCAAATAATCATTATTACAAATTAAATTTTCATAAAAAATATTACTGTTTGTAATAAATTGTATTTTTTATATTATTAAATTATAAATAGCTATTTTTTAGCGGAAACATCAAATTTACGCTCATAAAATAATTTATAAAATATACTTGCTGATAACTTCAAACTAATTCACGTGTAAAATCATCGACGACTCGCTTATCCAATAATTTCTATTGATTGTTATCAACTTTATCTATATAAACGTGAAATTCGTATACAAAACCAAATTTATCTGCTCTTACTCAGATTTTATGTCGTTATTTTATTAGTTTTTGTAGCTATACTATTGTATTGAATTTCGGCTATTCAATTTTATTATACTCTCATCTAACGATTACTCTCTGCTACTGTTATTAAAATTCTTATAATTCTCTATAGAATATTTTGTATTGGTCGTACGTTATATAAGTTATTCTTTAATTTACATGAATTAAATATTGCAGTGAAACAATTCTGAAAGCTTTTAAAATTTATTTATTATCTCTTAAGAACTGATAATTAAAAAAATCAAATAATTATCATAGCAAGATGACATTTTATACATATTATTATTATTTTTGTATTTACGTATACAGTTATTTTTTATCAATATATGGAAGATATTTATTTAATCGATATTATTTTAATAATAAAACATACAATAAAGTTTAAAAAAACAAATCATTCTATAAAAAAAGTTTACAAAACTACTTGCATTACATATTCTTCCTACTAATCAAAATATTCAATAATCAATTTATCTTCATAAAGATTATTGTGAAAATTAGAATTACCTAATTTGAGTGGTCGTATTATCATCCAATAATCTGATACTCCCTTTTGTATCAGTATATCATCACCTATTTATATCATTCTTAGAAACATAATGATTATATTACTTTGATTTATTATCGATTAAGAGATTTAAAAGTTCAATTAATTAGTTTTGAATATATTATAAGAAAAAATTTTAACATATATAGTGTAAAAATATTCATTAGATATATATATTTCAAAACTTCTTAAGTTTTTAATAAGATTTCAATTTTTCTAAATCCTAATTCTATAAAATGAAAAGAAAAAAAATGGAAAAAAGAAATGTATTTTTCTAACTGCAAATGTAAGCTTTTGATGAAAATTTAAATTTGTTACTGTTTAAAAAAGGAACTTACAACAATAGTGCATATGATTTGGTAATGTTATAATAATTTTTTAAACAATGATCTGAAATATTTGTTTTTATTGGATTTTTCACAATTTTCGTAATTTTACGGCTGAGAAAGCACGTTATAGATAAAGCGAACCCTTCAAACTTACGTTCAACCTTTGTTTTGTGGTAATATGATACCAAGGGAAAACTCATGTACATTCCCCCTTGAGCCCCAATATGTCCGTGGAGTGGTCACTGGGATTTTTTGAATGATTGAAAAATTCTATTTTCACATGCCTTCTTTTATCTCTGAAACGCGATATAAATGCATTTCGGACTCATATTCATTTAGCATTCCCTCGTTCACCGTTTACTCAACTTTTATTATTCTCCAACGCATGTACCATTTTACTAAAATGTTATAAAAATGCAAATTATTAATGAAATATTGCATAATAAATAGAAAAGATCCAGTTACTTTACATTATTAAAAAAAAATATTTACATAAATGAAACACGTTGTTTCATGATATATTTTACTTCACTTTATTAATTAATAAAGTATCAATTGACGTATCTATATTGTATGGTTATTTTATTTGTAGTATAATAGTTACATTTATTATTAAAGATAAACGATAAAAATATCTTTTATTATCCTTTTTAATTTTTTTTAGCAAGTATGATATTATAACAATAACAAATATCGATATTTGTGAATATAAAGAATTCAGTTATTTTTTACTTTTAGTTATTTATAGAAAATACAAAAAAATTTGTATTCATCAATATTTTTCTCTTTTCAATTGTTTAAATAATTTTCTTTTGCTTTGTGACTTTACTTAATGAAAATGCATGCTACCATATGTTGATAATTTCTAAGAGATAATTTTATTTTGCAATTTTTTAATAATTCTATAACTGCAGCCTTCGTCCTAATCTCCTTTGCTTGCGTCGCCAGTGGCACATTCACAGTTTTACCGCTTCAAAGATAAACAGAAAGAAAATGCAAAACGTAGATAGAGAGAGAGAGAGAAAGAGAGAGAGAGGAAGAGAGTTAGACAGATAGACAAAGACAAAGCGAAATCTAGTTCTGCGATTGGAGCCTGGAAAATTGGGCTAATCGACGAGTCCAATTCCTATGGGCGTCAAAGATTCCGCTGACCCACATAACTGAGATGCGCTTCTTTGTACATTTTCTTTCAAAATTCTTTTTCTCACTGCATGTTAACGATATTTATGCATTTTGTAGATCCTACACTTGTGTGAATTTTCTTTTAATTTCTTTTCAATTATTATTTAAATCTTTCTAAACTAATGCATTTAATGAAAAGTTATAATATTTTTTAAAATTTATTTAGTTATAGAGATTTACAAAATTGATAATTGGAACTGATAAATCGATGTTTATCGAAAAAATATATTTTTTAGTGGAACCAGTTCTTCATATTTTTATTAAAGTGATGCTTTTAGAAAAAAATTGTTAATTTGTTTTAATTTTATATTTTCATTGTTTTAAGCATACAACAGAAACTGGCATCAATTAATTCACTTAATATCAAATTTAATGGTATTTGTATTCATATTTATTATGTATATTTATGCATATTTATTAATAAAGTATTATATTAAATTAATTAGAATTTTTTTTATAGAATAATATTTTCTAAAAATTGATTTAATAAAATTGAAAACTGTGTGTATACGAAAGTTTTATGATTTTTCTAAAAGTGTATTTAGTATTCAAATTTATTTGAAGAATTTATATCGAAATGTGTAATTGTTACTAGGAATGATATATTATTCTTTTAATTTTCATTATAAATTTGATTAAAATATTCAATTTTCTATGAATGTTAAGAATTTATTTTATTTATATTTAAATTTATATTAATTATATATAATTAATAATTTAAAAAAAATCTAAATTTTAATCACATTATTAAAAGTATTTAATATAAAGTACGTACACCATATGATATGTATTGTATAGGTAAAAAAAAGTATTGTTCCAACTACAAACGAAAGTTTTTAATAAACATTCACAGTTATTATTTTATAAAAAAAAATTACACTATTTATTTAAAAAGTATTTATATTTGTATTTATATTTTATGTATATATGTACAAGAATAAACTATAAATATAATTATTCATATTAAAAGCAAAGTGTTGAATTATCATACATTATAATAAACGAAAGTATTATTTAAACTTTATTCAAATTTCAACATTGAATATTTATCCTTTTAATTTTTCTTTTCAATTTTTTCGTTCCATCCAGAACTCATATTTTTAGTTATGTAATATTTTACTTTATTAATACTAGCGTAATATCTATTATATTATTATTGATATTTTAGAATTAATAAATAATTATATTTTTTTTAAACTTTTACAACAAAATTTTATAATATTAAAAATAAGAATTTTCTTAATAAAAAATTTTTACTGGAATATGGTATAAAAGTTAAAAGTATAGATATAGACTTAAGCTTCCAATTATTGAAACTTAATCATATTTGCTTTTTTCAAAGTTAGAGGGATAAAAGTTTTTGCATAAATCTAAAAACATTATCAAAGCAGATAAAAAAAAATTAATATGAGCATTCGTAAATCTCTTGAGATTGTCTACTTTATTCTTAGGGAGTAAAAATTTATATCCACAATAATGTGTAAATTCATACTACAAAATATATTTGCTTGGAAAACATTTTTCATATTTTCATAAAAATAAAATTTTTTTAAAAAGCAGACAAACTTTTGTACCTTTTAATCACTAAAAAATTGATGAAATAAAAAATAAAAAATAAAAAATTTTGTTCTAAATGTATTTTATTCGTTCTCTTAACGATTTTTTGGCAATTGAGCCGCATAAAAATTCGGATTTTCATATTCTTTGTCCTCAGCAGATTCTTTGTGCAATATAATAATCTTAGATTTTCCATTCGATCTGAAAATATGTTATCACCGACAGCGACTTAGTGTAATCGTTTTCTATACTTCATTCTTGTGACGCATAATATACTGTGATTTAAGGAAACTACGAAAACGGGGTAATCATAAGATGAGAGATTGAGATTTTCTTCTATACGTTTTAAATTCACTTATTACTCCAATTATCTTTTTCGCAATACGTTACTTTTTTATGTTACTATCTTCCTGCAATGGAAAACCATTCAGTAAAATGTACTTTTTATTAATATCTGAAATTATGTTTGTGTTTCACGTCATTTCGTAAATTTTTTTGGCGGTAGGTAAAATAAAAAAATAGGAAAGAATATCTTGCACAATAAAGATGAATTATTTTTTTTAAAAACATTTTATTCAAATACTTAATAGCATAACTCGAATACCCGTAACTAGCTCCACATAACCGCTTATGGCTTTAAACCATTTTTATTGTTACTAGTGTTGTTATTATTATTATTATTATTATTATTATTATGTGAATCTTATATTTTTATTAGATAGTCAATTAATTTAAAGAAAATTTATATTATAATTTTCTTTGTAAATTACGATGGACCCTTATCTTGTAATTAATTCGTTTATATTAATACTTCTCAATGACTAATTTTCTAATAAGTAACTTAAAACAGGTTTTTGATTATATTCTATAATAATTCTTCTGTTTTTCGCTCTCTTTCGCTTTATTTTTTCACGGAATATCTTTTTTCTTCATTTATATTTATTTGATTTTTTTTCTTTGTCTTTAATTTTAGTAACCTAATTATTTATCTATCGATGTATTTCATCGTATTTATTACTTATTCATTGAAATAATTATAATTGTTTTTAAGATAAAATAAAAGTATCGATCACGGAGAAACTAAATTATTAAATATTTGAGTATATTATTGAAGTAGTAAATGATATTAATTGTTAGACATTTTGATACTTGTAATCGACTTGAACACTATCTATATCGTTTAAAAATAGAATATAATAACAAAGAAAATTAGCTATTTAACAAGGGTTTGTGAATTAGATTTTTCAAAATATTTAATTATAATAAATTTTTTATTTCAAATATTCATATTTACAAAATGTTTTTCAATTTTATTAAAATTATTTTGTAAATAGTTATTATTGAATAAATTTTAGATAAATTAAATAAATTAAGGATAAAAGAATGGTTTCATTTCAATTTTTGGTGTATTTAAAAAAAACCCTACTCCTGATAAAAGCGTCGGTAGAAATAAAGAAAAGTTTAAGAAATAAATAAAAGTAAATAGAAACTGATAGATGATTATTATATTAAAATATATTAAAAAATAGATTGAATGGAATAGCTTATACATATATGAATTTGGATTTGAAGAAGATTGCCGAACGATAGCACTTTTTCCTTGACCAAATGCCAATGGATTACACGCATGTCGATTTGTCTCACCGTATCTACTTGCCGTGTTAGTGCTTAAGGATTTAAATGTTCGACAATTACTGATTATTTAAATATTTCTTTGCATTTTTGTATATACTTGCATTTCAAATCTGAGATTTCATTCTAGTTATATATGTTGATGTTAGGCTCACACTAAAGACTTAAAAAAATATGACTGCTCTAGAACTGGTACTGAATTTTGCACTTTTTTATAACACAGAAAAATTTATTTACATAAAAACTTTTTTTCATGAAACTCATTTTCATTTTATGAATGAAATGTCAATAATTGGATTTTAATTGTAATTAACTTCTTATTTTATTTTTTTTTTTTTATTTTATAGTAATTTCCAATTTACTTACAAAAAGAGTTTTTGATTTTAGAAATAAAATTTGGTTTTACTAAAAAGTAAATTAAAGTAAATAAAATATAAGATACATTTTCTTCCTTATGAAATATATTTCTAAAATATATTATATAGTAACTTATACTAAATGTTATTTAATTTTATACAATATTAATACGTCTATTGATTGTATATTTCCGAAAATTTTGTGTAAATATTGTTTAGAAACGGAGGAAAATTAATTTTTTTTTTCAATATATAAATTGAATGTGTATTAACTAATAATTAGATATTACTTAGATAGATAAAATAACTGGATAACTGAAAACTAGTTGTATATATATAAACTAGATATAAATAGAATAAACTTTGAAAACATTTTCTCTAATATTGTACATTTAATATTTTATTAATTTTTATTTATTTACTATTTATAAACTTTAATGTCCATTTACTTGTATAACTATTCTATATTCGTATAGATAACTTATTATTTTTCAAAATCAGATAATTGAAACTTCAATTAATTTTAAAATAAATTTCGAATTATCAATAATTATTAAAAAAGTTTTATTTTTATTTTATATTACCAATAAAAATATTTTATTATCTTAAAACTTTTTTTATATTTTTTTTGCAACTGAAAAAATGATAAATATTTTTTACATTAAAATTATATGACTAAACGTTGTGTATGCATATAAAGTTAAAAAATATTAAAAATTGAAAAAAATAGAAAAAATATAGGTAAATTTTTTGCACAATTGCAACATGAAATTCATTGGCTTTTAAATTCTATTCATATATATGCATTAGTGTACGATATATGTATACAACTGAATTTCGAGCATTTTGAATATTCATGAATAAAGTGGGTTTACCTTTTATATCTTATCCTCCTTAAATTCATGCACATTTATATGTAATATCTATATATGGGAGAATAAATATAAAAGAATAGAGAAGCAATTTACTATATCACGAGAGTTTTATGGTCTCATATTCTTATTCTTTTTTTTATTTAAAGTTATAATTAAATCCACAGCTAAAATTTTTGACACATATTTAGTATTGTATTCATTATATTTATTTTATTTTTACATAAGTTCTAATTTTTAAATATTTTTTAAACATTCATTCATTTTTTTCTAAAAAGTCTGACCCTATTTTTATCTGTCTTAAAACGATATGTCGCGTTATAAATATCAGATTTTCAACTTTTATATACGTACGTTACTCTTGGACTGTCAACTACATATTCGTAAGTTTAATCATTCTTGTTTTGCAGATTTCCCATTTTTGTTTCTTTTACTCTCGTTTAATTTTATAGCTAACATTACTTTAGGCCAAAAATATATTTTAAAAATAAAAAAGTTAACTTCATAATTGACTGTTAACAAGAAAATGGCAAAAGATATTTTCAATAGTATTTTTTCGAGACATGAATATTTAAAGCTAAAAATAATGATTAAACTAAATTCGAATTTTATTTTTCAAATTTATTAGAATATTTAATTAAAATATAACAGAGTTTATTTTGTAAGATTATTTATTTGTATTTTGAATATATGAAAAGTATAACCCAATTCATAAGCTAAGCTTTAGCTATATGACCTTTCGCGTTTTTGCCGAATAAAAGACTAAGTCTCAAGCACATTGCACTTATTTGTATATAGCCCAAACAAAGGGTTATATCGGCTATCTATAATTAAAACTAAGACAGTTAGAAGTAACGTAAAACCATCATAAATAATCATTGTCCATTGTTTCGGTCACTCAAATTTTTGGTTATTTATGATTGCGGAAATATAAGTAAACCTTTAAAATTAAAACATCTAGAATTCTGCTAAATTTCAACAAACTTATTGATGAATTCAGTGATTATATTGGCAATTCAAACATTTTTAACTAATTGTTCCAAAAAACATTTTATTTTATATAACATTTTTATTAAAAAAATTATTTTGTTAAAATGAAACTAGAATATTTTGTAATAAATATTCTTCGTTAATTAGTTTTCTTTAATTTAATTTAAAAATTGTATCATTAAAAAAAATGTGAATAAATTCTTATATTTTAATTATAGTTTGGTGTCGGAAAATACGGAAAATCTTTATAATATAAAAAATGCATTTTGAGATTTCGATTACATCTCACACATAGTGCTAACACATAATAACTACGGATAAATAAACCAAAAATAATTAGAATAAAGCCACTTAAAATTAAAGTTGTTTTGCAAAATAAGAGAGAAATAGTCTACTAAATGTTATCATCCGTAGATAATGTCGATTGAGGTCAACCCAAAATTTATATCTTTCGCATCCACAAGTAAATAATTTCCAAATTGATTTATTTTCTATTTAACTTTGTTGAAGTTAAAGAAAAAAAAACCATTGCATTTTTTTTTTTTATATTATATTGGTTTACTTTAATTTTGTTAATGGAACAGTATGTATATATTAAATTTTATATTATTTTCTCTGTATTTTATTTCTCACTAATAAGAAAATGGGATTTAAATAAATTTTTGTATATATATATTCTTTATAGATAGAAATACCTCAACTATTTTATTATTTGGCTTGATTTAAATTTTTATAAAACTCTGAAACATATAGAAAATAATGCAATTTTTTTTTCTAAAATATTTTAAATCTGCTTGAAATAGTTTTTAAAATTATTAAATACACAAATAGATTAAAATTTTTATTTCAAAACGAAAGTTCAAATTTTCAATAAATCGTAGAAATATTTTGTATAAATTTTAATTCGTTTTGTTTTTCTTGGATAATCAAATTATTTTCTAGCAGAGTCCCTTGTGAAATTAGGAAATTTCTATCTCTTCAAAAACAATTTAGTTAAAATAGAAAAATTTGAAATTCTCATATAAAACTATTATAGGCTTCATGCCATTGTCTTCACTATCATCATTATTTTCGAAAATGTAACGCTTTATCATTAATGACTTGCTTACATTATAAGAGCGACTTTAGTTTCGGTCGTCGCTCGCGGCAAAATACAATCGATCGCGTCCATACAGTGCCGATGGATGGCGTTACAGTAGTTATGAATTCATGGACCGCAATCGGGTGTCTTGCAATTGTACTGTTGGCAGTTTTGATGCAAAAGAATACTCGCAATTAAGCGCTCGGCAAAGGGGAATCGGCCGATTTTCATTTTTGAAAGTCTGCCTTTCTGATTTTCCTTTGTGATCGATATCTAACAACAATCGTTGATTAACCTAAATCTTAACTCAAGCTTTCACTAAAATATTAATTGACTTGAATATTCGGGTTCTTTCCTTCCTTTTTTAATTCTTTTTCTACAAAAGTTGAGGAGAGATTATATATTTTTCTAAAGGAAACAATAATATCCGTATTTCTATCGGTTCCACTTATACTTTTATAATATTGCACGTTCTTCAGTTATTTTCAAACTTTAAATTTCATTTGAAGGAAAGCAGTTTGAGCATACTTTTTCATCATCACTATTATAAATTTTTGAAAAAATATGTTACTACTTTAAAAAGACGGTATATTATATGAAATAACGATTATGTATCAAAATAACAAAATAATTAAAGTATACTTTTGAGAATTTTAATATTGTACGTATATGTAATGTATTTTATACAAAACTCACTAAAATATTTTATATAGTTCCTGAAATTGCTTTTGGGTGAGTAAATTAAACATTAATTATAAGTTAGATAAAAATTTACGAAAATACTGTACAATTAAAATTTTTAATTAATTATGCAAATCATTATTTTTAATATTTATTTGACGAATAAGAAATAAGTTTCACGTATCATAATTTGTGATAACAAAGAATATAATTCTTAACGAATGGTAGATACTGTATGTAAATTTATTCATATCTTATCGATGGTCTAAACTGCGTTTTATCTGATTAGACCTACGAATTTCCTTCACGTATCAACATAAACGGAAGCATTAAAAGACGGACCGCTGATTCGATAATTGATTAAATGTCAACATTACCTGAAATTAATTTATGACGTATTGTGAGATTTATAAATCAGTACATTGAGAGGTGAATGAGCATTTACAGTGTGCAGTCGTGTGCAAAACACTTTAACACAACATATGTGTTCGGGCGAACGTACATATACATTAATTCTTACCCATTTGTGTGGTAATTTCTCTTAATCTATGAAAGTATTAAATTCAGGCATTTTGTTGGGCGCTTAACTGCGAATTCTGAGGAACCAAGCAAATGATGAGTCAGCTATTCTCTTCAATTCCCCCCCTTTCTTTTTCTATCTTTATCTCTCTCAACTGTACTTAAAACTCGTCTTCGCAGACGCTCATTTGTTTTCGAAATTTCTTAGAGTGAAAACCTTATCTCTGACTTCTAAATTGAGTAATTACTCTAATAGAGGCATTTTTGTTTTTAGAGCAATATTCAATTAAATACAATTAAGGTACTTATAACGTTAATGTTACAGTTTATCAATAATAATATAAAAAATGCAGTTTAATAATGATAATTAAAATCTTTGCAAATAAGTTATATAACAAAGTAAAAATATAAAATAATCATAATTATTTTTGGGAGTGTGGTAAAAGAACTAGTATTTAGAAGAAAATTAATTCTCTTTGAATTATCCAAATATATATATTAGATTTTCCAATAATAGTATTTTATATAATAAAACTGTTGATCGAAATTTTTTCTACTTGAGACCTTAAAAAGTTTCCCAAAATATAATTAAAAGATACAAATCATGCTATCGTTTCAGATTATAATACATCTAATTCGATATTTCAAAAGAAAAAACAATTCATTTTTTTAATATTATCTTATTATAAAAATCATTATACAACCAATTTTCTTCGTGAATTTATTTTATATTTTCTTTAATATAAAATATGGTATACATATAGGATTTTTTTTGAATAATTCTTTTTTGTTAAGCTAAGCAGTGGCGATTTTATATTGATATTTTTTCTATTTATACTAAGCAATATTTGATTTTATCGATGAAAAAACCATTTGAATATTATTTTCGTATTTGGATTTTATACTAAATATTGCATTTCGGTTTTTCTTTGTTATTAATACAAATAATATATACTTATTATTTTATTATTGTGTATATAATTTAGTTACGTTTATAATTATTATTATTATATATAATAGCCTACTATTTTACATTATCTATTTTATATTTATATTTTGAGACTAATCTGTTTTGTACCAAATGTTTGCGGTCGTAATTCATTCCCAAATACTTAACATCTTTTGTCTATTGTATCTTATTTATTCACGCTAGAATTTTCGCAATATTTCATTATAATTATTATCATTATTTGAAAATAATAACCGTATTTATTAATCTTAACATAAATAAATGTCTATTAAGTTTAAATTTGCGGTTTCTAAATATGAAATTCATTTAAATTTGTAATATGTTTCGTTTTTTATCGTTTTTGATTGTTGCTGTCACTGATGTAATAAACATAGAAATAAATATAGAAAATAGTCTTAAAATTATGTCTTAAAATTACATCATAAAAAATGTAAATTATAATTTACGTGACATAATAATAGTATTTTTATAAGTCGAATATTTATTATAATAATGAAAATTCATTCTATCTAGATAAAATCCAACAATTTATAAATAACATTCAAATATAATCATTAGAAAAATAATAGATTAAATTAATCAATAAATAAAGTTTTTACAATTGATTGTATGTTATAAACAGTATTACATACTCTAATTTATTTGTTATATTAAAAGGAATTTGTTTAATTATCCATAAGTATCTCTTTGTGAAGAGAATATGCACGTGTAAATACAAATCTAAAAATCATTAAAGCAGCACTAGAATTATATTTTCTACTTGATTCTATATTACGTTGAATAAATAACATTGTGAATGATTTGTGTAAATTAAAAAGTGAAAATCTTAAGTGTATTCATTCATTTACAAAATTCAATTAAAGATAATGAGTTATAATTTCAAATTTAATAAAAAATAAAAATTGTGTTAATAATATTATGTATTAGCAAATATGGTTGACAAAATTAATAATTAGTCTGATTTTTCTTAAAATTACAATATAGTTTATAAAATTTAAATGTCTTTTGTTAATTATTTTATTATATAACTACAAACTTTTATTTTTTTTTATATATATATACATATAAATTTTTTCGTATATTTATAAGTTGCTACTGTAAAAGTTTTTTCTTTATATACATTTTTTACGTAGAAATTATAAAATACGATATAGAAAAAATTCGAAGTAATAACAAATTTTATATATTTGAATATAATTGACAAAATTTAGAACGAAATATTCTTTTGTTTTAATAATATATTTATATACATACATATAATATATTCATCTACGTCTCTATTATATTATTATTAATTTCTATACAATTGTTTAAATCAATATTGAAATGGTTTCAAATAATATTTTAGTAAAATTTATTAGACATTCTATTTTCTTAAATAAAATTATTAAAATAAAATTAAAATTTATGATGATGAATATTTTTTTAATTTTATTTATACGTAGTAAAGATTAAATTTTATAAGTATAATTTGCAAAAATTGAATATATATTAAAAAATAGTTATTATTTTGTATAAGGTGAAAAAGCTACTTGAAAACCCGTTTTTGATATTTTAATATATTTTTTCTCTAAATAAATTATTTATTATTGAACAATAAATAAAAATATATTTTGCAAAACTATTATTAGCTTTTTTAATTTACATTTTGAATAATAAAAAATTAAAATTTACGTAAACTTATAAAACACTATTTTAAATATTTTATAGATTAATATATGAATTAATAAAACACATTAAATTTAAATTTGTCATGAAATTGTACTCTGCTTTTTATTGTATATATTATTATATCATGCTACAGAACGTATAAGAGATATTTGTATGTATGTATATATAAAGATGTACAAGGTATAAGTACATTAAAGGATCCGTTTAATAATATACAATCGTATATGTGTATAGCACGCATGCACGCGAATAAAATGAAGAATTATCAGATTTTAATTCATAATTCTTATGCTTAAAATTTAAACTACACACATATATTTTTTAAAACAAATATAATACCCATATTAATAATTGATACGCATGTTTTTAATGGTACATTTTACGGACTTCCTCTTACACTTCTCAACTTTCTTGCACTTACAATTTTCTTTATTCTTTTTCTTTTAATCTGTTTTATTATTATTATTATTATTATTATTATATTTGTTCATATGTACATTAGATCCAGTGAGAAAACCATGCAAAACATAAATGTGTATCGAACGATTCAGACGCAAAATAGTCATTGCATATAATAATAAATAATGATTGTACGGACATTTTAATCACATCTATAATTTTAGAAACAATCTGAAGATGTAGTAAAAGGTATTTATGGCGCTGACTGATATTATTTGAAAGGTTTATGCGAAGTTTCGTACTTCCATTGCTATCCATCCAATCTTACTCAGAGAAGAGCGAGTCGCCTCAATAATAATGCCACATCTCTAGCTGGACGAATCTGGTCAGATAACTCTCTGATAGTGGCCTTCAGAGACACTCAACTTCCTCCCAAGATCTTATCAGCGTCGGTATTACATTCTGGCAACCTGCTGTATCCGTAGTGAGGTTAGAAAGGAGTTGTTCCGCTGGCGTGGTTCCAGCGTACAGGAAAAAAGTAACTTCTCCCTTCCTGCGATAGGTTATCCTATTTAAATTTCCGATAGTTGTTGAGCACTTCACTTTAGGCGCATGCTCACTTAATAAAATTTGCATACTGTCAACGTCAGGAAAAATCTTAACAATTTTTATATTTTTCTTAATTTTCAAACCTTTTATTTTGCGCCTAAAAAGTTATGAAGATTAATATGATGTAATCAATATGATGCAAAATAATAATAATATTAACGGGATATAAAATTTAAGAAAAGTTTAACATTCAGTCTAGATTTCAACATTAGTTTAACATCAGTGGATCAATCTATGTTACAAATCTTTTTGATAAAATTATAAGACCAGAGTGAAACTAGAGCAGAATACAAAGATTACAATGTTGTGAAAAAATTTACCAATATAATATAAAAAAGTTGATAGAATTGCAAGAATTTGCCTTTACTGGATATAAACGTATAAAAAGAACAATTAATATTACTATTTAATCAAATGAATTTTAAAATAGAATAGTGTTTAACTACAATTGGTCAATTAATGTTATTGCATATTTAAATAATAAGAGATTCACTTTCACTATTTTATTTTATTTAATCATTACATATAAAGGTTTGATAATGTCATTGAGGAAACTAAAATGGAATTTAAAAATAAGCGACAAAAGTATATTTTGTATACTATATATTTCCAGAAGCTCTCGACTTACATTTCAATTAAACCTTCGTTCGTTAACGAAAAATCTAGCGCACATCTGCAAGCGTTGACATCGTTTACTTTTCAGCAACCGAAAAGTGTATATAGTATATCATAAAGTGAGTTTGCGAACGAGCGTGTATAACGAAGCATTCCAAAAGGGTGTAGTGTATAGTTACTAGTGTGTAAAAGCCATGCAAGTGCAGAAAAATTAAATAGAAGTTACAAACTCCTTTGTGGAATCTACAAAACTACGCCAACATCACAAAATTTCATTAAAGTTGACTTTTACAAGGTGTATAAGGTTGTTTTAAAAGTTTGTCTTTAAGCTTTCTCTTGAAATTTCACGTTAAAAAGTAGACGACTATATTATGCATTTTTTAAACGAATGATATGGTTGTTAATAATATTTAACTATACGTATTATCTCAACTTGGTAACAGCCTATATAAAAAAGTGTTTTAGCTTTAATTTAAAGTATACTCTTAAGATATAGGGATGTTAATTATAAGATTAAAATTTCTGGTGAGTAAAGAAATTTCAATAACTATTTTATCAAGTAACTGATTTATGCTGAATTTATTATTATTTATGAAAATAAGGTTATTTTGTGATGAGATTTAACTAATTTATCACCTAGATATACCATTTGGATGGTAAAGTAATTTTCCTTATCAACTTTATAATTTCCTTCACGCAGGTATCGAAAATGATGCAATTTTACAAGTAATCGAGAGATGTTCAGGTTGTAACGATATTGAAGTCATTATCCAGAAAATCATCTCGTTCGTCAATTAATAAATAATAGTCTAGTTCGTAGTAATATTTCACTAGTTATATCATTTATGAAATATAACGGTAAAATTATTCGAGTATTTTACATCTATTAACAGCAAGTGTAGGGATAGATTGTAGTCACTTCAAAATCAATTATCTAATTTTGTAATTTGTAAACCTAAGTAACATAAACGAATATTATTGCTGAAATAAAATTCGATATTTTTTAGAATAACTTATGTCGTAATTTTCCTAGGTTTTATATCCAAGATATCGATTCATTGTCAATAATAATAAAAAATTATTATTCAAGTAAAACTGTTGATTGTATTGAGAAGATAAGTTTAAAATAGTTGAGAGGAAGACTTTATAAATATTATAAAGTTTTATAAGAGAATTTATCAATGTTCAACATAAATTTTACACTTCAAAAGAGTTCAGTCATTCTTGTTCAATCTTTTTTGTCCCGTGTCTCTTTTTGATTCAATCAACGTAATCACATAGATTTCTTCAATGCATATAAGCGTCCTCAGTGAAACTAGTAGACGTACCTACAGTGGTAGGTTTAAGTTTCTCGTGAATACGTTAAATTTCAAGAGCATTAAAACAGGAAGAAAGAGTGAACGAGAGAGAGAGAGAGAGAGAGAGAGAGAGAGAGAGAGAGTGGTAGTACTCGAAGAGAGTAAAGGAGAGAGCAGAAATTATTCGGGTCGGGTCCGTGACCTGACCAAGATCAGCTCTTTCGATTACAGCAAAGGGTTTTGCCGGCGGCAACTTTTGACACGAGGTCGTGCAGGGATTTGCAGTTGTGGGTGAGAAATTCGTGGCGACTGCGAAACTTCATCATTCCTAGTTGTAGTTCTTCGGACAATCAATTGCCAATGTGCTTACTGAAGAGAGGATGGAAGGTACAATAGAGAATTTAGTTTTCTAAACAATGTTGGAATAGTTGGTTTGCAAGGCGCGTATTATATCGGTTTAACACGGAAAACTAGAACACTTGTCTAGGTAATTTTCGATAGTCTTTTTACCGATAAATATTGTTTTGCTTAAATAAATTCATACAATATATTGGGAAAAATATTAGTAATTGATAAAATTTTACATCAAATAATTTTGTCTAATGTTACACAAAAAATATAAAAATTTATTTTTGTATTCAAGAGCTATCTTGTAAATATTTTAATGATCAATTTATTTGAATAATTCATTTTTCAATCGAAACTTATTTTTCCTATTAAATTTAAATTCTATGAAAGCCTTAATACATACATTATATTTACTTAACTCACTCAAAATGTAAATAAATTTACTTGTGGTTTCTATCGGTTTAGAAGTAATCAAGTAAGCAAATTTAATTTAAAATTCAAAGATGTAGTTCCGTATATTTATAAAATTTTTAATGTAATAGATGAAAATTATTTTATGAACATATTATTTTGTAAGTTTTATCAAAGTTGTGCAATATTTAAATTCAAGTTTATATACTTTCAGAAAATCTTAATCAAACTAGGATTTCTGTAAAAAAAACCGAGTTTTTTTGAATAAACATAAACCTTTAAAATTATTATAATTATAGACGATCAGAAAATTAAAAAATAATAAAATATCAATCCATAAAATAATATAATATTTTTTTAAAAATATACTACGTATAGTTATAGTTATTTAATTTAATTTACAAGAATATATCTTTATTTAAAATTTTATATTAAATTATACTTTCTAAATATTCATGCTAACTTAAAAATATTAATTAATATTATTAATTGCTTTACTTCATTAAATTAAATCATTCATTTATTAATTAAAAAAAAATTATTTAATTCACTGCAAATTTTTAATTAATCAAAATTTACTTTAATTTACAGTTTAAAATTATGTTTCCGTACTTTTAATTTTATGTTATATAATAATGTTTTATAAGGAGGAAAATACTCACATTTTTATAAAATGTTTTTAATTGACTTTATAAAAACTTCACAGAAATTTATAAAATTCATTAAAGTAAATAATAGTAATTTGTGACCAAGGATAACGGCATATTAAAAATAATTATTAACTAAAGAGTAAAAAGTTATTGAATTAGTTAAATTAATCAACACGTATCGTTAACAACAAAAGTTAACAGTTTACTAAATCAAGATTATCAGTATCATTTTATCCTTGTTTGTATAAAATTTATTTTACCGTGGAATAGAATATTTTTAATTTATCAAACCATTTAGAAATATTTTTAAACGTTTAAATGTTTACCAAGCTTCATTACTTGCTCATTTTCATTTATTAATATTTTAAAATGCTTTTTCTTCCTCCTTTTTTCACATTAACTGTCTATTTTGTAATTATTATTATTTAAAAGAAACTATATTTAAGATTTAAAAAAATTTTTTTTGTCTTGTTTTTATATCTTTCATAAAAACTTTTAATGTATCTTTTCTGAGCATTTTTAAACATCGTTTTTCTCCGATTTCGCGCTTCTTAGAAATTTATTTTCAGTATTTTCCAGGTCAGTTGTTATAAATTTGAAGCAAAAGTTTTTAAGTTTAAAATAGTGAATCTAATGTAACTTATTAGATTTAATACATTAGTTTGTTAATTTGGATTTTATATTAAGATGGATGAATTTAAATAATAAATATAGCAGAAGAATATATACAGCTGAATGTCATAAGTACACAAAAAATTTAAATATTTTTTCTAAAAAATGATTCTTCGATATTTTTCGGGATTTGTGATGGATACATAAAATTTACAGCGAATCTCACTTAAATACAGTTGAAAAACATTTATAAAAAACAAGGTTTAACGTTTCGTTTAAGAATTATTAAATAAAAAATTCTAGTCTATATTGAAAAACATAGTTATGGCTCTCGCAAATAAACACAAATACGTACATGAAGAGTTACTTTATCTTCATCCCTTTTCAATATCTCTTCATCTCTGTCTTCTATTCAACGCCACGAAAGCGCATTGGGACATGAAGAGGTCGATCATCAAGTCACATGAATTGATTTCCCGTGGACATTGTTAACAGTGTGGCGAATGGGAGTAAAAGGGACGACTGAGAGAGATGCGCTCTATAACATTCTGTTCGCGAGACGATCGTAATACCCGATGTGCGTGGCTTTTTGTCAAATTCAACCATATACTTTCTCTAACTCTCTCTCTCGCTTTATGCTAATATTTAAAGATCAGCTCAGGATTTGAAATATTGTATTGTTCATTGTGAGCTAGTTTTTTTTTTTACAATGATAAGTGACAAAATTGCATAATGTAAACTTTTGTTTAAAAATATAAAATTAAAAATATAGTTTGATCATTGTTTAACATTTAATACTGTCTCGGAGACTCATATAGTATATCATAGAGACTATACTCATAGAGACTCTACTGTCTTAAGACTCATATTTTTTCAATTAACAACTGGAAAATATAAAAACAATAGTGTATTGATTGTAAGTTTTTTTATCCATTTATAAACCAATAAAAGAATTGAAGTTTATTAATAAAGTTTATTATTGCTTTTACATCAAAGAATAGAAAGAGATTTCTGATTACTGAGATTATATTTTTATATTACGTATCCTAATTTTTTTTTCAGAATTGTAATTAAATTACCTTTCTAATATCTAATATTAACAAAATTTACCTTGCACTGAATTATTACACTATTAGGTAGTCTCCAGTGATATATTTTTTAAATAAGTTTTATTTAAAATTTATTAATGGACTCATATTTTACGAATATATTAATATGAGTTTGTTATTTCATCTAACAAATTTGTGCGGATTGATAAATATTCGTATCATCTATCGATATGAAAATTATTTTGGATTCAAATTTTGCTCCATTTTAAACAAATTATAAACTCAATATCGTTAGAAAGAAATGCTTTTTTCATTTACTCTCATTTCCATACGTCATTATATTCCCAAGTCAATAAAAGCCAAATGTCTGCATTATTAACGGAACAAGTAATGATACGCCTGCGTCTCATAAATTCTAACCGCAAATACGTTAAACCAGTTACGTGGTAATTACCAACGTAGCTCAGTTTGGTACGCTATTACATAGTCATCACAATCGGGACAACGAGGTAGATCCGATTGATAATTAAGAGCCTCACTTTATTTTCCCTCTTTTTCTGTCTCTTCCTCTCTGTGCATCTTTATTCTATCTATTTTTTTCTTCAGTTTCTTTTTTTTGTTTTCAATAGATGTGTTATTATCATTTTTTTTTAAATATCATGGATAAATGTATTTTTAGTTCTTAAAAATGATTTAAAAGTATTTTTTGTAAATTCATTATAATCCTTCCAATATATGCATAAAATAAATGTCGGTCCCTCCATGACTGTTATCGTTTATAGCTGTTTTAAATATTGAATACAAACTAAAGCTTTATCGTAATTATTTTTTAATGAACGTAACATTAAGGTCAATAAGTAAGATTATAAGCAACATAATATAAGTAATAAAGTTATTTAATACAACATTTCTACTTACTAGTATTATCAGCTGAAGCATTCAGTAATCTCGATGAGTTGAGTTATCAAATTCATTTTTCATATATTTTTAAATAAGAAGTAAATATATATTCAACAATTTTTTTAATTCATGATAATACTTAAATTGATGTTTAATTCGACTGAAATTTAGTTTAAAGTACTATTTACGAATAATAGATTTATATATAATATTGATATCTTAAATTTTTTTAATAAAATAATTATATATTGTTATATTTTATAATATATTAATTTATAATTATACTTTTATCGAATTTTTTTTTCAATTATGTATTTTTTTGTTTTAGGTAAGTAGACCACATTTTACAGTCTTTCCAGCAGAGTGAGTGAAAATTATTTTGATAATTATTTTTAAAATATTGATCGATTTCAATTTCGATAGAAAGACTTATTTTGTATAAATTAAATTTTTTTATTTAACTTTAGATTTTAGAAGGTATCCAGTAGTAGGATTTGTTATGTATAAACAAGAAAATAAATTGCAAAAAAATTTTTACTGTTTTGGTTAATTTGATTAAATCTCAAAATAATAATATTTTTTAATTTTTAGATCTGATAAATTAGAAATATTTTTTTATTTTAATTTGCTTATCAACATCAATTAGTATGATTTATTTACCTGTATTATTAAAATTCTTGGAGTTTTATCACACTTTACTTTTTAAGACATATCGAGAAATTACTAATTTTTAAGATTTACCGAGTGTATCTGTTGCAAATAAATTAAACGAAAAATATTTTTAAACTCAAATTAATTTTAAAGTAACGATGTTTAGAACATTTAATTTAGCATGTAAGTAAGAAATATTGTTTGAGGAATACATTTTATTTGAATAATAAAATCAGTATAGTTTAGAGCATTAAATAATTCATTTTATATTGATAGAAATTTTTGGTAAAAAAAATCTATGATATGTGGACGAAGTATTCACTGTATTCTAACAGTTTCACCTCAACTTAATGAAGTCGTTCTCTTTGTTATGACAACTTTACTCTCATATTTCTCATAAAGTTAATACACGGAAAAGTATGTAAAATATATTTCAGTTTCTAAATTTTTATTTGAAAATAAATTTTCTTAATATATATTTTATTGAATAAATAAAAGAAAGAATGCTCAAAATTTAGTCATATTAAAATATATTTCCTAATAATGAAATTTACACTTTACTATTTCTGAGTTAATATAACATTAATATTTATTTTTTTAACTTAAAAAATAAAAATATCTTTGTTATCATTCAGATTTCGTTTATTATATGAAATCGTTGATAATAGTAAAATGCGGTTAAATTATGTGAATTAATTAATGATAAATTGGAATGAAAAAAAAATCCTTTGTTTAATGAAAAACATTGATTGAGAAATCATGAAAATTGTCTCTGTCGCCGAAGTCATCTCCGTTTCATTGACATTTTTCTCCATTTATCTAATAGCACGCTTATCTACTAATATGGAATTGAAAGTTAGACCATTAGAAATCTGCAAGGACAGGATAAATTGATCTTTTTAAAACATTCATCCATACTCGTTGAATGCTCGCTATGGAATCGACCACTGTACTAGCGCATAATGCCATTCCTACATTATCGAATGCTGCTGACCCTCCTGCCGTTTGCATTGCACCCGACATTATACAATGCGAATAAATCTATGTTCTGTTGAAGCAGCGACCTTGTCAAGGCACGTACCCCTCAACAAAATTACACGAACTCACCCACCTCTATTCGCCTCTTCTCTTATCTCTTGGAGACTCATACTAGTGTAATCGTCTTCATTATCGGGTGATGCCTGTGTTCTCGAGTCAGTTCACCCGTAGATCGGCCTTGTATTGTGCCGTATTTGTGCGTAGTCACATGTATGTATTTAGGTATGTGCGGATTGTCCCCTACCGAATCAAGACAAAGCCGTGGTCTTAGGTGTAGGTTCATGTTCGGGGGTTGGGGGAAGATATGTTATTGCTAGAAAAACGATATACGCCGATTGAGATGTATACATATTCTCAGAATGTGACGAGTGTAAAATCCCTTATATTTTATTATGATGTAAATAGTCTTCCCGATCAACATCATTCGGGCGGAAGTAATAATTGCGAAGATTAAACAAAATTCAATCCCATTGGTTGGTGATAAAGCAGAGAAAAGCGGTTTAAGTTTAGAAATCACAAGGCAGCACTTCAAGCATTAAGCTGAAAAATATTGTCTGACCGGATCTAACCATTTCTACTTCTGAACGAGTGTGTAGATTTATATTTACTTATCGCGTGACAATTTGAACTTTATCTTTAACTTTTTCAGTTATTATGTCATCTGAGAAGATTAAATCCTCTTATTTAATATATTTCGAATATACAAGTGTGCGAATTGGAAGAATATAAGTTGATGTATGGATATTTATCGTGAAAAGAAAAGGTAATATTAATAAATTTGGCAAATTTTATGATGCTTGAATTAGCTTATGAGTTTCAATGCATGACTGTTCTTAGCTTTATTTCTAATGACGTTCATTAATCCTAATTATAAAAATATTTTTAAAAATCTTATTTTTAAAAATTAATCAATAAATATTTTATAACACTTACTAAAAAATTAAAATATTAAAGTACTTTGTAATTACAATATATATTATACATCTTGTAAATTATACATCTTGTATAATTTTTTCTTAATTTATGAGTATTCTGCGAGTGTAAATCATAATAATTCGTTAAAATCTTATTTTTTATTCAAGTTATAAAGGATTATATTAAAGATTTTATCCATTTATATCTATTATATTAACGTACTTATATGATAATTTTTCATAGTTATCAATTGAAGAAATATACTGATTATGGCTAAATTTTGAAATGATTACACTTATTGTATGAAAATGATTCACAGTTCTGCCTACATAAATTAGACTGTATTCATCAGACTCTAATTTGAATTTTGCTCTACATTACAATTTTATAATTCTACAATACATGTCTGATCACTTATCCCGTGACACTCTGTAAATATAGATGTGGGTGTTTGCTTCATCGACACTATTGTAAATCAAGCATTCTTCACCTTCTCAACTCTTTCATACACGAGGATGAACAGCATCAGCTAGGACTGTGGAGGCGGGTAGGAATCTACACGAATGCAGTTCTCTTGCTCTGGAAACGTTAAATGAGACAGAGAAAGCGAATGAAGTACACTGTTCAGAGGAGTTAATGTCACATGATGTATACAAAGCGTACACGTAAATCGGATCTAGGTGTAGCACAGTAATTGCACTTTCTCTCACTGTTGTCTCGCTATTTTGTTTCCTCTTGGGTATTTATTATTGTTCTTCGTTGAGAACACTCTCGACCTCATGACTTGCACGCATTCTAATTCGAAAATCGGGTCATAGAATCATCGATTTAAACAAGAGCTTTCTGTTAAAAATGAAATGATTTTAAGGGGAGAGAAAATAAAATGTACAGATTTACTTAATTACAAATTTATTTTATGCATTTTAGGTTTTCTATATCTTAATTACTGCTGAATTAAACAGGTTTGAAACTTATGTATTTTTCTGCAATCTCTTACAGCATAAAATTAGTTCAATTATATTTAGCAGACGTAGGTAATTTAGTAATTTCTGTAACGATTTATGCATAACGTCAAGAACTAAAACCTCAATGTTTAAAAAGAATGTTTAAAAGTGTAAAATTGTTTAGAAACAAATTTTTCTACAAATATTTGCATAATACTTTAATTAAAATGTTCTGTGTGAAATACCATGCGCATTTTAATTAGTGCAGCAGTTCATAAAAACACTTTTATTAAGAAATTTCCCTGTAGTATCTTAAAAAAGGCATTAAATGTTTTAAAATTCTTGCACAATTTTCTGTATTTTTCACAGCATATTTTTTACTATATCTTGTAATATTCTATACTTTAGCTAATAATAAGATTTTAAATTAAAATAATATATTTATTTTTATTCAAATTAAAATTTTTACAATTTATATAAGAAAATTGTAATATGTTATAAAAAAATGAATGTAAAATTCTTTATTTGTCTATATTAATAAATATAAATTTTTTTTGTTCAATGTACACTTTGTAAATTTATATTTAAAATATTTTGTGATATTGTTAAAAAAATTTAATAAAGCTTTTAACACAACATGTAATGATAAAAATATGAAGAAAATGCAAAAAGGTTTCGTTTATTTTAATGAATTAATTATAATTTTTTTATATTTTTGATTTTATATTCATATAATTACACAGATTTACAGATTACAATTATTTTCTTAACTAAAAATTATACAAACATTTTATATTATCAAATATACTTCACGTAATTAGTATAAATATATCAATATCTTATAATAATAATTTAATCAAAAACAATTTTTATTTAAATTTTTATATTATTTAATGACTAAGCATTAAAAGCATCGAAAAATTTCATATCAATAAAATTATTCCATTGCTATTAGTATATTTACTTATGTAGTTTATGTGTTAGTGTAATTGCAATGTAAATTTTATTATTTAATCCATGTACATTATTACATTGTAAAATGTTGAAGTTTATTCAGATTTCATTTAGGAAATATATAAATGAAAGTAAAAAAATTAAATTGATGTTTAAAGACTCCTGATTATACTTAAGTTTTCATTGTGTGTACGATAAGTGCCTCTTTTTCCAATCAATCCTCGATAATTGGATTACGCGTGTGAAAAGCCCCCCCCCCCATGAATTTATGTACAGTTGATGATATTTCTGATAGGTATTTGTAGGCATTTTCTCGTCATTATTTCTCTTTATATCAATCTTGAATATAAAATACATGTATACTTCCTTATGAAAATTATTTGTATTAATTCAGAAAAAAACTATTGTGTTAGTTTTATTTGGGTCATTTTTCGTTATCTTGATTAGATAAATAAATTATGTTATTATTATTACTTATTAACTATATTATATTATATTATTTATTATAATACATCAATAAAAATATATTTTATAATAAAAAAGTATTTATTAAATTTATTTATTAGTTATAATACATGAACGTTTTATAATATATCAAAAAATGAATGTATAATAAGAAGATACATTTATTTTAAACTATAGATAGTATCTTGCTTAAAAAAATGTTTATGATACACCAAATTTTATTACATAAGCGATATCTTCACATTGTTAAGAATTTATGTATCTATATATATCTTAATAATATCAGATGTTCGTAAATATATATAAACAATAAGATCTGAATGGAAGCACTTTATTTAATAAGCTTTAATAATATTTGAAACGCTTTTACGTTCTGTATTTGATAACCAGTTTCATAATTAGAATAAGTTGGATATATTTTAATACGCTAAGAGAAAGTTGTGCTAAAAACATGAAAAAGGTTTAAATTATTTGGATTTTTATTTTTTAATTAAAAAAAATGTCTTTCTAATTAATTTTGTGATATATGTATAAAATAGAATTTTATAAATATATTTAAATCAGAGTTGGATTGATTTTTTTCAGGGTAAATTATATGATTTATATAAACTCGTATTTTAATTTAGAAATAAATTTATTTTATAGTTCTCAAATATATTAGGAAATAATCAAATACATTATTTATTTATATTTATTTTATACTATACCATAGAATAATATCCAATATAAATTTGTTTGTAAAAATTTTAAATAATATTCAAATAAACTGAGAAGACGTACATTCGTAAGATATTCACTTTAAATCTTTTTCAAAATTGATAAAAATTATTTATATTATCTAAGTGATCATACAGTCATGAGCTTAGTAATTTAGAAATATATATTAAAAAGTACGATTTCATATTTTCAAAATATAAATATAAATTACATAAAATATAAATATTAGTTAATACTAGTCTTTCGGAATAATTGTATAGTTTTATTACAATTCATTTTTAATATTTAAAGTCTAAGTTTATTTTTTACTTTAAATTATGAATGAAATAAATTACATTAAAAGTATATTATATATTAATAAATATCCACTACATAAATTTAAATTACATTTTTGTAAACATTTGTTTCACAGTAAATAGTGTGAATTATAGTTAACGTAAAATACTGACATTTGTATAGAATATTTATAATGGATTAAAATATTTGTTCTTGAATTTTAAGAAAATGAATCTTATAATAGTGTTAATATTCGTAAAATATATACGTTATGAGTTCAAATGGTATAATATTTACCATTAACAACTTTATTTTTTATAGTTTAAATATTTTTAAAATAATGAATGTTTTTAACAATATATATATATATATATATATATATATATATATATATATGTATATATATTTCTATTAAATATTGAAAAAGATATTTTATAAAAAAGTATAATTTTTTTATATTCTCGAACAAAGTTTAAATTAATAAGTATAATAAATTATAAATTTATCAAAATTTAAGATAATAAATAATGTCATCCAGTTAATTGTAATAAAATTCATGTTAGAATATCAGAAATTATACTTATAAATGAAAAAATCTTAAAAGTACAATAGTTATAAATATAGTTATAAATTATATAATTGACAAAATTTTAAGTAAAATTATTATTAAATAAACTTAGAAATCAATTTTCTTAAATTATTTTATCAATATTCTAGCCTCAAACGTATAATGTATCATTTAAAAGTACAAAAAACTGAAAGTAGACCATTAGAAACAAAGTTTAATTGATAAAATAGAAAACGTAAATTAATAATTGTAATAAAAAAACTTAATAATCAGAATTTTTTACACCTATATATTGTTATATTGTCATATTATATATATTGTTATTTAACTGAAATCTATGTATTCATTTATCAATCTATCCTATACAATTCATACGTTAATATATTCAAGCAAAGCTTGAAATATTTTGACGCGTTTAATATTTCATTTTCACATTCTATATTCTTATCAATTTTTTTAATTTGAACAATCATAATAGCTATTTGATTAATATTTTGCTAAAATAATACTGAATTTACATATATTTAATTATTTAAATTCACATTTTAAGGATTATAAATTCAGTTTTTATATTTTAATAATAGTGTCAGTCATCATGTAACATAAAATTATTCGAATATAAAATTCAGATATTACATTTACAGTATTTTAAACATGTATTAACATTAAAATGGAAAATTTATTCATAATATAATATGAATATAATAATAATATTAAATTCATTTTAAATTATGAAATATTTGTAATTTTATTTTAAAAAATTATTGTTTCTTAAAAAATTGCAATAGAATTTCAAGAAAACTAAATTTAGTAGACTTTACTTAAAGTAATTTTACTTCAAAATACGAAAGTGAATAAAATAGTAAAAAATTAAAATTAAAATAAAGCATACTAAACGTATAAAAAATTTGAAATTATAATATTGTTGTTATTATTAAGTTTAAAATAAATGTTTGGAGTGTATACATGTATTGATAAAAATAAAATTAATATTTAAATTTTGAAAAAAAAATATAAAGTAAGATTATTTTGCAATAATAATAAATATATCTTTCTTTTGATTTTTGTAAAAATATTTTATACTAAATTACATTGCGTATTTATTAGATGTTTATTAAAATCAATTTATAATTTTAATAGAGAATTTTGTTTTGTCAATCACAGTAGTACAAAATTATTAAAACTAAAAAAAATGACTAAAATTATTAAATTTCATGTTTTTATATAATTTTTTAATGTAAAATTTGTAAGCTGTATTTTATATAAATTTTTTTTTGTAAATTTTAAAAGTAATCTACAACATTTGTAAATTTCTGAATTAGAAAAGATTAATTTTTTATTTTCAAAATAAATTTTTTTTTTTAATGAACACTCTGTTTCACATTAGCTAATTATTGCGTTCCTCTAAAAAAAATCATCAAAAGTAAATGTGAGAAATTTAATGTTTTGTACAAATAAAATAATAGTGTTCAAAAAATATGTGACCTACTGCTGACTGAATCTAGCAACACACGCGTATTTTTAAAGATGAAAAACAAATGTTGGAAAGAGTTTGCATTCTCCTACCATTCACCTATTTCTTTTGCGTCTAAATTTTCGTGCGCGACTGGAGGTGGGTGGGGCACAACGCTCGGAGTTATCCATCAGGCGGGTCCAAGAGTTAGAGAGAGATAAACACAGAAAAAAAAGAACATATCGTTATCACACCATCTCCGGTGAATATGTATAACGAGACAGGTGCACTAAGTGCACATCCCGTTTTCGCGCACGCATACCTATACAAATATATATAAGGCTGTAAATTCCAAATATGTATGCTTATAATACAGGTGTTAGTACGCGGGCGTTTTAGAGACGCAGACTCTGCTGTATCGATCGAGGAGCTGCGCCGAGTAATGTGCGCGAACCCGCCCACCCGCCAGAGAAAGGGTGAGACAGAAAGTTATGTGTTTTCTTCTGTATGCTTGTAGAAAAGGAAAGATTCAGAGAGAATGAGATAGAGAAAGAGCGATGAGAATGATGGTGAATGCAACCAATGCAGAATATTAAAAATGTAGTGACAGAGATGAGAGAGAAAGCGAGATACCTTAATACTAGCATACAAGTTAATAGAAGTTAATAGATAGTACATAGAAATATGATGGACAAAAAGGGTTTCAGAACAATGATAATTAATAGAATAAATATACATTAATACATCGATTAAGTAAAAGTGGTAATGAAAAAATTGGCAGTAATTTTATAAATTAATAATATATTATTTAAATATTTTTCATTAAATAACATTTCGAAAGGAATACAATAATTTACATTATTTTCCAAATATATTGAAAATGTAGAATAAGTTTTATAACCAAATATCTTTTCTACTCTTATTGTAAAAGTACATATTCTTATAGCACTATTGGAATAAATATTTTTCAATTATTCTAAAGTATTACAGAATATATTCAATTTGTATAAGTAATCTTCTTCATACCTTATCACAATTTCCTTTGCTAATGTAATTTATTTCTTCAGTGAATCAATTTAAAACGGTAACTCTTAATATTTTTAAGATTTATATATATCAGATAAATATATTTTAATAGATTTAAGATAAATAAGCTTCCATTATTTTATATATTTCAGTTAAATATATCACACTATATTCAAATTCTAGCCTTTTGTTTTTTTTCATATAAAAAATTAAATTAAGATTTTCTTTAGTATATAATATATTAAAAATAAATTAAAAAAACTATATTATAATATAAATTAAGATAAAAAATATTTAAATAAGAGACAATAATAAGTATTATCACAAGCTTAAAACATATTTGTTACTAATGAACTTCTAAAGAATTACATACTTATAATTTATTCATAATAATTATAGTCTTATTTTTATCAGATGATATGAAAAATAATAAAGATAATCACAATTTATTCATAAAATATAAATTATGGGGATATTATCTTTGAATTTAATTTTTTTATCAATCTTAAGTTTCATATTTTTAATTTATTATGTAAACTAATAAAATAATTCATATTACATATATTTTTATATATCCTAATAAATATATGAAATTTTACACTAACTTAAAAGATTTGACATTAAACATTTTATTTAAAAATGTACGATATTAAATTCTATTATTGAAAATGTTGTTTACTTAAGTAATAAATGATAATTGTGTTCTTGTATAAAGCAAGAATAATTTTTATGATAAAATTTCGAAAAATTTCCTATTGTTTTTAATTTCATACGAATAACTTCAGACTCAAGTTTGGAAACAGAAATTACGGTATTAAATAAAAATAATTAATATAATTTATTAAAACATTGGAATAAAATGAAGTAATATAATAGATAATAGAATTCTCTTTTTTGATTTATTAAACTTTATTTTATAGATATAATAATTGCTCCAAACAATACTATTATTTCTATTGGAAAGTTTACTTTTCTTTCTTTTAGTATTGTTAAGTAAAAACATTTTAAAAAGTAAAATATCAATTTTTTATATATAATAACAGATATTTTAAAATAATTCTATTAATATTCCTATTAAAATTATCTTTTAAAATTGAATGTAGAAAACAATAATCCAACGATGGGCTTAAATCTGAAAAGGAAAACGTATAATGTATTTGAAAGATAGAAAAGAAAAATGAATAAAAAAAGAAAAATAAGAAATATGATAACTTACTGCTGAAAGTAAGAGGTATACAAAGAATTTTCATAATGTTAAAATGAAGGAGATATAGATCGTTGAAAATAAAAGAAAGTATAAAATCAAAGAAAAGGGAATTTTTCAATTGCAATTGTTTACGTATAAATTATAAACGTCACAATTTGAATTATTATAATCAAACAATTGAAAGCTATAGTATATTAAAAATAAAATTAATTAAAAATTAATAACTGCGAATCAGTCTTTTTCAAATGTGTCACTAAATAAAATTTAACTAAACAAAGTAATATATCAATAATATTAATGGAAATATACAGTAATATATTTATTAATAAAATTTTAGTACGAATATGTATTATATATTTCAATTTAAAAATAGAATTTTCGAGTCATGACTAATTTTTTTTTTACTTAGAAATTCAAAATAAAATTTTTATTGCAACAATTAATAAAAAAATTTCAAATCAAATAAAAGTTAATTATAGTAGATAACCATATGTGTTTTGAAAAATAAAAATAAAATACTTAGAAAATTGGCTAGGGTTTGTATTGGAAAAATGAGAAAAACAAAATAGTTTATAAATGGGTATATAGACAGTGTTCAAAAAGCGATAAATTTTTTATTTCATTTACAGTGATACAAAAAATTTTAAAAAATTGTTAATAAATGATAATAAAGTTTATAATTTTAAAGATAATTTTGTTTTTGAAAAGCATAGTGATGCAAATTTTTGCGTGATTAAATTAATTCATCTCATTTTTCAACTAAATTCGAGAATATTTGATTTCTTATAAAATGCATATAAATATAATTGAGGTATTATTTTACTACAAACTTGTTTCTAATTATGAAAAATATTAAAACTTTATTGTTAAAGAAAAAGGAACAAACTCGTATAACTTTTAAGATTTTCCTTTATTCTATGTTTATTGAAAAACATAAAGCATATTGTTTCGAATATTTTACACACATGATTTTTGCAGTTTTTATTTTTATATTATTTGTAACAATTATTACAATTTTTTTATGTTAGTAAAAGTTTTTCTTTTTTGACATTCATACCTGTAATAATGAAAGGATATAATTGTTAAATAAGACCTATTCCAGGACACATGTTTGCTTTTTTTGGTGCGTTCAATCTTAAAGACACAGCTGTGCATAAAATATTCGTATAACAATTTTTTACCTAAGCTAGAGTAAGCCAGTATGGAATATAAGTAAACACATAAATTTATATTTTAATGAATAGAAGTGCGTACGAACGGTATTATTAATAAAATTCTGTTTTTTGAATATTCACTTTTACTAATGTTATCATATTAGTTAATTAATTAGTATTAAATAGAGTTCGTTAAAAAAACATTATTTTGCCAATAGGATAATGTATGCCTAAAAAATTAATCAATTACAAGATAAAAGATCCGATTATGGAAGTAAAAATATATATATGTATTTATATATATATTATATATTAAAATATTTGAAATCTCATTACTTTCATAACTATTTTTTTAAATTTATTGAAAATTTTATTTAAATCTACAGGTTGGTTTTGTCGTCCTTATTATCGTAGTCGAGAAACATTCGAATTGAACTAACAATATTTCTTATTATCACAAAAACATGCTGTGTTTCTGCTTACACAATATATATATATTATATATATATATATATAACAAATATCATGTAAGGCTTCAATTGATTCTTTATCGTTAATTTTTTATTCAGGCAACCTTCTTTGATGAAAGAAAGACAAAAAAGTAATTTTCTGCCCTCGATCGATTTTATAATAGTTTATACTATTCGATAAAGCTCCACTAATAATTATTTCAGGAGAGTTCAAATAGATAAATATACAATTTACTTCCCTGTATAAATTCCTACATTTACTGAATTAAATTTCTTCGCGTTTAGTTGTTTATGATTTTTATTATCATATTTGCATAAAAACGATTAATGAATTCATAGATTTAATTATTATTTTTAATTTACTTAATAAAGCAGTTAAGAATTAATTAAAATGTGGTATTAACACAAAAAAGTTAAATCATTTAATAACTAAAATAAATGTTAATATTTATAGTTTTATTATATATTTTTCATTAATTTATCTTTTAAGATATAATTTTTAGATTAAATTTATAAGTTATTTAATTAAATGTTATTATGTTGACAATTGATGGCACTTTGTATATATATGTAGTTGTTTCAAGTATTCAAAGAATTCAAATAGTTTATCACAGAATATCTGATATAAATTATTCAATTTTGTTGCGTTGTATTATTTAATCTTACTAAAAAATGTATAACAAATGGTTAGCATAATAAACGCTACCATGCAGACATCTGTCATAGATTTTATAATGTTAAATTTTAAAGAGAAATCTTGTATTATTTAGTTTATGTCGCTGTACAAAAGAAAGAGATAGAATATATAGAAAAATTTACATAAAAACTGTTTAACATAACTGAAAGTAATGTGACTTCGTGATTTTATTTTGATATTTTTCAATCTTTTATGTACAGAGTACAAGGTAATAACGAATTACAGAGTATAAAAATTAATAAAATTAATTAAAAATAAAAAAAATTAAAAATTAAATTAATAAAATTAATTTAAAAAAAAAATTAAAACTTAAATTAATAAAAATTATTATCAACATTTAATTATTCATACAAAATACATTATAAACATTACAACATTATAAAAAATGTTTTATAAACTACCTTAAAAGAATTATAAAATATTTTATAATTCTTTGTATCGTAACTATTTTAATTATTATTAATATCGTATAAATTAATTTTTTATCAATAATGTATTAAGTTTACACGTATATTTATATACTTTTTACTTTGTTTAAAAATACGAACAGGAATTTTATTAAATATTTGACTTTATTAATAGTTTATATAGTAAAAATATTAAATTTATTGTATAAATGCTAATGCTATTGAATCATTTAATATAATTTCATAAAGTAAAAAGAAAATTGAACACATTTTATAAATTATATATTAACATGCTGTAAAATTTTAAACTGACTTAATTTGAATAAATAATAAGATACGTTTGTGGATCATGTACAACGTAAGAAAATTAATGCATTTTAGAAAAGTTTTAAATCACATATCACTGAATGTATTTTAACAATTAATATGTAAACTTGAACAATGCTTGTCCAAAGTTTTTCTCAGGTACATAACGAATTTATCTGAATGTAAATCTGAATTTCACTCTTTTATTTTTTCTCTTCGACGTTTACCATATATCTTTATTATTTTATGAATAAAATTTTATGTTAGTTATATGGAAATTACAATAGCTCTCAAAATATTAAAAATGAAATATCAACTTCTTTTTTTATTTATATGAAAGATTTTTATTAAATTTTTTTATAATGAAGTGTATAATTTATTATAATAAAAAATTTTATTAAATTTTTATTAAATTTTATTAATTTGATAATAAATGATTTTCTCTTTTGTTTAAAGAGAGATCATTATTCGTTATTGAATTAAATAAAGTAATTTATAAATATTTACTCGTTATTCTATTTCATTAAATTTTTTAGTCGATGAATGATTTTTGTAGAATTGGATGGTATTATAAGTAGGTAAAAAAAGAATCTAAGGATGCATAATGAATGATTTTAAAATGATTAAAATATGTAAATAATTTTAATCTTTAAACCGGTATTCAGTATATACAGAAAAATGTTTTTATTATTTTTCATATGAGTAGATAATAATTAATTATTTTATAAAATATACAGAGACATTTATTGATAAATAAATACAAGTTTCCGTATTGACTCGTTAAATTTCTTTCAAATAGTAAAATATTAAAAATTGTAGTGGATTCTGAAGCTTTACTTACTTTGGTTTAAATTTAAAATTCTAAGTTATAAAGTTTTATAGAGATTTAAAAAAAATTTCAGTGGTTATATATTGTCATTTTATTTTTATTTCTTATTATTATCAAGATACTTATAAACAGGAATACTAACACAAGTACAGACGATTTTCCGTTTCCAGTAATACTTATTTAAGTTTTTGTCAGTAGTTATTTCTGTATGTGTACTCTGTGATTTTAAATTTCGAGCGTAGATATAAATAAAGGTATTGTTTCTAAACCTGTGCATATTTTCCAGCTTTTACTTATTAATCCTTATAAAATTTAGTCACTCTTTTATCTATAAAAAATCAAATTATATTTATAGAGAAGTGTTTCTTCTTTTATTTATATAAAGATTTATATTTAAAACTTTTATTTTCTGTGAATCAAAAAACTTTTGAATAGGAAATGTATTTGAAGTCTTAAATGCATACTGCAGTTGTGCTTCTTCTTATTTTAACAGTTACGTATTTTCTTTTTTCTTTTAGATTTCCCTCGCCTTTATTACGCGTATGTCGATCTATTATAAATTATAAATAAACTCTTTATAAATGCTTTTGCACCTATGAATAACAGTAAATATTGTAGCAAAGTACTCTTGATCTTATTTTTCAAATGCATATTTTTTTATATATTTATTATCTTATAAAGTATCTCTCGATCTTTCTTTCTATATAATAATTATTAATTATGATAATAAAAATTTAGATCTTTTATGCGAAGATATTGATAGTAAACTCAGATAAAGCATAGTAGTCACATTTATTATAATCTTTTTTTCATTCTAAAGGGTCTTTACTTCTTTTGATTTTTAAAAATCATATCTATATTTTTCATCTTTCTAAGTACGAAAGCAAGAGAAAAAATTAGATATTAAATCTTAGAGAGAGAAATAAAGCTTTATTCTTATAAGTTTTTTTAGAAACTTTAACAAATAGTTAAATTAAGTTAAAAAAATTGTTTGACATTCAAATCCAATCTAAATTTAAAACTTTATTAATTAAATTGAATGTTATAATCATTATTTTTTTTCCTTTTTACAATGAGCATAATGGAATGACAACTATATATGCTTGTAGCTTCCACAAAAATTATAAACTGCTCTATATTTCATGTGCTGATATTAGAGTAAATTTATTTGAAATCAGACAGAGTATTGTTGGCTTATTTTGAACATAAATATGAATTTGATTGAACCGAGATATAAATGCAAACACGCAAAGATGAAATTATGTTATACAACTTTTATAAATATAGATATGTTCTAAATGCATTTTGGAATGCAAATAATACTCCAGTTTATATAAATAATTAAGTACTTCAATTGTAGTATGTTCCATTGAATTTTTTCCATTTAAGGAAAATGAACATCTGTATCATCTATTTTAATTTTTTTCCTTTATTCAGATTTTTCCATTTTTCTTTCTTTTTGATTTTTACCGATGAAAACGAATATTTTAATCGATATGTTTCTTCATACTTATAAGGTTCTATAATTAAATATAAAAATATTAAAAACGCATTTAAAACAATTGAATTTTGCGTTTATTGTTAAAAGGAGAGTTATTAAATATTTTAATAATTTTTAAAATTGGACTATTATTATTCTATTAAAATCTGATTATAATTTTCTTTATTATAAAAAAATGTATTTGTGTTTTGTATACAGAATTTTTAAAAGCAAATAAAGTTTACTCGATATAATCCTCTATGCTTTCATTAAAATAAGATTTATAATTTTAAGTAACATCTTAAATATAAAGAAACTGAAATGTAATACAATAGATTTTAACTCAAATATATAAAAGAAAAAATTGCGAAAAATATAAGGGGAGATCTTTTTGTCACTAATTTCTGCGTTAAGTTATCACATTATAATATAAAATATGTCCATATTAAAATTACAAGTTAACCGTTGGTTAAAAATGAAACGACTTATTCTAGAATGTTTTTGGTTTTAGCATTTTATTGACTTTTATACCTCCAAGTTTTATGTTTTTAATGACTCAGATTAAAGTATCGAAATGTCGATTTATTTATCCAAGAAATAACAAGATGCATTAAACATCAGTTTTCATTATTTTCTTTTCAAATAATACTTTATAAATATTTTTAAATTTATAGAATAGTGTGTTAATATTAATACATGTAGTGTTTTCTTAGAATTTTCAATTCTTCTTGATATATTCTAGTAGAATATTGAATTATTTAAATAAAAATTAAATTTTTTAGTTGAATTTTTTATTCTAGTATTATTTTTATAATTAAAACAAATTTTACTTTTAAACTAATTTTTTTTATTAATCTATCAGTTTCACGAATGAATAACTAGACCGATAAGTTTTATTATTTTATCATTAAATTTTCAGTATTATATTTATCAATAGTTACATTCTGTACGATACTTCTGAACATATTTTCTTAATATTAATCACTATATAGAATAGTTTTAAGTTTCAAGTTTAATTTACATGCAGTTAAAATACTATAGTAATGCTATTAATATTCAGAGGATTAAAAGCGTTATTGATAGCATATTTAATAATTTGTGAGTAATAAATTCTTCTGAAATATCCTCGTATTGAGATGAAGACAGTACCCGAAAAAAAATTAATGATTTAAAAATATTTCATTTTGTTTATAAATTATTATAATTATATTGATATTATAAATATAATCGTAATAGATATATATAAAAAGAAAATTTTGTTATATTTACCTTTTCCTAATTAAGAGAAATATCACTATGTAACGTGGAATATTAATTTCATTTGAGTTTTCCTGCAGTTTTTTTAGTTATTTATTTCTTTTAGTAAAAAATGAAACAGCAAGTTTCAAGTCTTCAATTTTTCTGTGGCAGAAAATCGATAGTTTATTTTACAGTTAGTTTATTGCTATAATAATTAGGATACCATTTTAATTATGAAAGAAATATTAGTATATCTAAATGAATAAAAACTATAAATAAAAAAAATTTTCTTTAAATACGAAATACTAAATATAGAAATGTAATATACTTGATTTATTAAAAAGTAATCGTTGTTGTTTATTACATTTAGCATAAAAACAACGATAAAATAAAAGTAGAATGAAATTTTTGTAGTTAATAATTGTTCAAGTTACATGTTTTTTTATTTTGATTATGGAGAAATCATCACTTTTAACTTTGCACACACAAAAGAGTTCATGCATACTTTTGCCTTTCATGAGAAATTAGTATAAATTCACAGCGCTAAGAATGGCTGCAATGAATTTCAGCTGATGCGGAAGTTTGTAGACCAACTCGTTTAAAGTACGTATGTCTAATCATTCTCGGTAAGTGCCTTGATGTGAGTGAGCGAAAATCTCCCATGAGGCAATGTCGTGAGCTTTGCAACAGTTCAAACTCAAATTTGCATAGTTAATTGCTACGCAATGCTACTTTAAAGGATTTACTCTGCAGTCTCATATTTCGGCGATGGTCAATAAATTTCGAAAAACACACCCTATAAGGTATTTAAAACCTTGTCAAACCTCTAGAGACATAAGCTTATCTTATCTACCCATTCTTAAAAATGCAGCGACTCATATAAAGTCGATATTTGGTCAGAATATAAGGTTTTCTTTGTACTATGTACTTTTCTGCTTTTAGTTGTCTTTTTGAATGTGTGAAAGCTAAGTTGCGTCGTGTATTTACTGCGTTTCCTCGATTTTTGGTGGCTTTCGCAAGCGTAGGGAAAATTGACCCAGTTCTTGGTGGACAAGCTGTTTTTATGTATTGTTCATTCTATTCAGTTTTTATATAATTGTCATTTATGCATTCAATGCTTTTTCTTTTCTCTCTTAGGAAATATTAGTTATGATCTATATATATTGGAATATAAATTTTTTATGAACTTTTTATCTTATTAAGGTTCATCGATTAAACTTGATAGTTTTTATGTAATATCTATCTTTATTTATACATGTTATGTACTTTTTTATACGTATGTGTATCCGCTCACGATGCATGTAAACGTTATATAATAAAAGTATATCTCTACCATAAATTTAAAAGTGTTCAATATTATTTAAAAATATTTTACAAAAATGAGCGTAAATAAATGTTATTTTAATTTTGTTTTTAAATATTTTAAAATTAAGTCTACGTGTCTAATTTTCTTTTTAATTTTATCTCTTAAACATAATTTTTATTTTTTTATTATTATTCAAATATTTTTCAATTTATTTTTATGACTTAATATATTTTGAATAATTTTATAATAAATTATTTTAAACTTTAAGACTTTTATTAAATCAGGTAGAATAATTTTCTAAATAGTTTATTTTCATAAATCAATTTTGAAATTTTTGAGGGCCAAAAATCTTGAAAATAGTTAAACAGTAAACATGTGATGCAGTAATTTTTTCACATGAAATAAACGAAAGAATACAATATCAATTTTATTTACTAATTTGTAAATATTATTTCGTTTATTTTTTATAAAATCTTGTTTAGAATAGTACATCAAAAAAAAATTTTTTTTTAAATACTACTTATACAGAATTTTAACTATCGATATTAGCTTCAAAATCTATTTAAATATCATGTTAATGTCTGACGAAAGTGCTCAGCAAAGCACATATAAGCTTATATTATATACAAATAACATCATTATCGTTTTCATCATCGTTACAACTTTATATAGGAGCCAACCCCTTTTGCATTGACTAAACCCCGCAGGGTTTTTCTTTTCGCAGTCCATTAAGCCGTAAAACAGAACGTAGTTCCGTACGCGTCCGCTACTTGTTTTCTTACTCTCGATTTTCCGTATACTTAAGGAACCTACACTACAAACGCTTGATAGAGCACATATTGAATCTTTTTTTTTGAAAATGCCTTGGAATTTATGTGAAAGTTTTGAATAAGCAGTGCATTTTTGTTTAAATTTTTTTAGAAATATTCTTATTTTATGAAATACTTTGTTATGAAACTCGAATTTTTTTAAGAACTATCTGAGCTATACTATACAAGGTCTTATAGTTGTACAAAAACTATCGTTTAAGAACAGGAAATTTTTTTAAGTAACCAGTAGTTCAAACTTTAAAAATAAATCATGTTTTTATTATCATTGTTAGTAAATAATTCTAATTGTAACGTGAAAATAGAAACTGCTATGAAATCTAGTACTATTTCAAAATATATAGAGCAACTTTAATTTGTAATGCTATACATATATAAAAAAATAATAATATGATTCTTGCACTAAAATCACATTGTAAACTAGTAACAATATTTAATATTATTATTATTACATTTATACTCGCGCGAAGAAAATTAAAATAAGAATATATTTTTTATATTTATATCCGTTATATAATATTTAAAAAATCTTGTTTTATTTTCAGAATTTTTTATGTTTTAACACAAAGATTAATTTGATAAACGTATGAATATTAAATAGGTACATATTTCTGATTAAATGAAGGTATAAAAACTTCTTTATTTCGCATGCACTCAATAAGAGAATAATTAAATAGAAAAATATTGCATTTATCATTTAATACAAATATTTATTATTTAAATGATTTATTTATGAGGGTACTTAATATTATATCAAATATTGAATATATTGAATAAAATTATTTAATTAAATATTTTGAAATTATAATCGTGTCTTTAATTGATTTGAATATTAAAACGTAGTGTTTAGTTATTTTTAGTAGGAAATTTTCTTGTATACTAATAGTCTGTAAAATAAAAATATCTTTTTAAAACAATTATCATTATTCTATATGCAAGGAAATAATAATTATTCATAAAATTTTAAGGAAATGTAAAAGTTTTCCCTTGATATTATTCCATATATACACATTTCGTGATAAATGTCTTTATTCGTACCATTATTAATTCTGCTTAAATAATTATATATTTTAAATCGAAACTTTAAAAATTTCACATTTGACATTTGATAACACTTTAATAACTTCATAAGCAAGACAATAAAATAAATTAATAAATATTTATAAGTCATAAATATAACGAGATAATTTTTAATGTCGTATAATCAGTCATGTTTCATTAGTTAATATATTTGTGTAGATGCAGAGACTTCTGTAATTTTTTTGATAAATTAATATTCAAATTATTTGTAACATATAATTGTCCGGATTTGAATCTATTTAAATAAATAATATATTTAAAAATTTAATTACTCGATATTTTAAAAAATAATAAATTTAGTTGTAATGATAAGATGCAAATGACAATAATAATGATAGTATGTCTGTTTAAATTGTAATGTGAATAGTATAGATTGAAAAATTAGGAAATATATTTAGTAAAATATAGAAATATTCATATTTATAGTACATTATATGCTATTTTGAAATTCAGAAAATGATTATTGTAATTTTGCAAAATTTTCCGTCTTGAAACTTCAAACGTATTTAAAAAAATATATTAAAAATATTAAAGTACAAAGTATATTTTATTTTCTTAGTTTCTAATTTTATTTAAGATTTATTTTTAAAATGATTTAAAATGATTCATTTATACGAAAATTTTATAGATATTAATTTATAATTCAGCATATTGAAGATGAGTATTATTATAGTTCCGTTCTAATACAGCGAAAATATTTGAGGCGAAATACAAGCCACTTGATAGGATATAGAGTGAGTTGCTTACTGTCTTAAATGAAAATGATATTTTAACAAATTATCTAACCTCCTATTATTGTAATATTTATTCTTGAGAATATTTACTGAAAATCTTGAATAAATTTTTTGGTTATAATTAAATAAAAGGTGATAATTTCATAATACCTATTAGTAATATCTAATTAAATTATACATTTCATATATTTCATGTTTATTTTTTTTAACAAATTGAAAATAAGTATTTTTTTACATATTCAATTCTGAAATTATTATTAAAATTTAAAAAAAAAAGGACTGAAATTACTTTTCACACAAGTATAATCGACATTTTATACATATTGATTAAGCATGGAATTAAACTGTTGGAAAAACCCAGTAATCTCTTTGATAGGATTATAATATTTTATCAATTACATAAATAGATTTCACAAAAAAGGAAATTATATATAATTTAATGACAGAATTCAGTAAGTATAGTATTACTGAAATTATCCAAATGAAACAACATATAATAAGTAACTATTAGTAAATAGAAGATTTTATAAACAAATAAAGTAATTTATAAAATATTCACACTAAATTGTCACGTCAATTTAATTCAATTTCTTAACTCGATCAATGAAATTAAAAATCATATTTAATAAATTATTTTTATTAATTTTAGTACAGCTTTATGTAATAATAAATGTATTATTTTTGAAATTAATAAAAGTATCAAATATCATTAAAAGTATAATGTTTATAAATCGTGTTTCTACGCGTATAAAAAATCAATATATTTATTAATATTCAAAATATTTACTTTAAAAATAATTGGATGTTTAATTTAGTATATAAAAGTAAGTTTTTGAACATATAATAAATAAACCTTATCTTGTTACGTTATATAATTTTTTAGTTTATTTAAAAATATAAAATCTCCAAAAACAGTTAATTTTTTTCTTAATATATTACTACTATAATTAATTCAGTTTTAATAAGATAATTTATCTATAGCATGTTTATAGATATTAATTAACATTAAGTTAATATCTACAAAACACTATAAAACACAATTTAACAATAAAGTGACATAAAAGATCATTACTTCGCTAAATATATGCTTCATGGTTCAAATAGTTGAAACATGAATATATCATGAATGTAATTCTCATTTTGATTGAAAAACGTCACTAGATTAGGTCATTTATAATTTGTAAGGGAAATAAGTAAATTCTTTCGAAAAGAAAAGTAAATATATCATTTTTTTTAAACATAATTTTTCACAAAAAGAATTAACTGTGTTTTAATTTTTAAAAGAAACTCTGATTCCTATCGTTAACATATTTACAATAAAACTATAAAAAAGTGACTCGTCAGAGGAGCGCCGATTCTGATTTCTTTTTACGTGACCCAAATAAGGGTAGCGTCATACTGGCGTGACTTAAGGTAGATCTTTTTATATAGTCTTTACAGGAACTTTGTTTACTTAATCTTGTGCAAATCTCTAAAAACATTATCACAAATTTGCCTTATAATTTATTAATTGATCTTTAAATACAAATCTTCATTAGTATTACATTTTCATATTTTTCTAAATTAGAAGATTATTAATTTCATTTTTATAATATGAATTGCATCTTATAATCACGTTTTCTATAAGAAATTTTATAACGCACAAAATATTATAGTATGATACTGGATATAAATTAAAATAATCAATTAAAAAATACTAAAAAAATGTTAATAGTTTTATATTTCATGACATTCTGTGTTAAATTTTTATTTTTTATCATTCTTTTAAACAGATATCCAATTTTATATAAAATTGATTTCGTACTTTAAGATTTTTTATGTTAACATAATAATTAAATCTTGACGAAAATTAATTAAATTTTGTTTAATTGAATACAAAAACTATGTTTTAAAGACGGATTTAAGACTTTTTTATTACCATGAGAATACGTGTGAAAGGCAGATTGAATATTGACGTGCCACGCCTTGTTTTATCTGTTTAATGTTTTTCTGAATTTAATATTGAAATTCTATAGAAAAACATATTCTTTACCAGTTATGATGATATCTTATGATATCTTTACCAACAATACTTTCGTATTAATACCATGGAGGGTTAATTTTATATGATAGGTTATTCATATTTATATAAAATTGGAATTATAATAATGATAAAGCTTATAATAATGTATGATTTTAAGATTTCTTTAAAATTTATAATTGAAAATGCAAATTTTTTATCTTTATCGCATAAGAAAGTATTGTCGGTGTTAATTAGCTGTTAAAATTATATTAAAATCTTTTACAGGTAATGCGAAAACAAAATAGTATAAAAAAAAAAAGAAAGAATCTCCTTTAATATTTTAAATCCTTATAAATAGATATTTCCCATTAAATGAAACTATTTTTATAGCTTCTCCGTGATAATTTATTTGTTTTATTTTATTAAAAAAAAAATTCTGATGGTTGCACATGATATATTATTCAGAAATACTTTATATATATATATATATATATGTCGAGAGAGAGAGAGAGAGAGAGAGAGAGAGAGAGAAAGAGAATGAGATGGTCATAATAAATAAGTTATGAGTCAATTTTGTTTTTGTGCTTTATTAATTTTAATTATTTTAAGAAATAGTGCATCAATATATACTTATCTAAGTATGAAAAATTGTATTTCATGTTTTATTACGTTTTAATTATTTTTATATTTAATCATTAAATCTTTCCTAGTTAAAAAAAAATCATTAATTTTTTTTAATAATTTTTTTTTTTTATTTTCAATTTCTAATCGAATGATGCGTATTTAATGTTTACTTCAAATTATGAACCAAATCTCACTTCAAAAGAGGGATCGATTTAAACATATTATTTATAAATTTATCAATTATTCTATATGTTAATCCAATTGTATAAAATGTATTTAAGAAGTGTAATGGAAAGTACGTTGGTCAAAGAAGATGAATATCCCGATAAGTTGGTTCATAGAGTAGAGCAGATATTCGGCTCAAATTTTCTCCGGTGAGCTGTCGAGAGCAAGAAGGGGCAAGATTGGATTAAACTCGCATGCACAGAGAAACATTTCGTGGCAGAAGCTTAAACCGAATCTCAGGTGTAGTCACGCGAGCATTCAAATCCTTGAGTTCTTACGCGCTTATGCGTCGAGCAACGGTGTTCGGGGCGAGTGCAGTGTCGCGGAGGTTCTTGTTGTAACCGTATATATGGCCACATCCTCGCGACACGTACGTGCGCCCATACGTGTGCAGATCGCGGCGGGGCGTGTCGATTCCCGTTGCTTCCACCCCTCTTTCCGTGCCATACTCTGATAAATCAGGGGGTCGGCTGCCTCTGCGTGACGTCACACCGCGAGCTTGTGACGTAAAAACCCGGAGAACGAGAAAGAGGATAGGCTACACCCCAATCACCCACTGCCCTACTTTCCGCCGGCGCCTGCTTGGTTAAAGACACTTTTTGCTCCGTTTCTCGTTCTTTCTCTTTCACATGCATCTTCTCTTTCGTTTCTCACTCTTTGCAAGTGCTGCAAGAGCACAGCCTCTTTTGCGCTGTTAGAAGGGTGCGAGATCGTAGTGGTGGGAGGGCGACCCTTGAGGGAAACCCACCTTACGATTCTTCACAGGTTCTTCTAAGAAATCACCTGCTACAAGACGGCTCACATTCGCTAATATCACCCTCGTGGGCGAAAAGCTTCTCCCTAGACGAATTCTATTGCGTTTGGGAGATTTGCCAAGCTGAGAGATGATAAGACCGAATGAAAGGGAGTGAGGGAAAAGGATGCACGCACGCTCTTATTTTCTATCAAAAGGCATTCGCGCACTCGCGGAAAAATAAAAAGGTGGCCGTTGAGTACCGACAAAGAAAAGAGGTTTTGCGAGGTTTTTATATACACGAAGGATAAAGCGAAAGATGTCGTAAAAAAGGATTTTCCACACTTTACGCAGCTTAAAGCGAGAAGTGATGTAAGTGAAAAAGATAAGGATAGTGACAATTTCGTTGCGTGAGTTCGATACGTATGTCATGAATAAATAAATAGATATTTGTAGCACTTATGTGGTAGTTTTTTATTCTCCACTATTGATAACTTTTTTAAGAAAACAACTCTCTATAAGAGATTGATAAGGGCTATTTTTATTTAGCTAAATAATGAAGAGTTAACAATATCGTCTATTTAAAATAAAAAAACCAACGATCAGGTATATTTATAATTCATTTATTAATTAAACTCATTCTGTACTTTGATATTATAAAGTTTTTTTAGGTACATAAATATATTCGTCTAATTAGTTAATTGTTTGTGATTTTTCATTGACAGTTTCAAAATACATTGTTAACTAGTTACTTTCGCGTTGTACCGTTATTTCGTAAAATAAAAACACTCCAAATGTCAATAAAATGTTTGCAACTCTAATAATGAACTAATATAATTGCTTAAAATATTAGTAAATGAAAATGTTTTTTTAATATCATAAGATAAAATTAATTCTTAAAAAAGTAACATTCAACACATTGAATCATAAAAATTATCGTGGGAAGAAAAATGAATTAATTTTTTTCTCCATACTCAATTATTATTGAATAATAATTTTTAAAATTGCAGAACAAATTTTTTTCAAATATTTAATCTCATAAAGCAGCTAAATTCTTTGTCGATATCACAGACCACATAAATAGAATATAAACAAACCAAAAAACAATATTATAGTCACGAGCAAAACATTTCAATCAATTTTAACCAAAACCATGAAATCAGTCCCTCGATACATATTGGTAGATGCAAGTATAAAATAAAAGTTGTACACAAAATTTTGAAATATCTAAATATGCTTCAAAATTTATTCCACTCTCTAGTTAATAATTAAACTAATTATAATCCATATAATATTCTAATATAATCTTTATCTAATACGAACATATTTATAACATGACTACACTGAAGTTTATTTATCCGCAACTGATTCGAAGCAGTATTTCTATAGAATACTTAATTTTAGAAAAGATACATTGCATTTATAATTTGAAATCGAAAAAATATCTTTGGAGTTCAATCAACGTTCTATAGATGATAATGATGTTACTTTGTGGTTATATTAAACTAAGAAAAAATTACTTATTTTTAGGTCTCATTCACTTGAAAATTTACTTTAAATAAAGTATTATTTAACATCAATTTATATGAGTAAATATCGACAAATTTATTAACTGGAATTAAATCCAATAATAAAATAAGCTTAACTATTTATCACCATTTAATTTTGATTATGTTAAAATATATTAATCAGAAATCAATGTAAAATTTTTTAAATGCAAATAATTGTTAAACAAAGTTAAGAATTATTTTTTACTAATATAATTTAAAAATTTGATTTACGTCGTAAATTAAATATCCATTTTCGAAATAACGTAATCCTAGAATTTTACACCTTGTAATGCATATGACTTATATTTCTAGGAAAATTTTTTTTCTGTAAAAGCTTTGTATTTTTTTAATGAAGATTCTGGACAACTTCATCATACTTAATTAAATACTCTTGCCAGTATATCTGTAGTTGAGAATAGACAATAACGAACAGTGAAATTCATAATGATAAGTTGCAAACTATTTAAACATTTAAGCCTCAAATTACCGTGATGAGGTTTATGAAATCCGTACTGTGATCTAAAACATTTCTTAAATAAGTTTTATTATTACATAATTGTCCTCATTAAATACAGTTTAATTTGAATACATAGTAAATCGAAATTTATTCATACGTAACAATATTAACTTAATTATGTTATGGACTAATGAATTAAAATTATGAGCAACCCATGTATTATGTATGCTATTTGTTAAACAATTATGAAATACCCTTCAAAATTTTTTTAAAAATAAACATATTTATTATAAAGTCTATTTATTTATTCATGACTTCAGTAATTTTTTATTCTTTAGAATACATAGTCTTTCTTTAAATTTTTGTAAAATATAAAATTTCTTTTTAATTTTCTAATTTTACAAAACGCAAAGGTAAAGGCTTAAATTAATTTCCGAATAATTAATCGACAATATGTTAAGGATTTGGATACATGTATGATAAAAGGTTGTTAAAGATAGCATATTATAGAATGAGCCTTTTAAAGACACACAAAGGACAGACATTAATGCATTAGTAGAACAGATGCAGTACTTTGATGCAGCTTCCGACAGGTCGAACATTGAAGTACGTGATCAGGTTGCCGGACGAGATTCGGGAATTCTTATTTTTGCAGCGATATTCTCTTCCGTTCTCAATTTTCATTCATCCTACACCCTTTATCTCCTATTACTTATTTATTCCCAATTGGAAGTCTCCTTCATACTCCTTTTCATTTTCAGTTAATGTAATAGTCTGTATGCTAAATCTCAATTTGCTTGAAATTAATATTTAACATTAATACATTACACATAAATATATATTAAATGAATAAATTTGTATGAAATTTTTCATTTAAGATATTTTCAGGCTTATAGTATGTGATAAGTAATTAAAATTAATTTTTACTACACTTATGTTGAAACAAATTGAAGTATTTATTCAACAAGAAAATTAAATGCATAGATTAAAAGAAAAAATCGATATACGAATTTTTAATATATTATATTGCATAAAATTAGAAATTGATAAATATTTTAATTAAGTAATGTAAAAACTCAGTATAAAATATAATATTTTAAAATAACTTTAAAAAATATTTAAACTTTTGATCTATTTTAATTATTTCAAAAGTTTCACTTACTTATGTAGATATCTTTTTAAGAAAATTAAAAGCTTACTGAAGTCCAAATTATTTGCAATATATTTAAAAAAAAATATTTTTTTTATTTATATATTCAATAGTGAAATTGTTCGCTATGCGCAGAGTCATCTACATTCACCCGACTATTCCTTTAGCATCTTCATTGGAGTTATCGGAGAAAGGTTAACTCGACTTTCTACCCTTATTTCTGCACTTTAACTTCCAATTTCATCATCTCTCTACGGAACAACTCGGTCTCTTTACAGTAATTCCAATCAATATTAGAAAGAGAATTTTATAATTACATTTAATTAACAATACAAAATTTGAATTTATATATTTTTTTAAATGGAATGATAAATTTAAATTTTGTGTTATGCACTCATAAAAAATAGCATTATAATTTATTTAAACTTATTATTTCTTAATAATATGTTTTTTATACTCATTTTTTGTTTATTGTTTAATATCTTGCTTATTCTAATTGGAGTAAAAGCGACTCAACTTCTCCGACAATTAATCCATGCATTCCTTTATCGTAAGTAAAACTTGAGGAATTCATTTAAGGTTCTATTCCTACAAATTGATACGCAATATGTGAGCAGAATTAATTTATCTTTATTCTTAGTTATTTCTCGATATGTAATATCCAAACTAAAAGAAATTAAACTTTTATTGGATCTTATCAAATAACATTATTTAGAAATTTTGCTCTATTATTTTCATTTTTTAGAATTTTGTTTATTTTATTTCTTACCTTATGCTATAAATATTATTAAAAAACAACCAAATAGTTTAACTCATACTAAGATTGATTCTCAATCATCACTAATTAATACTTCTGGTATTTACGGTACGTATAAATTGATGAATTAAATCATAATTCATTAAATGGATAAACTGGTTTTTAATTAATAATCTCTCATTGTCATTATTCATTTTTCTATATTTTAAATAATAGTTTATAATTTCAACACTGTTTTATGATTATATCAAACATATTTTTAATAACAAATATAATTCACTTTATGAAAAAAATATTTTAAAAATTAATTAATAAAAAATTTATAAGTTTGACGATAACAAATCATTAAATAAAAATAATATAGAAAAAAAATTTAGTTTTTTTACCGATGAATTTATAGTCTTTAAATTCATGAAATATTTATAAATTTTTTATATAATTTAATTAGATATTAATAAGAAATATTTAACTTATAATAATATAATATAATATAATATAATATATATATATATATATATTAATAATAGAATATTTATTATTTAATATATAATTATATATCTAATAATATTAAAAATATTGTTAATCCATCATATTGATAATTAAAAACGATAAGTTGAACGAAATTTTATCTTTAGAAAATGAAATTAGTTTGTTCAAAATTAATTATTGTATTAAGTTAAATATTAAAGTTTTTGAAATTTAATACTGATGTATACTATTATTCTCAATGATGATTATTATTTTGTTGATGTGAAGTTTAATATTTTATCCTCACTCTATTCTATAATAATCTGTTGTCTAAAAAACAGCTTTTCGATTAGGTTAGACCTTTTACTATTTAATAAGGGGTACTGCTATGAAATATGAGTGGATGTCTCAACTACCTTTTTGCATAAGCGATATAGGGAATTGTTTCAGACATTCATCGAGCGCATATGGTTTCATAGTCTTATGTGTACAATTATGATATTTATTAGGGTATGCCATTATTCCCAGAACAGCTCTTTTGTCACTGATTGTATGAAAATGTAGAGGTTATCCAGATTCAAATGATCGAGGTTGTTATTTATGCATCTCCTTATAAATCTCCTTATATTCCATGTTCTTTGTTCTTTTTTTAATTTTCAATTTTTTTTGATTACTGGATTTACCGAAACATTATTAATTTAGCATAAAAAATTTTAAATTCATCAAATCAAAGGTTTTAATTATAAAATCTAATATTATTTACATAATGAGTTGAATATTTTTTATTTATTATAATAATTGAATAGTTATAATTTTCTGTCATTTTTAATTATGATACAATAAACTTGAACTTACATATATATGTGTATTAATATTTTAAAGCAAATAAAAAAATTTTACTTTTATTTAAAATTATTATCATTTAACAATTATTAATATTATTATTAATATTTATTTATTAATATAAAATATTTTTTCTATAATTTTTAAACATAGATTTTTCGTAGATAAGATTAGTATTTAAGTTAAAAAAATAATCATGAAATTTATAAACTATTAAATACAGCTGATAGTAAGGTAAATTCTCTTATGTTTATTAATACCTAGTCTACAGTATTTAAATTACTTACAGGTATATTCAAATATGTCATTTCATTAATCATAATTTTTCCATAGACTAATATTTTATACAAATTATCTTATGCAAACTATTTATTTTTATATTTAGTATATGTCCTTAGTATAGGTTAGCTTAGTATAGGTTGATTTCCAGAGTATTTGAATAAAAAAAATTAAACAAATCATATTGAAATTCTTAGGTATGGCATTGAACTTCTTGATCACATATATGAAAAATAGAACAATTAAAAATTCGGTAAAATAAAAAATATTCTTGTACCCAAAAAGAACTTCAATAGTTCTATTGTAGTGCTAAATTAATCATGTACATTCTCAATACAGTGTAAAGTAAGTAATGTTTAATTTTCTACAAGATCATTGGTCTGATGTATCCAAGTTTGAAAACTTAAAGGAGTTACATTACTTGAAAACCCATTTAATTTAATGTAATAAAAGGGAATGTTATAAAAAAAAATCAATTCTATAAATTTTTTTAATTTTTTTGAATTTTATAAACTTCAGATCTTCATTTTGTAAATGTATTTCGAATCAATAACTTAGTTTTTGTTTAACAGAAATATTATTTATTAGCCCTATAAAAATCAGAATATCATCTATGGATAAAACTTTTACAATCTAAACCTATTACATGTTTAAATTTTTTATTTATACATGTATTAAAAAATTAATTTTTCTTAATTGATAAATATACACGGGAATCCACATGTTTATTCCATTTCTACTGATACTATTAAAATATAGAGATATTATTTTATAGGTTTAAGTACCTTTTGAAGTGCCCTTAGAGAAAGGAGTATTTATTAAATATAATTAATTTTATAGGCTATTTACTTATTATATAATGTCTAAATGTGAAACGAATAATTTTCACTCTAATTGTATTTCAGAAAATTATAATAAATCTTAATCTATAGTATAAACCTACGACTATAAGAACTATGTTTTCATAAAGTAGATTCCCATATTATTGTTATTCATATCCTTTATAAATGACTTTAAAGCTAAAGTGGTCGAGATCGCAACAAGGCCTTGAAACTTCTCACTTGAGATTCCAACGCTAATACAACTAGGAGATTACTAAACTTCTGACTTCTGCCAATCTTCTATCTCGCTTTATATCTGATGATACGCTAGTACATCGTCCTTAGAGAAAGGTTATATCCTTTAATATTACAAAGGGATAACTGCATAGTTCTGTACTTCACTGGAAATCTGTGCACTAGCTTTTATCATTCTCTAGAGTATCCGTATTCCATTGGGCCTTCAAGCAAATTTAGGTTACCTATTTAATCGATTACTGGCTGATGCGATTGACTGCAATGAAAGTAAAGATCACTAACTTTAAAATAGAAGGTGTTAGATTCGAATTCATACTGTACAAAAGTTTAGTAAACCTCTTAACTAATAGATATTCAAATTATTTGATATTCAAACTCGCTTAGGCTTAATCCTTACTGACAATAATAATGTTGTTTCCATAGATTTTATGATGCTGGATTAATTAATTCAGCAATCGAACTTTTGTTAAATACACATTGGAATAACTTTTTTCTTCCTTTATTATAATATCTAACTATAAACCTGATCAATTTTAAAAGAATACAAATTTTTTTGAAAGTAAAATATAAACTTGTTTCAATTTTATTTATGAAATTCAAAAAATATTCTAAGCTAAAAACTCTATATATTCTTCATTACTTTACAATTTGATCTATGATCTAGAATCTTGCATTAAAAAAATATTATAACTCGTTTTTTACAGATATATAAGATATTAAGAAGTGATTAAATTTTAGTTATAAAATTATATTTCATTTTAATTATTTAATATTTTTTTTATAAAAATAAAATTGATTTCAAAATTTTATTTATCGACAAATAAAAATATGCAGAAGATGTATAAAGCCCCCCATTTATGTTACTGTTTTTAACAATTTTTTTATTTAATTTTATATATAATTTTGAATGATTCATTTAAATTAAATTATTTTTTAAATCTGAAAATTAAAATACAAAAAAAATAAGTAACAATTTCTTAAAAATGGTTATCAAATAAAACAATAAATAATAAAATTAAATGAGGCATAAAAACCTATGTACTATACTTATTATAAATCATAAAAAAATAATACTAATCTGATTTAATAATTTACAATTTTATTCATAATTAAAATCTTTGTCAATATAAGATTTGGAAATATATGTACCCTGAAATATTTAGAAATTTATGCACATACATTATGTTTGTGAATTTTTAAGTCAAATTTTTTTATTTTTAAAAAATATTAAATGGATAAATTTAAAAAAATAACACCCAGCATTTTGTTTCAATATTTCTGCTATAACAGAATATTTCATAAAATATTTTTTAACTTTTAATACATTTTACTCTGATTCATTTATATAATTCGATTTTCATTGTATACACTTTTATTGCATATTTTAATATTTTTAATTAAATTAGTTTTTCGATAATTGCCTGTAATTTCATGATCAAAATAATCGGAATTTTTTTTAAAAAATTGAAAAAATAAATTATTATGTATATTATATATTTTACAAAATAGCTTGAACTTTTTGAAGCCCGTATCTTCGTTTCTTTTTCCGTACACTTTTAGCAGTTTGTGTGCTAAAGTGAACTTTTTATCTAAAAATCGGTGGAGAGGAAAACAAGAGAAATTTGTACTCATCCTTTAAGTGAACTAATAAAAGGAAGAAAATAAATGATATATATCATTTATATATATCATATATATATATATATACAGAAATTCATGTTGTCAGAAGAAAGTATATAGATATGTACGCAAGAGAAATATATAAGCGTGAAAAGTTTTAATTGTCTTGTTGGTTCTTTATCAGATAGGTGAACTTCATAAATGCTGAAAATTCGTTTTATTAAATAAAGCTTTACAAGAGTTACTGGCATAGTTTCACACACGTACATACAAAATTAAAAATTAAAAAAGGTGTAAGAAGCTTTTATGAAACAGCTAAATTTGAAAAGTTTGATACTATACCATGTTTCTGGCAATTATAAGATATCATGGAATTTTATCGATAAGAAGGCTTTATGAATACGTTGTTGTTTTATCATATTATCCAATATTGAACCTTTATTAAAGTTTTTATATAGTTTTGTGCCAAAAATATTAAATAAAATTTTTATAGAATTTTTATACAGCATCTAAAATCTATGTTTGCTACAAATTTGATGTGTATATCTTATGAATCGTACTATTTTATCGCATCAAATTTGTAATTGAAAAGTATATATTATAAAAAAGAAAAAGTATGATTTTCATTTATTAATATAAATTTTTTTGTTATTTCAATATAATTATATAACTCATTATAATATTATTGCAATAATAATTCCAAGTATTTCAAAAATTGTTCAATATTTTTCAAAATAATAATAGTTATTTCCTCAAGACAAATAGTAAATCATGGTAAATATTTAATGCGGAAAAATTTAAGAATCTGTTGAATCTAATTTCTAAACTTTATTATTATTTCACACATATACAAAAAAGTATAACTGTTTATTTTCTAGATAGAAAAGTTAATTAAACAAGCATGTAATGACTAAATTCTGGACTGAATCAAATATACCAGTCTTCATGGTATGACCGTGCTAATTTCGTCGGAGCTTCTTTTCTGTGGGAAAATGCATATATAACCAAAAAACAGACAGAGAATATTCTTCTCCACATGATTGCCTGCACGCTCATTTATAATTTTCACGTATTTCTGCACACTCGATAAGGCGTATCGTTAATGTGCTATACGTCCCTTTTGCAAGAGTAAGTATCACGATGTCGATAAAACTCGTCATTCGACGTTTTCAAATGGTCGGAACGATACCACCATGTAATGCATTCAAATGTGAATTTGAAATTCAATTTTCAACTAGTTAACCTGAAACATGTACTTGGACTTTACGCTTTCGCGAGAAATATGGTTACCCAGGTTATCTGTTTTATTTTAAATTGATCAAATCGGTATTGAATCAGTGTTTGGTTTATTTTCAATTACTTATACGACTGTGTGTAAATTTTATTTAACATTTATTACTATTAAAAATATTCTACGAAAAAGGTTTATTTATAATCACAGAAAAATTAAAAGAAATAAATACAATTTTTAATAAATTTACGAATAATAAACTAAAGATAAATTTCTTTAATTCAAAGAAATATATAATTAAGTTTTGAGAATTATTTAATTTAAATGAAGTTTTCGTGAGTATTATCAGATTTTACCTTATTCGTTGTATATATATATATATATATATATCGTATTGTATTTTTTTCAATAAAAAATGCATTTAATTATCGTCAAAATTTTAAAGTTGAGAAACTATAATGCTCAAAATCTCTATCCGTAAACAAGAAAAATAAGTACGGAAAAAAAAAAAGAGAAATAGAGAAAATGGGTCACATTTATTATACAAGTATGAGATCAAACATACATCGCTTACTCTTTTCCCATCTTCAAGATTTTTCTCTCTATACTAACTGAACATCCCCTCTTTTAATCTATCTTCTTTTTATTCTTTATTTTCTCTTTCTTCGTTTCTTTCTTTTCCAAATCTTTTATTTTTTTCATTCTTTTTCTTTCATAAATTTGAAGTCTATTCATCAAAATTTGATACTGGCTGAATATAATATAGTAGCTTTTCCATTATCTCTTATATGATTCTTTATACGAAAGTCAAAATAAGACACCAAGTTGAGTAAGAATTTATAAAAAATGATAATTTTATTTGTAATTAGCGAACAAGAGCGCGAAAATTATCGCTGCATATACTTTTTTATAAAAAATATCTTTCTTATAAACCCTTATCGCATTTTTATAAGAAACTAGAGTTTATTTTGTATAACTGGTTTTGTTTCAATATAATTTTTTTTAAATTAATAGATTTAAGAAATATTTTATTTTAAATTCTTTTATTTATAAGTTTTCATGGTCTTATAATAATATTTTTTCAAACAATTAATAATTAATAATTTTATAAAAATATATATTCTAAAATGTCTAGTATATTTTATAAATATAAATAACTTTTAAAATAGTTTCAATTTCTCGAATTCAATTTCTCGAGGTAACCTTTTTGTAACTTACCGAGAACTTTACAACCAATACTATAGAAACATTTTCTTTCAAAACATCTAATGTGAAATACGGCTTTTTCAACGTTAACAATTTTGCAACTACTGATATTAAAAACGTTGGAACTTAGAATGAATATATCAAGTTAGAAGTAACTACTGTTAAATTTGCATCACCGTAAAGAAAATTGATTTTACATAAAATGGTTGAGTAAAGTAAAACTCAAGTATCGATTACAGAGGAAAAACATACTTCTATTTTAATGAATTCAAAGCAATCACTTTGTAGTGTACGTGGTCGGTTAGCACTGATTGACGAGCACTTTTTCTCTCCAGGGAAACATGAGCTCGCTTTAAAAGAACACGAGGAGCTACCATTGGACTCGTTAACGAAGTTTAACATCCATCGCCATACTCGAGGCACATCCACGATACGCTCTTGATTTGCTCATCCTTAGAAGTCGTTTTTGTGCACAGTTAATGCACATATGCATAGAACTTTTGAATAATGCTACAAATCGCATTCATACTTGCATCTATCGCTAAAAATAAAAGCATATGGAGGTCATACAGACGATTTTTAATTCTAGTATCATCATCGCATACTTGAAAGAAAACTTAGTATCGTTTATTAAATTGTGGTGATTGGGTTCATACGATTTGTTGATATTAAGATCGTTACTCGAAAACTTATAATCATTTGAGTGAAAATTAAACTGTTTTTTATTATACATGTGCACGAATTTCATATTTTGTTACTATAGTTTCTCATTTCCATTTTTTTAGTAAATTTTTCGTCTCATATTAAAGGATATGTTATTCAAATTTAAAGTTTAAATCAAATACAAATTATGATACGAGAAATTTGATGTAATTTCTAAGCTTGAATTTAAAGTACTTTTAATGTTTTTATAAATATTAATAAAAAATTGGGATAAGCGAAATCACGTATGACAGATAATGTCAGACGTCGTAACGATTATGGTTTTCCGAGAACTGAGTTAGAAGATATCGTGTTCCAATAAAATTTCTAATTTAAATTCTATCAGAATTAAGTGACATATCTCATCATGTATAGTTATTAAACTTATACATATCTTTTTGAATTAAATAGATTTTCCTTTTAATTTTGTAATAATTAGTTTGATGCATTTAAATATATAAAGTCGTAAAAGCATAATAATATAATTATAATGTAATGAATTCATTGCAGAAATTAATTTATTTTTACTTTTTACTTCATTGTATGTTTATAAATATTGTCTAATAATAAAAAAATTAATTAAAAAGACTTTCTTTTAATATACTATCAATGTGTGAACCAAGTTTACAGCATATTTTTATTAATTAAATATTTCTTAATGCTATCCATTGTCCTCGTATTACAGCAATAACCGAAACGATAAAAATTTAAATCTTGAATTTTTCGCGGTCGATACGCACCGTGAAGAATACTTGAAGCTCATAATAAAAAGAAGATAAAAGAAATTACAAAATAAAAAATGCAATACGCATGTTAAAAGAAAGAAAAAGAAAATATTGGAAACTTAGCAAGCTGATAAAAAGTAGAAAATCCAAACAAAATCAGACAAGATCTTAAGCAGTGAATCACAGCGTTAGGCTGATAACGTATCTGCAATACAATACGCAAGAATTGTTCGTGATTTTCATAAAATGAGAAACAGCATCAATTGGCCTTTTAAACAACATATATAAGTGTTTGCAACGGACGTTTGTATGTCTACCGAGTACCCGTCGCTACGTGGAAAAACTTTCAATAGACAACTGCGACTGAAACAGTTTTGTTCAACTTAAGGAGAATATCTGAAAAATAAAATGGTACATTGAGAAAGGTGTTCAGAACTAATGAGAAACGAAGAAATTTTTGTGATGCATCTAAGTTAATAATTTGATTTTTATAACTTGCTAAATAAAACTTTAAAATTAAAGTTTTAATACTGATAAAATGTTATGAACTACAGAAAAATCATTTCTTTTTTAAAAGAAAACCTTTCGTAAAAATTCTATCACATAATTTAATAATTTTTTATATAGTGTCTCAAAAAATATATATTGAAATACGTGATATGTATATGAAATATTTTAGGATATATTTTTCTAAAAGTTTCTATGATTCTATTTTTATCCTACACACACACACACACATATATATATATATATATTAAAATCATTATTAAAAGTAATGAAGTTAATAATTAGATTTCATTAACAAATACTGGGTATTTAACTGGTACAAAAGTTTGAAATAATAAAAAATAAAAAATAATAAAAAGAGAGAGTATTATTGATATCGTTAGTTACCAAACTGTGCTTTAAACTTCATAATTCTTGATTCAAAAATTAATTACAGCATTTATTTCTACTTAACAAAATTAAATTGAATTATATTAGTCAGTTTAAATATGTATATAAACAATATTCAATAAAAATTTATTGAATATCGTTGGTCAATTAAAATTTTTTTAATAATAAACAAATTTAATCCATTTTTTTATATAGTATTTACTATAATTAATGGTATTAATAAAATGCTCATGAATAATGATAATTAACTTAGTTGGAATTTATTGTAAAACAATCAATTATTGAGGAATAGACAAACAATACAATTTAAAAAACTAATCTAACTTATTAACAATAGTAAATAATACACGTAATAGGAAGAGAAGAAGAAAGAGTAATGAGAAAGAAAATTGTTTGAGAAAAGCTTATTAAAATAGAAGTTAACTTTAAATTATCCCCGAAGATACAAAGAATATTCCTTCTATTATAACCATCTCATTTTATCTTCAATTTTTCTTCTTCTTTTCTTCCTCTTTCATTTTATTCGAATTGAATAATATTGAAAAATAAATAGATATTTGCACTTTTTAATTGGCAAATATCAATGTTGTTTTTATATAACTTGATATAAGATAAATTAACTTTTAGTTTTATTGAGTTATCCTTCTAATAAATTAGTATAATACTAATATGTGTAGAATAAATAAATAAAATTCTTATTTGATGATAGTTTAATTTTTAGAGATATAAAAATATACATAAATCAAGAAAATGGAACTCATATTTCAAATGATAAATATGTATTTAAAGCTTGAAAAATATCCAATTACTTTTTAGACTGCTTCCTCTTAGATTTATCGGTATGTGTTGCTAAATTTATTTTCAAATATTCGACTATGTACGTAGCCATGAAGGATTCTGATTAAAAATTCCCACTTATTCGTAATTGATTTATAGCTTCCGATACCCACAACAGACTGAAAATACTGAATTTAATTTTAATACATCTCCCATTAATTAAATATATTCATGATAAGCTCGAGTCTCTAGCTTATATTATTATACTCTATTATTCTACTTCAACTTGGGATTGATAAAATAATTATCAAAAGCACATCATTGACATATGTTCACATATTGCGTTTTTAATCTGAGAAAAATGAGCAAGTTGACTTTTTCAATAAATAAATTAGAATCTCTGGAAATCAACTGAAAGTAGGATCCCTACAAAATTTTCTGATGTACCTCCTGTTTTATCCTTGAACACTAGCCAATATAATGTCTACCAACTTTTAAATGCAAACTTTATGTCAACATAGCGGATCTTATTTTCCTCGTCGTATTCGAACAGGAAAATTGATTGAATCCGAGTTCCTTTTTTTCCTCTACTCGGCTACTATAGTTATCGGTTTCCTTTCCGTTGCTGTTTTCATCATTTTTTTTATCGGTGTCTTTAGTCTCATCTCGCTGTCTCTTTCTGTGCGAGTGAACGCAAGGTATTCAAGATTCAACGACCGAATCGTGATCGTTCCTTTTCTGAGTACCAGAGTCCCAGAAGTCGAGAGAAATAGACCAAGCATTAGGATTCGCTGCCTTGGCCTATGCTCGAGAAATCACCCGATTATAAGAGGAAACTTAATGAAACCATTTGAATTCTGGAAACGTGTTAAAGGAAATTTTATAAACTTTACAAGAGCTTTTATTTTCTGAATCTACTTAAAATTATTTAATTGTTAAATTATTTATTTTTACTACGTACTTTAAATGAAATACTTATAAAAGACTGGATAACAATTTAAAAAATTTTCAAATGAATATTTTTCGAAGATAATATTTTCACCCTGTGTTTCTTAATATTGAATAGTTTTTTTTTAAACTTTTCCTAAATGAAACTTAATATTATACTTGAATTAATTAAAGCTATTGAATAAATTACTCGATTTCAAAGATATTTCAATATATTATGTTTTTATACAGATTAAATTTTTTATAATTTAGTAAATAAAATAATAGTATATTATTCAAATATGTTTTAAGTCTACGCTGATAAAAATGCAGGTTCAAAGAATTATCAGGTAATTTATATTTTTCTTCTGTACATGTTTGTACGTATTTGAAATAAGACAGAGATTATTATTTTCTTTATATTATTTTTCATTTTTTTAACTAAATGTGGACAAAAAACATAGTTAAAAAAAATTCAAAGTTCTATACGTAGTCAAATATAAACGATTTTTTATAATAAATTAAAACATTATTAAGAAATTTAAATATCTATAATCTTAAATATATGTACAGTTAATTTAGAAGTACAATTTAAATTTAATTTTTCTATTTGACACTAAAATGATTTTTATTAATTTTACAAAAAATAACATAAATATAAATAAAAGATTCAAATACAATTTAGAAATTCTTATTCTTCCAATACGATATGAAACATTCGCTATAATTTAAAATTTTTAAGATAAAACCTTTACATAAAATTTATGATTATGATTTGTTTTCCTTATTAACTATTGCTAACTAGTATTTTTATAATTATATTATACTTTTATTATCATCATTCGTGGAGAAAATATTTTTTCAAGCTAATTAAAATTTTTTATAGAATACGTAGAATATGTATAGAAAACTTTTAAAATACATTCAGAAAAATAAATATATTTATATCACGTTCAAAATATCAAATGTTTTTATAAAATTTTTTGTTATATATCTTAGTAAATGAGATCTTTTAATGTTTTAAAAATATACATGCAACGGATGCATGTAGAGTGTTTTATAAAAAAGTGTAAATAATGAACTCCATTGTTTATGTCAGTATATGATAAATTTGATAATAAAAGTCTAAATAATACATTTCAGATGTAATAATGTCAATATAATAGATAATTTTATAATTAAACATTCATAGACGATTATTGGTACTAATTAATAAAAAAACTAAATGATTTTAAAGTAATTAATTAATTTCATTACGGAAAGAAACTTGCTTTTCAATGTCGCTTTTTAGATCTAGAAAATGACATCGTTTATATTTGGAATAGCTCATTAAATGTTTACAATAAATTGTACAGCAATTTGATAATTAATATAATACCAAAAAATATTGATATTTATCATATTATGTATTTAAAACAAAATTCGTTATTAATTTTAATTGCATTTATATCTTGAAATAATATTTTTTAATTATAAATTATAATTATAACTTCGGAACAGAATAATTTCTGAAATACTCATTATTAGTAAAATATGAAAAACTCTGTATAACTTAATTATCTAGTAAAAATATAAAATAGTTTAGTCATGAAATTTCATATAAAATATTTATTTTTATTAATGTATATATTTCATATTGTATATATTTTATATTATAATATTTTTATTCTACATAAAATTTTTCTAAAATATAATTTATTGTTTTTTATAAATCTAATAAGATATAATGTAAAATTAAGAAGTAAAGAACTTGATATTTGACAAATACAATATTAATAAATTTTTAATTAATAAAAAATTTTTCCCCAATTAATCTAGTTTCTTGAAGTACTTCAGTAACTTAAGTATTTTCAAATATTTTTTCAATTATATCAACGTTTAATATTAATTATAAAATCGCTTATAATTCGCATTAAAAGAAATAGACATTGTATTCTTTTTTAATATTTACTATTTAAGATCATTTAAATAAAAGGATATATTTATGTTTTAAGTTTTATGACAATCTATCATGTTATATTATTTTGTATTGTAGGGTCAGATGAAGATTAAGAAAGTATAAAAAAAATAAGAATAGTAAACAAGGTTTTAGTAGGGAAAAAAACAGGAAATAAGAGTTCATATGGATCTAAAGAAAGATAAATATGAAACTAGATTAAATGGAATAGGGTATACCAAAATATAATGTACATGCTTATCGTTCACTTGAGAAAAATGTTGCTATTTTGTAGATAATGAAATTTGGAATTCCCAAAACTAATAAAATTAATTGATAAAATTATAACAACTGCAAAATATTATTATTAAATGTTAATTTACATTTATATATATATATATTAAATCTTCCTTTTTTATATTCTTATTTGACATATTTGTCCTCAAAAGCGAAATTTTTAATATAATTATTATTTTTTAGGTACATTTTTTAAATCCATTTATGTACTTTATTGAATAATATAAAAATCTAATAGCTAACAAAAAGGTAAATTACAGGTTTTTTCCAGATGTTGGTTATTATTTTCCAAAGTTTATATTTTATAGTTAAATTACATAATTTTCTTACTAAGAATTAATAAGGAAAAATATATTATTAATATTATATGCTTAAAGCTATTAAATATATTAAGAAAATTAAACGTACTCTAAAAATAAATTGATTATGAACAAAAAATTTGTATTATAAGCCAAAATTATATTGCAGAGTTGAACAATAAAGATTGAAAAATATTCAGTACAATAGTGTGACAAAAGCATAAGAAGAAAACTGTTATTACTTTAGAAGTAGGAAGTTATTTTCGGCTAATATTAGCAGATTAATTAAAATACGTAATTTAAAATTGACAGAGGGTGAAATTAAAGTAAAAAACGAAGCTGACTTTGAATATATAAGATAGAGGTGTAAATTCTGAATACATTTATTTTGAAAGAGGACGATTTTTATGATTATTTTAAAAAAGTAATGAACTTTGGAAGTTTAAATAGAAAAGAAATAAAATATTTTCTTGATCATGAAAAAATATGCTATATCTTATTTGAACTCGACCGAATTCTCGATGTAAGTACCTAAATATTTCGAATAATGCTGAAAAGGAAAATAATTGAATGTCATGAATTATAATTTTGTCATTACAAAAAAAAGAAGCTACATCAATAGTTGAACTGAATAAAGCAACATCAAAATCTACTACTCGTGTTCGTTTGTCAAATTTAATCAAAATTCAAGTAGAAACTCGGTTCAATTGATTCAATTAATCGTATCACCACTATATACCTGCATCTCTTATTCGTTTTGAAATTGATTTAATATGCATGCGGTGAAAAGCGCCGCACATGCGTGCGTACATATAATCAAGAGGAAATCTAGGGAAAAAAGAACCAAAAATGAAGAACTTGAAGCATTGAATCAAATTAATTTACGTAAAGGCTTATGTCGGGAGCGTGAGAAAAAAGAGTGATAGAAGCTTGAGGGTTGAAAATAGAACGAGTGCACGACAAGTTTTGCGAGCTTTGTGAATTTTCAAGGAGCGACGAAATAGTTTCATAAGTTATAGGAGAGAGAGCGAGACAGAGTATGCTAGGAAAGAATTGAGCGAAGCAAAAATGGATAAGCATTTTCCTGGTAGGTGACAATTTGAGGCGAGCTCCTGTGAAGGATCGATCTAACCTTGCACTAGTATTGCTGCTGGTTACTGCGAAAAAACCAAATTTTTTTTACACATTTGACTCGTTGACAGATATTTTTTTGTTTTTTAATTTGAATTTCTCGAAGCGCTCTTTACTCAAATTTTTTCATAAAAAATTAAATAAATGTATACATAGCAAGGCATATGGTAGAAATACTCCCAGTAAATAAATTTAAAAGTTACTAGATATTTTTGACACTGCTATTATTTTAAAATTAAAACTAGACATTTTAAAAATTATGTGTATTACCTAATATTTTTTATTCGATTAAAAATAAAACAATAAAAATGCTTCTTGATACTATACTTTATAATCACAATTTTTATAGTTTCATGATATATAGTCATTTTTCAATATTATTGTATTATATATGAAAATTCATTTTAAAAAATCTAAATAATTTGATATTTTATAAAAATGTCAGAGCTTATAAAATTAATTAAACATAGTAAATTAAAAATATATATTTTTTAATTTTATTTATCTTGAAAATATATGTCTAACAGTTTTTTGTGGTCATTAATTATGAAAGAAAATGAAAAAAATTCGTATTCTATATCGTATAATATTATACATTTAATAAAAGAAAATTTATGTTTTAAATGTTTGAAAAACGATATATGGAATTTATAATATATTAATTTAGAAATAACAATTAAAACTATTTTGGGTAACTTATATTGATACATTATTTTAAGATTATTTTGTCAAATAACAAGATTTAAAATTTATATACACCTAGTGTTTAATATTATAAAAGTAGATTGTCAAACAACTTTTTTTGATTTTAGGTGAGTACATCTAATTACATCAGTTGCGGAGAATGTAAGTTAAAAGATATTTATTTGATAAAATAATTTTTTTGCTTTTTAAAAATTTATTATTTTCATTTAAAAATAAAATCTAATTTAAAGAAAAAATTAAATTAAAATAATAGTAGTCTCATTTGCTTTATTAAATTACATTTATAGCTGACAATTTTACATATCTATAAATTAGTTCATATATTATTAATAATTATTAAATATTATTTCAATTTATTAATTATAAAGTTAAAAAATTATATAAAAACTATTATTAATTAGACAGAATAAAGTACTTAAAAGTTCTGAATGAAATGCAGGAATAATCAGCGTATATTGAGGATGATGAGAGTTAATTCATCTCTTTTTCGTCACTGTACATATATCAATCTAATTACATAAAATTCTATTTCATAGTAATGTTGCGTCCAAAATACTGTAGCTTATGAGCATATATGATGTATTGCAGTTGCCGTGAGTGCAACCACAAATGATCTATTTTTATACTATTACTTCTTTAATTTTACTTATTTATATTACTATTATGATATAAATCTTTTCATTTTATAATATTTTATATAATATGTACTTACCGAATATGTACTTAGAATTAATAATGTGAAATTTTAAAGATAATAACATATATTCTGTAATTTATTAAAACGAATTTATACGTAATTTCAGATATATAATTTTATAATTTAATAATAAAATAATGTTTATTTAAAGATATTTACTAAATCGCATCATACAATAAAAAAATTTTCTCGAAATTAAACTGATATATATATATATTAATTTTATAAACTTGTGTATTACATTTGAATTTTTACTTTTTCTAATTTCACATCATAACTAATTATCATTTCGTTTATTGAAATTTTATATATAAATTAATTTCTAACTATTAATTTATTCGTTTTGTTAGTTATTAATTTTACGTAATTATTAAAGTTTATTCGTCTAAATATTAGACTTTGTATATAATATATATAGAAACTTTTTAAATATGATATATCAAATTTTGTAATCAAAACAACTCAAATTAAAAATTGAGGTTAGTAGTATTATTATTTTAATTTTAAATCTAAATTATTCTTAATTCTGGTCAATCGCATGCGATAAAATCGAAAAGAAATTGTTTTAATTAATTTTCTCAATACAGTGTAAAGAAAAGTTTAATAAAACAGTAAATAAAATAGATGTAATACCTAATAAAAGAGAGAATATATACATACTTTAGACAGAATTGATTGCTCAATTTCAAGTTAAATTGTAAAGTATTCTAGACAGTTATAAATTTGTAAATATTTTAAGTATTTTTCTATTAATAAACTAATGAATTATACATAATTATTCAATATGTTAAAATTTATTATTTTAATTATAATAATTATCATTAACTTTTGATTAAGAAAATGATTTGAACATGATTATTTCTTAAAACATTAATTTAAAAATAGTATCATTAAATATTTTATAGTACTAAAATAAAATAGTGCAAAGATATTTTTGTTCGTTAAAAAATTACAAATTATGAAACTTGATTTTTAGTTTAAGTTTTTGAAGTATATCGTACAAAATAAACTTATATAATAAACAAAAATACGTCGATTTTGTTCGTCGATTTGATATTTTTTCCATTTGATAAAAATGAATCTAAAATTTAAAAAATATTGTTAATTAATTAATTTATTAATTCGCTGATTAAACATAATTGATTATATTTTTATTGAATTATGAAAAATTATAAAAATAATATTCGGAAATACTATTCGTAAATCATTTCAAATATTACAGCCTGAATTTTTTTAGAAAATGTAATTTTGTAATGAAATTTTTATGAATTTCTGATCAAATTTTAAGATTCATTACTTAATAACAAAATATCTGAATTTACTAATTTTGCATTTTTTAAATACGTATAATTATAGGACATCGTGAAAAAAATATATATATATCATATACAAAATACATATTATTTTATTCATACCATATATTATTGTATTTATATAAAAAATTGTAAATAATTTAAGAATATAAAAGAATACAGGGATTAAATTCATAGAATATTTTATTTTGAATAAAATAATTTTCGCAAGTTATTCTATTATATCAAAAAGAGAAATTTTATGAAAATAGCATTCAAAATATTCACATTTGACGTTGAAAAATGTTAATTATTCAACGTAAGTGAATATAATTTTAACTATTTTTAAAATTTGAATATTCAAAAAGTTTTAAAAACTTTTGTATATTAATAAGATGAAAATACCCCACGAAATTTTTTAATAGTATTAAAAAAATTATCTAGATAATTAATTTTTTTTAATACAAAAATTTAATATTTAAAAGTTTGTAAGATTTCAATTAAAAAAATGCTAATAAATCGATAAATTTCTAAGTCTAAATATATACAGCGTTAAATATATTTTTTTAACAGATGACTTTCAAGATGAGAAGTAAGCACTTGTTGTTTTTTTAGCTAAAAATGCTTGTTAGAACTTCTGAATCGGTACAATTCTTGAAGTAAACAACATGATAATCACTCTTTTTTCTCTGACACTACGTACTCTCTAAGAAGTGAGGAATACAATAGTGACCCTTTCTTATTTTCTGATCGAAAAGGTCGAGTATCGAAAACGGGTCAAGCGGGAAGATGACGACGTGGGATGAGAAAAGATACGTTGAAAAGAGTAATAGACAGAGAAAAATAGAGATAGAGAATAAGAGTGAGTAGAAAAAGTGTCTGCTTCATCGAGCCAGGATGATAGTGAAAAAGGCACGCCATCCATGAGTCCTTTTTCTTGTCGATTAAATTCGTGCTTACATATTTCACCCTGCATATGAGGGTAGATAATAATAGACTTGCTACATTGTGATGTAATACATAAAATACAAAATCGGAATATTGTCTTTTGGATTTTGTGACTCTGTAAGTTTGACAGTCAATGTTAGGGAATGATCGAAATTGGTCGAAAAATAATGAAAAAAATTATTACAAAATAATATTAATTCAGCTTGCTTAATTAATATAAAACGAACTTATTCGTTTAAAATTATTATATCAAAATTAAAAAATAAATATGACAATTAATATGTAAAAAAAATTAAAATTAAAGTTTTACATAATTTTAAACGTAGGTCATATAAAAGAATTAAAAAATTTTTGGATTTTATAAAATTATGTTTATGTTTCTTATAGTTTTACGTTATTTTGTCTAACATTATTTTCCTAATTAATGTGCTTTTATATAATCATATATATTTAAATTTAAGTGTCGAATTTGTAGAAATAAAATAAAAATATTCGTATTATTTTTAAATAGTTTTTACATAAATAGTTTCTAAATAAAATTTATGTTTCATATAAGAGAACCCATTAATTAACATTTCATATCTTGAAATTTATTTATTTAAAATTATATTATACTGTCAAGATTATTAAGTTTAACTATACTAGATAGATAGATAGATAGATAGATAGATAGATAGATCTTTTATTAAACAATATTGACATTGTAATATTAATATATTATTTTACATCAATGTTTATTTTACAGTTTTGTTTTTATTTTTTATCTTATTCTTATTACTATTAATTTTATTCAGGTTATTGTACGTGTTGATATGAACTTTAAAACTTTTCTTTGCTTTCTTATGTTCTTGTTTATGTTTTTTCTTCCGTTATTTGTTCCTTTATAGTAGTTATAAAAATTTTTCTTCCTCTTTTTATTTTTTTCGGATTTTTTAGCTTATCTATGTCTTGTTTTTTACCTTTTAGAACTTTCTGCCACTGTGACTTTTTATTACCTGTAATTTCATAGTCTTCAATAATGTGCTAGGTTATTTCATTATTTTTCTGGCATAGTCTACACTTTTTTTCTTCCTCCTTTAACCTGCATGTGTTATTCCTAGCTTAAAAATATAATATAATTAAATATTATCTATTAATATTTAATATATGAAAGCCAACTGTAATATTTAATAAAATAAAAAAATAATTTGTTAATTAAATACATTTACGAGAATTCTATAATTTTATAGTTTAATTTAACAGTATAGAATTAATATATCACTATTTCACTTTCTAAACTAGGATGGAATCTCAAATGTATAGAAATTAACTCAACCAAATAAATTTTATACATTTTAATGAAGAAATATATTCAAGAAACAGTAATTTTTGAAGTTGTGGATTAAAAAAAATTTAGTAATTATTCTAAAATTTATATTTGAAAATCATATAAAAAAAATTAATTTTTACAATTTATAAAAATATGAAATTTTAAAGTAATTGAATAATGAATTATTAATATAGAAATTTTTGAGCTACTTAATATTTTACAAATTTAATTAATATTTATATATTTAAGTTCTACAGAGAATTTTTTTATTTTTTTTTTAATTTTTTTTTCAATTTACATAAAACGTAATATGTAATAAAACATATATTATATATTTTTTTATTTCCTAGATTCTTTAAATGCTGAATCAAATGTTAATTTTTAATCTCTTAGAAATGAAATTAATTTATAATATTCACTACATTTTCTATTTGAATTATTTTCTAAAACTTTAACGTTAATTTAATCAAATATTATACTGCTATAATTTTAGAAAAAGTATAAGTTCAGCTAGTAATTTTAAAATATTTATTTAGCGTATTAAAATATATAGATTAAATATTGTTTTTAATAATTTTCCACGATAATTTATGTATCGAAAAATATAATATAAATATTCCTCAGAAAAATCATTTCTTACTATTAAGAGATAATTCTACATATTGTTTTTATTTATGTTATTGTTTATTTTTTATGGCAGCATAATTAGAATAATTATTTGTCATTTCATATTCTGCATTTTCGAAAATTAAGTTATCATATTACATACCGCTTAACTTTATCGCTCTAATGATTTATCGGTGACATATGCGTAAACAGGTCGAGAATAATTAAAATTTGCTGATCTGAATGCTATTTGAACATAAAAGTTACTACATTAGTCGTTGTACGCATATTTTAACTTGAATGAATTTAAAGAGGTAAATATTTAGAAATTATAAATTTTAATATCAATAAAAAATATATAGATTATATTGACGTATTGATAGAAAATGTAAAAATAACTTTTAATTACAGAATCGAATATAAACAAAATCCTGTTTATCGAATCATTAAAATTTTCTGAAATAAACATTTTTTAATTAATTTATTTTTTGTAAATTATAGATTAAGACATTTTTTTCTAAAATTTATCATATTCGACCAATTTATTTATTATCTAATTTTAATAATATTGAAAAATTTATGGTCACATATAAATAATTATTATATATTAAGCTTATGTCTTTTAATTAAAAAAGAACTTATCGATTGTTTTTTGTTTGCTATTTTTTACCAAAAAAATCTTTACTAGATGTGTGGCTTAGTTTAATATTACCGATAGGTTCAAACAAATGACGTAAGAGGATCAAAGAGTATTTTGTGTTGATTGCAGCATTTTATGATAAATAAATATATAAAAGAATATGAACAAACCGTAATTGAATTAAAAGCTGTTCCAATTTTTTGATAGAAACTGACGCATACGCACACGCGCACACATGTATATGTTAAAAAGTTCAAATTCAGTATCATTTTCGATGGTGTTTGAAATTAAATGTTCATTAATGAATATAAAAAATACATCTTTAAAAGTGCCATAAAAACAGTATAAAAAAAATTAAGTATGCTTACATAATGTCTCTTATAACACTGAGTGCTCATCCTAAGTAACCATTCATGTATTTAATAGAGAAAACCAATTCAAGTTTACAATTTGGGAGTACATATTTTCATTCTTTGAATACACTTCTAGTTATAAACATTTTTTTTTCTAGAATATCATACGATGTCAAAATATGAAAATTTAATATTCTAAAAATAAATATTGAATACCCAAATATTTATATAAAACATGAATCTTATTTAAGAAAAAAATATATGACCTATAATTAAATATAGAAGTTCATATTTACTAAAAATTAAGGATAAATTAAAATTTTCAATTGCATATTTTTTAATATTTATTTCGTACATTATATCAAACACTACTTTTAATTAATATTCATTATAATTATAGTATTTTCGTTTTATTCAATAAATACGTTCTGCAATAGTGTTTTGAAACATTTGATTTAATATTATTCTGGATTATCAGAGAATATATCAAATATTATATTTAAAGAACTATAGAATTTAATAGGTTAAATTTACTTCAATATATAAAATATATAGAAATAATTTATTAACATAAATCTTAAATATTAATAATATTGTTAAGGACATAATTTGTTTTACAAATTATCAATTAAATTGAATTAAATTTTTTTGTCAAATAATTATAAAATATTGAACACTTTGTATAAAATGTTGAATGGTTTAATTCATTATATTCAAAAGAAAAAAATATTATTATTTAATTTTAAATTATATATTTAGGATTAAAAAAAAACTGACAATAATGAAAATGTGTACAATCTAAGAATTAAATATTTCTTAATAAAATAACGAAAATGAAGAAAATAAGCATTATTAATATTATTAATAACTATTATAAATAGATTTAAAAAATTATTTATTATAATAAGTTATTAAAAGTGTATGAAAAATTATGTACTAAAATTAAGGATAGTTTTATATGTATTAAATAATATGTACTATCTTTGAAAGCTATGAAAATTTTTTACTAGATAACTAATTAAAGCTTATTTTTATTATTTGTATTTTTAGACATATTAATTAATAATAGATATTAATTAATTTCAGTAATAAAAAATTTTCATAGAGTTTCATAATTTTAAATAGGAAGCCATATTATTTGCAGAATAGCTAATTTATTTTGAGAATTTGCGATATTTTTTATGTTATATTTATGTTAGTATGTTTTTGACAAAATTATTTCCCAATAACTTCTATAATAAAATAAAATAATATTTCTCTTACTGATTTTGATTTTCATAATTTTAATAATTCTACTAGTAAGCCTTATGTTTATATATATATGCATAAATTAGTTAGCTAATTCTATAATTAATATTATTTCGTACTGTATATACATATATAGACTTGTGTGATTATTTTTTATATTTATTTATTTGGGTGATATTAGATATCTAATAATATGTCAGTATGCTAAATAAAAAATTTACCAAAATATTTAACAAAAAATATTTTTAAAAACTTATTACTTAAAAATTAAAAAAAATTTCTTAGAAAAAATTAAGATATTGAAAAATATAAAAAACTCATACTCAATCATAAAAATATAAGTACATTTTATAAGAGTATTTGAAAATTAAAAGTTTTATTTTCATAAGAAAGGTATTCTTATTGTAGTATAATTCTGTCCTACAATAAAAAAATTGAAAAATTGTAAATTATAAATTAATTGGTTTTATAATCTTAAAAAGTAATAATTTCCGTCTGTCAGGCTAAATTATTTTTTAGAATTTTATTATATAATTATAAAATTAATAACTAAATTATTATTATGTAATTATTATTATATATATACTATTTGATGTTAAATTTTCAAAATGAAATTAGTATGGATGTATATACATATTTTTATTTATAGATTATGCATAAATATCCACTGTAAACCAAAAATATTAAAATTTTCTTAAATAATATAATTAATAAAAGCCTTTATTAAACAAACCTTTTTATTAGCAAGAATGGAAATAAAACTTTAAAAATGTAAATCTAAAATGATATGAATAAGACCAAAAACTGGATAACGAGAAAAGTGATCAAAAATAATTGAAATTATCTAATGCTGAAGTGTTTAAAAGTTTTGATAAATATAACGAAGAAAATATTAAGAAAAATAAATTAGAACTTATATTAGTAAACGAAACAAAATTTTTGAAAATTAAAAAGGAAAGAAAATTTTATCCATTATCAAGAGTAATTGCTTTGACTATGAAAAGTAAATAAAACGATATTATTAAATCATTATTAAAAATATAGTTCATTAATTAACGATGCTTTATATAAAAATATTATAGTTTGATAAATAAGTCTCAAATAATAAAATAATTTTATGATATTCCATTAAACTGACCAAAATCTCTTATAAAAATGCAAAATAATGATATATATATATATATATATGTGTGTGTATATTAATTATACTAATAAGAGTAGTGTTTTTTGTATAATATATATAAACTGACATAAATAAAACGACCGTATATAATTTCCTGATGATTTTCGTATTCTCCCGTCTAAGTTTGTAAGAAATTCAAATCACTTACAAACACATGACATTTTAGTTTTATATGTACTAATTCTATCTTTATCTGACCTTGATGAACTCTGCATTTTTGAGCAATGTAGTTCACTATATACCCTGTCATGACAGGTACAGTCAGAGACCAATATAGAGACTTAATTTAACTAACTTGAATAAACACATGTGTTTATAAATTACGTAGTGAAGTATCACTAATTGTTCATATAAAATTTTAACCAGTATTGGAAATTTAACATTATTATTTATTAGATAGCTAATATTCGTGAATGAATGAGAATTACATTAATAGACTATAAATAATAAAAATTAATTTTGCATTGTTAAATTATATAGATATATTACCCTTATTTAATAATTTATATATTATTGAAGTGTAGAAGAGACGATAGTCGTAACCAGAATAAAAACTTTATACGTTTAATTTTTAGAAATAATTTTAGTAAAAGTACGTATATATATATAGTTTATAAAATTTAATGAAATTGATGATATTTCTAGTAAGTAAAACCATTAAAATATACAACAGTAGATTATTTTATTTAATATGCAATTATTATTTTATATATGACATGACTTTATATATACTTAATGCATAATATTATTAGAAAAAAGAATTTTTTAAAATATTATTACATAGTTTATTGTATAAAATTTACTCAACATTAATTTTTTAAAGTTCCGACTATTTCAATAAACGTTTTGAAATGTTTTATTTTCTTATAAACAAAGTAAAAAGTATGAAGTTTTACAAAAATCTTAGTCTATAGATTCCGAGATTTAATAATAAAAAATATTTAGATTTGATTTAATCCAGTTCTTTAAGTACAACTTATTATAATGGACAAAATATTGAAAGTTTTAAAAACCTCAATTTTATATATTTTTTTTCTCCATAAAGTTTAATTTCAATTACTTATTCAATTGAATAAATAAGGTAGTCAAAATATTTTACATTATTGTGCTATAAATTATGAAATTGAAATGTCTGCACATAAATTGTTGGATTTTAAGCATTAAAAAATGAACGTTATATTAATTTAACTTTGAATAAAAATTTAAATTTTTGTTGTAATAATAAAGTTATTAATCTATTAGCATATAATTCTTGGGATTACACTATATTGTAATGTAAAATTATGACATACATTATTTCATTGTTAGAAGTACTTAAAATTAAAATATGAAATGAAATATTATTATTTTATAATTGCGTCTAATTGTTTGAATAATGAAATCGTAAGCTTACATGTGCACATTTGTCTATATGATTTACACGTGCAAAATTAAATTTTATTTTCTCGAAACAATATATGTTAAAAAACTTGTTACATATTAGACAGTTATATATCATTAATGAATTACTATTTTTTGAAAAAACATTATTATTCTAATAAAATTTTAAAGATGATATAAATCTCCACAAATAACATTAAATTTAGATGCAAAAAATTTTGAAATATTTATTAATTTTTTCTCTCATGTATTAGCTGTACATCGTGGGATGTTAAAATAATTTTTTTTAATATAGTTGATATTGCACTCCATATAATAAGAAAACAAATAAATGATAAATTAAAAAACTTAACCTATTATAAAAATCGTGTTCTTTTTGTAGATTCTTATTTTGCTAAGTTTTTTTAATTAAAGTTATGACTTATATATACAATTGTAGCATCTATAAGTGAAAATGATAATTTAAACTACCAATACTACGTTCCTTCTTGATGTCTAAAATAACACTACTACTGCTAGTACTATTATTTCCTGGTCATGCGGTTCGAGGGAAGCCACTATACGACCGTAAAATACCCGGTTCAATTCACCTAGTTGACACTGTTACGAGTACATATACTTCTTAGAATAAATTTCATGATATTAATGAGGGATTCGTGTATTCAATGTGGAACTTACAGATTGTACTGTGATTTCTTATTTACAAAAATTCACATATTTTAATGTATTGGATACTGTTATACATATAGATTATTTTTTATATTGAATTATTTTGTGTAAGTACTATCATGAATGTATACAAATAAATTAAAATCTTAAAAAATATGAAATCTAATATTAATTTGAATAAGTATTTTATGGAGTTAAATGTTTTTAAAATTTAAGAAAATGTTTAAAAGAATAAATATTTCTTAAAGATTTTTATACATAATTTTAATTACAAGTACGTATATCTTAGTATTAGAATAGTGATTTATAATTTTAAGAGCTTCTTATTTTGTTTTAAATCCCTGAGAAATCAAATTTATTTGATTTTTTATCAACTTAGAATTTTTCATATTTTTGACGTATGCTAAAATAATTCAAACTTTGAATTGTCCTCCTTGACAAGTTTCTAAACTAGTCTAGAACACTTTTCATAAGCTGCATTATTCTATAATAAGTTATGTTAAGTTATAAAAATAAACTTTAAAGTGATGTTTGAGAACCAAAAAGTCTTTAATATACATTTTCTTATGTTCTATTTTAAAATTATAATCCATAAGGTAAATGTCCATAATTAAATTTACTTTAATATAAATATAAAATTTTAGATTTCATATATGAATTAAATATTTCTAAACTTTAAATGTTCTTATTATTATATTTTAGCTCAAATATAAATTTTGTTCTTTGAGTCATTTTGTTATAGTTTTTCATTTTTAAAAGCATTCTTTAACTTTTCATCAAATATATATTTTTTCAATTATATGTTTAGTTTTATTTGAATATAAATTTTAAAATAAAATTTGTTCTTCGTTTATGATACATATATGAATATCTTCTTTTCCATTTTCCGCGAAGAAGTTAAAAGATCTCGGACCATGTCTATAAAAAAGCACAACTGGTAAATAAGTGAAAATTTTAAATTCAAATCCATTCTTTTTATAAAAGCAACTGCTTCAGATAAAGACATAGTTGTCATGTATTAAGGAAGGTAGATAGAAAGCCAAAGAAATAGAGGAAGAATTTATAGTACATGAAAAAAAGAAAGTATAAAAAAATACGCATTCAAAAAAGAGTGAGATAGAAAAGTAATCGAAGTGAAAAGAAAAGGAATAGCTTGAGTAAGCGACGAACATATATATGTGCCAAAAAAGAGCGAGAAAGAAAATCGCATTTTATAAAGAATAAAGACAAATGAGGAAAAGAGCAAAGGTGAGTAAGTATAGATGTAAAGAAAAAAAAGGAAAAGAGACAGAAATAAAGAGCACGATATCTGGTATAGACAAAAGAATTTGAGTGAGTGAGATACGAATTTCTATCTGTGGTACAGAGTTAGTAACTAGAGATAGAAAGAAATTGTGGAAAAAAACAGGTGAGGAATACTTCAATAAGAGTGAAAAAGAGAGAATGGTGTCAGTATAATACAGGTGAGAGAAAGTGGGATCAAGCTTTTGAGTGGGAACGAAAGAGAGAGAAAGATGCATCGTAAGCAACAGAAGATGTTGAAGGAAGAAGAAGAGTGAAATCTCCCTCCCAGAGCTATTAGCTGGAGAGAGATAGAAAAAAGTGAGGGGGTATATAGCGCTATCGGCGTCGTCCAGCGGCGCGAAAAGGAAAGAGAGGGTCGAGAGCGCATGAGAAGAGGAGGATGCGCATGGGAGGGATGGCAGCATCACGAAGAGGAGCGAAGAGGAGAACCAAGCAGCGGGAGGAAGGGGCGCAGGCGCGGGATAAGGGTAGAAAGCGGGCGGGTAGCTCACTACGCCCGGGACGTTACGGGTCGCGGGACGCCGTGTACCAACGAACATACTCGTGGAGCCTGTGCAGACACGAGACGAAAGGTTGCGCGCATCCCGTAACGAATACATCAGCACGCACGCGTTTTCTCGCGCTCTCCCACCCCAACGCTCAAACTCTTTCTCTCTCTTTTTCTCTCTCTTACACACACACACACACACACTCTCTCTCTCCCTCTCCGTCCCTCTCGCAATATCGTGTGCTCACTCGCTGACCAGACGGCAACGCGTGTGCTTACGCCTTGTCTACGTCAACTGCTCTCGACGTGCGAGGTATCGGAACGACAGCAGCAGACGACAAAAACGGGGACGCGGCGCACGTCGATTCAGTGCCACATACGCACACGCACGATTTCACCCTTTCTCTCTTCGTCTCTCTGCCCCTCTCTGCCTTTCTTTTCATACCATTTACTGTTGTTTTCTCCATCTCTCTCATTCGCCGGAGACTACAGTGATATTTCGGCGATCTCCGTGCAGACGACGCGGCCGTCGCCCGGTCTCACCTCCGCCCGCTACCGAGGCGACGCATGTGCTGCGTGCGCGCATTTGCTCGCGGAGGCGCGCACGAGTGAATGAGTGAGTGCGCGGCTCTGAGCCCCGACGGAAGAAGGCATCAGGGAGCGCCTTGTAGGAGCGAGAGGGGCGCGACCGTGAAAAGAGGCAGCATCCCGATCGAGCGCCAGTCCCGCGGAGAGGAGCTCCAAGGGAGAAGTATGTGTAGGACAAGGCTCAAGTGCTGCCGATGTCGTCACTACTGCTGAGCGAGTGCATACCACCTGCAGCGGCGAGTCTGCTCTCTGTTATCCCGAGGCCGCGTTGTTGTGCTCGTTCACCGCTGCCGGGCTACGGGAAGAAAACCAGTGTGCCGTCGCTTTCAAATTCGAGGTTAGGAGTACGCAGCGCTTGTAGCTCGCCAAGGGAGGAGTAAGAGGCTGAGCTTGGCGATCGAAAACAAGGCTCGTCCTCTCTCATTTGTTGTCCTCTCTTTTCGACGCAGCGGCTAACGATGGGCGAGAAACCAGAGAGCAAGAATGGTTCCGGCGGGGGCAGCGTGTCTCGCGTCGAGGGCGGTGGTACGACCCCTTTTTATTTTCTACGCTCCTTTGCTCTGCTCTACTTTAATCTCTACGATTCTACTCTGTGTTCCTTTCTTAATGAATTTATTATTTATTTTACATTTACCTGTTTTTCACCTTTTTTTGTTTTTCTCTTAAGTTTTTCTAAAAAACATACTTTGTTGATCAATGAAGCAACTATGACTTCTCTTTAAATATTCAGTGCTTGACGAACGTTTACCTCTTTGAAAAATGACGATGCGTGATTTTTTGTTAAATGTGTACGTGTCACTGATAAAACTTTAAAGCAACAAGAGAAAGTTCTTTAATTCTAAAAAAAGTCATAACTGTAACTATTTTGATTTACTATTTACCCAAGAAAGAATAATTGATTTATCAACTGCAAATCCATAAATAAAATATTTTATCCAACACATTTTTCATTAAACTTTTGAATAATAAAAATTTACAATAAAAAAACATAATAGGAAAATAAAATACTAAATAACCTTTTTCTAATTATATATTTACATTTTTAAACCTTCGGTATTCTAGGACGTTGTTGATTAAAAATTATTTATAAAATTTAATGATTATTTCAAATGATTTTGTCAGTAGAACTTTCTTTGAATCGCATTTAGAACAGTATATCCTAAATAATATATTATTTATATATATAATAAAATGTAAAATGTAAGACATTTTAGTTAAATTCTAAATAAAGTTGTTCAAATCATAGACATTAGAGATGATATAAGAAAAAGTAATAAGTATTCTTTCGTTGATTTATTATTATATGTAAAAAACAAATAATTATAATAATAGAGTCGATTAAATAAAAACAAAATTTAAATGTTCAAAACTAGTAACAACATATAACATTCAGGTACCTGGAATCAAGAAATTTTATTTATTAAAATAATGTAATAAAATACTTTCTGTATTTAGAAACTTCGTGTATTTACTACATTTTAAATAATTTATTATTTATTGATTTTGTAATGGGTTATCTTTTAGTTTATAACTATGAATGTTATTATTTAATTAATTTTAGTAATAAATTTACTTTGCATTTCTAATGTTTATGTAAACCTAGCCGAAAAATTTAATATTTATAGACCATAAATATAGTATGTAACTGTTTATTATATATTATTAGTTGTTAGTTTTGAAAAACTTGAAAAACTAATTTCTTATAAAGAATTATTGATGTAAACTTTAAAAAAATTTTATTTTAATTTGAGTTTTCTAGTAAATTAATTTCTTAAATCGTGCTCTCCAAATAATTTATTTTTATAAATAATAATATCTATCCTTACATTTGTTAAATAATGACACAATTTCAGAATTATATTTCACTTTGTAATTTTTTTTTATAAAAATATAAATATAATACATAAATAGAATCTATGCCTGACAAAGTTTTGATTTGTTCTACTTGTCATTGCGTGGAAAATTTATACATTATTTAAAAGGATTGCATAATTGTGATAAGTACATATTATTTTTATTTTAATAAAGAGGGATAAATTCATTTTGATTTTTATATGAATGTATTTAAATTAAAATTTTGTAATTGATAAAACTTTCATATCACTTCAAAGTAGTATTTTTTCTATTTTTTATTAATAGTCACAGATCAAAACGATTATTTTTAATTAATATTAAATTCTTTTAATAAGATACATTATCAATAAAGTTCAAACAACACATAAAATATCTATAATCTATAAAATATATATATTTTATTCAATTGTTTTGATTAATTTTTGACTATATTATGTATTAAAAAATAAATAAGGATAAACACTAAAATTAAGCTACCGAAGAAATATGAATAATAGCTAGTGATACTAATACTAATTCATAATATTAAAAATACTTATGAAAAACTTATAAAATTCTAAGTAAAATAGTGCATGAAGAGTAAAATAAATAAGAAAATTGTATACATTTTACATATTGGTAAAATGAGTCTTAATAATTATTTCTATAAAGCCGCGAGAACGAAAGTAGTTGAATTTTTTCATTATTTGTTAGTAGTTGTAGAGGTTAGATTATTTTCTATTGTACTTATATATAAAATTATATGGAATTTGAATTTGAATTACGCAATAAAATTTGTATTTTATTATATATATATATATATAGTTTGATACAATTAAGAACTAAAGTTAAATATAAAAATGTATATATATATGTTTTTAAATTAAATTTTCTTATTATAACACTATTTAACGAACATGGTTAATTTACATTAATTACTGTAATTGTATTCCATAAATTATAAGGGTTTCATGTATTCATCAGAATAAATTTTGGAATAGAATTAAATTGATATAAATTAAAAATGTTTTGGAATATTGAAATTAAATAGTCTTACTTAAAAAATGATATATAAGTCAATATTACTTGTTAACTTGGTATATTAAGAAGTTAAACATAAATTTTAGCTTTATAATTTTAAGTTTTTAATTATTTGACTTTTTTATAACTTTTACATTTAAAAATTTTTAAAGATAAGTTATACTGTTAAGTTTTATATGCAAATTGAATTATAAGAAGCATATGAACTTATTCATAAAAACTATTTTCAACTTCGTCATAATCCTGAAAGGAATACTACAAAAATTTATTTTGAATAATAATTAATTTATTACAGACATATTTATAATTATTTGGATTAGTTTCGGATAATTTATTTTAAGAAAAAATTGTAGTTTAAATGTATATTCACCAACATATTATGACTTATGGGTTAATAGAATTTTACTGATAAAATTTTTAGCTTTGTCTACATCAACTAAAATAATGTTAGAAATTTATTTTACTTTTATTGTTTATATTATACATATTTGATGAACTAACCATTTAAATTACTATTTCTTTAAATAAGATAAAAATTCTTTTTGGATAGTTTCTATTCTAATACAGAATATGATATTAACATTACTATAATTACTATTCTTTGATTTTTACTTAAACTAAAAAAGTGTAATAATGAGTTCAAAGGTAAATTCACTGAAATTTGCATTTTATATTTATAAAATAATCTGCTTAACATTGAATATATTATGTATAATTTTGTCTAAGAATTTTATAAAAATAAAAAACATAATTATTTATTTTATATACTTTTTTATCAGTACCATCCAAATTATTTATCGAACTATCACCGTACAATATATTTTCCTATAAAGAATATTACTTGAAATTTTCATGAATTATATTGAGTAGATATAAATATCACATGGATAATGATGAACTATATTTTTATTTAATTCAAACTTCAAATATCTTAACTATATCGAAAAATTTTCATTTGTGAAATAAATATAGACTTAATTATCTTTTACCTCTACGTATGAGCTTTATTGTCTATTTTTCATCTTTATATTCGCAAACTTATTCATTATCGAGTAAACAGAAAAATAAAAGATTAACTTGTAGTTCAGAAATTTTTTTTATTGTATCATCGTTTGATTAATTTTAATCACTGTTCTAAGGTCTATCAAAAATTTTAACTTTAAATAGGGCACATGAGAAAACATTGAAATTATTCATTTATACTAACAAGAAAAAAAGATTCGCTTAAATAAGTAATTATATATATGTATTTTAACTTGCGAATCACGGCGAGGGATAAGAGATAGGTGATAGTAAAAGGTTATTAAATAAGTTTTAGTTTTCTCACAATTTTAAAGATACAAAAAATGGAGGAGCAGGGCTACTTCGAACAATGATGAGTATTGATGCGAGAAGTAAAGTAAAAACTGCACGGTGCCTGTCGCATCGGACTTATATGCCTTTCTCTCTCTCTTTTTACAATATTTTGTTTACTTCTCTCGCGTGTCCACTAGTCTGAATCCAGGAATCAAAACAGCCATTGCGCTCTCTTTGATATGGCGTAAAGTATCGAGTAGCGAAATATCACGATAATTGTTTATCGCTATAGCTTGACTTACTATTTGTTTATTATTTTAGTTTGTCACGCGTCTATTTGAGCTGGAGTGGTCTCTTTCCGCGCTAGGAGGTTCGTTGGCCTAATCCGGCCGTCTCATGGGATCGGCGGCCGGGGTCTTTTTAACGTCAAAATGTGTATTAAATAAGTAACGATACCAAGGTAATGCAAAAGAAGAGTCCTAATAATATGAATTGAGGACCTAAATCTCTTAATTCTTGAAATTGTATTTTAATTAATGTTCAATTCATTATATGTTAATAAGTAATTGCGTATTGAAAAATGATTTTAGCTTGACATATTTTGAAATGATATATAAACTGTATATTCTGATACATTTTAACAAAAGATAGAATTTTATAATTTCCATAGTTAAGAAAGAACAAACTTAGGTAATTTAAATATAAACGAGAAGCTAGTTAAAATTAATGAATGATAATAAATGTTTCGATGTCTTTATATTTTATAATTTAAATTATAAATTTTTGTTTTTTTAATACTATTATATCTATAAAACTCGAATTAATTTGATTATGAAATGATTAATTGGATTAATTAAGATTTTATCATTTCTCAATAAAAAATAATTACTTGAATTATCTTAAGAAATTAGAGTTTACAAAATATGAAATTATATTATAAATCAAATAAGAAACTTGTATTGCGCAGTATCTTTAGTTATTATAGATATATATATATATATATATATATTATTGATAATAGTTCTCGCAAAAATATATATGGTTACGATAAAAATTTATAAGTAGACGTATATTCTAGAACCTTTCTTTTTGCGACTCTTACTTTCAAATAAGCTATCAACAGCTATAATTTTTTTTCTTTGAGATATCCATACATCATGGACGTAACTCGAAGTCCGTCCGTTGCGCCACTTCACATACGTGATAAAATGATAAAGATTATTACTGGATCATGGTTTAGCTTTAACTTATAAGAAATTTTAAGAATAAATTTACTTGATAACTTTACAAGTAAATTCTCAGATATATTTGAATACAACTTTGAAATAAAAAATGTATATTTTTTAATAAAAATATAAATTTCTCTTAATTAGCAAAACAGTATAAGATACTATTGTCCTTTTCATTTGTGAAACTTCTTAATTATAATTTTTGTCTTAAAATTTATGTAATTCCAATATTTTCAACAATATATGCTTAAAATTTACATAAATTTATAAATATATTCCATTCTGTTTTATGCTTTACAAAATTAATTTCAGCTAATCATAAATATTGGATAAAATACAATTTCCTGTAGTAATACGTACAAATAATGTACGCTATCACTCCTAGCAGATTATTATTATCTATCACAGGAATAATTTGCATTACTCCACAATATAGAACATTGTTTGTAAGTAAATTCTTTGAAAATCTGTGGTTTCTTAATTTAAACATATCCTCGGTATATGTTCCTTACTTATCGTAAAAGAAATAATTTTCAATAGACTTTTGGTGATTCCTTGTAAAAGATAGATTTTTTCTTAGAATTTTCTAGTACACGCTCGTGTTTATGCCTGCTTTTCGTATATGTAAATTCGGGGACAACGTTGCACATATATAATATAAGCGCATAATGCAAAAATTCGAGGAACAAGGCGAGAAAAAGTTTGAACGCGCATGTGACGCGTGAAACGAGACACAGTAATGCTAGACATACACTCGCCCATTTCAAAGGCAAATGAGAAGAATATCGCAGATATAATTCACACAATGAAAAAGAGATACAAGTTTCATTCGTATTTCAGTTTTAACAACTTACGCATTCTTGCTCACTTTCCGTAATCTTTAGTCACTGACAAGTAATAATAAGTCTTGTAAAAGACATTTAAGAACTTTAGAATAATTTTCACTACGAACTATGTGTCTGAAATTTTGTTTTAATTAAAAACCTTACAGGAAACTCATTGTATACATAGGATTAACAAAAGTTACAGGAAAATGTTTCATAATTACTTTTATTTTCTACTTATATTAATGTTACAAACGCTTAAAACAACAATTTTATCAGTTTAAATATTGAATTACTCAAATAGATTCTTTAAAATTCTAAGTTATAGCGTTATATATTTGAAAAAAGAAAGATTAAAAAGATTTGTTATTTTCCAATATTAGTTAATATTTTATTTGAATAAAGAATGCTAAGTAGAAATTAGTCTATCGAAAATGTAACACATTATGAATTCCATGTAAAATTTATGTACAGAAAAATTTAAATGACACGTATACATTTTACATTTACACTATGTTATACTTTTGACGACTCTTTATAAAATGTGTCTTCTTTTTCATAAGTTTTCGTATTTTTTTTTCATAAACTTTTTCTATGAATAAAAATCTAACTTGAGCCTGTCAAAGTGTTATTTTTTATTTGAGTAAAAAAAATTAAAACTTCTTATGGATCGTCACTGGATTTTAAATTGATGTTAAATGGCCTAAAATTTTATGCATTAATCATTCGCTAAAAACCATGCTATATTTTAAATAATAAAACTAATGGCATATATGTTTTCGTATTTATATATTTTTCGATACCTCACAGTATATTACAATGACACGAAATTACCGTATTTATTAATATTAATGTTTTTAAAGATATTTCGATAAAAAAATTAATTAAAGATTATTTTAAATCTTTCTCAGCCTAGTTAATTAATCTTAATTACATTTGAATTTAGAAAAAATATTTATAGATAATTGAAAGTATTATTTGATCAAAATGGGAATTCTTTTAAGAAAATTCTAATCAAATAACATATTTATATCAGTACACATAATGATCATTTTTTATATGATTAGTTAAAATTTTTATCATATTTTATAGATAATTGCAAATTAAATATTACTTTCATGTCTTTGGATTAATATATTCGTAAAATATATGTCTTATTTAACGAGCTATCATACAACATAAGTAAAATTTTAATAAAATACTTTTGATTTAATTTAATTTAATTAGTTCCAAAAATCTATCTTTGTTTATTGTTTTTCATATTCTTTTTCATTTTAATAATTTTATAAGTACTTGGTACTGAAATTTATAATATAACTACTAAAATTTGATTTGGTATTAAAATTTACTTGATTTAATATTGAAAATTTTTCTATATATAAATATTAAATTTAAATGTTTCCATACATAGAAAACTATATACTTTCTTTATAATTTTTTTCTAAAGTTATATTTTCATAGATATAATAATAATAATAATAATAATAATAATATACTAATATATAATAATTTATCAATATAAATTTTATCTACATTATCAAGTAAAATATATCTATATAAATATAAATTGAATGAAAAGAACAGCTATCGTTTTATCAGATGTAATCCGAATTAATTAATAAATCAAACATATATATTTGGAATAAAAATGAATTAATCTGATAAAAAATATTTTTTATTTATAAGAAGATAATAAGATTTATTATTTTATTTTTTAATATGTTTAATTTTAAAAAAAGCTCAACTACTATATTGGCGGAGAAGATTAAATTTATTAAATTTGTCTTAAAGCTAGTACCTTATTTAACTCATCCTGCATTTATTTCTCTATGCAATATAGAGAAGATTATTACATTTTATTTAATTTTCTACTGAGCTAAAACCGTTAAATTTCTTTTAAATTCAATGTTTCTGAACTTTAAATGGGTTTACAGCTTTTAAAGTCTATAAAATTCTAAAATAAATTGTACTATAAGTATCCCTACACAAAATTTTTAACTGCGTATAATCTTAATCATTAAAGGAACATCATGTCTAAAAATGGGTCTTTAAGGTTCTCTAAATAAGAAGAAATTAATATAAAAATTAATATTATTATTTCATTATTGTTTCAAAATAAAATATTTATCGCTGATATAATATAAAATATATTTTTATATAATATATAAATATATTATAATTTTTTATTATGAAATTAGTTTGAAAAAAGACGTAATAAAATAAATTATTTGTTGACCACGTAACTTTAATGAAAAGTGTAATATTTCGAAGATTCCATAAAGCTGTAATAGATTTATAAGAGACTCTTGAATAAGTAATGAACGTTAATGGACAATATGGTCGAATTTGTAGCAAAAAGAAAGAGCAAGTGGATTTGTATTAAAATATGAATTTGTAAACAAAAATTTATTCTCACTTCGATACTATAAGCGAATCAGATAAATATTTAATAAAAAAAGTAAAAATTCAACTTATAATCTTTTTCTTGTGATGTATTATTTAATTAATAAACTATGAATATTACAAAAGTATGAAAATCACTAAAGTATTAAGAGTAGTTATTGGATAAAATTTTTTAATCATAGTCTGAATAAAATATGTATTTAATGTGTGCACTATATAATTAAAAATATGAGTGTACTAAAATTAACATTAAGAGCATTATATAACAGAAACTTCAAATAATTTACGAGTTTTTGAAAATTCTAGCAATAAATTAATGCATACAAATCTACCTTCTTAAGACAATTCATCAAATTTGAAGGATATTTTTATGTATGGATAGAATTCATCATTCTTTATAGCAGTATAATAAATGTAGGCTACATGAATTTATATTGAAGTACTTAAATAACTACATTTTGATGAACAAGATCAAATTAGGGAACAGAATAATTACATATTGGTAATAGATATAACAGATAAGAGTAGTCGATCGAATTTGAAAAAATATCTTTTTTACCGTTTTATCTATAGAGAAGAATAAAGATTACTGACTAAAAAAAGCTAAAAGTAGTAAGTATATAAGAAAAATGACCTAAAATTAGTTGAGATGTTTCATTATATTCGATGAAATTCGAATAATCGTTCGTTATGGGGTAGCGGAGTGCGACCAACGCAATTAAGAGTCGCGGTCTTGCACTGTATGCAAAAGAATGGAACACCTGGCTTGTTCATACCGTGTGAACCTGTACCATGGAAATTTAATTGAGTGCGGAGAGGCTGGAGTGCAAGCTTTTATCGCCTTTTCAGAAAAGAGCTTTTTTGTACCGCGCAGCTAACTATAATATGCATGTACGGATATTGTTTTTTTCTGTGAAAAATGATCTATCGGTATAAATAAGAGAAGAAAAAGCGAATTTTTTATGAATTGTAAAGTATTGGCATTTTCTTGCCGTGACAGAGTTTGCCAAGATAATATGAACGATACTCTTGAAAATTAATGCATTTACTTTCTAACAATTTACTCTAAAAAAATGTAGTTAACGAACACTTACCTTTGAGTCTTAAACAACAGAAATAAATTAGATAAATTTTATGACTTACCTATTAATGTTAATAAAAGTATTTTATACCATAAGCGAGGAATTTCATGATATATTTTAACAGACACCAGGAAATTTAACTATAATTTCTTAGATATTATAAACAAAATTATTGTTTATTTTTTATAAAGAAAATAATCGAGTTATGTTGAAAATAATGGAATAAAATTAAAGCTTTATTAAATTTAAAAATAAAAGTAGAGAAATAAACAACACACTATAATACTAGTATCGTGTTTTTTTTCTTCCAATTTTATCGTTCTCTAATATCATAAACTATAATTTTTACTTGATTTATGTCCACAAGTTAATCAATTATCGACTTTTTTCCTGCAACTTAAAAAATAAAGTTAAAATTATATACACTGCTAAAATTATTTGTATATTGTTTATTTATGAATAAATAAAGCTTATAAAAAAGTATCAATACATTTCTTATTTTATTTAATTTGAATTTATTAAAATAGATCTATTACAATGTACAAACAGATGGACGATGTATATATGCATTATAAATATACTATTAAAATCAATAAATTTTTATAATTAATTCTACAATTATATATAAATGTATATTTTTAAATATATACTTCTAATTATGTTGAATTATTTAAAATGACTGTGTAATGTAAATAAAAATTTTCACAAATCACAGATTATATGATTATGTATATTAAAAAAAAATTTTAACGCCAACAAATGAAATATTAAGTAATTTTGAATAAAATAATGTATTTTATTCGATCATTAGAAAATTAATAGTTAATTCTTAAAAATAATTATTTTAAATAATTATTTTTGTAAAAAAGTAGATATAATTGTAGATAAAGAATTTATTAGCACTTATAGTAAAAAATTTCTGCTACAGCTAAAACTTAATAGTAACATCATTGCATGGTATAGTTTTGCATTTTCAGTTGTATTCTTCTTCATATAATAAGGTATCGATAACGATAAAATTCCTAATAGTAGAAATCTACTCGCATTATTAAAAGAGCGCAGGAAGACTACATAATCTTTAATTTTCTCTTCGTTCCTGAATAATAATATTTTTTACTTCAGTTTTTCGATATAAAAAGCTCTCTCGATGCTTTTAAAAAAGAAATTTTCCATCCTGTTAAGGAAGAGAAAGAACTTTCATCGTTATCATATAATGCAAAAAAAGTAATGCTTCTTGTACATATGAAATTTCAAGTAGTCATTGTAAAAATTTAACAATACTATGTGAACATAGATTAAGTAATTTTTTTTTGTAATTGAATCAAATAAAAAATCTTAATGTATTCAATTGTTAATTAACGTATATTTTAATACCGTAAAAAAGTGAATAGACTTTCGTTAGTAGCGATGAAAAAGAATTATACGCAAACAATATATAATGGTTTATGCGAGTTTTTTAAAATTGTCATTCAGAAGAGAAACTCGTTAGAGGGAATAAAGAAAATTGAAGTTGCATTTTTTATAAGCAATTTTTATTTTTTAAAGGTTTTAAAAATAATAGAAATTTTTTTTATATGAATTGTATTGATATTTTTACTCATCAATTTATGTTATTATATAAATATTTTTTATTTTATATATATACACATATAATATAAATATAACACATATATATATATATAAAAGTTATTTTATATATATATAAATACTATTTACTAAAAGTACATCAATAAATAAAATTGAATATACTATTAATATATATATAAAAATTTTTGTGTAATAATAATTAAAAATATAGAATAAAAGTATTTGTGAACTTTTCCAAAAAGGAAAAATAAGTAATTATATTTACTTAAAAATTAACTAATGATTAACAGACTTTTATTTTCATTGGTTTTACATTAAAAAATGTATATTATATATTTTCAATTAAAAAATGGAATTATGTTATTGTTAGCAAGTTTATTTAAATTTAAAACTTAATAGTATTATAAAAATCAATCATAAAAACATAAAAATAAGGACGGGTAGACATAACTATCTAAGTTACAAAAAATATTACAAACGGAAGTTTGTTGTGCGCAAGGCTGCAAAATCTTAAGAGCGTTGTGTACTTCTTCTTTGGTCATAATCCGCACTTTAAAAGCTCTAGAATACAAAGAAAATAGAAAAGTTAGAAAGAAAAATAAAGAGATAGTAAGAGAACCAGTTTTAAAAAACGAGCTTGGTGATTTAAGGACTTTTTATCCTGAAAGTAGTTGAAAATACTAGAGGACGAACGTCGCTTTGCGTGGACGATGCTGAATCTTAGATACAGATGGAATAGATTCGAATAGCGCGAGAATGGGTGAAAAAACTTACGGGAAGAAAGTGGATAAAGGAAAGAAAGATGTATCGGTGTTAAGACAAGTGTTGACGTAAAAGCAACATAAAGAAAATACGAGGGGCGGCTACAAGCTGAGAAATAGCCCATGTTATGTCGAAAGGTTTAGTGACTCGTATATATGTATACAGACCTAAGAAGCTCAGAGGTGCTCTTAATATTGAGATATAAGTCGTTTGCGTTCACGATTCCCAAAGTTTTATAGGTACTCTTCCTCGGACACTGAAAAAGGTGACGATCAAATTTATCTGCGACCATGTGCGAATCCAGTCACGTGCGATAGTGGGAAAAATCTTTGCACGTTGCGCAAATACAAGGTACATAGGATTATTTAGTAATAAGATTGCAATTTAAAATACAATTATCAATTTAAACAAAATTTTATAAAAGACTGTACATAAATTATTCATTACTTTTTCCTGGTATGTATTAATAAATATCTCTAAGTTTTTTTCATATTATGCATGGAATACCAAGATTCAAATAGAAAGTTTTATTTGTTCTTTTAAAAACTATATTTTTAAGTAGAAATATAAGAAGTAAATGAATCGTAAATTTCATCAATGCATATTTTATTAAACTAAACTTTGCAATAGAATATATTATTTCGAAAAATACTTTTGATGGTATCATCAAAACTATAAAGATGATAATATTATAAAATCAATGTTGTTGCATTTAATTATCAATAGATTTTTTAATTTTCAAAATTTGTTCTTATTCCAAATATGTAGAAATATATGTTCATACTGCTAATATACTATACATGATATTGGAGTCCATCGTTTATTTCTGTCTTATATCTTCTTTACATACAAATATCTGTATCAAAATAATTACTTTGTTTTATTACTGAATATTAATTAGTTTGAATAAGAATTACTCATATTTCATATTATTATATTATTTTCTCTAGATATGGATATTTAAATAATTTTCTAAATATTAATTCTATTTCAAAATATTTTGAAATTTAATAAAATATTAAAAAAAAAATTTGTAATAGATGATTCAGAATAGATATAAATTTTATGAAAAATATATAATATCTATATTACTCACTTAACTGGTAAAAGAAGTTTATTTTAAATGTAATGTAATAATAGTCGATCAAATATTAGTAAAAACTAGTATTTAATAAAACTTATTTTATATCCGTTTACATTTATTAAATAAAATTCATATTACTGCATTTAATCATTTTTTTCTTCGAATAAAATCTTCTAAAATTAAATTATAATTGTTCATCAAATAATGATATAGGTTTTTAACAGATTTTTCAAGCAACAAAAATTTATATTTATTATACATATGCTTCTTTCATTCATACCTGTGCTTATATTAAAATTAAAATAAATATACTCTATTATAATTATAGAAATAAATTATTCAAACGCTACTGAACATCACTAGAAATTGATTTATTAAATTATATAATTTAGTCAGATTGTTATTTTACTTGAAACACAGGGGAAAATATGATTTTCTGCAATATGAAATTAGCAAGACAAATAAAAGAAAGATTGTAGATTACAAAAATAAATTGGGTTTATTCTATTTATAAAGGAGATATAAAAACGGTGATTTTTTAATAATATTTTTTAAAACGGGGATAAGACATTATATACTTGTTAATTGAATAATACTTAATATTAGATTTTTTTTAATATGTTATAAGTAATAATATGGTACTTCTATATTTATAATAAAAGATTTTATGAATTTCAAAATAGGTACGATACGATTCGTATCCCCACCAAGTGGTTACTATTTTTGATTATGTCAATGTCGTTCGATTAATAGAAGCAAAAGCACGTTTGTTCAGAACAATTCTTCGATACGTCTTTCTGATATGAATTTTCCACAAGTGAAGCAATAATGTCAATTCGTTCACTGCCTTTATCGAATGGTACCAGCTTGAATATTTCTACTTTACTTCTCTGTGTACCAGTATGAAAATACTACAACGACACGACTTTTATAGTGTCATTTGAATTTTGCAAATATGAGATATTCGAAAAATCGAAAAGCTAGAACGAGGTAAATTCATAAATTTTCTGTGAAATAAAGGTAGAACTATGTTGTTACGAATAAACTATTTATTTCAACTCGGAAATAAAAATAAATTATTTATTTTTTAATTATTATATAATATAAATATATAATTTAAAAAATCGTTTGAGTCAAATAACTAAATAATTTCATATTTAAATTATTTTTAATAGATAAACTTCAAAGATATTATCCCAAAATACACTTATAACTTTTATGATTTTTTTATTAAATTAAAAATTCAATATCTAAATAAAACTAAACAATTTTTTTAGTATACTAAACTTAATTATTAATCCATTTATACTCTAGAAATATAAATATGTTTCAAAAGAAATTTTAATGCCATTAAAATTATTAAATAATAAAGCAAGAAAGGTATCATGAAGAACTTATTAAATATTCTCAATAGAAAAATTTCTAAAAATTAAATAAAATTTTAATCTTATTTTTTCTTTCGTAAAATATCCAAATTAAATATAAAATCCTTGAAATTTTGGAATTCAAAAAGAAAATTAAAATGTGTGAATGTAAGAAATTATAAATCCAATAGTTATATAATTATCATAAATAGTTTATTATGCATCTTATAAAATATTTATGTATTATAAAAATCAATACTTAAATAAAACGAATATATTACTAAACAAAATATGTAAAATATTAAATTTAAAAAAATTCGATTTTAATATGAAAAAAATTAGTTCAAAATATTTTAAAGACTTATACATCCATTTCATATTTTTAAATTGAACGCGAACGTTTATTATAAATAAAAATCCATAAAATGTTCTTTTTAAGAATATAATTTTAAACAATATTTTTTTACGAATTTTACATGAATCCCTTTATAAAAAAAGTAAACAAATATAATATATTTATACATAATCTAATATGTTGTGTACAATATAGTATGTAAATTGGTACGCTATACTATATATTAGATATATTAAACGTAATAATTGATTTATAAATTGATCAGAAGTCATATTTGAAGCAGAAATTAAACCTCGAAAATAATGGAGTCTGAAAATAAAATAAAGCGTTAATAAAAATAGAAAAAAAGGTTTTTATAAATTAATATTATCAAAAAACAAAATTATTATAAAATATAGTCTTTTTAAATAATGACTAAATACTAGAGTAGTTACACATACTACGATCTTGAAAAATAACCAGAATTCGTATTTAATTGACCATAAATTTTATAAGTTAAACTTCTTATAGTATAAAAATACGCAGTAAACAAAAAATTTAAAAAGCTTACATCCTTCTATATTTACAAGAAAAATATCCTGTTCCAAGCGAACTGCATGTACAACTCTCTATAAATATTCACGATAAACTTAGAGGAAGTAACGAAGGAGTATTTGGTTGAATACTACTTGATTTTTTACGAGAGAAATCATAGCTACTCACACTACAAAACACCTAAATTGCAGTCGATTTTATTTACTACAAATTCCTTAAAATTATTATTTATTTTGATTTAAAAGCTGTACACATGAAATATCTGATGCATAAATTTTTAATGTTTTTAATTTTAAAATGTTTTTATTTATACGGTAAATGTGAATTCAGGTTATTTAAAATATAATGGTAATAGTATTATTACTATATTCAAAATAATAAATATTATGTATGTATTAAATACAATATTTAACTCATAAGTCTATCATATTTAAATCTGTTGACAGTGATACTTAAAGTTATCTTAAATTGTGTCAATAAATTATTTTGATAAGTACATATCGTTTTTATTATTACTAATATTTTTCAAATGATAGGAATAAATATTAATTTATTTCAACCATTAATTTTAATACTATATTTATGTAAAATTAAAGTAAATTTTTGAATTTTAAACGAATTTTTATTTAAAATTTATTTTGCATTCTTTTAAATACAACATATATAATATATATATTTAAACAAATTTATTAAATAATAACGAAAAGATATGAATTATTAAAAATACATCCATGTAAGAGTATATTATGTAAATGATATCAAGTTTACAAGAAGATATGATATTTCGATTGATTCTATCATTTATTAATTATTATTACTAATAATATCTAATAACAACAATTTATAATCAAATAATCAATTGAGAAATTGATTGCTTTTAATATTTTTATTAATCTGTATTATATATTGTTTAAGTTTTTATTATTAAAAAAAAAATATATATATATATATATATATATATATAATATTAATATACACGACACTACTTACAGATGCACTAGAGTAAACTTTTTTACTAGGTATCCTGTGAATTATATAGACAAACTTTTTAATTTTGTGGCAATGTTAGCTTTCTTCGAGACAACGAGGACTTGGTAGTTGTTACAAGATGCTTTTTCATTGTTATTTCTTTTTGTAGTAAACACTATTGTATGTTACGCTTATTTACCAAAAGCCTTTTTTTGAAAAAAGAAAATAATATTTTTTCAAAATATATTATATATATATATATATATATATGTGTGTATCTTTCACGTATATCTACAATAAATCTATAGATGAATTAACATTTTTAAGACTTGTATTATGTTAATTCAATACCTTCTTGTAGATAAATTGATTATTTCTGGTGGAATTTATCAAATAAATAACCACAGAATTTTTTTTAAGTGTATTTATTTGATAAAATGAAAATGTAGAGTTAAAATACAAATGTCATATACTATGCGTTAGTAAAATGACTTGTCGCGCTTGTGCCGAATCTAAGACTGTAAGTCTCAGGCACATTACACATATTTGTATATTGCCTTAACAGAGGGTCAATATCGAGTAAGTACTATATATAAAAAATAAAGCGTTAGAAGTAACGCGAGACCATCATAAATAATCGCTTGTCCTTTGCCTCGGACACTTGAGTTTTAGTTATTTATGATAGCTGAAATATAAGTATCACTTAAAATTAAACATATGTTAGAATTATTCAAATTCCAACAATTTCAGTTAAATATACTATTCTTCTTTAAATACTTTCAAAGTAATAAACATTTTAAATATTAATTTTTAAATCTTTTGGATTTATAAAAAATATAAATATGAAAAACGAATTGTATTTTTCTTTTTTTTTTAAATTGCATTCACGAATGTTATAAATTTGATATTTTTCCTGTAATTTCCCCTAATTTCCCCTATATTTTAAGTGAAACGCTTTAAAAGTACAATTAATTTTTATTATAGACGTTATATATTTTTAAATATTTTATCAATTATAAGGATATTTTTGTTTTTTATAAGATTATTAAATATTATTAAAAGATGTTATCAATTGATAACAGATATCTAATATACAACGTTTAATTTTTATAATTATTGCATAAAATATAATATTAGTAGTTACTGTGTTATTTTATTGATTTAAAATATCATAGTAAGGTATATCATTATTTCGTAAAGTCATTTATTTATAATTTTCCAAAAATATGTAAACTAGAAGGGTGTACTTAAACAGTTACACGTTAAATATATTAAAAAAATTTTTATTATATAATAATTTATTACATTATAATATAATAATTTTTTTAAACTAAACATATTTAACTATAATAATATGTATAAATATTATAAATATACTTTGTTTACAAATATAATATTTTATACGAAAATACCAACAAAATCATTTAAAGAACAGAATATTATAATTATACGTAGAGTGATTTTTAAATGTATTATCACTAATTTTTATTTTATGATAAAGTTTTTTTTAACTTTTAAACTATAATACTCGCTCACACTAATGTTGTATTTTTAGATTTAAGGCGTAAATAAACATAACAAAATGACCATTTGCAGGAAACTGTTGGAAAAAAAATTATTGCAATCGCTAAACTCGAATAAAATACTTGAAAAAAAACTGTCACATACATAGATAATCAAAAAATTGTATGAAATGGTAAATATAAAGGTTACAGGATGTGTGTATACTTACTCTTTCATTTTTGATCGTGATACCATGGTATGACACATAAAATATAATCTATACCTGGCTATACGAATAGGACACGGACCTACAATGGGTTGTCGTATTTTATAGAGCGAAGCGCCAATATACTCATATGAGAATAAACGAGATTATCGACTGTTGTCAATTAGTTGCTGTATAATTTAACATAAGCTTTTATGATAAAGTTATTACTACCGAAAAAAAATAATAACTTTTATTTTTTCAAATATAAAGCTCAATTTCAAATTTTAATTATTTTCATACGTGTCAAACTAAATAACGTAGAAACTAAAGCGGGTTTATGATAATATGTCAGAGAATAACAAGATTTAATATAAATTTTAAAAAGAAAATATTATTAAATCTCGGAGATTATTAGATCATAAAACTCAATATTTCTTTAAACTATAAATATTGTAACTTAAAAAAGAACCGTTTTATACATATTAAAAATGTTTTTCCAACGATAATAATTTACTTTTTCATATAACATGCATAACATCAAAGTCGTCAGGTAACTCGTTCAAAACATTAATTTATATTATTTGAAAATTCACGTACGTTGCTTTTCCCAAATGAATACTCTGTACTATATAGTGCAAATAATATACGATCCCACTCGCATATAGCAGTAACTTCTATTATTTTACGAGAAAAGTTTCGATAAATTAGTACTATCCTTTCGCTTCTCCAGTTCCTATTTAATATATCAACTGAACATGGACTCGCTACTATCGCATAGTGTTCAGAACAGTTTTCTAGTTTAAACAAAGTTGAAAATCTAACTGCATGTTTTTCAATTGACGAAAGCAATTATTAAAAATATTTATCTGAAAAAAAGATTTCACATATAAATTATTCAGTAACATTTTACCTTTGTGTAGCAGAATTATCTTATTCTGGCGGTAAATGCATAAAATTTGAATTCAATTATTCAATTTTGATTAATCGAGTAGAATTAATTAGAGAAAGTAGTAATTGTTTGAAAAAAATTTAATCAGAAATGGGTTGAAAAAATTAAAAAGTAATAACGCGAAAAATTTTATATGTAACTTATAGATTATTTTGTAAACTTGCTACTTTAATAGATTTCAGTCTTAAACAGATTTTTAATTTAAAAAAGCATCAATTTACGTATTTTTCAAAACTTATCTCATCACATTAAGACGCAGATCTTATTTCCTCTCGACAATACATAAATCTCTTGTTGAAAAAATCTGAAAAAGCGCGTAATAACTTTATAAAGCACAGTCTCTTTAAAATATACATTGATCGTATACGTAAAGTCCATATGATAACAGTTTATTTAAAAAATGCTTTATAGGTACTGAAACCATATCCTTAAATTACTATGCACTCGCCGAGCATGAAATTAAAAATAAACTTGATAACGCTTGGGAATTTCAGTTCTCCACTTATTGGCAAATTTTTAAACTTTAAATACGCTGCTTCTAAATTGATTTTATAACGCTGGTACGCCCCCACTTTATCATGACACGCTGCATCATCGCGACAGCGTTACTTTAGTGATACGCCCATAAATAAACCAACGAGTTTACGCGCCGCGTAGCCGTACGTGCGCTCAGATGCGAAACTCGAAGAATGTCGGTAAGTAATTCAGAAAATGTGCACTAGTGGTTCAAAAATTGCGGTAATTGCGTGTGGCTTGGTGGTCCAACTCTCGATAAGGCACGCTTTCAAAAAGCCGCAGCTCGGGGCGTCTACCAGACCGAAGCTGCGCAGACGCGGCTCATGATTTCGTGGTTCGAGTGATTTCGTATGTGTCGGCAGCTCGTAACGGACCACGAGGATAAGAGGGCTAGAGCCCGCCGCAGCACCGGCGAAGGACGGTTAATAATTAATCTGCCCTTGATGGCCGTTGATATGGCTATATCACTCTGGTGCGGGTTCCGAGCATAGGGGAAGGTGGAAAGCGGCTATGAACGTGTTTACGGGTGCTCGTTAAGCCGCGTGTCATCCAAGACGGCAATAACCAAATATATTATTTGCTCGCGGTAAACTCGCGCAAGCGGCCATCGAAACGAAACCTACTATTGCGCACTCTTGTAAACACACGCTGTGTGTATGTAGGGCGTTTGAGGCCACTGACTGCTGCTATTTTGTGTGACAACCCATGCGAACGAGAATTACTCTGGATTCTGATGATGGGCGACTGTGTAGCTATTTATCTGTGGCTTGTTTTTTCCATTATTTTTTTTCCTTTTAACCGGAAGCTGGATAAATAAATAAGACCGCGTGCTCCTATAAAAAATCATTTACTTCCGTTCGATCAGCTTTCATACATTTAACGACATAGTTTTCATTAAAATAAGGTAGACATTTTTTCAGTAATCAGTGTATCAACGTTTGTTTACAACGATTCTAAATGTTTTATAAATTAGTATTGTGCAAGAATGCGTGTGTAAAGGTAGTTGAATTTACTCGAAAGAGTAACACTGAAAACTGTTACTTGCATTAAAAGACTTATTAAGTGACTCAGATTTGAATTGATTCTTATCAACAAATTTAAAAATTTGTGTAAATTCTATGTTTCAATATATACTACCTTTGAATGCAGAGAAAACTTCTGAAAATATTGTTTATATGAGTAATGCCATATGTATACTATTCATTGGTAATATGATTCATTGGAATGATTGATCTCTTTTTTAATTTGCTCCATACTTTAACTTCGAACAAAGTTAAAGTATATATAATATATATAAATATTGATTATACTTTGTTTAAATACAAAAAATGCTCGATTATAATATATTCGTATAAATCTGATAACTAGGTATTGGTTAAACATTACCACAAAAACTTTATTTAAAACTTTGATGAAAATTTTTTTAAAAAGAGTTTGTATAGATAAAATAAAAAAGTTTATTCATACATAACAGCTTTTTATATGAAATGTCGGAATTGTTTAAATAAACATAATGGTGGTACTATAAATTTTACCATAAATTATTGAATTATTTTTGAATTTCAAAAATTAATAATAAAGATATTAACTTGTGCGCTTAAAATAGTTTGTAGATATAAAAATTATAATAATGAATAATATTCATATCATCTTTAGACATAATATGCCTTATTATTTTTAATTCTTTTTTTTATTCATAAATCTGCCCTTTCTTAATCATAAATTTTATGATTATTGAAAAACTGACAAGCCAATATTATTTGCACATGCATTATTATATTTCATAAGTTTGGTTAAGATAAATATAAATTATAGAAAAATATGAGTACTATTCATCATACTTCTGTAATGGTCTCTAGTTTTTTCAATTGTAAAACGATCTTTATTTGTCAATCTTGTCATATCTACAGCTTAACTTTTCAATTGCTATTAATGAAAATTAAAAAAAATTTTTATTGCTATTCATATAAAAAGTTTCAAAAGCAATAGTTAACTTTTAAATAAGAAAAGTTTCAAAGAATATTTCAATGAGTACAAGAAAAATATAAAGTTTGTTTTAATCGACCACTCTTAAATTGTAAGGAACTTAAAGTGCCATGCTTCCATTTCTATTGTGGCTAATAATAAATCAAGGCACAATGGATCAACGTGTTTTGTGTATTTTATCATTGAGCATATATCACTTTGAAAATATTTTGACTTGTGAAATATATAAAAAATAAAACGAGTAAGGAGTCATAAAAATATACCATTTCTTGTATTAGCAGGCTTTTTTAAAATTACATTTTAATTCTATATATATATACATATGATATTTTCTACTTTTTTATATTAATAATTTTTAAATAGCCACTTTTAAAGTATCAAAAGAATGGAATATAATTCCATTTAATAAATAGATATTATAGAGATATTATAATATAAATAATGTACTGATCTAGATTTTATACAATTAAACCAATTTGCTCATAATTTTATCTATAAAAAAATTTGTCTCTAATTATTAAGCGAAAATTATAATATAGATAATAATAATAATAATAATAATAATAATAATAATAATAATAATAATAATAATAATAATAATAATAATAATAATAATAGTATAGATAATACATAGAATCCGCATAAATTAGTTTGAAGCATTGAAAAAATTTTTGTCTTTCTCTACGTTTCCATTTTCATTTTCATGATTTTAAATTAATCTAAATTTGATAAATGGAAAACTCAGAAATGCCAATTTTTTTATTTATGAAATTTTCTATCAGTGCATAGAACAGTTTTTTCAAAGTAATACAAATTCTATTTCTTGACGAGAACGTGTAATACAAAATTCTATTTAAGAAACGAAAAAGAATAAATAAAGAAAAAAGAAAGCTTTGAAACATTTTCTGAGTAGCATGTCACAATCTGTGCATCGGTGAAATTACAGGATGAGAATAAAAAAGAAATGAACAAGACTTACTTGGTAACGAGGGAAATCGTGAGATACACTGATCTTCGTCCAACATCGGACCTTGGATTCGCGAGGAAATATATACTAGTGATTACTTTGGCATCTCAAGCACACCAAAGAAAGAAGTTCCCCTAAGCCTTTTCTTGTCTTTTTTTACTCGTTTTGTTTTTCTATTTGCACTAAATAAATAACCAAAGATATTTCAAGGTCTCTACTAGCTTAAGGTTAAGGTTCAGATGAAGAAATATCGCGTAAACATTTCTTTTACTTTATTTTTATTACGCGGTTTCTACTAGTGAAACAACCCCGTACGAAGCTTGTGTGTCGTAGATTTTTATTTTACCCGAAAGAATTTCTCGTATTGAACTAGTATGAATACAAAAACATGTCTGACCTGCGCACTTTATATTTATTTTTATATTTTGTTTAGAAAAAATAAGAACCAAAACATACATAAAAATGTTTAGTGTTTTATATAGAAATTCTAACTCACTTGAGTAAATTTAATTTGTTTCTTTATGAATTATCATTTTAGTTACATCTATATCAAAATTTTTATAATATCGTCGCTCTTATTTGAAAATAATCTATGAACACAACTCTATCGCTTTCAGAGTACAATAAAAATAAAGAAAATATTCGTATATGTAAAAAAATCAAACGTTCCAGAAGTTCAATACTATTTTATTGGTTCTCACATAAAGTCAGATTATAAACAAATACGTATTTGGTTTTCATTACTATATAGTACCAATAAATTGAATGCTTAGGAAGTTATTTTTATAATTAAAAAATAATAGTTTATATCAATATTATTACACAATTGCACTTAAATAATAAATCACATTTTGAAGAATAGAAAAATTATTTTTAAACTTTTATAAAACATATAAAAATACGTAAAATGTATATAAAAAAATAAATATAATAAAAAATATACTTATATTATTTTAATAAGCATCATATTTGAATTTATAAAAGGGAAACTAAGAATTATTCGTATATTTTTCAACAATTTCACGCCCGCACATTTATTTACAAATAAAAACTTTACTAAGATCTTGTTAGGTTAAGGCATGTAAGGCTAGCTGTAGTTAGTGATATTACTAAAGATCATAATAAATAAATAAAACACGAAGATCGGTTGCTCATCTTTTTTAAAATTCTATTAGTTAATTATAGTTATATATAAGTTGAATTAAAAAATGATAAAAGATTTTTTAATTTCATTAGGTTTGTATTAAATTTTTATTATTTAATATACGAGTTACGTACATCTAAGATTATTTAAGTGGAATATAACTTTGTCCAACAAATCATTGCAATATTTAATAATTATAAATATTATATTACCACATATATAACTAAATTTTTTTCGTTATTTAAAGAAGCATTATTCTTTTTATAAAAAAATTAATAAAATAATTCATTTATTTATATAAATATATACTTTATACTAATTTTATTTATATGAAGATTCATATAAATCTATTATACAAATAAAGTACATTGTATACATATCTATATACGTCATACTTGAAAATAATAAGTTTTTCATATAATATGTAAATTTCTATTTTTAATATCTGACAATAAATTTTATCATTATAGAAATATCAATTAACATTTATGTTTTAGTTTTTTGTATATACATGATTAATTTTATCTTTTATTATTATGACAGTATATGATAAAGAAAATGATTTCAATCTTGGATATCGTAATTCCATTAATTATTAATTATTCCTATTTTCATAAATGATGAAAAAATATATAATAATTAGTTCAATATAACTGGATACTCATAATATAACAATCACTTCACTGTTTATCAATAAACAAAATAATGAAATGATAAGCCAGATGACTAAAGCATCAGTAATTTAAGTTCTTCAACACGTACATAATTATTGTTTCAATAATTACTACATTATGTATGTCTGAAATAATATACAAAACAAACATGCAAACATAACATATATATTTTTTAATTTATTATAAATATATACAGAACAAGTTATTTTAATAAATACTACTATTGAATTTATGGCTTTATTACAAAGAAATTCTTATAATTAAGTATATTAATTAATATTTTAATTAATTGAGATTGATTGCAAAGTATTCGAAGCAGTTTTATATAATATATATATATATATTTATATTATATAATATAGCTTTTGTATGACTTATACTCGGAAAAAATTCTTTAATATGGAATAAAGAATAAGTTCAATATTATTTTCAAATTAAAAATATCTAATTATTTTTAATCATGATGGAATTTGTTTTTCTTAAATAAAGAAATATTACTTCTATAAAATTCTAACATCCACAAAATTATCAGATGTATTTTTATGTTTTAAAATTACTATCATATATTTAAACAGTATTGAATCTAACAGAATTATACACGACCATAACAGTTTAATTATAAATACAACATTTTTGTTCTGCGAAATATTGTTTTTTAACAATAATATAAAACTTATTTTGATTGTTTTTCTAATAATTTGTTAAATCAATTTGCACTTCTAAAAGTTACTAAAACGTAAAAGATGAATAAAAATATAAAATAGTAATGTATATTAGAATAATAAACCAGTATTATTTAATAAATTAAATTAATATAAGTATAATTTTATAAAAATGGTTGGCTTTGATTACATGAATTTTCCATGAATTCTAATTAGCTATCCGAATTACATATAATAACAATCTTCATTATTTTGATAATAGTTATAGAAATATATTTGTATATCAGTTTGCTTATTAAACTATTGATTACTAATTTTTGTATTCAAACATTAATTATTAAAAACTACTGTATTGTTAAGGATATAATTTGATAGTCTAATTATAACAATAAGATATTTTTAATAATAATATTTATAAAATTTATTAGAATAATTTTATAATTTGAAATTTACTAAGTTGCAATATAAAAAATAATATTTTAAGAAACATAATTCATTGTAAAGCAGTTTACACGAATGTTAAAACAAATAAGATTAAATTAAAATTGTATTTATTTGTTACAACTACTTTTTTTATTTTCAAATTCTGGAAAAAATTTTTTTATTTTTATATTTTCCAGAATAGTACTTTCTATATTTGCAAATATACACACACAACTAGCTTTAAAAGTTCTTAGATATATATTAGGAAAATAGTGAATCATACCTCGCTTTAATTATTCAAGACCACTATTTGTCGTTCTCTGCCGAAATAGTCACCAACAGCGATTCAAATCGACTTCGAGAGAAACGTACCGATATATGTGGTACATACTCGAACAACTTCGTGACCCTTGTTTCAAGCTTTTAGAGTTTCCAAACTGCGAACTTTGGTACTCTGATGATCCGAAAAGAGCCGGTCAGAATTTCCAGAACGAATGACCTCTCACGTTCTCGTTGTTCTAGTTTACTCCAGCCTTATAAAATAATTCTTCTCTCGTCGTGATGAAAAATGTATCGAATTTGGATATTGGGCATGGTATATAAAAGCAGATCAAAATCTCAACATGATAAATCATTATTTTCGACTAACTATAGGGCAAAGCATCAAGTGATTTTTTAATCAAGCTTAAACATTTTTATATATTTTATAAAGCCTGTGGCATTGAATGGGCATTTATGTCTCATCAATAACAGCAAAATTTAAGAACGAAAACAAAATTTTAAATTACTGGTTTATTTTAGTGTAGACGTAAACGTGCGACTTTAATGATGATTTGTTTTCAGAAATAAATTGCTGACGTACTCGAACATATAATGATCCTATAAAGAGTAAAAATTTGTTTCACATCTTTAAATCTTTTGCATATTTTAAACGGCGTAATAATGCGATGATGAAATGTTTAAAATAAAAAAGTCTTTATCGATATTATGAAAAGGTTACAAAAATTAAAAACTATCACAATCATAGAAATTATAATAAATATATAATTTCGGATTCAAAAATTTTATCAACGTAATAAAAAAATAAATAATAGTTTTCATAATTAAATTTATAATTTTTTAGCCTGTGCCTATTAATTATTATTGATTTATTTCTATTTGTTTATATTTTACGATTTTCGAATTAAGTGTAATGATGAAATATGTTATGCTCAATTATTCTAATTAGTTTATATATTTTTTCATCTATATTCTTATGATAGTATACGATGCATCACATCAGATACGAATCATAACGAAAAACCGAATGAAAAACAGAAATAATATATCCCAGATGGATAAATTATATTTTTTACAGCAGAACGTAGACTTAGATACACGTTTTTCAATAAAAATAAAGAAGAAAGAAAAAATTTCTTATATTTTTGAAACTGTGATAATAAATTTTGATCGACTATACATTAGCCCATAAGCTTATAGCAAAAACTTTTAAATCTATAATTTTATTTTTAAAAGAATGCATCTATGAAAGAGCGTAATACAAGCGGAGGATCTATTTTTAAAACGTTTTTTTCTTAACTATTATGAATGTGTGGAATTTAGCTCAATTAGAAAATCTCGAGGATCGAATAAGAGTCTGCACGGGAATTTACAATAGGTTCCCGTAAGAATTGCGTACAAAGATAATTTTATTTTATAATGCAAACAATGATGCTTTGATTCGAAATATTACAACATATTCTCATAGTAAATTTTAATCGGTTTCCGATAAATTGCATAATTGTCGAAGTGAATAAAAGTTTAAGATGGTTTGATATAACTATTAAAATCAAACAAATATTTCTTATTTATATTTACTTGTCCAATCATGAAACAAATAATAAAATATTTCATTTTTAATAAATCTATTATAATATGTATAAATAACTCTATAATACTCAAGCCATACATCATTAGTTTGTTAATTTTAGTATAGAATATCATAATAAATTATCTTAATATTCAGGAAGACTGTTTTCAAATAATTATTCGAATAATAATTTTTTTTAGACATAAGCTATTTAACCTGGTTTATTTTTTTTAATAATAATATATAAGTTTGTGTTTTCCTCTCTCCCTGTCTCACTCTCTATCTCTTTCTGTCTATCTATCTATCTTTTTTCTCTTTCTATTGGTTGCATTAATTATACGTAAACAATTATTATCATTTTCTAAAAAGTTAATTATTAGAAATTAACTAAGTTACAAAAGTATTTAAACGATGAAATATTTATACAAAATTTGTTTTGTTTTATTTCAATACATCTCTTTTTAATGATAATTTTTTTTCTATCATTCATACATATAATTCATACTCTATCACGATATACTCACTTTTCATTTTTCGAAAAAGTTTTTATTATAAAGGAATATTTACATTAAAGAAGTTTTTATTTAAATAATAAAAATACCAATGTTTTTATTATGAAATATTCATTAATAAATTCATAAAAAATATAATGTAACTGTAAAAAGTAGAAAAATTCCTTCTAGAATTTTTGTTTGAGTGTATTATGTTGAATTGTATTTTAGTATGTAAAAATATGAAATTGAATAAAGATTTTTCATTAAATATAACCATATGGTCTTATATCTTCAACAAGCTTTATATCATTTTTAGAGAAATTTATATTTGTATGCACAAAGAAAAATCATTTGTTGTTCATTATTAGTTATTTTTCTTGGTAATCTTAAATACCTATATGTATATGTATATATTCTATTGTAAGCAAACGCAGTTATGATTTATCGTTCGGATTAATTGAACGAAAGGACGTCGTAACAAATAAAAAAGTCATTGGCAGCAGCTGCGTAAATCATGACAAGAACTGCAAAAAGAAAAATTATCGTCGTCGATAAAATTTTATTGTCACAAATGACTACAATATATGTATGAAAGCGGTGTAATTTGAAAACTAATAAATGATAGTCATTTTTTTCGAAATACAAATATCAGTGAAGAAACTTGGTCATTCTAAAATTTTTTTATTTTTTTTAAATAGAATAAGCCATTATAATGATTTTGGTTGAAGAAAAAAATACGTGAAAAATTTTAAATTACATTAATTCTGATTGTTGAAAAAAATTTTCTTTTTTATATTATCGTTCAAACGAAAAATCATTTTTTATTTACTTCTCTTCAAATTTTCCTTCGTATAATGAATTTTAAATACTTACTATAAAAATTTTAATATAAAAACTAATATAAATTTTAATATTTTAATAATTCAATTTTAATATTAATTATTAGTCTATTCGTGATAAATCACTATCTTTAATGAAGAAATCACGATTTTAATTCTATTAAGTACTAATAAAAATTAACATTAACTTTCTTATTGATAGCATCTTTAATATTAAAATATTAAAAGAAAAGAATTTATTTCTACTATTTCTTTTCTAAATATATTCAGATAATATTTAATAATTAAATAAAATTAGAAAATAAAAAATATTAATTTTAATAAAACATTAATTTTGAATATTAAGTAATTCTATCAATTATTATAGAATATTGTATTAGAGAGATAACAAAATTTCATTAATTTTTTTTAATTAAAAATTTTAATTTAAGGAATAAATATACACAATAAAAAAAGTAAAATATAAATATATATAAATATAATTCAATACATACTGTTTCTGTTAGAAACTGTAATTAATATAGTATTATTAATTCGTAATTTATATTTCCTTTGTATGATATCAAAGATTACTTTTTACGCGAAGAATTATTGTTAATGATAAAAACTGAATTTTCAATTTTATGAAATAAAAATTCATTGCACAATAACATCAATCCATAAATTGAAAAATGAAAAAGCTTTATATTTTAAATATTTTTTCAGAAGCAGCAGATAAATAACAAATAAAGAATAACTTTTCGAAAAACTTATATATATTAATCTTTAATAATCCAAAGTGACGTCTTTATTGAACACCTTCTATAAAATACACTATTCGTTACAAATCTCTTAATGTAGTCATATCATTGACTGTCTTGTTATATTCATATAAGACATTTATGACGTCGTAATGTATGAAACTGATATATGAAAATTTCTTTTATACATATGCAAGACAGAGAGTGACCATTAAAATATACGGCCACGAATGAAGACAGAGAGTAGGTGAGAAATAGTACTTTATTAAAGGGTGAATTTACTGTGCATATTTGATTTTCTTCTTTATGGACAAAACTTTCAATAACAAATTATGGTCATTGTAACTTTTAAGTGGTCCTGGCATTCGAACTTGGTTTTCACACATTTTATAGTATTTATATACAAATATCATACTACAGAAATTTTTAATCACATTGGTAGATACATGCAAGAATCACTTACAAAATTTGTGTGCTACATCCCTACATAATTACACCTATTGTTTAGTCGTACTTTCTACTTGTATATATTCATTATCTCTCTCTCTCTCTCTCTCTCTCTCTCTCTCTCTCTCTCTCTCTCTCAATTTATATATATATATATATATCAAAAGTTCCTAAAATTTTCTATTTTATCTCTATCCTGTTATAATTTCTTCCTCGCACTACTTGTTCTTCCAGCAAGTACTAAAACTTCTACTTATATCTCGTTTTTTATCAAATGATAGATATATAAAAACTTGGTTTTATTATACGATTAATTTTTTAAAATACATAAAAATGCATAACATAAATTTTAAATAAAAAGCTTTTGTTTCAGCCCGTTTAAATAATTTTTATTAATCTATAAAAATTCAGTTACTTTTATATCATTATTAATAATTTTTATTATAAAAAATTTTTCACGTTTAAACTTTTAACAAATTCACCTGAAACATTTTATGTCATATCTTACACGAAAAATCTATAATTATGTGGATCTTTATTATGCTATTAGAATATGCAATAATTTTATATATACATAATAATGATAAGAATAAGTAGACTTTATTGACATTATTGATCAAAGTGTGAGATCAAAATTAAAAGATACATATAATAATTTTTAATAGTATTCTAGTGTTTTTATAGTATCGAATTAAAATATACGATAATCGTAAATATTTGGTTTAAACATTTCTTTTAAGTATTTAAATATCTAAAAATAACATAATAATTTATTTATTTAAATTGTTCCATTAAAATAATATTTTTTTAAATATTTTAAAAGTATTTAAATATAATTATTTTTTAAAAAATTCGAATAAATATTTTATTTTTCTATATTTAAAATTTTTACTGTCTTATTTTCTTATTTCAATTTTATGAGTTTTGGTGATCTAGACTTCTGTTATTTTCTTGATTATCATATTTCAATGAGAAAAATTTCAAATAAAATCTACCCTCTATAGTTAGAAACATCAGTGTAATAATAATTAGCAAGCATTATTTTAAAAACTACCGAAAAACCGCAGAAGATATAAATCTTTCTCACAAATAAGTCCAAACAAAGTGAAAGATCTTTACTCCCTTTAAACGATACAACGTAAGCCATTAAACGGGTTGCCAGAAAACACAGAGAATTTGAGAGAGGAGGACAGAGATAAAGAAAATTATGGGGAAGGTATATACAAAGAAAAAGAATTTAAGTAATGAAATAAAAGTCCGTTTTCGCAACCCACAAGTGCTTGGAGTCATGCCGTATACCTTCCAACTCCAATGAAACTTTTTTTCTTTATACAATTTGATCTAAAAATAGGGCGTTAAAAGAATATATATCCAAGACTTACGCTGTCAATTCGTATCGACTTGCTCTCGTACAAGTACTGCATATCCTATCGTCCCAACCAACTGTTCAATTGAACAAAATTCTCTTTTCTTTCTTTTTCTTTCTTTCATTTGTTTTTCGTACTTTTAATTTTTTTCATTTTCAGTTTCAATAGATTTTCTCTAATACTCTCCTTCGAATCCCTTTTAATCTATGTAGTTTAATTTTTTTTATTCTTAACACATTAATAAATTTTTTATTCCTTAATAATAAATATAATTATGTTTTCACATTATAGTTGATATATATTGTTATTCTAATTTAATGATAATGATGTTAAATTCCTAGAAAAATAAAAAATTATTATTATTTTATTAGCATAGTGCTAATTTGAAATATTCTTGACACATTAAAAATATTTATTTTTTTTAATAAATGCAAGAAATCATTAAATAATATCTTCTGCTATATTATAGAATATTTCTACTATCTGCTTAAATTATATTTTAGTTTCTACAATTAAAGAATTTATAAATATTTAAGAACTTCTTCGATTATATATATGTATATACTATTATAAAGGTGTTTATTCAAAATTAACTATTATATTTACGAATGTATTATATTCATTAGTATTAGAAACTCAATTCTAACTTTTTAAATTGTTTTTTGTTCTATTCTAACTTTTTTTCTTCTTCCCTCTTACCCTCCTTAGTCTCCTATCTGTCTCTTTCTCTTTCTCTACCATTGTTTTTCACTTCTTCTCTAACTATTTTTTTTATTTCTCTTTTTCGATTTCTATAATCTCGTTTTGTTTACTAAATTGGAATGAAATAAAACGTGCTAATTTCATAAATGAATAATTGAAAGGACCACTTAAATGACGTTTAATGTTTGCTCTAAATTAAAACTATTTACTACTATAATTTTATATAATTATAATTTGCAAAATTATGTGTTAATGCTCTGTATATTATTTTTCCAATCTATTTTTATTATTCTAATTTTCGAATCGTAACCCATTTCCTATATACAATTAGAACGCGATTATCATTACTAAATCTTAATTAATGACAATTATGACAGTTGCATTGGTACTGGAATACTTAAATAGAAAAAAGTAAATAAGAGGACTGAGTAACTATTACTGAATAACTATGTTACTAATTATTTACAGAAAAGTTTGAGTATTAATTTTAATTACTAAATAAACTGGTGTATTTGATTTTATTTTAAAAAACTTTTATTATATTAAAATATTAAATGTTCAAGTATTTGATTGTATGTTAGTTATTAAACAAAGTTTATTATTTAATTTTATGTCAAATCCATTTATTGCGTTAAGTTATTAGTTTTTTAGACAATAAATCATCTATTTACTATGACGTTTTTTTATTTATTTATTTAAAATTTTATTTTTTATCATAAAAAAAATAGGAAAATAGAACAGTTTTCTCAGAAAATATTAAAATGCCATTAATAGTGAAAACTTATTAGTATATTTCAACCACGTGTAAATACATGCTATATAGTAATGAACTCGATAAAATTTATATTTTAATCAAATATTTTTATTTAATGATAATATTATTCATATTCAAACTTAATATTTTGTTTATTATATATATATATACAAATTGCAAATTATTTCACAATACAAGGTGTAAAAACTAATACATAATATAAATTCTTTGATATATTGTTTGATTTTGCCACCTTCATTTTTCATTCTTGTTGAAAATAACGTTGTAATTTCTACATATTACATTATGTTGGCTATATATTTTATTACAAAATAGTAAGACATATTATATAAGCGATAAAAAATATCTAATGTATTAACTAGTCAAAAATTAGCCCTTATTCTTTTATCCTCTACTTATGGTTCCTTGTATGTGTATTTTTTAAAAATTTCAAATAAAAATATGCATATTCTGTTCTAGAAAGTTCTTGATCGTCATCGAAGAGCAATCTCATTTATTTTCTGTTATAAAAGATTCACTTTGATCGGTTAACCAGATTTTTCCTCTTTCTCTCTTTCTATCTCTATCTCTCTATCTTTCTATCTGTCTCTTTCTTTATTTCTGGAACTATTTCTCTTTTACTCTTGCGTAGTATGTATGTATATATAATCACTGATTATCAGTTTCATAAACTTCTTTCAATTATGAAAGTTTAAAGTGATCGGTAAAAAAGAGAATAAAGAAACAGTTAAATTTATGAGAAACTAACCAAAAGGTGTATGATGCACAATATGCAAATACGGCATTGACAACTGAAACTATCTCTTTGATGAATTTGTAATTTTATCAAAGTACAACTTGAACTTACTACCTATTTCTGTCAGTTTTATATTATATTTCAATGTTTGTATCTCTTTCTCTCTGTTTTATCAATTTGAATTTTTCATTTTAATATAAATGAGGAAAAATTACATAAAATTTTATTGGTTAAGTATCTATTAAGGAATCTATTAATCAGCAATAGTTATAATTTTGTTTATTTTATAATTTATTTAATTATATTATAATCTATTTTATAATAATAAAGTTAAACAAGAATTTTGCAAAGCTTAAATTTTATTAAATTCATTTTTAATACATAAATCTTAAATATACGTAATTATCAATATTTAAATAATTAAATTTTACTTAATCAACAGTAAAAGTTTTCATTTTAAATCTTAGATCTTTAACTCCACATTTATTATATCTTGAAATAATATAAAATATTAATTTAAGCTTATTGAATAATCCTTATTATTCAAAAGAAACACGTATGTGTTAAATAATTAATTCAGTTTGAATTATCAAATATTCTGATTCATAATAATTTAATATTCATGATATATTTAGAAATAAAATATGTGATTTTTATAACAAGAAACTAACATGTATATAATTTTATGAAGACTTATATGCGTGTCAATAAAAAACCACTATATTTAAAAATACGCAGAATTTTAACAATTTTAAAAATACATGTATAAAATTAAATGTATATTATCAAGTGAGTTTCTGACATATTTACGAATTTGTTCAATTACCTATCAAAAAATTTATATAATATGAATAATGATTTTTATATGGAAATTTTTGTAAGTATGATTTATTCTATTCTGAAATTATAATATTGTTAAACTTTTTTAAAAAATTTATATACAATATCGCCTTATAACTTACGAACTTATTACTATAAAATAACTAATATACGATTTTAACTTTTCATAACTCTCTTACCAGCTAATTTATTGTAGAGATAATAAATATCAATGTAAATTCATTTATATTAAAATTGCATTTTCCTACGTGCTTTTGAATATTCAGAAAGCAGAAACAATTCAAGATAGATTCATCTTCAAAAAGTTTATACAGAAACTATTATATTTGTCAGGCAGTATGTTAAAATTGACATTTAATTTTATCATCTACTTTTGATTAATATAGCAGACTGGATATAACATAAATAAATATATATATATATATATCTATTCTTATTAGTTATTCTATTATATTATGTAAATCAGTTATAATTTTAATTTAATTTAAAAATTCTATATCTAAATATATTTTCAAAAATAAATATATTATTATTTACATATATACATATATATATATATATATATGCACACATCAAATTTTTAGTTATTTAATAATATATTTTAAACTATTCTTTTTTCTCTCTCGTAAAAAAGTATTCTTTATTTTTTCATATTTCATATTAAAGTTTTTAATTATTAATTTAGTCAATGGTCAATAATTATTTCTAAATGTCTTCTCAGGAACTGCAATAAGTTTTTTAATATTGAAATATTTAGAGATTTAAGATATATAAAAAATTAATTATAAATTTGTAACTTGAATGAATTAAAAATTTGAAAACATGAATTATTTTTCAATTTATTCATTAGAAATTAAAAACATATTTTTTTATTTTTGAAAGTAATTGTTTAGAAATTTTTTAAAGTAACAAAATAGATTTTTTAGTAATAATGTAAACAAACTTCTATGCATCAAGAGGGGGTCAGTACACCCAACCGTTTTTTTATTATCGTAAATATTATATTTATTTTCGGTAAAATGTATATATTATTCAGTGTATCGGCATTTTTTCTTTATTTTCTGTTTATTCTTCTATACTATTGTATATGTCGTAAAATTAAAAACTAGTATATACAGATATACATATTTTTATTTATTAAAGACGTAAATGTACGTTTGGATTTTATAATTTAAAAAATTTTTCGTATTAAAATATTAATAAAAATTCCATAGATTTTTTATTTTAAATTTGTAAAATATCAACATCAAGAAGTTACTTCATTTTATTTTAATCAATAAAATATAATACATATAGCAGATATATTTATGTCGAATATCTATTAATCTTTTTATTCTTTCATCTTTATAGTAAATTTTGAATATTAATAATAGAGTAGAAAACATCTATCCATAAATTTTCAAAATCATAAACATTGCACGCTTTTAATAAGTATCAGTAACAGAATAACCGATTTCATAAAAAAATGCGATGCTAAGAGTTCCTGGATGCTAAAAATATCAATCCCTTTATTTTAAAAGCGGCATCTTTTTTATTTTTTTATAGATGTATCAAAAAGCTTTCTAATTCTAAATTCAATTTAAACTTGTCTCAAAAATCAATATTAGTTTACTCTTAATTTAAAATTTTTTAAATACCATTATTTTATTATATTTTTCGCTATTATTTAATATAGCGTCATTATGTTTGTAATATAATTATTATCGTATTTTCTAAAATTTAATTAATTTTTAGCTTATTATTTTTCATGCTATTCAAAATTTAATAATAATCAAATAAATATATAATTATTGTTTTTAAAATTAAGTATTTTAATGTATTAATTAATTGTATCAAAAATTAATTTTGTTGCCAAACAGAACTTATTTCTAAAACAATAAACTTATAATATCGAAATAACTTTTATCCATAATTTAATATTAAAAACAGTAACCTAAAATAAGACTTCTGGCAAAAATATCGACTTCTTTGACCAATTACTGTTAAAGTTATCTAACAATGTTAATTCAGAAAGCTTAATAAAGTGGGAATATACCGAATATGCATACTCGAACATCGAAGATGAAGTAAGTAGCGACTGCTAACCAAGAGCTTTAATTTAGTTTACTCGACAACGTTGACAGCGTTCAGAGACGTACAAGTACTGAATCTAGGGAGACACGCTTCTCGAGCCAAGTAAAGCCTTAGCTTGGTTCTCTTTATCTACCAATCCACTCGCTCCAGACCTGCCGACCTAGTTTATTCAAAGACTCGCTATCTCCATTTATGTTTCTGCGATTTTCTCTTTCGACATCATGATCTTTTTACGCGTATGAAGTTAACGGCAGAAAACTTTCTCTTCTTATAATCTCTCGCAGTCTGTTCTTTTGTTTTCATTATCAATTTCCGTGCTGAACATAAGACAGTATCAATGTGATCTTGGATTTCGATGCTTTTTCAAGTTATCTGTCCAACTGGCAATTTTAACTCAAAAGTAAAATCTGTGAACTTTACAACTATTCTAGTTTTTATAAAATGATGTAAAATTTTATAAAATTTTATAAAATTTTTTTACATAAAATATTTCCAGTTACATTATCGTTTTTTTTTTTTAATTATACAATTTAATAAAATTTTTATTATTAAGTTTTATTACACATGGTTACATAAAAACAAAAAATATTAAAAGAATTTTGCATGGTAAGCCTAATTGTGTACAAGAAAATACGAATGGTATTTTATAAATTAACACATGTTTTATATTTTCTCTTAAATCAATTTTCATGTATTTTACATTGTTTTTGTGTTGTTTATGTACATGTACATTTTTTTCTTGCTTAATTCATATTCTCATCACTAGGTTCTGTTAAAATAATGAGTTAATTGAATTATAAAAATATTTTGAGTGATAAAATGATTGAGAATTCTCTTAAATTTATCTTTCTGGCAGTTATAATAGTACTTATACAAAATTTTAAGATTCAATTACGAAAATTGCGAAGGCGTAGTCCGATTATTTTGCTTACATTTTTCTGTTGAAATATATATCATTGAAATTTTTTTTAAAAACATAAATAAATATGAAATAAATATGGAAATTCAAAATTTGTATAGATTATAGTTTAATATTAAATTAACAAGAATTATTATGATATTAAATTTACTGGTTATTACATTAAATTGATTAAGCTATATCACATTTTTGTAAATTTTGAAATTAAGTGATGCAAGTATATCTTGCGTCAGCCACAATGGAGTTATCGCACAAATATAGCGTGTCAATCTCGTAAAGTACAACGAAACTTTCAGGATTCGTAACACGCTATTAGCTAAAGGCAACATGGGAATTTGTATTAGTTTTGCGGAACGAACATTAGTGTATTATATTATCTAATAGTAACTTTGTTACAGCCATAAATAAAATATTGAATCGTACATCATACGATGTAGAGCTCATAAAAAATTTCTGTTGTAACCGTTATTAATGTTAATAAACTTATAAATTCTGGCATTATTCAATAAAAGGCGTAAGTAATGTATTAATGTATTAATTGAATGTAATATTGAAAAAGTGATTTTTTAATAAACAAATAAAATTGCATTACTCAATGACCACCGAAATTTTCATTCTGTTTACAGAATACGCGTACACATTAATAGATTCTTATGTAAATATTTCAATCTTTCTAATTGACCAAAACTTCAGGTCTTCAACGTTAGCAATTGGCCAAAGTGACTCAACTTTGAAAAATCGCGATAATGTTGCGTTAAATCCATAATTCACAATGACACTGAATTTCGTTTTCGTCAACCTTTAAATTGTGTACTTTTTACAAAGTATGTAAAGAATCATCTCGAATATCATTTTTTACTCCTACGTGTTTTTTTTTTATTTTTTACATACCATTCCACTGAAATATTACGATTTCGTGGATTAACTAGTAATCAATTGATATTATACAACTAAAGTATCAATATTATTCATATTTAAATAAAATACAACTGAAATATTAATATATTAATATTTAAATAAAATAAAAATAAAATATTATATAACTATTTGCACAATTAATAAATTTATATATTTATTAATTAAATTGCATCATTTTTATTAAATAATCATCTATTATTAAAAGCTTAGTATTCAATAAATTACGAATATATTTCTTATCTTATTATTAATCATATTTTCAGTTTATGCCAAATCCTTTTTTTTAATATTAAATACTAAATTAATTGAAATTATTAAAAATATGTTCTTTCGAAAATTTAAAAAAGTTTAAATATATTACATTTAATTTGAAATTTTTTTATTTAAATTTACCAATTACTACACATACGAGTGAAATATTTCAAAAATTGATAAAATTCATATATTTATTACTGAAATCCACAGTAAGTTAATTTTAAAATAATATCAGTAAAAAAATGTTTTAAATTAAACGTATTTAAATATCATATTATTTTTAAAACTTTATATTAATATTTATTACATATATTAAAATAGAAAATTTTAATGAATTTTAAACTATTTTTTGATGTTTTAAAACTTATCTTTGCATAGTTACTGTGTATAATTCTAAATAGTTTATATATAGAACTCTATAATTTTATTATATTACAAGTTCTATAAGATTCAACTAATATAATTTAACAAACAGTAACATATAAAATGGATATTTTCTAATTATAAGGATGAAAGTTTAAAAAAATATACATTGAAATATTTTTAAAATTCGACAAAAATTCTGTGTCACACAATAATTTTCAATTACAAATACTCATTTTTACACATATTTTTATATCAAAATCTATATAAACTCGCATGTACAATTGCATTAAGTGTTCTGAAAAATAGATGAAAGAATATATAACAGTTGTACATTAAGGATTAACGGCAATCGGTTTAATGATCTACCCTCAAAGTGGTTAGTCAGTTGAAAAAGTAAGGCATATTAAAATTCTAAATCATATATGACAAATCCAATCTCTGTTTGCGCATCTAAATTGCAATCGCTGATTCTCTTTCCATCACTTTTTAAATTTTCACTCTAATTTTGATTAATTCCATATTTATGTATAATAATTACATATGTATGCATGTGCACACACGTTTACGTGCGCAAATGTATGTACACATATCATTTTTTTATCTATTGAATTTCTATAGTAAAGTCACTACATTTTCATCAGGTTATAGTTTAGTACAAACAACGAGAGCTTATTTAATCAGCCTTTTCAAAGCAAGCTTGGTTTTCCAATGAGCAATTTCAACTAGGGAACAGTCAGTGTTAGAGTTTCGTCGCTCCCAATAGTAACAGACTTGAATTTAAGGCAGCCTTTGTTCCTTAACGATCTAGAGTAACTTCAATTGTTGCCAAGCTAGCCTGTTCCGAAAGATTAATATGATTTACGAAATTTTGAAAGTATATCCTCAAGAATTCTTCAAATTATAAATTTTGTAAGCCAAAGAATTTACTTTTATGAACTCAGAAAAATAACCCTGTGATTGTAACAAAATTGTTTAACAATGTATATCCATTTATGAAAAGTAGAATTCCATTTTCTACAACATAGTTTTTTTGTAAGAAAAGATTATTTCTATTGAAAAATACTTCTTTATACTATGAATTGAAGTTTTTGAGGCACTTATATTCAGAATTAAAAATTTCCTTTCAAGTAATTTATATAGTATAATTATATTCTTATTTTAAATATATTACTTTTTCCAAAATAGTTGTGATAAATATATTAATTTAAAATGTATTATACATTAAAAACCCTCCATAGTTAAATAATTATAAAAATTATTTCATCTATATATAAATCATTACGCGACTTTGTAACTGAAATAAATAAGTCCTTTTAATGTATAAATAGTAAGATGTTTTTTTACCTTTCAGATATCATTACATGTATTTGTTTTAAATGAAAATTATTTTAATATTTTCTTTTAAAATGTCCTCTAAATGCAACAATATTTCATATTTATAATTAGAATGAACTTTCAAATATTTCAACTTAAAAAATATCATTTTTTCAAGAATTTATTATAATAAAAAATTATATTTATTAAATTTCATTCTAAAGACTTTTTCTTTCAAAAATAATAAATATTTTGTATTTAATTTAGAAACTATTTGAACTCGATTTCATATTTAATTATCGATTCTTTATGTTATCTACATTATAAGATTCTTATTTTCTTATATATATATATATATATATATTTGTTTTTTATAATTAAATTTTAAATGGGAATTATTAATATATTAAATTTATATGAAATAAGAACGAAAATTTTTCTTGTAGAACATAATATTTTTAAAGAAATTAATATATTTTTTGGCAATTGACATCTAGTATAGCTTACAAAAAATTTATCACATTAAATAATCGAATTTTTCGTTAAGACTAAAACTTGAGCAGAGAAAGTTCGTTAATGGAATCGTTAGAAAAATTGAATTGACTATTAAAAATATATTGATAATTGTATAATATTGAATGAATTATGATATACTCGTTAAAAGTAACGAATTTAACAAATTATGAAATGAGAAATAATATTTCAAATAAATTTTTAAAATTTCAATATTGGAAAATATTTTATTGTTGACGACTCTCTTACTGACTATGTAAAAGGATACTTACTAAGAGCAATGTCATTTACGTTATCATTATTTACGTTACGTCATAGACGAAAATTGAAAGGTTAAATTTCAGTAACTCTAAAGATATGCGATATGACATGAAGTCCTTGTACATATAGATCTTTTTAAAAAAATACTCTGATGTAACAAACATATATTTTGCTTACCGCTACAATTTTCATGGCTGTATTTTAGTGACATAAGAACTTTACATAATCTATGCACAAGAAAGGGAAATAAGTATTCAAAAAAAAATCTCGTAGACTACTACGTAATTTATATAGATGGGGAAGAATATGGAAGCTTGCATACGTATTGAAGCAATAGTAAGATCATTTATGTAAGAGTGTTTAAAGGTTTTACATTGCACAGCAAAGGTGATATATTGCAACGACTTTTCACCCCGATCTATTGCACTTAAAAAGTTTTAATCTTACATCGATTATTTTTAAAGGGCAACGTCAAGTTACTGAAAAATATATCGTTAAATATTTTTTATATAAAATAGTGATTCTGTTTTAGACCATTATATATTTAAAATAAAAATTCTTAACATAAGAATGTATTAAACAGTTACAGATTTTTATTAACATTACAGATTTCTAATTTAACTTTGAAATTTATATTACACATTACGTCTTACAGGACGAGGGCGGAAGTACAACCATAAATGTAAGGGAGATGGGGGCCGCCGGACAGAGGACGGAAAACCAAGAAAAGGCGTGAGGATGGGCCAGGGCAGAAGCTGTGTCCGAAAAAGAGGGTGGAGGGTGGAGCGGAAAGACCACAAAGAATGACAAAGTGAGGGGGGGGGCATTGAATGGAGGCGGGCGGAGAAGGAGACGAGGGGCAGTTAGTTTTAAAAAGAAGACGTAAGAAGGAAATAAAGAAGATCGGAGAGCGAAAATCTACGGAAAAAGCAGTAAGAAAGACCGACAGCGCCGTGGGCGGTCGATGCGATCCACAAGAACAAAAGAGCTGTCGGACGTGGAAGGAAAAAGGGAAAATGAGGTGGAGAAAACAAGGGGCCCTGATAAAGAGCAAAGGGGAATGGGAGGGGTAAGTGCAGACAAAATTCGAGGGACAGACAGAGCAAAGGCATGCCATGTAAAGAAAAATAACGAGGGCGAAAAGGCTGAAGGAGAGCAGGGTAAAACAGATTGGTAGGGGCCGGTGATAGGGTAAAAAAAAAAAACTGGTGGCTCTGCAGAAGGAGGGGTAAAGAAGAGTATAGAAAACGAAAACCATAATGGAGGTATGGCTGCATATGTCATAAGATATCGGTAAGGCGGTGCCAACCGCTGTAAAGAAAAGGAACGCGGGAATCAGGGTGTCTCGAACGGCTACCGGGAGAACAATAAACGACAAAGCAAAAAGTTATTAGAATTGGGCTTTCGGACCCTAGTTATTTCGACTGCTTCACAGTGGGAAATTGCAATCACTTTTGTGATACACAGGGTGCTGTCCTAAAGGATCTAGAATTTTAGGGCATCACGGGTTTACTGCAGGTAGAAAAAGAGAAGCGGTAGGTAGAAAGTAATCAGCGTCTCGGTACATATTGTACCACTGATAGCGTAAAGAACGAACAAAGCTAATTCGAAGTGCTGTCATATAATTAAAACAAGTTGAAAGTACCGAAGGTATTCGGAATTCGCAAAGGTCTGTATAAACATGATAAAAACAGGGAAAGCCGAAGTAATAAATGTGCGCTGACGTAGATAAAGCATAGCAGGACATAGTGTAACTAGGTAAAACAAGGTAGATTAGCGTAGTGCAGATAGTAGGAGATTGAATTGCTACAAATAAGGTAAGCTGAATGCAGAAGCTAAGAGAGAAAAGGGAAAGACAGCGCCCATGTGTTGGTTATATTCCAAAAGTCAAGAAGTGCGGGGACGGCAGGAGAGGGGGAAGAAACGGGAGGGACGCGAGGACGGAAAGGGCAGCTCTGAGGGGTAGGAGTGATCGAAAGAAGCTGCTAGAACCCAGTCCGGCTTGTGTACCTGGCAGGATTACCAGATGTAACCACAGCGTAAAGGCGGTTCACGGACGAACGCGCGGGCGGGCGGGCGTGTGGAGACAAAAATAAAGATAAGGGGGAGGCGGGAGAAGGGGGATATGGGGCTGTAGCCTAAAAGAGTCGACGGGAGCTGAGAATAGAGCGGAGGGCAGGGATAGGACGCGGGAGGTGGAGGTGGGATAAAAGCTGAACGACGAAGAGGGGGCGAGACCACGCGTGAAAGGCAGAAAGGTATGAGATCGATAACTGAAGAAAGAGGGAGGGAAAAATTAGGTGAAGGAAGCGAGATACTACGAGGCCCAGGTACGACGGGGAAAGACTGTACAAGACATGGTTATGGGAGGTGGTAGAGGTACACGGCGACTATGAACCTATTGTACGAGACGAGTGAACGGAGACTGTGACGCTACGAGGGAAAGGATACGAGAAACAGGGAAATACAGGGCATTGCAAGGGGTGGGACACAAATATGGGAGCTAATCAGAATAACGCAAGGTGGTATATACACGCGTGCAAGTCAAGCAAGGCACGGGCGGCCCAAAGCAGAAACGAACAAAACGGAAAAAAGAAGTGAGAGGATGGGATTCTGTGCGCTAGGGAAGACGGAGTACGAAGAGGTTTGGAAGGATGAGCACTCAGCGGTTCAGGAAGGGGCCGAAAAAGAGCTGGTGGTCGAAAGGCTCAATTTAGATTGAGCAGACAAACAAAACAGGAGGCAACAAGGAGGGATAGCTAGGGAATTAACGAACGATCAAATGGGAGACTAGACAGAAAAGAGGAGCGTGCAACAAAGAGATAGCAAATATATTATAACAAAATAAAATATATATCTCGTAAAATAATAAGTTAAACTAAACGAACTATGCATTAAATATAATATATAAATTACATTCTAAATTATATTTTAAATTGAATATTTTAAATTCTTATTGTTAATTTTACATAATTTTTAGTACGTGATTATATATTAATAAATGGTGGAAGCCAACTTAAAAAAAAACAACATTATAAACTTTTTTGGTAATACATAATGAAAAAAAATTTTATTTTTCGATACATAAAAAAATATCATGCATTGATGAAAATATCATCAATAAAACAGAAATATTATATATCCATTTTCTGGCTATTTAAAAACGAAATAAAACAATTAAAATATAGCACAGTTATAAATTGTGAGCCTCACGTGTATTAATTTATACTTGAAAGTAAATTCGTAGTTAACATTTATTTAATGGCAAATTATTCCTGAAATTTGACCCATATAGTAACATAATATATTTTAAAACTAGAAATCTAATTAATTCGGTAGTTTATAGTTAGATAATTACTGTTTTTTAATCGAAAATATAGTACATTATTATGATACATTCAAACATTCATTTATATACTTGTTTCTCATATAATCATTTTTTATATCTATTAGTATTTATATTTTACGCCTATACAACTCTTGTACCATTTTCGCTTAAATTTTAACATTTTCCTTTCAATTATTTATATTAATATTAATTTATTTACTTTCTGTTTTTCCCCCTCTTCAAAAATTTGGAAAAGACAAATAATTACACCTTTTTAGATTTTATTCAAATAAGAATAATTATTAATTTTCATAATTGTTAAATATACTGCTTGTCTTGTATTTATTATTTTTTTAAATCTTAATTACTTTTATATTCTTCTATCAGGAAGGTCCACATTAATAAATAAGCATATTCCTGTCCAAAGATTTAACGAATGATTAAATTGTTTGATGTTATAGGCGATGGAGGTGATACTGCAGGAGATGGACAGCCAATTGTTAGCGGCAATGTTGAGGACTCGGCTGGATATGGCCAATTATACTTATACCAAGTGAGTTTAAAGCAATACATCCTCATAATTTTTATTTATTTATTTTATTAATACCGTTTGATAATTTATTTAGTTATTTTTTTTAAATTGAATGAAAGATTAATTTTAATTTAATTTTAATTTAATTCATTAAATCTGCAAAAAATCGCATAAAACTTTATATTGGTCAATTTTTTCTCAAATAACAAAGTTTTTTAAATAAAATATTTATATATTTAATAATAAATATTAGATCTTTCGAAATTCCTAAAATTCCTTAATATAGTTTCTAATATAACGTTTCAATTTAAAGATTCAATGTGTGAATTATTTACTTCTAATTAAAGTTTGAAATTTATATATATTTTTTTATTTTTATGATTACTGTTAGTTGAATTTTCTCTAGTAACTACTGCAAAATAAATTTAAATGTTTATATAATGAAAGTAATTTGATATTTTCTTTTATAATTGGGAAAAAATAAAAATTTTTTAAATGACATCTTATTTTTTTCCTTTGATGTAGTATTGATTATTTTCCAGGCATTAAGTAATAGAAAATCGAATATTTATCACTTTAAACTAAGATAAAATTTAATGAAACACAAAGGACTAAAAAATTGCAAAAAAAAAAGGTGAACGAAATCCTTTGACTCCAACCATAAGACTCTCATCGCTCCACCTCTTAAATTAACCTCTTACCACTCAACCAAAGAAGGCTAACGGATGATCCAATAAAACTCCGTCTCAAAAGATAATTTCTTTTCTCGTTTGTCGAGAGAGCTGAAAAACCTCATCTTTTCCAGTTTCACTCCTTCTGTTTCTATGCTACACTTGTGCAAGACTTGTCTTGTTTTATACACATACATCTTCATTCGTGCTACAAAAAGTAGTAATATCTTAAAGGAGTTAAAAATAATGTAGAGGTTGAAAGATAGACAGATCATCTGTTTTTTACGAAAGGAGTGAATATACGTATAAGGGTTATGTACTTAAGAGAGGACAAGCTGTTCGAAATACGAGTAAAAGATATGCAATCTACGACAGAGTCAGCTTGCTACTTAATAGGAATTCAGTTTATATGACTTTTGAATTACAATTTTATTACGCGAGCTCCTCGCCTGATGGCGTATGATTGAATAAAGAGATTTAATTTCTGTTCTCTCCAAAAAATTTTAATATCCAGATTGTCGAATCATTTAGATTTAAGAATCAGACTAAATTTAGATTAACTTAACAATTATTAAGTCTATTATCATATAAAATATCAAATATAATTTTTTTATTTCTCTGAAGAAGAGTATATTTTATTTAAATTTATAATATCAATTTTAAATAGAATTTACAATAGTTATTATAATTTTAAGTTAAATTATTGTTAAGTTAGGTTATTATATTAAAAAAATACTTTAATTATATATATCGTAATTTTTTAACGTAATGAAATAATTCTGAATTTAATGAATCATACTATTCTTTCAAAAATAAAATAAATTACACTCGATTACAAATGAATGAAACTTTAATTTCTCTTATTTTTATAAAATGCGATTCTGAAAAAAATTTCTTAATAATTACTGCATGTTATTTTTATTACTATTGTAAATGGTCGAAATAAAAAATACGACAGAGTTAGTAATTTAATTTATTATTCATATTTTAACTATTGATTCTTACGAAATATTTTATATTTACATAATAATTATTATTACTATTATTATTATCATTATAATGATCATGATCATTATTCAAATATTGGTAATGTGAAGATTAATCAAAATGTTATATAAAAAAAGAATTAAAGACCAAATAGTTTAACAAAATTAGACAATAAACAAAATTTAGAAAAAATACGTGATAAATTAAAAGGACTGACTACTACATATAATTAATTAAAAAAGGTATATTGAGCTTCATGATTTTCATCAAAATTTTTTCACACGTAAAACTTTACTTATTTTTTAAAGAAAAATATTTTATATTACAATGTTAATTAAGTATAGAATGATGAATAAACAATAAAATTTAAAAAAAAAGGTAAATTTTTTTGTGAGCGATGAGCGGTGGGGATCGGAAAATGCAGGTGCTAGGAAATAATTAAACTGAATTTTAACTTGTAATCGTGCTTTTATTCAATGGCACTCACAATTGAGACGTAGGAGGGAAGAAGGCCAGTCACGTTTTTGCTTTGCACGCTGATTTGAAAGGCTGCGATACCAAACCGAAACAGAAAACCAACTGCCTCAAATGTTTTTCTAGCACCTTTTCTGATTTTTGGATTTTCGCCTTTCTTTCACCTTTACATGCATTTTTATATTTTATTTATTTTTAATACAACCGCGTTTTTGCTTACAATTTCGATAGTCCCTAATTTTTCCATTAGTTCGGCGACTTCCTCGACATAAAAAAGTCTCCTATGTGCCAACCATGAGGGAAAAAGCCTATACACTCTAACTATGTTCGTCTAGTCGTACGTAAAGCCGTTCGTTTAAAATCATTTACAATCCTTTTTTCTGGAATAATATCCTTTGCGCGCCTGTTTAGGTAGAGTCCGCTACTTTTTTCCCGGTCACTCGTTTTGACGGCTTACTTCGGCCCGCTCACATATGCTGGGCAGCTGTGTTAATTAATTCGTCAAACTTTATAAATTTAAATATGTTTAATATATTTAATAAAAAAAAAATAATAATTCTGTTGTTATATTGGAATCTATTTCATTAAAAATTTTCTTTCTATATCCATAGTTTTAGTATAAATAATATAAAAATTAGGTATAAATTAATGTAAATAGAATGAAACACAAAAATCTTGTAATTAAGATTTCAATAATTTCAATATTTAAAAAATGAAAAATTTTTGAATTAGACACAAATTTAAAATAATAATTTAAACAAGGGCGGATGAGGTGAAAGAATAAGATACGGCGCGACGGCGGAAAGAATCGTGTCGTAATGTTGAAAAAATCTCGTCGCGTCGCCTTATATCGCCGTACCTCTCCCTTTTACAATTGTTTATTAAAATAACTATTTTCCAATAGCTATTTTTCCGTTAGCTATTTTCAATAGCTAGAAGTAAACTTACTCGCGTCGCTTGTGTAAGAAATCCGACGCTTATATTTTAATTTTTATTTCAGTTACGAAATGTTTTCCAAACTTTTAAACTCAGCCGTTCCTACGAATTGATTCCATAATTTACATCCTTTAGTGTTTAGCTATTAAAAAAAAAAAATTTATTCATTTATTATTCCACGCTCTTAAATTTTATGAATCAGCTTGTAAGTGCTTTAGCATTATTGAGTAAATATTTTTTTGAAAAAATTTATACACATTTAAAGATCAAATATTAAAATATATTGTAGAATGTTTAGTGAAGTAATCATTTAAATAGTATTAATGAATTTTGATCGCACAGTCAATCTTTCAAAGTATCTTAACATGATCTCAAATCAATCAAATGTCAACTACGAGCCATATTTTAAAAAAGTAGAATTAGAAATATTAGAAGAAAGCGACAAATAAAAATAGAGAAAAAATAGGAGACTGAGAGATTAACGTTTCAAAGCTGTTTTAAAAAATTCTAACGTAAATGACGCTTATTGCGCTTAAAACAATAAATACATCTTTCTCGTCCTCTACTTCTGGGTTAAAAGAAAATGGCGAGGGTACTAGAAAACGCATAGCTAACTATTCTCACCTACTCTTTTTCCCTTCTTTTAAACTACAATTAGATAAAGCCTACGTATTCATCTTGTCAGCGTGGGCTGTTCTTGCAAATTTAATAAAAGACCTTTTTCGTCAACCGGAATGTACTAGGCGGCTACTGAACATCGGTGTTTCAAGTTTGTTCTTTTCTAACAGATCTTTATAAACATTAAAACCTGAAATTTAACTCATTTTATGTATAAAATGCACGTAAGTAAAAGTAGACATGTCTGAAAATAAAAAATATAAATATGAACAAGAACATCTTTGAATTCTATTTGTATTTTTTTCTGTAAATTCGCTAACATTTTCATTTTTATTCTAAATAAAATTCGAATATGGAAAGTGATAAAATACAGTAATAAAAAAATTGTTATTAAATAAATATAAAAAACATGTTTGTAATAATTTTTAAAATACGGGCAATTATTACTTAAAACTTAATTCTGCTAAAATTACAGAATTTATATGAGTCAATTATATATAATAAATTAAAAAATTAAACAATGCATACACTTTCATTAAAATCATTATAATCTAAACAATTTTGTATACAGAATTTTCAGAAAACATGAGGAAGCGATACGAAGTTTCAAGTGTTTCATTTTTTGTCTTACTTTTGAATACATAAAAAAGGATCCCGACTTGGTGATAACTTTCGTCTTCTCTCGTATGAAAATTGTCTACTCACGCATTTTGCCTCTAACAGATAGCTCTTTTGTTACCGGCTTTATATCTTGTCCTCGTGCACGAAAAAATGCTTCTTTAAGTTCAGCGCATGAGAGATGCAGAGATATATATAACATCTATTATCGAACTTCGACGAGTTTTAAGTTGTTGACCGATTCTTTTTTCTTTATCAGTTTTATCATTCTCATCTCGCAAATTCATGATCTTTATATAAGATTCACATATAAGATTAATAAAAAATTAGAGTGCACTTATTTATTGTATAATACTGTATGATGTTATGATAATATGAATTTGTTAATTATTTCATGATTTTTTTTTTATAATACATGATATATTTATATGATACATATAAAATAAATATTTTTTTATCAAAGAAAATAAATAAATTAATTTAAACTTATTCGATGGTATTATACATTTGTAAATACTTATCTAAAAAAATAAAACAATTTTTTAAATAAGTACTTACTTTTATTAATTATATTTAATAATTGAACTTTAACTCGATAAGTAAATGTAAGAATAACGTAATTAATATAATACATGTATATTAAGGTCACTTAAATGTACATATACATACACTATCTCAGATAACCCAAAATAATTGAAATTTTAAAGCCATTTAAATACCATATGAGATTTCATTGATTATTCTAATTAAGTTTTTATGAGTACTGCGTACTATTTATTTCCCGTAATTCATATATATTTTTGCTAGATCTATTGAAATATGATTTATAATCACATTTAATTTATGATAACAAAATAATAATAATTAAAAGAAAATAAAAGATAGCTCAGCAATAAAAAGTACAAACAATAACTTACGAAATTTTTAATTATAAAATATATTTATTAAATATAAAAAATATGAAAAAATATTGCAAGATTTTATTATATTCTTTACGTATAGATAAGCCTTATTAAACTATTCATATCCATATATTTTACATCCTTATAGCTACCTTACTTATTAAATATATTCTTTTATATATAGAAATTTATTAACCTACTAATTACATTTAAAATGACCATGAATTAAAGTTTAAAATAATAAAATGTATTTATAGTATTTACATCCAGTGATAAGTATATACAGTTTTAATTAATATATTAGAATATATTATGAAGTTTTTTTAATTAAAATATGTAATTATTTTATAGAAAATATAATAAGAAATTTTATTTAGAAAAATTGAATATAAATATCACTTTAATAAATTTAATAAATATTTGTAAATAAATTTTTTAAATCATAATTTTATACATATTAACTTCATAAATGTAAAGGAAATACACCGAGTATAATTAAATTACTCACAAAATTGCTCATAATTATTATGGAGAATAACTGGTGTATTAACTATCTAGAACTACAGTGTGAAAGCAAAAGGCTAACAAAAATTAGCATTTTTACGTTAATAATTAGAGTAATATTGTTAAAATTTTCCTAAAAAGAGAGGGTAAAATAGGATATAGTTACGTCAATTTGAGCAGAAACTTTCTGATGCTAAAAGCCACGTCACGCGAATAAAGGATTATGTATACATTATCGGGTGCACTGAATAAAAAGAAATTGAACGTTTCTATAGAGAAATACAACAATTTAAATTTTTCGTTTGAATTTGAAAATATTCAATTTGTAAAATATATTTAAATAGATTTTCTTCTACGAAAAATTTTATAATTTAAAAAAATTTAAGTTATAATAAAAAAACAGATTTTTTCACTTATATTTTCATCTTTATTTATAAAAAATAAATAAATTCTATTTTTAAATAACGTATGATTAGAAATTGTATTATAATATTTTAATACTTCACACGGTTAAAAATTGTCTGAAAATTATAAATTTTCTACATTTTTGATAGTTTTATATATATATAATAAAATACATTTACATGATAATACAAATATCAATTAATCCAAAATATACATTATTATTAATACTTTCCTGAATAAAACTCGTTTCAATTATGTTTTAAATTTTTTTTAAAATGTTGTATCTCTAATAAAAAAATTTATGATCATCATAAAAACTTGAAAAATTTTTTCCTTTCAATCAGTTTTATAGCATCTAATTTCATACTATACAATCAAATATGAAAGAATATTGCAATATCTTTTAGAAACATCGATAATTAATTAAAAATATTAATTTTTAATACAATTAATTTAATTATGAATTTACAAAAATAAAATAAAATAAAATATCAATAATTTTTAAAACAATATCATATACTATTTTCTATTAAAATATGATATACTTTTATTTCTAATAATTAACTAAAATTTAATAAAAAGGCATATAATTGTCGTTACCTCTTATAAATACATATAAAATGTAGCATATAAGATATTTATTTTTTTAGTTTTATCTTTGTATTTTAACCACAATGTTCAATAAGTGTAGATATTACAGAATATTAAGAAAAAAGAAAAAAATAGTATAAAATAAACATTCAATGAAACCAGTGCATCATTACAACACCGTAATTCTTTTTTTCAACAGATTTCACTTAAACTAAAACTAAAAGACGAGATCAACAATGAATGTTTTTATAGTCATCAGTTTGGTGATACATAAATTCTCACCCATCAATATAAAATAAAAAAAAGTTTTACAAATAAATACCATAGAAAATTAAGAGAAAATAGTCGCATGAATATATGATAAGAAAATAAAAGATATAAAATTATGTTGCAAAAACTTGAGAACAGTTGCGAGTTATTTTATATAAAATTAAGAAAAATTAAAAACCAATTTAATGTTAATTCTATTAAAGATTATCTAATTATTTTATTAAATTATAATTCGTTATTTTTATTTGTAATAATTTTGTAATTGTAAAATTTTTATAAATAAGTCTTAATCAAATATAAGCAGATTTCTTCTATTGATGATAAAAACGTTAAATTTCTATGATCTATATGTAAACAATTTTATTGAAATAATAGTATATTCAATATATTTATTTCTGTAATCTCCATTTTTATAAATTTTAATATTTATTTTATTCATACGTATATAAAAATAAAAAATTATAGAATTTATAAAATATTTGGAAATTTTTTATATCTTTAGTGAGATAAATATTATCATTTAATTAAAAATTTTTAAACAAAAAATTTCTAACTATTATTTAAAACTATACCTAATAGTAACTTATATAAAATGTAAATATAACAATCTACTAAATAAAACTAAATAAAACTATAAGATATAATATATTATAAAATATAATAAATTATAAAAAAGGTTGTGGTTTAGATGTTTATTTTTAATATATTATTATTAATTGTTACTTAAGGTTGTTAGTGGAAGTTTTAAGATAATTTTAAAATATCTACATTAATAAAAAAAAAGAACCTTATATAAAAACATTGATTTTCCGATCAATTTATATCTAAGAAATATATAGACAAATTTTTATTCATAATTTTTGTATGAAATTACAATCTAATTGTAAGGTTTTTAAATTGAATCAATATATGATCACATGTTATAAATAAACTTTACTTTCAAAACTAATTAATTAAATATTGCTAAATAAGTTATTTTTTTAATGATATGTGTACTAATAAATAATAACATAAATAAATAATAAAATAAAATAATATGAATAAATAATAAAATAAACAATAAATAATAAAGCACACAACTGAGTAATTATTATTATCTGAATAATTAAAACCAATATCAAAATATTTAATTTAATATAAAAATAGATCCAACTATTCAAAATTGATTCAACTACAACCAGAAAAAAATCAATTTTTCAGTCATAATTTACTACAAAAAAAGTAGCATGTAAGAGTGTAAGGAGGAGAAGTAACTGTAAGAAGAATTCAGTAAAAAAGCAAAAATAAGTAAACAACGTGTCATGTTCCACGTTTCGCTAGACCTTATGTTTACCATCCGTATTTCGCACATTTCAAGAAAATAAAAAGTTATCACGCTAGCCTTCTGATATCTCCAAAGTACACTCGCGCAAATTTAAATCTTCAACCCAAGCGAAAGAAAAAGAAAAAACAAAAGATTGAAAAAATCTCAAGAAATCACGGTATAGTCCACTTATTTCGTTCTTCTTTCTTTTTTCCATTTATATCGCAATGATGTTATAACTAATAATGCTGCACTACTTTATAAAATTTTCTTACTTATAACAATAGAATCATTATTATACTATTAAACTTATTACCTTATTAAAGAAATGTTTAATAACAGGTAAATTAAGAATTTACTGAAATAAATAATTTCATCAATATTTACAAGAAATTTATATTCTAAAAATGAAGCTTCCTATTACGATTCAATTATAATTATAAACATTTTTAATCTAATAATAAAATCATTTTTTCTAATTATATTTTATAATTCTTATCCTAAAATAAATAGCTTTATTATACTAATTTTATAAAACCATTAAAATTATAAACAATATCATAGCTTGTCAATAAATTCTAAATTTATTGAAGTTAATCATATTTATATGATTAATATAAAAATTTTATAAAACGAATATTGAAATTATTTGTAAATTTTAATAATAATTACAAGCATTTGAATTTTGGGGATTTATAAAATCATAGAAGTAATCTTTATTAACACAATTGCTATTTATAAATGAATATATATTAATAATTCACTAAAAGAATATTTGCAGTCTTGGTTTTAACTAATAAAATATTTTATATAGAATTTTTTATAAAATATATCATCAAGAATTTTCAATCTCTCTTTTAATTAATTTCAAGTAATAGCATAATATATTTTAAATAATAATATACATATTTAATAAACTCTAGATTAATGTTCATTGATAAATTAAAAATCTGTTTTAAATTTTTTTTTACAGAATATGGATTAATGTTTTAATCCATATTATAATTATTAATTTATTACATTAAAAATGACATAATATCTTATTTATAATATTATATACTTGATTCCAATCTATTCATTGAAGAATGTAATGAAGTAAGTAGAAAATTCAACATAACCATTGTTAATTAATTCTCAATAATAATACAATTTTTTTAGTTTTTTAAAAGTGTAGTTATCAGATCCAATTATCTTTTCAAAAGAAGCTTTGCATAATAATTAAATAACCCCATTATTCAATATAAAGAAATGTTTTGCTTTTCTATTTTCTGAAATTTAAATAGGCATTGAATACCGAAAAACATTTACGTATATATAATTGGTAAACGTAAAAAAGTAAACATTCTTTTGAAATACTGATGTCTTCAATACTAATATTCATAAACTTACATATTGAAAAATATTTTTAATTATATCAGTGTGCTAAATATTATGTAAGAAAAATCAAACATGAAAATCTTGTGAGCAATAAAAAAATTTTCTTTGAATTAATAAAAATGGTATTATTTCAGATATTAATTGGATTACTAGAGATATTACTTTAGTAAATATTACATTTATTTTTAATTACACTATTGTACCAAAGAAAAATACATAATTATAACTTTTCATGCAAATGGCTTACATAATCCATAAAAATATTATACGTATAGTTTGTTAATATACTTTGTGTCAATGATTTTTTATTATTTAGATAGTTCGGTATTCAATGAGGTTTAAAATTTTTTGACATTAAACTTGCTCTAATATGAAAACTTTGAATATAAAAAAGTAGGTAAAGAAATAATATTATGCGAATAAAACAATGAAAAAACTCATGAAAGCATGGAAGAAAAGCGTTTAAGTAGTTAAAACCTTTATTAGTCGAACGGCGGACTTGATGTTTTAGATTTTGCTCTATCATTTTAAATCCTTAAAAATCGCACGTTTATTGTTATGGTTCTGTATGTATTGCAATATTAATCTATAAAAATCCTAATCATAATTTATTGAAAGTATATAATATAGCTATGTTCACAAACGTTCTCTTACAGATTTTAAGTTTTAAGTTTTCCTTCTTATCAAAGATATATTTTTCTATATAAATTTTTAATAAAAATATAGCCTTTAAAGAGTTTATAAAAATTTACTTTCTTAAATGAACAGGAATAACAGTTTTCCAAACAATATACATAGGTTATTAAATTATATTGTTAGCCTATTGCAAATTTACAAATATTATTAATAATATTAATATTATTTGTTACTCAATAGAACAAAAATTATAATTTTAAATAAATACATCTAATGTACAGTTATATAATATAAAACCGTTTTCGACTTTCTTTAAAAAATTTTTTTTTAACTTTAAAAGATTAAAATCTAAAATATTGGTAGTAATTTATGAATAAAACAATTATTATTCAATTAAAAAATTAAAAATTTTAATATATAAATGAATTTAAATCTTTGATAGTGTTTATACGCTTTGAGGTAGCTTTCTATTGTTTATGGATTATAAATAACTATATATAACATAATATTGGAAACTATATTGCTGAAGATTCAAGTAGGTTGTAAAAAACTCAAACAAAACTACTTCCAAAGTTAGTGTATCATCGCTTTTAGAAATCTAATTTTGGATGCGTGTATATATGTATTCATAAATAAATATAAACTTGTATTATTTATATATGAATAATCAAAAAATTTGTTTCCCCATTTATATATGAAATAATCCTTAAAATATGTCAAAAATATTGGATATATCTATTTTATTAGAAACTTATGTTTTTCTTCAAAAGTCCATAACTCTTGATTTATTATCTTTTTATCAAAAAACCTTTTACAATAGATTTGTGTTATAAAAGTTCATAGTTTTTCGTTTTTAAATTTTACTAGACCCTAATACAATATTTAAACATCTCCTGTATATTTCTTGTTCTTCCACTTAATGTATAAAAATTAAATAAAAATTTGTAATATTCTAATATTTATTATCTTCAATTATATGCATTTATTTACAAGTTCTAAAAAATTTTAATTCTTTCAAGTTACAAGCTTTTTTTGAAAAAATGAAAATGAAAGAAAAATAATTTTAAAAATAAATTCTAAAAATATAATCCAGTCCTTTACAACTATTTTAAAGCATAAAATTTTGTTTTACTAAATATTTTTAGGACAATAGAAATAATTATGTTATTATTTTATCTTGAATGATGTATTGTATTCAAATGAGAAATTAACTGTGTGTAAATAATATTTCAATTGCCAATAACAAATAAATAAATGGATAAAGGCAATAATGGAAATCGTAAACTAAAAATGCTCGGATCAACAAAAAGAAAGGTGAGTTTGTAAATGGATTCTTGCGAGATAGAAAATAAAATAGATTTCTCAATAAATCTGATTTTGGTATAGTTGCGTCGACATCTTCCATGTCGCTAGCATGCAAATAGAAGTAAAACTACTTATAGTAAAAGCGCTGATGTTGAACGACCAGGATAAAGTCTGACTTTCCTATATTTTTTTCTCTTCCTTTTTCGTTACGTTCCTTCGCGTATATACATAATTTAACTGAGCTTATTCTGAACTTTTAAAGCAATTTGTAATTTTATATAAAATTTAAAAAAAAATGAGACTGCTCATATAGTAGGGAGATTTTAAACAAAATTTTTAAATAATTAATAGAAAAGATGCAATTTTGAAGAAAAATATAAATCTAATTAATGCTTTATATGTTACATAAAGAAAAAAAATAAATATGATACAAAAAACAAAATAATACGATTGTGATTTTTTTTCAATTAAAATGAAAAACAATTTAATTATAATAAATTTTTTAATTCACAACAAATATACTATAATTTTATTTATTTTATAATAAAATGATAATTTATTGAAAACTTTGATATATTTTATACTTGATGTTACTTTATAATTTTAAGTCGTATAATTTTTTTGTGATTAGCATTTTGTGTCTTAATATTAAAATAAAACTATTTTTTATTATTATTAAAAAATGTAAATAAAAACAGATATAACGTTGTACTGATTTGATTACAATAATATAAATTATTATCTGAAGTATAGTAATTAAACTTTTTAAAAAATTTTTAATACATCGAAAATTTTATGTTTCGAGAAGTATAACATTCGTATTTAAGAGAAGATAATTAATCGATTATACTAAATATAATACGTAGAAAAACATTAATATAGTGGTAGGTATTAATAAAAGATAAATAAGCCTGATAATTTCATACATATCTGCATTTACTTGTATTAATACAATATTTTTATTAAAATACATCTGACAACTAATACTGGCAGTTTATCTACAGACAGATTTACCTTGACTATCTTTTACAATTATTAAATTCTGGTTCACTTATCTTTTAAAATAAATCACTCTCATTAAATCATATTTGCTCTTTACCTTAGACAACAAATTAAATTAAATAAAAATTGTACATGTGATAAAAACTACATTACAATATTTAAAAAATAAAAAATAAGCGAGAAACAGATGAAGAGTATTTGTTACGCTTAACCCACAAAATATAGAACATTACTTTGGTAAACATGTTCCTCTGTTTTGGACACTTAAAGAATCTCTAATAACACCATGTACCCATTTTTATGGTTTTCCAGGAGGATTTCGACCATAGGCCGAGGATCGCGACTATCCTCAACAGTCTATCGGACTACAGCAACACAATACCCGCTCCGACGGACCCGGATGCGAAACCCACATCAGCAGCAGCCGGTAAGCCAGGGGGTGCTCGCATGGGCACCCTCATCGGTGTTTTCCTGCCCTGCATACAGAACATCTTTGGTGTCATCCTTTTCATTCGGTTAACATGGGTTGTTGGTACCGCCGGTGCCATCCAGGGCTTTCTCATCGTATTCTGTTGCTGCTGTGTTGTAAGTAATTCAATGTGCAGCTCTTATATTACAACAACTTTTGGAAAATGAAACTGCAATGCATTTCATTTTTCCTTCAAAATTCGCGATTTTTGTCGAATTTTAATTATACACTACATTTCAGACACTTCAAATTGATATAATTTAGCGCTAAGTTAGATTAATAAAAAATATCTTCGATTGTACTATTCCGTACTTTAAAATAATGACTAATAATTATATTTAATAAAGTGCATAATTGAGATATAATTTTTTAATATTAAAAAAATATATATTTTTCATTAATTCAGCTATTCTAATGAAAATATATTAGTAAAAATATATAAAAGAATTAAGAGAATATGTAGAGTATTTAATTTAAAAGGGAACAATTGTGTAATAATGGTTATTACTCGAAAAGTGAAGTCCATATAAATTGCGCTTTTATTTAAGAACATTTACAATTCTGTACTACAATATGAATTTATTTTAATCGAAAAAAAAATGTCTAAAAACTTCGGGTATCGCAAACTCCGATTGATTGTATAATAGATTTAATAACTCCATACGTTTCAAACTATTTTGAATTTATTGAATTGGTTAAAAGCAATATTATATAGTTAAAATAAAAAAATAAAAATTCTTATAAATAATAAAAGTTGTTACATAAAAAAAATTCCCATAAACAACTTAAAATTACCCTGTTATTTGTGTGACACACTATATATAAATACATATTGGAATAAATATGACCAAATATAATATAATAACTGAAAATTTCAAAAACCAATTAAAAACTTTAGCATAGCATTATTATGTTGGTAGACATACTATTGTATAAAAATACTATTACATCACATCTGAAAGTTACAGTCACTTAGCATTCTCATTACCGTTAACACAAGCAAAGAAAAGTGTGGTAATATTTGATAAAACCTTCATTATAAATCTTGAAGAGTTAATTAACATTTGAATTTGAAAGATATAATGTTCTGTATTTCAGACCATGTTGACAGCGATCAGTATGAGTGCGATAGCTACGAATGGCGTAGTGCCAGCGGGTGGCTCCTATTTCATGATATCGCGAAGTTTGGGACCCGAATTCGGCGGAGCTGTGGGGATGCTCTTTTACACGGGTACAACCTTAGCTGCCGCCATGTATATCATTGGAGCAGTTGAAATTGTCTTGGTATATTTCTGCTCTTATTATAAAATTGCTATATTACTCCACCGTTATTAATTAATCTTAAAATTTATCTTTGTTACCACTGTTTTTTATTAAAATTATTTAACAAATATCAACATTTTTGTAAGTACGTATAATAACATCTGAATATTTAAACATACTTTATCTTCTTCACAACAAGCTAGAAGTAAAGATATTAAAAGTTTTTAGAATATTTATGATCACAAAGGAAGACGTTTATCTTTCCAAACAATTTATTACCATTTACAACAGAATATTTCTCATAAGTTTATAAATTTCTGAAAATATTTTTAATATTTACATATTTTCAATAATTATCGTGAAACGCTTATCTTAGAGAATTCACTTTCAGATAATATTAGATCCAAATTATTCTGTTTTAATGATTTTGCTATTACGGTAATTTATAAAAAATTAATTCAAAATTTTTATGTGATTCAATCATAGGCTGAAAAAATTTTGTTCAAGTATTTCGTCGAACATGGAATATTATAATGATGTTAAATATATAAATAAATTATAAAGTTTAAAAAATAATATTAATTAAATTATTATTTAATAAGAGGCAATAGAAAGGAAAAAAGAAGCTGGTACTTATTAATAAAATTCTATAAATTAGTGATTCATAAAAATTTAATCTTAAATATATTTTTTTATGTTTGAATCCAGTAGTATTAGTAGTTTAATTAGTAAAAAACTTAATTTGAATTAAAATAATATATCAATTATTTTTAATTTAATCAAGAATTATCAAAATATTAAAATTTAAATTATTTATGAAAAGATCATTATTCAATGACTAATTTTACCTATAAAAATAAACATATCTAAAAAATATGTGCGTGATAACATTCAGTAAAAATTCTTTACAGTTTTGATTTTTAGGTTAATCATTTAATAAAATCGTATATTTTTAACGTAAATTAGTTCATATAAAAGTTCTATGAAATGCTTTTAGAATCATATATTTTAGCAATTTTTGAAATGCTTGAGTCAGTTACAAAGTCTCTACTAAATAAAAATTCTCTACATAATCGTTCGTAGTCTTAAAACTATTTTTTCTTTATATATATCTGTTAACATTCATCAAAGAAGCAGTTTAATTATGCTCAAAGTTAATGTTGTATTTCAATTAATTTTAGACGTATATGGCGCCATCGATGAGTATATTCGGAGACTTTACAAAGGATGCGAGCATCATGTATAATAACTTTCGCGTGTACGGATCGTGTTTGTTAGTAGTAATGGGGACGATAGTTTTCGTTGGCGTAAAATTTGTCAATAAATTTGCCACGGTTGCGCTGGCCTGCGTAATCTTTTCCATCATTGCAGTCTATGTCGGATTGTTTTACAACTTTAATGGTAGCGACAAATTAAAGTAAGTAATAATGTTCTTTTACATGAAAAAAATAAAAATTAAATATTATGATACAATTTATATAAATAGTTAAAAATGTTCAATAAATTGATATGTTGAACGTATAAAAGTTGTATTTGATATATACAATATATATACACACAAGTTATGTATTCAAAATTACAAAAATCAATTGAAAACTATTTTTTTAATATTGTTCATACTTAAATAAAACAAAAACATATTTTTATCATTTTCAAATTCAGTACTATAAGGTATTTTTTAAATATTTTCAAATATATATTTTTAAAATATAAAAGATTAATTTACTCTCTTTTACTCAAAATATTTTTCAATTTAATGTTACTTATTCGGAAATCAATTATGTAATTAGAATATCGATTCATTCACCAACACACATACACACACATGCGCAAATATGTAAATTTATAAGTGGATATGTAAAAATAATTTTATAAGTAAAAATATTGTATTTTAAATACATGAATATAGTTTTTTATAACAGTATTTGGTTTGTAAAACTAAACAAATTAGATGTATTAACAAAGTTTGTAAATAAGATTTACTTTTCACATAAATTTTTTCGTAATATTTTAAGTCATTATTATAATATGGAAATAATACTGTATTACTAATAAACTAACTGATAAATGTATATTCAATTTGGAAGAAAGATTTATTTCAATTAAAGTTTTTACTTTATTTTTAAAAAAGTCATGTAAAGTATACTACTTTAGTTTGTAAAATAATTTTATGGAACGTCGTTTATTGTAAAAAAAAAAAACAATAAAATAGTTCTTGTAACAACAACATATAAAAATAGAATATTTTATAAAGATTTAAAGTTTAGTATATAAAATAAAAATATATTAAATTATTTGTAAAAAAAATGTACTGAAAAATAAATTGATTTTACAAATTTTATATTTTATCAGTTCTTAAAAAAAAATGAAATAAATTTTTTTTTAATTTGAAACAAAGGCGATGTGGTTATAAAGTACTGACACTTTTATAAAATTTTCAAAGGAAAATATTGTAAATGTTTACTTTAAAATTTTCAATTTAAAAGTATTTTATTCTTAAGAAATTTACACGGCTACTCCCGCGCGCGAACAAATACATACACATATGTATACGATGATTTTAATTGTTTATAAGTATTAAACAACACTCATAAAACTAAACCTTAGTATCATATATAATGACCATTTTGAAAATAGAAACAAGTCTGGTGCAATAGCTGCGTTTAAAAGAATTTGTGATGAAAACGGAAAATCGTAAATTCAGTTTCCGACCAAGTCGGAAACATGTCTTTTCTTTCAAATTTTATATCAAAATATTTTTAGTGATATATAATTATACAAAAATGAAATAAATACACATGCATAAATTGGTATTTATATATTTATTTATGTATGAATGCATATATAGAAATGTATATAAATGCGTGCGTATACATATTCAAAACATATTCTAAAAATACTTTATATTTGTATCCAATTAACTTTATATTATTTAAAAATTTTATAAAGATTAAAGTGAAAAAGGAAAAAATTGAATAAAGTAATCAATATATGATGCTAGTAATAAAATGATAAATGGATTTTTCTTTATTTTAAATTTATTTTAAATTAATTTAATCTCTATTGTAAAACTGGATACAATATAAATCACAGGAAAATTGTTTAATAAAAAATTTAATTCTTCGCGTTTGATTATTTATAATGTCAAAAAATATTACTTTTTTAATATAAATTTTTTTGTTTACTATTTTGCATTAATTAAACATTTTAATTAAAATTTTAATAATAAATCTTTATATGAAATGAATGTTTACAAACTTAAGAGAAAAATTTAAGTTGTCCATAATAAAAAAGTATTATTTTAGAAACTAAGTTAACTAAACTTGAAAAAATTTTTGTTAGCATATTAAAAATCATAATATATATATCATAATGTATATTTGCATCAAATTTCATATAATAATATTAAGATTTACTATGGTAAAAATTGAGAGAACAAAACATGATAACAAAATTATAACCAACAGATGAATATGTATCATTATTCATCAAATTTATTTAAGGTTCTATAAGAATTTTTGTAATCGAATTATTTTTACATAAATTTGCGAGGTTCGTTTAAAATTGATTCATTATAAATATCAAATATTATAAAATAATAAAAAGTTATCAATAGAATTACTGGTTTTCTTGTGTAGATGTGAAACTTTTACTTTGAAATAAAGATGATATTACTTAAATTTTTTTTAGAATTTGTAAACGCATCGGTTAAAAATACTATAGTAGTTTTACACAATTTACAAAAAGAAGTTTGGAGAAAAAAACTTTCTTATGTTTTGATGATCTTAAATATAATAATGCCATTTAAAAAATTAAATATTTCGAGATTTGAACTATTTTTTTTTTAACAAAAATATTATCTATTCTGTTTGTATGGTTCTTGTGTTAGCAAATATCATATCAATCAACGGTAATTAATTTTATTATGACAAATAAAAAATATTACGTGAAAGCAATTTCGTTATTAATGTTATAATTATAATAAGCAACTACGGTTATCAATGAATATTTATACCGACACCTATAAGCACGTAAATAATAAGTCTCTAATTGCATATATAATAAATGTAAATTGATGTGAAATTAAGTTGACAAAATCCTCAGATTTAAAGACCACATGAATCTAATTATTATTCCCTTTTAGTTAGTTACATACTAAAATTAAATTATGAGAGCTACAAAATGCAGCTGTTAACCTCAGTAACTACAAGATGGTCATACTGCAGGGTTGAATATATTACCTGCACTTACTTTATGTAATTATTGTATAGTTGAGGTTCCGACATACCAGTTTTGGACATATAACATAATATGATAAACGTAATCTACGATTAAAAGAAAACCATATAACAAGTTACTAGTTCATTAAACTTCTTTTTAAAACTAGAATAAGCATTAGTATGTAAGACTATATGCGAATTTTCTATGTATTCTTTCTCTAACACACGCTCCAAAGTACACACAAATAAAGTTAAATCATATCATAATTAAAATATTATTATAAGTTTCTTAAAAATTTAATAAAAATTAAAGATGAATATAAAAGGATAAATTCAAATAATTTAGTTGTAGTCTTACCGATAACAAAAATATAATACTAAAAACTGTTGGGTATATCCTTGCAGAATTTGTGTTCTTGGTACGAGATTGTTAAAGGATATTAATGTAATGGCCAACTGCAGCAAATACTCCCCAGGGTTGAACGAGACCTTTTGCACAAGTGTAAGGGGAGTTCAGTGCGATCCTTACTATCTACAGAATAACGTGACTATCCGCAATGGCCTTCGTGGACTAGCTAGTGGTGTATTTTTGGGTGCGTACAAAAAAATTTTTATCAAATTAAAAAATCAACTACATGTCTACGTTTTACGTACATCTGATAAAAAATTCGAATTATTGCGAATAGTTTAGCAAAAATTAATTTATTCATTTTATATCTATAATTCAATTATTTTGAAAAATTAGTAATAATGAGATTATAATTTCCATATTATTTGTAATACATAAGACAATTTCTTAATATTTATAAAATATTTAGATACTACTCTTGATTCAATATATTCGTATCAATTAGGTATGAATGCGCCACTTAAATACATTTCATATTTTTAAAATTTTAAATAAATTAAATTTAAACGATCAAAATAATTATGTATCTCAGATAATATTAAAAATTAATTTTATGAGATTTCGTCTAATATTATTTAAATTATTAAATAACTTGTTTAGGCTAATTATATATACAATTCAAGGGTTAAAATTAAAAAATACTGATTATAATGTTTGATAAACAAATAAATATTTTTTTGTAAGAAAAGTAAAAAATATTATATATATCAACTTATTATAACATAAGAAATTAGATATTAGATGAAATCTCGAATATAATAGTATTGATAACATAAAGTTAAATATTAAATTACTACGAATGTAACCTTAAATCATTTTTAACTTAAACTAAAAATGGAAGGTCAATTTAAGAAAAGCTTTAACATAAATTAATGTTATTTTTACAAATGTATTTATTTTTGTTTTTTTTTTAATTATTTTCTCCCTATTGAATATATTGAATATTAATAATTTCTAAAAAAATATTTTAACCATTTTAAATATTTTAATTTTACTAAGTTTATTGTCAAATTAAGATTTTTAAGAATATTCATCATTCATAATATGAAATATTTAAAAATTCTGTCAAAAAATGAACTTGTACGTATTATTTTAGTAATAATATTAGTTGTTGCAAAGAAAATCCACATTTGAAGAGAATTCTTTTATAAAATAAATATATTTATATAATCAATCAATATATTTGAAAATAAAAATTAATTAATGAACTAATTAATTAACTGGAATTGAGTGATGAAAGAAGTGTGTAAACAATAATAATAAATTTTTTTCATATAGTTGCATATTATTAAATGAATTTTGATTAAAGTAAATATTAATTCACTTAAACACTTATCGTTTATAAAATTCACATATTTTAAGCATAATGTTCTTTCTCAATTGTTCTATAAATATAATATCAGTTCAAATATTCGAAAAATTACTGTGAAATCTTTTATAAGTTAAATATTAAAAAAAAAGTCAGAAAGTGAGAGAAAATAAATAGAGAGATAGAGAAGCAAACGCTTGATTGGAATTTGAGTAGATATAAATAAAGGTATATTTACGTGTAGTCAACGACAATGTGTTAGAGATATGAAACTTCTTATAATATATTTAGAAAGTTTCATTTATCTTCTATAGTTGTTGTTGAGTAAACGTTTTTAAAAGAAATAAGCAGATTTTTATGATGAGCATAGAGTATCTTAGAGACTGTTAAAAATTTTATGAGATGGACTAAGCTATCTACTCGATGTTGGATATGAAATAAGTGATACGGGAGTTCAGCTCTACAGCGAATGGAGATTGTACCAAATAAGGCATACATCTCTAATTTCAAATTAATATATTTATGGTATTCCATTTATATTAACATGATTTTTATTAAAAAAGATCGTCTGTTTTTATAATACTTTTAAATTTAATACACTTAAATAGTTATGTACGTTATTGTTCAATCATAGATGGCTCCAAAGTTGATGATGATTATAATGACTATAAATACTTGAATGAAAAGTTGAGTTGAAATAAGTATCGATAAATCTAAGAAATCGTTTATTGACAGACTTACCAGTTTTAAATTTATAACGACTTCGATTTTATCTAGCAGTCATTATTTTTCTAATCGTAACTAATTTTTTCCATAAGTCTTTTGAAAATAAAATTATCGACTTCACGATCTGCCTTCTTATTAAATTAAATAACAGTAGATATATTAAATAATTTATGCTTATATTTATCAATTTAACTAGTTATGCAAATACTTTGAATATTTGCTTGTTTAGTCGTTATAAACTTGTAAAAGAGATTGTTTAGCAAAAAGTGATAATGAATATTATAAAAAACTTGGGTGTAGTAATTTAAAAAATCTATACATTGAAATATAATCGTAAGCAAACGGATATGATAATGCATCGATAATAAATTTACATACCTGTATGGTTTTGAAGTTGAAAACGCGCTTGGCTAGTCTCATTTATTTTTATATCAGGTAAATTTTGATATTGTAATCTTTATAAAGTTGAACTATATGTAATTAAAATTACATATATTGACCATCAAAAGTAATTATATAGAATAAATTTTATTTAATAACATTTTCAAATAATCTAAAAATATTAAATAATATTTACTTTAATTGATGAGTACTAAGTACGTTTATAACGAAAGATCTTAATGTACATATTATGAATAATGATTTGAATCAAACATACACGTAATTAAAGAGTTCATCTCATAAAATGATAAGTAAAATGATAAAGTATAATAGAGAATAATATAACATTTTACTTGATCATAATAATCTATTATATTACCAAAAAATAATTAATTAACGCAAAAAACTTTTAGATAAACTTATAAACTTTTGATTTTATCTGTTAAAAGATTTAAAAATTTAGAAATTTTTAACATTATTAGATTCTAAAATTTGTATGTTTAACTAAATTAATTAATAGTGATAACTTTTATGTAATGTATTATTTTAATTTTTATTACATATTATTAGTAATTTTATCTTATGCATTTTATAAATGCACTATAATTGAACAGAGATACACGTGAAAAAATACAGATTAAGATATTCCACTCTATAATGCAACAGATAATCATTATTCTTATCATAAAGAGTACAATTTAAAAGTGGAAATTTCCGCAGTCAGTTTATTTACTGAAATGTAATTTAGAATTTTCAGTTTTGAATATAAAGATCAACATTTATATATACTTTTAATCAATTTGTTATATCATTTCCAGAAAAATTAGATACGATTATTTTAGATAATATTATACATTTCTAGTTAATATTTTTAATCTGTTGTGCATTTATAAAAAATCAGTGATAGAAAAATTTTAGCGCTTGATTACTAAAATATGAATTTAAAAATCTGCAGTGCTTTTAATGTTTTAGTGTAAACCTTTTTACACGACAGATAAAAATTTTAATAATATTTAAATTTAGTATTAGAATAAATGATTGATTAATAATAAGCAATATGTTAAAACAATGGTTTTTTTTTAATTTATTTAATATATATCAATGTGCAGAAAATATTATGGGAAGTTTCCAAGAAGAAGGTCAGTTTATCGCATATGGGCATGCACCTAGGGATGTTGATTTTATGGGAGGAAAGGCGTATAACCAAATCCAAGTTGATTTGACAACAACGTTTACCATTCTCATTGGTATTTTCTTTCCTTCTGTAACGGGTAAGATAAATAAATTCCTTTACAAAAAGTATTTTCATAAGCACATATAAGTTATTTCATAAGTATATATATATATATATCCAATCAAAGTCTATACGATATACATTTTGTGAAATTTACTATTCATATTTTACAATTTTTTTACATAAAACTTCAAATCTAAAAAAGTTTAAGCCAAAAAGTCAAAATTATTGTAATGGAATATTTAAAAAGTATAATAATTAATGATTTAATTAAATGGCTAATGAATGAGTGAGTTCAAAATATCCTTTTATCTAGGTATTATGGCGGGTTCAAACAGATCTGGTGACTTAGCGGACGCTCAAAAATCTATCCCCATCGGCACAATATGTGCAATTTTGACAACTTCGACAGTTTACCTTTCGTGCGTGCTACTATTTGCTGGCACTGTTGACAATCTTCTACTACGCGACAAATTTGGTCAGAGTATTGGCGGTAAACTTGTCGTTGCCAATATAGCTTGGCCAAACGAGTGGGTCATACTCGTCGGTTCGTTTCTGTCTACTCTTGGGGCTGGGTTGCAGTCACTAACGGGCGCCCCGAGGTTACTTCAAGCCATCGCCAAGGATGGTATCATACCGTTCCTCGGACCCTTTGCCAAGAGCTCAAGTAGAGGTGAACCAACCCGAGCGCTCGTACTTACCATCGCTATCTGTCAATGTGGAATTCTTTTAGGCAACGTTGATTATTTAGCGCCACTGCTTTCAATGTTTTTCCTCATGTGCTACGGGTTCGTCAATCTAGCCTGCGCTGTTCAGACGCTGCTACGTACACCCAACTGGCGACCGCGATTCAAGTAATCATAATGCTTCTTACCGATATTTATTATTCAAGAAATTGAATTAATATAATATAAATAAAATAATATAAATTGAGACATGAAAATTCGCTTCATTAGTCTTTATCATGTATTAAAGATGTGGAGTTTTCACTATAATAATATTTACAAGCAAACTGTAACTTCCTGCAAACAAAATTATATTTGAGGATTTTGAATAAAAATTCATCATTTTTTTTTCAAGTATTATAAATTTAAAGTATTGTAGATAAAATACAGTCTTCAGAACTCGTTTCTTTTTTACTTTTAAATTAATATATATCATAAAATTTTCAAAATAAAATGCGTTTTGTAAATAAAATATAGACCTTGCAATTTTTTCTTTATTCAAAACAATAGTTGTATTATATTCAAAAAATATTTGTAATGAATTAAAAGCATAAAATACAATGTTATAATTATTCATTTTTCTCTTTATTTAAACTTATGATTCAATTAAAAAAACATTTTTTTAAGATCATTACAGTAATTATAAATTAGTAAATTAGAATAATGAAAATTAAAATTTTCCCACCAATAGATACTACCACTGGAGTCTATCATTCATTGGTCTGTCACTTTGCATTGCCGTGATGTTTATGACGAGTTGGTACTATGCCTTAGTAGCCATGGGCATGGCCGGTTTAATTTATAAGTATATTGAGTACCGGGGCGCGGAGAAGGAATGGGGTGATGGAATTCGAGGTCTTGCTTTGTCAGCTGCGCGATACTCGTTACTACGTCTCGAAGAGGGCCCTCCCCATACAAAGAACTGGCGCCCGCAGATTCTTATTTTGGCCAAAATCACGGATGACCTTGTGCCCAAGTACCGTAAACTCTTTGCCTTCGTTAGTCAGCTGAAGGCCAGTAAGGGTCTAACTATTGCTGTCAGTTGTATTGCCGGGGATTACACTCGAAGATCTGGAGATGCTAATGCTGCCAAGCAAGCTTTAAGGAGGACCATGGAAGAAGAAAAGGTTCATTCGACTTTTATTAATATATTTTACGTTTTGTATAAGAAAAGTTTAATAAACTAAATTCATGGAAATACGTATTATATTCGCTGCTGAAGCTAATATCCAGAAAATCTAGATTACTTTTTTAAATACAAAAGATTCTTAAATTAAAAAAGGATCGTTTTTGATAGATTGCGAAAATATTTAATGAAAATAATTAAAACAAGTGATCGATACTTTATATTTTTTAATAAAATAGTTATTCTATGTACTACAATCAATAGTTATATTATTTAATATAGCAACGAGTATTTTCACATTATATTTATGAATGTTTTATAATAAACATATTATAATTAAGAACTCAAAAATTAGATATATGAAATTACTTATAGAAATGAAAATGCAGTGATAATGAAATTATTTTAAACGATCGTTCGGTGTGCATGATTATAATTAAATTATAGTTTTGAAATATGCGCAGCAAACGATTAATACAAAAAATAACGTAACTTCATTGTTTTCATAGGTGAAAGGATTCGTAGATGTTCTGGTGACACGTAACGTAATCGATGGCTTAAGTTCGCTTGTTCAAATGACGGGCTTAGGCGGTATGAAGCCCAACTGCGTTATCCTCGGTTGGCCCTACAGTTGGCGTCAAGCAGAGAGCAGTCACACATGGCGCGCTTTCTTGCAAACAATGCGCTGCGTTACGGCAGCTAAGATGGCTCTTATCGTACCTAAAGGCATAAACTTTTTCCCGGACTCGACGGAAAAAGTCGTCGGTGACATTCACGTCTGGTGGATCGTCCACGATGGTGGACTTCTTATGCTTCTACCTTTCCTGCTGAAACAGCATCGCACCTGGAAAAATTGTAAGATGAAAATTTTCACCGTCGCTCAAATGGAGGATAATTCTATACAAATGAAAAAGGACTTGAAGAAATTACTTTACGATCTTAGGATTGAAGCCGAAGTCGAAGTCGTGGAGATGGTGAGTGCCACGTATTTTTTCCTGGCAATTATTTGCTGTAGGTGATGATACTGTCAATTATGACTATCTCTGCTTATGACAATATTAAAGCAAGTACACTATCTAATTTAAAAAATGCTTTCAATAAAAAGATAAGTAAGTTTTATCTTGATATTGGCATTTATATTTCATAAAAGATATAAAACTACACCTCGGAAAATCAAGTATCATATTACATGTGCACAAATGTTTGAGTTATAAATTGATAATCGTTTTAAATATTTATCAAAAATACATTTTTATCGATTTCAAATATTTATTGAACATAACGATAAAAATATTTTAAACTATTTCAGATGGATTCAGACATTTCTGCATACACATATGAGAGAACATTATTGATGGAGCAGAGAAATCAGATGCTACGGGAGATGCGACTAAGCAAGAAGGAATCCATTGGAATCGTAAGTTTTGATTTATATTTTTTTATAATCTTCCGATATAAAATTTATACACGAATAGTACAGTATTAATTTTAAATAGTTACACGAAAATAAAACGTTTATACGAATTCAATAGTTTTTATTCTTAGTTAAATCAATAAGTATGTACATATTTGAACATAATATCATTAAGTACATACATATTTGAACGTAATATCTTAATATATTATTATATATGGTTTGATAATATTTTATAAACTTTATATTTTTTAATTTTTTTAAATATTTAACATAATATTTAGAATTCTTGTTATTACAATTATTAAATAATGAAAGTTTTAAGTAACTAAGATATAATATAATAAAATAATTTTTTTAATAAAGATTTCTAATCCTTGATGCAGACATACTATGTACATCATATATCATCATTAGATAGTAAGCAAGTCAAGTTATGAAATTAAAAACTGTACATAACCATAAGAGGGTGTCGGATTAAAACCAAGTTTTTTGCTGATATTTTATTTTTTTAAATATCGTAAAAATGATGTGAATGGATAATATTGACACATTATAATTGAAAGTTAATATATTACAAAGAATAAAAAATATTGGAAAATAAAATATTACTAATTTTATTGTAAATATAATGTTTCAAAACTTAGTATTAAGCATTGTACAATGTTAAAATATCACAAACTTTGTTATTCAATTAATAAATTAAAAAATAAGAAAAACTTCAAAATTAAAATAGATTTTATAAGAGTATCTTTTAAAATAATATCATATTTTACATTAATTGTCAGATAATTCATATTCTATGATTCGTACGAAATCAAGTTTTAAAAAGTTGCAAAAAAATTGTTGAATTAAAAATGATTAAATTAAATAAAAAGCTCCAGCTTATTAACATTATCACTACCAAAAACTATAAATTTTCATAAATCTTTAATAGAATATTTACAATTAATATAAATTTCATTAAAGAGATTAATGTAATACTTTCTTTAGTCACACTTTTTGACTTCCATAAATAACTTTTTATTATTCTATAGTTATATGAAAACGTGATTTTCAAATCAGTGTAAATACAAATAAACTTTTAAAATTTTTAGATTCAATTTTAGAATATTTCGTATTTGAGTTGTATGATAATGTTGTGTTATTAAATTATATAACATGAAATAATTATTAAATACTTAAGGTATACTAGAGAAACTTAAAATTCATAATATTTAATTAAAAATTTTTCTTATGAATGAATAGTTTATTTACAAGAATTCACATTTTTACTCATTATTACTCATAGTTTATGTTTTTAAATAAACGTTAACGCTAACATCCGACCTCCTCTTTGATTAGTAATTTTATGGAAATTTATTTTTAGAATGTATTTTAGAACGTTGAAAAAGATATTGCTTTTTAAAATACAATGAAAAATTCTGCCGAGGTGTTCCTTAAAAATTCACCAATACATAAAATAATGCCACAATTTGTCTCTTAATAAAAAAATTAGTGAATAAATGTATTAGAAAATTTTAAAGAAAATGGAAGTTCGTGTTAAACTATTTGAAAAGGATACGACCTGTTCAACCAAAGACTTAAAAAATTCATGAAGTTGAGATGGCTGCAAGACAAGATTACTGATCAGATAATATCTTTTCTTGCACTCGCTTCGTCGCCGATACTTTCGTGCGTATGCGGATCAGACATCGGTGGACTTCAACGAGGTACCAGCCGAGGAAAATTTGCCTCCGGTTTGTCAGAATACCCTTAAGGCTCCAGATGTCCTTCTCCAATTTAGTGTCTTCATCTTGATGTTCTTTTTTTTTATCAATCAAGTTCAACATGTGTCACTGCTCTTTATTTTCTCCCTCTTGAAGGGTTTTTCTTATCCGGAATCATATTATATCAATCACCACTTTGCTAAATGTCTATACTCGCAGTACATAAATACACGCATCACCAAAAGAGATAAGTCTATCGTTCAAGACGTAGCAAGACAAATATATGCTCCTTCATCATGCTACTTAAAACAATCGTTCTAATATTCAATGTTCTCATTTTTGGATTTTTTTGCAAATGATATCTTCGATAATTATTTTAAGTATTTATCATAGCTGCACGCCTTGCAAAAAGTTATCTCCAAAAAAACTTTCATTTTGAAAAGCTTGAAAATTTTATCGAAAATCCGCAAGTTTTTTGTCAAATAACAAGCTGTGTTTCGATAGATAATTTTTGTTTTATTTCTTCATTCATCGTATCAACATAATGAAATGAAAAATTGATTTCATTTCTCACGGAGAGAAAAATATAGTCAAATATTACTTTATACAGATTTTATTTATAATAAAAATAAAAATTTATGTCAATAAATTGTTAATATTCATAACTAACATAATTAATTGTCTATCTTTGATAAAGTATAAGTTATCAATACGATAAAATATACAATTTCCATTCATTCAAATTTTAGCATTAGATATTAAATATAAGAAATTATTTAAGAACTTTCAATTAAAAATGAGCAATAAGCTTTAATAATATGAATCACTTAAATTAACGATTAATTATCTTATTATTCATTAAAAAATCTGTAGATATGTATATTTAACTACCTCTTTATCTCGGTGCTCCACATTAAGCTTGGATGGCACATTCATGTTTGATGGCTTTGACTTTAGGCAACATAATATCATAAAAATTTTATTTGACATTTATATAGCGCTTATAAATTAGTTTATAGTTAATTTTTCTCGAAACAATTCACTATATTCCAAGAGCTGAACATTAATTCGGACGATGATTATTGTATTTTATTTAAACATTTTTAAATACATTTATACATTAATTATACATTATTTCGTTTTGTTAAAAGTTCAAATATAATAAATTCAAATTTGATGTATAACTTTTGAATGAATAAATTAACAGTGAAGTATTAAAATAAAACTAATCTCTTAATAGTTGTTTCTATATTTCATTGCAAACTAAAATATACTTCACCGTCACAATCAAAGTTCAGCACTAGAGATAGTATTCATACAAACCAGGACTTAGAGCTCATTCAACTGTCATCATTTTCTAATATCTTTCTCTTTTTGTTCTTTCTCTCTCTCTCTCTCTCTTCCCTCCGACATGATGTCCAAATAGGTCCAGGCAATTGTGGACCACCACCATCAGAACATGGAGGTAAAACAAACAAAGGTCCGATTCCAAGAGCCCGGAGCTCAGCAACAAGCCGCAGTTATTGGAGACGAGCAAGATGATTCTAACAAGTGCACCGCAACACCCGAAGAGAAGGAAAAAGTCGATGAGCCAATACAAGAAAAGCCCGTGTCCGAAAGTTCACCAAAAGCCAATAAGGAAACAGCGGACAAAGAGGCGACCACGGACAATTCGGATAATTCTAAGGAGGGCAAGGAGGAACAAGATGAAGAAGATCCCGAGCCTCGCACACCGTAAGTTTCTTGTTTTTACGTTTTTCTTACTTAAAATATATAATTACAGATTAAATATTCGAAATATTTAACTTATTTTATGATATATATGAGGTTACAGTATTTTGAGATAATTGATACAAAAATAATGTAGCGAAAACTTTATTTTTCATCATATTTAAAATTGTAATTTCATTATATTGCTTTAAATACTTAGGTAATACTTTCAACATATTTTAAAAAAATATAAATATTAAATTTTATTTGTGATTCCAGTGGAGAGGATAACGTGAGGCGAATGCACACGGCAGTGAAACTCAACGAAGTGATTGTCAACAAAAGCCATGAAGCTCAACTTGTCATTCTCAATCTTCCTGGACCTCCCAGAGATACTAACATTGAACGCGAATCAAACTGTATTTTTCTATTCATTACTTATTTATATTATATATTGTGTGGATAAATATTTATGATAAGTTTTTGATGCTATTAAATATTATGAATTCTACTTATTTTGTAACGTATATATAAACTATCAATATATAAACAATTTAAGTAACTTGTAACTAACTGTTATTTATTTTAGATCTAAACTTTGGAAAGTTATATTATAAAATTTTAATCATTAACTAATAAGCAAATGCATGTTTTAAAAATCATGTGTATGTAATAATTTTTAAATTGTCCTTCAATTAATATTAACTAATAATCAGTAAAGAAATCTTTATTACAGAAGTTACATAAACAAATACTTAAAATTGTTTTCAAATATTTTTGAAAAATAAAATAAACAAAATCTTTGTTTATTTCTTTCGTAAAACTGTAAAAAAATATTATTGTTTGTTCACGCAATATTATAAAAACCAAATCTATGATATTTAAAAATAATATAATATTTTATTTATCAAAAATTCTAGATATGGTGTTCCTGGAAGTACTAACTGAGGGCCTGGAACGTGTACTTATAGTGCGTGGCGGAGGCCGAGAGGTGATCACTATGTACTCGTGAAGAGAAACAAAAATAATCATAGCTACGGCAATAACCAAAATTGGCATCGGTACCTCGCGTTTACTACCAAAAACTAGTTCATTTCTTATGCATCTAAGCGACCACTTCATCGTCACCTATTTAGCTGCAATTATAACAACGCTCTCCTGCATTCACAATCGCAGCTCATCGTCGTTGCTCACGATAAAAATCACTTAAATCTACACAACATAAGAAATAACAATCGCCAGTTTATATGCGACTACGATAAATGAGAGGAAGCAAATAATAAAGAGGAAAATGATACTTGTGTAGCTTGTACTCATCCTCGTATGAATAAACGCCAAAGTCACGTGCCAAAGGTTCGCTCTCAAGGTACAGCTGGTATGAAAGTACATAGCGCGTGAATGATTGCGAATAAAAAATCTTATCTTATGAGATAGAGCACGACGAAAAAGCTTCTTTTTCAATCCCACACTTTTCATCAAATAAATCACAAGGATATACTTTTTCCTCGCAATCCATAAATCGCAAATCTAAACCACTTTTCCGTTCTGAATTTATCCACTGATTATGATGCGTGGGGACAGTCAAAGTGTTTTATCTACGTATATTTCAAGTCAAGATTAGTTTTAGGCGGTAAGCAAAAAATACAAAGAATCAATGAAGTATCTCATCCAAGTACTTATAGATATAATAAAAATATATTCTATGTATACTACCAATCTTAATTTAAAAAGAAACTCTTTGAAGACGGAAACATTTAAGCTTACACTAAACAAATAGACCCTACGTTAAATCCAGTTTCGATTAAAATAAAAATTATTTCACTCTTACGAAACATACATGCAAAGTATAAGATACTCAGATGGATATAAAAAAGAGAAATAGCGAAATACTGAGAAAATTAACTGGAAAATCAAAATTTAGCTCAAGATTAAGATCGAAGTATCTACGAAAACCACTGCCACGATACTTTCTAATTACTTCGCGTTTAACTGACGACGCGAACAGGTGGTCACTTTTCTACATTCATTGTCGTCGTTATTTAGTAAAAGAATCTTAATAAAATCTAGATAATATAATAATTTTTAATTGCTTGATAGACACGTAAACTATTAGAATATATAGCCTAGAATTTACATAGTTTTGGAGTAATAAATCTATCGAGAATGGCGCTCCGAATCGCGCGCTTCACTGATGTTCATAATTCGTGAACAAAAAAATACAGGAGATGAAATAAAGAGACGAAATAACGAAGAAAAAATGCGAATCAAATCGAATGATTTTTAAATGACCGGGCATAGATTAAAGTTTCTCGACTTGAGAAGGCCTATGCACGTATATTGTTATTTTAACCTTTTTCATGAATGTTTTAAATAAAATTATACACTTACACGTGCATATCCACTACACGTATTTCCACGCGTTAAAAAACAAAAACACATAAGCACGTACAAAAACACACATGCGCATATGTATGCACGTATACATAAGCCACACATAAGCAACCAGCATAAAAAGTTATTTACTGGGGATTTTAACCTCATAATGACAAACCGCGTTATACTCAATAACATTAGAAGTGCGAACGATTATGTATCGTTTCCCGGCTCCTCGAGTTTCAGCCTTAAAAAGCATGTAAGGTGATAAACGCACTATAAGTAATAAAAATTAAAAGAAGAAAAAAGTTATAGTATACTTATAATAGCGATAAAATAAAGTTGCATTATTGAATGCGTCACATCATGCATGCTTTCATTTTGAGGAAATTTAAAAAAGAAAGCGAATAAAAATGATATAAAAGTTCAAGAAAGAATCTTCGCGTCGTTCTTTATGATAGTTATGAATCGTATTATGCATAAGTAATACACATATACACCATATAATCTCTCTTTTTCTGAGATACATACTATACACATAACGTAAAAAAAACTACGTAAGGTAAATCGCGCGTGGAATCTTTTTAAAAAAATCATAATTACAAAAACGAAAAAACGACAACAAAAGTCTTATAAATCAGAGTTTTAATCTACATATAGTCATATTAAAATACAAGTACATAAACTAAAGTCCTAATAATTAATCGGTGTCTGTGAAATCAAGTTTAATTCATATTATGAAATAATAAACATATAAATTATAATATGCACTATGATTATATGTGGTGATATATTATACGAAGAGAAGAATCGCATTAGGCGAAATGACTTTTTTATTACGTTTCCCTTTTATGGGAGAAATTTGATTGTTTGGAGAATACCGTATGTACAATATTCGAATATGTGTTTTTGAAATTGCGCGATACGATTTAGCTAGATACAATAGAAGTTTGTTTTATAAAAAGTTAGAACTCATAAAATTTGTTGTGTAACTTAACTAAATATTAATTAAATTGTTATTGTAAAAATTTTGTGCTGACGCCGCAACATTATTTTATGATTGTAATTCTTCTAATTTATTTTATTTTATTCAAAAGTACGTCAAAGTTATATGAAGATAAAATTGAATATTCGTAAAAAAAATCAAGGAAAAGGAAAATAAAGGTTCACAAAAACCATTCCTTTTATATTCCTTTGTCTATTCTTCACATTGATACACTCCGTAGAAAATGTAGTGCATACCTTGCAGCAATATGTTTTTCTAATGTTTTAAAGTTTACAAAGTTCTCTATTAGAATTATACGAATAAAATAAAGAATATACTTGGCCAAAGACGAAAATAAAACCAGCTCGAACATTCTATACAACAGAGGCTGAGAATTACTGAGTAAATCATTCAAGCAATACAAATTTTAAGCAAAAAGCATAAGAGTATTTATGCGCCACATTCACGTCTAAGAAAGTATTTAATATCTATGTACGAGCTGGTAGTATGGAATTTAAAAATCATATTAAATATAAAATACGAGGAAAAATATATAAAAAATCTTAATATGACGTAAATTTGTATTGCGCTATATCGTCCACATAATATACATGACGTTGTGATTCATATATTTTATAATTTAAATATGTTATGATTACTTAACAATGATGTATGATATATTTTACGTGTATCTTATCTAGATACTGGTGCATTATATAGTTTATATACAGTGAAAATAATGTTGACCATTAGAAAGATTTTATTGATTAAGAAAATGAGCAATGAATGTGAGATAGGAGAAAGTAATCAAAATGGAAATTTAAGAAATTTAAAAAATAATTTTAAAGAATAAAAAAATGTATGCAAAAAGAAAATAAGCTAAAGCGGATGATTATGAAATGTTTGCAAAGTGAATTATAAAAGATGTTTTAACTATGTTGCTATTATTAAAAATGTTGTACATAAAACATAGATAGATGAAAAGACGGCTAAAACTATCACTTAAAGGAAAAAAAATTGACACTTGTTAAGAAAAATGAACGAAAAAATTATTTACGTTACGCAGATACGTAGAATACACCTTTTTGCAATTCGAACACTATTGCACTTATCTGCTCCATTTTCAGATTTTACTCATATACTCATATTTCTTTAAATGCACAATAAATTAACATAGCCGCAACCGGATGACGCGATCTGCCGAGCACAAATTTTCCAAAAATATCAAGTAAATAAGAAAATAATCACCGTACGGTGTTTCTGAAAAACCGTTTAAAGTATTTGGCCTTCGTTGGTTTCGCGTCACTATTTCAACGCAAAGTATAACGAATAAAATTGACTAAACAAATAATTAATTAAATGAAATATAAATAAAAGTAACGTATAAAGAAAAACATTAGCGAATAAAAATATGAAGAAAAAAATTAAAAAATAACATGTATGCCTGCAGGTTCGGCATCTTATATTCGTTGAAGCGTAGTACTGCGTCGGCGACATGTTACTTTTTTCGTTGTGAACGAAAAAATGTGCATTCGTATCTAAATCACTCTCTAGGCTGTGAGACGCGAGCTAAGCAGCGATAAACTTGCTCGAAACCTCAATCATATGTGTCAAATCAAGTAATTCTACATTTAAAAACAGTGAAGTACCTATCGTGATTTTCATCTAATATAAATAATCTAATTACCTTAAATTCCTTCTCCAGAGAAGCAATTCAATCCTTTACGTACAAGAGAGACTAAAACGTTTAATGAAAAAATCGTTAAATTGAAGAAGAGATAAAACCAAAATAATTCTATATAGTTAAGTATGCAAGAGAAAATAAAATCACATTTGTCACAGTTTTTTTTTTTTTATTTTCTAATTCGTTTAATCATTGCCACTTCTATACAATTGTCTTGATATAATTTTATTGTACCACTATGATTAATATTACTGTTAATAACTCTATTAAAACCGATTAATAATAGTAAAACAATATTTCGATTGCTTTGTGAATTTTCGTAACGTATAAATACATATATATTGAATAATTTTCTTTGTTGATTATCGTAGATGAAAAATCAGAACTTAATACTATTACTATTTAATAGAAAATAAGAGAAAATGCAAAAGTTACGAAATATATATATATAAAAAAACGAACATATATATGTGTACATACATAGTATATGAGTTAAAATATTATTATATTTGTAGATAATGAAAAGTCTTTAGTCATCTGAAATAGGGAATAGAGTCAATACTGTGAAATACCTATAACCCTTAGAAGTTAGATAAAAGATACTTGTAATTAACTTACGAAAGATGATTTATGATGAAGAAAAGTATATTGCAATTGAAACGACTAAATAAATAAATGATCTACCTATGACTACTTTGTTGTATACAATTTATTTCCTAAACTTATTAGCCTAAATAATTTACTGCTGTACAACTACTATTTGTACTATTTACATATTCACAATTCTTTTTAAGTTACTTTCATTTGAGTCAATTTTAAAAATTATAGCTTTATTTTTAATATTTATTTTAATTAAAATTTTTAAATAATATTTAAATCAATATTTAAAAAGTAATAATATTATTCATATTTATTAAATATATAGAAATTTATAATGCAAAAGAATTACTTGAAATTAAACATAATTGTAAAATAATTTATGTGTATACGTTAAATGAGAATATTAAATAAATTATAACCTTTTTTTTATTTTTATTTATAATAGTGTATTCACGACACACTTTTAATTTTATGACCGACAAACCGTAGTTCTTATTGAATAATATAGTTTATGCATATAAAAATGGGAACAAGAAACTTATTTCAAAAATTTTCTCTCAATGTTATATCTATTATCTGATGGAATTGATTTACTATTGATCCATTGAAGTAAATTAAAGTTGGTATTATTTTATTGAAGAATATTTAAAAAAATAACATTATTATCCAATTATTCATTTAAATTAATATAAAAAAAATTAAAGAATACATAGAATGCAAAACTATGATCTATATCGGTAAATTTAAACGGTTTCCCAGTATTTTGCGATTAAATTTTCGTATACTTTTATTACTAGTATGAGAGCTTTAACGATGCTGATGTTAATCTTAAAATGATTGAATCTAGAATTATCGCTTCCTGTTTAATAAAAAAAATTATTTTCTTAATCTGATAAAGCAAAAATGAATATACATATTTTATATTTGTTAACGATGTGGCTCTTTGTCCAGGTAGACCAAAGTCCTTTCCAAGATTCGGAGGAGCTTCTTCGTCTTGAAGTAATTTAGATTATTGTTAAGTTAATAAAAATTTATCATAAATCATAATGATAATACTTAGATTAAAAGTAAAAATTAGAAACATTTTAAAAGAAATAAAAATTAATTAATATTCATAAAAACTAAACTAAAATTACGGAGCAAACAAATAATTCAACATTATATTAACTAACTGTAAAATACAAATATAATTTATACGTATTAGCTAAAGTACTTTTATAAAATGATCTAAAATATTTTTAAATGTATTAAAAAATATATTCATATATAATAAATATTTAAAAACTATTATTTCATTAACGCGTAAATTCGGCGGGCGCCATTAATACGCAAATTAACAAAATGCATCGTTCGGGGAGGGTAAATAGGCATGATTGCAATTGGAGCAAGCAGAGATGTGTTTGGCGTGATGAATCAGAACAGATGGGGTGGAGCATTGAAACAACCAGGGTGGGGGGAATAACTTCCTAAAAGATAGTTTACGAGACCGGCATACTGGCAAAACATTGTTGAACGTATAGTAAAAATCGAATAGCAAATGGTAGTCGTCTAAAGCCTTATGCCGAGGATTCATGTAAATATAATGCACATCTATAGATTTATCCACGCGTAGTCACATATACAAGCATAGTATTACACCTTTGTGTTTATTATAATTTTCGACACTTAACAATATTCATGTATCATATTTTTACCAGTATAAATATTTTTAATATTAACGCATCACCTTTATAATATTATGTGAATTTTAGTTATAATATTGAAGTTATAGGATAATCTTAATAATATTTTTGTTATTTATTAAAAATTACAATTAACATAGTAAACTATATATAGTATACAATTGATAAATATTTCATATAATAATTTTATATAAAATTACATTTAAATGAGATAATACAAATCTCAATTTACTTTAATGGATCAATCAATAAATTTATTATGATTATGAATATTTATTTATATACATTTTTTGAGTTAATAAGTTCTAATTGTGTTAATTAATTTCTCTAATAATTTATTATAAGATTTTATTATCATTGGAATTCTTAATGGTATAGAACTATGTATTATTAACTAAAAATGTTAAAAATAGAAAAGACAAATAAATTTTTATGAAAGCAATTTTGCTATGAAAAACTTTGGAAATAACAAGAGCGAGATCTAAAACATAGTTTGATTGCAGATGTACACGTATATAATTGTGTCTCATTCATATGAACTACAGCGACCTATTTTTTGATTCACGAGCCTTTTCTTATTACAAAAATAACTCGATAGATGTCAAATCAACTTTAAAATATTCTAATATTATCTTTATATGTGATTACACAGCGCGTATTTTGAACGTTAAATTCTAATGAATAATTTAAATGCTGCTTATTTCAGTATAAATTTAAACATACATAAAATTTTAAATTCATTATAATTCGCGGGCTAGAATTAGAATCAAGGAATACATCGTGATATATAATGTTACATTATAATTTAGTTCAAGTACCTTGTTTCTTCGATTTATTTTTTTAGATTTATGACATAATAGGTTAGACTCGTAACCTATCATTTAACAATAGTGATCTATAGACTAAAAAAGTAAGTATATTGTTATTATTATTATTATTATCTTTTAAGGTATTACATTAAAATATAATAATAAACAAAAATTAATCTAATGTCTTGAACAAATTCTTAATTAACTTTTTTTTTTGTATAACCTAATAATGTTTAACTGGTTGTACAATGTAACAAATATTATGTTAGATTTAATATATTTTTTATTTATTTTTTACATAAATTATTTTTAGTAATGAATAATTAAAAGTTAAATTAAAACTATAAATTTTTCTAGTTGATACTTTCAATATTTTATAATAAAAAGGAGTACATAAAAATAATAAGTAATTTTTATTGTAGTGAGTGACATACCTGATAAATATGGACGTACAGATACTCTTGGTGTTAAAGCTATTGGAATTCAGGGTCGAATGCGAAGTGAAAGAGAACGAATGTTAGGTATGACTGATGGAGAACGCGCTTGGCGTGCAAAATGGTTAAAGTCACAAACTCTGCACAATGAACCTGTCATGACAGAAACTTATTATAAAGCAAGATACAATATCATCAGAAGATTTTATCGAGCACCTTTGAATGCAGTGGAGAAAATGCTAACTCCATTGATGGTACATATTTTATATTAATATATATTTTTTTATCGTAAGATTTGTAAATGAACATTTCATTTTATAATTAAATTCCTTAATATCATTATCGTTGTTACAGGGACATACTGGAGCTCAAGTAACAAGACATTTTATAGGAAAAATGGGACTTGCATTTCTTGCTCTATTATCAGCTCACTATTATTTTAAATATAATAGAAGTGTAAGTTGAATTATATTTACAATGTTATACTTAAAATCATCAATTTCATTTTAATCGACTTAAAATTATTTTCTTTTTTTATCTGTTATTTACATGAAGGATTGGACCCGCAAAGGTGGTTGGAAAGTTACTGGTTCTAGAATGGCATCATTTCCAGGTGATAAAGATTTTCCAAACTACAAAGATAAAAAACCAAATGAATATGCTACTTTTGGATTTGAAAATTCACCTATATAAATGTATATATAAACCTTGATTACATTATATTTAAACAATATTTTAGGCAGTTTTATAATTAATAAATGTTATTTAATTCTAAACATATTGATTGAGATTTTATTCCATTTTAGACAGTCTTTTAAGAATATTTAATTAATAGATTTATTTAATTTATTTAATCTATATCTATATAAGTAATAGAAATTTTTTTTAAATAAAAATATAAATCTATAATTTCAATTCTTATTTGTAGTATTGTTATTGTTATGCATCATTATGACATTTGGATATTATACAGTATTTTTAACAACTTATTAATTACAATACATGTATTTTTGTATTTTATATTAAGTGTTTTCTTTTATTATATTAATATTAAGCACCAACAACTTGTAAAAAAATTTTATATTAAAATAAAATTCATGGAAAAATAACTATAATTTTTAAAAAGGCAGGTTTTTTAAATAAAAAATTAATAACTTTTATTAAAATACTACTAGTTATTATTTTTTAAGCTCAAACTAGTTTAATCAAATAAAAAATATAACCAAATATTTTATATTAAATTGCTTAAAAATATTTGTTAAATCTTTCATAAATTTCATTTAAAAAGAAATTAAATCATAATATCTTTTCATTCTTTAAAAGCAAAAGTATTTATAGAATATATAATATCATTATAAATAAAATTATTTTTTAATTAATTTATAAATATATTTACATATTTAATTTTTGTATGTTTATGCACTTATATTTTTATTTACCTATATATACCTATATTATTATATTATATTTGATAGATGCTCAAATAAATAAAGTAATACTTAGTATATTGACAATTATCACTAATTTTGTGACAAATAATTTAGATACAAATGAATTTTAAATTATGATATACTGATAAACAATAAAAAAAAGTACACACGCGTGTATATATATATGGTTTTTTTATCAAATATTTGATCATTATATATCATATATTTGATATTATATATTATATTTTGATAATTTTTGTAAAATTCTTCTTCATTTACTTTAGAATTATTATTATTTTTTTACTTAAAAGTTTAATTTTAATCATTTAGAATATTCGATTAAATAAAATTATAAAATTCTTTTTCATGATTTATCCGATTATTTTATTTTATCAAATTATTATAGCTTTAAATATTAAATATAATATAAAATTACATTGCTACTTATAATTTCTAGTAGTCTAAAAGATATTACTAGACTTTAATTCTTTTATTGAAATTTAAACACTGCTTGATTTTTTTTAAACATATAGATAATAAGATATTATTTTTACGTTTTATTTTATGTATAAATTTTTTTTATAAGATTTAATTCGACTATTCCATAAACAGAATATGTTGTATTTATGAATATTAAAAAATAAAATAATGAATTAAAACATACTGATAAATGATAGAAATATAGTATTCTTCTATTTCCACTTTTGAATATATTCTAACACAAATAAAAAATTATAAGGACAGAATTTAGAGACTTGTTTAATTACGTTAATGAACGCTCGTACATTTATTCATTTATAGTAGTCATTAATCGCGAAGGTTCCTGAATCCCGGAAAGTTTTCAAATCCTGGCATTGCAGTCAAGAATGTATTATAATATATATAATACATTCATAATATCGAATATATTATAGTTTTAGTTTGAGGCACCAGATTTCATATTTACTTTGAATAGCACAAAATGCGTCCCCATGTTATTCTATAATTTAATACAAGAATAACTGAATTCTATTTTAACGCCAGCACTGAATTATATTAGTTAATAAGTAGTTATTGTTTAGATAGTTGACGTTAGTTAGAGCTTATACTATTTCGGGGGTGGCGTTTATCGAATTCAAAATACAATCTAGAACGAAATTATTGTATCTAACATATTTCGTATAAATACAATAAATATAACCGGTGGAACGCACCGATCTTAACATTGTCATTCAATATACTTAATACTTAATATTGAAAATGAAGGGGAAAAAAACACTTGGAGTTTTTATCTTATTCAATGAGTTTCCTTGCCCAACGGAAGATGGCACAACTTCTCTTTTCGCGCGACTACTGGACCACTGCAGTTATTGATTCAATTGAAAAGTTATTTAATTATTGTATCTAAATTTTATTATCTAATAATTTATATTTTACAAAAAATTATAATTTGATTTATTGACAAAAATTTCATACTAATTAATTTTAACTATATCTTATAGTATATAATTAAATTTCTTATGCAGAATGACTTTAAATCACTTATTATTACATAAAATATTGTAGGTTATACATGAGTTAAAAATGGGAATATCATAAAATTCAAATTTATAAATATATCGAATGATTTAATAAAATGGCTGAAATACCATTAAGTTTAGCTGAAAAAACATTTATTCTTCATGGTGTAGATGTAAGTAAAATTATTTTAGTAATTATCAGAACAATTTCTAAATTCAATTTTTTATAAAAAGTAAAAAATTTAGTCAAAATAATGTTTTAAATAATTCGTAACATTGCAATTTTTTTTGTATTACAGGCAGATTTTAGAAATGATGGTAGAAGTCGCACAAACTACCGATATATGGAATTAGAAACAAAACTAATGGATCAAGTTCATGGATCAGCTAGATTAAGAGTAGGAAATACCGATATTCTTGTTGGGGTTAAAGTTGAAATTGATACACCATATCCTGACAGCCCTTATGAAGGAAAATTGGAATTTTTTGTTGATTGGTAAATAAATTTATAATTTTATAAAATAATTATTTAGTAAATTCATTAAAAATATTTGAAGCAATCGATTATTTTAAACTTTTTTAATTAATAAATAAGGTAGTTTATTTAAATCACTAATCATTTTAATGAATTAGATAATTATAAAAAATAAAAACGTTCTATTTCTAATTTGATTACATATTTTAAATTGATTTAATAACAAATTCTATTTTCTATTATATATATATATAATACTATTATTGCTCTCTTGAATACGAAAGAAAAATAAAAATAAACTAATATTAAATAATTATAGTAGCCTTAATATTTCGTTTTTAAATTACTTATATAGTTCAGCAAATGCCACACCAAGCTTTGAAGGAAGAGGTGGAGAAAATTTAGCCAATGAAATCAGTCATGTTCTTACATTAGCTTATCAATCTTCCGATGCTATAGATTTAACACAACTATCTATACTACCTCATAAAAAGTGTTGGAAATTATTTGTAGATATATTAGTAAGTTAACATTCTATTATAAAATATTTTAGAATTTATACATAAAAAATTAAAAATTAATAAATATTAAAAATACAATTTTACTTAGATTCTTGAATGTGGTGGCAATTTATTTGATGCAGTAGCTATAGCAGTAAAAGCAGCATTATACAGTGTAGAAATTCCAAAAGTAAAGGGTGCTACTTTAGATGGTGGTGAGGCTGATATTATTTTATCAGATGATACTTATGAAAGTGTAAAATTGGATACAACTAATTTTCCAATTCTTGTATCACTATATAAAGTATATATACATATATATTTATTTATTTATTCTTTTATTAAAAATAAACACATAATGGTATGAATAACACAAATAATATTATAGATAGGAGACAACTGTGTTGTTGATCCATCCTCTGAAGAAGAAATGTGTAGCAGTGCAAGCATTGTTATTTCTGTTATGCCAACTGGAAGAATATCATCTATTGTTAAAATGGGATATGGAAGTTTGCAGCCTACAACGTTAATTAAAACGTTAGAGGTAAAAGATTTCTTATATTACATAAAATTACTTTTATTAATATTAAAATTTATAAATATATTTTACATAATTGTAGATGGGAACAAAAGTAGGCATTGAATTAAATAAAGAAATTGTATCAGCCTTGAAACGTGAAGATGAGCTTGGACCTAATCGAGAAATTGTTGGATTTCTTAAATAATATAATGAAATTTTAGATTTTTAGATTTTTTTATATAAAATATTTAAAGCATAAAAATTTTTTTATTGAGGTTTTAAAAATTATTTAATATTTTGTTTCAATTTTAATAATCTGTTTTCATTTTGCAGTTATAATACTTTATTTTATTATTCTGTAAGTTCTTCAATTACAATTTATTATAAAAACTACTTTTTCATCTTAAATATTTTTAATAATTGTATCTACAATGATTGCTAGTACAAATATTTTCTTTGTAAATAAAATATCCACAAAATAAAAATTTATTAATGAACTTTTTAAAGTTGTTATATGAAAATACTAAACAATTTAATAGTTAAATTTTTTGAATATTAAATAACGATAATTTTTTATTATAACATAATAAACAATTTTAACAAATTAGTTAATTTCTTTTTTCTTTTACATGTTACTAAAAAAAAAGTTTTTTTATCCAAAATAATATAATGTTACTAATAATCTTATTGATAATTTTTATTAAAGTATATAACAAATCTTGAATTAATAGAATCTATATTTGTACATAAAAATAAATATTAATTATAAATTCTGCACTATATTACATTTATTTATATATTTCAAGAAATTCAATTGAATACTTCTAATGCTTTTAAAATAATTTTAGAAGCTCTCAAATGAAACCTTTAAAGTAGCTAAATATAGTTTATTGGTTATTGTTTCATTAATTAGTCAATATTGTCCAATATTAATATTAATAGTAAAAATCAATAAAAAATTAATTAAAACAAAGTACAATATATCTAACATGGTAGATAAGTGTAAATTTAATGAATTGTTCAAAAATTATAAATTGTTTAATTAGATTGATGTTAATAACAATTTTTTAAAGATACTATTAATTACCAGAATTTTATTAAAATTCATTAATTTAAAGAATTGACTAAAACATAAAATGATTGATAATTTGCATTATGCAGAAAGAATTTTTTTAAATCTTTTTTTAAATAACTTAAATTTATTAGAGTGTAATAATAATACAAAATTTTTAGTTTATTAGGAATTATAATATATATTTTGGTTCGTCTGAACGATGATCAATACCCAATTTATCCAAAGAAATTATGCCATAACTTAATAAATTTATTTATAAATTAAATTACTATATTACTAAATATTTATATATACTTATATACTATTACGTGCAGAGCAAGAAAATCTGCTTTAAAATTATTAACCGCGAGTTTTGATGTATTTGTTTAAATTTGGATATTTTTAATATATTTTTCTTATTTAAATTAATAAAATATAAAGTTGTAAGAAAGTTAAAATGAATAATTTTTAACTCCTAATTCTAACAGTACAAATTCCTGTATTTAAAAAAGAGAGAAAATATCTTCATTCTCGTTATTTAATAAAATAGACAAAAAATTACTGACTTTAATGCCAATGCCATTTATAGTAAGAATTTATGTAAATATTAAGTGATTTTCATATAAAATTCACGAAGACTTTTACTTAAACTAGTTAATAAATTGAATTGATAAAACAATAAATTCTGGTATTATGTGATTTTTATTCTAATAAATAGTAGAATGTACATATATTTATTAAATAAATTATTTAAGGTAAATCTCATAAAATAAAACAAAATCCAAATCTAGGAAATACATATATAAATAACACATGAATAATTTCAATGACAAAAACAACTTACATAACATATAGATATATTTCAAAATAATTAAAGATAAAGTTAAGAAAAAAACGCTGTTGTCGATCGAAAATATTATTTATAAAAATGATAATATTTAGTCAGTGTTTATTAATTAGAAAAAATTTGTATTTTTTCTACAAATTGATCACAATTTATACCATGAAAAATAATCTTCATTAAATGATAATTTTATAAAATTGTATAATGTTGAATCTTTACGAAAATTTGAAAACACATAATTTATTTTACATGGAACAAAATTAATCTTTCTAATTTGGATTCAACAGTCTTTTAAAAATAAATAAATTTTCTAATATCAAAATATTATACATCTTCGTAAGCAAATAAAGTGACCTGTTTCTTTCTATTCAAAGTCAAATATACGCATCTGAATAGTAAATTTCTTTGGTGTCTTATCCCATGTGTATTTATTTCATTTTAACGACTATATAAATAAATGTTTCTTGTACGTAAAAGGATAAATCTAAACAAAGATAAAAACATTAAAAATTTTTATATTATAAACCTAATGATTATGAAATGTTGAAATAATTAAAAAAACGTTTATACTGTATTTTTACATTATTGATATAACAAAAAAATTTATTTATTTCAGATTATTATTTATTAGTATATTATTCTTAATATTTTGTACACAAGCGATTATCGATTTAAAAAACAGATCAAGTCGTTAAAAAATTTGAAGCCACGTAGTTTAATATATTGTACATATAATATAATATATATATGTGTAATATTTTTAAAAACTCTGTATTAAGAAATATTAAATTATACTTAGATTATAAATATAAAAATAGCTATATTAGTGAAAATATAACAATATACATACAAAAAAGTAAAAATTATTTATATTATCTTTTATATATTACAATAGTATTACGTCATCATTACTCACAGAATTTTTTTATAAATATAAATTATTAATCTATAAAACATCTGTAATATATTTTATTAAACATTTTTATAATAATAAAAAAGAAATAACGAAATCTTATTTTAAAATGAAAAATATACGTTATGTTTAATAATTTAATTTATATATGACAAATATATAAAAATGTAAAAATAAAGCATTTTACACGTATAATAATTTTTACGTATACTTTAAAATATGATACGGAAAGATTTAAAAAATATAAGTTTAATCTAAATGAAATACAAGAACAAAAATTCAAATACTTTTTTTTCATGTCTTAAAAACTAATGATTTGATAGTCTGAGAATAAATACAAACTGATGCTAACTATATATATATATATATATATATATATATAGCTCCATATGAATCGTAAATTATATCACAAGTCGATTAGAGAGTTTTTAATTTTATCAAATTTTTAAATGAAGCTTCTACTATTATCAATAGTTAAAATTTAGGATTGATAATAATTGCCCTTAATAATATTACACTAAAAATTTATCTAAGATCAGTGACAAAAGAAATAAATTGTATAGCAAAGAGAAAGTTTATTAAGATATGCTTAAACATTACATACATTACAAAGAGATGATGTTATAGAGTATAGCTATCGGTTAAACTATAAAAATTACTAAATCAATTTTATTTAGTTATTTTGGTGGAAAGGATGATGTTTATTCTACTTGTACTCGGGTTAAAATTAGAGATAGAAAAAAAGAGAACCATATACAAAGTAATTCTAAGTTGGTTAAAAAAATCTCAAGATTTAGGATGTTCTATTATTAATTTAAATTAGTGAAAATTTAGAAAATTGTAAAAATAAGTTAAATAATGCTTGAGTGAACGAGCAATGATTAAATTAGAAAAAAAAACAGAAAAATTTTTTAGTAGAAATTTAGTAAAATATTAAAGTATAATAAAAAAATCATTGATTGATGAATTCCTAAACAATTGTTTTATTAAATAAGGTTTTGAATTATACATAATATATATTATATCATTTCTAATATATATTTTAAGTACTTTAATAAATAGTAAAAAAGAAATGTTAATGCAATTTCTGAAATAAAAAATTGACTTCAAAAAATGCTTCGGTCTAGTTGTTATTTAATTTGTAATAGTTTGATAAATCATCTTTTACAAATAATAAAAATCATGATAAAAAGTGTAAAATAAATGATTAAACAATAATAATAATTTACAAAAAAATAAAAATATTCGATCAAGAATATTATTGAAAAAATTACAATTAATTTACATCACCATTATTATTAGCCTTCATCATTTTTTCACGTGAATTTATAATTCAATTCATGTGAATTCGTTCTAACTAAATTAGTTCTTATTACAGATGAAAAACTGACAACAAATTATGATAAAATTTGCAGTTTATAGAGATTAGTAAATTACTTTACATTCAGATATATAAATAGAAAAATATTTATATTAATTTGACATAAATTTCATAGTATTATATCAATTTATTAATAAAAAAAAATTTTAATTTATAAATTACATTTACTAGATTTATTTATACATTTTTAAATATAGTACATTTTTTATTTAATTTAAATTATACTAAGATTTTTTAGCAAATTTTGAAGTTAAATGTACTAAAAGTAGCTACAATAAATTAAAAAAAGATAAATAAGCAAAATTTTTTTAATCTTGGTTATGAATTGAATAAATGGTTTGTAATTTAATAAAACAATGTAAATTTAAAATAATCAAAACTATAAGATATATTCAATTGAATTCTTTCTAAAGAGGAAATGAATCATTAATTATAAAACTCCTGACAAGTTAAATAAAAATAACTCAATAAAATTGAAAATATTAAAAATTATGGAAAAAAATTCTCTATTAAAATATTCGTTAAATTGCATAATTGAAACCATGTGTTAAGTCAACTATATACCAACTCAGCCTTTTATAATTAAATTTAGTTCTCGTTAAATGAAAGTTATACAAATTTTTTAATTACAAAAATTTTTTATATTTTATATATATTTATTTATAAAAGTTAATATTTTAAACGAATACATTTAAAATACGGAATTTTTTAATCTTAACGAAATTAAATATAAATTACAAATCATTATCACGTGACAATAAATATAGATTTTCTAAATTTTATTATGAATAAATAAGTCTATAATAAATAATTAAAAAAACATTAGAAATTAAGTGTGAAAGAATAAATTTATAAGTCAACTAATAAATTGAATTTAATAAAAGTGATTCATATTAAACTCATTGGTCAAATAAATAACGAAAGTAATCTTTAAAAATAAATACACATGTAAAATAATAAATATTATTTATTATTATTTATTATTATATTTACATATAAAATAAAGTTATTTACTTTCTAAATAATTTGTTTTTAAATAAATTTCTTTCTAAATAAATTTTGTTGTTAATCTCTACTGTATTGATTATTTTGCACAAGAAATTTTAAATATTTCGCTTCTAAAGATATTTTTATATTTTCATAGATGGATATTGTATAAATTCAATTGTTTGGAATAGATATTTACTTTTCTTTTATTTTGTTTGTGCATGTAACTATTAATTTACTCTTAAGAATTTATTGTTAAATTATTTCGCTTATATATATATATATATATATATATATATAATTTATATATATTTATATATTTATGTGTGTGCATTATCAGGATGTAAAATTAAATGTTGGTGATAAAAGAAAATATAAATGCATAAAACTTGTTGTACATAGTTATGGTACGGATAATTCAAAGATCATATTGAATATGAATCCTTTTCCGAAATAACTGTTTATTAGTCACAATTAATAGCTTCAATCCTTCGAATATATAAACTTATTATTCATGATTAATTTCTTGAATATTTTTAATTATGTGAGAATTTGTAATGAATTATTTGCCTAAGCATATTTTCTGTATAAACCCATATATTCAGTAATAATTGAAATATATTGTTATATTTAAATTGGCTACTTATTAAAATGTATCAAATTTCTGCATTGATTCTTTAGTTTTGCTGAAAATTGATAATACCTACAGGGTCATAAGTAACATGTATCTTACATTGCACAGTATGAAACGTCCTAGTCGCGTAGGAAACCCAATATTGCAGGGGGAGGACGGGATCTGGATTGGACTAAGTTGCGAGTGTTCTGTATAAGAAATGGGAAGTGCTAGTGTCTATCGTAATAGGCTAATGTTCAATTGATCTGATCGAATTTTAAGTCGTTGCAGTAGTATATCATCTAAGTTGAAAAAAAAACTTTTAAACAATATAACAGTGATTTTTTATTAATTTATCAACTATATCCATATTCAATGGAGACGGAATCACTGGAACTTGAAGATGGAGAAGTCGTTGACGATGAGGTAAAGCTTTTATTTGACAGAAAATTAACATAACCTTATTTGTTCATTTAATTAGTCCTCATTTAATTAGTCGTGTTTAAAATTTACAAAGGATTAAAATTAAGCTTGATTTATATATATATTTTTTATTTAAATGTATTTTTATTATATTATAATTATTATATTTTCAAGAAATTTTTCATATAAAAAATTAAGATGACTTAAAAAATTTAATAAATGTTTATGAGCGTGTGCGTGTGTGTGTGTATTGTAATTTAAAACTAAAAATTTTCGTATATTTTTTATGTAAGGTGTTTAGAATATTTCAAAGATAATTAGCTATGTAAAAAATTGAATGCATAATTTATTATGATAAAGTGTAAATTATAATAACATATTTTTTAATGAATAATTATTATAACTAAAATAATTCTTTGAATTATACAAAAAGTTTTAAAAAGCCTAAATTTATTCCTCTAGTTTTAGATTTATATGTTTGAACAGTTTAATAATATTTTAAATATATAGATTTTATTATTTTTTATTTTAGCCAATTGATGCCTTTGAAACATATAATATTTTACAAAGACCTCATAGTCACGTTCCTTCTGTACCAGAGCAATCTGCAAAACTAAAATATAGTGATGAATCTGATGTATCTGATATTTCAGATGTTTCTGAAAGTGATTCAGATTCTGATACAGGTCATTGTCGAGCAAAAAGACCTAAAATTAAGATAAAGCGGTGCAAAATATTTGGTCAACATTCTAGGTCTAGCAATGATAAATATAAAGTTTGGTGTACACAGGTACAAGAGGAATCATTAACAGAAGATTTAGTTTCCTGTGGAGTTACAAAGAGTTTATATCATAATCGTAATGTTGAAAGTTATGATTACACTCTGGGATATTCACTTGGTAGTAAAAAAAATCAAGATAACAATACTTCTGATGAAGATCAGGAAATAGAAACAAGACTGACAAATAAACGAACATTTAAGGATAGACGTAATGCTAAATTAAGATTGGGTAAAAGAAGAAAAAGTCGTGAAGATGAAGATGATCCAAAAGGATCGTCTAAAATAATACCAGACTTGATTGTGACTCCAGAATCAACTAATGAAGAAGTAGCATCTGATATTGCAGATAAATTATGTGAAAAAAAAAATGACCTTATAAGTAAGTATATATATATATATATATATTAATTTACATTAATAATATATATTATAAACTCTTTAATATTAAAATTAATTAAAATTATTTTCAAATAACTTACAGAAAGGGTAGTTGAAATTTTAGGAAAAGAACAAGCAATTGAATTTTTTCAAAGAACAAAGAAAATAGAAGAAGACGGCGGTATGTTGATAATGAATGGTTCCAGAAGAAGAACTGCTGGCGGAATTTACCTTTATCTTGTTAAAAATGACGATGACATTCCACAGCTTAAAATTCGAGAAATTTTTTACCAAGATAAAAGAGATAATTCGGAAAAGAAAAAAATGATAGAGGCATCGCATAGAAAACAAAAAACACAAAAACTTATGAAACTCTTAGAAAGTATGTAAATTATATAATACTAAAAAAATAAAATGCGCTCAAAATGTAATTTTTCAAATTCAAATTTAAATTTTCAGATGGTTCAGACAAAGATTTACCGGCCTTACTGACACGTGCAGAACTTTCAACAAGACAAATAGCAGAAGAAGCGCGATTGAGACGGGGTGAAGGAATGGATCGAATTCCTATTGATTCGGAACGTACAGTTTCAAACCCACCACCAAGTCCTGTAACAGATGATCCTGATCACTCTGAGCCATCTAATTCAGTTTGCTTAAGGCATATTCAAGATTATGGAGATGATTTTCTTGACATTGGAGTGGAAGTGGACATGGAAGTTTTTTAAGTCAATTATCTTAATTCATATTCTGTATTTTTTAATGAATTTAAAGACGCGTAATTAATGAAATATTAATAATTTAATATTTTCGTTACGTAAAATTTGTTCAATTTAAATTAATATTAACTTCGATTCCTTTCCATAATGTTTCTTAAATACATATATAACTCAAAGTTCATATACGATTGTAAATATGTGCGTGCTGATTGTCGAAACTCGCTCGCTCATTTTGTACAGATCTTTACAAATATTTATGTACAATTTAATAACAGGGAATTTCTTAAAATTTAAAATCAATAGCCATATTGAAACAATAACTAAGGTAAAGGTTGATCTTATAAAACTATGTACCTTGATTAAATAATTGTATATTATTACATTATCTAAAATCGATTTTATACTTTAAATAGATTTTATAGAAACCTTGTCACTTTAAAAAATTAGTATTAACAATTAATAATACAAACGCGATTTAGAAAAATTTTTATAGAAAATTAGCTAAATTTAGCAATATAGTACGTTTAAAAATTTTTACTAGCAAGTAAATTGCTAACATTTTTTGAAAAAAGTAAATTATTTTACAAAAACTTACTAAAAAAATTATAAAAAAAGGAGTATATAATGCACATAGTTTACATTTATATTAGGCATTTAATGTTGATAGCAGCGTTTTTCTACAATGTATGTCTATTGTATAACTACATTGCATTACAACAATTTATATTTAAGTGCGTATGCATGTAATGTATATAGTACTATCTTATTTGAGTGAAGAACGAGCTGATTTGAATTCTATATAACAAAGTGGTAAAAATAACTTGTGACAGAGACAAGCATCGTTAAAGTTTAAAAATTATAAAATAAAATGAAGTCATAATTTTTGAAGTCTTACTTCAAATATTTCTTTTCTCTTTTCATTAATAAGATTTATTTTTACATTTAAAAAGACTGTACAAAAATATTATTATTTACAAGAAAAAAATACTAAGCCATTTTTTCTATCAACGAGAGCAAATATTTACACCGTTCCTTGACCTAGAAAAAATAAATAAATTATATTTAAAATATATAAATCAAATATGCATACAAATTTAAGAATTATGTTTACTTGGTCAACAGTTCGATTTTTCAATACTAAGCTAACTGCGAGAAAAGTTTTTTCAGAATAGTCTTTTTGAACATTTTCTAAAAGTATCTTATCATCTTGCATTGTCCATGGTGTATCTACTAATAATGATTTTTCTGTTTCTAAATTTATACTACTATCAGAATCAGAAGAAACATCCAATTTATCTACACTTATAGAAGATGTATTGATTTTTTCTGGACTGGTCATCGTATCGTCTTCGTGACTATCGGTACTTATTTCTCCGAATTTAGTTCCAACTAAAAATAATAAAAACTTATTAACAAATTTTATATAATTAAATTTAAACACATTAAAATATTATTTAAATTTTATAATGTATTATAAATTATGAAAAATTATTAAAAAACGAACATCTTTTGGTGTTACTCACATGTATCTAATTCTATGTAGTCTTCATTAACATTGCTCACACCACCTTCTTCAAATTCTATGTGATCCCTATTTATACTAAATTCATTTTGATCATCATCAATTCTTTGTTCAGATTTAATGTGTCTTTTCTCAGTTCTCTTCTCTCGTTTAGATTTTACAGAGGTTGATTGTACTTTGGCTAATTTTTTATGATCTGCTGATTTGGGTGGTGACTTTATACCTTTTTTTGATTTTGATGTTGATTTATCACTGTCCTCATTATCCTTTGTAGGAGAGCCTTTTGATGAGCAAGGTTTTAAACTGGATTCTTCGGATGTAGAGTCCCGTTTAGAAGATTTTCGACGTTTTCTTGTAGGTGGGCACGGAATAAATCTTTCAGTAGTCTTTAAAGACACTCGCGAAATATTTTCTAACTTCTCATCGTCAGCACCAGGAAATGTTATTTTGGCAGGCCTTAAACCTTCGGAAGTTTGTAAATAAATTCTTCCATTTAGAAACTGAAATAGTAATTATTATTAATAATAAATGAACTATAATTATTCATAAAATGAACTTATTTTTAACGGAATCCCTTAATTAATAAATATTTAATATTAAAAGAATTTTATCTGAAATATTTTTAAAAGAACACAGTTCAATTTTTTATCTTATACTTATTGATTTTGAAGAATGAATAAATAAGCTTAAGTGCAAAATAAAATCATAATTTTATTTTTATACATAGTACTTTTTAAACTGTAATTTTTATATTAAATATATTCTTCTGAATTTATAATAAATCATTAAAGATTCTAAGTTATTATAATTATCATTATTATTATTGAATAATTTAACACAAAAAATAACAAATATATTTGCACATATGTATACCCTTGTTCCACATGACGCACAATGTTCATTTATTCCTTTTAATTTTGAATCGTCGACTAGACTATGACAATCACATTTACAACTGTCTCCTCCGTACGGATCTTCCTGTGGTGTAGATACGGGTAATTCAATGTTTTCATATAATTCCGGAGCATCTGTATCATACGTCTTATTTTTATCATGTGGTCCAACTGGACATGATAAGTTCTCAAACATGTGCGCAGCAAATAAACTAGTAAAAAAAATTGATTATATTAAAACTTTTTAGTTATTGTCAAAGCCTTTTCAATGATTCATTTTGTAATTGTATTTATAATGTATATTAAAATATTGACACAATATAATATATTATAACTTTATATAAACAAATGAAAGTTCGCAGATTTGTTAATAACAATTTTCTTAATTATTTAAAATTATGTTAAATTTTTAAACTTTTATTATAAAATTGAAAAATTATTTTATTATCTTTATTATAGTATCATTTATAATTAAATAACGTGATTAGAAAAAAATATAAAGTACCTGTCAGGAGGTTTACCCGTGGGTAAAACTTGCAAAAACATATCCATGATTAAAGGATGACCCTTGAGAGCTGTACTCATAATATTTTGTGCAATTTCGACAGTTACGTAAGGGTCTGAAGCCATTTGCGTCATCGCCTGCATTACCTTCGCAATACGAGAAGGTTGTTTTACAAAATACATTTGGGTTACATTAACGAATTCTTTCATTTTTAACATCATCGTATGATCGACGGATTTATCGATAAGAGCAGCCTGATGAGATGTTAAAAATAATAGAAAATCTGAGCATAGATCTGGGTATTCACATAATTTTGCACGAACTTTATTATAGAGATCGACCGCAAGTGTATCTTTATCTACTTCCCTTTTTTCATTTGTTTGATTATTTTTGCAATCTAAAGAAGATAATGTTTCATTTATAAAGTAATCATCATTATTGGATTGACTCGGGTTTTCTAATTTTTCACTGTAATCTGAAAAAATTTTTAGTACAGTCTTAAATAATTCTGGATCTTTTGATTCTAATTTGACGTGTATCTTTTGAAGAAATGAAGCAGCAAATTCTACAAAATAAATATATTAACAAACAAATTATTTTCTTAATTTATAATTGTATTATTTACTTACTTGTAGCTCTTTCATCTTCATTTATATTATTTTCAACTTCTAACAATCTTTTTAGATTTTCTAATTCTCTAGCTTGTTTAGTTTTTTTTCGACTAGCTGTATTTTTTTTAATTGTTGTGCTTGCTAACATAAGCTCAGCTATTTCATCTTCGTTATCCTTCAATATAAAAAAGTCAATCATTATTTATTATGATTTTACAATATCTTCTAAGTATAAAAGAAAAAAAGAATAGCTAGAAAATTATAATTTATAATAAATTAAATGGATTTTAAGTTTTACTTTTTACTACCATATACGTTAAATATCAGTTAAAAACTTATAATATAAACTTAAAGTAAAATTAATTATAATATACATATTATAATTATATAATAAATTTTAAAATGATTATTAAATATATTTTTTCTAAAATGTAAAATGCTAATTAACAATCAAGTATTACCCCTTTTGTAAAAGAACATGCATCGTCATCGTTCTTATCAAAGCCATACTCTTTACTTTCATTAATGTTACTGTTAGATGTCGAAGCTTTGGGGGCTAAATGTTGAGCCAGTAACTTCATATTCTGTGCACTTTTAATTTTCGCTAAGCGCGGTGTAGTCATCCTTAATCGAGTCGGCCGTGATTCATCTTCATCCGTTTCACATGTTCTTAAGCTCTCGGCGGACTCGACATCGGATTCTGTTTCATTTGTTTTTGATTGCGCTACTTTGACCTTCGGATTACTAATCTTTGATAATATGTTGCTAGATTCAATTTTCTGAGGTGTAGTTAGTGAAGGCATGTGTCGAAACATATTAATAATTGGATTTCTTAAGTAATGACCTTTGTGTATTTCGTCAAAAGAAATAGGGACAAATTTATCATTATAGTCGATTACTTTATTTTTCTCAGTTTTTGGAAATATTAAATAATCTTCAATACTACCGTACTGTAACTGAAATAATGCTTTGCTTACATTACTGAATGAATAATTAGTTTATTGTTTTAACAAGGTTTTAAATTTATAACTTACAGTTTGTATAAAATCTTGCCAAACTAATGGCAAAAAATCTATTGGTTGCTCAATTGGTGATAATAGCTTATATTCAGTCAAAAGATAGTGTTCTATTTTTGGAGCAGATCCGGTAATAAAGTAATGCTGGAAAAAATATATTATTTTATTATTAAAAGTATTAAAAAATTAAAATTTAAAAAATAAAAAGTTTTGTTCAAATTAAAAATACTTATTTATGAAAATTAGGGTTGCCTAAAAAAATTCATCTCTAATATTATAATAAAAACTTTTCCTATTGAAGTACCTTGATTGCATTATTCTTTTTACTAGATTTACTTTTCTGTATATGAAATATTAACCCAGTTACACTTTTAGTTGGTACTAGGTATTTTTTTATTTCTTTCACCGCATCAGCAAATATATCACGCTCACTTTTATATTTTTTCGGTAATGCTTTAACATATGGTATAAATTGTTCTAATCCCAGAGAAATAAGACTATAAGTAAAATATTATTTAAGTTCAATTATACAATTATATTTAGATTTAATTTATATAATAAATTTAATTTAATTATATTACTTATCCTCTGATGGTAAATAGGGATGTTTACTGTGTATTTCAAGAGCACTTGGAAACATGTTTGGCAACAGTTGAGGATGCATCAATGCTTTACTATGAGCCATTAATTTAATTAATTCAGAATGAAACTTAGTTTTATATTTTTTTTTTGTATTGAAAGAAATTTTTTCTATTTCTTCTTCTGCTTTTAAAAAGTTCTGATATTCTTGTAAAAACTTTGGATCACTCAGTTTTAACTCCCAATCAAGAAGTAAACGAAAAGCATCAGAAAGATTCTGAGCTATGAATTTTGAATCTGATTTATCTCCTAGAGTACTAAACAGTAAATAAAATAATTATAATTTTTCAAGTATAAAATAAAAAATGGTGAAATGTTATCTCATAATAATTACCTTAAACTATATAAATTATTTTTACAAATTTTAGATTGTTGATTCCACTTAGGATGCTTATAAGTCATAAGATATTGTTGCACCATTAGTTGAACATGTTGAGAAATTTGAACAGATAATAAATAACGTTGATTAGGATTAATAAGTTCTGGAAGTTCTGGCTCAGCTAATACGGGTAATAAATCAACCATTGGATTTCCCTATAATAATACAAATTTATGAAATGAAATATATAAATGTTTAATATATTATGCATGTTTAAGTTGATATAAAATTTACTGGAGAAATATTTCCTACTGATATATTTGATGATTCAAGAGTTTTTCTTTTCTTTGGTATTTTTTGTTGTTGTTGTGCTTGCTGTTCTTGCTGTTGCTGTTTGGTATATTGATCTGCAAATTCATCTAGTTCAGCTATTAAAGTTTTTAATTCTTTTTTTGATATCTTCACTGCCTTATCTTCTCTTAATTCTTCTTTATCCACTAGATAATAATAATATAATGTTCTCAAACTTTTTATAAATAATTTTTACGCAATATTTATATTACTAATATTTATACATACATAAATCTGTTTCTTCATCCTCTAATATATTATATTCAGGATCTGCTTCAGGATCATCTTCAATATTTATTTCTTTTTGAAGGGGTTGAGTATACAATTCTTTCAAAAAATTAATGTATTCATCTTCTGGCTCCCAATCCCAATCATACATGTCAGTTGTAATATCTGGTGGAATAAATGCTTGTTCAATTTGTTCTAAAGGTGTTTCGCTAAGACAGAGTTTTGAACGTGTCCTATGTCCTATACTTTCTTCTTCCGTTGGTACATGTGGGATACTAAAAAATTATTGTATTACTAATTTATTATAAAAAGCTAATATAAATTTTTTTTTTAATTATTTAATAGAAATTAAGAAAACCAAATATTCTAACGTAATAAGACAATTTTTTAATTTAATTGTTGAAAAAAGATAAAATTATAATTCAAATTTTGTAATTATTTATTTGATTTAAATATTAAAGTAAACAATTCTATTTGTTGTTTTGATTTACGAACTTCAAATTTTTATTAATTTTATAATGAATCTCAAAATTCAGCTCACATTGACGGTATTTTAAAAATTCCTTCTTTATCATATTGAATATCTGGAAAATGTGATATTTCCAAAGAAGTAGATACATCACTTGGAGTTACTGGTGTAGATGGTTGAGAGTCCACATCACTTCCTAAAGAATTATCAACATCCTTATCATCATCACTTTGCTGATCTTGATCTGGATGATATTCTTCATCAGATGAATCTTCTGAAAATTCTTCTTCAATAAGTATTTGTACATCAGAAGTTGTATTTTTTGGAGGTATTATAGGCCAAGAAATATCAGGTTGCGTCATTGCTAATTCTCTGTTAGAAAAAAGAACAATTCATGGGGTCACAAATTGATTAAGAAAAGAAATATTAAAATCATACTTGGCTTTAGCTCTTGTTAATTTTGGTTCAAAAATAACATCATCTTCTCCTTTTGTAAGTCTTTTATGAACCATTGCCATAACATGTTCATTAGAAATTACATGTTTTAAAATATTTTTTACATTTGTTGCAGTCAAGTTTGTTTTAGATGCTTTTGCATCTAATTGCCTTTCAATTTCTTCTTCCATTTTGTTTAAAAAACATGTATCATCAATAATTTGTCTTCTTAATTTATTAGTATCATTAAACCTATCAACTTCTGAAACATCAATCTGTAGTCCAGTAGTATCTGAATCTGATGAAGCATCACTATCAACAGTATCCAAATCAAGATTGAAAGAAAAGGACAAGTTGCTTTCTCTCCTCATATTAGCCATTGTTTACAGTTTGGAAATCAGGATTTATCAGACAGTTTTTTCTGATAACAGATAAATAACAATTTTTATGTATATCATAAAAGTAACTTTTTAGTAGAAGAAAAACTTATTTTAATTAAAATTAAATTAAATTTATTTTTAATAAAACGAATTTAAGTTAAAGAATTGTTATTAAAAGGTTATAGTAAAAGGAAGGTTAGAATTGTGAAAACAAATGATTTACACGGAATTCTTTATTGAAAATTAGAATAATAAATTAAGAAATTTTTAAATACGTACTATTTTTGACTAATAAATATTTACAAATTCGTTACACCTATAATCTTCGTGTAAACATGGTTATGATTATATGATAACGACATTGTGGTAGATTAAGTGGCGGGATAGAGTGACAATACAAAGCATAATACCTCGTTCTGTGAATAGTATTTACTGAATAAAATATAAAAAAAACTTAAATTTGTTAAATAAATGTTATTTATATATTAGTTACGTTAATTTACATTTATGATTTTTAATATTATTTATAACCTTTATATTTACATTGTCAATTAGATTAAACGAACAGGTATTTATAAAAGTAAATTATAAACTGAATTAAGACTGAAAATTTTTTATTTAGTATACAAGCAACTACATTTAATTAAAAATTTTTACCTTATAACAATTAAAAAAAATAATAATACCAACAATCTTATTATTATTTATTTATACTTATTAAATAATATCGATTATAATATTCCTTTATTCAATAATATAATGTTTTAAGTATTTTTTAAAGTATTTCTATTAGTTCAATAAGAATATTTTATAGTTTTATAGTTTTTTTATATTTTATATAATTTTATAGTTCTTAAGTAATTTTAATTTTTAGTCAATTTTACTATTGCAATGTAATAAATTAATAAATTATTATGTTTAAAAATATGTAAATTTCATTAGTAGCAAAATTCTTGTAACAAATGCTATTTCTATAAAGGAAAATTAATCTATGTGACATAATTACTGAGATAATTTTTTCAAAGCTTTTTCTTGAATAATTTGTAAAATTTTTAAACAAACATAATAAGAATATATAAAATTGAATCAAAATTAATATATTTTTTTAAACTAACAATTTTTTAATCATTTTTTAAATAATAATATAGAATTTTTATATTTTAATAATTTAATTACAAAGATACTATATTCTATTCATAATTTATAATTGGTAATAATTTGAAGTATGAAGTTTAATACGTTTAGATAAATTTAAGCTACACCCTTGAAATAACTATTTTATTTAAAAGATTAAGAACATAATTTTATTAATATCAATCGATTACGTTAGCAATCTTAATGATAATTTTTAGTTTTCGAGATATATTATTTATATTGCATGTCACTCGAAGTATTTGAAATTTCAAGGTTACTCAACGCAAGTAAAATATATCAATATTGCAAATGTAAAGCTTTGCGGCTATGATCTAAACAGATCTTGTTGACTCTATGAAATTAAAGTGACACCAAGAAGCTGAATTTTCATTAGGATTTCAGGTTAGATGACTGAACAGGTAAGGAGGAACGAGTACGGAAATCAAAAATAGTGGATGAATCGCACATGTTCATAAAACAATTCACTTTGTTTGTTTCCTGCATAAAAATTCAAATTAAATAAGAAATTATAAAGTTTTTAATCTACTGTTTCGTTAATTTATTCTAATTTATACTCAAAGTTAATCAGTTATTTTTAATCAGCGTGAATAATTAATAAAATTCATTCGTAATGATATGTTATATATTTAAATTCATTATAAATACTTAATTATAAACATTAAAATTATAAATACTTCATTCATAGTTTGTTAAATAATTATCAAATTTGATCCTGATCAATTACTGTTTTTTAAAAAATAATTCAGTTAAAAATAAACAATTATTAAAAATTATTTCCTTATTTATTTGATAACTTAGAAATATTATTCAATATTTAATATTAAAAAATGTAATATCTACGTTACACAATTAAATTATAATTAAATTATATTAAATTATATATATAAAAATTGTTTTTTATTACTTAATCAAAACAATATGATAATTAGAATATGTGCAATAATTAGCATTATTTAATTATGAGTTTATTTAAACAGATATTTATTTAGATACTTATGTCAATTACTAATAATTTAACGTCTGTCAAAAAAAGAATCTTTTATTATTTCTTATAAACCTCTCAAATTTTAAAAGCTCCTTGTAAAGGTTCGATTATTTTTCCTTATATTTTTAGTGTTTATCAAATATTACCAATTAACATATTTAAATTCTCATAGATAATTTCACAAATATTATACTATTATAATATTATATATTATATTAAAAATATTCTAGGTATACTAAATATATTAAGAACTAAAAAGTTACTTATGTCTTATAGTAACGATCATTCTTAATATATGTTCGTAAGTATGTTTTATTTTGCTACATGTAAATATTAGAAAAACAAATAGTAATTTACTAAAAAATTCTTTAAATTTTGTTCTAGTAAAGAATTTTGTGGAAATATATATTTCGTGAAAAATTAATTATATTTTATGATTAATACATTACCTTATTTATGATACAGTTCTAAACTTATAACTTAAGTCGTAAATATGAAAATGAATTGAATGAAAAAAAAACTATTATCTATATCTAAGTACAAAAAACTTTGTATATAAAAATTTCGAAAATATCTGTAAAAGAAATTATGTATTGAATCTACGTTTTCATTAAAAATTCATTTCGGAATTTCAATAAATAAAAAAAAAATTTAAATGAATAATATATTAGAAAAAAGTATCTATTAAATTTTTAATTAAAAAATTGTTTTTAGCAACATTAAAGAGTTGAGTTTCAAAAACTTTATGAATAAATTTCAATATGGCTGCATAAGTTTAAATATTTTAACTTTCCTGGTAAATTATTTTAAATAGTAAACTTTACTAATGCATTATACTTTCCATCTTTTTGACAAAAATGATTATATTATTATTCATCATAATAGTTTAAATTACATTGTATGCAGACTATTATAACACTTTTTTTCAGATAAAATAGTTTTTCCAATATTTTTATAAATTATTATATTGTACATTATTTATGTAAGATATAGCTAGGCATACATACTTTTTAATATACATAATTAATATTGTGAGTATGATACATCAGGAAAACAAAGAATCAAAATAAATAAAATTGTTATCATAAAAGGGAAAAATCAAAACAAACACCGGAATTGTTTACCTGTAATTGTTAACAATTACAGGTAAATTTAATTTGAAGATTGAATTTAATTTAAATTGAAGAAAAAACAAATATTATCTAAAATTTTTTCTAGTGAAAAGAGATAATAAATTTATCTATCATTTTATTAATTTTTTATCCGCTATGAGAATCATTTTAGACGTATTTGTATGCACAAATACCAAATTTTTACTCAAATAATAATTTTAAAATTTTCACTTGTACGAAAAGCGACAAGACCAAAAAACCTTACAAGTTGTATATATTTTTAATTTAAATGTAATTAACAATAGATTTATATATATGATACGTTTATTAAAGTTTATATAAAAAAAAGTTTGTTAATAAAAAATTATAGTACAAGAAAAATTTGTCAAACATAAAATCTTGTTGCATGTAACAGCAAGTCGAAGGTTTATTAAAAAATTTTCCTTGAAATTTCAGTACTGTTAAATCTTCTTGCAAGATATCGTAACAATCTACTCAATAATTGAAATACAGTGATTTTAATTGGAAAAACATTGAATGAAGTTAATGATATTAGAATTCACAATTAAAAATTATAATTAAGCGTCATAATAATAATAATAATAATAATAATATAATAATAGTAATAATAATAATAGTAATAATAATAATAATAATAATAATAATAATAATAATAGTAATATAATAATAGTAATAATAATAATAATAATAAATTGCTTTTATACCGAAATATTATAACTATTGTCTAAAGATTCATAAGTAAAACAGATACGCATTTGCTTAAAGATGCTACGTAAGAGCCGCATTTGTTCCATAGATCATCTCGTAGATAAAAAAAAAAATATTTTTACTAAAGTACATTCACGTAAAAAATTGAAAATTAAGTTTTAAAATATTTTAAAAATATTATAAGCTTTTTTTAGATAATTTAAGTAAGATAATAATAATTAAAATTTTTCTAAATTAATAATTAAATACGTAATTTATGAAATTAGAAAAGACGTAGTTAAACATAGTTCATAAAACATTAGAAAGGACATAGTTCAGAATGTCTATATAATATCTTTTCAATAAAATATTAAAAAAACAATTTATTGAATATTGTTTTGACATTAAGAACATTAGAACATTTTATTAATAAGTACTATAATGTATTTATTTTAAGTAAATTTAAATGAAAATTTTCCAATTTTAACATAATAAACAATATTAATTACAATTATAATATTAATTTTTCGTTATAAAAATTTTATGTATGTAAATATTTATAGATTATCTATAAAATATAATATAAAAATTATTTCTGTATTTTTATTAATTTATATTATTACTAAATTAGAATTTTAGTTTAATAAAACACAATTAAAATATACTTTACAAAACCATCATACTTTTAAATGATTTATATTTATCTATTTTTAATTAGTATCTATTTGGTAAATTTGATAAAAATTATGTTTTTGATACTGTTCAAATATTGTTTAGAAAGTTTTCTAGTAGCTGTGTCTTTATATACAAATAGTGTCCAATCATTAATTGGTTATGCTTAACAAATCTCTAACCTGTAATTAACAAACTAATAGCAATAAAAATAATAAAATAATAAATTATTAGCATTTTCTCTAAAGTGTTTAAATTGATAATTGTAATTAATACATTAGAACATTATATTATTGTCTATCTATTATTGTAATTTATTCAAAGTTAAAATCATAATTTTTAACGGATTAAAATTTGCGTTTTATAAGCATGTCTTTTAATTAATTAATGGTCAAATAAAACAATTATCTAAGATTTAAAAATATCACTATTGCATCGTGTTAAAATTATTTGAAAAGTTTTGATTACTTTAAAAGTAAAAATTATACAATTTATAATACTTTTAATCAATGTGATAGAATATGAAAATATATTGTCATGTAATTCTTTATGAATACATAATTTAGTTCTTTTCTTATGATACTATACATTATTTAAGAATATTTTATGTAGTTTTTGATATTATTAAAAATTCCATATTTTATTATTTTTTTATTTTTACGAAATAAAACTTCGATTTGACTTTAAAGAAAAACTCAATTATACAAAAGATAGATTACTGAGAATATAAAAGATATTCATCTTTTTACTTAATAATATGAAAAATAAATATAACAAAAACAAAAAGCATTAGATTCTGTAAATTAAAATTTTTTTTTCAATTTTAGAAAATTTTAAATTTAAATAAATAACTTTATTAATTTTAAATATAAATGCGAGTGATGGAAAAAGTTAATGTCGTACTATTACTTGTACTAAAAAATATTAATAGTTAATTAATGTTATATAAACTTTTTATATCATTATTATATCATTATTATCAGATAATAAGAATTAAATAATAGGACAAGAAAATAAAAAGAACTTAATAATAGTTTTTAATTCGTATTGTTGTGACTAAGGTTGATCTTACACGGAATGTTAACGCAATCGTTTTCCCCTTACACAATATAACTCCATGGTTAGTTACAAAAGCGGTATTTTATATATTGGCAGACTACAGCAAGAAAAGTTATTTAAAAAATCATTAGGTTTTGTCTCTGTCACGTAATTCAAGCCAATTATAATTGTCCGTTTCAATCGATGTTCGGTTTTCGGGCTATGTGACCAGTTACAATGCTGAGTGTCGAGTCACCGAAAAATTCGTTTTCCCAGAATAATGCTATTGTGCACACAATTATCTACAGCCAATAATAAGGCACAATCATAAGTTCAACTATAACACGCGTACACACCTTTTCCCCCTCGCGGATACATGGCCGCAAGTTATACATGGCTCTAATTAGCCGCCAATTGAACGATCGTGCGTACGACCTATTAAAGGGCCGTCGATACGCGATCCGCCGACACTCGTGACTTCAACGACGAGCAGGAACAACTAGAAGCATTCGTAGCCGTGAAACGTCACTTTTCTTCAAATAAAAATAGAATATCAAGAAATACTGCGAAAACCAAGATGAACGCGCGCGCAATTGTTTTAATCCTAGCAACGGTCGTTAGTTTCACATTCGCTCAAGATATATTACCTTTGCTACAAAACCGAAACATTGTGGATAGGGAAATCGGGTGCATTCTTCGCCGTAATCCTTGCGACGTTATTGGCAAGCAGATCAAAGGTAACTATCTTTTAGGCTTCTTTTTTTTATCCAATATTTTTATATTTTTTTTTGCTTATTTTGTACATCATTAATATGTAGATTGTATTTGACATGTAATAAAATTATATATTTTTACGAATGATTCAGCGTCGATTCAAATATTTATTTTCATTTGAATTTTGGGATTCATTTGAAAACCATTATCGTTTAATAAATAATAGAGATAAGTTTATAATTTTATTTTGACGTATTATTTATTGATCATCTATTATATGGAAAATTTTTAAAATATTCAAGAAAAATATCTTAAAGAATTTGAAGGTGAACAGTTGACTATAATTAACTTATTTGTGTTTTTGGTAAATGTATTAAATTCAGATTCAGAATAATAATTTTTATTCCGAAAAAAATATTATAAAATTTGAATTCAATTAATAATAAACTTTAAAAGTACTGCTGATAAATCTCACATATGATTATACTTTGAAAAGTCAAACAGTCAACGAATTGAAGTTTACATTGAATTTATGAGGCACTAATTTCCATTTTATTGTGATTTATAGCTACATTTGATGCTTGAGAATTGTTAAAACATAATTTATTTATTGGCTTGAACTTAAAATATTCTATATCTATAAGAGAATATAATTTTTCTTTTATTCTATTATTAAAAAATGTTCCACAATTAAATACTTTAATTGTATTGTCATTGCATAATAAATAATGATATTTTTTATTTTAAAATAATATAAAACAAAATAAAATAAGTATAGAAAAACACTATATTAATAAATAATTACTTATAATATTATACATCATATTTTATAGCTACAAAATTAAAGTAGCTTAGACTTTTTATTTTGGTAAATATGAATATAATTAATTTAAGTATTAATTTAAAGAATAAAATATTAATTATTTTAAAAACGTCATTTTTTAATAATAAAATAAAGTAACAAATTAAATATTTATTATATGAAAAAATTCTTTTGATATTTCAAATATATAAAACAAATTAAAATAGACATATTTATAATAATGGATTGTATTAAATAACTGTAAGGTATTTGTAAATAAAAATTTATATCTATGGTATATTAATATTTTTTAATTGAAGGAAAACCACTTGTTTAAGATCCTTCTTCAAGATTTATATTTTCTAAATTCATATAATAATTTTATATAATTCGTATTGAATATATATTTCTCAAATCTTATCTCCCTATTCGAAGATTATTATTTGTCTGTAATTGTAGACATTTCTCAATATCTATTAGTTTTTCTATTAATATTACAGTGTGTATACCGAAAAGAATTTAAGTGTTTATTACTATTTAAAGAAAGTATTTCCTAAAACATTTTGATAGTAAAGTTTAGTTCTTATCTTGTAATGACGTAACATTTCCTGATAAAGAAAAAATTTTTTCATCGGTAAAAACTTATTTGCTTAATCGTTGGTAGACTATTAACACCAAAAACTGAATTTTTTTTTACAAATCCTTTAACTATTTCTAATTGCACTTGTCCTTCACTTCTATTTATTACAATAAACACAATAAATAATTTATCATAAAATATTAATGAATTATATAAAATAATGCTAGATTTATACTTTGTATTAATAATTATTAGCAGAGGAGAGTTTTTTACATCATTATTATTCTTAAATTATTATAAACTTTTATCTAAACATTTACAAGACAACCTTTCAAGACTGACATTACTTTAAAATTAAATTTGTTTTATTTTATATAAATTAAAAAGTCATATACTAATAAAAATTATATTATTGTTTTAAATATAATTTATATTTTGCAGCTTTGCTACCTGAAGCTCTACATAATGGTTGTGCCCGTTGTTCACCTCAGCAGACACTGAACGCAAAGAAGCTCATGTCCTTTATGAATCAAAATTACCCAAACGAGTGGCTCGCGATCTTACAAATGTATGGAAAGCCAAAATCTGTTGTTTAGAAACTATCGTCAGATATCGACAACGTGACAACACATTGAGTTTGTAAATAATTCATGTATTAAATGAGAAGAAGTCTGACAGGAATTCCTTTTACACCGACATTGTTTCTATATAATCTAACGCCTTATCTTTATTTCCGTGCATGAATGCGTTCACGTGTGTCATTGTATGCTGTTTTATTTGAAGTTTTAGGCTTGTTACTGCTTATAGCTATTGACAATTAATGTATTTTGTTTAAATTCTAATTTTCATTTTTTTTTATCTTCGATACCAAATTTTGGATTTTGACTGATGCGAAACAGCGCGAATGTGTACTTAAAAAAGCGTTCGCTTTCGCTGAATATTAGATTTAACTGCTAAAAGCTTGTTTAGAATAGTCGTGTGATTCTTAAAGTATGTTTTGTATAAATAATTAATATAAATATTCATTAAACAGACTTTTACTTAATATCTGTTATAGTAAGAGTAATTAAAACTTATAATAATACTTGCTTCACGGCTTTTAATCGTATTGTACGATTTCATCGGCTATATCGAATGTTAGATTTCCTGACAATTTGTTGATTTTTGGTTGTCTGATAAGTATATTTAAAAAATTATTATTATATGTTTTACAAAAATTTTTTTCAACTGTTTTTTATGAAACAGTAAATCATGTAAAAATTCTGTTTATGAAACGAAATCAAGTCAGCTCTCAGTATTAGAATACCGAGCTTTTTTTATTAATTTTTTTAAATATATGGCGAAATTTGTCGACAACTAGATCTAGGACTAAAGAAGTAATCTTCTATAAAAATTAAGTGGATCTTATATTAACTGGATCCCAGATATTATTAATAATAAATAGAACATGTCATGAATAATTCATAATTATATACAACTGATTTAAAATTCGGTGATTCAATATTCGACTTATGAACATTATTTCAGCAAACTAACATCCAATTTAATTTATAATTAATTTTTAACATCTCGATTTATAATTAAAAAATTGTATAAAATATTTGGCGATTTTTTGTTATAAAATCAAACTTCGAACATCTTAATTTTAATAAATTACGTTGGTTAATCAAAATTAATGTCTTTTTATTGAATAAAGTATCAAAAACATATTTTCTACAACATATATATATATATATATATTTATTTATTTATTTATTTATTTTTATTAATATAAAATATAATTGCAGAATATATAAATATACACAATGTTAATTTTAAAAGTTTATATAAGAATGCTCATTATGTTTTTAACATGATACTTTTATAAAATAAAGTAATTTCAATTCTGTTTAATGATTAAGGGTTGCATTATGGCTTTTAGTTACAAATACTATGTTTTTATGATAGATGAAAATAACCCTATCGTTAAGTGTAATTAGAAAAATTTAAATAGATAAATATACCCGTGTGAGTATCGTTGTAAAATATTCTACTAAGCTGAAATATAAATTTAAATACGAGATTGATATGCTAATCCTGAAAATTCAAGTTTCGAATGTAAATTTCAAGTACTACACAGAATTTCACAAATCAAATGTGTCCTTGGTACGCTGGTAAATATATATCGGAAACTCGAAAACAGCCCAAGCAAGAAAGTATATAAGTGAGCCAGGTTAAGCTTTATTGGTTATTCTCACAATCTACTTTAAAATTTACAGGAAAAAATAACTTTAAAAATTCCAAAATGTTTTTTTATTTTATTGTATTACCATTTTAAAATAATACTAATTTTATTAAAAATATAAAAATAATTTGATTATAATAATATGAATTTATTTATTGTAATTAAGAATTTTTAATATTTATTTTAAAATGTGAAAGTAAAATAAATTAAATAGTAGGTGAATAAGCAAAGAATTTTTTCTGTACTTAACGTTCGATAGAGAAAAAAGGACTGTAAATATAATATTTCATAACTATATAAAGGCAATACAAAACAAATATTTAAATTAAGTATCATTTCGAATTTTTAAATAAAATAAAATTATTATTAAAATTGTTAAATATTCAAATTTAGCTGAATCGTGAAAAAATGCATAAATTTAGTATTCTTTAAGTATTGCTCTCCTCATTCGTCAAAAATATATTTTTTTATACGTAAAGTATATAATAATATAAAAGAATTTTTTAAATAAATTTTTTTAAATAAATAAATATTTTCAACTTTTTTAATATTTTAATTCATTTTTTTAATATCTAAAAAAATTTTGATTTAAACAGTAACTTATAATTGAATTAATAATAAATATTTTTAGAATATCAGTAATATTGTTTGAAAAAATTAATGCATTTATATAAAACATATTTTTTGACTTAATAGGGGAGATCAATTTTTTTAAGGCTATTTTAAGAACATTAATTTTTTACAACTAAGTACATGAGAACTTACTATTATTATAAATTTTAACAATCAAAAATTAAAATATACATTATTTATAAGTAAATATTAAAAAAATTAAGTTAGTTACACTTTTTTTAAATTAAAATAAAACGAAAATTATAAATTGTCTAAAACAATAAATGATTACCTTATTTATAATAAAATCATGTAATAATAATGAGACGTACTTTTTAAAATTAAGTAAAGCTAATAATTTAAAATGTTTATCTAAGTATGACGAAAATTTTGAGAAATACAAATGTATTATAAATATTTAATAATTTTGTAGTTTCAACTTTAATTTATATTTACAGTATATTATATAGAATAGAATTATCCTGTGAAGCATTACTAATAATTCTTAGAATAAATTAATATTTTTTATTGAAACACATTCAGCTTAGTTTTAACCAATGTTTTAATTACAATCGACAAACAATATCTATGTAAACGAATGTAGTTTGTTTTAACGAAATAACAATTATAATTCAAGTATTAATCATTTCTGTAAAATAAATATTATATATATATTATTTAAAAAACTTTTTTGAAATTTAAAAAAGTATATAGCTTTTATTAGAAAAATTACTCATTAAAAAAGGATAACATTTTGCTAAATTTTATTTTCTGTTTAAAAATATATTTTTTTTACTATCTATACCATAACAAAATTTCAATAAGTAGTTTGAGATAAAGTTTATCAAGTAAAGATTAATAAAATATTTTTTTACTTATATAAACTAAGATTTAGTTTGTAACAAATTTCGCAAATAATATTTTTTTTTCAAAGTATATGAGATACATGTTTTGAAGTGATCTTCAAAAACTCGTGTACGAGCCCATGAACATTTTAAAATAAAGCCTACGAAGGAAATAGTACAGAAACGAGTATATCTCTTCTTCCTTCAAATCGCTTTCTCCATTTACTCATACTCGCATTAATGTTTCGACATTGTAGTTACACATAACTATTACATTTAACCTATACGAGACTCGTCAATTTATATACACAGTTATATGCATGTAGAAGTAGATAAGAAATAAAATAACACCTAAAAATACCTTAACTTCTGGAAGAAATGTTTAGCAATAATTATCAAGCGTCTTAAATGGGCTAATTGTCAATTCATTTAAGGATTTTTTTTGTTTAAGTCTCTTTAAAATTGCATCATTAACTTGTTTTTGTTTTCTCTTGTATATTTTAAAACTACTGATAATATATTTTTTACGCACTCTGACTAGGAATATTTAATTTTCAAGTTCCAAGTTATTTTCGTCTTTTAATTATCTAAAATCAATTGGTTTTCTGATGTTAAACTTAAATTATAATTTAAACTTTAATCAAAAGGTAAACATTTAAGTTAACTATAGGAAAAGCAATTCATTTTGGATAAATAAAAGACGAAAATAACTTGGAACTTGAAAATTAAATATTCCTAGTCAGAGTGCGTAAAAAATATATTATCAGTAGCTTTGAAATATACAACTGAAAACAAAAAAAAGTTAACGATTCAATTTTAATGAAAAATTAATGAAAGTTAATCATCTAACTTCAAAATTTTTCATTTATTTATATTATCTATTACAGATGAAATTATTTATACTTTACATGGTGATAAAATATAGATTCTTATTATACATTATTTTAATTTTAAACTGCTAAGACAATAATTCTTTCATTTTTTGCGTCACAAATAATAGTTCTTATGAAATATATTATTATTCACCAACTATTTACGTTATTCAATCAATTTTCAATAATGAAAGAATCAAAATTTTTGTTTGTCATCAAAGTAATAAAATACTTTCCAAATTTATTTTTAAATTATTTATTAAGGCGCATTAATATTATTTTAGTACTAAAAATTGACTTATATAAAACAATTTTATTTGTAAATCACAATGAATGGTTATGAATAGTTATTTTATTATAACGTTGAAATAAAAAATTATTAATTATTATAAATAATTATAAATGCTTCCTTCGTTATAAAATTTCATTTAAAAAAATATATGTATTAAAAATACGCATTGGAATATTTTATTTTAAATAAACAAAAGTTTGTTACAGAATATAATAAAAAAAATTTAAGTAAATTTAAAATATTTCAAAATTTGTAAATTTATATAACATTATGATCTATTTTGATACACGAATAAAATTATATAATTTCAATAAATTATATAAATGAATTAATCTAAATAAATGAATGTTACACAGTAAAATTAATAAAAATAATTTTGCAAACTAAAAAATAATAGAAATAAACAATTAGATTTTAATTTATGATCGTTATTAAAACTCTATTTATTACATGTAATACGTTTGTGTGTATTACACAATAGTTATGTAGAATTTATTGAATTTTTAAATATAAAGTTTATAATTATCTTTTAAAACATGAAATTGATATAATGATAATATAATAAGATTTTAATATAATTAAAAATTAAGTATAACAGTTATGCAAATTGAAATATTCCAATACTTACTTATTTTTAGACTTTAAAAAGCGTAAATATTATGTTTTCTTTTATATCAAAGAAATTACTTCGTAGTATATGAATTTAATATGGTATTCTAAAATTATAAAGTGAATCTTATATAGGGGAATTTTATTTTTTTTAAATTAACAAAATCATAAGTATTATCCATAAATATTTATACTGATTAATTTCTCAATAGGTAAAATATTGTTAGATTAGATTAGAATCTGTAAACTATCATCATTTTTTCAAACTAACTTTTATTTCCTACGTAATCAATTATTGTATTTGTAATTATGTAAATATAATAGCTATTAAAAATTTATTTTATACACTATTTCTTCTTATCAAAAAAGTATATTTTTTCAAAAAATTCTGTATATTTAAACAGAATATTAAAATTTATAGGATTTATCTCTGTATTTCGATTCTAAGTAGAAGATGTGTATCTTATTTTAATTTTAATTAATTATAAACAATAGATCAAATGCATAAAATTCAATAATCATATAATCTTTTCACAGAAGTTACTGCATATAAATTAAAAATTAAGTTATTCAACTATCTGTACAAGTATAGTGATTATTCGAGTTTATAAATATATATTTAATTCAACTCGGAGTAAAATAAAAAAATTTCTTTTTACTCAAAATACAGTTTAATATTTATTCTAATATTTTAGGTTAAGAATATATATTTATTAACACATTATATCAACTAAAAATTAAAAAATGTATTTTAATATTTATAAATGAATAATATTACTATAGTGTTATATTTATTATAAGGAAACGATACAAAAGTTTATAAAATGTTGTCGTGGTCAATTTTTTTAATTTTTATAAAAAAAATTCTGAGTTTTTGGAAAATTTTATAATATTTATAAATGTGTTTAATTTTATCTCATATGTTTTATATTAATTAATATACTCAGTTTAAATTTTATGTGTTATAAACAAATTTTTTGTGTTAAGAAATGAAGCTTTTTTAAAACATAATATAATTTATAATAATCTACATTTTACTATCATACAAATTTATTTTTATAAAGCATAAAATATATATATTATAAAATGATAATAATTATGTTTCACAATAAAATTTACTTTATATATATGTATATATATTTGTTATCAGTATACAATATTATAATAGTACTTTAATAGTTATATATATAAAAATTACTATTTGGAATAAAAGTAAAATGAGCAGCCTAATGAAATCAAAACAATAAAAAACAATAACAGATTAAATGTGAAAAAAGTTAAATCATAATTATAATTATAATAAAAATATATCATATTAAAGGAAATACGTAAAAAGAAGATTGTTTTAATGATTTCCTTAAATAAAAAATTATTAAAATCGAAATATTGTTTTAATCGAAGGTTCATTAATCTAAAGTTTAATAATATTAAATAATCGAGTTCTTTAATCAATAAAAAATAAAGATTTAATAAGATAATTTAGATAAATTATTTAATTATAGATAGAGGATTTTTTCTTTTTTGAGAAAGTTGAATTCATTCCACGTCGAATTATTTCCTTTAGAAAAAATGTTAATGCTATACATAAATTTTAAATTTTCTAAATTATAGCCTTTCTTAGAAATTCATTTGTAATTTTTTGGAAGCATTCAATTAAGTATCCCTAAATTTAATGAATATTTTATGTAAATAGGAACGTGATTTAATAGGGTATAAAAAAGTTTAAACAACGTAAGTCAAAGAAAAACTCTATTGATTATATTAGTAAACAAAAATAAAAAATAGTAGAAGAGTTAAAATCTTATAATATATATCAAACGAACAGGAAAAATGTAAAAGTTTACGGATTAAAATGTATAAGCAAGCGCTATACATAAAATATATATAAATTAAATTATTATACTTACATTGTTTGAATTTTATTTTATAATTATGATTTTTGTCGATAATATTCGACTAAAAATTAAATTTTTACAAGCCTAATACAGAATTTATAATTATTTTGGAAAATCTGACATAGTTTAATAAAATAAAGTTAATATTTTTAATTTTATAAAAGATTGGATAATAAAGAACATAATACCATGTAAAAACTTTGGTACAATTACACAGTAAAGATGAAATGTGATAAAAATATAATATATGTAATCTTTAAGGTCTTGCCTGGATACTTAAAATTAATCCAATCTTTTTTAATTTTTAGAACATTTACAGATGATAATATAGTTACAAAATAGTATTTATTTTAATAATAAACGTATGATTTAAAACATTTTTTTTAATATAAAATATAAATTTGGTCTATCTATAATTAAATTTTTAATTAGAAGTTGAAAAAAATATTCATAATAATTATTAAAATAAATTTTAAATGAACTATTTTTATATTTTTAAATAAATCAAAATAAAACATTTTTTACTATTTTTTGAGTAATATCAATTTATACTAAAAATAATTTAAAATATTTTTTAAAATACATTATAATTTATAGTGTACTAAGTCATGTTTATATTCTTAAATAAAATAAAATTTATTTTATCTAGTTCTCTCAATTCTCTTAGCTTTTTAAAATTTTCTATTTTTGTCAGTGTAATAAAAAATATTAGCTTGGACAATGAAAAATGATAAAAATGACAAAAGAAAATAATGAAAGATAGAAAGGATTCAATTCAATTAAAAGAAAGATCTAGTAAGTAATTACATTGTAAAAATTTATAGTAAATTTATATGTCTTATTAATGTTTTATTAATTAAATTTTTTTAAATTAAAATCATTGTAAGTTTTATACTATTATAATTGTGTTAATCCTGTACAAAGTTTTTCAAATCTTACATTTTCTATAAAAATTCTTTCTTAAACTAAGTTTTTTTTGCAATCCTAAGATTCATAAAGAATATAAATTACCCTATATAAATTAAAAATAATAAAACATCTTGATAATGATTGATATTTATAATCAAACTGCTTTGTATATTAGTGAAGAAACCAATAAGTATTTGTTTATAAAATTTATATATGTATAATAGAATGATGTATATTACATGTATTAGAATAAAATATTTGATAAATAAGTATTGTATAATATTTATTTTAAATGTACAAATAAAGTTTAAATAATGTATATAATCATATCATATAAACTTAATTATTTAATATTTTAAAAAATGTTTAAAAAATTTAAAAAAAAAAATCGTATTAGCCACTTAGTAAATTATTGTTATGGTGTATGTGTAACAAAAATATGAAAATTTCTCTTAAAAATTTGAAAAATTTAAATTTAAACAAACAAATTCGAATTAAAAAACAAGTGTACCATTCCGATATAAACCGTTAGCTCAACAAAATTTGAAGCGCCATAACCAATAACAAATTTACTAGAAAATTTAATGAAAATTAGAAAAAATTTATATATTTAATTGCAAAATAAATAAGAATTTTTTGTATTTTAATAAAAACTGACTTTTTTGTAATATCTTATAAATTACATTGTGAATTACATTATAAATGAAAATATAAATTAAAATAACAAAAGTCTAATTTCAAGCAGTCAATTAGCCTGAAGATAGAAACGCAATATACGATTTCTGAGATATTGAATTAGCTTTACCCACAAATATTTTTAAAGTGTCATCGTTGTCGTGGTCGCGGTGAATGGCAATAGTTTGCCTATAGGTATAACATTGCCGCGATAATTAAGTGGGTCGTAATGTACGTAAGACGTAAGGCACCACTAGGCACACTTAAAGAATATGAATGGATTCCCTGAAATGTATTCTTACCATAAGCAGTGTCTTGAAATCGCAACAAAATAGTTATATGTGCAAACATTAGGAAAAAAATTAGAGGGCATGCTTATTGTGTAGTCATACTTTGGCTCGTGCAAAAATATCGGGGATTTTTGCTTCCAAAACGTACTTTGACATATGCTGTAATAACACAAATAGCTTTTTCAAGGCCTTCTTTGTCTCGAGACAGATTGCAAATATAATAAGAAAGTATTGTGTAAGTGAAATTTTACAAATGTGACAAAAATGTTTGGTCAAATAAACACTCTTCATTATTTTAGAAATGATGTTTCAACAATCGGGGTTAATTGAATAAGTGATAAATTTGAAATCAAATACAAAATTTGATACTAGTACATATGTCTAAGCAATTAATATCTACTCAAGAATTTTTGAAGATGCTGAAGAATACAAACAGACTACCAACTGAAAATTTAGATAAAATTGTAAAACAACACGTTATTTTCTCGAAAAATCTCACACAAAAAAAGATACACTGATTTAAATTTTTGAAGATTAATTGACACGTACTCAAATAAATACTATTGAAAAATATTTATCGACTATTTTCAGATTCCTGTATAAAGTGAACGATGAATCAATAGCGATTATCACATAAATGTTACTTAAATAAATTTTAAATTTAAACATTTTAAAACGATTTACTTGGTTACTTTCTATTTATTACAATATTTTAACGACAGTATTGTCTATTTCATTATTACACAAAGGCGAATATTCAATACTTATGAATTTATAATTTATACTTAAAAAAAAGTATGTATAGTAAAAATATGTAAAGTAAAAATACGTTTTACACGACCATTACATCATATTTAAGAAATGATTTTTATTTACTTGTTTTTCTCTTCATGTTAATTTTATAACGTTTTCAAATTATAATTTATTAATTATTTAGATTAAAGTAATATATTTAAATTACATACAAACTTAATAATATATATTTTATTTGTATAAGTATGTACCAAAAATAAGATGCTATAAGTTATTTTATCATTATTATTATCATACTATAGAAAGTGTACTTACGTAAACAAATGCAATGTCACATATCATCATTATGCATTAAATATATGTATCATCTTAAAATCTTGTTCTTTTTTGGTAGATTGATTTTAATGAATAAACTCTTACCAAACCAGTTCATTACTTTGATATTTTTTATTTTCCAGGCTTGTTTAGTAAATTTATTATATAGTTAATTAATGAAAGCATTAATAACTAAAATGAAATGTAGAAATATTTATTTTTATTTTATATTATTGTTTCTTAATTATTTAAACAGAAAATTAAGAAGTTTTAAAAATCTAATAGTATGCATATTTATAAAGTTCATCGTTTTTTGCATAAAAAATGACTAATTTTGATAAATTGATGATATTAACTGGACAATTTTTATCATCATTTATTTGATATTAACTCTATTAATCACTGTATAAGATTATGATAATTAAATACTTAAATGATAGAAAAATTAAAAAAAATAATTATTCGAATTATTTATTTAATTTATCTAGATAGTACTTTTAATAATTGCATTATGATTCTAAAGAATCTTGAATCTTAACTCAACTAACATATTAACGATTTTACATAGTTAAATATTATTAAGATACATATTTATTCGTTCGAAGGCTAAAGCTTAATTTAAGTTCTGAATCTTATCTATCTCAGGATTTCTCACACAATTGAATTTATCAATGCATTTTCAAATGCAACGTACCAACTACCTCGAGGGAGAGCGACGCAAATATTTTCTTCGCCCTAAATCTCCATCGAGTAGTGGTCGTGTCGTTTATTTTTCAGAAGAAAAGTTATTATGTTTATGCATAAGAACGTAAATTAGCTTGGGCCGAAAAGGAAAAGCGCGGGCACACGGGTTCGCAAAACACTCGGAACGGCCGTCACTCCGGCCCGCGTGAAGCGAACGCGCATTATGCAATTTCACGATCGCCTCGAGATATCAGGTTTTTCAAAGAGCTCACCAGGAACACGGCGTATGCCAGCAAGTTTCTTCCGATCGCGCTCGCCTCTTCCCGAACGCGCCGAGTCTTTTTCGAAGGCAAGCCCAAGATACTGGCCCCTCCACCGTCATGGGTCCACTTTGTCGCTTATAAATACGCCACCGGCTCTTGCGTACCCGATCACTCTCTCAACTCCCGTGCTGACGATCGTTTTACCCTCGCTCCTTACCAAAAATAAAAAACAAAAAAGAAAAAAGGACGAAATAAAGTCTCTTCGGTAGTATACGTAGTGCATAATATTCAAAAAGGCGGTTCAGAATGAAAAGCTGTTGTATGCTCGCCCTCTGCTTGGGCGTCCTACTTGTCTCTATCGACGCAGTGGAATACACGAAGAAGTACGACGGAGTGGATGTTGACAGGATCCTGCAAAACGGTCGTGTACTAGGCAACTACATTAAGTGTATGCTCGACGAAGGCTCCTGCACTGCTGAAGGCCGCGAACTTAAGAGTGAGTGATCTATGATTAGGCAAGGAAATCGTCGGAAAAATTTTTATGAAGTTATGCTTGAGCGAAACTAACTAACTCTCGAGTAAATTTTACGCAGTTAAATGAAATTCCAGCTATTACATTTAACCAGTTAAATAAATTATATTAATACAACTTTACCTATTTGTGTTAGGTTGATTTTATTTTACTGATGATTTATTAAAAACATTTTTCAAAGTATTTTTTATTTTTGATAACTAGTTCTGTTGAAAAATACACACGATATATACAACATATTAGTTTTATTGAAATATCTAAATAAGATGGGTTCAAAATTTTTAAATTATTTAATTACAACTAAATTCCAGTTTGTTCCAAAGTAAGTTATATTGGTAAAGATTTGCTTTTTAAAAAATCTCTATATACCCAAATGTTCTATAAACAGTTATATATTGAACAAATTTCTTTTTATATTTTATACAAATCAAATAAAAAGTCGTAGTATTCTTTTCATATTTTGTATAAAAATTTATTAATTTTAATAAACTGATAATAACATCTGAATGTGTGTATATTCACACGATACTTGAACGAATAAACACGGATTTAAATTTTTTAGTATTTTTCTTAATCTAAAATTAAAAGAAAAATGAATAAACCTACAACTTTGTCAACTATGTATTAATTCCATGTAACGAATATTGTACGTTTAAATATAAATCACGTTTATTGTTACACGTAGAATAGAATTTCGAATTAAATTTTACAAAATTGATAAAAATAGAAATTGAAATTAGTAATTTTAAATATTTGAAAATAGTTTTAATTTAAAAAGTAAATATTGGTAATTATTAGATTTTATTAGACTACTCTAAAATTACTTTCTTTTTTAAAAGATCATAGTTTTCAACTTTCTAATATAACATGAAGTGATAACGGTATATTTAAAAAAAGTTAAAGTTGTTACACTTTATAATTTTCATAAAATCATAAGTCTATCAACTTTTTTGATGATGTTTGTTAAAATTTTCATCGACATATCGTCGAATTTTTATTTCTTTATAATTATTATTTATATTGTATATTAAACAGTTTAAATTGCAATAAAATATTAGACATCTTTAACAAAATAAATTGGATATTGTTTAATTTTAAATAATAACGAAACATTAAAAATAAATATGATATAATGAAATATAATAATATACTTTAATTTCAAATGTCTTACGCAAATTTTTTATAGCATATTCATATCTTGATTTTATTTTAAATTATAAAACAATTTTTAATATTATCATACAAAAGTATACTACCGATGAATTAATAGAATTTTAGTTTTTTAGTTATCGATATTATAAATTGAAAGTAAATTGACACTCAGTCTGCAATAAATAAAAAACTTTCAAATTTATCGATCTATCTATATTTAAATTTCATTCTGCCCGATGAATAAACAGAAAATCAGTGAAAACACTATAAAAATAAATGGCCTATGCTTTTTCTACATAAAATATGTAATGCACATCTACAGGCGATGCAGCGGCACATTTTTTTTTCTTCAAGCGCGAGTTCAATACACTTTCTCTCTCTTTTTCGAGAAGCCGTGCCGTCGTCGATGGTTATGTAAACCTACAATTTGAACTTTCACGTTCAACTTGCATCCATTATATGTCGTGTATACTTACATCTATACAAACGCAAGACGCTTGAGTAACTCGTTTTGAATAAAAATTTTACGCGTATCCGGATATTTTAATATTGTATAATTTATCGTCGCATTTATTCATATGTTTAGTAATTATTATCTAAGACTTTATTATTGAAATAATTAGAAAATAAAAATGACTTAATTATATAATGTTAATAAAAAAATTAAAAGTTAAGGAAATATAAATAAAAAAAAATAAAAACACAAATGTGTGATTATATATAAATACTTATATTTTTGTAAATATTAATTAATAACTTTTTATAATAATTATATTTTTCTGCTTTTAATATAAACTAAAAAATTTTTTAGAAACTCTTCCTGATGCATTAGCAACAGGTTGCACAAAATGCAATGATAAGCAGAAGGAAACTGCAGAAAAAGTCATCAATCACTTAATGACTAAAAGACCAGGAGATTGGGATAGACTAGTAAAAAAATATGACCCAAAAGGCGAATTCAAGAGGCGCTACGAAGCACAAGGAAAGAAATTCTAAATATAAGCCTTTTAAATTTTTAAGATTTATACATTTATTTTATACGTTATGAAAAAAAATTTTATACACAATAGCATTCATATTTGAATTTATAAAAATGTATCATATCATCTGTCAGCTTAATTTTTATAATAGTGTCTATTTAAATTGAAAAATGTATAGTTCATTATTTCTAAATGAACAGTTTGACACTTAGTGAATTATTCATTCCACGCGTCGTTTCTTGACTAGGGATCCCAGCTAAAATAATTAAAAGTATTTCAACTTTCCACACATAAAATAAAAATAAAGACTGCTAAATTATTGTTACTTCAAATAAACAACACATATTGTAATGCATAAGTAGAATAAAATGAAATAAAAAAATGTTACATACGTTTCTCTTATTAATTTGTAACTTACAAGATCAGATATTGCTGGCAGATTATTCGTCTGATCAGCAACAACAGGCTCTTGTTCACGAGCCTCTTTAGGTAATACTTTTTTCATGTTTCTATGCTGTGGGAATGTTGGCATCAATTTTGGATCACATGCTACAAGAAAATAAATTAATTTATATTAGTATATACTTTGATTATATGAAGTTTATGATGGTTATTTAAGATTGCTTACGAAGTGGTGCTTCCTTAAAATAACTGCTCTGTAAACATTCTTCAGCTGTGGCTCTTTTTTTAGGATCATACATAAAGAGAAAATTAAGTAATCTAAGACCTGCTGCACTCAACCAAGGAAACCTCTGTTTCAAATTATTGTACGGTTGTTGTTTAAGCGTAAAATTTTGCAATGCTGGCAATGCATTAAATTCAGGCCATATAGCTTCACTAGGAGTCCCTAATAAATCTACTATTAATTCTAATTGTTGAATCTCTGATCGTCCAGGTAATAATGGTCTATGTCCTAAAAGTTCTCCTAAAAATTTTCATTAATAAAATGAAAAATATCAGATATAATTATTAAAATATATATTTATTTGCTTTAAACATCTACATAGAAAAAATAAAATATAAAATAATAAAATATTTAAGCATATTTTTAAAAATAAAAATCAATAACAATTTTCATTTTTTTAAATTATAATTGAAAAAATAATAAAAAATTTTTTTTATTAAAACATTAACGATGCATTGCTGAATATTTCAGAAAATTTTTTTAAAATTTGTACAAATTAGTTATTTTTGAAAGAAAAATAATTTATGATTAACAACAAATCGAGATATAAAGTTATAAAATTTTACCTAAAATACAACCAGCTGCCCACATATCAACTGAAGTTGTTTGTGTTTTAGCCTGTAAAAGTAATTCTGGAGCTCTGTACCAAAGTGTTACAACTCTAGGAGTCATAGGTTTTAAGGGTAAGCCAAACCATCTTGCAAGACCAAAATCTGCTATTTTTACACAACCTTTATCAGTCATAAGTAAGTTTGATACTTTCAAGTCTCTGTGTACTACAAAATTATGATGTAAATATCGTAATCCTTTTAAAACTTGTAACATTATACATTTTACTTGACTCTCAGAAAATGGAGTTTGCATATTATCCAGTAAACTAGCTAAATCTTGTTCACAATATTCCATAGCTAAGAAAATACTTTCTAAACTTCGTCCTACAACTACCTCTTTTAAATGAACAATGTTTTCATGCCTGCACGACAATAAAACACTTATTTCCCTCAAACCACTGACTGGAAGACCATCTTTCTCATGTTCCATTCTTACTTTCTTTAATGCAACAACTTTATCACTTTTTGTATCTCTTGCTCGATATACAATTCCATATGTGCCTTCTCCAATGCGATTAAGCTTCTCAAATTCAGATACAAATCTACATTTCCCAAGCTTAAGAAATTCATCATTAATTTGTTAAAATAAAAATAGTTTTTTTAAATATAGTAAATTGTATAATTACAATGTCTTGTTCTGGAATTTCCATAGGTTTCCCAGTTAGAAAGGATGTTAAAACCCCTTTTCTTGTTATTGGTGCTGTAGGGTCAGCTCCAGCTTCAAGTGAGCCTTTTTTTTCTGTATCATTTGCTTCTCCAGTTTTTTTTCTCGCATTTTCGTCTAATATTTGGTTAATTAGAAATAACAATTTTTGAAATATATAATAAGTTACCGTTACACTTCCCGATAGTGTATTTAATTTATAATTGTGAACACAAAAATAATCATTTTATATTTAATTTTCAAATTATTGTTATTTTATAGCTTACCTTTTGTCATTTTTGTATCAAATTTATTTATCAGATTAATTAAAAAATTTCTAAAAATTACTTTATAATAATATTTACAACTAAAAAGTACTTTATTTCGATTAAATTAAAACGGCACTACAAATAGTTTTAGTTTATAACCTATAAAACTATGTTCAACACTGTAGGACGCAAATGCTTGCCTTTGCGCGCGCATAAAACTATTAGAGATGCGTGCATTATATTATTTAGAAAGGAAATAGAGTATATATTTAGAAGGAATAAAAATAACTATAAAGAAATAAATAACACCTAATCATTACGTTACTAAAATACAAAATATTTTTATAGTGATACATATACCTAAACACAGGTTTAATTAACATTATTAATAAAAGATAAAATAAACAATAATTTTGATTAAATTCATTAAATTAATTAATAATAAAAATCATTAATAATTTTTCGGGTCCTCATTTATTACAATAGTTTGTAAAATTAATCGCAGTGCCGATATAAATCACAATTATAGCTACTTCGACATAATTGTAATATAATAGCTACATCAGTTATTTGTAAAGTAATTTCTAATTCCTCAAATACAGAATAATCCATAATTTTCCGTAACAAAAATTACAATTTTAAAATTTTACACTATTTTATATTAATTACAAATGTTCCTTTTATTCCTATTTTAAATGAATAGTATTTGTTTTCAAATTTATGATGTAAAATTGACATTGCTTTTAATATCTTTTTTTATTTTTGTATTCTGAAAATTAATGTAATTTTTAATCAATGGGAAAATTTTTTAAACTATTAATTATTAAAAAATATTTATAAATTTGAAAATAATACAAAAAAAATTTCAATTATAATGAAATATTCATGTTTATATTTTAAAAATAATAAATATTTATTGAAAATAAATAAATCATAATTTGAAAACTTATGCTGATTAATTTGATTTAGATTTTTAATTAATATTTGAAAGATCGAAACAAAATTATTTAATCCTAAGATGAAAAATAAAATTAAAAAAATTTTTTGAGTCTTATTTAGTTATTTAATACAAAGTTAAAAAAAATGTATCTTTAAATTAAATAAACTATAAAAAATAAAATTATTTTTCTTTTGTTTATTTACATTAGTGTAAATCATAATAAATCTGTTAAATAAATATTTAAATTTGGCGGATTCACAGGAATAAAATTAAAGAAAATATAAGTCTCTCTTCAAAGTCACTACACCGTCAAATTTTTCTCTAGAACATGGTAACATTGCATGATATTTGGCGCGAATAAACTTATCTGAGTGCAGTTATACGTATAAATAAGGCGCGAGAAGTTAATTAAAGAAGTGTAGATTATTTTGTTTTATTTACAAAATTATATTAATTATATTATAAATAATAAAATGGCAACACTTACAACTCATGTTGTTAATAAAGAAATAGAAAAAATTCAAATAAATAATGAAATTTGTGTGACTCACTCGCAAAAAGTGATTGAAACAAGTGTTGCTGAATCTTCTAAAAATATTGAGGTCAATCTTACGAAAGAATCTCTTTCGAGTAACAATGTCATTTTAACGTATCAAAATCATAATAATTTTTCTAATTTGATAATTGAAAAAGAAAATGTAAAAGAAAATTCCATTGAAAGTTTCCAATGTATTCAAAAAAATTTATCGGAAAACAATTCTACTGTTGAAAAAAAAGAAAAGTTTCAAAAAGAAATCAATCAAATTTCTATTGATAACAGATGTTTACAGGAAACTCAAGTTACAAGTAATTATATTAATTGTAATATCAAATCATCTAAAAAAGATGCTTTTATTTTATACGACTGTAATGAAAACAATAATTCTAGTTCTATTTGTGCGATAAAAAAAAGTAAAAATATCAATAATCAAAATGAAAGTTCATATTCATTTGTTGTAAATTCTACATTAATACCTGATACTAGTCAGATTTCAATTGTTACAGCTGATAATAAAAATAATTCAGAATTAAGTGTTCAATCTTTAAATACACAAAATCTAATTGAAAAACAAAATCAAAGAATTAACATTGACTTCAGACAAAATAATAATTCTTGTTTATCTATTGCAAATTCTAATTCTATACCAATGACTAAAAATAATCTACCTTTAATTCAAAAGTTGGATAATGAAAGTAATTCAAGATGTGCTTCTATATCTTCAAATAATGACAGTTCACTTAAAAGTCAAAGGCCAAGTCAAGATATTTTGAAAGGAAGTCAAAGTATTAATAATGACTTATTAGAAGATAATGATTCTTGCTTATCAGATTTAAGTTCTACTTCTAATTCTACAAATTTAAATAATCAATCTGCAGTTGATAAATCTGATAATGAAAGTAATTCAAGATCTAATACTAAATCTTTAAGCAAACAAAGTTTACCTAAAAAACAAATTGAAAGTGATAGTGATTTAAAAAAAATTCAAATTAATACTAATATAACAGAAGATAATGATTCTAATTCAAATATTATTAGTTCAAATTTTGGATCAATAAATAAGAGTAATGATGATACATCTGAAACAAATAGTAGAAGTAAAAAAACAAAATCAAAAACATATTTTGCCATTATAGATTCAGATTCTGAAGATGAAGTCATATTACCTCAAAAATGGCAAAATAATCAAAAGCATAATGAAATTAATAAAATTTCTAAAAATAAATCTTCAAATTCTACAAAAAAATCGAAAATTAAAAATAAAATAAAATTAATTGATAGTGATTCTGATGAACAAAATGAATTAAATAAAATTTCTGGAAATTTGCAGTTTGATCTTGCCCTAAATGGGAGTAATATTGAAAATGAGAGCTGTAAAATACCAAATGTAAGATATTTTTAATATTAACTGTTTTATACTTAAAATAAAATTAAATATTTTATTTCAGAAATCTAATAAAATAAGTAACTTAATAGATTCAGATTCTGAAAGTGATAATAACAATCAGTCTAAATCTGGATCATATGAATCTTCAGCTGAAACAAATAATGATTTAAGAAAATCAAAAAAACAAAACAAAAAAGTTGAAAAAAAGAGAACGGTAAAAGTTATAAACCATATTGTGATAAGATTATTATACATTTTATATTATGAAAAATGAAATAAAATTTTGTCTAAACATTTTCACAGGGATCTTTAAGAGCATCCAAAGATTTAGCAATGCAACAAATCCATAGTGAAACACAGAGATTAATCAGAGAGTCAGAAATATCACTTCCTTATCACAGACCTAAACAACGTACTCTACAGGAATTTTTGAACAGAAAAAAAATTATATCTGAAATTCCTAAAAATTTAACTTGTGCTGAAAAAGTTAAAATGTTTCCTGATATAATTAGGTAAATTTATTATTGAATTGTTTTAATTTTATTTTTAAATGTCTTCTAAATTTGAATCTATTTTATTATTTTATTTATAGCAAAGTTGTAGAAGAAAAAGAAAAAGAGGCTGAAATTTTTTATAAATCATCTGATTCAGAAGATGAAAAATCTAATGAAATGATGGAAGTAGATGAAGTAAATATTAAAAATCAGAATAAAGATGAAATTCCTACTGGAAATGACAATGAAAGTGTTAATAAAATTAATATTTCTGATACACAAAAATTAACACAAGATGATATTCAAGAATCACATAATAAAAGAGAAATTTTACAACAACGGTCTTTAGATTTTGGAGTTCCAAGAAAATTATTTATGGAAGATTTAAATGATATAGAAGAAATTGAAAATATTCAAATATCTCTAAAATGTATAAATGATGAAGAAAACTTAAACTCAAATTTGGTAGCTTTTAAAAAGAAATATAAAGAACTTAAAACTGGATTAAGAGAAGCTAGTGTCCCACGAAAATTATTTACAAGTGATGTGGAGGATATAGACACGGATATTGATAATAAAAATAATCATAATAATGATAAAGATAAAGATAATGATAATGATAATGATAATGATAATGATAATGATAATGATAACGATAATGATAATGATAATGATAATGATAATTATAAAGATAGTCAAAACAATAATGATAATCATATCGATGATAATGATAATGATAATAATAATGATAGTGATAATGATAACGATAATAATGAATTTATGTTACAAGAAACAGTGCCAGAAAATCCAAAACTTCAAGAAAATGATGGGGGGAAAAATTCATCAGAGGACAAAATTAATCTTGAAAATAGTACTGAAGAAATTATATTAAATGTATCAGATACTGAAATCTACAGTGATCAGAACAAAGAATATTCTAGTATAACTAGTGATATATGTATTCAAAATAAAGATCAAGAAAGTATAACAATATCAGAAACACCATTTATAATTAATAAAGACATTTCAAGATCAAATAGAGCGTCAATAATTCCAGTCAATTCAAGCGGTAAAAATATCGAAAGTGAGACCATAAATACAGAAGAATCAAAAATATTAGCTGACTCAATATTAAAATTAAACAACGACAATGTTGAAACCATAGATCATAAAATATTAGAAACTGATTTCAGTCTTCCTTTTGAGCTAGATGAACTTTCAAAAAAACCGAGCATAAAAAAAAAAATATTAGCTAATATTTCCCAACTGAAACCTATAATAAAAGCCTCACCAGGTTCTATAATTGATTTTGCGAACTGTGGACAAATGAAGGAAGGTGTAACGCGACTGTTGGATAGATTCGCTCGTCACTCAGCTGTTGTAAAGCCTAAGCTTGAAGAAGTATCCGAAGTAAAAATCATCCTTACAGAGGGAGTAGGTGATAACATAAAAGTAATTGAAGAAATGTTACCTTTTAAGAGATCTATAGTTGAAGATGAAGACAAAAAGGAACAAAAGCCAGGCGAGAAACTAAAGAAATTAAGAGAGGATTTAAAACGTAAAATTGCCAGTGTAAGAAATGAGGAATGGAAGCAGAAAGAAAAAAATGAGATGGAAGATGAAGAAGAAGAATCAGAGTGTAAGGAAGACGATTTTTATGCTAATTTGCCCGATGAAGAGGAACTATTGGAAAATGAAGAAAGTAGTGAAAGTGAGCCAGAGGAGAACGATATGCTGATAGTCGATAAACGAAAGCCAAGATGTGAGTTCGGTGATGAAGAGGCAGAAGAAAGCGATAACGATTATGTTGAAGATATCGCTATAAACGAAGATGGCAATAAAAAAAAACATAATGAAGGTAGTGGTGATGATAATGTTGACGATGATAGTGAAGAGAAAGAAGAGGCGGATGGTGATGACGATGATGATGATGATGATGATGATGATGGCGACGACGACGACGACGACGACGACGACGACGATGATGATGATTATGAAAGTAAAGGAAATGACAATGAAGAAGAACAAAAATCTGAAGTAGAAGACAAAAAAGTACGTAACAAAAATATCTTATAACAACCTTAATACAAGTTATAACGAAGTAATTTTAATGACTTACTTATTTAATGAATATTTAACTTTATATTTAATTTTAACTTAATTCTTTCGCTGTTACTAACTTACAAATAGTGTATACTAAAAATTTCAAAGCTAATTTATATTCTATGGATAACTTGTAAAATTAATGTAAATAAAAATTGTTAAATTATAATACATATAATATTGGTAACTTATATCATGATAAACAAACATAAAAAATAAATATAAAACAAATACAAATTAAAAGAAAATTAATTCGTATAAATATCAAAATATTGTTCTAAAAAATTTAGTAACTTTAAATAAATACCTTTATAAAATTTTTTTATTTATTTATTTATTTATTTATTAGCTAATAGACATTAATATGAACTGTAAAATTAGTGCTATAATTTATAAATCTTAAATGCATAATGTATAATTTCTTAATGAATTTAATAACACGTATTAAATAATTTAAAAATTAGTAAATTAACAAAAAATAATTTCTAAAATATATCGATTTAAATGTTTACAATTATTTAAAAATTTTAATAATTTAAAAGTTTAAAATCTTACAGACTAAATCTTTTTTATTGTGACAGTTTCAAATAAACGAGACTTCTAATAAATAACCAGAGAATTGATTATTTCTAGACTGATGAGCCAAGAAAGTTAAAAAGAATTATAAAACCATTTGAGGAAGATTCGAACCAGTCCGAGTCAAGTCTCAGTAACGATGCAAATGCAAGACTATCGTTCGATCGCACAAAAACGGATGAGGACATGTTCGCCTCACAAACGAGTAATAGTTACGCGAGCGAGGATATCGAGACGTACGCAATCCCACCATTTCAACCACGTCAGCGTTGCGGCTCGGATTCGCGTAGTCAAACCTGCAAGACACCTTTACCCAAGCCTAATAATTTTCTAAGCATGATATCACCCGTGGCACAGCTTACCGCTCTTAATGCATCGCTTGAATCGGCCAAGAAGTCAGCTTCGAAGACAAATAATATCCATTTTGATCCGGTGGAAACATCACAATCTACAGTAGATACACCTGGAGAAAATAGGTAAATAGTTTTTGTTGATGAATAAATTAGAAACATCATTTTTAAATTATATTTTTATTTTGCTTTTGGTTTAGTAGATTGAATATATTTTAGGTTGAATGGGTTTTTCAGATGTTAGAAATTTATAAGAAATTATAAAAAATTCATGAAAGTTAAGTGTTTTGAGAAATTACTTAAAAGATTTAAAAGGGAAGATCGATTTACTATAAATTTAGCTTATGTAATTATTAACATTTGATTATCACAATGAATCATATAAATCATATAAACTATTTAATTTGTATCTCATGTAGCATAAAAATGTTTTTTAAGTTGTTTACTGTTTTAACCCTATGTTTTTTCAATTCGAAAATATAATTTCTCAATATTTAATACTTTATACATAATATATTCGAATATTTTTTCAAAAGTAAAATATGTATTCTTGAACATGAGTAAAAATGTTTTAATTTTTATTATTTAACATTATTGTTTTACGACCAACATTTTCTGAAATTTAACAAACTAAAACTAAATATTTAGAATAATATAAATGTATATATTAAACAATTAAGGTATAAATCAGAAATAGTATAAGGTATTTGAAATAATAAAATTGCTGTAATATACATTATTTTTTATATTTTATTATTTTTATAGTCTGATATTTATTTGAACACTCAAATTTTAGATTATAATTCTATTTAATTTTATCCATGTGTTTGGAAAATCTCGTAGAGGAAGTTGTATTCTGATAAAAATAAAATTTATTTAAATTTTAAATAACGTATATATAAATTTATAAATAAAAAGATAAAAATTATTATTTTTATTGATTTTAATAATATCGCATTGCGTTTAATAGATGTTTCAAGAGTAATAAAAAACTTATTTAAAGTAGAAAGTGAAAAAGTTGTAAAAGAATTAAATTTAAGTTATAATTTAGTAGTTTTAATTTATTTATATATTTTTTTATTAAATTAAAAACGATTTCAAAATCATTATGCAATACATTATTAGTTTAACTTTTTGCATGGTATTACAGCAATAGGCCACAAAATAGCTGCAACCTAGAGAAGATGATTAGCCTTCCAAAAAAATTATTTGAAGATCCTCCAGAGATGGTGAATGATGATGAGGTTCTAGATATTTGTTCGGGAAAATTTCCTGAGACACAAAGTTCGGAAAAAATCGTAAACAACAAACAAAGCGATATTACTGAAAGTCAATTAATGGAATTGTGTTCAGGCGCTTTTGTCAGCCAGCCAATTGATATTAAGAAGTTAGAATCTTCCAATTCAAATTTGCAACTTGGTGACGAAATATCTCAAGACTTTATACTTACACTTGATGATGATGATAACGCAGATAACGAAGATTTGATGGACAGCTGTGTAAAGATGTCGTCCTCGATGAAGAGGAGTGATGAATCGATGTTTAGCAACGATTCTAAAAGTCCTATTCAATTGCCTACCTTCGGCACTGGCATCTTTAAGAATCCGATGGAAGCTTGGTTGAAGAAAGCTAATGATAAGTCAACGTTGAATATTGCACAACAGCAAAAGCAACCTGAAGTTACAGATTCTCAGCTCATGGATTTGTGTTCTGGTGGTTTTACATCACAACCATTGAATATGAAAGAACTCGAAGAAAATAATACGCCACAGATTCAAAATGAAATCTTCCAGAATTTTAAACTTACAATGGGGGATAATCTAAAAAGTCTGAATACAGAGGTACTTTGATAATTAAACCTAAGAATAATTTAAAAATTGTTAATAGTTTGAATAAAAATGAATTTTTATGGCTATTACATTTGTAATTTTAACCGAATTAGAAATTATTATAAAAACTTAAATTATGAAATATAAATGTATATAAATAATATACCTTTTATAATCATATTTTATAATCATTTTATTATTTTTTTATATGAAGCCTTAACTATTTAGTTATCAATATTTATGATTGTAATATAGTTTTATTGTTTATTCTATTACGATTTATTTTTGAAAATAATTTACCAAATATTATAATTTACGTAATACATTTTTATGCATTTCTATCAATTTTAATTTTCAAGGCCACTCATAATCATAAGAAAAAAAAGGAACTTAAGTTACTTTCCAAACAAATACTCGCTGATGAAGAGCAGAAACCAAAGACTCCATGGACAGCATTCACAATATTGTCTTCTGATGATGAAGATGAAAAAAAAAAGAAAAAGAAAAAAAACAAGAAAAAGGGATTAAAGAAAAAGAGAGTTAAACAACTAGTTTTGTCAGATGATGAAGACAATAAATCAAATGAATATTCTGACGAGGAGGAAATAGAAATTGATGAAGAAAATGAAGAACAATATATTGACTATGATTCTGATGAAAATGAGATTTTAGTGGTAAACAAAAAAGAAATGAAAAAAGTGGCAGCAAAATTTCTTGAGAATGAAGCTGAGCTGAGCGAAAGTGACTGGGATTCGGCTGACGAAGATGAACAGGATATGGATAAACTTGAATATGAAGAAGGTGATAAGGAGGAACTTGACGAACATAAAATAAAGAAGCAATTGGATAAACTCCACGTGAAGCAAATGTTAGATGAGGATCAACGAGAGGTAAGGATGATACAGGAACTTCTATTCGATGATGGGGATCTGCACAGCGATGGAGCTGGTCGTGAAAGAAAATTTAAATGGAAAAATGTTGGTTGGTATTTTTGATTTTTATTTTATATTAATTAGTTAAATACTATTATTGTAAGCTATAATTTTGAAAATATTTAAAAATCATTAATAGTGTATTTTCAGTAAGCAATTTACTATAAAAAATTTCTAAGTGATGTGAATTATGTTACATTAAAACTATCGTTTTTTGTTAATTTAAAAAATAATATATAATAATATTAATATGTTCTAATTTTACAATTAATTATTTTTTTAATATGTATTGATCAATATGAGCTCTGACACATATATAAATTGCCTTTGTGTCCATTGATAATATTTATTTCGATATACTATTAAAATAACTTTATGAAAAATTAAAACTACTTATTATAAAAAGTATTTATAATAATTAAAAAAAAAAATAATTTTTATAATATTGAGTTTCATATAGTAAGAATATGATTTTCAGATAATATTGGAGAAGATGATTTAAGGCCTAAAGCAGATGATGATGATGATGAAATAGATGAGGAGATTGATACTGCAGTTGAGCTTCAAATGCGAAAAATAAGATACGCGCAACAAAAGTTTCTCGAAGAAAAGGAGGTGCTTATTATAAAAATGATAATTTAAAATTTAGTCAGTTCAAATAATAATGAATCTTATATAATTTTTATAGAAAAATATAGATAACGATGTAGAAAAAGATTTTGATGAAAGGCAATTAAATGAATTAGGTCTCAAAGTCGTAAGCGTACGTTCGTCAACCAAATTATTAGCAGAAAATTCAAAAATAAGTAACGTTCATTCAAATATTCATAAAAACTATTTAATGATAAATGGTGTTTCATCAACTTTATCGCAAAAAACAATCACAAGTTCAAAGAATTTTTCATTTGTAAGTTAATTTTATATAAAAAAATTATTTTATTTTGATAAAATTTACAAGTTTTAAAAATTGAATTAAAAAATCTTGTTATAGAATAACATGCGAGGCTCATTTTTATCAAGAGGAGATGAAACATTAGTTCGAATAGCTCAAAACTTACCGGAAACAAATAAACAAGTTATAAATCCTTCTCGTAAAAGGAAATTTGTTTTTGAACATATAAGTCCTTCTATATCTAAAATACCAGAAGAGGATACAGAACAAGAAAATAATAATACTCCAGCTAAAGAAAAGGAAAAGGTAAATTCTTTCAGAAATAATGTTTTTAATATATTTAATTATATTATATATTGATGATTTTATTAAAATAATAATTTATCAAAGAAATTTACTAATGAAAATTTATAATTTTAAGGCTCGCAAAAGAAAAATATTTTTGAGTCAGACACCAAGAACTACGAAGAAGTTAAAAGTTGACGATCGGACTGGCAAAAAATTGTTTTAATTTCTTTTTAAGCCTAATATTTTAAATATTATTGACTTTTAAAGTATTTTATTTTGTATATATGCGTCAAATTGTTAATTTATGTATATACATATATACTTATAAATTTTGTACAAAAAACGAAAGAATCCGTAATATTGTAATTCTGTATTATCATTTACCTGAAGTTTTTTCTTTTTTTTTTATAAGATAAAATGTTACCATATATTCGTGCAGTAAATTATTAACTTTAAATTAAAAAAACAAATTTTAATTGAACTTAAAAAAAATTGATAAAAATATTTGAAGTATATAATATTTTTCATATTTGTATGAAAATTTATTGTTAAAATATTGTATTTCGTAAAATTTTTAATTATTAGAAACACACAAAGACTGATTATAAAAAATTTCATTTAAAATCATTGAATTTGTAATAAAATCTCATCATTCCTCAATGTATGAATGTGATTAATTAGACAGTAAATATTTGATGTTTTTTATGCATGCACATTAGCTATTTACAAAGCTGATTTATTAAAGAATATGTAATACATCTTCTTTGAATTTATGCTTTTTTAAAAGATAAAATAATATTTTTATTTTTTAATTCAATTCAAAAACTTATAAATAATATATTTAATACAATAGGAAACTCAAAAAATAAAATTATTAATATTAAATTTGTTATGTTATAAATAACTTTTCTACTATGTTATTACTTTATAATTAACAATCTGTGTAAGAATGTGATATAAAATGTATTATTTGATTGCTAATTTTTATTCGATAATTATTATAAAACTCAATATGTAGAATTATATGTATGTGCGTAGGGAGGGTGTATATTGATATTCTAAAATTAATGAAAGTTATACATATGTATACATATATGCCACGAAATGCTTTCACGTTCTTTACTTGTAAAAATACATGAATGTTTATATATTTTCCCTGTAATAAAAATATATTGTATAAAATATAAAATAAATTTAATATTTTTATTAATCTACATATATATATAAATATACCACTGATGCAAAAATATTTGTATCTGAGCATAATTATAAATAATATATATATATATATATATTCATATATTATTTATGTAAAACAATTTAATTTAATAAAGAAAGTTATCAGTTATATATTTGGTCGAAAAATATAATTAAGATGAACTATTTTTGAAACTAAAATAATTTTAATTTTTCAACAAAAAAAATTATTATCTTTTCGAAGCATTATTATTATTAAAAACTTAATCTGTGGCGTAGAAAATAATATTTCTTTCCAGTTTGTATTAAGTACCTTTAAGAAAATGGAATAAGTATGAATCTGAAGATTTATAAGGTTAAATTTTCATTTCTACTTCTATCCGTCTTTCTTTGTTCTGTTGGTTAAATTAATAAATGTCAACGTATATTTAAGATCATTGTATCATTGTATAAACTTAGAAGCAATATTACATTTTTTAGATAATACGACATGCTTGTTCTGGATCCTTAAATCCTAAATCTTAAGCCGAAATATTTTTACTGTTTAAAGATCGCTCATAATGCCATATAAGAAAAAATACTAATACAAATTTCTTACTAAGTTTAAATTTTTATGTTATTCGATTAGAAATCATGCTTTTAAAATCGAGCACAGTATTTTTAATGAAAAAAGTAAATTTTAAGTATTTTGTTTAAATAAATGAACTATAACTTAATATTTTTGTAATTAAAATTTACTTTTAATTTAAAACAAAATGAAAAAAATTAAAATTATTAATTAATATTTATATTTTTAATTTAATTGAAACTGAAATTTATTAGTTTTATATTATTTACTTATTTTATGATACTATTCATTAACTTTTTTCAAGTATTTTAGCAAAAATTAATTATAGTATAAATTAAATGTAATTAATTTATTAATTAACAGTATATTAATAGTATAAACAATAATAAAGAAATGTTAATTATAACTGAAAAAAATTTAAATATAGATCCAATTTATCGCATTCTATGAATTTTCATTCGATATTATACTTAAATGACTGCATAAATAGAAAATGGATAAAAGATTTAATATAAACATATGAAAAGCTAATATTACAAATTTTTAAATAAAATAAATATATAAATATAGATAAACCAAAACTATCGGTTTAAACATAGTTCCGTATATCATAAAATGAACTAAAAAAATATTTTATAAACATAACTTTTTAATATTTTACTAAAAAAAGTACTTATAAATTGTTATAAACGCTGCTACATAATTTAAATTATTTTATCAAAAGCTTTTATGAACATGTATAGAGTAAGATTTTCATTGTGAAAAATTTGTTTATTAATTTAATACTTTAATTAAAATTTATTATATATCTTAGAATTCAGACTTTAATACAACAAATCTAAATCAATTATTTGAAAATCTTTAGAATTGTGATTTTTTAAATTAGTATAATTATACAATAATGAATTTTCTAAACCGGTTGACCATTATTTAATTAATTTTTTTATATTTTCTTCCAGTTCTTTTAAAATTATCACAATGTCAAAAATATTTTATTAACTCTTAGCATGTATTTCCGTACTGGTGATTATGTATTTAAATATCATTATTTAAACATAGAAAAATATAAACATAATAAAATTAAAATATTTAACTTGCTGATATTTAAATGCTTATACCACAAAAAAGGATATAATAAAATAATGAAATATCTGAACTCCTGGAAATTAACGTATAACGTGGATATTTTGATCAACAAGGTTGCAATCAGACTGAAGTACTGTTGCTGGGCAGAATAACCAGGATGTTTATATTTACTGTAATTCTATCCAATAATGCACATTTTTGCTTTCGGCAAAACTCACAATTTTATGGGGTATGCGTACTTATGCCCATGCATTTTTGCAAACTAATTCGTAATTTGCAAACTAGTCCGTTAGATTCCATATCAATCTCACACATTATTCGAAATACATAAAGACACGCGCAGTAACCATATATACATATGCATTATACTTCTAGCGCTCGTTTGTCGCAATTTTTAAAGTGTGTTAAGCTGACGTGCGCAAATGCATACAATAGGGACTTGCAACTGCATTTCATAACTATAATTTTGATATATTTTTAAATGAAAATCGCATTAAAATGTAATTTATTTTTGTCTGCTCATGAACATAAGTAATATTTATTTATATTAATTGATATAAGTTAGATGAACGATAGTAAAAGTTGATGTTCGTATATTTCAGTTACAGTAAATACAGAAGTACAACTTCTATTTCTCTTTCTACATTACTTCGTATAAATTTCAATGTGCCTAAATATTTTAGTATAAGAATAGTTTTTGTAAGAATATTGACGATGAATTAAATATATTCTTATTATTTATATATTTATTACTTCATAATATTTCATAAATTTAAATAATTTAAAATGTAATTAACAAAAGTTATAATTTTTAGTGAAATTTATGTTTTCTTCATATTTTAGCTTATAAAAATTATTTGTTATTTGAAAATATTTAAAAGTTAAAAATAAGCATAAATAAAATATGTACATAATTTTAAATTGTCATTAAGGAAGCAAATAGAATTTTCGTTCCATAAGGAAGTTAAAAAAACATCCTTTCTGATATTATGTAATATAAAAAACAAAGGAACATAAAAATATTTTACTTTGAACTAGCAGAATTAATTTGTGTAATAAAATATAGTTGTGAATTTAAAGTGACTAATATTAGTTGTATTCATAAAAACAATATTTAATTTGTGCTAGCATTGACTTATTCTTATCATAATCATTTTTCAATAAAATACCATTAGTTATTTCAAGTATATTATGTAATGGAACTTTGTTAAACTTTACATCATACATTTTTTTTAATATTCCAGAAAATATTATTATAAAGTTTTCACGATAACATCAAAGTCATTACTTATTAAACTTTAGTCGATTGGATATTTTTTATTTTTGTTTATTTATAAAAATGAATATAATTTGAAACTCATATTATCCTACAATTTTAATAATTCAAAACAACGAATTTCTAACGATAATTTTAATAAAAATCTTAATTTAAATTTAAAAAAAATATTAATAGTTATAACAATAGTCGAACTATATGTTATGGTAAAATACTCGAAATTAATATTTTAGTTGTTTTGATAAGATGCTTTGAGTAATGTGAAGAAGAGTTTTAATGTCTCTTTTGATCAGCTGAAAGTAATATGTTAATTATTAGAAAAATTATACAATACTCAGTGATTTCTACATTAAAGTACTAAAAAAACGATTTCGTTATGTCCAGGACACAAAAGCTTACATAAGTTCAATGTCTTTACCGAGCTTCTATAATGAAACGAAAGTACGAACATTTTAACGAAAACAAGAAATACTGAAGAGTAGAACATGTGAAGAAGAGATAAACGAGAGAGAATTCCAAATCAACTCAAGACCGCAAAGTAGCGCTTTTATATATAATCATCACAAAGTGTTCCTGCTCGGGAAAGCCAGAGCACAGCATCAGCTCGGAATGCTGTCAAGGACTTAACCAACGGCAGACAGCCACCAGGGATGGTGAAAGGTGAGCGGGGGTGGTTTGCAGTGTGTAAGCCGATTAGAGCTTCATGGCAATAGACAAGAGTGAAGGAAAGAGAGAAGAAGATAGAGATAGAAAGAGGAAAATAGCGGATAGTAGAATCTCGCATCGGTAGAGTAGCTGGAGAGACACATTAAAATCGCCTGAAATATGCAGAAGGCTGTGCTGGCGCGCACATTCGTCCAGATTCGAGTAAAAAGCTGCTCTCGAGAATACTCTACCAATGTATGCGCGTGTATATGTAGAAATTATCGGTGACTTTCGGTGCCTACACTATTGTACCCCGATGAACGCCACTCCTTTCTTATCGATGTTATGTCTCTTGGTAAAATTTTGGATTTTCTACAAGGGTTGTACGCTTTATATGTGTCAACAGTGTACCACTGTTTGTCTGAGTGCGTCAGAGGGAGAATAAGCGAACGGCTTTAGATGTTTTATGAATTTTACATCTTGTTCTGAAATTCTTGCGCTGCTGCACTTTAAGCTTATGTCATGGCTTTCCTTGAATGTTTTATAATTACCATAAATCGTTATTTTGACGTAGATGCTTACTATTGATTCGTTTAGTTTGTTTACTTTTTAAACCAAATTTTAACTATAAAATATATTTCTTTTTTCTTAATGTGAAGGTTCGTTAAATTTATAATTCTAAAAAATTCTTTATTTAAAAAGGAGCTTTCAAAACCTTATACCTGTTCTCTTTTTTAATAATCCACTTAAAGTACGAACTGTTTTTTGGTCGAATTTATAAAAACATCTGTTTTATTTTTTAATATCTTAACTTATTATAAACAAAACTATAAATATTATTGCAATAAATCGATATTGTCTTCTATGTTAAAAAAACATTTTATCTTCGTTCTTTTAATAATTGTCAAACTGATATTTTTAATATTCTGAAAAATATCATTATTAATTTTGTTCGCAACAAAAAATATTTTGTAAGTAAATATATTTAGTTTATAAGCAATATTTTCCTTCAAAAAACCACGTTTAAACAAATTTATTTTTACTTCTAAAAAATAATATTTTCAAACAATAATTTCTCTAAAAGTTTTTAAAAAGTTTCATGAATTACATAGCTTGTACCAGTTTATGTGGTTTCATCTCTTTTATAAAATATTAAAATAACTTATGAATTAACTATTCAATAAAAATAAAAAAGCTTAATAATTTATAAATATATTTAATATAAATTTGTATTTTATATTTAAAAACGAATAATCTGGTGCATAAATAAAATATGAATATCTATTCGGAATATAATAGAAACTTAATTTTTTACTTATTTAATATGGATACTATATTAAATTTATTTTTGAATGTCCTAAGACTTAAAAACAGTTGAAATTAAAAACACATACTCTTTTAAAAATATTTTGAAAAAATTTTAGTGTTATATATGATTTAAGTGTGAGCAAGTAAAATTATGATGCAGATTGATTTTTTTAAATGCACCTATATCTATGCCTATATAATATATATATATTATATTATAATTTTACAAATCTATAACATCCAATGGCGAATATTATCAAAATGTTGATAAATCGATTAAATAGTCAAAGTGAAAATCCGTATCGATATGAGAATATTATTCAAAAGCAGATACGAGACACGAGTTTATGCATTTTGTTATATATGAATATGCATTATTCGTTTGTCACGCGAAATTCTTGCTAATTCTCATAAATATTTGTTGCTGCACAGTAATGCGTTGTTTACTATGCACGAATACATTCACTACTATTCCTTAGTGCATGAAATTCAGTGGCACGTATGTTCTATTTTGCTTTTTTCTGAATTTATATTCTTTAATTTTTGAAATACTTTGTATTGGTTATAAAAGAAATAAATAGTATTATTGTGAATACATAAAATATTTAGTATAATTATTTATTTTTTTTTTGTATTTATTTATACTATATGTTTTAACAAATTAATATTATTAATATTTATAGGAACTCATTAATAAATATATGTTAAAATATCTTTAAATCGCTAATAATATTGACATTGGTATAATAATACTGTTGGATACAAAATACAAAACAAGGATTTACAAAGTCGCTTCCTTAATACTGAATTCTGCATTTCTTAATAAAATGTCTAAGTAATGAATAAGCACTTTTATTCATATGTGGAAATTTTTGAATTCAGTAATTTATAATATACGTGTTTGGATAGTTGTTGAAAACAAATAAAATTTTAAAAAACAATGCAATTAATTAAATAACTAAAAATTAAACAATATTTATTATATTAAAACTAAAAAAAAAGTTTTGTTATTTTAAAACGAGTTGTCGACACACAATATTTATATTTTTCACTTTCGTATTTCTTTCATGATTACGTAAAAATTTACATTCTCGATAATAGTGGTTAATTAATATAATACAATTTTTATTTTTTCAATTTCATTCATAAATTAACTCGTAAAATTAAATAATATCTCATAAATATATTTTCGTAAACAAATTCAAAAATATTTATAATAATTATAATTATTTTAAAAAAATTGTTAACCTATAATTTTCTTATTTATATACTTTAATAAATTAAATAAATAAAACTTTTTTAACATAGTTATAATTATGCATCTAATAAAATTTTACATTTCATATAAAGAGGAAAACGTTCTTCCATGTAATTTTGATTTGAAATACATTTTCTTTATTATTAAATATCACTAAAAGTATAGACATTTATAATAACTATATTATAAAAGAGAGTTTATGCATGAAAATTTTTTTGAGTTATGAAAAAATTGAGAAAAAGGTTTTTTATTTATTAATGTTAATTTAAAGAAAAATCTTCTCATTTATTAGTATATTTTTTAAGTTTTAAGAAAATAAAATAATAAATTTTTTGTTCTTAATTTTCTAGTATTTTGAATACTACATAAATAATTTTGAGTATTGTAAATTTATTGAATATCTACCTTGAAAGATTTACTAAAAAAATTTTTTTGTATATAATTATTGTATATAAAAATCCATTTCTGCTTTCAATATTATTATTTAAATGTAGCTTAAAAATTTTTCTAAAATTCGTTTCTTTCTGTTATTTAAAATAATCTTCTTTATAAAAGCATTTTTTTGTCTTCAAAAAGTTGTTTATCATCATATTAAGCCACATAAATATTATTTTTTCAAAATCAACTATGAAATCATTTGGTTTCGAAATTTCATATTTAATCTGATTTTCAATTCACGCCCTATAAAAACCTTTTAATTTAAGAAAAAAAAAATTTATTTAATATTAAATATTATTTATACACATAACAAATAATCAAGATTTTATCAATTACGAAGAATAAATAAAAAAATATTTTCTAATATTAAGCGAAAACACATAATTTTTTGATTAAATTTTTACTCTATTATAATAAATAATTAATAATTAATTTACTCATAACTTTGCTTCTCTTTTTAAATTTGTTACTGTAATATCGTATATCATATGTAATTTTTATTTACTATTTTTCGATCTTGTTCACTGTTGTTATTTTGTCTCTGTAGCTTCTTTCTCATTTTACTCCGGGATATATTTTGAATATATTTTGTATGTTTTTTTAAATCTTAATATTAAATGTTTTAAATTCATCATTAAAAACTAATATTAAAAAAATTTACAATATCACATAAAAATCATGAACTCATCAAAAACATATATTCATGTATATTGTAACTCGCGAATCGCGGTGAAGGATATAGGGGTCGGGTGAAGTAACGATTAAATTAAATTCTTAAGTAGATTTTAGTTCTTTTTCCGACACTCACAATTTCGGTAACAGAAAAGGAGAGAGGCAGGATTACTTCGATCATTGATCGCGTATTGATGCGAGAAGTAAAAATACAAAGCTGCACGATGGCCGTCGCCTCGGGCTTATGTACCTTTTCTTCATTCTTTTTATACATACATTTTTCTTGTTTTTTCTGAAAAAAAAATATCGCGATAATCGTTTATCGGTATAGCTTGTTATTTGCCTTTTCTTAGTCGTCTATTCGAAATGCAGCTGTCATTTTTTGCTGGGTTTTTCTAATGCCAACATACATATATAAATATTCTTTATCTATTAACAGTATTAAACAATATATGTTCTATCATATAAAAATTAAAATATTTATAATTAAAAATTTATGTAAGAATATAATAAATTTCGTATAATTTTCGACACTTACACATTGGTCAGTTAAATAATTTAAAGTTCAATTTCTTAATAAATAACATGTTTTGAAATTCGTAGAGTATAATATAACATAAAATTATTCAATTTAGAATTTATTCACTTTAAATTTAAAAAAGAATATGTATAAATAATATTTGTATTCAAAATTATATAAAAATTTTTTTTTAATTTATAATTTACGGAGTTAAAATTTACAAAATACGTTTTTTTTTGTTAAATAGAAATAAATTAAAAATTATTCAGTCATGAATTAAAACTTTGAAAAGTAATAATACTGTTGTAAACTTTCAATAATGTAGATCCTAAAATCTTAATAACAAGATCATTTATCAATGATTTATCTATTGAGTCATATATAAGTAGAGAATACAAATTGGTTTTGCGGACCATTACTAAAGTTTGAATTAGAAAATATTTAAGAAAATAAGTCCCTTGCAAAAGAAGCTTTAATTTCAAATATAAAATTTTTAATAGCCTTCAATTTGACACTTAAAATTTAATGTGAAAATTGAAGAATTCCTTACTTGCTTTAGCAGATTCTAAAAAATATATGCTGTTTGTTAATATTGACGATTAAAAATAATAAATAATTTGTGCAAACTTTAACGTTGCGTGCATAATCCTCTATCTTGTGAGAGGGAGAATTATGTTACAATTACATGTGCAACCCCTCTTAACTCGCGTTAACTCGACTCCTCGAATTGTCCTCTTAGTTGCTTAATTCCTATTCTAATGACCTTAAACTATTTAAACCACCAAATAATAAGACTAACAGACGTTTAAACAGTTACCCCATGGTGGTCTCCGCATATGTGCAATTCGATTCCTTACTCGACTTCTACTAACCCCCGATACACCGATTCAGTTGCTCCTGATTCCTCGACTGTTTGTGTTCTTTGTTGACCTCCACGTACATGTTCGGCTTCTTGTTCGATTGTGACAAAGGCAAACCCGATCGTGAAAAATGAGTAGTACGCCAAAATCACCCTTTTGAGCATTCCTCGTTATATCACCCTACGTTATATTTCTATCTTGATAGCTGCATATGTCGGATAGCCGTCAAATAAAAGTGTCTCACGATCATTTCTAACATACATAAATACAGAATTTTAATCACGGAGAGCGTTTCAAAAAATGATTCGTTTGTATTTATTTTAATAATACACGTATTAATTTGTATATTTGACAACATACTAGATTAAGATTAGAATATAAGCAACGTATTATAGATAAAACTAGAGATTTAAGCAAAAAATGGAGTACATAATCTTTTATTAATAGACTTTATGCAATTTTATCTTTTTTATTAATATTTCATTTATTTTATAGCTAAATTTTTTTTCATAATATTATTGTGATTCAGAGATTAATTCAATTTATACCAAAATACAAGAAATTAAATTTTTTCGTATAATTTTTCGTTTTCAAAAATTACATTTTTAACGTTTATTATAAAGTCAAATTATTTGCAGTCAAGATTTATTCAATTTATATTATATAAAATAATTTAACATTTTATAACAAATATAGTTATTTTAGTTGTAAATAAATACTTATGATTAAATACAAATTTCTTTCTAACTAGCCATTTTTTGATTTAAAAAAAATTTATATTCCACTCAGAAAATTTTATAATATTTCTCAAACAATTTTACTAATATTATTGCAAAAAGCTGAGTTTATATTCTATCTCGTGCTAGACTTGATTATTTATCAAAATTTTTTATTTTTATTTATTTATATGTTTAAACTATTTAAAAATGATACATTGTTCATTTTTTATTTTTTTTACTACCACAAATTCAATAAAAATTATATTACCGACAAAAAATAATGATAATCATCGTCTTAAATATTATAATCTACATTGAATTTTATTTTATTTTTAATCAAATGCTTGAAATAACATAATTAATATTTCTAAGTATCATGCACCCATGACTTATTATTACATTTTTTTTTTCTAACTGCTGTCAATTTCTCTCTTCTTTTAATATATTTAATTTTTATTTCTTATTTATCACATACATGGGAATATATATATACACACATGATTGTGTGTTTAAATTTATGTGCGCATGCATACATAAAAAATAGGCACATTATTACTAAGGCACATATGGAATTTCTTTTATGTAACGAAAGAAAGCAAATTTTCATCGAGCACAAAGCAAGCATTTTGAAATTTCTATTTTAAGGGGCACTTATTGGTAAGATAATTATTAATTTTAACACTAAGTTTATGAAATTTTTTTGTATTAGGATCTTATTTTAACTTCTTTGCCAAACATAAAAACCAAGATTTCGTACATGACTATAACTTAGTAGTTTGTCCTAAATTATACGTCCAATGGGTTACCAAATTATTTACGATATTGAGGGTCGAATATGCGCTGTACGAAGTAATTAGCTAAGCAGCTCAAGAGATTTTACACGTGACTAATGTGGCTACCAACTCTGCGTTTACCGCTTGCCTTATATGTAAATAAGCATCGGGTTAGTCGTATTTAACGTAAATCGTAACTTTTTTTACTAATATGCATGGGTATTTTGATTGGTTTTCTTTAAATCTGTTTTACTCTAATTCAAAATTTTTGATTTAATAGTTAGTGCATGCCTGGACTGCACGAGTACTCTCTTTTTCAATCTGACCTGCATTTCTATGCATTATAATTTTTTAATATTTTTATAGAAAACTTTTATTTATATTTATTTACTTATTTCGTATGCAAAACTGCAGTGGTAGAAATATATTTAATTCAATGAATAAAAATTTCATATTAAATTTTGAGCTATCGGTATATCCCCGTTATATTATTCAATATATAATCAAATTACTTATATGCAACGAATAACTATTTTGTATTTACGTAGCAAATAAATTTGTAAAATATATATTATCTATTTTATAAATATATATTTTAAACGTATTTTTTTTTTTATTTATGACTTTATTATAAAAATATATATTTTTTAAATATTATATAGTATGGAAATTATTTAAAGTCAGTTAAAAAATATCTTGCTTGATAAATTTTATAGCATAAATATTCTATTAACATAGATTAATAAACGTGAATCAAACATGTTATAAATATTATATTTATTACATAATAATAAGACATTACATATGAAAAGATTTTATTGTTATAAATTTTTTCGAGGGTCAATTTAGTAAAATTTTCAAATAATACGAAAATTATCTATAATGTAAATATACGTATGTTAAAATTTTTTATCAGGAATATTGTATTTACTTTTGGTTATCCTCTTATTTTTATTGCTTGTAATTATTTAAATCAATTTATAATTAAATAAAATTTATTTTCAATTTAATTGTAGTAAATGAGTAAAGACACATTTTTTTTATTATTAATGACATATTGTGATGTTAATATTTTTACTATTACAAATATTACAATTGTCATTAATACTATTATTCATAAAATTTATTTGTAAGACTAGCTTTAACTGCAATTGTGTAATAAATAATTTGTTTATATTGACATAAAAAATTTTAATTTAACGTTTTATCTTATACGTAATCTGAAAAATAGTAGGTACTATACAATATTTTATATAATAAATTTCTGTTAAAGATTTAATAAATATTTTTATGAATCGTTTTTGATATTTTATTATATAGAATAATTAATTTAATCAAACTTTTCTGTTATAATCTAAATTAATATTCATTTTTTGAGCAAGAATTTATTATATTAAAATGAAAAACTCTAAATGATTATACATTCGTTAAGATATACATAGGATATATTTTTATATTTGAAAAATATATAACAGAGTATTAAAGATTCATTCGCAAGTCTTTCATATCAGAAAGTACAAAAACTATAAAATAAAGTTATTGAAAAACCAGTATGTATATAACATTTCTATCTATTGAAAGAATAACAGAAACATAGTACGATTAAAAACGATATAAACAGGATAAAAATTTCGTAAATTATGGTCTGATTGCGTAAATTGTAGTGTACTTACATGTAAATGAACCTGTTAGCATATGTCGTGTGAAATATACATAATATACTTTGGTGTAAATTTCAAAATATAAAATTTTATGTAAGTGATGTTTAAAATACGAATATTCATATATATAAATACGAAAGAAGTCGAATCACTTATATCTTGTACTCAAATCGATTATAACGCATAAATTTTTTCTTAAGAAGTTAACTATTTTGATTTAAAGATATAATATAAAACTTTAAATTTTTCTTCTAATGAAGAATTTGTATTACCGTAATGGAATATCTTGAATTTTTTAATCTTTTTCTGAATTATAATATTTTTAATTGCACATATATGCATTTAGAATTTATATCAATTTTAAATTTAGATACTTTGATATTTTTAGTTAAAATATAATTTTGTTAATAGTTCAAAAAATATATTTCATATTTTATAAATTTTTATTTAAATTTATAATATGTAACATATGTTCAAAGATTTCTTTTTATTGCTAATAAATATAATTTTTTAAATTTATTACTATGTAAAATTTTCGATTTGTTCAAAACACGTGACACTTAGTTCTACTAAAACGAAAAATTAGAATCAACAAATATTATTGTATTTTATTCATTTTAAAAATCTTAATTATGAAAAAATTTTTTTTAAATAAATAAATTCTCATTAAACTTTTTTTGCATACATATTAAATTTTTTCTATAAATATACCAAATTATTTACAAATAATAATTTGTTATTCTCAAAGATTGTAATTATTCCTTTAAAATTTTAAATAAAAGTTTTTGAATTTTATTTACTTTAGAAAATATATAATGGTATTTTTAATGATAATATTATAATCGCTTTTTAAATAGGTAAAATTTATATTCAAGGTTGAAATTTACTATTTACTAATTATATAGGCTACAAATGATTTTACGGGATATTTTTCTGGATTCAACTAAAAACTATGTAATTAATAATTTATAAATGGGACTTATTATAAAATAAATTTTTATGTTAGCTCTAGGTATTTAGGACACCAAAAATTTACTTTTAAACTATCATATTTGATGTTGTTAATTATCGCTAATTATTTTTAGCCTTGTTCAATATTGATTTAAGTTTATTATAAGTCTAACTAAAACAAAATAAAAAAAAAAAACGAAATGAAAATGTTGAGGAGCGTTTATTATTAAATTATGGCAATATATACTTATTATATATATATTTAAATATACAAACTTTATGTTGAAAAAACGCGCTTTGTTAACGTACCATGAAGTTAAAGTACAAAGAAAATAAATAAATATACATAGGTGGAAAATATTATTGAGGTAAGTGCATTTTTCATTTGAAAGGCTTAAAATTTTATAGTAATAATAGTAGTAATATTATAATGATTTATTTTATGGTATGACATTCTTTGTAAAAAATTAAAATTTTTTATCATTATTAGTTTTCTCACGAAATTCGATTTCTTTCACATAAACATAAATAATTATTTCGTTGCTATAATGCAGATGCCTGTTAAAAAAATTGATAAGTAGAAATTTCAGTAATTCTATTTGTCGCAAAATAGAGAATATTGTTCTTTTTTTTTATTAAAGTGCTTATATAAAATATCATAACTGGAAGGTTCGATTCAAATTACTGAAAGATGCGATACATACTTTTAAGTTTGTGCTTTTTTAAATAATATAACACATTAGTATGTAGATAATAGAAATAAACTTTTAATATAGAACAACGAAAGTAGTTGTCTAAATTTAATAAGGTTTAAGGGTTTTTCATAATAAATTTTTGGAACACTTTGTGTGAAAAATATATGTTGTTTAATTTACATCTAAGCAACAACGCACACACGATATAATGAAGAAGTGTTGAATAAAGGGCCATTGTAGCCATACGCCGAACACTTACATTAGAAGTAACTATTTTACATATTTGACACGCTTATGACATTATTTAACGGTTTTTGGATTCCTTGTAATTGATTGAAGCTATATAAATATATATTATATAATAAAGTATTTTTATATTATAAGTATAAGTACATTTAGACTGCAAGACATCGTTTTTCATCGCTTGAAAAGTCAGTAGTCTACAAGCCGTGAGAAAATACAGTCATACTAAAGGTTTAATACATACAGCTATACATTTATTCACTAGTTAATTTCAATATATTATCGATAATCAGTGTTCTTTAACTTATAATCATTCATTATTTGCACTGGGGTACTTTGTGCTTTTGTGTTACTACATATTTGTGTAATATTAATACATAAAGTCTACTATAAATACATATATATATATATATATCTATTAGTGTGTTTAACTCTTTATTTATAACAATATATATTTGATCATCTGCCATTTTGACAAATTATGAATCTTTTGCTTATCTGAGAATTTAATGAATATTTATTATTTAATAAATTTGGTTCATTATATTAAATAAACAAATATTTTGGTCTCTTACCTTAACTTATTGTCAAATATGAAACCTTTCGTTATTAATCTACTTATGAACAAACATATGTGTGCACCCGCGCGAGTGTGTGCACGCGAATCTAAGCACAAGATCGCAATCAATATCTGAAAATATTTTAATATCCCATAATTCATTTCAGAGAAGCAACTTTCCCCTCTGCCTAAGCGCAGTAAAAATCAAGTATTTAAAAGTATAGCACGCTTTTTCGAAAAGGACCGGTAGGATGCAAAAAACGAAGGAAGAATAAGAAAGAGGAAGTAAAGCCAAAAGAAGTAAAAGGAAGTGTCCCCTGAAGCGGAGAAAGAAAGGAGCTCCACGCCTCTCATCTTTACAGCGTCCGCCTTCGCTAGCGTTGGACTCCCTCGCGCGAATCTCTAACGGAAACGCACCTCTCGTCCTCTCCCGCCCGTGGCCGGCGCTTCAGGCCATTTCCTTCAGCGCGCACGCATCCGCATCCGCCTCCCTACCCGGGCGCCTAAGCTCCGAGTGGGGGTGCGGCGAATCGGCCCAGGGTTGGGCGGAGCTTCGCAGCGCTCCCGTACGTTAAGTAGACGCGCTAGAACCGGCGTCCCGTCAAACGGCGTCTGGCCACCGCCGGCGTACAATCCGCACAACTGTCAACGCCCTCGACCACGACAGCTCGGAGCACAGACTCAACCAACATGCTGCACAGCGCTCTGCCGCGGGCCTACCTGACCACGCCAGGTATCGGCTACCCGGGGAGCCGTTTCCTGGCCGAGGAAGTGCGACAGCCCTACGCTTATGTGCAGCAGCGTCTCGACGACTCTTACGCGCGCCTCGGCTGGTACACGGCCCCGGTTCCGGTGCCCCTTGAGCAGCCTCGGCGAGACCCGAGTCCTTGTCCCCTCGACTTGTCGCTCAAGCCGCCGCCGACGCCAAGTACACCCTCGGCGGGGGCTTGCGACGACTGCGAGGCCATCGAGGTAGACGATGAGGAGGATCGACGCAGTCGCGAGGAGGCGCGCTCCCAGCAGCCGTTTGGCGAGCGGCTCTTGGACGAGCTGGAAGAGCTGGAGGAGAGTCAGCGCGGCAGCTTCCGTCGGGTAAGCACTGCTATGGAGTACGGGACGCAGTTAGAATCGAGCCATCAGGACACCCACCGAAAGCTAATGCTGTCCAGCCCCGATCAGCTGCAAACCTACCAGCAGCTGTTGACCCCACCGCCGCCTCCGCCGCCACTGGCCCCGCCAGCAACGCACATGCATGCGCCGATGACACCACCGAGCACGCCCTCGCCACCCCAATGCCCTCGGCGACGAGCCCGCGACGAGGAAATGGCAACATCTACGACGACGGGAGGGTCGAGCCCCAAGCAGGCGACACCCGATAAGGGTCGCGGCAAGCGTAAGCACGCGCGGAAGCTGAAATTTGACGAGGACACGAGCAGCCCGGTCTCCGGCACTGTGATTCTTGGGCCTGACGAGGCCGTTGTCACCGGCGACATCGATCCGGCGTTCAACATCGTGGAGGTAACCGAGGAGGCACGTGCCGAGCTCGCCAAGATCGAAAATCGGCTCGGACCCTACCAGTGCAAGCTCTGCCGGCAACTCCACGATGACGCCTTCCAGCTCGCCCAACACCGCTGCTCGCGCATCGCCCACGTGGAGTACCGCTGTCCGGAGTGCGACAAACGCTTCTCTTGCCCAGCCAATTTGGCGAGCCATCGGCGCTGGCACAAGCCGAGACCCCCCGCTCAGGCCGCGGTTCCGATCGGCGAGGAGTTTTCTTGCGCGCGTTGTGACGCCCGCTTCGGGAAACACGCGAGCCTCCGGAAGCACCTGGCCTCCCAACACCCGGATGAGTCGAGCGACACCCCGACCCCGGAGAAGGCCTGACAAAGGCTGAGCCCCGCAAAGCCACTGTCCCTGCATCAGGCAGCTGGCATTTATTGGAGATTCGGTCTCGACCTCATGTGAGTGCACAATCAAAATAAAATTAAATGTCACAATCTGTATTTACGCTCGTGCGATCTCTCGCTTGGCCTTTTTTCTCTTCGGGCTGGGATGTACAACCTTTACGAGTATTTGAGGACACGCGTACAAAATACTCTTAATGCTTTTCAACCACGATTAAATTTCTGTTTTACTTAATGTCTGCATTGCGGAGTCCTTTTCAATTTTTATATTTTTCAACAGCCTAAATTAATGTGTAATCTTTAGTACTGGAATTAAAAATTCTTCACAAATTATAAGTGCGAACCGTTTAAAGGGTCGATATTTTTTTCAGACACAAATAAGAAAATAAGAAAATAAGAAAAGTTGTTCTCGAACATAAAAAAAATTAATAATTACGATAAGCAAATTAATATGAAACGTATCTAGTCAAAGTAGTTGTAAAGGCTTGTAAAGCCTCAAATGATCGTAATGTGTAAGGAACGAACAGCTTTATTTGCCAAAAAATTATGAATCGCGCGTTACAAAATATATAGAAAATAATATACGTAAATTAATTATAAGTTAATCTGTAAATTTTTGTAAATCATAAAAGCAATGAGTCGACTTAAAGTATCAGTATTTCACGGCAATTCAATTATGTAAAATGTGTAGATAAACTACAGCGAATTATATGTATATATGAATAAAATTAAATATACAGCGACGTACCAAAAACTTTGAGGGAATGTAAAATTAAGTTTCGAAAAAAATATATTTTTCAATATCACCAACAAATTTGGTGAATATATTTTTTATCTTATTTAATGATTTATAAAAATCATTATATTTTACGCTTAAGTAAATAATATAGATTAATTATTTTATAATCCGATGACGATGTATTTTTTAAAAAACACAATCGTTAATATGTATATATATTAAATTGAAAAAGCTTAATTTTGTATTTCCTCCAGGGGAGAAAATGACGATCAGATGATCTCGAATGTTATAATTTCAAGATTTTAACCAAATAATTGATCCAAGCGCTTTACTCGTACATTAAATAGGAAGTTTATAATTAACTATTGCGAAGAAATTTACCAAAAGATCCGTACAACTAACTTTCTAAAGACAACTAAGGATCGCTTTCTATGTATCTACTAAATATGAAATAGCAAAAATGTTTTGGTCATAAAAATCCTGTCGTATCACTAATAAGATAAAAATCTACGGCGTTTAGAAATCATAAGAGTACACAAAACTATCAAATGTGATTTATTATACAAATATATATAATTTTGGTTTTAGTTAAAAAGAATACTTTTATCAATTTACTATTCAAAACCAAAGAAAAATAAAACAAAGTCTAGTCTTTTTAGTCATAATTGGTTAAATGAAAACATAAATATGCTTATAAATTATAATACAAATAACTTAAGCACATTCAAATAAATTATTGAAGCCAAAGTAAAGAAATATCTAGTCAATAAATTAGTTTTATTATTTCGAAGGTGAAACAAAAATGGACTTACTGAAAACTATATAAACATTTCTAGTCACGTTAGCAGAAATTATATTATTACTTTAGTTAAAATAAGATCTAGTCATAATTAAAAAAAATTATTCAAAGTCCAATCGGTTAAAAAGTATTTCTGATTTTTAAGAAGATAATAGTAAGATCTCGTTAAATTTAGTACTTTTAGTTTTATTAAATTTTGAGTTCTTCATTTTTAATTTCGTTCTATAAAGATAGATCGAAAGAGTATTTTTCTAGTCAAATGTAAACTCTGATTCACGTAATTTTTAGAGTTCATGAAAGTTACATTTCGAGTTATGACATAATAATCTGACCAAATTTAATTCTGTCTAGTCAATCTAATAACTGTAATTCACTGCGATAAAATAGAAACTACAAAGTGAATCGTGCGCTCAGATTTATTAAATTAAATCTCACAGGATCGACTTAATAAATCGCAATATTTCACTTCTGTCGTATCAACAATCAAGTCAACTATTTTTGTTATTTATATTAGATATTAGGTGTTTTAAAATTAAATATAACTGATTTTACAATAACAAAATAGAATTCTTTTAAAAATTCACAAACATTTTAACAAGTACAATAAGAACACTTTCAAATTAATTAATTTTTTACTCAAATATAAGAATAATAAAAGAAGCAGGCTAATAATTATATGAATTTATTCGCTCTTCATTGATGTTGAATTCAATTATTTAAATATTCTAATTTATTATTTTTAAAGTAATAAAAACATTAAAGAAAAATCCTGTTTCTTCAGAATTAAAATATATCGTTTATTAAATAAAATTTAAGAAACATTTTTAATTTTTAAAAGTATAAATAAAAAAATTGATTTTAAAAATTTAAAAAGCTATAGTTATGCTGTAACAATGTATTTCATTCTAACCCGTAACAGTTATTTCAAATTTTAAGGCATCCAGTGATATCACGTAAAATTCTTAATGAGACGGAAAAACGAATGCGATATGTGAAAATCTAGTCACTAAAAGTTAATTTTTAAACTACGAAGATAAGTCAAACCGAATTTCGGGCGAAAATGCAATTACACGGCACATTCTTGTATAATTTTAATTTTCCAAACAAACGCATACGTATCGCAGCGGCTTAGCCCTCGGTATACTCTACAAAGTAGAGTGTACTTTTAAAAAGAAAAAAGCAGTATCCCCTCCCTCTCTGAAGTGTAATTTTTACTTATATAGCCTCGGTCACGGAGTCTCAAGTTTCTCGATCTAAGACAGTGTTAAGGGGAGTAGCAGCGCACACGCCTACATTATAGGTGTATACTTTTTAAGGTAGTCTTTAGAAAAGCGCCGGTCCGTAACCGGCCCTCGACACCGCCGATTTACCGATTGAGTCCGCAATTTATTCGACGAACCGCGCATTATGCACGCGACTCGAACGCGCGCCCAACTAATGTTACCCTCTCCGGTAATCATATTGTCGAGGTGAAGAAAAGTGTGTTGAGAAAATCGTACGCTATCATTTTCATTTGATTAGATTACTTAAGTGTATTCGATAAATTATTTTTCGAAAAACTCGCTCTGCACGAAAAGCCAAATTATAATCAATCTTTAAGGATTACAAATTTTCTTATCATTCAGTTATTAATAACTTTTCCTTCTCTGCAGACCTTTTGAAATTTATGGAAAATAACGTTTTACATTCCGTAAATAATAATGTATCTGAATCATATGAAAACCGCTTGCAATTGCTCGTTATTTTCTACACACTTTTCGACGCAATCCGTTTCCAAAATAATTGTCAAAAAAAAAAAAAAATGGTAAAGTTAAGCAAGGCTTTAACGCCAAGCTTGAATTTCACAAAATTCAGTATTATCACAACTAACACTGTTAATGCTTGATTAAATTTGCGTAAAGACGAGGATTGTAAATATAAAGTGAAATATATACAACGTATCTGTGCAGCCACGCGAAGCGAGCTGATTATTATCGTGTAAAATATGTATATTACTATACTGTTCTATCGATAGGGTGAAAGTACACAAACAGAACCTTTAGCTCGTAAGGCCGATTACTGTATGACGACTATAAATGCCTTCGCTGTTATAATGTAAACGTTTTGCTTTCTTCGATTGACTCTGCTTTATAAGTGTGTAAAAAAACGATTATCTCTGAAATATATGATTATCAATATTATTCCATGATCGTCTTTTTATTGCCTTTGTATTCCAGAAAATCCCCAATTTGCATATTTCTCCAAAAAAATATTATCACACTGTGTTTTCATTTATTTATCGTTACTGGCAAATAAAAATTTATTCTTGCAAGCATTATCTTTCTTTTGTAAAAATACCACATCTTTATTATATTAAGGAGCAGAATATCAGGATTAATTAATATATAAAATTTAATTTAGCCGAATATTTGTTCATAGGCATTTTTTAAAAAGATTTTTACTATCGTATCATGTATTTCATATAAAAAATTTAATAATAATTTTATCACTTTCAGTTTTTGCAGTAATTTTGTAATATTTATTTTGATTTATGTTTTTACAATAAAATTATTTTTAATTTCAATTTTCATCATCCATATAGTTGTGTATGCAATAAAGCATTTTTATGCTATTGCTGTTAACCTAATAATTTTAAATATCTTTTTCTCTCTATGTATACGTAAAAATTGGTATTAAGCATTACTAAATCTTTTTCTATTATCAACACACGAGCGCGAATCACAAATACGATTTTTGTTTCGTTACGATAGCCAACGGTTTGGCAATATTTTAAGAAATCGATTCGCAAAATAATTCTCTAGACAAGAATAATAAATAATAAAAGTAAGACTGCCACATCCTAATGACAATCGACAGTGATTCTCGATAATGTATAAAGGTAAAATATAAAGAAATAGAAGAAGAAGATTGCCAGTAATAAAAATCTCGCATTGTTCACGAGCAGTAGGTGCATCAGTTGTCCATGGTATTACCCGTACAATGTGTGCCGTCGTACATTCTTCGTAATCGGTCCTTGGTCTTGCAGAATCCATAGAAGCCAGAAGAGATTGTCAGCCCCGTAATCTTCGCGAAACTTTTGTGCCTTCGGGATAAAGAGATCTGACGCATCCCTCGCCCGCTAGCCTCGTGAGCACGTTCCCGAAGAAAAAAAGCGAGGGAGAAGGCTTTAAATCCCGCGCGATGTGGATTTTACTTGCACGAACGATTTTCCCGTCGTAGAGACTCGCCCAATGCGACTTTAACTTTGATGCTATTCGAATATCGCGTAATATAATGCTCTGTGTATTGAGAATTTTTAAATTTCTAAATTATTGTACGGGTTTTGCAAAGCAAAGATTATTTTTAGCACTATTACGCCTACATGCGATCTATACCCCGTTTTTCAAAAAGAGGATCTTTTCATCGATATTCGATACGTGGTATTTGCAATGAGAAAGAAAAGTGAAGGCTATAACATCTCGTGCGTACACGCGTAAGCAAGAAGTACATTTATCTTTCTCTCAGACAGTGGATACATCGATCCGTAACCCGAGACGCCCACTCATCATCACGAAATAACCATAAAATTATTCACATTAATTTAAACGAAATTTAATAAATTTTCGTTAAAAGACAGCAATATGTATAAAAATGAAGAAGCTAAATTAATATCTTATCATTAGTATTTTTCAAAAAATTGTTTTAAAAAATTTATTAATTTATGATTCGCAGTGAGCTGTGATAAAAAATAGTTTATACTTTTATAAAATTTACTATTTTGTTTATTCTCCTTATGGGACTAATTTTTATTTATAAAAGCTTTAAATAGCTATTTTCTTTTTTTTAAATAGAGTAATGCTGATCATGAATTAATTGAAATAAGAACGAAGTTCATTTTCAAAGGCAAAGCTCATTTTTAAATGATCCCTTTTAATATTTGTAGTTTTGAAATAAAGGGCATTATATTTTATTAACAATATATACGTAGTAGTTTTCATTAAAAATCACTAGTTAAAAATACATAATACTTTACAAAATTTTGTTGATATTAAAATTTTAATGTTAGGAATTGTAAAAATAGTAATGAATTTTTTAAATAAATTAAACATAAATATAATTTAAAATAGAATTATTATATTCATAAAGAATATTATTAATCTTGAGAGTACATGATAAATATTACTAGTGAAATTCTGACAAAGTAGATGATGATCCTAAAATTGGAAAATAAGTCTTGAAAAAATCTACTATCTTGTATAAATCACAGTAAAAAAATTGAAAATTTAGAAATAATGTAATTTTTCGAGAATCTTTGAAAATACTACGTAATAAAAATGTAATTACTATCAGTATTATTAAGTAAACAACATAAGATGTCACTAGTCATAGTCTTAGAATTACTAAGAATTCCATATAATTTAAAAACTCATGCAAGACTGTGTATCTAAAATATTAAATTATTTAATTTTAAATCTCTATAGGATGTTTTAAAGTGATTCGAATAATTGCTTTACAAGAATTAAGGTAAGCTTTTGGGCGAATCAAAGCTCTTATAATACAGAATAATGTTTGTCTCATCCAAAGCTTTTATAATATCCAATTATAGATTTTCTAAGTGTTAATTTCACAATCAAAATATAATCCCTCGGAAATTTTGGCATTTTAAATAGTTTTCGCGAAATGCTGTAAGTTTCTATCAAAGATGTCTTGGCTGCTTTCTTTTCACGTGCAAATAAGAGTCTGCTATATCAGAAGGCACAAGTCCATCGAGCTTGTACTAGATGCACAACAAAGGCTGCCACAGGGAATCCACTTAGGTCTTCCCACTCCCGAAAGCCTTTAGCTTCGACTGATTCCTGCGGGAATATCCGACAGGCGTGTTCGCGCGACAACATATCGACAAGGTACGAGAAGAAGCAATTTTTCAATTTTCTCTTACGCGAACTTTGTCATCTTGGCTGAGCCATTCGATGGGAAAATGGAATTTTCAGGAAGAAAGTCAAGTGTCGAGAGGTGCGATCTTTTTGCTGCTTTCCAGTAAATTTCAGAACGCTCTCTCCTGACCGTTCACCTTTTACCTACGATTTTATTTTTGACTCTAATGTTCTTTTGCATTACAGGTAGTAAAGATACTATGCGAGTAAGAGCTTTCAGTGCAAGGTAGAAGCCTAGTTCTTCTATATTAGAGCTTTAAAAGGGAAATTCTTTTTATTCTTGTCGAATGAAGAAAATAAAGAGCTGCAAGAAAAATGATAATATAACTCTAACTATAAAAATAATAAAAGTATTTTCCTCGTGCTTCAAGTGCTAATGATTGGTGATAACTTTTTTTTTTTTAACAAATATTATCTAAATTTATTATTTACATTTTATAGTTATGCCAAGATACTTTGAATTTTTCAAATAAATTCAAAATTCAAGTATAAAAAAATTTTAAACAATTTTTATTGTTATTTTTATTATTATTATTTAAGTTGTGTAGAAAAAAGTCAATGTTACATCTCATTATTAATGCAAGAAAAATTTTAGTTTTTGAGAAAACTGTACAAGGCACTTTGTCATATACTACTTTGTTTAAATTCAATATAATACTATCTGGTTATTATCATCTCGATCTATCTGAAGGTTTTTGGCTTTTTGATTTTTACACTTAAGCTCTACATATGGTACACTTTTATTTCCAATTCAATATATGTCGCTTTTATCTTTTCAGGATTCAATTGCTTATACCACCATTGGCTGAACAGTATCTTTAATTACGAAACTTATATTCTTCGTATTATTTTACCGAATTCTGCTTCAAATATATTATTTTCGAATATTTCATACTGTTTCGTTAATATTTTAGAGTTTTGCAGAAACATCAATGTTGTTCTTATTACACAACTAATAATAACAAGTAATTTCATGACGTAATTATAAAATTGACAAAGAAAGTTCGTTGTATAAAGAACATTGTATTAGAATATAATTATGCAATACGAAGGTAATAGTTTACGGGAAATACTAATAAAAACAAAGTCAAAAATTGTTAAAATTGACCATCAATAGGCCACAGTGAAAAAGGGCAGGTAAATTCGCTTTATACCGACAAATTGATTCGTCCAAGAAAACTTTATCTAAGACAGGGTCGAGTCTTTGAAGGGGGATCAAGTCTTGTGTTCGTGTAATACGTACGTTAAGGCTCGACATGAGGGTATAAGAAGGCGCGCGCGCGTGAACGATGTAATTGTTTCGAGCGTCGCTCGTCGTTTTTCCCTTAGGGCTTTTAGATCAGTCTTCTGAGCATAAGCAACGGCGGTCGTCTTTATTTGTTTCCGTACATTAGACACCGACCATCGAATAAAAGAAGGATCTCGCCTTCTCCCTTTTTACGTCTTGTATACGATTTTATAGATTTCACTCATAACTATGTTTCGCATATCCAAATTGTAATTTTTATGATTTACTTAGATGCTTTTATATGTATTAAGTCATAATTCAGTTTTCGACGCCACTCAATAATTGTTTTAATCAATGTTATTTGATAAATCACTTTTTATATCTTATGCTAATACAATATTTTCTATGTTTAAAAATAAATATATATATTATCAGAATGCGTAATATGTGTGGAAAGTGTAAAATTAGGTTAAAAAGATTTTTCACAATTTAAATAAGTATTTCACTTGTCACGGAATATTTTTTCGACGATTTCAGACAATTTTCGGTCAATTTAACTCATGCGTATAAAAAGAAAAAAAATATCACTTCGATGCTATTCGAGACAGAAAATTACGCCAGCGTGTGAATTCTCGAGATGTTCTAGAGACCGAAGCTTTGCAAAGAAAAGCAATCAGTAGAAGAGGTTACGTGCACTTCGAAAGAAGGACAACAATCTAGCACAATTTTTATCACACTGCAAACAATCACCGATCCAACGGTTTTGACCACAATACATATATTTCTAGGTGAAAATACATAGAAGTTGATCCTCGGGACAACAAATATCACGCGGATTTATATAATAACTGTAAAAGCTTCTCTGAGAAAAATATGGAGCAGAAGAGGTACAATCTCGGGATTTGTAACGTTTTTGCGAGCTCATCCCACTTGCGTGAGATCTGCTTTTCCGCTCAACAGCAGAAGAGTGTAGAAGACTTTTCCTCAATTCCTTGCAATATGTATTTTACGAATGTGAATCAAGTATAATGGAAGCGCAAAGCGCGAGCTTTTGATGTATTTGAGCTTTTACAGGCAAACGAGAAATATCGCAACTATTTTTTTGAAATTCAAACTATATTAATATATATTTTTTGCATCAGCAATGAAATATTAACGCAGATGGTAATAAATTATAAAAAGCGAAATAAAAAAATTTTTTAATTGGTAATCATTACGGATCGCAATTTATGCTTTAAAATAATAATTTTGAAATTATTATTTTCATAAAATTATTAAACATTGTTAATAGACGAATTAAGTTTTCTAATAATTTATTTTGAAAAATCAATAGTAAATTTGTCTATGGACTTGATTTTACTTGGTGGTACAAAATGGGAATTCCGCGCGTTGCTATAGTTTCCAAGCTATAGGAAGGCAATAATCTTCTTCGATAATAGAGAAATACCATAGCGTTAAAGAATTCTTTGTCATTTGATAGTATTAATTTATAACAAAGAATATGTTTCAAGTATGAAATTAAATTCATTATTTCAAAAATTATTAAAACTTATTAAAATTTACATTTTCAAGCAAAAAATATCAACTGTTATAAAATTCTTATTAAACGCTTATAACTCTTGAAAACAAATATTTAAAATATACTTTACGGACAAAAACCGTTAACCATTTTAAAACTATGCAACATATTTTCATCTGTTAATAAGTCAACAAAATTACTCGCAAATGTAAACATACATTATTTGCATACGTCAATGTGGCTCTCCTTGAACTCATTTCGAATCTTATTTTATCGGTATTTTAATTTTTTTACAGCTTAAAACCGCAGTTAAATGTTTTTTTCAACTTTTAAAAATGCAAATAATGATAATACAGTCGTCCCACCGAATAAAAATATTCCACGCTTTCCCTTGTCACAAATGTAGTATATCAATCTGATATCTTCTACATAGTAGAAAATTATAATCTCTTGCACTACGCACTACTAAATGCTTTTAATCGATTCCCACGAGCGCATAAAAACTAAGCTCGCTTATACCTTGAGCTCAGCAGTGTAATCCACAATGAGGCTGCACAACCATATAACCAATTTCAAAGCTCCGATGCAGGCGATACGCGCACACATACGTTTCAATGAAACTTATCCACGACGCGCCCATCAGATCTGATATGGCTATTAAGCCCGCGCGCGGATCGCGATGAAAGACACGCGCACAGAAAGCGCGTCCTCGGTGTCCTTTGGAGGGGCGCGTAATTACTCGCCAAATGCAAAGGGCGTACATGTACGTCCCACGCTTGAGACCGCGAGAGCCATTCAAAAGAGGCGCCCCGGGAGAGATCAGCCTCAGCAAATCATCTTAGCGCTTGATCTCTCAGCGCGTGCACATCTAATTCCCGCGGTGCTTCTTCCTCTCTGTCTGTCTTTTTCTTTTATTATATACACACACACACACATATCTGTCTCTCTTCCTCTCATTCCTATCCCTTCAGCTCTCGATACGGCAGCGGAAGGAGACAGCCAATCTCTTTGGTTAGCCAGCGTGTCAAACCGCAGTCGGATTCATTCGTTATGAATGAGCCGCAGCTCTCGAGGTGCACATCCCGGCGCGGGGGTGTTAATACACCTTGGCCTTACTCGTCTCCGGGGAAAGCGGGCTTTAAGGGTTCAGAGGGGGAAACAGACGCAACAGACTCCGGATAGCAGCTCTGATTATCTCTTGCAGAAGCGGGCTCGCGATTCCTTACAAATCAGCGAATTGTTATGTCATACTGGATTACAGACGTTTTCACTTAGGGGTTACGGGGGTTATATCTGATTTGCATCGCGGAAATTGTGTATTACGTTTCGTTTTTAACGTGAATCACTGGTCAGTACACAGTCAATACTTTGAACTTTTATTTTGAAGAGATTATTGTTTTTTACAGTTATGATAAATCTCATTGTACGCAATTGAAAATTCTAAAGTCTTGAAATAATTACAGCACTTTATAATGATAAAAAAATTCAAGAGCGTGAGAAAAAAAACAAGAGCTATGGAAAATAAAAGCTTATGCAGGATATTTTAAAGTTCTAAGTACATTCAAATTATGTATTTGCAAAGAGAAAGAGGTCACTTATATTTCCACGAAATGGCCAGTTCAAAAGCTTTCAGAAGAAAATCCTCGCATTCAACTTCTACACGACCGACAAACATTTACTTTGATCACGGAACTTTCTCTGCACGTTCAAGCAACATTTTATTCGTTCTTCTTTCCTTTAAAAGGATGTTACGAATCTAGTCGCTCGAGTTATCAATGTTGTCCTTTTTATTCCGTCTGTTATGGTCAGTTTTTGAAGAAAATAAAGCTCTGCATATGCACATATATGTATAAAGAATATATTTCGTAAAGAGAAAGGAAATAATATACAATTTGGTTAAGGGTACAAATACATTCAATATAAAAATAATAAAATAAAGTAAATAGTATTTTACGTTTTGGTTATTACTTCACAAAAAAATTATTTTAAATTTTTTATATGGTTTCGCATTTTTTACAAATATTTAATATTAATACATAAAACAAAAATATAAAAACGTTATTAAAATGAGAATAATTAGAAATATAAAAATAAAAACTTGTTTTAAAATGTTATTTTTTTTAATTTTTTTTTTCTAAATTTAATACAACATAACAAAAGTAAATAGATCGTGTGTATACTTGTTGGTGATTTCTTGAGAAATAGTTTTTTACGAATTGTTCCATTGAATGTCAGGTCTACGATGTAATACAATAAACGTAAATCTTTTCTTTCAGTTTTTAATTTATTATTATTATACACTATTATTATTTATTATACATTATATATTAAGAATTTCAAATACAGTAAAAAATTTTTTAAGTAATTTAATAAAATAATGAAAAAAATTTTAAAATTAATATAAAAAAACTAATAAATTGCAAAATATAATAATAAATTTGAATGTTATAAAACTAATTATAAGAATCTTGGGTAAAGAACGCGTCGTGTGAAATCATATGTTACTTCAAATTGATAAAATTAGAAGGTATGACTATATGATTAGTATAACTATATTATAGCTATATCTACCTACTACTATTATAACTATAATAACTTTATAATTTTACAGTAATTCCATATTGTACTTTAGTTATTATTATGTTTGTCAGTACACGTATAATTGATATTAATAGCGCAAAAATAATTTAGACTAAAAATGCTCGCAAAATATAGAAATACAAAATTTAAATTAATGGAATAAATCTCACGAGATTTTATTATTATTATTATTATTATTATTATTTATACAAATATTTTTACAAAAAATATCAAAACAATGCTATAATGTAGTGGAAACGTAAACAAATACCAATTATATTTTCATGATCATCGTTAAATTATCTACGTAAAATTGTTCTTATAATATAAAAATTTTCCTATTAAATGTCACGTGTGATCTGTTCGTCTGTCCTTAAAAAAGCAATTTCTAAGCGCAAAATGAACAAAATAAAATAATGTCTCTAGAAATAAAGGAAAAACGGGAAAAGCATGTATTTTGTATTTCAATGTAACTGGACATCACCAGGATCGTTAAAGGAAACCGCAAAATGAAAGCAAGAGAGCAATAGTGAACTGGATCTGAAGAGGAAATATTCAGTTCTCTCTTAATGATGCGGTCGCGGTCGAGAACAATGTTACAGCCCTCTATGGTCGCCTGCGTTCAAAGTACCACATCATCGGCATATTTCAATTATTATGTAGTAACGCCTTTATTGAGTTCCACGAAACTTGCGCAACTTTGTTACGGTTCCACTTACCAAAGGAATCACACGAAAACGTGTATCTTGTTAAATTTGAGATTTTCTTTCGTGTTTCCAAGAATAAACTAATTACTGCTTCATAATATAACAGTATATTGATAACTATAAATTATAATAAAATTTTGGTTTAACTAAGTATTAATAACGTACACATATTAATTTTATTTTATATTTAATTAGCACAATTTATAAGTCTGCTTTATTATTCATCACAATATATTTTAAAAATTATTTCATCGTTATTTAAGATAAAATTAAAATTTGTAACGTTATTTTTTTATTTTAAAATTATTAACACTATGATTCATGAAATGATTGCAATAAAAAATAAAATTTATATAATTTTAAAGGTAACAGATTGAGTAAAAATTTAAAAAATTACACGTATTTGTATAAGGGCTTTTAAACGTGTAGTAATGTATATACAGGTTAATTGTGATTAAATATATAATTGTTGCAATCTTCATTTAATTCTTTACCTACAGGCGAACTCGTGGAAATATATATATTTTTTATTTACTTATTAACATTAATCCAAAAGTGAATTTACCAGCTGAAAATATAGACTATAGATTTTTTATGAATATATAACAGATATTTTTATAAATATAATATTGATAAACATAAAATATAATAAAAATATAGTACAAAGTTAATTAATATTTTATTTTAAATTCAATAAAAAAATAAACAATCGTAAAATCATTTTTTATAAGAATTACAAAATAAAAATACAATGTTATGATTACAAAATGTTTTTACAACATAATAAATAAAAGCATAAAAAAGATTTGTTGATATATCAATTATCACGTTGACATTCTAGGAGGCAAAAGGATTTCGGACTTACGGTAGGAAACGAGGGACGATGTCGATATTTCAGTGTTGCATTGATCCTCGCTAGGACAGCATGAATTTCTCAGATAATTAAATATATCGCTGAGACTTAGTTCTATCATTTATATATATATATGACTGTAAAGGTGTTAAAGTTATTACTTAAGCACCATTACAATTATATTTAGACAAATGACTGTTATTACGCATTACTTAAAACATATTTACATATAAGTTTGTATCGAAAATTGTAGTTATGAATGATAAAATTTTGTTGCAAGATGAGATTTTACATAAAATATACTAGTACTAGAAAAAAGTAATCATTTTTAATCAAGTGGGGTCAGAATAAAATATTAAATATTATTCGTTAGAATATCTGTATACTTTCATCTTTTATGATATCCGAAATAAAAGAAAGTAAAATATCGACACTTTGATTTTACAGAAAAACTGTTAACCCACGTCGACAAAATCTAAGGTATAATTGTACGTATGTGTAGATGTACACTATTTGTGAGGTACCCTTCGATCTTTCGTTTTCCTGTCCAGCAACTTCAATCGATTCTTAGTCCACCTTTCACGCAGTATCAGATCCTCTGTGAACTTTTGCACGACTTTTTCGACTTTCTTCCCGAGCGTATCTTCGTTGCAGGTGCTGGGAGATGAGCTTACGTTGCTGTCGACGGAGTCGCTCTTGACGACGTGGTCACCTCTGTCCCCGGGCGTGTGATAGCTACGGTAGCGATGCGTAAAATCCAACAAAACACTTGAGTCCACCGAATGGCTCGATATTAGGTCAGACTTCACGACTAGTCCAACCTTGCCTTTTTTGTTAAAGTCACGAACTGTAAGAGACAAAATGAATTAATATTCTAAAAATATATTTTCTTAAGTTTGATTAGAATACTTATATTTGGGCTAATTTTTTGCAATGAGTGATATCTAGCTTAACTTTGAGTAAAAGGAAACTATTTTGTTTTGTTAATATATTTAAATATTGTTTCCTGTAATAAAATTATATCTTTCCTTTGATTTTAAGCACATCAGAAGATTATTATATTATTCCGTGCAAAATTTAAAACATACAATTCTTTTTTAAATTGAAATTCTGAAAGACCGTATTTCGAGAATATTAGTAATAAACAAAATTATATTTAATTTATCAATAAAATTTTTTATGTATAATTTTTACTGAATAATTATAAATTGTCTGAAATTTTGAATAAATAATATTTAAGATATTAGATCGAAAACGAGCATAAAATATTCACATTGTGAAGCAGAATCAAACGCAGTCAACTTTTTTTATTTATTAATATTAAAAGTCAATATATAAATTTAAAGTAAAAAAATTAGTTTATTTAAAAATAAAATATTGAAAGCCAGAAATAATTTATTAAATATAAATTTAGTAAAATTAATTTATTTTAGAATTTATATTTTTTCTATTTTTTCTTTTGTATGATCATAAAACGACAACAGACACTTCAATTTATTTTGAATATAAATTATTAAGCCAAAAATAATTATATAAATATATAATCTTATTTAATAAATCTTATTTATCTATTATATATAATTTAACTATTATAGAATATCAGCATTTCGTTGCGAATGTTTTAGTTAATAATAATTGTGTAAAATTGCTAGTTGTCAATTTAATAAAAATCAATATAGTAAAAGAATTAAAAAAAAATAATTACGATAAAATAACTTTACTTCAGTAAACTATTTTCTTTATGTAAGTACAAATTTATGGTTAAATTTAGTACTTCGAAAAATCCTGACATGCGAAGCTTTCTTTTTCAGTATAAAAATAAATTCTGACTTCTTTAATAACCTATAAAAATCAAACACTATATCTGATTATCACTCAAAGCATAGGAATTTTGAGATCATGATAAGTAGAATACAACTGTACGTAATACAGAATCAACAGAATTTATGATAAAAATTTATGTTTACACTTCTTTTTAGGGTGGAGCATAGAGCTCTGTGATATATTTCTTCTTATATTGCATGACCTGCACAACCTGAAAGGCTTCTCGGAATAGGAAGGGTGATATTTCTTGCGTTCAGTGATATAATTCCTAATACTTGGCCTATCTCCGAAATACCGGCAATAGCAGCACTTTAACATATTCAATTTTGTAGAGGGTGAATCGTCACACTTCTTACCATGGGAATTTTTATTTTTGCAAGGGAAAATATTTTTTTGGTGAAGATCCTCATGTGAAATGAATAAATTTCTGAATTTATTATTTGTTAATTGAGTCGAAGAGGTAACTTTACACGTATGAAATTTCGTATTCGATAAATCCACATACATTCTTTCTTTAAGACTATGAAGGATTTTCAATTCTTGCTCGTCTTCTGACTTCTCTTCCTCAAAATGAGTTATCTCTCTCACTTCGGTTCTATAATTCTCAAGAAAAATTTTCTTCACAGTTGAAGTGTCATCTTCATTCAAATACGTAGATTTTGGTTTTCTTGAGATTTTTCCTTTGGTATTGTAACGAAACGAGGTGAAATCATTCTCAATAATATTTCTGTATTGAGCCGACTTTTTTTCGGTTCTATTTATTGACTCAAGCTGGTATTTTGAATTTGTACATCTATTGGATTTGTTTTTTTTTAAAAATATATTTTGCTGTATAACAAAAGAAATATTTCTGATTAATTTGTAACCAATTCATGTATTAAAATAGTTTAAACGAATACTTTTATGATGTGCAATATTATGAAAGGAACACAATTAAATTACAATATAAAATAATTCAGCTAAACAAGCATTTAGAAGGTGTAAAATAACAGTATTATTTAATTAAAATTTTTTGTTTAGAAAAGGTTTCCTAATTCTTTATGAAGAAACATACTTTTTTTAATAAGCCCTATCCAATGAAGTATGAAAACTTCATTTTATCATACTAAATTAAATAATTAAAGATATATAACTTCTTTTTTAAGAATGAAAATTGAAAACTTTAAAATTATTCTAATTAATAAAGTTAAATTTAGTATCTTTAATTATGCAAGTGTAAATAGTTTTAAATAATAAAAAATAATATTAATAATCATATTATAGTTACAAACATTATTTTTATTTTTGGAAGTATTTGCTTTAAGGTCAGTATTACAATGATTTTTCGAGCTTCTTGTTTCCAGACCAAATATTGTACTACTTGAAAAACTTCGTAAATTTGGAAAACTATGGCTATCCTTAGAAATAAATTCCGTCTTACAATTGGCAATGTATTCTAGTGTCGGTTTAATTAAAAGACTAGAGTTTCGCTTCAATGGCCGACCACTGTATGGCTGTTGTTTTTCTTTTTGTTGTGAATTTTCATTCTTAGCATTTATCGGGGATAATGAACGAGAACTTAATTTAAAATTCGACGAGATTTTGATGAAATCGTAGGTCTCCGAGCATTGAACTGATTTATCCATATGTGTCTTCCTTTTTGGCGTTAGTGTAGCATCTGCATTCTGATTTGATGTATTTGGCCAAAATTTAAAATAGTTGTTATAGATTTCTGTTTTTATCCTCAAGCTTGTACTTTTATAAAAAAAAAAGAAAATCTGTATTAGTATAAATCTGTCTGAACATTAAAAAATATTAAATTCTATTACACATCTATTAAAAAAGCGAACGCACAATATTTATACATAAATTTATATTTTTTTCATTTTCTTATAAATATACTTACACAGATATTTTAGTTCAAGTCAACGATTATAAATATAAAAATATTTCCATACTCTGAGTGAGATATTTTTCAAATTTAGAAAAAAATGAATTTTAGTATATTATATAATACAATTCAATAGTTTATAAATAATTTTAGTTAAAGAGACTAAAAATATTTTTTTTAACAAAATGTTTCTATTATTTAAAATTATCTACCTTTTATTTGAGAACAAAATATAAAATAAAATTTCTTTAATTATATTTTTTTATTTATTTAGATTTAAAGTTTTTTACTTGTTTAATTTTTTTTTTTTATTTCTGATGAGAAATATTGTTAAAATCAATGAAATTTGTAAAATTAGCAATACTTTGATTAGAAACATGTTTTTTAATACAGAAAATTTTATGTAAAAGTATTCTATTATTTTAATTATAACCTTTGATAATTCATAAAAGAGTTAGTGATGTTATTTATATTACCCTTATTTGATCAATTATAATTTGTATAAATAAATTTAATATAATGTGATGATCACTATAAATATTATTATATATTATGTACATAAATATATATAAAATACATAATACTAAATTTATGTTTTATATTACTTTTAGAATTATTTACAATAGATTTTTTTAATGAAAAATTATCAGGTATTATCAACATTTATTATTAATTATGTAAATATAATATATATGAAATCAAAAAGTCCAAAAATATTTTTTACAATTTTCTTAGAATTTGTAAATTAACTAAGTGCGTTCAATACTTCAGAAAAAATAGTTTTATTCGTGCAATGATTATTTTAATTAAAGTTAAAAAAAAATGTGTAATTTAAATAAATTAAAAATTACAGATCAACTCACTTTTCAATATTGTCTTCTTCAGAGTTACTAAGCTTAACTGGTACCCATGATACATTTAGGATAGATTTTTTATAATACTGGTCAAAATTATTAAAATTCTTGACTAAATCTTCTCCGAATAAAATTGATGGATCTTTAAAAGATATTTTCATCATTGAATTATTATAGAGTGAATTTTTAATTTTTTCACAGTATTTTTCAACATATTTTGCTAAGAAAAAAGAAAACCTAAATTTGTTTTCAAAATTCGATACCACTTCTTGTAAACATTCCAAATTTAATTGTATCTGATTATCAATAGTACTCGAAACGAGATTACTCGCATTTGAGTCCTTGTACGTAAAAGCAATATCCCGCAAGTATACACAAAGTTTGCCTATGCTGTAAAAGTAATAACCTTCATATTCATTTTTTATTTATTTACATGTTTACAAAAATATATTTACCTATCTTTAATTACACATTGTTCCGTATCGCACCAATAATTTTGATTTGCGTAAACATTTAAAATGAAATCATCATAAGTAAATATTTCTCCCTCATCATTGTACTCATTTTTTTTCATAACCTTTTCAGGAAATTCAATATTTAATTCGTTTTTTAGTCGACTAAACAAATCAGCAGAAATAGTTGGACATGGATTTTTTAATGAACCCATTTTAATTATATTTGATTCTACAAAATCAACTATATTCAATTCATTTTTATAGAAAATTTAGTTTCTTAATTTAAAGCTATTAAATAACTATAAATAAAAAAAAAATTTAATGCTCTTAGAGGTTAATTAAAAATATGTTTCTTTCTGTCATAATTTACAAATATCTGAATTTATCATTTTTAATTGAATCTATCGATTATTTTTTATTTGAAATTAAAATATTAGAAATTGTAGAAAAAAAATTTTTATTCATATTGAAAACTTAATTTTACTTTATTTTTTATTAACTTTGATTTTAGCATAATCTACATAAATACATTTATTAAATTTATATGCTTTGCAATTTAAATTATTTTCTATTTCGTAATAAATATTAATTATTTTTTTTATTTTCGCCAAGTAAAAATCAATAAAAAATAATCTTTAATATCTAAGGTTTTTTTTTAATTCAATAAAACGCATAAATAGTTGATAAGAAAATAAGAACTAGATTAAATTCTATATGCGTATTTGCTAATAATAATTTTTAAGAAATGATTTCGTAGAATTATATTCGCTGAGGTTGATTTTAAGATAAATGAAGTATTAATTTCAAATACTTGAGGTATGAGTAGTTAGTTCAATTATCGTATATATTATTGCACATTATGCTTTGGTACAGCGGTAGCTTTTGAATTCGTCTCGCTAATAACTAATGATGAAATAGCTACCGAAGCGCACGACTACGCCATCGGCGTCCCTCATTGTTAGTCACGCATAACGGAATGTCTCAATAAATAGCATTTAATATGAGCTTGGTAATAGGCAAGTTCTCGCTCCTTCTCTCTTTGTCTTTTTCATGCTCTACTATTTTCCATTTCTCTTAATTGCGAGAAATCAGTGTTCGACAACACCATAATTTTCCTTGTCTCTTTCCTGCGCATTTACAACTATTTTTCGCTCGTTTTGTCCTTTTTTCATTTTCTGTCTTCCTTATGCCCTCTCACAATTTTGTGGATGAAAAGGAGTTCCCTTCATTAAGAGGCTATTTATATGCATCTCCAGGATTTTTTCTTCGAGTTTTTTAAGTAATTAAGCTCGTAGGGTGAAGTGATGAAATTGAACGGGGAGTGACTTTTATTTCCTAAATTACTGTGTTCCGCCGTACAAGATTTCTAGAATTATTATTCTTGTTCTTACGGATACATAGCTTTAAATAATTTATATTAAGCATGAAATTTTTTTCTTTTAATTTCTCCAAATTATAGAATTTTACTTATTAAGCAATTTATCTAGAGATAAATAGTAACATGTAATCTTTAAAAGTCAACTATTTATGAGATGTTATAAAAAGTAAAAAATTTCAAGTATAATATAAGAAATGTAAATATTGAATATTTATAAAAAATCGTTTAAACTACTTTGATATTAATTTTATTTATTAATTAAGTTAAACTTTAAAAAACGACAAATTACTAACTGCTAAAATCAAAAAATAAAATTAAACATTAAAAACATTTCAGAAAATAAAGTATATAAAAATACGTAAAACTTATCTTATAAATAATAAAAATCACTTATTAATAAGAACTTATAAAGTGTATATGAAATATCCAAATAATTGTAAAGAATAATATCGATTTACGAAATGATCGATCAAACAATAATTACTGTCTGTTAAGTCCTTGTATAAAAAATTAATAGTCCAAATACTCCTCAGAAATTCCTTTGCTTTTATCAATTAAATAAAAAAGAATAATTTTCCTCAAGGCACAAGACAAAACGCGACGCGCTTGACACTTCAATCGCAGACAAGGGCGACAGTTTTAGCATTTCATGCACGGGTGAATCGATGTGAATGCATGTGTTTAAAAAACTCGAGGAGCATTTCGTGTGAGGCCTGCCCTCGGAATCAGGGTTTTCTGGCACTGAGTTACGCTTATTGCTGGCGCGCAACAAGTGCTCGTGCTTCAGCTTACAATGAGGAGGAAGTAGGAAGGGTATACGAATGTGAGAACATTGTGCTGATTTTGTGTAAGAGCATCCAATCAGGGGTCAAACTATGTCATTTGCCCGTTAAATTAACAGATTCTTTTATTTACATTATACCTAAGGATGAATGATATATATGGTGTTATATGTTATACGGTAAATAATATTCCTCGAGTGGGTAATTTGGATGTAATTATCTATTCTTAAATAAATATGATGTTAGAGGTACACCATTTTTGAGCTCTTTTATGCATAGAATTCAAAATTATGAATTGAAATCAAGCCCTCTGTTAAGCACAAATGTGCTATTTTTAATAGGTAATGCTGATGAATTTTATATAATTTTACAAGTATATAAAGCCTATTTCGTTTCAAGCAAAACCAAAGTCACTCTTTATATCGTGATAAATTATCATTGCAGACAATTTGAAGCATAAAATATTTACCTACGGACTTGCAAAATCATATTTGTTGTAATAAATTATAAAGTAATATTTGACCTAATTTAAAGTAATTCAAAAAATTTTTTTTGACAAATAATATCTTCTTGTTAATAAAAGTATCGCAAAAAGTTGGTGAAAATTTTAGAATTTAAAACAAGACGATGTAACGCGTAATTCGTTTTGACCTTCTGTTGATCAAAGCTTATATTTTATAAAAAAAATCTACTATAATGTGCTTGAAATTCACCTTCGTAAAATTACCTTGTATTTTCTCCTACGCTAAAACATGAATGTAATCGTAAGATTACAACATTTTATTTTTAATATTAAAGCATATATGTAAAAGAAATATTTTGTGCACACGCTCGGTAATTAAACAACGTAAATACCAAACCAGCACAGCTTGACGCGTGCGAGTTTTCCATTTTCGTGCTGAGATGTTGCGCCGAGATCTCATATTCTGGTGACGGGGTAGTACTACATACGTACAATGTAATTGAGACACGTAATAATCGTTGCGCCAGTCTGTAAAACTACTAAGATTTTCGTACATAATTGTTCAGTACTTCAATATTTTATCAGCAAGTAGTTTTTTCTCGGTAATAGATCAAATTTCATCTTTTTTAAAACTTTTGTCGATTTTGCTACATTTTTGTTTAAAAGCAATTGCAAAAAAGTTTATGACACGCATTGAATAATAATTTTTTCACCAGAATTCATTAGCATAGACATTTATTAGTATGATTATTTCAAATATGTAATATTACTATATATCTTAAGAAATACAAATTATTTGTGATTACACAATTTTTTTCGCATTTATACTTATGTTAAATGTTAAAAGAAATTAGAATCGTAATTTTTATCTCATTACAAATTTTATCCTATTTCTTATGCTTTTATAATTGTATTATAATTCGAATAATTACATGTGTTCTTGCTAAAATTAGTGTTTGCAGTATCACAGTTATTACCTACAATTCTAAACTTTATATTTTTAATTCTAGTTGTAATTAAACGAAAGCATGAAACTCTGATTCCTAAATTTCCAGAATTAAAATTTTGTAAAATTCTAAGATTTACAATTAAAAATGCTTATTTTAATAAAGCTTCTATTTATTTTACAATTTAATAATTTAAACTAAGTTTTTATAATTTTTTCAGAATTATTGAATAAGTATAGATTCTGAAAGTTCTGAATCAGAACTTTTGCGATATCATATTAAATCAAGTTCAGTTTCAGGTAAAGTTAATATACTTAAGTAAATTATATTTGACGGTAACAAGAATAACTACATTTGTTACAACAGTAAACTTATGGACTCTGAAAAATATCGGTATAATGTATCACGTATAAAATAATTTGGGGTCTATTTCTATAATTATCTTATACCATATTTTTTTCAAACTATTAGTTTTAATGTTTTATTTTCTACATTCATCTTAAAATGGTAATAAATAGTATGATAATATTTATAAGTTATTTGAGGATATTCGATGTTGATCCTTCATGAATAGAAATAAATTAGATACTAAAGTGGAAAATAATAGAAAATCATTCTCGATAACTACTTATAATAATAAAAAAATAATAAACTGATAAAGTTTGCGATTTTCTGATTTAATCATTAGGTATAATAAAAATAATATTCTGTTTTAACTTTTGCTATCATAAATTTCAAGTTACAATAAGTGAGAACGTGTATTTTACTATTTCTACTTTTTAAAAATAAATTTTGAATGATATATGCTGTAATAAAAATGATTATAATTAAAATTTAAAATATATAAAATTATAAAAATAAAGCCGAAAAATTTATTTCTTTTATTATGCAATTTCACAATATAATTATGCAGTAATCAACACCATGTAATTACAATATTTGTAATAATATAATTAAAAACTAAATTTAGTATACTATCTTATAAATAATCTTAAATTTAATGTTCAGATATGTTAACGTTAATATTTTAAATATTAAAATTAAAGTATGCATAAAATGCGGATTAAATAAAATATAATGCTGATATATATGCATATGAAAAAATTATAGTTGCCTATTAAATAAAAATTTATAATTTATTTAAGTATATACAATTCCTATACTTAATTTTCAGAACTTTACAATAACATAATTAATGTAATCCTTCATCAATTGAAAACTATTAAGGTGCTTATATTCGTTGTTTGAAAACGGAAGCTTAAGGTAATAAAGTCTTTTTAATTCCTGATTATGAGATCCAAATTTAAATGAAAAATGTCAAGTCTCATTAGTATTGATAACCGCTATGTATTAATAGGGAGGGGATTTATCTTAAAAAGTTTAAATTAATGATTTCATTATTATATTATAATATTATATTAATATATTAATTCCCAATCTAGTTGAGCTTCGATTAAAGTAAAAAATATTTACTACTTTAATACTTACAAATCATAACTGTCTGATTTTATCGGTAAACATTCTAAACTTTTCTCTATTATAACATAAAAATAATAATGATAATTATGATGATAATTAATTACTGTATACAGTATTCTTTCCATTTGATTAAAATAATGATTTTAATAACTATAATAATTACAATACTTTTAGAATTTACATAACCATTACTTTAAAATAAAAAACCATAATTTATATAATAAAAATAAAATTTTATATGTACCATTTTATAGATTTAATTAATAAATTAATAAAAAACTCATAAAAACATTTTATTTTTAAATTTAAAAACCTAAGTAAATATATTATACACTGCAAAATAAAAATTTTATATAATTTTATCAACGTAATAGTTATTTCTGTATATTTAATAATTTGTCTTTTTAAATATCAGAATTAATGCAAAAAAAATTTTTTTAAACTCTTCGTCTTCCTATACTTATTATTTATTTTTAATGATAATATATTTAAATAAATTTATGTTTATCCAATTAAAGCATTGAATCAATGTAGTATTAAAGAACGCATTTCACACAGCGTGAATCAATGCGTATATTATCTGAATCAAGCGTTAGCAACTTTAATATAATTATAATGATCATTGTCGTTTTATTTCTTTTGAAGTTTGGAATGCACCATGTTTTTACCGTTAAAAAATGTACAAGGAAAGAAAAAGGGTGAGAACTTAAGTACACATATGAACTCGTGTATGTTAATGGAGCTTGCTAGAAAACAGTTTTTATGTACATATTGTAGAACGACCGTAGAGATACGCATAATATATTACGTGAGTGATATAAAAATATCCGCATAAAATTTATATGTAGAATCCAATTTTTTTAATAAAAATTTTTTTAAACACTTGATGAAAATGATTAAAAAAACTATTATTTAAATATTACGTATTAAACGTATCTTATATTAAATATATTCATATCTTATACACGTGTAAATAAACTTTCCCACTCAATTTCTTATTATTAGTAAGGGCATTTATTACACAATGTAAACACTGATGTATATTATATTTTAGAAAATATGATAATATATAACTATATATAATACAATTGAATTAATTTTTTTAAATTATTCAATTAAACAGTAATTACAATTTTTTATTTTTTCATAAATTAAAACATAAAAAACTACTTTATAATATTTTTCTATTTTTTACTATAAATTTGCACATATTGTCATAAATAGATGTATTCTGTAAAAAATTAACTAATTTTTGTTTTATTGTATTAAAAGGATAAAATCTTTCACAGGGATGTAATTAATGAGTTTACGTATAATTTCATTTAATCTGAGAAATTAAATAACTCATAAAGAGAATAAGAAAATGATAAATAATATTGTATTTATATAATACCAAAGCTATAATACTAATAAAGATATGATTATCTCAATAAATTGTATCAAATGAGTTACAATTTAAAAAAAAATCCTGAAATTCGCTTGTATTACTAAGTTAAAGTCATTTGTATGAAAATGGTTGAACTTATGGAAAAATATTTCACAGAAATTATACTATTATAAGAAAAAGATATTTCTGCAAATTTTTAACAAATATTATAATATAATCATTTTTTTCTATATATAAAAATTATAAAAAAAAATATTTATTTTTCAAAGAGTTTTCATAAAAAAATTGAAACTCATATATATAAATTAACTTATTTGATTGATTAAAATTACTTTTAAAATCTTAGTAAATTATCTTAATTAACTTTTATATAATTTAACTTCTTTGTACGGAAGTGTAAAAATTTACGCCAATATTTTATGTTGTTCTATTTATTTAGATTATTTAATGCTTGTTTTCTATATTTTATATTCAATATTTCACTGAATTAAGTTTCATTCAGTAAAACTTGACATTTAAATTTTAACGCAATTTTATTTTGTATTGCAGAATTTTTCATTTTAGTTTGTAATCTTAAATCTTGAAAAATCTCGAAAACTCATTTTTAAGTAAAACAAAAAACAGGAAGACAAACAAATAAAATGAAAGATCTTGATCGTTCGTGTCTCATTTCATATTGCGCTCTTAAATATTAAGAATTAATGTAACTTATACACGATATGGCTTATGACTATAGACTAATACAAGAATGTCTGGCCGGGAAAATATACCTAGGATTTTCGCGCTCACTTTTTATGGCCTTAGCACATATAACGAAACTAAGGTATTCTAACTAGTGAATTGTCGTTCTCATCGCGAAGAAGCTTTTTCTCTTCAATCGTCTCTGTTCTAGGTCACTTTCGCCAAGCGATTATATTTACTTGCACTTTTCTTGGAAATAGTTGATTTGACAGCAGAGACAGCAATCAATATACATTATGCTACAATGTTTTACCCTTATAGATTCACCTTATGTTTCACAGTTAAATTAGTGTTTTACACGAAAACAATATTTTTGACGTGTTATACAGTACGGTGTTATATGTATTTGCTGAGCACACACATATTATTAATCGTATATCTTTTCGTGGTAAAGTTATTTAAAAATATTCATTCTTTTAGAATTTTAGGTAAAATGATTTTTCAATGTGTATCCTTCTTTATTAAAAAGAATTTATTGTCCTTATATAAATATAGAAACTGAAAATAAATTATTCATAATAAAGAACTGTAGCTTTATATATTTAAATATTATTCAAATACAATAAAAAAGAATTTAAATTTCGACTTAATTAATTTTAAACGTCGACTTAATAAATTAAAAATAATAATAAATAGATTTATTATAAATGTTAAATTATTCTTCAACAAACTTTATACGACATAATATTGTAGCTACAATAACATTGCAGTTAAAAAAGAGCATGTGTTTGATAAGCTTCAGGGGCTGCAACATATCACTTCTAAAAGTATTATTAGATCCACATGTAAGTAAAGTAATTGTCCATGTTCGACATAAGGCTTCCGAAGAGGGAGTTTATTATTTTACTACGTTTAAGTCTACATAAACGAACAGAGCTATTAGTAAAGGGAATTATGAAGGTATAACTTCGTACATAGCTATACTTAATTAACGATTGCAAATATTGAAATCATAAATAGAAAATTAAGAGTCTGCCACTATAAGACACTTTAATTTTAATTAAAAATTTTAAACGCACTTATAATATATTGTAAAAAACATTTCTTTCGCAAAGAATAAAAAATCTTGCGAAATTAAAGCAATTTCATCTTTAAGTTGAAGATAAAAGCTTGAGCTTTATATATTTCGAAGCCAAGCAGACGTAATTTCATGCTAATTATGCTTCCTGCAGCCCTTCAAAAGATCCCCTTTTATGTGTTCAATAAGCATCGAAGCGTACACCCAAGATGATTAACTCTCAACTGAAAATCGTCGGTTCCAAAACAGATACTTTAATGATTATACTTCAATTCGCAGTGTTCACGTCGCAAGAGAGAGAAAACATTCTGAACAAAGAAAAGTCGTGGATCATCGCAAAGAGCTTCTCACATTCCCATAAATCGAAATATCGACTGGGGCTCCCACGCACCGCGTGAACTCGCGCGAAAGTGCGTGCCACGTGTGCACGAGTCTCGTGTTCTCATCAGCCCGGGTTCTCACCGAGCCTCGCGTTGCGACGCATCCCCGACTCCCTTCGTCTCGCATACTTGCGCTTCTAGGGTGGATCGAGCGCATTTACATCGCCTTTGCTTCTGTTTAGTCGCGCCTGGTGCGACTCGCATGACGCATCCTTTCCTCGTGTAGAGGGTGGAGCGATGCAAAAAAAATTCTCCTGTGCTCGATTATCTTGTCTTCTGCTTGTGAGCTACGATCGGTGTTAACGAGGATCGACACTATATTTTGGAGCGCAGTAAATTAGGGATATTACCGAATGCTGCCGGGGTTCTTTTTTTTTAGTCACTGTATTAGTGCTCTATATGTGGATTTCGCACAATCCCTCAAGGGAGAACAGTTGGCAAGATTGTGCGAAATCCGTAATTGAGTAAGTGAATGTATACTCATATGTGTGTGTGTGTGTGTGTGTGTGTGGAAGAGAGTATTGTGTATTTCCGTTGTGATTATTACCTTGCACAGACTTATTCAATTATGATTCTCGAATTATCGTAGGAACCATTTTTTTTAGAGTTTCAATAGAGCACAAAAACCATTAGAATTATCTCGATCAGTTTTAAGTATTTCGAGATTGATATTTTTCGTTTATACAAATCCCATTCTCTTATAATACTACATCAAAGGAAATTTAATCTAAAAGAAAACGCTAAATTTTGTTATAAATCTGCGAAAGGTCTATAATTATAGAATGATCGTAAAATGGTATCGATTCTTTCATTCAAAAGTTATTGTAAACAATTTACCTCGGAGAAAACAGTTTAAAGATTAATACGATTGCAAAACATAACATAATATTAATGCTTATGTCAGCAATTATGAATCTTTGCATAAAGTTTATACAAGCTGACTGTGACTAGACATGCACACAAACACATGTAATAATTACAGTATAATCCTCGGGCAATTATAATACGCATTTAGTAGCTTTAGACTAGTAGCTATTTGTTTGCTTATGTTTAAAAATAGTTCACTTAGAAATTATTTAGAAAATTTATCTCAACGTCGAAAATTGTAAGTGTGTAGAAAAAAGCCTGTCTAGAGTGTGAAGTAATCAGTGGTTAATAGGGATATCTTGAAATCAAAGACGAAAGAGCTTGCGTTCCTTTGGTATTACGTCAAAGTACACATAGTCCATTAACGAGGCGTCCTTATCGTCTGGGTACGCGTAAGCGCGAATAATGTAGTCCACCCAGTTGGCGCGCACATACGTATGTGAGTTCGTCAACCGGTTCTGTCGTCGCGTATAATGACAAACAATTACATGCTGATAATTCGTTGTTATTACGAGCGGCTCGAGTGTCGACCATCTGTGAAACGAAGCAGCGTTAATCGTATCCCCGAGACATACTTACACACGCACTGTCCTTGTGCATTTGTCTTGGTATAAAAGTGCCACTTGAATAAGTGTTATGTGGGACATACCGATTAACCGGATAAATTGCCTCCGGTATAATTGATGCCTTTGCCCTCCTACTGGTTCGGTCTCTCGTTCTCGCACTATCTGGAATTGCCGTCGCCCGGTTCGTGGGCGCGCACTCTACGAGGAGCTGGACTCGCGCGACACGCGGTTATCCTAATGTCCGTCGTATTTTGCGCGCTAATGAGCTCTCGCCACGCACCGCCGTGTTTGCTTGGGGGTACTTGCGCTCGTGCAGCTTCGACGGGGTTCGAATCTCGTTGTGATAATCGAAACGGAGAGTCTGTAGAAACGCGCGTTTCTACGAGGGATTTTTCATGTGCGCGATACAAAGGCGAGGCGGTGAATCGATGGCTTGGTGTTAGTGTCGGCATTATCGGCGTTGAAAAACAACACTTTATCGTGATCGACGAGTGTATTTATCCGAGCAAGTTTGTAACGAAGCTGAAAGTTATTACGTGGTAAAATCACCTGCCTACTGAATAAAAGTGTGTGCCCACTTCGTAACCTGTTTGACTTTTCGAAAAAGCTGTCTTGTGCTTACGCGAGTATTTTACAAGCAAGATATAGGCGAGAAGAGGGTTGTAATTATTGTGCTGTAAATAAATAATTAGCAATAATTTATGTATTAATTTATTATATGAGTATCATTAGTGGTGATCTCATAAATTTACTAAAAATATTTTAAAGAATCTACCTTTGTAGATTTGTGTATTAAATTTTACACGCGTTGAAAATGTTTATTTATTTTATAATTAATTGAATGCAGACACAATAATTCCATAAAATAACGATTGCATAACATTTGTGAGAAAGTTACTCTGTTGTAATGTCACTTTTTTAAGATGAGCTTTTTCTTACAGTTTGATAAAGAGTTTTAACTAAATTCTTGGCTTGATATTTTTTGTTTATGTTTCTAGCTTATCCTTAAATAAAATTTTTCTCGTAATGATCTTATTATTTTCATTTCAATATATAATTCATCATTGTTTATTTTCAGTTTCTGATTATTTAAAATCTCATAAAATTATTCTAATCTAATAAAGAGTTTTCAACTCAAGATTATGCAAATATTTGAGACAGAAAATATAATTATTGTCTATTGAATCAAAAGTTACAGGGAACTTTGAAAAGACATAGTACGCAAAGTCACACAGCGATCACGAAATCACGTCCCCACGCCGCAAGACAAATGCAATTTTATCCTTTAGTATAATGAAAGAATCCCTCGGCTATCTCGTAATAAAATCACACGTTTGCAAATATAAAAATAGTCCGCGAGTTGGTTATAAATTGAGAAAATGACGTTAGCACATTAATTTGAAATTGAAAACGAGCAGCAAGGAGTGTGTCTGGTTTCATCTTTGGTCTTTAAGCACACGCGACCATCAGCGATATTAATCAAACAAGCCATAATCGAATAATCACCAACTGAACCCTAACGCTCGGGCGCATATTCACTTGTACACACGATTATTAATCTTGGAGAATCCTCAGCAAACGCTGCACCACGATCATCATCTCCGCACATAGAACTTGTGCTGTGCGCATGTAAACCAATTTGCACGCCGGGTTGAAGCCCCGAAAAACGAGCGATGACGATCGGGCTCGCGCGCCATATATTTCCCATAGGAATTAGGGTCGACTGGCTCTCCCACAGGAACGCGGGAGTATGGGAACGGTACGGATGATCTAGAGAAACACAGAGAAAGAGAGAGAAAGCGAGGAAACAGTAAGTACGAGATGTGTGGCTTGCAAAGGGGAAGCACCGACAGTGCAGTCGTGACCCTACACAAGCCTTCAAAACAAAAGGAACCTTGTAATTGAAAAATGCCGGTTCATGTGCTTTCGCTTCTGCAGATAAGTTGTCGGTACACGCTTGTACGCATGCTCACGGATGCATAATACCGTAAGAAGAATGCCTACTTTTCAAACGCTAGGTACATTTAGTTATCATTGCCCGTGAGTTATAGAACCTTTTCGTGTTATTCTTTACTATCTCATCCATTATTTTTATATCGCATTTTGTTTGGATGAAGCCTTACTGTGATAATGAAAATATTCTAGATTTTTCTTTCATACAGAGATATTGAATTTGACCTCAATTTAAAAAACTAACTTTTGTTATTTCATTTTTTTGGATTTTATTTATTTTTCAGATAAATATTTTTTATCATTAAATCGTAAAAGTTCGATATTATTTTTAAAAGATAATCGCATCTAATGGCTTTTAGACCAAAAAGTCTAAATAATTAATTATCTCTTTAAGATGATGTGGAAATACGCACAATATGTAACCGTACATGTATAAACTTATATCAATATTAATTTTTATGTTTTATTATTAATAATATCAATGATTATCATCTTTATTAATTAAAAAGGGGTTCTCAGATTTTAAGATAATAGTTATCAACGCAATAATAATTATTAATTAATAAATAGAAAATGTATTTAATTAATTTTTTGTATAACTTTCACCTGCCTATTATTTCGACTGCTTAAATTACTCTTAAAAAATTATAAAATAGTACGTTTGGCTCATCCCACTGATTGTGGATGAGAGAGAAAATTTTATCAGGTGGCTGATCCCACCTTAACCGCACTGTAAATTAGTAATTTAATGGTTCGGCTAATATAATGTTCATAAAAAACATGTAACAAGAATAAAGTTTTTATGTACAATAAAATCAGTTTTATTAAATAAAATTGATTTAATTAAAAATTGTTAATTTCATTTTTTACGAGAATTTTGTATATTAATGTGTATAACATACATCCAAATGGTAAAGCATCTATTATAAGATCAAAAGCATATCTTCAAGCGTTGCATTGATACAAAACTAATTAATTGTTTCTGTACCTCGTAAGATTGTACTTTCATTAATGATAAGTATTTTTCTTAATAAATCATGTAACTAGTTTCGACCCTTGGCCAAATTTCGATTGTAAGCACGCACTAATGCGCATTATTCATTTGTACATCGCTTTAACAAACTCCATTAGTATATTGCACTATCATATTGACGACAAGTCATCCGTAGATTCCTTGTGTTTGTACCCATTTCATCCTGTCTTCTTTTTTGACGACACATTAATTTGCCAACAACCCTTGCCCATAAGGCTGAGGATCATCCGGGGACCAAATGGTATTGTTTCTTTAGTTGCGATAAGCTCGTGGGAGCCGAAATATTTGTCAATGACCGAACGTTAAAATTTAGCATGTGTGAAGACTTTTTCGGAAAATAACATTTGATTTTGCAAATATTAGCCATCGATTAGTTACACATTTTTACAGATGATCTTAATAATACAAAAGTGGGATCGCTTAGTTACTTTTTTACTTCAGGGATTTTTTATATAAAATACCTCTTATAATAATAATATCAATAAATTTCTAATATTAGTTAAATAAAATAAAAATTTCTAAATTTTTCCTAATAATCAAAAAAGACATGTTTTTGAAAAGTATGTTAATTTCATTTATTACTATTCAATTATCTATTAATACAAGTAAAAACCTATAAATTAAAATAATATTTCAATTTTTAAGAGTACCGATACGTAACAATACAAAAATTTTGTTAATATACACTTTGAATGTTTTCAGTAATGACGATAATCTTAACGAATTTTTAGAATTAGTTAAAGACATCCAAAAGATATTAATGTTTAAAATATAAGCTTTAAATTCGCGATTGAATGAAAATTGTTTTAAAAAAATAAATGGATGGTATGTTCATAATGGTGATTAAATATTTAATATTTAAAATTATTTATTAATATTACTATAGTGATTGTTGTCGTCATTATTCTTGATTATTTATTCAATTTTGTTATATTATGAAATAAAAATTGAAGTAATACAAAATTTTGCATAAGCTTTTGATAATAATTTGAGCATTCATATATTATTAAAATTAAACAAAATGTAATTTAATTATTTCTATACTAAAATGTTTATTTAATAAAGCCCGTTTAAATAAAATAATATTAGAATTAAATAGATCTATTAAAAATTTTATATTTAAAGGAAATAATATTTCATTGAAAGTTCATTTAAATTTTTATAATAAATTTACATCGGTCATAAATAATTTCAATTAAAATTTATAAATGTTTATTTTCTGTGTTAGAATATTTATACAAAATTATATTTCTTCCTTTCACTTATACAAATAATATAATGGAATGATTAATTATTGTCTATTTTTTATTCAAAAATACCTAATTGTATTTAATCATTTTTCCAAAACTATGATATTATAATTGAAAATTTTGAAAAAATTTTAAATAAAATACTTAAAAGTAAACGCACATATGCTCAACTGTACCATTAATGTATGGAGTTTCTTGAAAGAGTGGAAAGGGAATTATAGATAAAATCTTTTAGGGTACTGTTTGTGTCAAGATGATAGGGTTGCAAACGGATATTTATTCCAGGCTAATGCCCTTTACGATGATTCAATCATGCAATATGGTAATAGAGAAAGACAAAACTGCAAAATTATATTAAAGAGTACGTTTTTAAGGTAAAGATTTTTAGGATATGCTAAATATAATATCATTGAATTAGTAAATTTTCCAAAGTATGTTTAGAAAAAAATGTATAATAATTATATCAAGTTTTATTTTATTATAAAAGTTTGAACTAACTAATTATATTAGAAATAACTTATGTATTTCACTTTTCTGTTTAATATAATAGTAACATTTTTAATAAGCCCTAGATTTTACATTAACTTTTGTAAACATAACAATATTGTTTAGTTTTAATAATCATTTACATATATTATAATATAATTTTTTCATAAACGAATAATAAAAAATACTGCATATAAAGTAATTTAAAAATACTATCATACTGTTACGTACATAGAAAAGTATTTTTTCTTTATTTATTTTTTACTTTTAGACGTTTGATTCATTTGAATTATTTGAATTAACAGTTATAATATAAATTATTTTCGATCAAAAGTCATAAAATAATATCAAAGAAAAGTTATGTTGCTTTTAATAAAAATTTTTTACAATATTTTTCTAGAACAAGAGAAGAAACTAAAATTACTCCATGCTTTTGCATTGAATTTTTAAATGTTACAACTACTGTTGGAACACAATAAAAAAATCCATTCAAACTCAATAATATCCCTTAATACTGTTAATCCCTGAAACAAGTCTATAAACAATTGATTACATCTAAATGAATAACTATAGAAAATATTTAAATATTCATGATATAATATTTTGATTACCTGAATACTTTTAAATATAAAAGTCCAAGTAAAAATAAAACATGTATATATCTATATTCCGCATTTAGCTAGGATTATAGATTGGACAACAATGCGTATACACAGGCACAGAGCGAACAAAACATTTGGTGTGTGTACGTGGTTCACAATAGCAAGCTTCGGGGTTACCTATGAACTTTGTCTTCAGAGGCGGAAAATTCGTGGCGATTGGTCACGTGGCCAGCGCCGGCACGTGGCTTTCGATCGACGACATAGCTTACAATAAACGCGGGGGATCCTCGATTCCTGAGAGAGATTCGCGCGTTAAGAAACGCATCGCTGATCAAAATGAATCAGTAGTCGACTACGTGCTTGCTTACGCGTACGCACGTTGGAAGTTTATAGAATCGATTTCGCTATCGTTATCTTACCCAAAATCCTGATTCGGCTCCGTCCATGCTCTCTTTTATCTGTTATTATTTTTTTTTTTGTGTAAGTTGAGAACAGATACAATTTTTAGGGAGCTTACCGGTTCGATACACTTGGCAATTTATTGACTATGCTTAGAAGAATGAATTACTCGCTATATTTTTAAAGATCATTAACGTCAAACTAGATTTTGTGTCAAGTATTTGAAAATGTTTGTGCGCGCGCGCGCGCGCGTGTGTATGTGCTGTCATTCAACTTGAATCATTATACACGATCTAAATTGAATGTGTAACTTTGAAAAGGAAAGGAAAATGAGTTACCTTGAAAATGAGTTTTATTTCTCTATGATTCATTAAAACATTATTTCGAGTTTTTTTCCACCTCTTCAAATATGTTATGTCTAATGTATGTTCAAAATTACGCAATAATTTAAAAGGAAAATTATAACTCTATATTTAATACGTTTTACAATTAATAAAGGAATAACTTTTTTGTATAATAGATTGCAATCACTGTATATTTTTCAGAATCAAATAGTAAAATTAAACAATTGAAGCCTCATTTTGTATTTCACACATCACTGATTATAGACCATAAAATAAAATAAATATGAACTTTTTCAAAATCTATAGCGATTTCTAGAACCTCTTAAATATATGTAAATAGATATGATAGGCAATCGTTTAAAACTTTTTACACCTACTAAGTAATTCAGTTTCAAAATTAAAAATGATTAAAAATAATTTTTAATGGACTCCGATTATAAATTTCTCATTTCAAATGTAATATATAGTAACGTATATGCATAACTTTAACTATTAAAATGCAAAAATTATATCTCAAAAATAAATAATAATTAGTAACAATGTTTATTAATATATTCATTTTATACAGTCGCGTGTTTTTGTTTATTAATTATTTTCAGCTTTTTTCTGATATTTGAAAAGTCAAAAAAGCATTCGAAATTGTATCCAAAATCCTGCAAATGTAATAAAATGAATAAAAGCTATTAATACAAAGTGAAAAAATTTGACTATGAGACTTTTTTCGGCAAATAAAAAGTAGTACTAACGAGTGAAACGTAATAGCGTCACGTGACAATGATTGGGAAAGTTGTAACACGCTTGAGCGAATAGAAGCCTCTTGGGATAAGATCAACAGTACTCTTCGATATAACATCAAAGAGAGCTTATAAGGCAAACCGTTGATGGCAATAATGGCGGCCTGGCGCGTGCTCTCGTTTGCGGTTGCTATAACGCATACTTTATATGTATAAGGAGCCTCATTTTATATTCAGGCATCAAATTTCAATAAAAGAAGTCTATTAATGTAACGATATTAAGTGTAACCTCTTAATTAAATCCAAAAGGGATACTTCCGTAAAAGTTGTTCAATGATTCGAATAACCATTTAGTGTTTCAGTCCATTCTTTGAGCGTAATGCAATTTGGTTTTTTCGGTACGAATTACTATGCCTGCGGGACATTAAAACTAACAATACATGCAGTCGTAAAGGACGACTGATAAATGATTAAATTTTTTGGATGGTTTATTTGCACATAAATTTTAGACAATTTATTAACATTATTAATGAGTTTATATCAATTTCAAATTTTCTGAATCTTTATCAATTACTACATTCAAACTTTTAAAATAAAACCTTCAAATACAGTACTTCTTCAACCTTCATCTTTAAAAATGTTTCATTATTCAAAAATTTAAATGTTTTTTAATTTAATGTTAATTGCACGTTCTTTAAATATTAATAAAATAGTCGTATTACTTTTTACAAGCCATTTAAAAATGTAAAACTTAGTTTAAACATTTACGTAATCTCTTTAGTTGTAAACGAACATAATTACTTAAAGTATTATTTATAATACATTAGATTACAAGTTTGTATTCATGCTTATTACATTTATGCCAAATATTAATGTAAAAAATGTTTACAGTCAGAAAAATAAGAACTTCTGCGTAAACTACTAAATGATTTGTGCAAAAAAAATACAAAAAATTATTTTAATAAGAATTAATTTTACTTATCATTTATCATTCTATAAATGATATAATGAAGCCTATTTATTTTATCAATAGGTATTTTCAATTTTCATTTCTCATACGAACAGTTTAGTAATACCGTTTTTAAAACTGCAAACTAAAAATAGAAACCGATACTCCGTAGAGGCAATTGATCATGCCGAACAAAATCCAGGATCTCCCCTTCCGTAAAGATAGACAAAGAAGCATTAGATATAAAAATGCGACTATGTATAGTAACGGTCGAATGTATCGCATTACACCAGTGCATCATCATTGCCATCAGCATCATCATCATAAAGCGACGGATCGGTCGGAATCTCTTACGTTCCCCCTTTTTATCCATCGGGACAAGGCAGTCACGCACGGATCAAAGTGTGTACATATTCCTTTTACTCCTACGCGTGCTCCATTCTAGAAAGTAAATACTCACATACGCACCAACCGGAGATCTCACAATGAGCCATAAGTGAGTGAGCGAAAGAGACAGAGAGAGAGAGAGAGAGAGAGAGAGAGAATAGTCTGGATCCGCACCTATTAGGGCTTCTCGACTGTTTGATCAGATTGACTGCACGCATGTATAAACGACTACTGGTCGTCGATCCGCCGAGCGTTGCTTGAACGCAAAGGTTAATTAAAAAGGGGACCAAGGCTGATTTGATTAGCCGTTTTCGAAAGAGCGCGCCTCGCTCTCTTTGCGCGACCGTCCCTTCGAATCTGCAGGCGCGGGGGAGGTACGACCTCCGCCTCTGGATTTCGCGCGCGATGCTTACACGCTTTTCTAGACTCCCTTGGAAAATTGCCGGTAAATATGTGTATTACGGAGATCGATGGCTGTTTCCATTTGACTGTTCCTCGCTCATATCCCTTTTCTCTCTTTCTCTGTTTTTCTATCTCTTTTGCTTTCGTACGTTAAACTCGAACTTTTATATACGTGCATGCACGCCGATTCCAAGCAACTTCTTTATTTGATTCCTCTGTGCCAAATTTCGCGTTTGCCTTTAAAGGAGTCGTACACGTATTACCGCACGTGCAAATGTTGGAAATTAGGAACGAAACAGTCGATGAATGTGATACTAACAAATTACGCAGTAATTATTCCCGATAGAAGTAATAGCACGAGTTACAACATTTAGTTTTTATTCTATCTGTATTTTAAAAAAATAGGATACAACACCATTTATTTTAAAACTTTGTTTTTACAGTGTGACATTTTAATCTACCAAAGTAATGCAATAAAAATTGAATTCACATATTCTATATATTTTTTCTGACTGTCAAATTTTTGCACAATTTGAAACAAATTTAATTTTTTTATTTTTACGTTTCTAGATTTCGATTGCCTTTAAAGTTTATACTTTTCCAATGCATTTATCACAGCCTCATTGGAAACGTATTACTAGTTTTCAAAGCAATAGTTCTTAGTATAAATATATTATTTTTTTTTTATATTTAATCTTAGTTTAACAAAATTTATACACTTTCAGCGATTTTAAATTTTTAATGTAACTCCATAATGATGCAAACACATTTAATTAATTTTCAATAGTTGAAAAAAATTTAAATACTTCTTGATCTATAATTAAAAATTCTTTTATTGTTCTGAACAAGATTAATAAAAATCAAACACATAATGTACATATCTTATTTACTCTAGTAAAATAGTTTTATAATATTTAGCAGTCGTAGTTTTCGTTAATGAAATCAGAGTAAAAACAAGTTTTGAATGTATAACTTTGTTTCTAAAATGATGTTGATTTTTTAAAGATCATACCTAGTAATTATAAGAGCATGAATTCGTGAATAGCAGTAAAATAATTTTAGTGATAATTTAACCAAATAATTTAGAAATAGTAATGCACCTCTTTATTTCATCTCTAAATATCTTATTAAGCAATTGTGAAATGACAAAATAAAACACCAATAAAAATACATGACCTAATTTGCTTTGAAAACATACATCTAACTCTTGTTCAAGATAGAATTTATTGATACTATAAATATTTCAAATAGAAAAATTAACGCTGTAACAATACATAGATTTTATTTTTCTAAAATATTTCCATTTTATTGTATATATTTGTATAAATAACAGTTTTCTGCATGATGTATGTCTTTAATCTAAATATAAAATATTTATTCGCATATTTTGTATTAAAAAAAATCTATTTACGTTAAAAAAAGAATTATTTTTATGTCACTCTCAAATAAATTCCTTAATTGAGTTTGTTTTTATATAAATAAATGCTATACTAAACTTTCGTTAAATTTTGTTGCTCTAAATTTCATCCATCAATCAGTTGTGTTTTGGAAAAATGAAATTAACCTTTTAATGTATTATGTCTAATAAAACTATTCTATATTGTGATTGATATTAAATCATTAAAATTAAATTTAAATAACAAATTAAAGATGAAGTGCACGTTTACAATAAAATTTGAGTACGGAGGAGAAAAACTTTAATCATTTTAAATAGCGCAATAAAGAAACCACTCGTATAAAATATTTCCATTATCAGCCCCAGAATCGCACTTTATACTATATAATGAATCCTCTTGATAATAACTGACGTGATATATCATAGATTGGGGAATTTTAGACATAAATTACATTTGTTTCCATTCGCGGCTAGAAGTCATCGCACACCGCAGGAAGTAAGCAAAAAGAAAATATAGTGGTTTACTACCATATATTTCTATTTGCGTATGTGTGTATAAAATGTGAGCGCGACACGTGACCACAGCTCAACGCTAGCTAGAAGCAAAATTCCCTGGGAAGCTCTGCTGGGCGGATAACAATAGAAGAGTCTACATGCATTTGCAAGAGTCGCGTGCCGTTGCTTCTTGGGGATGCGAATACGCCCCTTTTCTCTTTTATTTTTTTTTTTTGTTTGTTCTTGTAGTAACAGCTCCCTTGGCGATATTTCTCGCGAATTGTTAGTATTTGAATTTCGTATGCACAATACAACTTTCTCACGAGCGTTATGACTAAACATTTATACATTTTGATATGTCGTGTGGAAAGATTAGGGAATTTAATTGTATGGATTATTGTTTGCTTTCAATGTGGTAATATGAATTAGTTGATGATAAAGATCAATAAAGATAATAGGACTTTGTGAATATGTAAATAATCGAAGATTAATGTATGAATTCAAGCAAATAAAAGTCCTCGATTATTCTATTGAGATTTTGTGAAAATTACTGCGAAAATATAAGATGAATCTATAATCACGAATAAAGGTAACTTTTCTCAAAAAAACTACATATTGATTTATTAAATTTTTATAAATGCTTCTTAAATTACGTATTATATATGAAATAAATTAATATAAATGTTACATTAATAAATTATATAAATTATTTAGCAGCTCATTTTACACATTAATGTTTAATAGAATATTACTACTATACTTTATGAAGCTTTATAAGTCTTTTATAAGGTTAATGATTTATTATGTAAATAAATTTACTATTTAGCAGTAATAAATATATTTATATAAGGATGCACAGGTTTAATACAGAAAATTAATTATCACCAATATTCTTTGGTATACGAATTTAAATAAAATAACTACAAAAATATTAATTTAATTTCTTTTATATAATTATTCAAATATTTTTTATTTCTTAATATGGGTATTTAATCAGAATTTCTTTGCAATAATAATATTTCAATTTAATGGTAATAAGTAGTCAGTTTTTAAAATATCAGCTATAGGTGAGAAAAAGCAATAAAAATAAGATACTTCTAAAGAAAAATTCGTTATTGCTTAAAATTAAATAAAAATTATATTTGTAAGCTTAAACAATAATTATATGTTTTATATTTTGTTCATTATTATTTAGAATACTAAGTAGAATGAATTTATGTGTGTACATGAATAAAAATAAATAACATAATGAATTCATTAAATTCTTAATACAATTTATACTATCATTCTTTTTCATTTTTAATCCAAATGTATTAGTAAAATCAATTATTTTTAGGAAAAACTTTATAATACAAACATCTTTAATGTTTTTCAACATTTTTATGTATTGCTTATTATATCAATAGCCAATATTAAAAACGTTATACTTATATATAAACAGACATTTCTAGTTAAACTAGGAGCAAAACCTATTTTTATGCATTTTTTTTAAAGGGTACCGAAATAAATATCTGGTAATCTAAGAAAGTTCAAAGGCATGTTTAGTCACTGCAAGTAATTGAATTTATCAAGATAGATTTAAATGAGAATTATTACCAATAAGTCTAAAAAGTATTCATAAAAGCATGCTTACAATAAGACCTCATCAACAAAAGAAGATGTCAAACCGTCGCGTTTCTTTTCGATTTGCATCGCCGAGTGCATCACTTCATGTTTCGTGCTGATTCGTGATTTCCTAGCCGTGCCCGGCTTTCCTAAAACGGTACGCACCACAGTACGATTTCTTATCTCTCATGTACACGAAGCGCGATAACGAGCTCACCCTCGAATCCGAAGACTATAGCGAATCATGTGCATACGTGCGCACGCAAGATTCCCCTACCTGTCGGGGTCTCGCGTCCTGAGTCATCGAACAATTTTTTTTTATTACGCAAGGGGTTCGAGCGAGACAGAAGCGACTTCCGCAAAATGTAACCGTTTTCATCCGCGAGGGTGGCGGGTATCGATCAAATATAGAAGGCACATGGCCCGCTACTTGTTTACCGATAATGACTCGCTTTGTGCGCCCACCGATGCCCAGCATTGTGCGCTATTTAACGGTCGTCGCGTTAAACGTCCGCGTCGCTGGCGTCGTCAACGGCACGCTGACGTGGGAAAACGCGCGAGCCGGGGGTGCGAGGATTCTCGAAAGCGATTTTCCCTCGCGTGCACTGCACAAACGATTAATTCTTATGCGATTTATGAAGCAAGCAAGAGGTCAAATATGAGATTTTATTCAACAAAACTATTAATGTTTTACTCGAGTTGCAAACCGCCAAATTTTTAATTAGTTTCATTGCAACTCGTAAAATAATGCATTTTCGAAAAATTTTAACGTTATTCAAGTTGAGTTTATTCAATTTTAAAATTGCCTTAAGGTTAATTTTGTAACCTAAATTTTCGCGTATTTATTGATTCTTAAATTATTATTATTAAATTCAGAACGTATGAATATAAGTTTTTGACACTATGTTTAAATTCAAATGATGTAATTAAGAATAATTGAAAATAATATATGTTTTCTATGTTTTAGATTATTATACTAATTTCGTCAAAAAAGCTTATTCTTTAATTATTACTATGTAAGTACGTATTATTCATCCATACTTTGCATTTAGAGTTTTCTATTTATAAGTTCTAAAAAAGATTGTGAATATTTATGAATAATTCGGAATTATCAAAAGTAATTTTACTTCAGAATCTACGAAATGAAGGGACTTTTACACAATTAATTATTAATAAGTGATATGATCATCTAAACCTAAAACAAAATCATGCTATTTTACAAACCGTATCACTTTATTCGATAAATAAATTTTATTAGTTTTAAGCTGTTTTCTTAAAATATTATTTTAAATATTTTTTATACAGTTTACATTTTAAACAAAAAAGCTCTTGATTTTTCGAATATTTTTTTAATATTAAAGTATTAAAATAGTTAAAGTATTAAACATTGCGTTGTATGGCTTGTTATATTATATACTCATGTATCATTTGCTTGAAGTATATGATCTTCATGTAGTTAATACGATTATATTAAAAAATAATAAAGTAATAAAGACAGACTATATCATCATAGTAAGAACTTCTCTACCACAAGTTTATAAAATGAAATATTTTGTATAAAATGATATATTGTGATGATTATAGTTAATATATTAATACGAAAATTTTAATGTTCTAAATTCTAAATAGAGAACTAAACTAAAGTGATTAAATGAAGATGTAAACGGAGCTAAATGATGATAAATGAAATTTAAGATTAATAAAATTGCTAATATTTTTAACTCAGTTTTTAAGAATTTTTGTTATTTTTCAACATATTTCTAGAGAAAATATGCTGCATATATAACATTGATAAGCTCATCGTATGAAAAGAAAAAATACATTCGATTAATTAACTTAAATGAATTGAAGCCAATAAAGTTTTACTGAAAATTAATCCACTTAAAATGAAATATTATATTTACAATATAATTACAAGTGCATCGTAATATATTCTACGGGTATTAACCAAATCAAAGTACACGGTTACTTAACGCTAAGAAATGTTAATGAGTCAGGTAGAACAAACACTCGAAGGCTTGCCACTCGAAGCCATAAGCTTGAAGGCTTTACACTGTGCTTCCGGTAGTCTCGTGCATCCTCGCCGTGCGCTTCCTTCGGACCACACGGGCGCTTCTTGGCTCCGCACCCCGTCCCAAGAAGCGCTTGAGCGCACGCCACCCCGTCGAGTCGTTCTGGCAAGAAGGGCTTCTTGCTTGAGAGACTAGAGTAATTGTGGGCGTGCGCAGGTTTGCGCGTGGCACGCGCGGAGGGACGCAACTCGCCTACTACTCGCTCGCGCCAAGTTCCGTCGGTACGCGCGCTCTCGCGAATTACTCGTGCGTGCGTGGACAACAGCACCCTGGCCCAGACAGTAAATCAGGCACGTGTCGGCATTGTAATTGTTCACTACTTCGATTCTTAACGTTGTCAGCGCTACAGCTGCGCCTCCCTGTTTCAAGCTTTAATGCGTCAAGGTGTTCGGGACAATTTTCGTGGATTACGTACTTTTTTTATTATTGTTTTGGAAATTACCGTGAAATTGCTTCTAAATTACTGCTTCAGCTTCTCGAAAGGCACCCTATACTTTTTTCGATTATCGACGGTATTCTTTGTTTTTAGACACAAGATTTGCAAAATAATGCGCGAGAATTGCGATAATAATTTAAATACTAGTTTCAAATATAAAACAGCGTATTTAATAATTAAATAAATGCAGTTTCACATGCACTGTAAAGTGATAAAAAGAGTAATACTTTAAAATTTTTTTAACGATAGTTTTTTAATATTTTATCAAAATCATATTGAAATAAGTAATTATATTGTCGATAATTTTATATTGTAAATACATAAACTTATTTTCACGATTGTTTTTGGTTTTTAATTTAAAAATTAAAAAGGAAATATTTAAAATTTTTTATCAGACTATTTCCGTAATTGTATTTTCATGATTATAAAAAACGTATTTTATTTTATTGCATACGCATGCAATTATTTCTGAAACATGCGATAAATTCATAATTACTGATATAATGAGAGATAATCTTACAGAGTCTGAATTAATGAGTTATTTTATGCAGTTATGTTTGTGATTATAGAGTTATATAAGATAAAAATGTTTTAAAACTTAGGTGAATTTATTGCTTTGTTAAAATAAAAGTGTGAAAATTCTTCTGATAATGCTATCAAAATATTGACAATAATAATATGTAGGAAACATGAACCTAAGAAAAATAAAACATTTTTATGAAAAAGTAAAGTTACAGTGAACAAAATAGTGTCGAAAAATATGTATAAATAACAAATTTTGTACATGTATTGGAGTAATTGAAAAGGGCGTATTCTCATGTTTCAAACTCTTGTGCTTGTGACATCCTTTCCACAGCACTTGGAGTAGAAAATTTATTAATTTTGATCAGGATTTAATTTCTTGACATTCAATTGGACAGTCATTAGATCTATGCTCTAATGACAAATCTATCTATTGAAACATATTAATAAAACCTGAAATTAAATATCCTTAAACAAAAGTACATTAGCCATAGAATCGCAAAGCGAAAGAATGGAAAGAACAGTATGTATGTAAGTAGTAAAAGAAAGGAGGACGAGAGCGTTCCGTAAGGGAGAACTAAGGTCTTGGTTAAAGACTAACTTGTCAACAACAGAAGCAACAACCTCGCCTTCTACGGCCCTTCTATTTCAGGCTAGTAGCAAGAAAATGAGAAAAATGAAACGAGTGTACGGGGAGCGAAGACATGTAACGCGGACAGGGCTCTTCTTTTTTCTTATCGCCAAGCATTTTGACCCTGCAAAATTTTTTCCAGGGGTGAAATTCACCTCTCCTTTGTCTCTGTTTTTTTGATATGCCGCAGTCACTTTTGAGAACGTTTAAATCTAAATACATCAGAACCCCACTTGGCTTTTATATCGTATACTACACGATATTTTGGTTTGTTGCTCGTTTGTATGGTTTTTTTTTCGCTAAGCATATTAAAAGTTCTATTACGGTATTTAATGTATTTGTATATATTGTTGCCGATTCACATGATAAGTAAAATTTGTGAAATACTGATATAATACAAGAAAAATGTTTCATATTACAGATTATATCATGTGCAATATAAATAGCTGTATACAGATTGTAAATATGATTGCTTTAAATCAGTAGATAATAAATTCATATTCGTAATTTTGCAATAATATATTATTAAATTTTACTTTTCCCAATTACACTGTAGTTTCATGATAATAATGATTTATCATAAATAAATCACAATATACAGCGTATTATTCGTATTTATTTTAAAACATTTACCTTATTCTTACGTAAAATATTGATGATATATATTTCGATAAAGTAGCAAAAGTTCATTTTGACTTATAGTTTGATGACTAAGTATTCTTAAATTAATAATACACACGTAAATTGGACGTAGTAAATAGTTGCAGATTTTTTATATTATTTATTTAATCCCTGAAATTTCTTTTAAAAAAGTATTAGAGGGTTTTTTTACATTGAAATGTGCGGCTATAACATCAAAGAACTGGGTAATTTACAAATTTATAGAACAGCATATTGGTTTTGAATGAAACAATAGTTCCACAGAAATGTTGGATTGTCTTTAATATAATTTAACTGATATCAGTTGTATTGTGAACTTGATGGTACCCAAAACGTTGATGTTCGAGAAGCTAGGAGGAATCGGTGCACCAAGATTAAGTTTTCTCTTGAAAAAGTTGGTATTGTAACTAGACAAATGATAGGGGACGGTTCGCTCATAGCTCGAGCCGAATAAACTCGGGTGAAATCGAAAATCGTCAGATAGAGTGAGAGCAGAGGTGTCGAAAAGAAGCTCCGAGGCAACCTATTGAAAATCTCCAGTCGCGGAGACGGTGCACCGTAGTAGTAGTAGTTACTCTTCTCGGGGCCGTAACTTCGTTAGGCGGATTCGCGCGAGCGCTTTTAACCCTGTTAAAGGCAAAACTCCCGTATATCTTGCACACGCAATACTGGTAGCAGCAACAGGAGCAGCAACAGCAGCAGCAATAGCGGCAGTACCCGTAGGCGCGAGCTCACGCAGCCTCGTTTAATTTGCCTCGCCATTCAGAGGATCGGGCCGCGGGACGAAAGGGTTGAGGCTGCTGTGCTCCTGAATAGCGGAGCTAAATACTGCACTGTAATCCGGTTATACGAGCAGCGCGTCCGCTTCTATGCCGACAGAGAATTGCGACTTGTGCGTTGCCAGCGAAGAAGCGCGCTAGTGCGAAATGTCGTTAAGATTGTTAAGTGTCATCACCGGCGCTTCAGCCGTTATTTTTCGTGCTCCGCAAAAACGCGACCGCTCGTACTAGTGCGTCGAATTACCTCTTTATTACATGTTTCTTCTGACTTTTGCCACGAGTTTGCACGACTTGTCGGCTCCCGACTTTTCTCTTTGATACTTCACTACCAAATAAATGGTTTAGCTGCTATTGCGAAATTGTTGTTCTTTCTGGCAACTCTTTCATCAGCTGCTGCAGAATTTGCGAATATATGATGTATTTATTACGTTTAGCTTATGAATAATATCTTTTAAAATGTTTATAATTTATTTTGTCAACAGGCAATAACTGATTTTAAATTCCGTACTTTTCAAAATGCAGTGCAGTTAAGTGAAAAATGTATGTCCTGAGACGTTGAGAAAAATTTATTTATTATTATGAATTTATTTATTCAATTTAAATAAATTGTTAAAAATTAGTACGTGTTGGCTATTAAGTTTTCTAAATATCGTTTTTATTAAAATTATAATTTAAATACACAAAAGTGCTAAGGAAAATAATAAAAATTAAAATGATTTAGTCTTAATTTATATTTACTATTTATTTTTATATAATTTGATATCTTTCATTTATTGAAATTTTTTAATTAATTTTTATCATTGAAAGAAAAATATTATGTTATTAATTATTAATTATATTTTATATGAAACTATATTATTCTGTTATAATAATTATGAATTATACCTTAATTTATCTTTCAATTAAATAAAATTTTGTAATATTTCTTTTTAAAAGTAATTCAATGTACTTTTAAGTAATACATCGAGCTATTTCTTTAAGATGTAACAGCACTAATTAAAATTTGAATCCCGTATAGGTTTTAAACTAAACTAAAAAAATTTGATTAACTCTATATTTAAAGTTTATAAATAGAATAATTTATAAAATTTTATTATTCCAAACTTTATAAAATTTCAATTGTTCAAATAAATAATAATAAAAATAGTGACTGATTCAATAACACTGGTATATTAAAAGTTTATCATTTTTATTATTTTTCTTTAGAATTTACTTTCACTAATTAAGTTAAATTGAATATATTTTTGATACAAAATTGAATTAATAAGGTCATATAAAACAGAAAATAGATTAATCGCAATGCGGTAAATATCTTTTACATTATAAATTTTTCGTGTTACTTTTATTACATATTTTTATGAAATTATGTAAATAACTTATGATATTTTGAAAGATACAATTTCATTATACTAAAGCACAAAAAAAACGATTATTAAATGTAATAATAATTGCAGCTTCGTATTTTGAAACAAATGTTTAAACGAAACAAGCTTTTAGAAAATCTATTCATGTAGCATTAAAAGGTTTACTATTTTCAATCACTTAACCACATTTTATAAAGAGCTCTCACCCTTGTTGAAAGGAAATCCGTAAATTTACATAGAAACAGCGTTATACCAGTATACCAGTATACCGAGTTGGTCGAAACCGAAATCACGGTCAAAATTCCATCGGTATTCGAATTTTTCAAAATTTGCCTTTCTGTCTTTACGTGCGTTCACTGAATTATACAATGACTGAGCGACAACTGCTACGTTCGGTTTTCGTTGGCTCATAAAAGCCCGTAAACGAGGACAATTTGTCGAATGTTCAAAATCTCTTTCATTTTTGCCTATACATAACTGTTATAGAGATATTTAGCTTTGTAAAGAAAGTTTCGAATTCACCTATAGGCCTTTTATCGTCTATTGTGGTTAGATGAAAAACTGATAATAATGTACCAATTAACAATACTGAATGAGATTATAGATAGAAACTGCTATTTGAACACTTAGCCGCCTAATACTACTTTAATATTATTTGGTTCTAAGGATCTTTTGAGTACATTAAAAGCTTTTCGTGTCTATTTTCTTGTAAATCTGGAATGCCTTATTTATCCTATCATTCAACAGTATCATAAACAACTATTTAATACGAAAATTAATATTTTATAATTCAATGACTGAAAAGATCATCATGTTTTAGTTTTCGAAGAACCGACCTAATGCAATATCGTACAAATAAAAATTTTATTTTGAAAGATAATTAGAAAATCGATTAAACATTTGTACCTCGTACTCATTGTAAATTATTTATTTCTAAATCGAGATACTAATTTTATAATTTATTTCGCAAAGTTTTGAGCAGCCAAAAAGGGTGAAACGAATGAAACGGAGAATCCGCGAGGCGCAGCAGCTCGGGCTCTCCTGGCTCTCACACTCTCTCTAGATGCGCGGAATCGTGTCGCCGCTCAAAGATGAAAGCTCATCCTCCTTAGCAATAAGCAGCGTGCAAGACGACTACAATGCCGTTTCGCGGGCCTCAGCTGCCCCCTCGGTCGGTGTTGCACGTGTACCCGCGCTACTGTCAGTGGCACGCGCTCATTAGGAGGCCCATGAGCTTCGTTTCCTCGCGCATTGTTGTTGTCCCGCAGTGTCCCGTCAATGGCAAAGCGCAGAACACCAGCATCTGGAATAAAGAGACGCTGTCGCTAAACCTATGCGAGTCTGCCCGAAATGCCGCTTTAATAGGGAGAAGCGAACTTCTTTCTTGGATACGACTAATAACGCGCGTAGGCCGCGTGACTTCAATGCCGAGCTGAACGAATCGTGGCAATGAGTTTCGCAACGTTGTATTGTGCTATGCGCGACTCGAACCATTCGCTTACCCCCCATGAGACGAGGGGACATCCGAGCCCTTTTCCCTGATCTCCATGGTTTGAGTTTCATTGGTAATAGTGCGGAAGTAGGTTGAAGCTTAGGCTTATTTAAAGGAAGCTTTTATGTTTCACCTTCGTAACTGTACTTATGGTTATTTCCGGCGTTACTTCTAACCTTTACTGTTTAGTGCAGATTTAATGAGCCAATAAAAATCAATTCTTTATTCTGAACAAAGCTTCGATGCTTCTTTTTATTCTTTTATATATATTTATTAAAAATAATTCACGATTAACTTGCAAATTAAATTGAATCCAGAAAAATCTATTGGAGTAAAATAAAAGAAATAGATTGTATTTTAGTTATATAAATGTTGTCGGAAAACATCTTAAAGATTCCAAGATAGATGAGTTTATTAAATATTCAGTTTCTTGCGGACAAGCGATATCAACTATTTATGCATATTCAAATGTTGACGTACAATTTATAACTTTCACTGTCAGTTGATGATTAATTAATTGGAAAATATTTTTTTAGCGAAACATCATAATTTCATTTTTTTCTTACAATATCTTGACTTCGTCTAATATTCTAAAATCAATAACTCAAACAATGCTTAAATTATTATGACTAGTGGTGTTATTATTCAACTGCTTACATTCTTACATTTAATAATATACTCTGTGTCTTTAGTCTATAATAGAAAATTAAGTCAATGCTCATATTATGATGACTGAATAAGCAAATAATAGCATGATCGTGCAAAAAATATTACAAATGAATTAGATTATTTTCTTTATGTAATAATTTATATTTTGACGTTTATTTTTTCTCTTAATAACATATAAAGTCTGATAGAGTTTTATTTTTTCAAAACTATATAAAAATTTGTATTTTTTGTTGAATTAATTGTTGTAGTTCGTTGATATAGTAAGTAATTAAAAATATTACACTAAAAACATTGGTTGAAAAACGTTAGCTCGACCAAAACACGACTCTCTACGAGTAAAAAAAGAAATTTTAAGTGTGAAGCATTTTTCTTGAAATTGACAAAATTCATTATAAAAAGTACAATGTAGATCGAGCGATAAATTTTATTGTTCAGTTATTTAAGAAAAATGAGAACACGTAATTTCAAAGAAAAACACACGCACACTTGTTTAGAATTCACAATCCTAACGTACAATGGATACTTAGAACTCGAACGTCCTCGCAGTAGTCTCCGGAAGTACGTGAATCTATGATTGGCCGATATACGCACACCTGTATAATTATAACAAAAAAAAATAAAATGTGAGAGAAAGAGAGAGACAGAGAGAGAGCGAAATTTACTGGAAAATATTGCGACTGAGGACGGCAGAAAGAGAAAGAGAAGCGAAGGGTAGAATCAACACTTTCTACTTATTTACCTGTGCAAACAAAGTACGCGCATCAGCTCGTCGCCACCTGTATCGTGAATGTGCGTTTCGTTGCTTTATACTTGGAGCCACGACCCCCCGCGAAACTCGCACCAGTAGCCTACGCCTCTGATGAATCACCAATCAACCGTCCAGCCGACGTTTTTCTGTAAGGGCGCGTTGGCGACCGCCGCTTCGTAATCGAATGTGTAGTGCTTTCTGGGAACGCTTTCACGTTCGTATGTAGCCGACACCTTCGTTTTACCAAATTACATTCATGCCTTGATACTGGTGAGGCTGCACTTATCCGTAAAAAAAGTATTTGATGTTTGCTGAATCAGTGTTTTTGATATAGCCTACATTTTTACGCCAATTTAAAAAAAAAAATACAAAAGTGAAACATTGATTCTTTACTTTTATACAAAACACAGTCTGCTATGCTATAAAAACTACCTGCTTACGATGAAAGCTTTCTGAATTGATTAATTTAGGTTATAGTTTGTATTAACAAAATAGTAATACGGATCTTAATCAAATCAAATTTAAAAATAAAAGAGTTATAAACTAGTGTAAGCAGTGTTTGTTCAACTTTTAATATGTATCTGTAGTTAGAGCTCGTTTTTGAAACTTTTTGGAAAATTTTAGAAAAGAACTTGTTGCAACATTGAGATTTAATTATTATCAATATTTTTAAGTGAAACTGATGTTTGCGAGTATCAGTAGAATCATTTATGTTGGCGTTAATGCACTTTATGTAGAGTATGCAATCAAAACTCTATTTGAATTACTATTTAAGCAAATACAATTATTACCTTGGCTTCGAAATTATGAAAGTAAACGAAAGTAATAACGAAATAACTAATAAAAGAGTATAATTGACAAAGCCATTAAGTTTATACTTATAATGAAGAAGAGACGTTCACTACCTATAAACTATTTTACGAAGCTGTCAAAAGACGATTGTAACATCAGTCACGTAGTCAATATATAAAATTCATGCAATCATCAATAACTGGTTATTACTTCGGAATAAATATGTTGAAAAAATATTGCATTTCAAATTTTTTCGTAAAGTAGATGTTTTATAAAAAATCACTCGATATAATCGACTATAAATTTTAACAGAGGCTGTTATTAAGCAAAGTTTAATATTAATAAGCAATAATTTACAGTTTCAAATCAAATTTAACATCATAACAATAATATGCTGTGGGATAAAAATAATTGCCAACTTTCGCCATACGTTAGCGAAATGACTTACTTATTATAATAATTTATTGCTGTTACAGTGATAATTTTACAATGAATAATTAAATTTTCCACGTTTGTGGTAAAAAAAGTTAAATTTGTATACATCACATATGTGTGTATAATATAACATATAATATATATATATGCATATATTAAGTGTGCGCTTAGAGAATACACACAGTGCGGTTTGTCAGAATTCACGCGCACGGATGTCAGTGTGTAACGGACGCGGAGCGCGCAAATTTTGAACGCGTGTGGTTAACCGAGCAATTAAACGTACATAATTCTCCCACACGAGAGAAAGAGAGAGAAGCCTAGAGCGATACCTCGTATAAAAGTAACGGTAGTCATAGCATAGGCTCCATTAAAAATGATCGTGTCTTTCGATAATGAGCCCAAGGGTGCTGTGTGCGCGGGGAATGTTACATACACAACCGTTCTGCAGTCGGACAGACCCCCAGCAAACACAAAAAGGGCGAGACTCTTTCAAAAGAAGGACGTTGCATGTGCGCAGACTTGTATTCACTCAACAGGATATTATCATTTTCACTTTTCTTCTAATTCCCTTTCAAATACACAAATGAGTTCAGTCTAGTTCAATATTTTATATTTCTTAAAATAATATTTTATCGAGTTTGACATCAAATTACAATACATTCGAGTAAATTGGTAGCTTTTTTTTATCTATGAATTATTAAAAACTACATTCTAGTGCTAATGAAAGAAAAATTCGGGGTCGATGAACTTAGATTCATATTAGAAAATTTTTTTTATTATTCCAGAAATGAAAAAAAATGTATTCAACATAAGTTTTTTTACATTAGAATTTAAACAGAACTGTTCTATTCTAAATCTAATTTTAGTGATGAGCATAGCTTTATAATTAATTATGCTTGGTGCATTTTGCATTTGGTGCAGAGAATGAAAAGTAGAACTTTTAAGAAATTTGACTAAAAATTTTTTACAAATTAGTAATAATAATTACAAAAAAAAAATAAAAATGCTTCGTTGTCTTTTATTTTCAAGTCTTATTTTAATTTCCCTTAATTCTATGATATTGAGTAATATAATTAATTATGATTCCTCTATTATATTTAATATTATATTTAATATGTTTTTAATTATTTTTAAGTTGGAAAATAAAAAGAATGGTTTTAATTTTTGGAAATTATTTTTAATATTCCCTTAAAATTTAATAAAATTATTTCATCCCTTATAACGTTATAGTATTTACGTTACTTTATTGAATAGCATTAAAGAACTATACGTGTCAGTTCATCTGTGAATAAACTACAAGATAAATTAACAATTGATTTTCCATTATGATGCTACGTTATATTGGATGTTACATTTATTTCAGTAGTTAAGAAGGTTATTCATTATAAATTCAAGTGAATAAAGGACAAGATAAAAGGGTATTTCCAGAAAAGCATTTAATTTATTTATTTTAAATTACATAAAAATATATAAATTCGTGAGTAAAGCCGAATCGTAACATAAAAATTAGAATAATTAAAACTATTTTTATTATTCGATAAGACAAAATAGAAGATCACACTTATCTTTATCTTTATTTCTGTATTACCGAATTCCTTAGGGATATTAATAGTTTTAAGAGTGAGAACTGCACGAAGATACATAATGGAATAATTATTTTACAGCTTGTTTATTTTAACTAAGTTGAACTATTTCGAATTATGTTTGCCAAATACGACAGGTGTTTAATCTCCTGGATATACAAAGAGCTTATTTCCTTTAAAACCAGGTTTGAAATCTAAATTTAGGAAGACACGCTATGTCCCCGCTGGCCCTCGTCACAGTTTATTGTACAGGTCTGAGGGGAAATACGAGTCTGTTATTATCACCACTGGTCAATCGATCTCAAAATAAAAAAGGTGTTCTTGCAGCGAACCCTTACTGATAGTATTCACGACGCGTAGAAAGCACCAAACGTGGGAATCCATAACACTGGACACATTTGATGCAACGCTCGGGAAGGACCTGCTGTCGATGAGGTGCAATTCAGCCACTCGTTTGGCCGATGCGTAACCGGTCACCCATGAATCGGCGAATTTTCAGTCATTGAAGCGTCAAATTTTTTAATTTATCCAACTTTGGTGTATAAGACGGTGCGTTTACAAATTGAATTTGTAGACGAAATAACGGTAGAATAATGGAAGTAACGATAATAATTGTACGTGATGAGTGGTAATAGCATTGTTGTGAAATGCTGTTTAGTTGTAACGGTAATAAAGGTTGCATCGATAGTTACGTGTAAACATTACTTATTGATTTAAATTTCTTTATCGAAATTGGATTTTAGCAGTTCTCAGTTAAAAAAATAATAAAAAACGTAAAGCGCACAATGAAACGATTAAAATATCCTACAAATTTTGTAATCATAAGTGATCGAATGCAAAATTTCAACTGTTTAAGTTATTAAAAACATAAAAAGTCTTGTATTACAAGCAAAAGTTTGTTTAGGTGGTCCGTGCTCTTTTATTACAAGTGCCTGTGTGAAAACAAAGGAAACAGAAATTCTCCTCTTCGTAAATGCCAAGGTATGCTATTAATGTATAAATAAGTTTTCAAGTGTTTGAAAAAGAAATGAAAGAAGATAACATTGAATTCTAAAGAAAAAGCAGTATATGGCCAACAGAACAACGGCCGGCGTCATAAACGGAGCACTTTTGTCTGCAAACCCTTGAACTGGGTTAGAGGCGCGAGGCGTAAAGTGCCATTGAATAGCGATGTTTGTTCTTGGTCGTTAAATTCCTCGGTACGTAGTTTTGCAGATCGCGAAAAAGCGAAAAGCGTCAGTTGTGCTTCGCAGCGATTCTCTCATTAGCCCCGTCGGTAGAATAGCAGTGCAGGCGCCTCGGGCAGAGGAAAAGTCACGCGGGGAAAAATCATTTTGACGGGAGGTCGCCCGCGCCCAACACCTCGCGCCTGTGTTCACCCGTCGAGTGTCCTAATATAACTGTCTACCATGTGGAGACTAGCAAGGCCGTAAATTCGCATCTCCGAGCATGTGTGCGAGGAAATAAGGAGACGAGGACGGCTCGGCGTTAAGGCGACGGCGTATCTCATTTATAAACGTCCCCAGAATGACTCCAGCGGATTCTCTTTACGGATTCCGTACCGCATCCTTGCGCGTTTTGGTTTTACCAGCTCTAATGACCAATAAATTTAGATTTCTAACGCAGTGTCACGTGTACCGAGTGTATCATTATTGAACGAACTCGGACTCACCGGTGCGACATTGTATGACCGCCTTATCTTCGATCACGGATATTCTTTAACGTATAGTCGGTATTATGAATTCGATGTTGCATTTGCGATGACCGGCAAACGCTTCTCATCGGCAATCTTTCGACTAGTGTCGAATGAAAATAAGCTTCATTATTACAATTTTTTGCATTTTCTTAAAAATTACTTTAAATAACTTCTATGTACAAGTTATTTATCTAATTACAGCAATACTATGATTCCAAAGAACTTATAAAATAATTACGATTTAAAATATTAAATATATATGCTACATACTGCACAATTAATTAATACTTATGCATATACATCATAGAACTACCTAATGTCAAGTATGGAATAAAGATGCTGCTGTTAATTAAATCATCGAATTTTAGCAATTAAAATCATTCGATAAAGTCAATCAAATTCGATTTGGTGTAAATAAGCGGGAGTTTGAAGCAAAACTCCCCTGCGATATCCGATACGTACACCTTCAAATACACACACGCACACGCAAACGCATTGTTGAACGTCGCAAAGACGCTACAAATAACGATCGCGTGACACACTGCCACACCGAGAAACAGCACATGTTATTCATCGCACGAGATGCATCGTGATTTTCCATTTTCTTCTTTTTTACTCTCTAACTTCCTTTATCTTCATTAGAATCGACCTTAGCGTTGATTATTTTCAAATTGTTGTAAATATAAGAGTTTTTTATTTTTGCCTCTTTTTATATTATTATTTAACATCAATTTCGTATCGTAATTTGATCATTTGCAATTTTTGTTTAAGCTTACATATTTAAATTAATTTTTACCTTATAAAAATGTACTTTTATTTATTTAAATTCGTGTTTACTTTGTAAAAATACACGTTTCTTTCTTATTTAATAAATACCGTTTAACGCAAGATGTATGTGGAAACTTATTAAACTTATCCGTTAATTTGTTTACCGTTTTACTACAATAGCGTGACTCATTACTTCAACGATTTCCTTTTCAATACATCACTAAATATTTGAAAGTATTTAGTACTTTTTAGAAGTATGACAAATAATACATAGTCACAAAGAAAAGAACATTTAGGGTGTTACGCCCATATTAAGATAGATGTATCTTCATAATACAAATTATTATTTTCAGATTTAAATATATAGAAACTACAAACTTAAATTTAACGTAATATATTAAAATTTTATATATTAAAATATTTCTAAAATAATTCATTTCTTATAAAAGTTAATAAAATGTTAATTTAATAGTGATACCGACATAAAAATTGCAAATATCTGCTCTTCAAAATGTTCATAATACATAACTGAATTTGTATTTAAAAGAGTTTAATTGTGTAGTAAGTGTATTAAAGTTACTAGAGAATTAAATATAATATGATATTACCAAAAAAAAATTTTTTTTAAATATTGTTATAATTACAAAGAATAAATTATTTTAGCTACCGACGACAGCATAGGATATTTATGAACGCATTAATTAATTGAAATATATCTTGAGTTTAAATTTTGAAAACTTAAATTTTGCTTAGCTAAAAATAATATTAGTAATATAACATATATTTAATATATCAATAAATTCTTTTTGAATTATATAAAAATAAATTGAGCCAAAGATAAAAAAATCGTTAATATCATCACTCAAATATGGTCAACGCGTTTAGTATTTATAAATACGTGTACATTCTTATGTTCAAGCGAGAGCATGGGTTGATTTTAAAAGTGACAGATGAATTGGTTGAAAGAGAAAGCGCAAGTGAGAAGATGAGAGTTTATAATAAATAGAGTGGACGGAATAGCTAAGGCAAAACTGAGTCATCAACATGATGTGCCGCATAAAAGATAGCGTTTTGTGAAGCGCCTTAGAAGTAGTCGAGGGTATCGTTTTTCAGGTCTACCCGATGTCTCACGCAGCCTTACTTTATGATTCACGGGTTTTCAATGACTTTACAACTTTTTTTTTCTAAATTATTTGCTCGTTTTTTATTATTTGATTTTTTCTAATTTATTAGAAGCCTAATGGCGAGGATTAAAAAAGTGTTCATTTCTATGACAAGTTCATGATCAATTTATTCCAAACACATAAGATATAAAATATGTTAATTCGATTAATTATTAAACAACTTCGTTTATTTATCATAGACTTTGAAAGAAGAATTTCTTACATCTTATGGGATTATCGTATTGTAAATTAGATGCTTCTAGATTTTAATTAAATTTTGTTTTTCTAATTTATAAAACATAGGGTGAACATATTTTACTCTGAAATTTATTATTGGGTTTGAAAATTGCAATAAATTCTTTAAAAGATACAATATTGCTTATAAGAGAATAAAATTTTAAATTTCATAAATTTCCAAAAAGGGAGGTTATTCACTTGAAAATCGAAATAATCCACCTTTTATTTTGAAAAAGAATTTTTAACAGCTGAGCTAGATTATTTTATCGGAATGCCGAGTAGGTTACGATAAAAAAATGTGGTATTCTGCGTAATGTATACGGTTGCCTCGTTAACTCGGACTTTTTTCACCAGTCCGTAAGGATTAATCGCGCGTAATAATTCAGCTGTCCCAGCCGATGACATTTGCCCTCTAATATTAGAACTCGGCGCCTCTCGTGCTGGAATGTACATTCCGTTACCGAAAGACAAGCCTTTGCACGCGTGCACTGTGTACGTGTGTGGCGGGATGTTTCGATTATATGCCGCGAAGCAGTAAACTTCATTCTTTATGTGACAAGAAAGTCAAACTTCAAGACGCAAAATGAAGTGTTTTTAACATGACTTGCACCGAAATACAACAGTTATGAACAATGAAGATACTTTTGCTACATTTCTAATTTTTAAGGCATTTCTTCAATATGTAGTTACTTCTTCTTATTATTATGTTACTGCTTGGTAAATATACAAAAAAAACTGAATTATTTATTATATAAAACTACATTTCATTAATTTAATTGTGAAACAATTTTTTTTCCGTTAAAAGATGTTTATTTATATATTTAAATATATCGTACAAAACAAAAAGAGTAATTTTTTAAATTGAGTAGTTTTAATATAGTCAATGGTAACTTTTAATGTTATTATGAGGTACTTTTTCTCAATAAAAAGCTTGAATAGCTATTTGAAATTCTTTTATTGCTTTGAACATTACTCGAGACAAACATACTTTATTACTCCTACATTTTTATTATATATACAAATATTTATGACAGATCAGTTGTTTAAAAAATGATGTAAAATTCTTAATAAAAATTTTTCTGAATAATTAAGTAATTATTTTAATTCTAAAATCTACTTATCAAGATGTGTGCCTTTATTGGTTTTTTATATTCATAAATTAAGTAAGATTTTAATTTATTGTATATGTAATTAGTGATTTAAGATAAACTAATAAAAATTATCATATTTTTTGTATATATGTTAAACATTAAAAAAATTAAATGTAAAATTTAGAAATGACGTGTATTAAAGATACACGTTATAAATATTTTTGAACATGTATTTAAATACTATTTCTAACAAATGACTGACAATTGTAATTTGGAATTGAATTACGACTTTTTGCCATAATTTTCAATTATCCAATCTACATTCTGTAATTTCATTAATTATTTAAATTAGAATTCAAATGTTTCGCGTGTCAAAGAAACTAAGTTAACTAATGAAGCTGAGACTTAAATAACCTAAAAGAAGTATTTAAGTATTAATTGATTGACACTATTAATATAACATCTATTTAGAAAATTATAATTTTAATTAATTATTCAATTACGTGTTTAATAATAAAATAATTAACATTTTATTTTTGTATTTTACATAAGATGTGCAATTAAAAAATTTAACTGAAACATTTTTAATTAGAAGCAAATTACTGTTTTTTTTTTATAAAATTGTAAAATACGAAGTATATTTAATAATTTAAGTATATAAAATTCTGTATAAGTAGAAATTAAAATATATATGAAAAATCAAATAATTTAACTAAAAAAATTTAAAAGAATGTTTTGCACTTCACTTTACTACAAAAGCTCTTAGAGAAGCTCCGAAAAGCTGTATATTAAAGTTCTAACTGTTCTAATTGGAATAGAAATATATTTAAATAAATTAAAACACTAGAAATTCAAATGAAAAAATATATATTATATAAATGAAGAACAATTCATGGAATAATAGTTAAATATAAATACTCTTAACTTATTGCTAATATTTTAGTTTTATTTAATAATTACTCATTAAAATAATTTAAACAACTAATTCAAAAATTAAGATAATATTAAATTGATAGACATTGAAGGAATAATTTATTGACTTCATTAAAGTTCATCAAAAGCATTTCAACTATGAAGGTAAGGGCAACATCTGTCTAAAAAACTAACTAAATATATTAAAAAGAGGGCATCGTATCTAAAGCTAAGTAATTATCGTTACAATATGCAATATGTTTAATCGGTTAATCTCTTGAACGCACGAGCGCTGCGCAAGTGTGTTCAAGTATTCAAAAGCCGCAGCGCAGCGCGCGTGTGTCATTGCTTGCACGCAATATTTAGCCTAAGCTCGCCGCCCGCGACGCTTCAGCAGTGAGTCAGTGCCTCATCGACGACGCTCGGCGTCTAGACGGCAACAACGTCCTCGCTCTCGCAGATATTTCTCTGTTTCATTCTGTCCTTTCCCTCCGCCCGGCTGCATGTCATTTTATTTACACGTGATTGGATTTCTCTTGCTATTGCTTTTGTTTTTAGTTGGTTATGCATTATGTATGGAAACTACCAATCGACTATAATTGTATGGTTAATCAATTTTTTACCATTTGTACGGCTCTGCAAAATAATCGTATCTAGAGACCCTTTTAACGTGATGAATCATTAATATTATCGCGAATGTAATCGCTGTTTGAGTGCACACCGTTTCTGATCATAAGAAAAAATATTACATTCAACTTTATTTAATTATAATGCACCAAGTACGAAATGAGAAGCACAGAATGAATAAAGAAAATACCATGTAAAAATTATCTTTTGACATTTATTTTTATTCAACAAGAATTTTTTTAAAACATTAATAAATTTCTAATTACAATTTGTTTGATTTATTTATTAGTTTGATACATAACTATGGTAATTGTTTTTATAAGAAAAATAGTTTGTAAATTTACAAAAAATAATTAATTTTATCTTCTGACAAGTAAATTTAGCTTCGTAATCTCAAAATTAACCATGAAATTGATAAATAGATCGTGTTAAAAGTAATAATATGAATATTTATAAAATAATTTTAAAACTATAATTAACTTTATTTTATAAAATTTTTATTCAAAGTGTTTTAGTATTGGCTAGGAGAATGCCGTTAAAAGGTAGACAACAATTTATTTAATTACCAATCCTATGATCATACTACTATTAAGCCTGAAAGTAATGCTTTTTAAGCCATTACAGTTACCATGATCACTGATAACAGAAGAAGGACATATTTTTTGAGATTAAACAGCCCAGTGCAATGTTTTTCACAAATGAAGATAAGATCCGATAGTGATAAGCTATCGGCGAATCATCAAAGGATATACATTATTAAGAATACATTTCTCTAGATCTAATCGTCTTTCGCTTCATTGTATTGTTTCATTCTATTTAGCTTAACTAATTAAAAGTTACAAAATTTTATTGAGTTCTACGTTAGTCAGCTGTACGTGTGCTATCTAAGTAGTGTTTCCACCTGATGAATCATCAAGACAAGGCACATGCGTCGGCGGAAGCAGTACAGGTATGCGTTACTGATAAGGACCGAACGACATTGTCGAGGATCGAGTAATATACGGTGTTAGGAATTTCAAGAGCAAAATTGATACAGCAACATTATTTTAATTATTTTTTAATACCTTTTCTTCTTGCTATAAAGTTTTTTTAACTGTTAATTTATTTTCCAATTATTAAAAATAACTTTTATAAACCCAAAGTCACTCTAGTAAAGTGAAGAATAAAACGTGTCTTTATGCTCAATAAAACAAACAATCAAATTATTCCTTTTGCAAAAACTTAAAAATAAAGATAAAAAGTAGCAGTGATACAATAATTTATTTTTCCATATTATCAATTTTATTATTAAACTTACATTGATTCGATTTTTAAATTAAAATAAAATTATGTTAAATTATCATAACTATTGAAATTGCGTTTAAACCTATAAACTTAAAGAAAACTAAAAAACATAAATGTTAAAAAAAAATTAAAGCTAAAACATAAAATTACTAAAGAACGAAATATTAATACAAAATATGTATTATTTTTTATGTGCCACTATATTCAATTAGTACAAAGCAAAATATTTTAAACAAAAAAATATATATAATGTATTGTTATAGTGCTTCGAAGATACAAGTGCCGTCAAGATCAAAAGCCGTGATTATTTCATATCACGTCTGAAGAGGTTACGATTTATAACTGACAATAGACAATAAATCATTTTTAAACTTCACTTACAAAATAGTCGTCAATCCTTCAGTTTGGAAACACTTTTAATCGTCGTGTCATCGCTATTATCGTCGCTATTATCGAACATCCCTACGTTTTTCATTTTCACTGTTCACATCTTGAGTGCCTCATATTAAAGAGAAAAAACACCAATAGAACGTCTGTGGCGTAGTGGTTAAATTTTCAAGCTCTGTATTTTAAAACGGGCAATTTCACGAGTTCTTGGTTACTGAAGTGATTTCATCATAACCCCGTCGATCGTTATACATGTTTCGCGTATATGTGAGAGGGGTACTAACTACCCTCATCTTTGGTAAGGGACTAGTCTGCTTTCGTTTTCTCGAGGCGAGTGTTAGTACTTGTACCCTAAACGCATTCACGACGCTTCAACAGGTCCATGAATAAGTTATATATTGTCGAGATGTTAGTACTTACTATGGTTTTACTACTGTAGCCTTCAAAGATAAATTTTTTTTGATTTCTCGGGGATCAAATGCAAATTTTCTCTTCTATGTTGTAACTTGATAAGATTTTACGCTCCTAGTAATCTTTTTTGGGTAGTGCTGAAGTATTTAAAATAACTTTAACGTCGACAGAATTTTATTGATTTCTTATATCCATACTCTTTTATAGATACTTTTATATTAATATACGATGTTTTAATTTTAAACTTCGATTATTATTTATGAAACTAAATCAAATTTCTTTCAATTTATTTGCTGAAAGCTCAACTGTCTTCCTTTACGAACTTTTCGTAGGTTTTTAATATAGAATAATTTATGAAACAAATGTGAAACACTACTTATAAAATATTTATGTTATAATTTCATTAGAAATTAAAAGATTTTGTTATTGTACAATTTATTATTCATAAAAACAAAATCAAAAGTTGATCATTCACTAAAGTTATATTTATTCTCATTTTATTTTATTTCTTCAGGCTACAGAAATTTCATTAAAAAATATTGTGAATACATTATAGATCTATTGAAATTATACCTTGGCCTATTTCAAATTTAAATAAGTATGTGACTCTGCTTTATTAAAAAATCATTAAAAGACCTCATTAAAATCAACTAATATGACCCTAATTCAAAAATTACTAATATCACATATTATATTTCCGATAAGAAAACGCATTTTTCATTTTTACTTCAAGATTAAATTCTTCTAACCCCATTTTACATTTTTTACTTTGATATAAGCATAATTATGAAAGATTTTATTATGATTATAATGCATGTAAATTAAAATACGTAGTCCGTTACCGAGAAATATATGACGCAGCTATGTTGTACTCGACAGCAAATATAGTAATACCCCTTAAGTAGTCGTATTGCCCGGGCGTATTCAATTTTCCGCTTTCGTACGTTGTAGGCGAATAGGCTATGGTAGTTTACACGAGGGAGAAACACGATGCTCTAGAAAACGAACGAAAGAAAAGGAAGAGAGAGAGAGGATACAATGAATTTACATCGAAAGTGGTTCTTTAAAGATGTTTCGTTTCGACAGATTGTGCAGAAGCAAATTCCCTGTGTGCAAATTTGATAATAAAGCAAAGTCCGGTATTTAGCACATTATATGTGTATATATATGTCTATATATATATATATATACATATATACACACATAGAATAGTATATTATTTAACTTGTATCGAAAATGCTTCGGGCAATTTCACTCATAGGCTAATTAAATAAAGAATATTTCAACTGTGAATTTTTTACAGCACAATGGCTCGAGCAAGTGAAAATACACTCTGGAACGTGGAGGCTACTCGATTAGCTTCTTCGTTATAGAATTCTGTAACTTTGCAAACTGTTCTGTGTTAGCGATGAATATGAATTATGCAGGGAAAAAGTTTTAACGAACAGTTTTATATACAAGTGAATATTTTTATTTTTATTATTTTTATTACAGCCAACAATTACATGTAAATAACAAAATCAAAAAATAGCGGTTATTAAATTATCGATTTTTTCTAATTCACTGAGCTTTGTTTGACTAAATGTCTAAAATTAATAAAATTAACTATATTAATTATTTATTATTTAATTATTATTTATCTATTTATTTATTAAAATATATGTTTTGAATATATGTTAAATCTATATTTAAATCATATGTTACTATGTTTAATATATATTTAAATATTTTTTCAATAAATTTAGAATTTGTGCAAAAATTTTATTCTGTGATAGTCAACGAATAGATTGATTTTTACAACATCCATGTATTATTTAAAAATATATCTTTACATATATGTATTTTATAAATAAATATTAAAATTAATGTATCCATTGCTAATTTAATTTATAGTTTTACTACATAATATTTTTAAAAATATTCCGCAAAAAAAATTTTTATTTTTATATCATGTGTATAAAATAAAAAATTACTTTTGTTTTCCTTTTTTCCTTTTCTCTATTTTTGAAAGTTTTTCTCAGAAATAATGACTCATAAATTAAAAAAAAACAATTATATATAAAATTATACTATATTCACGATGAATACTTAGATGTATTGGTGTAACTAGGTATTAATTGATTAAAAAATGAATAATAAACATTAGAGTTCATAATTTCTTGTATATGTAAAAATTAATTTTTATATTTTATTACTTATATCCTGGTTTTTAAAATATTACTTATCTTAATTTTTATTTAGTTATACTTATAATATTCTAAGAAACTAGATGTGACTGAAAACACTATGTTTATTAAACACTATTACATAAGGCTACTCTTCCATAATTTTTTAAACAGTAATTAATATTGGACGTGCATAATTGTAAATATAAAATAAATAATCATTTGAAATTAAAGAAGAATAGTTAAACATTATGTAAGTAGATACGAATGAGAATAAGGAAATATCTTTTACTCAAACGACGACTGTACCGTAAACATTTCACAAGAATAATTTCATTCTACATTAAGGTTACACATTTCTGTATTGGACGTCTTTATATCTAGAAATGCTGGAACGGCTAATAAAATATTCAAGAGTATTTCGCAACATCAATCGATTGAGGTATTAAATGCAATCATTGGGCAGGGTCAAAGCTGAAAACTTAATATTATTATTACGTAAATGCGTAACTGCAGTAAACATCACATTCTGTAATTGCAAACGATTATTCCCTAGGTGTGTGTATATAAATTCTTCAAACGAATGAAAAAATTGGTCTTGATAATTTTGTACATATGAAGTAATAAGTCTCAGTGTATATATTGAAAAAAATCGATTAGTCCACTGCTGCGTGAGGTTACATACGTTACATTGTATAAAAACTGATTATCTCAAATTATACATGAGTAATAATGGAACAAGAATATGAAAGATCATCATCAAAATTTGTTTGGACAACATGTACTTCATCAAATTGTTTAATAAAGTGTTTGCCAAGATACAGATTGTTATAATATTTATTTCCTTACTTACAAGTCAAACTAATATTTTGATACGTTATCGAGAATAATAATTAAAACGCATAAAAGTTGTTTTACTTGAAGTGAATTTAAAATTTTTTTAAAATTATTAGTAAAAATATCGTTAGTAAAATATTTTATTAGTGATCTTTATTATTCTCATCTAAATATGAAAATAATAATAAGCACTATATTTTTGAATGTATGTTATGTATTAATGTCATTAGTTTATTTAAAAACTATATGATGCTATTATTTTAAAAATATTAATTCAAAAATAAAAAAATTAAAATAAAGATTAGTTTTGTTTACAAAAATATTATAATATGATTTAGTATCAAACTTATGAATTAGTACATAATATAGATAAGCATATATTTGTTGTATAACATGAAAATTAGGGTATTTTTTTAATGAACATCTTGTTTTTTTAATTTCAAAATTTATTATTTCAAAATTACTATTTATTTATGGTATATTATAATTATTTTTAATAATTTTTTTTTACTTTAAAAAAAATTATTTAGAGAAAGAAATATAAACAAATTTTTACATATTAATACATGAGTACAAGTATAATTGATATTTTAAAATAAACTATATATTTTTAAGCTTTCGATATTGAAAAAAATTTATATTACATACTTTTTCTAACGAAATTCAAATAAATACGTACTAGATCTATTAAATCTATTACCATTATGTATTAAACCTATATTTTGCGTACACGAATGCAAAAGGAACAGCTGTTATTAATATTCATGACACAATAAGTTCCAAATTTTGTGTTTTGAGATATGTAAAACTTGTACATATACATCAAAGATATATCTTTTGAAAATTCGTGTTCATAAGTACTAAAAAACAGAAAGAAAGAAATGTATTAGTATTCATTAATGCACGTTCCTTTTTACACAAAAAATCATAGACAACTCGTATGTAGTGAATTACTAGTCAGATAGAAAATCAAACAAAACAGGTTAAATTATGACATAATTGTAACTATGCACATAATCATTCGATATATGAACTCAAAAATTCTCTCTGATAAAAATAGTAATTTTTTATTTTTTATTCGAAAAATAATTCAATATTATGATATATTTACGAGGTGAATTAAATTAAAATGTATATTGTAAGAAGTACAATTCTTACCAACGTACTAGATATATAAGAACATTATTCAAAACGTTTACTTTTGTGGTCCGCGTTTCATATGAATAATAACTACATTAACGATTTATTGTACCGTCAAAAATGTGTTTGAAATTTTTAAGAAAATCATTGTATTAATATAATTATTAGTAAACGAAATCGCATTCAATAATGAATACATTTAAATGTAAAAATATCATTAAGTCATTGTGAAATATCTTTAAATAATATTAAATGCTTATATAATAATAGTATAAATCATAATAACTAATATTATATTTATTATAATTAACTACACGAGAATAGTTTATCATATAATTATTCTGTTATAAATTAATCGACAGTTTTATTATTTTTTAAAGATATTTAAATATTTTTTCAGTACTGTTGATCAAAGAGATATTTGTTTGAATTTCATTTCTTTGCAATACACATAACCTATTCATTACTCGTTCACTCTTATTTGCCATGTTATTTATTGCTTAATTTTTATTTAAGTTATGACTTCTTTATTTTAAAATAAAAATAATCTTTATTGTGAAAATGCAAAAATAAAGACACTAAAAATAAATGTAGCTCAATTTAAATTAAGATTAGATTTATATTATATTATATTTCAAATACAAAAGTTATCATTTAAAGAATCAGATCTCGATTATTGTAATCATACTTTGGTATCTTCTGGCTTTACAATAATACAATAATGAATGCTTATTGAATGAAAGTTTTTCTATTAACTATATTCATGTGGTAATATTATTTGCCATGTACCATTAAAAAATTATGATTTTATATTCATTTAAAATATTAAATCTTTTTTTATAAGTTAATTACACAAATAATTATCAGTTAATAAAATAATTTTATACTGCCTTTAAAAAGTAAAAAATTAGATTTTAATAAATTATATTATTATTATTATTCTTATTATTATTATTATTATATTGTTTAAAAAAATTATCTAAAATTCAATTTTAACTTTGATTTAAAAAATAATTAAAACTATTAATTATAATAAATAATTATAACGCATAAAAGTTGTTCATTTTCAGTACCAAAAATTGTTTTATATAATTTATCGTACATAATATAATGACAGTTTCTAAAGTTTAACTTATTAAATGAATTATTAAACGTATCGATATAAATTTACCACTAAATGAAAAGAATACCAATTGTTATTCAACACTATAATTATTCGTAATAGTCTACTATACAGAAACTTATGTATTTCTTTAAAAATGTACAGTTTTTATAATATTCCTCAGATTAAGAAAAACTTAAAAATTGGAGTTGTAATTTAAAATGACGTAGAATATATCTTGCAAATCATTCGAATAACTTATATTTATTAGAATAGTTATATTACAAGTTACAAAAACTAAATTCCTTTCTATAATGCATAATAGGTTAATCTACAACCAATAAAGAAGGAAATTACCAAATACTCCTTAACCATTATAAGTGCATTTGAAAACTTCTAATTTTTTTTCTTTTTTCATTTTACTAAGTTTTTTGTTATCCGTTTCAACTTTTATCTCTATTTTACTATGTATTTTTATTATTTAATTGATTAAATACATTTTGATACATGACTTGGACTAATAATTTCATATGTTTTCTCTTTTTATTTTGTCGAATGCATGCTTTGTATTTCCGAAGTATGCAAAAATGTGTCTTATTTTTTTATTTAATATTTTTTCTGCTAAAGTATATATGGATGTAGCAATTAATAAATGCATTTTATTTTGGACATATTTATGTGTACAAATAAATTAGATTTTACGGAAATAAATCAATTGGAAGTTATATAAATATGAATTCGTATGTGCATCAATCGCACAATTGCTTAATGAAAAGCAAGGAAGTCACCCACATCGAAGAGATCGCGATAGTGACAGCGGCGTCTACGCTTCTACAAAAATACCATCGATCCGCAAGTAGCAGTCCAGGTAATTTTAATGAAAGGCGATATGTTCCGCACATGTATGCACACATGTATATCAACGCGTGGGGTTCGGCACGCGCTACGCACGCAGCATATTTTGCTTTCCGTCTTTTGTGCACAAGGGGACTTTGTACACATAGACAGCCAAGGGGGGTTGCGCAGAGAAGAAGACAGAAACAGAAAGAGAGTGGGCATGAAAGTGAAAGAAGGGAGAGAGAGAGAGAGAGAGAGAGAGAGTAAGTAACAGGGAAGAAAAGGGAAAAGAAAAACTGCTTGGTTCGTACCCTATAGCCTCCTCACATCACCTGCCCCACGTGATAGCGATGGGTCCCCTCCTCAATATTGCGCTCCCCCTTTTTTCGATTGAGCATCGGGCCTCGGAAGTTCCTCTCTCTTTCTTTTTTCTCTTTCTCTCTTACTGCTTCTTCTTTTCTCTTGTCCTCTCTTTTTTCTCTCCCCCATGGTGATTGCGTGTATGTGTAGGGTGTATGGGGCCAGGTGATGATTCATACCATAACTCTGCTCCTCTTTATTTATTCCTCTTGCCCGCTTCATCTTTCTAGCTCTTTCTTTACAGCTTACAGGATCGGAATTATAAGGGGTCTTTTAAAACTTGTTTTCAATGAAATTTTTATACATTATTTAAATTAATTTTTCTAAGGTTTCTTTAATTCACGTACCTCTAGACGGGTGATTAATATAATTACGAATTATATTATATATATATTATATATATATATCCTCAAATACTCGCACATCATCGCCTCAATTTCTACATGACCTTCTTAATAACAAATTCAACTGAAAATAATGAAATAAATTTTATAAGATAGTGCTGTTATAATGTATATCTATAATTCACATTATTATTAATTAAGGCTATTAATCTACTCTTGTATTTATTTTGGTACAAATTATTGATTTGTATGATTATTTAATAACTACTTATTAGGAGACATAAAATACTATTTTATACGATAATTGTGCGCTACGTATATTGTAAAATTAAAATCAAATATATTGCAATTTTGAAAGTATTTTTAAATACTGAATTTCTGGTGTATACGTGAAAAATTTACTTTATAATCAACATTCAAACGCATATTCTTCATAAACATTAATTACACGAGAAGCTTTTATGTTACTTGTTTTTATAGTTTTCTTATTTTTTGTATTTTTTTGTATGCGTTTCTACGATTAAAATAAAAATTAAATTTGAAATTTTTTTCAGATAAAAGTTGAAATATTTTTGTTGTATGGTCAAATTTTAATTATATTAAATTATCTGATGATCATTTGTATTTAAAATGTGAATGAAAATGTTTAATACACAAAAACGGATTGTTTAAATCTACTAATATTCTACGAATTATATTATTATATACTAATGATAACGAAAAAAATATTTTTTAAATATATTTATACTTTATAAATCAGCTAAATAAAACTATGTGACAATAGAAATTTTTCATTTGAAAAATTTTGTAAGTATTAACAAATTAAAGTATATTTACTATATTTATTATTATTGATTCAGATTATCAAAAATTCAGATTATACAATTCAGCACAAGAAATTTCTTCGATCTTCATTGATTGCTGTGGTAAAAAATATCTAAATCTAATTTTACTTCACTTATCTTGTTTATTACTCTGTACTATTCAAGCCATGCAGAAGACTTTAAATTTTGATTATTAAGCAAATTTTACTATACCGACATACGAAAGAAAATTATAATTAAATGTATAAATAAATTCACGAAGAAAAAGGTTTGATCAACTATTCATTTCTTACATTTTTCTTTCGTTATTTTGTTGATGCAATCAATCAAGTAATTAATTGTAAAGAAAAGAGTTAACAATGGCCGATGGTTATACTTTATTCTATAAATATAGCTTCAAATGAAAATAGAAGGAAAGCGTATTGAAAGCCATTGCGAGAACTGAGTCTTACAAAACCTACAATCCGTCACTATTGCTCTCCTTTCTTACTTTCATTCCAGGGGGTCGCGTGCGACACACACGCGCGCACGTGTTGCGTAATTTTCAGAATCTTCAGCATATAAATATTCGTAGGTGCATGTGGAACCGAAGCATGCAGTCCCTTTCCTATCCCCTGCACATATGCACACATCCAGGGAGTCGCTCAAAGCTGTAGGAGGGTCAGGGCGATAGATCGGGTTCGATTGGACATGTTCCTGGGGAAGAAAGACAGCGAGTAGATACACTGAAGCCGGATAGACAACGGATATGGCAAGCGCGTGTGGATGTGATTTATGTGATACCGGAACCCCCCGTGTGGTCTGGCCGGCAATAAGTCGACGCGCTTGATATGTTACATAAAAAAGGATAGCTACGTCGTACGTAAGCAGGGCATGTGTCGTGCGCAGACTGCACTTTCGGGTGTGCCTAAGACCTGAGACGACTGAGGGCCAATCTGTTACAGTAATTTCAGAGGCAATTTATCGAATTACCTTGAATATTTATATTGCTACCCGCGACTTCTTACCTGAGCCCTCAACTTTCTTTCTTTGCTCAAGACTTCGTAATTGGCACTAATTTTAGGTCATGAACGGCTACCTGGTCATTTATCCTGTACCAACCTTCACAAAATATGTAAAAAGTTTAGTGAGAGTATTTGTACGTACAATGATATTACAAGTATTTAATTTAACATCTTGTTTTGTTATTGATCAATTATCTTTTAATTCGCGTTGAATACATTTCCGAATCACTTAATTTATGTCTACAAATTATAATGATCGAGTAGCAATAAAAACAAAAGTCAATGAAATAAATATTACATTTGGTTGAAGAAGACAAATGAGTTGTATCTTAAAAACCTAACACTATTGTCACGTCATTCTATTAATTTTATTATACTGTATATAATTTACAATCACATTTATACAAGTTATCGTTTTAAATCATTTCACTATATTTTCAATCGTAAATACAATTTACATCATCAAATCTAAGAGTACTATCGTTTCATATCCATAATAGAATAGCGAAACGAAAAGAAAGTGGCACTAAAGGAAATAAAAATTGAGTGAGGCGCAAAGTCAGTGGCGCTACTTTTTTTTCACTTTACCTTTCTTCTCCTTTATACACCGGGGACGAAGAGATTCGCGTGCATCGACTGTCACTCTTGCTTATACAGGGCCTCTAACCGAGGGGAAAAGATCGAGTTTGCTTCTTATTCAATGGAAAAAAGATTTCCTGCTATATACGACGCGGTTGCCGGAGCTCGAGACTAAGAATTGGCCGAAGGGGCCGACAAACCTAAGCGTTCAAGACCATGGAGAACACGTGTCTTAGCACAAGGTGCTACAGAAAGGAAGCACGTCTACACGCAGGTTCTACTTTAAAAAGTTCTTATTATTCTCAGACCCCTCATCCTTAGACTTCAAATTCTTTTGCTTATAGACATTTATATTTTGTTTTCATGGCTCGAAATCAATTATCTATATTATTTTTATTGGATGATTAAACAGCTGATTTGATATATATCCTTTAAATTTATAGTTAATGAGAAAATATAGACAAAACAAATGAAAGGGTTGAGAAAAATAATCGTCAAAAAAATATTTGCAATAAATTTTGCATGAATTATAGTAGCCTGTTTATAATATCAAAGTTTAAAAATTTAATAATATTTCAATATTAGTTGAGTTTTTTTTAGTAAAGTAATTATCTGATTTAAAATAAACAAAGTATTTTTTAATTATTACATATCGTTTATTTATTAATAAATTTTTCATTTTCATATTGACATTTTTTCGTGATTTTTCAGATTTGTACGAAATATAAAAATAAGATTTTACATTTTATAATTCAAACTGATGAAAATCTCAGTATAATTGTTACTATTTGAACAAAATCAAAAGAATGAAAATATAAAAATATATCTAGCTTCCATAGTTTATATATACCTATAATAAATTAAGTGTTTAGATATTATATTTTGAACAACAACAAAATTATTTGAAACATGTATTTAAATTGTATTTCTATTTTTAATCTTCTTATTTATGAATATTGATTCACAATAAAAATAAAGCGAATAAAATTTCTTCATATATACATATATATTATATTGTAATATATTAATACAATTAATGAAACTTTTTATTTTTCAAGAATTAAAAATATAAATCTACTTTGTATGAAAAAATGTCAAATTTTTATACAGAAAAATAATACTGTAAGAATAATACATTATCTTGACAAATTATCTTTAAAAAGAATATGAATTAGAAAATTTAATATTATGTTTTATAAAAAAAATGTAACTTACGGTTATTAAACTATACTGTAAATAATAGAGATTATAATATAATATGGAAAATATATACAATAACGAAATAAAGTACAAAAAGTAGTTGTTCCATTGATCTAGAAGTATTATTCGTGTTGTATGTTATGAACGGCAACTTTTCTTATTTATGAAGATTTTTATTATTCTGATAAGAAATAAAGGAAACCACCTCTATTTCTGTAAGCACGAAAGATCTCTTAAGTAAAAGAAATAAAAGTCTAGAAAGAATATTTCGACGAAACCATGAATGAATGCATGTATGCACGTGAGAGACAAACGTAATTTGATTTACGTTAAGAAACCATAGATATGCAACCCTTTGCTTCATCGATACTTATGAATGAAACCTCCTTGATCTTTGCTTCAAAAACAGGGATAAAATAAGGGTATAGAAGCATTCCAATATTGACAGAACGTATATCGTTATTATTTTACAATATATTATCAATGTATTATAAATCAATTTTAGGAATGGAATAATCGGAATTAATTGTGATAATTAAACACAACATATAATATTAAAAAATGTACTTTCTGTGGTACTTACATTCAAGATTATTATTTTTTATATAATGCATTAGAAGAAATCTCATAAGATATTTCATTTGAAATGAGTAGTTATTGCTTTAAATCTTAAAAAAAATCTTTTTCAAATACGACCGAACTCAATATTTTTCGAAGCTTAAGTTACATATATAGAGACGTATATGTACACATTGATTTTGAAACGAAGATGATGGCGCACAAACCAGAAACATGCATTATTGATCGTATTATGAAAAATTCTAAAATATCACGATATACTCGAAAAAAGAATACCACTTTTCCCCGCGTAAAATTGAAGATTTCACAGAATAAGCATAAAATTTATAGTCCACAATAACAGAGAGGTGAATCCGCGATGCAGCAGCTGCGTTAAAGATCACAATGTCTTTTTACCCCCAAACCCTTTTCGCGCAAACGCATCCCGTGTCACTTTTCTCAAATTTCAACAGATTACGACCCTCGAGATGGACATAAAAGAAAAAAAACCACCCGCACTGCTTGTAACGTTCGTGCTGTCGTGCCATCCGTCGCGATCGAACTCATTCGTCGGAAACAGGTTCCGGCCTACGAAAAATTACTCAGCAGCGTAAACACGCTTGTGCGCGTGGCTCGCCCGTTTTTGCATCTGTCGGCACGCGACACGCTTCGACTCAAAGGATTTATCAGGGGACATGTAGTCGCAGCTGCACTGGACGCTAGAACGTCCATTTTGATAGACATTTTAGCAGGCCACTACCTATCGCTTCATGCAAGTTTTACCCCTTTTTCCTATTGTCAGTGGGCATCGAGCGTAATCCAATGATTTTTGCTACCCAAGCCTTTGAGAGGAACTTTATTGTAATTCCATATGTGTAGCCTCCGTTTCTGCCTCAAATTTATTTTATGCATTTAATGAAATGAAATACATGCTCGAGAAGGTACGAAGCCTAAATGAAATAATCTTGGCAAAGAGTCTTTTCGAGAGGCCACGATTCGAAATATAAGTTTCTTTAAACTTTTGTACGCGCCTAAAAGGTTTCCTAGTGCTTCAAAGTGGATACTTAAGGATTGATGAGTGGTGGTCATTGACTTTGTTGGGTTGTAGTTTAGTTTAGCCGCACAATAAGTATATATCGCGGCATATAAATTGTTTACAGATTAAAATAAATGCTCAAATGCGGGGAACTGCTTGATTTAACAGAAAATACAGCAAAAGAGGCTGCAATGCGGCTTGAGACGATTCGTAAATCAGACGGATTCCTATAAATAACTAGGCCAGATTTATAGCGCGTCCTTAGAGTCACATCCGATCCTGTAAACTCCCCCTCCCACGAGACAAAGGCCATTCTGCTACGTCAAGAGACTGAATGGATGCGAAGGAGGAAAGAAGTGCGAGGGAAGGGCTCTCGATAAGGAATGAAAAGCGCGGAACATTCAAGGCCACGCAGGCGAGCATCGAGATTTCTCCGAGGACTGTACGTGCTCGCGCTCCGATTTCGCATCCTCGCGCGCGAGGGGTGGTGAAAAAGCAACGGGACCACTTGACGAGTCGCAAAGGCTGAGGGGAGGCGCAGCTGCCAGAGCCGATGTCATGGCTTTACCTGCGGCACAATGCCCGATTTCCAGGCTGCGCTACGGGGCCCATTGTTCGAGCCCGCCGCCCGAGTGCCGCAGCACGCGCCCGACGCGAGCCCCGCCACCCTTCCTTCTTCTCCTCCCTCTTTCGCTTCCTTTTTCCTTTTTTATTTTTATGTGTACGTACGCGCGTGCAACACTAATAATAGCAGTAGCTGTAATAATGGAGGCCAGCAGAAGTTCGTCGAGATTTGGATTATTTAATGGGCCAGAGAGCGCGTGCCCGCCGTTCGACGAGGCCTTATGCGCCTGAGACGACCGTGTCAGTTGAGTCAAGCAATTGTCGCATTTGTATGAGTGCACGCTTGCTGAACTCGAAAACCTAGCCTTTTTGCCATTTTTTTTCATCATTTTCGCAGCCCTTTGCTTTTTCGCACTCGAACAAATGTTGGGATAATCGAAAGCGAGCGGGAACTGCGAGTCGGTGGTTTCGCAAAATGAAAAGATTATGAAAGAGTTGTACGCCTGACTTTGAATGTAATCTGCAACCCTAACTTCGAATTTTGCATAGAATATTGCTTCGCGTACTACGATTCATCTAGAAAAATACATATGTTCTTGTTTCATATTGCCGTGAATTCGCGTCAATCGTACTTTCGAATTATTATTCATATTCTGCACTATATTTGTCAATCGTGATATTTGTACTTATATTTATATGCTTACAAAAAGTGGTATAGAATATCATACATATAACTTCTACAAAACGCCTAAAGCAGTATTTATTAATTTATAAAATATAAAATTAATCGTAAAATTGTTTATTTTAATAATATCCACTTTGTTTATTCGGTTATTTATAATTTAAAAAAAACCAAGCATTAGTGTGTACACGAATACATTATGTATGAATATTAACAGATTATCCTTTACAATTTATAATACTGCAAGCTCATTTTACATTCCGCTTACGTAGTATTATTTTGTACCCTCTGTCTTTAGCAAAATCAAATGTATAAAGGAAAAAATATCTTCAAAAAATGTTAATCGAGTGATAAATTTTAAATATAATATATATTTTAAAGACACATCAAGGGAAGGGTTTTTGGTTTCTAACTGAGGATCACGAAGGCACAGCGCGTGTCCTAAACACACAAAAGGAAATTTCGGTCGCTCGAGAGTGGAATTTCTCGTTTTAATTTTGAGCATAGACTCTTTCGAGCACAGGTAACAACTACATCTTAATCCTTCGCACAATTTTGTGCATCAGCTTGCTCGAGCAAAGGATTCAACTATCTTTAAATAATAAATTTATAAAATCAAACCATAATGAAGCTTATAAAAGAAGAAGTAAAACAAATAGATTAGGAATTTTAACTTAAAAGGAACAAATAAAACTTGAGTTATAGAGGGTTTCAATTATTTTTTTATTTTATTTATTATTATAAATGTTAGAGGTAAATTATACGGAAGGAGTGCGAAGATTGATACTCGGGCAATGATTATTAAAATATAAGAAAGAAAACTTGTTTTATTTTTAAAAGTTCAAATTACTTGTACACTCTTGATAAACGCTCGATGTAAGTGCGGAGATCAGCCCAGTAAAGCGGATTTCAGTATAAAAAGTTAAATGACCGCAGAGCCGAAAGTAAAGTCATTAAACGAAGCACAAATGCATCGTACTTGTGCGCTGTATAACCACCTGTTTGCTGCTCATGTTTTCACCTAAGCCTCGGTAGCTTTAGTGCGTCCACGCAACGCCTCATGTGAATGTCCCAAAGGTTAATGAGTCTGACAACGCGCGTCCATCGACGAAATTTGTCATTGAGATGGTTGCCGACAGATAAAAGGTGCGTTCATCAACGAAATTCGTCATCGAGATGGTCGCCGACAGATAATAGGTGCGTTCATCGGAGCTGTTCTCTTCCCTACCTCTAATTAATTAGCTGAAAAGTGCCGTCACGAAGCTTCTTGAAATTGCTCACCATATGCCCAAAATGACTTCATAATACACCAAAGATACGAGGAATGACAAACGGCAATTTTCTTTTTATCTATTTTGAAATCGAAGGATCCTCGCTATTTGCCTCGTATCTTTGCAGCTTTTAAAAATCCGGCATACACATTATTATGTTATCTGTATACTACAATTACCCACTTACTTCAAAAGCATTAATTAGTTATATTTAAGTTATATCCTATGTGCGAAGGAATGAAAAAACACAATCAATTACAACATCAAATTTCATGTTTATTATTATTATTATTATTAACTACATGCTAAATCTGAAACCGTTTAAAATATAATTATATTATGTCACGGTTAATTTGACTGCGTGTCTAAATCATTTTTAATATTTCATTTTATACCTATGAGTATCAGATCATTTTGACAATTTATTTAATATAAAAAAATAGTTTCTTAATTAATATGAATTATTCACGTACTTCTTAAATAAAATATCATTTAATATCAACGAAAAATTAATTCCGTTGATTAAAATAAAGATTAATTATAATTTTGTACACAAATATTTTATTTAAGTAAATATTTTTTTCTATTAGTTTCTTATTCCCAAGAATTATTTACCTTTTTTGAATAAAGTGTACCAAAGAATAAACTTTAAATGTAAAAGTTTAATTTTCTGAAAGAGTAAAATAATAATAATTTTAGACTATGTATGGGGTTATCTCCGTTTTAACCCCTTTTTAATTACACGTTACTGATAATTTGATTGCGAATCCAAGTCAGCTAAACTTGATGAAAGGTCATTTTGATGGTTGTTTCAATATATGTCCATTCATTTACACGTGTACAATTACTGCGGGCTTTCTTTTCGATGAAAGAGAATTTTATTGTTTAGAAGAATTAATTAAGAACTCGATCTACAAAATTTAAACTACTGTTACAAATTCAATGCCGATGATATTCCTTTTGTAAATGTAACTCTTGAATAGAATTCCATTGATATGAGAGTTATCAATTGTAATAATAGCATCACTGTTTTTTCAATTATTTTATAAATGCCGATTTTGAAGTATAAATAAAATCTTAAACTCATATAAATATTTAAATTCTTGAAAAATTACGAATTTAAAATAAAAAATTAGTTTTACTGAAAAAATCGTTCGAATAGAATATACAAGTTTATATTATATTATCATAAAAAACGAATAAATAATATTTTGTTAAAACAGTAAGCGATAACTCAAATAAAATTCAAGGTAATTGAAAGATAACTTTGTTGGATATAATTGCAATTAAAGAAAAATAACAAGAATATAAACAAAATCTTAACGTGTGATAAGAATTTCGTGCTAAAGCGCAAACAAGGAATTCGTGCGACCCAACACTAACAGCAATGCACGAACAATATAATCCGCAATTTGACGTTATACTATTCTCAAATTCCTCTATTTTTATATAACCAATGAAAAGATCAGTTCCTCGAACGCACATTGAGACATTTGTACAAAATATTTCACGAATTGATAAATATTATAAAAACATATATCTTATTGATTTTATATATTGTTGTAAGCGGCGTATTTCGTAAATATAATCAACAAGATGCTTTCTATTTTGATTAAAAAATCTCTTGAATCACAATCAAAAATAAAATAATGAAGAATTGAGTTTTATTTAAAATTAAAGCTACTTTAAATCGCTGTGTACTTTTCTGTCTAAAACTGAATTTTGAAATATCGCTTAAGTCGTTAAAGAGAGGAAGCGCACGCACGCTAATGCGAGGCTAGTAATACCGAATACGCAGAGAACAAAGCAAACAAATGCGTGGATCGACAAATGCCTCGCACTAGCTTATCTCCGCATATGCATCTTTCCTAGGCGCGAGTGACGACATATGTTTTATCTTTACGTACCGCGATGCGAAACCACTAGGTGATCGCACTAGGATCTATATGAATGTGCGTACGAGTAAGTATATAGGGAGAGAAGCATTGAGATAAGGAACCTATGGTATAAAATACGTAAAGTGAAAAACGAGGGAGCGTATGGACGGAAAAAATGTGGTGCTGCTTTTAACGATAAAAATGTAAGCACTTTGTTAAGGCAATCAGTTCTAATTTTATAGCGATCATTGGTTTTTTCTTTTTTTATTGGCTTTGGATAGAAATAAGGGAAAGATATGAAGAGCATTTGATAATAACTAGGATACGATGCTTGATAATTTTAACATCAGAATTCAATTAAATTTCAAGGCTTACTTTACTTTATTCGTGTAGGAAGATAAAAACAAAACGAATTTGAACGAAAATGGTTTTGTTAGTATACCTACCTGTTTGTACATGCAATGCATATGTTTCTTCCAAAAATAATTTACACCTATTTTTGAAAGGTAACTTTTTACAGAAATTTCGTATAACGCTGGACCGTGATGTAAATGAAACTTTTTGATTTTGATCAAATATATTTATAACATCTGCTTGAGTTTTAGTCCGAATGTCAAATTATTAACATGCACGTACGTACCTATGCTTAAGTGCATATTAATCGCATTTCATTTAATCCAAGGTTATTAGTGTACAATTGTTGTTCAATTAATATTCATTTTCATTATAGGAATTAATCGGATTTACGCCTGCGACAAATCCGAAGAGCTATTGCAGCTAACAATAGCCAAACTACGCAATAGAAAGAAAAGCGTCACGCGAATGTCTAGTTTTTCACTTCGTAATCCAATACAAATAATACCGCGTAGCTATACGCGCGCCGACACGCGGGGGAGAATAAAGAAAAGAGAAGCCAGTGTTCAACGGTTAAGTTTGCACGTGTGCCGATCATTTCGACCGCACAAGAGCACCAGATTAACGGTTGAAAGGCAAGCGAAAGGTTCTAGTCATTATTAGTGATATTTTGTTGGTATAAAAAACTTGTCCAGAAAATTTTTTAGCTCCGATTTACAGTTATTTCGTTACTTTTGGCCAAAAAAACTTTATCTTATCTTTTGCGCGACATTCGCGTTCTTTAATTGTCTTATGAATCATAACGACATATTTTGTAACAACTTCGTGTGCCACGAAGATATTTTTAACGGATAAAATCCCTGTTAACAATCATCCTTAAATATTCTCTAGGTCAATTTTTTATTATCTACGACTAGATTGGTTAAGTAAGTGTTAAGTAAATAGATATTAAAAAATTTGTACATTATAACATGACAAGCTTATACATACTTTGTAGAGAAGTTTTTCTGTAAAATATTTGGAAGTTTATGTTTTATTATTTAGCTTGCATAAAGGAATGTATTATAACATAAATTAATTGATTAATTACGCCATAAGTAATATTTTTCATCATATTCATCTTAAGAAGCAGTAGAAAAAGTTCAATTAATAGTATTTTAATTGTTTGCGAATGTAAGCAAGAATCCTGCTTAGAAATCATTAAATATAAAAGAGATTCCGTGCATACCATTCGTAAAAAGAATCGTCTGCCGCAATAGAAAAACAAAGGAAAAAAGCTCTTTCTTGAAGAAGAGAAGGGAGCACCTTGCGTTCCGGAAGTGCACCTGAAAGTGGGCGCGCATATGACCAAGTGCACCCCGAGATACTTCCAAGGCACCTTGCGTCAGGTACCAGGCCTTCGGCATTCTTCGTCGTACCAACCATGCATCTTGATAGGCGCTTTTGCGGCACGACTCGGTGGGGCACCCCGACGCCCATTGTTGCCCTCCAAGAAAAGTCGAGGAGGAGAATCTCCCCTTGTTGGTACCGGGGGTAAAAAGCGAGAAAGAGAAATAGGGAGAGTAATGCAAGCGGCCGTGAAACGAAGAATGAATGGCACGTAAGACGAGGAGCTACGCACGCCTCTCCCTTTCCTTTTCTTCGTCTGGTGACGTAGGGTTCTGCGGTCTTTGCGAGTCGACTGGGGGGCACTGGCCTTGCAATCGTACGTAAGAATGCGTGTCACGCACCGGCTCACGAGTGTCTCACTTTCTTTCTTTGGTCTGCGCAAGGTGCACTCCATGTTGCTCGTTCAGGTCTAAGACGTTTTGCTTCCGTGATTTGTGGTTGATATTATTTGCTTTTTTCGCCTTCGTCAAAAAGTCGTCGAAAGTCTTCTTTACGAAATTAAAATAAAAGAATTTATAATTTCTAAGGAAATTATGGAAAATGTGACAATAATTTACTTTAGCACTTCACCAATAGCTTTTCCCATAAGAAAAACTAAATTTTACGAATGTGTTTTTGAAAAACTATACCTCTTCAACGATTTGCACGGCAAAACGAGATTTCTCTCGACTTTAAAAATTGATAAACATTTATTTAGTTGAAATCGTCACCAAGTTGTTTAAATTTTTAAAGCAACGAAGAAAAAAAGTGCTATCTGGAGTTTAACTTATTTGAGCTCGTAATTTATAGCTCGAAGCCATATGTACTTCTATCGCATGCACAGTATCAGACTTGACTTTTCAGCTCGGAGATAATGGCACCGCCTTTAAAATTGACGAAAATTTATTTCCAGACCTCGCCGGTGCTGCATCGAAAATAAAAGCAGCCGTATAAAATTAAAACATGCTGCTTGAATCGCATATAAATTGCCCGATAGATTCTATCTCACAACGATCGACTTATAATAAATTTGAACGCGTATTTGCATTCGCCGCAAGCGAATTTGAATTGATAACTTCCGACTCACAATTGGCCGCTCTTACATTTATATTAAACTCGAGAAATTCAAATCCCCGATCCTAGGGCTGAGGGAGTTACGGTCCTGGTTGCTTAAAAAAGCCACACGTGTGTGCATCTGCGCAGGAGACATCCGGCGCGTACCTAAGCGCGCTTGCCAATCAAAGTTAGATCGGCGTCGACCATAGTCGGGCTACACCCCATTTTCGAATGGAAATCACACCCGGGAAAGCCGTATGGTCCGAAAAATACGGGAGCCGCAAGGGTTCGATGGCCCTTTGAGGGTGAAATGTACTCGCAGGAGGCACAGAAAAAATAGCTTGAGGTGCGCGCTGGCATGTGCACTTGTGCGGAGGGTTACCGCTTGAGATTTCACAGCGCGCCTTAAAGGTGGCTTTCGTTTATTTTGCGACCCGACCAGATGACGTTCGTGGGTAAATATCGATTGCGGTAAAAAAATTATACGAACTGAGTCGAACTGAGTGAAATCATGACTCTTGAGTTGGAAAGATTTATGTTACATTCGAGATAAAGAGTGAGTAGAACAAAATACGTCTTACTTTATCGAATCACTAAAATCGAATTAAACGAAATAGTTTCACTCCTAATCTGCTCGATCTTATCGATGCTTATTAATCTTAGATGAATGAATAAGCTTCGCAGGCAAGCGCTTCTGTTAAAAAGTTGCGAAGATCGATAAATGTGTCTAAATTGCATCGCCGATAGAGAATAACTTGGGAGAATACGAGTGAGCAGTGGTTACGCTAATACAAGTGCAGCAAACGCTGAGCTTTCACGCTGTCAAACATTTACGATATTTTACCAATGTATTTTGATGTATAATATATTTTTGGTGATAAGCCATAGTTAATTAATTTATTTAAGACTTCAAGCATTTTAATTAAAAAGTATTTATTAAAGATTTATCTACATTCGAGTATTAAAAGTGAATATTAATAAATTATTAGTTGATACCATCGATTTTATAATTGGAAGTAAATGTGAATTTCAAGCAATTATACGAAGGATAAGCTTTATCAGGTATTAGTATTACTAAAAAAACATTCGCGAGGTTATTTATAAATTTCTTATTTTATCTAAGATTGTGTCAATATTCGGTACATTGCTTCATATAAATTAAATGAAATGTACCAAATGAAGTTTATTTATGACAGAAATTGCATTAACCTTGAGTTAACAGACATAAATTAGAAAAAAATATACGCTAAAATTTTAAAGACGAGAAATTCGAAATTTTTCGTTACTCATAGCTTTTGGATGTGATCGATCGGTGTGCATGCATACACGCGCGTAGTTTTTACGTCTGTAATCATTAATAAAATATCTAAACAAACACGACATAATAAGAGTAAGCGCATTGAAAAAATTTGCATATGCTAAGACATAAGAATGTGAAATCCTATTAAATCTAAAATTAATGTGAATGTTAAAAGTAATCTGTAAATTGACAGTGCTGTTACGACGCGTAATCCTTCCACAAATATTGACGAAAATCATTTCGTACTGCTGAAACAAACGATAAAAGTTAGCGTGTCTTGGGCGCGCGTGAAGCGGCATTTCAGTACACAAAACCGCGCATGCAAAATAAGACTCAAACAAAAACAGGCTCGCCTCTGAAAGCCGAACAGATTTTCACCAGCGGTACTCCTCTCCCCCCACACGTAAAGCTGTACGCACATGTCTAAAGGAGAACTCGATCGAGGGCACCCCTCGCTTCTTTACCTCTCTCTCTCTCTAATCACTTCTTTGCGCCTCGCATTGTCGGCGTGCAGCTGCCGGAGCGCGACCCCCATGCACGCATACCCCCATACACGTAGAGCGAGGCGCACTGCATACGTATGCGCACAAGAAGCGAAGGGGACAGAGAGAGAAAGAAAGAGAAAGTTGTAAGGGCCAGGGCAACGTCACGCACCACCTGGCCTCGACGCACGCACGCGTCCATTACGCACCTACGTACGCGAGTATGTGCCAAGCTCTTTATGGACTCCTCCTCGCTTACACACTGCACGCGTACCGCATATACCTGTCCGAGGGAGGCAATAGACCTTTTGATGTTCTCCGGTCGGTACCTCCTGCAGACAGTTACCCGAGTTTCTTCAATTTTTCTCTTTTAATAGTTGATGGTACTTTTAACTGTCCGTAGCGTTACAATCCAGCATTACATATTCCACGGATGGTCGCGATGTTTATTGCGTTGGATCTTTCCGAGTCATCAAAATTATTCGTATAATTTTGATAGTTTGTCCGAGTACATTTTCGGTCCTAGATTAGTTTTGATGACGAACATTTCGATACAGTTATCACTGTTTTGTTTACGAACTTAATGCACCTATGCACTTGCTATTTAATGGAAAAAAATTACTTTTTAATTGCTTTAGGAGCATTGAATACGCGATTTTTTTCTCCGCTATTAAAGCAATTACTTGAGATAATTCTCATTAAGTTATTTAATTAAACGAGCGAATGAATAATATAAGCTGCCACGTTTTAATTATTTCATTATCGCAAAAATAACACGTTTTACTCATAAATCAGATATTGAGACGAAAGAGCGTGAATGTAATGCAATAACCGAGTCGCAGATATTGATAAGCTGAAGAATAACTTAAAAAATTATAGCTTTTTTATTGTTGGATCAAATAATGTGAATTCTTTATAATGGACTGTAACGCACACGAGTCTGCGTTAAAAAAATACTCAAGATTTATACTTTCATGCATATTACGTAATTCGAATAGTACGAGTGTGCAGTGAATTCGATCCATTATTCATCATCGAATTGTTGGGTGGAAAAAAAACAATGCAAGCGTACACGAGCAAGCGCGTTAATTTTTTTGTTCTGTAATGCTCGGCCAAAGGGAAAGAAGTACATTCGTACTGTACATACGAAATACGGATTTCTCGAGGGTTCGATCAACCGAAGTGTCATTATGCGCGTGTGCCGGTACGTATTAGTCGTATTGGCGGAGATTCCCATTCTACTAGGGGAGTACAAATGCCATTAGGCGATGGCGAAGCGTCGAAAAGTTCTGATTATAAATATAGGTATTTTGCTTTGTGGGTGTATGGCTTTTGTTGTTGCGCATTTTCGGTTATGATGTATGTAAATTTAACTAACAGCTGAAACTCGCTAAACAGTTAACTTTCACCTTCTGAAACATATAATTGCATTTTAAGCACGAGAAATAAAAAGTCAGGATGATTAATGTGCATCTCTAAAAAATGATTAAAATTTTATTTTAAAATTTATGGGTCTCGTTTGAAAGAGATTAATTTTTTGGAATTTTTATTAATACATATACATTAGTGATTAAAGAAAATTACTTGAAAAACGCAACGGTAATAAGTATAAATCTTCTTTGCAAACATTTAAATAAAATATGAAAAAATTTCCTATAATTTGCTAGAATTATTTAATAACAGATGACTGTACATTTAAGCAAATATTATTTTTCCAAGTTCATGTATTCAATACTTTCCTATAGGATTAATAATGATACTTGTTTTATTGTAGAAATTACAGTAACACAGTATTATGATTTATTATTTAAATCTACTCTTTTACATGCCCAACCTCGTGTTATGTAATCATGAAGTTCTTTATATAGAAATTAAATATCATTTAAATCATTCTCAACTGAAGCAGATGCATATAAAAAAGTAAAAAAGGCAATAAAATTTTTAATTGTATTAACAATGCTTTACCTAATATGAGTTATCTATCTTAAAGTAAACTAGTGTATATATGTAGATAATATCTGTTTTAAGAATTTTATAATTAGTTAACAATTGTAAAAGTTATAAGTAAACTAAACAATAATAATTCTATATAAAGACTAAATCATAAAATATTTCATACCATTGCTACTCGTAAATCGTAAATATAACTTTACATTCACAAACGCTACATTTTCATAAATCTATACTGGAATAATTATATATATAATAATTTCATACATCTATATTAGAATAAGAAAACTCTCCAGTTTCCAGTAAAAAAATTCTTCTTATTTAAATATTGTAGAGCATAATAATTATATTAAGTTGATGAGTAATTGTCTAAATCAATAAAGAGATATTCGATATGTAGCGGAGAATTTACTCAACTCAAAACCCTACCCTCAAACAGTACTGTAACACTTTTTTCAGTAAGTATAAAAGATTCTATATACCAATATTTTCAATTCTATAGGATTAATTTATGAGTTGATCAAATTCATGAGATAATAAAGTATAAAGTTTTCTACGTAAATTTTATTTTAACATTAATTTAGAAATATTTATATATTTTTTTCATGTGCAACACAATACTCGACTAAATAACAAAAAACTATTTAAAATTAGTCCCCAAGATGTTACAATAAATTCTAAACATTTGTATAACAATCGCTTTTCTTTATTGTTGTCTATCGTTATATCGAATACTCTATTGGGTTGGTTAATCAGATAAAGAGAGATAATAATTGATGGTCCTCGTCGATCATCCGCGTAATAATGGATCCGGAACATTGTTCTTGATTCAAAAAAATAAAAGCATTTTTCCTTTGAGCGGAGGGTAATCAGCCCTTATCTTGACGAAAAATATAAAAAAAGACAAATGAGCCAGGCGCGTCGTTATATATACGCATGTCCATATCTCTACGATTAAAAATCAATTCGCTTGCAGCTGCAAGCGGCCACCCTGCGATAATATGCAGGCGCGCGCGCGCGCGTCTGATATACCTGCCCTTCGCCCTCCCCCTCCCAATCATTATCTGTCCTTGGGTGCACCGTGAACGAACGCGAGCGGACGAGGGCAAGAGGCACGTGCGCAACGCACGCCTACACTCAGTCGCGATCTTATCTATGGAAATTTGTGCGCAGGGGAACACGGGCGCACGCCTCGTTCGCAGGGAACCTGGAGCGTCGCGATGTCTCGCGTCCCGGCGCCGAGTCTCTTGCAATTTGCCGACGTAATAACGCGTGCTTTCTTGGTCGACGACTGAATCATGAAAGCGTATTGATCGCTAAATGCAAGGACCGATCCGCACCCCATTACTTACGAATTGCGAGTACGCGATTGCAACACTAGCAACTATTCAAAGAACAAAAATTATTGTACTTTCGAGGGCTTAGTCAAGTATGAGTTTGTTGAATAAATGAATTTGTCGATTTGGCCTCCAGATAAATGACAAAGGGTGTTGCATTCTGTAAAAAGTGAGTGCGTAATGCATTCGCAGGTGAAGGTGTATGTAGATGCTGATAATTACAATCGATTATGTACTGTGTGCTCTGGTCTAAATACATTTTCAAATTTTACATATTTGATGTTGTCGTGCATCTAGTATTTTATTCTGGTTTCTAAAAATATATGATTTATTTATTGATATTTTTCTTGGCAGTTTATTTTAAATCTCACTAAAGGTATTAAAGTACTTCACGATTTTTATTCATTTGAATTAAATCCATTGTATAATCGATTTATGATTTCATATTTATTTAAAATCATTATTGTTTTTAATTATTTTCTTTTATACTTGATTCAAACAGTTGATTATATTTTTTAAAACTAAAGATGCAAAAATACATATATCTAATTGTAAATAAACTTGTATTAATATGATTTTATAACTTTATATACAGTTACAAAATCAATTTATTTTTGGAAATAATAATTTATTAAAAATTCCATTTATGAAATAAGTGATAAAATTTATTTAGCTTTCTTAAATTATTAAATCATAAAATCTCTTCTTCTAATTTATGTATTTAGTACGAAATGTCTAAGTAAATTTGTTTTCAAACTTATTTAATTTTTATTCTTTTTGCCCTCGTAGTCTACATTAAATATTCTTAAAACATTTATGAATAATTTATAAGTTAAAAATAAATGTATAAAAATTTAAATATATATATATATATATATGAAAACAGTTCTTATAAGGTATAATAATATTTAAATATTTATATGAATTAACACACCAATTTTATTTTAAGCTATTTTATTTCGTTTTATTTACATAAGTTTTTATATATTGAGAAAACAGTTCGCTATAGATATAAGAAACTTAAAATTTTATAATTATTGCATTAAAAATTTGTTGAATTCTTATCTATTTATATTATTGTATTATAAATAGAATAATTCTTGGAAAATCGATTTTAATAATATAAAAATTCATTGTTGATCACACACAATAATTTCTACTTAAAAAATAAATGTTCATGTTTTAAATTTATATTCTATTCATATATTAGCTCGCATGAATAATCTACTACATAATATAATTATAAATATCAACTAAATATCAACTATTAAACGAAATCTGTGAAATACAGCAGTTTAAAATCAGTTTATTTTAGTATGAAATACGATAAATGCATATTCTATCATAAATTGAGAAGCTATTTTATTTTAAATAATTTCTATAATGATATAAACTCAAGTTCAAACATTTTAAATATTCTAATATATATTTTTAAGTTTTTTAAATAAAAAACTAATTTTAAGAAACTTTTTTGCATAAAATTTTTTCTTTGAAAAATTAATTCTTATTTTATAAATGTTTTTATAGACAGACACATTACAACAAACTTATATTCTATCACAGCTTTATTATTTTAACAACTATTTATTTATTTAATCTTTCACTTTTTTATTATAAATAATAATATAAGTTGTAAAATTTATTTTTTTCTGAATGAATTTCTATTATACATGTAAAATCACGAAGAACTGCACTTTTATAAAAAGGTAGTTCAAGCTGTATAATTGATTGTAGATATGAATCTTTGAAAAATGTTTCAGATAATGCAAAGAGATTGAAATGATTATACATATGGTGCATTCAATCATCACGTAGTCACGGAGTCATTAGTACTAACATATGGTTGTGGCATGATACGTAATACTTATCTAATGGCTCTAAACGTAAGGTGTAGAATCGAAGTTTCAAATATTTAGAGACTATAAACACATACGGGTATATTTCAAATTGTATGTACTACGTCAAACACGTGCGAGAATGAGATTTTTTTATCAATTACTTTTGCATAGATTTTATTTTCTACAGGAGTAGCGGAGAAATTATTCGATAGAACAAAGGGTTGATTTTGTTTATATAAGAATAATCACTAGATTCGTTTATCAACTTGATAGATAAACAGACAGTATTCTCGGAGGGAATGAAATTATTACAAGTAGAAATCTTATGTAAATATAAAGCAATTCTGTTTATTATCTGAGTTTTTATACTCACAAAAATTTTTAAATTCTTTTTAATTTAATTGCTACATATAATGAAAAGTGTCTTTACTATTTTTCAACTCACAACAAACAGGCATTTATAATGACATTAAAATAATCAAACACCCACTAAACACCCAATTTGATTACATTCCAAAAACTCTTACAATGGCTACGAGAAATTTCATGGAAAAATAAAAAAAATAATAAAGAAACAATAATTTAATCAATTTCGTAGTAAAAAACTTCCGTTTAAGACTGACACTGCTTTGTGAGGACCGTAACGAATATTGTTTGCCTTGCATCGGATTGGTCGGTCTCAGTTCTTATCAGGCCACCTTTGATTCGCAATCTTTCACCGTCGTAACAATTGATGCCTTTCGCTCTTAGCTTTAGGGACATGCTGCATCCAGCATCAATCAAAGCTCATCTCGCTCATGTACAAGTGACTCAGAGTGAGATGTTGATTGGCCGAAGGGGAGGTAGAGTTTACCCTTTAGCCCGGTGTAAGCGACTACGCGATCTTATCTCGCGTTTCGATCACCTCTAATCGAACAGATGGATACCTATTGAAGCTACTCCGCATAATATAATTGGCTAATGATAAGAGGGAAAAAACGAAACGGGGAAAATTAAAAAAACTTAACGTGTTGAATAGGTTGGAGACAATTTAATTGCGATAATCAGATATTGTGCACAGTTGAATAACCATTACTTTTTCTTATCATAATTATTATGATTGTTTAAAATTTTCTTGGAATTCTTAATCCATCCTTTTAATAATATTTTTTAAACTAATTTTATTCCAACTTAATTATACTAACTGTCGATTTAATTGACAATTAAATTAGGTATGCTGTCTGGGAGAATAGAATATTATTATACATCGCTCTATAAAAAGCAATATACATCAAGAGAATAGAATAGATGATAATATCTCATCATATACAAAAAGTGGAAATGCTATGGTAGTCGTTGCTTTTATCTTGGATTTTCACGATGAGAATGGGTAAGTTTAAGAATTTGGAAGTACCAATTTCCTGAGAGCTTTACAATTCGTGGATTCAGGGAGTGTCGTCATCTACTGAAAAGGAGATACTGAAAGCTCGTTTCTTAGGTGCAACAAATAATGAAGGCTTCTTCGTATCGTCTTGAGGTATGAGGTTTGTACGTGAGTTTGACGACGAAGGTACCGATGCGGATGCAAGTGTCGAAACTACAGCTTTTGCAGGCCTCGAGTGGTGGAACGTCGTTGCATGTACCATTGAATCACCTCTTCAGTGCGATTGACTCCCTTTAGTACGCGAAGAAAAGTTAGAATTCGATGAGGATTTTGGTTTTATGCACGGTGATGATGAAATTACTCCCAGCCAGACGTTATGGACGTGGGCGGAATTCGTTCGTCCGCGTTCTTTTATTCACATACTCTGCTGAGCATCTGCATCTGATTCGATCTTTCTTTTTTATTCGTCTTTTTCCTTTCTTTTTTGTCGTTCACCCATACTACCTAATCGGATTATATCGATGCGTTGTTCGTCGTGAATCATGCGTGCAACGCTACAAAGTCACTATACTGTAACGAATTGTTTCTTCCGATGTCAGTGTAGAACATAGTTTTTAGAAAAATATGTAATTACTGCGGCACCAAATTCGATCTAAAGATAAATCAAATATGAATCAAACAATTAATAAAGATAAAAATTTCAACTTTGAACTATTTTGCACACGACATAAGCAAGTTATATATGCATAAATTTAAATTGATAATTTAAAAACAAAAATAAAAAGTATATAGTATCGCAAATAAAATAGAAATATAAAAAAATTTAATTTATCAATCGAAAATAATTGGGATATAAATATATCGAATAAGAAATACGCTTTAAAAATATATTGATACGAAATATGCAGAATCGTTAAATAAATAAATATAAAAAATATTTTTTCTTCTCCAATAGATCTTTTTTATTATATAAGTGTAAATAGAACGGAAATTTACTTATATCGAACATCAATTCGTACACAAGTACCACTATTTATATTTACTGAACTACCTTTTGACGTGTATCGTATAAATGAATGATACGTGTCGATTAATATTAATCTGTACCTGGCTATTAATAACAATAAATCAGTTTGCTATATTTTCTTACTACTTGAATATTACATGCACCTTAATTTTATTATTGAAATTGCAGAAACCTATTCTTAATACTGTTCTTGACGTATATAGCGCAATGTGATTTAGAAAATGTATGCATTATTTGCATTCTACTACGTGGACCAGTAATTTTCAGTATTCGAGAAAGCAAAACTACTCGATGAATAACTTGCTCTTTTAAACTAAATTTAATTCATGTTGAACAATATTTAAACACATAAATTATTACTGTGCAAATAATTGAATATTTCAACTAGATTCCAGTGCTGGATTATATTTATTGAATGTTTCAGATTTCATTTTAAATTATAATGAACTGATGGGAAATATCGTAATAATAATTTATCGTCTTAAGAAACAAGATTTTATTCGATTTAATTATAAATTAAAATTTTCCTTTTTTAATTCGAAAATACTTGTTCATTCCAACGAAAGTTCTGTATTCGAAAATGTCAATCGTTGAATTAATACCGAAAACAGGCATGGACTTCAAACCGATAATATCTTCAAAAAAAGCAATCAAAGTATAAGGTCATCTTCAGAGGCTAAATGGCATTTCCAAACTGAATGTGAATGATCCGCCTTTGGATAGCTTCTAAATCCCGCAAATTACTTACCAAGCAGTGCTAGAAAAAACCCCGACGCAAAAGTAGATCCCTGTCGGACAATGAGGCACAGACAGATCCCGCAAAAAAGCAGATCTCGCAACAGCAAGATCTCGTCTTTGTTCGGGCCGACATCGAAGGCAGCAGGCGAAAGAGAAGAGTAGAGAGAAGAGAGAGAGAGAGAGAGAGAGAGTGTGAGTGAGTGAGTGAGTGAGAAGAAAAATCAATATCCCTGTACAGAAGAGGCTTGTACTCGGAGTAAGTGCATGTAGAATGTCACGAGAATGAAATCGACGTCTTTCTTGGGTGCGAACAATGCGCCCCGCGTCCACTCGACTCTCGTGCACGGCGATTGCGTCCGCGCGGCCCGATATGGGGGTGTTGCACCACGGGGGTCGACCACTTAGGCATCTGTCCGCCGGCATTGCGAAGAGAGAAAGAACGAGAGGCCAAAGCGGTCTCGTGCCGAGCGAAACGGGAAGAATGCGCTTGATTGAGATGCGCGCCACCAGCACGTCCTGACGTTTATGTACCTTCCTACGTATTAATCCATGAAATACGCACGGGATACGTGAGCGCTCGCTTTTTTGGGGTGGATCAATTGCCCATAGACTATTAGTTAGTCGCTTTGAAGCGCTTTTGTCTTTCGGTTGTTGCCAGGAGCCCTGGACAACAGTTGACTCTCGTGCTTGGTAACCGTGTACAAGAAAGTATCGAATACGTTGTCCCTTGTGTCGACTGCAATCTTAATCGCCGACCCGTTATTAACCTACTCTTCTTTGTCTTTTCTTTTATTTCTGGACATCACCCTCGATGAAGCCTATCTATATCCAGGAAACCCTAGTTAATTCGATGAACTATTTATTTCGTTAATTGCTTTCTGTAAAGTTGGTTAGTGTAACAATTTTGAGGAATAGTTACGTGATAGGATAAAAAACTTAATAAATTCGAGGGAAAAACTCGTTAACGCTTGTGGTTTCAAATTAAACAGCAATATTGAATATGTGCTAAATCACATTTATTTGATTAAATAGGAGTAGATATTTTTTATATTAATTCATATTCGTCCGTCTGACATTCCAAGATTAATTTATGTTGACCTTACAGTATTCGTAGATAATGTAACAGTAATAATAGTTGATTTATTATTGGCTTTTACTAGGCTTGATATTTTTATATTTTAAACTGGATAGAAATATTCTGATTTTTATTTTCAAGAAATAAAAGTTTCTAGATGATATAATTTTTATATTTTATTTCGTGCAGGATGTTAAACTCGTCGTCAACCATTATATAATAGTCAGAAGTACAGAAAATTTTTACTAATTTATCACTAATATTTATACATAATAACACCTAAAGATGTTATTAATATTGTATTGAATATTAAAAAAATCTTCAATAGGGAAATTTTAAAGTTTTTGAATGAAAATCAATAAATAATTACGAATTAAGTCAAAGAAATAGTATTAAATTTAAACAATTATTCTAATTGTTACACCTCTATATCAATACTCTTACAATTTTTATATATCCACAGTTATTGTAAGAAGAGTTCGATTCTAATCTAATACTGTACAATTAATCATTGAAACTCTTGAAAAATAGGAAATGATGTAGAACTTCAAATTTTCAAGTCCCAAATAGATTTTATCGTCAAAAAATTTATACGGGCATTCGTAATATTGGAATACAGATTCGATCAAAGATGAGAATAAGACTTAACATTATTACCGACGGAATTTAGCCGTTATTTTTTTCCAGCGGGATATTTTAAAGTACCCATATCACAGTAGAAGTATTTTTGGTTAGTATGCGGGTATGTACAAGAATCTTTCTATATAACTACTTCACACAAGAAAATACAAACTTGATGTCACCTGCGGGCCAATTATTATATCGTGTTCTTAATGCTTAAAGAACCATGAAAATATCAATCGATGAAATTCGGCTTCTACACATTTTCCCATATTTAAAAACAGACAGATTACTTTTGTTTTAATTGTATTCGAATCAGAATTTTCATTTATTTATAAATTTAATTAAGTACAGATGGATTTTTTAATTTTGATTTAAATTTAAGATTTTAACATTATTGAGATGTATATAATAATTACATTAAATTATTTCGTATTCGTTGATCAAAAAATATTTATAAATATTATTAGAATATTATTAGTAAATTTATTTTTGTTTTCTTTCTATTATTCTTGTTTTCAATAAATAGATAACTTAATATAACATCTTACTTCAATCTTTAAAGGCTTTTCAAGCTTTTAAAAATTTAAATTAAATAAAAATATTATTATTTATAATAACAATTATGTGATTATGATAAAGATAATAAATAAAAATATAGGCATTCTGTGAAAACGTTTACCTTATCTAATAATACAATAAACTAAAGGACAATAAATTAATGTAATTAATACTTCTAATAGTAAAAAATAAATTCATTTTTTTCAATGAAATTATAAAATAAACCGAAAAATACAAGATAAATATAAAATAAATCGTTCTCGAACTTTGATGAAGTATTCTTAAGTTCAAGAGGCAGAATGAAAATAAAAACAGTTTCAGTTATGTCAAATCAACGAAGAATTATACCTTTTAAATTTCACTAATTCATTAAAGATAAAAAAGCATAATTATATAAGTACTTTAAAATTTTTTAAATTTTTAATCATTCGAGCTATTCATATTATGATAATAGAATAGAAATTATTTAGTAATAATAGCCTTTAAAACTACATATAAATCTGCAAATTATACCTTTAAGTGTCTTTTTTTTGTCATATGATTTTTAAATTTACTTTCAACATTTTAACTTTTCTTAAGTATATACTTATGTTTATAAACGAATTAAAATAAAAAAGGTAATTTTATTATTTTTATATATTATTACATTACTTATTATAAAAAAATTAAAATTTATTTGTTCAAATAACTTAATAAACATTTGAATTCTTACAAGTGTAAACATTTAAAAGTAGTATTTGATTTATTTATTATTCTTCACTCTACAAAAAATTAATAAAAATTATTTATTTAAATGGAAAAATTGTATATTATATGTCTTTATACGATGAATTAGTATAACATAAATTATTGTTAGATACTTCATTCTTTAGGCTTATGAGTAATATTCAAATCTCAAAATTATTATGTATAGTAATAAAATTGATTTATTTAATAAAGTTTATTTCAAATATACTGTATTGCAATAAGAATTAATGTGTTCAATATATATATATATATATATATGTATTTACTAATTTTTATCTGTACCTATTACGTTAGCAAAAAATTGAGCTTTGAAAATTGCCACAGAGATAATTTTACTAGATGAACGCTGAAGTACCTCATTATTTGTAAAATGAGTCAGAGTATTCAATATTGCAAAATAACCGAGAAAAAGAGAAACTTTCCCGACAATTATAGCCTTTATTAGAATATCTCGCAAATTCTACACTTGAAATTCTTGACGGGCAATTAATACTTAATGTGGAATTCTTCGCCCTTTTTATTAAAACGCGTATTTGTACCTGTTACATCGGTATTAAAATTTTTAAAATTGCTTAAAAGCACTTATTAAATATATTTATAAAATATTTTTAAAGTAAAAATTGTTGTACTATCATAAATATATGCGCAATTAATAAATTTACTTTATTTCAATCACTTTCTAACAAGATAAATAAAACATTCAATTATAATATATAAATGACATTCTGTTTAAATAGTTTTTTGCAGGGTTCAATTACTTAAATAAATTTTATTTATTTAAATAAATAAAAAATTTTAAAATAGATTTCGTTTTTATAAGAAATAATTTTCTAAGGGTTAACTATTTATGCAAATAGGTGTATAAATTTGAAAAATCAAAAATATTGTCAATTCAAAAAAATCATTGTAAGAAAGTACGAAAATTATTTTATATATCTTAATAGCACTGCTTATTAATTATTTTTAATAAAATAAATTTTTACCTTATATTAAATTATATCAGTAACAAAAATAAAACAATATACATTTAATTATTGAATTCAATATGAATTTTGCATGATCTTAAAATCTGTATGCAGATTATAATTTAAAATAAAAATCAACAAATTATGACAAAAATAATAATTTTATATAATTTTTCATGATCTACGTGATTATATGTTTTAATATACATTTTATTTAATATCTGAAGATAGTTCAGTATAATAAAAATAATTAAAATACATCTTCTCTAAATTCTTAAGCAATAAAAAGGTATAAGCTTGTACTGAAATAAAGATTAAAATAAATCGATATCTATCAGACAAAATTTCAATATTATAAAGCAAGTTAATTGAATAATGAATCTGTAGTACTTATAAAGTTTCAATGTTTAAAGTTAGCAATATTTTTTAAATAGGTTTCACTGACAAGTATCTAACCTTAAGTATTTCATACATAATTAAAATAATTACTTTTATTAAATTGGAATGGTACACTTTTATAAAACGAACTATTGGATAAATTTGATATTAACTTGTTGTTTCCAACCGAAAGGAGCATTAGTTTAAAATACATTAAAATAGGATCCGTAAATAAAATTGTAAGAAAGAACTCTTGCGCTTTATTATAAGCATCAGGTGCATAGATAGTAACTACTCAGAACTTCTAATTGTCGTCGGGATTCCTTTCATACTGTTATATTAAAAAATGAAGCCCTTTACTCTCTCCTTCTCTTTTTTTCTTTCTCGGCTTTAACTCGGGGCGAAATGGCACTTGTACGATGTCTTGTATATACATAATGGATTACTTTACCGTATACACAACGCCGATACTCCGGACGAAGCTGCGGGTTATGGGAGGGAGGAAAAACTATAAGAGAAAGAGAGAGTGAAAAGAGGAGAATTTAAGCGGCAGCTGCTACAGGAATAAGGCCGGAAGAGCACGACCACGACACTTCCTTCCTGGCAACGCGCGCCGGACGCGTGCTCGAGAGCTTTGGCCAGGCCAGTGCAAAGCCGTATCCTGCGCTTACGTGGACATACATCCATGTCCTTAGGCGACTTATGTCCTGTACTCTGTATCCTTTTTTTATTCTGCTTCTCGCGTGTGTGCACCCTCTGTGGCTCCTTGCCGCTTCCCTTTTGTTTCATTCTTTCTTTTGGACTTTTTCTTTATTTTTGGAGATACTGCATAGGCGAGTTACCGATATTTTTACCTATTTTATATGGGTGTAGTGGTCGATGTGCAATGTGCATTGGTGACATCGATACGTGTTATTGGCTCAAAATATGCCTTTCTTAATTATGGAGACATCGAGCTGATTTCCTTTCACTCATCTTAAATTACAGTACAATAATACCAATAATTCTATACATTTTCCCAAACTTATAATTTTTTTATTTCTTTTTTCATCTCTTTGTTTTTTTGCCTAAGAAAACATATTAGACATTTTACACGCAAATTTCATTACTATTATGAATTATTCGATATATATATATAATTTCTTGTATTAGGAAATATTCAATAAATATAATTATATAAATATTGTTTTCTTGAATTTTAATCAATTTTTTTTAATTATATTTATAAAATATATATTTAATATTCACAAAAATCAACAATCTGAGTAAATAAGTATTTGTGTAACATAATAAAATTTTTTTCTTTTTGTCTTCTTTGACTTTGATGACATATTCTATAATTGAATCTTACAGTCAATACTATTTCACTTTGTTTTATTCCTCATTAATACAAATTTTTATCGATTAAAACGATACTCTTTTATTTGTGAACTAAATTTTTATTATTTTAGCCCTTTTCATAAAAATAATTAATTTATAAAAAAAATAATATTTTATGCAATCGAAATTTTGTTTTCTTATTTATAGAGTACATTTGATTAAAAATACATACAAAATTTGTGAAATATTTTTTTTACCTTTATAATCAGTTGTATATATGATGATTCTTAATTTAAATAAAAGAGTTTAAGAATTAAAATTTGTTATAATTAATTTAGTTTTTCATTCGTGCTTTTCAACTCTTTCTATTTTTTTATTTACAAATTTTTACAAGTGCTTTTTTAAAACTTTTTCGATTTAATCTTAGCATTATAGATTTTACCAGATTCTGAAAGATTTAAGAATGTTCAATAACTTATAGAGACACTTCTTTTAGATGCTGAATAAACGATTTGTATTCGCTATTAAATTGTTTTCTTTCGTCTCGTTTCAAATTTAGCTTAACTCGAAAATATTTTGTAATTAAATTATAGATTTTACAATATTATTCATTTTCGAATAGGTTTTTAAATCCAAATTAAAGAATACTTGAAAAATATCTTTATTAGCTTTATCCTTTTTTAACTTAACGCCAATATCTCGGTTCTGATAATAAACGAAAATGTTTGTTCGATAAAAATAATATGTTATTCCTTTTGATAATTAGAAGAAGTTGATATTTATCATTACTATCTTCAAATTTTTAAGCATCAGAATCGTGGAGATAATATGTGTTTAATTCATTAAACACGAAAAATACAAGTCTTAATCACAGGTCATAAGTATCACTCCCTACTCGCTTTACTCAATATCGGTAATAATTAAAATTAATCGCATTTAAAAAATAGAACGAATTCAAAAAGTATATGCGGTGTATATATTCCCTAAATGTTTGTATACAAATTGCATAAGAAGTTGACCCGATTCACTTAAAAAAAATTAATTAAAAAATGGAAATCGAAGTCCTAATATTCGTGGAAAATATATCTGAAGAGTAATAGTACTCGAGTAAAACTGTCGAGGAAATCTCCGAGGGATCAAGATCATTAGAGATCGTACTCAAAATAAGTGATCAGTTATAGTAAATGGTCTGTATATGAGAACGCGAAGTAGATTAGCCGATACAATGCGTTCCTACTTTGCTCCAAGTTAAGCATATACCTGCGTGCACGAATATTCGCTACTATTGCGCACTTCGTAAAATAATGAGTGCCCCTAATGCTACACCTACGTATGCCACTCGAGTCGAGAAACCTGTAAAACGCTTCACCTGTATGAGCTGCCAAGCTCAAAGACGCGACGCATGACTGCTCCCGTTTAATACCTTATGGAACGACAGATGCAAGCCGAATACCTTATATATTTAATGACGGCTCTCTTCATGCGTACATCACACATGTACATGTATCTTCACCTCTCTACCTCACCCCTTTTGTAAGCATTTAATTTTAGTTAAGAGGTGGTTCCATTTTCTGTACTTGTCATTTTCTCTTTGTTTTTTTTTTAACAAACTTATTATCAAAATGAAAAGAGCATGAGTAAATACTTCGAAAGAAATAAATAAAAAAGAGTATCAATATTGTTTTTTAAAGTTTTTTTGTCATATTAAATATCTAAAAATGTCATCGTCTAAGACATGGCTAGATCTCAATCTCCATAAAAGTAACTACTTTCATTTTAAACATCTTAAAAATGATATTTGTAAAAAAGTTCCAAAAAATAATAAACACAAAAATTATTAGTTTGTAATACAAATATCCAAAAACGTACACAACTATGCGTTTTTTAATTGAAAAGAAGATCATTCACCTTTGTTCAATATTTTCTGAAGAATATGAATATGCAAATATCAAATTAGATTAATATCAATTGAAAATAATAAAAACAAAAAATAGATATGCATGCACGTGTGAGCGTGCGATCATGCGCGCGCGCTTATACGTATATAAATAATACAAAGTAAATGATTTTTCAAAACATCCGCAGCTTTGAAGTGGTCTAATAATAGTAGAATAAAAGAAGGAAGCGTATATACTCGTAAAGGCCACCTGTGCGTAAATCTCGAAAAACCGAATCGATTCTACATGCATTCGTATGCACAACAAATATGTATGCGTACTTGATTCTCAACCCCCTTTTTTACCAACGACCTACAACAGGAATGAAAGAATAAAAAGAGGGATAGAGAAAAGGAGAGGCTGAAACGAAATACAGAAGTGTCGATCCAAGTAAAAGAGAGCAAGAGCATATATGCGTGCAGAACCACCAAACGGGGGCTACATACGATGCGAGTATAATAATCCTCATTGAATCGCGCCTGCACGAACGATCGAGCAGACATACACAGTAATGCGCGCGAGCACATTCGCGTACCCAAACATATACGTACGAGTGACAGATGGGCAAGCGTAGTCTTAGCAGTAAAATATAGAAGTATAGACCGATACACTACTATGAGCGCTCGAGCTGTACTTTATCCCGCATGTCATCGACCCTCGTGATTCCAAAAGCTATTGCAAAAATCTACATCCTCCTCCTATACAGTTCTCTGCCTTTGTACTTCCTTTTTCAAATCTACTTTTGTCCCCGTTTTTTACTTTTCACTCCTCTCCGCGATTCTTTTGCCTTTTTTGATTGCGTTGCCCACTTTTAAAGGCGACAATAACGTCAAAGGAAATAGGTAATTTACGATACGTGATGTACATATACGTAAGCTGCCTTGATAATGATGTAAAATCGTGTTAAAAAAATATCAGTTTTCTCTTGTGTGCTAAGCTTAAGTTCATTCGAATGAATATATGAATAAATAATAAGTGGGTAACATAATCCGTAAAATTAACCGTGAATAGTGAGAGTTACTTTTTTAACTTAACAACTACACATGAATAAATATTTAAGAAATCGATCAATACATTTTTTTAGACCATAGTAGTAAATATGTCACTTGAATACAATTATTCTTTAAATGTATCTTAAACAAAATATACTCAAGGATATCCTATTTTACATTACAAAAATTTGCATTGCCTTTGTCAAACAATCAAAATGCTTTCTTCAATTTTCAAACAAATTGAAATGATAATATAAAAATTATATTATCGAAAAATTTGTTTGATGAATTTATATGCGTATTTTATTAATATCTACTTCTTGATTTATACATTCTTATTTCTATCATGAATAGAATATAAAATATTTGAGATTGTACTTGAAATGTTTAGATATCTATAATTATGAATAGTATTCTATTAAACAGAATTCAAAGAAAAATACTCTTATGCATAATTTGAACGACCGCTATTCTATACTTTTATTAATATAAATATTATCGTATAAATCTTAGAACAAGAAAAAATAAAATCATAGACTGGTAAAAATCATAATAAATATACAGGGAAATAATAGAATATTAAGAATGTAATAATAATAAAAATATCCCTATAATGAAAAATTGCAGCATTTCTTTATGTTTTCGTAATATTAAAAGTGAATAAAAATTTAATTGAAGATAAGAATATATTGAAATCTGAGCAGTTATATAAGTTAAAGAAATAAAAAGAAAGAAAATCAATTGTTTCATTAGCAATAAAAGAAAATATTTTAAGTACAAAAATAAAAATTCATCGTTCTGTAATAAAACATAATAAACGAATTTTCCTATTTTCATTTCAGATTTTCAAGATTATATTTAAAAATGATGAATTAAAAAAAAATTTGAATTTTTTTCATTGATAAAAATGATAGCTGAAGTTAAAATTTTATAAAGACTAATAGTTCGTCTAACATCGTAAAACAGAAATTTGTGAACAAAATTAAAACAAATCTTAAATTACTAATACAATCTGTTCAAAATGTATAGTTTAAGATAATACTCAGATATTAAAATGTACATTTACCAAGCAATATTATTATTCATATTCAATCTATAGATTGAATATAATTAGTAACATTATTACATATCCAAACCAATATGTTTTTTAATACAAGAAATGAAAATGAATAACAAAGAGAAAAACCAGGATTGTTTTTATATGCTCTTATTGTCCACCAGTGCAATAAAACTGCCTTATTTCAGAATCATCGCTAGACTTCTTTATACATACACGGGAGTCCACTATCTATTATTAAGACACGCTACTTTCATTTGAAGGAAAAATTGGTTGAAAGAAAAAAAGTACAGAGAAAAAGAATGAAACGAAGAATACAATTCAAATAAAGTTGGGGACATAACAAGTTATCTCATTCATTAGGAAAAATATTTTTACCTTACAGAAAAGAAGAAACTGAATAAATTGTAAGTGAAATTATAAAGCTAAATATAAGTAAGAAAGGAATATCTATTTCGTAATATCAAATAATTTTTTAATATAACTAATTTGCGCTAAAAATAATAATTGCCTTATTATCAATATGTAATAATCAATAATGCTGGTAAAAGATTTTTAAACCTTAATATTTTCTCTAATTTTTAACGATATTTTGGTATAATAATTCTAAATAAAAGATAGTCAGGCTAAATAATTTTTCTTTATGCAATACAGAAAATTTAAACAGTTTACTTTAAATTGTTTAAATGTGAAGCTTTTACATTTCTTTTATCCATACTTAATTCACTTTTTCACATATATTACTACACTATTAAGTGTTGCATTGGTATTCTTGATGCATTCAACATGTCTGCAGCAGTTTATGAAAGCAGCGGGCTCATTAAATATGAAAAAAAAAAATAACAAAGGAGTAAAAGAAGCATAAGTAGGATGAATGTGATACTTGGGCGAGAGAAGCTGCATCCAAAGACAATTTTACACCGGCATTACCTCGCGTTGGCATATAATGTTTCTGATATTAAAAAAGGAAAAAGGAGGCTAAAAGGGCTTCTCGATGTCCGTGACGCGTGCCCGCTATTCGGTTACCATGGAATAGCTTGCGTCTTCGCTGTCTCCTTGTCTCTTCATCCTCCGCCCCCAATAGTCATCACCTAATCGCATTTCTATCCGACGCAATCTGAGATAGCCGACACTTTTGCTATTGATTAATATCCAGGCGTTTTACCTAAGGCTGGATTTCCTACTACGTAATTTAGGATCGGATTTTCGATATTCGAAGAAAAATTTCTCTTTTAAACTCATTTCGTCACGACGTCAATTCACTTTAGCGCAACGAACTGTATTTTCATCGTCTTAATAGTCAAAAGTGAGATTTAGTGTTGCTATATAGGCTTATTATAAATATTTAGCTACTATTAACTTTAAATACTTAAAGAGTACTAAGCGAAAATTTAGTTAACGCATTGTTTCATTATTCCTATAGGTTGTTGTAAAAATATATGTTCTCTGGTTTTATTATAATTTGATTACTTATTTAAATATTCGGAATCGTAATTGAAATTTCTTATAATAAAATTAAAAAGTTTCAAAATACATCTCTTTATTTTACAAATATTAAACGTGCATTAACAATAATTTTTAAATGTTTGTTACTACATTGCGATAGATTTGAAATTATTTTAACAAATTTTTTGTAAGAACCTATCCTGGTTAAATAATATTTATCTTCATAATTCAAAGCCCCGACTTGACTCAATCAATAAGATACTATTTCCATAATTTCCTGATTTCAGATGTCAAAGAACACAAATAACTTACTTACATATGCCAATTATATACTAATACTGCAATGAAATCCATAAAGGAAGAATTTCACGTATATTTACAAGTTGCTTATGTGTCATAAAATTAATTAAGTAATAAAAAAATTTTATTTAAATTTTAGCTAAAATAAAATAAAAATTGATACATAAAAAAAAAATTATTATAGACATTTTGCTTGCAGAAATTCTGAATAATACCAAAATTTTTTTATTATACTATTTATTATATAACTGTTATTGATAAATATTTACTGAAGACTTTTAAGCTATAATTTGATATATATATTTATATTTGAGGGGGGGGGGATGAATTTCTCACGTATTTAAAAAAAAATTGTCTGTAAAATAAATTTAATTACCTAATATAATCATTACTTTTTTCATGGTATACATTTTCAAGATATAATAAACATACTTTTTTGCAAATATATATATACACGCTCGATATCATTATTTAGGTATTAACTTTTATGAAAACTTATTTCTAATTTCTGATAACGATTTCAATATTATTATTGTTATTAAAATAGAGACAAATGATTGTAGCATCTATCTAGTATTATCAAAAAAATAGTAGAAAATAATAATTGAGATTACTAAATTTGATAAACATTTAGATTTTCAAAAATAGTTTCACAAACATATTTAAAAAATAAAGAAATACGAAAATTTTGTTTTATAAATGTCTATTAATGTTTACCGATATGTAAACGCTTTCTATTTTTGCAATGAGAATTAACAGAGTAGAGAATACGCCATAAGGTTAGTCAAAGAAAAAAAGAAAAAAAGATGTTGGTTTTGTGGTTCATCGTATCCCATGTATCCTGGAATAAGTAATTGACGACGCCAAGAACTCGACGATTGCCGTCACCGCGTAGCACTGTAGGAGTATTATGGTGTCACAGCTTCCCCACTTACCTGTCATTCAGCTGTCGCATAAGGTCTTTCCTCTCTCTTACAGTTCTTGAACCCTTCGGAATACATGTACGACTGATATGGCGCGACCTTTCCTTTCTTGTAGGATATCATACGTTTGAATAAATTCACGAGGTGGTTAGAAAAGGAAGGGGACATAAGGAGGACGACGTGTTTTTCGGTCAAATTACTTTTCTATTTAATTGATGCTTTCATGCGTCTATTAAAACTGGTTCCGTACATTTATGGGTATGATTTCACTATTAATTAAAATTGGAAAATTATTAAAAAATTTTTAACGCATTATTTTTATAGTAATAAGACAGAAATTATTTTTCTTTAATCTATATAATTATAATGATTATTTATATTATATATTTTTTACGATAATACGATATTTTATATTTATACCTAAAATTTTAGATTAGAAACGAAAAACTTGATTCTATTGTTAATTCTATTATTTTAGAAACGTTTTATAAATGTACGTTGCGCATCTATAAAAATTGAAAATATTATTTTCGTATTTACAATTATTTGCATTACATATTTATAGAATAAGTAATATAAAATATGAGAGAAATTCTATAATTCTTTTTTTTGGTAGTAATGTAACCAATTATATTGATTGATATTTATTTTCACAAAGAAATTATATACGTATTCATTAAATATATGCCGCATAAATTTATATACATATATATATGTATTAAAAAAATATATTTTTAATATTTTTTCATACATTTAGATAGTTAAATATTTTGAATACAATAAATATTTTTAATAAAATTTGTTGAAAATTACTACGTAACTTCAAGGAAATATTATGAAATTTTGAGTTTGATAAAATAAAGTTTTATATTATGAAAACAACGAAGAAAGAAAATCTTTGAAAATCATCTTGACTCATATTTTAATAATGTTCTTACCGTTTTAATAGAAAATTCCACGAATCTCCTAATTCGTTCCACTTGCTTACTAACAAACCGATCGCTCACGCAGCAAGTGATCACACTTGGGTCTATTTTCTCACAAACTAAGTTTCATGACTTTCCCCTAAAAAATGTACGTTTCATAACTGATGTACGTTTCGACTAGTTGAGGGGAGATCTGATTATTAATTGCTGAGCATCTCTCGGACTTTCAAATGATAAGCCGAAGTAGTTGTCAAAGTTCTTGCCATTGAACACTATATACCATGAATGACTAATAGCTTTGAACAAGTCCTAGACTCGAATCTGATTTTTAATTTATATAATTATATTTTTTAATTAACGTTCCAAAATTAATAATCTTTTAATTTACTCTTTATATTATTTCTTCATAACATCTATGCGTCAAATCGCTATCATAATGACATTTTTTTATTTTTTACTTGATTGATATGACGATTATAAATGAATACCTCCTTACACAATCTCTCTTGATAATCAAATGTTTTAAATTAACATTTAACTTTCTATTTAATTCCTGCATGTGATCTTTGTAATATTCTGATTGGCTTCTTGAATTTGTAAATAAAAATTACACTATGCATTTCAAATTTTTGTAACTAATTGCAAGTTTTATTTATCAGTTTCCTTGTAATTTAATAAAAGAATAAAAATACAAGCCATTACTTAATTTTATCTGCAATAGGTAAGTAGTGGCTTTTTAATAAAAAATTCTATTTTAAAACATTTCGTACATCATTGCATAATTAATATTTATTATATATAATGAATATTATTTTATATTTTTATATTTAAATCTTTAAATAATAGATTATGAACAAGTTTTATTTATGACAAATATAAAAAATAAGCAATTTTTTTTATTTCTAATTGATAATATCATTGATAAAAATTTTTTTAAACAATATTGAAATACTAAAAAGAATCATAATCAGCTATTTACAATATTTTGATAAATAAATAGTGTTTAATTTAAAACCAACACTTAGGGAATTTCAATTCTACTACAGGAAAAATATCGGTATTCATGAAAAACTAGATATTAAATTTTAAATACGAATGTCTTTCTTTTTATTTAATTATGTACATTTATAATGTAAAAATATGGTAATAATATTTGAATAATTTTTTTATCCACACCAAAAAGATACTCGTTTTACTATTATAATAAGGAATGTTTTATAATAAAATATTTATCTTCGTTATTTTTAAGTCATACTTCGGAGGAAAACATAAAAATAATAAAATAATCAATCTTCTTATTCGTATTCAATTGAAAGAAAGAAATTTTAATAGTAGTAGTTGAGTCTCGCTCTGTTACTAATACGTGCAATAGGTAACAGAATTCATTTTAATTTTGGAAGGAATCATACGTGTGATATTGCTCACTTGAAATTTCATTGTCAGGTTATAAGATAAGATAAAAGATATTGGTAATTACAAAAAATAATGAGATAAGATTAATTATTGTAATCGAAGCATAAATTCTAATAAAATTTTCTTCCGTAAATAAAACGCTGAATATTCTTATACTTTTCTATCTCGAACTAATTCTGCCGAGTGTCAATAATTGACTCTATATCGGTTATATTTGCACACATTCATAACCGAATATAGGAGCAGGATCGCTTAATATATGATTCTATCATCCACTTAACCCACGGTAAAGTGATCTAAATAAAGGGAAGTGAGCAGCACAAGTAGTAACTGGGCGTAGTATCTCCAATGATTCCCACGCATTGCCTCAGAAGGTCCATGCACGGGGGTGTGCTGGCTCCCAGGGAAAACGAATACAGGATCGCACCCCCCGCAAAGCACCGAGAGACCGCGCCCAGGAGACCCGACCTGGTCGTTGTCCTCGGCCAACGTAAACGATCGGGGTTGGCGCGCGCAGAAACTCCCGGCTCAACATATGTTGCTCGCTTGTGCATATTTCTGCACTCTGTGCTTTTCCTCGTTATTTCGCAAACGTCAGATGCAAAATGCCAGGCAAACCCATGGGAAATGCAAAAAACAGTTTCGCACTATACAAGGCGAACAATTGCACACCCAACAGCAACTAATAATTTTTTATTCGCTACGGCTATTTAAATATAGTCCTGGGAGGTCCGTAAGCAAATCGAAATTGTCGTTATATTGCAATACCGATATTGTGGGGGTACAACATAAACGTGTAATTTTGCAAACTTCGTCCGCATGGTAGTGGGTCGTTACGGTTACAAAATTCGACAAATGATTTCACAGGGTCACAGTTGTTTTAAAACATTATTTTGAAAATAATGGAATATCGAACGTAATCGTTTATTTCGAGAATGTTTTGTTTAGAATTGTTATATCTTTCTTAAAATTCGAAGTAACTTATAAAAAAATTTTAAGTTAGGAGTTGCCAAGGTTTTAAATATTAAATACTTGTAGAAGTGCTGGAATTTTTAATATTCTTGTCTCCAAAAATACGTTTTACAAAATACGTACATTTTGCAACAACTAAATCTACTCATAAATCAAAAATTTTATTTTTAACTGATATGTTTACTTTATTGTTGAACAGTGCGTTATACTTATACAAAAAAAATTTAGGTTACTGTTTAAATGTTTGTCTTAGGATTATTTTTGATCAGTGCCTTTTTAAAAAAAAACCAATAAATTATATATTTATGTAATTTTTCGAAAATTTTATAAAAATTAACTGAAGAAAAAATACTTTCCATTTAATTACATCGAAATTTTAACAGTAGAGCTCAAGGGTTCAGTAAATCCGTAAATTTATAACAATTAAATTTCTCCTGAAAATTGTTACATTTCATTATTAATACTTTTTAAAATGATATCTTAAGAAATGATTTATTTTATGATTTCCTTTTTACCATTATTCATTGATAAACTAGTAACTCTTGAAAATATTGATTAATATCCATAAAATATTACTGTTGCTAATTACTTTGTCTTTGGTATGCTATTTTTATATGCATAGAATGAAAGGTAGAGAATACAAGATAGAGTTTCAATAATAAAAACAAAAAAAGTAAATTGAAAACAACCCTCTTGTCGTGCAATTAGACCTCATGCTAAATCTCTCCTATTCGGCGCGTAACTCTGGTAACTGTTCGTCCTCCATACATATCTATACACACGTATATGCTTGGCACGAACAGCAAAAGAGTGAAAGTGAGCGAGAGGGTTAGCGTGGAGAGAATCGCGAGGGGTGCAAAACGGATTGACGAGTCTCTGAAAGGCTCCACCTGTTGCGGTGTACCGCCATAGTCTTTCTCTTTCTTTCCACTGTAGACGGCTACTTTGCCCTCTCGCCGTGCTTGCACGTAAAGAGTGAGGAAGAGTGAGTCTCTTTCGCTCTTCCTCCCTCGCTTAAATTTACGACGGCCTCTTCACGTTCGCTTGTCACTCTTTGTCTTTCGTCTCTGTAAACGCAACTTAGAAAAGCGCTCACGCGCTTGCCTAACATGCCGACAAATATTCGATTTCGCCTTGATTGAGGGGCTTCCACGAATTAAGGACGTCAATTGCTTCAAGAACCTGAATTTGTAATTTCATAGGAATATTTGTCTTATGTAACACTATTTATCAAAAAATTCATTAAAAAATTATGTTTAAGAACATTTACTATATTGTTTAATACCAACTATAAGCTTGACCAAATTACTAAACAGTAAAATTTACCGAACAGCCTCATTTTTTTCTTTAAAGTAAAGAAATTGAAATTTTCTCTTTTACAAGAAATATAATTTCTGACTTTTTAATATAAAATTGAATTTCGGCAACAATTTTTAAACATCTTATAAAACTTTAAGCTTTAAATATACAATATTTTAAAACTTATTAAAATGAGTGAGTTTATAGTAAAATCTTATTTATGCACCATTTGTTCATTAAAAATAAAAAATCATTTAAGGTTTTTAACCGTGAAATTTAAAAGTTCTTTCATAATCTTTTAAAGTCGTGTTTTGTACTTTAAAAATCGCGAGTGGCTATTTTATCTTTTTCCAATAATGTTTTCAACTTTTACAGTAATTAATATATAAAACTATTTATATTTTGAAATATTTTAGAAACAAGATTACAATCATTTGTATAATAGAAAGCTAGTGCTCAATATTTTATATTAAATTATAGAAATGAAATTATAGCTTTTCATAATTTTTCTGTAAACGAATTAATTATTGTGGAAAAATGCGTTTTAAATGTGCAGTACATATTACATAAATCAACTAGAGTTAATCATGAAGGACTAAAACTACTTGATAAACAAATACCGACATTCAAATGTGTGAAGTTCGAAAACCATTAAAAGTTATAGTTTCTAAGTAGTCACTGAGAAAATAAAAGCCAGTCATTTTGATTATTTCTTCTAAGGTATGATAAGTTACATCTTTCTTAATAAAAACGAAACCATAGTGTCGCGTTGATTAGTGTAAATGAGTAACAAATAAACGAACTCACAGTGCATCGACGTGCGAAAATCCTACGGCAAAGGTACGTGTGCAAACTATGCACTATTGCATATAATAAATTTTAGGAACAAAAAGATCACACCACTCGATATAAATAAAACCGCATTGTTTTCCACGTCTCCACGGCTCTTCATCCCGAGTCTGGACTGCTCTCGAGGAACGACCGGATAGAAATGCCCACGCACGGAGCGGCTCAAACAATACCGGCACTTCGCTCGTTGGCTGATCGGATCTCGAGAGCTCTTCGTCGGGACACAGGACGCCTGCAACGTGGGAAATCGGAAGTGACGTTGTTCCTAGACGCCACAACGGAAGGAAGATACGTCCGTGTCGAAGGCTCGATATGCCCGTTGCGTCATCGAGTATCACTTTCGATAGCCGAATTCGTTGGGAAAGGTAGATGGACTGCGATTGTCGTGCGACTGGATTTTCACTCAGCACCTATCGTGAGACCTTAAATATTATGTCATTGAAATCAGCAGGTTTATGACACAAGATAAGGTGATAAAGAATATTCATAATTCTAAAGTTAAGCAAGTCTTTGCATTGTCTTTCAATCAATTTTATCCGAAAGAATTGACGCAATATAACTCTACATGAGATTACTGACGCTATCTGAGATATATTTAAAGATTTCTCGTCTTGACAACACCTTAGCTTTTACCATTAAAAGATCTAGGATAACTTATATTCTTAATTTATCTCATTTACTGTTTTTAAAATAAAAACAGTTTATAATAAGATTACCAATAGTGTTTATTTAATAAATCGTCAATGATTTCGACTATTTCAATTTAAGGATAAATTCGCTTAATTTAAAGTATTTTAATACACAATTAATCTTCAGAGTTCTTGTGTTCTTAATTATAAATATTTGTACGTAGAATTATCTAAATAATTTCATTTAAATTGATTAAATATCTGTTTTTAATAATGTACATGGTCAAGATTTAAAATTATAAAATAATAACTTTTATCTAGATCATCACTACTATGAAAAAGACAACTTTATAACATTAAAAACATTTACTCCAAAGTACGTTTAATTATTTAACTTTGAAACACGAATTTTTACTAATCAAAAAAAGAAACATGACAATAATACAATTAAAAATAGAAACGTTATAATCACTTATATGCAGTTAGTATTCAAGAAATTAGCTGCAATGATTTGCGAATAAATTTACTATAATCAATTTTCACGTAAATTTAAATAAAATTATTTTAAAAATCTCACCATTTCTACCAAATTTAAATTATTCCAACTTCATCTATTAGATACCTTTGAAAAAATTAAAAACTTCACAGTGACAGTAAGGTATATTTCATTATAATTATCTGTGAGTTGATCATACCCAGTGAATTTAATAAACGGTACAAGATACCGCATAAAATAGTAAGGGCATATTTAAAAAATGAATAAAGTATAATAACCGTTCGTTGAAGCGTATCGAGCAAAGCAGAATTCCCCTTGTACGTAGTTTGGTAAAAATATAAAGAGATAGAAAAACGTACAGGATAACCTAACACTTAAATTTATATGAACTGCGTTAAACTACACCCTCTCGTGTAATTTCTTTCTTCATCTATAGGATACACAATACCTCTACCGCTTTTCTACCTCGTAATTGCTCTTGTGAGCTATTATAATTATACATTTTATAAGAACTAGCTTATCACGTAGGTTGTTTCACAGTTTTTTATATGCATACTAAATGCACGCGCACGCTTCTGCCCTTTTCTTGTTTTCCTTTACTCGGACTGGATAAATATTTGATGCGCATCTCGATTTACATTTCGAATGCTGTCACGTGACACCGCCGCTTTCTTATTCATCCATCTTTCTTAATTCTCGGGAAATTCGAGGTTCTAATTATCAATTGTAAAAGAGGAAGACACGCATGGACTTCTTTATTTCATTGACACGTGGCTAGCGAAGCCTTGGAGATACCATAGAATAGACAAAGTATGCACAAGCAGATGTGCAGGAGAGTTTGTGGCCGATGACTGAGCGAATAAAACGGTACAAACTTCGTGTCATTCGGTTTCTCTTATTTAGTGTGTGTTTTTTTTTTTTAATTAATTGGTTGCTTAAAAAATGAGTAACAAAAATATTCGACAAGATGAAATCGATTTATGGAATTGAAAAGAATGTCATCCATGGATATTTAATTTGTCCTACTTTGTAATTCCCTGGACGGATTGAATTTCTGTTTTGAAAAGACAGTCGCTCGAGATAGATTATAAATTGAAATATTAGTTAACAAAATCGATTTCTGAAATCGAAAGGAATCCTGCGCATGAAAATTTAATTTGTTCTATTTTTTATTCTTTGTGGATGAAATTTTAATTAAAAGTTAAAGAACAGTCTCGTAACAAACGAATAAAATTTAAACATAAAATAAGTATAAAAAGGATAATAAAGTAAACTACTTTGTTTAAAACTTATTTTGTGTAAGGTTTTAATTTGTCAATATTTTATAATTTTTTTATAGTAACAGACTTTTTTAATTATGTCATACGATTTAAAAACAAAGATATTTAATATTTTATTGTTATTTTATATTTTATTTTACATTATTTTAAAACTAAATCCGAATTAACATAATTTCATTCCATCAGAAATAATTGTTAAATATTATGTTCAATTAATTGATAATAAGCCTGATTAAAATATTGCGTCAATTTGTGAAAAAATTTTAAAATTATGACAAGGATAAGTTAATTTTCCCGTGAATTATAAGTTCTTATTAAAAGAGGAAGTATTTATCATAATAGACGACGCACATTCGGTTTACGACTACAGAGGTCCACAACGTAAATGAGTATTCTCCGTGTAAAAGCATTAAGACGAATTTCTCTAAACACGCAATGAGCGTAGGTTCTCATCATAATCGTAATCTCGCGAAGCATTAAATTTAATTGGGCCAAAACTGTTTTTCCCGCCCCAGAAATATGTCCGACGGAAAAATATGATCTGGACACACGCAGGCTTTCCTCACGGGAGAGAAGGTGCGCAGCTGTGTTTAGTTGCAAGCTGTCGAAGATCGAAGAGAGTACAATTTTTTATATTATCTGCGTGTGGACTGGCACGTGCCAGCGGAGCTCCTCTTTCTCTTCACGAGAGGCCCGACTTGAAGCGGGAGGGACGAGAGAGAGAGGGAGAATTCGGTTCGTTACACCTTCGAAAGTGACTTGCTGAAGAAACGGATCGAGAAGCGCCAGGTGACGGTTCAACTTCGAGGGGGTGTCTTCGTTCCGCTCACTAAGGAGCTAAGGATTAAATTTCTTCTGTTTCAAAAGCGACTCTAAAGTTCTTTTAAAACGGTAAGACATGTATGTGCGGTTTAAAAAATGTTTGACGTAAGTACTATTACCTCAATTAATTCAGAGGATCAACAGACTTAAATTAATAGTAGTAACGATAACAATGTGTAATCGCTTTTCTAGCTTTCGCTTCCAGCTGAGTGAAATTTCAGTTTTCACATTCATATCTAAAGTTGATCGAATTAAAAAGTTTCCCAGTCAAATTTGATACCTTTGAATTCGATTATAAAGACTTTTAATTTTATTTATGTAAAAATATTTATTACAATGTGCAGTATTACAGTCTCTTTGGTTACTTATTAAAAAAAATTTAGAGAAAAGTAAAGTGTGAAATTAGAGTTAACTTAAGAGTAAAAATATTAACGAATTAATCTGTATAAAGTCATTAAAAATAAATTTTGAGAAATTTTTATGTCCGAAAACTAAATATTTAATGTAAAATTGCTTTTATTTCAACAAACGAATGTCAATTACTTATAAATCAATATTTCGATCCCCTCTCTTTTTTAACTTATAGAGGAAAATGAAACAAAATCAAATTCAAAAGTACATTATATATCTAATGGGGATATCGCATGGCATAAAGTAAAGTAGAACTCGGATCTCTTATTGTATACAATACAAATCCACCCCTGCTAACCCTTTAAAACGTATTCAAGCTTTTCTATATTCTGACAGCAATAATGTTCATTCCCATCTCGTAGCGTGACCATTCGGATTTTACGCACAATACACATACATACGTATATGGAAAACAATGCAGGCGAGTCCATTCGATGGTTATTTGTTTTCGCAGTTTCATAATGGACCACTGAAATGCGCTAGTAATAGTTAAGCACCGCGAACTCGTGTTCGCTAGCTTACTTAGCTAATTGAACCGTAATGAGTCTCCCTTCGCGCATTTATTTCATTTTATTTTCTTAATATTTACTTTTAGATATCTGTCATATATTAGCAACAGTGTCCACTTGTACAAGTGCCTATGTAGCTGCAAAAGTACCTGCTTTTCATTTCTTATCAACATGACGTTAAAGATTAGGATTTTTAGTAAATTAGCTCGATATCTTAATATTGAAGTTATCTCAAGTACTATGTAGTTAACCTTGACTTCCTGAAATAAAATCAATTATATTGAACTGCTAAAATGAAGCTTATTTCTATATAACCACAGCATTTAATTTCTATAAATTTAAAAGAAAGGTGAATATAATTTTATAATTTTTAAATATTAATCAATTTTTTAACCAGAAAAACATATTTTCCTATTTAAAACATCATGACTCATGTGAAACTATTAATTAAATAATTATTTTTTAAATATATTTTTAATACAACATTCATAAATAATTTATATGTCATAAAACATGTTTAATTTCAATTTATAATTTATTTTATAATATTCATCGTAAAAATACGTTTAAAATTTATCGTTATATTTCATGATATTGATTTCAATAAATATTATAGTTTTTACAATTTAAAATCATACAACAGAGAAAAAAGTTTTTGGCAAATAACAACAATATGTTACAATATAATAATTTTTTTTAATAATTACTCAAAATTAATTTTACGTGAATATATTGCAGTTAAAATCATTCAAAAAACATTCGACTCTAGATAAACTCAAGTAAAATTATAATAAATATATTGATTAATTTTTAAATTAATTTTAAATTAAGGAATAAAATATAAAATATACAACAGTAAAATAATATGTTATTTAACCAGGGGACATTTTTTAACATTTTTTCATTAAGATTTAAAATAATTTTATTATTTAATAGAATAATCTTTTACTACTTATATACTAAAAACAATAAAACCCGTTTATATAGTTTTTTGTCATTTTTTAGCTTTAGAAGAATTATATTTTATTTTATCGTCATATTATTTCAATACATTCAATAAATTTCAAAAAATTTTGGTTTTTGATTGTATTTTACACGATTGGATTAAAAAATTAACTGTATAATTTGTAAATATATAAAATAAAATATTCGATTCAATAAATTGTAATAACAATATATTGAATTTGAAATAATATTTTTTAATGAATATTTATAAAGTTTGTATGAAATAGTAATTAATGAAATAAAAATGTTCTTTACAGTGAAAATTTAATTATCACTAGTTAATAATTAGATAAAAGTATGATTACATTGTTATATTTTATCAGTAGGACAAACAATAAATTATAATCAATTCATTTGTACCTATTCTTGAATGGAATTTGTTGTATAAGTAAAACTAATGAAGAACATAAAAATGATATATACCTGAACGTAGAAATGAACAATTTAAAAGAACAGCACATCTGCCCGGAAGGTGCGAGGTAATTACGCTACGGCGTGATCTGAAAACATTTATCTAAGTGCATGAACTCAGAAAACTATAAAAATAAAAGTTAATTCGAGGATTGATGGACCACAGAAAAAGAATTATCTGAGTGCTTCTGATGCACTTAAAATATACTATTGAACAGAATTATTTGGAGGGTGGAAAATTTAAATTTAATTATATAGAATAGATGATAAAAGTAAAAGTATTAATTTTTATGATGTCTATACCAACTTCTTCCATTATTGCAGAATTATAAGTTACAATTTTAAATAAATCTGCATTTAGGTTTGAATGTAATTTCAGTTATTGTTATAAAAACAAAAATTCTTTAAAACATTAAATTGCTACGTCATTACTTTAAGGAATATTTACATTTATGACGAATAAAATATATACTATAATTCTCAGTTGTTGCTATTACCAATATCCGAAACGTGTTATATTTGCCATTGTTTAATGTTATTCCATGACAGTAATACGTGTAACATTCTTAATATAATCTCGTAAGACTTCTTTACATAAAAACTGTGCGAACTTGCTAATAACACCCTTTCATTAACTCTGGAAATACAATTTTTTCTAAATCACAAACCCCGTAAAAAAAACTTCGTAAGAAATAATCTCCAAGTAAAATATTTAAGAGCCTCATTAACACAACCTTAACACAGGGACTCGCAATTTGGTCTATGGCGCACTTTACATTTTATAGCATGTGTGAGCCTTGAAAATAAAAGTGCTCATAGGGGCACCGCGGCATTGCACCTGAAAACTTAAGCAAACAGTGGATACTGATCGTGAATGGTATTTCCGACGCCCGCATGTGCAAGACATATTTTTACGCGATTACGTTTGCCTCTTTATCACGGCCGAACCTTCAAAGTGCCAAGCACATGCGCGGTATCGGTCGTCATGGCAAGTCTCGTTGTTTGGTTATCTATATCAGCAAAAATTGCGACACAACTATACACACACACACACACACACATATATATATATATTTAAAGAAAGGTCATTTTTACGCGCAGGTGTAAAGATAGTTTTTAATAACAAAGACAATGTAAACATTAGAATGAAAACTCAAGATAAGATAAGAGATTATTTTTATTAAGTTAGTTTTCTTGAGATTTTAATTTTAAATACAATAAAAGATATTTTAAGGCTTCTTCTAATGAAAATTTTTCATTATAAATATTCTTATTATTATGGAGACGTTTGAAATATGTACGATACTGATCATTGTTTAATATTCGTAATCGTTCTCGTTATTACGAAGCATAGATTTCTACGACAAGAATTCGAATGAAATTTAATAAAAGCTGATATTAACTTGTTGAATTGTTCAATATTGAAGAACTTTTGAACAAAACTACTAATTATATATCTTTACATTCTATTATTGAAAGCAGTTTGATGTTATAATAATTTAATATCGCGTGAATTTTACATAGTTCCTGTTACGCTTCATCAGCAGATGAAGTAATTGATTAAATTTGCTTCAAGAACCTATAATCAAGGAAAAACCGTGTTTACAAAAACGATGATTAACGGCGGAAATATCCGAATAGCTTTGCCGACACATCGTTTGCGGCAACGATTTCATCGACGCACGTGTCCCGATCCCTCGACTCCTCGCCCTCCTCTCCTCCTCCAACAAAGTGCATTAAATTGCTCATTACGAGGCGCCAACTGAACCGAGGCGAGCATATCAGTAAGCCATTGGCCGTTCCCGGTCAAGCGCGGAATTCCACAAACGGCCTCTGGTCGCTACGATCGTGAACCATGGGCATCTGCACGAGCCGTGAATTTTATTAGCCGTCGGATCGCGACGCTCCATTTACCAGGGGGATTTAGAGGCGGAGGGAGGCAGGGTCAAAGAAAGAGACAGATGCGCGGTCGCGGGGATTCGCGGCGCGTGTCGAATGCCGTTGCCATCCCACGAGCATCGGCGTCACTTTTTCAAAGCGATAAATGTCGTATCGACACCAAGGGACTTGACTCCAGGGCTTTGTACTCGCGTTGCTACGTCGTGCACCCGCGTCCTGACGTGGGGTGCGTGTTTAGTGCCATTTACATATGTGCATTAAGCGGAGAGACGCTCGAGAATTCCTACGTAGTGAGCGCATTTTGTTTCGATTTTATTTTATGTCATTTGTCTACCTTTACGAATTGATATTAGCGTATTTCGTGTGTGCGATAATTATATCAGAATTATAATGGCATAAATTTTAGATAATTTGCATTGGAGAAACCTATGTTTTATTTTATTTTGCGATTTCGACACAAATGCTGTTGCGATATATTCGCTTAAACATACTTAATATAATCGATCGAAATTCATTACCTGATTGAAATTATAACAAATTTATATGTGTATTTTTTAAGTAGAAAATGCTTTAAAAATATAAAAATTACTGAAGTACATTGAAAATAATTGTCGATTTTATAAACGTCAGCTGCTTAAGAGATTTTTTATATTAAAAATTAAATTATAATAATGCAGTCTTTTGAAAAAGTCTACTTAAATTATTAAGTGAGTAAAAATGAATTGGATAAATTCTCAACATAATAATCTTTTCTTTATTTAAGAAAAACGTATAATAATATATAAAATTAATTTATTTCTAATTTAATATATTTTTTAAATTTATAAATAACATTTTAATTAATCAGCTAAAAAGACTCTAACTTGAGCAGTCATGCGATCACGTAAAATAACTAATGAACGATAAAAGCATAAATATTTTAATTTTTCAAATAAATTAATATGCATACGACATTAATTTATTTCTTTTTTAATGTTTATAACTTATTAATTGTATCTAATTTACAACTTTTAGAAATATTTTTGAATCAAATCCTTTAAGTACATCACGAGCTTTTATAAATTTTTGTGACATTCCAAAACTTTATGTGATATTAATCATATTAATTAGTATTTTTTTTATCAACCATAAGACTTAATAAAAAACTCAAATAAAAATACCCAGTTTCCATATTATTTAAAATTAATATAAATATAATACAAATACTATTTTTAATTTTTCGTGTGTGACAATGACACACTACTTAAAAGATAAAATTAAAATTTGGAAGATTAATAATATTTAATGAAATATTATAGAAATATACCAAGCCGTAGTAAAATATTTACAAATAGTCTGTGTATATTTCCAGTGGCTCTCTCAGTTCTTAAAGAAATATAATGCAATAATTTATAGCTCATAAAATATATTTCGCTATTGATGTACATATCACATTTAAGTTATAAACATACTATTCTAATAAAAGAATATATAATTTAAACTATACATGTTATTTATTTACCAATGTTTAGGACGATAAATTTTGATGAATACTTGAAAAAGTTTAACGTTTTTATGAAGGACGCCGTGCTCATTAATTGAATAAAGAATAAAATAAAATCATGCATCTATGTGTCCAAATGTATGAATGGAAATTGTATTATTTCATCCCGTATTTCGTATTAACGTTCAGCCACATAATAATACAATCACGCATAAGATAATATTCTTCGGAAATTCGGATTAGAGTATTCAATCATTTTTACTCCCCGATAAATGAAGATAAAACGAAAGGACTCTTATCATCAAAAGGCTTTTTGTGAAAACAAAGATATGCTTCGCTGCAGGCACATAGGAATCTCTCTTTCGCTCATATACGTGAATACCAACACAAGCACACGTGCACATACAAAAAATCTGAGCTTACAGCCCCCGTGCATCAGCGTGCATATATCGACAAACCTTATGTCATACTCTTTCGATCCCCTACGCTCGCATATTCGTATCTCTCCCCCGGTCAGCTTGCATTGTTGTTCCTTTCTATGCGCACGATCCCCCACCCCCTGCAGAATAATACAGTTTAACTCTAGTGCAGGGCATCTATACGTATAAGAGCGTGCATATGTGCGTACGCGAGAGAACGGTAGCAACAATTTTTCCCCTTCTACGGCGCGTGCTCACATTAAATTTTGCAGCGAGGAGACAATAGGTGAGGGTTTCGAACGTGTCAACATACTATTGCTGTTCTTGACGAAACTGCACCCTGTCGCTCTGTTGCCACTGACAAGAAACCAATACAATTTCTGCTACTTCTCGACATGAATCTTGATTTTAATATTTTTTATTTGTCTTCTTATGTGCTTTGCGTCGAAAGAAAAAATCGCTAGCCTCTGTGTGTGCGGATCAGTCAAACGAATCTCTTCTGGCGAATTTTATGTATAGGGGTGAACGATGACTATTTGTACGTAAAATGACCACGTTTGTACTGCCATAGTGAATAAATCTGATATATTGTTTTGCTACGCATATGAATATGCAGATACAGATAAATGTTGGACAGGCGCGTATGGTCATTTACAATTGAGATCGGAATAATCTTGACCCGCGACTAAGCTTTTGCCGGATTATTTCTAGGCATATCTTCTGAATGCAAGGACTTGACACTTGGAAAAAACACATTAATAATATTATACTGGACTTCGTTAGTCAAATTGCAGTTTTACATTTGAATTTATATTAAATATGTACTAATCCGTCTGCAAAGTCATATGCCAGCTTTAAAAAGTTAACAGAAAACAATAAATGCTAATACGATGAAACATTCTGAATAGAATTTTCCGTAACAGTAAATTTTACTCAATAATGAATAACATTTTACTAATATTCAATATTATCTAATCAAATAATCAGTTTTCAATTAAATTTGGTGCGATCGTAACTTTCTTTTATACAATATTTTTCCGATGCATTAAATTTATTTTTTCTTTATGCGTTCTTTATATTTTACTCAACGTAAATTAATTAAATTTCTCTATGATTTATCATTATAGATATTCATAATATTGCAGTAATTGCCGTAGTAATTTGGCTAAGAAAATTTTATATTTAGAACGTAATAATAGATTGGCGTATTATAAGTAGTTATATATCATCAGATTTTTCACATTTACGTAAAGTAACCAATTATAAGTGTGTATTTTTTAATTTGTCTGTAATCTATGAAGTCTTGTTTCTATAGAAGATTTGACAATCATTGAAAAATGCAAATTTTTACGATAAATTTTTTAGAGGCATTTAATTTTTATGTACTGTTTCAAGCTGATTCGTAATGATTTAAAATTTGTTTGAAACGGTGTTAATTAGTGTATTTACAATTATAATTATATTAAAAATATTACAATTAATAATATATAAAAAGTAATAAAGAAGCATATTGTTGTTTATTTTAGTTTAAATATATAAAATATTTGTAGAATTCTTGTAACGAAATAAAATAATATTTGGATATGCTTTATTTACATTAACTTAGAGAATTCTTTTGAATGCAATTTTTTCAGCACGAAAGAACCAGTGCCGATTAACCAAGCAAAATACGTTACTTCGATCGGGCGCATAAATAAATCGACGGTCGCATGGGTCGATTTTTTAACGATCTATCGTAGCAATACAAAAGAAGAGAAAGGAAGAGTGAAAAAGCAAAGGTGCAGACATGGGGAGGTGGTTGAAATTAAATGAACGGACGCACAATGCGGAGATAGAAGAGTAGCAGTTGTAAGGCCCATGAAGCGTGTTTAATTAACCAACCGTCAAAACATCGCGCACGCGTAGGTACCTAACAAAATCGCCCCCGAAACAATTACAAAACGCGAACCATTCAAAAATGCATACCTCAATCTCGGCGTTCACCAGGGTGCGCAGACCAATTGTTCGCGGTCTTCCGTGCTGGCACCTCGCGATCCCTTTTTGCAACTCGGTGATGCACGCGACCGCCTCCCAAGGTCCTTTGGCGAATGAGCATTTTCTCCGCGGGGATTTCCGAATATAGGGGAGAGTCGCCAACCAATTGAGCCGGCCGGGCGTGGCCCTAGGAGGAGAGCAAAGCGCGGAGTGGGGGCACCGGTTGAGCGGGGTGGGAGGAAAGGATAGACGCGCTCACCGAGGCTCAGTGTGCTGGGGTGGTTAGTCTGCGACCAGGCGAGCGTGTGTGCGCTTGCGTGGCCCTCGGAGAGTCAAGATCGTGGTTTGTGGAAACCGGCGACCACTCTCGGGGGGTCACGCGATCATGGCGATTGCAAATAACCATCACCGATTAGAGTCACCGACGCTGAATACAATAGACTGGTCGACTGGTTCAAGGTCGACTATTAAAATACATTTGCTGCCCTGGATACTACACCCACTCCACTCCCCAGGATGACGATGGCTCCAGTGATCGGATGTCGATGCATACAGTATGTCGACTCGCGTTTTTGAGAATTGGAATCTGAGTGAAGAATAACTGGATTAGTCCGGTTACTCGCTAGAGCTGTAAAATCTGCCAGAAGGACTCGGGAGAGTGCAGGGCAAATAGTATTGTAGTTTGTTGGCCTTGAACAAGAGTTAATAAAATCAAACTTGTATATATAGATCATGGATGTGTAAAACTGTATATAGCAGACTCATGGAGTACTGATGAACAGAGTACAATTTTTTTTTTATAATCTTCGGTCTCGGTGATCATCAACACGTCGAGATTGATTTGATGGATTATTGAAAAACGAGTCTATGGCTTTGAAATCTCCTGAAATCATGAAATTAGCCTCTACTTATCTCATCAAACACTCAATATCATTCCAATCGAAACGCAGGAGCAAGAAAACTTTAACGCACAAAGAAGTGTTACAGAGGAATAAACGTTTTTTCTCAATCAATCAGTTAAAATCAGGTGAGTGGATCTAATGTCTCACTCCTAGTATAAAACTTATCAAACCGATAGTATAAAAAGCATAATCAAGATTTCAAAATCAACCATTAATTAACACTATAAAACTGAATCACATTGGTAATCGATATAAATTACCTTTGCAATATATCAACAAATTCAAGATTCAACTTAAATTATATTCAACATCTTCATAATTTTCATAAGTCGATATTTTTATTCTTCAACAATAAAGAACACTTCTGATCAACGTGGACGACTCCTTTCTTATAATAAAACACCTCAGCTTCCTGAAATTCACACCTATCAACATCAAACGGAGAATATTAACCATCACATCTCAGCGCCGATGACAAACGCTCGCTTGCTTGGTCCATGCTGTGTACAGGTGATATCCCGGATAATCAACGTTCTACTATTTGTTCTATTACTTTCGTTATAACCAAAGGCTAAATTTCATTTCAAAATAGTTTACAGCTATTGGCGGTTCGCTTGATTTTCGAAAACTAATTTACAAGACTAATTACCGAGCGTCAAACTAAGCGCGTACAACCAATTAGTTTTTAAGGATCTTTTAGTGAGATTGTAAATTACGATTACGGTTAATTTATGTAGACTTAGTATTAAAAACTAAACATAAAAAAAATACAAAAAAATATCAATTCTTATCTATTTTAGCAAAGATCTTTTATTCAATTCAGTCATCGATCGAACAATCTAGTCATTACATTAAAAATTAACTTTACGTTTAATTAATTCAAAATTTCATAAAAAGTGCGCACAATTATTGATCTCTAGTCAAGAGTAATAATAAAAAATCTAGTCTTCTTGTAGTCAGATATTAAAAAAAACTCTAAACTCAAATGGTGCCTTTTATAATTTTAGTTGTATCTTGGCAAAGAATCAAAAGTTCACTTTAAATAATTATAAGTTACGAAAAGGCTATTTTTACTTGTACAAATACGTAAATATATATAATTATTCATTAATTTTAATTGATTTAAGATTAGATTAGAGTATAAAGAGTAATATAACAAACATATCAATCTATTTAAACTCATTCCTAAAATATTCTATATTCGAAAAGTAACATAATACACAAAAAACTGAATTTCTAGTCATTATTTTAGTTTAATAATAATGAGAAAAATCTAGTCATTACTTTATAATATATTTTAATCAAAACAATTACATCAGTTCCGATGAATTTTTGTCAAATTCTTTTCATTCTTAAAAGTTCATGCATTTTAAATTAAATGCTTAAGCAGGCCACGTTTATATGCAATTATTTTCATTGATGTATTCTTAAAAAATATATAAAAGATCATAGAATAAAAATTCAAATTGGAAATTCTTTAAGAAAAAAATTTATAAAGAAGATGAATTTGTTTATAAATTTATATATAAATGTACATAACTTAAAGATAAAAGTATCATATTTTACATTTTCCTTTAACATTAACTTATCATTTCTGAACTATTCATACTAGCTGACACTGCCCGTGAATATGCTGCCATACAGAACATGAACCAAATATAGAGTAAGTTAAATTTTCCAATGATCTCGCATGCATCGAGAAAATTCTCAGTATTATCAGATTTAAGTTTAATTCTAGAGCGTGTAATGAGTCAAATAAATTGCTTCTAGTCATTCTAACTTAGTGTATTTCTTATTCTTAATTAAAAACTTCGGGATACGTGCCAGTAAGAATTAATTCTGCAATCTTCATTTGTATACGAAATTCACCGAAAATGGTGTAAAAAAATATAAAAATAAATAAAAGAAAAATAATAAAAATTAATTTTAATACTTATACAGGATGTTATTCAAAAACTTAAATTTTAAAACAACTTATCGAAAATTATTTATATTAATTCAAATGTAAAAAACGAAAATCATTTCGGTGAATTTTTCAAGCATACTAAAAATGCACAAGTGCCTATGTATATCGTCACAGTACATTAAATGTTAGTCTAGGAAATCTTTTTTTAAAGTTACTAGCTTGACAAAGTTACCAAAAAGTGCTCAATGAGGCAGCTAAGAATCTTCATACAAGAGAGAAAATCCAACTGATTTTTAGTTTATAAGTCAAATCCCTTCTAAGTTTGTGAATTGTCTTCATAAATAATTATTTGAGCGCCACGCAAAAATATAATATATACTGATAACAATTCACATTCAGAAGAGGATGATTTCAGCAGTATCATTTTATCCCCAGAGTCAAACAATCGTCTTTCTATCAAGTAATTCTAATTATTCATAATTTCATGAACTTTCAAGCTTAGGAGGCTGTGTTTTATTTTTTTCAAAATTATTTATCTTATAGCTGTAATATATAAGGATATTCGAGCGAACTTGTCCAATAGCTTCGATTAAAAATTTTTCCATGATCTACGACAAAAAATAGTCCCAAAGTCATAGGCTTAATCTTAGTTATTAATAAGCTATTATTTAAGATAATAATTTAGTTACTTAGTTTATAAATTATTTATATGGACGACAATAAACCGGCTATAATTTTTTAATGAAATGTATTCAAAGTGAAGATCACAATCGTTGACTTTGTTCACTTTGTGAAAAAAAATGTACGTGTGTTTGTATATATCTAGTCTTAGTAATAAGATAGAATAATATATGAAAATATATTATTGAGAGTGTTCTCTAGTCATAATGCTCATGGATAAAGACTCGAACAGCAAATCCTTTCAAAATATTCTTGTGTAAAATTTATTCATTAAAACCTAGCCATAAAAACTACAATTATTTTACAAACTATTTTACATAAAAAAAATCAATTTTCATTTCTGGATAGCTCAGTACAGTAACTGATCTCAATCCATGAGCAAATTACCTAGTCTGTAAAAAAAAAATACGTACTAAATGCGTGATCAATGCCATTTTCTATGCTAACTTACGTACACAATGAACGTAAAGTCTTCATTATAAACGTAAAATTATATTTAACTTGTTAAGTCTTTTGTATTTTTAATTTAAGATTAATCGCGACCTACAAGTATCATAATGATATTTTATATACTATAATAAATCGTTTTCGTAAATTTAATAATCTTATAACTTTAATTAAGCATATTCACATATATAATCACCTAATTGTATTATTAATTCTGTAATATTTATATAATTTTAATATTTATATAATGTCATGTATTTATTTATTTATTTATCTCATCTTATTTGTAAAATGATTTAAGATTCAAGACTAAATTTTTAAAACGTAAAATAATAATTCTGTAAAAATAATGAAGTCTTGCATCTTAATTCTTATATTTGACAAAAAATATATTTAATCACACTTTTTATACTGTGTGTTCATGTGTTTTCTTATTGTAACATTTATTTATTTTGTGTGATTGCGTGTGTACGTGTGTAATTGCATTTTAATAAAGAAAATTATTTAAAGAAATCGTGTAAAAAATAAAAAAAATATATAAATTATGAATTTGAACCACGTATTTTAACAATAAATACTCACACTCTTAAAATAATTCAATCCAGAAATATACAATAGAATTTTATTATATTTTGATCACGATGTAATTCAAATAAAACCAATAAATCAGTAATAGCCAGCATATTTAGTGAATTGTTTTCTAACACTCTAATCACAATTCTTTTATCCTATTCTAACTTTTCCACATTTGCATACTTATTTATCTAGTAACTTTTTTCGATATTATCAATAAAAATATAATTTAATACGCTAATATTAAAGAATATACGTTGTTTTTAAAAAACTGATCTATATATCTATTTTATGAAATATTTAAAATATAAATTAATAAAAAATTATTTGACCTATACTTTAATATTTAATGTATTAATGTCTGAATCCAAAATGATTCAAATACAATTTTTTTCTGAAAACAAAGAGATTATACAACCCAGTACAAGAGTTTATTTAAATAAATTAATCAAATGCATAAAAATATATAGTTTTAAATAAATTTCATAGTTTTAAGTTACTTGGATAATTATAATTATCTTATATATTTTTATTTTACATAATTTATGATAAATATGAGTTTAATATCATTTAAAATAAATATAAATCAAATTTATATAATTTTTTTTTTAATATTTGCGTAAAATACTTTACTTATGAAAAAATTCTGTTATAATAAAATATTTAATTTTTTTAATGTGTATCAGTTAATAAAGGTGCGTATTAACAAGATCTGAGATATTTTATAAAATTTTATACATCTCAAATAAAATTTATTCTTAAAAAAATTGTGAAATATTAAAAGTTAAGAAATACTAAAATAATTTTTATCATCTACAAAATTCTTGAAAGCAATAACATATTAAATACACTTACAGTATTATACCATAAGTACTGTATATAATTACAACTCAAATATTAACAATTTTAAGTTATAAATTTTATTATCGCAATAAAAGGTTTATAAACAAAGTATATATTTATATATATTTCAATTATCTTCTCTAAGATATATAAAAGTAATCGATAACTTTTATTTTAAATAAATAATTACTATTTTTAATAAATACTTGATTATAAAAAAATAGTAAAATTATTGATGAAAAAAATTATGTAATTTTAATCAAAATATAATTAAAGCAAAATACTATTATTTAAACATTTGATTTTTTTTATTTTATTAATTTTTTAATTTACTAACAAATTATTCTCTATTATTAGAAATAATTTTTTGAATAAATTTAATAAATTAAATATAATTATAATTATTTTTTAATCATATATTTTGAATATTGTATGTTTAATATTAATACATTTAAATATATATCATAATACAAGTAATGTATAATAATATAACTATAAATATAATAATTTTGTAAAGAAAAAATTTTCCAATAATTTTTGTATACTTTATTTTTATTACCATTATTCTCAATAGATCAATTTTTCAATCAATATTAATTATTAAACTTAATTATTTGTATAATAATAATCGCATTATTTTTATTAGATTTAATTCAAGCATTTATTATATTTAAAACTGAATGCTATTTTGTAATAGATTATATTCAATAAATAATTATTTTTATTGAATGAATACTTTCTTCTGAATATATAAAATAAAATTACTCTTATTAATTATTACGTGCTTAGTAACTTTCTTTTATGTACCTTATTTATCCTTTTTTCCCTAAATTTATTATATAGATCTAACGGAATTTATACATTTAACTATGTTTATATTGAATTATTGATATCTACATTATTTATATTTATATACATATTTGTATAAAATTTCGTGTAAGGCTTTTCCTGACGTTCATTGACGTCATAAATTGACATTCCTTAGAGACATTTAAGCCGCGAATTTTTAAATTCAAAGTAAACTAAATATAATCTTCCATGTGTAAAAATATGTGTATAATGTTTCGTATTAAAAACAATATATTTTAAAAATATTTTAATACATTTATAAGAAATATATTAATTAAGTAAAACTATATTATTATATTGAATTGCAATTTATAAAATGTGAAAATGTAAATTTCATAAGTTTAAGTCTAAAAAACGGTATTATTGCTGATTTTAATTAAATAAACTTTATATTAATATTAATGAAGAATTAAAATAAATTAACAAAACATTTTTCTAGTAACGTATATTAAATTACATTATTGTTATTTTTTATCCTGAAAGTAAATTGAAAATTATTATCACATTATATTACTTTTCGTGGAAATATTTTAAATAGATTATGTTTCAATTTTATTTAGGTAATTTATATAATTAATAAAAATTAGTAGACAATTTTTTATTTTATTTAACATTAAAGATAAGAATGAAATTTATGTTATCATAGGCAGCAAGTGATTAAAAATATTGAACAAAATTATATTTATAGTAATAATTATTTAAAATAATCAAAATTTTTTATTTCAATACTATTTGAAAGATAAAATTTAATCTCATTTAATAGCTTTTATCTGTAATTTTTTCCCCTCAAAATTAAAAAAAATATTCTTAATTAACATGAAATAATCATTAAAATAAAAAAATATGTTTTGATTTTGTAACATTGAAAAATATATATAATTACTACACCCGAGTGTTTTATGTTCTACCTTAACCTTATATTATTAATTAGCTTACTAAAATTATGCAATATTTGGTTATTTTTTATTAATATTTTGCTTATTTGATAATTATAATACGAAGAATTATTAATAAATAAGTACTTATAAGAAAATTTTCAAAAAATTTTGAAATTTTTGAATATTATATGTTGAAACATTGGAAGTATATAATAAGAATAGTTTTTAATATTTGAAACAGAATTCAACTTAAAATTTGATGATTTAAGTCAATGTACAAAATATTTAATAAATTACTCGTAATCGAAAGGCGTAAAATACAAGTCCGGTGCGCGGGCAAAATAGTAGTCATGTTCACGCGCTCTTACGTACACAAGCGGATATACTTTTCGTCTGTATATATCCGATTTTCACGAACACGTGCGTAGTCACATATCCCTGCAAAATGTGTGCGTGCCTCTCTAATGTTATTATTGACGTTGAAATTGAATGTTGTGTACGCGACCCCAAGTACATTGTGTTGCATGTCAAGATTTGCGTTATCAACTAATACGACTCAAATTAAAAGTCATCGGAAAAATTCATAAGAGTGTAACTGTACTCAAAAACTTACTAAGAATCTGAACATACTGCATACGAAATAAAAAGAGAGAGAAAGTTGCTGATCAGGAATATTATAGACTTCCTAATACGTCCTAATACGCTATATATAGATAGATATATATATACGTATAAATACAAATAAATAGGTAGATACACACATCTACACATCTATACACACATGCACACATATATGCATACATGCATGCATACATACGTACGCACATACATACATACTCTTATACAAAAATACGAATACAAGCAAGCCCGGATATTCGTGAGCATTTATTCACGTTATATAGGCGACATCGATGTCAGGCACGTATACACGAAAAGATAAGTACACACACATATTGAGAAAGAGTGAGATGAAGAATTGACAAGGCTGACCAACAGTGAGGCTCTCTCTCTTTCTCTCTTTTGCGCGAGTATCGTTGTAAAAAATTTTCTAACCCTCACATAATCGCGTCCTTTTAATTTTGTTACACGGTATCATCATCAAGTTCTATGAAACCGCATTGTTTCTTCAACATTTGATTACAATTGTTTTCTCTAACTCTACAGGAAACACAGTTGTCAAAAAACAAGGACGACATAACCCCAAATCATTGGTGAAAAGAGAGGTTGACCTGCATCTACTGTTTTTTGTGTTGTCAGTTGTTATTAGAGAGAAAGAACGTGTATTCTTATCTAGAGACTGATATTTTATAGTAATAATGTAACTGATGTAAGTTATGTTTAATAGTATATTGGAAGTTAGTTAAATAATGTTCTACAATACAGTCAGCGATCAACTTGTTTTAAGTCAAAATATTATTCAATAAAAATGATGAATTGAGTCAATTGGTTCCAAAATTTATGATAAATATTACAGAAAGTACTGCAGTTTTTTTATGTAAATGTGAGAACAAAGACTTTGCTTTACATTTAACAAAAAAAAGAAAAGTGGAAGTATAAGTATGAAAAAGTTTTCACAAAGTACTTATACAAAAGTGTATGTAAGCATTAAATATTGTAAGATCTTTATAAATTATCAATCCAGATTTATCTACAGTACAATTTTAAAGAAGTAAATGTATATTATCGATATTTTGTACTAAAAAGATGTAAAATTTTAATATTTTAGCTTTAAAAAAAATGAAATCATTTTTTACTATCTTATTAATAAAATAATCCAATATTGAGAAATTTTCGATACATTATAAATATAAAAAAAATGTGTAACTGCCTTCAACCAAGTCTGATATAATAAGAGCAAAAGTTTAAGAAGTTGAGTATGCAGTTCTTAGAAGAGACAAAAAAAGTATCACTCAATGAAGATCCTCAATTCAAAACAGCCAAGCATGGACAATAAATTAAAATTCTCTGATCGTTTCAAGGTTTTATTGAATTCTGATACTCAAAAAGGCATTGATCCATATGTATTTAACGATACAGAACAACCATTTGTTGTATCAACAGGTGGTAAAAACATTAAATTAATAGCTCCAAAAAATTCAAAAATACCTAATACTAATAGAAATAAATCCAAAGGAAAATGCTTGAAGACAAAATTAAAAAATGAACCTGCAGTAAATACTGCACTCAAAACAGAAATAAGATCTGACTTTGATAAAAACATAACCAAACATGTTTGTCAATCTGATCCATATGCATTACAACAAAAGCAGAAGTACCTTAAGAATTTACAACGATTGAAAGCAAAACGTCGAAGTCGGGATCACACTTTACAATATTACCCTCGGGCTGGTGATGAAATATCAGACAGCGAGGGCAGTGAAGATGACTTACACACTTATCAGCGCCACTGGTACTCTGGGGAGTTAGATTCAAATTTGATAAGATCCAGTCGTTTAACGCAACTACATTCTCAACTTCAACGGCAACTACAACAACTACAATGTGAAGACGATGAAATGAAAAATGCGCTGAAAGCGAAAACTCGCTGTCTGTTGGAAGCTGCTATACGAGACCCAACGACAACAGCCCGGATATTGAGCGATTCAGGTGGTAGAAAAATTACCGAAGGACCATTAATAGTAGGTGGCCTTTGCGGAGCGGATGGATGCCAGCAAACTTCACTGCCCTGCACACGGCATTGTTCACGCCATATAATGATGAATGGTGATCAGCTTCTATTCGAGCACTGCACTGCCAAATTTAGCGACAACACCCAGTGTTGCATACCGGTGTTTGATGTGGCACACGAGCTGCCTCTGTGTCCGGAACATGCGAGGAAACGGGATAACTATCATCGTAGGGCCCAAGAGTCGAAACCAAAGAAGGCGCGTAGCAAGAAGCCAACATCGCCCACCAACGCAACTACGACGGTGACGATCCCACGACCAAGCAAGTCCAAGTCGAGACCTAAGAAGCGGAAAAGGCCACCATCGATGACCAAGTTGGAAGTCAAATCTACACCTGTACCAGCAACGATTCCCCCTCTTGCTATTCCTCCTACAACTGCGACGACTCTATTACCAGAAGAAAATCACTTCACGAATCCCATTATTTCGTGCAACGAGATACACACTAAAACTCTTAACAACCTCAATGTACCATCGCAAGGTACCTCAAATACAGTGACAAACTTAAACAACTTGGCTCTGGATATTGGATCTTTGGGACTGGGAAGTGGATTAAAGGTTGAATTAGATGATCACGAGGTTTTTGCCTCACTAGATCATACAACGGAACATGATTTTGAGAATGTACTGAATAATTTGCCTGCTGATGCTTTCAATGACTTGTTTATTGGTAATTGTACAATTGTTATTATGGTTTTAAAGTTTGCAGTTGTTTTTATTATCTTGAAAAAAAAATTTTTTGCAAATATATATTTAATTTAAATTTATTATGGCAGCTTTTTATTAGACTATGTAAATAATTTACGTTTAAAAACATTTAAAGAGTAAGAAAATTTATGAATAAATTAATTAGGTTTCTATACTGGGTAGTGAAATTTTAAATATTTAATGATTTATTTTCTTAAAATATAAAATTTCTAATTGTAATTGATATGAAATAATTCAAATTGTATAAGTGATTAACTCATAATTTTTCATCCATATTAAAATATCTGATATTTTTTTTAATTTAATTAGATATTTACAATATTTCTTTGACTTAAAAATTTGGTAATATAATTGATTATAAAAGTCACTTTTTGACAATTAATTTGGTTAAAATTTTTAAATTAAAAATAAATTAAAAATATTCAAATCTATCCTTCTAATATATCATATTCATCCAACTTTATTATTAAGGTATTAACATTTATTTTTATTTCTGTCAAAACTTTAAAATTCTTTTGAATAAAAGTAATTAAGTAATTTATTTAATCTCTAATAATATTGTCTGTTACTAAAAATTAAACTTCAATAAAGAAGTTTTATTTTTTATAAGGAAATTAAATTTCTATTTTTATTGAAATATATTTGGTTTGTTTTTTATTATTAACTGTACTTAAAAAATGTAAGTAAAATACTGACTTTAATGTATGTACCATATTCAAAACTTAAATTAAATAGTAAATAATTATAATAAAAAATTTACAAGAGTTCTAACATTTTTATGGAAAACAACATGAAAAAAGAATATTTTTGAATAATTGCTAGAGATTCAGTTTGAATAAGAATAATCAAGTTTTTTATTCTGATTGCTATATTTTTAGAAGGCAGGAATGGTGAGTACGAGCCCTCGCGCGAAGAAGAAGAAGAGCTAGAACGGGCTGTTGAAGCCTTTGATAAGGACGTAAGGAATCTTGAACGTATGGGACAAACACATGGACTTTTAGAACCAGCTTTACTTGCCCAACTTATGTCGGACATGGCTTCGTAGCCCCCACTGCCTCATTAAACTGTGGATTGGAAAATAGCACGTGTTCCTTTCTTTTTAAAAAGCGTATAAAAGGACAACAATGTTGTGTCATTTATATATCAGTGATGCGCTATTTTTCTTTTCTTTTTTGAAGAAAAGAATATGTAACACATTAACGTAACATTGCGTGTCTCAATATTAATTGTCGTTGCATAGCCAAAGTGGTTTTTGAAACATTTGTTTTCTTTTTTTTTTTATTACGTATAAAGACTGTAAATGTGGTATACGAGAAAACGTAATGTTCTATACTGTCGGGCTGGTCTCTAAATTTATGGGGAAAGAGTAAATCGGCAAGCTGAAGAAAAAAAAATAAGTTTATGTGCTGGCAGATTTATCTGCTTATAATGACCTGAAAGCTTCTTTTTACTGGATAAAAGCAGAGATAAACAATATTATGTAATTGTTATAATAACAATTGTTTGAGCATTTTAGACACGCAAACTCCTTTAAATTTAAGAGCGGTAGCTTTAGATATTGTTAAACATTAATTAGTATCAGTCAGAACGGACACCGTTCGTTCCCACAATTTTTTTTTCTAGCCATTAGTTGGAAAATTGTGTGCATAAAAGTACGTTTTGTATCGTAAAAAAGTATGCATGATTTTTGAATCGCGAAGTTGTATGCATTTTAAAGAAAGAAAGAGAAAATGAAATAATGTGAGCACAGTGCAAATCACTAGCTGGTTGCCATGCGTGTACAGATCCTCGTATAAGCGTTATTTAGTATTCATACATGCTTATTCCAAACAGGGATTAGAACTTCGATGAACAAAAAAATGAAAAATTAGAGGTTATTTAACGACAAAAGCACATCAGCCGATTTTAATTTAAAAAGTGAATATCGATAAAAGAAAAATTAAGCACTTAAAAAAACAAAAGGATCTTAAAATATGATCGAGCGTTAATACTTTGAACATATATATATATATATATAGTTTTCATTTACGTACTATTTTACATTCAAATCTGTAAGGATTTGTTTACACTATGTCTCGCTCGAAGAGATTAACAAATGAAATTTATATGATATGAAATTATCTATCGACTTGTATTGTTCTATAATCGCGTGTAAAATACTGCATAATCTTAATGATTTATTGATCCTCTTGTTTTTCTATTTATATATATTCATCAAACACTTATTCAAGTGTAAAATGGTAGACCTACTAGATCGCAGTTTATCCAATAGATAATTTCCAAAGTGGAGAAATGCGAAAAAGACACGTAAAAAAGTACCTTCAATTTTTTTGTTCTAATAAAACGAATTACGATTTTTTAAAAAAAGACAATATTAAACTTCATTAGAACACCTATTTTCATATTTTTTAATTATTAGCAACGGTCTAAAATAATTTATTTTAAATTAAAAAATTAAGAAGAAAGTTAAAGGGCTCATTAAAAACATATGTAGAAAAAAATTTGTTTGTAAATGCAGAAAATAATTTTTGCCATTACAAATAAATTATAATTATAAATTGAATACGTTTCATGTAAATCATTCGAGTTTTTCATTTACTTTATTAACAATATTTTTTGATACTTTATAATATTTATTTGCAATAGCTTTATTTGTTATATGTGTAAAAATGTATTAATGCTGAAACATTTATATAACTAATCTTGGTCAGCTTAGTTTGCAAGTATATTTTTTTTATATGAAACATGTTAATATTATACCATAAAAATAATAAATACTGATCTAATTTAAAATTAATAAGCTGTGTGCAAAAAAAAACTGAGACTGACCAAGGAACTCGAATAACCTTTTAAAGTGCTCATAGAGCAAGCGAGTTGCGATAAAATAGTTAATTATGCACTATAAAAACAAATACATTAATTAGAAAAAAAATTAATAACTACTTAATAAAGAAAGAAAAAAATTCCCCATATTGGGGTATATTTAATTGTGTTAAAAAGTTCGTCTTAAATATCAGTAGATTACTGTAATTGCAAAGAAAGAAAAGAAAGTATACTAGTGTTTATTATAGATATCACTAAATACTTGCCGGTGGAAAAGCAATGATTTTATTTTTCCTCTAATTAAAAGTATACCTTGTAATGTGTAATGCCCTTGTAACATATTTATCATTACTCTTCTTATTAGACTGTACCAATTACATAATAAGCATATTTTTACATCGCTTCTTTAGCGCTTACTTTTGTATTAGTCCTTCTCGCAATAACATATAAATTATATTCATATTTTTCTATAACAAGAATTACATATATGTACACAAAGTACTTGCAATCAGTTCCATTTGTTACGTCAGTATTTTCTTTCTTTTTTTATTTATTTAAATTATTTTTTAAGATAGTAACGCATACGAAACCAACGCTTAATTGTACATTATTTATACGTTTACCATTTTTCTTTTTACTATTATTATTATTATTATTTTTCATTGTTTATCGCTCGAAGAGAGGAACAAAATATATAGACAAATCTTTATAACAGCGTGGATGCACGAAACATAGTCGCGATGAAAATAAATTTTTATAGTTTTTGGGATAAATATACAAAGAAATTAAGTTTGTTTTGACGCTTTTGTATATCACAACCCTTACATTATTTAACGAAATGTTACTATTCGTTTAATGTATTATATAGAGTTTGTCTTCATATGATTAGAAGTAGCCCGCTTTATTTCTCGTAACATCCATTTTTTTTTGCTATCATTACGATTTTTATCATCACCAGCATATCGTAGGGAGACTTTTTCCATGGAGAATAATTTAGTTAACTCAAAATCTGAGCCGAAGAGGGGCATTAAATTTTCATATTCATCATTTCCCTATTTCAATAAAATTTTATAATTATAATTTTCTATTTTCTAATTTTCTAATTAATTGCATGTTTGTTTTAATAGTGAAATATAAGAAATTTAAACGTTGAAAATTTGAAATAGATTTAAATTAAATAATGTAAAAATTTCAATTTTGAAGAATAAATTACGAGTAATCAAATGTAAATACTAATTTAATTTTACTAAAATTAAAAAAAAAGATAAAGTTCTTTTTGAAATTTTGAACGTTCATTTTCTTTTATATTAAAACTGCAATGGAAATATTATTTTTGTACCTTGCTTTTTAAGACACAAATATAATTGGTTGCTTTAAAATAAACTTTATAGAAATATTCTATAGCTAATAGCAGGCATTTAAAAAAGTTGAAATATCTATCTAATTTATAAATATTGTATTGAAATTTTTAATTAGTGTCGATATGATCTAAATATTTACTAATAGTTTTTTAAATAATGAGTTTATATAATGTATTTTATTAAATATTAAGAAAAAATGAAACATGTAAAAATGATCGAAAATAAATATAGGACATAAGAAAATGTAACAAAAAATACACGTTTATTTTAAAGTAACGAAAGATATTTATATCTGCATGACTTATGATAATTTAAATTTTTACCTCATCATTTTCATCGGGACTATCTTCAAGAACCATTTGATCATCGTCATTTGCCTGACGAATTAACATTAAATCAAAGTCCATTCTAAGCAAACCCAAAATTCCTATTTTGATTCCTATTCGAGATAAATCTTCTTCTTTTGCGAGAAGTGCATTTTCAAAATATGTAACGCGAGGATCTTGAGGTTTTGCATTTGTTAATCCTTATAACAGAAAATTATACAATTATTAAATATTTAAATTACAGTATTTTAAATCGCTTATTGTGCAGTATTTAATAAAAAGATTAATTATAATATAATTATTATATTATAAATTATTTTATAAAAATAACAAATACTACATTTCAAATCAAAAGGAAAGGAAGAAATCTCTTTCACACGTTTTTTTTATTAATATTCAATAGGAAAAATTGCCTTTTAAAAACTTGAGATTGTATACTTAAATTACTTAATTAAATATTGAGACCCTTTAAGATAATTGTGTAATAATTCTTTTTAAAATTTTTTTGAGGATTTAATTAAAAATTTTGTATGTTTACAATAAATCATATGTTTATAGCTAAATATAAACGCAAAAATGATTAATGATAAATTATTCATCAATTTAAAGTATTTTATGAAATCGTAATTATTTAAATTATTACCGATAGATAAAATACGATAGTCACAAACAGTATTTAAAATTTCATAAAGTAACGATGAAACTCTCAATATTTTTCTTTTAACGGACATTTTTGGTCCATACAGTATCCAATGTTCATCTTCTGGTACTTGCCAATCACTACCACTTTTTTGGTACTTCCTTGCTGCTATATTATATGCATCTGTTCTAAACAGCCGCTGTATCTCCAATTCTAATTTAATAATCAATGCTTTTTTTACTTAAAATTACTAATATTAATATATCTATGAATTTTTATTTTGACAAGATATTACTGTATTATATTAATTTATTTCAGGCGAAAATATGAAAATGAATTAATTTATTTAACAAGTAAGAATTATTTCAATTTATTCTTTTATATATTTACGCGAAAATATTAATTATATATGTGTATTTGAAAGAAAAATTAATTATTATGGTTAATAATTAAAAAAATATATATGTAAAAAAGTTAACTAACTTGAAAAATTTATAATACCTATAATAATAAACTTTTAATACTAAACTATTGTCATTAGCATAACTGTTACAAAGCAATACAAAATAAGTTTATATTATGATCTTAACTAAGTATACGCTCATTATCACACTGATTTTTCTTTGTTTTTTCTTATAATTAAGTAAATTAATAAATATTCTAATATGTAGATTAAATTTGAAAAATGCACGTTTGTCACAAGTGGTGTAACAAAATTTTTATTATTAAACGTTGAAAAAAGTTTCAGAATAATTTATTTTATATTCTATAGTTTTTAGAATATTTATCTTATTCGTTTTTTAATATATAATTTATATTTTGCTTTTTAATAATAATATTTTTTGAAGCTCTAGAATTATTTTCTTTCCAAACTTAATTTAAATTTTAATAATAATTAATAAATTATAAATCAAGAAAAACCATTTCATTAAAAATAATTTCTATTTTATTTGAAAATGTTTATAATGTTAATTTTAATTCGTCAGTGATTTTTTCTTTACTAAATTTATTTTAAACACAATAATTATTGTTCGAGGAAGATACCAATGTTAATGACAATACTTTACAAAGTTATTCTAAAATAAAATAAATTCCAAGTATTATTTTACAGCACTTTGAATGAATTATTTGTAAAATAATTCAACTTCTTAAATACCTACCGATCAAATTTTTTTCCTTGCGTTCCAAGGCGATCCAAGTAACCCTATGAGCAAACTGTATCAGCCCCTCGAATATCCTTAAATCTTTTTCTCCTCTTGATTGGGTAAATGATATCTCGCCAGCCCCTGTATGATGATACTTTTTCGCTTCTTTTTGACAACCCACAAGCAAATCTGCGTATTCTCTTGCTAGTAAGCACCTCAAGACTCTCATTTCCTGGGATCGAACGACCCGGGCCCCACCTGCCAATGGATTAGATATACGCTTTGTCGCAGCTTCACGTTTAAGCCCTAACTCGCTCCAGGTTGTGAGATAGTGCTGCATATAGATGATGAGCGCTCGTAGGAAACGATCAACAATTGGCAGGTGCACGAATCCTATAAACTCTGTGCTTATCGCGGAGCCGATCATGTAAATTGCAAGATCCTTTATGTCCTGCAAGAGAATGACATCCGAGTGCAAGTGCTGCTGGGATATCTTGCGTTGATAATGCTTGCCGAACTTGGTCTAAATATGAGAAACAACTTGATCTTTAAATTAGTTTTACTAAGAATTATGATTTAGAAATTAAAATTATATGGGAACAGATGATAAAAGTGTTGAAATTAAATTTTAAATACGTTTTTTAAATTATTATGTAGCTTTTTATATTTATTTAAAGTGTTTTAATTATTATACTAATTAGATGAGTTTTATCTAAATAAAAAGTTTCATCTAAATTTTAAATTTTATTCAAAGCTACTAATATATTATTAATAAAATTAAAAAACAAAACATTAAATTGGACAACAAAAAATTTAATGATTCTATAATTTTATAATTTTAAAGTTACCCGTTTGAAAGATTTTAATCGATAAAACCATTTGATTATTTTTTATTAACTAATTTTTCGTTCATTTATAAAAAAAATTTTTATTGACAAAATAAAGATAATTATAACGGTTTTTTTTTAAATTAAATCGATTTTTTACATTTTTTATTTTAATTTAGTAAAACTTATTTACACTTTTAAATTTATTTTTTGAAATATTCAAAATACAGTTTTTAGAATGTACTTTTATATGTAGTTATAATGTAATTTTATAATGTACTTATCATGTACTTTTTATAATGAACACAAAATTTTTCATCACATAGAAAATAAAAAAATAAAATATTATCTTTATCAGTTTAAGAATTTTTTAGTTTTCGATTTTCTGTATTTTTATAAAAAATGTTTGTTACATAAATTAATACGTAAATATTTTTTTTAATTGTAGTATATATTTCTATTTTATGTTTTATTTAAAATAATAAAATTTTGTATTCGACAATAAATATTTTTCGAGAAAATTAGTCTAACCTGTTCACCAAAATTTAATATGTCTTTAAAAGCAAATCTTAAACATTTATGTGGAAAATAAATTTTAGATTTCGGTATTTTTAATTTTTTTGTTTTATTTGGCATGTTTTCATCTTCAACTTTTGAAAATCTGTGAAAAAAATTACGATGGAAATAATCTCTTCATTGATTTTTAAAATTAATGTCAAATTTTGTAAACATACTTTGATAAAACAATCCCTTTGTTTATTTCGTCCCAAGCAAAATATTTATCTTCCATTTTTTTAATATAAATGACAATAATCTAATTTAAAAAATACTTTTAAAATTATGAGCACATTTTTTGATCAAGAAATATTTGACAGAAACTAATACTTTAAAACTGAAGTTAGAACTGAATTGAATTATTGATTGTACCAGGGTGTACTAGTTAGGGTATAATCAAAATAATACATACTTAAAATTCAATAACAGTTATCAAGTTATTTTTAAATATTTTATGAATTATATTTTTTTAATAAAAAAATTAATTAATTACAAATTTAATTTATTTATTATAAAATTATTTACAGTTATTAATTTATTCAATATTAATAAATTTATCTTCCCATCTAGGTCGTAGAAGTGAATCAAGAATCGATTGATCTTCTGGAAATATAGCTGGTCCTGGTTTCAGGTAGGGTGGTATTTTTTCATCATATTCATATTTTTTATTAATAATATGAAGTAGTCGACATCGAACATATTCTCTTTCAGTTTTATTTATAGTAACTGTAACGTAGAATTCTTTTCCTTCATTTTTTAAATTTGGACCACAAATAGTTTTTTCTGGCATTGTAATAGATTCATCTGTTAAATGTATACCAGCTAATCTAAAATTAACTCTTATATGCTTCTTTTCCAGTGTCCATGGATTGGTTGAACTCATATTTACAGGTAAACAACATCTCTTTAATATTTCTAACATTCCAGGAACAAAGCTTAACTTATATTTAGATCCTGTGTCTTGTTCTACTTTTTGAATCTCATACTTTTTTAAATTTTCTGGAGTTGCATAAACAGCTAATTTTGGTAAAAGTAATTTATTATAGCCTACTATTGGTTTCACCTTAATTACTTCTCCTTTGTTCCCAAATTCTTTAATATTTTCTAATAAAATTACATCCAAAAGTGGTTTCTTCTTTAAGTCAGTATTTTCAACAACTTCATAAAAAAAATCCTGTCTTGTTAATTTACGTATTTTATCTTCTTTCTTGAATAATCTTACCTTATTCTTTCTTTTTAAAATATACGTAGTCTGAAAAACCAAATGAATAAATATATTACAAAATTAATTTTTTATATTTATATATGAGTGAATAATTAAAAATATATATGTAGATTTTACTCTTGTTTGTTGAAAAAATAGGTTAGGTTTCCCATACAGTGAATTCGAAGTAACAGTTAAAGCTATTTTTGTTGATAATTCCACGAACGTTGCATATTTAATATTTATATAATTTTATTAGTATAAATAAAATATAAAAACTAAGTATATTTTATATGTAACATTATACGAAGTGTTTATATCAAATTATGAAAAAGAAGAAATGATTATATATAGTGTATTTATACATATATATACACACATAAGTAAGCGTTGGTTAGTTGGACGTAAAAGCCCGCACTAAAAATAGTTGGATTTGTCAACTTTTTTATTCTTCTAAAGTTATAAAAACTGGCTATCTTAAATAATTACATTTACTAGAAAAAATAAAAATTATTTAATACTTAAAAATATATTTATATAAAATTTTTGGTGTATATTTTATGATTAAAAAGAAATTCAATTATAAATGTATAATAAAAATATTTAGATTTATAAATTTGCGCATAAACAAAATTATCGATAGCATTTTCTTAATCAATGTGTATATAAGATAGATTTACTTGTTTTATATAGTATATAGGTACTGTGTATAATATATATATTGATTAAATGAGTGTGCGAATAAAATAAATACATATAACACTATATTTTTTCGTATTTTAATGTTTTACGAGAAAGATAATACTTAACCATTATTGATGAATATGTATATGTATATATATTATATATATATACTAAATTTAGTGTGTTAATGAGTTTTAATTAATTACTTTATAAATTATATAATAGTATAAAATTTATGATTAAGAATATTAAAAATTTTGCTTGAAAATTAATTGTTAAAATAATTTTTCAAATTTGAATCCAAACTTTATGTTAATCATGAATTTACATACACAATTATTTTAAATTGTAATTATGAATTTTATACTTTGTCCTCAATTATGTTGGGAATGTTGGGATCCATGTTTTTAGTTAACCATCATAGATTTTCGACCACGTGATACATACAACAGACATCGTGTTTTATTTAGTAGTAAAACCGTTGACAATAGAAAAATTTCAAATTTTCAAGCAAATATTCGCTTATATATTTCATTATTACATTTTATAAAAATATAAAAAAATCATGAAATATTTAATGTTAAAATTTATAAGAATCAAGTTCGAACCTTGACCTCAAAAGTGTATCGTGAAATAAAGTAACATCAGAAAACTATGCGCGCGCATATAAGTTCAGCTTAACCTCTGCGAGTGTGGCAGCATTGCTTACTTGCCTCTGAATGATATTATTTTTCAGCTGATCGGAAAATTACATCGCGTACAGGCAGACCTCGCGCGAGGAACAACATCGTCAGCGCTGTCCCTCAACTTAGTTCTCTCTCACGCAGTGGGTAGTGGGTCAGCCATTATTGTGAGCGTGTCGCTGTTGTACGAGTTGCGAAGTGATCGCTAGTAGCTACATATTCGGTCTGTGTTTGCGGACGATTGCGATGTGAAACGTTTTCTATTGTGTCGGCTCTCAACCGTTCAAAAATAAAGGGCAGACGAAGCTGAGAAAAGCATAAGACAACGGAGAGAGCAGGAAGTAACCACAGAAGCCATGCATACAATCTCAGAAATGGGCACGAGTGTGCCTGCCTTCCTTGGTAAACTTTGGAGGTTGGTCGAGGATCCAGAGACTGATGACCTTATCTGCTGGTCACCAGTGAGTAGACGACAAAACAATTTTTACGCCACAAGCTATTTTTCGCAGTTGTGCCGTGGTATCCGTAAACATAGTTAACCCGGCGTTAAGGGGGAAAACTCGAAGGTGGCATTGTCACAGCCGGCTGCTGCTGCGTGCCTTGTCTGTTTCTACGCTGCGCTTATCATATACGTACTCATCATATGTATATATATATCATTACCCCCGGAGATATTCATTTTACTTTTCTACTTTATTTTAGCTGATGGCTTAAACTTCGAACATGAAAGATTTTAGCAATTATTCTTAGATACTTTACAAATATCGGATCCATTTTAGGTTTGTGCGTAATAACGAAAACTTTTACGATGTTTGCTCATCATTATTATTTGTTGAAAACATGGTTAATGGATGCTGAACAAGGCATCATTACATCTTTTTGATAAAAAAACTCATTGAATATTATTCGAATAAATATTTTTCTAATTATATTAAGTCTTTTTTAATCATTTTAACAATTTTGCAATTCTAATCATTTTAATGTTTCCGAGTATTTTAACATTACTCGAACAGTTTACACAAGTACACGAGGCATAACACGAAATGGTTGCGCCGACGTCAGTAAACGTATGCGATACGTTTTTCAGCCTAAGTAACGTTGAGGGATTTACGTTTATACATAGTTTTTTAACGATAACTCATTGCCCATTTAACGACCATAAGATATTTAATTTAAAATGTTTATTATGGCGTTTTAGTTTTAATAGTTTCGTGAGGAAAGGATAGGTCGTCACCAACATCTTTTAGTACACCTTTGTAAAGACAATGAAATAGTTCATTTATTATTTATACAGGTTATTGACATGAGTTAAATTATTAAAATAAATATAGTTGCAAAATGACAAGATTTTTTAACAAATGTACAACTTTCATTAAAATATACTTATCAATCATGGTAATAAATATGAAAACAAATTTTAAATATAATTTTTAAAATTTTATTTAAAATTAAAAGGTAATTTAAATTTGTATTTATTATATATATTGTAAAATGTTTTCCTATTTTGACATAACATTCTTTTATGATCAATGAAATTTAATTATTAAAATGATAAGATGAATGGTAATATGTGAAAAGTAATAAAGATGAATCCAAATCATTTATGATTGTTGATCAAATTTGTTTAATTTAAACATCTTTATTCGATTATTTTAAGAAAATATATTTATATAATAAAGAATAAATTTAAATATTTTTTAAATTTTATTTGTGTTTTTATTAAATTTTTGTATAATCATAAAGACTTAAATATTTGAATAAAACTTTTAAGATCAATAATTTTGTAATCATTTATAATAAATATATAAAAAAATATACAACTATATTAAAGCAAAAGTGATTAAGTAATATATTAAAATAAATATATATTTATTTCAAGATTTTAAATAATAATATACTTTGTTAACAGAATGGAAGGAGTTTTTTTATCAGAAATCAAGCAAGATTTGCACGTGAATTATTACCACACTATTACAAACACAATAATATGGCCAGCTTTGTGCGGCAGTTGAATATGTGTAATTATTAAATAAAATATATTAGTTAATAAATTATTTTTTATAATTGTTTAATATTTTAATTTATTTTTTAGATGGTTTCCATAAAAAAGTTTCAGTAGAACTTGGAGGTCTAAAGTGTGATAGAGATGAAATGGAATTTGCGCATCAGTACTTTTGTAAAGATCATCCATATCTTTTAGATCATATAAAACGGAAGGTAGTTTAACGTTTCAATAATCTTATTACACAAAAAAAAATTACAATGTATTAAAATATTAAATTTTCAAAATTTAAAATAAAATTTTATGTTTAGTAATTTTATGGGTTTTTTCTTTAGATTGCATCTAATAAAACACAAGATCCATCACAAACACCAATTAAACCAGAATTAATGAACAGAATGTTAACTGAAGTAAGGAGTATAAGGGGACGACAAGAACATTTTGATTCACGACTTGGTGCCATGAAACGGGAAAATGAAGCTTTATGGAGAGAACTGGCTTTATTAAGACAGAAGCATCACAAACAACAACAAATAGTAAATAAGTTAATTCATTTTCTTGTATCTTTAGTACAACCAAACAGAAGCAGTGGTTTATCTATGAAGCGTAGATATCCACTAATGATTGATGATTCCAGTCGACAGCGCATAAAGCAAAGTAAAATATCTAAGGTATGTAATTAAATTTAATAACACTTAAAAATTACATATTATAAATTGTCTTGATTTTTATTTTACATTTTCTATTGTTAGCTTCATCAATCTCCAAGTGGTCCTGCAATTCATGAACTAGATTCTTCTGATCCAGATTTAGATTCGGATTATATTGTTGCTGAGTATGTATAAAGAATAATTAAATTAACTATTTTAAATCTATAAAAGAAATATAATAGATTTTCTAATACAAAATTATTGTGCTTGCATTGTAATATATTTAAGCTGATAAAGTTTGCTTTTATTATAAAATAATAATTTTTATTTAGAATGTTAGATAATGATCAAACTCCAACAATTGAAAGCCCTGAACATCATAGTGTAGCTGAAGAAAATATGGGAGAATATTATATAGATGAACCAATACAATTACAACATGATGTTAAAGTATGCCAAAATAGTGTTTCAAAAAAACGATTTAAAGGAAAAAAGAAAGGGTAAGTACAAAAAGATTAATCTCTAGTATTTTTTATAACGACTATTTACAAATGAATAGTTTAAAAGTAGTCAAATACAAATGTAATAGTTGTTAACAAACAAACTACCATTATTTCATTAAATGTAATTTCAAAATATTCAAACATTTTTCATATTACACTTTTCATAATTCAATGTATCTGAAAATTAGTATTGGGTGAAGTCATAAGTTCATAATCATCTTTTAGTGTGAATTACACAAAAGAACTTGAAGCGAATTCAATTTATAAATAAGTAAATATTTAGAATTTATTATAGTTCAGAAAACAATATTTTCAAGGTAATTTTTTTATAGTTAAAAAAAAATTAGTATATTGTTTATCTTATAATTCATTTTTATTAGTTAATTTTATTCAAAAATTTTAAATGCATATTAATGTTTGCTACAATTTGAACCTTAACAGGAGGAAAAGTAAAGTGCCCATCAAAATTTTGATTCCATCCTCGGAAAACGGAGAAGAAACAAGGTTAAGATTTTTTTGTTGTAGTTTTTTGGTGTTGGTGCCTTAAATAGTCAATTTAAAGCAATTATTGTTATTGGGTTCAAGTAAAACTTCTTCTAATTAACTTTTTTTTAAATTATGCAATTTCAACATGATTTCATAGGTCAAATATTTTTTTATTTTTTTGCCATAAAAAAATTTTTTAATTTATTATATCATAAATTAACTCACTTTTTTATAAAATATGTTATGTACTTGCATACATATATATATGCAGTCTAAAATTTCTTTAAAATCACATAAAAAATTTCATTTTGGCAACATGAATGCGATCGTTATAAAATACGCTTTTTAAGGCTCCAATGTACCATTAGATTCCTTATAAGTTCTTATTGACTAGTAATTCGCACTTTCATGTTACTTTTTATTAAACATTTATTTTGGCAATAATTTTTTATTTTCTGAATTTTTAGTTTTAAATTAACTATTAGCTAAACATTTTGAATATGAAATTTTTTCCATTATGTTTGTTAATTGTTATAAAGATAAAGTACTTTATTTATTTAAAACTAATAATTTTTCAATTTTTATAATTTGTGTATATTAGTTGCATGATTCTTTTTCTTAAAATATAGTTTTATCACATTTATAACTTGTTCATACTGACATTAGAATTGGGTAAAAAGACAGTAGTTGTTTGTTGTAAGAAAAACTCAAAATTTTCTTGATTTTACTAATGCAGTATATTTTTACTTCTATATATATTATATTATAATTAAATTGATTTTCTGCTTTTCATTAATAAATTATGAAATATTTTATTGATAGAAGTTTTCGTATTTTATGTTTTCTTTTACTACGCTCAAATATAATAAATGTACATCTTTATATATTAAAAAAATAATTTTATTCTAATTTTTTAGTTTTTTTCTCATACTTTTAAATAAACAAATAATTTCATATTTTGTAAAGATCAATCTATCTTGATCATTAAAAATTTAATTTTTTAAAAAATATGTCAAATTTATATACGATTGATTTTGTAATTTATTTAAAAAAATAAAACTGAATCAAATAGCAAACAAAGTTTAAGTTATTAATATTCCAAGTCGCAAATTTTGTTTTACACTTATTCATTAATAGAAATTTTTTAAATTTTTAATGGAGATCATAGATTTCAAAATCTAGTGTATTACCGCATTAATAAAATCTAAGAAAAATTTATTATAAACAAAGCCAAAAATTGAGACTAGCAAGAGGCTATCATCTATCTTCTAGGGAAGAAACGCTTATGTTAGAAGTACCGCTGAATAAAATTAAAGCATCCTCTGCTGTGGCCGCTTCAGCATCATCTCCAACAAAAGCAACGAACAGTAAACCGACATCGTCGAAACCAATACCGTTGGCGACTGTTCGTAGTTCCAAACTTGCTGCAATGGCTGCGAATATGAAGAAAAGTCAAGAAGTTGATCTTGATCTTGACTTAAACTCTTATGAAGAAGCTGAAGATGAAGAACCAAAAGATGACTCACTGATTAAACTTGAAAACATATTGATAGTCCCCGGAATAATTAGCGAAGATTATAACTCAGAATTAGACGAACATAATGGTAACACCATACCATCCAGCGTTAGTAGTCTTAGTGGCAACAGTACCAATAACGGCAGTCCACCACGTCCCGAGGAAGGTAGCCCTGACATACCAGACGTTGAAAACCAAGGCAATTTTGGAAATCTTGATTTCATAACCAATGACTCAGTTATCAATCAAGTAAAATCACCGACAGCTTCGAGGCAGATCGAAGCTAAGAATATGTCTCTGAGCCGCGTGAATGCCGGTAGCATATCTGAAAGTAACTACAGGTTAGGATCAATGTAAGTTCAATACAGACCATAGATGAAATTAAGCAAGTCATGCTTAAGTTCTATTTGGTCGTAAATAGTGAGATAACACTGATTTTTTTTAAACAAATTACGAACGTGGTATTATTACCTTCCAACTTTTTTTTTTTTATAATTATCGCTGTCTTTAAGCTTAATGACTAATACCGTTTGCATGAAACTTTATAACCATCATTCATCTTTTTATTTTATTCACTTCAATCACAGACGCTCATTGTTTATTGGTGGTTGATTCTTGTTTGGAAAAAGGAAAAAATTAAGTATTACTACAATCTAGAAGTTTGTACTTAAATTTTTCGTTTCAATCCAGTTCGAAATTCTATTTCATTTTTCTTAATTTTTTATTCTTAGACTACGAATCCTTTTTTATAAATATTAACTTTACTTTATTTAAGAGTATTCAATCTACTATAGGTGGTGATGAATAGGATCAATTTTTCCAATAAAACGCTGATTTCGAAACTACTATAAAAAAATACAAGTTTGTCAAATTTTTTTTAGAATTGTTACGTAACAGTATTTTCTTTAAAGAGAAATCATCAAAAAAATTCATCTAGTTTATTGCCATTTATTAGTATTTCAAAATACTATCTTTTCATATTATTTTCTAAAAATGTTAATTATTGATAAATATAAAGTAAGCATATATATATATATATATATATATATATATATATATTATGTACTGTACTAGTATCAGAATATATAATTATAACTTATAATAGTATAAGAAAATTATCAATAAATTATTAACATTTAATTTCAATTTTTTAAATTCATGTTTTGATAAAAAATACATTGTGAAGCCAGGGATCGTATAAAAACTATTTTAAAATATGCAGCTTGTTATGGTGTGTATGTATACTAAAATAGTCAATTACAGTTGATTATGAAGTTACCAATATTTTTTAAAACCGGAAATATTTTACATACTTGTATTTTTCAGTTTTTATTCACATTTCCCTGGTTTTCAATGCCGAAAACACTTTTATTATAAATTCATTCTATGACAGGTGATGTACTAAGATCATAAAGACCCCTCAAAGTTTTACTATTCTATCTTACATGCCTTATATTATGTAATTTTTTACAAGTTATTTTAGGACTTCATCTGAATTTTTTGCAATTGCGTCATACCTTACCAGGAGTCTACAAATATAGCGGTAACATCAATCCCATTCATTGTTTCGACATATATATTATATATGTAATATATTGTTACGACCAGAAAAGGATAATATTTATGAACAAACAGTAAAAAATTAAAATTCATTAAAAAATTTTTAAATGAAAAATGTGTATATGTGTGGGAACCAAATGCTGGGTCATATCGAGAATTATTTTTATTCACTATCAAGAAATATTTTGATTCTATTACTCATTACATTAAAATTACAAATTTTGTCATCTTTCATAAAAATTATTTAAGTAACTACTTCTATATTTTAATTATAGAGAATTAAAATTAATTTTTTTTTTAAATTATTTTTATTTGTAACCTTAATCTTAGAATTGGAAAAGCTGCTAAACTAACTTGTCGAAAATATCAGCTCTGCAAATCGTTTAGTTTATCATGAAAAAATATAATTAAAAATTTTCTTAAGATTTTATTTTGGTTTTTGTTACATTTATATACTAAATAATATTGTTTTTTAATTTTTGATTAAAAAATTAACAATCGAAAAAAATTTTATCTTTTCATGTAAATTTACGGATTTTTTACAATTAAATTTACTTTATATTTTAATTAGAATGTATGTTCGTATGTATGCGCGTACATGCATATATATATTTATATATCGTTAACTTACATTTTTAGTACTTTTTAAAATCTTTTATATTCATAAAAAATCCGATTAGATCAATGTCCTATGAATTACGTAATTCATATTCGTACATGAAGTAATTTGGATGTTACTGTTGAAACCATGTGGTAAATTTAAGATTTTATTTGAATCCATTATTTTACTTGAGAATCATTTTAACTTATAAATTAAAAAAGAAAAATAATATAAATTTAATAACTATAAAAATAAAATAATAAAAATGTTTGAATTTACAAGAAATTTATCAAAATAACCCGTTTAATTAATCCTTCGTTATATTGTTTGTAATCGTTGAATTTAAAGTTTGTGTTCTTTTAAGTTACGAAGTTGAATTCGTGGACGTAACAATATTATATAATATGTATATATGCTATTGAATATACAAATTTTATTTATTTGATTCTGAACGTGAACAACAGATTCAAAAAATATATGTAAGATCTTTTTAGTTTTTATATTCTCACTATAACTATAGTTAATTATTATATAAGTGTCACTCAAAGTGACCTGACATCTAACGATTTAATGGTTATCTTGTTTGTTTGTTTTATTAAATTTTAAAATAATTGTTAAATATACGTTTTAGAAATCCCAATTGTCTAGCTTTTACAGAAGGTCTCTGTTATATACGTTTATTTTTTCACATATATTTGTATTTTATTATAAATTAATAATTATAATTAATATTTAGTCGTTTTAATTAAATATTAATTTTTTTATTTTAATAATATAAATGTACTGTTTCAATTATTATTTTAAACATTATCTATATGTACATAAGTACTTATTTACATATTATTATAAATTTTGTTCAAAATGATTACCTTAGTCATATTTTTATTTTCTATGCGATTGGGGTTACTTCACGTTGGCGATTGAATTTTTTCATTAATAAGTGCTTTGATTGATTTTTATTTAGGGAGGAAGTCGACACACATCTTGACACAATGCAATCTGAACTAGACAATCTGCGTGAAATTTTGCGCGGAGAAGGTTACAGTATCGATGCTAATACTCTTCTAGGAGTGAGTAATTTTGAAAAAAATGTAATAATCTTCCCTTTGGCACAGTTGAAAGTTTTAAAACTTTTTTAGTGTTTTAATTAATTTTATGTTTTAGTCAATTATTCAATTTTATGTTTCAGTCAATTATTCAATTTTATGTTTCAGTCAATTATTCAATTTTGTTATTGCAACTTATAATTTTTTTTATTAAAAACACTTCTTAAGTATTAGAAATATTCAAACTGTAAATAACAAGTGCAATTTTTAACGGTAATATTTAAGTATAAATTTTTTCTATGAAAATATTTAATAAAATATTCTTCAAAGTATTAAATGTATGCGTTAAGAGCGATTTAATTTTTAAAAATTAACAGAAATTTTATAAAAAAAATTGACTATTGGAAATCAACAATAATGAAATTAATAAAAATAGATTATTGTATATATTATTTTAAGTAAATTTCTAAAAATGTTTTATAAAAATTTTTAATAAATTACGATAAAAAATTATGTGCAGTATAAATAATTTTACACTATTTTAAATATTTTAATAATATCAAAACAGATTAATTAGATATTAATTGATAAAAATTTGTACTACATTAGTATTAAAATTAATTTATTACAAAATCTTAATGTTTGTAAATTTTATATTGTGATTATAAAATGTCTACCTCAAAATTCTATTAAAAAATTTAAATAAATCCTTAGTTTATCAAATATGTCATTACATACATAAACAGACTATATTGTCTTATTTCATTAACGCCTGTTAAAATTTCTGAAACAATATTTCAATAATTAATTAATATTATTTTAATACTTGTTTATAAGAATATTAAAGTAATATGAGAGAATTAATAGTTTTAGTTTTACTTAGGAATTACCGTTAATTTAGCACGAAATAATAGAAACTATTTGATTATAAATTACTAAATTTGAATTTTTTGTCTTATTTAGCTATTTGGAGCCGAAGATCCAATGTCTTTTGGAATTCCGGTAAATCCAGACTTAGATCCTCACTCGAATCAAGAAAAAGAAAATGACGATGATCATCACATGAATGGTAATATTTAATATTTAAAAATTAATATTTGTAGGTTTCAGCATATTCATTAATAAATAGGGAAAATTATTAGATGAGTGGGAAGTTTTTAATGAAAATAAAACTGATTGATTTATGATAAAAGTACAAAATTGTTATATATATTGACTACATATAATTCTTTTTAAATTTATTATAATAATATTTATTAAGTATAGATATTTTAAGAAAATATATTTATACTAATCAAAATTTAATTAAAAACAAATTATAACTTTTACAAAATACTAGCAGTAATTATAAATAATAATAGCATACTTTTTTTCTCTTTATCTCTTTAGTTTATAATTAAATATATTATATTGTTTATTATTCTGTTAAAAAGTAAATTTTTTTCCCAATTGATTAATGTTAAATTAATCAATTAAAAATATCAAAATGAAATAATCTGTTCAAATTAATATAATTATTGTCACGTTTGACTGTCATGTATTTGTTACCACGCGATAATTCGAATCCGTCTCGATAACCGTGGATGACCCGTGGATCGACGGTAGTAGGGATAGGATAGTGATCTATAAAAGATCGAAGAACAAAGCCTTATGGTTCTATTTGATTTCTCCAGTTCTTGTTTCATTTTTTTCCGACATCTCCGGTTCTGTTTATTTTACACTTTTCATAATTTTTGAAGTACACAATTTTAATTTAGAACAACACACAACACTTATGCAAAAAAAGTTTCTTGTTGCATATCCTCGTTCAAATTCTCAAATAATGACAAACTAATTTTATACATAATATTATTAATATAATTGTAATATTACAATTTATACATACACAAAAGTTTAAATGAAAATTATTTTTACATATTCATTAACAAAAAACTTTGTTTTCATCTTTATATTAAAATAATGTATCAAGATAATTATTTAATTAAACATAAGTAAAAGTAAAAGAAAATAATTTGTTTTAATTTTCAAAATCTTAATATAAATTTGCGTTTATAAAAATTATACATATTACTTTATATAATTTTAATTTTGAATAATTTTATACAATTTAAAAAAACGATGAGAAAAAACTTTTTAAACGATGAGAAATCAGATAAGAAAACATTTTCCTAATTTATAAAGAATTCTCAGATAATTAATCATAAATATACAATTATGATTTAATTAAATAATTTTTAAATTAAAGTAAGTTATACTATTTTTATGAAAATTTTATCATAAAAATTCAGATTTAAATTAAATTTTTTTTTAATAAAATGAAGCATGAAAGTAAAATATAACGATTTAATAGTATTACCATTCAATATTATTAAGTAACAACTTTTTAATAATTATCACTTTTTATGTGTTAATAAATCTGATAATATTGATACAAATATATTTTTAGAAAATTAATTTTCGATTACTCTCATATGATCTTTTTGTTATTTTCGTAAAATGTTTATGCAAACTACTTTCCTAAAGCAAGATCAATAAATATATATTACCAACTAATAAAGATTAAAAATTTTAAATAATAATAAAAAATCTCTACATTCGAATCCAATACTATTAAAGTCTGAATTAAAATATTGTGATAATAAAATTTAGAAAATTAATAAATATGTTTCTGTAATATTAAATAAATATGATTTTTATTGATGAAATTATAATAGAACATAGTATCTTTTTCATAGATGTATTAAAATCTTTGAGTTTTTTTTGTATTATAAAAGATATTTTTTGTATTATTAATTCATTGTAAAATTTCACTAAGCTCATATTTTTTTGTTTTTAATTAAATATTTAATAATATAAAAACAATTTGAATTTTATATAATCATTTGAATCTTGAGATAAATATTTAATTTTTATTCCTAATATTTATTTGAATAAATATATTTAATAAATACATTAACACAATTTTGTAAAATAAGATTTAAATTCTCTTTTTAATATAAAAATAGCTTTAATAATTAATAAATTAAAAAATTTAAATAGTTACAAACAAGTTTAAAAAATTAAATTAACTTAATAATTTTAGCGGAACAATGTGGATCTAGCAGTAAAGGAGAATTAATGGCATATAACGGAACGCCCAGTTTACTCGACTTTGACGATGATATTTTCTTAGGAGCTTCGTCTTCCCCTGTACCTGTAGTCACTGATGTGAGCAACACTGGTCTCAATAGCGATCCCCTTGAACTTACCGAAAACAAGGCAAATATCTTTGATTCATTGATAGCTGCGAATAACGCTAATTCACCTCAATCGTGAATATTTAATCCCCTTAAGTAAGTTTTACATTTTATTTTTTTTTTAATATAATTTTTATTTTACTATTTTATTTTTGGTATTGCTAAAAAACCAGGTTTTGAAACTGAATTTTAACATAATAATTTATTAAAATTTAGTAATTATTTTATAATTTTTTATTTATTCAATACTTATTCAATAAATTTTACCTTCATACGATTTCTTTATGATATTTAAACCTCAGTCTGTTTAGTCAAGATATTTTAGGATTATTGTAACCAATTGTCATAAACTAGAATCTAATAATATTATACTTTAAAATAATATTATTCTTTCAAAATTTTAATTGTATTCAAAATAAATAAATCAATCATCATACTACCCCATTTTTTTACAGGACCAAAGCGTAAGCTCATGTCTCAATATCCTGGTTTTCGCTCTGTTTACTTGTATGTGGGGGTCGTTTCACGACTATGTTCACTTTTCTGCAAGTCAAAGTAATGACATAAAGACATTGTGCGCAGCATTGTTTATATAACGATAAATACATTAATAAATAAAAAATTTGTAACTACAATGAGAAAATCTCTGTAGTTGTTGTAGTATTTACAGAAAGAATATCTGAAGTATTCGAATGTTGTTTAATTGTATTGTCAAAATTATTTCACACAATGAAGAAGTTGTATTTATTCTTTGATGACTATGAATTATTTTAAGATATTGTATTTTATATACTTATATACATTTGTATATTAAGTTAGAAATCTAGTATTGTTTAGTTAACAATTAATCGTGATTTGTTTTAAAACATTTGACTTTATTTAGTCATTAATTTATGTCTATTGTAATTTATTTTCTTATGTACAAACTAAACAAAATTGCTCATACATATATCTATTTATAGATAAACATGCAATTTTTATGTTGGAAAAACAAATAATACGATCAAAATTAGAGTATTTAATAAAAAAATATTTTTTATTAAAATCCATTTAAAGAAGTCATTGGAATATCGATGAGTTTGAATGTTTGTACATAAAAAAATTATTTGTAAATTTTAAAAAACATATCTTATAAGTACTTTAACTAGTTTTAGGAAGTATTAATTTATAAAATTTGCATATATTCAACGAAATAAAGCTGACAAATCGTCTCGGTTACTAAATGTTAAACAAGTTTTTTAAGAGATACATATAAATATATAATTCCTCGAATAAATGTTCGACTTGTTATATTTATTGTTGATAATACTACGATTAAATTTTTGTGCTCTATGATTTTCAGCATCATATATTTGTTTTGTACTATTTTGCTACTGTGGAAAAATTCACATAATGGTAAAATTTTGATCTTAAATCATTTTTAAAAAATATAAATATATATTATTAATAAATGAATTTTTGTTATATTAAATAATTGTACAATATTACCCTAATCCTGAAAATACTTAACACTACTATACATAGAAGCAAGCATCCCTCGATTTTCACGTTCCAGGGATTCCAAATACTGACCAAATTTTCTTATATTTTTAAAAATTAAAAGAAAGAGTATGTATAAGATCAAAATCTGTATATTCTCATAATTAATTTAAAATTTAACACTTAAAAAATCGATGAGCTTTTTGTTTATTATTTTATTTCTTTATTTATTTAAAATAATTAGTTTACTTACTCTAATTTTTCTTTAAAAAAATTATTTAAATATAAATAATTTTATCACAATTCAAAATTTCATTTATAAAAAATGATAAAATAAAAATGTGTATGATAATATTTGTGTACTAATAATATTGTTTTCTGTTTATTTTAGTTTGGAGGAAAGAAGAAAATTTTCACTACCTAAACAAGCATACATTTTTCTAAGCTGGAATAAATAAAAATCTTAGATTTAGTTTACGAAATAATTTTAAGTATTTTAATGTGTATACATTTTTCACAAAAGAAATATCTAATTCTAAGTAGGTAGAGGTATTTTATGTAAAAATAAAAATGAAAAAAGAAGGAAAACGCAACGTTTAAAAAATAACTAAATAGACTTTCTATAACTTGAAAAAATATAATATATTTAAGAATTTTTGAAAATTTTCACAATTTTATATAATAAAATTTATAAACATGAATTTTTACTCTCCAATTTCAATATATAAAATAACTCAAATATATTGAAATCGTAAAAATGATATTATTAAACGTTATGTTTTTATTTTTTCAGTTATGTACATTTTATATAAAAGTCATCTTCATATAAACCAAGATATTAATGGTCGATTTTTATTAATATATATATATATATATATCTAAATTTTATTTTCTTATAATTTTATGTAAGCCTAAATTGTCAATCTGCTTTTTTATCATTCATTAAAATCTTGGCTTAATATTATTATAACTTTTATTTGGTTAATTTGTATATATTGAGAGATGTTATTAGTTTTAAAATATATTTATTGAAAATTAAATTTCTTTTTAAGGAATGAGTACACTGGATTTCTTGAATAAATAACGCTTTTTTTTAATAAAATGATTTCTAAAATGTAATAGAATCAAAAATTACTTAAAATTAGATGTATGAAGCATACATTAAATAAACCTATCGAGTATGCAATGTTTTTTTTTGTTATAATGAAAATCATTTCTCACATCTACTGTTTTTTTGTTACATCCATGTACTTTTTAAAATTATAAAAGAACATTATAAAATTATAATATAATATGAATAATATGTATCTGTATTAATTGTACGATTTGTATTTATATCCAATAAGGTAAAGCTGTGAATTTTATTTATTTCAATTGTTTTTTGCAAAGTAAAAATAAGTTATTTAAATGAAAAATAATCTATAATTGAAGTATTATCATAATATAATATCTACCGAGTCATAATACAAATTTTCGAGTTAAAGTTATTATATTGTAGATATGTATTTTTTACATCATTTTCACTGATTATTCGTATAAGAATATTCTTTTAATTTAAATATCTATAAATAATTAACAGTTTATATTTAATAAATGATTACAAAAGTTAACTAGATTAAATATGTTAAATATCTATAAAAAATTTCTTACACTATAATAATTTTTATTCAAATTTTTTTTATGAAAATGTATAAACTACTTGTTTCCAGTATACTCTGTCCAAACATAAAAGGAAATTTATACACGTAATATCACCCAAAATATCATTAACATCGAGTTATCTTTAGTAATTATATACACTAAATATTCCTAAAGCGATTAAAAACTGCTAGCTGCTTCTACGAAAAAATTAATGTATATGTTGTAAATATAGATTGAATGAGTTAACAATAGGAAGTTTATTATTAAGTATTTCAAAGATAATCAATCGCAGTTTACGACATACGAGAATAAAATATGCACAATGATGAAATGAATGTAAGAAATTTAGAGGACATATTAGCGATTTAAATACTACTTCAACTTCTACAAAGAAAGTAGATACTTGTAGAAAAAAAAATATAACAAATTAACAGAAATTTGTACGTAATATTATTGCTTTTATATTTCTAAATTATGGAACAAAACTTTCTAGTGTATTTAATTCTTAATTGTTATAATTTGAAGATACAATTCATTGTGTATTTTTAGTATTAAAGCTTTTAAAAATGTTGAATATCGAAATTTGTGAAGATATAATGAAATAAAAAATATCTTTATTTTCTAAAATAATGCACGATTACGTATAATTATTATATCACAACAAAATACGTTTTTAATGCATATTTAAAAAAAGAAGTAAATATTTTAATTTCAAATATTAAATACATTAGTAATTTTGATCTTCAAAATGATATAAGATTTGAAAATTTCTTAAAAAGTATTCAAATCTTATTAACTTAAAAATCATTTACTAAAAGTGTACCTAACTTGAAAAGAAAATTCAATTTTATAAATTTTTAATTGCACAGTTCTTGTAATAGCGTATTACAAATTTGAAGATTAAAAAATATAATATACTCTTTGTTTTATAGTGTGATAAGGCAGAAGAATAATCAAATGGAGTTTATTATCTTGTTATTAATAGAAATTAAAACTATAATGACTCATTAGATCCTGTTATGTTAACGATGAAATTATATTATCTATTACTTAATAACATTCAATAAGATATTATTTTTCAGCTATTCAAATCTTAATTTTGTATATCAACGAAAGTATTTTGACTTTATAAAATATTTTTAGCAGTTCAATCATTATGTATAAAAATGCAAGTATGTGTAGATATCTATCGTCCGATTTGCGAAAGTACAAAATTTAGTGAGAGAACTGTATTTATGTATTTAATCAAATGTAAAAAAAATTCTGTTTCGATAATAAATTTATTGAGCATAAGTGACGGTATATGTAATATTTTTATCTAAATATTTTAAACTATAACTATAAATTTTATTTTGTAATAAAATTTAATATTTGCATAAAAATACAAAAATGTATATATTCAGTCTTTTTTATAAAATAAAATAAGAGATTAAGACTAACAAAACAAAAATCAATATAAATATTTTCATTTTAATAATACTACATAAATTTTTTTTACATTCGACATTTTATTGTAAGCATAGTACGTAAAATTTCTGAAACAAAAAAATTAAAACATTCAGTTTTTATGTAAAAGCAAAAATCCATTTTTTTATTGTTAGGTCTACTTTTAAAAATTAAAATGTCAAATATATTACTAAATAAGTATATATAAAGTTATGACCTAGTATAGGTTTAATTTTAATATACATTATCATTGCAGAAGATACAAGATTACAAATAATTATAAAAAATTATTATTAAGATAATGTTATGCATATATATATGTAGATTTAACAAATATTTTTTTTTATCATAATCGTATTATAGCTTACGGGGTAAGAAATAAATCATTATAAAAATATTTTAGTATTTTTAATGAATAAGAATAATTTTAATCAACAATAACTTTTTATTAAACTTTGATTATATCTAACCAGAAGTTTTTTGTACAATATAAACACCTACTACAAAGTATTTTACACCGATTTGTAAAATTAAAACAAGTTTTAACAATTTAACTATACAACCTCTTCATTGATTATCAATTATTTTAATATTATGCTAAATATTCATTAATTAAATTATAAATTTACATATTTTATTCAAAAGTGATTGGTATTGATGAAATAGGAAGAATAGGATAACATGTCTCAAGTTCTAAAGCAGTTTCCAAACAATCACTGGCTGTCTCAAATTCTCCTAAAGATTCCAAAACCTTTCCTAAGTTGTACCTTACAATCAAATATAAAATAAAATAATTTTTTTTTTTAAATCTTTTGAAATTAAATAATAAATTTCAATTACCAAGTTTGATAAGACATTGGATCAATTTTTACAGCATCCCATAAAGTTTTCTCGGCCAATCGTTGACAACCAAGATAATGATATACCAAACTCTATTTAAAATTAAATCAAGACATAATTATTTATACATTTTTAATATTCCAAATTGAAATATATGTATATTTTAAAAATTTTATTTCATACTGAAATGAATTATTTATTTTAATTTAATGTATTTAATAATTATAAAAACTAATTCGTACCAAGTGTTGAAGAGTTTTTACATGTAAAGGATTTATTGCAATTGCATTTTGATAGCACTGTTTTGCTTCTTCATATTCCAACTTATATTCATGTAATAATCCTCGCTGTAATAAAAATATAATTTTTTAAATTTAACAAAGTATCTTTCTAAAATAAATAAAATTAAAATATTTTAATTACTTACTGTATACATAATAAGGTGACTCGATGGAAATATTTTTGATGCTTCCTGAATAGATAATGCTGCTTCTTTAGGATGTTCCAAAACTATGAAAACTTCAGCTAGTAACAACCACACTTGCAATTGTACAAACCAAGCTCGTTGTGGTCCAGATTTTGGAGCAAAGGAACTAACTGAAGATCCAACTTCAGATAATGCTTGTTCAACTCTTGATGCAGCAAGAGACTGTGCATGAATAGAATCTAGAACTACAAATAAATTTATTTGAATTTTTATTGATATTAACTTACAATTTCGTGTATATTTTATATAAAATTTTTATGAGTTTTATATCATTAACTTACTGGAATCTTTATCTGACATTTCCGAAGTATGCATTTGGAAGACACTTCTCGTTTCACTACGTTTTTCACTTTGTTGTTCATTTATATCAACTTTTGTTTGATCTTCATATAAGTTTTTCCATAAAAAGAGCATACGTTTAATTGTTACTATAGCTTCTTCACCACTAACACTGTGTAATTGTAAATTTGCTTTAAGATATAAAATATTGAAATTGTTTGGATATTCTTCCAATATACTATCAACTAAGAGTAGAGCTTCTGCATATTGCTTTTGCGCAGTAAGTAATAATGTCAATAATTGTAATGATGGAATGTGTTCAGCTCTTAAATTTAGAGCAATTTTTACATGAGTCATAGCATCTGACATCTGTCTGTTCATTGCATACTCATGAGCTAAATAATATTCAGCTAAATGATCGTTTGGATCACATTGTTGAGCTCTAAACAATATTTATAATATAAATAATTCATCAAATTTTATTGAAAACAATTATTTAGAAATTAAAAGATTATATAATTGTTTATAAACATACTTGCTAAAAGAATCAAAAGCCATTGAACTATGTTGCACTTTGTCTTTTTTAATAATTGTATTTGTACGGAGTATATTGTTACCAATTCCAATGTAAAGATAACATCGTGATTGCAATCCCTGTGGATTAGCTATTTCCCTTTGTAATGCTTTTTGACTCCATTCAATGCCTTCAGCAACCTAAATCAATAAAAATTTCATTCAATAAATAAAGTTTAAAAATAATATTTAAATTTTAGGGTAATTAATTAACATTCTAATTGCCTTATTTAAATGTTCATAACATAATCTTGCTGTTAAAAGACAAGGCATTACTTTCTGTGGTGCAAGTTTCATTACAACTTTTAAAACAGCATATGCATGAACATATCTTTCTAAACTGATTAAGCAGAGAGCATATTGCGTCCATACATGCACTTCTCCTCGTGAAAAATTCATTGCCCTTTCAAATGACTAAAATATTATACTGTTATTGATTATATATTGTAAAATGTACAAATTGATAACTTAATTTATACAAAAAAATTACCTCATTTAAAAGTTCCACTTGACTCCATCTAACAACAACAACAGTTAGTAAATCATAAACAGCAGTAGCATTCTCAAATGAACGAACTCTTGCTTCTTTATATTCTGGAGATTGGTTTAGAACAGCATGTCTTGCAGCCATAGCTTCACTAATTAATAACAATAAAATTATTTCTTCGTATTCGTTTTTTGGTACAAATAAATTAATTCCACCATATTTTTTTGGTTTCCAAGGGGATTCTGCTGCAGCTGTACCCTTTTGATTCCCTAAATTTAATTCTGAAATTCATTATAATATATGAAAAAATACTTTTATAAACTTATATTATAATGAAGTATATAATTCAAAATGATCAGATGCCTGGTGATTCTGGAGCATTATAATTGATTCCCTTCATGCTTCTAAACAAAATTTCTCCTAACTGTCGAGTCAATGATAACCTTAAGCTTTGAGTTGCTGTGGTTTCAAGAGCACTTAATATTCCTCTAAAATATTATGTTGAATATAATTAATAGACAAAATGATTTCCATTTAATTATTTAAATTTAATTACCTGTAATAGTCTATAGCTCCTTGAATATTTCCAGCTTGTAAATGTATCAAAGGTGCTCTTTGTATTGCCGTTTCTAAAATAGGTCCCATATGTTTTTCAGAATGAATGGAAGATTGAGGAGATGATGATCCTGTAATATAATTAATAATAATTAAAACACGATTTGAAATACAATTTCAAAATATATTATAAAAACTTTATTGTTTAAAGTAAAATAATTTTATTTTGATTAAATGATCTAAATAAACAGTAAAACTGTTAATACCAATATTATTACTGTTGATTGTTAAGGTTCCATTTTGATGATGCTGCATAATTATTTTATCTTGTTCTTGTAAATAAACTAAAGTTATATTAGCAGCAGCTTCAAAACATTTGATCATTTCAGCTATTTCATTTTTGGATCTTGAGGTAGTAGGAAGTTTTTCAAGACATAAGCCTTTTATTGCAAAAGACTCTGCTATAATGCATAAACTACGACTAGATAACTGCTTTTCAGTAAGAGACTGTAAATCTGCTTCTTTATAATGAGATAAAGATTCATTGTACATTCCCATAGCATAATGTAACTTGCCAAGTAAAAGGTGTGCATCAAGCGCAACTGGCAACTAAAATATCAGTTATTATTAAATTATTAAAGCTTGAAAGATAAATAATAAACTATTTAATGTTATATGTTAATACCTGCTCATCTTTATTGGCAGCTGATAAAAGATATTGTTTTGCTTCTAATAATCCATTTTTTGCTTGTGCTACGTTAGCATCTATAGGAGGTATTTCTTCCAAATAAATTTCTAATCTAGCTTCACCAGCTAGAAAATTTGCTAAACATACTATAAAAAAAATGTATTTATAATAAATTAATTTTTAATTTGTAAAATAATTAATGAAATGCAATATTATAACCAATTATTACAAATCAATCTCTTTTCCTCTTTATCTCTTATTCTATTTTGCTGTCTACTATCTCTTTCTATTAAATAAATTAATTAAAAATATTCTAAAATGAAACTAACCATTACTAGGACAAAATGTTTTGAGTTGCTCTGCTAAATCTAAAACTTTTTTCCAGTGACCTTCATCCCTGTTCTTGTCAATTTCAATTCGATTAGTTTGTCCTTTCTTACTCGTCATAATGAACTTTTTATGTTTGTCTTCACATCAACAATAAATTTAGAAAATAAAATTTAAAAATACGAGCCGAGGCAAAGCTCAATATACTTGAAGATGGACTTATGCTCTTGCCTCTTACAATATACTCTTAAAATCAATCATCCGTCAGATTTTAACCTCATAAAAATATGACGGAAGAAGTGTCACTTCTTTATACCAACTAATTTTCCTGGTACACGCAACACAAGAATGGGATTTCCTTCAACCACTCGAAATGTATGGGTTCTTACCTACTCTTTCATGCGCGCGGGTATAATGTAAAAATATGTAATGACTTAATTGGTCATGCGAGAGACTAATTTTTTTCTAGAAATTGTATAAAACATTTATCAAAATGGAGTTTGGTTAAAGTGTTTTCAATTATCATTTTCAACAATTAATACTTCTGCAATGCCATTTTTAGTGCATCTGTTTATATTTGATGCATGTGTGCGCGCGCGCACATGTGCATATGTGCATGCATTAAGTAAAATAAATTGTTATATTTCAAATAATTCACATAATTTTATAATAATTTATTATTAAACTTATTTATTATTTTAGTTAAAAAAATGAAATTTACTTTATGATACCCATATAGAAGTATATATTCAAAATTGAATAATATACTGTATAATTTATCTAGACAGAATTATTTCAATTTACAAATAAAAAAACTTACTGTTATGTAGATTGTTACCAAGGTTACCATTCAAAGTTAATTTCTAACTTTCACTGTAGTTTCGAAAAATAAAAATTTCGATTAATCATTTTACTGCGTGTAGCAACAAAATTAAAAGCTCTTTTAGTGATAGTTTAAAACAATGGCTGAGAAAGATGAAATTGCTTGGGTTTTTGATGCACTAGTGGGATTTTTACAAGGTTCATTCTGGTCGACATCGATATTAAATTTTATTGAAGAAAAATCTTTAAGTACATAAAATTATTAAAAATACTTAATAAAAATATTCTTAATTGTTTAAAATAAAAAATAATTAGTACTTCACTAATATTTTACTTATGATTAAATAAAATTGAAATATTTATTTAATTACAGTATTTGAACCAGAAACTTCAGATAGTAACGAATACCGTGAAATACACAAAGAATATAAAAATTTTGTTAATTTACTTCTTGATTGTCATATAGAAGATATGGAAATCACACCAGAACAATTTGAACGAGCTTGCAGTTTAATTAAAAATTCGCGAATATCAATAGAATTCCAACACGTAAATATATTGTTTATTACTCATATAACTAAAAGTCTTTTTAATACGTAATTCCTACGTACTAACATTTATTCTAGAAATTTTGTAAATAATCATTTTTTTTTATATTCGTATTTATTAAATATCTATGCAACTTAGATTATTTGATTATATTACTGTGTATTGCAAAAATAAAAGCTCTTGTAGTAATAGTTTATATTTAATTATTAAATAATTAAGCATAAACTAATGATTATTACTATTATAATATTTTTAAATTTCAAATATTTATTTTATTTAAAAACAAGATTATTGATTACAGAAAGCTTTGAAATTTTGACATTTAAAATTTTGATATCCTTAGGGTCTCTTTGAGCAGATTTGGGCAGCAAATGAGTTTGAAGTATTTAAACGAATGATGATTCAAAAAAATTTAGAACTTCAACTTCAATCATTAAAAATGATAGAACAAAAATATGGTCTTAAACCAGCTTCCTTGACTGATGGAATAAACGAAGTCTTTAGTGGTGAACTACAAATGGAGAAGCTTCTTGAAATAGAAAAAACGTATAGTAAATTTGATTTTTTTAAGAGCGTATCCAGCGCAAGTTAATTACATATTCTCTTAAATTAATTACTAACTGATTCGTTCATAATATTGCAGAAAGTTTTAAATAATAACTAACTTAAATACTCGAATACATTTTTAATATTCATATAATTTAGATGCTCTCTCAATAATAATTTACTGTACTTATTAAAACATAAGTAGATTATCGATTAAAAATAAATTGGTTATTTTATAGTATTAATTTTTCTGTGATTACAAGATTGGTTTTAAGTGAGTAATTACAGCTAAATTCATAAAACAAGATAGGATTAACTGATAATTATTTATTTACTTGATATTTACTTATGCAAATTTAATGTTTTATTTCTCTTATATACCCATATTTAAAAATTTATTTCACGTTATTCATTAATTGTAAATATATATATATATATATTTCTGATTACGTGTTGCTTATTAATATTTTGGTAAAATGAAAAGTAGAAAAATAAAATGAAGAAATCTCGTCTCTCGTTGAAGGCTTTAAAAAACTTTATAATTATTCAATTTTTTTTAATTATTATTCGATAACAGTAAAAGCAGCAACGAAAAAAGTCGAGAAGATGATGTTGATCTGGAAGTAAAAAATGATAAAAATGTGACACCACTTCAGGAGGAACAATGTTTGGCCACGTGCAATCAGAAAAACATTCAAGAAACATTGAATCAATTAACAGACGAATCACTTTGTCTCCAGGATGAAAAACAAGAAACAAAACTTAACGCTGAGAAAATACTTGCAAAGTCAAGCGATTATAACGAATCTAAGGCGAAACACAGTACAGTGATTCTTGGAAGTTCATCCATAACTAATCCTCCTCCAACAAATTTGATAAATTCCCATGATGAAATCAATGTTAAACCCGTAAGCTATAAATAGATTCAAATGAATGTTTTGTTGATATTAAAAAGATCAAAGTCTATAATTCATAATAATTTTTTTAAAATCATATAAATGTTTATATTTGACATTTTTATGTGCATAACTTATTAATTGTTTGACTTAAATTCAAAAACTATTAAATAAAAAGAAAAAATTTACTAAATTAAACATGTTTTAATTTTTATAAGTTACACTTAAATCCTTCACACAGAAAAATTGTAATTTTTTTCAATTTTAATAATAATCTTGTGTGTATATTTTTCGTATAAATAATAACGTTGTAGATGATACTTTTCTTACTAAAATTATATAATTATTATAAATTGACGATTATAATACTGAGAGCAATACAATTTTCATAAATAGGAAACGAAAGAGGACATACGCAACAGGCAACTTTACCTCAAAGCTCAACGAGATAAACTCGTAGCTTTAAAGAAAAAAGCGCGCAATCAGAAGTTCGAGGAGAATTCGGTTAGACCTAATTCAGCTTGCGCCATTGCAGAAGCGACCATCGATGGTAAGCAGCAAGATTTGATTGAGCGTCAACAAGCTATGGATGCATCAATACTCCAAGTGCGCAAAGCGCTAGCTGCGAGGCTCAAAGCGGAGGTTGTGCAGAAATCAAATTAAAATTCATGATAGAAACCACAATTTTTTCATTTATATTTTTACTCTTATTCCATAATCTAACGATTTCTTCTTTTTCTGTTTTGCTTATAATTATAGTTCTTTGTAAAACGTTCCACTTAAGAAATCTTATTGACATCGGTGTAAATATCAGAGAATGTTATGTATCTAAGTTGTTTTTTTAGCATTAAAAATCTTGAAAATAAATAATACCTGATTGTAAAACTGATACTAAATTTATGTTTGCATAAGTTGGATTTACCTCATTCTCTCTCCGTCTGATTCGTAGTATCGTCAAGTTTAAAACTGTGCTTTCTAATTTAAAGTTTTATTTAATTAAATAATTATCTCACTTCTACAACGCACATATTACGCAAGTGACATTCACTCTCACGTGTCATTTTCATAAAATTATTCTCACCTTTGCAAGCTTAACACTACAATTTAAAATTCATAGCAGAAAACAAAAAACTTTTATAAAAAAATTATTTGAATACCCCTCTTATTAGATTTAAAATGTCCAGTAGTCAATATATGGTAGGAACTTCAATATTCTGGATGCAAGTTTTGGTTAATTTAATCTAATTACCGCACGATTAATATTTTACCTTTGAAAAACCATTTTTAAGCTATAAATCTTTAAACAGAACTATCCAATTATTTATTATGTGAATTTAAATTTTTTCTCTTTTATCCAAAACACTAAATTAATACTCTAAAAACTTGCCATGAATGGTTTTCTGCTATATATCATCTTTTTTGTGCTTGACAGATACTCAATTACTCATCTAACACATTTTTTCATTTTTGTAAATAATTGCAAGTCATTTATTCGTATTACTTTTTGTGGTGCATTCATACCGCAGATTATCAAATATTAATTTTTTTTATAATAACGTTTTACCTATTTGTTATTATTTTTCATATAAAAGGAGAAAAAATGTTACGGTATTTTTGATATAAAGTAAAACGCATAATATTAATCATATATGATATTGTACATTACATGTAAGTTTTTTCCTGCGATTTTTACGTCGATACGACAGCAAAAGAAAATTTTCAGATAATAGCTTCGGTGTTTTACAATTCACGCGAAATGCTTCGGAATCTTATTTTCTACATTCTAATAAAACTTATCTCTCTCTCACTCTCACTTTTTACTTTGTCTTTCGCAACTTGTGACTCAGAATGTTAATTCAATAAAACATTCGAACAATGGTGATGAAAGATATCTATTCCTAAGGAGCTAGGAATATTATGATATTTTATTTACAATATGTAGTGTATAAAGCATAATAACACTAAAGCATCAAATTTAATAGTTCTGATATATATAAAAAAAATAATAGGTCCGAAACACTCCGCGGATTAGAATGATACACATTGAATTCAGTATATATACTCTGAGTAGCATTCATAAACTACACATTCAAGTTCAAATTATACAGCTTGAACCATTTAGTATACACTCATCATTCTTCTTTTTCCACTGGCATTCATCACATGCAGCACAACGATGTAGCCCTAATAAAAATTTTTCTTTATTTACCACAGAGGTGGGCAAAATGTTATATTTAAATATAAAATACAAATACATCATTCATATTTAAATATATATTATTATACATAGAGTTTCTTTTAATAATTTTGTTACACATTTTCTTTTTTCACGTATAAAAAACATTACAATGGTCATTTGAATATATTATATGCATTAACACCTTATTAATATTCCATTAAGATATCAATGCTATGAATAATTTGTCAAGTAAATAAGTAATGTATCAACTTAGAAACAAATTTTAAAATAACATTAACATTTTACTTATATTTATATAGTAGTAAAACTAGTTGTTATAAAAGGCCAATGAATATCTACTTCAATATCGCCTTGTCACAAACTTATCAAAGAATTTTTCATTCTTAATTTAATTAAATTTAAAAAAGTATATTAATGACGTAATAAATATTAGAAAGAAAACAAAAATTGATTGCAATGCCATCTTGATGACAAGAAAACAATTATTGCATGTAATACATTATATCAATATTGTGCAATTTTTTAAACATTTACGTCATAAGGTTTTCCAATTTATTACGAAATAAAATATTATATTAGAACTTTATTATTTGGTAATATAAAAGTATTAATCATAAGTACAACTTAAATATTATCTGTCACATGAATTGTTGAAATATGTAAATGTAGAACCCAAATAATATACTTACAACTTATAATATCAATTAATAAGAAGATATTAGTAGTAAAAGAAAACTAAAATAATGCATCTAAATATATAAAGTTGACATCGAAAACGTAGATAAATATAAATACAAAATTTTATTGGATGTTTTGAAAAGGATATTAACTTAAAATGCAATATCGAATAATGCAAAAAATATGCAATTTAATAGATATATTGATAGAATTTACAATTTAAAAAGTTAAAAACTATTAATTTTACGAATTGAATATATTGTTTAAACGAATTATCTGAAACTTTGTGTTACAGCATGTATATACACTAAACAGTTTAAAACTATATTATCCACATATCTGTCTCCGCTAATATTACAAATCATCTAACACGTTAATGCTTATCTTTTGACAGTACATACACGATTTATGTGAAAATTTGGATTTTTTTCAAATTTACGTAATTTCGCTGCGAACGCATAGGAATATGAAGTCACGTAACATTTAATAAGCTTCAATTAAAAATAAACTTTTTAATCTTAAAGCGTACTTTACTTTGGAACTAAAAGTTCTGTGAAAAGTCAAAATTTATTATAAATATTAATTTTTAAAATACAAGTTAAAATAAAAGTAATATACATGAAAGATGTTCAATTAATTCGGCCTCATTATAAACTTATCCAAAAGGTTCCAAGAATTATTACACATATAGAGGTATAAATATAATTAATTTAAAAATTACTATAAACAATATAAGTATTGAAAGGGACAAAAATAAGGCTATCGTGTGCAACGCCATACTCTTATTCAGTCAACGAATATTAAACATGTGACAAGGCTATAAACAAAAATTATACAATCTTTTCAACATTTACGCCTGAAATATTATTAAATTATAGATCTTCATAATATAATAAAATTATTTTTTTGTAATTTTATTTATAGCTGATCAAGACCATTGCATTTGAAAATACAATCACCTGTATAAAGAACGCAGAAGTGAAATTTACAAAGAGTACATGTAATATTAACGCATAAAGAGACGCCAGTATTAACATACGCAAAAATGGTAAAAATAATTCTTCTAATTAAGATTATATTAAAACTGAAAATGTAATTAAATATAAGATGTAAGAAATTGTTTGTTCACTTAAAAAATAAGACTGCAGGTGGTAAATTCTAAATGTAAAAAAATCAAATTTATGAAGTGACTTTCAAATAACTAAATATATAAGAATATTTTATTTAAAAACTGTTTAATTATTATTTATTAATTTCATAAATTGTCTAGAAGAATTCTTTAAATTTGTATGATTTATCATTTATATATACATATACATATACATATACATATACATATACATATACATATACATATATATAATTAAGTACACGCATTAAAATATACTGCCCACCTCTGCCTGCGACAATATTACAAATGATCATTACATTGATTTTCACCTTTTTCCCACACGTCGCACGAGTTAATAGAAGATTCCTTCCATCTTCAGTTCTGCACTAATCTGGAAATTTTAAAGCAGGATACCTCAATAGAACAAAATTTGTCATAAGGAAATGGAACTTAGAAAAAATATGAAAGTTATAAATTCAAATCATAAATTAAATGTTTCAATATCGATAAATATTTTACAATATTTTAAATTTAATACTCCATTAAAAGATTCATTTGTTATAAATTTTTTTATAAAATGTTAAAATTTAAAAGACTAATTCACACAAATAATTGTTAATAAGTGCGTTTAAAGTGAACAAAAATGCGAGCTTTATTAAATTATTTTAGTGCAATTATAAATCACAGTTAAATTCCTAAATCACATCTATTATTTACAAAAAATTAAGGCTTTGTTCTAAATAAATATTGCTTAAGCTTAATCATTTTTAAAAAAATAAACAAATTTACAAATTAAAAATCAAATACCAGTTGATTGAGAATTGAAAAACCGATATTTATTGCATTTAGGAGATTTTTTTACTTCGTATTTGATTTTTCATATTTATCTATATAATTTTGTTGACGTTAAAAATGCCTATTTGAGAAAACAATTAAATATGATCCAATTATTTTCTTATTTTTATTTTACAAATAATTATTGTAATTTAAATGAAAACCTATAGGAAGTTTGACATAACAACTATCCATTCTGTTGCAATTGTATTAACTAATTGTACTAACAAAAATTCATAAGGAAGTCAAGACTTCACTTGTTTATAATATAATTAATTCACGAAGATTTTTTTCGAAAGCAGACTTCGAAGATAAAATCTGTGAGATGATACATTGCATTTTATGCTACAATCCTTGTTCTCTAAAAAATTAATATTCCTAAATATGAACAAAAGCATTAATTTTTAAATCCAAACCTATCATATATTACCTAAGGAATAATTGAGATTAAAAATGTACTAGAGTAAATTAAGTTCTGACAGGTTTTTGTGAGCTTCTAGTGACAATAAAACGATTGCGTAGACGGAATTTATTATTATAAATTCATTTTATATATCAGCTATTATTATTCATATTAACTGTTGAATTTATGAATGCAGTCTTAGTATTTTATGAATCCGTCATAACTTACGCATGAACTTAAACTTATCAGTGTTTAAAGGCGACCCCGCGCGTACTTCCAGTGTTCGAAAAACACGTTGTCATCTGTATAAATTTAGAAATGGCTCGGTTTTGATGGCTGTGAGTGATTAACCAAGATTTTGGTCCTAGTGCATTCTGCATCAATCCGCTACTGCATGTCGTACATGTGCTACTGCTTGACAATGTCAATATAATCTTAAATTGATGACCCGGTAAGTTCTTTTGGAAATAAATTCAATAAAATGCGATTATCTGATTTCCCCAAAACTGACACAAATTCATTCAAAACGATGATTTTTTAACTATGAACCTTCAAATACTTGCAAATGAGCAAAATCTCTTTTCAAAGTTGGTACTCATCAGCTTGTACAACCAATCCATACTGTATTGTCCTGCTAAACACAATAAACATTAAACTAGCATGTTTTAAAAGTTTTAATTTTGACAGAACTACTTGAATTCAATAGCTTAATTATTATCCAAAGTTGTTATTTATATCTTTTGAATTGATAAAATACAATTAATTACGTACAAACAAAGCCTTAATTTTTTTTATATAATAAAATAAACTATTTCAAAACTTAGTCTATAATCTTCTTGAAAATTAATATTCTCTTAAATAGATATTTTAATTATGTGATTATGACAGTAAATTTATATCGTGAAAATTTTAATATATCGATAAAATAGCACTTTCATATACTTCTCAAAAAATTAGCGGAATCAAGTGAGATGGAGATGGATTCTTTCTATAACGAAAATTTAGATAAAATTTCAATATAATTTTGCATACATATTTTATGATCAATTAAGTATTACAAAAGATAAATTACGTTACATCATCAAAAAAATAAATAAATTTTTAATTTTGTTTAAATCTGAAATTACGCATCTGCTGTACATTATTCTTAAACCTCCAACTCCAGGGGTTTATGTGATGTATCTAAGACAAATATTAAAATAAAAATTTTAAGATAATATCTTTAGTAATTTTTCATAGGATAATATAAAAATTAAAATTATTTAAATTTTATAATTTTGAAAAGAAATTACATAATAAAGAAATAATAACGAAAAGAAATAGCTTTAAATTAAAAAATTATAAAAACTGAAAAAATCAGATTTGTTATCATGCCACTTTAAGACCCCTGCAGATGGAAGACGGAAAAGAGTATTTCCTCTACAGAAAATCATCAAAAACAAAGGAATGTTATTCAAGAGTTCACTCGTACGATCGTGTTCCATAATATTTTCTTGGTCCAATATACAAAGCTTAATAATATAATGTTATCAGAGGTCAAAAATATAGTAAATGAGATCGTGATAAAATTATCTCTTGAACTAAATTTTTGTTGAAAGAATTTCAATGTAACGCGATAATGTGTAATTACTTTCGAACATTGTCAACAATCGTAATTATAATTATAGTTGATAGCTGCACATGGATTTAAAGGTGATTTGTGTTCCAACATTGGATTAAAAATCTGATGTACATATTTTTCAGTTTCGTGATAAAAGCTTAAAAAACAAATGTATTTCAAATACATTTGTATTTAAAATAGTCATGTATTTTAAATACACTTGCATTTAAATACTGTATTTAAAATTTCTTTGCTACAATGACCATTGTAACTTGATTTTTGCTTTTTTTCTTGCTTTTATATTTAATTAATTGGCTTTAATACGTGTAACGTATTATATATCTTATTTAAATACATAAAAGTGCTTGTATTATATTTAAATACAATATTTTGCCCACCTCTGGTCACAGCACTCTTACTATTGACGGATAGTTTGCCTACTATGAGAGTCGCTGCCGCTTAGGCGTTGGACTCAGTTCTGTTTCTTCATCATCTTCATCTGAGTCACCTTCATAATCAACCAAACCCTAAAAAAAATGAATGAAATATATAAATAATAATTGACTATATCTAATTATGTACATAAATTAAAACAGTAAATAAATATATAAACACAATTAAGTGTATTATATTTAAATTTTATGTTCAAGTATACGTTGTAATATTTGCTATTTATTTTACAAATACTTAAAATCAATTCATCGTTTTAGTAATAGTTAGTATATAAAGAATTTATCAAATAATTATGTGATATACTGAACGAGTAATTTGGTTGAACTTTTAAAAATTATATAATTAATTCATTATAATTTATATATATATATATATATAAATTAAATCATGAATTAAATTGTTAAAAATTTAAATTATGACTTGAATAAAATTTAATCTTTTTTCCTAATAATGAAACCTAAAAAAGTAAATTGTTAAAAAATAGTTTTCTAATAAATAATTCTTTTAAGTAAATCATAGAAATGATTAAAATTTAGTTTTTAAACTCAATGAATAAATATGTAGAAATAGTAAAATAAATTATTGCTAAATCTTATTATAATTGTAATTGTAATATTCTAACCTCCAAATTTTCATTTAATATTGAAAATGTTTAAGCTATTAACTTTAGGATCTGGTAAATGATCTTAATAAATACGAATTAGAAAAGAGCATATATTTTTAAATAATAACAGTAATACGATATTTTCAGGAGAAAAATGGGATGTGATTATGTAATGATACTTGAATACAAAGACAAAAGTAACAATTAATTACTAGATTCATTTAAGTTTTGTTACAAAAATTTTCAAATAGCACTTGTAAGCTGAAAAAAACAGTTTAGCATACCTTCTTAAAAATATTAGATCCAGTTTTTTCAACAACATTAATGGTGGCACTAGGGTTCAATGTGTCTGCGGTAACGCCAACTACAGGTACGTCATTCGCCGAAGTCGGACTTCCGCCACTGTTGATCGTTGACTGCTGCTGCGTCGTGGCTGTCGCAACAGGCGACGTCGCTGCTACTGCATTAGCCGTGTTGTTGTTAAGGATAGTCTGCTGCTGAGGTGGCGAATGTTGCTGTTGATGTGGCGGACTGCTACTATCCTTAGGAGAGTCAACAATACCACTACCCGCTGAATTGCCAGAGCTTGGTTGCTTCTTAGCAGAGGTAGGGTGCACTAGGTCCGCCGCAGCTGCGGGTACTACGGCCTCACCCTCGTCGAAATCCTCTTCCTCGTTAAACCACATCTCCTCCTCCTCATCGAGTTGACGTTGATCCCGCCGATACCGACTGTTTCTCAATATCGATGGTACACTAATTTACGTGAGTTGAACAAAGTTTTCGACGTTTAAAATATATTACTACGCATTAATTGTATGATAAACCTTGCTTGTTATCAATAATTTTTAAGAAACGATAGAATTAATTTACAATTTACCTGTTCTTAAAAATTATTATCTAATTTCAGAATCAATACTATTTTTAAAACAAAGTGACTGTGTAGTTTGCTAATAATCATATTATACTTTTATAAATTTCTTCTATTATTTGAATAATAATAATAATATATTAAGCATATTTCTTAGGAATTTTGAATGAAAATTATATGACTAATAATATATATACACATAATTAAATAGTAGATACCAGAATAAATTTTTTTGAAAATTTTACTGTAATAGATTAAAATAATTATTGAAAATGAATACCAAGTTTTAAATTGTTTATATCCACAATACATTTTATCTTTAAAAAAATGTCTATTAACTTTACATAGTATCATAGAGCTGGATATCTTTATTTATTTGCAAGAACACAAATTTAAAATGAATTCATGAAATATATTATAAAATGGCGTTAAAGCATATATATTGTTAACATAAACAAAAAAATAATTACAACATTTACCATAAGGAAATTCAATAATAATGATGATGAAGATGATATAAAATATTTGATTCATTATTTTTTTTTCTTTCTCATGAACATGATGAATGAATATTGTAAATACATAATTGTTAAATTATACACTACCTGTCGAGAGTTCCTCTATCACGATCTTTTAGTTTATCTTGATGCTGCTCGTACCTCAATTTTAGAGCCTTAAATGTTTGTACATAGTCAATCGCATCTAACTCTTTTGAAAAATTCTCCACAACGTGCGAGCACAGAGATTTTATGTCCTCCTATTTATTAATTTTTTAATTAAAATTATATTTTAATTAAATATGAATAGAAATTTAATTTATAGTGTTTTAAATTAAATAATTATAATAACAAATTAAGTGATTAATATTGATATTGTTAAATAAAATGAAAACCTAAGTTACTACTTAGCAATAAAATTAAAGACTATTTTTTTTCTCCTAGTATTAATGACAAATAATTAAAATAATTTTTTATTTTATATAATTGTTTTAAATACCAATTTTATAAACTCGAACATCTCAAGAATGGCGGAATCTAGGAGATTGTAGCGACCGTTGTTGCGGGTGAAGGCATCGAATACAGGTGCAAAAAGATTACCCTTAATAATATATCTATTGTAAAATTCATCTTTGAGCGCAATGATTTTCCGCATGAACCTGAGAGCGCAGAGAACGAGGAACGTGTGTGTTGATTTCATTAAAACAAGTATTTTCCTCAGTAAGTCCTTATTTAAAATGCAATTTTTAATATGATACGTATGATGCTCAACACAAAAAGACAGTAACTCCAGTATTAAGCCGAGCAGCTGAACTGTCCTATAGTCCTCGCGTGCAGGTCGATCACCGATTGTGTTAGCCAGTAATGGTGCAATGAGCGTCCCGATACTATTTTTATAGAAATAATTCAGAAAGTCAGCCTTTTCCGATTTGTTTACCGAAGCCATCATATTCTCTGGATCAAGAAGCAGACGCAGGACTCCGGCCAGCTGTACGGCTCCACCTAAAGTAAGCACGCCAAAATTAAAGATTTTATATTTCATAAAAACCTACAAGAATTTTTAATGAAGAAATAAATAATAAAGAAGTATTTTATAAATGATGAAACTAAAGTTAAAATAAGATTTACTAACTTTGAAAGAATAAATAAATTGAATATTCAATACTCATTAGAAAACATTTTTGGTGATACATATCGATGAAATTAACCTTTGGTGATACACAAACGCACACACGCACGCACACACACAATTTTAAATGTATTTTTAATTTTAATCATAGTAATCTACTAATGATCTTATTTTTTAAAAGACAATTTTTTACGGAATTTATCAAAGTTTTTATTATTTATTTTAAAATATCATTTAATTATATATATATATTTTTTTGTTTAAAGAAAAATGTAAATAAATCTGTTTGATCGAAAATGTTGATATTTTTTCTACTTTTGCTTTTATAATTGTTTTATACTATTTATATAATATTTTCTTAAAATTTGATGTAAGAATATATCATTATACCGTACAATTCATTTTGTACAATGTTTTAATTTTTTTCTCAATTCATCTTACAATTTACATTTTTATTTTTTTCGATTACACTTATTTTAGAAAAAATTATAATTTTCATAAATAAATAATATAATTTTTAATTTCCGATAAATAAATAAACGAGAAATAAAAAATACAATTTCAAGGAACACCTGTAATAATTAATTACAATAAATTTTTTATTTAAAACAATTTAAACCCGAATATACAATAAAAAGATCGGATAAATAAAAATTTATATAAATATTGATTAGATTTAAATAAAAGAATATTTTTAAATTATGTGTTGGTTAACAATAAACCGTAGAATTAAAATATTTATTCTCTTATATTTATTTTAAAAATATTAAAAAATGCTACGTAAAATATAAAATTTCGGTGCAGTTCATACTTGCTTATAAAACCATTAATTATGAAAGAAAAAAATTATCATTCTAGAAACATCATTAATGATATAATAATATAAGTTCTTTCATTTAATCTTCGTTTGTTTTTATTATTTAGAATTTATTATGACTCTCAAAAATAAAAGAATAATATATTGCACAAATATTTTTGAAAATTAAAGAAAAAATTAAAAATTACCCAATTCGTGATCGCTATCGTTGACGAGCTGAGTGACGATTACGTTAACAAGCATTTGATCCTGTTCCGTGTTGTTGATCTGCTGCAACGTGTAGTCCCTGATAACGCTTGGTGAGTATTCGACAATATAATTCAGAATATCTATACTAGCGGTTTTCGTCTGTGCGTCATTGATACCAAGTGTAATCTCTAAAGCCGGTAGGATACCTAATGCCGTCAAAGTCTTGTAAAACGCCTCTTTCCCTTGAGGCTGAAGATTCTGCGAGAAATTACAGTATTCTTTTAGAAAGAGTACGAGATCGCGTCTTTTACCGTCTGGTGTATTTTCGTCTGTTAATTGACGGAATAGTTCCGTGAGAAATTTTTCATCATCTTGTATGAGAGTAACTATCTCAACTTTGTTAAAAAAGATAAAACTGCTCAGGGTGCTTAACATATTATCTTCAAACACACTAGGTGTAGGTAGTACCACGTCCTGAATGTACTGCACACGGTAAGTCTGATGAATTTTTGCAAGCAGCTCAGCATTTGTTATGGGAATGGCTTGCTTAAACTTAGCCAATTGTTGAAGATATTGTCTGTGCTTTTTTGGCTGAGGCAACGTAGGTTCATATTCCAAACAGCCAACAACGTCAAAAATCGTATCATCACTAAACATGACTTCAAAAAGAGCATTTTTATTTAAAAGAAATATATTCTTAAAAATGTCATATAAATGGTGCAGTCCCTCCATGTTCCCCAAGTCTTCACAAGTATGAAATAGGTTTAATAATTTTCTAATGTATCCTTCTGATTCTAAAGCCATTGCTAGCTTTTCTTTTCTCATAGGAGAAGAAAGGCAATTACCTATTAATTCATTTATGTCCTCTAGACGACCAAGTTCACAAGGAGGTAATTCTATGGGGGGTGCAGAATCTGACATATCATCGAATCTTTCATCTTCTGATTCTTCAACAATATCTTGCGTTATTTCTACAGAAGGGTCTTTTCCTTGTACTTGACATATTTTCTCCCATATTTCATCGCAACCTGCTTTTTCTTGAAAACTTAGAGCTAAATCATAGTTATCACTTTCTGACCAAACAATCAAAGTGTCCTAAAATATAACATACACACATTAAAAACTGCATTTTATGTAAATTTATTAAATAATTAATTAAAAAATATGAGCAGAATTACTATTGAAAGCAATTTTCATTTTAAATAAAATCTTATCGAGATCGTAAATGATTTAATAAATATTAATTAATATTTAATGATTTAAATGGTTTAATAAATAATAAATATTATTGAGCCGACCTCATATTTAATTGAAATTTACAATGATGTTAAAATTTTTTTATTATTATTTAATTAGATTATCGCGTAGTATGTACGACTAGCGTCCTAGTTTCAGAGGTTAGACTGTCAAAAACACAATAATAGGCATAAAATAAAAAATTCTTTACTTATTAAAACAATTTTATTTTAAACTTATTAAAACAATTTTTATGAATAACTAAAATAAACCGAGAATTTTTAAGAAAAGCATATATAAACCGTTGACGGTAACATATTCGACCGAGTTTTTAATCAGTGATGTATATCTGTATACATAATATATATAGTAATATGCCGTTAAAAAGTCACGAATTGACGAATTTACTACCGAATACAATAATATATAATAAGATAAAAGTACATGCCTTAAATCCACTTAATATGATAATTATTTATTTGAATTAATATATACTAACATTAAAGTACGTTATCTATGTATTGTTAAATTAATTATAAAAATTTTTATATCTATATGATACTATTATTTTTCTTTTAATTAACTTATGAACCAAAGTTATATACTTTTAAATTAAAACTTAATTTTTCATATATTTTTAAACTTATAAATATATTTTAGTTTATATTACATGATAATTGTAATGCAACAATAAATAAAATACATATTTTTTTAAAAATAAATTACTGACATTATAAAATATCACGTTAAAATTATATAAATTAATTATTTAAAAAAATGGATAACAATTCCATTAATGGATTATATTACAAAGCAATGACTAATATTTTAATTAGTATTAAAATAATAAAATATTAAGTATTAATATAATTTACTTGAAAAATTAATTGATGCTTTTTATCCATGAATTAAAATTTCAAAATTTCCTATCATATAGTTTATTTTCAAATAAAAAACTATTTATAATATTAACAGAATTTTAACTTGTAATCTGAATTTTTTTAATAATAACTGATATAGAAAGTTCTTTTACCTGTTGTTTTTGATAAGCTGTATCTGGCTGTATTTTACTCTCTAATAGTACAGTTCCATCACTTTCAGCTCTTACTAAAAGAGAGGTTCCTTTTAGCCTATCAACATACGAAGAAGATACATGCCCGGTTCCACGATCGTCCCACTGTCTGTCTGCATTTAATGCATATAACTTAACTCTTCTGCGCGTGTCTGTCATGATGTGTAGCTAATTTGGCCACATAAAATTATAAATTATCACCAGCTAGCATTCCTTGCACAACTCTTTATATCACTTAAAATAAAAGAAAGAAAACAAATATATACTTGTATAACTACTGTGTCAACGTAAAAACTATCGATCACAAGTTCATGTCTTAAATATCATAAAACCACAACCTTTTTTATCTTTCAGCATAACAGCTAGCAATTATTCTTATAAAACACATATTTGATAAATTTACTTGAATCTATCATCGATAAATATATAAAACAAAATCCTTCCCTCTCTCGTAGCCTCTGCTTACAAAGAGAACTTCTGTGTCCAATAAAATATTAATTCAAGGCTATCATCATACACCAGCAAACTTCGTATTTATATCGCGATATTTCTATCTCTCTCTCTCTATCTCGCGAGCTCTTGCAATATACAATACAATCGACTCCAAAATTGCACAGTAGCAGCAGCAGCAGCAACGTAACGGCCCTTTCTTCCTTAATCAGCTGTATATGTGTGTACGCGTGTACGCGGCCCCTCTTAATCTTAAAGCTTTCTAACTCAGAGTATATATTTGTTTACCGTTGTCGTTGCCGTCACACGAAAATGTTTACGCTCCCTGTAGTTGCATAAGCTTTCCGCACACAGAGCCTGGCAACAATAAGCCTGCTTTTTCCGTCTTCCTTCTTTTTCACTAGTGCGCGCGGGAAAACTAATAGCAGCAACAGCAGTAGCACCGTGTGTGTGCTTGAACGCGTGCAGTGTACCGTACGTAAAAAGTATACACCACACGCACGCACGCACGTATGTACCTTGTGCACGATAATTTCTTGTAACTTAGAAGAGGTTGGTTGGTCAAAGCCGGCGCCGAAGATCCTCTACGAGATCACTACCTCTAGGAACTTTCTCTCCCCTCCTTTCCACTCACGCGTTTGTAACGTGTATATAAATTGTCTTGATCCGTGTATACACGACTCCCGTGTCTCGCTCTGTCTCTCTTTCACTCTTCTCTCTGTTGCCGAGAGATATAGCCCTGAGGCAGTCGCCGCCGCCGCCGCCGCCGTCGACGACGGATAGAGATTGGAGAGAGCGAAGAGAAGCCGACGACGATGCGCCTGTGTGCGTGAATTGGTGATATAAACTATGGCATATAGTTGTAGTAAAAGCAACGGAGACCGAGAGAGAGAGAGAGAAATGCTGGCGCGCGCACGCCTAAGCCGACTGTGCGTTGTACTACTATGCGACAATGATGCCCTCAGGTTGACAAGGACGATGTGTCGTTGGTCGTGGCGAAGCTGTTCAGCATATCGCTCCCCGAAATCGTTCGTTCTGTATATCTCTATCTTCCTCTCTCTCCCTCGCTTCGAGGCAGCTGCATGAAACACTGTTTCACTTCGTCTTTTAGTGTTTGAACACGGCCGGCCCGTCTTCACCCGCGTCCGCGCGTTTTTCTGCCCTTCGCCCTCGCGGCTTACGCTAAAATTTCACGTAGACACTTTCTCACACGGGAAGCCACAACACAACACTCCGCCATGTTAGATTATCACAACATGCGCGCACGTACGTATTATGTACGCATGAGAACAACATGTGTCTATGTGCACGTGCGTATGTGTTTGTATTACAGACGGAACGACGGACGGCGCTTGTGGCATCAACGCGCCACGGGGTTCACTGGCTTCTTGTCACGGAATCGCCCGCGATTTTTAAATTCTTCTAATATTTATCTCGAAATGTTAGACGGAGGCGATTATTTCTTAAAAATAAATAATACTCGAAGAAGTGAGAACAAAAGCATTTGAAGTTGTTTGAAGAATCTTCGCGAAGAGTAAGATTGGACGAATTTGTGGTTGGCCCAATTCTCAGAAACTGCTTATTGGTGTGAATTGTCATGTTATTTGATGACGTCACTTTTAAATGACTAAATGGTTTATTTTACGTACATTGTTTTTATGTTGTTCAAGTTAAATGTTTCTTCAATAATAATATACCCAAGATTTGTTTTATTATTTATGTATTTTTTATGTTTAATTTTTTAATAGCGATTATTTCTCTTTGAACTGCAATTCTATGATTATTGATTAATTCATTATTTGATATTTCTATTATTAGCATCTAAATTGATCATATAAAAGATTATTTGAAAATATCAATATATAGGTATATTGATATAAAATAATATTTAAATAGTGACTAAACATTAAATTATACTAATTATATATTGGTAATTATTGATTATTATATGATTATAATAAAAATAAAAATTAAATTATACTAATTATATATTGGTAATTATTGATTATTATATGATTATAATAAAAATAAAAATTAAATTATACTAATTATATATTGGTAATTTTTGATTATTATATGATTATAAGAACTATATTTAAATTCGTAAAAGATGACGTGCAAATATATATTAGATTACTTGTAAATAATTAATTTATTAAATTTGTTATTTATTTACATATCTTTTTTAAGTTATACAACAAACTTATTTCTATACATATACTTACATATTTTATTAATAACACTCACTCAGGTTAAATAATAATAATAAACAACTTTAGATTTTTAGCAAAAAATTTGTAATTTTTTTGTCAATAATATTTAAAAGCAATTAACAAAACCTTTAATGCCCTATAATATATGAAAAAAGAATTATAAAAAATGTAAATAAGGCAAAAATATAATGCACTAATTTTTTTCCCTTAAAACTAGATAAGCTTTGCAGCAAACCATTCTCAAAGGATTTAAATATAAATGACTAATAACTAAATGTATAAATAGACAAATTTTTTATTACAAGAGATGAATTTTTATGAAGATCAACTATTGTACAATTTATTACATTAGCTTATTACAAAAACAAATAAAATTATATTGTGTAGTTTTTTTAATTCAATCTGTATTTAAGTTCTAATTGTTTGAAAAATTAGTTGAATTTATAAATAAATACCAAAAATGCTAAGAATACAAGTTAAACAAAATTTCGTCCATTAAAACGCATTCATATTAATATTAATGTAACGTTATTTAGAGAAAATTTTGGCCTTAACCTGAGTTTAAAGTATGAATCTTAATCTTTAAAAATTGTCTTTCAATAACGATCATTGGTCAGAGCTCACGATTTTCCATTTAAATTTGGAGAAAACGAAGCACAGGATGAGCCAAATGACTGATCCAATTCTTTTACACACAGTACACTCACACATTATATCACACATTAAGAGGCTACCAGAAACTCATCCGGTACCTTCTTTACCGACACTAGAATTTTATAATTTTGATGTATGAATAATTACAATTATATTTAAACACTTAATCGTTTTATAATTTTTACTTCGAAATATTTATGAGAATATTTTTTTATTGTTTAATGTTTCAGTAGAAACAATGATTTTAATTTTTTTCTCAGAATAATTTATAAAGCAAAACATAAAGCAATAAAAATGTCATAATATTATTCACAAATATTTATCATCCATCATAAAACGAATATTATTTGAAATAAAAATAATTATCCGTCGAATTTCTGAAGAATGTGTCAGTAAATCAGCACATCTGGTACCCACTTAATCGATGGAAGGATCTCTGGTAAATTTCTCCAATCTTCTTCGCCTTAGGACTTCTTGCTCACTTGAAGTCTCACTAGTGACTCTAGAGAACGAAGACGTTGCTTCATTAGGACTTGTGCTTGTAGATGCCGCTATACTTTCAACTGGAGGTTCACTGACAGTCTTCGAAGTAGATGTTTGTATTTTGTTTGCAAAATTTGGCTTGTGGTTTTCTGTGGTATTGGTTTGCAAATTTTCTCCAGTAGCAGTCATTGGACTTGATACTTTTGAACTTGCACTTTCATCTGTCGAACTTGTACTAGGCATTGGTGTGGGAATGCTAAAATAAAACATAATTTTTTATATTTCAATTATTTTTTTTATTTATTATTTTATATTTTGCGATATATGAAACAATGATTTTAAGGGGTACAAATACAAAAAAAAATGATAATGATATAATAAATTCATGTAATAAATTCAAAAACATTTATTTTGTACAATTTTATCTTAATAAATAATAAACGTAATAATAAAATATGTATTTTACATTTAACAAAAAATGTATAACAAAGCTTGTTTTAATATTATTGTAACAGACTGTTTATTTAAATTTTTTTTCAATTCTCAGTTTCAGTTATTTTTTATTAATTAGTATTGATTAATAAAAGAGAGCATAATTGATATTGAAATTTTAATCTAATATTTATAGATAATATTAAAACAATCTTGCATTTATTATTTTATATTGCTTTATTGTTCAAAATTTAGATAATAGTCTATATTCAATATTTATATACAAAAATAAAATACAAACTTAACTGTATAAATAAATAAAATACTATTATGAAAAAGTTTAAGTAAAATTTTTTATAGGATATGAAAATAAAATACAGAAATAATTTATAATTAACAAAAATAATTATTTAGTTTACATATTTTAATAATAAAAGTTTTAACAATTTCATTCATTAAATACGAAATCATTATGAATGTTTTTACAATAAGGTACATATAATAAATAAGTAGTTATAAAATTTCATCATTTTAAAATTTTTAAATTTACACTCGGAAACTTCCTACTATCTTAAAAAGTTATGTTATGAATGTATTAAAAATTTTTTTAAAATAAATAGACTCTTTTTAAATTGTATATTAAATTTTAGTAAAACAAATGGTTAAAAAATGTATTTTTTGACAATTTTAATATGATTTCATAAAAATAATTGAATTTACATACTTTTTATACGACGTTGAACATAGACAATTAATTAGACTTTCGTATAAAAAATTTCTACAAATTAATTTTTTTTATGAAGTAAATTTTCTTAACACATTTACAAAAGTATTATAAGTGAAAACATCATATGTACTAATTTAATACGATTTAATTATATTTTAATTAAATATTTTAATTATTTCGTAAATTTTTAAATTATATTATGATTCTTTTAGGAATTTATAAATAATTATTATAATACTAAACTGTAAAAATAAAACACTTACTTGGCGACAGTCGCGACGGTTTGATATTGTCCCATCATGGCAATCGCTGCATCCAATAGTAGTTGTACTCTTCTTAAGGTTTCTATCCTGGCTTCAACAGCTTCACGTAAATTGCCTTCCATCATTCGTAATTCCTCTTCACTAAGAGAAGTTAAGTTTGGAGGTGGTGTAGGTACAGGTGGCAGAGGGATAATTGGGTGAAAGGAGGGTGCAAAGATAGGAATACCTCCAGGACCGAGAGGTTGGAAACTAGGTGTCTGAGGAGTTGAGGTCGAGGTGCTTGGACCTGGTTGTTGATTTGTTCCAGGTACCCCTACGGATGGAGGTGGAGGCGGTGGAAAATTAGCCCAAAAAGTAGGAAGCTGGAAAGCAGCAGGTCCTGCGGCTATTTTCAAAAAATATTGTCTTATCAATTTGAAACATACTATATATAATATTAACTATTCAAAAATAAATATTATATTTTAAATAAAGTTAAAATATAGTATTAAAATAGTACTTTCATATGTAATAATTTTAATTTAATTTGTTCAGTTGGATAAAAGATAAATTTAGAAGTATTTAATTTATTTTTATTTATTTGAATGAATATGAATATTAATCAGTTAGTCTTTTAAAATTTTTTGCTTTATAAATATAAGCAATTTACTCACGTTGTGGATTTGCTCCTTGAGCAGGAACAGGCTGTGGTGCAGGTGCAGGAGGCCCTTGAGTTTGATGATTTTGTCTTGTTGTTTGAGTAACAGTAGGTCTCAAAATATTTAATCTACAAGTTGGACATGTTTGCTGACGTTGAAACCAAGATCGCAAACAAGCAGTATGGAATATATGATTACATGGTAATTTTTTGCTTGCAGCAACCATTTCCTCTCTTTAAAAATTGAAAAAGAATTTAATAACTCATTTCGTGTTAAAATAAAAAAATAAGGTTTCTAAAACCCACCTGCAAATAATACAGACATTGTCAGCAGCAGCTAATTCTTCAGGTGTTGCATTAGGATATAATGTATTCATATTTCTAATAGCTCTTCTAGACATTACAATATCATGAAATGCTTTCTTGAAGTTTCTTATTGTATAATACATAGGTCTGAAGGTAAATAGAGGTAAAGTATATATTCTAACCATAATTGCAACAAATGCAATATATAAAGTAACCTAAAATTACAATAAATAATTAATATTAAACTAAAAATTATGATTATTCAAAAGTTTAAATATATAATTTTAAAAAATAAACGATTTTAATGAATAAATGTTTGAAAATTTTGAACTTATTTCATAAAATTTCAAATTTGTAATTGTTTTATTTACCTTGAATAAACCAATAATTAATTCAGTATATAACAAAAATACAGGTTTGTTGTCCCAAGGATTATCTCTTTGTAAATCAATTGTATGGAGTATGTATTTAATATTTATATTTAAAACAACAGTCAATAGTAAAGCATACTCAAAACCAAATACAAGTTGAACTGATGCTCCTTTTACAATTGTTGAAGTGCATGCATAATTAAACATTGCTAAATTTATAGAAAATAATATCGCTAATAAACTCCCTACCCTAACATGAAATAGCCATGTTATTACTGGACTTCTTTCCATCTGCAAATGGTGTATTCTTTAAATTATCAATATATTTTTATAAACTAATTTATACAATACACATATAATTATAAAATACTTGCATAATCAATTCGATCTTCAGCCAACCAGTGAAATGATTTTAAAAATAAAAGTAATGTAAATAATGCAATAAACTTGGGACTAAAATCATCTCTAAAAACAGTAAATGCCAAGCAGGCTTCTGTCACTGCATACCAAAGTTTTTCCATCAAATGCTATAAGTAACACAATTAAACATAAATCATACATGTATGATATAAAATAAATCTAATAATGAAACTGAAACATATAAAAAATATCTTACTTCAAATTCTGCTGCTCTTAAATTTCCAAAGAAAATTTTTCTCAAAAATGTGTTTGCCATTAATACAAGTATCAAACCTTGTACATAAATAACCTAAAAATATATCAATAACAAAGAAATATTACAATTATCACTCGTTTATGTGAATATAAATAGAATAATTATCTTCTTTTAAAACAAACCAATTATTTTAATTAAAAATAAAAAATTTTGATAAATATAATTACCATTATACAACTTGTTAAAATAAATATATTAGATATTTAATGTTTACAATTGTTCCAAATATGATGTTTAATAAAATGTATTCAAATTATGGTTGAACATAAATTTATTAAATATATTTGATGTATAAACATATTGCACAAATTTAGAAGGTTAATTTTAGATAACTGTCAGTATGATAGTAATAAATTAGGGACTACATATTGAATATTTTAGATTTTCAATATCCATTTTAATTATGAAGATTTACATTTAGATCTGATTATTATTAAATCATACAAAAATTTCAATTTTTTAAAAATTTTATTTAAATGAAGTAAATAAATATTGTTTTTTTTTTTATATATTACTGAAAAAATGTGTATCTTTAAAAATATTACAAATTATAAATAAAATAAAAACAAGCATAACAAAAAACATAAAAATAGATAATTGAAAAATACTTAAGTGTATTCGCTCTCTTAAATGCAACGAAAAAAATTGTTATCTGTATAAAATTTTATTTGGAAAAAGTCATTGGGGTAATTGCTAAAGATTAAAATATTTGAAAAAGAAAGACATACAGCCATGCTGGGATTGGATTTGGTTATGTAGACGACCGATGGGTAGAATTGCTTCTTTTGATAGTAGGCATTGCCGATAACAGCGCACGTAAGTGCAACGCTAATCAGCACAATACCCACGGCCCTCATTTTCGCCCTGAGATCCACTTTTCGTGTGTGCAGCAGCTTCTGCGCTTCTCTCCGTAAAGCAATCCCGAGGCCGCCTCTCACTCCGACTCCTTCAACTCCTCAAAAATCAAGCCGTCCTCGCACTACTTCCTATCACCCCCCCGTAATCGCGTAAAAACGTAGAATTTACACTCCTTTTTTTTCTTGTACTGAACGACAATAATCTTCAATCTTCACGCACCCGTTATTCGTTTTTTTCCTTTTTAAGGTATCAACTCTAAGCTTACTCGTTTTTTGACACAAGCAGCAGGCGACGAAATAGGCGCTGCTCTCGTCGTGGCAATCTGATAAACTAACCAAGAACATACGTGTCGTCTGGCTACGAGAGCTACGTTTACGCATTTATTTCTTAGTGTGCGTAAACGTTGGTGTACTTTTGCGTTCTAAGTGTGTGCGTATAAATCTTATTTATTGTCAATTTGATAATGTATTGGCGAATTACGCAATTGCTTTTTACAAACGAATTTTCGTATAAGACAAGGTTTGGCAGTTTTTATGGTAAATTTATAAGTATTTATTTTACTGAAAAAGGTTTTATCGAGTTTGTTTGAGCGCGGTTCGACTCCGGAATTTGAATAAATTTTTTGCACAGCCGCGTTAAACTAAAGTGATACGCGATTGGTAGAGATGTGCTTTTTACACCGCTTTATTTATGTACATGCAATAAGCGTAAGCAGATTTTTCTAGATATTCGGATTGTTACTCCAAAACGCCTGAGTATACAACTTCTCTGTTAAGAATAAGATTGTTTTATACAAAATAATCGTTGAGTCGCTTTTGTTATTAATCGCATACACGCGTATGCACACACTCACGCATATCTATAATTATATTTCATTTTCATGTATTCTGATTTTATTACTTATTTAAATTATTCATTACAAACATTGAATATTCGGATTATTATTTCTATATTTTAAATATGTGAAACATTATTCATCTTCAAAAGTAAGTAACTCCAATGTTCTTTTCATACATAATAATGTATATTAAATTGACGTTATTTTTTTTAATTTACAAATTAAATTTTTTATTTTGTAGATAATTTGTTTTCAATTATTTTAATATCTTTTATCGTTTACGAGTATTACTAAACATTGTAATGTATGAATTATGACTTTTAATATATTTAGAGAATTTGACATTTTATTTTCAATCTTAGAATAGCTTCAAACTTTATTTAATACTTAAATAAATCAGGTTATTAAATTCTATATTATAAATATTAAAAGTAATAAAATATTTATTTTACATCTCAAAAATTGCGAATATGAATTCAATCACTTTATTTTATATATATAGTTTTTTTATTGTCATTCTGGTGGTATATAAAAAAAACTTTTTTATCGTATTTAAGAACATGGATTTTCTTCACAAACGAGATTTCATGGCATCACCTTATAAATCGGAAAGAGAAAAAATTATTGCGATCAAACGATGGAATGTTAGAAGGTTTTTTAAATTGTTAGGTAAGAAATTTATATATACATTGTAAATAACACTAGAAAATACTTGCTTTCTATAAATTGTTTAATTCCTTATAGATAAATTACAAGATTTTTTCAAAAACGACAAGTGTTACCGACTAGCTGATAATTATTTAATAGCTATGGTTTTTACGTATTTTTTGAGGGCATCGCTTGAGCCAGAAGAGTATACAAGACAAAATTTTTTTGCAGCATTGTAAATTTTTTTATTATATAATTATTTTAATACTTTTTTTAATAATATTTTCTTTAACTCTAGAAAAATTCAAAAATATTATTTATATTAAAATAAAAAATCTTTTAATTCAGATAAGTAAAAGGATTTTTGTTTAGTTACTGAATAGACATTTCCAATGAAAAATCTGTACTTGATAAGTATATAATTTAGCATGTTACTATTATATAATATTACACAATAAATAAAGTTATCTACTTGAAATTTAGTAAAAGCTACATAAATAAGAATACACTAAAAAAACATTAAATTTTGCATTTTAAAATGTTTTATAAATGTAAAGTAATTATAGTGAAAAAGATATTACAAAATACACTCTGCATGTGAAAAATACATAGATTTTTATTTTTTTAGAAAAAATAAACAGTTTTTATACATAGAATACAAATTTTGATATTTACATAAATATTTTATATATTAGTATAAAATTTATTTATATTAAAAATAAATTTGAATTCTATTATAATTAAGTATAATCATTTTTATCAATATCAACTAAAAAAACATTATAAAAGACTTATATTTTCAACAATTATTTAAAGAATTATTATAAATATTTTAAGAATATATTATAAATAATTTTTTGTAATTAGTGCCATAAGAAGTCCAAAATAATATTTTTAATAAAATTATAAATATATGTAATATTAATAATAAATTACATTTATGCAATAAAACTTCAATTTTTTCGAAAATATTTAAAAATATATTTTTAAATAATATTGTTATATGATAGGAATTATTAAAAATATAAATAGTAATCATTTGATATATTGTATGAAAATAAATTTCAATAATTTTATAAATGATTTAATTTCATGAATCACTTGAATTTTAATATTCATTAAAACTAAAAATATTTTTTAAATCATAATCATTACTCACATATATTATTATTACTATTAACTTTTATTTGTCAACTTATCGGTATTCTCTTTACGTAAAAATTTAGTAATATGCATTCACGTTTTTCTAATACTTAAATTTATAAATATAATTTTATCTAGAATTTGATAACTAGACCCCAAATATCACGACCAAACTTAGATTAATTTCTATTATAAACATATTCCTTAAATAATAAAAAATAAAAGATATTATAAATCTTTTGTAATCTAATGTTTTTTAATGAAAATTATAATTGTTCTGAAATTCACCATTATTATTTATTGTACCAAATTAAAAATATTAATAATCTGAAATTACAATATGTGAAATGTTTATGTACTAGAAAATAATTAACAAACATAATTAATATATTTTATTATTATATATATACTATAATTTTTATTTGTTTCTTATTTTTATAACTTCTCAATGCATAATAGTAAATTAATAATAATAATAATAATAATAATAATAATATTCATCTCAATTATGTGACGATTTTTTTACAAATTAAACAAATCTGTAAGTAATTCGGAAAAACACTTATTTAATACTATTAATTTTATTAGTCAATATCATCACACGACCATCATACTATTATAACAAATGTATGTTTTAATTAATGTACAAAACTTATTTTCTTGTTTTCACAATTAGATACTTAGCATATAACATGGAGGAGGACGAGGGAGAATTCATGCTCATAGAGGTGGAGAATTGGCTCGGGTGTGGTATTACAGAACTAAAACATCGACGTTACGAATTGTTTCGTCGCATGGAATATCGGGGTGCAGTATCACGCTCCTGCTGCGAAGTTGTCATGAGGTCCGTAAATCCAGAAAACGACATTTGGTTAAGACGTCGACATATTTACCATTCTGGCGTTGTCAATGGGAGAACGTTCTTAGATAATGAGTAAGTAGATTTGTAATTGTTATTGTTATACATTATTCAATACGAACACCATGCTTGAATTTTCATTGAGTTAATTAATAAGATCGTTTAGACTAGTATTTTAAGTTTTTCAATAATCCTTCATATTAAAGTTTCTATAAATAATGACTTTTATAGTATATTAATTTGCTTTATTATGCAATAAATTTATTTATTTATATATAAAATTAATTTTTTTCTGAATTATAAAAATCATATAATTTATTGTTCCTAGTCAATAAAATTTGAATTTTTAATAGCTATACTCTGTATACAGTAGTGTGTTTGATACTTTAAAAATAAATTCATCTTTCAATTCATGTTTTATAATTAATACAACTATAATTTTTTATACTTGTATTAATTATAAAATATTATAATTAATAATATTAATTATTATTATTTTTTTTTAGAGTGATAGATGTTTGCCCCATGTGTGAGGGAGACAGTGAAGAAGAAATAGATTACTAAATTACAATTTAAAAAAAGAGACTGATACTAAGTAAATAGACAATATAATATAAATAAGGTTTTAGTTTATTATTAAACGTATAAAAATACATAATAGTATATTCATATTTTATGTTTTATGGTATTTATAAAAAAGTAAATAATAAACTATGTTAATTAGATACTACCTGGCACTAGATTTAATATGGCAGATATAATACTTAAAATAATAATAAAAAAACTTTTAAAAATTGATGCTCACAGTCTTAAAAAAATATATATATATATATTTATATAAAAAATCACATCAAAATTAAGTGATTTTCTATAAAGTACTTCATTTCATGTCTTACAAATAATATTTATTTATATCTTCACTCATAAGCATGCATAAAATACACACACCCACACACATATACGCACACACATTTTTTTTCATAATATCAAATCATATGTCTACTCAATTGTGTTGACTTCAGCACAATTCTTGGACTTTGCCTTTTTGGTGTGATTGGCATAACTGCCTTCATTGGAGTTCGACGTGAGTGTATTGTTGATTTCCTCGCGGATAACGACTTCGCACTCCTCGGTGTCTTCACATTCAAAGGCTTTTTAATATGTGGTGTTCTGCATGATGGGCTTTCATTGGGTTTATAAGCCTTAAAGTTGTCCTGGAACTGTCTCGTAATTAATGCATCGTTACTGACTACACTTTGTATTAACTGATTATCTTTTTGCAAATTATAGATTTTAGCTTCTTCTTGACTTACACGTGGATTATTAAACCGAGTCGATTGTCGACGATTACCACTGATTGTCACTTCCATTTTTATTAATGGCGAAATATTTGGTGATCGACGATTTTTATCTTGCTTTCTACGAACGATAACTTCATTGTTGTGTCTTTTAGTACCTACGCAGATATAAATTTCATTAGTAATTTATAAAAATAGTTTTATTGCTTGCATTAAATTACAAATTAATTTTAACCATAATGTGAACTGATCTTGATTATAATTTTTACTTTATAAATTAATATATTGATTCTTTTAACTGATTCAAAATAATAATTATGTTTCCAAAATTTTTTTATAGTTTCTAAACCTATTTTAATCTACTAATTTTACAGTATTTAAAATATCAAAAATAATTGATATAATATTATAAATTAGTTTCTGAAATATTTTTTATTTATTATTTTCCTTACGCCTAGAATATATAACTAAAATATTGTTTTATTTGCTGTGCTTGATTTATTATTTGTAAATTTAAGTTAGATATTAATTTTAACTTTAACACCATAAAAAATAAATTTTTTTTATAAAATAATACTAATTTTTTATTCTTATATCTACTATTTTGACATTACAATTGTGATAATAGTAGTTAAATTTTACATTTTTAACATATTTTTATTTAGTTATTTCAAAGTTACGTAGATTTCGGCATTAATTTTTATTATTTAATTTTTTACTTTGACCAATAAGTAATTTTTATCATAGAATTTAAGTTATATGAAAATTTAATATTTCAGAAATATAAATGAATATTTAATTATATTAATCTATTAGTATTATTATTCTATGCTTCTTTAAACAAATTTTTATTTTTAATTACAGTAAGGAGCATTGAATTTACAGAAATAAAAAAAATTTTAAATCCAAAGTCATTGAACATTAACAATAATTTTTCCATATTTTATTGCTAAAGTAATCTTTTAATGTATTTATTTAATTTTCAATATTAACTTGTATGAATGAAAGCAATTTTAATACGTTTAATTTACAATTTATAATAATTAAAATTTGTAGTAATGTTCTACACGCGTTATCTTGACTTACAGCTTAATTTATAGGCAAGATGTGTACTTACCGTATGGTGTTCGAGAGCCATCTTTCATAACAGGATGCGTCATCACTTGTAGTTTCATGGATTTTCTGCGGTTAACATCGACGGTTTCTTTCATTGGATCGTCGAAGAGCTTTGCCTTCGCTAACACCATGCCTGCATTCTGTGTTCGTAATTTTGCTACCGATGCACGACCGGTTTGAGGTACGGGAGTAAGTAACTTTGCCTCCTGTTTAAAGTACACGTCAGCATCTTTCCATGAGACCGTCTTCTCCTTTCGTGGCTCCGATATCTTTTTATTAATATCCAAGTAATCGCAATTATTGAACATTAAATTTTGTTGACTGTTGGTCTTCTTAAGTTCTTTTATTTTATTGTTAAAGTATTGGGAATTATCAATAAACTCGCCACTGTGAAAGGAAGAAGCTCGACGAACCACTACTGGATTTACATTATTTTTCCCGCTGCAATTAATTTCATAAGTTAATTAGAATTATGTTACCACAAGATAATGTAAAATATAAAGATATATATTTATACAGTATTCTTTAGAAATATAACAAAATTTTTTTATTTAAATTATTAGTATATAATCAATTATTTCAATTTTCTGAATTATTAACATTGATGCCGAAAAATCGACTACAAGGTAAATTTAATATAAAATTCATGAAAATTTTGAACAAAACAAATATATTTTCAATTTTAACTAGTTATTTTAAATATATACAATTTACAACTAGAAGTAGAAATTGTTTTTATTTATTATTTATGTATATTATATATTATTACATCAACACGTTCCTGTTCTTAAAAAACCTTTTTCTAAAATATTTGAATGAATTTAAAGACTACATAAAAAATTACATAATCTTAACAATAATAAAGAATTTTTTAAATTTTAAAACCATATTTAGCAGTTTTTAATATTAATAAGTATTTAATATTTTTGTTCAACGACATATAAAATGATACAAACATAAGACATCTTAAGATACATGTTTAGTATAATTACCTCGGGGTTGGTACGGCTTTTTGAAATAAATCATCGTCAAGAAATCCAAATTCTTCGTCACTGAATGAACCGCGTGTGTGTTCAGCCGTATGACTTATGAGAGTATTAAGTTGTTCCTGCAGGTAATTAAGTCGAGCATTTGTCTCATCACTGCAAAACGGAGCGCTGTGTCGAGCTTCAGGTTTTGGTATTTGCTCTAAGTTTTTGTACGAATCACGTTTAACCAATGGTCGACCACGTTTTAAGTTGCATTGTTTAGGATAATAGTTATTTAAACGCTGGTCAGACTTCAATATCGAGCTTCGAACATCAGATCCATCAGATATGTGCCAAGAAACAGTACGATGTAACTTTCTGTTGAAAAAATAATGTTCTTTAAAATAGGTTATCACTATCGTATTATCTCATAATTTCGATAATATACAACATGAATTCTCCAATTAAATATCACCTATAAATCGTAATCATATTATTACACAACAAAGATCAGTAAAGAACTGACTTTAAAAGATTGTATCAATTATTTTAATTATATTAAAAAAATATTTTCTAATAAATAATTAGAATATAATTCATGTATTTTTTAACATTTATTAAACTTCTAAACAATGCATTAATAATATTTGGTAAGATTTTTTTAAAAGAAATTCATGTATTACACCATATTTTAAAAAATAAATTAAAAAATTAATACAATAATAAGTATAAAATTTTATAATTTTTTTCTAAATATCAATACATAAAATTCGTAATAGAACAATTAACAAGAATTTATAAAATTCACTTAGTAATTGCAATATTTAATAAATATAAATATACTTTTAAAAACTTGATGATCTTGATTTTTTACTATTTAAAAGATAAATTTTAATGCACTAAAATTTTACACATTTCATACAAGATTATTTTGAACAAGAGAAAGAAACAAATTTAATAAGAAAGAATGAATAAAAAATAAAAGCATCAATAATTTTTAAAAAAGATAAAAGAAAAATAATATTACAAATAAATTAAATTATAACGTAAATAAATAATAGTGCACAACTATACTACTTATTTTTGCGTTAATAAATATTTATAAAATCTTAATAGTAAATAATTGAAAATACAAGTATATATAACATTGTGTTTATTCGTTTTTAATCATTTCTATATTATTTCCAAATAAATTAACCTTTTTAATAAATTTGAATTATAATATAAAAAATATGAATTCACTTTACCTTACTGGTTTTTCTTGTGACCGTCTTCTCAAACTTCCAATTTTCCTTGCACTTGGCGATCTTATAATTTTGTTTTCCGCGGATTTTCTAATCTTCAGTTCTCTACTAAGTCTTTTGGCCAATTGATCTGTACTTGCAATATTCTCAATACTAGCTTCTTCTAAGGTTTTCTCATATTCACTTTGTACTATGCTTATTGGATTTACAATTAACGTATTTTTAGATTCGCTAGTTATACTTTTAAATTCTTGAGATATACGAGATTCTATCGCTGATACTCTACTTTTAATTTCTTCATATTCACTTTTTGGTATTTGAACATATTCTTCCGAATTAACAACCATTGTTTTGGGAGAGTCTGATATATTAGACGACGAAGATCTCCTTAAAGAATAAGAGTGAGTAGATTTTCTTGTTGAACTCATACGTTTGCACTTGACTGTATTTTCATAGTTCGCTTTTTTCTGTGATAACTGATCGCCACAATCATCCGACAAATTAATGTTAGCTTCCAAAAATACTTCATCCATGATTTCATCATTATCTGCGTTTCGTTTTTTTATTTGGGGCGAAGAGAACGGTGATTCAATACTATGACTTCGACGTCTTTTTTTCGGATCAAATGAATTACTTGTTGAGCTCCAACGTCTTTCGATACAAGGGCTAAAAGATGCTTTACGTTTTTCAATATTTTGTTCATTGACCTTTTGTTTAGGTCTTGGTACAAAGCGATCTAAACTAAGTCTTAATTTTTTTGTTTTTTCAATTTTGTCACAAACTTTCCTGAAATAATATATTTTTACGTATATTTTATCATGAATAATATAATAGTATTTTGAATTAATTTTTAAAATAATATAAATAATTTACATCTCTGAATAATTTTTTTGTGATCGATATTTTTGTATTCCAATTTTCTGGTTTGGGCTTTTTTCTTTCAAAGGACTGTAGAAATGGATGAAAAAAATTATTTAATTATACAACATTTTTAGATTAATAGTGAACAACATAGTTAAAACATAAAACCATGCAAAACATACTTTGGATTATTAGAAACTGGGGAAGAAAATAGATATGAGTGACTGAAATAAGTACAGGCAGGCATAACTTCAAATAAATTTCGTCTGTAATAGAAGTAAAAAATTCTTTCAAAGAAATAATAGTCTAATGTTTATAAAATATTAATTACAATTTGAAAAGAATTTATGCAAAATTATTGAATTAAAATGAAACATACAGTCAAATCTGAGACATCATTTAATTTTAAATTTATTTTGAGTTTTTTAATAAAATATAATAAAAAAATTGAATTAAGAAAAAAAATTGAAATAAAAAACCTTGATCCCTATTTCATTAATGTAAAATTTCAAAAATCATGCAGAATAGTTATAGACAACATATAAAATACGTACTGTCTCTTAACATTTAATGAGTCTGTGCTTTCAGCAACTTTTCGTTTTTTCCCTGTTTTAGAAGATGGTGTATATAAATGATAAGCTGAATCAATAGTAAGATGGTTTTCTGATACATCCATCTCATTAGGAGAATTATTCTTTCCAACTATTTTTTTTAAACCACTGAGCATTCCTACATTCATATATCATACATAAATTAGTAATAATTAAAACTAAATATTTTTGTTATATCTACTAAATAATCCACTTACTTGTAAGACTTCCACTACGATGTTTTTTCTTTTTACTTTTGAATGAAGATGAAGGATCTGATCCATCAAGTTCAGTATCAACGCTTCCAATAGTATCCATTGAAATAGTTTCTGAAATGTCATTGGGCAAAACACCAATTTTCTCAGCATTTTCAATTAAAATCTTTAAGAAATAAATGCAATATTATTAAATATTTTCATAATTTTTCAAACTTGAAGTTTTTTATAAAAAGATATAAAATATTATATAAAATATTTTTTTTTAAATTACCTGAACAATTTTTAAATGAGCATCTAATCTTGACTGAACTGCAACCATGGTAGTTTCTTGTAGAGGCATAATATTTGGTCCAACAACTCTAGCTAAATTTTCAATTCCCATTTTATTTTGCTTTTCGCAAGATGCAACTCTCTTTAAAAACTCCATAAGATATGCTAGTGTATTTAAGTGATGAGGAGGTAAAAGAATACAAGCTAATAATAAAGCATTTATCCTATTTATCTTAAGCATATTACATCTTATGAATAAATCATGATAAATGAATGGTATTAAAGGCTCTGGTAAATTTCTGAAGAATGTTTTTAAACAATTAGCTACATCTATTGCATTATTTTTTTCTCCTAAATTTCCACCACTGTCAAGCCTTGATATTATTTCCTTTTGTCTGAGCTGAGAACCAGCTTTTCTAAATAATCCCTCTTGATTTACATTTTGTATTAAAAATGTTGTAGCTTGACTTACAAATACTGGAACATGAATAATTGCTCCTGATGATAAATTAACTACATCTAGTGGTAAATAAGAAAGTGGAGTTTTGAATACTTTTCTTAAAGCACTTCTATTTCTTTCGGGTTTATCTGTTTTTATGACGTTTTTCTTAATCCGATATTTAACCCCTAAATTTCGCAAATTTCCTGCGACTATTTGATAAACTTTTTCTTTGTGCAAAACGTCGTAAATCAACATTTTACATTTATTTTTTATAATATTTCACTATAAAATACGTTTGATAAACTTTTTATTCATCGGTTGAGAAAACATTGTTTATGAATCAAACATTGTACTAAATTATCGCCACAACACTTATTTTCGAAAAATAATATTAAAAAATTTAGAATTATTTAATTAGAACTTCTTTCGGTATTTACTACTTTTCATTTATTATGAGCAATTTAAAATATGTTTAAAACAGTATTAAAATAAAACTATGTTTCTCTAAAATAATATTCAAACCGAAATACATAAAGGAGCTTATGTTTTTAAATTCGCCATTAAACGCTAAGAATAATGCAGTAACCGCCAAAATTTTTAGGTTTCGTTCTCATGACAAATACTTTGTATAATATTTTGTTAATAATCTAACTATAATATAATGCATTATAAAAATTAAGAAATCTAAACCTATAAATCTTTTAAAGTTATCAATTATTACAATAATTCTATTTAATTTCCATAAAAAAATTAAAACATGTAAAATTCGTTATCATGAAAGTACACCATAAGAAAGAAGACTATTTACCTGTCAAAACTGCTTCTGCTAGTAAGGTTATTACTTTAGTACGTGCAGTATCATAAAAAGGATATATATATATATATATTAAAAACTAGTATGCGAAAATAAAAGCGTGATTAGAATGAAGTTCAAAAATCTAGAATATAGTTTTAATGTAAAGAAACATTTTGCACAAGCTTGATAAAAATTCATTTTAAATGATTAAAAATTGAACTTTAAAACTGTCATTATGTCTTAATGCAAATAAATTCAACGCATTACTAAAATTATACTAATAAAATATACTTGATAAAAGTATAAAACATCTATTATTTAATGTATGCAATTGTAATGAAAATACTGTACTGTTATATATATACCATAATTGCATGAATAATCGATACAGGCGCAAAATAATTCATACAACTGATGCCATATTGGTTTTCTTCGATTCATGTATTTTAATTTCCACTTCTGCAACTTGGCCAGATTTTCTTCATCATGGCAGTGTCTACAGGCGACATGGAGTGTAAATTTAATTGGTAGTTAATTTTTAAACAATGAATTTATTTAAATCCATATGTATAATGAAGCAAATACACTTAGTATTGAAAATGAAATTTTCGAATTCAACACTATAATTATATAAAAATGTAAACTAAGGAGCTTTTATATGAAATGGCGCCACCGAAAGAGAAGTGGATTCGACGATTCATTATATCAGAAACAAATCGTCATAAAAAAGATTTTACTATTTATAAAGTTACCTCATTGGTACGTATAATTACTAAATTTATTTAATGAAATAATACTCAATTTTAATTAATAAGTTTTTAAATTTAAATTTAAAAACTATCTGTATATTTCATAGTTGTAGATAATGATAAACAATTTTCATATTATTTTTAATGTTTCAGATGTTTTTAAAGACATCACCAGATATTGTTTCTAAAGTCTCTATATGGAAACGTTACAGTGATTTTAAAAAACTTCATGGTACAATGCAGTCATTACATTCAACATTACAAATAAAAGAACCTTTTCCACTTTTTCCTAAACCAAAATTTTTTGGAAGATTTGAAACTGAAGTAATTGAAGAAAGAAGAATATGTGCTTTAAAACTTTTGGAATTTATAGGACGTTATAATGCATTATTTACTAGTGACGCTTTTATAAAATTTTTTGAAAGTGATAGCTTAGATAAACAATTTCTTGATTCTACCCAATCTTTAAGTTCGGATACTTCAGAAGATGAGAAGGCTATTAATTGTGAAAATGGAGAAAACACAATTACTAGTACATCAAATCTTCCTAAATTTGTTTGTACTAAAAAAATGATACCAACCATAGTTAAAAGCAAAAATCATGTTAAATTAAATAATACAAATAGTAAAATTAAAAGTTTGAAAACAAATGTACTTAAAAATACAAATGAAGAAATTCAGAAAAATAGTGATAATAATCGAACCAAAAATAATTCCAGTGATGTTACAGATGGATTTCAAATACCAAATTGTAAAGAAAATGACTTAAACAAAGAAAGTACCATAAATACATTTGCTGTTGTAATACATGATGGCTCCGACTTAAAACAAACAACTGAAGAAACTGCACAGTATATTCTAATTGCAGCAGCACACATGAGTGCTGCTTTTCGTCACGAAGCAATCGCTGAATATGAAGAAGCTTTTACTCAATATAAACTTGGTATTTCACATCTCATAAATGGTGTTCAAAATGAGGTAGATCATGAAAAGAAAAAAAAAATTCAGGATAAAATAACAAAGTATTTACAAAGAGCAGAGAAACTTTATAATAGGCATTTAAATTGCAATGTTTCAGTATTACATAAACCTATTACAGAATTACAAAATTATAAAGTTATTGAACTTTTAGACTCAGTAATGATAGTTAAAGATACACTTCAAGGATGTGAAAAAGTTATAAAGGTAATATTATAAATGTTCATGAAATGTTATTGTTATTACATAGTCTCAAATACTAATTATTTAAAAGACATAAATTAAAATAATTTTATTTTAATCATATGTAAAACTATTTTACAGAATTATTTTAATTTCATTTTTTTTTATTAAATTGATAATAATGAAAAAATTATAATCTTATTTTCAGACTGTAGAAAAAGTAGCTGATTGTCAAAATGATAACAATTATATTTTACGAGGAAAAGTACCTTATATGGTTCAGTTATATTCATGCATACAAACTGATTCTACAGTCTTTTTAATTTTACAGTATATGAGGTAAGATAAAATAAATCGTAAAAAATTTAAAACTATTTTTTATAATCATTGTTAGAAATTTTTGTAACTTTGTTAATAATTTATTATTTATAATTAATATTGTTTTTATAGTAAAGGCAAGTTATGGGACTTTGCTAAATGTACTTATAAATTAGATAATAAAAAAGATAGTTTTGTAAAAAAACATTCTAGATCTTTTAGTTGTAATGCTATAATTCAAAACGATTCGTTAAAAAAGTCATGTATAGTGGAAAATCTTCCAGAAATAGATATTATACACAAAGAAAATAATTATTTATTATCTACAGAAAATTATTATACTAGTCATAAAAATGAATTTGCAACAGGAGATACAAAAAAACTAGTTGAAAACGCCCAAAAATTATTGCAATCAGTAAATGCTACGTTAAAACGTAGTAACTCTATTGCAAGTAGGCTGAATGAATCAGAATATCTTTTATACAAACAAAATGTAAAAAGAGAAATAACTTTTAGTATTTCTGACCAGAAAAATACTTCAAAACAAAATTCTTTACGCATAGAAGAAGACGTGGAAGAATGTAGAAATCTTAGTGAATTTTCTACGGATGATAGCTTTAAGGAATCAAATTATGATAAATATGAACAAGTGTACATAGAGAATAAAAATAAACCAAAAAAGAACATTAAAATATTGAAACAAGAAAATTTTAATACATTAACGAATATAAGTTTAGTCAATTTACCTGTAACTGAAAAAAGTATGAATGAAATTATATATTTTAAAAAAATTGAAAATCAATCTCAAATTAAGCAAATAGAAAACTTTTCTTTAGAAACAGAAAAACGAATGTGGGCAATTCCAGAATCTGTTATTAAAATTTGGGCTGCAGAAATACTTCTAACTTTGGAGACTCTCCATCAGCAGGATGTTATGATATTAGATTTAAGACCAGATAATATTTTAGTAGATGAATATGGGCATGTTAGCATGACGTATATTGTACCTCGTAAGGATACTGAATTATTACGCTTAAAAAATCCGTATTCTTCACCCGAATTATGCATGTTTACACCGCCAATCTCAATATCTACATCAGCTGATGTTTGGAGTTTTGGAATTCTCCTGTATGAATTATTAACAGGATTCGTATGTTACATTCTTGAGTATTAATATTTCATTCTTGCTTACTTTAATGTTTTTTCCAATTATTTAAAAATTATGTACCTTATATTCGTATTTAAAAATACATAACTAAATAAATTCAGAACTTTTATTAATATAAAAAAAATTTATAGGATTTTCAAACAATACATCCTGGACAATTTCATTCACATTCCTTGCTGAACATTCCAGATAATTTATCAGAGAATGCGAAGTCTCTTTTACTTAATGTAAGAAATATACAATTATATTCTTTACAAAAAAATAATTATTTATTTCATACAAGACACTGTTTTTTATTTAAATATTACAAATATTTTAGATACTAAAATATCAACCCAGTGATCGTCTAACAATTCCAGAAATAAAACAACATTCTTTTTTCACTAAAACTGATTGGTTAGAACTTCTTAATGCTCAAGTCTGAAATATATATTTCTTTAAAAACGAAATAAAAGTATTACTTAACTTTATGTTACGTAAAAGTGTGCTATTTATTATGCGTCTATATAAATGTAAAAAATTATATTATAGTTCAAATTATAAAAAATTATATTATAGTTCTAATTATAAAAAATTATATTATAGTTCTAATTATAAAAAACTATAGTTCTAATTATAAAAAATTATGTACAGTAACTTTGATTCATAAAAAACAATAATTATTTTGATCTCGGTCTTTCTGTTCTAGTTATCGTAGACATACCATCAACGAAACGTGTCTTAAACAAAACATTAGCATTATTAAACATACCGTTTTTCAATGATACAACTATAAATTGAGAACTTTTAAAATGCCTCTTTAACATAGTACCAATATTTTCAGTATGTGATAAATCTAATGCTGCGTCAACTTCATCCAAAATATACAGCGGTGCAGGTTTAAATAATAACATAGCCAAAATTAATGACAGAGCTACCAAAGATCTTTGACCACCTGATAATTCACCTAACGAATCTTTCCATACTCCACAGAGTGCAATTTTAACTTCTAATCCATCGAGGACGCTTTGATTTTCTGGAGGTTCTAATTTTGCGTCCGCACCGGGAAGTAAACTATTAAAAATGGAACCGAAATCTTTATTCACTCGTTCCCAGGCATCCAGTAGAGTTGTTTTCTTTTTTTCATCCAATTTTTTTATAGATTCCAATATTTTTTTTCTATCCCCTTCCAAAATTTTTTTCTTTTTTAATAAATCCGTATGTTGTTCTTCTTCTTGATTAAGATGATGCATTGCTCTGGCATTAACTGTCCTACTTAATTTAGCAAGGAGTCCTTCCAATTCACGAGTCTTTTGACCCATTTCTTCAGGATTGTTAGTTTCAAAATCGTACATACTACCTAAAAATAAATAATAAAATTTGTTTTTTAAAATAATTTGAAATAAATTTGAAAAAAGTAATGAATCAATATATACCCTTTTCTCCAAAATATTTTTGTTCTTGCTCAATCCAATCATGTTTTCGTAAATATTCTGTAATCTTATTTTTACATTCATTAGCAGTATTTTTTATTGCAGTGACTTCATGATTTAATTTTTTTATTTCTAGTTCCGTATCTTGTTCTTGTTTTAAAATATTATCTTTTTCACATTGCAATTTTTTAATTTCCGTATTGTGTTGATGTATAGCTTCTTTTCGAGCTTTTAAATTATTTTGATATTCTTTAACCATATTATTTGTTTCTTCAAGATCTTTTTGAAAAAGTTCACCCTTTTCTTGAAGTTCATGAAGTTTTTCCTTTGCTTTTACTAACTGTTCTTTTCCATTTTCAATGGTTTTTTTAAGTTCAGACGTTTCCAAATTCAATGTTTCAGCTTCTTGTTCTCTTTTTTGCCATTCTTTTCTACTCGATTCAGCTTTATTTTTCATAGTTTTTAATTTTTGTTCAGCATCTTTTAATTGTTTTTCTCGAATATTATCAACATCTTTTAATTGTACTTCAATTTCTTTAGCACGTTTAGAACTTGTTTTTTCACATTCTTTAGCTAAGGACATTTTTTCCATTAATTCATTTATTGAAGTTTGTAATATTTCTACCTATAAAATAAATGAATAAAAATAGTTGAATAATTTCAATATAAAGTCTGTTGTAAAAAAAAAAAAATAAAAATTTGTTCAACTACGTATTTTTGAAAATTTAAAACAATATTTAATAATGAAATTATAATATCAAAAACTTACTTCTTGTTTTAATTGATGATGTGTAGATTTTTGAAGTCGTTGCATTACCATATCTAATTCGTGCTGTTTAATGTTAAATTGCTGTTTAAGCGAATTAAATTTATCAGCAGTTTTATTAATATTTGCAATCCTAGTATTAATATCACGAAGAGATCGTTCTTTTTCATTTAATTTAAATTGAACATCTTTCAGTTCATCTAACTTTAATAAAATAGAACCAGCTTTGGCAGCTGCGCCACCCGATAGAACACCTGATGGATCAAAGACATCACCTTGCAATGTAATACATTTTTTCATGATATTGCTATGATAGGCCACTTGTTTTGCAACATTCATATCCTTGCAAATAAAAACATTTCCAAATATCCATTGCATTGCTGGTCTTGTATCTTCTGGAAAGTCTATAAGTGATAAAGCTGGTTGTACATTTTCAGCACCTACTAATCTTTGAGCAAAATCAACGATTCTTTGATCCATTGGACGTCCAGATACTTTATTTAATGGGACGATGGTTACACGTGATTGTAAATTACCATTCTTCAATATTTTTTTACCAGTTAACTCGGAATCGACCATAACATTATAAAGCTAGAAATTTTTAAAATTTTATTAAATATTCTGTAAATAAATTACACGCTAATATTAATAAAATATTCATTAAAAATATATAAAAATGTATTTAAAAAATCATAATATTAAAGTCACAAATCGTATCAAATCTTAAGAATGATTTCAAACTTTTTTTATAGAAAGATTTAATATTATTAAAAAAATTATATTTTTATTATCTTCTAGTATTGATAACATATTTTTTATCTCTTTATTAGTATAAATACTTGTTTATATTATTAAAAGTAGAATGATACTTTTGGTACATTATGAAATATATATTTACAATGCATTTCTGAAATATATTTAAACTTGAGTTTTCTAATATTATTTATAATTTTTAAACATTATTTACTATGACAATAAAAATTAAGACAAAATAAATTTTAAATATTTAATCATTCAAAACATCTACTAAAAATGTCTTACTGTTTTTTTTTCAAAATAAAAAATGGAACATGTACCTTTCCACCTGCAGCAATCTCTAAAGCATAAGCTGCTCTTAGTTCTTTAACTGTTATGGATTTACATACAAGTCCTTTCACTGATTCTCTTTTAAAGTTTGGTTCTGGATCTTTATAATAAAACCTTAATTGAGGATATTTTGATTCAAAATTATCAATTTCATCACTTAATTTTCTTATGTCTCTTATTAAACACACCTTTTGTTCTTCTAATGATTCTAAAAATCCTTCTTTGTAATTTAATTTACTTAACTCATTTTCGAAATTTTTCAAAGTTTTTTGCATATCCTCTAATTTTTTATTGTCTCTTTTGTACTCAAATTCGGTGCTCTGCATATCTGCTTTTTTCTTATTTAATTGTTGTTTAATGTGAACTAATGTCATCTCGCATTGCTTTATTTCAGTTTGAGCTTGACTAAGATTTTGTTTTGCATTTATAAGTTGTTGCTCTAGAGTTGCATTTGTACCATCATCACACTGTAATAAACCTGAACTAATTTTTTGGTAAGCCTCCTGAGCAGCCATAACAGCCTCTGAATCTAATCGATCTTGCTCCTTCAATTTTTCAAATAATCCACCCACTTCTTCAATTTGCTTTAGTTTATTTTCTAATAAATTTTCATCATCATAAATATTAGTTGTCAATTGTTTAATACTTGTTTCTGCTGCCTTGATATTTTCTTTATTGCTATTAATTTCAGCAGTTAATTTATGTTCTTTTTTTTCAACTTCACGTAAATTTTGTTCAATTTCTCCCATTTGATTATCTTGTTCCTATTCAGAAAAATTAATTAAATAATAATTTCCTCAAATAAAAAAACTAACAAAGAAAAAATAGCTAATATACCGCATTCCTTCTGTTTGTAATGTCAACAATCTTATTCTCAATAATTTGAATTTTTTCTTTACCATTCGAAATACTAGTTTCTTTGCTTTTAATATTTTGTTGAATATTTTCTACATCTTCGTTGGCTTTATTACTATTATTTAAGGCATTTACATATTTCCAAGCAATGTAAATTCTTTTACAATGTTCAAGTTCTCTTGTTACTCTTTGATATTCCATATATTGAGCACGCTCTTCTTTTAATTTTGCTATCTTAGGGCCTAATTCATCTTTCAAAATCTGCAATAATATTAAAATTTGATTATTAAATATAAATGCAACCACAGATATTTATATCAACTTTAAACGAAATTCACCTCATTTATTTCACGTAATTTACTGTCTTTCTTTTCAATAAGTTTCAAAGATGTAGCCTTTTTGGTTTCATACATTTTTGTTCCTGCAGCTTCCTCTATCATAGACAAAATTTCTGGTGGCTTCATATTTAAAACTTTAGTAATTCTACCTTGCATGATTAAAAAATGAGGATTATTAACATTAAGTTGTACAGAACAAAACATATCTTGAACTCTTTTATTTTGTACATTTGAACCATTGATCATATATTTATTTTTTCCATCAATAACAACTTGTCTTGTTACTGTAATTTCTTCATAATCTTCATATCCCATTGGTGAAGATTGACGATTTCGATTATCAAAAATAATTGTTACACTAGCTTTTTTTATACCAGCTTGACCAGATTTATAAACAAGTTCTTGTAAAGAACTTGCTCTTACCTAGTAAAAAATTATTATTTTAGATTTCTGAAAAAATCCTACTAAATAACAACTAATCATTTATAAGATTTGAAGTCTTCTGTTTATATAAAAACAAGAAATCTTAAATTCCATAAGTATAAGTAATAGGTAACTTTTTTTCGCTTGTCAAAAAAGTAAGGCTATGTTTACTAATAGATAATAAAATATATACCAATTTATTTAATTTAATTATAAGATGATTAAAAAAATTATTCAATAAATGCACATAGATTACCTGACCAAGATTTGTTATGCCTAGTACAAAACATATCGCATCTAGAATATTAGATTTACCGCTACCATTCAAACCAGTGATGGCATTGAATTCTTGATCAAATCCATTGATTTCAATTCGTTTTCCATAGGATTTAAATCCCTCGAGCACCATTGACTTTATATACATTGTTATAACGTTTTTTTCGAAGTTTAATCATGAAAAAAAGTTATTTTTAAATTTATAAAACAATATTTTGCGGCAAAATCATTGACTACACGACGCTTGATACAAACACGCCATTGTGCGTACAATCATCAAACGGGTAACACCTCACTTAACGGATTATGTTAAAATTACCTAAAATAATTACTTCCAAAGTTAAATAATCTTGAAACTATTGTTAAACATATTTTTTATCTATAAAATATTGAAAATTAAATAAATAATTTTTTATTACATATAATTTTTTATAAATTCAATTCTAAAATTTTAAATATTTGAATAATTTTATTGGTTGATGTTTGTTAGATCAACAATATTTGAAAACCAATCAGAGGTCCGAATGAAACCGGACCAATAAATTGCATAGATCGACTGCTTTTCCCGCCATTTATCACAATATAGCATGTGCCAATACTTTGTGTAAGGATTTACCTTGATCATTTAAAATATTACTTCTATTTGTATAAAGAAATTGAATAGTATTTAAGTTTTTATTATGGAAGGCTTTGATAATCCCGAAGTTTTCTTTTCTGATAACTTTTCTGCCGATGATACGCAAAATAGTAAAACCGTAAATTTTCAACAGTATAAAAAGAAATTTAAAGAATTTTTGAGGCAGTTTCACGAAGGAAATTTTAATTACAAATATCGGTGAGCATATATTTTTAACTATTAATTGTATATAAAATAAATAGATTTGCATGCGATATTTGATTAAATTAATTTATTTGTAATTTTTAACAGAGATACTTTAAAACGAAATTATAATTTAAAACAATACTGGATTGAGATTAATTTAGAAGATTTAGCAGCTTATGATGAATCTTTGGCGGAAAAAATTTATAAACAACCAACGGAATTTTTGCCAATATTTGAAGAAGCTGCAAAAGAAGTTGCAGATGAAATCACTAATCCTAGACCTGATGGAGAAGAAACATTAGAAGATATTCAAGTTCTCTTGTCATCAGACGCGAACTGTACTTCTCTTAGAGGAATGAAAGTAAGTTAAAACTTTTTAAATTCAATTAAATAGATATAATAAATTAAAATTAATAATGTTAATTATGTAACTATTATAATTTTAAAAATAATACCGAATATTATTTAATAGAATTAATTATAATACTTTATTATTTCCTAATATCTATTAATTATGTTAAATAATATTAATCTATCTTCCTATGTAGGAATCAGATAATAATTTTTTTTATTTTTAGCCTGATACTGTCTCCAAATTAATAAAAATACCAGGAATTATAGTCTCTGCGACTGGAATCAGAGCAAAAGCCACAAAAATTTCTATTCAATGTAGATCATGTAGAAATGTTATACCTAATATTCCAATTAAACCAGGCTTAGAAGGTTTTCCATTGCCTAGACAATGTACAACGTAAGAAACAGTAGTTTTTTTATAAGATTTTCAGTAATAAATTAAAGTAATTTTATAATTATTAAAATATGTTTTTAATATACTTTTTAAATTATAGAGAACAGGCTGGAAGACCAAAGTGCCATTTAGATCCATTTTTCATTATGCCAGACAAGTGTCAATGTGTAGATTTTCAAACTTTAAAATTACAAGAACTTTATGATCAAGTACCTCAAGGAGAGATGCCAAGGCATGTACAGCTTTATGTTGATCGTTATTTATGTGATCGTGTTGTGCCAGGAAATCAAGTTTTGATTCTTGGTATACTTTCTATTAAAAAAGTGGTAAAATCTAAAGTTAGAGGTTCAAGTAAAGACAAATCTCTAGTTGGTATACGTTCCTCATATATTAGAGTTGTTGGAATATCCATTGATACTGAAAATAGTGGCAATGGTGCGTTTTTTTGTTTTTTTTTTTGTTACATTATTTATATGAATTAGAATAGCAATATAATTATAACATACATTTTTCTAAAAATTCAGGAAGTCGTTTATCTTCAACTTCTGATGAAGAAGAAATGTTCAGACGTTTAGCAGCTGATCCTAATTTATATGATCGAATTACAAAAAGTATAGCACCCAGTATTTTTGGAGCTACCGATATGAAAAAAGCAATTGCTTGCCTGCTTTTTGGTGGATCTAGAAAAAGAATGCCAGATGGATTATGTAGAAGAGGGGATATAAATATATTGTTACTTGGTGACCCTGGTACAGCAAAATCACAACTATTAAAATTTGTTGAAAATGTTGCTCCAGTTGGTGTATATACATCAGGAAAGGGAAGCTCAGCTGCTGGTCTCACTGCTTCAGTTATAAGGGATCCTTCAACTGTATATAAATTTTTTTTCACTTTTACTATAAATAACTTTTTATATTTTTCTATTTACACAATAAAAATTATAACAGATCATTGAAGATTCTAATCTTATTGATCAAGTATATAATTGCAATATTACTTAAGAAAGCATATACAGAAAATATTAATTTATTAAATATTAACAATTTGTAATAGTTTACAACAGTTTAAAAAGATATAATAAATAAGTGTTCATCAATACATTAGTACAATATATTTTAAAATAAAAATGAATTATATTTTTATTAAAAATTTCTTTCAAATATAATTAAGATTGAATTATTGAAAAATGTTCAAATGAAATTGTAAGTTAACATTTTGTTTTAGCGAAATTTCGTAATGGAAGGTGGTGCAATGGTTTTAGCAGATGGTGGTGTTGTTTGTATAGACGAATTCGATAAAATGAAAGAAGATGACCGAGTAGCTATACATGAAGCAATGGAGCAGCAAACTATTTCCATTGCTAAGGCTGGTATCACAACAACTTTAAATACACGTTGTTCTGTCCTAGCAGCAGCCAACTCTATCTTTGGCAGATGGGATGAAACAAAAGGGGAAGACAATATTAACTTTATGCCGACAATCTTATCTCGTTTTGATATGATTTTTATAGTTAAAGATGAGCATCAAGAACAAAGAGACATAACTATGGCAAAACATGTCCTAAGTCTTCATACTAATGCAAATCATAGTGATGAAAATTTACCCGAGGGAGAGATATCTGTAGCTTTATTTAAGAAGTTTATTCATTACTGTAGAATGTGAGTTTTCAATATTATTTTTTAATTTTTAATTTACCTGCACATTTTAAAATTATCTTGATATTTTTATTCACTATATTTCTCATATTTATTTGTTTATTATTGCTACTAAATGCATGTATTATTTTTTTTTTAATTTTAAATAAGAATATAATATGTAGTTTCTAAATATAAAAAGTATAAATACTTAATGTAAAATTTTAGAACACATTCACATAAAACAATAAGTACAATTATTCTATTTATAGTTCCCAGCTTGCTATTAACTAACAAATTATAATTAATTTATTCGTGTATAACGTTACTTGTAATTTTACAAAAGCTTAGCTTATATAATTGTATAAAACAAACTAAATATTTATTTAGTTTGAAAAATTACATATACATTATATACGATAAAAGTGTTTTTTATAAATATTATTAAATATATATCTTATAATTTACGAGATATATGAAGAATAAGTTTGTAATCTGCCCCAAATAAGATTATGTACGTAGTTATAAAAATACTTAATCCCAAGTTCTTTTATAAAATAATATTTTTTACTTGTTTATATATATTTTTGCATGCATGTGGTGCATATAAAATGAATGGAGCCTAAAGTTTTCAATGTGATACAAATAAAAAGTGAAGCTTTATAAATTTTTTATTTTTCTTAAAAAATCGTAAAAACCGATAAATTATAAGATAAAAATAATTAAATAAGAACATCATAAAAGGATTAAAAGAGAATTTCCATTAAATATATGAATAAAAAATAAAAATATTATAATCGAATAATGCAGATTATATCTAATTATTAAATTAAAAAGAAATTTAATAAAAAATAATTAAAGTCAATAATTCAATAGATTACCTAAAATACCATATGTATGCATTGTTTAACCAATACGTGCGATATAAAATTTTATTTTTTGTATATAAATGGATTTTTTATAGTAATTATAATTAGAAGAAAAAAGTAAGGAAGGTATACACTTAATCAATTTAATGTTATAGTGTACGTCAACCAAGAATACGTATTAATGATTCAAAATTTTTTAAACAATAATATAATAGAAAATAATTTTATAATATCAAACTTCAATAATTTTTTAATAATATTTGTAAAATAATTATGTTAATATTTTATAATTCTCAAGTAAAAAAATTTAAATTTTATTTATAAAAACTTTAATCCCTGACAATATTAGTTTATTATCACTTATAACAATTTTAATTATTATAATTATTATTAAGCATAAACATAGAAGTAATTATTAACGATAATAATTTTTTTAAACCAACATTAATTTATATCTATATAATTGAACGGATTAAAATGCAGTTTTATATACTACAATTTATTTAATATGTTGCGTATTAATTTTTTTCGAATTTTATATAATAAATTACGTAGTATTAAAAATGTTAATTGTCATTATTTTTCATCTATAATATTTAAAATAATTTAATTTAAATTCAAAAATTATTTCCATTATCGTAAGAGAAAAAATATTAAAAATTGGTTCAATAATTTACTTTTATAAATAATAAAATACGTAATAATTTTAGGAATTGTGGACCACGTTTGACAGTGGAAGCTGGTGAAAAGTTGAAAAATCGATACGTAATGATGCGTTCTAACAAGAGTCAGCTTGATAATGAAAGTGAAAAAAAGCTTTCTATTCCAATTACTGTCCGACAACTTGAAGCCATAATTCGAATTTCCGAATCTTTAGCAAAAATGAGATTGCAGCCTTTTGCTACAGATGTTCACGTTGACGAAGCTCTCAGATTATTTCAGGTATCTACGATGTCTGCGGTACAATCTGGGTCCTTGGATGGTAAGAAATTTGATAATCACTTTTCTAAAGCATTTCGTTGATTATATATTTATTGAATAATAAATGGAAAAAAATTACAAAATACTTAATATTTTCATTAAAGATGATTTTATATAAATAAAAATAAATTACATAGTTAAATGATTACATTTTAAATGTTGATAATTTTCAATATTAATTACGTATTTTTTTATTTAAAAGATATTAAAACAAAGATTTTATAATTTCATCAATTTAAAAAAATTATCATTTTAAATCAATTACTTAAAGCTAAAATCATATTGACCTGTAAAAAATAATCATTATTTTATTATTAAAATGAATTATAAATTTTGGTTAGTTTTTTTTTAAATCTAAAATCAATTCACTATATCTAACCACATTATGTTCTAAATTCTCATTTCTTGTAAAAAGAAATTCTAGAAATAATAAAATTTACTCAAATAGTTTTAAAAAAAACATTTTTTAAATTTTATCATTTTCACTTGGATTTCTTAGTCTCGATTATCTTTTAACTCTTATTTCAGATTATAATATGAATTTTATATTTTGTAATAATTTTGCTAATTTTAAGTAGATTTATAACAGCAATTACATACTTTTTAGTTTTGATATTAGGCAAAGAAAAATAAATATAAAATAAAAATAATTTGATATAAAACACTATTGGGAAAATATTTAATTTCACATGTATTATCATTTTTTTGAATAAAAAATTATTCAGGAAAATGACGTAAACATAGAAAAATTATAAAAATAATAAGAAATGAAAAGAATTATGAAAAATTATATCTGAGTATCAGTATTATTATTGATACATTAATTTATATAGGTGCTGAAGGTTTCACAACGGATGAAGATCATGAAATGTTAACACGCATAGAAAAACAATTGAAAAAACGGTTCGCAATTGGAACTCAAGTTTCAGAGCAAAATATTGTCACTGATTTTATTAAACAAAAGTATCCAGAACGAGCTATTTATAAAGTTATTTATACAATGATACGTAGAGGAGAATTAAAGCATCGTTTCCAACGTAAAATGTTGTACAGAATCTTTTAAGACATTTACAAAAATACTATCTTATGTTTTATCATTAATAATAGATAATATACTAATTAATCAAATATTTTAAGAATTAGTATAATTATAAAATGCAGTTAAATCATTTTTTTATACTAAAACAATTTTTAAAAAATAAAAAAAAATTTTTCAATACTCAAATAAGACCATTTTATACAACATATTTAGAGACTTATTAATTTTAGGGATTATATACATTTTATATTTATTGATTATTCTTTGTAACAAAGTATAGGTTAAATTCAATTTGAATTATTTAATATTTGAAATAGTTATAAAAATATAAATATTGTAAAAAAGAAAAATAAAAAATTATAAAATTTAATAACCATATTTATTTTATAAAAAATTTTTATTCAAATATACAATTTTACATAATTTCTTAATGTCACGAAAAATTCTAAACTAAAATATATCGTCTTTAAAAATTATTTAAATTATGAGTAGATATAAGTATATTCTAATGTTTGCTAATAATTTTTTATATATAATTTAGCTTTCATAAATGTTGTTAAAATTTTATTTAATGTTTTAATTGATAAATCATTTTTTATTCTACATTTTTACGAATGAAAATGATTAGTTTATTAATTTAATTGAATCCACCCTTTAATTATTAATATTTGTATTAAAAAATTATAATATTTTTTTTTTTTTAAATAAATTGAAAAATATATATAATATATTAAACTTTTTAAAACACTTTATTTTAAAAATTAATTTTTATTTCATTTTTAATATAAATTTTAGTAGTAATAAACATACAAACATAATTTATTAACGATATAATTAAAAAATGTTCATACTAATTGCAAATTTATTAAAAAAAATATTTTCTAAATTATCACCGCAGAAGTTAATGTATAAAATTAAAATAGATTTTATACACTAATTTTTTGCCTTACATTTCCCTGAAAATGTTGATAAAAAACTAACTATAATTTAATATAATTTTCACTTGGTTATATTATTTTAATTATATTTATAAATTAATTGTTTGTCTTATATATTAGTGCAGAAATTATTTCAAATTATAATTTTGACATAATACCTGATTTAATATGCATATGTTTAAAAATAAAAAATAATAAAAAATACAATATGAAAGAAAAATATTATTTGTCGATAGTTTTATTTTTAAATTGCCATAAGAAGATATTTACGATTTCGTATTTGATATTATAAATTATCTATATTTATGTGAATTTTAATTAATTAAAAGTTATAAGCAAAACACATAATATTTTATTAATAAAATTTAATAATAAAATGTATGATTACATAACATATTCAATAAATTTAAAATTTAATTTATTCATATGATAATAACGTAGATGGCTTCGATCCTTATTTTTAAGTATTTAATCACAGATGCTTATGATTTGCCAAAGAATGGATACTGAGGATTATTTTCAATGCTAAAAATAAAATCAAAATATTTTATTCTAATTAATTATAAATATATAGTAACTTACATCGACGCAATGTTATGTATAAATATTAATGAAAAAAAAAGGTAATATAGTTACATCGACGCAATGTTATGTATAAATATTAATGAAAAAAAAGGTAATATAATTACATCGACGTAATGTTATATATAAATATTAATGAAAAAAAGGGCAATATAATTTTAAAATGGTGATAGGTGATTACATACAAAATAAAATAAATGATCATTCTAAATAAACTTAAAGAAACATTGCGTTTTATGTAAAAAATAAATATTTAAATATTTAAAAAGCTCACCCTTTATAGAATACGAAAAAATCAAATACTCGGCCTTTTTCGCCCTGATCCAGAGCGTCGATCTTCTTCATGTCCTCCTTAGACAACGTAAAATCGAAAAGATCCATGTTAGCCTTCTGTCTTTCCAAATTTGCACTCTTCGGTATAATAACTAAACCATCCTGGACCGTATGCCGAAGCAATATTTGGCTTGGGGCTTTTTTGTACTTTTGGGCTAAGTCCTTAATTACCGGAAGATCGACAAGAGGCGGTAAGTCTTTTTCCGTCCCTTTATGTAAATTCATTCGTGAACTCTGAGATCCAAGCGGTGCATATGCTGTTACTACAATATTATGCTTCTTGCAAAACTCCCGAAGCTTCTTTTGCTGAAGATACGGGTGGATTTCCACCTATGCCAAATATATTTAAAGATTTTGAACACTAGATATGAATGGTGTTTATTTGTCGGTTAAATTTGTGCGTTTTATAGAAAATATGTGTTAATTACGAAAATGAATTTAGTCTTTCTATTGACATGGTTTTAAAATAAAATACGGTGTAATAAAATAGAAATCTATATCTGTATGTTTAAACATTTATTTTGATGCTTTTGAAGCGTAAAATAAATATGACAGAATGAAATTATAATGATTTCAGTCAGCGTGCGTATTTGTTTTAAGTCAAACGTTTAAATTTTACTTATTTTACATTTTTTCTTAGTCGTAAATAAAACAATTTATAAAATTTTATTCGTATTTTTTATATCATAGTTCGTCTACAATAACTAAATCTATTTAACTAAATGTATACATTCCTTTTGCACGCACATGAGGTAGGATACGTAAATACTACTATTTTATTGTTGTAACTTTTAATTAATGATCATTTAGTACTATTAATAAAGTAGCAGTATTTATATTATTATTCTTTTTATATCGTCTAGAATTACTTTATATTGAACATATATTTATTATTGAAACAATGCAATTGTATTTGTTTTATAAAAAAATTAATAATTTCTATTAATTGAAAAAAAATTTGTGTTAAATTCAGACGTAACCATGAAGGGAAAATTTTTAATAAATTATACTTTTAGAAGAATTTTGTTTCTTTATATAAATTTTATGTAATAGTATAAAAAAATACTTTTTATTATTTGATGTTCTAAAAATTTATATAGCATATATATATATATATTATAAACACGAATGTTTTAGATCTTATTTACTTTTTTATACAATCTTCATTTAATTTATTTATATTACAATTTTGAATTTCAAAAGCTTCAATGTTAACACATTAATATAGTAACACGTTTGAAGATAGAAACTTTAAATACACACACACACACACAGCCTAGCGCGCGCGTATATATATATTGATATATAATTATTCTATATCAATAATAATTTCATAATTATACGATGCTATTTATGTAGTTTATTGAATGTGACTACATATGTGATTAACTTGAAAAAATTATAAAGCTGTAATAAGTTTAAAAGTCATAAAAATAAAATTGTATTAATTTTTTTAATTTTAGTATGATAAAAACAGAAAATAAAAATATCTTAATATAAATTATAATAAATGAATAAATGATTTATATCTAATACTCAATATACATCATTTTAATAAAAGATTTCAATTATTTTTTAAAAATATAAAATAATGATATTACACAAAGCAGAATAAATATTAATTTAATAAATTTAATAATCTTAAAAGTAAAATAATTTTTTATTTACATATTAATTTATATGTATTATAAATTTTATGCAAACATGTATTGATTTTAATTTCATTAATTTTAAAACTATTGAGTAAATAACTAATAGATAAAATATAAAAACAATGTTACTTACCTGTAAATTACTTGGTTTTATTTCCGCATTCTTATACATATTCGAGATTTGTGTTTCATTGAAATTACTCAGGCCAATAGATTTTGTACGTCCACTTTTTACTTGTTTTTCCATCTCCTACATACGTTAAAAATTCATAATTAATATATTTTAATATTGTTCTATTACGTGTAAATTTATTTAATTGTTTAATATTTAGGAGAAATATGAAATTAGTATTACCTTCCAAACAGCATTATGGTTTACTTGTTCAAAATTATCTGTAGCAGATAAATTTTCTCCTTCTTGTAAACCGAATGGAGTGTGCAATAAATACATATCCACATATTCCAAATTTAAATCTTTCAATGACTGTTTCAAATATTTTTCCACACTTTCTGCTCTATTACCATGGGCAGGTAACTAAATAGTAAGTTATATTTAAATAAATAGTAAGTTTTATGTTTTTGTTGACAGATAACAATCTTTTTTAAATATCTTAATTAATTTAAAATAAAATATTTACTTTTGAGGTAATAAAGAGGTCCTCTCTTTTTCCTCCCTTTTTAAACCACTTTTGTAAAATTTTTCCGATAGCTGGTTCATTATGATAAATAAAAGCTGTATCAATATGTCTATATCCATTTTCTAAAGCACCAGTTATTGCTTTATCTATCTCCTCGGGTTTAAGCTGTGATTAAAAATACATTTTTAATACAATTAAATAAATTTATTCATTCGTTTTTTCCATTCTTGATTAAAACATTGAAAAATATAATTTTAATTATGAAATTTTTTAATGTATTTATACTTTATTCCTACGATTTTGAAATTTTAAGTACAATAAAAAAATAAATATTTTCATATTTTTAAATGATTCATTGATATTTCGTTTCGTATATTCAAATGTATCTTTTACTTAATTATTATTGTACACTTATATATAATACACAATAATGTTATTGTTTAAATATTTATAAAAATTATAAAATTAGAATAGTGATCACCGCAATATAACATAACAATGATTTGAACCTATAATTTCTTTCATTAAAAATATTAGTTTGTTCTCTTGAAACGTTTCGTGTTTTACATCTTTTACTTAATTTCAATTATTTTATCTTTTATGGAAAAAATTAAAGATTATTTTACGTTCAAATGATATTTACGTGAAAATTAAAAATTGTCAATCGAACTATTGGCTTTATAAAATTTAAATTACGGAAGAAAATTTGGATGATGAAAAATATGAAGAAACCAGGTAATTAAGTGAATGCATTTTATGTGATTTCGTCATAAATTTTTTAAGATTTATTTATTTATAACGTTTTAATCCTTATGATTACTTCTTATTATTAAATTATAATTTAACATTAAAATAAATTGAATTTGACCATAATATTAATAATTTAATAGTAAATATATATTTTTATTAAAATTTCATCAAAACTTTGTTTTACATAGAACAATATTTTATATTGCTTGAAATATAACTTGAAAAAGTCTTCGTTTTAAAAATAATATATCGTTTAAATACATATTTTTAAATATAAGATTTGAATAATATTTATGTTATGCAAAGAAATATATTTAAAATAAAAACCAAAAATGTTTTTCTATACTTTGTTAATTCACTTACTTTGTGTATTATTAAAATTAATACAAAAACATCTTTAGTATTCTAAATAAGTTATATGAAATGTATTATTTTTTGCAAAAAATAAATCAGTTTTTAAAAATTTTTGGTTTAAAATCATATTTTTAAATTTATTTTAATAATATTTATAGTATAATAATAAATATAGTATGTGATTTTTTAAATCTACTTTAAATCAATGCTAAATGGTCTAATATTTTGAATTAAAATAGTTTTTATTTATATAGCCTTATTATGCCTTTTAATTACATTTAATTATAGTTAAAAATGTATACCTACCGATGATGTTCCTAAACCAACAATTGGAATGTTATAACCGGAGGACAGTCGCAGTTTTTCCACTGCATATCCGTTTTGAAGGTTTGCCATCACTGTCAAACAAAAAAATCCCAAAACCACGTTCATTTTTTTAGATTTAAATATTCAAAGCGTGCTAAACGAATTTTCCTAAATAAAACAATAATCACTTAACGCGAACAAATGCCGGAAAGAAGAGCGACGAGAGATTCTCCTTTCGGGTTGCTCGGATCAAGAATGAAAGGAAATGCTATCACACTCGCAGTTTAATATACGAAAGGAATTCCCGCCGTGGGTACAGTCCATCCAGAAAGTGCGTCGCATTTTCCTCCAAGGAGTTATCTCAAGGTTGATCAAAGGGATTCGAAATTCATTTTAAGATATTTAAAAAAAATTGGTTAATGTCATTTTAAACTTTTAATAAATTTTTATATTTTTTTTCAATATTTAATCCTTAATTTTAGTCATCATAATTAATAGTTGTTTCAGTTATTTTCGAATAAGTTCGTACATCTCGGGTACGATAAAAGTAAATTATAAATCTATCGAAAAGAAGTATGAGCGAATAAAAACGAAGAAACAGAGATGGTCGTTTGTATAAGTTTTCTTGTAATCATAATTGCTCTTACCTTGGACTCGTCGTACTGTTAACCGACCGTGAAGATTAACAAATTCTGCAACCTCGACAAACCTGTCTTTATTACTTTCTTGTGTACAGCTTTAATTTTCTTTTCTTTTTTTAAGAAGTTCAATATAATAATATTAAATATTTCATAAAAATAAAATATTTAAAAATTTATAGTGTCCTAATTTAAATTTAAAATTTCTTATTGAAAAGAGAATTGAGAAAATTATTCTTTTTATTTAACGTTTATTAGCATTCGGTAATAGCTAACAAATTTGTAACTAAGAAATACCATTTAACACAAATAATAATTTTCTTTCAGTGTAGAAATCAATAAGATACTTTTAATAATAAAAATATAATTTAATTTAAAAAAGATTAAAAATTTTTAAAAGATTGAATAATTTACCTATTGACTCTATTTACAATTTACTTCATACTACATCAAAGATATGCAGTATATAAGATAATTTAAATGTGCTCATTACTTATAATTCTGGTAAATTTTTCTGTTTACAAGCCATCGATCACGTTACGAATATAAGAAAACACAATCGTGAATTTCAATTCTTGACTTTTCAATGTTCTATTGATTTACCAATACGAATATTTGTTATGACGAAAACCATACAATTCTTGGAACGTAATGAAATTTAATTGAGTACAGATATTTAAACACATAAACATTAACAATATATATATATTAATAAAATAATCTACAATAGAAATTTCTTCTTAACACTAATTTCAAATTAACTTTGTGTTTTCACTAAAATTGTTGTCTTTCTATTGTTACTATAAAATTATGAACAAAGTTTTTTGAAAAAAGTTGCAGCTATCATCGTTAAAAAATTAATACTAAATATTTTTTAAATAATTTATTTTACTTACTAGATATTAAGTATAACTATTTCTGTCAATAGAACAGTTTTAATCTCCTTTAAAATTATTTGTAGAATGTTCTATTTCTTGGTAATCCTCCGCTACAAAATTGTTGATTGTTGACAATATGACCGATTTAAGAATATTTTAAAAACAAATTAATCAAGTAATATAATTATCAATATTTTTATGACAGTTATTAGATTAATTTAATGAGCTAGATAAATATTTCTGTTTCAATAATGATTTGGAGAAATTTGTTTAAAACATAGGCAGTTGTAAATATTTACTGTTTTATTTTTAATTGCAGTTATCTTTTGTCATTTTTTTTTAAACAAGATATGCTATAGGTTTTTAAATAAACAAAATTAATTGATTATATAATAGTTATTACATTTTTAAAGGTTTTTATTATTTTTTTAATTATTTTTTAAATAATCTGTCATACAAAAATATAAAAATTGCCATTTTATTAATGAATTTTTATGATTATAATTTAATATGATATTTTTTATGAACATTTTTGTGAAAAATTTAATTCAAATAATTGTATTTCATTTATAATTTCTTTTTTAATTTATCGTATATAATCAATCATAAAATATTAATTATTTTTAACGTTTCCGAAAATTTACTTGACTTGGTCAAAATAGATTAAAAAATACACGTAAATAAAAAAATGCGAATATAATATTAATTAATGCATTTGTATACGTATTTTTGAATTAATAGGCATTTAATATTAAAATTTTGTTAATTTCAACGAATAGAAATATACATATATTAAAAGAAAAACATTTTTATGTCTTCATTAGTTCGTCTAAAAATGGATATTCCGGATGGTTTTCTATTCTGAAATAAAAAAAATTATTTATAAAATGATTGAATAGATTTACTTGAAATATTTCCTAAGAAATTATATTTTAATTCTACCTTTCTACATATTAATCTACTTATGTAAATTTTTATATTTTAATAAACATAATAGTTTTATAGACAAATATGATAAAGTAAAATATTTTTCTAAAAAATATATATAATTTTATATATTTTAAATTAATATTTCATACATTAATTGATGAATAAATATTTATTTTTACATTAGTTCTCGAATAAAATTACGTATTTCATGTGTTTATTGTGTTTATTTTTAATTCTTTTCTAAAATTTAAAAATAATTTTTTTATGATTAAATACTAAATTATTTGATTGAATAATATACTTTTCTAGTAAAAAATATATTTAGACTATTAAAAATATGTCTAAATTAGTAGTTTTAAAAATATCTATTTAGATATAGTTTTTTGTAAAAACTGAAGATACAGTATTCGATTTATTATTTTTTAAAATGAAAACTATTAATTGATCTTTATTAAATGATCAATATAATAAAAATAGGTAGAATTAAAAATTAAGTTTGGTTTCGTAACATAGTTTTATATTTAAGAATTATTATTTAAAAGACTAAATATTAAATATTTTAAAATAATTGTCAAAAATGAATAATTTATGTGTAAATGAAACATACATATATACACATATTGTAATTGAAGCGGTATTGTACTAATATGTAATATTACAATAACATTCTTCATTTTTCTTCAATTATCCACTGATTATAATAATATTAAAATAATTTAATTGATGCTTTATTACGTAGATATTATCAAAAGACTAAATTACTTCATTCATAAAAGGATATTTTTAAATTGGTGTTATACTGCTAATCATCCTAGATAAATATTTATAACAACACAATTAAAATCGACCAAATAATAGAGGAAGTATAAAAGTCTGATGAATATATTATTTAAAGAGAACAACATTTGAATTTCATTACTTAAGTGCTTTCAATTACGTAGTTTCTAAATTTTTTTTTTTAATTTTTATATTTGTTTATATTAGCTTGTACCTAAATATTTCTAATAATGTAAACTTTAAATAACAGTAGCAATCAAATTACAAAGTTGAAATATTTTTGTTTATTGCTTTACAATAAACGATGAACAATAGTATCAAAAAAATCTTATATACGAACCCGTTAAACGTTTTAAAATCGAACCTCCTCCCAAGGCTTCCCAGGTCGAGATCATTCAGCATTTTCATCTCATCAATACTAAGTGAAAAATCGAAGATATCAAAATTTTCCTTAATTCTACTAGGAGTCTTACTCTTTGGTATGACAATAAGTCGATTCTGGATTGCATGGCGTAATAAAATTTGTCCTGTCGTTTTTTTGTGATTTTGCGCAATTTTCTGCACTACTGGGTGCATCAACGGTGTCGTCAAATTTGATCTATCGGACATAATTTTCAAACCAGGTGAACCAAATGGACTGTACGCCGTTATCGAGATATTGTGCTTATCACATAGCTCTCTAAGTGGTTTTTGCTGATAATATATTTGCAATTCAACCTTAAATTATAAAGTTATTTTATAAATATACTATAAATATATTTTATACTTGGTTTTAGAAAAGTTAAATATAAATAATTTGATACGATTTTTCCATAAAAAATTAATTTGGAAAGTCTTTTTAAAATATGATTAGAATTGTAATAAGTTTATTTCCAATATTTTTTATTGTAACAAAATATTTATACCGTTATTTAATACATGATATTTTTTAATTTTTTTTTATTAAAGCTATTTCAAATGTATTCAGAATATAAAAATAATTAAGGTAGAATCAATCACCGAAAAGCATTGTCACCTCTACACTGAGAAAGAGAACTACTTAAATATTATTAAGGGATTACATCTTTAACTAAATTGAACTTAAATTTATCTATTAAAATTGTATTCATTTTAAATCCCGAAAAAATCCGAATTCAGCTTGAATTTGAAATTTAAAACTAATTTTTACTTAACTAATTCAAGATAATAATTTGTATTAAAAAATTTTTATTTTTAGATACTATAATAGACTATTTATTAACATATTATAGTGTAAAAATAATAATTTCAGTATTAATTATTATTTAATTTAGTAAAACAAAATGTTAAAAGTTAATATTTATTAGATTAAATTTTTAAACTCAATAAAAATTTTGAAAAATAACAAACGAAATGTGAATTTATAAATGAGATTGATATTTTAAAATGCTAAATTTTATTTAAATATATACATGTTACGAAATTTCGTAATTATTGAAAATCCCATTATTATTTTTATTTTTTTTTGATACCTGTAAATTGCTCGGCTTGATTTCAGCATTGTTGAATATATTTAAAATTTGGGATTCGTTAAAATTACTAAGGCCAATTGATTTCGCTCGTCCAGCTTTTACTTGGGCTTCCATTGCCTATGTAAAATATATATATATTTTTAAGTGGATCTATAATAATAAACATAATTATAATTACCTTCCACAATTCAATGTGATTTGTTTCATAATCCAATATTATACTTCCGTTTTCATGTTGTGCAATACCATATTTATCTTTAGCTTTCTCAACACCAGTCGGTACATGAATTAAATATAAATCAAGATACTGTAAACCCAAATATTCCAAAGAGAGTTTTATGTATTTTTCAACTTCAGATGCTTTATTTCCATAAGGTGGAAGCTGTAAAGAAAAAATGTCCACGTAACAATGATGTTTCATAAGAAAAGTTATAATTATGTTTAAATATTAATAATTAATGAATTATTAAAATGTACACGTTTATCGTTAATTTTTTTACGTATAATAATAATATTATATGCCTAAGTATTAATAATCTTTCCCTATTAATACAATCTAGACAGTTTGAAATAAAACCGCTTTAATAAACTATATAATTTTATTATTCATAAAGTATATTATTTAAATCCATCAAATATTAGAGTTTTTTATAAACAAAGTTTGCAATTTTGACAAGTTTCAGTAATAGATGCAATAAAATCATATGTTTGTATAAATAAAGATAGATTCAAACTTATCTATCAAGTATAATCAATTTTCTGAAAAAAAATAATAGAAATTGAAACAGGTTAAAATCTAAATCTATAATGGATTTGAAATAATCTGTAGCTTGCATTATAGTAGAATACTAAAAAAAATATTTAAAGCGACTTAGCATGACAAATGAAAATTTACCTTCGAATAAAATTGCAAAACTAAACAAATTTTTAAGAAAGAAAAGTAACGATTAAATGAAAATTGTAATGATGTAAAACTGAAATAGTAGCTTTCAATTTAAATAAGAAGTAGAGTTAGTATTAAGTAAGTAAATATATTTCAAAAATAATGAAATCTTAAATAATATGGAACATTATCTAAAATTCATTAATCTGGTAAAAAAATCTTAAATTTTATAATCTTAAAGTAAATAAATATATTTCAAAAATAATGAAAACTTAAATAATATGGAACATTATCTAAAACTCATTAATCTGATAAAAAAAATCTTAAATTTAATACAACTAACATATAAAAAACGTATACCAATAATTACTAAACAGGTTTTAAAAAACCATAAATCTTTATAAATTAATATATATAATATATGATATAGTTTTATACAATAACTAATCAGTTACAAGTATCAAACAAAAATACCGATATTTAATTTGTAGCAATTTATTTACAATCTGTATAATAAATAACCCTGAAAAAATCAGTTTATACGTAGATAAACTACATATTATTTATCTAAATATATATCGTATGCAATAATAAAAATAATTTTAATATTTTAAATTTCAATGCAATTAATATTATTAAAATAGTTTAGTAAAATAATACAAATATATTTTAATGATAATTAAGGTAAATTAATAAAAAAAATACAATATTAGAATAATTAAAAATCAAAAATTTTAAAATCAATATTTTATGTTTTTATTATTTGTTTCAATTTAGTTTTAGAACAAGATATTAGATTTGCATAAAGTAATACAAAAATTACAAAAAGTATTTTTATTAACATTCGTTATTTACAATTATTTATAATTAAAACATTGATAACATATAAAATGATGTATTTGTGGTAGATCCACTAATATAGGTAATATTTTAAATCAATCATATTAATTATATCATATTTAATTTCTTTTTGATACATACTATTGTTTGAAATAGAAAAATAATCATATTTTAATTTCGTAACCTAAAGTAGCAATATAACAAGCAAAAGAGACTAATTACCTTTTGATGAATCATAATTAAACGATTAATTTGTAATAATATTTAAAATGTGTGTTCGTGAAAGTACTTGAACAAAAAATATTTATAATACTTTTTAAATATTATATTTTGAAAAATACATCTATTGATATTACATTAATGATTTTTTTCAAAGCAACTGAACAAAGTTTACGTAAAAAATATAAAACATATGAGAAAATTATATTTTCATACAAAGTTATATCTAAAATCACAAAATTATCTTATGTAATAAAAATAGATATAGTAATAATAGATGTATTATACTTAATCATGTAATTTGTAACATAAATTCTTAAAATTTATCTGTTACTAATTTCCAAACATTTTAAATGCAACGCAATTTTTAAATACTACATTACATATTTTTATAAAAAGCATTTTAATCTAATTTAATAAATAAAAATTTACATTTACTAACAATAATTTAAAGAGACATTTAATTTTAAATTATTATATTATATAATGTATAATAAATTCAAACAAGTAAAAATTTGAAGATAATACAGAAAATTTTAAAAATAATAGTAATTAAAATAAAATTCTTTTAAAATAAGAATACAGAAAATGCAAAAAAAATACAGAAAAATAAGTCTCAGAATATGTGTAATAACTTACATATTTTATAACACTTAAAATATTTTATTAATGCGGAATTGAATAGATTTAAAAATACCAGTTTTAATTGAAAATATTTTAATTCTATTCAATGATAGGCTAATAAAATATTATCGAAGTATATAACAATAAATGCGAATTAATTTTAATCATTTTAAAGAAAAAGTATTCATAAAAAAAATCCCTACTGAAGTTTTAACTTATTTACCTTACTTGTTATAAATAACTCTTCGCGTTTACCTCCTTTATCAAACCACTTTTTTAAAGCCTTGCCAATGGCTTCCTCATTTTGATAAATAAAAGCTCCATCAATATGCCTGTAACCAGTTTCCAGTGCAGTTGTTATAGTTAAATCTATGTCCTCTGGTATTATCTGATTTTAAGTAATTTAACCAATTAGCTTATTTTTTTTTTTGTTCATTTTTATCTCTCAAAAATAAAAAACTTTGATTAATTTACCAAAAAGGTACCTAATCCAATAACAGGCATATCATAACCGGAAGATAGTTTTATTGTCCGAACTTCTGATATTGCTGGACTAATTAATGCCAGAGAACAAATGTAAATGAAGAGACAATCACTAGATTCAATAAAACAATATTTATAATTAAGCGCAGACAACAAAAAATTAAAAAAAATTTTTCATAAGAAAAAGAAAATAATAAATTATCAACACTTTCGTGTAATATATTATATTCTAAAATTATAATTAAATTAGATACAATTAAACCATGAAACAAAATTACTTAAAACTTTTAATATAAAATATCAATGTATTTTTAAAATAGGAGTATATTCAGAAACCTATACACATGGGTTTTTTCTATATTTTTAAACAATTTAAAAAAGTAAAATTAAGTTTTTTATCTACTTAAGTATATTATAAGGATTAAAATTATTATGATGCTTTTAATGAAAGCCAACGAATAAAATCTTGTAAAATATAAACCAACTATTTATAAAAAAAATTTAAACTACTAATTTGGCTTAAAGTTTATTTTGTATTTACTGACATTAAGAATGACATTGTTACTCTTTTACTATCGTGAACTGACTATAAGTTGATCTGACTTCAACGTGTTTATATACTTATTAAATTATGAAATAGCATTGGCTATGTAAATTATTTCTCAAGAACTGGGTGCGACCACTTATAAAATAATAATGTGAAAAAGTAAATTTAATAATGTATTGCTCTGATATATTATCAAAAATGAATTCAAAGTAAACAAGGTGATTAAAAAAATCAGTAATTTATTGATAATTTTGATGTTCTACTGTGGTTTAATTTTTGAAAGAAAAAAAAAGCAATATGATGAAAATAAAGTCAAACATTTTTATCGCTATTGTAATTTGATTATTTTATTTATTTAAATTTGATATAAAAATAACATTAAATTTCTGTTGTCTGTGTTTTAAAATTCATTATTAATTTTATAAAAATGTTTACCTTTCCTTCAAAAATTAAATGAAATTTTAAGTTATTTTAAAAATAGCTATTTTTTAACGATTTTAATATTTATACTCGTTAGTTATAAAGTCAATATTAAAATCTATTGAAAATTACAGTTATATTACGTTATTGTTTTTAAAATATTACGTTAATTATGATATTTAAAAGCCTTAAAATAAAAAAATTTAAATAACTAAATTTAATTCGGTTACTCTTTTTATTTTGTTAACATTATTGTGTATTTAAGTTTATTTTTTTACAGATCAAATATAGTATGGTATCAAGAGTAATTGGTAAATCTTTAGTTTATATATTGTTATTGTAGTTAAAATTGTTTCGTGGTAAGTAAGAATTAGTCACAATTAGCAAAGAATTTATAATATGTTATTTATAATATTTATAATATATTCTTATACGTTCAATTTTTTTCATTCTTTTTCAATTTATTAAAATTTAAGTATAATTTATTATTTAATTATGTTATAATTTTTAAAAATAACAGAACCATCTTATTTCAGTATTTTTTCACATAATATTGTGTCTTTTAACTCCAACTTTTTTTAGTATTCTTGGTTTTATAAAAAACGCCAATAAAAATACTTTTTTCTATATTCGTTAATTTTTAAATTATCAATTCCTTATGTAAATAGTATTGTGAAAACGAGCTTTTAATTTACTATGACCTTTTTTCAGTCAATCTACATTTTTTTAAAGAACTAGTATTAATGTTGTTATTTTCAACTTTAACGTGCATTAAAGTGACATGGAATATGTTGTTATTTTATTTTATTGATTTATTTATAAATTTAGTATATTGTAGTCACGGTAATAGCATATAACGAGAGATATTTAGAATAAAAGTTAGGTAGAGGGATTAAAAACTGATTTCTTTTCTATTGTTGATTAAAAGTTATAAAAATTTCCAAACCTATTGAGATAAATTATGTATAACCAGTATAAACTTCTTTTAAATCATACAATATAATAACCAAAATACTAGTCATTTTAAGCTACTAAGAAATATATGCAATTGAGTATAAATTCAATGGTTTATTCCATTGAACAAATTTTCTTTTCACTGTATATAAAAATAATTAACAAGAAAAATATTCTTCATAAATTAAAAAATTGGGATTCTCTCCTTTACTTATGATGCATTGATGTAATATGGAATTAAAAACTAAAAATTATTAGTAATAAAAGTTATTGAGTCGACTAGAATTACACTCATAAAATTATGAATAAAATTATTCACTGTAATAACTAATGTATAATATATTAGTAAATACTACATAATTTATAATTTTTATTTAAAAATAATAACATTTAATCAAGTGTTAAAAAGTGAGCTCTCGTACTTAAAGTGCTTGGTTGAAATATTGAAACAGATTCGAAGTCGTTACCATTGGTAATCATAAACAAATCATGGTTACTGTAATAATCAGTATTAAGCATTGTATAATACTAAAAAACGAGTGCAAATATTGCCATTATCTAAAGATGTTGATAAATTCATAAAACATAAAAGTTCACATTACCTGTATGAAAATACGGAATTATACATCTTCTTTTTCCACAGATATATGTACTTTTACAGATCTAGGGCAATTAAGAAATAAAATATTGTGTGGCAAGACCGATGAAATAAGTAGCGATTCTATTTAAAAATCTCTATGATAATTAAAAAAAAAAATTAAAAAATTAATTTATAAAATTAGAAAAAACTAAATGACAGGTGAAAATATACGTTACCTGAAACAGTCTTGCTCAATCACTAAGTTAATTTGGAAAATGAATAAATCAATAAGAAATAAATCAAGAAATACTTAAATAATCTAATGCATGATTTATCTTTATGTTTATCTTTCTGAGGTAAAAATCGAAATACAAAGCTCCTGTCAATACGAAAACGATATTAATATTTTGAAGAATATTTTACAACATATATTGTACACACTATTGTTCAGAACTATCATATAAAACAGAAATTCAGATAACTATATTGATACACGTATGTGAAAACATGTTTTATGGGCACAAAAGATAGTTGAAACCGCTAAAGATAAAAATCAATACAGTACTTTCCTAATTCAAATTTTTTTGTTAACTATTTTCAACATTGAAAACATTTTTAATATGGAAAATAGTATAAAGTTTAAAATCAAATTATTTATTAATTTAAAAAATAAAGAATTTGAGTATTTTCTTTGGTTTGTATAAATAATAAATTTTTAATTTATGAATAAAATATTTAATAAAATAATACAATAAAATTACTTCATTACTTAACATAATTCTAGTATTGGTTAATGAAATTATCCTAACTTAAATAAAATTATTTTCTTCAATGATCGATATATAGAAATATTATTAATATGGATTTAAAGTTAATTTTATAAATATATTATACTAAGAAAAAATAAATTTTCACATTTAAGAGACAACAATAATTTAATAAAAACTTTTAATAAATAATGAAGAATCAAGAAAAACATTTTCAAGATGACATTTTTACACTTGCATGTATTATTTGTTAATAATAAATTAAATAATACTAATTATTTCCTAATTTTTTTTGAAAATTGATTTAAATGAATTTTAAACTTTTTCTATAATAAAAATGCATTAATATTTTTCTCAAATAAAAATTTAATTGAAAAATTTTTCAGTCATTTAAATAAATTGTCTCAATATTTAATTTATGAATTATTAATATCAAAGTAAATAATAGCGTTCATGATTATGATTATTATTTATTTTACTTTTCAAGCGATTAATTTATACATCAAATATTTTGTATTAATTATATTTTAAAATTAAATTTTTTATTTGTATTTTTATTTGTTTTTTTTTATAATATGTATATATTGTATCATTTTAGAACATTTTCTTAACTTTAACAATTTACATCATATATTTTCAGATCTATTATTTTTTAAACAAATATATAGTATATTTTAGTAAGATGGATAATATTAAAAAATACCACAACCAAATATTTTATTATATTATATCAAAATCCTAATGGAACTCTGCCAAATACAAATCAAAGTTTTTGTTCATTGTGTAAGTCTATTTATGTTACGTATTTTATAAATTATTTTGCAAACGTATAAAAGTTATAAAAGAACAAGTTGAATAATTCTTACATTTTTTTACAGATCATTTTATATAAATCAAAACTAGACATAAAACGATATGTATTTACTTTTTTTTTAGTAATTATTGTTTATTGATTTATTTTATTAATTATTAAATAACATTCTTTAGATTAAATCTGCATAAGTAGGTTAAACGTGTAAAAATTAAATTTATTAATGTTTATCATTAGTTGTTACAATGTAATTCAGAATTTACCATTTTATCGATATAAGAAATTGCAAAGTATTTTGGAACGAAATTAATTAACTAAGCCTAACTGACCTCAAATCGAGACAAGAGTCTTAAAATTTAATAATAATAAACATCAAGCAACTTTTTATTCATAAACAAACCGTTTTTTGCAGTTCATTAGAAATGAAATAATTTCAAGTTTCAAAGCCCAATTATTACTGCAATAAGTTATATACATAATTTTTTTTCTTTTATTTACCAAATTCTATTAACATATTGTAAAATAAAACTAGTTTCTTAATTTTTATATAAAAATTATAATGCACGTGAATTTTTTTAATTTATCACTTTACTGAAATATTTAAATAAAATGTATATATATATATATATATATGTGTATTACTATCTAGGCTCAGCATTCTAGAAATTACGTTCTTAAGGAGTTATATAAAACTTCTATTATTATGTAATATCGAAGCATTAACGGTTCATAATAATTGAATCCCTGACATAAATGAATATACATTTTCTTGCATAAACAAGCTATTCTTATTTTACCAAAGTTGCTTTCGACCTGTAATTATTTATGGTATTAAACTAAATAAAAATAAAAAAATATAGAGATATTTCATTAATTATTTTTTTAAATATTTTATACTTATATCTGAAGTGCTAACGAAGAAAATATTGAGACTTAACTACTAATTAATAAGAATATCCAAAGTAATTTACTATTGCTTGTAAAAAACAATAAACTATCTAACATTATACTTTTTTCACATTTTAAGTATTATAAAAACATTTATATACATTTTTCCCAAACATTAAAGAAAAAAAAAGAAAAAAAATAGATGTTCATTTCTCGCAAATATAAACGATTGCATTTATTAAATTTTAAATGGTCCATTTTTTCAGAAATTATTTATGTACAACATATTATTCTTAAAAACTACTGCAATTTATAGAAAAATTTGAATCGTTTACAGATTTATGCATAAATTCGTGAAATTTATTCACTGAGTTATCACAATGATTAGTTTAATTTTGGTTTCTATCTCATTAATATTAAAAGAAATTAAAGTAATCCTCGTACAAAAATATTTTCATATACTATGATTTTATAAATATATGACAAAAGAATTAATGTGATGTAATTAAAATTTCTTTGTATGCAGAGTAAGCTTTCGACTAAATTTTTATGGAAGTTGTAAAACAGCAAGCGGTTAAAATAATCAGCAAAAAGTAATTGTTATAATGTATTCATTTTTTTATATACTAGTACTAATTTTTTAAATATCATTTAAAATTGTCAAAAGTGAGTTCAACGTATATTGCAGTTTATATAATAGTTGTACATAAGTTATTACAAAAATTATGGAATAATACCAAGTTCTAAGATAAATTTTATTCCAATGACTATAAGACTTTTTTATGAATATAGTAAAAAATATCTTGTGCAAACGCTTACGCTAATAAAATTTTTAATTTGAAAAGCAATGATAGCACACTAATAATGTATAGCCGAAGAGATTGTCGATGATTTATTTTATGTATTATTGTAAAACATTATAATTTAACAGATTAAATTCAGCGATTGAAATAAGCTATTTAGGTGCAATGGTCAAGTATAAAATAGTGATAACTATGATAAATTTATCAATAAGTTCGTACACAGATTGTTACTAAACAGTAAATAATATAAGTTCGGATCTGTTTTACAGTAGTTTCCCAAGTTTTAGAAAGTCATTAAAACTTAATATTAATACAATAATATTTATTTTCATAGATATTGATATTATGGTAAAAAAGTAAATGAAACAATTCATCAAAATATTTAATTTCATATAAAAAGTTTAAGATCATTATATTTTAAAGAAAGCTAATAAATCTAAAAAATACTGTTACTTTTTAAGTGTGCATTAATGCGTACTATATATAATAAACATTATGCTTGTGAATAATATAGCTTTATAATAATCATAGTATAACTAGTTTGCAAACGTTGAATAGTAAAATAAAAATCTTCTTGTCGTAAAAATAAATTAGTCTTATGCATTTCAGGAAAGAGTGAGTAACCAATTGATATTTAGAATACTCTTTTAAATAAAATACGAAATATTTTCAAAGTAGATTTACAAGAATTTTTCTGATTACGAATATTTTTTTGAATAATCTTTATTTTATTATAATTTAACTGAATATTCACTTTTAATTTTCAGTGTTAGGTTAAGAACGAGTATTAAGTTAAGTTTAAAATTAATATTAGAAAAATAATTAAAAAAAAAATAGAATTTGATGTATTTTTAGTTTTATACGGTTATTTAATAAACAATTAATAATATAAAGTATAATATATAAAATTAGCTGTAATCAAATGTAAATGGATAATCTTATACTTGTACGTAATATGCTACCGGTTAGTCACTTCGACGCAGAGATATGTATTTACATTAAAAACACATTTTTCTTTTGCTTTTTTCCTCCTTCGAATACATATTATACATTCTAGTTACATACGTAAAACTATCATTGACTACTGTGATAATAATAAAAGACTGTCCATTGCTAGTAAATTTACATTAACTAAGTGAATGTTAATTAGAAATTTTTTTATTCGTTTTTTATACAATAAATTGTATTTAAATTCTGTAGTAGTAGTAGTAGTATTTTTATTGAACATACATCGCTATATTTAGTATTTAAATTCTGTTGTGAATATTAATTTATTTGAAGTTTTTAAAAATCTTTTTATAATAATAATAATTTACGTTTTATGTTTTATAATTTTCTTAAATGTAATTAAAAATTATTTAATATTTCAAAAAATTTAAATAACTTTTTATACTGCTGCGTGACAAATTTTTTTTCATTTCAATTCAGAATTTTTTATTCTATTCAAGAATTTTTTGCATTTTAATTATAATTATAAAAATTTAAAAAGTATACTGTTGAAAAAATCTTTAAATCTTCATACTCTTGATATTGCATTGTCAAAAGGGTATTGTGGATGTTTCTCGATGCTGAAAGAATATGATAATTAATATTGCAAAAAATGTTATAAAAAAAATCATATGGAATAAGAAATAAATTAATACGAATTTTCTCATAGATAATTTACTTTAAGAAAAATATTTAAAAAAAAATGTACTTAAATATTTATATTCCTAAAATATAATTATTATATTCAGCACTTAAAATTTTAAATATACATACCCTTTCAGAAATTTGTAATCGAATATTTTTCCTTTATTTCCTTTATCCAATGAGTTCAACTGATGAATTTCTTCCTCAGTTAATTCAAAATCGAAAATTTGCAAATTTGATTTCAAATGTTCAGGATTCTTGCTGGATGGTATAACTGCTATTCCTTTGTGAACCAAATGACGTAATAAAACTCCAGTGTATGATGTTTTATGGTTTTCTGCTATTTTATATATTACTGGAAGTTTTAAGGGATTTGGTAAATCTAGTTCAATTTGTTCTGGATGAAAGCTTTCTCGGGCACCAGGAGATCCTAATGGTGCATAACCCGTTACTATAATTTGATATTTTCGACAGAATTCAAGTAATGAGTTTTGTTGATGATACAAGTGCACTTCAACCTTCATGTTAAAACAAAATATTATAAGTATTCACAAGAGTAGATTAAAATAAAGAAAAAATCGTTTAGAATTAGTTTGAATGTATAATATACTTGTAAATTACTAGGTTTAATTTCTGCTTCCTTTAAGATATTTAATATTTGCGTTTCGTTGAAATTGCTCAATCCAATAGATTTTATTCTTCCTGCTTTTACTTGTTTTTCCATCTCCTTTAATATGTTTATTATGTATTTATTTAAAAAAAAAATTTATTTGATGATAAATGGTTTTTATACCTTCCAAATAGCAACGTGATTAGTTTCATTATCCAGTTTTAAAGTTCCATCTTCATTTTTAACAAAATTGTAGCTTTCATTTTCACGAACTACTCCAAATGGTGCGTGAATCAAATACAAATCAATATATTCTAATGATAATTTTTCCAACGATAGTTTCAAATACTTTTCTACAGAAGATGGATTGTTGTCAAAATATGGCAACTGTAAATTATTATATTAATTACAAGACAGGAAACAAAAAATAAATTAATAAATTATTTCTTAATTACTTTCGAAGTAATAAAAATATTGCCACGTTTTCCACCTTTCTTGGACCATTTTTTTAAAGCTTTACCAATTGTTTCTTCATTTTGATAAATAAATGCTGTGTCAATATTTCTATATCCGAGTTCGAGAGCAGTTGTTAGAATTTTTTCCAATTCTTCCTCATTTACCTATAATTAAATTTTATTTATTAAAAATTTTAAACAGTTGTGTAATTATAAATTGATTTACTGAATCAGGAAATTTAATTTTACAAAATGGGATGCTCGTTATTATGTTAAAAATCTTTACATATCGTTCTTGTTTTTTATTTTGTAAGTTATTATTAAATAACTACAGGTATTTACTATTTTTTATTACATACAAAAGTATACACATATAATAATGTAAATTCTTATTTTTACGAAAATTGATTTAGCTTTTAAATTTATAAAATACTGCAACTTCTTGTTAATATATAATTTAAAATATAGAAAACTATTTTCATTTAAATATTTATACAGATACCTAGTTTAAAAATCTTGAGCAATAGAGAGGTACAATACAAAGATAAGTTTTATCTGTATTATATATATTAATGAAATAAATAAAAATTAGAACAAGGACTAAATATTTTCTTAATAAATTATGTGCACATGCAAATATAGGTATTTAGTAAATTATTTTAATAATAATGTTATACATAATCTTTATTTTATACAATTATACGAATACAATTTATTAAAAATTTGTCTTACTCCATGCGTTCCTAATCCGAGTATTGGCATCTTTTGGCCAGATGTTAACCGTAAAACCCTTTCATTTTGCATAGTTGGTTTTAAAATGCAAAAAAAAATAGCACTAATAATGATTAAGCTAAAAATTTTAAACATTCTTATAAAATATGTTTTTATTATAATAATTAAATAACTATCACACTTATAGACTAAACATTAATTTATAATAAACATGAGAGATTTTCACTAGTTTAATGGCAATTTTTTAAATATATTTACGCTAATTTTAAAGTTTAATTGGATAATGTACAAAATTAATAAAGAAAAGATAAAATTTTAAATTCTAAAAAAGTATAAATATTGTAATTAATGTAAAATATTTATAGGAATATTTTAAAAATAATATATTTAAAAAATAATATTTAATGGAACATGTTATATAAATTAGTAAGATGATGTCATAACACTCTTTTTATTTTATCGTTTCACATATATAAATCGATCACATATACATATATAAGTTGAAAATCATAATTTAGAGTTTTCTTTTGCCTCAAGTTTTGGATGTTGAAATTCGAATCATCATTCTCAGAAATATATCGATTCTAACACTGCTTTCAGAAAAAAATTAAAATATCATTAATGCTATGGATAATTACACGAAACATGTCATTCATCAAATTTGAAGTTTAATATAAGTATTTAAGAACCAATTCATAAATAATATACTAAATCTTACCACTATGAACATGCTCATAGATTGATTAATTTATCCTTAAAATATAATAACGGAGTAATTAATAACATGTTTTTTAATATATTTATCTAAATAAAATTAATTAATTTTTATAATAATTAAACTACTTGTATATTAAATATTAAAATATCCTAAAACATAATAATAATAAATGTTTAATTCAATCTAAATATAAATAAATATCTTTTATTTATTCTCTTGCTGAATGACATAAAACATTATAAAATATATAATTTTAAAAAAATTTGTATCAAGATAGGCAGGTGTTTTACTATAAAAAATCTTTACAAAGCTAGATAATTTATACTTAAAGATCATGATGATGCTGATAACTCTAATTTCACAGAAACATTAATCAATAAAACATAAAGTAATGGTCACCACTGATTAGTAAACTTGAATTAGCGATGTCAGAACTATAGAAAAAATAACTATGACACTGAAAAATTAACTAGATAAAAACTCGATTAGATAAATTGGAAATAGAATTATAACATCAGACTACTAGCTTTTTACAGTAAGGAGACCGTTGACATTATGACCGAATGGTCGAACAGTTCGCGACAGTTTCAATTTCTTCTTGAGTAACCGGTGCTTACGAAAGCTACGAGTAATTTATTCTGTTATTTTATGTAATGCTATTCCGTTATATTACTTTCTTTTAAAGTAATATCTAATCTTAAATAATATCAAGATTGTTTTTAATTTTTTTTTAATGTGTTGTAATTCTTTACTTGATTTTTCTAATTTTTAATCTATTGATTTTAATCTTTCATTTTTGTTTTATTATAGTTTATGATTTTCATTTTTTTATCTTATATTTTTAAACATTAAATTTATAATAGTAATATTCAAAAATTCTAAAATTAATTTTTTTACTTCAATTATGACTACGTATCGATATCTCTATTTTATTTATTTTTTCTATATATTACGTACATTATTAGTCGTTATCGCTTAACTAAATAATCTAAAAATTTCATTTTAACTAATTTTAATCTCCATATAATTTCTTATTTTTAATTTGAAATATTTTCTCTACGCTGATTTTTACGATATTTTCTAATATATATTCAATAATCGATTAAGCCTACATAATATTTAAGACAATATCATAGAAGTGTTAAATTCTGCTTCATAAACCTTCAAATTAGGTTATAATTAGGTTTCAATTAGATTTTATTATAATGTATAATTTAGTGTTTTCTCTAAGTGACAATGTCATAATCGCTACACGCTTATACCACTGATGTTAGATGCTATGGTATGTTGCTCAAATAGGAAATTAAAAACAGTTCACCTACTTAGATTTACTGCTTTTTTCACTCTCCTGTATTATATAAATCTAAAGCATATCTTTTTATTTTTCACAAGCCTTTTTAAATAAACCAGTAAATTAATATAACATATAGTATATCATATTTAATTATTATCAGTACATTCGCTATATTAATTTTGATACTTCAATATTAAATAATGAGCAAAGATAATTATTATTAATACATATTGTATTGTGATACTTCTTATTTAAATAAAAAAATATCAAATAACTTTTTCATTCAAATAATTTGAATGTCAATTTTCTTGTAGAATCACTAATTATTTCTAAATATATATACTTTTTCCATACTCATAATTATCGTAATCATAAGTGAATATCATTTGAAAGTTAATATATTAACTAATTAAATTATTATTTCTTTAAAATATATAAGTGCCTGAATAACTTTCTAAACAAAGGTAACTTAACATTGCACGATATAGTTTTTTTATTACAATTAAAATATCTTGTTTACATTTTGTACTTATATATGATGACTGTTTGACAAAATTTAAAAAATTTGATTATTCTATCTCAATATTATTTTTTTTATAATTTTGATAAGAGAAGAAAATAACTAAGATAAATTCTAAATGAAAAATATATGCTACATTATATTTATAAATATTCTTTGAAATATCATTTATTCTTTATTTCGTAAATTTCTACAAAAAATTATAAATATGTAAAGTGTTTATATACTTATACATGTATAGATAACGTAATTAAAACAATTAGTTAAAAGTGTATATTTGAGTATTTTTATTGAATATTTTTATTTTTATTATAAAATGATCATTATTGAATAGACTTGTTTAAAAGTATATAAATATGTCAATAGAAAATTATCTATTTAAAATATAAAAAAAATCTTTATTAATCAATATTTTATTATTTACAGTATTTTTTTAATTAATCAGTGTAGGGATATGTAATTGTCAATTAATTTTATAAAACTAATTGAAAATTATTTTTTTCTTGATTTATATAAACTTAATTATTTCCTGTACATTTCTCATTTTTATCTTAGCTTTATTAGTAACTTATGTGATCACGCTTTTTTATCTTCACAATATCTAACATAGTACAAGGTTTTTCTAATTATGATTACATAAGATTCCTTTCCACTTAGTTTTATTATACATATTACAATAAGTGTTTTATACTCCAGCCATTTTCTATATTTTTCTTTGCATATTATACAAAATTAACATCACCATCAAAATTTGTATAATGTAATTTTTTTTAAATCAATCAATAATTAAATGCAATATGTATATATAATTATAATGGTTTTAAAAATTTAATAAATTTGATTATTCTATCTCAATATATTATTATATTTTATTAATTTTGATAAGAGAAGAAAAATAACCAAGCTGTATTCAAAATAAACACTATATACTGCATTATATTATAAATTACTCTTTTAAATATAATATATTCCTACTCTTCCTAATTTCATAAATTTCTAAAAAAACTTATATATCTATATATATATATATATATGAATTATTAATTTTAAATAGAATAAAATAAAAAATATATACGTGTTATACACAATTTATTCAAATATGTAGATTAGAATTTTTTTGAAATAATATATCAAAAAATTTATCAAACATATAATACGAATGTATTGTAATAATAATACGAATAATGAGTGTGTATATACACATGTATAAGATAGTATTAATGTATTGCTTAAAAACTGCAGTATAGCTCAAAATTTTAATATTTACTTAAAAATTTCAAATAATACTTACTTAAAAATTCATATTTTTATCCACATATATTCTTTACAAACTATTAAGTATTATTATTTAAGTAAGAACTACTAAAACATAAGAATTTTTATAGATAATAATTTAATATTTTTTCTTAAAATTAATGTTTGTATAAAAAACAAAATAGAATTTAGGTTTGAGTAATTATAAAATAAATTCAAATACATCTATACAAATATGAGTTTGAAATTAGATATTCAAATAAAAATTTGAAATACTAATATTTCAAGTTAACTACATAAAAAAAAATTTTTCGAAAAACTTGAATCAAAACTAAATAAAATAAAGAAAAAATTAATAAAAAGGCATAATTGTATCGAAAAAATAGCATACAAGTCTACTTTTTCAAAGATTCATTAATATATAACAAACAATTAATTTTATAATATGTAATTAAAATAACATTAAACACAGACTAGTTTAAAATTATTTTCAATTAATTTATTTTTAGTTTATAAAATTTATAACCATTTATAGTGATTAATATTTATTACAGTAATTTATAATTTTGATTTTAAATAACTTTTTACAGTTTCCATACTATTTATTTACAATAGACATTTAGAGACGATACAAATAAAAAGAATAATTGTAATAAAATATATAATATTTAAAATATATTTTATATTTTTTTTAGCTTTTCTTGTCTTATCCGGTATTATCTTGTTGGTTGTCATTGTATAAGATTATTATTATATAATAACCGCATCATAAACTAGTTCAAAGACATATACAAACGATGTAATTCGACATTATTTTGACATTTCTTTGGATAGAAGTGTCACACATGTGATACAAAATCTTCGTAATCGTATTTGGTCCATATTTTATTTAGATAATCACATTCGGCCTATATCTGTAACTAACATATAATTTTTTCTAGATAAATTAGGTAACTCGAGTATTTCCAACGAGACTTGACTGAATTCGGAAGGCGTAATAATATCAATTATTACACAGAGGTAATCGAATTTTTCATTTCAGATATATTTTTGAAGGGATAATGCGGATGTTTATCAACTCTAAAACAAAAAAATTATATAGTTAAAAAGTATCTTATTACAAAATTAATAATATGGAAATAGTGTTTTAAATAATTTATATTATTACATTTACAGATAGTAAATAATATAAATTTTATTTACTTATCGGTTATTTTTTAAAAATACATAAATGTTTTAGTAAAATGTTTTTTTTTTAATATTTTAATAAAGCTGCATAGTAATTGTAATAATGAAAAATAAAAGCATTAAACAATTTGTTTTAGTTTTCATGAATTTTTTGTTTTGCTTCATATAATAACTTATAATAATATAGTAATACTAATAATAATAATGATAATAATAATAATAATAACAATGATGATGATGATGATGACGACGACGACGACGACGATAACAATAACTTTAATAAAATAATTTCAAGGTTATATAAATATTCGAAATATTTTCTTTTATTTGATTAATGTATTCATGCGTAACAAAAGCTTCCCGAAAATTGTAAAAATTTTCTTAAATATTAATTATAAATATTTGTAAAAAAAAATTCAAGTCAGATAATATATTTTTAACATATAATCCATAAAAATAACTCTTTTAAGAAATATCAACATTCCAATTTATCAAAAATTTTTTTGACATAATTACTGACGTTTTATTTTTTTTTTAATTCATAAAAATAAATGTTTTTACGATTAAAATAATATTTTTTGCTAATAATATATATTACTTTAAATTTTGTGATTATATAATTAACAAATTGTGCGAATCAAGGGTCTTTCGAATTTATACTTGCGCATGCGTATGGTATTATGGTTGTCTGATATGCCATAAATCCTAAACAATGGCCAAAGAATATTTACACGTCAGTTTAAGAAATGCCAATTTATTAATTTTTTGTAAGTGCGTAATTAATAATGATTTGGATGCAGCTTTTAAAAGTAATTATTGCTTTTTGGTAATAAATTTTTTATCGTTATATTACTTAATATATGAATGTATTAAAATTTGTAAACAATGTGAAAAAAAAATCAACTTAAATTTTTAGGTAATTTAAAATTTTAAAGTTGTATATACATATTTTTTATTGTATACAAATAAAGAATTTGTTGTTAAAAGAAAATTAATTAAAATATTTTAGTTTTAGCTTTAACTTTAATGAGTTATACAATTTGTATTATTTTTCATTTTTCTTTGTTTAATAATACATTAAATATCTTTTTACAGTATTTAAAATATATTAAAAAATTTAATATTATTAACAACTTCATAATTTAAACGTTAATTTACATACTTAAAAATTTGATATTTACAACATTGTTTATTTTTAACTGAAATATACCCTTATATACTACTAGATGATTATCTATTTATACAATAATAATAATAATAATTAAAAATAAAAATATTTGATAAAACTACTCTTACACTCTATGATTAAATATGATTTAGTAAATATTAAAAAGAGCTTTAGTATTTTATTTGTTAATTTTCATGTTAATTTAAACATTTTATTAATATTTTTTTATTATTACTTACCCGTTGTAAAATAAGAAATTGAAAACTCTTCCTGCTTCATCTTGATCTAAAGCATTTAACCGATGCATTTCTTCATCCGTTAATATGAAATTAAATATGTCTATATTAGATTTAATTCTCTCTGGATGAGAACTTTTTGGTATTACAACTACTCCTCCTTGTACAGCATGACGTAATAACACTTGGGCAGGTGTTTTATTATGACCTCTAGCTATTTGCTCAACAACTGAATGTCCTAATAAATCTAAAAATGAGTCTAGCCTATAATTATATTTTGATTGAAAGTGTTCTTTAGCTCCAGGTGATCCAATAGGGCTATATGCTGTTACTGAGATATTGTGTAGTTGACAGAATTTTCTAAGTGATTGTTGTTGCATCTAAGCATGTAATTCAACCTGTTATCAAAATTCTTTTAATTTCTAGACATTATTGTATTGAGATTATAAAAAAAATACTACCTGTACATTACTTGGCTTGATATCCGAATTATTTATTATATTTTCAATTTGTGATTCGTTAAAGTTACTTAATCCAATAGATCTTGTTCTTCCTTCTAATACTTGCTTTTCCATTTCCTACCATTTATATCAAATTAAAAATATATAGATCGAAATTTAACGATTTATTATGATTTTCAATATATTTACCTTCCAGACTTCTACAGGATCTGATTCTAGATCTAATGCAAAACTTCCATCTGTATTTTTTGCTGGTGCAAAAGCACTTTCATCTTGGATAAATGCAAAAGGCATATGAACTAAGTATAAATCCACATAATCTAATTCTAATCTTTCTAATGATAACTTTATAAATTTTTCAACATCCGATGGTCGATTACCAAAATTAGGTAACTATAATTTTTAAAGTTTTCTATTTTATAATGAAAAAACTTCTTTGTATATTACATCCATTATAATAATTTACCTTTGTTGTTACAAAAAGTTCTTTGCGTTCTCCCCCTTGATCTAACCACTTTTTAATACTTTTTCCTATTGCCTCTTCATTATTGTAATTAAATGCGGTATCTATGTGTCTATATCCTGCATTAAGTGCACATGTTACAGCATTTTCCATCTCTTCATCTTTTGCCTAAAAAATATAATTATTATATCTTATTGAATTTTATTCAATAAATCATATATATTTTGTGATACTTATTTTTATAAAAATATAAATAAATAATTTAATAAATAAATAAAAAATTTCAAGAAACATTATTGATCTATATGATATAAGATTTTAAAGTATAATTTTTATTAAAATTTTTTAATAAATTTTTTATTAGTCAACACAAAATTTCATGCACATATTTACCTGCCATGTGCCCAGTCCAACAACAGGCATGTCATAACCTGATGACAATTGCACAACTTGCATTGTGATATGCCTTCGACAATTATTTAATAATTTGAAAGAATGATACAGCTTCAAGGTGAATGTGGCGCTAGGTGCATTCATACAAATGTATTATTTTTAGAACAACCTATTTTACTCTAATGAGACTATGAATGTGGTATTTTATTTATAACCATTACTTAAGTACATTATTTTCCTAAATTATCTTTATATTACTTATGAGTTTTATATTTAAAATATATCTTTCTTACGCAATGTTATTTTTTAGCTAAATGGATCATATTTACACAAATTAAAATAAAAAAAGTAAACAATTTTAATTTATATTTGTCATATAATAAATTGTATAATAAATAAAACACTTTTTAATAATCATTATTCTGTAATTCATCAAATATTTAAATTAACCATTTTAAAATCAGAATAAACAATTATTTTATTACATTTTAATGTTACATTATATTTTGAATATATAATAAAAACAAATATTTTTATACTCAAAAGAATACTTTTAAAGTTATTAACGTGAGATCCACTAATTTCTTCCTCAATTGATAGTTATAAATTTGTAAATATTTTTGCTTCTTTATAATTGTCTATCCGTAACTAAGCAATTTGTTAATAACAAATCTTCATTTGTATACGATAGTCAATTTCAATAATAATAAAATAATATCCATTATAAATCCTAAAATGAATTATAGTTTAAATACGTTAAAAGTTTGATTAAATGTGTAAAAAAAATATGAAAATAATTACCGCGCCAAAGCAACATATCGATCGATCACTTGAATTGTTCCAAATATATATATATATAGAGAGAGAGAGGGAGAGAGAGAGAGAAAATTTATTTCTTTTTTCAACCTACCATACTTAATATGGTAAAAGTAAAATTAGATTTGAAATTATAGCAAAGAAAATCATTATGAAGCATTTTCCTATTGTCTTTTCTTTTAAAATTCACGAAATTTTCGCGGTTAAAACCAACTAACCTCTCATTACATTCACACAGTCAAAATTACTATTTAAAATTCTTAATTCATAAAGTGCTTTAATTTTATTATTTTAATTTAAAATTTTTATAGTAGATGAATATTTTATTCTCAATATATAATATTATTTACATAATGTAAATTATATCTTACTTGCAAAGTCGAATCATGGTTGCACGTGGCTTTTTGAGACTAACACTATTAAAATTACATTCATGAGATTACATATTGATGGCTCATTTTTTTTTAATTTAAAAATGAATATAAGAAACATGAAAATACTATTTCAAAAATTTCTTATGAAATAATTATGTTTTGTTAAAAAATATTAAGAAAATCAATAGTTTTGTTGAAATTCAAAAGTAATTCATAATTTATGTAAAAAAAAAAATTGTAAAGGAGACAAAAATACTTATATTATATGATTCAATTTTGGAATTATTCATTAAATACAACGTCAAGGAAAATTACAAATATATTTTTTATAAATATTATAATCTTATAAGTGGAGTTTTTAATAAAAGAAAAATACTTTTTTACAAATTTTTATTAATAACGATTTTAATAAATGGGATAATGTACAGGTTGATAAAATAAAACATAATTAAAAAAACATAACTAAAAAAATAAAAAGCACCAAGCTATAAAAAACCGTGCAATTATAAAAAAGTGCAAGAAATTCCTCATACATTGGCGCATAATTTTTTCTATATTGAAACTAATAAAAATGAGGAAACAGTAAAACAATCTATGCATGGAGTAGACATTTAAAAAATCAAATCTTCTATAAATTCGCATATAATCACAGAAGGGCCTATTTTTATTTTGTAATGATCATCTTGACAATTTTATTTCGCTAGCCCCTTATTACAGGTAGATGATCGAAGCTATGCTGATGATGCAATGAGGAGCTTCGTGGACGATTGTCATTTTGATTGTGTCCATTAGAAAAGCCACCAGCTTTCGGAAGTTGAGGGAGTACCATTTGATTAAAATTCGTATGCTGAAAATATAAGAAACTGTCATGATTCAGAGTTGTAAATTAAAAATCGTAAATTCATTTTTATATCATAGCTACTAATATTAAATTACTTAATTACTTAGTCATTTATTAGTACTTGTTTATTCATTCTACAGAATCTATTATAATTACTAATCTATTCAAGTTAACTACAATTATTTTGTTTTGCTTACTAACATTTACATTCGCGTCTCAATTTTGAATGTACAAGACTCCATTAAAATAAGTCTAATTAAGAAATGTATTTAATTTATATTTTTTCTTAATTAATTAATTAATTAATTAATTGATTTTGATTAAACCACAATATCAACTCTTAATAAAATATAATCATGTATGATCTTATTGAAATAAAAAAAATTGTATAATATATATACACGTATTAATATTTTTAATAATATATTAGTTTAAAATTTACTGTTTTAAATAATATAATATTAATTTATATCTTTTAAGTTATTCAACCATTATGCTAATATTAGTTTTGTACAACGATTGTAATTTTTATTAAGTTCTTACCCGGGTACGTTCACGAAGATTTTTAAATTTTTCAAGATCTTCCATTTCTAATTCCGGAATTTTGAAGTGGAAATTTTCAAAGTAAACGTGTTGTAATAATTGATCACACGTCCATCTTTTATCCGGATCTTTATCCAAACATTTTTTTAAGAAATCCAGCTGCAAAAAAATCATATAAATTTTAGACATTATCTATTATTTAAAACCTATTATTAGATGAAATATTTAAGTTACTTCACACTCCATAATTAAGCAAATTTCGGATTAAGCGAATCAATATGTACAAACAATAAATGTAAAAAGTCTACAAAATAGATATTGAGAGTCTTTTCAATAACTTGATTTTAATAAAAAAAATTTTTAAATCATAAATGGTATATTATTGAATATAATATTTAAAAATGTACATTTTGATTAATGAAATAATATAAATAATAATAAATAATATATAGGTATATTTGTTTACACAGCTCATAGTAAATTACTTTTTTACTTATAAATATATCATTTATTTCAATAATTCAAAACAGTATTTATTTTATTTTAAAAAGATGTAACAAAATTTTGCAATATTGTAGTAGAATGCAATTATTACAGACATATATTACAACAATAAAAATAAACATAGTTTTTTTCTATTGTATAAGATGATCAGATAAAAAATTGAAGAACTTTAAAAAAAAAAATTAATTCACATATATATTGTATTTTATTGGATTTCCTCTATCTGCTAATCGATATTAATCCTTCTATAGTATCATTTTTAGTATTTTTTGAAAAGTACAGTCTAATTTACTAATTAACATTGAAGTCTGCGGGATATATCAGCATTATACGATGTACTGAGAAAACACAAATCGTTAAATGCATCAACAATAAAAATAGTTCATTTTTTAAGAAATATTTATTATTTGCTAAAGTACTGTTTTATCACAGAAAATAATTTTATCATATTTGTGCAATTAATTGTTTTTTTTTTAATTTTGCATATTTAAAAATGAGCATAAACAAAGGGAAAAAATAAATTTTTTTTATTATTTTTTTCATTTATAAGAAACAATTTTTTTTAAATATAATTTATTTATATAATATTTATTAATAATGATGTTGATTATGAAATTTTCTACTTTGATTCTGTGTAAATGGATGATTTTTACAAACAAATAATTCAAATAAACTTTAATATGAATATCTTTCGGGTTAATCCGAATATTATTAGCGAGCGTTTAATCGGTCAATCTAATAAGTTTAATTAATGAATTTTTAGAAATTCAATAATCATGACAAGTACTTTTTTACATAATGAAAGAACCAGAATACAAAGAAAGTGATTCACGCCCTGAACCTTGTGTCGAGTCACAACTGCAATAAGAAACTCAAGAGTCGTAAACGATGACGAACTTCGTACCTGTAGCGAAGAATGGTGCGTACAAGGTAAGACTGATTCAAGGGGCATAGTTGTTTGGGGGGCTGGCAGAGTGACACCCGCAAAAAACTCGTTCTGCTGAAAAATGGCCATGTGCCTCGGCAACAAGTCCCCCAGAGTTCGTCTTATTAAATATAACTGATCCACGTCAGATTTACCAGGCCACAGAGCTTCGCCACGTATTAACTCCACGTACACGCATCCGATAGCCCACACGTCAACTGGTGTTCCATATTGCGTGTCGCCTACCTGCGAACATCAACATTTTCTAATTTTCCTCTTTTTTATAATAGAAATACGCATCTTCCGTTTCCGCTAAATGTACGAATTTAAAGAAAATAACAATTATATTCGTTAGATTTCAAAATTAAATTTAGTTAAGATTATATAATAGTAATAATAATAAAACTAAAATTTTAATTTTCTGCTTTTTATTAAAATATACTTTTTTGTAAATATTCTGCGAAGAGTTTTTATCGGTTTATTTGATTTATCTCTTTTTTGAATAATTTGATATTTAATAAAGATACTTAAGAAAGCTTCCTTGTAAAGTAATATTCCCTTTATATGTAGATTATAAAAGACGCGGGGCTTATATCATATTACTATACTAATGTCTGTGCATAAACATGAACTTACCAGTAATTCAGGAGCCCTGTACCATCTAGTAGCAACGTATTCGGTATAATTCTCTCCTGGGCTCAGCATTCGAGCAAATCCAAAGTCGCAGAGTTTTACAACCCCCTCACCGGTTATTAAAATATTTTCGGGCTTGACGTCACGATGCACGCAGCCCAATCGATGACAGTAAGCAACTCCTTGTAGTATCTGCCAGATCAACTGCTTGGTCATGAGTTCTGGGCAACCAGTCGGATACTTTTCCAACTCATTGAGTAACGTGTGCTCGCAATATTCAAATACGAGATGCAACTTCCTCTTCCGCCTGAACACCTCCAGTAAATTAACCAGATTTGGATGTTTCAAGTTCTAGAAATCAAATATTGTTTTGCTTGTTTTACGTAAAATTTTAAAGATGATAACAAACAACGAATGATAGATAATTTTATAATTGTTCTCGTCTTTTTATTCGGTCAACTACTACAATCAAGTATAAAGCATTAAGTATTTATTAAGTGAATGTATTATCGGCCTCATCTTAGTATTAACAATTAAGTAAAGCTTTTTTAAACCATATATGGATATCATTAAAATAAAATTTATAGTTAATGTATATTACATATATGAATGATATTATTACTTATTAAAATAAGATTATCAGGTATATTGAATTATTCATTGTATTTTAAGTATTGGATAAAGTACTTTTTACTTATTTTGTACAATGCATGTTAGCATCGAAACTAACCCTTATTTCATTACAAGCAGTCAGATTCTTATCATTTTACGTTTCGATTCTAATATTTTTCTATTTTTGTTTCAATTGCTATAAATTAATGCAGTACTATCTATCTTATACTTGCTATCTATCTTTATCTTTATAAATCTTTTATATAGTATAAACATTGTATTCTATTTCCTTTTGCGTGTTCCTAACAAGGACGACGTATACTCGTTATAGACTTATTTTTAATTAATATGAATTTTTTAATTTCAGCCATGAAAATATCCTAATGAATGTACTATTGTTTAAATAAAATATCTCTTAAGGGAATGTATAGATATATTGTAAATATATTCTTGAATATTTACATTTATTATATAATTTACTATTGAATATTTTTGTAAAATAAAAGAGTATAAAGAATTTTGTCTTACTCAACTTAGTTAAAGTATAATATGGGGCATATTATTCAAGTTATATATGTTGATATACCACTGTTTATTTTAATTACTTAGACTAAATTTAAATTAATTTAGTTTTTATGGAAATATGTGCGTCAATGTGATATTTCCAAAGTATCGAGTAAATGCGTAAAATTTAAAAAGCATACAATCACTATTTTGGCCAACAATATATTTATAAAATATAAGAATAAATGAAATACTTGTTTATTTGAAAATTGCTTTTATTTATCTTTAATGAAACGATATTTTCTGGCCTCTAAAATAATATATGTCTCGAAACTTTTCAGATATATAACAACGCTACCCAACAAAGAAAAAAGTGTTTCTACATTTTTTTAATTGTTTTCAGGCAATAAAAAACCGATAAATTATAAAAATTATTCTTCACGGGCCAATAACACTATACATGTAAAAATTAAAAAAAAACTAATATGTAATTTTTTAATACATAAACTTGAATTTCTTTGTTTTTTTTTATAAACTAAAAACCATTTCATTATCATAAATTGTAATTAATTTTTATATTAAAAATAAAATGAACATAAAATGATAAATTAACAAGTATGTGTGAATATTTCTTGTAAAAAATGAGAAAATTATTTCTTTGTTACAAAAGACTAGCGTAATTTACTTTTCATTTCATAAAAGATAAAAAATTACACAGATCAAATGATATCAATACCATTGTATATTTTTATTTTATCAGGTACAAAAAAATTGGATATCAATGATTATATAAACAAATGCAAATTTAGCCAGTTTGAAGGTCGAATATGTATATGCATGTGGAAAATTCTCAAGAACAACGTTGAAGTAACATTTCCATAACATTAATCTAGTTCTTTGTGATTAAAGAACGATCGAATCACAATTTTAAATATTGCTACAGTTGCAACGAAGCCCAGCTATTCTCTGAATTTTAGAATCAGTTTATCAAATGACTTCGCACATGCAAAATTATATGAGTGCTTCTATCGGTCAGCTCGGCTTTTTCTACAGGAGGTCAGGTTCAAGATTTCTCGTATAAACCAATCGATAAACCGCGCCACTCACACAGGTATTATATTTTTTTTCGCGTAGCTCTAAGTTCCTTTCCTTCGCTTCTTTCGCTAGACAATACGATTTGCATAATTCCATTCATGCGAATCGTGACACGTGCACACCTATCGCTATTGCTGCCGTTACAAGTTAGTGATACGTACTTTAAGAGGAAGCGCGCAAGTGGTAATCAGGAACAGACTCATCAAAGGGCACGCGATCTATCATGCGGTTATCATTTGGATATGCAGATGAAACCCAACGGGACTTACACAATAGATAGATTTTGAGTTTTATTTGTCTTTTAATTTTATCTTAACGTTTGTGTAAATCATTTGAAGTGTGGAAATAATGGATATGCTAATAAATCCTGGAACTACACGATTCAACACGACGCATAAATTTTCATTTAAGTACATTTTTTATTTTTTTCCTCATTTCATTTGAATGAATCATTCATTAGAGTATTTTTTCAAGGGTTCTATTATTTCTGCTTAAGATATTAGCACAATTTTTATAAAAATCTGTACGATTTTGAACTTTATTTAATGTTATTTCGGGTTGAATCAAGAAATACATTATTAAGCAAATTACTTGTATTAACGTAGTTTACTTTAAACCAAGGCACATTAAATGTGAAATGCTTATTACAACATTATTATGAATATAGTAATAAAATATTTTAAATATTATGGAAGTATTTAATTATACTAAGTTATTATTTTAATATTATGTTGATATTGGCTGTTGAAGTTTATTTTATATCAATACAAATATTTGTATCGTAAGTATTAATTTATATTTATATTACTTTTTACAGCTCGGTAAACAAATTTAACACAAGTAATTACAGTTGATTGACCGTTTAATAATACAAGCTTCTTTATTTTATAAATCTATAATACAGTTCATTGTATTATATTATAGAACAGTAGTAGAATAAGACAAAATATTTTTTACACGAATAAACTATCTGAAATAAATATTTTCTTTAGTCATTACATAAGTAAACATAAAAGTGCCTATTAAAAAAATTGCGTATAGTTCGTATAAAAAATTTATTAATAGGTAATTAATTTAAAAGTTGTTAAATTTATAATACAAAAATTAATTTATGTATGCAAATTATATTTTAAAGTACTTCTAATATACAGTATATTTTATTTTTATTGTAAGGACAAAAGATATTAAATACACACGAATACTAGATAGTAGATGTTGAATAAAATAAAAATAGTTATAATAAATTAGGCAGATAATGAAAAGAAAAATTATAGCTTCTAAATTTCTAAGTTTTAATTGATTTTTTAGAATAGAATATTTTCAAATAAGATTTCCAGTTAAATCAATCAAATTTTATTGCAGAGTATGCAATCTACTGTGAAAATAGGTTCGGTAGTTTTTGCGTGGATAAGAACGTCAAAAAATCAGCTGCAGCCAAGTAAAAATCGCGACTTGGACAAAGCAGCACAAGACGCCGCAGTCACGGCAACATATTGACCGAGGCCGTATTGACCAGTGCCCGGCGTCTCAAAGACGTTGCGAACACGCGATTCCTACGGTCTATGATCGTGTGACTTTTTTGTTCCGAAGCGCGAACTCAACTCTCTTCTTCTATTTTTATTTGCGTATGCATACTTTAGCTGTCATTGCATTACCACCTCGAGTACTTGCCAAAACGCCTCCGCGACTAATAAATAATCGAAGTGAGACACGAACGTCGTTACCGTGAAACTTTTTACTCCGAGTAGAAGCTTTTCTTTCATAAGAGAATAAAAATTACTGAATTTAGTAACTTATGAAAATATAATTTATCTTGCTTGATGCTGATTTGTATAAGCTGATTTTTTTTAATTTTGAAATTTTTTCCAATTATTATTTTAATTTTTTCTTATTGAAATCATTGAAAATCGTTATTGAATTAATAAATATTCTAATAAATCATGTTAAAATGTACTAGATATTATTGGCATTTTTCAACGGTTGAAACAGTAATTAAGTTGGATTTAAACGCTTCTATGTTTTTTTACTTAGAACAAATAAAGTAAAAATCGAATAATTTTATCTATAATATTATACGAATTAATTATATCAATAAGATTTAAATCTCACTGCTTTTAATATAATTTTTTTTTTAATTACCTTAAATTTATTTTATAAAATATATCCTAAATAATAATTATAATTAAAAAATCAGGATTTTTTATTTTTATACAATTATAAATAAATAATTTTTTAATTTTGATGTTAAAGTGTATTCTGTCTTGTAAAAAGAAAATTAAATAGTTTAGGCATCAAATCGGAAAATAATTAAGTATTAAATTTTCGTATAATTTTACTTAAACTAATTAAATTATTAATTTATTAAATACAAATTACTGATCATTATTAAAAAAAAAATAGAAAAAAACACGAAATGACAATAATAATTCATACATTTTATCAGCCTTCAATTTACATAGCTAAAATATTAACGCATCATATTTATAATTCAAACTTAGTGAGAAAACTTTCATAAGTTATCAGTATATATTTATTTTTTCCACAAAACACATAAAATGTCCAGGGTACAATTTACGGTATACATCTGAGAGGGTCACAGACGAACGGAAGTGACCAACGACGTAACGCTGGCGAATCGAAGAGTTAAGAGTGGAGTCCAACCCCCGGTAGGTCATTCACCCCTAGTAGCAAAGAGCGACGCGTGTCCGAAGTGTGAGTACTAGTAGCAGAACTGGCCACTCGTACTCGCTTATACTCGTAATAACTACAAACTTTTATTTCCCGTACGTGTTCCAACATTAATTTTATTAACTATTCTTACGTTTCCTTTGCGCTTCTATGTGCAATTAGAGAAAAGTTCTAAAGTACATCTAATTTATTTGATTATTGCTTGCATATAGAGGATATTAAAAAAATAAATACAGTAGTATATTTGTACAGTTTATTAAAGTTTACTGCAATAATAGTATTTCTGGTTTCTATAAAAGCTTGAAAGAGTATAAATTCACATTTTTATGCGTATAAATATTTAAAAATTATTAATAATTTTATGAATTAAAATGATTCTTTAAAATTGAAAAATATATTTTAAGTAACATTTTATCTTTAATTATAAAAGTGTTCATAATGGTAATAAATTAATATATGATAAACGTAAATTATTATTAAAAGTATTAATTATTTTTTTAACCTTAATGACTTTTGTTTTTATTATTCTAATTTGTTGTATTTATTGCATTATTTATTGTACTAGCATTTAGTATTAGTTCTCACTTTCGATAATTTTTATATAAATAAATTACGTGAAGTTATTAGCTTGTAAAGTAATATCTTATGAGTATAAAGCAAACATTTATCCAAAACTGATAAAATTAATTCAAATTTTATACTAGGTTTATTCAATTAATCAATTTATTTTACATCAGCCTTTTATTCAAAAGAATTCAAATTTATGTATTATAAGCAATCAATATTAAAAATAAAATTTTTGATATTAATAAAAAAAAATAGTCTCAATATAATTTACATATTTATAAAGTTCTTAAGCTAATATACGTGGTTTTTGGTCGATTTGAGCATTGTATTGTAAAATTAATAAATTTTACATACTTATTCGTAATAATCTAAGTATTTAAAAAAGAAGTCACATTACAAAATAAAATCAATGTAAATAAAAATATGATATTACATTAGAAATAATGATTTAAAATTGTTAATTAAAATACTAAAATCAACAATAAATTACTTGGTGTTTCGGCGTTGCCTAATTACATTCAATATTTAGTTTATAAATGGAAAATATCAAAATACATAAAAATTTTTTCAGATATTAAAAAAGAAAATAAATTGTATTTCAGTACTATTGAAAATAATTTGATTAAATTTAATTTAATTTAACCATGAGATGGTAATTCGGATGTTAGTTCATTTATAAAGTTAATTTATCAGCTTAAAATGACCTAGATAAATAATCATTAATTAAAAAAAGAAGTATAATATGTAACAGCAGATTGTAATTCTTTGAGCACAAAATTTAAACGAATTTATTTATTTACAAAAAAAAAAATGGTTTTAGTAAGTTAAACGGTTTTTTAATTCAAATAAACCAAAAAATAATCGGTTTTCGGACATACTTTGTTTCACAAACACGATGTTAAATGGATAGAAAAGAAAGCATAATAAAAAAGCGGTTGAATTTTTTGAAGAACAAACCTTCAGTAGTCTAATTTCTCTAAGTGCAATCTTTCTTATCAGCGGATCGTCCTCGGTTTGTTGGAATTTTTTAACAGCAACGAGACGCCCAGTCTGTCGGTCCCTGCATTGGAAGACAATACCGTAGCTGCCCTCCCCGAGCCGACCCAGGCGTTCGTATCGTTCCATCGCCTTGCTTGGCGCCCTCGACCTGCACCCACAACATTTTTACAAAAATTTATTTATCATTGTATTTACTTGTTTATCCTATGATTACTCTTAGATTTTTAATTATTATTTCTCACGAAATGATTGATCGAAGAGCCGCCTTCTAAATATATAAAAACTTTTTTATACCAATCAAACATTTTGTTCGAAAACAGTACTCGTAGTTATAGAATGATTTAAATATGAATTTATAAAAAATTTGATGCGATTAAGGTATTTTCTGCAGTCAGATGATACACTTAAACATGCTTATTTATAAATGTATATGAAATTTATTTTGATTTTCATTGATTTTCACTTTTAAGACGATATTCACAATTAATTTTAATCATTGCCTCATCTTACTCTTATAAGAAACCATGTATGTCTATAAAAATACAAATATTTGGTCTAAATATTAAAAACAGAAGCGCGTGGAACGATAAAGATTAAGGGTAAATAATCATTAAAACGGCTTATCTATAGTTTGGAAAATATATATTTCAAACTATCTGAAAGCGGAACGGTATGAATAACTCAAGTATAGAAAACAAAGCTGCTCTATTGCCTAATCTGCATGAGCGAACTAGAATCAGTGATCAAAGCAACGCACTTTGTAAACTTGGTGAGACATGGCAAGTTGAATTGTTGATGAAATAACATGTTCGCCGCTCCGAGGCGGAACAGAACCCGAACTGATGCAGCTGTTCGCCACTGACCAAGGGTCAAGCTCCCCGACAGCTGCTGTTGCTGCTGCAGTGATGGAGCTTTTCTTGTAGCCACGCCGCGCACGCGCCTTCAGCCAACATCTCCAAGAATCCCGCCTCTTGCGGCCTACGCCTATCGACGAATCGCGTGTACTTCGACTCTGTCGAACTTCCGACAATGCAAGGTCTCTCTAGTTATCACGATCTAATGATTTTCGCACGGTATCGCTACCATAGAGTAGATGTCTAGGTTGCAAGGCGTACATACTTTATTCTTTAGCTGTAACTTCTGATTTCGAGAGATGATTGCGAAGATAATGAATTAGATAAGCAATCGACGAGTCTTCTAGGATGCTGATATCAAGGAAAAGAAAGTGACGTAAATGAGCGACAGTCGAGAAAAACAATATCGTTAAGAGAACATCAGTCATAATTATTAGTTTTATAATTTTTGAAAATTTTAAATTAAAAATACATAGTTGCATAAGATTGTGGGCATTTCGATTATAATTCGTTAAAAATTTATAGGCACAGTCTTCAAATAGAAGAGCAATTATGTAGTTTAAGTTTCAAAAGAAACATTATATAATGAATAATTAATAAATAAAGTATTGATACCATAAAGAATTGATTGTCAATGAATTACCAATCGATATTTTATTATTAATTGGAGAATATTCTTGGTAGATACAGCACAAAAAAATATGGACATGCACTAGATGTAACTGTATTTCATGATAATTAAAGAAATAATTGAATTTATAACAAGTGTACAATTTTATTTCTGCGAATTATAATAAACAGAAGGTTCAGGGTATTTGAAGACACAATAAAATTTTTTCGATAAAATTAAGCATTAAAATAAAACGCATAATAGAATAAATTAATAAATAAAATTAAGTATTTAATGACAAGTATATGTTAATAAAAATCGCGAATTAAAATATAAAATATTCACAAATGTTTACAATATATATCTTGTAAATATAACGATGTATTTGATAAATATCAATGAATGGTTAAACAATAAATAAAATTCTTTTTAGCACAGATAATGAAAAATAAGTCAAAAAAAAATTTTAGTTCAAATTTACTTTTTGAACAGCTAATTTTATCGAATAGCATATTATAAAATTTTTTTTGCATAACAATTCTACTCATTTCTTCAAATATTTTAATTACTTTACAGATATAATTACATGTAATTTCAATTAAATTTATCTATATCAATATGAAATTATATATATAATTGGTATTTTTGCATTTTATAAATAGAATACTAATTAAACATATTATAAATGTTACTGAATTTCCAAAAGATAATTACTAATTGTTAATATTACTAATTGTTAATAATACTAATTATTAATAAACCAATATAAATATTTTATGTTTAATTCCAGTATGTTACATTAATATTTAAAATTGTCTTATGTACAACTATTAGTATAATAAATTTTTTAATAAAAATATTTTTATAATACTATACAACAGTGCATTTCATTTCATAACCTTTTTACACGTATTGAACATCGATTTTATTTACGTTTAACATCTGTTTCAATCAAAAATAAAAATTTAATAAAAATAATTTCTGAAGGATTCGATTCAATAAGAATTTGAAGGATTTTTCATGATCCTTTAAAGCAACTACGTAATATAAGTATACGAGTATAATGACTTAATTTCAATTCTATAAAACTATTTTTAAATTATAACATGCGAATTGATTCATAACGATAAATAATTGAATGCAAGTCACGCCATACTTATCCCTCACCTTTTATCGGAAACAACCAATATTTTTCCCTCACATACTAATTTCCAAAAATATCCTTTTTTACAGGCAATAAATTTTCTTTAAAAAGATTCTGTTTTTTAAATATGTCTATTTTCACTGCTAAGCTACAAAAAAATTTATATGCTCGCGAATAAAATGCGAACATTATGAAATAAGTCATTAAATATAAGATGCTAAAGAAAGAGTAATTCTTCACATTTTAAGATCAAGAAGAAGAAATAGTAGAATCAATAAAATGATAGAAAGATTTTATCATTTATGTTAATTCCAAGTAATTTATATATTTTTACCTTATTATTTCATTATTCTAGTAAAAATAATATTTTCAATACTATATTTTGTACGAGTTCGTTTTTTCATTTTTCGTACATTTTCATCGTATTTATTTTGATAATATCTAAATTATAATTTAAAAAAAATATGAACTAACTGTTTTAAAAACGTGAAGTTTTAAATTGAAGTTTGGCATTTGAACATTAAATAAAAACGGAGAGTAAATTAACAATAAAATAAATCAAATTTTACACTGCATATAATTAATAAAATAATATTAGACTACCAATTATAAATTATTTATTAATTACTTTAATGATATTATTTTTTTTAATTTTTTTAGTTGTAAAATTAACCTTATCGTTTTTATATTCAATTCCATTTTTAAGTATTATAATCTTCTTCTTAGAAAACTTTATGTAATAGTTATTTTTAAATATTGTCATTTATTAAAAAAATTTAAGTTTTTTTTGTTCAATAGGAAACAATTTATTTTACGAAATAATTGTTTTTTCCCAAAAAAATTATTATATAATGACTTTAAAATTGTAAAATTATTTATCTAAATCGAATATTACGTATAAAAATAACATGCGTATTATTTTTACCGATTTAGATAATCATGAAATCGCGTTTTCAAAACATCATTTTTAGTAATAATGTAATAGTATAAAATTTACATCTTATAAAATTTAATCTTTCAAATTAATACTATTTTAAGAATTTAACATACGTAAACAAGGAAATAAACTTTAAATTGTTAATTAACATCTATATCTATACATATTTACATTAAAAATTACCCCTTGCTTAAATTGTATAAATAAATTATAAGCTTACATATAATTAAATTTTCAATTATATGTATAATTGACAGAAATAATTTATACTCTATTTTGTACATTTTATGAGTTGCGAAAACTCTATTCATAACATTCATAAATTCATTGATACCTTTATTACAAACATTTAGTAAATATTTTACATTGAGAACTAATTACATACAATTAATTGTTAAAATTACATTCACAGATAGCTCAAGGTTCAATGTGAGAAAGCAAATTTTTTATAATGCTTTGACAACTTAAGTCATTTGTTAGATCGAATCACCAACAGTTGATATTTCATTCAACTATTCTTTAAAATTGTTTTTTTTATACGAGAAAATAGATGATATGTAATGATTCGATATAAATAAAAGATCTTTAAATAATTTTCATTCAAAATTTTTTGCGATTTATTTAAATCAAATTTAAGAATATATTACATATCATATTAAATATTAGAATATATTGACATATATTAAAAGAATATAAAATAAAGACAAAAAAATTATTTTTTTTATAGATATATAATTATTTACTCACCAAACTGGCATAAACTGTCTATAATTTGCAAATCTCAAATCGTTAACCATATTCGAAGCAGTAAAAAACAATATTTACAATTTACTCAAAAACATAGAAAATAAATTATCTTGAATTTAGTAAACACATTGCCGCTATAATTTTTAAAAGGTTACAAATTTTAACTAATCAGGTAAAGGGAATGTCAAATTTATTGACTTTTATCTAACTTCAGATATTTGAAAAAGCTACATCACCTGTTGCAACAACATTTACTTCAGCCGAGGTACAAGTTTAATATCTGCATGTATAAAGAACATTATTTATCATGATTTTTACATTATTTTATAATCATGTATATTTAAATTTTATTTATTCAATCGTCAATGAAGAAATTTTATTTTATGATTTGAAACGAATATTATAGAATCAATAGAAAAGGTTAAAAGGTAATCTATTTTTAATAATATCAGTTCAATTAAACTAGATTTAAAACCAATGTATAATCGTAAAAACTAAACTTGCCTTTGAGTAGTTTTGGAAAATTAGAATAAACTTTACTTCTCCTTTAATACATTTCAATTTTCACTTTATGCAATATAATTCACATTTTTTATTTAAATATTCTAAATAAAAGTAAAATAGTCCTTTTCCATGTAATCTATTTAAACACAACACTATTTAAATTATTTTTATTTTTTAATCAAGTTCAAAAAAATTTGTTTACGAAATAGTGCATATGTTTTTTTAAACATTATTTTAAAACATTTCGTTATATCAATAGGATATTATTAAAAAATAAATAAAACATTAACACTAAAAACTCATACATTTTATAAGTTATCGGTTTAAATATTCATTTGAATTATTATATTATAACTACACAGTATATTATAAATGGTAGTGGTAAATAGAAAATTCTTAAGAAATAGAAATCTGAATGGTATTATTTAAACTTGTTAATGTACACACCAAAAAAAATGTTTGCTTAACTATTTAACAACGAAATTTTACATGTCGAACGAACAATACGTGAAAACAAAAAATTAATACCATAAGCAAATATTGTTCTATAAAGCATATAACTCTTTTAACTATCTAAATACATCAAAGATACATACAGTAATTGTAAAATGGCGTTCATCGAGCTTCTTTAGTGATAGAACCTTGTAAGCGCACATACCGAGCGGTACTACTTAAAGTTGCGGAAAAAACCAAGCCCTGGACACACGCCCTCGATTATACCGTTTGTGAGAACTCAGCACTGGTGGCTGACTATTGACAATCAATATTTCGTGTACGCGTACTACAGTTGTAACGTAACTAAACATGCGAGTGAAATTATGAGGTTTTAACCTGTTGTTCATACAAGGGAAAAGAGGGAGAAGCGAGAATGAAAGAAATAAATAGTGGAATAAAGGGTGCAGGAAAAGAAGGGAGAGAGTCGAAGGACACAATATTTATGGTATTTAATGTAAAAGTGGGAGTATAGTGTACGATTTGTTCTACGTACGTATAAACTTTTATTAATTAATTATGAAAAGCTGTCAAGGAGTAAATTAATATTGTATAATAAATAATTCACGATTTATAACTTGATACGCGTTAAGGCTCATTATAATAGGAAAAACTTTTTTTTAACAATAAATTTTCATTATATTTATTAATTATACTAATTTAATTTTAGAATTGAAATATCATTAAAAATAAATCTTATTAATATTAAATTATTAATTTATATAATAATGACTATTTTTAATGTAAACAGTAAAATTATTCAGTAGTATAACTCAAAATCTGTATTTAAAAAATAAAAAAAAAGATAAGATAAATTAAAGTCACAGTATCAATCCTACTTAAAGGCTCATTTAAAAAATACATAAAAACATCTTTAATTTTTTTAATATACAGGAAAATTTATATTTACAAATAACTATTTTTTTAAATAATCTGACATATGCTACTGTTAACTTACTTATATTTTGATAAAAATCACAAAACAGTAAAACTACATTTTTTTATCGATTAATGAAGATATAAAAAAACCTCTTTTCTGTGTATATTTATTATTTATTCTGAATCAGTTTAATGCTACAAACCATAACTGAAAACGCATAAAATATTATAATAAAAATGACACTGATTTAGAAAAAATTTTAAATTTCCGAAAATTTCATTTTTTATAGAAAAATCAATAAATTATTGGTTATAATTTGTATGCGCGAGATAATAAAATTATGTACAAAAATTACTATTCAACCATGTATTAAAATATATTGTACTTCATACTCTTGTTTCCATACACACTTTTTCTACACATTCAGGTTCTCACATACACAAACTGAGTATATATACGTTGAAAACACGAATTCACAGCATATTATAATTATATTATTATACACCTATATTATTAGAGACTACTTTATTCATTATTTAGAGAAAATAGAGATTTCTAATAAATTTTTATTATTTCTTCCAAAAGTTTTATGTTTGTTTAAAATACATTTTTCTAAAAGTATTATTAATGATTAGAAATCCTTTTTTAATAACTCTAATTTTCTTTTAACAGTGAAATTTATTATTAATTAGTATCATATATACTGTAATATCTTAATTTGTCGCGGATACCTTCAAGTGCAACTAAAAGGAAAACTTTTATATTAAAATATTAAAATGAATAATTAAATCGATAAAATAAACATGTAACAATTATAGTACTTTAACTATTAAAATAATATTTTATATATTTATTTATCATTTTAATAATTTCCAATAACTTGTGAAGAAGAAATACATACTTTATTTATCATTTAAAAAATTTAAAAAAACCTATATAACATAGTGTAAGCAATAACTTAATACATATTTATTATTCATGATATATATTATTTTTATTGTTTTAGATTAATTTAAAAAGTTTGAAGGAAAAAATTGTAACATTACATTTGAATTTACCTTTAAACCATACTATAAATAAAACAAAATTCTAATACATAAAATTGAATTTGATAAACCTAAAAAATAAGTATGCAACATAGAAATAAAATACGAAGATTTTAATGTATTGTGTAAAGTTGTGAATATTATTTGTACTTTTAAATCAAAGTTCATATGAGATTTTATCTAATATATATTTTTTATTTCACTAATTTAAAGAAAATAATTTTTTATAAATAATTTTACAGTTACTTTAAATTAATTATAAAATTATTAATATTTTGAAATATTAATAAAATAAATAGTTATAATTAAATTTTATATCATATTCAAAAGAAAATTGAAAGCAATTTCATGCACTTAATAATAAATCTTTTAATTTATATTTATTATATATTAGATTTAAGTCAAAATATTTTTATGTTAAATTGTATACAAAAAATTTATTCTATTGTAAATGCAACTTTTTTATAATAAAAATTTTCAAATACTAAGAGCAATAAAATTGTTAATACTAAATTATTTTAAATATATCAGATAAATTTTTATGTAAAATTGTAAATTAGTTGATTTATTCAAATAAAATATCAGTTAACTCTATATTTAAAATTATAATATTTAAAAAATATATAAATATTGAGAAATCTTTTACTTCATGTAAAAAGCGTATTATCAGATATTATTTAAAAGATGAAAATTTGATTAAGATAATCAATTTTTGTAATAACAGGTAAGTATATTAATTAAAGATATTATGAGTTTCTGATAAATACTCATTGCGTAGGTAGTAAATAACTAGTGTTTACAATAGATAAGTAAAGACAAACCCGCTTTTGACAAAAAATTTAATATATAAACAATAATACCCTTAATTAAATATTTTCTATCTTTTATTTTAATTAAATTGAATTAAGTTAAATTTCAATAAGCTTTTTATTATATTTTTGAATTTATGAAATACAATTCAAGTTGCGACAAACAAATACACTATTTTTGGTTCACGTTTTGACTTATTATTAATTTTAATAAATAATAAAATTTTTAAAATATACCTCTCTTAATTTTTAATTTATTGTAATATAATTATAAACTATATTTCATCTATCAAATTTTAATTTCCTGTAGTTTAAGAAGTTTTAGTGGCAAAATTAAAAGTATCCTAATTTAAATAAAAATTTTAATAAAAAATTAAAGCGAATGTATAGTAAAATTAATTTTTCACATGAAAATGTATACTTACATTTGATCAACCAATATAAAATAGAGCCAAAATATGTATAAATATCTAAATCATACTGCCTTTTTAAGTAATGTATTCACATATGTCATAAATAAAACTTTCAAGGAAGAAGTTTCAAAAGAACGTCACACGGCTTTACTTACTCGGGAATTGAACTCGTGACCTTCTAATTTGCTACGTATCATGTTCTAGGTAAACTACCGATCACTATGCGTTTTTTCTTTTGAGTTATTTTCATCTTATAAATAGTGAAAGTCAATATGTAAAAACACAAGTAATAAAAAAATTGTATATAATGTAATCCTAGTATTTCGGGATATTAATAATATAATCTATTTCTATAAAATGTAAATATTAGAAATAAATGCGACGTACAAAGCAAATCGTTTCGTAAAATACTTTCTTAGACATATCAACATTATAAATATTACCACACGAGGACTGTCAAGGTAATAAACATTATAAAATATTGAAATATTGATAATAGTCTGTGCATCGAATATAAGTCAGTGTACTATAATAATAACTACATATTGAAGGTGAGATACCAAAAAGTTTTTGATTCAAGAATAAGAATATTAGTCAATTATATTTTTTTAATTTTTTTTTGCTTTAAAAAAATATTTTTATTATTTATACTTCTATGCATAATCGAAATCATAATTCTTTCATCATTTATGATTTCTTATATGATCTAAAGTATTTATGAAAATCTATTTACTTATAAATAATTACTATGCATTTTAAACAAGAAAATTTTTCGTATCAAGCCTAAATAATAAAAATTATTCAGAATTATGTTAATAAAAATATTGAATATTTTAGTTAAAAATTAATTAATAATTGATAATAATATGTAACTATAAATCTAATTAATTTTAAGTAAAATATAAAAATGAATTAGACTATACATTAATAATTTGATAAATAATTTATTTAAATAGTCTAATTATAATCACGTATCCATTTCGGTAAAATGGCATGTACGATTAAAATATTTATCATTGTTGGTAAAGGTTAAATAGTAGCATTTAAGTAAATAAAGTATATGTAATGAGCAATATACTGACACTAGTTGATTATATATTTAAAAAGTGTAATTATTATTTATAATATCTAAAACAAACTGGATGAAATTATATACACATATATTTTTTTTCTACTGTATAATATTAATGATTACTATTTGTAAAGCTATTTCTTTCTTAATAAAGTACATAATAAGAAAAATAAATGGATTCATATTGAATTATTTATAGAAAAATTTTGAAAATATGCAATAATTTTTTGTACAATAAATTAAATTTTTTTTCAATAAATCATAATACTAGTTTTTGAAAATTTAACCATTTCTTTCTACAATAAAATTTCTTTCTTAATGAGAAGTAGTTTTTCTTGTAGGAAATTATTTCACTGTATGAATTTATACATTAGCATAAACATTGCTATAACATTCTAGATAGCAATTATGTATTGACTTTATATTGCGTATCTTTACAAAAAGTCACGTAATGAAATTCATGGATTATTAATAACTCGCATAATTCTTAGTTATTTTTAAGAGCTGATATTTATAAAAGGATCGATTCTATTTACATTTCAAACTTTTCATTGAAGCTCATTTAGCTTGAACTTATAGTATTCATTTCAAAATTTTGCATTTTAGTATTTTAGTTAAGCAATTGATACAATAAAGTTAATTAATTGTATTTGAAATATTATGCTAATTTTTTGTAAATAATTGCATCAACATTATTTATACTGCAAGTGATGCACACGTGGATCTTTCGCAGGTCATACTGTATCATATTTATTATTTCAATTGTATTCCGTGACTATCTGTTCCACCAACCAATGCACGTCTGTGCACGTCCTTGACTACTTTGCTTTTTGCGTATTGAAGGTTGATTTCACATAATTCGATACAAGTAATTAGAATTTTTACTGATAAGAACATCTTGAATCTATTTGTGCATACCCATACAAATAATTGTGAATTTTTGAGAACGCATGCGCTTTAAGTTGTTTACTGAACGACATCGTGTAAACATGATCGTTCTGTTATGTTCGATTAAATTTTTGCTATTGTTGTATATATTACAAATGATAATATTACAAGCATACATCTTGCATTATAATTTTATTGCAGTAAAGTATAATTTCATTTTACCAAATTCTACAGTTATGACTAATTTATATACGTGTATATATAAATTGAACGTATATTGACATAAGAATTCTATTCGCATTTTTATAATTTTATACGAATATCCACATAATTTTATACGAATAATATGCAAATCAATTAGGAATCATTATGAATTTTGACAATTCAAACAAAGAATAATAAATCCATGGTTTTCTATATAAAAGAATAATAAACGATGTATAGTAGCTACAGTTAGTTTAAAGTTTTAAAAAATTTCGTTGATTCAATCAGCTAAATATTTTATAGATTAAATTTTCTTACAGTATCTATATGATATTATAATTTCTATGCCAAATGGTGGAAAAAATAATACAACATATTACAACATTGTACGCATCTAAAAAAAAATAATAATATTGGATCTTAAATTATTAAAAAAAGGTATCTGTATGTTATAAAATTAATTTTTTATAGTTTTTAAGTTTTCACACTATCTATACAATATTAGATAAAAAATTTAAAATATTGAAACTATAATAAAATTTCATATTCATACTGTACTAGTAGATAAAATATATAAACAATTATGACGAGTCTTTAATTATTCACAATTAATTCAGTATAATGCGTAATTAATTATTATTATTGATAATAATTAAGTATAATTAGGTATAATTTTTTACTATATTTTACATTGTCATAAAAGTTATTGAATAAATATGCATTACGTTCTTCAATTATCTTTCTATTCTTTTCCAAATGTTTCTAATGGACGATTGTGAAAAATTGAAATTCACGTCTTTCATTTTTATCATTCAATATTCTCACAAAAAATTATACTAATTACTTTTTTCTACTAATAATTTTCATTAATTTTTATAATAAAAAAAATTATCAACATGCAGATAAGTATGAGAAGTTACAAAATTTATATCTTACGTATGATTCACTAACTAATTTAGTGTACTATTTAATGTAATATTTAGGAATATTTGATAAAAAATACAAAAATAATTGAAGGATATAATATTCATTTATTACTAATGAAAAATAATACGTTTTTAATCAATATGATTAAAATTTTTTTAATAACGACAATAACATTTCCTAGCAATTACTTTATAAAAATTGCAGCTTTATTAATTTTAAGTTTCTTGACTATAATGTAAATCACATAAAACAAATAAATTTATATTAAATTGATAAATAATGGTTAAAGTTGGAGTAAATACGTAATAAAAATAATTGCTAAATTTTCATTTATACATTATGTTTCAAAAAAAATTTTTCCAACCACATTGTACTGAAATAAAAATTTTAAAAATTAGTACTACTATTTATTTCTATTATTGTTTTAAAAATAAACATAAATTTTATCTTGATCTTAAATATTTCTTGAAAACAAGTTATTGATTGAGCAAACTAAAATCATCAGTCTAACAAAATGCATTCAAATGTGGATTCTTTTATTATTCATAGTTTAAAAACGAAATACTTGGAAAACACAGTTTAGCGAAACTTATATTGGCATGAAAACTAGTTCAACGGTAGCATGTTCTGCGGAATCATTTAAGTATATAGTTTAACTAATGTTCTAGAATTTTTTAAATATTTCACAATTAAAGATTACATTTGGTATTAATTAGTAGTGACAAAATTTAACGAACAATCAATTTTCGGCCATAATTACAATCGACAGAGCCCATTGTATCTCTTAATTAATCAAGACTGTTTTTTGTCAAAATAAGTAAGGCTCGAACTACGTTTGGAAAGTGTTTACAAAGTGTTTGTGGCAAAAGCAAGAGTAATAACGAAATACCTTCGAAATACTTAACGAGAGAAAAAATAAAAAAGGATATTCATACATATAATTAACAACTAAATTGATGGATGAGCAAATTTGTAAAATGAAGTTGAATGCACCAGGAAAACAACAGGTAAAAGCGAGGCAAGGTCCCAATGTATAAAGTTGGATTCGTACGAAAGGAAGAAAAGAGCAACACGCAGAGAAGAGCGAACAGAGTGAAAATCACGCGACTCGTCCGTATCAGGAAGCACGCGTGCACCTGTTTTACGTACCTCCGCGGCAGCAGCGGTAATGTGCTACCAAACAGCCAGAGCTTCCTCTCTTGGAGCCATTTGTCCATAAATGCAGCCTGCAGGGCTACTTCGCGCTGCGGTATCGAGACATCGTCGTCCTCGGCCCAGGAGACGTTGCGTCCTCGACGTCGCTCGCTCGGTAGTCGGACATATTATAAGGACGGCGTATCGACGTGTGCCGCCACCACTACCGCCGCCGGTATGTAAACCCGCGCTTATTGCCGTCGCGACGGCGACCGAAACGGCGTACACCTTCCCGCTCACACTTCTATACATATTCGAGAGTTCGAACGAGGCTCTACAGTCTGTTCTACGGCCCTACAGTTCTATAGTTGCGTTTATTCGCGAAATCGATATATTTCCGTTGGTTGGAGACGCCTTTAGCAATGGCTCCCGATTCGATTTGCGAAGACAACGAGTCCTGATGATTGTAGTCCTATACATAGACCCTCAGATGTTTTGTACTTGACAATTCGCAAGTTTTTTTATCCAATCACAGTGGCCTTCCAAATTTTGGATGAATTTTCTTTTTTTGGATTAGCCCTTGTTTAGAATTGCTATGAATTTTACTTCGAATTATAATTTTGTACATCGTTAAAATGTATGAGGAAGAATTTTTTCCGAAATACTCGCTTGAATTAAAGTACATCATAATACAATATAATATAATATAAATGAAAATATATTTTAATATGTACTTTGACTTACCTTACTTACAATTGTTGAATGGAATTTAATTTTATGAAAATGAACTTAAAACTAATGAATAATCAATAGGCGAATATCTTTAAATGATAAATTAAAAGCTTCTTCGTTCATCTGTTACGTATTGCTTCGAATATTCAGAACATGTTCAAATTTTGCATAACAAATCAACTGCATTTTTTTGTTATTTCTTTAGAAAAACCCATATTTTATTATATGCAATTCACCAAACGTATAAACATTTTTTTTGTCAGATACAGTTCATTAATTTAACGACCAAATCGAACTGAATTCCTGATACAATCGTTTTCTCGAACTCACTTTTGTACGTTTGCATAAATGTAATTTCTAATTCTATTTAATATGTATGCAGATGTGTGTTTAATTTAAAAATATATGCATCAATATTTTCTGCTTGTAATTTTAAGGCGTCATATAAAATTTATCTGAGTAAATTATACTAAAAAGATTAATGACTATCACTAAATTGATACTACATGTAGGATAATTATCTTTGTTTATTTACCGCACATAATATAATATTATAGTTAGGTTCGTTTATTTTGAACGCTGTTTAATATACAGATATAATGTTACATATAAAAAGCAACGGAGGACGGAATTATTTATCGATCTTAATCTACGACAAATATCAGTAGAATTATAGACAGCATCGAAAACTGCAGAACATCGGAGAAACTCTTATAACGCAGTATTAAAGTTATATCTATACTTCGAATAATGCGTTAAACGCGAAATCTAATGAAAAATATCGTATTTTATCGCTCTTCTCTTTATTATTTCAATGTTATAACAATTCTCTAATAAATTTTTGCTAAATCTTTACAATTCTCTACAGTTAAGATCTTATTGAAAATATTTATATATTACGTAAATCATACATTCGTGACGCCAGGCATCACTCTTGTACATATATTCGCCATACATGCTCAATTATATTCAATTATATTCAAGTAATTATCAAAATTACCGTGAAAAAAGTTGACAAAAAATCACTCGCATTCATTTCAAGGAAGAATGAAGAAAACTTTTAAAATATATTATTAACTATTATGACTAATGCAGGAATTTTTAAGATACAGATATTTTATTGAATTTATGAAATACTTTGTTCAAAATTGTGTCGATAAATTTAAAAGTAAATAAAATAATTTGTAAAAACGTGGAAAATATATTTCGCACTAAGATTATATTTCTATTAAAATTTACGATTTATAAATTTAAAAATAAATTATTTTATAAGTTATAATTAAAAAGTAAAATATTTTAATTTTAATAATTTTATATTTTATAATTCTACATAATAAGTTTTATTAAAAAATCTATAAATCTTTTCAAATTTAAATTTCAAATAAATTTGAGTATTAGACAGCAAAAAGTCTAATAAAGTTCGTATAATTATTTTAAAAAATATTATAGATTTTTTTACAATGATGTTAAAATATAGTTAATTAATTGAATTCAAAAAAAGAGCTATTACTGCTTCTCTTTTTGACTTTCGTAAGGAAATTAGGTTAATATTTTAGAATAAAATTAACTGTTATCGACATATATATAACAAGTTTTTGTATCTTTGTCTATAAAAACTGCAACTTTTTTTGGTTTTAAAAACATAATATTTTTGCTAATTTTCTTTCAAATTACGGTATATCTTTGCTTTATAAATTCATAATATTGTATACGTTTTAAAATCACTATTATTTCTAGAAATTAAAAAAAATCTGTTAAAGCTAATAAAATTAATTTAATGCCAGGTTTGTAAATTTGTAAAAATTTTTCAATATTTTACATTATGCGTTAAAATAACAAAAAAATATCAATTTAAACTTTATTTAATTTACATTATCAATTTCACTATTTGTAGATGCTTATTCATCTGTTCGAGAAAGATAAAAAAATTACTACGATTAAAAAACTACGTGAAATTTTTTGCATAACTCAATTTTTTTTATTAATTTTTTAATAATTTTTTTAATAGTTTCAAAATATTCTTAAATTATTCTCTTTTCTTATGTAAAATTAAAGATTAACAAGAACGTTTTAACTAAAGATTCGCAGTTGCAAAATATCCTTAAAATCTTGAGAACTTCCTCGTAATAAAGTTGATAACTTTTGTTTGAAAATGTAGAGCATAACAACGGCACAATTTATAATCACTATTGCTCGGAGGTTTAGCAAAAATTAAACACTTTTAGCATTGCGCTGCGTTGCTGAGTTTGATGGACTCTTCGGCTTATCGCTATCGCTCGTTTCACCTCGTACAGTGAATGTCACAAAATATTTTTTTGCACGGTCTATGTTCTCCGATGGTAGAGCAATCACTTGTTTCTCCTCCCCGTGTGTCACTTCCACCTTAAAATTAAAAAGAAGTTTTTATTTTGAAGATAATTGATCACTGTCTGCGAGTAAATCAAACTTTTCAATTATGTAATACATAGTATATAAATATTTTCTAATGTGCCTTTGTTATTTATTTTTTAGAAATGTATCAGTCTTTTTTGAAATTATAAAAAGAATTTTAACTAAACTTAACACAAAATAATCGAAGTCAATTCGGAAAGTTGCACATAAGATTTTTATTTAGTTTAAATTAATTACCATACCGTAAAATTCGTGTTTACTAAATTTTTTTTCCATAAAACTTCCATTTGAATCAATGCAGCGTCTTTAATTTATTTTCTATGGCAAATTAAATTTTGTAGATTACGTTTATTATTAAAGTTTTATAAATATAATCACTAAGACAAAACTAATACGAAGAACATCTATACATAAAAAATTTAAAAGAAAATAAAGCAGCAACAAAGTTTTTTGTTTATAGTTATACATATAGTTTTGTTTATACACTTTATAGTTAAATACTTGACTATCAAATTTTTGTTGCTATAATTCATTCAACCAATACATCTCCGAACAATGCTACGCCTCTATAATTTACCGTCATGTGCCCCTTTCCACGCCCTTTAATCCTCGGAAGAAGACTCTGTCGTTCTGGGTTGCCTCCACCTACTGCAATTATAATCTAAAATCAAACATTGCGATCCGTTTCTTTCTAACAGCTACGTACGTAATGCAATAGAGCAGGCGAATCCGAAATTATAAATTTAATAAGAATAACGTACGGTACGTATATATAGGAGCGGAAGTGTAGGCACTTGTCGCATGATGACAGCGGTGAGTTTTTTGGGTGCACTGCTTTGGATCGGTGCACCGATCTGGTGTTGTGGGTCGTCTTTGCAGTTTCCTTAACTGCTCATACAGAAATGATTCAAAGTGTCTAGATGACAACAAATTTTTCACTTTATTAGTGTTCCATTCATTACCAGATTACTTTACAAAATAATGCAATTATTAAATATAATTTTAATATTTAGAAGTTACTATTATTTGAATATAATGGTACCTAAATGTGAATGGTTGATGGTCGTATCTCGTTACTCCAAGCGCTGGTCCACTCATACCAGCTTTATGGAAAGCTTCCACCTAAAATATAAAATTAAACCCTAATAAATATATATTTATATTTTCATTAAACAATAAAACATTTGCTTTTTTATTTTGAACAACATCGCTTTTCAAATTTTTATGATGAAAAATTAATTATCATCAATATGCACAGAATGGCGTTTGATTGAAAAATTTTTAATAATATTTTTTAAATTCTTTGGATGATGTACTGTCACACTTAAGATAAGTTTAAAACGAACCGCAACAAAATAGAAATTAGATTTAAGTGTCATAACGGTTGGTTCATTAAACTTCGTAATTTTTAAGTAAATTGTGAATTATCATATGGTATAAATTTCTAAGTCTGATAAAAAGTATTATCAAGGAAAAATAATATTTTTTTTGTGTTTCTTTAACGATATTCATTCTCGATTCATTAGTTCAGATTTACTGCAACTCACCTGCCGTTTGACAAGCACTTGCTCATTTGCTCGTCCATGTCTAATTTGCAATCTCTTGAGTTCCATCAATTGGAAGAAGATCTTGCGTTCGAGATGGTAGCGCCTCATACTTATCTGTACATCGCGTGTGATCGTATCCATATGTAGGGCTTTTTGTCGTTCGCTGTTTGGATAACATTTTATCGTGCGCTTTGGTATCCTCGAGACTCGGGGACTCGGTTCGATTCCGCTGTCACGGCTGCCGCTGTCGCGACGTTGACGCATTCGACCACGTGCTCCATCATGCTGGTGAGGATCCATCAGTCGAACTAATCTTGTGTGTGCTTTTGGTTGTATCTGTGATAAATTTAAATGTCAATATTTGTAATTTATAATATTTTGATCTTATTTAGGTAACATTCAAAGCAATTATTTTATCGAATTGTTTTAATACGTAAAAATTGAAATCTAATTTTTTACAGCAATTTTTGTCAATAATTAAATTTTAATATAATAATAAAACTAATAAAATATTATTTAAAAGAATATTAATGATACCATTTGGAAATAATAACATGACGAATAACAATACCTGTGGAAGCGAATCAACAGCGGAAGTCCTAGTGCCTATTTCCTCCTCACTCGTACTTGGCAATACTCTAACGATTCCTAATCGATCATCGCCCTCGAGTCCATCACTTTCTTCTTCGTCATCCTCCTCGTCGTGCTCTTCCATATCACCAACAACTTGCCTAATTTCTTTATCAAGTTCTTCATCATCTTCCTCGTCCCACTCAGGACTCTCAATTACAGCGACAATTGCACTGCGATCCGGCGATCGTTCTTCTGAACTTTCCGATGCACCAGATTTTTCCGGTAACGGTATTTTGGTCTGCCGTTTACCCGTCGAAGGTCTAGATTGTCGACGTGCAGTTTGAAGTTTACCCGTTATCGGGGAACTCGATGAAGTCTCATCTGCAAAGCGGAAGCCCTCAGTACCTACAATATTAATATGCCATTGTTTTTCTAAAAGCTAATAGTGTACTGATAAATTACTGTTTATAGCACGTCTTATTGTATATTATTTAAATTATTCGATTAATGATTAATTGATAAAAATTTATTAAGTTAGATTTATAATGTTTGTAGTGAATAATTATTGCTCTGATCAAATTTAGTAAGATATAAAATATCCAAACGTTCTCTACCTTACTGCATTGAAAGCCTTAAAAAAAATTTCAATAAATAATATAGAATGAATTCTTATGTTCTAAGGAACTATTAGTAAAGTTTTCAAATACATTTCTTTGTAATAAATGCAACAACATTTACCCAATATAATTTTATATATAAATCTATCCCAAATTTTTTGCTTATTTTAAAAATTTTTTGATTTATTTTATCTAACCTGGAATCGTCGATCCTATCTGAATAATAGGGATTTCTCCTGGTGCTTTTATTGTTTCCTTATCATCTTTCTTAGGTGGCGATGTTTCTTCATTAGCTTGAACATCTTGTTGTGTTACCGTTGTGTCAACATCTTTTACAATTGACATTCTTTTTGATTCAGATTCCCTTCCAGTAATTGATTCTCTTTTATCATTCTGTACAATATCTTTTTCATTTTTTTCAATCATATTCTCCTCGACTTTTTCTTTCGTCTCCTGTATTTCTTTAGTTTTAGCAGTCTCTAAAATCTTATCATCCTTTTGAATTTCATCTGAAACTTTCAAACCTTCAATTTCTTTTGAATTTTCAGATTTATTATCAAGTAATATTTGGTTTTTTTCATTTTCGGTCTCCAAACTATCTTTCATTTCATTAGACGTCTCTTTTATTGTAGATTCAACTGATACAGAAGTACTTTGTTCTTCAATCGTAGGCTTGACCTGAACTTTATGTTCTTCATTAATTTTTTCATTGTTTTCATCCTTACCAGTACTATCTTCTTTCTTCTCATTTTCCTCGGACTTTTGAGACATCTGTTGACGCATCTCTTCCATATCTTTCTTCAGATCAGCAGCTTTAGCTAAAAGAGCATTTTGTAGCTTATCCGCCTTTCCTAAAATATCATCCATCTTGTTTCTTATATCTTCTTCGGCGTTCTGTTCGCTATCGTCTTTCTTCTGTATTTCTAAACTTTTATCTTCGGAGATATTCGAAACTTCATTTTTATGTACATCGGCAATTGTAGTTACCTGTTCTATTTTATCTTGGCTCATAGTATCGCCATCCTTCTCAATCACTTTCTGTTCCTGTTTGGAAGGTTTTCGTTTTGATATTTCTGATTTTTCCTTCTTAGAAGATTTTTGTATTTTTGATTTAGCTTGTTCTTTTTTTAATGGTTTTTTTGAATTCTTTTTACTAAAATTTGAAAAATCCTTTACATCTTTCGATACTTCTCGAGTCGTTTTGAATTTTTTCCCAGAAACGATCTTCGCACATTTTTTTTCCAAAGATTTCTTAACTACAACTACTTCGAGACTGTCTTCACTGACATTCGAACTTTCTTCGTCACTTTTTGGTGATTTTGATGGATCTTCACTTTCGGATTCACTTACTGATTTGTCTGCTTCGTCTTTTTTTCTTTTTGCACGTATATCGATCTTTTTTCTTCTTCTTCTGCCTTAAAAAAATTTGGTTTAATTCTAGTTTATATTTTATTTTATTAATTATAAAAATAAGAAGGTGCTCAAAAGTTTCCTTTTAATGATCTACATTCTCTATTATTAAATAAGAATTTAATTTAGCACTAAATGTACTTTAATATAAACTTTTATATTAAACAATGAATCAAAACTGATTAATAATATAACTACCATATTATGTTAAAAACTTTGAACTTCTTATATTTTATAAGAATCCATTTAAGATAAATAATTCAAAGTACAATATTTAAATAACACAATTTTATTTAATACTTAACAAATAAATCTGCTTATAGATAACAAATATTTTTCTTTTGAACAATAATGAAGAGCTAAGACATATAATTGACTTATTGACGCTTTGAATTTGAAGATCGAAGAAGTAGAAATGTTTAGCAGTGCTAGCAACACAAACTTGCAGTATTTAAGAACTAAAAAAAAATAAAAAAAGGAACACTGAAATATGAAACGTATTATACCTCTGTCTTCAGAAACATCGTTCCCGTTATCAAGGTCAGGTTCACTTGCGTCCTCATCGCCTTCGTATCTCGCGTTTTCGCTAAGTGCTCGTCTCTGCTTATTACTTAATCTAGCCGTCGATTTTGAGTGACGTAACTCTTCTTCACTATAACTGCGGCTATCCTCTCGCGAGAGTCGACGTCTGTTTGCTCGCCGACGAGTGCGACGTTCAACCCATCTTTCTTCGTAGTACAACTCAGGATCGTAATGCTGATTCTGATGAAGCCGGTGCAGACCCATTTCATTGAGTTCTGAGTCCGAGCTCGTCTCCACGCGCTTTATGCGGACCTTTGTTGTAAATACTGAAATATTCACGTTGCTTAAGTATATTGTACAATATAGTATATTCTAAATTATTTTTTTAAAATATAGTCGTTGATTTGTATTGATGAAAAAATAATATTTTATGGAAAAATTGTCAATTTATTCTTTAAGTAAAAAAATTTAAATCTTGAATAATTGTATTTACAAAATTTTGTATGAAAACGTACAAACTTTATTTATATTACATGAAAGATGATTTGAGTAGATTGATAATGATGAAAAGATAGAAAAGTGTATTTTAAAAGTTAACATTCTTTAGTAATATACAAATATATATGAGATAAGTATTTAATCACTAAATAAAATAAAATATGATTTTTCGATAAATGGCACGATTTAGAATTTTCATAAAATTAGAAAATCGTCGAGTTTAATTACTTTTTTCAATAAATCTATAACATTTACTTATGCTCAATTTCATTGAATAACAAATTATATTTTTATAATTACATAAACAGAATTAGTATAAAGATTGATTTAAACTTAAGTAATATTACTTTATTTAATTTAAAATTTATTTGAAACTATATTAAATAAAGTTATTATAATTAAAAATTTTTGAGAAAAAATATATTTTATACGAACAATTATTAAATTTTTATTTTCTTAAAATTAATTTATCTTATATTAATGATATTATAAATACTCGATTATTCTTTAATAAAGTCTATTATATTGGTAATTATTCCATAAACATCAAAAACTTAAATTTTTACATTTAAATTGACAGGAAAAATAAAACAATTGTAATTTAAGAAAAAACTAGCAAGACAATCTTAGTTTAATTTATACGATGTGTTTCGTAAATTATTTGTTATTTATTTATGTTCAAACAGTGCGAAGTCAAATATTTCTGATAACGAATATTAATTTATAAAAATGAATTATCTTTTGTTTTAACTAAGTTTATTTTCTTCATAATTTTTATAATAATAATCTATTTTTTTATTCACATATTGAAATCCTTCAATTAATTAGAAAATACGCGCAATTGAAAATAAAAGCTGACCTTTGGAAATTTCAGTCTTAGGTGACTTGAGATGCTGGGAAGTTATCCCACCATGTAACTGTATTAATTTCGCACAATCCCTGTGGCCCTTGTATAAAGCAGCGTCGAGGGCCGTCATGAAGCCGCCTTTGTTAGTTCTCATAAGAGCGTTGATCTTAGCGCCGGCGTCCAACAGTACCTTGCACGCGTCAAGGTGTCCATAGAGTGCCGCAACGTGCAGGGGCGTCTTTCCGTCCTGCGTAGGCACATTCAGGAGACTGGGTCGGCGTTTGGTTAGCCACTTAACAAGTTCAAGGCGGCCAGATGCAACCGCCTCGTGTACCACCCCCGTGCCCCGCACGGTACGGGCTTGCAAAGATGCGCCGTGCTGTGCCAGGATCTTTAGACTTTCAAGCTGACCCTTCGCTGCAGCGCACAGCGCCGGTCTGCAAATCATGCTTTCTTACTACCCTTCAACATGTTATCGTTATCGTTTAAAAGATTAAGAGCCTAGTGAGCGGGAGATAGTTCAAAATCTCTTAGCCTAATTTTACAAATCTAAGGATTTTAAAGCGAGTTAGGTGACTCGGCACTCACGTCCTGCCCTTTCGATCCTGCCGATTGGGATCAGCGCCGAGTTTGAGCAACAGTGCAGTCGCGTCCGCGTGTCCCAATGTCGCTGCGTAGTGCAGAGGCGAACATCCGTTATCATCTACGTGATCTGGTTCAGCGTCGCAGAGATTTACCAGAGCCTCTATACATCTTGCGTGACCTCGCGACGCCGCACAGTGAAGTGCCGTCAGACCATCCTTATCGGAAGCACTGGCGACCACTGAACCACCGGCTCTGTTTATTAATTTGAATTATTAATGCTCGTATTTGACAAAATAGAAAGCAAGAAGATTTTTCGCAGGCGTTGCAATCTTGCTCAATGTGATCGACAATAATCAATATTTTCAGTAAAATGAGTTATAAAGTAGTTTCATTTTATTCGTAAAATATTTTTTATACGATTTCCAAATTCTATTATTTTTATCATGTTGAATTAAAGAGAGATTGCGGTCTTTCGACACAAAAGTATCTTAAACTATTTATCACTTGTAAAGTAAAAAAATATTATTTAAAGATAATTATTACTATAGCAAATTCGTAGTAAAATATTAAAAATTTCTAATAAAAGAAACCTTATTAGTTTTGCAAAATATTTTAATCAATGGAAAATATGCTAAATATATTGTATCAAAATACCGTATTAATATAAAAAAATTGTTACTATTGAACAATTAAAATAATCGAACTGAAATACGCGAGCTTTGATTAAATAATATAAATTTTGTTATAAATACTTGAAGGCTTTTTATTATTATCTTATTTATAAAATTCGTTCTGTAATTCTAAATATCAATATTAATTAAATTTAGAATTCCTTGATACATCGAACGTATCTTTAACATTATATGCTCACGACGCAGTTCTAGATATATTTTCTCTGTATATCTAAATCCACATTCCTCTTTAATGTGCCATTAAGGCGAGGCCGCGAATCTGACAATGCGCACAATAACTCCATTGACATTCATCCTAAATTTTCATTCCTTATCTTGTTCAACAAGCCGATATCCATGAAAATAACATAAATCTTTGCATACAAGAGCCATACGACAGAAGTAGTTCAGTGGGTGAAGACCATTTGAATATAGCTATGCATTTTATACAGCGTTATGTAACAAACGATCTTCTTGTGACAAGTGATATCCTATGATTATACGAGGAATTTCCTCTTAAAATGGTAACGAGTAAGAGAAATTTTAAAATCATGGATACAATATTAAGCACAAAACTAAAAAACAATTTGAATGCATATTTTTTCGAATAAAGAAAGTACAAGCTTGCAGAATATATCTTTATAAAAATATAGCACTAATTTTGTATATTTTCTTTTTGCAACAAAATATCCATGTTATCGATATTATTCCCAAACAAATTTTTTTAATTGCACGAAATTTAATACTTAAGTAATATTACTTTCCTGACCCACTTAACAGGTATATCTAAGCACAATGCATTAAATCGCCTCTCTAGGATCTTTTCCGCATATATTACAGCTGCAGGAAACATAGTTTCCAGGGCTCGTGTTCATAGATAAATAAGCACCTGTTCTTTACAACCGGCTAAGGTAATCGAAAATTCTCCAGGTCACGAAAAAGTCATAATTAGAATTAAAAAAGGGGAAAAGGCACCACTGCTTACCTGGCCAGGGAAAGGACTGCCTCGACGCTACCAGCGCTCGCCGCCCACAATATTGGCTGCCGTCCATCCTCATCACGCGCGTTTACGTCCGCTCCGAATTCTAGGAGCGTCTGGAGAACCTTGAGTCCAAGCTTCTTCGGAACGGCGAGTTCGATGGTGGCCGCGGCACCACAACATTGGGCCGCGTAGTGCAATGGTGAACCACCACGGTGGTCCGGAGTCGAGGGTCGGGCTCCAGCGGCCAGCACCAGGCGAACGCACTCCACCTCACCACACACTGTAATTCCACCCCCCTGTGTGTTACGTAAAGTTTTGGTACTATTTTCGAATTCGATTCGAGATTATGTAAGATGCGTTAAGGTCTTGTCCGGGTTAAAAAGAAGACATGCTTAGCGGCTACAGTTCTTTTCCACGAGACTACGTAATGCATTGGAAAAAATTACGACAGCAATCTTATTTCTATCCGTAGTATTAATAGTAAAATATATATATAAAATTCTAAAATTTTAATTTTACAATTTGTAGAACTAAAACAACTCAATAAACACGCGTGTAATTTTCTATAATATTTAAAATAAATTTGGAATAAAATTAATTTATTGCGTTTTATTACTGTGTAAAAATTATTGTGATAAAGAATAAAAAATAATTAATTCAATACCAATGACAGTAGCATTTTAAAAAACATATTAAAACGGAATATTGATTCATTACATAATAATAAAGTAAATGTTTAAAAAAAAAATTAATTGATATAATCGCTATGAATTTTATAAAAATATTCTTGCAATAAAATTAAATAATATATCATTAAAAATTACATGAGAAATTAATTTTATTACTTCTAAAAAGATATTTTTAAAATGTAGAATAAGTATTGAAAAGGTTTTTATTATAATTAAATTTTTATTACGAACAATTATTACGATTTCTTTTTCCTGTAATGCTAATATATGAGGATTATAATCCAACCGAATTGATATTTTTTACAATTAAAGAATCATGACTTGAAAATCTTTTATGATAAATTTACTTTTCATAATATTTCTTAACACTAAGAAATCTGAATATCGACCAAACGCGATATATAGAACATGTAAACAATATTGAAAATTAATGTATTTAGTTTAAATTGGATAACAAATTTTTCCTATAGATACTATTTAACTCGTATTCAATACTAAAAATTTTTTTATTCGTATATTCAAGAAGCTGTTGTAATATTTAAAATATATGATTTTGATTTTGAAAATAATAGTATTGATAGCACAACGGCTGCTGCATAGATGTTGCGTGCTTTGAAAGTATGTTATACTAATTTTGACAATCATTTTACTAAATATTTATCAAGCTATTACTTTATCTTACAAATATAAATAACATATATTTGTATTTAGTAAAACTTTTAATAATATTAGATTAAAAATTAGAATCATTATTCACGCATTTAAAATGCCAAAATTAAGTAGCGGACATTAAATTACCATAAACTCATTTATTCTTTTGTATACTTCACCTAATGAGAAATGAGCATCGCATATCATGTAAAAATTATCTAATAATAAATTTTAAACTAAATCTTCACCAGTAACTGGCTTAATAAAGAGTAATAAAGATATGCAACTAGGCCATCTCTCGCGCAACTCCAGTATAGAAAAGGTGGCGAAAAAAAGTCACAGAAAATGAAAGAAAGTCAGGATAAAATGGAGAGAATAAAAAAGAATATTTAAAGGGTGTGTAATTCAGGAAATCAATACACAATAAATGGCATTCAGTGTTTTTGAATCAATCCTGTTACTTTCAATGATAATTATTTTCTTCAATTACAATTTTATTTTAACGTATAGTTTTACTTTTATTTTTTATTAGTTATTTGTTTATTTCTACGGTAATTACGATTTTCTTAATTTTTTTTATTTTATCCTGAATTTATCAAATAAATTATTTTTTATGCTACAAACCATTTATACTTTGCAAGCATGTTTATTAAAATCAACGAATTTTACGTTCTTTTATTTTTCTAAATAATTTGTTTTTAATGTCCTTTTCTCCGAAATATAAAAGTAGTCCTTTTAAAGAGTAAGATTTATCTAGTTGTGTTGCTTCACCTAAAATTTTACAAATAATTTATCTTACCAAGCAATTATTTACTTGAAACAAAAGCAATTCAAATAATTTCGTGTTAACTATTATTTATAAAATTCTATTTATATTTTTTCATTAAATTCTAGTTCAGATGAAATTTTGTGAAGTTGCTTAATATTTACTTACAATTATAAAATATTATGATAAAATTTAATTTGAGCTTCTAAATTATTTAGCTTTATGACGAATGTTTTTTTGAAGACTTACTTTCTTAACTATATTTATTGTAATAAAGTGCGCAATTTAGTATATCTACAATCATATAAGGCAACGAGTTCAAACTTTCATTTAAATTACAAGGAGAAAAACTCGTATCTAACTTTCTAAACTTCCTTATTCTTTCTCTCCCTTTCCCTTTTTCTCTGATACCGGTTGATTGCGTGTGCGAGTAGTTAACTAACCGGAATTACGTCACGTTGGCTACCTAAGTTCAGTTGACCCACTGACCCAAGTACACAAAAGTTTTGTTTTCCCAACTTACCTAACTAGACCCATTTGCCTATCGAGACTAGGTAAGAATGAGAGAGAAAGAGAGATCACAAGAAGTAAGCAACTTATTACTTACCACATAGCAGTTGACCTGTTCCCCACCTCGCACCTCTCGTCCCCTATATTTATGTACCAAAAGCGCAGATTACGGTTCTGCGATACCGTCGATTAAGTACCCGCTGGTTAGTTCCATATTGCCTCCCCTAGAATCGCTTATATTTCTTTCGCTCTGTGTACTCGATTTCTCTCTCAATCCCCCTGTGAATCTCACTATGCTTATCGTGTAGGTCACCTTAGCCGACCATTCGTCAGTTTTTTATTCCTTTGCAGACACCTGTACATACATATATAAGTACAGCGATACGATAAGAGCAGAACGAAATTTTGTTACATGGTTCGTCTATGTTATTACGTACATCATTGATAGACTGATTTATGATTCAGAATATTAGCATACAAATTTTTTACTTTACTTTGATCGGTATAATTATATTTACTTTCGACCTTCTTGTTTTCTATTGTAGTAATTTGGCAAAATCAATCTGAGCCGGAAGTTTATAAAATATTAATTTGCATTTTTATGTTCGTTTCTAATTTGACGCAACCTTCGTTTTGGCTAGATATTTTGATGGTGATACAGTATTTTGTCGAATTTATGCAAAAATCTTTGGCCTCTATTAACAAGCTCATTAAAATATCGTAGTTTTCAAATGATTCTTCACTAATAATTTTTCTACGACAATAACTCAAATAATGAATATAAATAATTTTCTAATTATTCTAAGCTAAAAAGCATATTTTTCTATATTTAAATATATATTTTCTACCAGAACTATTATTTTTATTTTTAAAATATTTCCTACATTAGTCAAAAAAATTTTTTAAGCCAACAATTAATGAAAATCTGCACATATACTGGGTTGTTCTACTTAACACTTCATGAATATTGTTAATACAATTCTAAGAAAAATCCTTACTAAGGAATAGTAAAATTGACCTTCGAAAAAATTAATATATAGCTTAAATGCTAATTTAAGAACATCCATTTCATAATAGTAAAAAAAAATTTCTGAAATTTAAATGTAGATGTTATAAAGATAGTAAAATAAAATATAGCGTTTGCAAACGATTAATCACTAAAAGAGAAGATTTATGTTATTTTATTTTAAGCCATATGTAGCTTTAATTAAAATGTAAGAAAAAATTAGTAAATTTTAGTAACTAATATATTGTTAAAAATACTTTCATTAAGTATTCTATTTAATTTTTAAAAATAATATTTAATTTTCTAAAATCAAATTTTTTTCATCTTTGCTTGTAAAATTTGTTATTAAGGATAAAGAACCTAAATTACTTCTTAAGACAGATCACACGAAAATTTAAAAAAGATTATATTATTTCATATCATATTTTTTATTTACCACTAATTATAAGATTGGTCAAGACTATTATTGTATTAAATCGGATATATGTATATATTTATGTTTGTATATATTATGGTTTAATTACAATCTTAAAATATTGTTCAAAAATTTTTTAGTAAATATTATCTATTTATTTTGTTATTCTAATAAAATAAGTTCTATGAAAAACTGAAAAATTAATATTTTCATTACAAGTGCAAAAGAACCTAATTTTATTCAATACAAATATATAAATTATAAAAAAATTACTTTAATTTCTTTACAACTTTAATTTAATTTAATAAGAACTGCATATTTATCAAATACATTATTTAAATTTTTTTTTAATAATTAACATTATATCAATTTAAGATAAATAACAAAGTAACCAAATTTTTACATAAATTCAAACAACTTTTATTTTATTATCTATATTATATTGTATTAAATTTCTTTAACTTAATCTACTAATCTAATTAATACAAAAAGTTATAATTCAATTTATAATACTTGGAAATAGAAGATTAATTAATAAAATAATTAAAATAGAAAAATTACATTTTTTCCGTACTTAATAAATATAATTTCGAGGGCAAATAAATAAACAAATACAATGATTCGTTATTTATACGAATTTAGGATTTTTTACTGTAAGTTAGATATAAGTTTTGGTACGAACTTTCAAGGAAACATCAATTCAAACTTCCGCCCAACTGCACGATCAAAATTATTAAATTTTCTGTCAGCTTACCGTCAACTATTGTAATAGCTTTCCGACAACTCGACAAGAAACACATTTTCTTTCAAGTTACGTGACTGTAGAAGAAATTAGTTATCAAACCAGAGCTGCAACATTGAGTTTCGTTCAGATCTAGATACAAGCTGAATTACGAACTCTATGAGTTAGATCGAGAAGAGCCGTCTGAAAAATTGACCCTAAACCACACCCTGACATCTTTCTCGTTGAGCAAATTTCGTATTATCGAGTTGGAGGAGCACGTCGCGGGACAGTAGCGTGTCGCGGCGATGATCATGCACGCGGGGCACGTTGAGGCAGTGAAGCCGAGGCGATCGATCAGTGTTAACGCTCACCGGTGGCCCAATGAAGCACGCTGTGACCCTCGATATCCTTGGCGTTGACGTCGGCCCTGTTAGCCAGGAGCACGGCGACCAGCTGGGCATCACCGGCAATGACGGCCAGGTGTAAGGCGGTGTGGCCCTCGGTGTCCGGCGCGTTGACAAGCTCCGGGGCTGCTTGGGCGACAGCCCCACTCGTACCCGCGTCCATGCAGTAATGGAGGGCGCTGCGAAGTGCCCGATCCCGGTAGCCGATCGTCTCCTCCTGCTCCCTCAGCAGCTTGAGCACGCGAGGTCGGTCCCCCTGCTGGCAGGCGTGCATCAGCGGCGTCGCCCCGATGCCTAGCACCCTGCGCCAACACACCAACACACGCAAGCTCTCTTATCTTTATTGAGATGTAAGCTCGTATGTAGTTGGAGCTTTGACAAAAGCTTCGGTCATTATCGAGCGCCGAATATCCCTCCCCTATCTCGCGTGCTTTTTCGTACTTTCGCACGTGTAAATTTTAGGCAAGGGTGAGAGAATTTCCTAAATAATTTACGTTTGAAATATTAATTGCCGAGAAATGTCGTTATCTTAAAAAATTTATTTCTCTATTTTAATTAATTACTTGAAATTATAGGATACCTACCGATTTATCGTACGAGTAATGTGAAATCTTCATTAACAATCATTTTTTAAGCAACATTACCTTTTAAAAAATATAACTATTTTCCTTGGGATTATTCGGGACATTTTAGTAGTAAAGCGAATAAGTTTTTCATAATTTTCTGCGATAAACAAATTTTTGATAGATGAATTTTTTAAATTAACAAATTTCCATTGACACAATGTCGAAAGATGTAGTAGGTCGCGTGATGCAGCTCGCTATCGCGCAATTCGTTTAACCAAATAAGTTGTTATGCTCAATTATTGCCAAAAGCGCTTTCTTTTCTTATAGTACGAAAATTAAGTTGTTGACATTTTCATTGACGCTTATGCTTTATTTATGCTATAACATTTTTCATGAGATACTAACGTAAATTAAATATTTTATTCGTGTAATTAACGATATAAAAAAATTTCCATTTTAATATACCTATATGAATTGAAATTTTTTATTTATTTATAATTACCAGTTCTTATTATGCAATACTTTTAGTATCTGTCCTTACTAAATAGGAAAAATCAGCACTTTAAAACAATAATGACATCCTATATATTTTATTTTTAGTAAAAAACTTTTATTTCCATGAAAGGTATTGAAAAATCAATTATCGCGCAATACTTAAGTATTTTATAAGATTATGTATGTACAAGATAGAGCTTCAGAATTTCAGAAGATTGTCTTTAATGTAACACTGTAATAAATATTCCTTACAATATGTAAAAATCTTTCCCCCAATAAATATTGTGATTCTAAAGTTTTAATCCAATGATGAAATTGCAATGCTATATTTTAAATTAACTAACATTATTTTTATGAATTATTAATTTTAAAAAATAATTATATTTCTTAAAAACTTAAAACTTAATAAGTATTATTCAAAGTTCAAATCATGAAACATATTACAACATAACGAAAACATTAACGTTCAATATAACAATTAATATTATTAATATATTTCGATTAAATTTATAACTCATTTATTTTACGTAAATTAAAGAATCGTTAATTATTTATCAAAAACTTATCGTTTTCAATCTAAGTATAAAGATATTTTCCGTTAACTTATTTTAATGTGATGAATAATATTATTTTTAGCAATTAATACTAAAAATATTTTTAAATTTACATTGACTACTTGTGAAATAAATATTTCCGGAAATTATAAGAATCACTTATATAGAATTTTACCTTTTTTAATTTTCAGAAAAAAGCTTTAAATTTCAGGAAATTTTTTTAAATAACTGGTTTAATTGTTTGAATATAAAAATTGTGTATTAAAAATAACGATTTATCAATGACAACTGAGTAACCAAAATTATAAAAATTTCAAGTGAATCCAAATTTTTTAATCAGAATTCAGATAAAACTCACTTATAGGGTCGTCGTCGTTGAATGTCCTGCTGTTTGAGCACTCCAGGTGCCGCGACGCCGTTCCTCCAATTCGGCGCCGAGATGAACTTGGCCCTCTGTCGTTGGACCGGGAAGGTTGGGAGCGGTGGCAACGTCACCTCCTCTTGGTGTTGCTGTTGCTGATGTGGTTGACACCTTTCTTGCGTTCTATAGGTGGTGATCGGTGGAGTCTTCGTATCCATACCCGAGCTCCTCGGAAGCTCGGAACCGCTACGAATTCGGCCCCGCAGGACATTTCTGCATGTATCCAATCATTTATATTTTCATTATAAATGGAAAAAATATATTTTCTTTATCAGGAAAAATAATTGAGAAAACACTGACATGAGCATAAACATGGTATGCATGTGACATTTATAGAAAATAATTGTTTTCTACAGAGTTGAAAATTGTTATGAAAATAAATGTTAATTGTTCATCAGTAATTTGTGTATCGAACAGAAAAAAATCATTGTTCTCAAGACGTCTTCCTTAGATAATAATTGATAAAAAATACAGTATTTAGGGAAATACGTGGGTAACTTATTACCTATTTTGAAAAAGGGCTGTATTTAATATAATAAATTCTTTTTTGCAAATTTATATTTAATTTTATATAATATTTAAGGAACATTTAATATTTTATTTGATTTTTTCGTATTCAATTGTACTTTGTTATGTACTTTGTTTGATTAATTAAATTCTTATGAGTTTAATTAATTTATTACCTTAATTTTTTAATCAAACGTACATTATCATTTAGGATTAAAAATCTTGGATTACATCATATTTCTTCATTAGATAAACGTACATTTCATTGAAATACTAGTGTTCTTTTTTATTTTAGATACTACTACTGATATATCTTAAATAATATATGTTTAATTAATATTCAAGAAATAGCACTATGTTATTGATTGAAAAGAACTCGATTTACAGCAAAAGAATAATTTATGGATAAATTATATGTAGTGAAATAAAGCCTTTATAAAATTAGGTTTCATATAAATTATTTTGATAAAACAATATGACTTTAAATTCATTTCAAATTTTATGAATTAAAGGAACCATTTTTTGTATTTATATTAATAATTTAACTTTTTTCATTAAAATTTCTATGTAAATCAATTTTATATTTTAAAACAATAGGCAGTATAATTTTAATTTATGCTTGTAATAATTTAGATTGATGTAAAGATATCAAAAGTTTTTGTTAATTATTTATAATATATAATTACTTCAATTATAAATTTTAATAACTTTCATTAAACAACTGAAAAAATTTTCGACATAAAAGAAGATTTTCAATGTATTTATTTTTACATTAATTGAAGGTAAATAAAAAATAAAAGTTTGTATAAATTTAAAATGTTTAGATATATTTAGAAAATTTTTTATGAAAAAATTTTAATAAAAATTTATTCTTTTTTTAAAATTATTTCAAGTTTTTTTAAGTAATTAGTTTTTTTTCAATGACAAAGTCTTTGAATAAAATTTAAAAGCAATTTGTCTTTTACAAATTATTATAAAAACTTATTTCCTAATTGAGTAAGAGCGTAAACTAAAGCGGCGACTTGAATAATATTTTGTTAGTATTTTTAAATTACAGTGTTTGCAAAAATTGAACATAATAAGTGACCTTTTTTCAAGGTTAGGAAAAATCTTTTTTTTTGAAGAAAAATAAACAAAGGGTTGTATAAAAACAAATTGGTTGCATTTTAAAATCTCTTCTAAAATAACAGTAAATTACAAGTTGCATTCAAATAAACTATATTATAAAGAATACATTGTTTGCTTAGCTATTAAGAAGTTGTCTACAAAAGTGTTTGTAATACCAACTACACCGGCCTTCAACACCGTTATAACAGCTCGTGAAGGTCTTTTATAATTGCAAAAAGAGATATAGAGGAAAAAATTGTTGTGCAAATTAAAAAAGGTAATAAACGTACCAAAGACAAGTGCCGGAGAGATACTCGCTTCATCCACACAGGCTGGTCACTCCCAGACCGAGGGCACATCCTTTCCGTCTCTGCGTCCTGGACTCCCGGCAGCTGCACTATGACTCGTGGAGGCGCGCGCAATCAGTTGTTCGCTCGGCGGTGGATCGCCTCTGACCTACATTGCCATATACTTCTTATTTCGTTGGCCGGCGCGGGTGCGTGCACGCGTACCCCGGAGATGTGGGACGCGATCGGATTTGAATTTAGAAGGGTCGGCGCGCGCACACGACATTTTTCGTTGAACGATCGTTGTGCCCTTGAATACTTTACGGTCTCTTGCAGCCACATGCCAGAGATCGCACTTAAGATCGAGAGAGTCGTAACTGCACTCGATCGGATTTCGAATTTCATTGCTTATTTGACCGACGTTAGTACCTTTCTCTTTTAACCAAAGATGTCCAATATTTCAAGGACCACTCAAACTGCCACATTCGACCTTAAACTCAGGCAATTGGTATTTTCAGATTTTGATTCTTTTTTTAAATTTGCGCATTGAATTATGAAAAGTCATTCTTTACAAAAAACCAACCTTGTATATTTCGTTGGAAAAATTTTTTTTGAACATTAGTGAAACTTTTCATACGCGCACTCAATATTATATTAATCTTAATTATTATTTTAATGCTCTGATGATGATTTCTTAAAATTGCAGATTAAATATAGAAATTAAGTATATATGGGAAAATAATAGCATCATACTTTTATAATAACAAATAAAAAATTTTACATTGAGAGATATTATTAAAATCAAGATAAATAAGTGAATATTGATCAGTATCTATATTAATCAGCACTTAAAACGTTTATAAAGTGTTTCCTAAATAATGCACATGATAATTCCAGCAACATTAAGAGTATAGATAAGATTCTTAATACGATATACCATGCGCTATATCCACTGAATAATGTTTCAAGAAATTATAATTTACTTTTAATTTAATTTTCAATTTCTTTTAATTTATTTTTTAATAACGATATAATTAATTCTACGATTTTCCTGTAGATCTTATGTTTAATTAAATATAATTAAGAATAAAATTGGATTTCTTAAACGAATTTGATTCATTAGTCAAGGTATTCGACAACTATTTAAAATGTTCTATATAGTTTTTAACGTTGCCTCTAAAAGAAATCATTTTACATGTCATAAGTTTTCAAAAATTTGAAAATCGTATGTAATTGTAAAAATAAAAAATCATATCAATTAATTTATTATTTATATGATTTATAATTTCTTAATATAATATAATTAATGCGTCAAATGGATTCAAATGTTATGCAATACGTCAATATTAAAATATGTTTTGTTAATTCGGGTAATAAATTGAATGACCAATTGAAATTATATTTATAAAAATGTTTTATAAAAGTATTTAACAAAAAATCTTTAATACTTATACAGCTATCAAATAGCTTTAACAATTGTTTATATGTATAAAAAGTTATATAGATTTGAAGATATTGAAAGTTTTTCTGTAATTTTTTAATTTTAGTTTTAATTAATTTTATAATATACATTGATATGAATAATAAATATTTTTAATAACCGATCTTACTTGAAATTTGTTAAATGCGATATAAATCTAGATCTGTAAATTTACTAGCTAAACTTTAGTGTCATATCAGATTTTTATCTTAAAATAATAATTATACATTATGAAAAATATCAAATAATCAGTTGAATAGAAAAATTAAAATGTGAAAATTAATAAATAATTATTTTCATAATTTTCTAAACCTTTAGTACGAATTTATTTGTACTAAAAATATAGTTTGTATTTATTGTTTAATATAAACATATTTAACATTTTGAATACAATTTTATATTTTTTATATGTAAAATACATTTCACAAAACTTTTCATATACCAATGAATGTATTGTAATTCACTAAATTTCTTAAAAATAAATAATAAATGAATAATAAAAGCAGTAAAATTTATCTCTTTTGATTTGCCATTGTGCTCAAGTGCCTATACGCAGGAAATATCCACCACTTTACGTTTCTCTACTTTATAATCAGTAAACGCAATCTATAAAAATTTCTCCATTGATTCATTACGTGCTAAAATAAATAGTAAAGCCATGCATTGGCACTTTAAAAAAACTCTCGACGACGTCCGGTGGATGGCATTAAAAATATTTCGATCATTGCCGCGCAAGCATTCACGCGCTTGACCATGTGGTTGCGGATTGACCAGGTCACTCGGCACCATAGCAACGCGCCGGCAAAACATTCTTAGCCACGCTGCTAGAATGTCCATCAAAAAAGAGGAGGGGGCTTGACGTCCTTGCACAGATTCTACCGTCAGACAAGGTCGAGTACGCCGCAATCGGCCGAGCGTCTGACAAAATCTCGATATTAACTACTTATAATTAATCTATGAACTAAGAAACAGCGTCTTTGAGCCTAAACTTAGAATTTTTTTAAATTCTTTTGCACTATCAGAAAATTTCATGCACCTCGATTAATCAACATACGTTTTATAATACTTTTTGATCTCCTGTTGTCCCACATAATAGTTATATGTTCTTTTAACACAATACTTTACTTTTTCTAGTGTCACTTGAATAATTAATCTTTATATTACTCACTTCTAAATATTTTAAAATTTATTATATTATTCATATATCAATACTTATTTCGAAATAGTTAATCTTTAAATTCATGTTAATGAATCTATTATCGGTAGTTATATCCATTTTTATACCGAATAATTAAATTTTGCTCGAAATATGAACGAGACTTGTTTCTTATATTATTAATTTTTTAAATAATATATACCTATTTCAAAGTTACTTCACATAATTATAACTTTTACTAATTTTTACATAAAATATGTATTTAAAATACACGTTTTAAAAATATTATTAAACCAAACGCTTTGAAATATGACCTATGAATAATGAGCAAAACATTTGAAAAATAGTGTAAGTTGTGGTTGAAAGGTATAACAATACAAATTGCAGATCATTTTCAGAGCTGTAGATTTCAAACCTATTTTATGGTGACCAATTTAATTTAACATGCACAATGTTTAATTGCATGTATATCTGTATATCCATAAAATGGTAGATAAAAAGTCGATAACGTCAAACGGAATAAAATTAGCTGATTTACTTGGCCTCATTTAACACTTTTCTCTGAAAAATTGTGTCGAAAAAATTTGAGTGAAACGCCATTTCAGTGCACGTGACATGCTCATTAAGTTCCTAACAATAAAAACTTATGAAAGCGAAGATTAACTCAAATAAAAATGAAATCTTAACGATTTTTATTGGCAATTATTTCATTAAAAATGCATCCATCATGAAAAATATTACAATTCCGTCAATTGCAAGAATCACTGTCAACGACTCGTATCGTTTTACTTAAAATGGTGAGCAGTAAGACAATTCGAATACCATCGATTTCGCAAGCCCTCCTACTCCGAAAAAATGAAACCTCGCGCTTAGTTGTCAATGCGTTTTCTACTCGCGTACAAATTCTGCTTGATGGAAGGTGCAGAAAAAATTTGGACGAAGGGCGGTACTTAAAAGCGCGCAGCTCTTTTACCGCGAAGCTTCCTTCACGCGTATATTCCCAAGAGCATACATAACATCGATCTGATTCTACCTCCGAGGGAAGTGAGAAAGTTAGGCATGATTTAACGATTCTCGCGCAAAGTCGCTTTTCTTGCTTCGTTTCAGCGTCATGGGCTGCTCTCATAGTCTACTTCTAGATAACCAGAGGATTTGTACGTGTGCCGACGTAAACCTGTGTTTGCATTAGCGCATTCGTAAACATCGAGCCACACTCCTCCGCTCGTCAGCTGTCACGCCAACTTTTGAAGCGGGCAAACTTCGCAAACTCTACGCCACTACTTTAAGGAAATATTCATAGGGAGAGAAAAAGGGCACCAAGAATTATTAGAAATTAATGCTTTGAGAAATTACATTGTGATTAAGATAAGGTTAAAACAGATCGCTAGAGACATTTTTGTTAGTGATAAATTAAATCACAGCCTTTGTATCACTTGCTAAAATAATAATTCGGATGCAAATGTTTTTTAAGAAAAACGTTTGGCTTTCCTGACTCAACCGTAATATTCAAATATTAATACAAAAATAATAGTGAACACTATTAACAAGAATAGTATTTAGTTTTGATACCAATAATAATTAATAATATTAGTGTAAAGATACATTTATATTACTCAAACGAACAAACTAATCAAAATCATAAATTAATATTTAGTACATATTACTAAATATTTACGTGATATATATTATTGATCATACCTTATTTATTTCTTTATTTTATTATAACAAACCCATTCATTAATTTTATAGTAAGTAAAAGTATTCGTGCATTGGTTCAAACAACTACCTATTCAAATTTTATTTAATTGGTTATTGTTTCTAATTTATATTATGCGAAACTTTATTTTAATCATTATTTAAAAAAAACGTTATAATAAAGAATACATTAATATATATATAAAATGTTGAAATATTTTTGTTTTGAATTTTTAATTTTTACATGAAACTTATCCATAGAAATAAAAAAAAATAATTGTATAATATAGAATCATATAATTTGTTCGCACATAATGTTATAGTTTATATTTATATCATCATAGTATTGTAAATTAAAAAATTAATTTTTTATAATTAATTAATATGAAAAGTAAATCGACGTAATACTAGGAGCTATTAATAACTTACAATTAATTGATCGTACAGTATGACATTTAATTTCAAGTTTAAGGGTAATAGGTAACATTGCTACATAACAGAAATAATAGAAGTATAATTTAATTATCGTTACGTAATGTTTAATAAATCAACCATTTGTATTTTTATATTTTTTAAAAACTTAACTGAAAAGTTAAACGTAATCTTACAAAACTTTAAGTACTATTCCATTAAATTAGATTAGAGTTATATTAGCCATAAATATTACTAATTTGTATGCGTTAATGTTTTTATATAAATTGTATTATACAATTTTATCTTGAAATAAATATACTTTTAAAGTGTTACTTATAAAATAATTTGGAACAATACATATACTATTCAATATAATATTTATTCATTTACAGTAAATAAAATATAATTAAAAATTAATTGTTTCATGTAAAAAATTTACAAAATCTATAATTTGAATATAATTTCAATTTAATCAATTTAGGCTAGGTTTTAAATTTCACGAAAATAAATAAAAAATAAATATTTAATGATATAAAAATTTATTAATATCCCAAAAAATAAGTTTTTCTTACAGAAATGTATCTACTAATTTGTAAATAATAATTTAACTCAATAGAATAGAAACCCAAACTATCATATTAAAAGAAATCATTATATTTTTTAATACAACTCATGTAGTTAAAGTTCTATTAAACTGAACTTAAAAATCACATTAGAATTTAGTACTAATTTTCACTCTAGAAAGTCTGACTTTCTTTTGCTACTAAATTTAACTTTTAGCATAATGTGGCAAAACCTACTTTTCTGTTATCTTTATTACAGAAAACTATAGTCGGTACATTGTCGAGAATTTTTATCATGATTATAAAATTTTACAATTACACATAAAAAAGTGCTTTACCAAGCGCTAAAATATTATGTACACCTAAATGCCTGTATAATTTACTAATTTTTCTATAGAATTTTTGTATTTGTGTTGATAAATTCTTCGTTCAGTTCTATATTAGTGTCATACATCAAAATCCATTTAATAAAACTTATTTTTTTCCCATCACTGAAAACAAAAAATGCGGCGCATTTTCACTCGGGCAAATTATTTATCATCTCTCGACAAACATTTCCTTAAATCTACCTGCGCGAATCGAATCACAAGATCAAAACCAACCGGCAATTCGAATCTTAAAATTCGTGTCGAAATTTATCGCGGAGAAGAAACTATCATCGCCGAGAAATCATGTTCGTGTTTGCACTGCAGCCACGCGTCGCGGTGTTAAAGCGCCGACGACTAAAAATCGTTACCTGGTCGATCGTTCGAGGCGACTGGTCTCCCCTTGCACAGCATCGACACTGCGAACACCCGTTTTCTGATCGCTAACCGACGCATCAGTTGCGCGCGAATCCGTTATTATGAGCATAATAATGTCAGGACACGTGTGTGCATGAATGTGCATGCGCGCACGCGCGTGTATGCATTAGTTAAGGGCGAGTGCAGGCCTGAAATGATGTGCGACTGTATTTTTTGCACTTCAACCCGGCTTGTGGCGTGATGCACCTACCTTTTCTGTCAACCTTCACGCATTGTTCGTGAAAATTACTTTCGTAATAAGGTAATTGCATTTACGTTGCACCGTGACTTCGATTCAAGTGAGCAACGTCGGTGACGTAATTAGTTGTGAAAGCGTTTAACGGCTATTGAACGAAACATGCGATTAACCTTTTGAATATCGTAATTTTTTTCTGCTTTTATATCTAATTTTGAAATAGATGTTATTCATTTTTTAACTTACGCGATAAATTACAAAATTGTTATCATTGAGAAATCATGAATGTAATTAACTTAATTCAATCAGTGTGCAAATCATATTAAAGTCAAGCTTAAGAAAATTTATGTGATTGCCAAGCAACTTTTATCTGATACGTAAATTAGCTAGCGTTACATAAGTAATCAAAAAAAATTTTTTTCGATTCTTAAACACATTTTAGCTTAGCAAAATAATAAATTTTATAGAAAGCTTTCAACTTAGATTTCTCGAGAAAATTTACCTCAACTATCTATGAACTTAAACTAACTTAATTTCTTCATAATTATTTGTCTCGAAGTCGCTCGAATGAAAACTTATTTCTCACTACGGTTAGTTTTGAAGTAAGTAAACGTATACTTTGTTGTATTAAAAGCATCAGGAGATTTATTTTATCAACAATTTTTACAACGATTATTGCTGTATATATTTAAAAAATTTTTATTTCAACGACATATTTTTTATGGGTGTATTTTATTAATTTAAATTCATCAGAATAGTCATGAAAAAGGTTTATATAAAAATTATCAATATTTATAACAAATATTAAAAAAATTTTTATTTTACTGTTATTAATAAACAATATTGATTATCTCTTAATTTGTTTATTATAAAAAAATGTCGATAGTTTAAATGTAAAGTAGAATGAATCCATATTGGTTTCAAGGTACTAAACTTTATTTTCATATTTTTTTATATTGTCCATAAGATTACAAATTTATATTAGTTATTTATATATTAATTTATAAATAAATTTTACCTTTTTTATAAATTAATTTTATGATACAGAAAAATTTTTCACTTTATACTTTCACTTTAATTGTTTCCATATTATTAACTATTGTATTAATTTGACTGAAAAATTGTTACAAAGTAAAGCCGTATAATCAGGGTTAGGTAGTTATAGTTTATATATATTATTTATCACACTGAGTATTAAAGTCTATGTCACTTAAAGAAGATATTCCAATTTATTCGATTCCATTTATTTTTCTCCAAGTATTAACTTTTTATTTCAAATAGGATACTACATATTAAAAATCTCATTCAAAATTTATTATTCATAAAAGTTAGATTAAAATAATTGTTCTATTTTAAAAAAATCCATTTTTCCAGTATAAAAATACATAATTTCTAATGATATCTAAAAATCAAATCTTGTATAAACCTATACATATTTATTTTGATGGCATGATTATTACATAAAATTAATATTTTTATTCTTTCAAACGAGTTCCCGATAAATTTGAAAATTAGAGTGTAGAAGAATCGAAGAGCTTAAAAAAATATGTTTTTTTTTCATTCCTCATTACTAACACTCGCTCTCGATTTCCCCTATTATTTCTTGCTCTCACCTTGCGGCATTTTATTTTTATCGAAATATCCGACACTGGGTTAATCGAACCGATGAGCCCGCCTTCGATGCCTTAAGAATCGTATACCTGACACACATTCAAGGAGAAGCATGAAAGAGAAGTCGCGTTCCCTCCTATATATCGATGAAAACTGTGTATATGTAACGATGAATTTGTGCAAACCATGTGAAAGGATAAATTTCACTGGGTAGTTGCCTTCTTTCGATTTTATGTCGATTGGAGAATCTCTGCAGGTGTCTACTTGAGCGCTTCTGCAAATGAATGGTGTGTATGCAATTTGTGAACCCATGAATGCAGGTATCGAAACTTCGCGTGAGCTCTTCTAGTCTCTCTCTTTCTCTTTTTCTTTCGCTTCTGCTTTTCAGCGTTCTCTTTTTCTTTGATTAAGGAAAGATGTTAAATTTTGATAGACAGGTTAAGCAAATCGAGGTCTTACAACGCATATTTTTATGATGATTTACCGAATAGTTAACGATTTTATTACTATCACATTTGTTCGCTCTTATGTAAAAATCAAAATCAGTATTGAAAACCGTATTAAATATATTTTAGTGTTACAAGCATAAGAAATTAGCTATATAGTTTTTGCATTTTGCAGTATATTAAAACATTTTAATACTAATTAAAAAATTTAATTATATTTTTTAGAAAAGTTTCAAGAAATTTCTTTACAAAATTACTATTAAATTTAATTTCGAAAAAAGAGAAGTCTATAATAAAATTTGCACTAAAACAAAATTATATTTGTATAATAGTAAAATTAATTTTACTGAATTTAATGATTTATAATTATCAATGATACAATACTCATATTCAAGATATAGTCTTAAAAATCTTAAAAGATTATTTTTATCGTTTTTATACATATACATAATAATTTATTTAATTACTTTTTAAAATATAAGTTAAGAAAGTTTTTAACCATTATCAACATGCCATAAGCATTTTTAAAAGTATTTACGATTACTATTTTAACGTGACATCATTCTGGTTTAAATTGAAACATCTATGCAAATCAATTAATAAAAGATAAGAAATATAAAAATAATCTAATATAAATTTTATTTTATTCTCTATATTTTATTTACATTTATTAACATTTCTATTAACGCTTACAAAAATAAATATAAAAAAATGTTATACAAAGTATTCAATATTTTTCATTTATATTTTTTTACAATGAAAGAGATTTATTAAAATAACTATTAATTATTCCTGTACATGAACATAAAATACTTGAAGTAAATAATTTTCATTAATTTTAAATTTTAATGTATCCTTTATAACATAAATCGAAATCATAATTAATTATTTTTTATTATTACCTGATAGAACAATGGAATTTTTTATAAATTTTCAAACATTTTATAAAAAGTTTTTGGAAAAGGACATTTTTAAAAAAAATTTTAAATTATAGAATTTATATAAAATAAAAACCAATTATATTACTATATATTAAATAAAATACAAATTGAATTAAATGCATTAAAAATTTGAATAACACATTAATTTTAGTTTTATATAGTAAAAATGTATAAATAATATTTTAATTTTAAGTAAAAATTAATTAACTTATGTTATAAACCAAAAATTTCAATTTAAGTAAGTGGGTCATTTTTTTTTTTTAAAAAAAATATATATTAAAACTATATTTTTATTAACATTAATAAATATTGATTTCTTTATTTAATAGAAATTAGCTTCAATATAAAAAACATTATTTATTTAAACTTTGATAAAAACAAAAACTTTTAGATTATTTGAGAACTTGAACGTAATTTTTATTTAAAATTGATTTATTATAAGTTTATTATATTTACAAAAAAAATTATTTTAGGAATATATACATAAAATGTATTAAAAATAACCTAATCAGGTTTGAGTGTATCTTAAAAAATACTAGTTTAATAGATTTATCAAAATATATTAAATGCAATAATATAAAGAAATTTTAAACTGCATATTTTAATAATTGTTTAGATTTAAAAGGTAGCGATTATAGAAAACAATTCATAATAAATTTAAGTAATCTTAAAAAAAATAATTAATTGAAAATATTTATAAAATGTTATTAATACATATAGAAATAAAAAATTTGTATTATATATTTAAAATTAATTTATATATAAATAAATATTTTCATTTCATTTTGTTCCAGGTAACTCATTATCAGAATGAAATTAATACTACAAATTAACATTTTTTTATAGCTAAAAGTTGTAGAAAAACTAGAAATTTAAAATTAAACGAGCATTTATACGAGTCATCAGGCACTAATAAGTCCACAAAATGAATATTTTCATATGTGAAGAAAATCATAGTTATTATTAAAAAGGTAAGCATTAAAAAAGGTGAAGAAAGAAACCTTAACTATATATATATGTAACTGCCACGTTGGAATAATAGATAAATTAAGTATTACGCGATTATCGTTAAAACAAATACCTCCACCAACCGTTCATATATCCTTTGATATTTTTAAATACGTATTCCTGAAAAAAGGAAATCATGTCTACTGATTCTTTTTAGCACAAATAATGAATTGAGTCTTAGCCGGTAAAAGAAAATAAACGTATACACGCAGACGAAGAAATACAACTGCCTAAAACTACCTGTCATCCATAAGGGCAGAAGAAAAGCCGATCAAAGTCCAGAACAAAGCGGCTTCCTATTCGCACATTATTCCATGAAAGAAGACGACGCAGGGGAGGAACGCGGCTAAGGCTATCGATGAAGGGCGCGATGCAGAGCACGCAACTGGCCGGGGTGACTGCTCGATGAGGCATACTCACGCATCAAGGGTGCGACGATCCTACCCTCGGGCCGCGATAGGCTGCGAGATGGCTTGGATCGCGTCCTCGCGCGCGCGGCATATCGCAGCGACTGTACGCAGCTCGCAAAGCACCACACACGCACCGCCGCACTGTTGCTTAGAAACACCGAACCCCGGAGTGGGAGTGCGGCCAGTACGCGCAGCGCCAACTTTAGTGGCGGGGGAGGAGGAGACCGAGGATTCGCACCCTCGAGCGTCGAAATCTACTGTTATTATTTTTGTCTCCTTGTGCTTGTGAAAACGATATTAGCTTCGGAAGAAGGAAACTTTTAGCTGAACGAAAATCTGTAAATGATGTTAGGAAAGAAAATGGAGAAAATTAGGAGAGCAATTACACTGTTTTGTTGTTTAGGTTGTTGCTCTCGAAAAGGATTTGAATTCCAGACGAAATAGAAAGTGACTTAACTTTTACGGTCAAGTAACCTGCTGTTGATGAGAATTTGAATTATTCAATTCAGTTGTACCTTAACTAACTATTTAGTATATAACACTAAAATTTCTAAATTTTTATTTCGAACAGATTGCTATTTTCCATCTTAAACTTATTAAAAAGGATGAAACATTTTCTTAAAATTTTACATACATGTATTATTAAGCCAATCTTTATTTTAATATAAGTTTATTATTACCTCTATTAAACATTATTGTATTATTGGTAAATTATATATTCCAAGACTTTTTTAATAAAAAAACCAACGAAAAATTTATTAAATATTTCTAATTTCGCACTTGTTAAGAAATAATGAAAAATTTACCATCTATCCAGCATCATCCAATAATAAAAGCATGTTTAAAGTAGCAATTATTAAAATCACTTTTTTAAAATAATAGACAATGCTTTTTTATTCTATATATGTATTTCAAATTAAAAAAGAAATTATATTAAACTTTCATTATTTTATTTACATTAACGTGATATTTCTTTTGTTAAAAAATACAAGCATTGACTTTTTTAACCTTTTTAATAAAATTTATCCCATTATATGAATTTAATTACTGAGGATTTTGAAACAAGTACGGAATGATTATTAAATCGATAAGAATAGAACTTGCGTTGAAACCTGGAATATAACTTAACTAGAAATAAAAAACAAATTAAAAATTTTATCACATTAAACGTGAGGACATATCGTACGCAAAAAAATTGATGTAAATAAAATATTTCATGATATCAATAAAATAAAATTTACTTTAAAAAGGATTTTTTTTATAAATTATTTTAAGTATGTATTTATAGAAAATATATTAATAGTTTATAATAGTTATCTATAATAGTTTAAAATTATTATTATTATTATTATATTCTTATTATTATGATTATTAATTATTAAAATAATTAACAATTTTTATTTACTTATTATTATTAAACATTCATTAACAATAATTATTAATATTGGTTATTCCTAGATCTCTTATTTAATTACGTTACAATTATTATCATTATTGTAAGAATTAGTATTACATAGATATATATACACACATATATATGCATGTTTACACGCGTTATATCATCATTAATTAATAATAATAATAATTAAATTAAAAGTATATTCTCTTCAATTCATAAAATATTTTGATTTTATTATGTTTATTTTAACTAAATTCAAATCCTCATTTTTATTGTTTTCTTAGAATGTCAATATCCTATTTTAAAAATTTTAATTTTTTTTTTTAAACAACTGCATAATTTAAATTTTGAATTTTATATCTCTTTTATGCTATATTATATCATATTACTGATAAAAAGTTTTAAAATAAATTTTAATATTCTGAAGTATTATAGATGTATGACATTGTTAATTAAAAAGGAATTCATTTTTCATGTTTTATTATTTTTTTAAAAACGTTGCAACAATATGATTAAATAATAAATGTTTACGCATCAAATTTTCTATATCCTCATGTTACGGTTAATAAATATTCTGTAGTAATCGACAGTGCAATGAAGGTTGGCTTTTCGACGATCGACAATAGTATCTGTTTTGGGAAAAGTTCCTTGGTTAATGCCTATTATAAAGGATCCGAAGAACATCGGTCCTCCACTATCGCCCTGAAAAATATCAATATGAAATTTATTTCAAAGATTCCAATTCATATTCTCGAATTTTAAAGTATTTTTAGGCAAAAAGTAATTAGTAAATATTATTATTATTAATGCCTATAATCTAGAGTAGTCATGTATAAAAATTAAAGTTAATTTACCAATTATATCCCATGAGTATTACTAACATAAATATATATATTATTATTTTTTAATTTATTATACATTTTAAAAGTATTATTGAAAACCAGATTATGAGTTGATATATAATACAATATGTGCTTAAAATATTGAGTGCCGCATAGTTGATAAACATATTAAGTTATTGTACAACTTATTTTATGCTTTAACAAATGAGTATAAACTATTTATTTTCGTAAATGGAATACCATTGTCAGCTTAAATACCTGAAAATTTTGTATGACGAAAAAAATTGTTGTCTAATTCAACTTTAAAACAATAAAATTATAGTAAAATGTGTAATGTGTATTGTACACTTAAAGATAGTCTGATTATAAAACATGTAAATCCTTATTAAATAAACTAGGAAAATAATTCTTAATCTTATCTACAAATGTAAAAATATCAGCATATAATTAGGTGATACCAATACATACAGCGTTTACGAGTGCCCACGGTTCAGCGATGGTACACAGATATCGATAAGCCAAGGGAGAACGCTTTCCCGAGACTCTGTAACCTATAGTTTCGCAATCTGAATTCGATATAATTGTAACTTGTGTGGTGTGCATAACGTAAGGATGGCGGTCATCAGCCAATCTACCCCATCCAGCCAGAGTAACGTTCAAACCATATAAGTGAGTGTTATCGTCCGGTGATATAAGGGCAGGTAAGATTGTATTAGGCACTAGTCCATTTAACTAAAAAAATTTTTTCTATATTTACCCATTTTCTGCATTCATTGTATATATATATATATATATATAATAGCACATGCATATTGGAATAAATATGTATTCGTATGTACAATTAAATTCTAATGCATATAAATGTCATATTGAGTTCAAGATTATCTGTGAAAAATAAAAGTCTTAACATTGATTATTATTATTCATTTTTAATAATTGTTTACTTTGATAATAACGATGTCATTGACATAATATTCAACACGTCTACCTTCTGTAGCGGCCCACACATTATAACTAATCCACCATGCGATATAGTATGGTGTGCCTAGCCTCAAATCAACAGCATCCACAAGCACATACAAGGCGTGGGTTCCTACATTATTAAAGCAATGTTCGGATGACAAAATATGGCTCCGTGTAATCAATGTCCCAGTACATCTAACATCGTTTGTCAGTCTACGAGTATTATTATTAACTCTTAAAATACAAACAATATTTGGGAATTCACCTTCTTGTGCTTCCCTGACATTTCGTCCAACTAAAGCGTTTGTTAATTCATATTTATTGTCTAAAATAGAACAATTCTCATTAGTAACAGATTATGTTTTCTAAAATACTTAAAATTATACTTTATAATCGTTTAAATTATATAAATATTTCATAATTACTTACAAAAAATTACTAAATGAACAAGTAAAAGAATAATTGTATACTGCATTATGGAAATTAAGAAATAATGTAAATTATATTAACTTAATATTGAGATATACAAAGTAAACAAGATAAACTAGGTATAAATTTTATCAGGTGTTATAAAACTTTATATATATTTGAAAACATGTAGATAATTTAAATTGTAAAATACAGTTAATTTTAAGTTATATACTTTCGCTTTTTTTAGTCGAAAAATTATTTGAATATATTTTTAAAAATTAAATGTTATATGCTCTAATAATAAAAAAATTTTTACTGTTCAAAAAATATATATTTTTAAAATTGCAAAAAAGTTATTAATCGAATAAGTTAATATATTGCATGTTTTTTTTAAATATTAAACACAACACTATTGTTACAGTAATCTAGTTACAAAAATTGTTGCAACGATATAGTTTAGCAGATAATTTTTATTTATACTACATTCCGCAACGTTTACTAATATACACGAGACTTTTTCATAATAAACTGAGTTCTTTAGTGTCTTATAAAATGAAAATTATTTTTAAAGTAATAAACTCAAGAACAACTTCCTTTCTACTGTTTTGATAAAAATCTTTCACTAGTTTTATAAGTCTTCACTAATGTACTGACGAAGCAATAATTTTTATCTAACAATGGTAGCTTGTTTGAATAAGTTAATGTCAACGACCTTTTTGAATTACTTTTTAAAATTTTATTAAGTTATACATTCATAGATACTACATATTTACTTTAAAATGCTTTTAAACTATCGATTAACATATAATTATGAACATAATAGCGAATTTTTAAAACCTAAATAACTTAAGAAAGAAAATATTAATAATCAATACATTAAAAATGTTCTGTCCCATTATAAAATTAAAATGTAATTTTGAGTCTATAAAATTTGTACAGATTCCATACTTTTCAGTATTTTTTTTATTTTAAGATGTATGACAGAAATTTCGTTAAAATTAATCCAGTCTTATAAACAATATATTGTCTCATACATTACTGGCTAATTCGTGTATAGCGGTTTTTAGATTTTAGAAATGGCAGCATTTTCCTCTTCCTACAATCAATCTCGATTCACTCTATGCAACGGGAAAACCTATTATTAAAATATTATTATTATTAAAATTATTATTAAAACCTATTAACTGAGATAAATTTTAGATCGAATTTTCATTATATTGCTTTTCCATTGACTTCCATTTAATTTACGTGTTGTTCTCGAAGAAACTTCGTAAACACCCTGTTTTTATCAAGATATAACACCGATAGTTCAAACACATACTACTATCGCCATAATCTACAAGTGTGGTGTTTCTCGTAGATAAATATAAAGGGAGACAAAATATAAAGCTGAGTGGAATCGAGGGAAATTCGGAAATCTAAATAAGTTATTGATAAATAAAACGCTTTAAAATTCTATAATTCTTTAAATTAAAATTGATATAATATATATATATATATATTCACAAATTATTATATAGGTCAAAGATTTCATTTCAGTGTAGCAAATGCACAGATATTGAACATATACAAACAGCTAGACGCAGATACATAACTAATTTTTATTGACTATAATAAGCCATGTTTGTACTATGATTACTAAATTTTCCAAAATTATCCATTATAATGTTAATTAGTTGCAATAGTATTTATTGACACAATTAGATCAAAATTACGATTAGAAAATCTTAAAAATCAGACAAATCATGATGAAAATCTCATATGAAATAATGGAAGTTAAACAAATGAATAAAACAATAAATTAAAATTTTTATTTATTTAAAAATATTAAATTGTTTTCATATAATTGAAATAGTTAATAAAATAAAAGCGGATCAACGAAATATTATGAAAATAAATAAAAAAAGTATATAATACGAAAAACTTTCTAAAAATAATTGATAAATCAATTTTTTTCAATCACTGAGACATAAGTATATAACTTTAAAATGGATAAAAATATTTATTATACAAATTAAATACTAATACATATGATGATAAACTTTTATTTATATTTATTATTTTACACAAACATATTATACCGTATGAATTCCGAATAGTAATTAACATTAAAATGAAGATTAGCTTTTCGTGAATCAGTCAGATTAAACGTTCTTGGACATGTACCTCGATTAACGCCCATAATAAAATTTCCGTACAAAATTGGTCCACCACTATCACCCTGAAATAATATTAATATAAAACGTTTGAAACAAAAAGAATGAAATAAAAGGTATTTTTGTAAATATTTATTAAGCTAACTGGTTATATAAGAAATTTTTAAGTTAATTCACCATTTATACGCTATAATACTTTATAAATACGAAATTTTGTAAATTATTTTATGATTTAAAATAGTTATTTTTAATGAAATTATAAGAGTTCAAATTTAAGAAAATATAAATAAATTTATTCACAAATTATTAAACGCGAAATATTTTATAAATATATTCAAAGATTTTTTAATAAATGGTAGTAAAAATTTTTAAATTTTTAATTTTCCCAAATACAATATCATTATAAGTATTCTTATCTATAGTTATACTATTATTTTCTTTTAATACATTATTTTATTTTACAAATTTTTATATTGAATGTTTACAATAACTTCATCATTATCATTATTAACAACAACTAGCCATACAAATTATTAGCTATTAAAAAAAAATTAAAAAAAAATTTCCAATTAAAAAACAATTATTTAACTTAATATGTTTTATATTTATAATTTTAATAACAAATACATAGAAAAAAAACTAAAAATTTACTGATGTCTTGTAAGCTTTCAAATCAATTTTTCACAGTTTACATGTACAAAAAAATCTACAAATTATCAACATCACTACATACAGAGTTCACGAGTGACGATGGCTCAGCAAGAGTACACATATATCTGTGATGAACGGGAGCATGAGTTCCCGTGATTCTAAAAATTACTTGTTCGCAATCTGAATTCGATATAATTGTCACATGTGCTTTATGCATAATATGTGGGTGAAGGTCATCTTCCAACTTGCCCCATCCAGCCAGAGAAACATTCAAACCGTACAAACTATTATTTTCATCCGGTGATATAAGGGCAGGTGCGATTGCTTCAGATACTCTTGATGATAACTAAAAAAAATCGTTACGCATACATACGACGCAGTTCTTACTTCTTACTTACTTTCACTACTGGCATATACGACAGCATATGGCTATTGGAACAGTTGCTTTTATACAGATAATGCATACTTATATTTTATTATAGTTAACTTTCACATTGAATTAAAATTGAGCGAAAAATATGTTAACTTGTCATTATATTGCTATACAAAAATTATTTACTTTTAATATTGCAATGTCATTAAGAATACGATCAAGGGGTCTACTCATTATGGTAGCCCACAAATCATGAGTTATCCACCATGCGATATAATATGGTCTGGCTCGCCTCAGATCGACCGATTCCGCAAGCACATACAGACTATCGGTCCCCATATTATTAAAGCAATGTTCGGATGACAAAATATGGCTCTGTGTAATCAATGTCCCAGTACATCTAACATCATATTGTAATCTGGGATGAGGCCCGGTATGTCGCAAAATACAAACAACATTTGGGAATTCACCTTCTTGTGCTTCCCTGACATTTCGTCCAACTAATGCGTTTGCAAATTCAAGGCTATTCAAGACTAGAATATAATGAATCTGTTTTAATGTAATGAATCTACTTTCAAAGTAAGGTGGGTAACATAGTTAACACTTTATATTCTTAAGGTAATATATTTTATAACTACTTACGGAAAAATATACATGGAACAGGAATACAAAATTTCTTGTACTCCATGGTGAAAGTAGTGAATATTGCAAATTAACTTAGTATTGAAATACAATCAGCACATTATAAATCTTATCAAGTGTTGTAAAAATTATTTATATGTTTGAACACGTGTAGATAATATAAATTATTCAATTAAAATCAATTTTAAGTTATAAGTGAAATATATAATATTTCTCTTTACGCAATCTGTATATTTTGGGAATATATATTGTTCAAGGTTGAAAATTATATTATGTATGAATATTTGTACGAATATAGTATCGTTAATTAAGTAAATAGATATATTTTCTAATTTTTTAGTATAAAATGTAACATAATATAATGTAGTCTGAAGCAACAATTTATCTTAAATTCCACATCGCTTAGAATATGTTTATGATATTCAGTCACAATTAACTGAGTTCATTAAGATCGTCTTCAAGGAAAAAAAATTTCATACTTATACGCGTTTATAATATATAATCGGGAATAATCGCTATATCGTTATATCAACGAAATCGGATGAACTTTCAATTAAATTAATTTCAATCATACTTATGTGAACGGTATGAACATTCTAAATGAGTTAATTTAAAAATTCTTGAGCGATTTTAAAATGAAAAAGATTTTCCCCTATAATAAAAGTGAAATTGATATTTATTAATTAAAATTTGAGAAAAGTTCTTCACGGGAAGAAGAATTTGCAGGTTTTCTTCTTCCCTATCGTCTAAATAGCAAACTTCTGTCGCGCTGAATAATAAACGAAAACTGGTTGAGGTTTCATTTTCAAAATAACGGATTATGTCAGCATTCATTGTACGTTTGAATTATGGCATTTTAAGAATGATTGATTGTTGATATACGTCTCTTTGCTAGGAACTATAGAGAACAAGAAATTCTCGGTGTTCGCTCCGTGTGAAGCTGAGTAATCACAATCTGTAAGATTAACCGTTCATTTTTAATATCACTCGAAGAAATCTCATGATACATGTCAAAAAAGTTTTCATTAGTTTTCTACTTTTTAACATTTTTTACATTGAAACATGCTCAAATAAATTTTGTTTTATTAAATAGGATCTTATAACTATATACATTTCAAACATCATTTTAACTTATCCTTATATTACTTTTAATGTTAGTTTATTTTCAAAAAATTTTCAAATACTTAAAATATCTATATTTTTTACTTCTTTTTTAAAATATTTATATATACATATATATATTTATTTAAAAACAATCTGTAGGCAGTTTGTATACTGGGCTGGTTTAAGCATTTAAAGCTTTACACGATTGCTGATATCGCACTATTATTTTCAATACTAATACTGCTTAAATTAATGAATTAAAATATTACCTATTTATAAATAATATACTTTTTATGATGGTAAACTATTCAACTTTTTCTGTGTTATTAAAATTATATACAAAACTAATTTTTGAAAAAAGACCACACGAGGGATTTTATGCAATTGCTTATACAAAAAAATTAGTTTTAATTTTAACAAATATTCCATATTGTTAAAAGAATAATAAATTATTTTATTAAGAATAAATTAAAAATAAAAATTAAAATATTTAAATTTCTTATGATATTTTTGAGAGCTGTGCTAACTTTTTATTTCAAATAAATACTTTTTTTTTTTTTAATATTTCGCATTTAAAAATACATACTCTACCTATAAAAAATATGTTTCTTAAAAATTGAACATATTTTTTTAAATTATGATCGACCGCATTATTCATTTTAGTAAATAATCAATTATTTAAGTGTCATAAATAATAAATTATCAAGTCAAGGGTCCAAGGTTATAATTCTGATTAGTCTTTACATGCTCTAATAATTTTTCGTGTGCCGACCGTAGGCAACTAGCTGGCAAACGTTAAACAAAACATCATCGCACGCGCATAATTATTTACAGTTTCTTAGATCGAATTACGTTTAACGGATTTTGAGTTTTCGGCGAAGTCTCGAACAGCCTTTGAGAGATTTTACGGGTATAAATATAGAAAAAATACACGCTACAGCAGCAGATGATCAACTCAACCGCGGAAAGAACATCAGAACGTCCGAACATCAAAGCATCGCCGACGGGTGTATGCCCTCGACGTAGCCACATCGCGTCTCCATAAGCGAAATCCATCGCCTCGCGAGGGTAAAGGACACCAGCCTCGCGCCACGCCCTGATATCGTACCACCAAATAGCAGCATAAAATAAGCGTCCACCTTTATTTGACCCACGCAACTATCCATCCACTCCTCGACACCGGCTCCAGGAGGACCCGGACTTTGTCAAATTAGAACAAAATGATAAATGTAAAATACATGTGTATATAAAATAAGACAAGTAACTTTGTAAATTGCATTTAGTAAAAATTAATACACAATTAAATTATGATGTTAAAGTTGATAAATGATAAAATACCAAATTAAAATTTATAACTGTTTAAAAATTCTACATATTTTGGAAAAAATTATTATTGCTATGAAAAACAGAGATATAAAACAAATAGAGAGAAAAGAATATAAAATTAAAAAAATTAAAGTAAGGATCTTTACAATAATTATAATAATTAATTTAAAAAGTATGAATAATGTATAAAACTTGATTAAATTGTTAAAACTTTAAAAAAGGTCGAAAAATTCCAAGAAATTTATTAAAACATTATAAATACTTTTTTACATAATAAAAAATTATTATTCAATATAATATTCTATAAGATCATGTTGTGCTCGATAAATTCTCTATAGAAATCGACAGTGCAATGAAGATTGGTTTTTCGTGGATCGATAATATTTTGTGTTCTGGGACAAGTTCCTTGGTTAATACCTAATAAAAAGGATCCGTAGAACATCGGTCCTCCACTATCGCCCTGAAAAATATCAATATGAAATTTATATGCGTTAAAATTAAGGGCAAAGGGAACAGATATTCAATAACAACACACGATTTTAAGTAAATCTTATCGTTGATAACATATTCGCGAATACATTAGACAAAACTTCAAACTTGAATTTCCTCCCAAATTATTTTATATATTTTTAATTTTAATAACTTCCTATCAAAATTAAGTAAAAATTATTATTAAGTTAAACTTTAGAGCTGTTTTACTTATGTGTAAAATGATTCAAACATTATAAACATACTGATAAAATCAGATTTTTTAATTTATTATATTTCTTAAAGTATGGTTAAAAATAGAATATGAATGAATATAAATAATAATATATTTATACATATCTGAAAGTGAAAATGAAACTAATAAATGAAATGAACTTTAATAGAGAGCGTGATGCTGTACGGAGCCGAGGTTTGGGGATTAAAAGGTAGTGAGGAGATAGAAAGAGTCCAGAAAAAATTCTTAAAAAGGTTTGTAGGTATAAATGATAATACACTGAACAACGTAGTAACGTTGGAAACGAAGAGAAAAGGGGTAGAAATTAAAGCAGCGAAGAGAGCAATTAAATTTGAAGACAAAATAATAAATAGTGAAATCATGGTAGCAACATAATGCTTAAAAAGTAGAATTGAAGATGGAACGGCACGAGAAAACAATAAAATACGAAGAAATAAAGAAAAAGACTATAAAGCGGATAAATTGAGTTTCTAGGATGGTCCTGGTGCATGTGGCGAACAGAGGTAGAAAACATAGACACGTTCTGAGAAGGAGTTAAGTACATAAAAGAAGGATAAAAAATTCAACGATGGATAAATCATTTGGAAAAATCAAAATATACAGATGAAATAAAGCAAATAGTACTAGACAGCCTAAGAGCTAAAGAGTCTATGTATGAAAAAAAGGAAGGAGAACGGTACAGAATGAGTAATGAAAGTAAAGCAAATCAACACTGGCTGACAGAAGGGGAAAAACGTGTAGAATTTGCAAAGAAAATGAAGAAACACTCAAACACATTTTTCAAGAATGCGAAGAGGTAAGAGATAAAGAATTTGATTGGAAGAACTGTATGAAAGGGGAAAAAAAGACATAAGAAAACTATACCGAATATGGTTGAGAGAGAGAGAGGAAAAAAGAGAAACAGAAGAAATAAGAGAATAAAGAGGAGAGAATTCGAGAAAATAGAGAATATAAGTGAAGAAAAAAGAAAGATAATAAATAAACTAAAAGAGCAACAGTGATAAAAGTAAATAGGGATATAAAATATAATTTAGTAGTAGTTGATAAAAGTTAGATGCCTACAAGAAAACTATAATAACTTAAAACATCCACACATCGCAAGCATGTATAAATAAATTAAAATTGATATAAATACTAAAATTTGACCAATTTAGATATAATAAGAATTAATAAGTAGAATCTCAATAATATAAATAGTCAAAAGATAAAAAAAATAAAAATAAAATGAAGATAAACAAAATAAACGAATGATCAAGATCAAAATTAAATAATTTCAGAAAAAATAAATGTTAAAAATATAAAAGTTTATAAAGAATATGGAAGAGTAAATTCAGTATGCAAAATGTAAAAATAATATTAATATAAGCTTCAGTTGTGTACAAGAAATAGTAATCTACGATTCAGTTAAAAATTAAAAAATATAAGCGAGTTAAGGTCAAAATTTGAGAATAAAATGTATATAGATAATTTTAATAACAATGTAAAGCAAATAAATATATATATTCAAAAATGTATAAAATAGATATGTAAAATATTAAATGTAAATGAAGTATAAACAAATGTATAAAATAATCATGTGTATACGTTCAAAATATTGTACTCGAAAGAGTTTGAAAATACTCATATCTTTTATAAATTATTTTATACTTTAATAAATAGTGTGAAAATTAATTTTTAGAAATTTAGTACCATTCTTAGTGCTAAAAATGGTAGATAAATAAAAGAAAAATTGATTTAATAAAATTTTCTTCTAACCAACACTTAAAAAAGTTCGTATTTTCTGTGAAAATATAAAAAATTCATGTATAATTAAGTACTGCGAATACATACTTCGTGTAAAAGTGCCCACGGATCAGCCATGGTACACAGATATCTATAATGAATGGGTATGTGACCTCCTAAGATTCTGGTAGCTTTACGTTCGCAGTCTCGATTTGATATAACCGTCACTTGCACTACGTGCAACACAAATGGACTAATCTCGTCTTCCAATTTTTCCCCCATCCAGCCAGGAAAACATTTAAACCATACAAATTATTATTCTGATCCGGGGAGAGAAGTGATGGAGTTATTGATCGAGGTGCTGAATTTGTTAACTAAAAATAATTTTTTCCAATTTAATTGTTTTTCCATTAATTATTAATAAAAATATCAAACACTGCTTTAATAGAATAATCGGTTTTTATAAATTCAGTCTGTAAACCATTGCACGAAAAAATGACATCAAACAAAACTTACTTTATTAAAAAACATTGATATTCAATAATATTTATTTTTAAGAATAATTTACTTTTACTACGGCTATGTCATTAACAGGAAATTGAAGTTCTTTATTCATAATAGTAGCCCATTGCTCGTAAAATATCCACCAAGCTATGTAATGTGATCTAGCTTGTCTTAAATCAATGTTCCCTAAAAGGACGTACAAAGAAGTAGGTCCCATATTCTTAAAACAATGTTCGGATGTCAAAATATGGTCATGTGTAATCAATGTCCCAGTGCATTTAACGTCATATCGCAATACACGCGGTTGACTTTGTCGAACAAAACAAACAACATTTGGGAATTCACCTTCTTGTGCTTGCCTGACATTTCGTCCAACTAATGCGTTTGCAAATTCAAGGCTATTCAAGACTAGAATATAATGAATCTGTTTTAATGTAATAAATCTACTTTCAAAGTAAGCTGGGTAATATAGTTATTACTCTCTACATATTACAAAAATACTTTACAAATACTTACGAAATGTTGTGTATTGCAAAAGAAAAAAAATAATTGCACGTTTCATGATCAGAGTCGGATGACAATAAAAATTATATTGACTAATAGTTAAGATGTATAAAGTACATTATATAAATTTAGTATTATAAATCTTATCAGCTGTTGTAAAAATTTATTTATACATATTTGAGCACGTGCAGATAATTTAAATTGTACAATTAAAAATCATTTTCGCTATTTTGGTTTCTTTTGACAAAAAGGTGTTATTAATACATTTTTTACATAGAAAAATACACGTATCAATCAATATTTACTCTTTACAAGAATTGTTTACGTACTAAAAATTATTAAAATTCTTGTTCTTAACAGAAATAAGTCTTAATTATTTCTATGATGTAGAGTAAATCTAAATTTTGTTTAGATAAATTAATTGCAAAGATATTTTTTTTAAATTATACTTAAGTACACGTTTTTAAAACACTAGATAAGTTTGCAAAAAAATTCTTCGATTCCATCAATTATCACATAATATTTATATATACACAATTAAATCTTATACCTCAAAATATTATTTGCACAATGCTTAACTAGAAAAAATCTCTTTTGTTTTCAAATTAAACTACAATTTTAAGTCTATAAAATTTGTACAGATTCCATACTTTTCAGTAAAATTCTATAATTTTTTTTATATTCTCAAAAATAATTACGATAAATAATGTTTTCGATTTATTTGAAACAAAAACAAGTAAAAGTTTTCCCTAATTATAAAAAAGGTTAATAAATATAAAATTTCACCAACATATTTAAAATTATGTAATTAATATTAAGAAATAAAAACAGAGAGGCTAAAGTACATTAATTATTTTTTTAATAATTAATAATAATTTAATAATTTAATACTTAATATTTATCCCCTGTAAGCTTAGAAATTTATAGAACCATTGTACAATGAATATTTTTTATAAGTATCAAAGTATTATTTTGATAACTGTTAACTACACATTATTACTTAAATAATGTTATCCTTCTACAGCGATAACAAAGAATTATTTTTTTTAATAAATTTTTAATAATCTTTAAACTATTAAATAATCACAAAAATTCATGAATAATTTAAAATAAAATTTTGTTTTAACTTTTTTATTATAAATTATTATAAATTTATGAAAACAGTTATGTTATTAAAATGCAAACATTTGACTCATTTAAACGCGAATACGTAGAATCACGTAATTAATATTTAAAATTATCATTCATGTCTGTATTATGAACATTAGATTTATCCAAAATATAAACTATTTTATATCTTTATAGTTTTGATTAATCTTTAATTATTATTGCAATTAGAAAAAAAGATAAATATATGGGGAACCTTTTAAATTTCATGTAATAAAATTAATAAAAAATGAGTAAATTAGTGAATTGAGTTGAAATTTCAATTTCAAAAATTTCAGTTTAAAAATTTTAAATATTAAAAAAATTTATAATAGCTATATAATAATAATGTATAATAATAATAAAACCAGACATAAAACAAACATAGAGGAAATAATAAGAAATTTATAAAATTAAGGTAAGGATCTTTATAATTAAATAATTGCGAAATATATTTGAAAATAATAGAAGTTATTGTTTCTTATTAAGGTTGAAATATAATACTATAAATTTGAGAAAGATCGTAATTAAATTTAATAAAGTGGTAAAACATTAAAAGAATTTATTCAGTTTTATTTATTTATTTTTTATTCAATATAATATTCTAAATGTTCATGTTCTGCTGAATAAATTCTCTATAGAACTCGACAGTGCAATGAATATTAGATTTTCTTCTATCCATAGGGGTTGGGGTTCTTGGAAACGTTCCGTAATTAATGCCTAGAAGAAAAGAACCGTGAAAAACCGGTCCTCCACTATCACCCTGAAAAAGCATTTATTTAAAAATATATATGTGTGTAATTGTATCATCATACAACTTTTTTATATGTTCAATCAAATAAGTAATAATAATTATTATCTAAATAAATAAATAATTAATACATTTATAATCTTTAATTATCGCATTAGAAATGTAAATCAAATGAAATAATTGTTAAAGATCATATTTTTTAAAACATGGAATTATTGACAAGAAAATCGCACAGTTACAAATGTAACTAATATTAAGTCTTAATGTGGAAAAAATAATATATATATATACATATATATTATATTATCTATATTGTATTAATTGTTTTATAACTCTAATAATTTTTTATTACATATTTATCCTTTGATAAAATATCTGCACGATTGTTTTATATTTATTTTTAAAATAATTATTTTCATACTATTAATCACGGTTTCATGTGTAATAATCAGAATAGTATTTTTTGTTATTTAATATGATTATTATTGTAGACAGCGTCATACATAGTAAGTGCTATTAAATTATTATACGGAATACATCTTTAGAAACTTTTTAAAAAAAATTATTTTTTACGTTTACGTTATAATAATGCTTATGCATGCGTAAATAGATGTGCAGAAAATCTTTGAAATTTAAAGAATATCATAATATAACTGTAAAGAATTTCTTAATTTTTAGTAAATATAATAACATAAATATTTAACTAGAAAGAACTATACACACATCAGTTGTAAGTACTGTTGGCTCAGCGATGGTGCAGAAAAATCTGTCGTTAACATTTATATGTGTTCCTAAAATCATATAAGCTCTATTAATACAGTCTTCATTTGATATAATTCTCAGTCGTGCTGTATGAATAACGTGCGGATGATAGTCGCGTAATGTGCCCCACCCAGCCAGAACGACATCTACACCATATAAATTTCTTCTATTTTCGGATGGCGCGAGAAGTGCAGGTTGTATTTGTTCAGGTACTGCCTCTGTTAACTGAAAATAATTTGATTAAATTACACTTAGTTCTTACTTTCATTGCCAAAATATACGATAAAATCACGTACAGATCAAAATAGCACCTTACAGGCATGTTACATATTAATATTTTATCGTATGAAATTTTTTTAATAAATTCAGGATAATTTGCGAAATCATTAATTTATTTGAATAACATTCAATAACATTTAATTTTAAGAATAACTTACTTTTGTTATAGCTATGTCGTTAGTAGGATTTTCAAGTGTTCTATTAACAATCCTCGCCCATTGTTCATAAAATAGCCACCAAGCTAAATGATATGTCACTGCTCTTCTTAAATCAATCGATCCAACATATATTTCCACACCACGAGATCCTATTTCAGTAAAACAATGTTCAGCTGACAAAACATGTTGTCTTGTAACCAATGTACCAGTACATTGAAGATCAAATTGAAGTCTACGAGGTTGGTTGTTGAATCGCACAATCGCAACTACATTTGGAAATTCGCCTTCTGCTGCTTCTCTAACATTTCGTCCGAATAATGCGTTGACGAAGTTACATTGGCTCTCTAAAGTATAACGATTATGCTTTGTTAGCATTGAAATACTTTTAAAACATCAAAATTTATATAGATATTAACATATGTAAATAAACGAAATAAAAATATTTGACGAATACTTACGAAACAACACACACTGAGCAACGACAAAAAAAAATTTTCGCTGCATTGTAAAAGTAATGAAATAATACAATTTGTATGAAGTAGCGATATGTATACACACAAAATGTGTATACATAAGATAAAATGAATATTATGAAACTTATCAAGCGTTATAAAAAAAAGTCATTTACATTTTTGTAAAGCAATTGAATGGTTATTATTTTTAATATCTCATGTTTACTTTTTAGTAATTCTAAATAAAGTATTAATATAAGTTTCAGATATTAGAAGCATATTTAAACTAATCAGTATTATAATAATAATTATTCAAGAGGTATGGAAGATTTTTATTTTTGCATTTTGTTAAATTTATACTTTTTTATTTGGTCCATTACAGATTCATGAAACTAATTTTATTTAACTTTAATTATTAAGATAAATTCATCATGTACTGACATAAATTATAATTAATATTATCAGAGGTATTAACATAACACATATATATTATTTTAAACATATGGTGATTATATATATTATTACTAACTAAATATTTTTATATTTGTATGTAACAATAATTAACTGAAAGACAAATTATATGATTGAAATTTGATTGTCATAATTACTTTTCAATACATTATTATTGAATAAAATTGCTTACTTTACTAACAAAGAACATAATTTTCTAGGAATACATTTTTTATAATATCTAATGATCGGTATAGTCTTTCCAATCATATTTTTTTATAAAATTTTCCATTACTTCAACACATTATATTTGCAATCATATAAATTTTATGTAGATACGAAATCTATATTACATAACATTTTATCAAATACTCACATACTAGTAATGTTCCTGAATTTTAATATTTTGAGTCTTTAATGAGAGTCTACTATTACATATGTGATATTTTAATTCTAATAATTATTGAACAGACTATGAAAATAATTTAAATTATAATTATTATATAATATGATCATCAATTGAAGTCATTAACTAACTAAAATAACCCCTGGTTAACCGGTAACAATTCAGGTACATCGAGCATTAATGAATTTACTTTTTCAGAATAATTAGATAATAAAAAATTTCTTTATGCTCATACAAGAATAAAAATAAAAGTTATTGCTTAGTTTTTTATATAATTACTATTGCTATCTCTTTTAAATTTTTTAAATCCATGGTATCTTCTAAGTTACACGCCCCTTTAAGTGTATTAGTTATGAATGATCCGTAGCGCAGACACTGATCGTATTTGTTGAAGTTAATGATATTCCCAGTTTTGTACTAATAGGAGTAATCGTTTGGAAAATGAATATTGCCTTCAAATTTTCAATTATTCAATTTTTTAGAAACATCAATTACAATTGAAAAAAACATAATCAAAAACTTAATCTCAAAATACATACGTATTACATCCGGTTGATTGCTACATAATTTGGTATAGAACTATAAAACTATTAAACGATAGAGATAGATCAAATATTAGCTTTAAATTTGTAACTGTTTGAAAGTTCGATAAAGAATCTAAAAAGACAGTATACCAGCAGAAACAAAAAATAATAGGTTGATGGTTAAAGTAGATGTGTGATAACAATGTAAAACGAAGAAAACTGAGTTTGTTAAAGTATCAAATATATGACTAAAAAATTTAAGTCAAAGCATATAATTTGTTTAGCTTTGTAATATCTAAAAAAAATAAAGCCTTAAATATTAAAGTCTTAAATATTACTGAAAAATGTCATAATTATTAAGAATAGATCTAAAATACTAAGATAAAATATAATTTATTTTTTCCTCGGCACCAACTAATTTAGTATACAAATTTCCTCAAATGTATCACAAAAAATCATAACTATATTATTGACAAAATGTTAAAATTAAAGAATTTACTTTAATTAATATAAAAATATAAAATTTAAATATATTTATAAAAATTTTTATTCATATACAATTTTTTATATTGCCATATTCCGTTCGATAAAGTTTCTGTAACCATCAACAGAAAAGTGCATATTTGCTTTTTGTGGAGCACCAACATTTACCACATTAGGCATTGTTCCTTGGTTAACAGCTAAAATATAATTTCCATAAAAAACTGGTCCACCGCTATCACCCTAAAATAATATCAATTTTAAATATTTATATATAATTTTATTATCATTATATATGCAATCGTTTCACATTCATTTTTTCAGAAGATGCTTAACTTAAACAATGTTTATATTAATGATTTTTATATAGAAATTATTTAGAAATTTTTTTAATGAAAAAGTTATCGTCCACTATAAATTTTTTATGTAAACGGTGATATAGATAATTGATATTACTCTCAAATTATTTGAAAGAAATAATGTGAAACACATTTTTTTTTAAATACGAGTATATGTACATGTAGAAATGCAAACGCTATTATATATAAAGTGAGCGTTACTTAAAGTAAGGTAAGAGGATTATCTTCTGCAAAACTGTATTACTGCGTTAATGTGTTGCACAAATTTTATCGAATCTTCGCTATTTATTTAAGACATTATTTAAAACATTTGCATTGTACAACAACCTTACTGACATCCATGAAATATCAGTTCAGAATGAAACTTAATATGCGTTCAAACTAATCGTTTGATTACCTATTGCTTACCCTTGCTAAATTTGTACAAATTTGATTATGTTAACACTCACAGAATTTAGGTGAATTGGTGGTTCAGCAAGGGAACATAGATACCTCGAGTGAATGGGTATATGATAGCCCATTACTCTTTCAGATACCCTTTCGCAGTCGCGATTTCCTATAATTCTTACAGTCGCTGTGTGCATAATATTTGGATAATGAACATTGTCTATTTTTCCCCATCCAGCCAAGACTACATCTAAGCCAAATAAATTACGATTTGCCGCCATTGAAATGGGCGCAGGAACAATTGTTTCAGACACTTTTGAAAGTAACTAAAAGAAAATTTTTGATATTATATCCAGTTTTTACAATTGATGCTTTAAAGAAATTATGCGCATATATAATTTGTATTTTATGTAAAAAAAAAAGTATTGATATGTTTATACAACACATAAATATTTCAACATATTCAAATTTACATCTATATTGAAGTGAATTTAAGAAATATATTATTTTATTTGTAAAATTTAATCATTTTTTAGTGAACAATTTACTTTGATCATTGCTATATCATTAATATCGTATTCTATAGTTATATTTTGGTTAGTAGCCCATAATTCGTAAGTTATCCACCAGGATATAAAAAACGTCCTTGCTATTCTTATGTCAACCGACCCAACAAGAACATATAAACTGAAAAGTCCCATATTATTAAAACAATGTTGAGCCGTCAAAACGTGGTCTCGTGTAATTAATGTTCCAGTGCATTTAATATCATATCGCTGATCACGAGGAGGTAAAGAATATTGCATAATACAAACGACATTAGGAAATTCATTTTGTACTGCTCTTCTAATGTTTCGTCCGACCAGTGCTTCAACGCATTCCTGGTAGCCCTCTAAATTATAAAAAAATTATATTTTACTTAAAATATAAAACTTGTAAAGTATCAATGTTAATATAGTTATTGCTTACGAAAAATTAAATATGGAACAAAAATAAAAATAAATTTATGCTGCATAATGAAAATAAAGAAATCACACCAACTGAACTAAATCGTTTCATTTTTTATGAAATATGTGCAGTACTTACGATAATTCAGTAATGCAAAGCTTTTCGTGAGCTATAAAAAGATTCGAATTTTTATATATCTGAGTTAATACCCCTACTTTATACCGTTATTTTATTAAGTCAAAATATTATACAAACATATTTTTCATAAGCTAAAAGTTTTCTTTTAAAATAAGAGTGGTTTATCATATTATTAATTAAACAAACAAATTTATTATATTGTATCTCATAACTATAATTTACTTTAAATTTCGAGATATTTAAAAACTTAATAAAAGAATATTTTACACTAATTGACATTTTTATAACTTTATTTAAATGTTATTATGTAAATTCACAAACAGTTTATAACTAAACTTTTTGCAATATTATGTAAAGTTTATATTTATATAAAGAAATATATAATTGATATAGAAGTTTGAAATGGAGATGAAGAAATTATTGTATGTAAATATGATTCCTGCAAGTTTTAAAATAATTTGGACAAAAGACTTTTAATATTAAATATTACATTTAAATATTATACCTTAACATTGATTAATTCATAAGTTAAAATTATTAAATTCTGCTTTCCATAAAAATTTAACTTCAATGATTTAATATTCCTTAATGCATTATTATATCCTTCATTTCATTATGAAATATCAATGATACTTAGATCCATTATAAGTTTAATCCATTATAATTTTAATAACTATAAAAATAATGTATTAAGAGAGACGAACTTTAACCAACTTTATCCAATAAATTTAAAGACAATTTTAACTTTTAAAAGTATTATTACGTCTGCTGTTTTTGAGCATACGTCAAATAAAACACATTGATTATGTTGAAAAATTTATTATAATAAATGTCGACTGGTATAAAAATCTACTTTAAGTGCTGTTACAAAAGTAGCTTTGTTCATAAAGAAAGATAAAAAGAAAATAAGTAAAAAATCAGAATGAAATCGTCGGAAATTCAGAAATAAAAAATAATTATATACATTATAAAAAGTATAAAATTCTATAATTGTTAAATTAATATTAATATAATATATATTTCTATAAAATTTCAAAATTTTGATTTTAATTAAACATATTATTTTTATGAAAACTTAGCTAAGTATTTAAGTAATTTTATAAAAGAAATGAGAATAAAAGATTATTTCTAGAATAAATAAAAAAGTGAAGCAAAAGAAGAATAATTTTTTATTTAATCAAACAATTATATCAATAATAGAAATATGACTTTTTTAGAATTACACATTATAATTCAGATTAATTTACAGTAATACTTCAAATCTAAATTATAAATATAGAAGTAAAATTTTCTTAATATATAAAAATTAAAAATTCAAATTTGAAATATCAACATTACATATTTAATCTTATAGAAGAAAGCTAACAACGAACCGCAAATGACGCATAGGATTAATAAAAGAAACTACAACTTAGAAGATCATGAATATTTTCATGTACTTAATTCAATTCATAAATATTCTGAGTAGAAATATTTGCTTACTAAAAATAGTATATTGAATCGTCTCATTAGAATTAAAGTAATATAGTACACTTATTCCCTAAACTTTATAGGAGCGATAATAATAGTTACTTTAAAAATCAAACCTTCAATATTTAATAACAAAATGAAAATCCACAAAGGCTCATGTCAAGTAAAAATAAGTTATTAAATTTTAAGTTTTAATTAAAACTAAATATTTATTATTAAAATATAAAAAAATAAAATGAATAGATCAATCATGTAAAAGTAGAATTTGGTAAATTTTGAAATTAAAAATAATTCTTTTATAAAATCAAGAAATGTATCAGTGATAATTAAAATATAATATTTTAATTGATTTGTAATAATAGATTTTTTATGTACATAAAAGTAACTATATGATCATGACACTTTCAATGAAAGTTCTGTAATAATCCACAGAAAAATGAATATTGACTCTTCGTTTATCATCCCTAATCTTAGTATTTTTGGGGCATAATCCTTGGGTGATGCCTATAATATTAGATCCAAAGAAAATTGGTCCTCCACTATCGCCCTGAAATAATATTAATTTTAAATATTTTCATAAATAATTTTAATATCACATAAAAGTTTCCTTGTATAAAATAATTTTATCATAATTTTTCCAAGTTATTTTTATTACACACGCTATACTTGAGCAAACTTTTTTCAAAAAAAATTTTTTACAAATATAAAACTTTATTCGTTGTGTGTACCGCGAAAAAACTTTTAAATAATTTTTTTTAAATAATAGCAACATAAGTTGAAATATAAGTATAAAAACTTTTTCATTTTTAAGAGATTACTAACTTTAATTATATATTTTATTCAAATACCGCAATTAGATATTATGTAACCTCATAAATTTAAAAACTAATTAATTATACTAATCGATATTTTGACAACTTTTATATCTATTTAAATTTGTATTTAATGCATAAATCAACAAAAGTATACTTTTTTGTAAAGAAATTAAAAAAAATTTTTTAATAATTAAAAAATAAAAATATGTGAATATTCTCTAACAAAAAGATCCATTATTATGACAGAGTGTTATACAAATGTCTGAATAACGATTATAACATTATAATAATCTTTTATTAGATTTTTCCTTATTTCTTTTTCATCTTTAAAGCATTTTTAGTCTACCAAAAAATTACGTAGAAGTTTATAACAGATCAATCCAAAATGAATTGTTATTCTCGTTCAAAAAAATTATTTTACTAATGAATATAAAATTACAGAAATATTCGAGCAGGTAACACAAATACATACAGAGTGTACGTAAGTCATGGGCTCAGAAACAGAACACAAATATCTTGATTCAATCTCGAAAGTAATTCCGGCAATATTTGAAGTATAGGTTTCACAGTCAGCGTTTGATATGACTGTTACAGACGCTGTGCGCATGTTAAATGGATTAATATTGTCTTCTAATTGGCCCCATCCTGCCAATACAGCTTCTACACCAATTAAATCTTTATTTTTCGTTGGCGAAATACGAGCAGGAGCAATTCTGCTGGACACTTGTTCATATAACTAAAACAAAATTTTATGTACTTTTTTCTATTGTTACTTTTATTACTAATAACTAAGATAAATACATGTGTAAATAAAAGAAAGTGCTTCTAAATTTTATACTATTATTTTAATAGACTATTCCTTTTTACTGCGCCAAAAAACTTATGAAACGTGTAAATATTTATTTTATTTGAAAATTAATTTACTTTTATTATGGCCATGTCATTAGTAGTGAATTCGATGCATTTGTTCTCTGCGGTACACCACAGATTGTAAGTTATCCACCACGAGATATACCGATGATCGGCTCTTCTTAGATCAACCGATCCGACAAGGACGTAAAGACTTGAAGGACCCATATTAGCAAAACAATGTTCAGCTGTCAAAACATGGTCTCGTGTAATTAATGTTCCAGTACATTTTACATCAAAACGAAGATCACGAGGAGCGTCATTTCTTGTCATTACACTGACTACATTACGAAATTCACCTTTATTTGCTTCTCTAACTTTTGCACCGATTAATGCATCTAATAACGCATAGTGATTATCTGAAGTTTGATAATTTTATTTTTTACAGTAAAATATTAATTTTTATACAGTTAATAATAATAAGCTATTGTACGGAAAAAGTGAAGACATTATATTATTACTTACGAAAAATTACAGATTGAACAAGAAAAACAATAGTTTTATGTTGCATAATGAAAATAAAAAGATAATATAAATTATTCTAGCCTATGCGTGGAATATTATATCAGACAATATTATATTACAAAGCTTATCCACTGTTATAAAAATTATTTATATTTTTAGGCACGTACAGATAAAAAATTAAGCTCTACTGTTATTTTACGTTTTCATTATATTATAAGTAATGCATGTTAATATTATGTTTAGATTTAATAAATTACTAATAATAAAACACATCCATTCATTTTTTATAATGATAAATTATTGATATTAAATCAATGATTGAAAGGTTTTAATAATTTAAAAAACAGTACCAATTATTACAAGAAATGTTAGACTTTCTAAAAATCTTTACATTTTATACACATTATATTTACACATTCCAAAAGTGAATTGCATAACTAATTTTTTAATTAATATAATTGTTAATAGCGTAGAGTGGGGTGCGGAAGTTAGAAGTGAGAAGGTGCGAGTGAGGAGGTAGCTACGTCTACTGCCGGTCGCAGTGCGCAATCGCAGAGGCCACGAGGAGCAACCCATGAACGCTCAGAAACAATGCAACGAATCAGCGCGTTTTCCTACATCAGTGTTTAACCTACCTCGGCACGCGCCTGATGTCACCTGTTTCTTGTTTTGATTATGATGATCATAATATTTTTAATAAAATTACCAAATTTTGACGTGGAAATTTAATATAATAATAAAATACAGCGATTACAATGATAACAAAAAATAGAATTTATTATGATAAAAGTTTCTCTATTATGCATATCACGACAAGCGAGTTCGCTGGGTCGTTAGTTCGCGTATTGCTGCTCGCTTCCCTGTATCTCTTGCAGCAAATAGTGATAGATCTCTCCACTGCTGCATGAACGTTTTCTGCACGTTGACTCGAGGAAGGCGTGGCTAAGTTTGTTAAACTTCACTTGTGGTCCCCACAATCTTTGCTGAACGCAACACATTTATATACAAAGGTGTGTGAGTAATTTCGGGTCCCTCGATCTGCTGTTTCGGCCATGAACAAGTATCCCGGCTTTTCCGATCCGATAATGAGTGCAAACACTCGCGACGGTGCTACGGCTGTCCGCACGTCCACGAAAGTGACGCGCAATCACTCAACCTGTTCAAGCAAAAACTCACTCAATTTTTCTAATTGACACCGTTCCGAAATGTCTCGAGTTACGCAATTACTATAATTTTCTCCCGACGCTTTCATACATTCCTCCGGACTCCAAAAGCTTATTTAACTTCATTGATTTTTCACTTTTGATGTGAATTGGAGGACTTTCGTCCTTCCGAGGGCCGGGCTCGGCAGCGATTTTAATTCGTCCGTTCTCTTTCTCGCGATAATTTTTCTTATCCGTGACAAGGCTGGTCACTCCGAGTTAGTGTAGTCCCCGAGGAGGGCGTGAACCGCTTCACGCGCTTTCCGTTTTAGCGCGGTAAATAGATGAGCAAAGTTCTCGTCCTCGTTATACCCTCTGACGACTCAAAGGCCCACCTTTAAATCACCATTCAAGGGGTCTCCGTGAAAATTTCAAGTTCTTTCGCGGCGATGAACCTATTTGTGAATTGCGAACTCTTACCCATGAACAGAAGCTCGTGCGTCATGGTCGTCTCGCTCACGCGCGCGCGCAGTTGACCTTGCGTCGGATCGAGAGGAGACCTAGTGCCGCTGCAATTCTCCGCAAGCCTTCTGCGGTGTGCATGTCCCACGACGCCTCGACTCCGCTGTTGTCCAGCTGGAGTTCCGTATTGCTTGGCTGCTGCTGGCACAACACTCTGGTGTAACGTTAGTCCGAGATGATTCTCAGTCGTTTCCTTGCTTTTCATGTTGGAGGTACGACGAGTTTTACATTTCTCCTCCGCGTAGTGGCTTTTGTTGGTTGCTCCGCTCGTGGCGCGGCTTTTCTCGGCAACAAACGGTTTCTTCACCATTTTTCCGAGCTCCATTATTTCACAGACCTGCCTCTTCCTCTGCGACACTTCGCTTTTCACTTTCCACTTATCACTTCATTCCATTTGTCCGGTTAATATTCTCGGGTTTGCATACATTGAAGTCGTCAGGTTTAAGGTGAGAAATTATAAAATGTTGCTTGTTTGAAATCCTTTATTCAAAATGGCACTACAAGATTTGCAGAAAAGTTAGGGGTAAGGAAGGCAAAGAGACAGGCTGGCTGCTTTTCTCCTACGGTGCGAAAGCAAAAGGTTTCCCGCAGTCCTTCGCGCTGTGTTTTTAAGCCTTCTGTATTCTCCCTTTTCCTTCTTCCTCCTGTACCGGTACCTTATCAGGTACACTGCTATCTGACGCGATCTGACGTGCCCATGTATTACCTGAACGAAAAGTAATTAAGCATGAACCAACCGGCATTATGGGAATCCCCATTATAAATGACCATTCATCCCTTTTGCTGATAGCTGAAATTTTGGTTGTTTATGACGAAGAGATTCACGTAAACAACTAAGTCAGCTATTATGCGAAAAAGGAACGATTGCAAAACTCAGTGCATAAAGCGCGCCTGTCGACAAACTGACGGATAGTCGGCACAGTATTTGCAGTACATACGTTTATATTTATATTTCGTATTGTTTATACTTGTATGTAATAAATAAACTAATATTAAATACAAGTTCGATATTCACTCAGTTATTTTTATCTACACCAAACTCCTTTACAAAACACTTGAACATAGAATCTCATAGAAATACTTTATTGTTTATTATTTCATTGTAATAACGATAGGAAAAATTTAATTTTAAATTTTAAATTTCATCGATTCGGCAAGCACATAGAAACTATCGATCCCAATATTATTAAAACAATGTTTTGATGAAAAAACATTGTCACGTGCAATCAATAAATCCGCGCATTTATTATCATGTCGCAATATAAAATGATTCCTTTTAGTTACAGTTGTTTATTTTTAAAATATCAAACTTTATAGTTTTTAAATTATTTAAAAGATGAAAGCATTTTATTTTATCATTACTTATAATAAATTACTAATTAAACAAGTAGAAAAAATAATTTTACTCTATATAATGAAAATAAAGAAATAATATTAATTTTATTATGTAGATATTTAATTAAATTTATGTAACAGAGAGATAGAGAGCTGAACCTTTTCTAGGTTGAGTAAATATTTTTTTTAATTGATATTTTCCGCTTTAAAAATATTTCCTTAATTTCTTTTGCTTAAATTACGGGGTCAAATAATCTTTTTGTAGGCGCTCGATTCGGGTCATCTACCTGAGATCATTCCCGTGCTCATTACGCCGGTCCATCGCTGTCTACATGTCGTTCGTTACATGTAAATGTAACGAAATAAATAAAAATAATTTTATAATATTTCTTTCATTTTTACTTTCTATCCGTACAAACGCAAATGAATATTAGACGGCGATGCAAAAACATTATTCGTGGTGAAATAATTATGAGTTACAATAAAATTATTTGTAAGAATGAATAAATTGAAAAATCGTGAATTTATATTGTATAACTTAAATTTAAATCGCAAAGAAAAACCAAAATGTCAATAAAAAATAATTAAATTATGTCATTGAATTCGAGACATTATAATACACCTTTGTTCTTAGTTTTATAATAGTAATTGTAGAAGTCTATTTCTAAATAAAATCTTGAATTTCTATATAACTTTATATTAGATCAAAGTATTTAATATTTTCTTCTTATGTCACAGTATTATTCAGTTTTAATAACAAACAAGAAATTTACCAAAACACTAAAATAAATTTTACAATATCTTGTATCTTGTTAGTTTATTAAAAACTACCTAATTTATTATTGAAATTTAAGTAAAGAAATAATATCTGAAATAAAATAAAATCTTTGATTAAATATAAAAAAAAAAAAAATAATGTATTTAAATTTGTATAGATCCTGAATATTTTTACATAATAAATATTTTTGTTCAATATAATATTCTATAATATCATATTGCGCTCAATAAATTGTCTATAGTAATTCACAGAGCAATGAAGATTAGCTTTCCTTGGATCAAGCGGATTTGGTGTATCTGGACACGTGCCTTGATTGATTCCCAAAATAAAGTTCCCATACAATAATGGACCACCGCTATCGCCCTGCAATAATATTCATTATAAATATATATTCTAGTATTATAACATCTGAAAATGTTCTTAAACAATATAGAATTCAATAAAAATTATTCTTTTTTCAGACATAATGTTTTATGTCAACTATTGTTAAAAACGAAAATGTTTTTTTAACTTCTATCATTTAACCATTTAAAAACACCATGTAAATATAGAATAATCTTTGTCGAGTTTAATATGTACATACGGTTTTTAATAAAATAAAAAAATAACGAGTATATAATAATTTGTAATTTGTATTTTAATATAAAATATGAAGGTTACCATCGTTTTTCATTCATTACATTTTTCTCAAAGTTGTTTTACATTACTGTAACTGATCGCGTCGCGTTCGCGAGGATTGGAAGGAAAGGTGAGAGTAAGTAATCAGATTTTTTCACGATTTTTGATAAGTTGTTGTTTATTCGAATTTTGCTTTGGGCGAAATATTCTGTCTGATCCGATGCAAAAACGAGCAGAAAAAGGGCCTTGCACGCCCTCGCTTTTATACTTTTCTTCCGCGCATCTGTGCGCATTTTCGCCGTTCGGGTTTTTCCCTTTTCCACATGCGGAGGGCTATATTCGTGCAATATAACGTTAAAATCATTCGGCCTCTCGGTAATCTCAATACAATGTGTTCCTTTCCGCCTTCTTACAATCTTTATTTCCATATTTCTATTATTTTTTTTTATTTATTTGTTATTTTTTTACGATTAAACTGTTCTATACAAATATACCTTCATCTAAACTAATCCGTATATTTGGTTAGGCTTGTAAACGCGAGCGTTGAACATTATGACCACATGGGATAATCACGCGCGATGGTTAAATTTGCGAGTAAGTACAATCGCTATGATCGTCGCCCTTTCGTTTCGCCCGTGACATATTTTGTTTTCGCTTCCCTGGGCCTATAAACACGGCGAAAGGCCCTTACAATTATCGCATCGCGAAACGGAACGTCGTCTTTAAGCGGTTGGTGTTTTTTTTGGTGCGTTATGTCACCGCGGACCGCCCTCGCCACTCCTGGCTGCATTCATTGGGGCTGTGTCATGTGGTACTCTATTGCAGGAGGGGTAGCACCTCGCCAATCCTGATACCCCGGGGAGAATCGGTACCGGGTCAGCCCGAGTCATAAATGACAAGGTCAGTCGGCGCCATGCAACACACCTCGAAGATTTCCCAGGGCTTTCCCCGGGAAATCAGGGCTCCAGGCGGAGCGCCGGATGATCCTTCGGACCAAAGATATCGGTCACGTTAGCTATTGTAAGGCTAATTGCGTGGCCAGGAAAAATCGAAATGGTCTATTTTGTAACGGTAAAGGAAAAAATATAAATGTAGAACGAAAAACGATTCTGATTTGTCATCCGTCTGCTAAAGATCAGTGCACTAGTTCTTGTGCGATCATGCAAAAATCGGCAGCTTGTAAGTACGGGTGATGAAATAAATGTAAATCGTTAAAAATCAAAGAGTGAGTAATTTTTGAACAACAGCCTTCAACCTATTCCCACGCGCCCTCATGACTAACACCATTAAAAATTCTACTTTTTACACAACCTTCAAATGAATATGCTATTAAAGTTTTGCGTGAAAATTTAATACTTAAATTATTTGTAAACATTTTTAAAAACAAACGAAAATACAATCAACTATACTAGATATTTATGTAACTATAAAAGTATGGATTGGTTTATAAAACACGTTTAAATGAACGACTATTCTAAAAGGATTGTATTCTCTTATGATATTTTGATATTTATATAAACTAGATAATATTAAGACATACAGAGTTCATTAGTGCCCATGGTATGGAAAGTGAACAGAGATATCTATCGTTTAAAGCTAAGTGACGCCCTAAAATACGTGCAGCTGTAGTTTCGCAGTCTTCGTTTGATATAACCGTCACTTCAACTACGTGCATAATATTTGGACTAAGACCATCTGCCAATTTGCCCCATCCAGCCATGACAACATCTAAACCAAATAAGTTTTCGTTTGCGTCCGGTGAAATATACGAGACTGAAATTGATGTCGACACTTGACTAGTCAACTAAAACAATTTTATACACATTACTCAGTTTTTACTTTCATTACTATGTTGTCATATGAAATTCCAAATACAAGTTACTTAAAAAAATAATTAGGTATACTACGTGTGAATATTTTCATATTTGCTTATTAATTTATTTATTAATAAGTAAAAACTCACGTTGAAAACTTAACTTAGTATTAATAATATTTTTCAGCTCAATATTATTTTATAAACACAATTTACTTTTATTATAGCTACATCGTTGTGATAATGTTGAATAGGTATATTCTCTGCAGTAGCCCACAGTATATAAGTTATCCACCATGCGATATAATATGGTGTGGCTCGCCTCAGATCGACCGATTCCGCAAGCACATACAAAGATCGGGTCCCCAAATTAGTAAAACAATGTTCAGATGACAAAACATGGCTCCGTGTAATCAATGTCCCAGTACATCTGACATCATATCGATTTCTACGAGGATTATTACTAAATCTTAAAATACAAACGACACTTTTATATTGACCCTCTTCTGCTTCTCTAACATTTCGCCCGACTAGGCCGCTTGAAAAGTCATAGCGACTGCCTAGAGTATAATAATTTGTTTTATTACAAAAAAATAATTTCAAAGTATTATCATTAATATACTTATTAAATTATTTTAAAAGTATAAATATTTTGTAATTACTTACAAAAAATTAAATATTGAACTAAGAAAAAAGCGATTTTACTTTTCATGATGAAAAAATTATTTTAAACAGTACTATATTATTAATATGCATAATATAAGATAAATAATACAATATAATACAAGATAAATATTAGTGGTATAATTCTTATCAACTATTACAAAAAAAAATTATTTATATTTTCACGCACGTGCAGATAACTAAATAATTAAAACTGTTTTTATCTTATGCTGTCGTTTGACTTCACAATAATATATCGCAAATATATTTTTAAGACATTAAATGGTATTTTCAATTTCTAAATTTTACGTTAAATTCATTTTAAAATAATATTGTAGTATATGTAGAAATTTTTGTTTATATGGAATAAATATAAATTGACGTATATTGCTACCATCTACCTTATATTAGAGTATTTTTTCTAAACCTATATATGGCAGCATTACTGTTTCTTATCTTTATAATTATTATCTAGAATGGCGAATAGAGTAATAATTTTTACACGAAGTTTTAGTTATCATTAGTCATTTTTCATCTTATATTCGCATGATGTTGCAGTATATATATATATATAACTACTACATCTTTGTCCTCATAACCATTTGCGATGATGAGCAACTTTTACAATTAGTTTATCGTTATATCTAAATACTTTTTATAAAAATTATCTCACTTAATAATGCGATTCATTAAATTCATTATCCTATAAAATTTTATGGTTATAAAATTATTTTTTAAATATTTTAGTAACATAATAGTGATAATAAATCTATGAATTTTAAAGGTAAACTGTAACAATTAACTGGAAGAATAATAATTCTGTATTCAAATTTACGTACATTTCACACTTTTAAATATTACGGGCTTTTAAAGTGATACAAGATAATATACACTTGCATAGAGAGACATCAAGATATCTGTCTTGTCTTATCTGTTTCGTATGTTTTTTTCTTTTTATATTACCCTGCGTGTAGCCGACTTTAGATTTAAAATAATTTAGTTTTTTAAACGTCAACTCCAAACGAAAAGTAAGAAATTAAGAAATAGAATAGGTATGAGAAACAAAACATATGCAAGGCAGCTAGACGATCATCGGTTAAGCAAAGCAAACTGCCGCTTTCAAATAAAGCGCACCGATTCGGGCCGGGAATTCGGCGAAATTGAAAAAGTATTAACGCTGAGGATATTTTAGAATTAGAAAATATTATCAGTATATGCCTTGAAACGGCAAAGGAACATCACGACAGCAAAGCAGATGGAGGCAGGCTCGTGCCGTAGAGCTTAGGTACGACGCTCGATGCAAGCAAGCCATGCGCTGCAGCATTCGCTCCCTCTCTCTCTCTCGCTCTCGCAATTTTGGCTGCGTTGCTTTTCTGCCGCTCTCTGTCAATTCTTCATGCGTATGCTATGCGCTCTCTGCTTGATTTTTTCTTTATTTCCGTAGTCTCTCGTTCTCACGTGCTCACTTACTACACGCTCAGTCAGACTAGAATTTCTCCCTTTCTCTCCCAGTCACTTTCTAGCTCCACACGTATACCCGGCCCTCTACCTCTCTCCATGCTTCCCTCCCTCATTATCGATCTATCGAAGTCCCTCGAACTACCCGTTTAATTCGCGATACGCTAATTCGTGCGCGCGAATAAACCAATCGCAAGTTATCTGACCCGCTCACCCCGTATCAATTTTTGCGTATTGCTCGCAACCGCTTAGGAGATGGTCTCCCTAACAACTACAGAGAGCCCTCCCCCTCCTTTATCTTTGGCCTTCATCTCGCTCGCACTAGAGAATTGGGTCTGTGGTCGGTATCGGGTACAGCGGAGGCGTCGTAGCGTCAGGGGTCCACAACATTGTGGATGTGTCGCGACTCTGAGACAATTAAAGGCCCGAGCGGTCGACAGGCGCAGGAGGGTTGCAGACCGTTGAGGACAGTGAGGGAAAACCTCGGCTTAAAAAAAAAACAACGACTTAAATCATGTGTTTAGGTCTAGAAAATACATGAAAATGTATGTCCCAACGGAAATACGTTAGATTGTGAAAACATTTTTCCTCCGCCATCTGGCCGGAGTTTTTTTTCCAGTTTAGGGAAACAAAAATTAAAAGTTCGTTACAGGCGGAGCGTTAAACTGCGGATTTAACGGGCGTATTTTTTTATTTGGATAGTAATTAAAATAAATGTGCAAAATATTTAGCTTAACCTAGCTCAGAATGAATACATACCAAATAGTTTAGAGCGCTAGTAACTGCAATTAGTAACTTTCGGCGTGCCGGCCGAAGTATCACCCGCAATAAAGGTAATCCTTCACAATGATACGCGACGATGGAAACTCGACACGTGGAAAGGCTTTCTATGAAGGTTGTTTAGAGAGCTTTTCCCGCGTAATACAACACGCGCAAATATTATATACTGTTTATTTTAGAAATCTCGGTATTCGACAACGAAACAAGGTGAAAAAGCTAAGTACAATCGTCGGCGGTCGGCAGGTAAATTTTTCCTTCACCGTTTGATTCCCAAAGGGTATAAGTACAGCGACTCCAGGCGATCGCGCAGCTTTTCCTTGTTCGATACTCAAATCAAACAAAGCGTGCGAAATTTCAATATAACATAATTGCAAACTTCAAGAAACATTTTTCTGATATATTTCACTCCTAGCTAAACTGTCATTTTATAATAATCTACTATATTATCACATTAATATATCTGGTTCAATATTAGATTTTATACTCGTATATAGATAACACATTCCACATGGTACTCATTTACAGGGATTGTAAAAATGGTAATGCGCGCCGACACCGTTCGGGCATGCCCGCCTGATTGACCAGCCGATGCGGCTTTAAGCCGGGCAAGTTGGAAAGCGTGTAGTTAATGACATGAGTCATTAACTAACGGCATGCATTGTCGAGTCGTAGAAACGATACGAGTCAACACGTCTAGACTATCAGAGGAAAACCCGAGCCAATGACGGCCGCTCGAAAAAATGACGACGATATGACTCCTCGTATCGACGCGTTTAGGACATGTCGGGGGCTTGTCGTTTCGACATTTTCAGATGCACCGATTGACTATCATCGTTTACGTTCGGCTTGGTACCCGGCCTGAAAGGAAATAAAAGCTGGACACCTCCGAAGAAAATTGAAACACTCTTGAGAGAACTGAGGGGGATCACCTTTTGAACGCCGTGTTCACCCCAGCTGCTCTCTCGCAAGAGCCATAACACGTAGTAGGACATTTAGGACAACCCGCTTGAGGTGTACACCGTGTCTTCCGATCCCCTTCAGGGAACGAACGCTGACGCAGCGATCCTTGAACGCCTCTTCCTTCGTCGCTGAAGGGATCTGGGGCCTGGAGAATATTTCTGCAGCCCCGCACCTTGACGCCGAGCCTATCCGAAATCCGGGTGCTCGGGTCTTGATACACCATTACAATATAGAATTATCTTTCGACCCTTAACTTGCGATGTATTAATAATATATGATATATATGCATAAATTACAATAGAATTAGAACTTTAACGTTAATAAATATAATCGTTATTACATTAATTGAGAGACTAGTTTTTCTAACTACATCCTACAAGCAATAAGTACTCGCTATTACGTAAGAAATTAAACGAGGGTAAAAGTAAAAGAAAAAATAGAGAAGATATGAGAAATAAGATACTTTAAAATTTCCTGAGAAAAATAAATCAGAAGCTGAAACTCTCGAAACACTCATACGGCATAGAAATCCAAGCCTATCAGTATAATAGTTAGTCTTAAATCCGTGTTGACAACGTAGTGACTCACAACCACTCCGCAATTACGGAACATGCGTGAATGGTCTTGGATGGTCTTTCCCTGGTCCGTTCTCGGAGGATTCACCCAAGGACAGGTACGCGCACCTGCGTATATGAACCCTGAAAAAGATAATCTTGAAAGCAAATAGATTAACCTGAAATCAGAAAAACAAAGTAATAAATAATTGTAAAGGAAAAGGGATACGGAATCGTCGATATAATTCCGAGACAGATGACTCGAACAACCTTTTGCCTTAGCTTCCTGAAAAAAGCATTATACGTCCCTGTTCTTCTTTCTTTAAAGAGCAAGATTTACCGTTTGTTAATATTTTTCTTCCTTGTTAATACATAAAGTTTCGACAGCATACAGGCATCATTTTGATTGCCTACTTTTCCGGATCCTAACGCTCGTGATACCCGTAACAACCAATAAGATTCAGAAAGAGATCAGAAAACTAAATCAATTTGTAGATCACAATATGCTATTTGTATGCTATTTTATGCATCTCTTAATCAACTCTCTAAATCTCAGTGGACTAACAGATACATTTACTCTCCAAATATTACTTATTGTTTTGATTTCTAGTAGGAAGTTCGGATGATCACGTTCAACTAATTGTGTGAGGATGAGAACATACCACCGATAAATTGTGACTAAAAGTCGAATGCTTTTTACCATTTCTAAAGAAATTTCTTTTAATAATTTTACGTTAATTATTACCGATATATCGTTCCACAGGTCGACATATCCAAATCTGAAATTTAGGCCAACTCGAGAAAACTGAGGGACAGTGATTGCCAGTGGTAAAGCGACGCATCCAGATTCGTTAAAATCTGGAGAAAGACCGAAGTGTATAGGCATATTATCGTTGTGGGGTTTCTTGACGGAATCCTTAACATTAATGGGGATCTTCTGAGGCGATAAATGGACGCCTGGAAAAAGGAATGTAGTGGTTTGCCCCGAAGAAGAGGAGAAATGAAAACACTCCTAAACATCGACGATCAATCGCCAGAGAAAAGCCGCCGATGAAACCTCACTACACGTTCGGACTTATGGTTCACCGGACCATGTTGATGTCATCGCCATTCTGGCGCCACCAATTTGAACAACAAAATAATGGGGAGCATCTTTTCATCACCTCTCTCCGCACCTTCCTTCGTTGTTAGCGAGGACAGCTCATTTCAAACTTCACATTTATCAACTTATACAGTTATAAAAAGGATGAATATTTGAATCATCTAGAATTTTCTAAATAATTAATACATTTACAAAAGTTTTAAAATGAGAGATATATATGTAGACTTATACACCATACGGTAATTTGCAGTTCCTCAATTTGGATGGCTCATCAATTTCCTGATAGAATACCGTCGATAAATAGAAATTAGCGCCGCATGCTTAATTTTAATCCAAGAAAACATAATACGAGGCCTGAGTCCAGCCTGTGGGCGGATGATTTATCAAAACTTCAAAAGCCTTCCGAACCAACAAAATGTGGTCCTTTACACGTGAAACAACGTAGCCTAGTTAAAAACTGGATAAACAATAGATGGCCGAAGATGAATTTTTCAAAAAATTTAATTGAAAGATTAAATTTTTTTTATATTAAAAATAGAGTATTCATATTGTAAGGCACAAAATCTAAAGATATTCAACTTTTTAAATATAAGATTTGATACATATATAATTTTTAGAGATATAATTTAATTTAAAAATATAAAATCTGATTATAATATTAAAATAGTATTATTTTCTGTTTATACAGAAAACAAGGGTCCCAGTGAAAAAGTAGTATGGTAAGCTGCTGAATTAATTTATACATATATATATTTCATGCATACATTTACAATACAACAATATAAAGTTCGTACAATTTATATTATATATATATACCTATAATATCCAGAAAGTGATACTTAATAGTATTGATTAATTACATAGATAATTGTAAAGAAATTTCATTTTTATAGAATGGAAGTTAAAGGTATATATTCCGACATAGCAATAATCTGCCGAGACATTTTGAGATTCACTTGAAGTGACTTGTAAAATGTCCACCCATCGATAATGATCGTGGTGCATCAGCATCTCTGGTTTTCTCAAAACGTGAGTTCCAAATGGAACATACCATCTACTTCACCAATTGATTACATAAGGTATTTTTAGGAAGATATGCCAAACTCAATAACAGTACTTCCGGAAAAAAACATGTATACCAGGTCACCAATCGTGATCTTGGTTTGGCAACAGTTCAGATTTTCACTATATATAATAGATATGACTCCCCCAAAGATATATTTGATAGTAACATCTATCAATTCTATCGAGTCGTGTTGGCTGTACTTGATGTAAAGCTAACCTCTTAAAAACATCGATAATAGATTTAGTATTTGCCATCGAGATTATTATCTAGAACCTCAACTGCGTTTTAAGATAAAAAATAAACCTGTTTCAAAACCTCCTCAAATTCCTGATTTTGTATCAGTCATTATGATGATTAATTCGGTTGATACTGTCAAAACTGAAGATACATATTATATATCTCAAATAATTAAAAATGATACTGCACCAAACGAGAGGCTTTTGCTTACACCGGAAAGTGTAATTTCCCGACTCTCAAACAAACGGTAGTTACGCTAATTAATCCTGATACTCCTGCTGACATAAAGACGCATTTTTGAAAGATATAATTTCTGATTCACGTGCTCAATACATAATAAACTTATTTAATGTATACTGCTATAATAAAGTTTAATACGTTAACTGCTAAATATCTGTATATAATCAGATACAAACGTTTTAATGTGCAGAGCCTATATTTATATTTACAGTTGTTGATTATAAATGTGGAATTAGCTTCGCCATCTATAAAACGTTTAATGCATTAGATTTGGATTCGCTGAGTAATAGCTTCGCTCCAGCTTAGAGCGGTAAACGTATCCAATACCGTTTTACACTGGATCTTCTTTTTCTTAAAGTTTCTGTAACAGAGATAATTATTAGAATAAAAAAATTAAATTCAAATTTTATAATGTTATTATAATATTATTATAATATTAATGTAATAAATTTATAATAAATAATTATCAGCCATTTTATGAAAAGGATTTTAAACCCATTATGAAAAATTTATTAAACACGAAAAAAATTAAAAATGTAATTTTAAATTATCGCTACTCATCTGTAGTTCATAACTTTGCTATGATTACAAAGAATCGCAAAGCTGTTGAGATGTTTTTCAAATATATATAATCCTAATTTTATAATTAAAAAACTTAAGTATGACGAATATAATTGTAAAAGTTATTATTACTTACTTAATCCTTATTATAAAATGAAAAAAATGAAAATTCTTTATAGTAAATAAAATTTTTCTATGAAGTGACAACATTTTACAAAAATATATATAAAAAATCAACATTTTTTAAAAATATTTAATCGACTAACGGTTTTAGTGTGTAAAGAAGTTGCATCTACTGGTTACAATAAAACAGACACTGTTACTACTTACGTTTTAAATAATTTATTAAAATGAATTTTCCCACTGAATGCCGATATAATAAATTGATATATCTCTAGAATTAGTGAGACATATATAGACTACGTTTAACCAAAAAAATAATAAATTTTTTAGGAATGAAGTAAATATTTAATATCTAATGCAAAAGAAAAAGTATGCAATGAATTTTAGAAATATTCTACACTGAACAAATTCTTAAATTAGCAATGAATGTGTTAAATATAAGGAATACCACACAAGGTAAATATATAAACGTATAGAATGATAAGGCTATAAAATTCAACAATAAAATTTTTAAAACAAAATATAATAATACAATAAATACGTTATAAAGTATTGAAATAAAAAGTTCTAAAAAATACTTAACTATAAATATTTATTAATTAATTTTTTAGAAAAAAAAATTAAGCTTGAATTTTATTTTAAAAAATTGGCATAAAAACTTTCTTAGTTTTTCAATTTTGTATTAAAATTTGTATAAAATTTATTAATGAATTTTATTTATATTTTTATAAATAATAAATACAAATTAAGAAGTAAGAATGAAATATTGTATGCTTCAAAATATAAGTTTAAGTATAAATATTCTATAATCCGGGGATCATTTTTTCTCCTCATTTTATTTATTACTCTATTATTCTTCGTATAATACTGTACTTTAGTGTAAATTAGAAATTTAAAATATAAAATTAATTATATTTTATAACATAAGAGTTTCCAAGTACTTTCAAAAAGTAAAGTCATATGATTTTCTGTTTGTTCAGGCTAACTAATTGACACCTTCTCTTAAGTTAATCCTTTAATTTTTTATCTTTTAATAATTTTATAACAAAATTTTCGTTCGAAATTATGTTTCGTTTTTATGGTTATTATTTCTTTATATTTATAATTTTCAATTATACCATAATAATAATTTAACCAATTCAATGAGTGAAATACGAATTAAATTTTTTTAATGACTAAGTAACAAGTGAAACTTTTTACTCTATAGGATATTTATTATCTTTTATATTTTATTATTATTGTTCTATTACTGTACTTTGAATATTCCATTATATAAACAATATTCACTAATATGAACTATGCTGCTCGTTTGTATAGTGAGTGCAAGCAAGAGAGAATAAAACTGCAATGATAGATTAAGACACAAGAGATAAAATGAAAAAGAGAAAACTCAAGAATATGCATTTATGCTTTATCATAACTTACTATTTGAGCTCCTATATTTAGCTTGGATAAAAACTTTGAACTGTAAATCATTTATAAATTTCAATAGTAGATGTAACATTTTATTTATGTAGTAAGTATTTATGAATAATATTTTCTTTACAAATTAAAAGTGATTATGCATCTTAAATAAATTGAATATTTAACAATTAATAAAAGAAATAAATTTTTGAAATATACCTATAATATTTATAATTTTTATATACTATTAAGTTAATATTAATAATAACTTTTAAGATAAATTCAAAGTTTATTAAATTATCTCATAATTTTATAAAAATAATGTTATAGAAAAGAGAATTGTTACTAATCATTTGATTAATATTTGAAAAAATAATAATTAATAGTAAATAATAAAATAATTACAGTTACTAGCATTGAATAATTTTTTAGTATTACATTTGTTAAGATTAATTAGTGATAATTAATAAATCACGATATTTTGTTTCAATCGATCCATTATAATCAATCAATGGTATTTTCAATCATTTAATAGTAAGTACAGCGCTTAAATATTTAGTTGAGTAATTAAATCTGAATGTGCAGTCTTATTACGTGACCAAGATTTTACTTTTAATACACCGATAACAATGACAGTTCAGTAAATAATTAACTTGCATCGAATCTTGAAATTAATTTATGGGTAAAAATTATAGCAGTTCGATGTTACTGCACTTCATTATTTTATATTTTAATTTAATTAAACGGACGTTCAATGATTTCAATTCAATATAATTAGAACAAAATATTGTTATTTTATCACGTAGAGTAATAGAAATAATTTTAAAATATATAATAATATCTGAATTCACTTTTTATAAAAAAAAAAATTTGAAAAAGTTTATCAAAAAATATAACCAATTACTGATAAAAATATACAACTTTTTATGCAGATATTTAAACAAAATTTAAAAAGAAGTAAGATACCTAATTAATAATATAAGTATTTCTAAGAATATTTTGATCATCATATTTCATCATACGAGCTGCAATCAGATCAATATATAAATGCAATAAAACTTTAAAAATCGAGTTAACTGGTCCGTTCATTTAAATAGAAATAATAAGTGTAGATGTTTTTAAAAATTCTAACTGATTAATAATGCTCGATATATTATTGAACGAAAATCGAAGGAGAACAAACATTCATAAAACTAATAAAAACTAATAAAAATTTATAAAACTTGTATAAAATATTTTAATTTAAAAATATTCTAAATAGGATAGATTCTGTACCAAATTTAAAAATATAAAGTATATCAATTAGGAAAATGTAATAAAAGAAAAATAATTAGAACAAACTCATATTACTAAAATTGAAAGTTGAAAATTTGTCAAATTGTGTGTATCAGTGAAATATATTTACAGAGTAATTAAATTGCACTTAAATCGGATCAGAATAGAATAGAAAACTCATAAAATAGTATGATGAACAACATATACTACTCAAGCAGTATTTATAGTCAATTAAAAGAAATGTAGAATATACATTTCTTACACAGTAACTAGAAGAATTTTTATGAAATTTTATTAGAAGCTATCAATACTTTCAACTAGTCGGAGAAAAAAAATAAATAGACATGATAAAAAATGAAAGAACGAAAGGTTTGTAGGAATGAAAATGAAAATAATCACGTTTGTCGAACAATGCGATATTTAAATTGATAATCGCACATATGATTTTTATGAATTTTTATGAGTTAAAAAACATAAAAAATAAATTTGAAACATTTTAAAACATTTTTAATTTAAAGCACATCATTTCTATAAGCTTCCTAATAACAATATTTCAGGTAAATTAAACAATATGAAGTTTTATTTTTAAATACATTTCTTAAGGGGAGTCACAGTATTTAATATTTTTTTCTTAATTTAAAATCTTATTTGATCAATAAAGAAGAAGTTTACCAAATCATTTTAGTTTTTATTAACCTTTTATTTTCTTCCATTGTATAAATCATAAAATTAACTTAAAATATAACGTGTGCCTTATTGTTTAATTTTGTATTATCTATTTTAGCATTTAAATTTATTAAAAAAAAATTCAAAAGATAACAAATTAAAATTTTTAAAGACATAAAATTCAAAAGATTCGTTTGCATTAATATAGAGACATAATATTCCCGCATATTTATAATAAATCATTATTTCAACAATATATAATATTTTATATAATCATATTGCTTTCAATAAATATTCTGTAGTAATCGATCGAGTAATGAAGATTGGCTTTTCGTCGATCAACAATTTTATTGGTCGGGGGAACCGTTCCTTGGTTAATACCTACAATAAAATGTCCATAGAAAATTGCGCCACCACTATCTCCCTGAAAAAATAATTTGAAAAATATATATATATGTGTGTGTGTGCGCGTGTGTGTATAATTTTAGTATTGTAAGAATATTTCTTACTTATAAAGCAATGAAATAAATATTTTTAAATATAATGCTTGACATGTTAAACGTTAAATAATAATACTGTTATTCCAGATTGTTATTACAAAAGTAGTGACATGAATTTCTTATATTACGCGTGAAGTTTTTTAAAATAATTATTAACGAAAAGGTTAAATTAATGAAAATATAAAAAATTGTAAATACATGTATACACAAAATATTAAATTAGCGATAATTTACAAACCTATTAATTTATTTTTACCGTATTTCGTGCTATGATAAATGTTTTGAATACATTTTTATATATTTTTCTTTATTTATATTTTCAACATATAAAATAAATTTTCTATTCTCTTTTTGATAATATTTTTAGTAATTTTTATTGTAGATATATTTATAAAAGGTATTTAATTAGAAAATCTTAACATGATATATTATTAAATTTTTGAAAAAAAATAAGATAGAAAAAATATTTAAAACGCTTTTTCAAGCAAAATCAAATACATCTTAAATATATTTTTGAAAATACTTGTAGATATAAATATTATAAGCAGCTCAAATAGAAAACTATTCGAATAAAATATCAAAAGAGATCTTAATTTTCCATAAATATAAAACTACGAGAATATATGTTAAAAAAAAGAGAAAAAGTTAATGCATACATCGGTCACAACACTTGGTGGCTCAGCAAGAGAACATAGGTATCTTTCATGAACCGGTAGTTGTTTTCCGATGAGTCTATACACTACACTTTCGCAATCGGCATTTGATATGATTCTCACTTGTCCTACTTGTAAAATATAAGGAATGACCCTATTTTCCCCCCTACCCCATCCTACGAGAGAAACATCTAAGCCCGGAACAATTTACTGCTTCCGTCTGGTGAAAGAAGTGCAGGAACTACCCTGTCAGGTACCTGCTCAACCAACTAAAACAAATTTTTTAATATTGCTTCCAATTTTCATTTTCAAATTTATATTTCTATATAATACGTATTCTTTTATTATACAAAAGTGAGTCTACGGAAGACTTTGAATTTTAATAAGATTAATAAAAATAATTTACTTTCACTATAGCTATATCGTTATCAATGAAATGATAGCTTAGCTGGTTCAAATTAGCCCACATATTATGGGTAATCCACCAAGCTATACCGAGCGGTTCGGATAGTCTCAGATCAACCGATCCGGCAAGAACATACAAACTTAAAGGTCCCATATTAGCAAAGCAATGCTCGGATGTCAATACATGGTCACTTGTAATCATTGTTCCTGTACATAAAACATCGGATCGCAAGTCGGTAGGAGGATTATTGAATCGCAGAATAGCAACAGAACTTGTAAATTCACCCGATCGAGCATTTCTAACATTTGGACCAGCTACACCCTCTGTGATTTCATTGCGGTTGACTAAAAAATAAGGGTTTATTTTTTAAATATAATGACGTAATAAAATATATTTTTAATTGATATTGTATCACAATGATACAGTTGGAAAGCTTTTGTACCGAAATTTTATTAAAAAAAAAATTGTTGGTCGACGAAAAACCAAACTTCAATTAGTACAGAGAATTTATTGAAAATAAAATGAATGTAAGATTTTTATTTAAAAAAATTATTTTTTTTTATAAATATGTCAGAATATTATGTCTCTGTATTAATAAAACAAAGCTTTTGAATTTTATGTCTTTAACAGTTTAAATTTTTGAAGTTTTGAATTTTTTTTAATAAAACAACTTTCAAAGTTACAGTATCTCTGAAAAAATTTATTACTGTAAAAAAAAACGAACCATTTTATCATTACTTACGAAAAATTATAGATTGAATAAGAAATAATATACTTTGACGCTGCATAATGAAAATAAAGTGATAAGAAAAATTGAAATAACCACTTATTGCATAAAATGTACAAAGTATCTAAGATAAACTTTTTATTACCGAGTAGTATAAAAAAAATTATTTATATTTTTACGTACGTGGTAGTTATGAAATAATTAAAACTGTTTTTATCTGATGCTTTTATTTTATTACTCCACATATATTATTGATATATTTATAAGAATATATTTTGTATGAAAATGAAAGTTATATTAAAAATGGAATGAAAAATATTCAAAGGAAACTTAAGCATGTTTACATATAAAATATAATATATTACACGTAACAACTACAGTTTATTTTATATTTCATTTTAAAAGCGTTTGTGTGGAATTTTTTAGTTATTATAATTTAGTTTACATTCAGATATTTTCAAAAAAAAACAACGAATTTTTTTGTATCATTATTTATCTACTATGCAGCCACGTTACACTGTAAATATAGAAGCTCTTATCTAGCTGTCATAAACTTAATCTTATAATCGTCAATGGTAAACATTTTTTTCATAATTATTTCTTATTTTATTTAAATAAAGCTTATGAAAATCTAGAATTATGTCACTCAAAAATGATTTATGGTATTAATAGTTAAATTTTTAAAGATTATCTTCTAAAAAAAATTAAGAATTTTTTTTTGTCTATACATAAAAATTTATGTAAATTCCATACATTTTAATACTCGTTTCTCTGTAAACTATATAAGGTTAATTCATTTTATAATAAAATAATTTTCTCTAAGTTTTGCTTAGAAATACATATATATATATATATATATATGTATGTATGCATGTATGTATGTATGTATGCATGTATGCATGTATGTATGTATGTATGTATGTATGTATGTATGTACGTATGTATTTACAACCATTCGTGTAAGAATTCCACATTATACATATTTTTCAATTTGAAATAATATTTTAAACAAAAATTTTATAAAATATTACATTATATAATTATATAATTTAGTTATGGAATTTACTAAATTATGTTATACAGTACCAAATGCAAGTCAATTGCGGCAATTCTTTTTACAAAATGTACATATTATTTAATTTATTATCAACCATACTATTTTTAACGTCAATACTCTTCGGGTACACAAACGAATCTCCCTACGCTTTTGTTTTATCTATGCAAATATAGAACATCGTCAGACGCGCTCTGCTATCGACTCAGTTTCTGATCAAAATTATTTACACATTCTTCGTAACATAATAGTTGTCTTATCAAGGTGTTGGTAAATTATTTTTAAGCTATCATGAATCATCTATCTTTTTTCTATTTAATTTTTCTAACCCCTAATTGTTAAATAGAATACTATTCTCTGCAATAATAACGAGATTGTTTAAACCCTTTGCCCTATTTTAATTTATTCGAGAACCTCATCTTCAATCATTATGTTTCAGTACTAAAAGAAATTTTTACTGATCATCGATTCACTGTTACTTGCTCAAAACTCATCTTTGATATACTGTATTCTTTTGCATTATGGTGAATTACTTGTAGTCAGCTAAATGTAATGAAGTAACTATATATTATTTCTTTAAATAATTTAGATTGTTCCTAAATCCCAAAAGCATCTGAAAACACGCTTGATGCTGACGAGAGCAAATAAGACCACCCCGCTGTATGTACAAGAAATAATGGAGGTACATGAGATTTTAAATTTTACCGATTTAAATTTAACAAGTATCAATATCTAATCAACTATGTGTGTAATAGGTTTTTCCTATATGAAATTCTCAAATTTAATTTGTGTATTAGACATTTACTGTTTAATTTATTATTAATTAATTACTGCCTGCTAAAGTGCGGTATATTTAGCAAAATTGAACAATTGGGGGTATAGCTCAGTGGTAGAGCTTTCGACTGCAGATCGAGAGGTCCCCGGTTCAAACCCGGGTGCCCCCTGGTTCATAATATTTTTTATTATTGCATATTGTAACGAATTTTCACATTGATTTTCTTTTTGCATAAGTTAGTAATCATTTAATAAAAAAATTGTAATATTATATCAATATATAATACACTTGCATTAGAGAAGTGTATTATAAAAGAACACAAAACCTAACGTACGTAAAAAAATTGTATTTAATTATCCTAAAAAATGTTATGCTTGTATATAATTTTAAATTAGTTGCAATATAAAAAATTCCAAAAAACATCAAACTTCTCTTAATAGATTGTGGTATTGTTTATTTAAAATACATATATTTTATTTTAAAATTTAACAAATTACTTTAAGACCAAAATATATTTTATTAACGAACAAGTAATGAATAAATATTCAAATCGCAATACCTTTGATTTTTTTAAATTATATTAATTTCAATAAAATATATCAATAAAGTATATCAAATTCTTATATTATAATAATATTATAATAATGAAAATATTAATAACATGAAATTGTAATATAAATAATTTTATTTGAAAAGTAAGTTAAGTTTATTAATTTCAGATTTTTAATTAACATATAAATGTATAAATTATAATAATAATAAATAGAATATTTAGCAAAATTAAAAAAACAAATACACATAGCTAGAAAAATAATACGTACAAAACTACACTGTCTCAACTAAACTTTGAAAACTCCTAACAGATTTTTTAAAGTTTTATAAAAAAAACAAATAAAAAATTTGCATACATAAATAAGTTTTGAATAAATATATGGTATTTGCATTAAAATCAATAATTTATTGAGTTCGATGCACTAAAACTATTTGACATAATAACCTTTAGATTATTATTAAAAAATAATTATTATTAATTAATAATGTATATTATTTCAGATATCTTATTTTTCTAATTTTTAATTGCAAACTAATAAAAATCATTGCGGTTTAAAAAATGTAAAATCTTAAACGATAATGCATATAAAAGTTTAATGCTAATATTGATTTCATTCTGCAATATTTTAATTTATAAAAAATAATGCCATTGTAAATATAAGTAAGGGTTAAATTTTGCCAGTTTTTATAGAAATATTTTCCAGACTATATTACTAGCGACATTCATTACTTTAATATTCAGTCAACTACCGTCGTGAATAATGATGACGCGATGTTTGCTTCACGACACAAAGCCTTTGATCCCTCATTAAAACTTAGAAAATCACTAATTTTTAATATATTTCAAGTATATTTATTTTTAAAAAGTAATTTTTCAAAGTATTAAAACAATCTGTTATATATTTTCAGCTTTTCATTTTTTATTGATTGGTAATAAAAAAACTTATTTAAATAAAAAACCAAATAAATACTGTTATTCTAGAATATAATATAAAGTTTGGTAAGATAAATGATCTACGTATTGGGAAAATAATATATGTTCAATTTAAATTAATTAATTATATTAATACACCAAATTCAGTTTTAAATTAAAAATAATATTTTACTCTAGTAGTTAAAAATTAGAGATGCTGTATGAAATAAAAATTTTTTCTTAATAGTTTTTTAAAATTAAATGTTACATATCAAAATATAATTTAACGATAAAATTAAAAGTTTAATTTAAATCTTTTTTTATATTATTCTAATACTAATAAATCGTGTTTATAATTATATTATAATTTTGAATAATACACTAAAACACAAATTAAAATACGATAAAAAAATAATTTCTTATTTAATTAATTTTTAATGAATATTAAGAAATGAATCGGATTATTTTAAAGCTGATTTTTTCCATTCCTATTATTGGCATAGCATGCAGACTTGTTTTCAGTAATGATTCGATTCCACGGTATTTCTGATTTGATTGAATTGTGTAAAATGTCGTTAGATGTTATATCACTGGTAAACATCTGGAAAAATTTGCTGATGCTATGCGTAGCAAGCATTCAGAAAAGAAGTCATTGAATCATATATCAAATGACGATTTTAAGAATAGATAAATGCATACGTATACAAAATAAAATACAATTAGATCGAGTGAGACATAAAAACTTAGTGACTATGGCTTATAGCCTACGAATTATACCGATGAATCGCGAGGGCGTATGAAACGTAAAGAGAAGGAAACGCGGCAGAAAGTATTCATTCGACGAATGACAGACATGGCCGCAAGTACGTGTGCCTCAATATATTGGTTTTGATTTAGACGAAAGAAAAAGTTGACCACCAATGCCTTCTACACGGAACCTTGCAGAAAAAGATAAAAAATATTATAAATAGGACATAATTCTACTTTTGTGTGGTCTATCAAAGATCTATTTCTTACTGTTCCTGAATAGCGCTCTAAAAGAGTGTCTATTCTCTGCCCAAACGCACACGTAAAATGAACTACAATCATAGTGGATCTCGGAGAGGTAAATCTCTTATATTAATTATAAATGTAAACGTCTTTTAAGCTATTTTTTATACATTTTTAATAAAAAGTTAAAAATTTGAATAGTTTTTTTTTCTCGTAACAGTTTTCATTCACTTTATATTGAGGTTAAGTTTATCTTTAATATAACTACATCAAATCATATAAAAAATGAAATTGTATTACGCAATGTACTACAATATTTTAAAATATAAAAACATGCCATAATAAGAATGAATATTTTTATTTCAGGAAAACCAAAGAGGGTTTTAGACCCTTCTGCAGGCTTGTCCTCTCCTACTCCTGTTTCACCGATGCCATCAAATCCCTACGCGTACAACCAACAGGTATTTTAATTAATTAAAAAGGCGTTAAAATAAAAATCATACTTAATTATTGAATTAAAAAAAATTAATTTTATAATTATTTGTTTAATTTAATTAATTTAATTACATAAATACAAAGTGTTTTATTAAGAAAAAGTTATGTAAAATATATTCGTTTATTTCAATAAGTAAATTTTAATAATATATGTTTACAAATAATGTTAACTGTTTAATTTACATTAGATACTTTATTATATAGTATGATATAAAATATTGTACATAAAAAAAATAATCAAATCTTAATGTAATTCATGATAGATATATATTTAAATATTTAGGTGCCTATGAATAATGGAATGCCATCAGAATATGGTTTTAATGTGCCAGAACAAAATATGACTCCTCTTTCTTCTACTTCTTATGGATATAATCAACAACCTCAAATGTCACCATATTTACCAAATGTACAAACTGAAGGATTTGGAGGAAGTCAATTTGGTGCACAGTTATTGTCAGAACCTATAGTGACCACTATGGCTATGCAATATGGAAATGCTTTAGCTAATACAGGAAAGCAGACACTTTTAAAAATTGTTCCCATTTCTTCTCTTAAATACTATTTTGCAGTTGATACCGACTATGTTGTGATGAAACTTCTTCTGTTATTTTTTCCATTTACACATAAGGTAACAAATGATCAATAAAATACATTTCAAATATCTTATAAAAACCATTTTATGAATTTTTATAATTTAAAAACATTCTTTATTAATGTTTTAAGTCATATCAAAATCATTAACATAATTATATAGTTTTAAATTTTTAAAGTTTTAAATTCAAATAAATAATGCTTTGAATAAATTTATTGGCAGGATTGGTCGATCAAGTATGAACAAGATCATCCTTTACAACCACGTTATGAAAGAAACGCACCAGATATGTACATTCCTACAATGGCTTTTCTTACCTATGTTGTGATGGCTGGTCTTGCATTAGGAACACAAGAAAAATTTACTCCTGAAACACTGGGCATAACAGCTAGTTCTGCTTTAGTCTGGGGATTATTAGAATTTTTTGTTCACATAATAACTCTTTACATTATGAGCCTTGATACAAGTTTAAGGTATCTAGATCTAGTCGCTTATTGCAGTTATAAATACGTTGGAATTAATGCAAGTCTGGTTGCATCATTGTTCTTCAAGAGGTTTGGTTATTATATCGTATTTTGCTACTTTAGCATATCACTAGCATTTTTCTTGATACGAACACTGAAACTTAGAGTAATACCAGAAGGACATACTTCATACTCTGCTTTAGGCAACAAAAGAAGATTGTATTTCATCCTTTTTGTTGCCGGAATTCAACCAATTCTTATGTGGTGGCTTTCTTACCATCTGATTTAAAATGACTATAGTGTAGTTTGTTCTTTTTATATTAAGTGCATTAAAACAGGCAGTGAAGGACAAATTGAAATAAAAACGAATTATGAAAAAACTAACTTCATAAATGCATTTTGTAATAAAAAAAGGTTTCCTTTTGATTGATGGTAATAAATTATTTATTTTCATGAAGTAATATCATGCTTAAATTATGAAAATTAGAATTATTAAAATTAAAGTTCTTTCTTTGGATTTTAAATACAAAATCCTAAAAAAATTTTAATACTATGGCTGTTTAAATTTATTTACTAAGTTGATTTTTTATTTTAATTATAAAAATGTATAATTTGCATTAAAATTTCAACCTATATAAATGAACTAATAATGCAACTTGGAAATTTCATAACTTTTTTTTTAACAAAAGATTTGTTATGTTTAAATAGATAAAATTTATATTTTTTAAAATTATTTATTCAAAACATAAAATTAGTATGAAGTATTGTTGTTAGTCAATATTTAAAAAAATATTCAAACATGTAAATACTGTGAAGATCGATGATAAATTTAACACGGTGTCAAAATAATTAATATTTAATAGTTTATAAATTAAATTTTACTTAATTTTTCTTGAACAGAAAGGGTAACATATTTTAAGATTCTTTGATATCCTTTTAAGCTTACTATACAATTTTTTTAAAATCAGACATAAAAGAGATGTATTATTTGATAAACAATTACATTAAATTAGCAAATAATATTTTAAAATATGGTAATTAAAGCCTTTTTATATTGATTTAATATAAATTAAGTAATGTATTTAATAAAGTTGGTTTTATACTATATGCTACATTAAGAATATAGAATATTTAAATAATATCTTTCAAGAAGAATACCTAGACCAATATTACTATTTAATATTATTTGTATTTGTTTACTCTCAACTTTAATTTCTTAAAACTATCTGATTAATATACTAAATATTAAAATGTATAACATCTTATCTAAAAATACTTCTCAGAATTTGTCTACATTTATAAATTTATTTATCTTAATAAAACAAAAAATAATATACGTAAGGAATATCAATTATCACTTCCGACTGTCCCAACTAAAATTTCCTGAAATTTTTTATTACCGTATTATCATAAAACTATTGACATTCATTTACAATTGTATGTAAATTTCGAAGAAATGAATTTGCTTGCATCGACTGCAAATAAAACAGATCAAAAGGAAATACCCCGAGAGGGCGCGAGCTGCATTACCAACAGTTATAAAATGAAGCTCCTTCGTGCGCTACCGCCAAGAGCCGTCACATCGCATGAAACCCGCACGCTGACACCGCGCATCGGATCAGGCTTCTTTGGCTCTGTATGTTTGTCTTTGTCTTACAGCCCGGTTCGCATCGTCTATTGGCATTCGACTCGTTCACACTGGCCGAGCTCGGGAGTCGGGACCAGCAGGCCTCTCGGCTCGCAGCAGCTCAGTCAGCTCTGTAAGTCAGTACACGCTTGAGCTGCCGTCGAGGTGAGAAGAGCCACTAGTAGGTCTGGGTTATTGTGTTACCGCTCGTCCGCGCGTCTATAGCCCCGCGTGCGCAACGGAAAAACAGCGAATTTGGCTCAAACTTGGTGCTACATGTGATACAAAGAAAAAGACAGAGAGAGAGAGAGAGACAGGGAGAGATAAAACAATATAGATATACAGAGCAAGAGAGAGAAAGTAGACGAGAAAGAGATAAGAGAGATAAGAGTGAGTGGCGGGGATCGAGGGACAAAACGAATAAAAAAGAAACGAGGAGTAGGAGGAGGTGGCGGAGGCGAGGCCTCCAGAGAGACGGAGTGTGTACGTGTGCGAGCACGGCACGGTTAAAGGGGAGAAGAGCCGAAAAATGGCGGAACGCACGAAGACATCGGCTCCGAGCAACCGGCCCGTGCCCATGAAGCTCTTCGCCACCTGGGAAGTCGACCGCACGCCCTCCAACTGTATTCCCAGGTAATGATGCGCTCCTCTCTTTTGTGCGTAAAAGCGCGCACGCGCGCGCGTGTGTGTGCGGACGACGCGCGCCGGGTCTCCACGATGGAGACGGACAAACTCCGTCCCTCGCCGTGTGTACGTAGATGCGCTCTCCCGTCGCTCGATCATCATCCTTTGCTGCCTTCTTTTTTCTTCGTCCTTCTGGCCTCTGTCTCTTTCGCTCTCGTTCTTTATATTATTGCGACTTTCTACGCGCATATGCACTCGACCGCCTCAATCATTCAACATTGCACGTTAAGAGTAGCCTTTCGATGCGTTTCCCAAATAATCCACAACAAGCGACTTATTCGACAAAGCCATTAAACGGTGCACGTTTTTTTCAACCTATTACTGCCTGAGCGCGATTTCTCCATTTGAATAAGCGCACATGCTCGCACGAAAAGATGCGTATCCTTTTGTCGAACCGCTCGTCTGCTTACGAAATAATCCCTAAATTTCCGGGAAGACGAATCCGAGAGAGTAAGAGAAAGTAAGAGAGTTGAGAAGGCGATAAAAAGCGGTCGCGCGCTGTCAGTCGGGCGTGACGTTTTTTAAAAAGTCTCTCGCTTGCTCTTCTTACACATACGCAGGCACATTATTCTCATCTGGTCGACCGCTCGACTCTTCTTTTGTTATTGAATGTGCACGAGGCGCGGAAAAGAACGAGAGACGCGAGAGACATTGTATTTGGGGTAACTGTTACCACTGTTATCCGAGGAAGTATGTAGGGCTCATTCAACTGCACGTTTCTTTAAAACCAGGAGACTTACTTTTTTCATTCCGAGGGGTTGAATAGGATAGGGGCGGATTCGATTTTAAAGATTTAACCTTGACTACATAAATTCATGTATTACTTCAGGTGACACATTGGGGCACCAATGTTGGAGAGCACTAATTACGAATACTCCAAATAAGTAATTTGATTTACACTATTTAAAATTTTTTGAATAGCGTTTATTTTAAATATGAAAGTGTAAAAAGTAGTTGCTCGTCACTATATTTCATTGCGAAATCGTTAAAATTCATTTAGATTTACAATAATATGAAAACTGCAGCACATGCTTAGCTCTAATTATCGGTAGCAAACATTAAGTTCTAATACATATTTAATTATGTCCATATAGTCTATTTTATTAAAAGCATTATCTTAAATTGCACCCAATAATTGCATTCTACAAAAGTATTAATCTATATGTTAAAAGTAAAATACGAATTCATCTTTCGTTTTATACAAATGCTCGTTTCTGCTTTATAATCACTATATAGTATCTCAATTTATAAAGCTTTTTAGTGAATCTAAACAATTTCTTAAAATCGTTTATTCACTTAAAGAGATGCGTTCAATTTAACAATATTTAGTGAATTCTTTATTATTTTTATGTTATACACAGGATTAATAATGAGTGCTATGAAGTAATGATTTGGAGTAAAAACATGTGTGTTGCATAAAAAAAACATAGGGGGGAAGAAAGAAAGAGATATACAGGGACCTCATAGAAATTTCATAAACCAATCGCGATAGTACTTATCATGCACCGGATATAGAACTTATCACTCTTCAATCGCGTAATCACTTAAACAGTAAGTCACGACGTGTAATGTACGACTTCATTGTATGCGTATATATAGATGAATGCTTGGTTTAATCGAAAAACTAACAATTTCATTATCTTTGTACATAATTAAAGAAAGAATCGTGTCATCGGTGATTTACAAGTGTCATGATTTCAAGTTATCGCGACAGACATACGTGGTCACAAGAGTTTTCTTATAATTATACCAAAGATATAATCAGCATTTCTTTTTGAATAGTAATTACTTTGTTAATTTTACTAATTATTTCTTTTTCCTAAATTTTCGTTTTTAAAAGGCAAATCATCACATCATAGACACAAAATAACATTTTGTTCATTAGTACTATATTAAAATGTATTTTTTGTATGAAACATATTTGTCAGATAATTTCTCTAAATGCCTGTGTTACATATACTTATTTTCCAATTTTCGCACTGAATTTACTAAGGAAACAATCTTAAATATAACTTAACATTTCGTTTATTTTTGTAATGTACAAATAGACCAATTATGCTGCTTAAAATTGATAAATATAAAAAATTTAGCCATAATTATTGTATAAATATTGATGAAATATTTACTTTTAAAAATATGTTTGAACTGTAATCTGCGTGCAGTAATTTAATTAATTCGTATTAACAAATTAAAAACAATATATGGTTTTTCTATTTTGATTAACAAAATATCTTTTAATAAATATTTTCTATGAAATCTTTAAATTTTTAATGTGAAAATGTGAAAAATTTTGTCTGTAAAATCTTGAAGGAATATATAATTTAATTAACTAAAAATTATGTTTTATCAAAATTTAAGTAAAATATTAATTTTAAACGGCTTTCCTTTTTCATAAATTAATTAATATTAATTTTTAATTTTAAATTAATTTATATTTATTGTAACGTAAAATAGTACCTGTTTTAACCACGTAAAAAAAAATTAAATATATTTGAAGTGCTACTAAAATAGTTTGTCGAAAAGTATGTCGTAATAAAATTCTTTTTATATAGTTTTTATATTATTTACTATGGTTATAAATTTTTGAATTGCTAAAGTTATAACAATGATATTAACTTTTGCTTTAGTACACAAGAAAAAGTTATATTTTAATATTTAGTACATTTTATAAAATAAAACTAAATATGAAAGCTAATTAAAACACTTTCTAGAAAGATATTTTATACTTTAAGAAAGATTATATGATATTTCATATACTTTGTTTATACATTTCCCGTATGATTGTATAAAATATTGCAAAGTATTAATGTAATGCAATCCAAGAAAACAGAATATTCTAATTCAAAATTTAGATAATTTTTAGATAATAAAATTTTATGATGTTTATCTTAAATTTGTAATGATTGCACAGTTGAGTAATAAACATGGTCTTTAATTTTCATTTAATAGGTATTTCTACGAAATATAAGTATTTCAAAAAGTTAAAATATTATTAACAATGTTTCAAGAAAATTTTCAATTTTTATTGTCAATTATACTAATTATACTAATATACAATTTGTCTACAATTGTATTTAAATCAAACAATTAAATTTTATTGATGAGAATAAAATATTTTTCATTAAATTATTGGTCAAAGAATGAATTATTTATGAACTGTTTTATTTGATTGATATTGTTGATTAATTTAACTGCCTAAATAACAATATGTTATAATTTATAAACTTTTCATGCTGAAATGTATATTGCAGATATATCAGTAATCTAGGTAATCTTTATTTATTAAATATATTTAATGATAATAATAGTTAGGCTTATTAAGTTACACGAATAAAAAATTGAATCCATAAATTCTTTTCAAAAATGCTTTCCGAATGACCTTAATTACACGTACATTATTTATATTCATGCTTTTTTATTTAATACTTAATTAATGACCAACTTTAATATTATAGTAACTAAAGCAAATAAAAAAAACTAAAGAGAAGTGTTAAAAACGAATAATATCCAAGTCTGAATCTGATACGTCTGAAATTTTTTGTTGTTGTTTTGATATTTTTACAATGCCGAGTATTAGAACTTAATGTTTTGTGTGAAAAATTTAGCGCATTTAAATATGTTCAACGTCATACTATCATTATTATTAGTTACACTTTCTAATCTACATATGAAATCTGTTTGAATTTTAAAGCATACATTTTAAGAGAAGAAATTCTTCAATTATTTTCAAAATAATAAGAACTGTTATTACGATTTACTCGTCTTATATATACAAGGATTAAAGAAATGATAGTTTACTATCATGAAGACTATAGTCGTGTAGTTATTCTATTTACATTTCATAAAAAAACGTAAAATAACCTTTTTTTATATTTTGCGGTAATAAACCAGCACCGCATTAAATTTAATTAATAATTAAACCATAATAAAAAATAAATAAAAATCCTTAATTTCATGTAAACTTTAAAATACAATATTAAATTCCTAGTTGCTTCTTTGTTTGTTTTACGCCATATTAAAACTTATAATAGCAAATATCGAAGTCATTTTATTATTTGTTGTAGAAACAATAATAAAAATTAAAAATTAAGAATATATATATTTATAGTTTAAATGTTAAAATTTTTTATTTTTTCTTATAAATATAAGGACAAAATAATAATATTATTTATAAATATATTTCCAAATAATAAGTATGAAGATGTCTTAACTTGCTGTATTTTAAGGGTTACATATACAATGATAAAACTAATATTTATATTAATTAAAAAATAGTTACAATTAAAATAATTCATTCCTTCAGACATATATTTTTAATTATATTAATCACTATTAAATTAAGTAAGATTTACATAAACACGTGATTTTAATTTTAAGTTTTGTAATTTTTAATCTTGAATAGATATGAATAAAATATTATATTAAATATGATATATACGATTCAATATATATGAATGAAGTAATTATTATAAGAACAACGTTAATTATTTATTAAGTATATAAAAATAAGTCAGATAAAGATAATTAAAAATATATATTAAAACAAAATATAAGAATTATAAATTAGTGTAAATAAATTACCTAGAAATTTGTATGCGATATATTTATTAAATTTAAATTTAAATAAATTAAATTGAAATAATTTAATAAAGTATATATATTTTTTACATATGAAATTGCTTAAACCTGTTTTAACCTAATTATTATATTAAACAATAATAATAATGAAGAAATATATTAATTATACTTTAAGACACATCATTTTGAGTATAAGCGAATTGAATTACATGAAACATCATTTTCTTTATTCCAAAAATCATAATTTTTCAACCTCAATAGATTAATCACTAATTTGCATTACTTATACACTTCTCAATTTGATAGTTAAAAGCTTTAATTCGATTAATTAGAATTTTAGATTGAGATAATAAGTAAATCCTTGATATAAATAAATTTTTAGTCATTTCAATTAATTTTATTTATATTTATTATTATATTAATGAATAAATATTTTCAATATCTATTATCTTTAAATTTATTTAGTTAAAAAAAGAAGCTATTCACTTGTTTTGGTTAATTTTGATTAATTAATTGATTCTAAAACTAAATACTTTAAGTAAGAATATATTTTTCAGAAAAGGTATACTATTATTTATATTACTTAAAATTTAATCATTAATTTTTAATTAAATATAAATGTTTAGTAAGTAAAAAAAGGTTTGTCTTTATTTTAGATAAATTATAATTAAATACGAATATCCAAAATTATAAAAAATCACAATTAGTATGTGTATAATATATTATTCTTCTCCTTTTTTAATTTTCATACAACAATTTTTTTCAAATAATTAATTAAACCTTAAAATTAATAAAATTTCATAATAAATTATAATTTGTTAAGTTTTATTTATTATTTACATATTTTAGAATAATTATGATTTATTATTACGTATTATTTCTAGATGCAATAAAAAAATATTAAATTTAATTTGTTTCCCGAAAGCATCTGTTTATTACTGGAAAATGTCTGCTTAAAAATCTGATTTATAATAAGAAATAAGAAATAACGGAATTTAGAAATAATCACAGGTATATGTATAAACTTAAATTGGAAAAACGTGTATCAATGCATACAAGAAAACCTTGTTTACATCGTTATAGAAAGATGTTAAGTCTCGCGTAATGTGTGAACTAAGATGTTGGAAAATTGTTGAAGCCAGTGTTGAAATTTTTCATTTGTACTTTTTCCGTTTTTATTTTGGACTTTCTCGTTCTTTTTTGTAGTTTTTCACTGTGACGCAATATATTCTTATTACTGTATTACGAGAAAAAATCTTTACTACGAGAAAATAAACTGTCACCATCTATTTTTTTTTTTTAATATTCCTTATTAACATACTATTATGCTTTAATCTATCGTTTTTTTTCTATAGCAAATACAGAATAAGTTCATTGTTTAAGTAAAGTATATTGTGGATAAAAGAAATCAGTTAATTCAGCAAGTGCACTAGACGTGCGTGTTTATAATTAGCTTTAAATCAATGTAAACATTGTAAAGAAAATTTTTTCGTACTTTCATTTATGTTAAAACATAATTATCTATGTTTTAATGAGCATTAGTGTGAAATCTGCAGCTTCAGTTATCACTTTCGATAGTTACTAGATAATCATAAAATTATTCATGGCGAATAAAGCTTTACTTTGCTTAACTTCACAATGTCTGGTTTTTTATGAATTTTGTCTCTGAAATGTTAAATAACAAAATTCTTTAACTAGTTCTTTTCAAAGTTTTTTAGAATTTCTAGAGTTGCTCAAGTGTAAAAAAAACATTTAAGATTTAGCCTTTTATTTAAGAGTAAAAACATTGAAAAAGCTAACTTCAGCAGTTTAAATGGGACATATCTAACCATTAACTCGTTCACCCTCGTTTATTTTAGTTACTATATAAAATTAAATTAATACTTGTATTATTAAACTGATTATCATTCATTGTAAAATTGTATAACCGTTGCGTTAAATAATGTTAAATAACGTACCTACATTTATTAAACTTCTAACATCATTGCATTCAATTTATCTTTAATGTCTCTATAAAAAACTAAACATGGCAACTATTACTATATTAATTACAACATTAAATAATGGTCAAGTTTTAATGTCGTGGATAAGTATTAGTCGGGAGCTAACCATTGCAGGTTTTTACATGTACACCCATTCGATCCAGTAGCCCACTTTCTAATAGTTTGTTCCGAAGCGCTGTTGTTAGTTTACCAAGCTTCAACACTAGGATTACGATGTGACTACATACGTATACATTCCAACCTCCTGCTAAAGTAACTATACTTACCCGTATATTTACACGTACTCAAGATTCGCTCAAGCATTGAGAAAATTTGTATAAACACACGTCTTACACAATCATTCATTGAATCTCATTCCGATACATTCTTTCTTCGTTGCATAATTGAGGTGACATTCACTCATAGTGGGTTACTATTTAAAAATAAAGTTATTAACTTTATATCCATATCACTGTGAGATTATTGTACGAGTCTGTGCACGGGACTAATCTAGCTAGAAGTAATTTTACAATCATATTAATGGAGACTAGGTATAAACTTGAAGCATAAAGACCCGAGTTCACTGTAATCCACGCATTCAAGGCAGATACTACCTAAGGCCTGAATTACGAGTACCAGCAAGTTCAAGTTAGGATAAACACCCTAACCCTCTAAACTTTAGTAACACGATTTTTTCGAATCCGTAACCAATAAAATTACTATCACTCGTTAAAGTAATTAAAACTTTTTACCGTGAAAGTTATAACGCGTAAATCTGATAATTAATTCAGACAATAATTAATACAGATGCTACTCTGTTTTCTTTATAAAAGCATAACCTACGCTTTCATCCAATACAATAAAAATTTTTTTTTATAATATATGTATAAATTAATGATTAATACGCAAAAAAGTAAAGTCGATATAATAATATTCATTCATATTATTTTCCGAAAAACAGACAACAAGGTTGAAATTAAAAAAAAATAATTCGAAATAATAATACAAGTATAATTTTTCTAAATTGACATTAAAAGGGAATTAAATTTCATAAAAATGTATATTATGTATTCATATTTATATTTGCTACTTAAAACTAAGTAACTATTAATTTTTAAATCAAAAGTTTTAATATGTAATCAATATTTATTTTCAGTAAGATATCTTTGTTTATGAATGCTTATGAATTTTCTAAAAAAATAAAATAATAATTAATTTTAACAATAATCCATAAGTTTTCTGGTTTTCGTTGAGTAAAATATATTGTTCGTATTATTTTATACAATTAACATAAAAAATGTTAGTGTCTTTAAAATAAATATTTTATAATTAAGAATAAACATCCAATACTAATTTTAGAATATTACACATAAACAGAGGGTTTTTAAAACAGTTATTTTCACATCCAATTCTTTGTAAAATTAGAATACAAGAGAACTACAAAATACATTTATTAAATAATACAAAAGAACTAAAAAGTCTATAAATCAAAATAATAAACGTGTAGCGCTCAAGTCGTTAAAAATTCTTTTTTAAATATTAGTATTTCAGCACTTTTACATATTTTAAAAAACTTTAAAATAATAAAAATGCTTAAACAAAATTTCAATTATAATAAAAGTGCTGATGTAAAAAAATACAAATAGTCCAAAAAACAAGATAGGTCTCTCCTTTTCATATAAATATTTATAGCCTTTCTTATTGAATAACATTAATAAAAAACAGATACTATCACATAATAATGATATTAAGGACGAAACGTACGCAACATACTGAGCAGATTGCGGTGATTAGTTTGGAATTTGATCGGTAAGTAGCGCCATGAGGAGTGCTTATGCGTTCAAGTGAAAAAAGAAACCTCAAGTACGTAAATTACATAGTGATGATACACGTATTAAGTTCTTTGTTGTTTATAATGAGGCAGTATGAGGCACATTAAGCGACAAATTTGCATATGATAATTTCAAAACATTCCTGAATAACAAAATCAATTAGACGTTTATGGAATACTCATTTATGCAATTTACAATTTCCAATTTCCGGTAGCACTAACATCGAAAAGGCCTACATTAATGTAAGATGTGCAACTATCTCCAAATTTTCCAAACTAAAATGTCGCTTTACAAGTGAAAGTAAATTTTATTTATAATAAATTCCTTAAATAATGTTGTAGAATGCATGCGCAACGATATGTACTATATCCTGATAATATATTTGACAACGGTTTTTAAATATTTTCACTACCATAATAATACATTCCAATATTAGTCAATGTTTTATTTATATTTATATGAACAATTCATTCTCTAAGTTTATATATTTTTAATGAATTTGAAACGTTTGAATTTAAATTACGTTTTTCTTATCAGCATGTTATACATATTTCTATTAAAATTAATCTACAAAATCATGTAATATTGATAATTAAAATAAAAAATTATGAAAAATATAACATATATATCGCAATGCAAATATGCGAGATGAAGAGAACATATAGATGAGTTAATAAAACACTTAATAGAAGTTCCTTTAATACTGAAATACATGCGATCCATACTTACCATAAAAACCTTTATCATTATTCAATAAATATATTATAAAATAATACGCGAATGTTGATTCTGACCTTGAAAAATCAATCCATGTTATCGTCATCGACGATTTCATTCAACTTGTTCCTTTGCGTAGAACGTTTTACGTTTAATTATATTTCAATATATCTATACACATAAATAGACTGCACAAAGTCTAATCATAATCATGTTTATACTAAATAATAGAAATAATTCAAGATTTTAGCAAATCATTTTGTTAATGATTATTAATTCACTAATGTTCTTATTTATGAGGTTCTGTATAAAAATCAATTTCCAAATTTTTATAAAAATTTCTTAAAACTTTGACTCAATGTAAAACTAAAAATAGATCGGTTTAATTTTAATATTAATTAAATTTAAAATTATGTTTACAAAAGGTATTGAGTATGAATAAATATTTACAAATTATCAAATTTTCAAGAAATTACCCAAATGTATTAGTAATGTAGTTTAATGGTCTTCTTTTACATTTAGAGAAATTATTTCAATTACAAATAGAAAAACAAAAACGTGTTTTCTCAAGTATCATACAATTTTATTTAAATACATGAATTTATAGGAAATTTACTTTTGATTTAAAACAATGAAATTACATTTAAGAATATCTTAATTTTTTATACATTTTAATTTTAGATATCTAAAATAATAAATATATCTTAAAAAGCCTTATAATTTAAAAATATAAAATTTATTTAAATTATATTATTTAAAATTTTTAAATTAAAATACAATGTAATACATATATTCAAATACAATTTTTTGAATATATACATGAAAAATGAATTATTATATTTTCTATGTCACACGAACAATTTATTCTTGCTATTATAGTGAATTAAAAAATTGCTCTTATCAAAACTATATCTTCAAATTTATTATGATGCTATACATAAGCTTTTTCATAAATCTTTCCCTGATGTAGATACATTACCCACTCATGTGAAAGAAAAGATTTCTAACAGTTTATTTATAAAATTCAAACTTATTATATCAAATATATTACATATGCAAGTAAATGAAATTTTCTAGATATATTTCTATAACTTTCATGTGACAGCAAATTAGAAATACGCTAGATCTTATTAAAGTATTTTAGTAAAATGATTTATCCTTTATTTATAATTATATAAAAATTAATTTTCTTTTTCAAAATGGCCAAATAGTAAAATAATATTAAAATTAAAATTCAATATATGACATTTTTGTTCACGATATTTGATTACTATTTTGAAAAAATTCGTTAGCGAATTATATACTAAAACTGCCGATCTAAAATCTAAAATAGTCAACATCGTATTTTATAGAATAAGTTCTTTTCAAAAAAATTTTATTATTAACTATTGAACGGTATAATTTACATAGTAAATATAAAAAATTAAACATTTGAACATATTATGTAATTCGATTTGAAATAAAAAAAAATATTTTTAATTGCAACGATATAATTACATCGCTTACCAAATTTTAGAAAAATGTTTAATTTATAAAAAAGAAGTTGATTTTTTGAGTAAAAGATAAAAATAAAATTTTCTATTGATACTGTAAGATGTATTCTGTATTATATGCTACGAATGTAGTATAAGTACTGAAACGGTAAATTATACTATGCATTCGGTATGTTGTACGCCTACGTATATATACTTATGAATTATGTTATAATTTCTTATATGTTTTAGGACGAAAGGTGATAAAATTTATATAAAATAATTTTTTACAATATTTAATAAATTAAAATAAATATTGCAATTTTATTTAATTTCTAAAAAAATTTAAAGTTAATTGAAATAAGACAAAAAAGAAATTCAATAATTCAATTACATAATCACACGACTAATTCATCAAATATCTAATCAATAATTTTGTTCAAAATCATTTAAAAGAATTTTTTACTTTCACTTTCTATTGATGTTTCTTAAACGATATTACAATTTAAATATCATTACAAATAAGAACTTCCTACATTTTTTAAAATTGTATCTTTTATACAATTTAATATTTATGATACATAAGCAAACATTTTATAAATTTTGTAATAATTATTTCTGGAGAAGAAATTTAAAATTTTGATTTTTAATGCAAGCGACGTAAATTAAAAAACGACTATTTTTAATTAGTTGAAGCGAGGCAGTCTTTATTACGAGTAAGCAATTCAATACTTAAAATTATCCTTTAATTAAAGTTGACTATTAATTAATATATTTATTAATAAAATATTATGCATAATCTCACTTATTTTATTATCGCTTTTGGTTTTACATAATAATCGTTGAATTGTAAATAGATTCATTTTTAAATTGTTGTAAATTTCAATTGTTCGACATATACATTTTAAAGTATTATATTTGCAGATAAAATCATCCCATTTTTAAGTTAAAGTAAGTAGGCTGATACTAAGCTTTTGCATGTTTACTAATACGAATAATATATTTTATTTAAATCCAACTCTAAATCTCTACTTGTACAAGGGTATTTCTTTCTTCTTCTTCTTCTTCTTCTTCTTCTTCTTCTTCTTCTTCTTCTTCTTCTTCTTCTTCTTCGCAACTGGATTTATTTAAGGTGTAAAATACAGACCGTAGCTAAAAAGGGAACTCAATAAACTAGCATTGAAAAATGAATAGAATTACTTCTTGAAGAGGCTTAAGCGTATAACATATCCGATGTTTACGATAATGCCCCAGGTCCCCTCATTTTTATCTGGGTCTCGTTTGACCTCCTATCAAATTGCGCGCAAACACAATTGTGGGCAAATCAAATTCATCGTAAACACCTTGCTGGTCACGGCTACCTTTAACTTTAAGTGCTCTTGGATTTAATGAAAGAGCGTCATGGCGAGGTTGTCATAGGCCGCTACCTGCTGCGGCAACAGAAGGCAACGTCGTCGTGCATCGCCGCGTCGCCGCAGCCGACGAGCCTTTTTTTCTGTCACTTAGCTATGTGGGATAATGAGAAGTACCGAGGCATGGAAATGTACAGGGAGCATAAAGGCATAGATAGGAAAGGAGAGCATGAAAAAGGAGAGTCGCACAGAGATAATATTTGCCGCTGCTATCGGGAAATCTTTATGCTATGCTAATACTTCGTAAGCGCCTTAAAATGAAAAAGAACAATAGCTTGATCGAAATTGAATGGGTTTTTGTAAAAATAAAAATCGTACCTCGTTTTTGAAGCGATTATTAATTAACGCAAAGAAAAGGAAAGAAAAGAATAGCTTAATTTGATGATTAACGTAGCAGTTTATGCGTTTGCAATCAAAGCCTATCGAACATTGATGACGAATTTTTATTAACTAGAACAATGAAGAAAAAAGGCATTACGAGCTAAAAAATTTGTAGTGTGAAAAGTTTTTGTTTTTGTTTTTTTAAATTACACCGTTACTTTTTATTTTATTATGAATTTTTGCATGAATTCTAATTAATCAGGTAATTAAAACAACGGCGAATCTTTAAACAATTTTCACAAATTGACTTTCTGTACTTGTTACTTTAACACTTGTAAAACCTTGTATACTCCAAGACAGGAAGTGTTGAATGAAAAAATCAAATTTACTATACCAACTACTTTTCATTAATGCCATACATTGCAAGATTTAATGAAGGACTAATTTGTGCGAATTTCATTACTATAGCAAATTAAAAAATAATGGATCATGCTATAGTTGCACAATTATTGTTAGTGACCCCCTTTTCCGTCGGACGTAATATGGAAATTTCGTGGGCGAGTGGATTCCAGGTTTTTTTCTTATTTTTCTTTTACTTTGCATTTTTTATAGTTTATTTAATTATTGCGTTGATTTAATTGGTTGAATCTAAAGAGATGATATTTATATTAAATTATAAACGAGAAAATTGTCAAGACATTAAAATAGTAACGTTAAAGATTAATTTCTTATGTAATAATTATTATTTACAATGAAAATTTGATAAAATAATTCTATTTTACTATACTACCACTTTTAAATTGAAAATATTTTGAAAAAAGAGCAAATATTTCACCATCGTTATTATTCGTTCGTATATGACTTGAGTGGATTTTTGGGCTAAACGTAGTTTTATTGGAATTGTAAATTATGTTTGCCAAGTATATATTCCGGAAGAATCTCTTGAACGCAAATAAAAAATTTTATTTGAATCGTGACTTAAAAATAACAGCACTGAAAGGAATAAATTATAAAAACATTACAGTGAAAAAGCTTGGATAACCATATCTAGGCAATTTAGCTTTTTGAAACAATAATGATAAACGAAGTCATGCGTGGTCATAAATTTGCAATCTTTCCTATTTTAAAACGTAACTTCAATGTTATCTTAGACCAAGAATTAAATCGTTAATAATAAAAGAAACTATTGAAGTTATAAAATAAATCATATAATATCGAATTAACCTATTTTTAATTAAAAAATAAATAGAAAATTTTAAATACTCATTTTACAATATTACTCAAATAAAAAAAATACATTTTGTCGTTAAAATACTCATTTGGAGAAAATTAGTTCGTATTAAGAATAACATTAAAGTTCATTTCAACAGCAAATTAAAATAATCATTTTTTTAAACCAAAAGATTGAAAACTATTTTAAGATATAATGAAAATAAAATCCTAAAAATGAAAATGTTGAAAATAGAAATAAAATAATAAAAAAAGCTCAACATTTTCTGAGCTTTTTCCAAATAACATTTACTTTATTGGTTTAAAATGTTGCTTTCATCAAAACAGAGTGTAAAAATTAGTTGGCAACACTTTATTTATACATCGTTTTATGTTAAGTACTATTTGTGTAGGTTTAAAATACGTAACTTTGCGAGTACAGAATCTTATATCGTAGTTTAATTTAGTTTAAAAGTAAATTCTAAAAATTCCAATAATTAAAAGTTTTTTAATTATAACCTTATAAAATAACTATTTTTGCTTTCATTAAAATTGCAAGTACTTATTGCGATTCCAGCAGTCTTCGCATGTCTGGCGATAAGCGTATTAATAAAAACTTTAAATAACGAATAAATTTTATGCGAGTCTCGATAGACCATCTACCTCCACCTGAGCATGTATTACCCTTTAGCACGTGGTACTCGCTATGTGATTTATGTCGCTTTGACGCTTATAAGTATTTGCTTTGCTCCCATTAAATTAAATCCGTATTAAATAATGCTATATTCGAGTGAACAATCTTGTCGTCTTTACATATATACGTTACATAAATAAACAGTATAGCGTCTCTAATGAATTGAGAATTCATCGGAAGCTAAAGTGGTATTGGTTTGAATATTTAAAGGATGATATATTTTAGCCCAAGATGCTTAAACAAATGGGAGATTGATATGATCACTGAATAAGTGCAACACATTTTCGAAAAAGCTGAAAGTCGAACCATTAAAAATAAGTATTATCAAGGACACGCGCGGTTCAGAAAAACGAGAGCGTCGCGATAAAAATCTCCAAATCGCTGGAAAAAATCTGAGGAGCATCATTTGGTAGAGTATGAAAGAGGTTCTGAATACACGTGGAGCACGTTTATTAAAGTGGATAGTCGGGGAACGGCGTGAGTCACGGTTCTCGCTCGCGATGGAAAAATTGCGGTCCGAAGAGGCGTTTTTACTGCGTTTTCTCATGCGTCAGTTGCGTAGTATCGCATACGCGCCCAATGAGTAATACAATTTTAGACAGCTGTGCGTTTGAATGACTTGAGATAAGGAGCCGATTTTTCGTGAATAACCTGCTCCTATAAATGTATATTGAAGAATTTCTTAAGATAGTCAGAAGTGTGACGCTTTAATGAACGATAGCTTTTTTAGCAATAATGGTAGATTGGGGCCATCGCTTTTAACAATATATCACGCACGTTCGTACACGCATGATACTCTCCTGAAAGTTGACAATTTTGCTTTTGTCGAACATTATATTTACTTTGTTACTCATAAGAGTTTTTTATTGTCTGATAATTAAGTTACTACTTTTGCGATTAAAAATTCGAAGATAACAATCTCAAATCGTAGGTTAAGTTTAAAGATTGTGCCTTCAACATCACCAAAAATACCACTCGGCTTACGTAAATTCCCTATTTCCTGTCGTCGTGTAAATTTTAATTTATAATGATATTAATGGTTTCCTAATGTTTAATATTTATTATTTTCTCCCGACGTTTCGATTTCGATTTCAATAAAATACAATTAAGTTCATTTCCTCAAATTAGTCATTTCCATCTATTACATAAATTGGAAAGTTAAAAAGTCATATAATTTGTTCAAATTGTTTCTCAATTGTTTTGCAGCTACTGCATAATAAGAGAAGTAAGCTGGGCAGTATTTTCAAGCTTAAGTGAACGAAGCTGCAATATTTCCTCGAAACAAATAAATAATTAACTTCGAGTACTATATATATTTAATAATCTTATTCGATACGAAAGTTTATATCGATCGCTTAAGGCTGTAATCACCTCATTCTTTTATGGGAAAAAAATTATGCATTCATATTTTTGCCAATGTATTTTGATTCAAAACGCATCGGAGCTGTCAATAGTAACACTTGGCCTTCGATGTGCACGTGTACGCAAATAGTGTGCACGGGAGAAACAAAGTACACTAACGAATTCTAAATTAAAATTCGCTGTGAGGAAGTTTCTCGCTCCAGTTTAATTAAGAAACAATGTCGCCCTCGTCATCGATGCGATGCCACCAGTTCAAAATCGAATCGATGCGATGCGTAACGCAAATTCAATTGTGCATAGCAGCTACACGTGTGTATTTTGTGCTTTGTTCGCTGGTAGGTGCAGATTTTCTATTTCGTATGCCAGAAATTAGTACAACTCCCTGACAACGTAGATGTCACTTGCTGAGATTCATGTGTGCGTGCGCGTATGCATTATTCACTCGATTTGCAGATTCCAATAGTTTCCCGTGAGCTTTCAAGATTATATCTGTGGTCTTTCGTAGATCAGGTGAATCATCAAATATTGAACTTTGTTTATTAACAGTAAAAATCTTTTGGTATAATTTAAATGCATACAAAGTAATTATGTAGTAAACACACAGGCTAAAATTTCTGTAACCTTAGATATCTAGAAGTGAACCGGATTTTGTGGTAATCCATATTTATTTTTTCGCTAGTTTCTATTGCCTAATAATAAAGCCATATTATTTTTACCTTAGAAAAAACGAGATATATTTTATTGCTCGTACTAGTTTTAAATAAGTTCTTACTATAATTTGTAGGGTAATTTTATTTATTTATCGATTACTTGTAATCAAGATCCAGTAAGAAAAAACATAAAAACAAGAAGGCATTTTTATAAATCAACGCTTTTTGATTAACTAGATAAATTTTAATCTTGTTTATCAAATCTGTTGGCTTATATTTAATAATCTTATATTTATATTACAAGAGAGAGTAGATTTTTATTTATTATTTACAAGCATATTTTCATCAAATGATTCACTCGAATAAACGTATACTTTTTTTAATATAATGTTGATATTGATTCATAAGTATTCTTAGAGTCTTTTTTATTGGAGATCTTAATCTTAAAATCTCCAACTTTGAAAATCGTTGCCTTGAAAAGTAGCTTATTGTATGAATTGAGAAAAATTTGAAAATAAAATCTTATTGAAAACTTTCAAGAATTTTTAATATTGAAATGAATCGAAACAGCTTTTATTAAAATTTGAACATTTTGATTTTTAATATAATTCTATAGTTTGATTATAATTCAAATACTCTTATAGTCATGGCTTTGTTTCCTTTATAATTTATCTTATAAAAAGCTCTTTTCATCCAATGGCACGTCGAGCTTTCAAATTAAGAAAATAACTTCACTTCAAAATTTTAAAACATATCTTAATATATATAACATGTAAGTTTTTAAATGTAATAAGGGATAATAGTTTTCCAGAGACATTTTGTAAAGTTTGCTTCCATCCAGTTAATACTTTTCTTTAATTATCATGTATACAAAGCAACGAAAAGTTTTTTGTTTACATTCTTTGCATTCTTTTGAATTTCTTCGCTTACTCATCTACAAAGTATACTATTTCTAGAAAATGTTTTCATTTTTTTAATCTTTACAAGATATTTTTGTTTTTAACACAAAAATAAATATTCGGGAGAGAGGGAGAGAGCAAAATTGAGCATAAAGAACCATATAGAGATAGAATTTACACGATGAACCAGAAGATAAATGCAGGAGTAGTGACAATGCGCAATAAAAGCAGAGCGGAGTCAATCGTGTCTAGTCTTTCGTAAAATATTGCGATTGCAAAGATTTTGCCCGTGTGGCATAGGGTTTTAGTGCATCGTTTTGCTTATGCGCACGATGTGGCAACGCGAGGTTGAACGACGACGAGCAATACGGTCGGTATTTATATTGGCTTTCTTGTGTAATTGGACATAATGGATAGAATGCGCGAAGTTTAAAAGTGCGACGATCTTTGTATTCTACGTACTTTATCTCGATACCTTTGTGGTAGACTTCATAACGGTAGTCGTACAAGAAGAAGGATCGTTTGATAATCGAAAACAACTTCCGCCTCGCATTTTCTTCGCTCAGCGTTATAAGCATTTTATATTATTTCAATCATTTCAACGCAATCGTCTATCCACGTTATGTTTTGACTTTGTTTTGTAAATGAAGTTGAATCATTTTTCTATTAATATCGCCGGTACGTAAAAAATTAAAGGCTTTCAAGTCGTCAAAAAATCATCGACCGATATTTTACATGATTTTAAGTGCCTTCAAATTCCCTATTATATATATATATATATATTTAAGAACGTGATTATATATGCTATAGCAATTTTATATAGGTAATAAATTTTTAGAATCGGCGGCGATAAAACATATTTATTTTTTGATTTGCTTAGAAGATACACATAGAATAAAGTAATTATGCTAAGTGCTTTAGTAGTAAAAATATACACGGTTTGGAAGTATTATAATCAGTATTTTTCCTTTTTATAACGAAGTTAATTAGCAAAAAACATTGACCTGCTGACAAAGGCCTAAACTGGTTGAAGTTTACTTACTAATTTAATCCATTTACTTATCACAACAGAAATTCATGCTTTCGCGTGTAAAGGATTAAAATATCATTGTTATTAATAAATAATAAATAGTGTAAACAGCAACTTCAAGAAAACAGAAGCGAATCAGTAACACATTATTAAATTACCTATGGCATTGGTGTATTACATGCGTGGGTCTCAGGTCCTTTGCAGACCTTTAATTCATACACACATTTATTGCTTTTTTATCAGGAGTGTATTAAGTTGCTCTTTTCTCGAAGCTGATAGTGTTACCAGATTAGTCGAATATAATTCTTTTAACACACTCGAGTATATAAAATGCGTTGGATCGGGTGGAAAAATTGTAAAAATTATAGAGATGAAATTTCATGCGCGAGGGACTGAAAACAATGTACATCATAATAACCGGAGAACCCAACGCCGTACTTAGCTTTCAATAAAGCGAAGAAACAGATACGCTCATTCCACGTCGGCGACGCGAGCTTGACTCGAAAAAAAGAGAGAAAAAATTGTTATTCACAGAGGCGTTCCACGCGTGTAGAAGAATGAGATACGTCGCAGTTGGTTCCATAGCCGTTTTCCTTCTCCCGGCACATCCGCACGGCATTTGCATTTGCGGAGAGGCGCGCGTAGCAGACGGACCTCGGCAATTCCCCTAGTAAGTATTTTCGATCCACGGCATTGTTGGGGATTCAGTTCAGCGTCTCATCTGACTGTTGCGGCTCGCATGGCCGCGCTTATGACACAACGTCGATATGCAACTTCGTTTTGCGCTTGTCGTTTCTCGTTCCTGAATCTGCGAAAAACTCGTGACACACACGCTGTGCATACGATGCTGCATCAAAGACAAAGCTGTCTCTGGCTCTTAAGTCGAGTCTTCAGTAGCTATCTGAGAAAATTTCGATGGCTAAACGCAAGCCGCAATTAAATCGAGAGTAGCAAATGTGCATCCTTAAGAGACGTCTTTTAACACTTTCGACGCTCTTGACACTCCCGGCGCTCCATGGTGGATCGTTATTTAGCTTTTAAAGCGTCTTCTCGGCTTTTGTCTTTTCTATAATTATCATTTTGACATTTATTCCAGTCACGAATGTGTTAATCTTCTAAACTTATATTTAAATTGTCAATCTCGTGCTTCCGTTTACATTCATCGCTTCGTTTAAACATTTGAATGAATGAAAATAAATCTAATTGCCATAAATTATGAGATAACTGGAAAAATCCTGTAGCTAAATGCAATGTATACTACGTACTATTGTAACAAGTGATAATATGTAAGATATAATATAAAGTAAATTGTCTGTAATTATCCTTTGAAATAAATTAATAATTTGATAATCTATGACGCTTTTGACGACTCATTTCCATATTTTTTCATTTTAACGTCATCTTTCAAAATAAAATTACAGTTTGAACTACGTTCTTAATTATAGACTATATTTTATATTTTCCATATAAACAAACTATTTGCTTAAAGGGAATTTATTATCTGTAACTTAAGGTAGTGCATCATGAAAATAACTGTTGTTACTCTATAGAGAATTGAATCAATTATAATAAAAAAAAGGCAATAATTAATTCGTGTTAAAAAAATCAAAACGAACAGCTCTTTCGATACTTTTTCATCATCACAATTCAAATAATATACAATAGCTACCATAAACCGTCAATTTTCAAAAATAAAAAACTTTGTATTTCTAGACAAATTAAATAATATGTTTAATTAAAAATATGTTACTACAATCTGCTGATAAGTGATTCACAATGTCATCTATCTTTTTAAATCTTTCCAAAAAAATAACGACGTATTGCCATGTATGCTCGTGTACACATACACACATTTATGTATATAAAATTGGTGCTTGTATAACCAAAAAGTAATTGCACAGATCATATTTAACATTAATATTACTTTTCTACGATGACTTATTTCATTCTTGACCATTGCTTCGAAAGAGAGATGAAAGTTTTTATAAGTCATTTTTAAATACAATCGTAAATTATTTTATCGTAAAGTATTTTATAGGATCATAAACTCGATATATACATAGAACCGAAAAATAAAATAGCAGCACTGAAATCGAACAAAAAACTTATAAAAGTATTATTTAGTCGCAAAATCAGAATTGAAGAATCGACTTGGTTGGAAAGCCATTGAGACGCGATGAAAAAGTATCATTATTTAGTACAGAAGCTGCTCTTTGTCATCGCGTTAAGAGCGTCTGGGATCCAGGGCTCCGGAAAAGTGCCAATTTTTTACTTGATCGATCCGCTCGCTCGCTTTCTTGTACGCGCGCGTGCATACTGAAATTGCGTTGCAACAAAACTTCCGCTTTACACAGATGTTTTCCGTTTTCACGTCTGCGTCGGTCGTCGGAAAATCAACGCCTACTAGCAGCATAATGCAATACTTCCATTCCGAGGCTTGTTTTCGACTCGCGAGAACCTAACAAGGGACTGCCTCGCGTATAACCGTTAATTCTTATTTTTAGCTCTTCTACCTTTTTTGTAAATGAAGGCTGGTATACGACTTCCTGTTATCGAGATATAATTTCCACTATTAGTCGATCGCGGGAGTGCCTTGCGCACCTTGTGAAAATCACGTTTGCGCCATTTTTCCTTTTAATATTGGCCTATAATACAGTCTAGAGAAATATTTGCATATACCTCTAATTATATATGCAGAGTGGATCTGCATTAATAATTTATGAAGACATATATTGAGAGGAATTAAATGAAAAATAAAATCAATTAGAAAAGCTTTACAGTATTAAGCTTAATGGGCCTATAGCAGCTAATTGATTTTAATTAAAAATATTTGTAAACAAATTTAGGATTTGCATTAAAATCAGAATTTCATTTTTAATTTTCAAACATTTTTTTGGATAAGATTTTATTTGAAAATTATTGCAACTACCTAATAAAATAACAAATTTAGAACAGAAAAAAACTATTTGGTAGGGAAAAATGCAATAGATTCATTTAAATTAATTAACTTTAATAACTTCGAATATTAAATAATAAGAATCTTGAGGTTTTTCAAAAACTAATTTTTAAAATAAGGAAATGTCAATCTGTACTTTAAACAATTTATATAATCGATGTCGGTTACATGGATCGTTCAGTTCGAGATAAATGAAAATTAATTCCAACATTTTTTCATTTTAAACGAAATATAAAATTTTATTAAATCAATGCATAAATTGTATTGGTTTGTAACATTTTTTATAATTTATATTTTTATAAACCGAGCATGCATTATATCATTTGCACATTGTAACAATTATTGGATTAAAAATTATTTGGTAATTTTTTATTTTTAATCAGACTTCTTAATTTTACTTGCTTCATTACTCATGTCATAAATAATATATTACTAAATTAATTAAATAAAATAGCGATCCATTATGAAATAGAACAAAGTCTAAAAGCAAGATGCATATATTGCTTTCTGCTTGTTTATAGGTTATTGGATTATTGGGTTGTTAAAATAGAAAAATGTTTCATTGATAGGAACTAGTCATAATGGCTTTAAATATTTTATTCGTAAAGTTATTTATAGTATTGTCTTATTATCAATAATTAGCCAATACGTATAAACATAAATATTAACAAAAATTAATTTCTACGATAAGATATTTAAAAAATAAAATATTCAAAGAATTTTTTGTAAACTAGCTGGTTCTTTATTATCTTTTACAACAATTATTCATTTATTAAATGTAAATATATTTAAAATGATAATTATAACTACTTTAAATAATATTTTTAAATTATCCGCGTTGTCATCTGTGAATATATCATTAGGCAGGAATTAGGTTTTTTCTTTATGCATATAAACTATTTCTGCGAAATAATTTATTCTTTTTCTCCTTTAAAATTTTCGAGAAACATTAAATGATAAATATTTATGTTCGCAATGTATCAATTACAATTTATTTTCCACTTAAACTTACTAAAAATATGTATTTGCGAAAGCTCGCATGGATTTTTCAAATTTAGTACATTCGCATTATATTTGTGAATGCATTAGTACTTTTCGAAAAATTTCTAAATGCATGTAATGAAATAATATAGGCCGCACGTGTATTAAGTTAAAAATTATAAGAGCAAAGTTTTAAAATATCTAAATATTGAAAATATTAAGCACAAGTTCAAAAGGAACAAATTTATCGTTCACTACTTTTTCGTTCCAAGAGTATATATAGCTTGTTTAATTGGCGTGACCCAGACCTGATACATGAAAACCGGTGCAACTATTATCGAGTTACGGGAGCACAAATGAAAATACAAGTAGCAGTCAAACAACGCATTATCTTGTTTCTGGCATAGTCAAGTAAAAGTACTAAACATGGGAAGAACATAAATTCTGTGTAATTGACTATTCTATGTTTCACATTACTCCTATTCTTAGAAATAATTACATGCAAGATTTTATCTTTCGGATACTCCATTTTATTTTTTAATTTTTTCTTTAATACCAGACATGTTCTTTACATTAAATATGGTCTGGGATAAGTGCAACAATTAACTTCGCCCCTATCTAATCTAATAAGACGCTATTAAAACTGCATTTTCTCGCTTATGCGCGCAATGATCAGTCCGGACGAGGATTGAAGGAGCGCGCGCGCGCACGCGCAGTTGTGATTAATAGTGATCGACGAGTACTGGAACTAGAAATAGGTATACATTCCTAGGCTCAAATGTTGCGCGCGACCTCTAATTAGAACGTGGACTCCTTTGGGTCTTTGTCATTAACGGTGATGCTTCTACACGTTGGCAGCCTGACCTCTCTCTCAAAGCATATTGCCTTTCATCTTATCTCGCGCGCCTCCATCTTCTCTTTCTATCTTTCTTTATACTATTTGTAACTGCAATTATATTTGACTTAAAAATGATTCTTGTTGCTATGACTCAAACGTACGGCGGACTCACTACGAGAAGATATCACATGTTAAGAGAGAAATTTCTTATCAGCATTTGCAATCAACATTTTTGAAATCCTATTTATCGTATGTAGCCGTTGATTCTCGTTAAAATCCGTGGCTTGGAGTTATATTTTTATTTTTAAACAAGTGGTACGAGCACTATGTTTTGCATTATTATACAAATGACAATTAAATTATTATATTGTTATCGAGACGCCTCTAAGAGAAAATTTTATTTGATAAATTGATGCTTCTGATGTTGCCCAATTACAAATAAATGAATATTCTCCATTAAATAATTATTCTTAATTATAACCACTGCATAATTGTTAATAAAAATTGAAATGTAAAAATTCTTAGTTTTTTTTTTTTAATTAATACGAGTATAAAAACTTAATTCATTTGTATAATTTGCATGGAAACTAATTTTTTTATCGTTAATCGTTAAAATTTTTACTGCAGTAATTTCTTAAAAAGCAGCAACGATTTTAGCCAGAGATATTTTTAAAAGAATTTGATAAATTAGGTAATTAACTCCAATTACAATCTTTTGCATTGTCGGTTAAGAATCTTTAAGAGTATTCTAAGTGGTATACTGTTACTTCTTCCCTAAAGGTGTTGCGTGTTAATTTTCTTTGATTATGTAAAACTTTTCAATAATTCACATTATTACTCGGGTTTCAGAATGCTTTATGATCGATTCAACTTTTTGAAACTATGTTTATGACTAAAATAATGTTTGGGATTTTTCGTATAGTGCAGGTACCGTTAGCGCTATTTATTTACCATTTGATTCTTTGTCTCACTAGTATACTGAGATTTTGATTTAAACGCGTTGAACGATCATTTATTTGGGTCGCAATTTATGAAAAGTTATCCTAATGGCCACACAATGAAATGCTTCGAATTGTTTTGCAAATAAATTATACACATCATCGAACGAAAAAGTAGCGCAGAAACATTGTCTCTTTCATTTCTGGTTAATAGTCGTAGCAACGAACTCGTTGTGATAAATTTTTTAAAAATAAGGAGATTCTAATTAGACGGGAAACAACGTATTGTAAACATTGTCGTTTTTGTTTTCTGAGAATAAAAATGTCCGTTGTAAAATTAGTTTTATTAAGCGTACAAATAGCTTGGCAGTGTTACATATGCGAGGCGGGTAACTTATCTTATCGAGTATTCAGGTATTTAAGCTAGGAATAAAAATAAACGAAAACGTGAAACCTATTCAGGTACATCAACAGATTAAAGTATTTTCTGAAATATTAACGATTCGCCCTTGTAGACGGACGTAAGAGCCATCCAACTATCCATTTCAAGCACTCGCAATGTCTTTCAATAATATTCGGGACTTCTCGAGCGATTTCATGTCTGCTGAAAAATACAGATACGCCGACGTAAGCTCAAAATTAGACGCGAAGTCAGACTCGCAGAGCGTCATTTATTAATCGCTAATAATAGGAGAATTGCACAACGACGATTCGTGGGCAGGGGCAGGTAAATCGTGGCTGGCGCTTCATAATCAGCTGGCAGTGGCCTAATGCTAGCCTTGAGCTTGCGCGATATGAATAGGCGATTGACACTGTGAAATTATAGCCGTGGAGCACGGAACGCCCCGACCGGCCAAACTTCTAAATTTAGCTGTTGCCCGCGCGCCCTAACTCCGCTCCTCGCTAATGCGCATGCCACCGCGCGATTCTCTAGCCGTGGAAAACGTTCTGAATACTCGTGAAAACGTAACGCGAATCGACCAAAATCCTTTTTCGTCCAATCCCATATGTTTTCTTAAAGAGGAAGTTTAGGCTATCACGGATCGCTGTTTGCATTAGCAGCACTCGGCTCGATCGATGCTGCTGCCCCTTTTAACTATTTTCAAATTATAATTTATCAGTGCTGAATTCCCTCCGAATGTTTATTTTCATTACGCAAATACACGGTACTATACTTGGCACGATATCAGTACTTCTAAAAATATGATTTTTTTTAAATATATCGGTAATGTTTATCTTTGAAACGGATGACAAAAATTATCCGATTGAAGAATGCCAAGTTTTTCAATGAAGATGATCCTATCAAACATATTGCCTAAATTGTTTGTAAATGCTTATTTTTAAATAAATTGTTGACGTTTTTTTATACAATATTATAGCAATGTCGACTGTTTAATGAAACATGATTTCAAGTTTTACAAATAATTCGTAGTCATTATTAATCGTTGTTAGCAATTATAATTATTCACGAACAAATTGTCCATGGCTTTCACCATATAATCGTAAGTTCCCGCTGTAATTACAGAGCAAGATTTACTCAGTTATTCAGATAAATATTCTAAAAGCAACAGGTTTTTTTTTTTTTTAATAAAATATTAATCGTATAAAAATTCTATGTACAAATAAACATTTAACGTTTCAACTATTTTAAATAAATTGTGCACATATTTGAAAATACGAAAATATTACTTACGATAATTGGCTAAATAAATGTTTAGAGAGGATTGTTTAAGATTCAATTGATAATTTTAATAAATTTTATAAAACCAAATTTACAGAAGCAAATTTGAATCAATCATTGAATAAAATATAATACAACAGATTCAATACATTTTATGCTTAGCGATTAAATTTAATTAATATTATGAATCATTAAGAGCATTTCAATAGGAACTGAAAATATTTTGCACTTTTGGTATTTTAATTGGTATATTTAATACCAAGTTAAAGTACGGATTGCAATTTCTATAATAGAAAACATGTAAATTAACAAGACTATAAATGTGCATTAAGTGAAATAATATCATATTAATCGATATTATTGAAAATACCTATATTTATACATTTACAACGATCTAACATAACATTGTTACTTGAATAATGTTTACGCTTGCTTTAAATGTTTATTTGATAGTGTTCTTTATTAATACGCATTTATACTTGGAAGGAATACGTGACTGACGACGCACATGACTTATTGCTTTCGGCTTTAAATTTAGAAAATTGACGTAAACCATGTACTATACTGAAATTTTTATAATACGTAATGTCCGTGTCTTTACAAAAAGTCATCAATATTGAATAGCCAGCAATTAAATAATATAGTTATTACGTCAATTTTTATGAATTTGAATAAATTATATAATGGAAAAGTTATGAAAAATTTAACATACCGATAAGAATTAAAAGTAGGTGCATTTGTGACAATCATTAATTTACTTTAAGTACCAAGTAGAAAAATAGAAAGATAACCTAGAGAATTGATGATACGATAGAGATACAGATCATTTAAAATTACCGTCTAGCAATGGATTAATTTCTATATTAATTATGTAAATGCTTTCTTGCTTTTGCTTTCTTATTCCTACTAAAATAGATACGTTGTTTCTCTTTTACTATTGCAAATAGGCTATATTGATTTTCCACAGTTGTAACGTGTACGTTGAACCGATTCAGCCAGCACATGTCACGAATGTTCTCCGAGGAGTGCTATTATCCCCTTTTCCTGTTACATTATGAACTCTTTTATCTTATTGTTAGGTAGGCACTAATGAACCAATTTCAATATTTACGAGGTGGCTTGTTTATCATAATCGTAATTCGATTGTGCTTATGAACAGTAGTGCGTACTATAAACAAAGGAATTATTTATTATTTATTTCTTGAAATATTAGTAAATAAAATAAATAAAAAACATCATAATGCATATGAGATTTAGAGAAAACATTTTTAAATTTTAAACTTTCTCTTGTAAGCACCACACGTTACATCATTGAGTATAAGCGATAAGAGTAGTTCATAAATATTACTATATGATTTTTAATCAATTTGTTTTCTTTGGTTATTTTAACTGTAAAACCTATAAATTACAGCTTATTTCCATTGCAAAAATGCTTCATCAAAAAGTAATCTATGCCCTTCTTCATTCATGATTATCCTAATTATACGTTCTATAAATTTCTATCGCAGTATAATATTTAATTTTTTATAAAGAGACTCTATTTTTATTTACTTTCCAAGCATAATAAATATATTTTAACAGTATTTTTTATTTTCTCTTTACTTTCTATTTTTATTTCTTAAAGTGTTTTTAATGCTCTTTACGTAGATATTCCATTTACCATCCATTTTTAAATCCGTACAAAATATTATCCCTGTAATATTATACCCTGCAAATATTATCTTATTATTTTCATTATAACTCCCTTTTCTTACTTTATAGCATTTTAAAATAAAGATAAACACATGAAATTTAAATAAATGTAAATTTCTATTTAAAAACTGCAGTTTATGTTTAGTTTTTACGAAGTTTTTACGATAATATCAAGAATATAATATAAAATACCATTTCAGTAATAGATAATATTCAAGGTGAATTATAGAATTAATAATAATAAGAATTAAAAATAATTTTCATACATCGTATATATTAATATAATGTTCATCAACTGTAAATTGCTTCTTGCAACTTTAGAAGCTAAAAACCAGTTGATTAATAGTTTATTGGTTTTCACATTTATACTGAATAATATATATATATGTGAAAGAAGGTGATAATAGAGAAACAAATAATATCTGCGTGAAATCTCATTAAAAGGCGGTTCATTCGTGTACTGTGTTTGTTTCAACTTGGTATTTGATTAATAAACTTTGAGAAACACAAAAAGAAAGTTTATATATTCTTCGTAAGAAAACGCTTATAAAAACACGTCTTTGTAAAAAAATAGAAATAAACTTTTAATTGACTTTCTTTCAAATGCTCGGAACGATTAGTTCGGATCTACAACTCGGCATCGTTCCATGTAAAACTGAGAAAATGTAGAAAGTTTCACTAAATTGTGTCCGTGTCTCCGTGGCGTTATTCCTCTGATTATTACTTGGCATAAACCCTATAATAAACATAGTAAAGACTAAAATAGCTGCGTGTCAAATGAAAATAAGGAAAAACAAAACATTATGTCAAACATCGCTTTAAACAAACGACTAGTATGGCGATGTGAATGTGAGTCAGGCACCAACAACACATCGAAATCACGTATCAGATCGGTCTCCTCCTATAGCATTCGTATCTATTTATCCCACCTGTCGTTTTCTCCTCGCTAGAGCTCATATCCGGACGAAATAAGCCTTTTACAAGGGAGCGATAGTTGCCGTGACAGGATCGCATTCGCCTTATCGTGCCGACAGCGAGACAAGAAAAGAAGGAGCGAGGAAACGCGCGCGTGAGGCAGCCCTCGAGATAAGAAAGATAAAACGAGCGAGCGAACGAATGAGCTTTCGATGTGTCAACGGTGACGTTGCACCCACGCACACGTTTTCTAATAGGAGGGAAATCGATTTTTGCGGAAAAGGGAAACTTTGATAACGCGGTGCACCTAAATGTTATGAAATTTAATACAGTTTTCTTGTGTCTTATATTGGCGAAAGAGTAAGAATACACTAAAGTGCAGCTTTATTAACTTTATTGAAGAAAAGAATATATTTTTAAAATTACCTACACTTGGAAAATAATATTTTCGTAACAGACGAATTTTTTCCTGCCTGAGAATGAATTTACTCATACAGTTTTTCCTAAAATAATTCTTATTATAAGAAAGGTATTCCTTTTTATTACGGAACTTTATTGCAAGAGAGAGTGAAAGACTCCATTTGCAGTAGTCGAACCATTATTTTATATAAAAATTTCTAAGTGGGTAGAATTATTTTCTTTATATCCCTAATAACATTTATATTCCTTTAAAATTTACTTTAAAAAAATATGCGTTCGTGTGAAGCAGAGAGACTTCAAGTTTATCGCAAAGAGTATTATCAATGTTCAGCATTTATTACCGTATAGTAAAAAAATAATGTTTTCAATACAATACACAGATGAAAATTGGTATTTTCACATGAAAAATATATTAATTTTAGTATTTATAAAAGATGAAAAATATCTTCTAAAGATTCCTCATCAATGTCAGCATTGTAGAGTACAACGCACTATGCTATTTCATATAATAGTTTATACTGTCCGTATTTTTAAAAAATTGACAGCTGAGTAAATATTGAATTATTGTCTTTAAATAAAATTATATCATTGCACACATTAATTATTTTGAAAGCAATGGAAATATTTCTTAAATAGAATTTGTGACTAAGCACCTGTTTTACTATTCGATCAAGGGATTTTCCACGAGATTTCTTGATAATAAAATAACGTTCACGGTTTAACCATAACGAACTTACATCTTATTAATAACTTTTTATAATTTATTTCCATAAAATATTATAAATTTCAGAAACTAGAAAAACCACTTTATAACATTATTTTTGAAATTTTAATAATTTTTCTTCTCAATTATTATCATCGAGAAAGTCTGTTTTTAATAATAAAATTAATGCGAAAATAGCAGAACTGGAAACTAAAGTTACTCGAATATATTCTAGGGAATTGAATATTGTAATTTTTGAATTTGGTACTTGATAGAACACCTATAAGACGAATCACCTTCTTTCGAATGGATAATAAAATATGGTCGGATAAAATTGCCGTGCTGAGTGCAGAGCAATAAAGCTCCATGGAGTCTCGGAAGTTTTTACTCGAGTATTCTCACCCATACTTCTAATATATTCGTAAGTATTCCTAAGCATTTTCCTCGGTAATGATTGCAGTAGGTTTCGCTTAATTATAAGCTTTTGTACGTTAGGAACTACAGCCGCAACACACGTTATAAGGGCTCACGTGCTAGGCGTAGCTCGATCATTGATTGTCAATTAGCCGTCGAAGCGAAAACGCGCCTCACTATAGCTCGATGCTTTCAAAACCTTTTCCCTTCTTTGCGTTTTTGCTTTTCTTGAATATAACTGCAGCAATTTACTTCGCCCACGGGAAAATTCACCTGGCTATTTTGATCTTTTATTATTCATCGATCTGTCTATTTCTCACTCTTTCGGTGTCTTATCGTTTTCCGTAAATTGTTTGATGAAAAAGGGGACAGTAGCATAGTTTATTTTTTACCGCTCCGGAAAACTGTTGATCCTTATACGCGTTGCGTGAGGGGAAGTCGGTAGTCCTCTAACGCAAATAGACGGCATTATCCAAGCTCGTGCATTATGACTTGCTATTATAATTTATTTAAAATAAATTGCGTTCCCTTGAGAAACGAAGATTTATAATTTTCTTCAAATTTATTTTTGTGATTTCAATATATTGGTTAAAAATTATTAAAAATGTAGGAGTACTCGTGCTGCTTATCAAGAATTCATAAAATAAATTATGGAAGAAGTAAGTTGATATACCACTTTTAAAATGTAATAGTGATATCTGAGCATCAATTTCAGGAAAGAAAATAATTTACTCAATCGAGAACCAATGTATAAAATATTGATTATGCAGAACTTGCTCGTGTATTTTTCAATAAAATTACAGTAATTTTTGAATAAATGTTGAACTTACAATAAAATTTAGCTTCGTATAATTTGAAACAAATTACATTATTTTTCTATTCATTGGAAATAATTTTAAACATTGTTAGGTTTTATCTTTTTTAAAAATACTAAAAAAGAGGACCTTGATATCACATCTTTTAGTACCATTTTAGAAATATACTTTTAAACTAATAATTTAGATATATGTGGATGGTCATAGGCTTATAATTAATTTGTTCATCTTGTTATGAACATATGGTTACTATAAAATAATTCTTTTTTATTTATTTTCATAATATTTTTAACATTGAGCATAATCATTAAAATAAATTAAAAAGTGAATATTTTGAAGCTTTAATAGTATAACTTCTCAAAAAGCAGTTAAAAAGTAATTTTATATCACGTTAAGGTTTAATTATAATTTTATTACTCCAGTTTGCTCGAATTCTCTTCAAAACTGTTCAAATTATAATTAGATACTTTAATTTATTTTTACGATAAATTTAATGCAATTTTGATGAGGCGCATGAAAAAGTATCCAGCTGATAAAATGAAATTCAGAAGCCCGATTCTCGCCCGAATTGATTAACTTTAAATTTTATTTAAAGTTAATGAATACCGATAACGCCTCAAAAATATATTATCGAGCACGAGTGCTGCTCGCACAAGATCACTATCTCCTCGAATAATAAACAAAGAGTAATTTCGAGCGTTTGAGAAGTAATCCCGGCAAAAACTCCATTAAAATATCATGAAGTATTCGGCGCAGTAGGGCTTTCAGTGGTATATCAATATTATCGGTCACCCTTCGTCCGTAATATAATGCCACGTTCACACCTATCACTTCAGCGATTCAAAAAGCGCTTTCAATGACGTAAGCCTTTCATTGAGTAACGTTTCATCCCACGTGTGCTCTGTCACGTCCAAGACCGTCGCCTATAAAATACGGACAGAGATAGGACAAATATTTTTACGAGGCTCGTGGAATCGAGGCTCGAGTATATTCTCACGTAATAAAAAGGTGCATCGATGAGGCGTTAAAATACCCGCTTATCTCGGATTTCGTTTGTGCCAGTGCTGTCAAGGACGCTGTCAAGTGAGTGACGTTCCCTTACAACGGAGAAGCTGTTAAATTCCAGTTTCGTTTTTTCTAGTCGCTATAGTTCGCACCTCCTACGGTCACTTCCTACGATATTTGCGTGCTTAATAATCACCCCCCCTCCCACGCTCTCTCCTTAATCTTTATAGGTACACGTGTAAGTGTGGTCGGATTTTGATGCCCACATATATGACTAATTGTTAAAATCGTTCGCAGGGGGGTAAGCCATTTGAGCATTGAACGGTGCAACTGAATCGCTTACGAAGCTGTAGCAATTGGAGATAAATAAACAAGCGTACGACCAAGAGATTAGATTTTCTTGAGAACACAAGGTACATCCCTTGGGAGACTAGCAGGAAGATGTCGAGAAGTTTCACGCGGCGAACGATCGAGAATATAAAAAAGTTTGTTTATCGCCCGTCGAACCCCGTAACTTGACCCTCCCTCCTACATCTATATGCGTGTAGAAATAAATATGAGGAAGGAAATCCGAAGAAGAGCGTATTTACAGTGTAAAAGTGCGTCAGGGCCGGTGGTTCGTGGAAGAGATAAAGGCGAGAAAGGCTGACGCGTATGCGGTACATAAATTCAGCCCACCCGCGGGCACGAGTAAGCACGAGGAATCCCGTGTAGTTTCGCCCTGGCTGCTTATACACGCGGAGACGCCCACACATGGCGACTGACGCGTATCGATTCAATGCCGGCCACCGATCTCTCGCTCGCTCTCCATCTTTCCCGTGATAATAGTGCGCGGCGTCACTCGGTCTAACCGAGCACCGCTTGCTTCTCTCCTTTTGCGAGCCGCCGCGAACGTATTAATAAAGTCGTTTGAATTTTTTACGTCCATGTATTTACGCGGCGATGCGAAAGACTTACTTAAAAACTACAATTACGTGGCAAATAAGAGCTTGCGAAGCTTCGTTATCGTTTCGTCATACTTACTATAATAAATACTTAATGTATCAAGCTTGTTAATGATTTTTACAAGCGTACGACTTTTAACGATCCGCGAACCGTTGGATCTTTAGTCTTTTATTTGCTGTCGGATAGAGGCTTTCGGTATCGTCGCTGAAAATGTTGTCGAAATCCGTTTTGAATAATCAAACGTGATTAGTATTGGCAACGTTAATAAATAAGGGTCTTATGAAAGAATAAAGGTCTTCAAGGTCCAAAACCCCCAGTGTACACTTGATTCGATTCCTGTCGCATGGTATTTCTTTATTCCGAGTTAAACTCTCCCTACTGCAAGTGCATCCTCGTGGACTTCTTTGTTTCCACGAGATAAATCAAATATTTACAAAGAGAGTAAGTAAGCGAGTCGCTTGAAAAAAGGTGACTGGGTAGCTGTATTTATTTCTGTGCACGTGTGCATGTGTGTGGATATGTGAACTGCATATATGTGGACCTTGACGTCTCTAAAAGGCTACTGTATATGGCGTTTAATCACTTTAATGGTTTTTATATGATGCTTTCTTTCTTAAAAACGAATGGTTTTCAATGAATTTTTAAATTTTATTATTTACCATTTCGTGTGCTCCATGCAGGATTAACTTTTATTTGGCTTTTATTCGATACGAAAGCTCTATTTTTGATATTAGTATAACTCGGACAAATTTTACAAATCTAATGATTACGTAATGCTCATACGTATTTTAATTGATTTGTTGAGTTCACTTGATAAATCACATTTTAGTGTCGCTTTACACTTAATCGAATTTTATGCTTGTAAATAAAAGAGAAAAGTGACGAATAAACTATCATCGCATTTCGAAATATATAGTATGGAGTAGCTGTAAATGTTGATTTTTCCACTTGGCATAATCAGTAGTGACGGATTTATAAAAGGTCTTTCGGGTTTAATAATGATTTCGACAATATTTATCGAGTCTCACATTTACTGCGTATGACACTCTAATGCTGTTGATATACACTCACTAGATAATTATGTGCTTTGTTAAAATATAATTAGAACTTTTAATTATCTAAGGTAATGTAGTTATTTTTATTTTAAAATCGTATCGATATATTATGTACCGCTTTAAGATTATTATATTACAAGACTTGAAAATATTTATGACACCGTAAATATTGTAAAAAAATTTTATAAAATACTTTTACGGTTAGAAAAATTATTATTAAATAAAATACATCGTAATATTATTCGTTTAAAAAAATCATTTAATTGGAAATATTAAAAGATAATTCTTTTATACTCGATCAAATATGTACTGCATTTTCAATTATTTTCAATTCATCAAATGCGTATTAAAATTTTTCCCAAAATTTTCGCAAAATTTAAAATCTTGCAAAGATTTTCTTTTCAAATTTCGACCTTTTTCATTTTCATGAATTTAAATACTGCAATTTAAACTTTATAAATTTATAAGCGTAATAAAAATATGCTCTAATAAATAGATGCTCATTAAATATTAACTTTTAAAGCAGCATCTATTGAATTAAAAGACAAATATATCTTGATCCGTGAAATTTGTATTATGCTTATTAGCATATCTAAGTACGTAATTAAGAATACGGTGATGCGATATAAGCAACGTAAAGCATATATAATTTTAGTTTATCAGGAAACTTATTATTACCTAACAGACGAGTTTCACATGCTCGTTAATTAAGTTTTGCACTACAATGTAAGATATCTACCAAATGACTTACTGAAAGTTCACTAATGCTGACTAAGAATTTTCAACGTCTTTTAAACCGTAGATCTCTATTAATTTAAAATGCAAATGCAAAGTGCTCCGGAAAAAAGCGTCAGAAGATTACACTGTGTGCAGACTCCCCCACTACACGCGTTCGACGAAAATTGCGAGACATCGTTTCCTCGGGAAGACGAGTGACATAACCAATACTCATTCGGGTAACCGCGCGTAGTTTCGCATGACGAATTAAAATTAAGTGGCCCCTGCTGGCGGCTGTGATCGAGGCGATTCTATCGGCATATCGTGACTATGACGTACGCCATAATGCACGCGGAGAAGCTGCATACGATCGACGACGGATGCAAAATGCTACTGTCCAAAAGTAATGCTCGTCCCGTTAATATGAAAGCATTTTGAATAGTGAAGCGCATTCTGGGCAATTGAACTATTACGCAAAAAGGGACAACGCAGATTTGCTGCTGCGCGAGATGAGGGAATATAATATTTATACTGTGAATTGTGATTTTTATTTTACAAAGAGGAGCTTACGTTTTCGATTTTCCACGTCGGATGTACGATACGATTCGACCTTTTCTGTGCAATCGTTCTGCTTTTGTTCTACTTTTGTTTCACGTTACAATGTGAAGGGTCGACTATGTTTAAAATATAAACCTATTATACAATCTTGAATTATATCTATGTCGATTAATTATTATTGGTACAAATGATCAATGTTACTTAATTATTAAGTCTGAACGTAAATCTTTTAAAGCGTGTAATTTAGGTCAACAAATATTCAATAATTTGTGGATCATTGTTTCTTTAAGAAAATAATAAAGAACGCCAGAGCACAAAGCAGCGATCGATTATTCACAAAGCAAGATTTAATAATTCCAATTACGTTATTAATTAGAATGAGTATCATTAATAACGAAATCGCATCTGTTGTCGTCTTGAAAGAAAGTTTCTTCGGTAAAAAGAAAATTGAAATGGGATAAGTGGCGATTGACTAGGTTCAGCTATAAAGCTGCGAATGTATAAAAACATAAAAACATCAAAAGTGATCAATTCACGATACTGTTCAAGAGGATCAAAGGAGGCCTTAGAGCTGTAGTGTTGTTGCTTGTAATAGCAGAGTCATTCTGTGCCGGATAAGTTTAGTTCGATGAGAAAGTACAAAGGAAATTATGAGTCGAGAGGGGGAAATCGATCGGCTTTTAAATTCACCGGTATTTTTATAATTCGTTCACGAGTCTTCGCAGGTGGTGGGTATCCTTGGCTTAATTATTATTGATCAAAACACATCACGAATCGATTTTTCAAATGATGAAGAATTAGCGGCCTCGGAAGATAGCAACCTGCCGTTGAGGAATTGTTTCACGATTTTTACAGGAGCGGCGTTGAAACTTAATTACGTATCGGATTAGACTTTTTCCACGGAGCGAAAAATACAGATAAACCGAAAGAATGATTTATCTTAACGCTCTTTAGCGAAAATTTTTTTGAGATAAAAATAATAATTTTACAAAACTGAAAATTTCTTGATCATTCAAATTGTTAATTATTACATTTTCTCTTTTTGTACGTTTTCATGTCCTCAAATATGTTAACATTCGCTATCTTATGAACATATTTACTTTTACTTAGCATATTAATATATTAAATTTAAATTACCTTATTCAAAGACGAGTACTATAATATAAATTCACTTCAATTGCGCAGGGAAAATTATTTTCAAATTTTAAATATAAACTCTGTAATACATTTTATTTTCACTTATTAAAATTACTTATAAAAATTATTGGCTGCACCAATAAAATATTGTTCAAATACATGAATTTTAAACGATCTTTTTAGAAAAATCTTCATAGATTTAATATTATATTTATATTTAACAATTACACTATTAAATACGCGTCTATTCTAATATACAAATAATACAAAATATTAATCTTATCTGAAATTCTAAAGTGAAAGTACACATTAGTTATTGTTAAGAATAAAAATTGAATGAGTCAATTTTAAGCATTATAACAAAAGTTTAATTAACCGACGATAAATTATTCTGAATAATTTCCACCAAATTTTAATTTTGCTGTAACTAAATCTATGCCATTTCTTTCTTGCGTCAATATTTATGCAAGACAGATTGCAGGGAAACAAAATGAAAGAAAAATAAAGCACCCTACATTTTCCAAGCCGTAACTTTATTTTGTAGAAGCCCGGAAGCTTAATCCGCGCACGTACGTCGCATAAAAAATAATCCTCCTGAGAGGCTGACTTAGAACTTAAAACGCACTGGCCTGGTAGTGGAAAAAGGGTGTTTCGCCTACGATTCGACGTTACGTATGCGTGTAGATGTTTAAATATAATTCGCCATGAGTGGCTTCCGTACGTGAGGCAGTATGTTGCCGTGCAAATGCGAAAACAACGATAACGGCGTAACAAAGTTTTTTCACGAGAGCGCACATCCACACCTTATGGGCAGAGAAAGTTCTATTCTGAAAATTGAAATGCGTTGAAACAATTTCTCCGCTCCCAAGCCTTGAAAATCTTAAATAGGGTGTACGCGATACCAACCTTCACCTTACGACCTGTGATACTGACCTTACATCAACAAACTGCTATAACGAAGAAACTCTTCAGGAGTGTTTAATACATAAAATACCGTAATCTTCACAGAGAACATTTGCTTAGACCGTAAATTTTTCAGTCGGCCTATAGAAAGAGAAAGAGGAGAGAAGGGGGCAGTCGCGATAATCATAGATTAAAACGAGGTGGTTATTACTTATATTTATGGCAAGCACCTCGTCGCGATTCGGTCTCCGTGGGCGGTATCGTATCGGGGTAAGTGTGCGAGTCTAAATATAGTACGCACGCACTTGTAAATCGCAATTGCCGTTCTACTGTTGCTGCTGCTGGTGCCACAGCTTCCGCGGCTGCTGTTGCTGCTGCTGTGGCTCACGATAAGATTACAGGTGGCAGCGATATTGTTGATATAAGAATAATGGAATGTATCGAATATCGCGGGCAAACTGTTTAACCCTGTATCACATTGTCGTCGTAAAAAAGTTGCTTTCCAATGCCGCGCGAAAGAAATCTCGGATCGATCTTGATTTAGAAAGAACACAGAAAATGTTGGATTTGCTTTAATCAAGTAATATGGAGGAATAATCTTATTAGCTCCGTTTCCGAATGTGATAAAATTTTATTTCGTATTATTGTTATTATTATTATGTCTAGTTTTTCCCCCAACACTTATATCTTTTACTTTTAATAAATATAAAACGGGTCTCCATAAAAAGAGAACCTTTTGCATTTCACGTGAAACATGATTTATCAGTTATCTTATTTAAATTATTATTTATATAAAATATCATTTCACGATGGAGTTACATAGTAAAGCCGTCAATTAAATTTTAATAAAAACTGATTATTTCTTTATCTTACAAGACTCGACTTTGAAACTCATAATTCATTTTTAATATTTTAATGCATCTTTCTAGTAAACTATGACTTTAATTTTAATATGTAGATGATATTGTGACACAAAATATAAATAATCGTCTTTATTAAATTTTAATGAATAAAATTTTATAGCATTTATTAATTTCATAGAGATTTTAATATCATTTCTCATAAAGGACGGAAAGCAAATGATACGGAAATAGTTTGCTTTTTTTCTATTAAAAAATAAGTTTTTTACAATTATAATATAATTGCAATTTATTATTCTGTGATGTAACTGAATTATTCGTTCTTTTTAAAAGTTTTAAAATATTTTAAAAAATTCTAAAATATTCTTTCTTTTACGAAGCGTTAAATTTTGTAGAAAATAAAATATCTATGTTTGTACTCATTATGTATACTTCTCTTGACTGGCTGGTCATCGCTAAACAAGTTTTTATTTGTACACATACAATTGGTAGCTTATTAAGTTATCTCTGAAACACAGTTTATGGAGAGTTTTTATTTCTTTATAAAAATGTATATATAACAATTGGAATCGAGTGTGTATAAGACATTTGATAGACACAATTTTAGAAAAATAAATTATTTTTTCATCTATTTTATGTAATTTTGTATACTCTGTGCACATAATATTAATACTCTTTTCCCCGTTACAAAAAAAAAAAACAAATGACTTATTTTTATTATCTAAAAAAAAATAAATTTTTACGCTATTTTTGTTTAAAAAATTGATTGAAAATCTTAATAGAGTGAAGAAAAAGCTGATCCAATAATTCCCTTTTGAAAATATTGTTCGTTTTTTAATTTCTAACGTTCACATATATATTGCTTTCAAGGTTTTATTTTATTTTTATTTATCTTCTAATCTATCATCAACTATTAAGTTTTATTTAACTGAAGCCAGCATTTTAATATAAAGAATGTATTTCAAATTGATTTCCTATCATTTTTAAAAGCTGAAACTTAAGCAATGGAAATGTCTATAACTAATATGTTATAAAACGTGAATTTCTCCCCGATCACGAATAACATATGAAAAATGAGTCTTATTAGTTGTCGTTGCGACTTGCTCACATTAAAATGACGTCGAAATTACAAAGATTTGCTGTCAAAAAGAAAGTGGAGTGGAAAGCTCAGTCAGATGGCATTTATATCCGAAAAATGTTGACAGATATGCCCCAAGCGTAACCCGGAAAAACGAAATACGCGCACTTCCCGTCACGCGACACATAAATGAGACTCCGCGTGTGCAACAAAATAGCTCGGAGCGCGAATAATCCGCAGTGGCAGAAGCCAAGATTAAAGGAGGACAATAACGGTATAAATAATTCGTGCTGTTTCTTGTGCGTGTTTTAGGCTGTGCACGCTGACACTGACGCGGCTGGAGATCCTGCGACCTCTCGGCGCGGATCTCGCCTCGATCAGCATCGCCGTGAAGATGCAAAGCTCGAAGCGCACGCTGCGCTCGAACGAGATGGTCGTGCCCTCGAGCGGGATCCTCGACACCGATCTCGAGCTCCAATTCGCCCTGCAGTACCCGCACTTCCTCAAGCGCGATGGCAACAAGCTGCTCGTGCTGCTCCAGAGGCGCAAGCGATACAAGAACCGCACGATGCTCGGCTACAAGACACTCGCCGAGGGCGTCATCAATATGGCACAGGTACAATCACGAGTTATGAGTTTACGGCGTTTTTCCCCCTCGAGCCGGAATTGCGAGAATCATTAAATGGTTCTGCTCCGGCTGTTCGCTCGGCAAATTGCTAGGCAATTGTACATGTGACACGTGGATTAGCGGATGCGAATAAAACGGAAATTTTTTTATAACAATGTCAGTAACTGTACAGCTGCCTTGCGCTCGTAGCTTTCTACAAGCATTGACAGCGCGTATTTCCTTTTCCTGCTCCTGACGATTAAACGTAACTATATCCTGAAGTCACAAGATTGAAGTTTGACAGACTAATCGATCTACCTTGTCAAACCCACTCTTCTTTTTAACGAAAATTCTCGTTTCATGTTCGTGCAATAGTAGTTGAATTAAAAACAGGAATATCCAGCTTTCGGTTTGCACCAATAATTTCATAAACTCATCTTCTCTACACCTCCACCTTCTGTTTCATATTCCATCTCGTATGTTTCTATGCAAAATATTCAATAGCGTCAAGTTTTTTAACGCGTAACTTGTTGATCTCCTGACAGACCTTGTCATCCCCAGCGTATATCGATGTAGTGGTGTAACTTTTAAAAACAAGTTAAAAGTTTAACTTCAATTAGTGTCGTAGTTAAAGTCTTTGTCAATTACCATGCACGAATCTATTATTAAGTTACGCAATAAGCGCAAATAACTTAATTGAAGCTTTTAAAATAATTTTAGCATTAACATTCGATAGTTTTTTCAACCATTCACACTATTTCCGTAATTGAGATTCATTCAGAAAACAATGAAGAATATTGCTCGAAAATTATAAATTTTTATCATTTGCATAAGTAAATATATTTTTGATATTATGTACAATAAACAAAAATTTCTCTCCTTATTTCATTCTTATTTCATCATTAAACTCATTTTTACAATTGCGGTTAGACTTTAAAAATCTATCGCTTTAAGTAAGTCGCAAATATTCTGCAGTACAATTTTTTAATAAAGTTATGCTAAAAGTAATTGTCAGATACAGATACCATAATGTAAGCACATATGTAATTTATTTCGTTTTACAAAATTAGTTTAACTCTAGAAGAATTTATTTTAAATTCTTTATCTCGTATTTTAATCTTATTTTTGTGATTGAGGTATTATAAGCTAATTACTTCGAAAAATATTTTGTCCAAACTATTACTGCAATTATGTATTATACTATTAATAAAAAGTATTAGATTTTTATTATAATCATGTTAACTTCAAAATTGTATTTTCTTTAGGAAATCAATACTTGCTACTTTTGTCGTTATATTACTGCATTAACACATAGGTCAGTTTGCGCATTCAATCAATTACAAAATAATTTATTTGAAAAATGAAGTGCAATATTTTATTTAATATATTAAAAAATTAATTTAAAATTTAAACCGTTTGAGTCAAACTGAAAACATTTTTTAATATCCAATAATAATATACCATTTTAGTCAAGTTATATTAATATGAAATATTAGAAAATTTAAAATTTTAAACGTATTTGTCTGAGAATTTAATAAATTTACAAAATTCATGCCTGGTTAAACAAGTTGAAAAAGCTTTAATAATTTCATTTCATAGTCAAATTTTTCCTATCACAAGAAAATTTTATAGCTTCATCATCATAATCAGTTATATATTTTACTATTATTCTTTACATAAATTAAAATAATTTTCGATAGGTAATATAGAAAATAATTACATGTTGGTATTATTGTGTTAAATTATAAAATGAAAAATATAATGGTTAGAAAATATGAGCTTTTATTATAAAATCAATCTTTATTATTTTATATTAAGAAAAAAAGCTGAAGCTCTTTACGATAATTCCGTTCTTTTTATATTGAAAATTCTTTTAAATCTATATTTTTTCTCGACCATAATTTTCCTTTCATTATTTTTAAAAATATTTAGCAATTACAGTATCATAAAATATTAATGTTTGCAAGTAATTTTATGTCATTTTTTGTATTTTAGTAATTTTATGCTTAATAATATTTTGATATTTTAATAAATTCTATAATATGTACAAATGTCTGAAAAATACAAAATAATGTCAAAACTTTTAATAGTAAATTTATTCTTAATGACGTTTTAAACTGCAACTATTATTCAGACGTTAATTGTAACGTAAAATGCTTGTTGAAAAATGAGATAAAAAATAACAATTATTAGTAAAAATTAAAAAGCTAATTTAGAGAAGTTAATTCAATTCAAAAAATCATAAAAGAAACAAAATAATATTAAAAGTATAAATATGATGAAAAATAAATTCAATAAATTAAATTTTACATTTAATCTATAGAAAAAATTATATTTTATAAATTTATTAAGATTTTTCATTAAGATAGTAGTTCATATAATAAAAACATTGAAATATTACAATATGTTTATTTTATTTTGAAATAATTATATTAGACAATTTCATGCATAAAATACATATAAAATACGTTTATGTGAAAGTTTTATAAAGTAAAAGTTTTTATGAAAAAAGTTTCCCTACAATGTAATAAAAAATACTGAAATATTTCAGTATCTGTACTTATTTTATTTATATTTCAGACTTCAATTAAGAAAAAATTTTATAAATATATTTTTAAAAATTACATTTTTAGTAGATGACAATTATTTACGCTACGCAAAAAATGTTTTCTGTACAAAGTAAATTACTTGATTAAATAATTATTATTTAATTATATCATAAAAATAAGAAATTTTCCTGAATTTCAAATATAAGGATAGCATAAATTACAATAATAATAACGATTAATTTATTAATATTAAATCGATCTTTGTTAGTCGGAAAACGTTTTTAAGGAGAGGATCAGGTGCAATCAAAAGAGACAAGTTTTTTATCCAATAATTATTTATTGTCAACATAGGCACTCGCGATTATGCAGTCAAGTTACAGGAGTAACGGGAGGATAAGACCGCGACGATTCGGATAGCAAAATAATTGTCCGACTCTGTTGCGCCGGGTTTTTAAGGATCCTCCAATTACCCGTTTACAAAAAAAAATTTACAGTAGCTCCGAAGTCGCCGTAATCCATTTATTTTTATGTACGTTTTACCATCGCAATCCCGGCAATAACAGGACGTCACGTCCGCGCGTGTCCGGCGGGATGGTCTTTTGCGTCGACCTAATGTAATCGTAAAGAAGCCATTTGCCCGCTTCGTGTTTATTATGCGTTTACGATTTGCGCTCGCGACCCCGCATCCTTTATTTGATTTTTTAATTCGGGGATTATCCCTTTGCACACCTGCTAGGGCCGAGTCGCTTACCTTGTCTCGAGCTGCGTTCACGCGTTTGGGCACGTGCAAAATTTCCGAAAGACGTTGTTCCATCGTTAACGGTACTTATGCGGTTTTTTACACTTGCGTACTTGAATTTTATACAAATCTTGTGTGATCTTAAAATGTGATTTATTTCTTTAACTAATTTTCATATTTAAATTTAATTTTTAAACTGAAAATTAAAAATCATAAGTACTAGATTGCGGAATTAATGATGATGGCATGTTTGTTTAGACAATATGCGATGCGTACGTATACATGTACAATTATTATTTCACATGTATAACTTTTAATTTCTAATTACATTGTGTGTAAATTTACTAAACTTGTCGAGGTATACGAATGGTTTTATTGAGAAGTTTTCAATATTAACTTCATATCCACAGAGAATAAAAGAAAAAAAAAGAATCTCCAAATATTGTGAGATATAAAGTTAACAATGGCTTGGATATGTGAAAAAATGCCTCCAGAGAAAGTGATTTGAAAAAATGTGAAAGTTTTACTATTAATTTATTTAAATCACTCGAGTCAAATGCATAGCTTTATTAAAAAAAAACTCGATTATAATCGTATGTCATACTAGGCTGTTGTAATTGAATTGAGTTTCTTGGACAAATTAACCTTGACTGTAGAAATCAGATATGCCTGACTAACCAAAATAATACCAGTGCTTGAAATTGCACTAATTAATTAAAATAAATGTATAATTTTTCACTTTTTAAAATTAATGTTCATCTTTAATGCGTTGAAAACATTCGTTTGTTATAACAATAAACTATTTATCTCATGGCTGCGGACTATCACATAAAATATTTTTTTACAAAATAAATTTATTCATTTAGTCTGTATTCTTCGTGTTTGAGAAATAGATAACAGTAAATTAAATGTATTAAATATACAATTGTTGTTGGACACTAGGTACTACAAAAACAAATGGATTTGGAGTTGGAGTTAGTTCCGGACAAGGCAGAGAAGTACGGAGGCAATGCGTTGGCGCGCATCAACGTCGTCGCATTGTGCAGTCAGCCAGTGGATCAGGATAAAAGACTGATGAATGACCCCAACGAGCGACTCTGTCAGGAATTCAGTGACGAAGAGGAGGAATTCAGTTCCGAGGGCGAAGCCGAAGGCAGCGACAGTGAACCAACTCTCGAGGTTCACCGACGAAAGAGTCGGAATAAAATACCGGGAAACGCAAGGGTATGCACTGTTTTATCACATAAACACCAATGATCATTTTAATCTCTTTGTGACTTAAAATTATTTCGGGTAAAAGACAACGAGTATTCTTAAAATACTGCTTCGTCCTAGCAATTAGGATGCAACTGTTTCATTATCTCTTCAAGAACAATAAGCTTACTATTAAGGAGAGAAGTCACTCAAGTGGAGTAATTATTCCATTTGAAACATCAGAATAGAAATTTGATTACTTCGAACAAATGTAAAGAGTAACGCATATTATGTATTCCCCTTAAAAGGCTGCTCTAAAATAATTATTTTGCTTTCCGAATCGTCGCGGTCTTATCCTCCTGTTACTCCTGTAACTTGACTGCATAATCGCGAGTTGTTTATTAATTATCAACATAAGTATTTTGCTAAATGTCTCTTATTAAAGTAACACAAAACTCACCTTTTTTGTAAATTTTAATACGACTCATCGATTCCCTCCTCCATAAAATGTACTGTTGCTCTAAATTCAAAATACATATATTTCTGTTTCTCGTAAAAATTTTTTAAAATAAATAAATATTGGTAAATAAAGTAAATATAGTGATTCAGGACTTACGTCATTTTTTATGAGGAATTGTAATTTTGTTTTCGGTAATAATTTTTCTTTAAATAATCAATTTATAACTTATTTTATGTATTATCAAACATTCTTATTAAATCTTCCCAACTGCGGTAATTGAACATTTTTTATACGTAATCAAATTGATATAAATTGTGTTAATTGTACTCGCGTAAATAATTCAATATTGCATTTGTAATTGTATTAAGCGAAGTTGCAGTAATAGTAAAAGTATAGTATAGTATAGTATAGTAGGTACAGTAAAAGCTATAATCTTAACCTTGAACTGAAAGAAATTAACAAAATAAGAATTCGTTCAAATTACTTATAATACATGATTAACGTTTGCACATTTGAGCGTTCTTGTGAAAAAAGTCCTTGTTTCAAGAATACATAGTAGATTATAGTTTTAGTAGTTGTAAAATTGTATTAATTAAAATGTAGTACGACATAGGTTCAGCTTAATTATAATTTTATTGCTTTTAATTTCAGCAACGGAATCTAAAGCAAAAATTCATCGCTTTGTTAAAGCGGTTTAGAGTTTCCGAAGAATTGGAACATGATCAAGGAGAAATGGGTCAGAAATTATCAGGTTAGTTTAATCAGTACTTGCTTCTTATAAAGATTGCTAGAGTTTTTTTAAAGAAAGTTGTTATCATTCAAAGCATTTTTGTCATGTTAAATGTAGAAAATTTCTAATAATTCATAATTCTAATTAATACCTTAAAAATCATGATTACTTCATTTCACTTATCATAATTTTACTACATTTGTTACATTTATGATTTTACAGACAAACTTTATGTACTTTATAAACAATCCATTTTACAAACAGATGAGTATCAAAGTTAGATAAAAATGTTTTTTATTCAATAAGAATTATCGATATTTAAGCCAAGAAAATAAGTTAGGTAACTGAAATAATCGGAATTTATTCGCAAGACAAATTAGGATTCATAAATCTCGAAAGGTTCGAACCGCTAATTCTTCCGCAAAAAGGGAGTCTTACGATTTTAATTGACATTTATATTATTGTGCAATGCCTTAGATAAGTTTTTTACTTTCCAAACTCCGAGCATTACCTGCTAAAAATAAAAACGTGTATTAATTTGTGTCGTGAATTTGGTCTCGAGGCATGGCTGTTTCGCCATTTTTGAAGCAATGAGGCAGTGCATGTATGTAAATCGATCAACGGGAATTGAGTTTGTGAATTGAAGCGATCCCACAGTTAACAATAGTATTCATTGCATATACCAACCAAAAAGCTTTGCCACCCCTAGCTAGAACGAGAAAACAACTTGCATTATTCATCACAGCGCGCACCATCGATAACGAATACTTTGCATTCAGGTGGTGATATGGAAATTGAAGAGCTGTTTGATGAACTGGAAGACATGTCAGGCAGCGACCCAGAATTAGACAATATTTCGATCGGCAGTGCACCGAAGCCTTCGCTCCGGCCTTTTTTTAGCACTAGTCGCTCGCTTCTAGCTCCTCCAGTATCCGGTAAGTTCGCTTTAGATTGATCACTCAATCCAACTTTCATAATTACCATCGCACAATCGTCTTGTTTCGTATACCTCTTATCTTCATTCTTATACACACACGTACATGTACATCGAGACATCAACTGCCAAAATTACGTTTATTAGTACATGTATATCGTACTTAAATTGCTGAAGCCTTTCATGATCAAATATAACCATTTTTTTACTATCAGCTTTTCATGAATCAAAGATTTAAAATCGCTTCAATTTTCAACGGTGATAAGTTATGTTAGAAGGAAGAAGATCGTACAATATTTATTATAATTAGTCTTGTATATGACGATTTTAAACTTGAATAGTAAATGCCACTTATTTGTAAAATTTTTTGTTTATAACAGATTTATCAAATTACGCAGATTAAATATTTGCATATTTTTTAAAAGTGGCATGTTGCAACACTTCGGATGTCGGTAATTTTTTTATGTTTAGAACAATTCAAATTCACATATATAACTTTTTATTTTACTGATAGTTAGGGATTTTTCGTTTGGAATTATTTTTCACGTTAGTCTTAAAAAGAAATATTGTAGAATTTATTACTTTTGAATGACAATATCTCCAAACGAAAATTCCTATAGATTCACGTGCATTAATTTAAAAGTATATATATTTGTTTTTATGTGGTTTGGCTTATGCTATGTCTGTTCGTGTTCCGCATCATTATGCATTACTTGCAGTTGCGTAAAGTAGTATCACTTAAAATTTCTTATTTATGATGCGGTATACTTGTGCAAGATGATTCAAATTGATCTCTATATGATAAATAAATTAAATTTTTTTATCATAACGTTTAATTTTATTTATGCTAGATGAGTAAGTTAAAAAAATCTATGTAAATATTGTTCCTTATTATATTTATTAAATTTAAATCCATTTGTTTCAACAAATGTAATTTTTTATCATGTATATAACTTTTATACATTACAATTAAGTAAATAATCAAAAAAGTATAAATTCTCTAAAATAATATATTTAATATTCGTATATTATATATTGTTTAGTCATTTTTAAAATATCGATTGCGTGTTATATTTAAAAAAAATATTAGTTTTACGCCTCTTAAGAAATATTAGCTTCATAAAAAATTTATTATTCTCTAATGAATCTTTAAATGTTTATACATTTTATTAATAATTATAAAAATTATGTTATAAAATTTATACTGAAATTTTCACTTTATTAATTATAATTTTCAAAAAATACTTAGATTTAAATAACAGAAATAATAAATTAAAGATAAAATTAATTTTATACATTCTTTTACATAAAAAATAAAACTAACATTTCTTAACGTATGAATAACAATTTTACAATTATTTTTAAAATGTTGTGACAGTACATAATTGTAGGTTAATTATTATTATAAAGTCTTTGACTAATAAAAGGATAAAGAATTCTTTTTTCTAAAAAATTAAATTTTATCAATCATCTCTATTAAGTATTTTTATTTCAATAAAAATAAAGCCATTGAAAATATATATTACATTTGTAATTATAATGTAATATAATATGTCTATGATAAAATTATGAAGTTTTTATTTATTAATAATTCTGGGTTCGTTTTTACTAAAATAGATATTCACGTAAATATGATGTTACACATTTTTACGTCATAAAATTTTTACTTCTCATAATTTGCGCGAGATCAAAGTGGATTGAGTTAGAATTTAAAAATTTTAATAAAGCCTAAAATAAGATACTAGTTATCTATTATTCTTTTCATGACTCTTAATAATCAATGTTAGTATATTTTCACAATTTACAATCATATTACTTAATCCCCTTTCAAGGGAATGGTTACTTTTATTCAATAACGTCGCATTTTTCCGAGATCTTTGATAACGTGACGTAATTGCAAAAGCAATCAAAATCAAGCTCGATCCATCTTGATATTAAGAGCGTTGCCTCGTTAATTAATAAATTACTATAAAGTTAAAGAATGAAAGTTTATCGAGTGAAGTGAGGGATAGTAAATGAATTGAATGAATGCTGATAAAACTCATTACGGGAAAGGTCAGTATGTGATATAATAGTTCGAAAGTAAAGAGAAAAAAGTCCCTGATACAAAACTAAGCGAGAGTCTGGTGGGCTGACTTTGCACTGTTGCATGGTACGATTCGATAGTAGTAAACAATGAGGAACCTGGAAACAACGCATCGGCGCCTGTGACTCAACCGCCCTCCAATCAATTCAAGGACAAATCTCGAGTTGGGCACACTACCCCAGGTATGTAGCGATGGACCAATGGAACATTGCACTTAAGCTGATCTGACCGGCCAATCAGACGTAGATTCGTTGAGTGTGTGTAGAAAAAACGCGCAAATATTCTAAGTAGTGTGAGCTTCTGAAAGAGTGAATGAATGAACGAACGAACGAATGATGCATGTTTCTTGTTTCTCTTTTGATCTTTTCTCTCCTTGTTCAGCAGCAATTACTTAATTTGAGTGTTTGAAAGTTTTACCGATGAGAGATTTTTCATCTTCAATATGTTCTATTATTCTTCTTTAAAAAGCTTCGAAAAATGTCTTGAATATATTATGCAACTCAGTATTATAGTACAAATAAAAATCCAACTTTGCTTTGCAAATCTGTATACATGAAGTAAGTTTTATGAATGCATAAAAAGTCTGATACGACGTAAATACGGTCGAATAATTTTTAGTTTCTATTTATTTGTTCTCATTTTCTTTTCCTTTTTTAATAATACGATATTTAGCTTGGTTGGTTGTATTATTTTTTATTATTATTTTTAAAATATTTTTAATCATAATACATTTTGTTCGAATATATTAAAAATATTGCACATCGAATTGTTTTATCAATAAAAATGAAATGTTAATAAAACATAATTTCGATCTTATTTAATTGAAAATATAAAATAAAAATTCTAATATATAAAAAGAAATTTTTAATTAAAAATAATGAACTATTAAGTCTTTAAAAAAAACTCTTTAAATGCAATACGTAAATGTGACGATTTGAAAAATTATGAAATATTTCAAAGAAAAATCAGTCTACTTATGAAGGATCAAGAGCAGTGACGTTTACAAAACCACATAACTTTTTGAATAATTGGGAATTTACAATGGAAAATAAATAACACTTTCATATTATTTTATATTACGAAAAACATGACTACATCTTTGAAGAAATGTTTTTATTTCATATAAATATTTAATAAAAATACGATAAATGTTTTCGTGTATTAATAGTATTACATGTTTCCGAAAAAATTTTCATCTATCTTCTAAAACATTTTAAGTATTACATATTTGATTTATTAAATTTTACTTTTAATATTTTTTAAAGGTTTTAGTTTTTTATTATCTTTTGATATTTTACATTTGGCAATTTATCAAACTACATATTCAGATTATTCTATTTATTTGAAAATAAAATTTTTATTCTAACAAATTTCGCCAACCCTTACGGTCTACTCAATATTCAAAGTTATATGTTTATTAATATATTTAAGCTTCAAACTTTCATTTTAAAGTTTTACTTTTAAACTATTAAATTTTATTAGTACATATCACATGATTTACTGTTTTTTTTTTAATTATTTTAATCAATGTAACAGCCCCATACAAAAGTTAGTTTAAAATCTCTTCTGTTTATGTCAATTTTTTAGTATAGCTTTTTTTATAACTAAGCTATATTTAATTTGTGCACAAATTAAAACTATCTGAATACATAAATTTATATAGTTCATTGAATTTTTTTAAAATTATAGTATTTTTGCTCGAAAAATATGTTTAAGAATAAAACGATTGATTTTTAAATAAACATGATATAAATTAATAGAATTTTTATTCTTTCCATTAGTTTTTATTATAATATTTATTTTGGTAATACAATTATTTTTGATAAAGCAAAAATAGGTAGGCTTGAATTCTGTTTGAACGTTGTAAAATTTAAAAAATTGTGAAATTATGCCAGAAAAAAGAATTTTTATGTAACGAAAAGAAAAAAATCGATATTATAAGGAGTATTGTAAAACCCTAGTATTAAGAGTTTATACCGGTACCTAGTCGTAGTCTATCAATTTTCGTTTTGAATAAAATATCATCTTCTATGCACTTAAATTAATTAAATCCAGACTATAATTATAATTTATTTAGCGTTACATTATTCCGTCTTTTTGTTATTACAAAAGCTCATTCGCTTAATGCATTCCGATCAAACAATAAAAATTTGCTACGTTGCGCTTAAAATAAGAGCTTTTTTACCAAACGCCACCGTCAAAGGCGAGGAATAATAATTATAAAGATTACGAGGAAAGAGAAACGCGAAATAAAGATTAATTCGCCGAGATCGGTGGAGAGAGAGAGAGAGAGAGAGAGAGAGAGAGAGAGCGAACTCCAAAAGACAGGATCCGCCCTACAGATTAAGGACAATTTTATCGATTTGGCAAAACTAGTGGTTAATTAAAGCGGACACGAGATGAGTAAAAGAAATAGATAGGATTAAGTGAGTAACTGCGTGCAACTGCTCTTAATACCAAAGTACGAACTGCCTCCGGGAGAAATACGCATAAAATAAAAAGCCACACGCTTGTGAAGCTTTAGCTACCGCTGTGCACACGACCATCAACTCCCGCACCAGAGGCTCTCCTCCCGTGTTACCGCCCATCGAGCGAAGGGAGCCGAGGAGTAGTGCACGTAGCTAAGCAATCGATTACGGAGACGCCTCAATTTTCTAAAGACAATCGTAACGAAATTTCGTCGATCTTTTGCAGATTGACGATAAGAGAATTAAATTCGCTGAAAATCACAACAATTTATAATTTACTTTTTGCAGAAAGACGAAACCATAATCGTCTTTTTAAAATAAAAATTGGGGGTTTAATTTTTAAATTAGCGTTGTGATCCAGTCGAAATACTTTTATTTTTTATATTGTCGGAACAGTGCTTAGTGATTTTTAAACAAACAAAATCAACTATTTCTTTAGAGAAAAAGCTGAATAATTTATCTCATCTAATATAAAATTAAATAATTATCAGTTATTATTATTCACCATTTATTCAATACATTAAAAATTAATTTGTGACATTTTTATAAACACTTAAATAGTTGTAACTTTTTTTTTAATTATTTATATTTTCAAGCCATTAATTTTAGATATATCGACTTTGACTATTTTTTACAATTAAATAAAGCAGACTTTTATTCAAAATATAAAATAAGTTAAAGGAAAATAGCAATCATAATCTTGAATCGGACAATAGGTAAGATAAATGCATTAAAAATCTATTTTTATTATTTGAACTTATTTATTATATTATTTAAGTACATTAAGTACACCTAAATTTGATTTATAATCATACAAAAAATAATTATAAATGAAATAAATTGTAAAATATTACGAAAATTGCATTACTACAATATAATATATATTTTTAAAAAACAAATAAAGTATTTTGAAAATTCTACGGTCCTCGTAGTTTATTTTTCTGTGGCGTTGGTGTGTACGACGTATGAATGGGCATATAAAGTTAAAAAAAGATTAATTAATAATCTATTTAAAAGTAAAAATCATTTTCAATCCTCTGTGTGATTGTGTGCGTCAATATATTACAGAGTGTATCTATATCTGTACTTCGATTTCTACTCTTTTGCTGTTTCTATTCTTCTCGCTTTCATACTGTCTGCTGCAGACTTTCTATCTACATCTATGTACGTATGTATTCTTAATTCTCTTGAATTTTTTTTATTTCTTTGTCTCTGCATTTGCACTTATTTTTAGAGAGCGTAATTACTATTTTTTTAGTTAATTTTATCTCGATCGTTCTTATTTATTTTTCTCCTTTTACTAATTAAGAAATAGACATTTTGTTTTTTGAGAAGAAGTAATTTCACGAAAAGAACGAAGTTTGATAATGAAAAACTATGAACTTCATTGTCCACTACATTGAAGATCTTTTATTTTTAAGCAATTTTAAAATTATAGAATTTTTAAAACGTGAAATTTTACAATACAATATTTCCTATAATTATACAAATAACAATTCATAAAATATTACAAGTTAATTAGATTTTATTTAACTCAATGTTGCCGAATTCACAATTATCGCGACCTCGTTAATCTCACAAGGTCGCGAATTAAAGTTTTTCACTTCATTCTTCACTTATTTCGTAAATAAATAAATAAAAATTATCTGTTTACGCAATTCCTTATGATTGATTTTTACTCACGTTTATGGCACATTACATACTAATGTAACTACTGAATTTCAAACTTTCTTCTATTAACTCGAGGAAAATAACCGAAGTCTCGTATTCTGTTGGAAAAATCGTACCATAATTCCATAAATCGTCCACTGGAGTCCATACCAACCAATATCTTCACTTAATGTAATTATTCAACAAAATGACAGTTATTAATAATGCAAGAATAATATTTCATACGTTTCCAACTCTTTTTTCAATTTAATATTTCTTTTAATTTTTTAAAAATTTGGTTCAACTTTACGCGTGATCTATACGAACGACGTAAAATTATGAATAAATTACTAAAATGTAAACTAGTATATCTGTAATATACTTTGTAATATAATTGTGATATAGATTTAAACTTTAAAGCCGAATGATTTTCTTTGAGATAAGAAAAAGCAAATAAAGCAAATAAAAATGTTAAATCGTCCGACGGTATGGCAGAGTGTTATAATTCAAATTCCAGAAACATAACGTTCATCGATTCGCCGACGAATCTCTCCTCAATGTATCCAACAGAATACGATAAAATTTTTGCAACAGCAGTCTTCAGTATCTGCCCTCGTGTTGAAAATTCCTGTGCTTTGCCACCACCATTAGTCTGCACAACATTTTCGACTAACCCTCTCATGCAAGACGAGAGTCACACTCTGAAAAGCGCGAACATCCGCAAATATTTGCCAGATTGAACGCTGGCCTTGTTAATCGCCGTTTAAAACGGGTGGGCTGTTGCAGAACGCGGCATCGACAGGCAAAGCGACGACAGCTCGCGTCGCGCCGACAGCGACTCGCATCCGGAGAACTGGACCGATCACGAGGCCAACGACCCGCCGAACAACAACGCACTTGCTGGCTCGCCCCCAAAGCCCAACAACGAGAAGAACGAGGCCGGGGACAGGAAAAGCAGGCTGTTCGCGAGGGATCGCAGCGCCCCCAGCAACAACAAGGCCAAGAAGCACAGTCTCAGCGTCGACCTCAAACCCGCCAGTGATCTAAACAACGCCGAGGTGACGAAAGCTTTTATGCGAGGGATGTTTCCGCTCGTCTTAACTTAATACCGAACTTCGTCGAAAACCTTGCCGCCTCTCGAGATCCGAGATTAGACATTTCAGTTTCTTGGGAAACTTCTCCACGACCTCTTTAAATTAAGAAACTTAACGGCTCGGATTATACCGCACTTATAACTAATGATGTAACATTTTATACGGCATTGACTCTTTTACTGTGTTTACTTCGAATCTTATAATACATTTATAATGTATGGCTGTACATATATTTGCATTGGTCTGTTTCATTTAGTCCTCGGCAATCATTTGCTTTTCAGTAATCTAGAGGCATTTCATCAAGTTTTGCTAAAGCACTCGATAACAAATATTTATATACTTACTTTAAAATGCGACGAGCAGTATAGATTATTATGATATATTCGCTTCGTACCTTTGCAATTTAAGAGATCTGGAAAAATTAATCAAAGTATATTGGATGTTTTAATAGCAATACAATAACTTCATATGTATTGTTAAATATTTCAAGTATTCAAATTTTCTATCTGTTATTTTGAACTAATTCTTATAATTTAACATGATATATGTTTCTACAAAAAATGAAATAACTGTGTTTTTATTTGGAATAATGTTCGTGCTATTATTAATTATCATATTAAAGTAAATTTGTTGATTTAAAAATTAGCATTGTTTGATTAATATTTGGACATTTTTATAGAACCAATTATTTTTCTTTAAACCCTAATAATTATTTTAAAAAATTTTTGATTTTTTTAAAATGTACTTGAAACAATCTAAATGTTTTTTTTTTATATTTGTGGTAAGTAGAATAGCAATTTTGATCCAATTTCTGTAATTAAAAATAATAAAATACCAAAAAGGCTCTATATTAAATTGCTATTGAATGGAGTACCGAGGCTGGTATTCGACAAATTTCGGATAATTCGATCTCTTCCGATCAGTAATATCAAATAACTGTTGAGCATATTTGTGAAGGAGGATTGATATTAAAAGTGTCCCTTTTCCATCAGACAAATAACGTAAAAAGATAAAGTTTATAAACTCAGGAAATTCGAGACCATGATGGCACGATGAGTCATTTGACATATAAATTCTCAAAGCAAATGTATTCGCTCCAGGCCTATTTGACTGCATATTTTTGCGTAGAACTTGCGAGGCAAATATTTTAACAAACTGTTCAATTTAAAGTAACAAAATTGCAATCTGATTAAAAATAATTAAAGTTCAATTAATTGCAAAAAATTTAGAAGTAAAGAAGTACAGAAATCACAGTTTCGTATTATGGAGTCGTTGAACGCATTAATTTAGCCATTTAGCTGACGTTAAAGTCTATAATAATGTCAATGTGATGTGAACACACAGCCGAGGAAGGTGCTGTTGGAACAGCTGAGCCGAGTCTTGCCAGATGACTCGCTACCGGATTCCGTCGCACTGGTCTCCCTCTCTGATCCTGGCGGTGCAGTACTCGCGGCCAACCTCCAGGAGCGCAACATTCGTGTGCTCACCGCAGCCTCGCCCGCTGACATACGCGCGACCTTCACATGCCTCATCGCACGGATACAGAAATTGTAAGTACGGGTGCACGTGTTGATTAATGTGGTCGTTAAATTCTACTTGCTTATTGAGATAATTCTTTATAGCAAGGCTTCATTTGTTTGCGTAATTTTTAGTCTATGAAATCCAAGATGCGCTAGAAATGAAACGAGAGTTCGGTTAAGAATTAATTGCGGTTGCATAATGTATTAAAAATTCTAATTTATTTAGCAATTCACCGTTACGTCATCAATAGTTGTGAATTTTAAATCTATTATTTCTCGATATTAGGTGTGAAAAGCAGCGCTTTAACATAGAACTGTATTTTAAAATGTTATTTTTTTCCAACATCAGATCCCTGACCTACTCTAATATTTCTCATTGGGACAATATTGTTCATAATACATACAATTATTTTGTGATTCTTCATTGATTTCTTTTTAAGTTTCCTTCGCAATATAAATAAAATAACATATGAACATATTCAAATATTCTATTTTTTATGAATCACGAATGCAATGTACAACAAGTTGAAGAGAAAATTTTTTTTTAATAATAGCAATCGCTTTCTTATATGCTTTATCTATCCCAATCTTTCAATAATATGTTATTGTCGCTTCAAATTTTAGCTGAGAGTAATAAATCATCCTTTTACGTAAAATCAAAACGCTTTAATATTAAAAAATGCATAAAGGTTGTGTGTGCTACTTTTTGACACCCTTCAATATTGTTAAAGGATTAATATAATGTAAGTTCTAATCAAAATTGAAGGCTTTGAAATGTTAGTCTAAGAAAAAATATTGTAATTAACCTAAAATATGCATACATTTAGAGTTGGCAATTCTGTCAAAAGAACTATTTTGCAAACAATGCAATACAGAAATGGATCCGCTCTCGAGGGATTCGACTAAGGGAAAAAGAAGAAAATCTAAAGAGAAAAAAAATTGAAACCACTGTTTGTTATTAGCTGTAACAGTTCGGCGAAGCCACCTGCGCCAATCAAGGTAGTCACGGCTGGAGGTGACGGTTTTGTAAACTCGGTACTGCGTAATTATGTCGACCTCCTGAGCTTTAAGTCCCCCGACTGGCAAAGTTACCTACGCTTCTTCGTTGTGCCTCTCGGCTCCAACAGTCTTGCCTGGTACCTCGCCTCCATCGACGCCAGGTACTCCTTACTCTTCTGTGACGAGTGGCGAGAGCTTTTAGAACGTGAAGGTACCAGCGGGGGTGAGTGCGCAGCCAGGGTGACTGAATACCTTGCTTCGTCCGCCTGGACGTTACTTCTACCCATCGCCGAAGCCATGGTCACCTATAGGTAAATACAGAAACGCGGGTCTGCGTACTATTTCCTCTTTTCCTGTCAATCTTGACACAAAAACAGCAGTTTAGTTTAGCTTCTGTATGGTAAAATTTAATACTGGCAAAATACAAATTATCAAGCGCATGATAGAAATTTGAAATTATTTACGGACGTTTTCTTGGAAACCTTAGTTACGGTTTGAATAACTTTGATATTGTAATACTCGTCATACTGTCAAGCACGACAGAAAGAAAATCGATAGCGTTGACATTATTTTTGAATACCATGGAAAATAAAACTAATATAAGCTAGTTTCATGCATGAATCTAAATATAAAATTTTCAATCTGCAATTTCCGCTTTAACGAAACAAATTTCAAAAATATATTTTTCAGTCTTTTTTAAAACGAATTTTTATTTTTATCTGTAATTTGATTTATGCAATGGAACAAGTGACAGCATGATTTAAAATCTTGTATTATTTATTTTATTTAATTCTATAGCGTGGAAATCAAGAGGCTCTGTTTGAAAAATATTCATATGTTGTAGATTCTGAATAACCAATAAAGAAAAAGTTTCTTTAATATATATTTTTACTTGATAAATACTTGAAAACTATAGATTTAATATTAGAAAATATTATATTTACATTTAATTAATAAGTTCATGCATTATGTTGACACGATTTCCAACTTTAAAATGACACGAAAAGTCGGGATACTTATAGTTTTAATTACTGGAAAATTGAATGAGCTTATCCAGAAATTTCTAACGAAAACAGTATTAAATATCAATCTTGTTTTAGAAACTTGAGAGAATTATTACTATGTGTATTTCATTTATTTACTTTTGCATCAAGGTAAAATTAAAAAAATTTAATTATTATTTTTGTAAGTTAATTAGTGTATGTATTCTGTAACGGCTGACTAAACTATCCTGTATCTACTTATGCATTCTCATGGAATAGTCGACTTTATTTCATAAATACGCAAATGTAATCTATGAAAAATTGGTTTAAAATTCACATTATTTTAAACATTAGACAATTAATAAGTTTATCAAATTTCGTGTAAAATTATTAAAGAATTTATTTAAAAAAAATATTTATTATACGGAAAGTTTCGCAATTAATAATCTTATTTTACAACCAGCATTGTAAATAGTATTTTCCCAGGAATTTAGTCCGAGCATTTATATTCTTTAAATTCCTTTGAAGCAATATTCATCGATGTTTAAATTTAAAATCAAAATTAATTTTTGAAAGAAAGAGAACGGGTCTTTCAACGACAAACAAACAATAAGTGATGAAAACGATTTACGCGTTCTAATGATTGAATTTTGTTTGTTGTCGTGGTGTCTATATTTGGCATCCAACAGAGAGACCGACGATAGCAGTCAGATTTTCGTGCCATTCGTTAACGACGTTCGCGTTGGGTGCTATGAGAGCAGCGCCTCCGCCTCCGTGGATCTCGACGAAGGCGGCGTCACGACCTCGGGTTCGCCACCATCGTTACCGCCGTCGGCTTCCATGCCCATGGGCCCCCCGTCCGGCAGATTGACCCCGCCAAGCAGTCCAAATGTGGGTCAGCCAAGGGAAGGATGGGAACCGGTGGAGCTGCAGCTTGACTACTGGGGCAAGTCTACTGTTAACGAGAAGGTCAAGAGCTCGCTACGACAAGCCTTTAAGATTCTCCATGTCCAAAGGCTGCCACCGTCGGGTGAACCTCCTGGTCAGAGTCTATCTATCTTTTACATGACCAAGGAGAAGAAACAGAAGAGTAAGTGTCTCCTGACTAACGACATGAGATTAAGAAGCACTTCGTTTAATTGTTCAATTCAATGGGTAGAGTTCACTTAACTTACGAAACATTAATAACCTTTTACAAGTACTGCACGTAATTGTATGAAAATAATATAAATTCATTTTTTATCTCATGGCTTTGTAACAATTGCACTTGAAAACTATTTCTGTTTTTGCATTGAGTAAATTTATGCAATTTTAAATATGAAATTGCTTAGTTTAATTAATAAAATTATCTAAAAATAATTTAAAATATATTTATTTGATTTAGAAATTTTATGATTCTTCTAATTTTTAATGTTTATAAGGATCTTTAATATTTTAATCTATTTAAGCAGTTGCTTTTCTATTATTATTTAATTAAAAATTTTATACATTTCTTGTATTTAATTATAGAAAATATGTCTTTATAAATAGAAGATCAGGAATACAGTTGTATGACAGTTGTACAAATAATCGGAGCCATTAAAAATATTTTTTATTACGATTTAAATTTTAATTAAACTTTCCTCTACAACTTTTTTCTGCTAAAGGAATTCTGTTCAATTACATTTACTGTTTAAATATTTTACTACACGTATTAATAGATTAGTTTTCGGTTTTGATCTGCTACTGCTACCGATACTTTTAAAAGAAAAATAATTTTTATAAAAAAGAACTAAATTTACTCATATATTTTAGTTAGTAGAACGAAATATTTTACGCTGTTTTTTTAATGATTCCTCTCGAATAAACAAACTTAAAGTAAACAAAGTTTAAAGTAGTTCTTTTTCGCAAGATGATAGTTTTTAAAGTAAAATATGATTTATCGATCGAAATAGTTAGAAATTAGAAATTAGCTGTATTCATTACCAGGTATCCATTAAACTTATTTGTTTCAGTAATGAGGCTTGGCAAGAAAAAAGAGAAGGAGAAGGAAAACGAACCAAAATATCAGCAAGTTGACGATGTAACACGACTAATATGCTCGGCAAAAACTCAAAACATTCCACTGAGAGGTGATAAAGATATTTGTTACTTAAGCTTCATGTATATTTGAGGTGCTCCACGTTAAATAGCTCATCAAAAAATAGGAGTTGACAATTTAAGAAATAGATACTCAATATAAAATTATTAAATACCGTATGAAACTTAATTTTTTTCGAACAAATTTTAATTTTAATAAATATTAAAATTAAAGTTAACTTTAACAAAAAATTAATTTTTAGACCTAAAATCAGTATGCAATATCACATAGCTGAAAGTCAATTCAAACACTTGTGCATCGTTCTGCAGCCAGTAAATTTCAAGATTCCCTATTTTTCGATCAATTAGTTTGACATGGCTGCCTCATATACATACGTACACATTAGTTAGACTACGTATCGATTCGCTAAATCAATGTTATCTTTGAAAATACGCTGCAGTGAGCATTGACGGCACGGAATGGTACGGAGTCAAGTTCTTCCAGCTGTCGGCTCAGTGGCAAACGCACATCAAGACCTTCCCAGTGGCGATGCTGGCCTTCAATTCGCAACAGCAGTCGCCCAGTCTTTCGTGAATCGTTTGCAGCGACGCTACGCCCGTTTCCAATTCAGCATCTCTTAGCGGAGAAAGAAAAAACGAAAAGAAGCGAGAATGGAAAAAGTAACGGCTAGACTATATATAGTGTTTTAACGGATGCATACGTACGCGCACTCGACGACCTTTGAGTTCTCGGTGCAAGTGAAGAGGCCAGCGATAAAAAAGACAAAGTATTATTTTTTGGGAGATAGACGTATTTTTGGTGGTTTGACGTTGATTGATGCTGTTCCGTTCATTTGCATTATAGTTTTTATTTACCATGATGACTTGTGACATTAGAACTGTTCGTTATTATTTTTCATGAGATTTAAAAAGTAAACGAGTATTTTATCAAATAATATAAAAAAGAACAAACTTCATACAAAATAATTGTGAAACGACTCTGATTATAAAGTATATTATGATCGTTAAATAAATTTGTCAAGTATTTAAAAATTATTCGTCTTAGCTAATATACTATAGTGTAAACGAACGAGAACCTCAATATTCAATTCAGAATAGGAAAAATGTCTATGGTTGAACGAATATCTTTGAAATAATTACCATCGAGCTCGAGCTCTTTCGTATGATATCAAAACAAATCCAATACTCGTAACAGAAAATCGATATTCTTTTAATATAATTTTTAAGCTTGTTTTCGATATACTGCGTTTTTAAACAATATTCTAGTGTATTTAAAACGATATTGCGTTTATTCAGAGAAAATTTCTATTTTATAATTTATGCAAGAGATAAATTGATCAATATTTAACGTATTATATCTTATTTTATGTAAAAAAAAAATAGAATTTCTAATTTATAAATTCGGTAAACAAATATGATTTTTTTAATTCAAATAAATTAGAGCGAGGCTCTTAATTAAAAATATATAAATAATTCATTCTCTATTTGATTCTTTTTATTATGGATAAATTTTTTATTTAAAATATATACAATTCTTTCAAAAAGAAAAGCACAAAAATTTCTGGACGATTTTTATAAAAACATTTAAAACAAAATAGATGAAACCAAAAAAGTGCTTGTCTGTAAATAGTAAGTTCTATTTCATATCGAATGCGGTAATTGAATGTACAGTCATTATAATTAAGTTATGTTCCTAAAGAAAAGCTGCGTTACGCAGAACGAGCAAGGAATTTAAAGTCAATACTATTAATATATATTATATTATATATATATTTATATATATATATTCCATTTCAAAAAATTTATCCAATAAAATACTAATGACGTGCAATATGACATAATATTGTTTCCAAAAAAGTTTTCATTAATAATCGTACAAAAAAGAATAATTAAAATATAAACGAAAATTGATTTTTTACGTTAAAGTCTTTATTTTTTTATCGCCGTTAAATGTGTCAAAAGTTACTTATAAATATTTTTTTTACATATATTAAGTGTACAAAAACAAAAGAATATAATATATCAGCTCCAAAATTTCACTGAAGTTAAAATACGATCTGCTTATTATTTGTTCTTTTTTTATATTAATTTAGTCAATAATATGTTTAAGTGCAAGAATGAAGGCCAATTATTAATTCCGACGAAACTGTGAGACTACAGTAAATTAGATTTTAAGTATGAATTAAGTGACGCTATACTGTTCCAAATTAATTCTATTAATATTTTTAATTAATTAAATAACTTCTAATCAGAATATTAAAAAAATTTAAATAAGAAATTGTCGCAATTCATATATTTTTAGGGATCAAGAATATCAATATATAAGACATTACATAAAACATTTTTTTATCCTCCAAATTTCTTGGTTATTATTTTTTTTTATAAAATATTAGTGACCCATGTCATTAATGACTGACTAATGCCAAATTGACACAATGTGTCTTCTAATAACCATTTTAATAAAAATTTCATTAGATTCAATATTTGTTGTATAAAAACCAACAATTTTTGCCAAAAAGCTTACTCAATTTTACATAATTTTGATCACGATTCATATTTAGTTAGTTCGCAATAATTATTAAAAACCGAACTCCCGCTTCTTCATTTTTTATGCACAAAAGAATTGACGTGAATTGATTAATTAGAAAACTGATAAAAAGCGCCTTGTTAAACTGTAAAAATGCAAATCGCCTTTTTACTCAAAGCTCTTTGAATTTAGTAATTATTGCTTTAAGCTAATGCTTCTAGAGAGACTGTTATTTTCTTATTTTACTTCACTAGTTCATCGTAGACAAGTATTGCTATGTACCATATATTTTATACACTACTCATCTCAGTTATAAACAAGTTTGCACAGATAAAAAAGTAAATTTTTCTTAATGTGAAAAATGTTTAATTTTCTTATTTAAGTAGTATTAAAAAAGTTCAATAAGATTACAATAAATAAATTAAATATCTAAAAATCTTATAATATAATAGTTAAAAACTATAAAAATCATAAAAATCCATCGAAGATCTAAGTAAATTATTTTCTATGGGTATAAATAGGTTTAATCTTAGAATCCTTCTATGAAATAGTTCGATAAAAAATTTTTTATTATCATAAAATTATTGTAAAAAATAAATGAGAAAAAATCATGTGCATATTATTATTACTATGAAATTGAATATTTATTTTTTTCTTATGTGTAGCATAACTTCAAAAATTAAATTTCAATAAAAATATAAATTTATAATCATTTAAAAATAGATTATTTTTATATTGACGTTAAATAATATAAAATTATAACCGTACTTTTGATTTACTTAATAAATATAAAAATTAGATATTACGTATTATAAAAAATTTGTAAATAAATTTTTTATTATTTAATTAACACTCAATATATATGTTACTTGATTTTAATAGTATAAACGTGACGAAAAAGTAAATAAAAAATTTTCTGCTCGTAAATGAAATTTAACCTTGAATTCAAAAGATTTTTCAAAATATTATATATCAAAATAATAATAAAATAAAATTTTTTACAATTTGATAAATATTAATATGATTGATTTTGAAATATTTAAAAAGAGAAATTTACTTTCTAAAATTAATAAAAAAAGTATACCAATTATTAAAAAATCGTAGTGTATTAAAACAAATGCCAATTCTTTGTTGATCAAGTTGCTTGATTTAAACTTGATTCTTTGGTATTATAAGCCAGTATTTGTATTACGATAACAAAATGATCATGAAAGCGTCACGTACGAGTACTATAGTGCTCCTTCATATAAGAGTTCCTCGTTCCATTTTATACTTGAACGGTGTAATAAAATAAATTATTTGTGTTCCAAAAACCGGCTAATTTAAAAAAAAAACAAAAATGCTCATACCTATGTATATTTATGCTATGTATATATATATAGGTATAAAGATGATTGTTTAGACTGTCCAATAGAAAATAGTAGGTTTTATAGAATAGTTTGGGTATAAATTTAAAAACATCAAAATATTAACCTTTTTTTTCATGAACTAAATAAAAAATCGAAAAACGAATTGTATATAATTTGTTATAGAACGTGTGAATTTTCTCTATATATGTACAAAATTTTAATTGTGACTAATTACGGATAACTTTTTTAATTGATTCTAAATTTAATTTAAAAATAGCTTCGTTAAAGATAAAAATTAATTTTATAACTTTTAAATATACAAAGAAAAATCCGTACTGATAAAATCCATACAAAATTATTTTTCTCTAGATATCCTTATTTTTCTAATTTTCAAATTATATTTTAAAAATTTTGAAAAATTGGAACACCGATTTTTTAAATAAAATTTTAATATCGAGAAGTTAATAATAAAAGAATAAATATCACATATTTCTTTTGTATGTATACAAACAAAAAAACTAACTATATTCGCAGTCTCCTGAAGAAAAGCAAAGTACAATTTATAATTAAAAAAAATGTAATTATTCGTATACTTTATCTGTACTTTCTTTCGCATTCTAGTCAACGCAATAAAACGTTTCGTCTTTCAAAAATTCAAAGAAGATGAAGAAATCTAGGAAGAAAATCTACAAAGCAGAGAAATACAGAAGTGATAAAGTAGTTAAATAATTTAATTTAGAAAAAACGTAAATAATACATGCTATTACTGTTAAAATATGTTCTAAATTATTGAATTATGTATTTATTCTGAAATATATTACATTTGACTTTTTTATTAAATATATCTAGAAAATTGGACAAAAAATGCGAAAATGATTTCAAGCTCAACGCTTGTATCAATAATAAATTCTATAAAATTTTGATGCAACAAATAAGTTATGTGTGAAATATTATAAGTGGAAAATCGGACAGGAATTAGTAAGCCGTACATTTAAACGCTCGTAGAACTTTAGACGTCATTATTGTGCTTATGCAAGGATGTCTAATTGTAATGTATATATATATATATATATATATATATATATATAATTAAAGAAAAATCAATAATGTATAACGTTCGATGATTTACAGAAGTTCAGTTAATCGATTTATTTTTTTTTCATATCAAAAATCCAACATGTAAAAAAAAGAATTAATTTAAATATGATTAAGATATATAAAAAAACCTTTATATAATTTAAAGGCTCACATCGACTGATGTAATTAAACGAAGTTAAGAAAACAAAAACTTGGAAGATAATATTAATTGAATTCTTCAATCATTGACGTAAGAATTAATGAAATACTTATATGTGATACATACTTTCTAATATAATATTTTAATATAAGAAATTCTTGTTATTATTATGTAGAAATATCTCGTGATCCAAATTTGACTTGAATATGTACAGTATGGACGACGTTTTTTAATTCTTTAGTATTGTAATGAAATATGAATTAATATTAATTATTTTAAATAAAATTAAAATTGTTGCTATATTTTAATTTATGATTTAATAAATAAAGTATTAAGCAAATTTAATTAAAAAGTTTAAGAAAAAATACAAATTTTTTTGATACCGTACTATAAAATTTTTTGTACCATGATACTGTGTATGCATAAGTACAAGTCAAGATTACGAGAAATTAAGTATGATGCAGTTAAGTAATTAATTGGTAATATTAAAATAATTAGTAATTTGCTGTTTTGAATCACAGTATGGCAACAGCTATTGAATCGAAGATGATAAAAAATGTTGTTGATGTTTGTAAGCTTGAAATATAAGTGTAACGCTTTTTCTAATATTCTTGACATTTTTTTCTTAAATAACTTACCTATTTGTTTTCCTCGCTTTGAATTATTTTAAGAAATAAACAAAGGTTTTTAAAATAAAAGATAAAGTATTGGATAGTAAGAGCCACATTTATTTAGTGTTCATTAAATAAAGTCGAAATTTAATTTTTCATTTCTTTTTGAACAGATTAATTTTAAAATGAACGTATTTTATGGCACTTTATTACAATTAATTTTCGAGAATTTTTATCAATTTTATTTCGTTGAAGCTATGGCAATAGTTTCAAAGCGATAGATAAAACTTCTCCCTATTATTAAAATAAATAATCACGATAAAAATGCTTTTTAACAACTTATCATAGATTTTTCAAATCGACTTTGTTTGTAAATTTTGCTATTTAAACAACTTGCAAACAAGTCAAACTGTTATGCATTAACAAGTCGCATGTAAAGCGTAATTATATGTATCAGAGTTAACGATTTTTTATAATTAATATAAATGACTTTCTAACGTAAGAATTTATGAGCGCTTTTTCACAGTAGATAATTCACATAATGATATTTCGATAACATATTCTTAAATCTTAGAAACAAATTTTTTATAAAAATTTCAGCCTTAAAAGCGCTTAATTTATTTAATAGACAAATTACACGTTTCTAAGAAAATATAAAGAAAAAAACAATCATTTAGTGCACACATAATAAGAGAATTTTTTCTCACAATAATTATGAATGCATTCCATTAACATTCTGCTTTTATTAAGGGCAAAACGAGCGCAAATTTTTTAGTTATTCCTAGCTACTACATTTAAATATTCAACTGTTTGTTTACCCTTATCGTATGGTTTACACGCGCAAGTGTATTTAGTCTCATCAACAAGAAGAAGCGTCAGTGCATCAGTGACACTTTGCAAGTAATTTAATTTTTTCCTTCAATTTTTCATTCCGTCTATTTTACGTATCACAGTGAAAGACACAAAACCAATTGAAAATAATTATTCACTTTTTGATGAATAGCTGTAGGAACAAAGAAATGAGAAGAAAAATGTACAACGATTATTTACACTACATCTGCTGTTTGCATGTTTCGTTCGTTTACAACAATTCATTTATTATTATTATTATTAATATTATTACACGTACATGCAGACTGCAATAAAAATCAATAAATCATTGTTTAACCCTTTTTTGGTAATATTAAATCCATACGATCAAGAGAATCTACCATTACATTAATACTGGTAGTTTTCATCTTTCACTGTGATTCACTAGATTCTACCAGACCATTTCTTAGGCAATTTAATTGAAAACTATAAAAGTTTACGATTATTTTAAATAATTTATTTTCAATTTAAAAAGATAAAATGATTGCGCTTAAAATTAAATTTAGTTAGACGTCATTACAATTGCAACTTCTTAAATTTATTAAATGCAACAAATAGATAAAAATTTAATGAATACTACAATCAATAAGTATTTAAAATAAATTAAATAAATGATAATTTTTTAAGAAATAAACATCTTTAATATATTTAACGAGCTCTGAATTTTATAAAAATACAATAAATATAAAAACTAAACAGATATGAAATTTCGTATTTATTGTACTACGCATTTATCATAAATTTAATTTGTTATTGTGCTTTTATACTTTTTTAATTTTTGAAACCGTATCCACCATATATCACGAAATAAAAATGAATTTAAGTAAAAACTTAAAACTCGATAAAAAATAAATTCACTTTCCCTTAAGATGGTTTTATCAGGACAACACTAACTAGAAACATTAAAATTTTTAAAACATATACATAAAAAAACAATATTTATAGATAAGCGTAATTCTATAATGAATTTTATCACTTTTAAACAAAGATAATTATAATTATATTTAAAGCAATTATTAGCATAAGTAATATACAGAAGGCATATTTTGAAACTGAATTGCAATTCTTAAAACGACAATTCTTTAAAACATTAACAATTATTAAAGCGCTATCAAAACAAAATTTAACGGTTACGTCTAGTCTCTCTTAAGCGCTTGTACAAACCTCGATAAAACTAAATTATGACTAACATTATCTAATATTTTCTAAATTTGCGTGCGACTGATGAAACAGGCAAAAGACGAATGTTAAAACCACCTTAGGACAATGGAACCATCATTTAAATAAGTAAAATAAATAAATTAATGAAACATAATTTCACGTGAATCATCAGCATCGACTGCTGACAGGCTCCGATGTCGAGAATGAGAAAAGGAAGCAAGCACTCGGATTGCAATAAATCGAATATCGTTCTCGGATAGACGTTCCACTCCGCACGTCCATCGTGACAAATAGTTAACTAATCGCGCGTCTGCCCCTCAATCGTATGGATGCAGGGCGAGGGCTCGTCCTCTTAAACCTCGCTGGCCTCCTACGCCGCCCTTCGGAATTACGTAGCCCCCCGCATGTCGGGCCGTTCCTTCCTCTTCCAAATTGCCGTTGCTCTCGAGGAGGTCGCGCAAAGGCCAACAAGCCAAGTGTCGGGACTTGCCATGACGCGCCAGCACGTGATAGCCTTGTCTGCGGAAATAAAAAGTCGAAACTTTTTAGTGGGATACATTACTTTTTGCATAGCTTTTTCATTCTATAACGAAACGTGTCGTTCTTTTGATTATTAATATATTAACATTTTTTAATTATACAAAACAATTTAGCCTTGAATTAATCTTAAGTGATTTTCTACCTTGCCTTGGTTTTTGCAAAATAATATAAGTTTTTAGCACAATATAAGTTTATTATTGATTTATTTTGAGCTATGAATATAAGGAACGCACCAGAAGGATTTAAATATCTTTCAATCGACAATGTCATTATAATTAAAAAATTAATTCTATATGTACTTTTTATATCAAAAACTATATTAATAATTAATAATTATTTTAATATTTAAAAGTAAGTTTTTATATTAAACAATATCGGATAGTTATTGTATACATGTACTCTTAATTTCGTTCAAGAAATAAAAAATCATCAGAAGCAACAATTGCATTGATTTTAATATACATAAAAATCTGTTTCTGATAAATTTTCGTTGAAACAATACTTTAGAATAACCTTTTAAAATCTTCGACTTAAAAATTTATATTTACTGAATTTTCACGAATTATTTTCCATATTTAAATAATAATAATAATATGAATTAATATTTTAAGATGATTACGTGATATAAAATAAATATAAAAAATCCTAAAAAATTCAATCCACTTACAGTATTTAAAGTATAAGCAGAATTTTATAAGTTTAAAAATATACTAAAAAAATATATCCTAAATTTAAGTTTTATGTTCTAATTATTAAAAGATAACTTAAATTTTCACTTATATAAAGAAAAATAAAAAAATATTTTTTTTTTAAATGATTGAATACTTTTAAATAAAAGTAAAGTTTAAATATAATCAAGTATATTAAATTGAAAATATGTTTAGTCATAACTCATTTTGACTATTATTCTGAAGTGTAGTTTGAAATTTATACATTCCTTAATTTAATAAAAAAAATTTTATTATATGTGAGTGTAATACAATACTATTTTGACAAATTTAATATATTAATATTTAAAATTATAAAATTTTCTGTACTACTGAACTGTTTTATCAACAGAGCAATTCACAATATATTCAATCATTCATACATTACTCGTTTTCTTATTAAAAAAATATTTATTTTAAATCTTAAAAACTACGGATATTATTTAGTAAATTTTTCTATTCTACATGAATATTATTTAAATATAAAATAAATAATTATAAATTATTTAACTCATAAAACAGTCCAAAAAAATATAAATTTTTTATTTTATAAATATTTATATTTATGACGAAATTAATTTTGAAAGAGCATTTTCAATAATATAACATGTACATATATATATATATTAATAAATATATAATTTAATTAAAAAACTAATTTAATAATTAGCAACTGAATAAGCTAAAAGGATGATTTAATATAAGTTAAATATTCGTTAAAATCTAAAAATTAGTTTAATACCTGGAAGAAATAAGACCAACAAGTAATGCCCAGTGTGATTTGTGTCCACGCTTTAAACATGGAGCATCATTAAAATCTGCATCGTATGGAATCAAAACCATTCCACTGTGTGCAAGTGCATGAGTAAGAGTATCTGGACAACTTTGTAAGTCGACAAGCATAACAGGCCTATGTTCTGGTAAATACTCAGCTGCAAGTGTGGCCATGAAATCTACACTATAGACTTCTCCATGTTGAGTAAATCCACGTACTCTAGCTTCTGCTAAAAGCTGTCCCACAGACACTGGGTTTGTATATTCCTGAGATGCCATAGCAAGTGCTACTAAGCCACACCTTTTTTAATAAAATAAAAGATAAATATAAATTAATTAAAGTTAATAAAAATTGACTAGAAGAAAATTAAAAGCTTTGTCGTAAAATTAAGAACTTACTGTGGTCCATCTTGTAGAATTGGTTCTACTTGACAAAAATATGTAACTTCTGCATCTTTAAGTTCATTTGAAGCTATTAATTTTTCTATTTCTGCTTCTGCAGATGTCAAGGTAATCTTTGCCCATGGAGGGAGACTGTCACCATCGTTAACATCTGTTTTATCACAGGTTGGTGCCTCTGGCAAATTTGGTGGTGGTGGTGGTGGTGGTGGAGGTGGTGCAGGCATTTCTTATATATTAAGATCAAGCTTCCTTTCTTGGCTTAGATTGAAATAGTTTTCCAAAAATAAATTTTTTAAATGTGAATAAACAACACTATTCACAGTTTTTTTTTACTAAGAAAATAGTCATATGTCTCTTCTTTTAAAATTTAAAACATTTCTTAGTTCTTCTTCCTGACATAAAAATAACTTTACATAAATAATATACTTAATATATTAATAATTATAAAAATTTTTTACAATGACCATGAAAATGTTATACATTAGAAAAAATCCAATAAAAATCTGTATATAATTTTTTATTATCTCAATTAAAAACTACTGAATAGATTCAATATTGAAAATTACAATTGACATTATACACAAAATAATTGTAAATTATTTTGTAACTTATTACATGATTTACAAAAATTATGAATCAAAATTATTTTATTCAATTCTAATAATAGCTTATTTCAAATTTATTACAATCCAAATAACAATTCAATTCAACCAAATTAAACTCCTGGTACTATTTTATTGAGATACAATTTTTATGAATGAAATAATATAGATCATTAATTTTGTTTAATTAATAAAATTCTCTCAAAACGTTAAAAAAATGAAACTAAATATATAATTTAATTTATTCAAGAAAAAACCTTGCAATATTTTAATATACAACTCTGAAAAACTAATTTCTTAATATTTAAATCTAAAACTATTTAAAGCATTTTATTGCAGAAGAATAGCACATTCTACGTATGACCGATTATGACGAGACTTTTTTTAAAGACCTTGGATATAGAGAGGGCAAGGTGATCGCGAAAAAAGAAGCCTAACGAACTGTAATAGCACAGCGAATTATTACTTGAAATTATGAAATGTATGTCTGATGATGCAAGGCTTATTGACATATATGTATATATATATATATATAAGTAATAACGAAAATGGGCGTTATTGAAAATATCGAGAGTTGCTACTTTATTTGCTATGTTCATCCATGCGGGCGGATTTGAAGACACTACGAGTTTCAAGTAACGAAGAAAAAAGAAGCTGCGAAAAGAAGCAAATTTACGCGCATGTGTGACGAATTCCCCCCTTAGATTCCAATGCGATAACGCACAGGCCTTTATGAAAAGCAAAGCCTTTAAAAAAGAAGTTGCTTCAAATATTCTGCAAGTCACGTTTTAAGATACAGAAAAACTGAAAAAATCAATTAATACCATTTAAGGTTAATATTTTTATGAGCATATAATTTCGATTATCTAACGGCGAATGTGCAGCGTAAGACTTAAGTCAAAATGTTTGCTGTATTGTGCTGAGTTATGCACGTACGTGTCGTTCGTTGAAAAAAATTTTGTACACAAAACTATTGACAAACATATATCTCGCGATCATTTCTTCCGAGCTGTTTAAAAATAGCCATTCGAGCAGCACAGCCTCTTTTCTTATTTTGATATTTGTGTAAGAATCCAGGATAAGACTTATATTCTATGCATGCGCGCACACATTTATATGAACGCACTCGACGTCGTCCAAACGTAAAATATATTTTGCGATACATATTATAAAAAACCGCAATAACTAAGAAGATATTAAATGGGCATGTGCGTGAATGAATACACGGTTTTATATAGATTGACAGGTTGAACTACTAACACTGTTACGACAATAATTTCTCTCTCTCTCACTCTTTCTTTTACTCTCTCTCTCTCTCTCTCCCTCTCCCTTTGTCTGTCCCCCTCTTAATTCGTGTCTAGAATGAAAGCACAGGTATGAGGGTCGTTTGCCTTGATGATATACTATACTACATACCCCAACACAAAACACAAACACAATGGCTTAATAGAAAATATATCAAGGCACAGCAGCAATAAGCGCCGTGGTCTGACTCATCACGACGACGTCATTATGTAATTTTGATCTCCCAGCAGCCGAGCAACGCCGCACAAACAACTTTCGTGACTAACAGACGAGAGACGACTGCTAAAGTGTTACCGCTGCTACACGACCATCACCGGCGCTGCCGCCGCCGTCGCTGCTGCTGCTGCTTCGAAAAATGCAGTGGCAACTGCGGCCCACGTGCGCGGCTTCAGGAGCGCCAATCATTAAGCCCGTGTGATTGCTTCAAATATGCTATCGACAGATGCTCGTCTATCTGTTATCTTATATTCCCGATAAAAAAGAGATAATTTTTAAGGAAATGTAAATGCACTAAGTACTTTTTTATGCACAAGAAATATATGCGAAAGAATCGCTGTTTACACGCCCATTTTTTTCTTTGTACATTGCCTGAGCATACGTATATCATCGCATAAAAAGGTTATAGGAGTTAGACGGCCGTAAAGAAATAACGAGCTATGGTTATGTTTAGCATGGCATAACTTTTTCTGTGCGTTCTATTTACTTCTCTCGGCACAACCGGTGGTTTAAACGATTTTTCTGTTGCGATACTCAGATACAAACTGCGTTATTGTTTTATAATTCTAATTAAATTTTAATTCCGTAACATCAGTCAATTTACAAGATTATGATGTTCGCAAAATTAGAAATGTTCAACAATTTATTTTCAACTAAATCCACCAAAAATCCCTATTATTCGGATGGCCATTCTGGCTTTTTTTAAATTTCTCATTAATTCATTATTTTAAAAATGCTAGCTGTAAAAATAATATTCTAGGTATTTTTAATTACATAGATATCAAAATTTACTAAGAGTTTTTTTAATTATTATAAAATATTACAAAAATCTACGTAGTAAACTTAATTTAGATATTGCGCATGCACAATAAAAGAAATAAGTATCGATATATTTCAGATTGCACATTTCGAGAATACTTTCATTTAAGTTGCGTTTTTTATGTATAAACTAAGTTATATAAAATTTAAATAAAAAGAAGTATATTTTTATAGAACTACTTACAATTTTACAAATACGCTAGTATAATTAGAAATAGTTGTCTTCAATTTATTAGTATTGGAGTAATATAAACCAAATAACAATCACATAATTTTCAAAGACAACATTCGAATGCAAATAAAAATTAATTTTCGGTACCATTTTTTTTTAATACTAAAACTATATAATTAAAAAATTAATCATTGAATAAATATTTATTAAACAAATAGTGCTTTATTGTAATAGTTTCATTGTGTATATAAAATAAAATGGGCAAATTAGTATTTTTAACATTACCTACTTCTGTATACTATTTGCATACTAATGAAGTATATAAAAATCAATTTCAGAATGGTTTTTGCAATCTTTTTGTTAAAAACAGCTAGAGTAAGTATAATTTTTTTAAAGAATCCACAATTATTTTTTGCAAAAATTCTACAACTATATAAACTCATGCTATTAATCAATAATACATATAGTTCTATAATGATGTTTGAATAGATTCTTCATACTAAATTCTTTCAAGTTTGACCAAAATAAAACTATGAAGTATGAAGAAATAAATATAACTACAATCAGATATTTATATATTTCTTGCAGTAAAAATAAGGCATACAGCAGCGATTTCATATATTATTTTTATCTTCTTGAAAAAGTATTTTTATTTAAAACAAATGTTGAAACCGTTTGAGAAAATTTAAACAATATTCTAAGAATTATGTTTTTTAAATACTTATTCTAAAGGTTTTCATATTTTTTATTTATATTTATATATTTAAAAAAGTTCATAAACTACATTATATCTTTATACATATCTATTGTGGTAGTCATCAAATACTATAATTATATTCCTGAATAATAAACTACTTTGTTAGTGATTCTTTCATTTATATTTTCTATTATTCGTTTTAATAAAATTTTCTATATTTTATTTTCCAAATTTTTTAAATTAAAAAAATTTATTAAAATAAATATTTTATTTTTCATTATGATTTTAATAAAGAAATAAATGCGAGAACATTCAGTTACAATATTACAATATCTTTATTAAATGTATTTGAATGTACGTATAATGACACAGATTTCATGATTTTCTTTATTTGTGAATAAATTCTGATTTAAATTATCATCATTATTTTACATAAAAATGAAAAAAAAGCTTTCATTAATTTTTAAAATGTAATAAATCACGAGAAATTCAAGAATTAATAAAAGTAAATTAATATAACGTAATGTTCCTGCAATGAACCATTTGTGCAATTCTGCTTGTCTTTTTGTGCTATATTAATAACTGTTTGTCACTCTTTTCTCTTTTTTTCAGCTCTAATTTACACGTGTAATTTTTTATCTATAAAAACTTTTCTTTGACCCTGAATACGTTTTATATCTTCTATGTTATCTTGACAGTTTTAAAATTATAAATGACTAATCAACCTATTGCTAAAAAACACAACAAGTTAAATAAAATAGTGACTTACTACAATGCATTAAATTAAAATACTTTTTCTAATAAAATCTAAATGATGAAAAATGTCTTATTACATCACAGTGAAGTAAATGTCCTGAAATAGGACTAAGTTTGCTTAATTATAGAGTTACACTTAATCCTGTTTTATATAGTACATAATACTTCATAATATAGTGCAGTGATATAATAGTCTTACGTAAAAAAATTTGAAATTCACAATGACATTTTTTAAGTTATTTAAACCTCGTCTAATTATTTTCAATAATATTTAGAAATAATAGAAAATATTTGAAAGGATTGTGATTTTTTGAATTATTGAATAAAATGAGATTATTTGCTTTTCGAAATTTATGATACTGAATGTATACTAGTGTCATTGCTTCTTACAATTTGTTTTTAATCGATGTGAATTCTTTTACTTTTAACGATTTCATATATTTGTTATTTTTTAATACAAATCCATTTATCTCTCATGATTTATGAGACTTGACTTTTCATGTTTCTTACGATTTTTTACAAACATTTATACTACGGATATTTAACAATTATTCTATTGTGTCAAATATATTATTTGTTATTTATTTAGAATTTTATAAATAGATTTTATAAACTTGAATATCATTTTTTATATTATATATATATATAAGTACGCAGTGTATGAAATAGATATATTACTGTATATAATATGCATATACATTTTGGCAAACACCAATATTCACACTTAGCATTTTAAAATCTTTCATTTTAATCAACTTTCAATTTTTATTGTGAATCTATTCTTTAATAAATTCTTTAAAATCTTTATTCTTATCTTCTTAGGTAAATAAACACTAAGCCCTTTCAAGCAGAACTTCCATCTTGTCGATTTTACTTTATTATGCAAGTAAGAGCAATCGAAAGAGTAATTTAATTTTCTAAAACAAGCAGACTTCACTTAAAGCCAATAATATAAATGCAAAACAAATCGTAAAATTTATATCCCTTATTTAGATTTTAATAAAAGAAACTTTTAATTTAGTAGAATTAAATAAAACTTTGAATGATCTCTAAGATTCTCAATTTACTGCAAATAAATAGCACCGCATTTCATCGTAAAACTCTCCACTCTTTTTATTTCAAGTATGTAAGTGACATTTGTGCTTTAAACATATAATAACAATATATTAATGATTCGTCAAATCATCTCTTCTAAATTTTACAACTTTTATAGGTAATACTTTTTCATAAAATAACAATTTCAAAAAGCATTAACTTATTTACATATATGCATATATGAAGTTTCATCTTGCAACTTACGCTGGTGATTTTTACTTATAATACATTATACACCTTTGAAGAAGAAAATCAAAATTCATCGAATAATAACATGATAATAATAATATAATAATCATTATTATTATTATTGATAAATTAAAATTTATAATTTTTTTATCATAATTAAATATCATTTTAATAAAATTTTTATGACATTTATTGAAAGATAAATAAAATAAGACCTTCTTTCATCATCAGAATTAAATAAATCACGAAATATAGTTTCATCCAATTATTTATGATTTTTTAAAACTGTAAATATTAATGTCAAACTTATAGATTATGTCTCAGTTAATTCTTATAGATCAAATATCCTCTATAAGTATATTAAAAAATTGTTTTGCGTCACTTGTACAGTCAAAGTATTCGTTCATACTTGTTATATATTCAATGTTTTTAAAGAAATTGTGCAAAAGTATTTTTAAAGGTAAACAAAAACGTAAATAAAAACTTCCCATATAATTTATTTTCTTATTTCTTATATAAGCAGAATAGTAGGAATGGAAATAATTAATTTGCGTTAGTCTACCAACTAGTAATCTTAGTCAGATTAACAATATTCTAATTATCTTTTCGTTGAAATTTCTGATCACTTCCTTCCATGCTAAAGAGAAAGAAAATCAATCAGTGTTTAAATCAGCCTAAGACTTTTCTTCCCTATCCATTCATCGAGAGCTTCTTCCCGAGTAAAAAGTTCATCTGAGATGACCTCATTCAACTCACGAACCGAGATTCTCACACAGCAGGGCGCGGTTTTAAGATCTGTGTATTCTTCTGGTCTAGACGATCCAATTTTTGGTTTCTATAAATTCTCCAGTGACCAGGCAGTCAAAACAAGGTAACCGCGTTATTCGACTAAAAAATATTCGTAGATCCATTCTCTGAACAAAACTTATGAACCCAAAATAAACCATAAAGCCATCGTTCAAGAATCCAATGCGGTTTATATTATTATTCTGATGGAGTTTATAAAAATCCTTTTTGAGGACGATCATTTTAAATATTCACATTTAAAATTTCTAATTGAACAACCATGTTTGCCCATGTAGATAAGCATATTCACTGATGTCTAGATCACAACCGCTGGCAAAGGATTGCAATACTATTTAGTCTAACTTTTTTGAAGTGAAATATTTAGAATAAGTATTTGTAGGACTAAGGTTTTAAAAGTAAATCTACCAAAATTTGAATCTGATTATAATATATATTAAGGCTTTTACAATAATAACATTAAAAATTATTGCCTTCCAACTATTTCAGTTATAATGAAATAACTGTTACATACAAATTTTTATGATCTGTGTTATATAAAAATTATAAAAACTATCTTGAATTCAACGAAAATGGAATAAACGCATCACTGTAATAAAATATATAAAAATTTGTATAACATATGTATTTTATTTACTGATACTTTTAAAATATATCGCTACTCTATAATAGAAATTAATTTTAATTTGCTTCGATATGTTTATAATTTTTAGTATTTGCTATTTTAAAAAATACAACATTGATATAAATATATATTATTTATTTGTTAATAAAATTAATAATTTTTTTTATGTTCTGATTATATAATACAATAAAATTTATATCATTTTATCTATATCTTCTAACCGTTAATTTTACACGTGACTCAAATTTTGCAAAACATTAAGTTAAAAAAAATTAACGTTAATGTATACTATAATTATTTACTACAAATTGATTACTATAGAATCTATACATGCATCGATCATTAATAACTTTTCTAAGATATAGATAAGTTTGACAATACCATATCTACTACAAAAAAAATTTTTTTTAATAGAAAAAATAAAAATGTAAAAAATAAAAAGCATGCAGTATAAAAGAATTTTTCATCTTTTTCACTTAATAATATTTTGTAAGCTCAAAAATATATACTTTTAATTTTCATTTTAAAATGAGAAATAAATAAAATTGTGATAATTTATTCACATTGTACACTAACATTTTAATATACGAAACAAAAATACTTTTCACTTCTTAAATGATCAATATGATTTTGCAAATACAGAAGCATTGATCAGTAGTCGTGTAAGGCCAGCAGTCGAAAATGAATTTCCTTCTGTTGTGGGACTCGTAGCCTTTAATGAAACTACGAAAAAAATGTTAAATACATTTTGCTCTGCAACACTTGTTGCATCTCGTTTTCAATACGTAGGAAGCATAAGCGGTTATCAGATTCTTATTGGATCAGTTGATGTAAGACGTAGAAAAAGTCATAAAATCTCCTGGAAAATAAATTTTAATGAATGGGCGCGTCAGGCAAGGAAGCCAATACATTTTAGAGAAAACGACATTGCAATTCTTAAGGTGAATTGTTTTTCAAAATAAAATTAATATAATTAATAAAAAATCAATTTATTTATTTAATTATCTAAACTTAATTAATTTCAAAGTAGCAAAACTGATGAATTAATTAAGAATAAATTAAGTACACATAAGAAAACAAATTTATTTATTAAGTATATGTATTATGTTTAAAAATACTTTAATCTAAATATTTAATTGATTATTTAACAAATTATTATTTAAGTTATCTAGAGACGCTGATAAAACAATTATTCCAACGCCAATTACATATTTAAAAGTTAGTGACTTCATTGAACAGACTGATAACGTAATGGGATGAGGTAAAAATAACCAAGAAATATATCCATCAAATATGGAAACGGTGGATGTAAGAGTTATACCTAATTAAAATTTCCGAATTATTGGCATGAGGATCTTAAGAAGAGTTTGTTTTCTCGAAGACCAACATTTTTGCAGTATTGCTGAGCCATCTGCAGTTTCAAATCATGTAAATAACAATAAATATTTTCTTTAGATATTTCAATATTTTAGAATAATTCAAACTTAATTTATAACGATTAAGTAATTAGTTTAAACGTACAAGTTCTTTAAATTATAAACTTTTCTAAAAATTTTTTTTATTTCAATATCTTTAGGAAAAATATTAAAGTTGTATTTAATAATTGCTTCAAAACTAATTTCAAAAAAGTAAATGATTTAATATCCACATAAATAATTAATAACGTTAAAAACCTTGATTCTTTAAGATAAATAAATGATTGTAAAAAAAGAAGTTATTGTTTAAAAAAGTAATTACTTTATAGGGTGATAGTGGTAGTCCACTTTTGCAAGGTAATAATATTCTCGGTGTTAACAGAGGATTATTTGCTCTAACAGCAAAACCTATTTTTTTTTGGAAAAGCTAACCTTCATATTGGTTTGGAACATTATAAAGAATTTGTAACTTCTGTACTGACTACTTAATACGTTCTCTTTGACAAAAAATATATGTATATGATAGTTTGTCCTTTCGTGCTTCCACACGAGTATGTGTAAATATTTATTTATATGCTGTTTGTCTGTCTGTGCATATGTATTCTGATAAAATAATTAATATCATGTAAACGGTGATAATATTATTCACTCAAGCTAAAAATATGAGATGTTTATTTGTCTTCTGCAAAATTATGTTCCACAAATGTAAATTATAATATAAAATATAATAAGTATAAGTAAAAATAAAAATTATTCTTACAAAATGAAAACTTATTTCATGTATTTCAATTTTATTAATATATTGTACAAGCATTTTTAAGTCTTTTAATTATTCTTTTTAGGAATAAAATTATGATTTAACAAAACTAATTTAGCTTATGTTTACAAATAATAACTTAGTACTGTACAAATAACGATTTATACTTTATTTTAATAAAAATTTGTTTGCAAATTATTATAAATGTTTATAATAACATACTGTAATTATTAGCCACTAAAAATTCATTCGTGTCTTTCAAAAAAAATTTCAGCCATTAAAACAAAATATTATCTTGACGTTAATTTTTTTAATATTGATATTTAAAAGAATAACGATAGTAAATGCTTGTATCACATTTCTATTTTAAATTATTCTTGAATTTATAAGTATTTTCGCTATATGTTTAAATTAAAATTAAATTAATAAAACCTTGAGTAGCTATATTTAACAAATGTTAATTCGTTTTATTTATCGCGTTTATTTATTATCTTACAAAACATAAACATTGTTCATTTAAACGATGAATTTGTTTTATACGAATGGCTTTTTTCTTTATAATTCACACAACTATTAAAAGCTCTAAATTCATTCAATAGTATCTTTGTTTGATAAAAAAAATGTTTAGCCCAAGATAATTTGGTTACCATTCAATAACAGTAAAACAACATTTACGTATTTTTCGATTATATATATCGAAGATATTCAAGAAATGCTGAAGATTTTATCTCATGTAAATAATAAAATTTTTAAAAAGTGCAAATGTATATCGTTACAATTAATATTGGAATTTGTGAATTATTGTTTTAGAATTCACTAAAATTTCAATAAATAATTGATTGATGAAATTTATCTATTTGGAAATATGTTAGTCTCAAATATATTTTGATCTTATTAATTTAAAAAAGACTTAATAGAATACAAGAAATCTGTTGTATATTCTTATTTTCTAGTATAAAACTACTAGAATTCTATTGATATAAAATTCTGAATTATATATTTGTTTAATTTTTTCCATTTCAATATTGCAATACATGATTTATCTTGGAAAATCGTCATTTGATATTGAGAATCTGTATAATAATCATGTAGTTTTGTTTCACCGAATAAATTTATATTACAATAAAATATTATTCGAAACTGAATATAATATCATTTGTTTTCTTACATGAATTTTCACTGACTTTTACATCTACTTTTTAATTTCACTCTTTTACGTTGAAAACATTTTTTATAAAGAAAATTTATTTTACCTACTTCAGCATTCGTATAGTGATATTCACTATATCAAAGTTACTCAAAACAATGTTTATATTTCAAGAATCAGTTAACATGTAGTAAATCATTCTGCAAATTTGTAATTGACGTAATAGTTGAAACACGGTATTTTCATATACTCGATATTTTTCCTTTAACTTACTACACTCACTTTTTATTATCAAAATTCTTCATCATAAAATTTTTTATAAATAATTTAATTGAATTTAAATGGCACTGAAAATCCCCGTTTTGTTTTATTTTATTCAAAAATATTATAATAAAGTGTGTGTGTTTTAATTGCATAGATGCTCAAAATTAATTAATGATATTTTTACTTAAATTATAATTTATTGTAGTAATTATTATTAGAAAAAAAACGGCAAGACTAATTTACTTTTGATCAGGAATATTTCTAAATTAAATAGAATATTTATAGTTTTTAGCTATTTTATATTTAAATATCTATTTATTAAAATATTTAATGAAGTAATCTTATATAATTTAAATTATTTTTAAATATCTTTATCATAAATAATTTAAAAGATATAATTTTGAAATACGTAAAATGGAAAAAATTTCTAACTTAAATTATCAAATAAATATAAATTTATTATAGTATAATATAATAATAATAAATACACCGCTTACATTCTTCTTATATATATATATATATTTATAGTTTACATGCATACATGTATAGTATACATAATTATTTATAAGAAAAAATAAAATTAAAGGTTAGTGCACTAATTGTTTTATTATGATTTATATGATTTTCATTTAAATAATTATAATTATTATTATATTCACGAAAAAAATAATTTAGCTGATGAATGATGTCTCGATTCTATTAAAATACCGTTTATATACATCACGAGTTTACATGTTGTGTAAATTATAATGAGTATGACGACTTGTTATACCTGTACTAAGTCTGTAAGCGTTTCGAGATTATTGCCACATTATATAATTATTGCTCAAATTTTAGCATAGCGACAATGCATTGAAGCAGATAAGTGATTTAAAGAGAGAGAGAGAGAGAGGCAGAGGATTATGCGGTGGGGCAATTGACTAAGTTATAGTTCCACCTCTCACTAAGCTTCGATCCTTGAATTGCCGGCTTAACCACGTGTTTCTTCGCCTTGTGCTCATTTGTTTAGAATTCGCGTGAAATGAAAAAAGAAAAAACGAAGGATCCTTGATAAAGTGTTAGGGTTAGGAAGTTTACGGTACATTTGGAGAATTGACGTAAGTCCTAAGGCGCCATTGGGCATTATTTAAAAGGACAAAACTTTTTTTATTTTATCAAATATCTTTGTAATATTTACAAAGTTTTAAAAATAAAAATAATAAAAAATGACAATTTGGAAATTTAATAATTTAAATACTTTTTGCATTATTTTTTGTATACCGTCTTAAAAAATCTAATAAAACGAAAATCTCTATTTTAAAGATATTGTTGCACACAGGGGGTTTAATAACAGAAAATTATAAAATTTGAAATTACCTTTCAAGTATGTCTTAATTTATCATCAATTATATAATATGAAATGTAAAAATATAATTTTTTAAAAACTAATTTAAAAACTACGTATGAAAATTTTTTTATGATAACTCTATAATTATCAAAATTAAATAATAGGAAATTATTTAATAATTGTATTTTTAAGGTTGTTTAAATTCTTTACATCATTTTTGAAAATATAATATATAAATTTTTCTCAGCTGTAAATTTGTTACACACTTCAAACCAATTAAATTAACACTAAATGTTCGAAATGATTTCCTTATTAGTTTTAGAGACTTTATTTTTCTTAATTCAATCAAATATTTAAAAAAAAATTAATTTAAAAGATTAGTTAAAAGAAAGTATCATTCAGTATTGAAAAAAATGCCAATAATTTTATTTATTTATTCTCCATGTTCAGATAAGATAAAAATTATCACTGCATATCAACTTCATGTTACACTATACTTTACAACTACAGAAAATATATATATAATATGAAAATAAAAACATACAATATGTAAAATAATATTGTTATTAAATGTCTAGAATAATAACTATTTGAAATGAAAGGTTATGTATGTAATAATAGTACAATGATAATATTTTTTAATATTCTATTTTATGGAAATAAATAAAGTATCAGATTTATATCCATTGACGATCGTGATTTCAAACGTACTAACTATTGGTTTCTCCAAAATAACGTAATAATATTTTAGAATGCAAAACTGCGTTTAACCCCTGAAATTTTTTACGATTATTTATCCGATAACCATTATTGAGAGATCTACTCATACTTTTTACATATAAATGGCAAAAACCAAAATTAATCAAGTACTACAAGTATAAGATATAAGTATAGGGTAAGAAACCAAATATATAATGCGCAAATTCGTTATTTTCTACAAATTCTAACAATTCAACCGAAGAATTGTATATGATAATATAATACTATAAAAAGTTTTATTTTAATTTAATTTATTTAATAGTATTGTTTAATATATAATTTTGTATTACGAATACAATGATTATAAGGAAAATATTTCTTTGGAATATAATCACTTTTCCAACAATTATTTAAATTGAAATTTGAATATATTTAGTTAATAATTTAGGTATAACTAGAATGAATTTTCAGTCATAACTTTTTGGTTTAAATTTCCTAAAAATATTGCATTATTCCAGACTAATTATAACCAATTAAGAAAGTTGATGAAGAAATTATATTATTTATAAAAAAATTAATGATTACAAAATTAGTAAAGTAAATAATTGTACAAATGAAGTTTTGAATTTTAATGCAAAAATATAAAAACATAAATCCTATGTAAAATAATTTTTTGTGACACGTAAAATAAAATGATATGCAGTGTATAATTAAAGTTGTGTATGCAATTTAAAAACCAAAAAAATCTTTCATTATTAAAATATAATCGCATACAATAAATATTACTTTATTTAGTAAAATTCTTTAAACATGTTTTAATACGTCTTATATTAAATTTTTTTTATTTTTATTATTTTTTAATGCGATATATTCAACAATATTGTATTACATATATAAAGCATTGCACAGAATATCAATGATATCTTGTCTTACTGTATTATCAAAATAATATAATTATTAAAAATTATATATAAAAAAAAATTTGTCTTACGAAATCTTTTTTCGATTTTCAACCTTAACATATTTATATGTTGGTTCTAAGTCAATATAAACAAATCAATTAAGAAATGCTCTTATGAAATGATCGAAATAATTCTAAAATTAATATTTCAAAATGAATATTTAAAAATTGCATTTAAATGGGTCCAACGATTTTTTTATCAGTTTTTATTAATAATTATATATTAGCAAATATTAGTATATTTTAATTGGATATCAAAAATAATTATAAATGATTTTTAAATGAAACCACACCCATACACATCTTTTTGAGCAGAAGAAAAGTAGAAAATGATGTTATTTTACTTATAATTCAGACGCACCAATTAAAATCAGGTATTACATTTTTAAGGTATAGAAAAATTTCAATTTAATAAAATGGTATTCGTGATTCTGAATATTGATAAACAAGCAAACATTTTCTTACAATAAAATTATTAATAAAAAATATATAAAATGTTATCAAATTCGGTTATTTTCCCCAAAAAATCTAAATTAATGAAACCTGTTTTCTGCCCTTGACGAAAAATACAGAAACTCCCCCATAAATGCTAGCAAGAATATATATATATATATATATATAACAGCAATGCAATCTTATAAAGGCAAGTCATTATCGAAAAGATTATTAAATAATAAATCAAACGTCCAGGTAAGCTTTTCATGTTCCAGTACATGAGATTTACATTTGCTTATCTATCGCTTATGAGTAATAATGGATTAAGGCATATTAGGTGTTGCTTAATAAGAGCACCAGTTTAATACCTTGTTCTCTAAAATGTAAATACCGGTAACCCTCTTACCCTGATCCATTTGTTCTTTCTTCCTTCTCTTCACGGTTAATGCAGAGCTCTTAGAATACTTCGGTATTCGATAAATAGATACCTGACTTGAGGAGACCATTACAGCCTGTCACGTCATTTTACTTTTATTATATTCATGATACGCATATGCAAAAGGTTATAGGCACTTTTCTATTTTAAAGTGTAATTGAGAAACTCCTGGCCTCGCCTTTGCGTTCTATTCCTCACTTCTAAAACGCACTTAAATGCACTTGAAAAAGGCAATAAAGTAGAAGATGCTCTAAGAGATATATTTTCTATCCATCATTTAAAATCGAATATTATCAATAATTTATTCATATTATTTACAGAAGGAAAAACCAATGAAAAAGAATCCTGATAAGGCCTACCCTGAAAACGGATCACAGTTTTCTTTTTGTGTAAATCAACATTAACAGAGATTTGATTACTTTACATTACACTTTTCTTATTTTCAAACACACAATTTTGATACGTCATTAAATTTACGTTTTTATCTAATATTTATTTTTTGGAGATTTTCAATTTATTACTTACTATCATAAATTGATGGATCTATATTCTGTACAAATAAAATTATTATAATTTTTCTTTTTTTTTTAAATAGCCCATAAATCCGAAAATGCATCTTTCAATTTTTTTCACATATAAATTCTACATGGAAATATATTTAAACTTTTTTCTTTTTACAACACGTTTAAGAATAGTTGTACATTCATTTCTCAAAATTTCATCATTCAAGCATACGTTTACTCTAATTCTATTTAAAAATATAGTAATCATCAAAGTTTCGATAACTTAATTTACATAATGTAATTTATCGGGGCTATTTCAATTGTTACTGAACTTCAAAATACATTTACTTGCAACTTTTTGAGCACACCTTCTGTAGAAATATTATTCTTTACGTATCAGCAAAATTATATTGGACTCAAAAAATCTCTTTACCGGTTCATAAATTATATTCTTTTTTTATAATCTACATTTACTTCATTTAATAAGTTTTAAAAAATAAATATTTACAATATATTTATGATATCAAAACCTTTTTTAATAATTTTATCACGAAAAAAACAATTATTCACTTCCACCGGTTTGTTGAATCAAGCATTTAATCACATCACCTAATTTCAAATAAAACTACGGCTTATTTAATACATACAGTTTCATTAAATTATTTATAAAAATAAAATGCACGTTTTTCAAAATTTTAACTTACTATTTTAAAAATTTCTGATTTATAATCCAAATTTCGAATCAGTATTACGGTGCAATTATCCGATCGCTAATACCACTTACTTGTATACATTTTATATCATCGGAAAAACAACAGAACTGAAGTTTGGTAACGATCAAGTCAATAAATTTTTGTATGTGATCTGATAATATATATTTAATTGTAAAAAATTATTAGTTACTATTTCACAGTTGCTTTTTTAAATGAAATTCAAAACTGGTTTATAACTACTACAAATTATCAAACAAAATTCTTCAAGTGTCGATAAAAATTTTGTTTTCAAAACTTAAGGCAAGGTAAATATGTGAAATCATAATAATACAAAATTCTAAGAGTTATTCATGATAATTAAACCAACATTTACCAAAAATCGGATTCAAGTACTTTTTTAGCACTAAGGAAGTAAGTATCGATAAAAATATATTACCAAAATTATTCTCTTTCTTTCTTATATATGTAGTATATGCGAGTGTGTGTGTTTGTGTTTGTATTATTTTATTTTCCATGGATAATTATTTAGAGCTAAAATTTTACAATTAAAATGATTTTATAATTATCAGTATATGTAAATGATTTTATCAATTTGACAATCATAAACTCATCTTAAAAATATAATTTAAATAACTTTTTGTGTAATTTTTAATTTTTTAAGAAATTTTTTCCCTACTTAAATTTTTATAATGAAATTATAGAAAACCAAAATAATAAATCTTTTTAAAATAAATTCAAAATAAATCAAACGATGTAATCACACAAATAAAATACTTTTAAATCTAGAAATAGATAATAGAACAAAATAAGGTTTTGATTGAGGAAATATCATAAATTTCTTCGACATAATTATAAATACAGTGAAAAAAATTTATTTATTATTTATACAAAAAGTATATCCGAATTTTAAAAATATATATATCATAACCTCTTCACGCTTTTAATGTACGCAGTAGCCTTTACTAAACTTCTTTCAATTTTTTTAGTATTTTAGATTTATAGTATAAGTGAAATTTATTTCAATATTTCACAGGAAAAATTTTTCAATATAAAAAATCTAAATAATGTAATTTTATAAATTAAGTAAATATAAAATATCAGAAAAAATACACAATTCAGTATAAAAATATAATAATAAATTATTAAAAACATTTTAAATATGTTTCAAAACAATTATTTGAAGAAAAAAATTAATTTATTTTACGTCTAGTAAAAATACTTACTATCACATTATCAGATTTATCTTTTAAATAGATAACAAATTTGTCTATAAAGTCTCTCGAACAAAATATGCTCCAATTGAAATTATTTACAATTTAGATATTACAAGAAATACTATTTATGGTACTTCTGTATAAGTACAAGTAATATTTCATAATAAACACTTAAATCTCTGTAATCTTTTTACAATAAGTATATTTCAATAAACTTTTAATCACTATATAAGGAATAAGACAATATAAATTAGCAGTTTCTAAATAATCTATAACCCCAATATTAAAACTATAAGAAAAAATATAGTTAGTATTTTAAAACATGTAGTAGATTTAAAGTATTAATTCTAATATTTCAAAATGAAGGCTATTACGGTTTTTAAAGATATATATAATTCATACAAATAAAACTTAATTTAATTGAATGTAATTATTAAAAAATTAAAAATAAATTATTTTTAGAGAAAAAGGTTCGTTTATGATAAAAAAAATTTATATTAAAACGATTTGCATAAAAAATGTAAAGAATAACATTTATATTACTCATCAAGACAATAAAAAGTAAAATTAGAGTTTTTTAGAAACAATTTTAATCGCAAACTTTAGATTCTTGTAGCTTAATAAGTCGTAACATATGAAAATTGCTTAAAGTTATTTAAAAAATTTTAATATGTACTAACTGTATTATTTAAATTAAATGAAAACACTATTTGGAATAAATAAACTTAGTTAACATTTCACAAAAATATAAAATAAAATAAAAAGAAATTATTTTAAAAATTAGACGATGGCTTATCAATACTTTATTGTATGATATAACGAAAATTTTCCTTTAAATAATTGAATTTTTTCTACAAAAAAATAAGTGAAATAAGTAATTTAGAATGAATTTCTTTATCCAAATATTATATAATTATATACAAAATTAGTGTTTTACAGGTAGATTTATCTTTTCATAATATTTTCATTTATTTCCATATACTCTTCACAGATATTGATTAAAATTATTAAATACAGTTATACGCATTGGATGTCACAATCAAGATTTATAAATTAGGAAATACCTCTAATTAAACATTATTTTGATTATTATTACATAAGACGTGAAATAATAACCACCTATTAGCTTTTTGCAAACCATAAAAACATTAGTAAGTAGTACCAGTGACTAAGAAGTATAGTAAGTGGTACATAGAAAGTAAAAAGTGTACTGATCTTTTAAAGCTATAGTTTTCTTTGGTAATAAACTTTTGTTAATTTTTCTGACATAAGATAACTTATAATGAAAGCTTTATTTATTAATACATTATCTAAAATTTGTAAAATTAATAAAATTAATATTAATAACATTAATAACATTAATGTTTTTAAAAATAACATTAATAACATTTCTAAAATTAATAAAGTGACGGTAATTTTTTTAATCAAGTATTAATAATAGTAATACTTTTATTTCCAATAATTATAAAAAAACTAATTAGTTTTTAATATTTTCTAATTAATAGAGTAATTTAAAAAAATTGGCTTCATTTTTAAAACTCATTATTTACTTATTGGCAGTATACAATTTTATGTTAGGGACAAAATATAATTAATACAAAACTTAAATTTTATAAATAATATTTAAACTAAAGATAAATGAAATTAAAACAATATAAAGTATTATAATGGCACAATGTTTAAATGTTCGACATTTGATCTTTGTTTTAGTTGTTTTTCTTTTGTTTGAAAACTACTTGTCTTCCAGTTAAGAATACAATGAAAAAATGTACACATGAAGTTGATAACAAATTCTTTTATTAATTTAAATTGAGAACTTAATTTATAAAACCGAGACAAATAATTATTAATAAAATTGAAGACTAAAAATACTTTTCTCACTCTTTGGTAAAATTTTATAAATTAAGTTTTAGAAATTCTAAAACTTTATGTTTTTAAAAATTTGCAATACTCTTAAATAGTTTTGCACAAATAATACATTATTTAAATTAATTGCATAATAGAAATATGTTAAAATCATTTTATTCATGGTTTAACTTTTGGGAATGTTTTTAAATTGTTGTATTAAATTAAATTCGTTATTGGAAATTCAAATTTACTACGAAAGATGAATTAAAATATTGATCATATTATATAAGATTATTAGAAATCAAAGTCATAATTAAGAAATTTTTTATTTAACGTATATTCTTTAGTATTATACGAGTAATTATGAATAACAATAAATTGCAAACATTTATTTTTTATAAAAAGATATTTTCTGAAACATGTACGAATTATGGTGACTTAACTCTATTCAGCTTAACTCCCTACGCAAATACAGCGCCACCTGTTGGTGTTGTAAGTTTTTTTAACGAGTATTTTTTACTTTTGCACATAATACATCTATTCTGATCAGTATAAAAAATTTAAATAAATTTCTCAATACTCAACTCGTATGAAAAATCAATAAACACTTGTATTTTAATTATTTTAAGAGGAAACTTGAAACTATGCGCGCGTGCGCTCTCCAAAACATTATTCGGAAGCGCCAGAATGAGAAACGGAAAGGCATAGACCATAAGATATTTGAAGGCCTTTAGACTGTACGGAAAAGAACATGTAAAAGAATAGTAAAAGTTACTATAAAATATGTGCATATACATGTGTACATATGTACACAACCGACAAAAAAAAGAAATAATGTACGGTACCTCCCTCTTTTTTAAATAAAATCTTTCTACCCTGGGTTGCAAGCCTTATAATTTTCTTGACAACTAACATCAGCAATCAAATTGTTGTATATAATCTTTTGTTAAGTAAATCGCTACGGTTTCCCCTATTAATAATATGTAATGCAAACACAGATTATTGTTATTTGTTATGTACTTCATTTGTAAAAGAACGCGTGTTAAATAGTTTCGATATTATTAAATTTTTAAAAAATTGCAAGGGAGCGAGCGAGAGGTAAATTGAGTGAAGGCAAGAATAAAAACCAAGTAACGTCCGAATACCGAGAGTAAGAACTCGCGAATCGCGGTGCGCGAAATACCCAGTGCCTGTATGCGCATCGAGACTCTATATACACATCCCCAAGCATACGTGTACGCATACGCATGTGAACACGTGTGATTCTTCACGCATACAATTGCTGAGTCGTGAAAGTGTATTATAACCAATGGCCGTCGGGAGTGCGAATATACACAGCCGTTGTAGATGCGTTTCGCCTGGCTCGTTTTCCTGATCCGCTTGACGTCGTGACTCGTGTGGTGCGCGACCGCGAACACAGTAGCAGCAACAGCATAGTTGACTATAAGCTTTAGATAGGGAAGAAGCATACGGTTGGTGCGCGGTGTGTATGTATACGTCGCGCATGCAGTGGCGGCGCAACGGTGCTTTCAAGAAAGTGAGAGAGCGAGGGAGAAAGAGAAATAGCCGATAATATTCCTCAACAGAGATTCCTAGCCTCTCTTTACGAGCGGGCGCGCGAGTATAACGATAACCCATAGGCGCTCGAGTGTGTGTAGTGTGTAACTGGAGTGAGGAAGAGAGCGAAAAACGGTGAAAAGAGAGAGAAGGAGCGAGAGAAAAAGAGATTTCGATAGGCGCGCGGCACAAAGAGGAGGAAGAAGAGGAGCTGGCCAAAATGCCGAAGCGCCAGAGAAGAGACAGCGAGGTGCGTTCGAGACGGTAAAAATAAGCCACGCCGAGGGTCCTCAGCACGCACGGACGGGGACGGACACACGCACGGGCACTCTGCTCGTGTATATAACTCTTTTCTTTTCTCTCTCTCTCCCTCTTCTAACTGCCCCTGTGCCGTAAAGAGTCTGGCGATCGTGTCCAGGACGACGGCGGCAACGAGGAGGAGGAGGCGGAGGACGACGACAACAACAACGACCAAGACGACGACAAAAAAGACAAGGACGAAGACAACTCAAACGATCAACACGACGACGACGACCACGACGATAGCATTGGAGGAAGAGAACAGCGAAGAGCTCGTGGGATTTTGTCGGAAAAAACGGCATCGCCTCAAGGGAGAGAGAGAAAGAGAAAGAGCACGGGGAAAAATTCGAAGTGGAGAGGCGCTGGCTGAAATTCGCCACCACCGAGCCTCTTAACCTACACACTGCATATTCTTTCTTGTTCTCCAAAAGTTTTCCAGCACACGAAAATGGTATTTCTTTCTTCAGTTTTCAATTTTCCTGAGTATTCAAGTACCTGGTTCATTTATCTTCAGCAATCCTATATCCCTATATCAAAGGTTTCACATTATAATCACTCACACCACTTTGAATCACCACTGATTTCTTAGATATATGTCTGCAGTCAGTTACAAGTGCCTTTTCTTCATTTTTTTTTTAATTTTAAATGAAATTTATTTGTATCACATTTTTGTAAGCTTGTAATTTTTTAATCTGATTACTGTCTTTTTATTTATGTGATGAATTGACAAAAATTTTCATTTATTGTGCCATCATTAATTAATTTCACAATACTAAACATATACTGCATGGATTATAATTGAATGTAATAATATTTTTAATTTAAGATTAGATTGCTTAAAAGAATAATAATTATTAAGATACTTTTAAGGTAAAATTCTTTAAAATATTTTTATTTATTTTATTAATTATAAAATAATATAATGCATAAGTATGAATTGAATAATATGATGAATTCATTATGTATATACTTTATTGCCACAATTAGTAAAAATAATTTTGATTTAATTAATAATGATTTTATTACCTTCAATAAATCCAATAAGTACTTAAAAGTTTCATGTATATTGTTTAATAAACCTTCCTGTATTCAGATATTTATCTTATTTGAAATTTTATTTCAATATATAAAAGAAACTTTTATATTATAAATTTCTAAAATATATAGTTTACATTCTTTTTACATTTCTGTCAAATAATTTAAAGATATATTGAATTCATAATTTTCTATTTTTTAAATAATGGTTAGTAATTTTAGCTCTAAGTGTTATATCTCCTGTAGTATAATATAATTGATTAAAGGCATTAAACAAAGTAAACTGGCATATGATTATTGTTAAATATAAATGTAAATGTCTTAATATTATAGATTAATTAATATTATCTTATTTGATATATTTAATATAAATGTGTAAAGTAAAATATTTATAAGCGTGTTTATATTTGCATTTTAAATTCTCATATTACTTAAATGGTGTAATATCTGTTCACAATACGTTTATATTATTTTTGTTTAATTATATATATCAATTCTCATAATATAACATTAATTGTTTATATGATCCAATAAAATTGTTTAATATTTAAACATAATACAGATTTTAAAATAATTTTTTGAAAGTATGGTTGCATTTAATACGCTTAGAAACTGTCGCTAAAATTCAAAATTATTGCATTGAATTTTGTAAATTATATCTTTTGTCAAATATATATTCAATTTTACAACTTTGTAGTTTTTTAATTATTTCTTATTATTAAGTACAGATTTTACAACTGTAATGATCATAAAAATATGGCTAAAATAAAGGAAAAAATATAAACACTAGTGACAGGAGTATGACAGCTGATCTAAGAAACAAGATATCCTAAAAAATTTTTAATCTATTTCATAATATTCATGTAACTCACATTTCTTGAAAATCAGCTATTTTTGAACTTCAACCCTTGAATATATTTTTATAATTATTAATAATTATTATTTTATATAATAAATCTGTATTCTTTCAGTAAAATATAAAAAAATATATGTAATTACTGAAAGGATTTTTAATTTTCTAATTAATCGTTAAATTTTGTATGTAATTTCAAAATTAAAAGCATTTTTCTTTATTACAATATCTGAGTTTGAAATAATTTTTATTAAGTATTACATAAGAATTATTATAACACAGCTTGAAACATGAAATTTCAGGGATACAATCACTTTGTTAAATAATACTATATTACAAAACTTTCATTGTAGCAATAATTAAATAATAATCTTTAATATATGATTCTTAGTTCATGTTATATAAAATAGTAAAAATAAATTTATAAAAGTATTGTTATTGAATCAGTAAGTTTTTTGAATCAAGGATATAAATTCTTTACAAGTACTTATACTTAATTTACACCTAATGTTATCTATTCAGTACTCCTACAATGTAAATACTGATTTTATGATTTTCATTTCAGGACTCTAATAACACAAAGGAAAAATGTAAAAAGGGGAAGAATAGCGAATCTGTGGATGAGGTGAGCATTAAATAAATTATTGCTACATAAAAGCTTCATAGTTTATAAAGTTATCTTGATTATATTATTAATTAATATAAATATTCCTATACAAGCCAATATTATTTAATAAAATACTACTGTAAAATGTATATTTTTCCATAACTTTTGTTAATCATTACATTAATTTAATATGGTTAAACCAATGATAAGTATTAACTTATGAACTGAATATTTATTTAATTAGACCAAATACTAGTTAAATATAAAAAAAATATTAATGAATAAAAAAGCAAATAGATTTTTCTTCGTCTTTTTATTCTTTAATTTATAATTAATTAAATTTTTTAATACTTTTATCATAAATGTAGAACGTGTATAACAATATAAATTTATATATGAATTATAAATTATGATTGTGTAATATAAGAGAATTAAATTTAAAATATAGTTTTAAATTTTATCTAGTTATAATTCTGCTTTTAAAAAAAAATGTTTATAATTAATTCAATTATAAATTTTAAATAGACGTTTAAATATTTAAACATTTTTAATACAATTTTAACTCAAAATTTTACGAAATTATTATATTAATTATTTTAAAATTCTATTTGAAAATACTAATCAATTATTATTGAAACATTGATAGAGTTAAATGGGAACCTCTGTGATAGTTCAAGCATTGATCGTATTTTGAACGACAGAAGCATATCACCTGTTTAGTGACTTAACAATAAAATTACTGTCGACCGCAAGCAGCATAGTTTATTACTAAAAATTAAAAAATAGATAAGTGGAAAAACGTCAATATGTAAAACAATGAGAAGGCAAACTTGTGTATAAGCGTTTTCACTATACGTTCAGTAAACAAGGACAATATTCTTCGCGCAAATTTATATCCGTGCTTATTAAACGCCGCGAGGAAAACTCGTCGCGAAGAGGCACGGAATCGATTGTGATGCCGTTTATATCATACCTCCGATAATTAGGGATCAAGTGCGCATAATGTTATTACACAATATTGTATTTGCTAACGAAGCTGAAGAAACAATTTTTTTTTTCTATGCGCGCTCACGAATTTTATGTAGTTATAAACAAAAAAAAAAAGAACGAGAAGGAGAGATCATAGAGGTGGTACGCATAATGCGTATGCGGCATTAACGCGTACAAACGCGTGTGTAGCTTTAGTTGTGTAGAGGATGAGGCGATGAGTGAATAGTTAAGGTAGTCGCGCCTCGTCGTTAGAAAATTTCGCGACAGATGGTGCCGCGAACGGGATTTCGACGACGCGCCGGCTTGCAGAAATGCGCGCCGCCTGCTTACGTGTGCGTGTGTGCGTACACGCATACGTCGTGCACATTGCGAGGCTTTCGAAATTCAGCAGGTTGCCGTCATCCGACTCTTGAAAAAGGATTTGCGTTAACGTATTCAAAACGAATTCAGAGCGGAAGTCCCTCACGGCTTTATTTATCATACGGTTTAGTTCTTTCTTACGCGATTTAACGCACTTGCTAACTCCGTGAAATGGATACTCGACATGGCACAATTTTGTAGCTAAAATAAACAACGTTGGAGCTACAATTAATAAAATTCCCTAAATCCTTCTAAAAATGAATTTGCTTCTTACGCCGAGACAAAATTAATTTCATTTTAAAGCTGTTGTAATTCATATGCAATATTTTTTTATAATTACCTGACACCACTTAAAGGATTTAAGCAGCACCTAATATACTCGGAGGTACTCTTGCTATATTTAGCGCGATCAGTTTTCAATTTAATTCCAAGATAATTAACAGCAAATGCGCAATTGACCTTTATGTTTTTCTAAGAAATATTAATTTCAATCAGATTTTGAGGGTATTTATTTTACATCTAGAATCAAAGAATTTCTATTGTTTGGCAGTTAATATCACAGATCTGAAAATATTAAAATAATGTTTAATATTAAAATTTAAGTGCTCCAAATTTTTTATAATGAATTTGCAGATCACGTCGCAGCAACTTTGAATTTCATTTTTAGTTGCTATAAAATACCTTTCAAACTTCGATAAAAATCGCTTTGATGTAGCTCTTACAATCTCTTTAAATCTTATATAAACATAAGCAAAGACTGATTTTTTTCTATTAAATATACAATTTTAATTCAAGTGCACCAATTTATTTCGATAATGCATTATTTATCGACACTATTTTATATATTTTAATTTATATATCTTTAATTAGAAATGAATAAATAAAGTGCATCGAACTTAATGAGCTATTAATATAATTTATTTTTGATAAATTACCAAACAAGTTATTTTGGACTGAATATTGAGTAATTAACTGTAGATAAAAATACACGTATTTATTTATAACAAAAATTCCGGTATAATCATAACTATCAATTTTTAAACAATTTAAAATTAATTATGTCTACAAGCATATTATCGCAATGAAGTAAATATTATTTTTGAACTTATTTCGAAGCATTTTAGAGACAAATAAAATTTTTTTTTAATTTTATAATAATGATATATTAATATAATATGAACTAAAAAAATCATTTATATTTGACAGAAATAATTTTTCAAACTTTTTGTGTTTTCTTAAAAAATTAATAAACAATTTGATTAATTACAATATTTGAAAGTAAATTCGTTATGTAATAATTGTGTATATCACATATCCGTATTAAGAGTATTTGCAGGCTTAATTAATAAGTAAAATCAAATTTTAATTTAATACATAAATATAATTGTATATCTTACAAATAATTCATTGAAACGCCATGTAAATAAATGTACTTAGTTGCTACAGCATTCCGTTAAATTTCTAAATGTTTTTTTTTACTTTTAAATTTGTTTCCATATACATATGTCATAAAACAAATTTTTTAACATTTAATTTATTTAATAACGATAAAAAATCTGGAAGAAATTCATGTCATTTATAAATGTTCGTTATTCTTACAAATGTCTGGTTATACATAAGGCGCTATTATAAGAATTCGAATATTTTCGATAATCATAAACACTACGTTGATCTGATTATATGTAAGTTTATCGTTACGATGTTTCTTATACAATACAAGAGCACAAATTATATTTCGGTTGATATTTCATTTGTCCAATGTTATATATATATAAATAATAATTATCATTTCACATAAGCTTAATGACTAGTAATATACTTTTAATATAAATTTGAGGCAATATTTTTAAAATCTTATCAATGTTATTTAATTGTCTTTATAATTATCATTTGCGTTTAATCATCAATTTGTACCTACATGATAAGATACACAGAATTTTTCTATTTGTTTCAATTTTTATTTTTATTTCAATCAAAAATAATATAAAATATTTATTTAAATATTAAAACAAATCATTGCTATGCGTTTCAAAAATTTAGAAATTAAATATTTCTAAAATTCAAGAAAACTTTTATTGTGTATCTTTCCCCTATTTAATTTGATTACGATTTCTTTACAGTTTACGCGATACTTCAAAATACGTTTTAATTTATTTTGATAGAGTGAAAACTGAAATTCAGATTTTCACGATTCAGTACATATAAAATTAACCTACATTTTCACTTAATTTCACATAATCAATTAATTTAATTACTAATGTATTTTTATTCTTTTCGGTTATTAAATTTTAATTAATTAAATACAGGTGCATCAGATAATTAATAAAACAATTTCGATACGAATAAAAATACAAGTTTCAATTCTTAATTTTTCCAAAAACTTATTAAATAAAATGTCAGGCACATAAAAAGTTTAATTAAAAGATATTTGAGGCAAATACCAAAAAAAGACTGCATAACTCAATGCCTTTATAATATTACTGAATCTAGTTAAAAATAAAAAAGTGCTTTTCAAAATGTGACGCAAATTGTCCGTTGAGTAGGTGAACAATAATAATGTTCACCTCGGAAAGGAACATCACTAAATTTTCTGAATGCGCGTGAATTTGTCAAGGGCAGGTACTCTATTGTGTTTATCAATTTATCTCTAGGTACACATTCGTGCTCTTCAAGCACTCGTTCTGCCACTCTTCTCATTTGTGCGCATGCGTTAAGCTTGAAAGCATAGTAAACTTGTCCACGAAATTCAAATTTTAATTTGATTTCTGAACGTTATATATGATGTTTCATGTACAAAAGGAAAGCGCTTGAAAATATTTAAATGAAATATCGTTATTAAGTCCGTTCCACGCAACTAACTTAAATTGATCATTATTTTGCACTTTGTTAAAAATAAATTTTTTTACACTTATTTATTACAGTTCGACGGTAGTAAATAACGTTTTCAATAATTATGTTTCAAGTTCAAAATACTGTTCAAAACTCGCCGGTATAAGTAAAACTTTCGCTTAATATTACCAATTGTCTACTCTTTCATTAATCTGTTTCAATAATTAATTAATTATATTTTTTCAATTTTGCCCACAAACTATTGTGTACAAAACACCGCTTGAAATAGTTCAGTTCCTGGAATTATTCAACTTGACACACCTCTAATTTCTATGCAGATTGTATTCACAGTAATTCATTGTTTTAAAGACGAAATTTTCAAATCCGAATGCTTTTATTGATTTATTAAGGAAAACATTAACTGCTATGAAAGGCGTTTCTTTATTAGCACAAAATTTCTTACAAGGTTTACATTGATTTGTTAATACAGCTATAAACATTTCGTATACACGTTAAACTCGATATCGGTTAAAAAAGGATACATTTTTTATACGAGAGGGGATTTGCCCAGTTTAAACGTAATAATATTTATGTAATATTATGTATTCTCAATATGCATTAGTAATTTTTAGACTTACATTTTCGGTTACTCGAACTAGAAAAAAATATTGTCGAGATAATAAACAATCGTGAAAACCATCTAGCAGTCTATTGTTATTTTATAAAAAGCGAGAAGTAGTACATTACAATTTATTGTGAATCAATTGCGAACAAATGTGTATGGTTGACTCGAGGAAAAAGCGTACCCTATCAATAGATCTTCTTCTAAGTTTATGTTCTAATAAAAAGTAAAATCTTCTTTTTACTCGTGTTACTATAGCTTACAAATAACGTAGTTGGAAAGGTCAAGCGGGATAAAATAAGAGAAAAGGAAATTTTCGCCAATGTCAACGGGAGGGGAAATTAGGGATGATGGAAAGGTGATTCCTATGTTCGCAGGCATCGGAAAGCTCCTTCCGGGCGATTCACGAGACAATAAAGCACGCGCTACTCGTAAAAGCGATACCTACCAATTGTATCCGTAGGCAAGCGGATAAATGACAAAGAGAATCAGCAGAGAAAGAGAGAGCGCATCCTCCGTTTCGGTTAATTAGTCTCTTCAGACAGACACTATTGGGTCGTCCCACGCACGCCCCCGCACCGAACTGACGCCCCCGCTTGCGGCAACACGCCCACCGGGGGCACATGTACTAGGAGACGAGCACACGGGCGCTCTCAGGGTGAGGACGCTTTCGTCGCTTGCTATTTCTGAGTGTTGCGGGGCGCGCAAATAGAAGGTGCGCGCTAATAATACGTATGCGTCAGCTGGTGCATTCCAGCGTCGCGGTTAGCGCCGTCGCTGCTGTTGTTACACTACTGCCTACACCTTGAGGTTACTTCGCCTCAGCCTCCCCGTCCTCCCGTTCCATTTGTATCTTGGACGCGCGTTATATCGCCACTCGCGGCGAAGACGAGATCGTTCTCCACGCTTGGTAAACGGAGGCGCTCGAGCCGTTAATCGCCTCCGTGCTACTGCTCAACGCCTCTTCTCTCTTTTACCTCCCTTTATCTCCCCGTTCTTTTCTTGCCTCTTTTTTGCAGATATTTGTAGATTGCCGGTGTATTTCGGTGGAAAAGAATTCCGCAGCCACGAGGACACGTACTTTCGACATTTCCAAACCGTTAGTGTGTGGTTGTGTGTAAAGAAAAAATTGAAGCAGGTTAGAGATTTTCCGGCTCGGGCCAGAGGGAATGTGCGAATTTTTATACGTAAGCATTTGAATGCATAAATGATGAGCGGACACAACGCCGTTTCTTTTCTTCTAACAGACTAAGAAACTTTTGCATTCCCTGTCCGACTTTTTTCCGCAGATCAACTTTAAATTTTAAAAATCATTCGATAACATTTGACGGTTTGTGGCAATATAGTCCTTAAATTTTGTAAAAGAGTAATTGTTAAGTCAATTTGAGATGTAGCAACAATTTTTCACGTCTTGAAGCTCAATAGTCGAAATAAAAATAAAGTTTGTATCGTCTATTATTAGGCTTTGAATAAATTATTTCAAATTTTCGTGAAACATTTTGCATGCAAATTTCCACACGTAGACACTATTTTGTACGATGTGATATTGTATGCTGTGAATTAGGTCAACCAGAATGTTTTTTTGTTGAATTATAAATTCTTAATAAAAGAATGTCAATGATTACTGAAGCCGAAATTAATTACGTAAAATTAAAATCTTTTTTTAATAAAATTTTATTCATTTTTCATTAAATATGTGAAAAAAGCATATTTGAAGAAAAGAGTAAAATCTTATGCCATTATTATTAGTGCTGTTCCGTAAAATAGAAAAGTGATTGAATAGTTGGCTATTTTTATGATATAATGCAGTGCATCATGAATATTTAAAATAACACATAAAAAATAATTATATACGTAAACTGTTGATTTATCTTGTAAATATTTGTACATGCCTTATTCATTTTAAAAGCAATACTCCCAATAAATTACAAATATAACGAACCCTATTTAAATTTCAATATTTTATGTTCAAATATAATTTCAGAGTTATATAAAATTTATTTTTTTTTTTTTTTTTTTTTTTTTTTAATTAAAATTACAAAATGTACTATCATTATTTAAACTAGAGAAAATATTTCACATTATATATTACAATTATAATAAATTAATAAATAATAAGAACAAGAATCAAATTTTAATTAAAAATCTTATAAAATAACTCATCAAATATTCCTTTCTCCAGATTTGAACTAAATCTTTAAATAATTCATGACATAATTTATAATTTATTACATTGATATATTTATTAAAATAAATAATATATTTTTAATTTTTTAACAATTCTAAATTCTTTTTAAAGAGTTAAAATTTCTATCTTTATAATTGTCAATAATGTGTTGAAGGAAGTATTCTAACAAAATAATTACAAATATCTATATACCATTAAAATTAAAATACAACTTTTCAAAGAAAACTGAAATCACAGTAAGTATGTGGTTGGTAAATAATTTGTGAAAATAAATCCAAGTATCTTTACATATTTTTATAACTACAACACCTGACCTAAAATAGTATCAATAAATAATAAAGTTTCTAAGAATAGTAAGTGATAGAACATTTTCAAGAAATTACAAGCTGGTAAAATCTATGTATCATTTCGACTTCATTGGATATTGATTTATTGGGTTAGAGAGTTGGTTATGATCTGATTGGAAATTTTGAAAATTTTCAAACATGATTTAGTTATCAAAACAAAGTTCGTTTAAATTTTTTACCATAAAAATTTTTTTAAAATTTATTATAAATTTTGTAATTCACAAATGCTTTATCAACCGTGTAACATTATTTTATATATATATATATAGATTAAAAATTGGAAGTGGTGATTGTTGTGTGTTGATTAGAATTAGATTTGAATTTACAAATTAAAAAATTAAAATAACGTATCATTGTTAATTTAACTTTGTGTTTCTTTGTGTCAATGAACCATCATTTAAAAAAATATTTTTAAACCCGTTGCAAATAATTTTATTTTATTTTAAAAAATGATTTATTTTTTTTGCAGAAGCCTTGCTTAATTTAAGTGAAATACTTAATTAACGTTAAAAGATTTTTTTAACTTTTTATATTTTATAACTCCATCAAAATAATTTATATTGATAGAGATTTATGAAAAGTTTAAGTAAGATTACAGAATCATTTAATTCAAATGCGCTCGTAAATGTTTTTGGTCCTTAACATTTTAATTCAGTTTAATTTGAGAGGCATAAAATGTATACACGTATGTGTAGATATGAATGGCAAAAGTAAAATAAATCGCAATGATCTCGATAAAGTGTGTTTTCGTAATTTTACAGCTTACGTGTTCCTCCCTTATATCAACTGTATTTATTTACACACTGTAATTTATAGCTCAAATACGCTCTAATAAATGGACGAAGAAGAAAAACGAACGTTCAACGTTTGCGTTATCGATAAAATGAGCACGATTAGACTCGACAATTAAATTAAATCTTGGACCTCGTAAGCACACGAGCTTTTCGCTAAGAGTTTTAGAATTCTAGAATTCGCGATTGAATGACCCGTGCCCCTTAAGCAGCGAAGAGCGAAGCCAGTAGAAAAGAACACTTCATATTCCAAGCCCATCGTCTCATTGACGCAGCGGGAATTCGAAAATAATCGAACATAATTCTCGTGGAATAATGAAGCTTGCAAATGCATCGAAATTGCGAAGGCCGTATAGACAGAAATTTTTGCGAGTCCAATGGTCGAGTGCGCCTCCGAGGAAGGTAACACGAGTACACGCTTTGCCTGCGACCAATGACAATTTCGCGAGAGAAAGAGGGAAGAGGACGCCGGCAACGTGCGAAGGAGAACGGACCAGAGCTCGGGACCTTTGACGCTAGGCCGCACAAAGGCAAAGGCAGTGGCTTTAGCTCTAGTCCGTGATATACGTGCTGGTGTCCCGTGCGCGGCCCCGTGTCGTCGTCGCCGCCGCCACCGCCGCCGCGGCACGCGTTGAGCGTCTCTCGTCGCAGTCCGAGAGACCGGCAGCGCGGGCGATTTTCGTCGTCACCCGCCGAGAATCGCCAGCCTCCGCAGTTTTGTCTTCGCCGCGCGTCGCCCATGACGTGTCGAGCCGCGAACTTTCTACGGCGCGTATCAGTGTGCCGGGGCCGTTGTTTGCGTTCCTCTTCCAGATTACGGAGACACGCGCTGCGCCTCGTTCCATTTATCGAGTGCTCGACAACGCTACCTTCGAGCTTCCTCGCAGTTTCCTCCGGAGAGCTCACCGAGTCTCAGCACGCGGTCACCTGTGCGCGTGTGGAAAACCGAGAGAGTGAGAGAGAGAGAGAGGAATCTGTGCGTGTGCGCGTGCGTGTATAACGAGGAGGGATTTCGTGATACGCGCATTTTTCAGTGTGAAAAGGTGAAGTTTCATCAACGCAACATCATTAATGTTGGTTCGCTGAAAGATTTCGGTGATTCATCTGGAAGATTTTTTTTTTTTTTTGTTCAAGAGACGTTGAACTGTGATTGTGAATGCTAATAAGCCGCTACATTTTTCGGAATACTTTTATCCGACACACGAAATTCTAATCAGTACTCGTTATATTTACCAAAAATTTGAAAAACCATTGGTTGTAAATATTTATTTTTACATAATCATTCACCGTAAATTTTAGTGTACGCCTTCTTATATAACGCGCACTCGTCTTTCATCAATGACCAGTTCATTAATATAAACTTTCAAATATATTTCATAAATTATCCACGCTTGTTTCTTGTTTTCTCCGCTTTTTAACAATGAGTAGCAGCATTTCAATTGCACCGAGAAATCAATTTATTTACAGCCAATGAATACGTTAACCGTTATTGTCTGCCAATTATTTAAAAGTAATTTATAATTTTCCGAGTTTAGCGATTCCAATAACAATACATATTACATTGATTAGTTAAAATGGCATCATTCACATGGAGAAGCGAGTTATTTCATATAATATTATAAATTTCCTTGCTTTAGGAACGAAATTGATAGTTCATTATTGCTTGTTAACGAGATACGAAACACACCAAAGCTGCTAAAACCTGAAAATAAGGCTAATAAAACAATCGCTTCATCGATAAAATATTTTAAACTTTGACATTTATCACAAAATATTTTTAGAAATTTAAATTTTTACGACTTGAAAATTTATTCAACTATTCAACAAACATGTGTAAACATTCGTCCATGTAAATTTAAATACAGGATCAAGTGTTATAGGCCTTGTCTGTAACAATATGTAGAACAGCTGTATACATTTTCAAGGTTTCATTCATGAAGTGATTAGTCGGGTAAGGTCGTTATTTTTTGTTTTAAAATTTTTAACTTCAAGCGCTAGACTTCAAAAGTAAGTTTTATCAACAAAGTTGTGTTTCGAATCACTAATAAAAGATACATGCGTACGCGCGAAAATTTTTCATTATTTTAGCTGCAGAACCGTTAGCTTTTTATTTTGATATTTTTATACATTAACGTTACAATATCACATTAAATGGAACATTTAACGTAATTTAAACGTAATTTATAATTTTCAATTACGTTTAGATCCACGCACAAAGGCTGTCATGGTGTGGATAGCTTTTGGGGAAACTGAAATTCTGTGCTTCGGATTTAAATAAAAAAAGAAAAGAAAAGAAAACGAATTGCGCAACTACCCAATGAATCAAGCCATTAGATCTAACGAAAAAATAATTATTATAAATTCTAAAATGGGTCACATTCTTCCCTCGTGTGCGATGAGCGCATACGAGGAAAAAGAAAAAAACCATAAAAGACAACAAAGATAGTCAGCGCTAAAGAATTTTCCCAATATATGCCACACAACGCGCGCGCGCACATTGAATCAATATTGCGCAATCAATCCCCCTGTACATCTACTTGGGCTGCGTGTACGGATACTTATGTCGTCTACACGAATTCTCGAGAAGCGATCTCCAGCTTATAAAATAATCGTGCGCGTTACGTTGCGGCACGAGACGCACGAAAGTCCACCGCAGAATGTCGCACGTACATGTGCGTTCACGAATTAAAGCCTGACGAAAAAGCTTCGCACGCTAAATAAATTGTGACCAATTGCCGACAATTATTATACACGACCAACACCTCACTCTTCTTTTTTCCCGCTCTCTTGGCGTCACGCTCGCACGCGGTCGCTTCTTTTTATTGCTCAGCCTTGTCATGGCCGAGAGCCGAGCGCAGGCACGTAGGCACAGGCCCAATTTTTCGGTGCCCCTACGCTTCTCGGTTTTAGGAGAAAACGAGCCTCCAAACGCCTACGCAGCTAATGTATTATTTTATTGCTTTTGTGTGTCCAGTCGTAGACTCGAATAAAACGGGTTATTTTCGTTAAAGGAATTATAGGCGAGATGAGAAGCTTTTCGGTAAATTTTGGGCCTCTTTTCTTTCGTAATCTGAAAACACATTAACGGTATTGCGCGTTTTACAGAATTTTTTATAGTTCGATTCTCATATTGTATTATGTACGTTTTTCTATCTAAATATTAAGCGAATAAAAATAAGTATTTAATCTAACGATAAATTTTTATTGAGTTTTATTGGGTAATCTTACTTAATTCCTTAGGCAGGCTGATTTCACCTGCAAATATTATTTTGTCAATGTTTGAACACTAATTAGAGGTTAAATGTTATTATTTTAAACTGCTAGATACACGATTTTCTTACAGGCAGAGATAGAGGATCTGCGATGGTATTTACCTAAAACGTACTTAATTGTAATATCATTTCTTTTTTAATGAATTTCGTTAAATTTTTAAACTCAACTACAAATATAAAATCTAATATTAGTTAATTGAAAATCAAAACTCAATGACTAATTTTTTTTTTAAGAAAATTACTAAAGAAGTTAAAATAAAAAATATTGACTAAAGTGAAGGTATACTTACCGCTTATATATTTGCCGCAGATTCATTAAAATATTTAGACACCACGTTTTTGCAAAGATTTTCGAAATAATAACGGTTTCTTCCAAGTGATCTATTTAGGTTCACGACAATTTAAAACATTTTTAAATATTAAATAAAGATTCTAATTTATATTAGCTTATCAATCTCATTTTTGAATGTACTAAAATTATTTTAGAGAGTCTTATTAATATTCCTTGATGATATCTGTAATGAAATGTATTTTTGAATTAAGACTTCGCAATATCTTAGACGTCGCATTCTATGAAATATGGCAAAATTAAAATGATACAGGAAATATATTTTAAATATGATATTTAAATTTTTAGTAAATTGATTTTATTGTTCCCAAATTAAAAAGAATTTTTGAAATCTTTTTGTCATTAATAACAAAATTATACATTACTGATCGTACAGCTCCGTTAATAAATTCAACTTCTTATTGTTACTTATAAAACATTATTACTTACATAAGACATTAAATAGTAATAAACAAATATTAGTACCGACATACCATTAAAGAAGATGTCATTCAAGAATTTATTTTTATCAAGCTTTTAATAATTTAATTTATAAAGTATTATTTTACTACGAATGCCTTGAATTTTTAATTATTATCTAATATTGCGTTTTCATTTACAATAATACCAAAATTTTGAACTTTTATCAGTCAGTTATTTATTCAGCACTTAATGTGAAATAAAAGTAATGGCGCATTATTCAAAGAAATTACGATTTAAAAAAAAATACGTACCTACCATTGTGATCGAGAAATTTCTGGAATATAAAGTTTGCTTATCTGTTGGTATCCAAAAAAATTACTTATCGACCAGAAAGAAATAATCTTGGATCTGATCGTCTATCAAATCAAGAATTCGTGCAAATAAAGTTTCAAATATTTAACCAAGAGAGATTATTTTTTATAAATAAATAATTACATATTTTCTAAAAATATAAAATTAAAACTATATTTAAAATTTTCTAAATACTTATTAATGTAATTTTTAAATTTGAAAAACTATATAAGAAAACATCACAAAAAGTTTCAAACTTAAAAGAAACTAAATTTTTTAATTTTGAATGAATTGCTAATTAGATTTGATTTTAATATTAAATAACAAGCTTTTGCGCACAAAGCAAAGTGATGTTACAAAACTTTCGAGTGTTACAATTAATAAATCTGCTGAATTAAAATATAATTAAATTGTTAAGTTTTTTTCTGCAAAACTGCATATATTTCTGTGTAATATCTTAAAAATTGAAAATATTTTAATGTCGTTATTTAACATTTTTTACGAACCACGAATACATAATACGTTTTGTAAAAAATTATCCTGTATGCAATTACTAAATGTGATAAAATAATAGTGCGATGAATTTGATAAGATCTCCTTTTTTGCAGGGACAAGACTGCATACGTAACTTTCAAAGCTAATTGATATAATACCATTGAATAAGAGCATATAATTTTATTATACCCATGTAAAGAAACAATTGTATAAATAATTCCAAATATTATTATAGAATGGAAAGCAGTTTTAATAAGCACATTTTTTAAGATTATAAATTATGTATAAGATTATTTTACTTGAATTTTTAATTTAATGAGATACTCATGCTCTTTTAATGCGTATTTATAATATTAAAGTAAGGGAAAATTTTTTTAAAATCTATGCATACAGAACTTTATTATTTATTGTAAGAAGGTTCAATAATCTCAATATCATTAATAAATTTTATTTTCCCCGTTGCATAATTATAAATAATAAAAAGATAGCCATCTAATGCTTAAGTGACTTAATTATGCATTAAAATGAGTCATAAATTAACGTGAGCAGATATTCATAATTAGATTTCCCATTATCTTAATAATATTATAATTAAATCAGTTTCATATAAAATAGACCTTGTAAAATGTATTTTGTTGAAGTAGATGATTTTAACACGCTAAGATAACAACTAGTAACAATAAAATAAAATCTCGATTATTATCGAAAAATAACAATTCTTTTCTAGAACTATAACAAGTAATCTTTGAAGTGTAAAAACCGATTATTTAAAAAAAAAATAAATATTTTAATGAACACTGAATAATATATACAGGCTGTGGTGAAATATAAGCTACCAAACAGAATAAAGAAATTTAGAATATCTTTTAATATTATAAATATTCGATGTTTTCAAAATATTGTAAAAATATTTAAAACATTTAACCTATTGAATTTCATTAAACTGTACGTGAAGATAAATTGAGATTTAAAAAGATGGTACTTGAGCTCTGAAAAAAAATTACGAGCGGGAGAAATCTTTATGTATTGTACTTAGAGAAAAGTATAAAAATAGTGTTAAAATAGATATAAAAAAAAGCCAATAGAAAGCCTTGAATTATTAATAGATTTATCATTTATTGAAAAGAATGTATATTATACAAATAGAGTATTTTTATTAAAACGTGACTTCCGAGATTTTTAATAACCTAAAAAAATTTAGTAATCAGCATAAATAAAATTATTTCCTCGTACATGTGACAATCAACATTATTTCTTTCATTAAACCAAAGTATTTATGCGTATAATATTGATAATTAATATCTTTCGGATTGAGTCTTATTTAAAATTTTACTTTTTCGTTATTTCTTAATTATAAACACATGTACAAACACGTGTATTTTCTCGCGAGCATGCAGTCATAAATTATAATATATATATATATATATATATATATTTATAAAGTATAATAAATTAAAGTACGGATTTAATGACGTGTCAGTTGAAAAACAATTATAAAATTTCTAGTAATTACGATTATAGTTAACGATAAGATTAAAAGTTGTTTTGGTAAAATTGTCAATCGACTTGAATCTAAATTTAAAACCGTCAAATTTTTTAATATATTTAATCAGTGATTGACTCGAATCATCGATCGAAATCTATCCCAGATAAAGACGCATTTCATATATATATATATCTTCCACGCGTATAATATAAATAAGTATTACTCAAATTATTCCACGCCTTCTATTTTACGCTCGTTCGTAACGTAATCAATGAGATATTATTCTTTTGGTATCAGAAAAGATCCGCTTATTCAACGCGATCAGATCATTTAATCCTAAGCGTGCAAGAGCGCGTCCAACAATTAAATACCAGTTGATACTTTGGCTCTTAACTGCTTCTCATATCTTCCCTACGTATGCATATATATGTTTGCATTATGCAACCTAAAGGCGGCTTCACATAAATTCATGTGAACTAGTGTACGCACGTGTAAGTAGTTCTGACACGTCGAGCTTATTTATTGCAACCGATCCGGCAGTGCATTTAAAAATCACGATAAAGCCGTCGGGTATTCCTAGTCGTGTGAGCGAGCCTCGGAAGACTTGCAACGCGGAAATATTGTCCAGTGCAAGCCAGACAATATTGTTTACGTGACATTGAAACTACTACTATATCACTGATTCTGAATGATATGGCTATATCCACGTGGTAAATGTACAACATCAGTTTATCGTCTTGAGAAATACTTCACTTATTGCAATACGTCGAGCTAATTATTTAACAAAAATATCGATTATGCATATTATAAGGAGCACTCGAGTAAACCTCCGATTTTAAAAGCAAGGTAGGTGCATTCAGTGGTAAACAATGTAGAATATATAAAATAATGAATGCAATTAAAGCGTTGAAAAATGCTTTTTATCATACATCGCGTCCTCGAAAAGCTTTTCATCTTGTCCAATATTTTAAGAAATCGTGTAGCCCTCTGCTGTAAAACATGGAAAATAATCTTTCATTTTTCATTCCGACTATGAAAAGCAGCCTAATAATCTCTCAGAAGATTTTGGATGCGTTCAAATATTTCACGCGATTTATAAATAAACGCATCAGTCAGGATTTTAATGCCGGCAATTAATAAGCTGAGAACTATTAGAAAGGACGCGCTAATAGATGAAATTTCAAGCGCATTCGATCGTGGGCCAAAATTTCGCGTGTTGCAAGTGCTGGGATTATGAGACGCGGTTAATACCAGGCGCTACGCATTTCACATGCTTCATAATAACGACACACAGAACGCATCCGCCGCCGCTAAAATCCAAAGCCGCGACCTTGGGCACGTTTTTCGTCACTTTCGTCACTTCTACGATGCGTGAGCGCGTCACGTTTTTGGCTCGAGCTCCACATCGAATTCGAGTTATCGACTGTGTAGCTGTTTTTCATTAAAAATACATTGGGAAGCTACTGTTCAATTCGAATTTCCATGCATACTGAGTAACAAGTATAAGCGAACGCGCGCAACCAAAGCTATGCGCTCAATTTTTCATCATCGATGATGTGAATTTTATGCGTTGCAAGAAAGAGTATCAGAATATTTGGCGGTCGGAGAAAAACAGTCCATAGGCGTTCGCGTAGGAAGCCTTGAAAATTACTCTTCCAAGCTGTTCTGAAAAAATATAATATTCCTTTACAATGAATGAAAAATGTAAATTGTAAAAATTAGTGCTCTTCGATGTTCCGAAAAATAAAAAAAAGATTCACGCTTAATAACGAAACGTTGTGTGTGTGTGTGTGTGTGTGTGTTTATGCGTGAAGGGGGAATGTCTTTTGATATGTAGGAAATTCCAAGTCTCAAAATGATCGAATAATATGTGAAGGTTACATTTTTTATACTAATGTAGCGGATAATGGAGATAAATTATAGATGTTAGGCCTACGAAAAGCCCCATTAGATTATTTTTTTAATGGAGATCCTGCTTTTATTAAAAGGTTAACATTATAAACACCAGACCTGTTGTAAACGACTAAGATTATTATATTAACTTTTGTTGATAATTTTTTAAATTAAAACGCATTGAATTTATTTACTTAGGTTTTCACTTTACCGATTTTCAACGCACATTGCAAAATTACTGCCTCTGATTACATAACTAAATGAATCAGTATCAGATATGCGGTTTATATATATATATATATTGTAATTTTGTATTGCAAATGCGAAATAACCATTGTGTGTGAAAAATCTTAACAATGCCTAAAAGAATCTACAATGAATAAAAATCATGCCTTAAACACTATGTCCAAGGAGGCACTACAGCCTTTAATGTTTCTAGTATTTTTAAAATGCATACTTTCATATTATTTCGGTTGCATTAAGATGTTTGAGATACATACGTAAACAGCACATGCCGTGTGCAGAGGCTGCATTTTTTAAAATTTAATCATCTTCACATGTCTAGTTTAAATACTTTAACACTAGACAATTGAATTTAATATAATCAAGAAATTCACAAAAAGAAAATATTAGTGTTATTTTTCAAAGTAAATAAATAACTTTAAATTATTATTAAAAACTTTTATTGTACATCTAGGATTTTTCAATTTTCTCTTGGATTCTTGTTTTGCTGCCTACTCGTATTTGCATTTATAATTTCAACTTTTCTCATTTAATGTGATTTTAATATTTTTTTGATAAAAAATAGCAAAGAAAACTTCTTCTGCTATAATAATCATTTTTTTTCTCAATGATGCATATAAGTTTGTATTTTTTAAAAGTTTTTAAATTTGGTCTGTTGCAGGATTGAAAGTTTTGTAAATTTTTTTCCCAATACCTATTTTCAAGTTTTAAAAACTTATTCTGCTATACTTCTTTCATATTCTTAGAATAATACTTATAGCTTATGTAACATCTTTTTTAATTTTCTTAAAACTCAGTAAAGAAGATTTTAAAAAAAAAATTATTTTTATTTATATAAAATTTTGATTCCATGTAGATTTTTATATATGAATATTAACGTGTTATGGTCAAAATCACACGCGATAATGAATTATATTTTTATATTCAATGTAATTATGTTGTAGCCAAAAGTTATATTTTCAATAAAATGATCCTTTAAATTTTGTCTTTCAAAATAATTATTTCATAACTAGACAATAATTAATAGGCACTTATGTCTTTTTCCAACTGGTGTATCTCAGGCTATAAATTCTACTGTTTAATGAAAAAATTATTCTATAATTCGTAAATTTATTAGTCACTATTTATAACATCTCTCTACGAATTTAGAACGGAATAATATGTTAAATAATAATTAGCGTCAAATGTTTTACTAATTACATGTTAAGTTTTTGGCATCGACTTTGTAAAAAATAAAAAATAAAATATTAAATATAGATAATAAAATATCGAATAATTTAGCAAATATATATGCACATTAGTACATATACATTAGTATGGTTTTTAAAATAAATTTATATCTTTAGTACTGATACAAATATTTAACGATAAAAGTATTCCCGAAAGTTGGTATCTTATTACAAATTGGCTATAGATCAATATTTAAGTGATTTATAAAGCTTAATTAACCTTTTCTTTTGTAGAATCAATTAAACATATAATGTTTAAAGAAAAAACATCCAATTATCGTGACATTTTCTTGAAAAAAAATTATCCTTTATAAAAAGTTAAGTTGTTCTTACAGTTAAAGAACGATAATATAAAACATTGAATTTTATAAAAATAGTAACATTATATATCAAAAATATTGAAAATCAAAATTTACAAAAATTAAAAGATGTCGATATACCAATATTTTAGTTTTTGAAAATTCACGTGTGGATGAAATAATAGTTTTTTATTTTTTAAAATTATTTTTATATTGATACAAAATCTTAGATACATTAAATAAAATTAAATTAATAAACTGATAGGTATCCCATCGATTGCAATAGAATCTCACAATCAAGACTCATTAAGTTATGAAATATTATTTATTATTACAAATATTTTCTTTAGCTGTGAGACTTCAAGTACAAATAATAACGATTGCTCGAATACTTAAAGTATAATTGGTTGCATTCGTGTTCAGCTCTTTTAATATTACCGGCGTAATTTTATTCGTAATTTTTATTTTATAACAACGATATATTTAAAAAAACTAAGATGTAATAAAGTGATTTAGTAATTGTCACAAAACATTTAATTTATTAAAATTTATGCTTCGCAAAGTATTTTTTCGCATTATTATTGAAATTAAATTTAAACAACTTTAAAATCATAAAAGTATAGGTAAAGGATAATTTTTTTTGGACGCAAGAAATTAATGGAATTTAAAGCCTCATTAATTATCGTTGTTTTCAAAGATAATTCAGAGGTTTAATTCTATCTCTATGTATAAATAACCTGCTTACATTTCCTGTCATCTTCACGTTTAAACGACTAGTAATAGATAAGTCTTATCTTGAACGTAACTCGAGTGTAATAAAAGCATCGTATTATATTGTCCAGTTACCGTACAATTCACGCTGATAAATACCGATGAAAAACAGACAAATTCTTCGAGACTGAAAAAACACTAATGGTCGGGCATTTCGGAAAAAGCCACGGGCATGCGCGTTAACTGCAAATGGAATTAGCCTTTCGGCTCAGCGACGACAGCATTATCATCGAAAAGAGGTAATCATCGACGCCCTCGGGTATACCGGAAAACAGGGCCGAGGCGATATGCTGAGCGGGGGAACCCCGTGCACTATCGGAAGAACACGAAAATTGCCGTCCCTGTACGTGCGAAGAAAAGGACGACAGCACAGCTGAACGGCCCGAATACAGATAAAGATGCAGACCTTCAGCGGCCTCGCCTTCGGAAATGTCTTTAAGAGGAAGGCACGTGTCCTGACAATTTGATCGACCATCCGTATGGATATTATAATTTATGTTATTGCTGTAGCGTTCGAGATGTTTCTTTGATGAATCTTAGGGGAAGTTTAGATCCTGGCTATTCTGTTCTTTTATGCATTGAAAGATCGAGTTGGAACTTTCTTCCTCGTTACTTACACGTATTCGCGTTGCTAAACAATCGTTTACGTAAAAAAACAATCGACTCTACTGGGTGTACTGTATACTTCTATTTTCCTCTTTTTTTACATACTTGCTGATTTTCTATTTTTCTTTGAATTTGTCGATAAAGACAATCGAACCTGTTTTAAAAGTCAACGCGAAATTACGATTATTTTACTTGGAGTTACGTTACCTACTTCTCCTGTACGTGCACAGATTTGCATAAATTTAAAGAAGCAAATAAGCACTATTAAAAAAAACTACAAAGCTATCATTAAATACAAAAATAAAGCGGCGACGGTTAAAAAACAATTTTTCAATTCGCTGTTAACAAGTGACAAACATAGATACATAAAAATAATAACTCAATTTAATCAGTAAATCTTTATATTCTTACCGTATGACTTTTGACGCGCTCCGTTACGTACTCATTGCTAAATTCTGTATGACGCCAGGTGTAGTTAAAACAAGCGTACTTAATAAAATTTAATTCCCGAATGAAAGTTATTTTAATGTTTGCAATAAATTGAAAATTGTGTTATCAACATTATTTACTTCCAGTACAACATAGTAACTTAAGTTTACATATTATAAAAATAAAAAAAAAACGTGTGAATGAATAACAATCAGCTCTTTGCAATTGTTGAGAAATATTCTATTAATCATTGTGCTTACGATGATTCTCTCTCATTTATTGCAAATCAATATTGCAACGGGTTCCATCGAAAACGTATAACAAAAAGATGATGTAAAGATTGAAATTTCTTTGAATTTTAATTAATATCATTATTAATAATATTGATACGTTTGATCTCCAGCCGAATGATATTATCCAGCGTGTTTAAGAAAAGGCAAAAACCTATTCAACCTTGTGATATAGAAAGTGACGAAATCATTAAAATTCTATAAAACAGGCATCGTTGCTCTAATTTCTCATCTTTTGTTTTTCTTTTATTTTTTATTTCATTTTTTCTTTCTTTTCGTTTTTTTAACTGTAATAATGATTTTCATGATATATATATATATATACTGAACAGTGTAGATACCATACGTGTAATGGAGCGTACATCTTAACGATTATTCCAAGAAGACATAAAACACACATTTTTTCTCTCTCAATGCGCGGTAAAATCGACGGATTGATAGCTACAGATTTCTCACGAACCTCTTAATATACGCAGATCTTTAATGTTCGCTCTATTAGTATCAATTTTTAAAGACGTATCGCTCAACTATGATGCACTTTATTTTTAAGTGGTAAACAAGTCCTTCATGCGCTTGTTTTTGCTTAGATTGTGCGCGACAGATTGTTCAGTCTACTCTTTTTTAACCTTTTCTTACGGTAATAATTCATACACGTTTAATTTTATAGATATAAATAGACGCTAAAGCCTTCGTATAAATATTAGAAACTAGAAAAGAATTAATGGTTTTTTTTTTAATTAAACAAAAATATTTTTATTTCGTGATTTCAATTAAATGTAATTCACATTAATTTTGTTGAATTACTTAATTTAAGGCTCACTATTCAGAAATATGTTATTTATACAAATTTAAATGTTTTATAGTAAGTTTACTAGCTTACGTGATCAATGCATTCGTTCAGTTTATAAAGCTTATTTTCAACAAAATAATAGTTATTCTCATTTACCTATTTTTAAGTTTACTGAAAGCAAGTAAAATATATTTTTCCAAAATAAAAATCTTATTAGAGAAATGCGTGACCAGTCCATGTTTCAAGTATTAATTGCATATTCTCAGCTACTCTTAGTCCAAGTAGCTACGATTGGTTTAGCGTCTTAAGTCAAGAGCTTCCCAGATGAAATTCGGAAATATTTTTGTGTATGCAATTCTTTAAACACATAGAAATTGGATTTTATTAGTCGTCAATATTTGCGAACGCAGATTTTAGCTATGACTTACGATGTGTGCTCGTTCATTTGCAGGCCAACAAAGTAGCCAGCGGGTCCCCCAATGCCAATGCACCGCCACCGCCGACGTTAATTAACAAAATCAAGTATCAACCGGGTGTTTCGGTGATCAAGAAGGACAAGCGTCAAAGTAGCTCGAGATTCAACGTATCAAAAAATCGCGAACTTCAAAAACTGCCGGCGTTAAGTGGTGAGTATTATTTATAAAGAGAAATTTGTGTTTTTTTGGGTATTTGCAAAAATACGTTATCGGTGTTTTGTCTAAAATCATTGCCAGCTTTTTAGTAAAATGTTAGATGTTTGCAATGAGATAAGCAATATAAAAATTGATGTATTGTTTTGGTAATTCATCACTGAAAACAAAATTTTATATTTAAAATTTTCACACACACTTTATTACATTTTTTAATAAATTTAAAAAATGGGTCCTCAAACGATATTATTTTATATAAATTTATTAAAACTCTATAATTAGATTTTTCGCTGTAAAACGTTTAATTCTTTTTCTAAATTTTAAGAAACACTCGATAAAGCTTTCCTTTACTAGTTGAAAAAATACTGTATTTTGCAAACAATATTAGATAATTTATGGTAATTAATTTAAATATATATAACATACCATATAATATATGGTATGTAATTAATTTAAATATTTTATTGAGAAATATTGTGAGATTTTGTCATTGATATTAAATCTAAACTAATGTATTGATATAATTTTGTTTTCTTATCGTTTCGTGTAACACATATCTTAAAATGATTCTTGCGTTACAAAAATAAATATGAAATATGAAATTTATTTTATGATAAAGATACTAATGTTTGATTTTAATAGATTTATACTTAGGCTAAAAATAAATGACGCTAAAAATTGTAAGGTCAATTTATTAAAGTTACTATTATTTCTAAATTGATATTAAGAATCCGAAATTCGATGACCTCGTGAATACATGAACTAGAGTTCCACTCTTCCTTAGTTGTACCAAATTCATCAGGCATACTTCTTTGTATCCTCCATTATTTATTTTGCATACGTTCTTTAATTTTCTATTTTTATCATCTCGATTTACCTAAAATAATTTCTTATTTATTCGGTCATCGTAATATATAGTTGTTTCGCTACATTTGTCTTCCATTATACACCCTATTGTCTTAATCTGTTTAATTAAAATATTTTTAAAATACAGTTCCACTTTCCGATTTTGTATTTCTTATATTTCTAATTTTATATTTTTTATATAACCCAAATATTATTTTAAGAGTTGGCATATTTAATTTTTTCAAACTGTCAATTTACTTTTTCAGAAACTACGCGTACTATCATTTTTTTATACTCTTATCTTTTAAATTGGGTGATAATCATCTATATTTCATTATAATAAAAACATGTGTTTCTATGACTTTTAATTTTATCTAAAAATGTAAAAATTAAATCGTAATTATTATTCAAGTACTCTTCTGAAAATAATATTTTCAATTAACATGTGAAGAAAAACATTAAGAATTTATTTCATAAATAAAAGATATAAAATTTTTTATAACGATATTTAATGGACAAATTGTTGACAACTATAAGTGGACAATTAACACACACAATTAATAATTATTTTAAGTTGAAATAAAATAAAATTTATAAAGGACATTCTTTATAAATACATACTTCTGCGAAGTAATGAAAATAGCCAAGAGTTTAATAGACTAATAAAATCGTATTAATGAGGCTTCGGTAAAATTCTACTTCTACTTAATTAATTACCTTTTGTTCCAAAGCTTTGTTATTTTTTGAAAAATTAAAAAAAACCTTAATTAATAATTTTTGCCTTTATTGTAAGGGATTACTCAAATATGCAGGTATTATAGGTTTAAAAAATAGGAATCGAGATTTAAGAACATTTTATTAATTAAATTATTTTATACTTCATTTTCGTTCACATTATACAGCTGGAACTATATAAACAGAAAAATCCTATATTTTACTAATTTAATTAAAAAATTGTGGAAACCAATGACTTTGGATCCACCATTAATTTCACTTCCACTAACTTTTTCGATAAGAAAGGGAATAATTTTTTGTAAAGATAACATTTGTCTTCTTTAGTATCATCATCTTTTTAACTCATTCCAATTTTTAATTGATGATGTCAATAAAGTAATTAAAATCCTACACGTATAATTATAAGATTTATACTGTATGACACGAAACACCTCAACAGTTACAGATCGGAAATTGATTTAGCAGTATTAAAGAATCATAATTCAACGCCATTCAACTTAAGCACAGTAGATCAAGGATTTAGAAACTCGATTTTCCACCGCCAGTTGAACTGGCTTCCCTACTTGTGTGTGCCACAAAACGACACGTCTTTATTGGATTCGCATCTCAATGATGACTTCGATCTACTTCTTCACGGATGCGTCGACAATTTATTGTTTTTCTACGTCTTTTTAAAAGTGCTGAGTTGATTGTTCATTCCTTATCTGATAACTACATATTTTTTTTAAAAAATAATAATCCAAAAAGATTTTTGAAATCAAAAAGAACCTGAGGAATTAAATTATTTGTCGCGGTGTAACTATACCAAAAAATTTATCTAAATTCTATGATATTATGTTTATGAAACAAAATATTCAACAGTTTTCAAAACTTTCAGATTGAATTCAAAAATTAGATTTATAATACACTTGTATAATTTCGGATGAAAAAAGGTTTACCCCTTCATCTAATAATCTTTCTATAAATAAATCTTTAATTTTAAAAAGAAAATCTAAAGGTTAATTGTAATATACGGTACTTTTTAGGAGAAGTAAAAATGGTGTAAATTTTATTGAATTTCTAAAGAACAATTGTACATCTGGAAATTATTAAAAATTATAAAAAATTTCCAAAATAGTTTAATAAAAATGAGAATTACACCCAAGTTAGTGAAAACTTGTGTAAAGTCAGTTAAACGTGGCAAGGTCATCTAATTAAGCGAATAGCAATTGTCACTTGTAGCTTTTGTTTCTTTCAGCACTGTGTGTTTTTGCATGTATTCTATTTATTATTTTAATTGTATCTTTTCTAAAGTAAGCGATCCTTCCAAATAGAATTGAATTAAAAGTTTTAATAATTAGGTCTATCTAATTATTTAGCCTTTTTAAAGACAATTATTTAAGTCACTAATAATAATAAAATCTAAATACTTGAAATTGATTTAACAGTTAGTTTTAAATCAAATGTTTAATGAGCAAAATGGTATAAAATATATCCAGAAAAACTAAGTTTAAATTTAAAGTTTTCAAATCTTTAAAAAAAGAAATAAGAATATTAGTAGATCTTTTTGAAAAAAAATATAGCATCGTTAGTGAAACGAATCACTGAAAAATGTCTTTCTTCTAATATATTGAAGAATAAATGTAATAGTAAAGGTTATACCTTGAAAATCATTCCATATATACCCAAACATGAATGTATGCCGAAATAAAAGGAATCTTTAATTAGTTCAATATAAATTGCTATGTTATAATTGGCTACAACTTTTTATTTACCTACGTAATTGAAAACTACGCAATATAAATAAGACGATTAAATTAAGAAGTTAAGGCAAAACAATTTCTTGAGTAAATTAAAGCATTTTTTAAAGTAATCAAACGTAATACAAATACAATAATTAAAGAACAAGCTTAGCTGAAAATGAATCAAATTTAGTTTTTTCCAAAGCACTCTTTAGGAAAAAAACGAGAACAAACATTGTTAGGCTATATTAATTTTCCAGATAGTCTTTAAATAATTACCTAACGAAGCAATGGCATACCGCGAAAAATATTAATGAGCATAAACGTTTACGTCATGTCAGCAAAAGCACACGGTTATATTTTTATAAAAGGAATTTTCCACCGTATATAAAAAACAGAAAGGTTGCGCAACCTGGTTATCGCACGCAAGAACGCGAGAGCTTAGACAAGCAAACAATAAATATGGACGTTCGTTACCCAAAATTCGGGAAGCAGGTTTCCTTTGATTCGGGTGATTAATCGCCACCTCATTTTCCATTTTCCCTTCTTACCAGTGATGGACGTGCAAGCGCTCAGCTTCTCGCCATCTCATTATTGGAGAAAAGTAACGAAGCTCGTTTCACGTCGTCACGATCGCCGCGCTTTCACGCAACTCATTTTTCGCCCTCTTTTTGTGTTTTTTCTACACTCGCCACGGGCTTCGGGATGGCCGACTCTTTTTTGTTCCCCTCCGTTTGTTTGTTTGTTTGTTTTCTTACTTGAGGCACGAGGCGCGGGAAAAAAGTGAAAGACTCGAAATTGAACGTATTATCGCGATTCTTGGTAAACGCCAAACTCGTTCGAAAAGAAAGGAGGGAAAAGTTTGCTAGATCCACCGGTTTTCACCGCCAAGCACGTACGCCTTCTGCACATGGAACTATACGTACATCTGCAATGATCAAAAGCACTTAATACTACAATTACGGTTTCACTCATTAATTATTCACGACACCCAATCGGAAAAAAGATAAAACTTTCTTTTAAATGTAATTTTGCGCGTATGTGCCTCGATCAAAAATACACAGATTGTTTTTTCTTCTTTGTCTCGTTTTTTCCCCCAACGAGCTTACAGATATCCTTCTTCGGAACTTTCTTTTTTAATGACAGCAATTATGTGCTCACCGGTTATTTAGGAGAAATGACAGTTTTACTTAATTTACCACTTATTTTCTTATAATAAAACCAGCCAAAGATTACTGTTATTTTTGTATAATTTAATTATCGTGTCAATAACAAAATATTTAAAATGTCTTACTCGTCGTGTTCATTATGATTTCTTTTATTAATTTGTTACATTTTAATGAGTTCTTAATAAAATTATTGTAAAAAAATTGAGTACTTATCAATAATTAAACCAACAAAATCATTTTTAAAGCATAACATTTTAATACAACGAATAATTATAGAATATAATTAGTATATTTTTATTTCATTGATGTTTTTATTTTCAGAAAATTTTAATTAACTTCATAAGTGTAATTTATTTAAAGATTAAAAGTTAATTTCACTATTGCATACGTTAATATTTAAAAGCTATAATTAAATGCAGGCATTGATAAAGAAAGCCCAAGCCAATGTAATCCTTATTAACTACTTATATTTAGTTTCATAATGTTTACGTATTTATTCCCATCCCTCTATTATTATCAGGTTTATTTAACAGGCGATTGTTATAACAAATTCACTATAGAAAACAATTCTTTTTTCCATAAATAGTTTTTTAATATTATCAAACATGCGCTAATTGTTCATTGTTGAAGAAAGTAACTTTAAGGAGATGTAAAAAAATTTCTTATTTTAATTAAAAAACGGAGTTAAAACAAAAATTAAGCAGTTTATTTTATTGAAAAGAAATGATTCATTAGTTAAATAATAAATTCTTCTTATTTTCTTTATACTTATCTATTGATGCAATGAAGAAAATAACGCAAACATATGAAAATTAATCTTTTTCTGGTAATTAAACAGTTTTTGCTTTTTAAGAAAAAAATTCCCAAATACAACTCACAATTATTTCATCAACTAATATGAAATATGCAGAAATTTCCCTTAATTATTTTAAAATTGTTTTTAAATTTAATATAAATATTCTTCTAAACAGTCCTGTAAAAAAATTCGAGTTCCTTAATAAATTTAGTATCTTGGTATTTTTATTCACTTCGAAATATATTATAAATTTCTTAACAATTGTTGCAAATATACCATCAATAAATTATCAAAATATTTATAAAGTAATTTACAGGGATGATTTTAAAATTAAAAAATGTCTTGTTAGATGTTGAAATAATGAAACAAATTAGGTATAATTTTATTTAGTTTGGTTTTAATTTTTTGAGCATTATTTTCTTTCAAAAAAGAAGGTCCATAATCACCTGCAATTTTTCACAATACTTAATGTTCCTCGCATTACTTACTAAGAAGTGAACATTTTTAACGTTTCCTTTAAATTACCACTATATAAGCGCATATTTTTACTTTACACTAAACCATCACGACTATTATTTCAATAGATAAATATGTAAAACAAATACAACTGTATAAAATTGAAAGTGGAAGTAATTATAATTAAGCTGCCACGTTTCAATGTATCTCAATTCCATATCATCGCCTTTCGAATTAAGTAATTCTTAAAAATCTACGTAAAAGCAGAGATTATCGCAATTATTAGTAATAATAATTTTTAAAGTTATAAATTTTTTGGGATATTTAGACGTCTTAAATGAAAGTCTAACACTTCTTTCTAGTTATATAATACTCGAGACGGATTAACATACTTAATACACAGAAAGGTATAATTTACTCGTACACTTTTCTCGTAACATTTGACTGCTCTTTATTCTTAAGACTTTATATTTAAAGAAAACGATCTTGCTGTGTACTTGCAAAGAAAATTACAAATTATCTCATAATCGTAGACACGCGTAAATTAATCAACACACTCATACCTCATGGATGTGTTTCAAATTACGAGCCTACGAATAGAAATTATATAAATCCAATAATAATTTATTAAAAAACCCCTAGGAAGAAAACTTCGTTTTTTATATTGCACATGACGGATATTAATTTATTATTTTCTAAATACTAATTGCAAATTAAGCACTTAAATAAACTGTCCCTGTACCTAGCAAATATTAATTTGAAAAATGTTGATTTCTTTAAAGAATTATTTATTGTATTTATGCTATATCATCTTATTATTTATGAAATAAGTGTAAGCTATTTAAATTATGCTTTGCTTTTCTAACAAAATTCCATTTTTTAATATGATCACCTATTGTAATTAAATATATTCTCGGTTATTAGCGTAACATGATCTTAAAAAGTTAACAATAAAATTTATCTATTTTTTAATTATTAATTGTCGAGTTATTTTGTTATCGTTTTTCATAATTAAACGATATATTATTTTATTATTTATTCATTTGCTATATTTTTTAATATTGCATTCAATAAATAATATCTATAATTTAAAGATTATTTAGCTAAACTTTATTTACTGATTAAGTAATAAAATAAATGTTACATATTATATTACATTTACTCAACATTTTATTTTTTGGTATTTAGAAATTCATTTAAATAGTATAAACTTTAATTTTTAACCAAATTAAATATTTACTTATAATTTATACAACTATTTACATTCTCTATTTAATGAATGCATACACGCTTTTTTGGTTAATAAATGTACCTTTTATTTATTTATTTTATTCCAACTGAATTATTCCTTATGTAAATGAAAAATTTCAGATAATAAATATAAAATGAAAAATTTCATTAGTTATTATATATTAATTCAACACGGCGCTGTATTTTCTCTAAATATAATAAATTAAAACATATTATGAAGAAAAAAAATTCTAATTGTGTTCGCTGTGGAACATTGACAAGCTTAACAATAAATATCTCATTTAGCTTAATTTACTTTTTAGAACTAAAAACTTACTTTTTAAATGCAAACGAAACGATTTTTGTTTTCCATCTCATTCTCTTTTAGGGGATTAACAAGTGTGTCTGCAGTTCTTATTTTTTTTTTCACCATTCGTGAAATTTTATCATGGAAAGATTGCAAGAAATTTTTAAAAATCAGATGAACGAAAATTCAAACTTGGGATAAAATTGAAGTTAAGCTTTAATGTTAGCTACACATCAATCGATTAAAAATGTTTCTATCGATGAGTCTTACGCAACTATAAATTTAGCCGTAAAAAATAGCTGATAATTAGTTTGTTAAAAAGGATAGAAAGAGTCTTATTTTTCAATATCGTAAAAACTCGTAAATTGTCGCGCGAACCGAAACCTCAACAGTGAAAATAATCTTCATTGAATGAATTCATCTGGCCATGCCGAGAGTTTTACGAGTATTGCAAATACATTAACGGATCGGTCATTAATTCAAACAAATTATAAAGCCGAGCTAATTCAGAGAAGAAACATAATACACAGGCTTTGAGTCCCGAGGCTGAAAACGGATCGAAACAAAAGCAAGTAATTCACGTAATCGTGCCGCGTCGTGCAGCGCGACGACGACTAGCGAGTTTTCGGCGTCGCTAAATATTTCAGCAGATTCGTGTGAGATCGCGTCGAAGTCAAGGCTCTCTAGACTCCCACACGCACGTGGATGATGCTTTTCGGCATCGTTGTCTATATCTCTTTGTCGTTAAACAGAGAGAGAGAGAGAGAGAGAGACGATAAATCATCCCGTCGCCGTCATTCGCTGACCATGATTGCGACGACTTCTTGTGTTGCGTTGTCCACAAATAACCTGTAAAGAAAAGGTGGAACGTGATAAAAGCGATTCCGGTACTCGCCGGAGTAATAATAAAACGAGTCTCCCCATTGCACTTTCTCCCTACGTGTAAACCTTCGAGACGTTTCCCGGGCACTAGAAATAATAGAAAATAATAGGAAATAATTCAAAGCAGCCGTGCTTGGCTGCATACTCTACTTGTACGATTTCGTAAAAAATTTTCATCGCCTATGTAATCACGGTATTTACCCCACGGCTTCCCTGTACATTTGAGGCATCTTTAACGGTATTCTTCTTGTTTTGCTTCAGCCAATCGTAATCCAAAAATAATGTCTGTTTTCCGAGTGAACACGCACGTACACGTAACGTTATTACATACGTATACAACGTATACACCTATCCGCGCGCGCAGGCATATTTTTAAAGTAACCGCAATAGTTTGTAACCTTTTTTAGGCAAAATAAATGTTATATGAGCTAATGAAACATGATTATGCTAACATAATGTACTTGTTATCTTAACCGTGTTATAGGACATTACTGAGAAATATAAATAAACCTATTGTACAGTGCGTACATTTGCAATTAAAAGGCTTAAAAAATTTTTATGAAATCGTAATAAAAAATTTAATTAGATTTTAATTTAAATATATTAAAAACTTAACCAGTAGTCTGATTTTCTTTAGTATTTTATTGAACGATAATACTCGTCATTTTTATCCTTTTATTGTTAGTACACGTAAATATGAGACTGAATTTAAAAGTAATTCAGTTAAATTTTTGTAAAAGTACAGGCATGATTTTTGTGAATTATTTACAATGTCTTAGGTAATATAAAAATTTTAATTTCAATGAAGTATATTTATAGATGAATATGCGTCATTCGTACATAATATCTTAGAATGTTGGACTGTTTTATTTTCTTTGATTGCACGGAATTATATAATAGACACATGTCGATTTGCCCTATTCGAAATCATTTATGCAGCTTACTGCAATGGAATCATTCGTTATCGTTCAAATCTTGATATTCCGGTAAATACTGAAAAATCCGGTCTTCTGAAACAATATTAATGCGAATGACAGGTAAGAGGACACAAAATCGGATTTAATAATAACTATCCTCCATCCCCTCGTTACGTTTATTCATTTTACTATTATATTTGTATGAGTATTAATTAACCCCGATCCTCTCTTGCGTATCATTAGAATGTAATTAATTAATTTTTGAACAATTAAATGGCCTTTCAACAAAATTATTGTTTTTTTTTTATTCAAGTATGTCATTGTTTGTATCGATAAACATAACGTTTAACAATAGGTAAGAAATTCAATATATTTATTTATTAAACAGTAATGTATTCTGCACAGTTATTATTCTTTAACTTTCTTCGGACCTAAAGATGATAAATTTCTTTTAATTAAAATAATTTAAAACGTTAGAGTTCTGAAAAATTACTATAAATTTCATCAAATATTAAATATTTCAGTATTGAAATATTTACTTACAAATATTTATTAATTTTTTAATATGAATTACGAGTATATTTTGCATTTTAAATATTGATTCAATTTCTAAATTTTTAATTATCGCTTCTAATTTTCTGTGAGTGAAACATTCACCTGTACTATTCTATACCTAAATAGAGTATTAGCAATGAAAGAAAAAACTCTACTACTACACGTATAATTCTTCGATACCTGGTTAGAGGGAATTATTTTTCGCTTGCTCACTTAAAATTAGAGAATGTAAGCTTTTTTATTAGCGATTTTTCCTTGTATAAACACGTACGACTTAATACAAGCGCCGAAGCACCAGCATTGAATCCGATTTTATCTTAATTTAATTCGAGAATACGTCGACAGAATCGACACGCCTTGGTACATATTGTAAATTTATTTTATTCAGCTCGAACAACGTTATTCCTAATTTTTTGCCTCTTGCCTTCAATAATGTTGTTACAGCTGTTCAGAATATCGTTGGCTTTTCATCTGAAAAGAATTACAAGCATTAAATGATGCTCGTGAAATTTGAAGAAGTTGTAAATATTTGGATCATTGCGATAAAATATCAAACGGAGAGAGAGAGAGAGAGAGAGAGATAGAGTGTGAATATTTATCTACGGTGTATATTCTATCGTTCGAGGCAAGCGCGAAAATCCCCGAAAAAGTCAGAATTCTTGGTGAAAAAGTATTGCACGAAAATATAAAGCGCCTTCAGTAGAAAAAGTTCGACACATATCATCTGCTCAGGCGCACAATCGGTTTATCAAGCCATGACATAAAAAATTATCTCGAGCAGAAGCATCCGCCAACACGATATTCTGTGTGAAGCTTACAAAGGGCTGGGGTTCTGAATAAAAAGGCGGCCGTATACCCACCCCATTTGTCACTCGCATACAGTGCTACAATGTATATATGAAGCGCCACCGAGGGAGGGAGGGGCTAAGCGTAGCCTTCTTAAGCTTCTCTTATAAACTCTGATGGGCTGTATCTTCGTTTAAATGCTCGAGCGAGCAGAACACGTGCCGGTGTTGTTGTTCTCCAGAATGCGCGTATTATTAGATGATAAAATACTCGTTTTAGCTCAAGAAGTATTAGCGTTTATTCGTTTGCATATCTTTTATGGGTGGATAGGTTATTATTACCGAAGACGACGCGCGGGAAAAGTAACGCGCCGATCAAAGATTTTTTCTTGCGACCAAAATAAACAACGTGACAACAATAAATTTTATTAGGCGCGTTGCATCTAAATTTGCCCGGACTGTACTTTAAGACATTTCACTTATATTATACAAATGCATCTTTTACCTTATGCGTTCAACTTCCATTATCTCTGGAACATTCAGTTATTATCGTTCATTTTTAAAATAACGATGAAAATCGATTTTGCTTTTAAAATGAAGGAGCAATTTCTTTATTATGCCTTAATTAAATAGCATTGCATGTCATACTCTATTATCGATTTCGCGGCATTTTTTCTTACTGATTGCTTTGTATATTCAACTACAAATGAGATCAAAATAATTGTTTATCCACTTTTAAATTTGCTTTTAATAATTTAAAAATTTATGAAGGCGTGCTAATATTACTTAAGGTGATACGAAGAGTATATATATAATTTCAATAACTACTCAATAACATCCAGTATACTATATTTTAATTTTTAAATATTTGATTATATAAAAAATATTGATTTTCACATCAACTTGGTGTTTTATTTAAAATTGGAATGCATATTATAAAAAAAAGTTTTACGGATAAATACACTACAAATTGTTTTATACAAATAATTTATGAAAATTATAAAATGTTAAAGCTTGAATTGAGATATTTGTACGCATACTTCAAACTTAAAGAATTTTGCTTGTATTGATTAATTATAAATTATTGATGTGCTAAAATTGTTCAAAATATTAAATTTCAATATTAAAGAAGAAGCAAATATATTTTTTAAATATGTCAATTGTATTTTTCATAAGAAAATGAATAATTATAAATATACTGATTTTTTCCTACATTTTTTCGAAAAATTTTCTATGTATATAAGCAGCAACAAAATTAAACTAGCTGTTACGTTTTCAAGAAGTTAATTGCAGAAAAATACTTGTATGTACTTGCAATTAAGTTGATGTAATTCGTAATAGTACAAGTCATTGTTTTGCAAACAATTTAAAGAAATGCGTAATAAAATCATTTATTGCGTCGACTATCTCAATAAGTTTTACTTATCAAACTCCGAAGGTGCCATTCATCACGCAGAATTTATATTCTAAAAAATTTAATAAACTTGACACGAGATCTCTTGATATTCTTTTTATAAAAATAATAAGAAAAGCTATACTCCTCGAGACTCCTATTCATATTCTGCCCGATCATTGAAAATCAAGAAAATTTCAAACCCAATACACATGCACGCTAAGCCGTCCTGATCCACCCAGAAAATTCACCCCCTCTTCCAAACACTATGATTTTTTCCTAGAGTTTTTCAATAATTTTCTATCCGTACAAACGACAACAAAACTAAAGTAGTTGTTGCATTTTGTAGAAATCAATTGCAGAAAAACACTATCTATGTACTTGCAATCAAATAGATATATTTCGTAATACTACAAGTGATCATTGTATTGTAAATCTTTTGTTTGCAAATAATTAGAAAAAATGCGTAACAAAATCATTTACTGCATCAAGTATCTTAAAAAAGCTTTACTTTTCAAACTTCGTAGCTGCCATTCATAATGCAGAATTTATATTTCAAAAATCCAATAAACTTGACACAAGGTCTTGTCTCGATATACTTTTTATAAAAATAATAAGGAAATCCATACGCCTCGAGACCCCGGTTCGCTTCATTTGCTTCGTGACCATTGAAAATCAAGAAAAGTCCAAGCCCAATACACACGCACGTTGAGCCGTCCTGATGCACCCAAACAATTCACCCCCCCCCACCCCCTTTTTTCCAATCACACCCACACACTCGGAAATACAGACTCGTCGCCCTCATTTTCCCGGTTCTCTTACGTCAGGAACCTATCGATTGCTCGGCCTCCGGCTGTGATCTGGCCATGCGCCGCTCCTTCTGCCCCCGGAGGCCGCGCGCAAGCGCACCGAACCACCCCGGCGCACTGTAAACAGACGCAGGAGGAAGCTGCTGTTGCCTTATACCACCTTGGCTCCCTTGGCTCCCTTGGCTCCCTTAGCCGCCGCCGCCGCCGCCGCCGCTGTCATCGTAGTCGTCGTCTACGTCGCTCCCGCGCACTTCCTCGCGCACCTCTGGCTCCCCCGCCGCCCGCTGCACCTCTGACCGTCCGCCCATCGCTCCTGAATCGTGCGCCAGTCGCGGGAACAGAGCCGAGCCGAGCTTCACGCGCAAAGACAGTTTAGGCGCAAGCGCGCACGCGCGATCGGAGCAGCCTCTTTTCGTCCGCCCGTCCGTCGGTCGCTTAATCGCCCAAGTGCCGGCCGCTCCCGTTCACTTCCGGGAGCTCGGCTCGAGGGAAGCAGCCGCCTCGGATCGATCGATCAAACCCGCGGTGTTGAGCCGCTCGGCGGCGGCGAACGGAGTTCAGTGCTGCGCCTACGCCAGTGCCGAGGAGCAGGCGTTTCAGGAGTACTCTAAGAGGGAGCCCGGGCCCCCAGCCCCCAGGCATGGTCCACGTGACGGAGATGGGCCCGCCGCTGGCCGCCGGTATTCCCAAGAGCCCGAGCTTTCACCAGGGCTTGGCGTTCGCTGCGGACACCGCGCCGGACGGCTACAGTCACTTCGGTAAATTCTACGCGTCCGCGGCAGCGCTGCAGTACCAGCCCTTGCAGCCGCTCCTCGTCGGTAAATAGTGATCCCCCAGCCGGGGACTGGCCTCGTTAGTGCTCGGCTGGGCTTTGTCTCGTTTTAACACTTTGTTGATGAGCGCTTAGTTGGGAACGCCTGAAAATTGGTGCAGAGTTGGCAGCACGCGATGGACTCGCGACTCGTTTTAAATTGGTTTGGTGTACGCACGCGTAATTGCTGCGTGTACTGGTCAAGCGCTAATTCAGGCTGCACGCAACGCAATCCAAGCTTTCAACCTGCGATGCAATACACTACAACTAAGCGCAGCGCGTTTCGAATCTTGTGCTCTCTTAGACTCGACCAAGCGTCGGTGCAGCGAAGGAAAACTTTGAAATTTTCAGGCGCACCTGTTCGTCAAATTGAATTGATAATTGCAATGCCTCGACGGAACGCAAATTTTAGAAACGATAAGAGCGCAACGTGCGTTAATCAAGCTTCGATCTAAATTAAATTAAAAAGATGGTGGCACGATGCTGACCAACCCAAAAGCTAAATAGTTTTATTAAATTTTTACCTGTCTGTCAAATATATACGTTTTTTACAATTTAGCGGGTGCTTCGCAAAACTAATCTATAATGTTTTTTGGCGAGGGCTCGATTGAAAATTTGAAAATCTGCACTCCGTTGTTTAAAATAAAAGTTATGCTTTTTTAGTGGACAATAATCTATAAAAAAAATCGCGATACAATAAGATTAAGATCGTCGGAGACAAAAGTCAAGTACGCTCAAGATGCTTAGTTTAGATAATGTTATGTAACTAAAATTAAAAGTTGCTCGTTCAATTTAACTTGATGGGTTCAAGTTTTATGAATTTCCGATATTTTGTAGCGAAAAATTATATTTAAATTAAAGTCACCTTCGAGTGAGGAATTCTTAAAACTATCTAAAAGAAAGTATTGGAATTATTTTTAGGCCAACGCTTGATATACATGTATATTAAAATTTTTTCATAAGCAAACGATTAATCTCTTTCGAATAATCTTTAATAATAAAAATAGCGTATTTTTACAACTGCTTGAAAGCGGTAAACACAAGTTTGACATAAATAATGCACTTACCAGTTTTCTCGACAAAACTGGTCGAAAACTAATGCAATTTCGAAATTATGACAATTTTATAAGCAACGGTTTTTACACATTATTATACATTTATATGCATCATGAAGAATCTGCTAAACTATACATTTTTGCTTTTTGAATGCATACGTCGTTGTTCAGATGATCGTGCTTATCTCTATTTTGTTAGTCTGATCAACGAGAAGAATTTGTTGTTTCGTAATACGACAAAGTAAAATTATTGCACTTTGACAAAGTATTTAAATTTTGAATATGAAGCAAGAGATGCGACGTAAATGTTAGATCTTGAATATAAGATGTATGTTTAAAAAATGAAATTAACTATATCTGTTTTGTTTATCTCGACAACTATGTACTTTCAAATCCCAAAAGCCTCCATTTGTCTATCTTTAATTGTTATCTTTTGCAGTGCAGATAAAACAGTGTATTCGCGCAAATTAATAGAAGAACGCAAGTATAAACACAGACTAGAAGCATATGTGACCGATACATACATATATATATATTATATATATATATATCTGCATCTACTTATGTATCGTACCGCGTGCAAAAAATACATTCTTCTATTGAATTTCATTAAGCTTTTATTGCACTTTTTATAGGTTTGTCATTCAAATATCATGTTTATTCGTATGTGCATAAATTTTACTTTTTATTGGTAAACTAACAATAAAAGTCGCTTTTTTAAATTCAATAAACTACAGTGTAAGCTGCAAAATTTATTGTACGGACTTTCGTCTCAATTAAAGTATCAAATTTCGCTCCCTATAGTCGGACAACTCATACGTAAATATACAACACTAGATACAATAAGAGCCAAAAGAATCGCGTTCGCTGATAATATTACCAAGGGAAATTTTTTTTACGACGAGCCGTATAAGTGCATACGAAGGCAACATTTTCGTCTAAATAGATCCATCTACGCTCGCATCCTTTTAAAAATATAGCGCGTGCTATCTTCAATTTTTAAAGCGCTCTTACACGTTTGCAGATGTCCAAGCGGGTGAGGAGAGAGAGGAGTTGTTTATACAAAAGCTTCGCCAATGCTGCGTCCTCTTTGACTTCGAGACCGATCCCCTTTCGGATCTGCAATGGAAGGAGGTGAAGCGCGGGGCACTCCACGAGATGGTAGAGTACGTGACGAAGAACAGGAACGTCATCACCGAAGCCATATATCCCGAGGTCGTCAATATGGTACGTGACTGAATTGTTGTAAAAAATTTTGAGACAAATTTAGCACTGCGTGGAGATCGGAATTTTCTGGAATCAAAAGCCCAAAAAACCGACGCCAAATTTTACTGTCGACTGCGACGAGCTGCTACTCGAACTGAGCGCGAAAATCTTTCTCGCTGCTATTTTCTGACTCCAAATTTCAATGGGCTAAGAGAACTTTTTTTATAGTACTTAGGTTCTGTTTTAGTTTGCTGCAGCGTTACGTGTCCCTTTAAGGTTTTCCTTTGATTTCAAGTATACGTGTGGTATCTTGAGAATTATTGAAACGATGCCATTTTTTTATCGACTGCTATATTTACGCCGGAGCTTTCGGCCGTGTTGGTCATTAAATTTTCTTCTATCAAGCTTCGAAATTATTAAAACGCATTGTTCACATTTTGAGAAGTTCCGGAGGTGCCTAGTGAAACATTTTAATGATTACGGGAATCGGGCATTTCCAGCGATAGTTTTGCTTTTTATGTAAACCCTTGAAGATACAGCTTCTCAAAATTATTTTTAAAGCACTCCCTTTTTTACTTGTATTTAGAATATTTGCTTTTCGTTTTTTCGCGTTGACCTTGAGCATCATAATTAAAAAAACTAACGTTTTTTCTCAATTTTCGTAATGCAATTCATAGCATAAATTATAATAATAAAATAAGGAGCTCGTGTAGAAAATCTTTAGAAATTTAAAATATAACGAAGAACGTAATCAGAAACATTTTTAATAGAAATAACAATCTTTTTCTCGGTTATTTGCAAACTTGGTAAAAATGTTTTGCAAGTTATTATAATTCAAGATTAGGAATAGCCTTTCTCCAGAAATTTTATTAATTTCATAATCTTACATTGAGAAAGAAAACGAGTCTTGGATATATGTAATTATAATAATTCGTAGTAAAAAATGAATCAATTATGCTAATAATAACTTGAAGAATCTATTTGATAAAGTGAATGATTAAAATAACCTTTTTTCACTTTATAATATAAATAGCCAATGAAAACGAAATAAAATCAAACAAGGTATAAGTTTAAATCTTATATAAAATATTAGAAATTTAAATTCGTGACAATTTTTATTTTCTTATATAATTTAATAATAAGTGATAATACAAAATAAATTACTGAGTAATATTTTTATGTATTTAATTAAGATTCAAGATGCATTTAATAGTTGGAAAATTAAATTTTTGGAGCATAAAAAATTAATATTTTGCGGCGTTCATAAATTAATATTTACATAAGAAAATAAAACCCTTCCGAGGCTTGTGTTGGTATAAATATCCTCTTCGGCGAATAATGAAAAGTATTTGCGCAATTGGTAATGATTTAAAATAATTATAATTACAAAATTGTTTTCAATTGCTAATAAGAAAACCATTCGTACAATTAGAAACTTTTTAATTTTATCTTGTGTGTTTGTACTTTCTTCAGAAGAAAGGTGCGATGCCTTGGAACTTAATTAAATAAACTTCATATAATTGGAATTAGAACTTTCTGGAATAAAGTTGCTTAAATTAGACAAGACATTAACCTGTCTTCTATCATAAACACGTAAACTGCAATTTAATTAATAAAATGTTGCTTGTAGTTTGCCGTGAACCTCTTCCGAACTCTACCGCCTTCGTCAAATCCCAATGGCGCGGAATTCGACCCGGAGGAGGACGAACCAACGCTGGAAGTCGCCTGGCCGCATCTGCAGTTCGTTTACGAGTTCTTTCTGCGTCTCCTGGAGTCTTCCGATTTCCAACCATCGATCGCCAAGCGGTACATCGACCATAAGTTCATCTTACAGCTGCTCGAGCTATTCGACTCGGAGGATCCGAGAGAGCGAGATTTCCTGAAAACGACGCTGCACAGGATCTACGGCAAGTTCCTCGGGCTCAGGGCGTACATACGCAAGCAAATAAACAACGTCTTTTATCGGTTTATATACGAGACCGAACATCACAATGGCATTGCTGAGCTTCTCGAAATTCTTGGAAGGTGAGGCAGAAAATTAACTTTTTTCTTGATTCTGTCCTATGCTAGAGCCTTACCTGTACTACTTTAATAACAACATTTAATTTAATGCAATATTATTTAAAAGAATCTAAAAATGTTCTGTTGTTTATTAATTTATTGTGGTATTACTTTCCTTGTATTTCCGAATTTATCTGGAACACTTGCAGCCACAATTTAATTTCTTAGTCAAGTTAAAAATACTATTTTTGACATCAGCTGTGCAATAGATATAAACAAGCTATTCTGCTTCAAGATGAAAAATCCAAAAAAATATTTCATTCATTTATTCCGTTATACTCTTAACGTTTAATTCGCATAGACTATACTAACTTTAAAAAAACTCCATCTAATAAAAAAAACATCGCTCTCATTGCAGACAGAACTAAAAATAATTTCATTTACTTTTTTAAATTTGAATTTTATTATCGTATGCTACATTTTATACCATTTTATTCATCAAATTGCTCATAAATTGAATATTGCTTCAGATTTTCATTAAGTTTCACAAAGCACGACAAAAACTTTACGTCTTGAATTTAATATAGCATTATTAATGTTTGAAAATAATAAATATAATGGATTTTATTTTATTTATATCACATACAGAATTTAAGTAAGATGGAAAATTATTTCCAATATTACATACACAGCACTTACAAACTCTTAATAATAATTAACGTATTAAAATCTAGAGTCCTTATAAAAAATTTCAATAAAGTGTTAATTTGCGTAAGTAGAAAAATTATTTTTTTATGATATACTTGTAATATATTTAAAATAGAATTGTACATTTATACATTAATTACTATTCACTTATGTTAAAGATTCTGAGATACATAACTAAATCAAATTATTTTCTCAAGTTATTTTTTAATGCTATTAAAAAAAATTAGTAAAATTAACAATTAATATGCGTTTTAAAGTAATTCATTATGCATGTTGCACATCTTCGTTTGTTTTATTAAAAACCATTTTCTCCAAATTAAGATAGTTTAGTTAAGTGTCATAAAAAAGAAATATTAATATTTCTAAAAAAATTACATATATAAATTATGTTTTAATTCAGTATTACTATCATTGCAAAAAATGTAACGTATTGCATTATTTTAGGTCTTAAAGCAAATTGAATCGAATTCATCTTTGGACAAATTTTATTTATTAAATTACTATGTTCAAATTTTATTATGCTGATGCGAATGCGTATTGAGCGACGTAAATAAAATATAATATTAATTATTATACTAAAAAGTACATGAAATTAATATTAACCGAGAAATGTACTTATTGCATATTTTATTTTTTGGCGATTTAGTCATTCGATCGAAACTCGAACTTCATAAAACAACTAATTATCATAATTCAAGTATTTATTTACTTTATAAAGTTTTCGTACACCTCTGACGTTACGTTTTCTCTTTACAGTATCATAAATGGATTCGCGCTGCCGCTGAAGGAGGAACACAAGACCTTTCTATTGAAGGTCCTACTACCCCTGCATAAAGCAAAATCCCTGTCAGTATATCATCCGCAGCTCGCCTACTGCGTCGTGCAGTTCTTGGAGAAGGACGCTTCGCTTACAGAGCCGGTTATCAAGAATCTTCTCAAGTTCTGGCCCAAGACGCACTCCCCCAAGGAGGTCATGTTCCTCAATGAACTCGAGGAGATACTTGACGTCATCGAGCCCGCTGAGTTTCAAAAGGTCATGGATCCGCTCTTCAGGCAACTGGCTAAGTGTGTTTCCTCCCCGCATTTCCAAGTGAGTTTTTTTATCTCGTATATTATAGTGCGTGCACACGACATCTTTTTTACCAACGAAAAGAAAAATTTCTTTCGATATCGACAATAAGGAGGTGCTACTTTAGATATTGTACTATAAAACTTAATTAATCTTAAGTTGCTCCTGAATACGGTGAAAATAATATGCATCATAGGGTTAAGCTCAATCTAAGGCGAATGCAGTGCTTTTAAACTAACATCTGAGTTTAAATAACACAGATTTGTGAAATATGTTTATTATGGTTGCCTTGCAAATAATTTAAATATAGTATAACCATAAATTCTACGAGCAGTCGTGAAAGTACTAAAAATAATAATCATTAAAAACTTCCGTTTGGCGGTAAAGAGTACCTATTTTAATTAGGATTTATCAAAGTCTCTCGAGTTCAAAGAGAGAATTTGAGTATAGCGTAGAAAAAAAAATTTTCGTTTAGAGTTATAATTCTTCTATCAGCAATTATTCGTGGTATCGAGAATATTATAAAACTATTTTTAATTTATTTGTAATAATTTTGTGGATTATCCATCGCCTATCACATTTTTCGTTCTCCGGATATTTGTACGTATTTAAAATTAATACGGATATAGCAAATGTGACATAATTGAATTCTGCTGTCAAAAATTTTCTTAACTGAAATATATAAATATATATATAATATACTTGGAATAGAGAGTTACTCACATTCCTAAGTAAATCTTTACGGTAATTTAAACACTTTCTCCTAGAATAATAAATACGTCTTAATTCGATCGAGTGTCTAAGATATTTTATTTGATGACTCGATAATTTTAATATAATTGTAAGACCATACACGCAGGCACAATCTAAACGTTGTTAATTTTTATCGCGTGTGAATAGGGTCGATATATTTTATTATGGGAAATTCTGCTCTAAATTGTCGACGTTTAGTATCGACTCTATATACGTAGCTCGTTAAGAGTTTAACCATCTGCGTGAAAATGATATTATTTATTATATTACTTATAAAATGTTTATTATAATTTTAGGTGGCAGAGAGAGCTCTATACTATTGGAATAATGAATACATAATGTCCCTGATTTCGGATAATTACTCGGTGATTCTGCCTATAATGTATCCAGCATTGTATAGAAATTCTCGAAATCACTGGAATAAAACGATACACGGTCTAATTTACAATGCATTGAAGCTCTTCATGGAAATGAACCAGAAGGTGTTTGACGAGTGCACGCAGCAACATCAGCAGGTAAACTTGTAAATCCAAACATTTTTTTAGCTTGTCACCCGAATCATTGTTGTTTATCGTTTAACATTTGAATTTTGGTTTAGGATCGAGCGAAAGAACGAAAACTACAGAAAGATAGAGATGATGCATGGACACGGGTGGAGTCGCTGGCTATGAGGCATCCCGCTTACGCAGTTAAAGGAGTACCAAATAATAATCCATTTATAACGCCGCAAACAGAAAATAATTCAACACCTGAGGAAGATGGAGAAAACGAGCAAATTACGTTGACAGCCGAAAAAATTGAAGCGAAGGCTAATGAAGTTAGTTTACAAAACGTGAGCACACTTTGTTGTTTAAACTATAAAAACATTACGGATAAACAATTTTTCAAATTTTGTTTTCAAACTTTTTAACTTATATTCGATATACGACTTCACTAAGGGTTTATAAATTTTTTCAAATTATAATTAATTTCATTGAACTTTTTTTCTATGCAAATAATACGCACAAAATACTAACAAAATTAATTAAGTGCACGTAAAAAATTTTCCCGGTGTACAATGTGAGCCAAACAATTCGATGTCTCACAGACATATTTAAAGCTTTGAAAAGCAGCAGCAACGTGCGCGTTATTATTTCGGCAATTGTTTATCAAGTATTCTACTCGACAAGTGCAAAAGTAAACTCTTATCAAAAATGAAAGCAAAACAAAAACTTGAGATACAACTGTTAGACTTAATCTTTGTGTATAAACAAATACGACGGGAAAATTATCTTTGCGATACGCCGTCTTTGCAGTTATTGAAATAAAAACGAGATTTGTTTTTTCAGGCAAAAAAGGTATCAAACATAAATAAAGTGAAACAGCTGTTGCGGAGGAAAAGCGAACTGCCTCAAGATTCCTACACGATTCGAGCGCTCTCGGATCACAAGAGAGCAGACGAGTACCTTGTCACGCCACCCGATCCGAACAATTGCTAGTCTCTGCCTCGCTCTCTTCCAGTTTATTTTCAAATGCGCAGCAACGAGGTCGGGAGTTAGTTTCTTTCCTTACATTGAACAAGTGGACTACTACACGAAAAAACAAATTGAACTCAACGGAGATGATTGTAGTTAATTTAAATAAGAGATGAGAACGAGTAAGAATGGGGGTGTGACTGTAATATATATATATATAAATGATTTTTCAATTTTTTAAGCTGGCTGATGAGTTCTGCAAATCATTATATGGAAATAAATAAACGTTGCTGTACTATTCTTTATATACGAATCTTGTATGCGTGCGCGTCCTTGGGATACGGAACATGAATGTCTTAGCAGAATGAGATTTTTTGTACAAAAAAATAATAATAATAATAATGAAACAAAAAGATGCGCTTCTCTTTAATTGAGAAAAATTGAGAAGCTGTCGAAATGCGTATCTGATTTGCGAATTTTAAAGTACATGACACATATATTTGACCAAAAAAATATTAATAAAAACGCTCGTCGTTTATATTTAGCATAAATTGCTTCTGTGTTATCGTTCCAATCTTATGCAAAACTTATAATCAACAAAGACAAGAAATAAACGATCGCGCGGTAAATTCTATAAACGTTATATCCGTTGTGCCTCCGTGTGTAAAATAAAACGCTTGTTGTCATTTGCGAGAATTTGATTTTTCTCTGGAGTCTCTACTCCATCGACAGTCGGAAGATGAATTTATCAGAAAATTGCAATCGAATTTCAAGGATTCGATAATCTCGCTTTAATAATGCATTGTTAAAATAGTCTCGAACGACTTAAAAGTAATAATTGTGCTGTCATGGCCAAATATAAAAAAGGTGGATCAAAATGCATGAAGATAAAACATGTTAGAAACACATAATCTTTACACTGCTGGCAGGCTGTTATGTTAATATTACTAATTTACCTTGTTGAAAATTAGATGAGAATAGACTCTTATATGGAAAAAGAATATTTCGAATTGAAGCACCAAATGAGAAAAAATTCATTTACGTATTAAAAATCAATCCTCTAAAAGAAAATAAGGCCGTCTCTGCTAAAAGTTGATTATTTGTAGAAGTATACTATAATAGTGTTTAATATTACTAATGAATGTTAATGTGAATAAGCAAAAAGTAAGAAAAATTATGAAGGAAAGAGCTAACTTTACAGGCTTTTACTATGGAGCTTTGGCGACGTCTCGCTTCTCGAGCGTTCATCGCTCGTTTTTGCGACACTCGCATTGCAAGAACTTTGCTTCGAATCAATAATCAATTTTTGTGAAAAGTAGGGGAACATAATCAAAGATTTGTAAACATGAACATGTAGGAAGTTTTGTCATCTTTACAGGCATACACACCTGAGTTTGATGACTTTAATCGTTGATCGATCCAACACGTCTGTAGTAAGGAAAGCCTTACGAATATTCGTGTAATAACTAAGTTATATGTTGTTCTATGTTTGGATATATATACAAACTCAAAAAAAGGAAAAGAAAAAACTGGAAAAACTAGTGTATGACAAGATATCATGAAATGAGTTATTAATACTCTAGTGTTTACTACGAAGTTATTGTGCATCGTACCGCCAGAGTTTTTTCTAATCATAGTAGCACACATACCCTCTCACTCTCGTTTTTCTTTCCAAAAAAGGAAAATAAAGTTTCATAGTAATGTGCTCGTGTGCATAGGACACATATGTTTAAAGAATGACGTAAAGTAAATTCTTCCATTTTTCTCCATAAGCTCCCAACAATTCACAATGTGCATTTCTATGAATCTTTCTTTCAGTGGAGATACTATATTCTTCGTACTCTGCCAAAAAAAGATTATGAAGTTTAAATAACTAATCGAACGATCGAAGATCGATATTAATTTATGCGATTGTAAATACTGTATAAAAGTAAAGATTTCGTGACACCGGCAGACTTTTCATTTTGACAATGCGCAATATGTATACAGTCTTCGTTTGCTCTCCCTCTTTTGTTACAAAAATTAGATTTACGAAATAGCACCATTGTTATACTCATAAAAATGAACTGAGAAAAGAAAAGCTAGAGAGACCTGTTTCCCCTGCAAACATCCCCCATTGGTATCACTTTTTATAATCAAACTGAACATGTAATCGTATACCTTAGAAAAGTCAAAGTAAGAGCAGAATGTTTAGTAATCCTTAAAAAGACTAAGTAAATTACTTCTTCAACCCAGTAGTTATAGTGGCCTTTTGCATGAATTTATACAAATATCGGATAGTATTATAAATCAAGCTTCGACGAAGTCTTTGTAAATTATGATGTATCTTAATATCTTGTTGATTTCTACACCATTATTAATATAATATTATTATTATTATTATTATTATCATCATCAATCATTACTTTATAGATAGGGTCATTACATTTTTTTCTTTTGTAACATAGAATTTGATCGATGCTGGGCGTGCAAATACTCTTGCGGAACGTATACATAATGCACATAGCGTTCGAATTAAAAGAGAAAAAATTGAGAGTAAACCTATACCACGTTCGTAATTTTACGAGTGGCTACAGTATTAAAACACTGATATGTTTGTGCCGAGATTTAAAAGCAAAGTGAGAATTTCATAAACTATCAATTTTAGGAGTTAATAAATTGAAGAGATATTGAAACATTGTAAGTTATTTGTCGGTACATGAATCATTAGCGAATACTTCTTTAATATGATTTTGTTACGAAAACAAATATGAATAAATATTCGCCCTCACTTTTGCAAATTATGTGAAGAAACAATAATTAATAAGTACGAAAAACTTATCAATTTTTATTTCCAATTAATTTAAATTTCTGCGAATTATACTTTGTCACCACTGGTCATATAAGTATAATTTTTTAATATTTTTCATCTAGTAACGTTCCATCTGCGTAATGCATTACCCTTATTCAAGCACATACACACAACACAGATAAAAATTTCTGTTTATAATTTGTTGAAACCTAGTTTTATAGCAAATAAAGAATTACTACGGATTAAAATTAAAATTGTTGCACGAATAATTTTTCCTCGTTTTAGAAAAACTGATAATTATCGGATGGTTCTTAATATTTTTTTCTGCTTTGTTATCAAAATTAAATTTCAAATAGAAGAAAAAACGTCCATTTAAAATAAATCTTGCATGACTGACTATCCACATATAAACAATTATAACCCTAAGTAGTCTTTTTTTTCATTAATTAGAAACAATAGATAAACTCCTAATCAGATACAAGAAAAAAATAGTTAAACCAAAACATTTTAATTTTTTTCCTCGTAAAATAAGTTATTTTCTATGGTAAATACTTTCAGTTAATTTAAAGTTTTTAAATTAAATGAAGTTTTTTATTAAAACAAAATCACGTTTATAATTAGCTTAAGGCAACTAGTTGTAAAGAGGCTATCCTAAGATGGGAAGAAAAACATGGAAAATCAGCAGCGGAACAAAAGGAAATTACATTGAGTTTTCAATGGCCACCAATAGACAAAATGGACAACAGTTTATCGCAACTTGTTAAAGTCCAGTTATTGATATCAAATTTACTAACATTTTTTATTTAACTAAATCAATCATTATTAAACTTTTATTGTATTGATCACGTAAAATGAAAATATTTTTTTATCTTACTAAATTATATTTCTTCTCAATGTTCATGAATGTCATTAATAAACTAGTATTTTTTATTTAGAAAATTATCCCTGTCAACTAATATGATTGCAAAGATAGCTGGCATCAACTCATTAAAAAATTTAAGAATTTTGGCACTAAGTCGTAATAACATCAAAACTTTCTCGGGCTTGGAAGCTGTTGGTGATCATTTAGAAGAATTATGGATTTCTTATAATATCATTGAAAAGATGAGGGGTATAAATAATCTAAAAGCTCTAAAAGTACTTTATATGGGAAATAATTTAGTCAAAGATTGGACAGAATTTAATCGATTGACGGAATTACCAAATCTTGTTGATTTGCTATTTATCAATAATCCTCTTGTTGAAACTATGGAACCAAATGAGTGGAACCAAGAAGTTCTCAAAAAATTGCCTAATTTGATAAAATTTGATTCAATTCCTGTGTATGTATTAAATTCACGAAATGAAATTCATCGTTACCTTTTACTCATTAAATAATATTGTCTTTTTTAGGAGCGAACTGTTAGAAAAATCGCAAACTTAAAAATTACCAAAATAAATAAAAACGTTATTCATTAGAGTTTATTCATTTAGTTTTAATATTTTTTTTCAAAACTTTATAAAATCAATAAAATAATTTAATGAAATACTAATAATTCTCAACTTTCATATCATTAAGCCCAAGCTCTTCATTTTGGTCAAAAGTTCTTGTATATCTAGTTATTTTTAATCTATCATCAGCTCCATTATCTGATAAACTTTGTATATAGCTATTTCCAGCTGGATCGTCGAGAATTAAAGTAATTTTCCTATTTCCTTGCAAAATTTGATTAAGTTGATTTATAAAATTATCCATTTTTTTTGTAATTTCCGGGTCAGCTGTATCTCCTGTTAAAGCAGTAGATGATGCTAATTGATCTTTAACTGCACTTATAATTCCCTCAACAGTACTGAAACGTCCGCCTAGAGTAGTAGGTCCAACTTCTAAATCTAATTCAGGAATATTCATATGACACGTTTCAGATTTTAACAAGTCTCTACTAAAGTCTTCTTTGCCACAAACTGTTACTTCTATTCTAACACCCTGTGATTCTACACCACTACCACTTTTAACTTCGTTTGTTTTATGACCACAATTTTCACAAACTGTAGCCATAATAACAACTTCTTTAAAATAAGGTATTTCTAAAAATAAGATAAATATTAATTTTATAGTAAAAATATGATTTTAAATAAAATAGAATACATTGTACATACTAGTCATTTTCATATTTGTCTGACAAAGAACATTACATTCTGGACAATTTGTTTGAAAGGTCATAACTTCTCCTTCAATTTCCTCTAATGTGTACTCTTCTTCAATAATAGGTTGTAAAAGCGTTTCTTCATTTTCCAAATAAATACCTAAAATATGATTTTGTTGCATTGTTCTTTTAAAAAAATGAACTTCACATCCTTCGTCTTTCTGTGGTGCTTTAGGATTTTGAACATTAGTGTTACCAGATATATCTTCAAATATAATAATAAATGGCTCATTGACATTTTTAAGTGCTTGTAATTTATTTATAAATTGATCAATTTGTTTGGCAGTTTCTGGATTTTCCTTTCTTCGATGATCCTGATCTTGTTCTAAACCCACAATACTCCGATTAATGATTCCTTCCACTGTTGTTATTTCTATAAAAAAAATTTTAATATTTTTTACTCAATTACAAAATATGCTTTAATTTAAAAATAAGTTTTTACCTCCTTTCTGTGATTGTGAAGGTATTTCAAAATCCAAATGTGGTATACGAACACTTGTATAATCAGATTTAACAACTTGTCTATTGATATCTGATTTTGAAGTTATGTGTAATGTAATTTTGACACCTTTCGGTTCAATTTTTCCTGCATTTTGTATTTCATTATTTTGATAATTACAGTGCTCACAATCAAAAGACATTAACATTACATCTTTATAATGAGGAATTTTTGTAAGAAATATCCTAGTGATTCCCTAAAACAGGTTAAAAATATTGTAAATATGGACATTCAAAAATTATCACGTGCTAATTAAATGCTTACATTTTTTTCACAATTCATACACAAACTTTCAATAACAGTTGTTTCAGGATCAGGATCATCTCCATCAATTTCCCGAAAAATTGGTTTGGAGTTACTTTTTAAATTATTAATATCCTCTGCCATTTGGAAATGTTAAGGTTATGTTCTCTTATAAATAGATTTTTGTCTTAAATATATAAGCTTCATTTATAGTTTATAGACTTATATATACACTAAATATAATAAATTTATAATATATCTTTTATTTAAATTGACATTCATACAATTTTAAAATATATTCCAAAAGAATTCATTTACACAACGCACTCATGAATGTATGAAGGAATATCCACGTGATAATTCATTGTCAACATGTTGAATCTGGATCAGCTGATTTTTCCAATATTTTTGAATACGAATAAAATTTAAATTATTAAAATATATTATGTATCATTTACAACGGAAAATTCGGTGATATATTTTAAGTTTTCATTAAAATATAACCAGTAAATAATAATTTTTGTTGCTATTACAAATTTATTTTCATTTATAAAAAGTTAAGAAATTATAAATATTAGATGATTTTAACTCTTTAAATTTTTAATTAAAAAAATTTTTGATAGAATTTGAGTAAATATTGTAAAGGGTTCTGATAAGTGTATATTTTATTATGTCAAAGATTTCGAAAAGGTAAAATTTCGAAATAATAAAAAACTTTACAACCACTAGCCTTAATAGAAAATAGAGACAGAATTCTATATTTTAAAAATTCTATTTTTTCATAAAATAAAATTAAATATATAGTTCACACTGATTTCAAAGATTTAGATAGAGATAGCTAGACCCTAAATTCATTGAATGAGTCTGCTATTACGTATAAAATGTAGTAGTAAAATAGTACAAATTCTATTTCTAGAAATATAGATGACTAGAAAGATGAGATATTAAATTAATCCTCTACATCCTGCTTATCAGATACTATAGTATTCCAGAAATTAGAATTGATATTTTTGTATGAATAATTACGGATCCAATGGTTGCCATGAGCCTTTTATAAGAGCAGTTATTCGATAAGCTCCATCATGTTTATTAACAAGCAATGAAGATATTATTTTTCTTCCTATTAAAATCACTAAAAAATGTATTATGTCCTACATTATTATATATAATAGTATATATAATAGGTAACTCAAAATTTGTTACCAGAAAATGTAATCAATATTTAAAAATGATCAAAAAATGTCAAAAAAAGTCAAATAGTAAATATATTATATAGAAAATAAATAAATATATTATTAGACTGAAGATTTTCTGTCTAATGTGATAACTAAAAATATATAATTAAATATACAATTATATAGCATACTATCAGTTATTGATTAAGAAAGATAAATAAGGAAATATGTTGGTTTTGAAAAGTGTCTCTTAAAGGAAAAACAGCTCGAACCAAGTTGCTAATATTAATAAACGCATTAATTTTTAAAAACATCTTATTGTTTTTAAATACTTAGAATCGAACCCGGAAGTAATACAACTTTGTTTTGGAAATAAATGACGGCTACTTGAAACTGATAATTTTTTAGATTGAAATCATTAATACGTGTAATGCTACCAAGTTGTAATCGAATAATTTTAGACATAAGTCATATTCTAAAGAAATCGATAACACCTAATATAACTTTTTTAATAGTATCTCTGTTGATTGTATCAGTACTGATAAATATCTAATAATAATATATAATCATACGCACTGCACAACCTTTAAAAAGATATAAAAAAATTAAAAATTACGTATTGAAATAAATTTTCAAAGCCATAAGTACTTTTTAAAAAAATATTTGTTAAAAATGAATGTTTTATATTTATAAATATTAATTTAATAATTATTATTAAGTTTTAACAGACTAATATCATTTTAATAAAATGCGTGTAAATATTTTAATTGTTAAACTTGTATTTATATGATATAATTATTATATAAATCATACTTCAATAGGCTTTTATTTGCTTACTATAAACAATTATAAATATCTTCTCAATTGAAAAAAACCATTTTAATACTTATTAACATCTTATCAATTACAATTTAAATAAAAATATGTAAGTCTAATTAGTATAAAAGATCTCAAAAATATTTTTTAATCTAATGTAAATATAATTCTCTAATTAATAAAAATAAAATAAAAACCAACATTTGTATGATTGTTCATTATATAATTTTAATAATTTTAAAAGATTTATATTCATATTCCGCTAATTAAGAAATTAAATTTAAACAATCAATTTTAATAACGCGATAAAACTTATTTATTTATTTATTTAGATTAATGATAATTTAATGATAATTTTTATTGATGACTTCATTCTATAATTTAAAATTTTAATTAATAATTAAACTTGATAATTGATTTAAACTTACTTAAATAATGTTTTCATATATTGTTTCAGATTATTTTGAGAATAGGGAAAAAATACAGAATTCATATGATAGGTATTATATATTAAAGTTTATTAACACTTATTTTAATTTTATGGTCACACATTATCTATTTAATTAAATATTTATTTGGGTAAAGTGTGATTTTCTATATTCTGGTCATACAATTATTGAAAAAATCAATGTAAATAAATATCCAATCCTTAAATATACATACAAATTTTGATATAATCGAATATAAAAAATGAAGGAACTATCCTTACCTCCGATTTTAAATAATAAATTTTATAACTCTAACATGCTGACGATTTAAAAACAATAATAAACTCTCAGATCACATTAGCCTTAAAAATAAAGCAAAAGGCTTAAGTGTGTAAAAAACTAAGTAAAACAAAGCTTATGAATAATAGAGCTGAAGTCGAATGATATTTATATAAAAACAATAGCGCATACCTCCACAATACTGGATAAGTCCAAAATTGAATTTAATAAAAAATTTTTAAAAAAAACTAAAAAAGATTATAATTCACATAAATGTTTTTAAATACAGCATACTAAATAATCTCCTTCTATTATTAAGACACTATTGATTCTATTTATATACAATACATACATGTTTCGCTCTCTAGTCCTCTTTTCTATAAATTAGTGAAAAAATAATGCTGTTTTGGCCATAATAAAAAATCGATACGATTATTATATTATACTGTTACATCTATTGTATTGTTTAATAATACCAAAATTTTTTAAATGTTTTTCACATAATTCATAGTCCTATTTCAATCTAGATTTTTTTAATATTGATTGTAATATATTTTTTATTACGTGACTAATAATTTTTAAATCGAAGAATCGTAAGAATTTTTCGTTTATATATAAATAATACTTTAATCGCTATAATTTTCACTAACCTAAAATAATTATACTTACGCAGTAAGTATTAAATTTTTCTGTTCTTTTAATTATTTTACAAATTTATACCAATACGGCTATTGGTTTACTTGAATAAGGCGCTTTTTAAAACGAATAATTGTCATCATGTGTAAAATTTAAATTTACATTTAAAAATTATAAGATCTTTTATAATGACAGTATTTAATGGAATGTACATTGCATAGCATAACAATAAAAATTTTAATTCACAGTACAAGTTATGCGGAATGTGTTAAAGAAACAATTACAGAATAAAAAATTACATAACTTATAATTGATGAATCGTTACAAAAAATATCAAGCGAGACAGAATTGGTTTGTTGTCAAAGATCGCTGATATTTACCATACATACTTTTGCAAACGCTATAGCGAATCAACACTATATACAACACTATGCAAAAAGAATACATGCAATCGTGTAAAAATTATTTTTAAAATATCCATACTTCTGAATGAATCCCGTAGTGTCGAATAGCATAAAATGATAAGACACGTCTCTCCAAGGAAAAGACAAAGTGAAGAGCACTTGTAAAATATATTTTACCATTAACTTATTTCTAGATCATTGTCTAATAAGCATATTAGTCTTGCGTGAATTTTAATTTGAATTATTTTACAACTGTTGATTAAATGGTTACTAATTAAGAAATCGACGATTTCGTGTAAGCACTAGTCTTTTTTTCCAATTTAAAATTTTTTTTACCATACTTCTATTATCTAACAATACTAATAGAAGTATCTAAAATATAAATAAACCTTTTCATAATTTTGAACGATTTGTTTATTTTAAAAATATTGATTAAAAGAAAAAGATTAACAAAATGCTCAACCTTTACAATTACTTTTAAGGATATTACGATCCATTTCAGATAAAAAAAAATATAATTTCTATATTTTATATTTAAAAACATTTATTATAACTATAGTCGTACAAGTATACGTTGATTTATAAAACTAAATTTTTAGTAGTGGTGCCGTTTTTTGACTTATATTCTAAAATGTTCTATCATGAGTAAATAAATATTTTATTAAATTATGAAGATGAGTTTATATGAATAATACTTAGCCGTTACAACAGTTATAGCTTATTTTATTTAGTATTTTACATTAGTTTTCTAATCGTATAAAACTAGATTTTTCTATAATTAGTATTAATTTGATTTTAATTAAACCTTGTTACTTAAGCCTTATATAATATATACTGCCTTATATTGTATAGGTTAAGCATTTGGTAAATTGTTTTCTTTCAGTTATTGCAAATACAACAGATCTCTGTTAAATATTTTGTACAATCTATCTTCCAACCGATGCATTATTTTTGCTATTAAAATTTCAGATGCCTTAGTTTACGGTTAATTCAGTAAGCCTTACATGTACACTATATTTTCCTCAAATATAATAAATAAAAAATGCATGATTTAATTGAAATATACCTGAATCTTACTCTTTGATTACAGGCTTTATACAATACAAAGTATAATAATGCTATTTAAAAAATTATTAGGGACAATGCAATTTTATGGAAATTTATAATTTAATAATAATGGTTAGTAGTTTCACAAGGTATCTTACGACTAATATTTATCAACTAGGAATAAATTAATCATCTCTTGAAGATCTGTACACGCAATCATACAAAATTAAATCTAAGGACGGAAACCGTAAAACGCTAGAGCTAATTGTCAATAAATTTTTCCGATTCGCACTAAATTTAATTGTTAATTTTTTTAGTTTCAAGTAAAAACATTACTTCATTAAGCGTTTTTAAATATAATTGCTGTAGATCTTAGTAAAAGAAAAAAAAATACTTAAAGTACATCTGCTAAAGATATTAAGAGTAGTCTGTAGTCATAAGTAAAAACTTTCAAATATTTACTGTAAATCTTAAATTACCATTAAGGTAAGATTCGTATTTACCTTAATTCTTTTTTATAAATTATCTTTAAAAATATATTTATACAACATACATTTTTATAAATACTACTTAATTCACTAGTTTAAGGTTGAATAAAGTTTTTTTACTTATTTAATAAAATATTATTTAAAGAGAAACAATTTTCAAAGCGTCAATACTTTTAATAAAATTAAAAATAAATCTTGAAGTACTGGAGTAATATTTTAGCAATAAACTTGCTATAGTAATTAACGATACTCTAAAAAATGCTCATAAAAACCTTGGGAAAATTTACAGAGGAATAAAGGATCTACAACTACAGACTGCACTTAATATTTCTTTTGAAGGCCAGTCAATCTATTTATATCGAGGACTGTCTGGAGGTGTGGGTTGCGCGTTGTTCTTGTTCTTGGGTCCCGTTTTGAAAGACATCTTCTTAGTCGGTCTCGGAGATATCCCGTGGAGAGTCGTAGTATCAGTGGTGTCGTTGCTGAACCACACGCGACTACTATCAGAGACTGCAAATAATTATAAAGAAACTGATTAACACAGGTTAGACAAAGTTCTTCAAGTTTGAAAGCAATACCTTTACGATTCAGTATACTCGCTTGTACACGCATAAGAAGATTAACCAAACGACGCGTGTGTTAAAGCTATGACTAGTTTCTAGGATATACGTAGAATGGAAGTATTACCTCTCAACAGATTTTGTAAGACTGTCAAAAGAAAAGCGTTCATTGAGGGTTAGAACAGCGCCCGAGACCACAACTTTTTATGATTCGATGAGAGAAGATGTTAGTATGTTAATTTTAAGATGTTAATACAAAGAACAAAATATTAAGAGCACGTGATGCCTAAGTAAGTAATTTTGACTTGCTTCTCGTGAACGATTTTGATCGATGAGTTTTGTTACGTGACGTGCAGCGAGGTGATTGAAAATATTGCTAAAATTAATTTACCTCTATTTGCGCGATTGTCATTGCTGGTTGAAGAAGTGGCTCGCAGGCTTGGTCGACCCTGATGTGAGTCTAAGAGCGCAGCTGCAAGATTCGATGATGCCGTCGACTGAACACTTGTTGTTGAACCTTCCATTAAAAAATAACAAATATGTTATATAACATCTACATTAAATTATTCTTATTTGTTTTTTAGAAGAAAAGCTTTTAACACATATAGTTGTCAACTATCAGCATCTACAAAATAAAGTTTTTTTATTTACATATAAGGAAGTGCATAATTCAAAATTTAGCTGAAAAATAACTGTATTATTCTCATGCATCTAATTCATTAAATGAAAATGTATTTTTCCAATTTGATTGATCAAAGAATAGCAGAACTAATTTTAGCTTCCACCATTCCTATTAAAATAAATAAATTAAAGGGTTCGTGGCAAAATTTAATAATATAAACCTGAGACTAAAGAAGCTCCTAAGAATGGACTCGGTGGTTGAACAGGAGAATAAACGTTTGCGGCAAATTCTTCAAAGGTTGTTGCTTCTTTATGATTTCTCATAATCGTGTCTATAGATCTCGATCGTTCCTCATAACTATATGATTATAAAAAATTACTTATAAATACGTGCTTCTTATTATAAATACTTTATAGATTTTTTTTAAATAAAAAATGGAAATTATAATGGCCGTACTAGTGTTGATATAATGTTAATGTCGTCCTCTTCGTTCTGCTAGCAGCGAGCGCAGTAGTTCGAACCAAACCTGGTAAGACCACGTCCTCCACAATGCACTCGTCAAACAAGAGTCCAAAAAATGGAATGTCTGGTTTTCTTGATACTTGTACTCTGTACAGTTTATTCGGAAGAGGATAAATAACAATGAGAACGTCACAGAATTCAGTAGGAATTATGTCTCGACGATAATCACGCCAATGTTCCGACCAAACGATGTGTATTTCATCATTGCCAAGATGCCTCGTCTGAAAAGCAGCGAAATTAACGATAAAAAATAACTTATTTTCATACTTGCTATTAATTAAATTACATAAGGTAATGTAAAAACACCAGCATCTGTTATAATTAAGTGAATGTCGAGCTTTGTTATATCTCCGTTAAAATTACCTTTTGCAGTAAGCTTTCGGGGCTATCCGAGGGCATTCTAGTAGCAACGTGAAATATTATTTCGGCGAAGGAAGTAGCAAAGTAGGGTGCAGTTACGCCGGACGCCTTGCCTGGCATTAAACCTCCCAAAAAGCCCGTGTGGGACTCGAGCTCAACCTCCCATGCAAGTCTCGCGATAAAGTTTTCGTACTCCTTGCTAGCAGTCACGTTGCCAAGAATGGAATTCTTGTCTTCTTGGCCCTGAGCTACATAAATTACCGCCATCTTGTGTGTTTCTCTTGACCTCTGACCGTCAAGATTTCTCAACTCCCTCAATAGTTTTTCATTCTTGGAGAGTAAATGTAATTTCCTGCGTTGCTCCCAACCGGAGAGTCCCAAGTGCGAGAAGAGCAGCCGACAGTAGTGGAAGGGGGCTGGGGGCGGACGGCAGGTCGGCGGGCTCATCGGTGCCCCACACATGCTCACGTGCTGACTCCATCCGTTCACGTGTTCACGCTCGGCGTTACGTTGACTCAGGATTGTGGCGATCATCTCTGCCTCCGATTGCTGACCCTGCGGAGGGCTTACCGGTGAGTTTAGTCCTACCTCTGGATTGGTCAGGACTTCTGGGCTCGTGTGGCCGATGTATTGAAGCAACTGATGAAGATTTAATTCAATTTTTTATGAGATATCAAGTACGATTTAAAAGTATTAAAAGAAATTTTATAATCTTGTACTTACATCGTCCAGGTTATCGATGTCACTCGCTCCATTTTCATACGTAGGTAAAACGTGTGGATCATGATGTCTCATAGTGTGTCTTGGAGGACAATTTTGTAACGACATTACGCTACAAAACTCGTCTTTCAATACTTTCGTTGTGCTTTCTGTGAAAAATTAAGTTTGCACAATTAAGCATTTAAAATAAACATATTTAGAAATAAGACAGATGTATAAGAAGAGATAAGATACATAAGAATAAGTATTTAAACTAAAAATATATCTCGAAAATTATTTTGCTTAAAATTAATATAAAATGAAAAAAGAGTTCGAGTTCATCTCGTTTATTTTTTTCATAGACAAATTTCCTGAATATATTAACAAACGTAATTATTTATACAGAAACTTTGCTCGAAAATAATATCTTCGTAAAATACCTGGTTTAATTTGAGGAACTTCAATTTCTTCATTAGAAGGCTGATCATATAAAATTGAACTATCCCAAGACGCTTTTCCAGCCAAATCTCTCAATAAAACTCGCACCATTGACGGTGCAGTTGTCAATCCTGCTGTAACTCCACCTCCTGGAGCATCTAAAGTATCGAGTTCTATTAACGACATAATGATGGAGTTGGACAACATAAGTAATTGAATATTTGGTGCTTGAAATACAGCGGAAGACAACTCGTCGCCATCAATTCCTGGCACATCATCTAACTCAACGACGAGAGATGACAAACGAGCAGCACCAATTCCCATTGGAAAATGCCCCAAATGGTTCACAAGATGCATCATTACCTAATTAATATTATAAATTCCATATTAAAATTTTTATAAATTAAGCACAAAGGCTTAGTTTTTCAAAAATGTACATGTTTACACTTGTTCACAAGTCCATACATTTATTTTTTACAATACTAGACTCGATTCCGAGTGTTTTTAAGGCTTACCATTTTTGCAGCTAACTGTACAGATTGTATATTTCCTCTCCAAGGTGATTTTGAAGAAGTTTCGTCGAGTAAATTATCTAAAACAATGTTTGGTTCAAAATCTTCTTTTTCAAATTGATGAGCTTTCAAAGGATCTTCCTTATTGGGTGTATTTTGCACAATATTATCTAAAACCTTAAAAATAAATTTATTTGTGATTATATTTAAAATTATGTATTATTCGTTATATATGAATATTCTTTGTATTCAAAACTTACAGAAAAAAGTGTTAAGAGAAGCGGTTTCCCTTGATAAACTCGTAACAACATATTTGGGCCAAGATGCATAGCCCATTCTCCCAAACAGAAAAGCATAGAAATGATTAATACACTTTTTTTCTCTCGCATTATAATCCTTTCAAGTGTTTCACATAAATTCTAAATTCAAATAAACACACAATTAATATTAAAACTGAATAAATTGCAAAAAAATAACAAATTTAATCAATCGCAAACAACGCGATACCTGAATTATTTTTAACGGGACGTTCGGATATTGTTCAAGAAGAACATCGGCTTTATCGCAAAGTAAAAGAAGGCAATCACAAGCTACTTGAGCCACTGTCGCATGAGTCGTCTAAAAAATTAAGTTACCATGAATTTGTTAAACAAACAAAAAATGAAAATATTTTTAAAAAGCACTTAAAAATCATTTAAGCATATTAATACAATAAATTAATAAATAATGAAACGGCCTTGGTAAATATTAGCGAGTATTATATTAGTTGCATAACATTAAAGTGCAAAGCTTTAAACTCTCTTAGCAATTGACGTACATTTGTTGATGAACATATGCTGCATCACATAGAAGAATTTTTCTTTGAGACGGCACTGGAAATGGTCGCAGAGGACATGCAAAATTTATACCTGGTTTATGAGAAGGAAATGAAACTTGTCTCTACGTCGTACGGCTTGCTGAACTCTTTGTCGACTTGATCCAATGGAACACTAATATTACTAAATTTAAGCCATATCCAACACCAAAAACTAAAATGCACTATTGATTTCTAAGAGAAAACCCGCAGACTTAAAACCCAAAAGATCTAGTGTTACTTGCAAAACTATAGAGCTATTTTTAGTGAATACCCGATCACCTGAACATTCTAGAATGCATTTTTAAAACTCAGTCTTAACATAATTATGTTCATATTATGCTATATTTAATTATTTTAAATGTAAAAAATTTACACTACTTAAATTTTTATAAGCTTAACGATGTCGAGTTTTAAAGTCACTTAAAATTTTCATTACTGCGTCATCAACATAATTATATTCTTAAACGAAATCATTATAAATTAATACAATACACAATTACCGATAAAGATAAAGATTTTAAGTATCATCCAATGTTAAGACAGAATTAAAAATGAGAAATATATATGTATATTCCTGTTTAAATTTCATGTTACCTTTAAAGAGAGCAGAAGCACATTGACAGCCTCTGGTACTGTTCTGTGTAAAGATTTGTAGCTCAATTCTTTGTAAATGAACATAGCAATGCTCGATAATGCAATACATCTTGCTACTCCCGTTGGTTCGCGTCTACAGCATCGCATTAAAATTGCAATTATATGATCCTACGAAACAGGAATAAATTTTTTTTTAAATCTTATATATATATTAAAAACAAGCTTTGGAAAAAAATTAAATCATCTTCACGGCTTACTTTTGCATATGGACAAGTTGTCGTCACGATATCCATTTCATTCGGCTGTAAAACTCTCGTACTTGAATTAGTCGTTGGCAACGACAGCAAAGAACCGAGAATCGAAACCGCCTCCATTCTTGGAGCCTGTAAATTCCGAGTGATTAAATATAAATTCCGAAGATAAATTAAAGGCATACTTGGTATTTTCGCACCTCGATATCTTGACTACTGAGAATCACATTAGCTGCTTGAATATAATCTAAAATTAAAAGGCTAGACCCAGGGAGATTTAAGCTAAACAATCGAGATCCTGTGTATTTTACAAGTGTATGAAGAATCTTTGTATCGTTACTCGAGATCCCGTGATGAACGGCCCGATAAAAAAGCGTTAAGTGTTGCTTAGGCAAACTAATATCTTGCGGCTGTATTGTTAAAAGGCAAATAAGCCGATAAGCTGCTAACTTTCCTGTTTCATACTGTAAAGGTAGTTGTATCGCCTAAAAAATAAATTAGTTATTCTTATTTTAATTAAGGAAATACTAATAATTTTAATTTCAGAAGAAGATAATATATCTGCTTTATACAAAATATACCTCACTTTTATAAGAGAAAACAAACAAACCTTAAAGCACCATGGAGCAATTATAGGCAATGGCGGAATCAGTTCTGGTGCTGGAGGCGTCGCCTGATTATCCCCAGAAACTCCTTGATTTTGACGAATCTGAAAACATCGAGGACGTGCATTTAAAATAATGTAATAATTCACAATACATAGTCAGCTTTAGTTTGACAACTCACTTTGATGAGTGTGTGTGTAAGTTGAACGAGATAATCCATGACCTGGCCGTGAAGCGTTGGGTCCTGGATATTATTCACGTCTCCGAGGGCCGATAGCATTCGTCTCCATAGGACAACGGCGACGTCGGGCAACCAACCCCTTACACCACCGCCGGCCATCACCGATCGCTTTTCCGATGCATCATTTGTATCTATAAGAAGAAACAGATTTTTAGCGCTTGCTAAATGCAAGTGGTTATCCTGTTACAAGTTAAAAAAAAGTACCTTTATTGAATCAGTCAAGTTTTAAAAAAATATAAATCAATGAGCGTTGGTTGAATATTGGATATTGTTAAAAAAAACAATGCGATGCAATGCTGTGCAAGAAGTAGCAACAGACTTTGTTAAGTACAAGAAAAAAAATTAGAAAATTACGATTAGTCAAACTATAAAATTATGCGCAAGGCTGTCAACTAACGATTTTAAGCGAGTTTTTTAATTTTTAGTTATATAATAAATACTATTGTTAATTCTATTAATTAATATTATTAAATCTGACATAGTTTAATTCAAATTATGTAACTATTTGAATATATTTAACTGTTTCTTTTTAAAGGGTAAACAGACTATCATCTATAATTTATAACAATTTTCAGACAATTTTATTTATAATATAGAATAATAACTACCACCGAAACTAATGTAACTGGTATGTATTTACGTGTATATATGCGTGTAATTAAATATATTGTTTATAGTAGTACTAAGAAATGTAAATGAAATGAATAAAAAGTATAAGAGTATAACAATCTCGTCGTGGACAAAATATGAAATGAAAACGATTTAGCTGTTTGTGAATTTAATAGAAAAAAAGTAAATGCAAGGTATGGCCGTTACGCGATAAAAATGATGGCACACAGTAAATAATGGAGGGCCCGAGTACAAATGATAAAAATATAAGCATTGTAAATCGAAAGACGGCAACCTTTTTATCGGACAAAGTGAATTGTAAAATTAACGTAAAAACGATGATGGGAAAGTGCAGCGCATCCGACGTGACGTTTTACACAGGCTCACTACTACTCGTTTACATACCAATACTGGTACCATCAATGTTTTCAATCTGTATAGGACTGTCCTTGTCGCTGTTGACGCCGCTGCTGGGAGTGGGCGAAGGGCACCTTGGGGTCGGCGGCTCGCTTTCCAGCATAATGACGCTCTCCAGAGACTTGGCGCGCCTGCCGAGGAACCGCTTGCTTGTGCCTCCTCGACGCGATGCGCTTGACACCATCTTCGCCATATCCTGCTCTATAGATAGTGGCAGAGCTGCACGGGCCGAAGGAGGAGGTTGTCGAGGTCAAATTGTTCACTATTATAATAAGCGATTGCTTGCCGGGCTTAATGACGCGCGCGATCACTTCTCTAGGAATGATCGTAGGGGGGCGGGGGTTTGGAGGCGTAACCCTTCGAAGCGTACACTCGTTGTGTTTTTGGTTTTTCTTATCGACGACTTCGAACGGAAAAGCCTCGAAAATGGAAATCGCGAACTGATTGTTAACAAGAATAGTTCCTCTACAAGTTACGGATCGGCTTTTGTTTCCACGATCACGTGACCAACCGGTCGACCTTTTTTAAGGATTTATCATTATTTTTTACTATGAAATTGTTAATGTAACTTTTATAAGCCAATTTCTAAAGGTAACAAAAGCTTCTTCTTAAAAAAATATGAAAATCAAAACCAAAAATCAATTATCGATCAATCTACCGCTATTCTTTTAAATTTATACGTTGTTATGTGACCTTTGTTGCTCATTTATTAATGCTAATTGAGGTGTAACAATGTACAAAGTTACGAATAAAAATTTTTAATTATTAAAAAAATGGACTGCTAAATAATAATTAAGATATGTGATTTCGTTATGCTAGAAACAATTATCGGCACTTGCATATGTTTCACTTTCTTGTCTTTGCACTTTTTTATTTATTTCAAATTTTTTACTCGTCGCTTGAAATACAGATTTTAAAACGCATAGTGTGTAAACATTAACAATTAATTTCAATTAAACGCACACGTCCCGCCCGAAGTGCAAATACGTGCTAAAAAAAGGAGTCGATTATTGTTTATTCATCACTACGACTATGTATTTAATAATCTAAAACTACATGAACTGTAAAATAACAATAATGAAGAAAAACACTTTTTCTAAGAGTTACGAATAATTCAAAATATATCGCAAAATTATTGAACAAATAAGAAAACAATTATTAAAAGCAAGGAAAACAAGAAAAAAAGCTCGGTAAAGATGAGTGGCGCCAAATCAATCGCTTATTAATAAAAAAAGAAGCACAAAACGTAGGTTAAAAAGAGACACTAAAATCAATCCGAAAGCCGAACCGCTTTGTTTATCAGCTTCGTATTTGAATTTATACAAAGCACGCGAGTCTTAACTGAATTAACACAAACGCATTAGCATCGAAAGCACAGCACACAACTGACATACGAAACTGAGTATTTTTAACCTACTGTCAGTGCATAAGCAAAAAAAATCCAGGCCGAGCGTTATATTTATAAGTACGTATAGTAGCTACAATGACCAATGACAACACTGAGATGAAGTTTTTCGAGTCGCGAGCACTTCGATATGCTAGTACATACAATCGGCGCAAAACGAAAACTTTATGGGATATAAAAAAACAACAACAAAACTCAAGTTTGTTATTGTTTATCTTCGACTCGAGTTAAATGACTCACCAGGTATGCCGGTAGCAACAGCTTGAGAGCGATGCCTATGAATCTTGGAGCGAATTTTGCCGTTATAAATGGAGTTTTCGCTCGCGCTTCTTGGTAGAGGTCGAATTTTTCGCAGTTCGCGAAATGGGTGATCTGTGCCGAAACAATTTTAATAAATTTTATTTCAAATACTGAAAACACATTTATCTAATCAACATTGACCTCTCGGTTGTATTGCCCATTGGCGATTGTACAGATTTTTAGTACAGCAGACGAAAGATACATACATGTATCTTCGTTCGTTTTTATTTTAACTTTAATTATTATTGTACGCATTACTGCTTTCGACTGCATTCGTTTTTTAGCCGAACAAATTGATTTGAATTAGTCGAATTTTAATTGATTTATTAATGAAAGGTTTTTAAACTAATTATGGCTTTGAAGTTTTGAATCTATTGATGTTTTGAAAAATGATTCTCAATGGATTCGTAATTATTTACAATAAAATTAATTTATTTAACAAATTAATCAAAAATCCAATGCCAATAAATATTATACATGTTATATTTTTTAAAGTAGAATATATAACAATATTATCATTGTTAAGATAAAGTTTGTTTTACGAAATAAAATATATATTTTTTATTAAAATTTAATAAAAATATTTTTAAAGAGTATATCGGTCTGATTGTAAAAAGTAACAAAATTTAAGCCTTGATCAATGTTCAAAAAACATTCGAAAAGACATCTCGTGAGAAATAAATACGAAAATTTATTGAATTTTATAGAAATAATGAAATTATAAATTTTTCATAATTTTAAAATTCACTGAAAATAACAATTAACGAATTACGGTCATCGATAATAAACATAGTGTTTTAATTGAATCCAATCTAATTTCATATTATTTTACAAAACGCTTAAAGTTAATGAATTTGAATTTGGGATTTGTTCATCAATCAGTAAATGTAAACGTACGCAGCAAATCTCTTACCAGTGACTTCCTTGGATAACTGTATTGTTTCATGATCGATGCTTCCCCTTCGTGGAGGCTGCACACTACTAGTTGATGCGGCACGACTACCCACCCCTCTTCGCTTTTTAGACTTTTGTTCGCTTAGCCTATCAAGCGGCAAATCATTCAGATCTAAGTTGTAAACGTGTCTCGCCAGAACTCGCGTTAACGTATCTAAAGTTTTCTAATGGAGAAAAAATTACCAATTCGTTAAAATTAAATACTTTGTAAATTATAGTGTACTGGAGCGATCAAACGTATTTATAAATAAATACGTTAAGTTTTGTATAAACGAGTAATGAAACATATTATATTTTATAATTTTTAAAATTTATGTATTCTTTAAAAATATATAATACCATGATAAAAACTGAACGAGATAGATTATCGAGTCTTAAAAATTACAAAACATAAATTATTGATAACATAATTTTTTTGTATCTTATCTAACAATTTATTTTGATGACTAATATTTAGAAGAATTAAAACAGTATTAAAATTTATCTTCAATTCTTGTCCATAAAACTAATTTTATAAGTTCAAAACCGGGTTCAATGAACTTCGATTCATTGATAAAATTGCCTGACCGCAAAAGGGTTAATTAATAACGATTCACTTACAGCCCACTCTCGCACAAGTTCTTCCCAATGTGTGAGTGAAGTTAAGACTTGAAGAAATTGATCCCACAATTGCGTTGATATAATCACATTTAAATTAGCTTTTATCCAAGTAACAATAAGAGTTTGAAAAATGGCAGGTGCCAGTTTTCCTCCAATACTTTCGTGGTGCTTGCGACGTGAATTCTTTTCACTTAATACCAATGACGTTATTTGCAATAATACCCTTAAATACATATTTTTGTTTAACAGATGATTCGTGATATAAACATAATAAACATTATCCAATTAAAATTAAAAATCAAAAAGTAATAAAAATACCAGTTATATTTCAATATTAAATATTCATAGCAATTTTTAATTTTAGAATTTTATGAACTTGATTAAACCAACGATAAAATTTAATAAATGCAGTAATAATTAGTTTTGCTATCAGCATAACCAATGTATTGTAAACTTTGATTTTACTATCAAAAGTTTATTAATTTTAGCGTCACCGGCATGAAATAACACGTCCTATTTCGATTATATCATAAAAGTAATTTCGAATAATGATATACCTTAACAACTGCTCCCAAGTGGAAGGTTCAAGTCTTGTGTGCATAACGACGTATCGGTAAACATTAAGAACTCTTTTACAACTATCTGTCTGCTCCTCAAGTAGAGTAGCAGACGCAATACTTCCAGAACTTTCTAAGAAAAATACATTTGAGGCTTGAGTTATGAATACTTGTAATACATTTTGCAATCCAGCTCTTACGAAGAGATTGTCTCGATGGATAGCACCGAGATAAGAATCATTTCTGAGGCGTAATAACCTCAAACTATCTGGACTTCTCTCGGTGTCCATATCTTTTCTTTTACTTTCTTCGTAATCTCTATCTTTATGTCCATCTAATGGTTCCAACATGAATGGCGGGACCTCCTAATATAATAATTATAAATTAATAAACTGATTAAATTTTAATGATATTCAATTTATATTGCACTGAAATAATCACACTTAATTTTAGAGAAAATTTACGATCTAATTAAGAATAACTCAATATTAAGATATTTTTTGGCAATCTAATGTATTGATTTAATTATTATAATAAGATAATGTACAATTAAGTTACGATAACTACAAGTACAATCTGATATGTGCATATTATATATACTACACACGTATACAATTGTTAAAAATGAAAAGTGAAAACATACATTCATTTGTATCCAGTCTTTATAAGCACCAATAGCTTTTCGAATCGCTCCAGCGTGCGTGAAATCTAATAAAAAAGCTTGTCTGTACATCTCATGAATAAAATTAACATTATCTCGATTTCCATAAAGAACTTCCCTAACTAATGCCATAGCTGTAAGTGTACTATCTTCCTGAATTATATTGTCCTGCGTTGTATTTTGATCTGTCGATATTAAACTACAATCCATCGGGTTTTGAGACACAGAAACACGACGCAATTCTTCTGCATTTTCTTCATTTGGTGTTACACTAGAATTTTTTATTTTTTTAATATTACATTATTCTGATTATTATAGATTAAATAAATTTTACCATTGAGCAAGAGGCGAAAAAGCTCCATCTTTCTTAGCAACATGCGTAAATGTAGCAATCCATTTAATAAGAGCAACTTTACAAAATACATAATTGCTTTGAGTTTGGTGCATTGATTTACGCATCAATGATAATTCCAAATTAGGTTTATACAACGAAAAATTGTCGTTGAATTCTGGACAAATATATCTTAAATATGTTACTTTAAAACGATCTAATAGAAACTGAAATGACTTATATTGACGAGAAGGTTTATCACGCCATTCAATTTTTACAACCTGTGAAATATATTGATAGATATAAATTTTCATATAATCATTATTAATACTGACCAATAAAAAATGTATAAATAAACGTTATTTTAATATTCAATACATTTTCATATTTTATACTTCTAAATATCGATTAACATATTTTTATTTTTTTTTTAAATCAATGAATATATGTTTATTAATGTAATCTGAATAACACACACCTGTGTTACCATAAATTCTAATAAAGCTTCCAGGAATTTTACAGCCTCGTTTTCTAAAGGTTTTTCGCCACTTTGGGGCGGTAAAATAGGTCCACTCTCTACTTGAGTAATAGGACCTTGAGTGACACCACCATCGTGAAAAATGCAGTGATTTAGTTGTGCATCATAAAATTCTTTTTCGTCACAGCTTGCTGACTTGGTGTGCCTTTTACCATTAATTTTGCGTTCAGCTTTATATGGTGAAGGTTGCCTTGGTGGAAAACCAGGCACGAGGCAAGTGAACATATGATGTATATTTTCGGGTGCATTTTCTCCTAGTATCTGATACCATAAAACGAAATACCTACAGAAAAAAATGATTAAATATTTTCATATTCAAAATTTTATTTTATTAAATAATTATATTATAATGTATGTACGATTTTATTAATAAGTCAAATGTTATGTAAATTTAAAAAATTATTAAAGTACAATCTGAAATTTTTAGAAGAAGTTATAAACTTAGTAAATAAAGCTAAATATTAATACTTTCGTTTAAATTTCTATATTTACCTTATAGCTTGCCTTCGAAGCTTCCAACTATTTCCAGGATGCAAAAGCTTAAACAAAATTCTTGCTAGACTATGACATTGCCAACGTCTATTCAATAATTCAGGTAAAAGTATCAAGACTTTTTCCAATAATTGTAAAACCTGTTCCAATTCTTCTCTATGAGCTTTGTGAACTATTAAAAATATTTACAGTTAGCTTTATAAATCATAAGTTACTGCATGCAGTGTTAATTCAGAAAATTTGGAATATTAATGTTTTCAAAGAATAAGCGTTAAAGCATTCATAGCACTTACCAAGGTGGAATGAGAGTTCTGTCAGCAGAGTAGGTGAAAAAAGCAGAGAAAAACTGTATTAGTATATTAATAGTATAAAGAATTTTTTTATTATAAACAAATTTCAACCCATTAATTTCCAAACCCTTTTTTAAAAGAAAAATTAATATTTTTATAATTTTAATCTAAATCTACATTAATTTTAAAGTGTGATTTGTCAGAGTATGTACAATAGTTTTATCTAGTTAAATATTTACATAATAAATGTTAATAATATTTATATTGATAATTAATTTATGCTTGTGTTTTAAAGTTATAGAAAAGCAATTTTCTTACCACGTTGCCGTAAATTTGTTTCTGCTGCCACAAAACAGTCATACAATATGTAGTAGACATGACTGAAATTTCCTTCAAAGAAACCTTTAGCTTCATCAATATCCACATTATCTGCAATTTCAAAAAACGTAAATTCATTAGATTATAGATCTATAGAGTATTTTAATGTTTTTATTTAGATTAATGAAGTAATTAATTAGATATATGTAAAAGAGCAAAAAGCAATTATATTATTATACTATTGATATTATATCAATAGTAATTCTTTTCAAAATTAATATTTTTGCTTTTTAAACAATAAAAATTTAATTTTCTTTTATAACTTTTTATATCATATAACACAAATTCTAGATAAGAACCAATTCTGGCAGATAAAATAGGCCATATGTTTTGTATCGTTGTATAGCTTATTTAAATAACTATTTTTAACTAAACGTTGGCATTATACTCTATTGATAAAATATAAAAAGACATCAGAACACTGATTTTGTTTGCATATATAAAAATTAACTTGAGATAATAAATATTATCATTTTTCATTGCAAAAAAAAAAAAAAAAGATGAAGAAAAAACTTAATTTATTTTGAAATTATTGGCTTATAATAAATAAATTAGAAAATAAGTCACATTAATAATGAAATTATTTAGATAATATACTTAAATAATTTATTTAGCAATTCAAATCGAATAGGAATTGACAACTTTAATAGGATTCTAATAAGGAATAATTAAATCATAATGTCATCATTATGAAATATCACTTCAATATTTCTAAATTTATCGTTACTCAAGAAAAAATCATTTGAATAATTGCAAAAACAATTGTACAAATAACAATTTATATTCTATTTCAAAGTAATGAATACAAAATTTTGCACAATTTACTGCTATATTATTTTATAAAAAATAATAATAGTAGCAGTAGCAGTAGTAGTAGTAATAATAACAATAAAATTGATGCACTATTATAAAAAGATTGTTTGATAAGCATTGATCGAGTTTATTCATAAATAAGAAATTATATACAATGTTAAAAAATTACAACACATCACTAATAATTACAATAAGCATGAAAGTAAACATTTATTTAGTCTCGTAAGATCTTTATTGAGCAATTCCATGGATAGCAACACACCTTTCAAATGTCGTGGGTGTACATATACACAAGCATAAGAGAAAGACAAGACTAAGGCAACAAGAGCAAAATTTCTCACAGATGCTGTCACACGCGTGATTATTACGTAGGTGGTACAATAACGCTCTAACTCGTCTCCCCCATTTCCTCGTGTTCCACATCTTACCTCCATCTCTCGCTCATTCTCCCACACTTTCTTTATCTCTTTCACTTTCACCCTATTAAAGGAGCTCGACCTCCAAGAGTAAATAAATTAAAGTCGTCTTCTAGAAAAACTTACCGAGGACGATCTTAAGATGCTTGAATCTTGTAGCACTATCCTTCTTGACATCCTGAATCTTTAGCGTTGACTTTTTAATGTCTACGTGTAATTTCTTACTAAACATTGTCTCGCCCCGAGGATGCTGCCGATGACGATGAAGTCACAGCACGCCGCCGGCGGCCGCCCACAGCGTTGCTGCCGTGTTTTCCTCTGGGCGTCCCGTAGCCGTCGTCGTTGTCGTTGCCCCTTGAAGGAGTCAAAGGATTTACTGGCCCGTGGCACACTGTTGTTCCTCATGGATAGAAATCGTTTAGATTTTCACGACGGACTGGGAAAGGGACAGACAGCAGCAGGAGAAATAAAAGAGAACTGTGTGCTTCACCAATGTTTTCCCGTTTTTCATCCCTAATTTGATTTAATTTTTTTTCGTTTTGACAGTAGCATACAGCGCAACGCACACCGAGTATCGCGAAGTTTGATACGTACGCGTCTACAACTCGCGACACGAACACATCTCACGAAATAGCAGTACCGTGTAAGCGTTCGCTGCACACTTTGAATTTTATCTCCCTTGCACGTTCGCACGGAAACAGAGCGAGGGAATAAACTACTGTACAGTCATACGTCTATACGAAATAACGTACACATGCAAACTCCCTTGTGCATCCGCGATCATATGTAGTACGTGGCAGCCATTTTGATTGTCATTGTCTCCCTCGCACTCGTGGCTCCACGTGGACAAACTTCTTTGTCACACTTTCTATCAACTTTTTCTTCCTTTACAGGATTGTGTTATTTGTGTACTATGTGCACAACAGGTTCGTTCGATTTAGATGACCTTTTATGCAAAAGTATATTTGCATTTTTTGCAATTGACATGTTCGGCATTGTACGTGTACAGCATTTAAGCTTATCTGAAATTAATTAAAAAATTATCTTTTTATTGCTAATATCAATATTAACACTACTGCCCATTGAATTAGCTTCGTATAAAAGATTTAAAATCAGATATATAAATACATGCCATCGTTAGTTTCCTGTAAATGGAACACACCTACTATAAATAGTTTATCTCTCTGCTTAATTCTCTTTTTGCTTACCTATTACACATTTTCTTTTTCTCTTATTTTATTTCGGTTTGAATAAATGTGTTCGTGCATGTGCATGTGTAAGCTTAGCCAATTACATCACTATGGAAAATAATTCACATCTATCTTTTTTCTTCGTACTTTTCTTTTTTATTTTAAATCCTTATTTACAATATAAATACAATATAATTATAAGACCTATTAATACAATAAATCACAATGAGTCAAAAAAAATTTTGATTTCATTCATTCAAATAGAGAGTAAATTAATTAAATAATGTTTATGAAAATTCATTTAGTTATGAGCAATATAATTTTAATGATTTTTAGGTAATTGAAAAATATAATTTAGAAATGCGTCGTTATATTATTTAATTCATAAATTTCTATTCTTTACTAAAATTAAGTTAATATTGTTTCGTTATATTTTATCCATTTTATTTAGAAATAATTTCATGCCTTAAATTATATTAAAAATTTTTTGAAAATAAGTTTTGCAATATTTTAATTTTCAATTATAAAACTCTATAATAATATATCTATTCTAATATCTTTTGAAAATAAAGAGGTAACAACTAAATATTGAGAAAAGTCACTAAAAATTTTTTATGACCAACACACTCGCCCCCTTACGACAGAAAAAATAACTAAAAAGTCCGATTCACATATCACTTCGCGGGAAATAAAAAATATAAAACTATAATTTCAACGTGTTTAGTTTTTGTTGAAAAAAATAAAATGGATAAAACTAAAAGTGTGGATAATCTTTATTTAGATATGGAATTTTTGAGATCTCAAAGTATAAGCAAGCAAGATAAAATAATGGAGTTTTGGAAATATTTAGATAATCAAGATATTATAAAACCATACGAAGTCCCATGTAAATATAATTGAATCACTTAATTAAACAGTACTTATTGAAATATTATGTTTTCTAATCGTATCAATTAAATTTTACTAATGCATAATCTATAAGAAATAAGAAATTGAAAGCACTTTTAAAAGTTTTAGGTTAAAAATTTTATTTCTTACAATTTTTAAATTTATTTTCGAATGATATTATTTATTACAAATAGCTGTTGAAGAAGAAAAATCAGAAAATGTATTTTCTTCTGTCTCTTTAACTTCATCAGCAAGCACATCAAGTAGGAAAGTACCAATGGTAAAATCTAAAACAAAATCAAAAAAGGGAATTAAAGAAAAGAAAAAAAATGAAAATTCTTGTAAACTAGAAAAATATCTAAGGTAATTTAATATATATTGTCTTTGAATGGTTAAATTTTCGTAATAAAATATTCAATTAAATTCATAATAATTTGTAATACTTTAGAGAAGATTTACAATATGCAGATACTGTAGAAGTTTCTTATGATGAAATTAATGCTGAAATTGAAGATTTTCAAAAACGATTAATGAAATGTAACTGTAAAAATTAAGAATGTCAATGTGAAAAGAAGAAATAATTAAATTTTTCTAAAAAAATATTCATAAATTTTTTAAATGTATGAAAATCCAATAATTTAGATATAAAAAATGATGTTCTCTGTAAAGTTATTTAAATAAAAATATCTTTACTTTAAATATTATAAAATATAATTAATATTGTGTGTTTTAAATAAAAAAAAGTACAAGAGTATTTATCAAAAATTTTTAAATTATTTTAAATCATTATTAAAAAATATTTTATCTCCATTTTAATTATTTTCTAATGTTTTAAATATGTTCTTTTTTTAAATAATTTTGTACCTTTTTTTATTATGTTTTTGAACGTATCATTATTATCTTTTGAATTCTTGTAATTTTTATTTAATTTTTAATTATTTATAATATTAATTTGTAAAGTGAAAATAATATATAAGATACTTATAAGATAAAAATTTAGAATTTTAAATTTAACTACATAATTTCATATAATATCAAGTTTTGAATTTAATTAGTAGCAAATTAATGAGTTTGGTAATTACACTGTTATATCCGCATCGTATATAAATATGTGTTATTTTACTCAAGCTTATTCGATTGGATTCTCTTTTTATTGGAAATAGTACAATAAGCAGATAAAAAACCTTTATAAATTAAAATTATTAGGTTAAATATTTAGTTAACTTCATATTTTATAAAAAAAAAATTTTTTAATGAGATCTTGTGTGCTTATATAAGAAGATTTAAATAATGAATACTGATAACTTTAAATTTAATTGAAAATCGTTTACCTATTAATTTAAAAAAAGACAAAATTTCACACACAAAAATATTAATAGTTTATCTGTGTCATTTAAATGATTAACTATGAAACAAGATATGAAACTTATATAAGAACACGTATATGATAATTGAAATTTTATTTTTAAAATAAAAAAGCCATTATTAATATTTAAAATATTTTTTTAGTTTTTACATCTAACGTATACAAATAATTTCTATATAATAAATCATTTTATATAATAAAAGAAAATCTTTCAAATATATGTTCTTTAGCTACTAAAAATTCTTATTACTTAATATATTTTAATATTAATCTGATTCTAATTTTTTATCATTTTAAGTTTTTTATATATGGATATAAATATTTTATAATTATTCATTTTAATTACTAATTTATCTGCATAATATTATATTTACGCTACAAAATTAAAAATAAAATTATAAAATTATATAGAATCGTAGAATTTTTATTTTAAACAATTCATGTACAAAACACGAAGTTTATTGCTAACGTTTTTCTTATAAATTATAAACAAAGAAAAAAGCTTTCATGATATAAAATCTTTGTTTACGTATTTAAAATATATTTTAAACTTTATTAAACAAATATAAACATGTATTTAAAAAAATTTGATTATTATTAATCATCTGACATAAGTTTTCTATAAATTAATAATTTATACTAATTTAACAATCAATATATAGCAAATTTATTAAAAGATTCTTTAAAAAGCTTCAGGATTTATTATGTATATTTTTTGTTAATAAATACCATATTTTTATAATTTTTTATGTAAAAATATCGAATAATTATAAAGAAGGTCTAATTCTCTTAATACTTTAAAAAGGTATGATTAAAAATTGTAAAATAATATAATACAGAAATAATTTTTTTCTCTACAAAATTAATAATATACGAAGACAAACTAAATAATAGAACAATAAAGCGCTATATACATTGATGGATTTCTGAATTTTCTAATTTAAATATTTATTTAAAAAAATTATTATCAAGATTTTGATTATAATATTTCCACAAAAAGCTTTTGTTTAAATTTTGTTGAATATATAATTACAACAATCCATTTACATTTGAATGATATATTAATATATAATAATTTTGTATAATGCATTATTTAAAACTATATAATAAAAATATTTGTATTTAAAAAATTAAATAAAAAAAAATTTTTTAATGTAAATCATTTTAAAGATTTAATTTATTAAATGAAGGATTTTTAAAAATCGAATTGCCTAATACGAAAAACATTTTTAATCTAATAGTTTTGTTATTTTATGAAGTATCAAATATTGTAAGTAATTATATATCAATTCTTTGCTTAATAATTAATATAATAATCAATATTTTAAAGCACCGGTAAATATATCTCAAAAAATCAATCACATTCACTGAATAAATATTTTTTTAAAATAAATTTCAGTATTTTATTACAACAATGAATATTCATTTTTACCAGTCTTCTTATTTAAAATAACTAAAAATACTTACAAAGTGTAAATATTTTATAAAAATTTAATGAATTACTTTTTGTTTTAATATCTAAATAAAAAGCGAGAGTAATGCGTAGTTGCAAGTTTCTGTAAAACATTGCTTTTATGAAAATTTCATACCAGACATTCACCCAAAAATGAAGTTTATTAGAAAAGATGCAGTTGAAGCAAACCGTTAACAAATTAAATCAGATAATTTGTAACGAATATGAACTCCGTCGTAGCGAGAATCTACGAGATTTAGAATCCCTAGACACGTACGTACGTTAGGTACATCCACTTCTCGTCTCATTCATTCCAGGCTCATTCTCTTCCACGATTCCTCCTGGGGTCTATCGCACAAGCACCGAGGCGTACGAGATCGAGATAGAGAGAAAAAGAATTATAGAGAGAGAGAGAGAGAGAGAGATGACAGAAAGGGCCGAGAATGAAAGGCACACGAAAAGAAGAATCGCGCAAATAATAATAAAGACGATTGCTTGGTTGGGGCGGCTGCAAGGTTCTGTGCACGCGCCGCCCGAGGTAATGGGCCGCATCGGGGAGATCGCGGGTGATGCCCAAGCCTCGACGGTCTTTCGACAGTTTTGTCCTGTCGATCAAGCCCTCGTCGCCGTTAATGCGTTTTTCCCATGAATTATTTGCTGGTTTTTCTAGCTCTTGTGCGTGTCCCGATAGAGTCCCTAGACGCCTCTTCCTCCCATACTTCGCATCCTTACCCGGCACCCAACCATAATTGTATATTGAGTGCCTTCCCTTCGGAGGAATTTCCAACGGTGCAAAATTTTTTAATTCCTCGCTTCGCTTTCCAGTGTAATCATGAATCTTTTCTTTGCTTCACTCCTCGCACATTTTCTTCCCTTCAATGAGTCAGAACTTAGTCATTATCAAAACATGTAACTGGCAATATTTGTGTCTTACAATTCATGGGTTTGCAAATTTCTCGAATAAGCCTCTGCAATACTGTTATCAAAGACATTTTATTATCATTATTCAGTCGTTAAAACAACGTTTAAAATATGTGCAATAATTTGAATTCCATCATTATTTTGCTGCGTTTTATTCATCATAAATTGCTTTCTTTGTACGTGCAAAGGGTTTCCAATCAACCATTCAACAAACTAAATCACGGAATAAATAGTATTAAATTATTGCTTGCATAATGACTCTGGATCCTTGTGTTCTTATTATATCTAAGTAGCCATTTTACTTGTAAGAAATACGATAAACCTTTAAAGGAAACTATATTTTCATTGTTGCAAAAATCATGAATTTTTCATCACGAATAAAAATTTCTAGTCGCCAATGCAATTACAATTTCAATAACTGCGATTCAACTTCGTAAATACTTTATAAATATCAAAATAATTTTTAAAATACTTAATAATTATTACGTTATTGTCTCGGTTAATGTGAAAATTAATGTTAAACGCCTGTGCACTGTATACACTATTATTGATCGAAAATAATTAAAAAATTACTACTTTCACATTTAAGTTAATTGCTGATCTTATAATTCTAAATGTAATCCTAGTAGAAAAAATATTAAGTTACAGTTTTGTAATTCGAGACATTATTTCGAAAATAAATGTGCTAAAGATGCATTATTGAATGCAACCGTTTATATAATACATTATGAAAATTTGAAAATAAAGACGACCATTATGAATCAATATAAATGCAATTTTTTACTCGCAATTTTTAACGATTATAAATTATATAATGCAGTTGAATATTTATATGCATTTTAATCGGATTTCGTTTATTAACAAAAAAAAATTTATTTTTTGGTTAAGGAATGAATATCAACCACCATTTACGTAATACAATGTCTTCTCTTAGATATACTATATCTGTTAGTTTTAAAAGTGGGCTACAAATGTTCACCTCGATTTATACCAGATTAATTGTACGTCAATAAAAAATATTAATTTTTAAAAAATACCTGCGCCCACACAATTTCAAATATGCATTAAAAACTATTAGAAGAAAAAAAGTCATAACCTCCACAATGTTTTTAGCTTTGTGTTTTCATTTTCAATTCTTGCGACGTATACTAATCTGTTCGGAGAAATATAATAAAATTTTTATGAAAATGTCGTTTTAATAGAAAAAAAATCCCAAAATTCTAATCTTGTTCCAAGGCCACTTTGTGACATTATCGAGTTGCAACAACCGTGTACACTTACGAGACAACGAACGAGATCGATTGCCGTTCGACCGAGATTTTCGATTAAAAAAATCGTAGAGTTCGCAGCATCTCGTTTGAAAAATGGACCAACGAAAGAATAACATTGTAAGCGCTTTCCCATGACGCTCGTGGCGAATTTTTCGCGCGACCGCAAGTCCTCGCCCGTTTCCCAAGCGTTTTCCATGGGAAAAGGAGAGCGAGGCCAGGCGTGATTTTCCGACATGTACCTCGGGGCCGCGGCCGCGCGCGTATCGTGTTTCCGACGCTCTTGTAGGACGCAAGGTGCGCGTCGCTGCTCTCGTCCTCGTCCCCCTCCGCCCTCCTTTTCGTATGCGGCCGCCGATCTCGGACCACCGCGAGTGGCGCATTCGTCTCCTCGGCCGCTGACGATCTCCGATCTCGTCTCGGTGCACTCATTGTGCCGTCGCCGCGATCATCTAATGCAACCTGCAGCCAGTCAGGTCTGCCGACGGGCCCATTTTTTATCCGGATCGCTTAGCACCCGGAGACTACAACTGATGCTAGGTGAGATCGCGAGCACCAACTACTGGGGCCGTTTGTAAAAATGTCTGGCTTATTTCGTCTTTTACCGATACTTTGGCTTTTACCTTTTCAGCTGCAAATTTATCGAAGCTCCAGGAATCTCGAATGCCTCAAAAACTTCTAACTGGCCGAGAATAATTGGAGATGAATGTAAACCTCTAAAGGCATTACTGAAGCACGATATAAGGGTTTTTAAAATTCGTTGAGAGCAATTATTGTACCGATTGCTTGAAAATTAAACGAAGAAAACTGAAACTAATCTTACAATCCAAGTATTTGATACTCGTCTAAACAATTTCCAATTAAACTTATTTTCATTAAATAATCAAGTGCTGTATGAATTATTGATGGTAATAGATGTATAAAGACTGATCTGTACGCAACTTTAATGGAAAGTAATATTTCATTTACTTTTTTAATTTATTTACGTGTACGATATTTTTTCAATATCTTGCTTCTAGAAGTATTTCTGGGACTGCTTTTATTTTATGAAATGTAATTTGACTGTTTTCTTAGACAAATTGGAGCATCATAATTGCTTCGTCTTTTTTGTCATAAAGTGCGTTGAATGCAGCTGTAGCATGTGATAATCCACTCGAGCGAAAAGTGATGATAATTTTTCAAGACATTCATTCTCTTTTTTATTTACATCCCCAGTCACAGTAAATCATTACGTGAAAATTACGATTGATGAAATGATTAAATGTATTGATATATCTACATATCAATAAATAAAAAAATAAAGCAATGCCGCGTTTGTTAACGGGAATCAATTAATATGTTCCACATACTGAACGTTCAATTTGAAGCATTTTTTTAAACCTTTTAGTTATAAGTTAGATTGTTTAAATTGTACGTTGAAGAAATACATTACAAACTTGTAAAACAACACATTCGTGCATAAAGTGAATAAATTGTTTCGCAGTAATGCGTAATGTGTGCTTAAGTTACGACGCATATTTACACAATCGAAAAAAGTTCTTGGTTAGCTGGAGACAATAATAACAAGATAAAAATAATTAATTACTAAGCAAAGCCAAGAAAAAATTGGGCACCCAGCATTTGTTAGAATAAATCGCTTGTTGGGAAAAAGGCACTAGTCGGTGCACAGCATCCGTGAAAGTTGGAACCGATGCATCCGGGCGTCCATGCCGCATCTTTCGTTCTGTCGCGATCTTGCCGCCGGGTCACCGCCAGGTCGCCGTCGGGTCGCCGCCTAGTTTCGTCATAACGAACCATTTGTCTTCCAAGCGGACGTCGGTGGAGTTCCGGTTCGCGGACCCGCACACCGGATATTGACCACACCCGACACTTTCCCGCTGCCTCGGCTTCTTTTTGGTTGCGCGGAAGCAAGATGGCCGTCATCATCAGGAACGAGACAACAAAAGACGACTTGTCCGAGGAAACGCGCCGCGGTTGTTTCGACGCACAGAACGGTTTTCCCTTTCGGCGGGTTGTTACTGCCTGTTTCATAAGCGAAGGGGTTCGATCTGTCGTTGCACGTTACGAAGTTTGGAAATCTGACAACTTTCTGTCTTGACGATATTAAGTTACCAAATTAATTCTTGTTGTTAGATGGCAATTAGTTAATAATTTCCTTATAACAAAGATCGTAATTATCAATATTCCAAAGGTGTGCTTTAAATAGAAAAATAATAAAATGGACTAAACGAAGTCAATTTCAGCTTTCATAAATACTAGAGTAAAGGCGCCGCCCTCGATTCCATTTTTATTGAACGAGGGTAAATTATAAATTTTGAAATATTGTTTTAACATGTCTGTGCTTTATGTACCGTTACAAAATTTTAAATGCTTACAAGTTTATTGAAAGTCTACTAGAAAAGATTCAAATTCTAAATTTTTACACGCATCGAGTTTATGCTTACACACATAATAACAAAGATCACATTTCATCATTATTCAACTGAAAGTAATTTCAAAACAACTAAGCCAAATATTATTTCTATGGAAATCCTTCACTAAAAGAATTCATGATCAGCTAAAAAGCCATGCAACAAAGGATGGCTTTAATTTATAATGTAGATAACTATTATAATAATTCCCAATTCATTAAATATTATTCAATAAAATACAGGTAGATTTATATAAAATTAAAAAGTACGAACTTTAATATTTTTATAAAAGAAAATTAATATCCTAATTAGTTTGAATCCTATATGATTCAAGAATGCCACAACATTGTGGATATCGAATTGAATATTTTCATTGTTTTCATTTCGTGATCTGCAAATGCACTCTCATTAATTTCAAATGCATATAATTTTTAAATTAATTTAAATATCAATGTATTTAACTTTATAAATAATATATTATTTGACTAAAAATTAAAATTATTTTTAGAATACTTAAATTTTTTATATCAGTGTTTACATTATCATTCTTATTTTCTAATTACAATTTTTTTTATCAGTAGTATAGGTAATATTTTTAATTTGATTTTGTAAATAAAAAGTAAATAAAAATCGCTCTAAATGTATTTTTCTATTCTGGTACGAAGTAACATTTAAATATTTCTGTGAGTACATTGTATAAGATTATATATTGCCCTATACTAATGTACAAGTCAATATATTCTTATTTTACTTTTAAATTTGTTAGAAGTTCAAATTATAATAAACATTTCTACAAATTATACGTATGTCTATTTAATAACACAGAAAAGCTGTTAGCAATATATAGTAAAAAAGGACAAGTAAAAGAATTTTGTGTGCGTCTGTTATCATATTTTTTAAGAAACGATTAAAACTGACATACTAGTTATCAATGGTGTATACGTGTTATATATAAATAGTCAAAATATATTTACTACAAGTAAAATTATGTATTTTTCGCGTAGATCATTGTTTTGAAACGACATAAATGTTAACAAAGGAAAAGATTAGGGGTAAATATTTCACAATGAATACGAGATTAGTGAAATAGTAAATGATTTTCAAATTAGCATGGCATAAGCGGGGAGTTCCACGTACTAAATAGGAGTTGAGTTTCAAGAGATGATCGAAAAAAGAACATTTGTTAGGGTGAGATGTACCTATAAAAGTGACGAACTGCCATAAATCAAACAACTGGCCTTTCTGTGATCCCTGAAACGAAGTTTCCCTATGTACGAGTGACATCTCACTCGAGATCGCAAGCCGTAGCAAACAAATAAAAGCTGAAAATCGTTAACTGCATGGACATTAGCTGGGATGCGAAAGGAAATGGAGTGAAGGAGTCGATAGTACGCGACCGTAAATGGGCAGCCCTTTCCCATCCATCGGGCATCTGCTTCAGCGTCTGCGCGCGAATCCGTTGATCGCAGCAAAACAATCGCTCAGACGGCGCGTAACCAGTAACCTGAGGCCCGAGGACCGCAAAAAGTGTAACTCCCCTCACCCCAGCGCCCCCATACGTCGAAAGTGAACTCGAAGACAGCCGAGCCTTTGTCCCGGGGTGGATCCACTGCATTCGGAGGCCGAGGCCCGCATCGACCTCGCACAGGTTGATCGGCGACCCCCCGCGCGATCGAGGCGCGGGCCAACCGATTCTCAATTTCTTTCTCCGTCGGAGAGGAGATTTTGCTTTCAGTCGATCAACGTCAAATCGCCTTCTGCGGGCGTCGATTGATAAACAATATATGGAAAACGAAAGACGCTCGCGTTGTCTTGTTCTTACCCGAGGGACATCGTGTCCTTCCACGTGGATTACACGCGCAATTTATTTAGGATGTCTCGTGAGCTCGAAAAGTGACGTTCGAAATGCAGATTGTTTTAGCGTATGAAAACGTAAATCCCCTCTCTGTCTATAAGAGCCGGATAAAATTTAATAAATATTATTATTGATTATGAAAATTAGTAAGTCATTGCGAGTCTGATAAGAGCAAACTGCAATGTTCTAAGCCTTTTGAAATATATTAATCTAATCTATGATTTTAGCGAAACGCAAAAAGTTTAAAATCACGTCTACGCCATTTATTGCAGATAGATGAAATTGAAAAGTTGTTCATTTATTACACGCGAAGAAAGTAATTTTTTGTATATTAGCATTACACGAAGGATCGGATTTAGATTTGAATTTAGAAGCTACGAAACAGCCAAATAAACCAGTCACTCTTCTACATTGCGCGTCGCAGGTAATGCAAAGATAATCGAAGAAGTGATAAAACGAAAAAATAATTGGAAAAATAGCAAATAGCAGACGAGAAAAAGATTGAAGGTTCAGGAGAAAAACGCGTTAGTAGTTAGAGAAAATCAGAATAAGCAAAAAGAAGAGTGGAGAAATAAAGAGATCAGAGATGCATTTAAATAATAAAATTAAGAGAGCGAGTCGGAATAAAAAGTACTGCTGAAATAGACGGACGGAGAGAAAGGAGCATGCAAAAGAGAGAGAGAGAGAGAGAGAAATGTATATAGGTATAGGTTTGCGGGGCTCCTGCGCCGCCGCACAGAGCGACGATGGAACGAACAATGGAGGCGGGATGCTCATTTGTCTGCGGGCATTGTTGCTCGTTCGGGCGGAAACACGAGCTCCGTCCCCCTGCCCCTCTCGCCGCGTCCTTCTCTTTTTATAACGTGTTCTCCAGCTTTCTCTCCCTCCCTCCCTCCCCCTCGCTCTCTTCGTATCTATCTATCTATCCCGCTCTTGTTCTTGCCTCGTTGCGCACTATTTACCCTGCCGTCCGCGCGTCGCTCTCTCTCTCTCTCTTCTTATCCCCCGTTCGTCATAATTAAAATGGCCCACGCTTCTCTCTTCATTTCGACATTTCCAAATGTCACATTTTCTCTGCGTCTGCCCTCTCTTGATTTTATTGTTGCACCATCGGGGAAAGACACCGCGTATGTTCGTTTTTCGCGTTTCGAGATTAGTGGCGACAGTGAGCTCCTCGAATTGTTTTGTCTTGGCAGCTACACTCAAACATGAAACCCGTTCGCTTCCTACATTCCTTGTCACGATTTGTCAAGTTCGATATCGACTATCGACATCTCAGTGGGGGGAGTACATTTGACGTTTTGTTGATCGCTGCGGTACCTCGGATGCGCTTCTCGTTTCCGCGTTTCATTCGACATGACTGGGGATTCGAAACGAAACTCGAGGCAGCACTACAAGTACCAAAGTGAGCAATCGAAAGTGAATAACGCGCGGATGCAGCTTCACTGCGAGACGCACTATCTGGTCAGTTTGCGCGCAACAAGGCCACGGGGCTCGGGGTCCGAGGGGAGAGGACAGGGAACAACGAAGCAGCGCCCGAGGTCCCGAAAAATGAATAACCGCGTAGCCTCGAGCGCTCTCTTTTTCTTCCTTGTTTTTGTCGATTTTTCAAAGGTGCGCGTACGTCGGATTCGATCCTCGTCCGTCCCTTTCGGGCGCGCACGCACACGCACAAGCTGGTAACACAACGAGCGCTCTCCGGCTCTCTCGCTCTTTCTCGAGCCAGCGACGGGTGTCCGGTCACCCGTTAAGAAGGAAGCTCGACCGATGTCGAAGATAAAAACGTGCGCGCGGGGGAGGGGCGCGAAGGGGGATGCACACCGAACTTTTGGAATATACGCGTACGCGCGCGCGCGGACTTCTTGTAATCCACGGGGACGTCGGGAGAGGACGTCGCGACGAATTTGTTCGGCTGCTCAATGAGCCAGAAGACGCCTCCTCCCCGAAGCACCCCGGCCGTACTCCAGCCCCCTCTCCAGGTTCGCCTTCACCGTAAACTCGACGCGCTTCTTCGCCTCCTCCCCCATTGCACATTCGTTTTCTGCCCTTTTTTCGTGCCACGACAACGGGTTGGCCTCTTGGTACAGGTGTATACTTCCATTCACACGCTTAATTTCTTCGAGTGAAATTACAATCACTCGTGCCGAGTGGATTTCCAATTGATATCCGAGCGAGTCGATTAGATATCACGATGGTCTGCCGAGCTTAGAACCGCCTTTTGCCGTCCCACGTGCACGAAGGACGAGAGCAAATCCATGGAGGCGCGATCCTGCGATAAACAGAATTCGGGAACTCGGGCTTTGGCGGTGCCTGGATCCCGCTCTTCAATTGAAAATTGGACGGCGAGTTGCGCGCTAAATTACCTGTTCCACCCGACGAAAACAACGACGCGGCCCTCAATGTTATGCTCGACTTTCGAGTTTTCACTGCAATTTCACGTAGCAAGACACGAATTGCATCGCAGAGAATATTTAACTCGAAGCGCGCCCAACTTGATTTTAAAAGTGTAAATTGCTGGGAGGTGCTGGGCGCACGAGGAGGGAATATCACCGTTTTTATATTCAAATCAACTTTTATTTTTCGTACCTAATAAATGTCGTCGTGTGGTCGCACGCCCTTCTTTATATACGTCAGGGAAATTATACGAGTACTTGGTAAGTGGGCGATAACTCACGAGGTCCGAGTGTTTCGTAGGTTCGTTTTTAGCGAAAGCTTTAGCGCAGAGGCTCGGTGTTAAATCTTGCCTCGAGTTTCCCTGCACTAGCACGACAATTTTTGTTTATCGGGGTAATAAAGGATACGCAGTTTTTATTGTCATAATACTTTTAGTGTGGCGCAAAGAATTTCTGAGTTAATAAAATCCCTAATACAACTTTAATAGCACCAAACCTTTTGAGATTTGTCTTATATAAAATTGAAATGAAAAAGAAGTTAATTTAAGTATAGGAATGACTTTTATTTATACTTTGCAATAAAATTTTCCAATTTACTTTATGTTACATTATGGTACAATAAAAACAAGGTTATCCTGTTTTCATTAGTATGCGCGTTAATACTTTGATACTTTTATTATTTTAGTCATTATTCCCATTTTGTAAACTTGCATATACATATATATATATATAAGTCCCAACTTTGCTATGGAGTGGAAGACTTTTTAATAATTCTGTCACTTAATTATAAATTTTGTTATAAAATCCAAATTTTTCATTAAATCATTGTAAATTTTGATCGAGATATTTTAACGGAGGGCTTAATAATACCGGGAAAATGTATTTTAAGAATCTATTTAGAAATAAATTTATTTTCTCAATCCTTTGTGAAAGCAAATGTTTGTCCTATTATTGCAGAAAATTTTTATTCAGCTTCAAATGATGCAAAGGAGAATTAATGGAAAACTTGTTAACTAAACATTAGTCAACGGATTAAAGAGGTATTGTTAAAATTTGTACTCAATATTGCGAATAATTATTTGTAATTGCATTTTAGATACATAGTGATTTGAAACTGGCTTATTAAATTCATCCACTTCGTTTATTTCTTATTATGATTTATATTATTGAAGACGGTTATTATTGTCTAAAGATTTGAATACATAAATATACATAAGAAACACCTTTCACAAAATTAATAAAAAGTGTCAAGTAACTAATTTATTTAAACAAAACCTTGTTTTAAAATATTTTAAGAAAGTAAGCTATTAATTTGTAATTTTTATAATTAAAATATTGAAAACCTGTCTTGACTCTTACGAAGTTTGTATTTTTATTAATAAATTCTTCTTATTATCATTGTGAAATATTTTTACGCGTAAATTTTGCAAAATTGTCAACCTGCACTTTCTCTTTGAGGGAAAGAACAATCGTTTGCGAAGAGAAAATACGCGTAGTAGGACTGATATTATAGAGAAAAACCAGTGTCAACGCGGTTCCACGTAAAATGCAATAAAATAAAGAGACGGTGAAAAGGGACAGACTCGCGTATCAACCTCGACGGAGTCGTGAAAAAATGCTCGAGCCCCTGTGTTGGCAGCGACGTTAATTGCGCACAACGTCGTCACAATGTCACTAGCCACGTTTCTTCTGCCGCGCCGTGCGCGCACGTATCCACTGCCTCTCACTCCCAGCCTCTCGGCCCTCAGGTCGGAGGATAACGCAGTCGCGGAATACGAGACGCACGAGAACGAGGGCCACGTCGATTTGCTTCGTGAAGCGTGAAGGAAATCGTCGTTCCGTGCCTCCGACTCCGGCGCTCGGGTTCTGCGCGTGGCCGGTAGTCGCCCTGTCGGTGAGGTTCTCCTGCGGTCGAGCCGTAACGCGACACCCGATCCCCGCGTGTTTTCCTCTCGCCGCACGAGGCAGGGCCCGGAGGCCCAAACTTGGACCTCTTCCAGTGACTTTCCCGTGGCTCCTCCGGGCGCAACGCGTGCGTATCCCTGTGCTAATGGGAAGCTTAAGATACTCGCTTCGGATACCCCGACGTCATCTTCAATCGATAGATAAACGACGTTTTACACTAGGATTCACTCGAGCTTACGCAACATTCCATAGAGCACTCGGGAAAAGGGACCGAGCAAAAGGGATTTAACGAGGAATGGAATGGAGTAGTTTGGGGAAACGTAACTTGAGATTTGAACGCATCGTATCTCGCGAAATGCATTATTTTAGGAGAACAAGTTACTCTACAGTCTCGTCAGGCAAAGCAGGTGATTAAAGCTCGGAACGGACATAGACAGAGAAAATGAGACCATTCCGTCGAGTAGAAGAAGCAGTAAATGAGATAATCTCAAGATGGAAATCTTCGATCTGATGGGAATCGATTAATCCGTGCGAGTATAATTGTCGCTCGAGTGCTTTCTTTTAAGTCTTCAACTGCGAGCGCAGACGTACATTTTTATGCAATAATTCCCTTCCCGCTCTCTTACCTAAGATTATTACGGCTGCAATAACAACAATAGTATTCGCCTGGGCGTAATATCTTGATTAATAATAAGCGAATACGAATCGATCTTGAGTTTAAACGCTCGTCCGAAAGAGCGAAAGCGAGGGACGAGCGAGCGATCGGACTCTTATAATTCCAGCGGGGGATCGTCCGGGCGAAAAGTCCCCACTTGGAGACCATTGCCGCGATAAATTTACAATTAGGTGCGCAGAGTCGTCCGACAAAAAGGTCCGCTTTAATAACGCCGATGCATATCCCTGGCCCTCGGCGATATTAACGACGCGAAGAAAAATCATCGAGCGCGCGCCGATCTATTACGCAGCCACGCATTTAGCGGCCGTCGTATATATTCCTCAGGTGCAGCGCGCGCTCGGACGCCGAGGCGAGAGCCGCAGGACTCGCCGAGGAGAAAAAGGAAGGAGGCGGGAAAGGCGTGTGATTTGACGGGCGCGTAATGCGATGTTAATAGAATGGAATATTGGGCAGTGCGCGGCGGCCCATAAATCTTGGCTAATTTGGCAGAGCCCATTCGCCGCGCTCCCGGGCACACGCACACGCGCGCAACGGCTCACTCTCGGGCGGTCCTCCCGTCCTACCGTCCCGCTTCATTATCGTCCGCGTCGCCGTCATTATCATCGTCGCGGCCGTCATTATCGTCGTCCCCGCTCGCCGTTTATCGTGCGCCACCAGAGGCACGAACGCCGCCGCTCCCGTGCAGAATGCGATGGGGGCGCTCGTAAAATCGAGCGGGCGGATGTGCGCGCGGCAATTTCACCGCCGCTCGTTCGTGCCCGCAGGACCCGGAGCCTCTCGGCGGCCGTGAAATCTCCCGCTCGGGCGATAAAACGATAATTAATTTCCAATGCGAGTGCCAGCGCAGAAGGAGGCACGAAATATTCGAGTAGTGAGATTGTTTCCGTTTGCAAGGGGGAGAGCTTGCAAAAAGCGGACGAGCCTCTTCGGGACGTCGTCTCGAAGCCGCGACTTTTCGCGCAAATGCCGATTACGAGCTTAGGCTTGCCTTTTTGCGCTCCTGCGTCTTCGTGTCTCTGCGGTGGCGCAGCCGACATTCTCGAGTTTGCCAAAGTTCGAGAAAACTCAATGCCTCGTAATTACCGACGTCCCTAAATGCTTCCGGATCTCCGTAGTTGATCGCCTGCGGCTAATTATAGCCCGTCATCTCGTGCTTCATCTTATCTATTAATTTGAACTCTGATCGCTACATTCTGCTCGATACTCCTCTCGATAAATAACGCATTCTGTCACGTGCTTTCCCTATGTCATGTGATATTTATTTGCGCAGCGATAAATTGATGAACTTTCACATAAATTTACAATAATTTAATGTATTGCATTATCCCGGTAACTAATAATTAATGAAAACTTTATCGCGCATTCTTTACATTTATTCGCAAAGTCATCAATTGAGTGGCATCGACTTAAATATTTTAAATGAGAAATAAACTTCAAGCACTTATTTATTCTATTACTTTGGAATAATTCAATTAAGATTGATACTACAATGCACTTGAATAATTTTTGCAATGAATATTTGCATTATGCATTGTGTGAACTCGACTTATGGTTTATGTATGAGCCGAAGCATATTACTACCGGCATCGATTAAAGTTTACAGTTTTTTCAATCGTTGCACTTGATTCTTGAACAATTTCGAATATTTTAGGAAGTTAAAGTTTGGTTAATAACAATGGTTAAAAACATTTTCGCGCGTCTTGCTCGTGAAAGTGTTTGAAAAAGTCATTTGTCCGAGGCGGAGGGATGGAGTTTTGTTTAACGGAAGCCGCGAGAAAAAGCGGCGGCACTGACGAAAAAGTTTAAAACGCGCGTGTTTGTGCACATTGCTCGCAGCGCAATTAAAAATTACGAATCCGGGAGAAACATTGTAAATCAAGCCTGTGTAAAGATCGAGCGAGCATCCTGCGGATAAACGTTGGCTAGGATCAACTAAATTTCCTTACGCCCCGCTATAACGACGTATAAGGAAGAATTAGGGGTTACTCGCGCGCGCGCGCTCACCGTTTCAGCTATGCAATTAGCTTATAATTTCGCCATGTAAATTCGGGCGATCGAGGAGCGTCTGTAGGATAATGGGCGCACGCGGCTGCCTCCGCTGCGAGCCTACAAAGGAATCCCTGGAAAAGGAGAAGCGCCCAATCTTCTCTGTAGATTATACGTGCCCATATGGGCTATTCCACGAGAATCTGTTAACCGACATCGTATGCTCGTACTTCGAATGTTTTGAAGCAAATAACATAAGCACAAACACGTTTTCACGTCTTCGAGGCTGCGCGTGTGTTACACATGTGCGTGTGCCTTTGACATGAGATTTTTGACACGCGATACGCTGATCCGATCTGCTCGTTCAAAGATCTCACGTGGCTTCGCGTTGGAACAATGGTATTAAAATTGCTTGTGCCTAGGTAACGAGCGACTTGAAGAACACGCGGAACACTTGATTATCCGAAATTTTCAAGAATTGTCAACCTCGCCAAGCACTTGGAACCGGTTTGGCGTATTTGTGCTCCGAGGTGCGAAGTTTTGTTTTTGCATTCTTCTTAACGCAACCTTTCCTGCTGTATTATCGACAACCGAACTGGTTTTTATTACATTAACGCGAAATTCAGCGCGAATATGTTTAAAAAGTTCCTTGACACGTGTAAAAGTAATTTTTTACATTAATTCAGTTAGAATGATTAATGCTGTATTTTTGAACGAAATCCAACATAAGAAAATACTTTACTTCTCAATCGAGAGAGGATTAAAGTCTAAAGTCGTGTACTCTGGTTAAATGTCAGACACATCATTTTTAATATTCTTAAAGCGCATTAGAAAATAAAATGATTCCGAATAAATTGATCCAGGAGACTTACTAATGTTATCAATCATTTGAATTCTTCTTGTGACCCTATCCAGTGTCGATGGGCTTCGCAATAGGCCAGCAAAAAGGTTTGCTCCACTCCGAATGGACTGCTTCTTCTCGGAAAATGATTATTCGGAAAAATCCGGTCGAGATTCGAAGAAGAACTGAGTTCTTCACAAGCCTCCGCTGGATTTTCGACTGCTCGACCGGCGATCTCATGGTCGCACGCGGAACAACCCGTATATACGACGTCGTGCACACGCCGAGTGTACCCGAGGCGTTTATTAATAGGAGCGCGCGAGCGCCCATACCCATAGATCCGAGTATCCGATCAGGGAGTTCCGATTGATCGATCCACCGGGTAGATTCGCACGGCAGATGGCTTACGTGGATAAGCCGAGGCCAGCGGTCGACGCTTCGTTATGAATGGGCTCGGGCATACGCAAGCGACGAACGCCGTCGCGCGTCCACCGACGTAATCATGGAAATGACGAGAAACCGGGAATTGGATAAAACGGATGGACGATCCTCGTATTCCAGGAAGCTTTACCGACTCGTTATGGGAAGAGTGAGCGTCGCATTTGAAGGGATCCATCTCTCGCGATTACCTGTGACGGTCGCTGATGAATCAGTGGCAGCTTCTCCAGTTTTACGTCTTGTAAGTTCGACTTCAATGGCACAATCCGACCCACTTCTTAAAAGCGATGGCCCATCGATTCATCTTAAGAAACGACATCATCATTAGGAAGGAGGCGAATGTTGTCTCACCGCTTTTAATATTAGGCGCTTCCTAGACGAGCACTTTGACATCTTCGAATACGGCAGCTCGCAATCGCAGTTTATTTATAAACTTTGTATCTCTTGGGACACATTTTGTACACTGACTACAGAAAGCTTTTTATTTTTATAGGCTTCCGCTGTATCTCTCCGAGCAGAATTTATCAATGATTTTACGCGTTCGGACGATTTGCATAAACTTGTGCAAAAAACGAACGAAGGGAAAGGATTGTATCTCTCGTAACGTTTGCAAAACAAAAGCGATCGAGCCTCGTAGAATTTTATTTGTCAAACAACGTCAATTCTCATTGCGGCTTAAAACAATCGCTAAATGCGCACTTTTAAATATCGATAACTAATTACGGATATTAATTTAGCTAAATTATTAAGTTATTTATAATTTGCGTTAAGATTTTTAACGAATATTTCGATATTATGCTCGAAATTCAAGAATGATAAAGGAAATCATTCTAGTGGAATATCAATTGTTTTATGCGCGGATAAATTCTCTATGTAATTATATACTGGTTCAAATTTATATTAAGTACATTCGCATATGTTTAAAATATTATTTATTTTTAATTTTTTTTAAACTTACGTACATGTTTTATAAGGTATTTTACCGATAATTTCTACACAAAAAAATCATTCCGGAACGTCTGTCAATTTATAAAAAATTAAATTACGTAGGTTACGCGTAAATTATTATTGAAAATAAACTGTGCGGATCTGTACTAAAATAATAAATGCTTTTTTTAAATATTTAGAATTGTGATTCGCGTATCGAAGATACATTAATGAACATGAATGCATCGATGCATCGCGATAAATACAAATCTACACCATCAAAATATAACATTCTTTGGTAATAAATTTTTTTTCCGTTATATGTTAGCAAGTACCTTCAATTCCATCGATCGCTACAACATCGTAAGTTCCTATTTTTATTAACATTCGATTAATCAAAATTTTATTATCCCAGCTCACCAAATATATTATCATCGATATATTGCAATTATAGAGCAGCGATATGAATTCAATTTTTCCACACAAACATGGTTTTCATTTGCACAGCTCAGGTTCGCGCGTCTTTTATCAGAGCCGAGCACTGGGTCCAATGAGAAAATTTGGGGAAGGGTTCGGAAGGGGTGGAAATTCCGCGGAGGGGGAAATAAGTGGCGATACGCAAGTCGGGGAAGTCGCGCACGCACCGGAGCCGCGCCACGAGCCCGCGTTATCCAAATAATCCAAATTCGGGCAGCGGAGCGAAAACAGACGCGACGCAGCCAGACGGAACGAATCATTCTAACTCGTTGCGTATTCGGGACGCGACGGTCAAGGAAGGGGCCATTAGCCTTGTCTACGGCGCGGACGGTCCGCCAGCCTCTAGGCGCTCCCCGTCTAACCTCGTTAGCACTGACGAGACGCGCGCGTGGACGCCTTACCCCGCGCCACGGACCATCGACTCGCTCTTCTAGCCGTGGCTCTTTTAGGCGCGGTTCGTCCCAGGCACTTAACCTAGAACCGAGGAGATGCGCGACGATGACGTTCCGTGCGTCGACGATGTTGCTTGCCGTTGCAACGTTCTTGAACCCTCAGAATCTAAAGTCGAGGTCAAGGACACGTTTACCGGCAATACCTTACTTCAACTTTAACACTACTCTGATCCCATATAGGGTAAGTTTGATGAAATCTCTAGGACACGGATTGTCGTTAGCTTTGGCGTTTCTTTATCCGCAATTGAAGCTCACCGCTAAAAGCTCGAGGCTTCAAAGTGAGATTGCAGCGGTTATGTCGCGCTGAATATCAATTTATCAATTTGTTTGATTAAGACTCCTATTTTTGCTCAAATTTTGAAACACCTACGCGATATAAAAAATATACTTGAAACAAAGTTGGATTACAAAAAATGATTTTACTTGAAACGCAAAATTGTTATCAATGTGAAGGTAAGATTAATTTTACGATTCCACAACGAGAACAACATTGATATTGCATAAAGCAGTTGATCAGCTGCAATATACCATTGTAAAAACTAAAAATTCACCTTAAACGAAGACAATTTTTTTATTTAAAAGTACAACCACTTTAATTCGACTAATCAAACACGTGCACTTAAGTTTCGCCAAGGACTTTAAATCAATGTTGTCTTCAACAAGATTATAAGACTCATCCTCGCAATATTAACCTGCTAACGTCACTCATAAAACACAATAATCTTACGCGTTAAGCCTGGAATTTAAGAAACTGCAATATTTTTACATTAATATGAGCAAATCATGAATATGGTTTCACATATCTTTTATGAGACTCGAGTGAAAACGAGGCATCGGCTATTCGATCTCTTCTCTTGGAAAAATTAAAAAAAATGGTTATCGCCTCTTATTCCTTGCTTTTGTTTTTGTTTTCTATTTAGCAACTCGGATGCATTTGGTACAAAACATCGTTTGAACAAGCTCTTGGTTTTTACGATGCGTCGCTGGTCCACTGTTAGGTAGTATGCGGTACGCATGGTGATCAGTTGAGATTAGAATTATCACGTGCCCCTTTTATTTTTACCAAAAAACGCTTAAATGAATTTTCGGAACTGGAGAAAGAAAACAAACATTTCACTGAACTGCAAAAAATTTTAAATATTCTTGAATTTTCGAATGAGGGTAAAGAGAACGAAAATACACATCTTCAAATTTTAATTTTATCAACGTCACGCTTGAAATATCGAAGCTAATATATCCTGTAAAAGAGAATAGAAGAAAATATTCTGGCACGCGAATCTAGGCATTAAAATATAATGCATTCTGCTCCCGAAATAAAGTTGAAATTAGTCGGCGGTTTAATGTGGTGTACGCGGAGGCAACAAAGAGGCGATTGTCGATGCACACGAGTTCGAGGCACAGGCGCTCGCGCGAAACTTCTCGAGCGAATTCGGCTTCGTCATTAGCGCTGAATAAACTCGATTTCCGACTTGTCGCAACGGCTGCGGCTGCTGACGTCCCAGCAGCTACGTCGTAATAAAAGAGCGACTCCGGAGGAAGTGCACGGGCGTTAGGGTTGGCTCGCGAAGCAAGTTAAAAGGCATTTAAAGCGTCAACGGCTGGTTGTTCTCCGCGCGAAGCGAGCGGACGGTCGCTGTCAGTCTCCGCTCTAATTGATCGCAATTGACGGTCGCGCGAAGCCTCGTACATACACGGCCGAAGGCATCCGCGCAAAGTTCGCGCGTAAGTGCACGGAGAGGACGACCCCCGACCCCCTGTCTTTGCTCGAGCGCCTCGGACGACGATGCGGAGACGCTTCCACCTAGTCGCGAGTCGTTGCCTCGGCCCCTCTTTGGTCGGTTCATTGTTCGCTTGCTTCAACTGCCTCAACTTCAACAAAGATGCACTGGCCCTCGACTTTCTTCGCGCGTTTCCGTTGTCTGGCCGAAAAATGTAGCGCGCCAACAACGTTTCGTCATCGCTATGCAAACGACTCGACTAACTTTTTTCAATTGAGCAATTGCTCGGTACTTCAATTTTTATTGCACTTCGCACAAGTCCAAATTCAGGTAATAACTGTGCACTTTTCTTTGGACCAGCAGCGATGAGCCCGACAACTTGTTTGTCCCGATGCAAACTTTATTGTGCTAATCCTCTTCACCGCCTTATTAGCTAATGCCTAATTCCCGTGACATATTGAAATAGTTAATTGAAATTAATAGTCGCTGCGCGGACCGAGAAGAATAAAACGCGTCTATTCCATCCAGATGATTACTCTTGACTCGTTATTTTAATTCAGGAAAGCGTTTAATAAATAATGCAATTTTTCGGGAAAAAAAGCACGCGCCAGAAAGTAGTTCGATAGACTTGGTAATAGTCAAATTAAGACTTATAAAAGTTGATTACGAATTATGCTGCGAAATAAATTTATGAAGCGGAATTAAAAACACAATATTTCAATGAAGAACTCGATGAAGGCAGCCGCGAATTGAGCGAGAGAGGAGGCGCTTACATAATCTGCTGGCGGATAAATGCTGAACAGCATAAGCAGCCCAGTGAACTATTTAGATGAGTTGACTCCAATTGCCGTTTTACCGTGAGAATTCTATACATTTGTTTTGTCAGTCTAGTGAACTACAAACTGAAATTTTCGATTTGGCATACTCAGTCGGACTGCCTTGGCACTTATATAAGTTATTTGCACCTTCGGTTTTTCATATTAAAGGCAAATTTTTTAATTCTGCTTCCTTTAAACGACCTACTACGATTATCCCTGTTTTAGATTTTTTGCAATATTTAATTATTCCTTATTTTAATGTGCCAATTAATCAATAAAACTCAATAAACTACGATTAAGATTAATTAACGATAAGCAAGGTCCGATTATTTAACCATTAGCTGATAAAGAAAGTAATGCAGTCAAAACTGAACACCAAAATTTACTTTTATAATGATTATTGCTCACTTATTTCTATTTTATAACTAGACACTTTTTTCGCGTAAAATAATTCATACCTTCGTAGTTCTACAATAAGAAACGCGTATATTTATTATGTAAAGCGTATTGTGTAATAATTACTTTTAATGCACATATTTGTAAAAACAAAAACAAATTTTGCATGTGATAAACGAGATTAAAACTTTAAAAAGAAGCATTATAACACCTTTTTAATTATCAATCAAAGTGAGATGGAGCATTGATGGGCTTTTTTCGACCCACTTGATGATTTTACTCCAGTTTGAAGTTGAAGGACTGCGATGTAATGCAAACGGTAACAAAGATCCACTCCATCAACTTGAGTTTGAAATATTTGCCATGTCTGGGTAGACATTAAAGAATTTGCATACCGAGTATCATAGTAGGAAAGAAAACAAACTCTAATCATGTAAATGCGTCGCGCGTCTACGCATTAAATGATACTCATTTTTCCGCAAAAACGTCGAATGTGCGCAGGAATTTATGATTCTAAGCGATTATGTACAATTTAATTAATTCCCATCTCGGAATTCCGCGACAACGATTTAAAGTCGATAAAAATGTCTTTATTACTTATTCAAATTTCGTAAACGCCGTACCGAATTGATGGCCGCAATTAAAATTTATATTTGACCGCGCGGTGTACGCATTAACGACCATTCGTGTAAACAAAGTTAAGAAATCGTTCGCATTAAGCTGATGGCATTTAAAATAATAAAATATAATTACTTAATAAATCAGCCGGGGACGGCGAAACTGAAATTTTTCGTGTCTCGCTTCTTTCGGGCGTACGTGGGAAAACACGATTACAAGATAAGGCAGCGTAAAATTATTCGTTAGCATAACTCGTCAAACGCTCGCTGCGGCCAAAATCGCTAAGCTATTTCGTAAAAAGTCGAGCTGGAGAGGCCGTCGTGACGCCCCCCATCGGAATCAAAGCGGCGGGATAAGCGAGACGAATTGGAATCGGCGCGATAACGTGGATCGGAAGTATCGCTCCCTCGCGCTCGGCCACGCGAAAGGGCGCCACCGCGTTTAAAACCCGAGCGATTGATCACTCGGTTTTCGGTTTCCGCGTTGAAACAAGAGTCTTGGTGAGGCAGGTCGAGGGCAGCCGGCAGGGGCTCATCGTCGGGGCACGCGCCTGCGCTCGTGATATATTACGCCGAGGCTGGGGGTCAATTATGCTTTGCACTTGCAATTTCGTTGGCGGGATTTCGGGAAATCGATGCCTGTAGTCACGGGGATATGCTCGTGATTGCACCTTGAAGAGGCTCCTGGAAACCAACCGCTAGCGTCCACTTTAATAAAATTGAAATCCTTTGAATCTGCGCTCGATCGCGTTCATCCGTGAGTCATTGAGATGTATGATTAAGTCCTGGTTATATCTAATAAAATTTAGTCTTGTAAATTAATTTGACTTACTTATTTATCTCGGAAACGCAACGGGCCCTTTTATTTCAAGTATTAAGTTTGCCTAAGGTCACTATCAAACTTCTTCAGTTTCTCATTACGTAAGTAAGTTACCCTTCTGTGCCAACTCTTTCTTCTCTTTCCGTTTTTTCCCTCTCATTTTGGCTTCTTAAAGGCTCTCCCCCTCGAAGAAACGTATCTAAAGTTACTCATTGGTGGGAATAGTCCTCAATGAGCACGTTTTTGTTTACTTGCGCAACCCTTTTTATAAAACGTAAAGTGATCGATGAAGTCGTAAGGGTAACTATCTAATTACAGACACATTAATGGATGTCTTAGATGTGTCTGCACTTGCAAATAAAAATCGAGTGGTGCATAATCTGCTTTTGAATTTGGTTCTTGTGAACTTTATTTTGTGAGGAAATTTCAAGCTTATCAGATGAAATCCAAGCCACCTATGCATTTGCCGTGTTGGTAAATAAAGTACGTGTCCATATAAATATCAAAGTGGTATTGTATAATTCGTCGCGCAAGAGAAATTGAACCCGCAAACTTTACATTGCTAGTCCATTGCTCCACCAAGTCGATAGTCATTTCCTTTTCATGTTAATGGCTAATAAATAATATCAATTTTTAATTAAATCACTTTTAATTGTATACTTGTACTTATAAAATGCTTAAGTTGACGTCTTTTATTTAATTATATGTGTTTCAACTAAAAGATATTTCATAATTACTAGGCTTCTATTTCATAAGTTACGTATAACGTCTGTAATTCAATACGACCTTCAACCTTAGCAAGTATCTCCGATGATTTCAAAAAAATATCATAAGTGAATGTAATTCACAACAATGATCCGCAGCTGATATTACCGTTTCTACTAGTGTGAACTTTAAATTATAATTAAAATTTATTGTGCGACACTTGCGAATCGATAATTATAAACAATTTATTTAATTTGCTTATTTGAGTATTACGGAAAATGCTTAATGAGAAAATTAAATTTTTCCTCAAAGTAAAGAGTAGAAAACCAATATTATAGGTAAGAATATTAATACATTGTTAATCTTATACATGTTTTAAAAATTATACGTCCTAAAAATAAATAAATATTAATATATAAAATAAATGAATAAATGTTTTTATTTAATGAACAGTTGCAATCATTATTCTTTCATTTCACCAGTCCATAATAATATTGATACTCTTATAAACAAAATTTTAATAATTGTACTACTTAAAATTTATTTTGTATCACTGAAAATGTTACTTCTATTACATTTAACTAAACAACTATAGAGCTCGAAATCATTTTAGCCAAGGAAATTTATGTAAACACTTAATCGACGTTATAACCAATCGAACAAAATATTTTTGAATCATTTTATCAAATTACCAATTATGAGATCAATTTTAATACATTTTATCAAATGTGAATTATCAAAAAAGCTAGCGAAGCCAAGCCATTACTGTGGTATTGTATAATACACTATAGTTAGTTATAAAATCAATAAATAACCAAAATTTGCCGCAATTAACAGTGAATCGTAAAAGGCTCGTGATAAGCATCGCTTGCATATTCCAATGCTTTTGCGGAAATAACTGACAGGCTGACGTCGACCGAACGAAAATTCCGACGCTCAACAGCATCGGTGTAAAAGAGCTTAATGCAACAGTCGTAATCCGCCGCGAAAGTACGAGACGTAAGTGAACGTAATTTGTCGTAACGACACGAAGTCCGCGTCACCGCAGCAACGAATACACCCCTGGCGGGAGGTGCGCGGCAAATGGGGTGGCCGGCGCTCCCATTGGAGCGCATCCAGCCAATTGCGCTACGGGGTGGATGGCTCTTTTTTCGTCAGCAGCGACATATGCCTCGAGTGCACGAATGCGTCGGGCCCGAAATAATAGGCGCGAATGCCAGGGGGTCGACGGGTAACCTTATTGAATTCACAAAGTTTGCGGCCGTTGGCGCGATTTTGTTTCGTGCGAGGGGATGAATCCTCGAGCCTCGGCTTTGCGCTTTTGCTTTTTTTTCAGCCCAAGAGAGTTTCCAAGAGACTTCGCAAAAGACAGATCGGGCTTTGATAAACAAAAAGTCGGATAAACTCTTATAATACAGGATCGATCGTCGCCGAGTGGAAGAGGAACTAATCGTAACGACGTTGAGACTCGAATTCAATCCCGAATCCACGTGTTAACGTAAAATAATAGTCCGCGTTGCATTAGTTTACATAATGAGTTTCTTACGCGATAACATCTTGGATGACATGGACAAACACTGGACTTGAACACCAACATAACGGTATGACACTCCACTCATCTTTAACGAACAATACCGTTGCGTCAACATGCGAGCAAATTACCATCGACGAAACCTAATTTCATTCGATACACTCAACCCGTCGAGTACTTATGACGCCCTTCTTAATAATCGGATATTCCTAAAAATTATTCCGGCCGAGCTTATCCCCCGCGCGTAAGGGCGTTAAGTGCACTTTCGCAAAAGAAAGAGAGATCCCAGAGGATCTATGAGGACTTATCTCCCGTCAACATCAACCCCCCCTCTCGACATAATCGTCCGTGTGCTATAGGTGACGATCGTCTCGCGAGGGTGCGAGAATTCGATTCATAAACGTCAGACTTGCAAAGATATAAATATGCGCAGCCGGATGTTTTCAGTTGATGGCGAAAGAGGGGACAACCAGTGCAGAATCCCAACGACTGCTTTCAGCCGACAACCATAAGCACGCGGGATAAAATTTATGACCGGAGTGGCGTCAAACCGTTGGAGAATTCAAATTAGCGAGTATAACTTTATGGTTCGATTTTGATTGTAGGCGAACCGGGGGAAATAAGTTTGTTTGGGAAAACGTCAAGTTCGATTCTGCAAGCAAATTCAAAATTTCCATGGATTCGAAAGTTTTAACTTATATTTGTTTTTAAATTCGTCTCGATACCTTGTTAAACATGTGTATGATTTTTAGCGTGACTCTGCTTATCATAAATCAAATTTTGCCTCACGTTTCATCAGCTTAGCTGCATCTTATTAATATAAGTTGTTGAATTTAGATTCTAGTCAATCAATAAAATTTTGTCTATCACTTGATTTATTTGCATTTTTTAAGTTTATTTCTATGCTGTAATTTATATAGAACAGACAGTTTAAAGTAAATAACATTAAGAAGTGCAAAAATGAATAAGGGGATCTTTTTAAATTTCTACACTCCTTTATACAAAAGGAGATACTACTGATTTAGAATGATTTCAGAAATTAAAGAAAGTGACGCTTACGTCTGAAATTCGATTAGAATTGTGATTTTTTCTCGATAACTCAGCTAAGTTTTTAATTGTCATGAGCCTAGAAAATCAAAAAAGATGCTCTAATATTTTTTTAAACTGCAAGCAAAATATAAAAATATTATGAACTACGTGAAAATAAAAAACATTGTTCTGATAAACTATTCTTCAAACTAAACAAAACACTTTGAAAGCAAAACAGAAATTTAGGCACGTGTGCGACAGTCTATCATTTTCAGGAACGCGAAAAATTATACCAATAATATTACACGCATGAAACAGCATTGCATTAATATTTTGTTGGAAAGGGTATTATTTTAAGAAAGTCATGCATAATTCACGATAAAGAAATTAATAGAGGCTTGATCGGGCCATTTTGTACTTAATCGATGCGTTTCAATTTTCCAAGTAATTCAGTAATTCATCATTATCGAATAATTATCCAAAAATAAATTGCCCAACCACGTGCGTTTGCAGTTTAGTTGCGATTGAAATCGAACTCAAAGCATCAGCGATGTTTCAACGATAAGTTCGCCTTCAAACCGATGCAAGCGATGCAAATTCTAGTCAACGAGGGTTCATGAATCTCACGCACACATTCTCGAGGGCGTCGCGACATTCGCCCGCTCGCCTCCAGCGATTCATCCATCCGGTATCGCGAGATGGACGCGATACCATCGTAGCGTCGAACAACAGGGCCCGTCATTTCTCATGATCGCTCTCGATCGCGCCTAACCGATAGCCTTCGCGAGGTGGATCACTCGCGCTCCCGAAGAAAGCTCGTGCCGCGCTCGCTCCGAGAGGGAGAGAGACGGAGCAAGGATAGGATGCATTATGTGCCGGATTATCGGGCGGGGGCGATCGACTGGTAGTTACTTAGCGCCTCGCCCGGGGGCTCTACTCGTTATACACGCGGCCCGTAAATTTGGCGCGCGCCCCCGCCAGATAACGCATCAGCACACAGTACGAGCGACCCTCGGCCGACGCACCAGGAGCGTAGGCGTCCGTTGCCCCGGATTGATGGGCCCAGAGACCCCCTTTTTCGGCCCTCCCCTCGCTTTTGACGGGACGCGCGGCTTCTCTCACCCGGCGGTCGTCCCCTCATCCGCGCCTCGCAGGGATCGATAGTACCGACCGCAGCTCCTCGGGGATATCCGAGGACCCCTTCCTACCCAAGCCTCTTCCATCTTCTTGTTTCGGCTTCCCCCTTGCAGAAGGTCGCCGTAATTTTACCTGCGAGCTTTGTTATTTTTCTTTTGTGATAACGCTTCGGCTACGAGAGGACATCGGAGATGGAAATAGATTTTTTGCTACATTTACTCTGCCCGGGTGAAAGCGCAAAAGGTAAGTAATAACGAAGGAATTGATTCGCATTTTCATAATCCGCGACTGAAAGAAACGCTTTAGCTGCCACTCGCGCGCTTGTATCTTCATTGCTTTAGATAACAACTGCGGACAAACTGTTGAATTTACAAAACTTCGATGTACCATCATTGTATACTATAATTTACACAATGTTTTAATAGATCTATTTAGGAGCGGGAAGCTGATGATTATTTGTTGAAAACGAGAACATGGCAAGATTTTAACGCACAGGTTATTTGTTACGTGCGCTGAAAAGACGTGGAAAAATAAAGGGAATCGTAGCGACCTCAAACACGAAGAAAACTGAAGGGGAGGTCCAATTATTCGCGGGATTCAGTTACCACGGAGAAACTAACGCAGTCAAATGGGCAACTAGAAACGAAGAAACGAGTGAAGAAGAAAATAAAAAACCACCACCGTGCTGGTCGTTCTCTATCCTTCTCTTTATGCTTCTTCGAGTCCATTTCTCTTTCGGCCCTCTTCTTTCTCTCTTGCTTCATATTCCTTTTCTTCTTTCCGTCCTTCATCTATTACTTTTTCACAGTATTCGAGAACCGGTACCACTTTTCCTCACTCTGACTTATCAATTTTTCCCTCTCCATCCTACTGTATATTTTTTGCTATTTTTACCCTAACGTTTAAACTTTGTAATATACTCTATTTATTTTTCATATTCATAGGTAAGAAACAACGGGTTAATTTGACTATATGACAAATTGGCGCACTTTTATTTCGAGACCTCAACGTTATTTCATACAAAGCGAAATGATTTTATCTTTACCTCTGATCTCTCAGCCATACTCCGATGAGTCGTTAAGTAACGTTATGCATAATTTTATTTTTAAATATCTAGAAAATGATTAGGTTTTATCGTTTCTGAAGCTTAACAACCTCTTATATTTACACTTATTAATTCTTTAGGCAACATTCGTACTTATTTAAATAATCACAATTTTCAGTAATGCTTGCATAAAAAAGGTGTTTTATTTATTATACTTCATGGTAAATAGATAGTTAATTTCTAAATATTAAAAATTGATCTAGACACTCGAAATGAAAAATATAAAAATAATACTCACGATCAATTTCAGTAAAGAATTTTATCAATATATATTTCGTCAGCACTTGACAAATAACTAATTAACATGTATGTATTATATTAAAACCTAATTAACATTGTTACATCATACTGCGTGTTAAGTAGAAAAATAAGTAATAAAATATATCATGTGCAAGAGATAAAGAAAATTCGATAATAAATTTAATGCAGAATTATTAAATAGAATTAAGTAAAACTCGGAAATCCGACTTTAAATTTTGTCTTGTAACACTTTGCATAATATTAAGTGCATTTGATACGCTTTTTAAGATGCACTAGACATACCGTTTTAGCTCATTTTACTCCGATAAAATGTGCTATATAATTCTACCCTACATATTGAAATATGAGATTCCATTAACGTGACAAAGACATTCACCTAATAAAAGAATTTAAATATTATAATTTTAAGAAACTTATTACTTTTATTTAATTAAAAAATAACTCTGCACGTGTTTTAAGTAAAAAAAGAACACAAAGATGAAATAATTTGTAAAACATAAGAATCGAGTGTTTCATTGTCTGTATACGATGGAATAATAAAATAAATGTTTGAACACCTGGAAATATCTTGTTCGGAGTAAAAGCACAGTACCAATGGTTCGAATGCGATCTAGATAAAGTTCGACAAGTGACGGATCTTAATCGAACTTGGGACGGCAGTGCGAAGAAGATAATAAAGAAAAAAGATGACCGCAAGTCCTGCTTCCGACGGCGACTGTTTGCAGATCTCGATTCAGTTTTATCATTTGGATGTATAAAATTCACCCGGATAGCGAACGCAAGACATGGAAAATCGTGAAAACGCGAGTTAACGTGCGAAAGACGATGTAGTAGATGAAAATCACCATCGAATGAATCAGGAAACGTGGACGGGCTTAGTCGCGTTATCGTGCACTTCGCGAAAGAAAGGGTCAACAGAAGCCCTACTTATCGCGATGTTTCGATACTTCAACTGATCCATCGATAAACTGTGTTGAGAGCAATCGACTCAAGGTCTGCTTTTTTGCATTTAGCGTTTCAAATTAAAATGAATTGTAATTACCACTGGAGCAGCGCATGTCGTCATCGAATAATTAACACTTGCCGTCGAAAATCATAACCTACAAATTCCTGAAGAATTTGATGACTTAAATTCAAGACGTAATAACGTTATTGTCAAGAGTAGTGAATTTTGCAATGTATATTACTCTACATAACTATTTTTAACAAACGTCCTGATAAAAATAAATTATGTATCGAATTTATCTTAATGCGTAATTCAATATTATTGTATGTTATGATATAATATATTTCTGCTGTTTTAACAAATACAGTAGTTTTTTTTATGAACTTATAAATATTGAGTTCACGGATTTATTAACATAAGTGTCGTACAATGCATTGATATACCGATTTAATTTATTAATCAAAAAGTTCAATTAGTTACAAATTTAATTAAGAGAAACCATCATAATGACTTTTTACGAGATAAAAATGCCTCTACTTTAAAAAAAATTTCATCTTTTTCTACTTAAAATTTTTTAAATAATATAATCTTTATCACGATTCACATTATATTTTAATAAAAAAGCGTACAATTAAAACTTGATATTTTAAAAATCTTAATTACATTTTGGGTAAAAAAAATAACAAAGTAAAATTTAAAACTTAAACGCAATTTTTTTGTAGAGAACTGAACATGTGTATACTTAAAACTTTGTTTTGTCCAAAGTCTGTTTAATTTTTTGGAAGATTTAATTCTTATACATTTTGATTCTGCGGCATTAATGTAGTCTCTCTTTCGTTTTTCACTTTAACTTCGATTTTTTCGAAGAAGCATAATGTAAAGAAAAGAAACATTCGAGCGCGTATTCAGAATCATTTCGCCTGCGTATCTGGACCTTTCATTGCCCGACAAGACATACCAAGTATTTTCTATACCAAATACAGAATTCGCAAGAGTGTCCGAACGAGTCCCAGATCCGAGTCTCAAGACAGGATCTAGTGCAAGTCACCGTGAATCCATAACAAAGTTGAGAAATTACGAGTTGACGTGCGATTCATCTCGTTCGTCAAACGCAAGCGCGAGCCGCGGCATCCCGACCGTGGGGATGGGGAAGGGCTGTTGCCGCCGTTCATAATACGCTTACGATTTACTTCGGATAAAGAGAGAGGGGTGGGGGAGGCTGGTGTCTAGTTTCAGCAAGCGTACGGGAGCTTCCCTGTGCACCAGAGGTCAGCTCCTTGAGGTGCGTCCGCTTCGTTCCGCGTTTCAGCTTCTTACTGCACATCCCCTGGAGCCTTGGATTTCGTCAGACATTTAAGCGCGAGGCCTTTCGTGGCGACACAACTTCGTTTCTACGCGTCTCACCTTTGCAGCTCGGGCTGCACTACTTTCGAATGATGAAGAATTTTCTTCGAGGACTAAATTACTTACGTAAATTACTCTAGGAACACAGGGGCCGTATTGTTAGAGGCCCTCCTTATCCGAGCCAAGTACATTTCGAAGTACCGTACGTGCGGGTGCGTGGATACACGTTCGAATGGAAAACGCTTTTTGTCGAATAAGCACTCGGATGAGAGCTTCGATTCGAGGACGCTGAAGAAAAAAATTCTGTAATGAACGAATGCGACGCGGAGGAAAAAAGTAAAAATATTTACAAATGCCAGTGAACATAAATCAGCTACAATCAACACGTACGATAAAAATGGCGATAAGAGATTGCTCGCTTTGTAGATGTGAGACGACTTTTGAGAAGTGCGCATAACATTATACGTGTTTATTCGTAGAAGTGGAAAGAGAGGGGTGATAAAAATTAAGCACCGAGACTTTTACTTACTTTTACCTTAAACATTTACCACGAATTAGTTTCACGAAATTTAGAGATTATTTGAAGAACAATAGATCATCGCCTTCTGCTTACTTCAAGAACTGAGCGAACGGATCTTCTGATACCGATTGTATCAATTCTTGCGACTAGATATATTTCATCGAATAAAATTTAGCTGTTGCCGATTATTCAACTGCAATAATTTAGTTGACTTTGACAATTATTATTATTCGGTCGCAAGTTCTTGTTGACTCGGCGAAAACTGTAGTTGAAGAAGTGAACAAGAAGCACTTTCCTTTTTATTTAAAGGAAGACTAAAGATAATTCCTAAAGATTTTGACGACTGAAACCGACATCGACCTTCTGTAAAAAGGCGAACCGATGATGATTGCAATTAAAGGACCATCGTTGCGAAAGTTTCGTTAAGCTGAAACTGAAATAGAAAGGAAGAAGCGAGTTCCGCTCGAAAGCTCTAGAGGAGGTAAAGTCGAGATCCCCCCCCCCATCCCCATTACTGGGGCAACTCTGAAAAACGTGCGGAACGTCGAGGTGCGCAGGAGCAGCGATCCCGTAAATTTGGTCGCTGTTGAGTAATTAGCGGGCGTCCGCGTAATGAAGGGACATGTTGATCGGGGTGCTTGGACCACTCGCCGGCGGCTAATCGACGTGGATTAATCATCGCCGCGCGCAGCAGCTTAACGCGTACAATAGCGTCGGCGTGGCGAGAATGATTCCCGAGACGAGGGATATTTATGGGCTGGGCGGTTGAAATTAATTTATGCAGCCGCATAGACTGCCACGTAATTTATTCGAGGTGCGCGCGATCAGTCACTCCGCGCCTCTCCGCTCTCTCGCTCTCTCCTTCGCGTCTCCTTTGTGCTACGGGAGGAAATCCCCAAGGCATCCGTTAAACCATATAAGCATCCAAGAGACTACGCTGCTGTGCTCTTCGATATTTTTATCTTCGTGCGGCGCTCAGCGTCGTCGAGCTCCCAAATCACGGTGTTGTTTTATCCGTGGGCACGGAAAATTTTCGGAACCGACTTTCTTCTGCCGTTGCCGACGAAACGCGCGAGCGTAGACTTTCCGGGGGCGTTTCCCGTATTACACAACTTTGTTTGATTAGGTGGTGTTCGTAGAGACTTGAAATACATTCGGTGTGGAATATTTGAAAAATCCGTCTGCATGTCTCGTTTGGAATATTACATCTTCTACTAATGCTCCTGCAATATTCTTGTAGTGTTCCCGTAATACCTTAATACGTCATTGTCTGCGTTTCTAACAACATTGTAAATTCAATGAAGTACATCGACAACATTGTAATGCCTCTTCGATATTTTACTTACGTTTCTACGGTACGTCACGATTTCGTAATTGACAAACTTATTTAATACACGTACATTCAGTAACGCACAAGAATTTATTATAATATTTAAAAAATGTTAAACATTATAAAATTATATATATATAAATAAGGTAATCTTAAATGATATTTATTATTGAATAAACAAATATTTTTACGCCTGCTATAGTTATATCTGAAATTTTGAAACTCAATAATTCGCGCACTTATGCCAATTTTTTACGTAAGTACTTACTAGTTTTTTTTAAATAGTATTTTTTTATAGGCCAAATTGAAGTCTTGAAATCTTTGCGCTGAAGCAAAATTAAGATCAGATGTTTTAAAAAACTTTAATGCTGATTGTATTATTTTTATATGATGAAAGATAATCTTATTTTTGTATCAAGCGTATTAACTAAAAAATTTCACAAATACAAAGAAAGTAGTCTTAATACTGTAATCCGAATACATTTTAACAATTTTCCAACTGCAATAATATAGACAATTATTAAAAAGGTATGAAAAAATAACTTTAGTATAGCATGTTTTAATAAAATTTGAAAAACGAACAAATCAACTTACAAATTTATAAGTTTTTTTTTGCTTTTGAAACTCTCCCTTTCTTATGCTTTAAAAATATTTATTTGATAAATTAAATCAATCATAAATCTATAAAACTTTAATTTCAACGTCCATTTGACAAAAATGCGTGATAATCGTTATCGAATATCTTGTACTCGAAAGTAATACTTGAATTTAACCAAGATGGAGGAATAATTTTTAAAAGGTACGGAAAAATAATTAACTCGAGATATTAATAAGGGAATTCATATTTTAAGCATTAATTTTATAGTTTTAATGATAAATAAAACTCTGATTGAAATGAAAAAACTAGAGAAGGATTATATTATAAAAACACGTAACTAGATGTACGTATTGTTATATATACAATGCGTGATCTATATATTCTGGACAAGGCGTACATTTACTAGTGCTTTATTAATATTTTCATCGTAAAAACGAAAACAAAATAAATTGTAAATTAATTAAAGAATATTTTACAATCTGAATGGTTTTATAAATTTAATAAGTCTCCGGTTATTGGCAAACTTCCATATAGCGCGAACATCCTCCTTTCCAACAGAAATTTGTCACGGTCCGTAATTAAATTTTCTGTTCCACTCGCATTATGCGGAAAAGGATATCAAATTATATATTGCGCAATTAGAAGAGAACTCTTAGATTGAGGACATTAAAGAAAGTTAATAAGCTCACGATAATTATATATTCTGCACAAAAAACAAATTGCGCCTCTCGAACATAAATAATTTTTCTAACTTTTCAAGGAATGGCGTATGAAGCAACACTCGCAGAATGAATAAGAGTACTCGAATCGTCACTGGCGAACGCGGAAAGAAAAAAAAACGCGGAACCGTGGAAGAGAAGGAGACACGGGAAAAAGAGAAAACAAATGAAAAAGATAATGCAATGTATTCGATCTTTTAATATATCACGAACAGAAGATTATATACATTCATCAATTACACGTATGTATTAATTAATAATTAATTATTTTTATATTCATTCCGTTGGGTATACGATCAAGAAACACGCATTCGTACTAAATATTTTTAATAAGCCATTAGGCTATAAAAAAGACAACGCGAACGAATGGATTCTCTCGTCCAGGAAAGGTAAAGGACTCCGAATCCGAAGCTCGTTAATCGTCCGTCCGTTAGTGGCTCGGGTTTGACTAATGATCAAAGTAATGACACGAGGACTGAATTCTCGCTCTGTGCGTTTGGCGAGAGAAAGCTCGAGCCTCCCGTGCCTCGGCGTTTGCTGCTCGCCACCCCCCACGAAAAAGACGCGGACACGCGAGCCGAGGCGCAAGGGAGTGCGAGAACGATTTGTCGAGTGGCAGCTCTTGGCGGAGCGCGGCTGACGGGGGTCGGCAAAACAGACGACGGCACACCGGAGGGGAGGAATCTTCCGCTAAAATCTTGGCGCGCGTTATGATTTGTGAGGACCCAGCTGCTGAACCCCGCACCCCTTGGCGCGCGCCCGCAGGAGAAAGCGCCCACTCTTTCCGAGAAGTCGGTCCTCTTTCCGAACTTACGCACAGTTTTGGCTATTTATTTATATTGCTCGCTCGTACTCTGCGTGAGCGAGTCCTCGGGGAACGCCCGCGAGCAGGACTCTTTTCTAATTTGCTGCGAATCTCGCGATCTTAGCCTCGTAATATCGCGCGTTATCGCCCGTAAGTACGTAAAAACGGAGTTTCATAAAAGTACAATACCAAACGAGAAAAAAGGTATTTAAAGCTATTTGCTCGCTCCGACGACTCTTTTTCATGCTAACCTACGCGTTTCAGTGGTCATCCGATTGATTTATAACGTTCATTTAATATATATGTAAATTTGAAAAGAAGGAGTAAAAACGACATTTTTCAAATAGAAAACGAAGAGAGTCGTCGTAGGGTTCGGTGTCAAGCTGATGAAGTCCGAGATAAGGGCTGAAAATAATAACAGAAAATATAAAAATATAGTCGTAGACGAGAGGAAAAAAGAAAAAGAGGAGAAACGTTCCGAGGCAAGTGACAGAGAGAGAGAGAGAGAGTGACTAAGAGGGGAAAGAGTCTTCACCAAAAGATCTGAACAAGTGATTACGCCGAGGGGTGTAATGGACGGACTAATTTGTGAAATTTAAATTCCGTCCCCGGAGCAGCACGAGATCGCGTACCTCCCAGGAAAGCCCCGGAGTTCCGCGGACCTGAATCGAGATAGTGCCCTCCCCGTCGTATCTGGATTCAAAAGCGCGTACGCTCTCGCATCTTTTTTCCATTGTTTTTCATTTCTTTTTACTCCTGCCTCCTCGTCTTCGTTGAAATAAAAAATTTGTCGTCCGCTTCCTGGAAAAATCTTTGGTGGCGCGAGGACGGCTAAGCGCATTTATTCCTGCGGACGCGTGTGCGCGCGTACGTGTGTATCTTTGTGTGCTTATGCAGAAATTCTTATCTCCCTGGAGACTAAGCAATTTTTGATAAGCCAATCCAACTCCACCACCGGGATGCCAACGAGTTCTCTCTCTCTCTCTCTCTCTCTCTCTCTCTCACTCACTCTCCTTCTCTCGTTCAGCGCGATACGTTTTTTTAATCCGTCTTGAATTAATTGCAGTGTAAGAGCCGAACCGCTGGCCGTAAACATATTTTTCTACTCGGACGGCTACTGTGCGCGCAATGCGTACATCGAGTCAAGAGCAATTTAGCAGTTGTAATGCGGATTTATCGCCTTGACTATTCAAATCTTACGGCACAGTCGTACTTTTTTTATGAGCTGCGCAGTTTTCGCACCAACTATGCAAAACGTTTGTTTTTCTCCTAACCTCGTCAAAATATTATCTTATTGACGTTGAGAAGCGAATTTGTTTCTGCTTGGCGATCTTGTCTGTCTTATTATTGCAATTCGCGTTTCGTTAACTCTTTTAGTTATGCATGAATAAATGTTTGCTGCACAAATGCATATATTTATAAAGCTTTGGGTATTATTCTTTGCTTAACAAACAACTGCTTCAACATTTCACAATGTTCGTGTATTCGGGTAAATTTTTGCCCAATTCTTCACATGCAGCAATGAATTTAAAATAAACGAGAGTCCATAAATGACGTTTAAAAAATCAGCTTCTGATAAAAATAGTATAGCAAATACAAGAGTATCTTTCTATTAAAATGCTATGGAAGTTTTTAAATAACTCGGTAAATAAAATGTTTTGCATTTTTAAATCGTTCAATATCAGTATCAAATACTTCCTTTATCATATTTAATTTCTTGCTCCAAATAATAAAGCCAATAGTCGCTTATTGGACCGAAAAGAAAAAGCAAGCAACGAACAATGGCGTAAGTGTGTAATCCTAAAGAAAAATCAGAAGCGATAAGCGATTTACGGAGCCGCGAGGGGCGGACGGAGGAGGTTGACGCCCTTTGGGCCCATTGTTGGCGCGGGACAGATGCGCGAGTGCAAAATCTCCATGGGGAAGCGGCCCTCGATTGCGCCCCACCATCACGAATGCATAATGATTGTATTAAACTTGTTATGTGCTGGGTTAGTTGGCACACGGGTTCTGCATTTTATGCGCGTAACTGAGTTCGTGCTTCTTCAAAATGAAATTAAACCATTTTCGTCCGGCTTCCTTTAACATTCTTAATCAATCCGCGCTAATGAAAGTGTGCACCTTCGAAATTGAAACTAAAAGAGGAAGAGATTAAGTATCAAAGAGGCAATACGTATTTATTCGATAGACTAGGTCGTAAATTAGAAAAATGTTGCTGGTTGATTAGGTAGAATGACTTAAACATGCGAGTACCGCCAAGAATGAATATATCGACGGAGCTGCTCTGAAATTTTAACCACTGTCAACAATATGGATTATTGTGTAACAATTTCCGCTTACATGTATGACTTGTTTTTACATTTAGAAATTATTTACTAATACTCTTACAGTTCGACCATTCTGTAATGTCTTCAAGTATATACGAGTAGATTCAGCGTATTCCGTGTTATACCTTCGGAATTTTAAAGCTCAATAAATAACGCTGGAAGAGGTTGGACCTCGAGTGCTTCTCCGAACCCTTGATTTCGGCGTCGATCATGTGCACGTCGTGTCCATTTTGACAATTTATATTTGAGAACAGTCGAAGCTTCGATTAAAATTACCTCTACCGAGTCATTACAATCTCCTTAATTATCATCTGTTGCTAATCAAGGGTTGATTGAATTTAACCGCAATCGACTGAACGTCTTTGAGTAAAAACACAAGCACTAATACCAATTATTCGACAAAGGACTTAAGCGTTAAAAAATTTAACGGAAATATGCTTGTGGCGCAACTGTGGCTCTCTACTTTTCATAATTCCGTCGTTTCTAGCAGTTGAGACAGTTGAGAACAAAACAGAAGTGAGTGGCGTATCAACCCCCAATAGCAAATTCCGATATAACCTTACGGAGAAGAAGAATAGTGATATATTTGTGTATATTTTTAATATCCTTAAAATGTCGATTATCGTGATGTTCACGAGATAAAGTAGGAAAGGTCTCGGTCAAGTGGGGAAAAAGTTTCGCAAAAAATTCATAGCGATGCGGTTTCATAATTTCCTGTCGCCCTCGCTCTTAACTCAGTCATCGTTACACCAGCACGTGCTTCTAAAAATCAAGTGTGAAAGGCGTAGCTGTTTGGCACGAAAGTTAGGAGCCGAAGACGCCAAGGAAATACAAAGAGCAAAAGAGGAGGCGAGGAGCGCTAGGGAAGCCGAGGCCCCGCGTAAAAAGCGCATCGGCTTTTTCAAAGTCGGCGCACTGCGCCTCGTTAACAAGTAGCCATTGTGCGTGAAAAAGGCGGCGAAGAGCAGGGGGAGGGGGCGCCTCGCGCTGTCAAGATGCGCTACTCACATTATCGTCCCCTTGAACGAATTCTTTTGCGGCTCGGATGGAGATGCTTCGAGTGGGTAAAGAGCTTACGCGCGCCCCTTTTTTATTTCCACTCTACTTCGTAGCGAGCAGTCGAGGGTCTACTCGGGAACGTGGCCGCGCGTCTTTTTCGAAAACTTCTTCGATTGTCCAGGCGTTCCTCGCTTTTCGCTTTTGAGGATGCGCCGGGGCTTTTTTACAGCCGGTAAATTGCGCAAGTGAGCCACGAAACGTCCTGCGCTTTATTAAAGTGCAGGAGTATTAATTTTCCAGAGGAACGCCGATGTTGTTTAATCTTCGAGAAGCTTCCTTCGTGCGTGGAATGTCAATAATTTATTTGCTATTTAAATAAAAAATCACCAATTATAATAATGCAGGAGATACGATTCTTATTTTCGACGAAAGTCCCTTTTTATTTGCACGGTCGACGCTTAAATTCGTGATTTTATGCATAATGCAGATGAGGCTGTTTTCATTAATTTAGCAAAACGAGATTTCTAGAAATGGGTTTTAATAAGGCTTTATTGTATTTTAATAAATTCTAGTTTCCGCGTATTTAGCTTCTGGATTGTTACGTGTCCAATAACTGCCAATGTTTCTTATTATAAAAGAGATAACATGGGACAGAAATGTGAAAGAGTTTTAAAATATATTCAAAAGAGGAAGTAGATAGATAAGACTTCAATTTAAATCGAACAAGCCTTGACACGTGAACGGCGAATTTAGATATTTGAATTGGTAAATAATTTCTCAAGACGTCTAAATTAATAGCTACATCGAAATATTGTGATTTGATTATAGGAGTTTGTGCGAGAGCTGCGAGTGTCTACCTGGGAATTGGAATGAAAATCAGTATCGTCGTACTCGGAATCTCGTTTCAGCTTGGTTTCTTCAACTTTGTTAAAAGAAGCGTATCGAGATGAAATCAGATTGAAGATCGACTCGCGAATGAGATTTTCGTAATCGATAAGGATGTCCTTAAAAAGCGGGAGGGGAAGAAGATAACTTACATAGAGAAAGCGAGCTTAGACGAAAGAAAAGAGAGAGAGAGAGAGAGGCGGGGGATGCACGCACGCGAATACACATCGTGTCCAGCGACATACGTGTAGGTACTTCCTCTCGTCTGAGTTTAGCTGCTCGAAAAGCGGGGCTTAACTTTACGATCGCCCCAAAATCCCTTCAGGGCTTTGGCAGTGGTACGGGCCCCGGTCGAAGCTAATAGAACCGAAATTATAACAGACCGATGAACATGCGTCGACTGCTCTTATTCCGCCTGGCTGCGGCCTCAAAAAATGAGAGAAAAAGAAGCAAGACTCTCGCTCTCTTCGAGGGCCTCGTAACTGCAACGAGTCTAGCGAGACGGCGGCCGAGGGGTAGGGGGCGAACATTCGGCAACAAGGGCACGCCGCCGCTGATTCCTTAAGCCCCTTCTACTTTAAAGTTTTAACTGTTTAAATACTCTCTTCTCCCCATATGGGATTCCACGAAATCTCCTCTGGTAATCTCCCCGATTTTATAATTATTTTTTTCTTACCAAATTAAACCTTTATCCACGTGTCCTATTTCCGCCTATTTAATGATCGATGAAGAGGAGCATTAAGCCAACTTGAGTGGATGTAATGTTTCTCTCAATGGATATAAAAGTCTGGCGTCGCACCTCCGAACGAGATAATCGAGTGCCTGCTGAATAGCATTATGGAAAACAAGATTGGCTAATTCGTTAGAGGTGAACGGTCAATCCTCAGAGGCGACGGTTGCTGTGGTGTCTTTCCTTGGGTCGGAGCGACGCCAGGCCTCTGACGAAACTTTCCGCGACCAATGGGAAAACGCATCGGGTAAAAGCCACCGACACGCGAGCGACGGCGAAAATCTTCTCCGGTCGTTAAATTCGACGAATCGGAAGGCGGGAGGCTACGAGCGATTTGCGAAAGGCACACGATATGGGCTCGCCTCGAGTGCACGTCCCATGCGAGCGGATCGCTGGCGCGAGGAAACAACAACGAGGGCTTCGGCACAAAGGCCAGATGCGCTTTTTACCTCTGCCGAGGATCGGTCGCGATCAAAGTGCCTGGTGGGTACAGGGAGACTCTGCAGCAGCATCGGCCAAATCTCGCTCTCGCACAGCTTTATTATAATACACGGACGCTTATCTAGATCTCCGCCCCCTGCTGCCCCGTCGGTTAATAGCAGCAGTCGACCCGTGCGCGAGCGCCTCCTGCCCGAATTTTCCGTTGGAGCGTTTTTCCGCGCGCCTCCGTCTCCCTCTAAATGGATTTTCGGGCCGAGTAGTCGCCGTTAACGAGGAAATTACCAGGCGCTTCTTCTGTCGGACTGGGACATTACTGCGGATCGTTGAAATCGTCAAAATAACGATCTTGCGTTACGCTGGAAACGAATGTGCAGTAACAACGTAGCGCGCTAATTCGATGTTATCGAACATTAATTAAGGCCGATCGATCGATGCAGCGTAGTTATTTGAAAAAAACCGAACGAGCTAATTAAATTCGGTTGCAGCGGGATTATTTAGTCCGCGGAGTGTGCGAAAGATTATGCTTTTCACGCGTCGCTCGAACCAACATTTTCCGCGGAAAGGCTGCTGCTAAGAATTTACTTACCTTGGGTATTCGTAGGCGGTGTTTGTAATTTCGACAAGCGAGCTGAAATAAAATGGAGCGTGAACGCAGGATTTTGGGGAAGTGTTAAGGATAATCAATCAAATACAGAAGCTCGTTTATTTTCTTACTTGACGTTGCACGATATCCTTTTTATTAATTTAAATAACATCAACTTTATTCGATACAATCTTACATCGTGACTTAATCCGCCTCTTAGTCGTAGCTCTTAGTAATATTGTGCATCGTAATATTGGGCATTTCTTAATCTGTAATTGCCAGTCCTAATTACTTCTTTTTTACATCAGATAACGGCCATGTTGCCTCGTCCTTTTTGTTCATTATGTGCTCGCTTCCACAGACGCACACGCACACATTCGATGTTTTATAATTATATTATTTGCTATACATACGTGTGTGTGTGTGTGTGTGTCCGTGCCTGTGTGGGTGGGTAAGTGTCCGGTGCGCGCGGGTATATAATATTTGAGTACGAGCGTTTAGGCGTATGTGTGTGTGTGTGTGTGTGATGGGGGGGTTAGGTTACGTGTATGTGTCGCATCGCATCTATTATTTATTCTAGAACGCAAGTTGCGCGTGACTCGTCTGTCGCTTTGTGCAAGAGTCGTAAGATTTATTTTACTGATTTTCCTTCGAGCTTTTTTTAGTCTCTTAATTTTATTGTATTGTATAATAGAAGCTTTTACAGATGTGACGTGTTCAATCGCATTTCAAATTCGTTCTTTCTTTGTTCTAAGTTATCATTAAAACATATACAGGCATATATAGTATTACAAGAAGTTTTATCTCGCGATTTTTTTTTTATCAAGTACCGATATTTGTTTTTATTTATCTTTCTTAGCGACTTACACATACCTTGTAGCATTACTTGCACGTTTACGGAAATCATGTTCCTCAAAATGTAGTTTATTCGTTTTAACTCTATTTATGAATAGATTAAGTCTCCAGGTTGTAATTTATAGTAGTCTATGCTCTTGCAGTAATACTTATTACTCTTCCATTGTCTAATTTTCCACATTCTTAATTTTTGCATTTCAAGTTTGGCTTATAAACCACTAGAAGCTTGAAGTTTTTGAATTTCGCATGAATAATAAATTCACAACTATTCTCGATCGTTTAATTAGTTATGAAGCAACCTTCTGTTGCTTCAGCAAAAATTATAATTTTGTGTGCCGCATTTTTGTTGAAAATGAATCTATCAAAATATTGATGTGTTTATTAAATTTCATTAAATTTTGTAATGTTTACTAAAAGTTAAGAGAAAAAAAACGATTTTAGATCTTCTTGTGAAATAGAAATTATGGAAAAAACGTAACATACATAACAAATCATTTAATTAATTCTTAAAATTAAATTTTGTATGCGGATACAATATGGGGGTGACGCAAAAAAAGAGAATGCCCATGTTTGAACTGAAATAATATAGTTCGAGAAAAAATAATTAACCGAAATGGTATTAAAGTTGAGTCGCTTTCTCGAACCAACGAATCCCCACTTTTAATAGAATCGTAATAAACAACGGCTGTGCAACTCGTAACGTCACTTCACCACGAAAGGCCAAGTCGTCGGAATGTAGTTATGTGTATATACGATACGATGTTCGAATTATATTCCGTTAACGATGAGAACCACCGCGTACATAAGCGTTTATGTGTAGACACTCTTTCAGTTTCACTTCTCCGATCTGCCAGTACATTGTGCGTGTGAGATTCTTCAGAAAGTATAACCATATTTTTCGTAACGTCGTTGTAAAAAAGCAAAACAAAATTGAAAAAGATGAAGAATAATAGGGTAACACAAATAGGGAAATCGCGTAATTGAAATTATTACCGGGGTGCCTAAAAGTTGCACGGAAAGCTTTATTTATATATATATATATATATAGATATCCATAAGACTGTAATAAAATTTGCGTAGGATGATCCTGGATTTCAATTAATCACTTGATGATCCTCTTTTAAGCTTGCAAAAAGAAGAATATTGTATATTTGAGTGGCCGAATGAACTCGAATATCAATGATCACTCGCTCTTGGGTACATTTTTAAATTAATAAAAAAAGGATGAATAATTAAATAATAAACACTTCGTTAAAATTACAAAGCTAAAAGTATTTACAAAAGAATATTTAAGGTACGTTGGAGACGTTAACATTAAGAGTTCTACATCGCCCCATTGTCAATGGGTTCGACATTAAAAACATTCAATGTGATCGATAAAGATTAGATGGCATCGATAAATTTCAGTATTGCTTAGAAAGAAGTTTTGGATTATAGGGCGCCTGGTGAAAGGGTCTGGCCGTAAAATCCGGAAACAAGATCATGAGAAGGGTAGTAAGTAGTAGTGTGGCGAACGTAGATCTGCACGAGGACGACTAATTGTATGCTTCAGTTCCAGTGAATCTCGGTAAGCTGAGAGCCTATACAGATAATGTCAAGTCAAAAGTAAACATGAGATTCTTCAACGATGTTAAGATATGAAGAATAACCAGGCGAACGGAAGATGTTTTCATAAACGATGAAAAAGATGTTCCCAGAATCAAGATATATAAACATCGAGGAGCGACAACGGATCAACACTTCCGCTAAGAGTTGGACACTATATGGTTATAGATCTTCGACTGATTTATGAAAAATTACGGTTATTGAAATGAAGGGAGGAAATTTATTACGATTTAATCTTCTCGTAATTTTTATTTGACGCAATAACAAAAAATATACTCGACATATTAATATTGTGTATCTTATTTTATTATATAATATATATAAAATATTACATTTTATATTTTAAATATATTATACGCAGAATGACATTTTCAGATCCATGTGCACTTTAGTGAATAAATATAATTTGCTTCACAATGCATGAATACCTTATTAAGATTATCAGAACAAGAATTGTGAAAATGAATATTTTACGATGTTGTTGATTATCAATAATCTGTATATAAACTATACATTATGACAAAGTCGGTTTTGATTTTTTGAAGAAAATAAATTATTATATAACTTAGAGTGTAAAAAAACAAAAAGAAATCAAAATGAGTAGCGATGATACAGAAATTATTTGGTGACGAATAATCATAATTACTCGTATCACTTAAATACGATTTTCTTCAGTACTTTTAATGTCCTGACGGCTTAACTATCCTCTTTAGCTTTAATAGTTTTGCAGTTTTTTGACGATACTCTTGCTCTACACTATAATTGCCCGTTTCATTTCAAGAGATAAATTTTTGTTTGAACTAAATTTAACACTATTGTAGTTTTTTAAATTAAGGAAATATGATGCATACGAAACATTTATATCTTAAACAAGAAGATTATAGCTATTTTATTTAAAAACATTATCAAAAATTGTGTCTTATACTTTTTAATAAAATTCAAAGCTGAAATTATAAAATTCCTTGAAAAATGAAAATAAAGTTAGAAAAAATTTCGATTTGATCAACATATTTAAATAACATTAAATTAGATTTTAATTATAGGTAGCTATAAAGATTAATCGATAATCTAGAAACATTTATATGATATAAAAAATTTTCAAATGATACTAAGATTTAACTATTTCATTAATATAAAATGGAAACACATACCTTCATAGTGATAAAGATCTGCGAATTGTAAAAATTAACGAATAATTAAAACATGATGTTCTTACTGCGTGTAAGTATGAGCATTCGATGATTAGCTTGTAAAAAATAAATTTTCTATTTTTCTATTTTCAAAATACAATATCAGAGACAGCACTATGCACAATTTATTATTGATAAAATACTGAATTGTATTTTCAAGATAATTTTGTTTAGTTTTTTTGATAAAATTTAACTAATTTAGAGATGGTTCAAAAAGCGTAGTGTAGATGGTACTAAAAGAATGCACTTTTCAAACAAAAAACTCCTACCCGGATCCTCAAGAGGCCTTACCCTGTTTCGTCCCGCGGACATTATTTGCATCGTTTCTTAGCGAGAACGTAAACGAAGATGAAGAAAAGGTCGAAATTTACGCTTTGCGTGGACGAGGACGTGACATGTGCGTGTGTGCTAGGGTGTGTGAAATAGAGAAATAAAATGAGAACGGAACGGAGAGATAAAGAAAACGCACATAACCTACTTTACGGCAATGTTAGTTTCGGACTGCTAAAGAACAATCGACCTTTTGTCGACTTCGCTTCGTCTCCTCGTTATGCACGCGACCTTTCTTTTGTTTAATGTTTTATTTTTCTTCTATTTGGAACAAAAATTTATAAGAATTACCGACTAATTATTAATTTTATTTAACTTACTAGATTAAATCACACGAAAGCTTGTGGTCTCGCTTTTTTGTTTATATTACGTTCGAATAGCCACTTATCTTTGTTATATTTACAGATGACGAGCGGCTCACAATCGCTCGTGCGATTTTTTCATTTTTCTTACTCGTATTCTAAAATTTCACTTAAATACTAAACTAACGACGCAGGTGGTCGAGCAGCATTAATGATTTATTTTAAAATGGATTTTTTACGAATGCCCACGATTTTGATGTTCTGTAAAATTTTATCGAGTTGCAGTATGAAATTCGTTCGTTTAAAAGTAAAAATAAATTTGAACTTCTTGTGTTCGTGCGATTATAAATCAAGGTCTATTTTACCGCTTAAATATAATAATACTTAAATGTAATTTACACTGTATTCGAGAAAATGTGTTTGTGCTTATGTCGGAGAACGGATTTGTACGTTACACTTTAATTTCTAGCTTAAAAGACTTAATTAAGAAAAACCGCGTTCGTATTAATTTTTAAATTTAAACGATACGCAGAATAGAAAATGAATAATAAAAAATCTAAATTTTAAAATAAATTTCATAAAAGCTGCTTGTCTCTGGACTACGTTTTTCGTGCTTTTCGTAAAAAAAAGCTTCTCGACGTGAGCGCGCGGGAGCTCAATATCTTACATTCTACAATAATAAGGCGCGAACTATCAACGTGTAAGCCTCAAATCGTTTACATCTCTTTCTATCTACATACATACAGGAAGGACAAGTAACACAAAGCATTCGCGACAACGCGTACTCGGCATTTTTCCGATGAATCCATTTTAATTTCTCTTTATATCTGTTTTTTGCTTTTTAATATTTTTCTTTTATGCCATGCGTTCTGTAGAGAAAAGAATAAGGTAACTATAATTGCAGCGAATGGTTTAGTCGACAGTTGCTTATTTCTGTGAATTTGTGGGACGACAACGACAAAAGTTTGAATGCGTTTGTAAGAAATTACTACGGCAGGTTATTTACAATATTACAGATAATAGTTTTCCCACTCGTTTAAAACGTACCGGAAAATCGATCGGCTTTCATCCGATATTTTACACTTTTCCGTTCGCTGATATATTTTTATTCTTTATTTACTGGTGAAACTGATAAAATTTACGCTACACATTACAGTGCGTTTGATCTCAATTTCGTCGATGTTTTTAACGTTTGCAACAATATTAAAAAAACTACTGCTCGTTAAGATACGCCAAAAGTAGGAAAAAGTAATCGATCCAAAACAAAAAATAAACAGATAGTCGGTAATCAAAGTAGAAAAAGTCTAATTCAAAACTCGTACAAAACTCTTTAACGTATACTCGCGCTAAAAATAAGCATTCTAAACCTCAAAATTTTTAATTCGTTCTACTTCGATTCCTGTATGGAGGAAATTCGCTTAATGAAAACTTTGAAAACAGTTCAAGTATATAACGTTATCGCGCTTGGATGTAAAATAAAGAGTCATCCATCACACGTGTACTCTTTCCGCGTCGTCATCCAAACAAACCGGCCAACACCGACGCTCGAGACATGCCTACGAGAAAATTCGTTACTCCGTGAGACAGTAAATTCGTGCTTGAACTATAGTCACCGGCTTATTAGGGCTCTGTTGTTGCTGCTGCGTTTGCATTGTCTGGTGCTGATCCCAGCCCTTGTCCTGGTTTTGATGATGATGATGATAACGATAGTCGCGTTGACAATCATGCTGTTGTTGATGGTGGTGATGATGATGATGGTTGTTATTCTGATAGTGATAATTTTGCTGATGATGCTGTTGTTCCTGTTGGCTGATTCCTTGCTTTCGTCTCGGTCGAACCCAAGGTCACAAAGTATGATATTCGCCGAGGACGAGACTGGCGCTGTGATGGTAGCCCGTGTGGGAGCTCGACATGCCCATCGAGCCCATGCTCTGGTACGCCATGCCCATGCCATTCATCGACATTCCGTTCATCGTGTGGTTCACGCCCTGCATCGCCGACGGCATCATCGTGGACGGCCCCATGGGACTGAGCCCGCCCATTGAAGGGGCGATCGCTCCCATCTGCATGGACGTAGCCGTGTGCGGTAAGGTCTTCTGCAGGTCGGTAGAGCTCGTCGAGCCTATCAGATAATCCTGTTAACAGAAAATATTCACGCGTTCTTTGTATTTCTCGACGACGACAGTGTCTTGCTGTTTGACGATGTTTGTGACAGATTATACAAATGTACACACGTTGAACGAACATTCATCGGTGGCAAATTTATTTTAAACTTAATCCAAATCAATCGAACCGTAGGGGCACCGCATCATTTATATGCTTTAGCTTTATATAAATGTGCTCAAATACATTAAATTTTTAATACAAACTATCCCTTCAAATAAAAAATTGAAAATTTGGGTAGAAATAAAAACGGTACACGGTTGGATACGTCTTACGTTTTGCACTAATCAGGAACAAAGAGTGATCAATAACGTTCATTTTTTGAGGTTCGAATTTCATCAAACTTATCAAGATCGCTTCTGCAGCGGACGAAAAGCAAGAACACCAACCTGTGAACTGTAGTACTGCATGTAGTCGAGCTGGCTCTTCTGCTGGGCACAGCTCGATTGCGGAGGCAGCGTCGCCGTCGGGTGGACCAGCCCGTGAGCAGCGGCCGCCGCTTGCAAATGATGCTGCAGCTGATGGTGGAGGTTGCGCTTATCGTCGCCGCTCTCGCTGCTCGTGTCGTGGTGCTGCTGTTGCTGCATGTGATGGCCGGAATGCCCCAGCCCTGCCGGCCCGTGACCTTGATGATACGAGTGTGGACTCGAGGACACGGACACCTGCGCTGGCAGCTGGTACATACTGGAAGCTTGTTGCTGCTGCTGCTGGTGGTCGACCAATTGGTGCGTCGACGACTGCTGCTGCTGTTGCTGTTGCTGCTGCTGAACGGCGCACGAAGTCGGTTGTTGCGATTGTTGACCGACGGACTGACGCTTCGTCTCGTCGCCGCTCTCGTAACTTGAGTCACCAGGATCGCCGCTATGACATTTATCGCCTTTCTGGCCGCTAAAAATCAAAAGCAGAGGATGGAGATTAGATTAGGACGATTCATTCGCTTTCGCGGTGCCACGGAAGATAATTTTCGCGGAAAACTGATTTGACTAACTTCGAGAGACTGTCTTTCTTGCGCAACACGCAACTATTCGATAATTGAAAACGTAATTTGCCACTATTAGAATAAAGTTGGTAAATTCAACGAACACGAAGTGAATAAGTGATTATAAACTCAATCATATATTTGTTGTGAATAATTTATGCAGTTCAGTTTGTATATCATTTATATTTGCTACAACTACGTATGCGAATTTGCATTTTTGAAGTAATTTGATGTTAGTAGAAGACGTGAGCCAATATTGAAAGCACGTTTATTAAGAATCCAGGGAAAATGGTGCAGAGCACGAATATTTTCAATTTACAGGGTCCCTCTTCTTCCCTCGGATCTCATCCGGATAAAAGTACACGTTGAAAATAAATCGATTACTTTCTAGGGCGGTAAGGAGAAAACGAAGGAACGGCAGCAGCCAGAACTCAGCATTCGATAATAAACATAAAAATGTCAAGGGCGCAAATCATCCGAGAGATTAATAGAGCGCCTAATAAGCCTTGGACGCGCTTTGCTCGATGCGCTTAATAACTTTATAATCTAAAAATAACAAGTTTGAATTTCAATCCAACAGCACATCGACATCTTGTAAATATGAAGGATTATTGCCCCGAGTTAATTGATGGCTATTCGGTTGCGTGACTTGCCACTTAAAGAGTGCGTCGTCGGAGCTGTGCTGCACAAGTCACGAAAGTATCTCCGGAAAAAAAGAAGGCGACCGCGTGCGAAAGATCGAACGAGGAAAACAGCTTGGTGAAAGATAAACGGGAGGGGAGGGGAGAGAGAGAGAGCGAACGAGAGAGGAAGCGGACAACAACGATGAACCGGCCAAGTAATATGTGGGCGACACCTTGATAGAGAAGAGAGGAGACGCGAACGACAGTCATATAATATCGAGAAGCAGGAGGTCGTTTGCCATCTTATAGGCTCTCGTAAACATAAACTCTATTTAGTGGACCTCCACCGTCGCCCAGTCTTAACCATCGAGAGCGCACGACACGACGCACGCGCGCGCACACACCCACACACACATCCGTGCCAACCGCGAGATGACACCTGCGCGCGCGTTAAATATCAACACCCCGTGTATTTCTAAGCAGCAACGAATCGAAAGTCCTTCACGAGGACGTGTTTCTCCGCGAGGGTAATAATCACCTCCCGTACAAATGGAATACAATTTGACAAGTTAGCGTGGCAATAAACTTGCGAGGAACTGCCTTACTTAAAACGTTGCGTAGTCAAGAGGAGACAAGAGGACGACTCGACTCTCGGGACCTCGCGATGGGGGTCGAGGGCCTGGCTACAGTCGCCAGAAGGAGAAAGATCGGATTGCGATAACGATTTCATTATTATGTTTCAGGGAAAAATATCGCCGTCGTCTCTGCAAACAAGATCGAACTGCATGCTACGGAATTGAAATTAAAAAATTGACAATTAACAGCTTTTTATCCAAACTTCAGCGAACTGTTCGAATGATGAATTAAATTATCGAGGGGATGACGCGATGCGAATGAAAATTGCGGGGCCGGCATTTTGATAATCGGCGCGACAATTTCAAAATTCGCCAAATTTTTATCTCCTTAAAATGAAATTTTTGATCATTTTTAAAATTATTAAATCGCTATACTATGGAGAAAATTGAAATTTTGATAAATATGCCTATGATTTCAATATTCCACAAGCTTCGGCTTTAATAATCAAAATTCACAATCAATGGTAAAAATCTATAAATATTAATCTTAATAATCGTAAAACTGCAAATTTAATCTTAATATATAAATAAATATATTTATTCGTCTATTAAATTTTAAAGCCAAGGTGATATTCTCTATTGACATCGTAAAATACTCTATAAATAGGTTCACGCAATTATTTTATTATTAGTAAAAAATGAAACGTTGTTCCAAATTTATTACACATTCGAAAAATAACTTGCTAATGGCAAGTAATTAATCAATTGAATTATGGTGCAGCGACAGTTTTCTTTCTCCGTTATTATTTATAACGTTAAAAATTTATAGCTAAATTCAAGGTGAACTATTTCGCAACTTTTGCGAGCCTCGTTTTTCTGTACAAGGGGTCTTATTTCAAAAGGAATTTCCTACGTTCGTCTGGAATGAACGAAAAATCGCTTCGCATAGACCGAAGATGAAAAATGTAGTGCCTACCGACGCCAGAAATTTAAATAAAAACACTGGACTATTTGCATTTCGTTGGGTCTGCACTTTTCACGAACCAATATAATTTGTTGAAGAACGGAGGTGGTACGAATAATGAAAAAACGATAAATCATCAGTGCCATCGAGTGACGCGTGGACTCGTTATAATAAAGAGACAAAAATCGAGGTGCTCTCATCGGAACGAATCGTTAAGCGCTTGTCCGACAAGCCATTTAGTCGCACGACTTCGCGATAACCCGATAGCCCTTGTACGTTTATACACCGGCCTGTTTTCCGCAACTGAACCGGTCGGTCTTCTTCTGATTCCCGATGTCGAAAAAAAAGTATAAGCCAACTTGCTAGCGAGTGTTTGTCGCGATAAGAGAAGCGCTTCCGAGGCGCGTTTCCACAAAAGCATTATCAAGTGTCGCCGGCGTTGCTTGTTGCTCCAGAAGCTTTAGGAGGCGCTTGCATGCGCGCATACACACCGACGACAGTTTTACAAGACTAATGCGCGAAAGATCTAGAGCACGAGTGGATTTCCTCGGGCGAAAATCGCGAACGCGGTGTAAGGTTTCCAAAGCAATCGTTATTTACTGTTTTCCAATAATTCCAGGCTTTTATGCATTCCACTCAAGATCACAGAGTTGGTTCTTAACAATTATCGTCTCCACCAGATTATTAACACTTTACTGATCTGATCTGATCTGCTGTACGCAATGGTATTTTGTTACCACATCCAGCGTACAAACACGCATTAAGGGCACAACCGAAATTATCGCGTTATGAAATATTCAGCTTCCTTGCAACAAGAAAACAAAAGCCCACCAACATTTTCGTAGCACTTAAAATGAAATTTATTGCGATTAAAGAGAACGAGTCGCGCGTCAGTTCTCACGATTTATGGGAGATCGGTATAATTTAATATCCGAAAATAAATCGTCTTCTTCAGTTTAGCGAGTCAATCGCGGCCTATATATAACTTACTCGGGTAGAAATTATTCAAGGCACGAGCGAACGGATAAAACTACGATGGGGTGAAGAAGACCATCGTAACAATCCGCCTAGACAAAATGGCTCCGAAGACAATGCAGCCACTGAGAGAAAGGCATCGCACGCGCAGGTAAGGAACATTTACTCTCCTGGCCGCCTATAAATCGCATTCGGCCAGCGGTAAACAAAACGAAAAAGAAGATAGCAGAGGAAAAGAAGAACGAGCGGGCGCCCCCTCGTGCTCGCGGCGGCGGCGACGGTAGTGGCGTCGCGCGTGGAGGCGTCGGCCCGAAGAGTTATTTCCGCGAGACGCGATGTTGCGCGATCGCCCGCTCCCTCGTGCATTACAACGACGACAACGACGATGACGATGATGATGACGACGACGACGACGACGACGACGACGAAGACGAAGACGACGTTTGCGCACATCCGCGAAACCTATAAACCATGCGCATGCGCGACGGTTCTCCTGCTTATCAAGACTAGTGTGTCTGACAATAATGGGATGGCCAACACCTTCGCATAGTCCGCGCGGGATTTATTCGAGAATTTATCCGCTGGATGCTCCTTCCAGCATTGACCCTTGGTTTTGCCCAGCGACAGGATTGACTGGTCGCGTTGTAACGGTTAACGGAAAATGACCGGGTCCGCGCCTTCCTTTCTTTTGATGCTGGGATTTACTCGCGTGCAAGTGTTGACGCCTTTTGCGACAAATCAAATGCACGTGTACTCGCGAGCTTTATTCATTTATTTTCCTTACCATCGTTTCGTAGATTCTTTGCCTTCATCTGCATCGAGGCCCAAAGAATAGTTATTAGTTAGGTTCGATAAAAAAACATTAGCTTAACAACATCGATGGAAGTTTTTTTGTAAAACGGAGGAAATTGCAGTCGTAACAGGTTTATCTGTACGCGATATGGCTGCTTAAAACTGAAAAGCGTTCGATGCTGATTATTTATAAATATATGAAAAATTTCAATGCTTGCTTTATTTTATTTTACAACCATGTTAAATTACAAATTTCAAAAATTTTAACAATTATTTTCTTTGCACTACTATTATGAGAATCGCCTGGTCGATTCTGTTCCTTAATATGCAAGTCTTTTATTGTTCGTAAAGGAAGAGAAACCTCAATTTATTGAAAGAACGCGATTCATTTTGATTGGTCGCGAATAAATTACGGTTTAAAAAATCCGCCTGAAGTCTTTTTCAGATTACATTAATAATTATAAGAATTATTACTGGTAATGTGCACCCAACTGCCATTAAAATTAATGTGAATTTAAAGTGAATATAAGTATTGCATATTGTCTAGAGTTAGCATCTATTTAATAACGTTAGATTAACGCTTAAAAAACACGTATATAGACGATATATTTTCCTGGGTGTAAGTTTTTTAATAATAATAAAAAGTTTATTACAAATGAAAATTACAAATATTTAAATTAGAAAACATTAAAAATATTTAGAATAAATAATAAACGGTGAGTATTTCATTTTGCTAATTTCAATAAGTTAATTTATAGAAGATACCATGTAATATTGATAACATTGTTAAAATTATAAACATGACTAAATAAAAAAACTTTATGAGCAGTCATAAATTTTTTTTTAAATTGCCTCATTTGGTTCTTTAATTTATGATACTATATATTTGTAAAAAAGTAAAAGTTGAAAACTAGGATAATAACTGTACACGATTACAATATAATCGATATATAATTATTCGTGTATTTTATGTGTCAACGTGTATTTAATAATGCAGGATATATTTTAACGTATATTTTTAATTTTAGGTGGTACTATTAAGGTTGTTACAATCGAAAACAGTTTTATAAAATGGTATAAAATTCGCGATAGAAAATTCTTGTAATTCAGACTGGAGCAATAGATATTGATAAAATCATTTATTACGAAAGTGCATAAAGTTAAAATGCACAAGTGCGTAAATTTTAAGTATGCAATAAATCTCGTTAAAAAGTAAAAAATACAACGTAAGATAGCCTAATGAAATCTATAAATTAAAATTAAATTATAACAATTTAGATGCTAAAAAGAATTACCGTCGATCATAAAGCATTAAACAAACGTCATAAACAAATAAGTAATTTGCTAAAACAAACGGTTGACTCATTAATGACAGTGTAACAAGATGAATGAGAAGAAAAAGAGGAAAAGTATACACAGAGCAAGAGGGCGAGAGACAGGACGCGCGAGGCGTCAAACTGGTCCGCGACTTGATTAGCATAATTTCTAATTTAATTTCTCGATAAATTCAAAAGAGGCCACGCACACATTGGGTGCGACCATAAAGCATTCGCTCTCGCAGCCTCTCCGGCGATGCTATCGCTACGCGCGCTATTCTACCAATTCGCGTCTAAGTTTATTGTCAGCGATAAGATCGCGCTTGCGCGCTCGCACTCGCCAGAAATTTTTGGTTCCTCTCGTAAAAGCGCCTTCCAATCCTTTTTTTCCTTTTCTCGAAATCGTCATCTTCTTCCTCCTCCTCCTCCTCCTCTTCTTCTTCTTCTTCTGCTTCTTCTCCGTCTTCCTTTCCCCGAGTTCTTTCGAAAACGAGCGCATACACGCTAATTGTTTACACTTTATATAAATACTTAATTTATGCTCAAGGTGGAGGTCGTTTAAGAAATTATTTTATCAGCCATCTACATTGGGAAAGAACTTGTAAAGCTCTCGAAGAATTATTTGATCTGTATTTTAAAGCGAATCTGTTCCTCATATTAAAGATTCTTTTATTTTTAATTCTGGCCTATCTTTCTTTTTAATCTTTTGCCAATTCCACATATTAAAAAATTACAATCTGCCAATTCTCTCATGCGGAATCGAAGACGCAGCAGCACCTTTCTGACGCTTCTAATTCTTCAAATTGCTGAAATGACCGAGTTCATATTTTGTAAAAATACTGTTTCTAAAACGAATGTGCATTTCAATGAATGGCTTGTTGCGTAAAATTTATCTCTCTCAAAAGCATTAATTAATATTCCGACAACCTTAGGCATTATTTTATTTTTTAGCTCGGTTCGACGTAAATCTGTCGAGCTATTCGTGCGCGCAGTAATTTTGCTTGTATTCGGATAAAAACTATAACTATTCCGAGTAGCCAAAAATTTTAACGACTTAGCACAACTAATTCTTTCTACTTCTGAGATTTTACAGATTAATGCATACACGTAAAACAGCCGTCGCACAATCGATCATCTCATTGCAATTACCTAAACGTGTAAAATTGACTTTTTCCAACGGCTGCCAAAGAAATTAGCGAGCAGTTTAAAAATTAAATGGGAATAAGATTAATTCTTCTGCATAAGAGTCGATGATCAATTGCAAATCTGTAGCTGACCAAAGCAGAACCAATTAGACGGCACTTCCTAAGACGAGCAGCCAGTGTGACCCGGTAAACTGAGGCGCAGTCTTGAAGTCCGAGTCAGGGAAGAATTCATCATCAATTCGACCAGAAAATTTTTGAATGTATCGCGGTAATCAGCTCGCGGCATCGTTCGGGGAATTTCTACGTCCGAAGCGAGCGGTTGGTGGGCATCGCGCGGCAACTTACACGCATTATATCGGAGACGAAAATTGAATAGCATAAACGCCACAAGATGGCCATAAATAATAGTCGATGAGTCACACAAATCCTAATCAAAGTAATGCCCGAGCAACGCGCGATCGTGTCCGTGATCGCAGCGCTGACCCTCGACCAGCGGCGCAGCATCTCGCGCGCCACAAAATTTACTGCCAGATCGTCCGAAGATAAGACATACCTGGGAGACACCTCTTTCGGTTTATAGGCCCGGAATATATGCAGCGGGTGGCCCCATCGACGATCACAACGAAGACGACGACGACGCCACCGACGCTGTCGACGACCACGAGCACGAGCACGAGTGTGACCACGACCACGACCACGACGGCGACGGCGACGGCGTCGGCGACGATGAACAGAAAAGGAATAGATCAACGAGTAAAGGAGAAAATAACGCTTGTTTCTCAACGCTTCTCTCTTCTCTTTATTCCTTGCCTTCTCCCACAAAACCTCACTCATTCCACTCCTCGATTCCCTTCGAGAACACTGGTAAAAATTTGTATTTTGAGAAAAGATAATGCTGAATAGATAAAGCGTCACCAACACACGCGCGTACTCAACGCATGGAAAAGTTTGTTCTTTTACGGCTCTCTTTTTTCTTGTTTTATTTTTCTCTGCCTAGGTGTTCTCGTGTGAGTCTCGAGCCGCAGCTGTTCGTTATCAATTCACTTTTTATAGTCTAACGAAACTTCTAATTATATTTATTTCTTGAAATAAATTATGGTCATTTGCAACGAGAGTTTGTTGTTTACATCACGACTCCGGATGCGAAACGCGTATAGTGAAACAATTTATTTTCAATATTCTACGGCTTTACTTCATTGATTTTATTAATAATTATGTATTAATAAATTCTTTTACGTTCTCAATTAAAAATTTACGTAAGTGGATCTAGTTATGCATTATATACGTATAGACATCGCGTACTTTATGTAATCCATCTGTTATGTAAATACATATAATATAACTCGCATGTGCAGAATATAAAAATTATTTTAATGATTATCTTATTTTAAATAGTTTCAATATTATGTGTACAATAATGTTTATTATGTACTTATTTGTGTAAGCAAAAATTGTGAAGATATGCAATTAAAATAATATGCATTCTATTAATATCAATAAATAAATTACACTAATAATTCATAATTTAGAGTGTACAATGAGAATTATCATAAATCAAAACGAATATTATAAAATACGATACGACTGTATGATTAAGTTAATTATTTTTAGTTACATTAAACGCACAATATCAACAAATTTTACATAAATTTCATTGGTATTTCATATACCATTGTTATTATTGAAATCATTTACGTCGTATTTTGTATTCGACACAGATTGAAGCAGTTAAAAAATGACTTTATTGTTATTCAATAGTGATGTTATCAACTTTGATTCCATTTCCTTGTCTTTATACAACCAAAATACCAAGCTCAGGTTTATTATAAAGTACGTACATATTTATCAAAAAATTTTACGACCGTTTTTGCATTGTTGAAAGGGAAATTTAATTTTAGGAGACGGACAGAAGAAAGCTAAAAGTCTTTTATTCTTTCGTCTGCAGAGGCGCATAAGTCGCTTACTTTAAAAAACCGGAAACCTGTAACCGGCGTTTATATCGCTAATATCTAAGCACTAGAAGCATCGCGCAAAATAAACAACTTCCGTGCTTTATCTTTGAATCACCGACAAGTGCTGCTGGGCGAATCCCGTTATAATTCAAAACGATGCAGTCCATACAGAATCAATTGCCCGAATCAGTGTGTGAGCGCAGACCGAACGGATAATATCAGGCCTGGAATTCGAGGGCGTAAGCACGATTTATCAGGTGGAGAAACCGACGCGGTTCACGCTTGTCTAAGCGACATTAAAAAAAGCACGCGCACTCGTTCGCCAAAAGTCTCGGTGCGCTCTCGGGATCTCGCCTTCGCTTTCTTTCATCTCGCGGCCGCTATTCCTGTCGCAACAAGGGAAGTGCGTACGAAGCATTAGACAATATTATTAGACGCGCACATTGTATGCGCGCGAGAACAATTTGTCACTCTGCATATTTTCGTTTTTTCCCCCTTCTTTTTGCGTTAAAACAGTGTCGGTTGCAGCCGCGATTTCGGAAGCACTTCAGCAATTAACGGACCGCGATGCTCAGCCACGCTGGTGCACACGAGGATTCTGAGTGACAAGTTGAGCTGCTCGCGATTATTAATCATGTTAGACGCTTGAATTTTAAAATCGTATTTGCGCAATGAAACGTTTCTATTCTGAAAATGCCCGCGCAATGCCGAGCAATAATGCACCGGCATTATTGTTCATCAGGTACACTGCTGGTTCGAATATTTGTCATCGAACATTTTACAGCTTCAAATATCTGTAATTAATTTAATTTTTAAGAAAACTAATCGTTTCGTAAATTAGTATAGATTTCGATTATTTTTACACGTTTGCAAATTTTTTTAATTATTACTGGACACTTCTTATTTTACTAATTATTACGGTTGCATGCAAGTGGAGTACAAGTATGACGATTTATGACATAAATTATACCCCACTATTGTATTATTGTGTGTAAAATTTCCCAAAGGACGCAAAAAGGTTCCAGTTTAAAAATAGGCGCACAAATTTGTATCTTTTTCCAAGGTTTCTTTGCAAAAGAATTGAAATGGCTGTTTTGTAAAATTAAGAAAATTTAATTTCATTAGCAATAAAATGAATCTAATTAGGCTGTAGATTGTAATTAATTACACTCGAACAAACCGCTTTTAATTGTCACTTACATCAGCACTCAAAAAGCAAATGCCACCGAATGGATAAAGTATTTTCTGATAATCGCGTCCAAACCTTTGATAGAATTTGGAGTTAAAATGTCCCCTCAAATTACAAAGATGCGCTTGATTACCAACGAATAGCGAGTCTCAACTTTTGCAAGTCGAGGCAAATCGTAAAGGAAAGTAGCTAAATATTTCATAAATCAATTCCGCCTTAATGGGTGCACGTGAATAGCGATCGGTGGCGTCTTGGCGTGTTTTGTCTAGCCCGTATGCATTTTTTATAAGCGGACATTCCTGACAGGTGATATTCCGGGAGAGCGACGGAAAAGCGGGCAGTAGCGGAGAGCATCATCCAACGTCGTGGCAGCTGATTCTATAAGCAGATAGGAAAATTCAGCCCGGAGGCCTAAAATAACGGAGTAGCCGGCCTTCCGTGTACACATTGCGCGCTTTTTTCAGAACCCTGTTTACAAATTCCCATGATGACTACGACTCTTAGGGGCGGCTTGTTTCTTCCCTCCCGCGGTGCGGACGCACGAACGGCTCGCCGTCTCGTTCAGGTCAGAGGCACATCCCAGCGGAGGGGAAACCGAGATCAAATCCACGAAAAAAACAAACGATAATTGTGACGCTGCTATTTCCCAAAGGAAATTGAAAATTATTTGGCTCGTTTACACGTATCGATACCAGGTTGCCTTTGTGGCTCGACCCATCGATATATCGTCGTTCATTGCTCCAATGATATCGAGATTTCCACACGATCTGCTGAATCGTGAGGATCGATATGTTTAAGGTGTCTGGTGTACTTGTCGCAAGTCGCAAAGATGTTGCACCAAATTAATAGATTTTTAAAAAATATATAAAAATCAATAAAATAGTACTCAATGGAATAATCGTCTATTATTCTGCCAATAGATTTCCTAATTCTAGCGAATGTTCTAGTAAACGTAAACTGCATTTTGCTTATTGAGACAAAAGCGGTTATTTAGCGTAAAGCAATATTTGCAATATTAGTTTTAAGTAAATCTTGAGCTGCGACATTTCAAGCTTCTGTAATACCATTTTTTTGTATTACTACTTAAAATTTATAATTCCAATATAATCAATGTTTTTCAATTGTGTTAAAATAACCAATTAGAGGGGGGATTGAAATAAACGTCTGAAAAAAAAATATTTTATCTCCACGCGTCTATCGGGGTGTCTAAGATTTCCTGTATATTTCATCTATGCATTATGTAATAACACTCACGGAAGAAAGTAATACGAGAAGAGTATATTACAATAGTATAAAATTGAAAGCAATCACGTTTCAAATAATATTATTCAAGAGCCAAGTTTTTCTTCTCTTTTTTCAGGAACTTTTTTTCAGGAAAGCACATCCTCGGCGAATCTTGCAAATTAGTAGGCGTTCCGGTAAATTACATTTGATGTAAATCCTCGCGAATATGTACCCAATTACAAAATACCGAACGAGATGCGAATATATAATAATAAATTGCTGAAACGCGGGATTAAAAAGACCGTCCATCAGAGGGTATTTCGGTAATAATTAAAATGGTATCGTGAAAATGATTTGACGAGAGCTATTTCGAGTCCTCGACAATTAGGGTTTATGTCCAGTCAGAAGTACGGATACTTCGGCGTGCGCATACGATAGCTTTCCTATTTGCAAGAGTAGACTGATATTTATGTCGGTGACGAACCAACGTCTCGCGCGCACTTCACTGTCATTCGTCCGTCCGTTTGGCTGGTTGACAAGACACCTCTTCTCTCCTACCTCCTCTCACGCTGGTTCTCGCGTAAACTCAATTATTCCCGGCTCGCACCATCTGACAAGTTGCTTTAACGAAGATCGGTTCTGAAATGCAACGGGAAGCCGCCACGAGCGCACTGTCAAGGGAAGCGAGAAGCTCAAGAACAAAGCGAGTGTCACGCTCCAACGGTGGCCGCTTCTCGCTTTTACCCTTAAAATAATAAGCCGGCTGGACGCGGAATATCGCGCGAAGCTTTAATTGCTCGCTCGGCTTGTATCCGCGAATTCCAACATTTCGCAGTATCTCGGAGTAATTATCGGAGGAAGAAAACTGCGAGGCAGATCGGGCGAAACAAATCCTCAAAAATGACAAAACAAGGCGCTCGAAATGTGGTTTGCTGTTTTAAAACAATTTTCGCTCTCGTTCCTGCGACTTGGTTGTTTTGTAATTAGTGGTCAACTTATTCTCGTGCGCGCATACGAGTATTATAAATACCCCTTAACGCTGTTGTACAGATCGAGCGTGCATAATGATCTGTTGATCTTGTGATAATTAATATTGGAATCAAGAAACAAATTTGCGACGCGCGATTAAGAATTCATTGCTTGGTTTATTTTTCGAAGATTATTTTATATTAGATGCTTTGAATTCGAGCGATTTATAAATGTATTTTAATCTCGGAGTAGTCGCACTCGTTATCGAAATAAACGATGATCCCCGGTCGGGTATCTTCGAATTTGTCTGCATTTTTCTCGTAAATATAGCGAACAAGCTATTGACAAAGACAGAAGGAAGGAAGAGAGGAAGAGAAAAAGTGATGGCGGCCGAGGAGCCGATCGATGGATTCGAGATAAATTTTAATCCGCTTCCATATAAAAGCGTATGAGCGCCACCCCACCCCCGTTCCGTACAAGAAAGCGCGCGCATTAACAGCGGATTAAGAGGTAAATTGACAAGTCAGCGAAAAGGATTCTTTATCTACATAGCAGGACCAAGTGTATCCGGGGACGTATGTAACAAGCCTGTACGTCAGAATAAAAATATTGTCACGTGGATCGAAGGCGACGACGCTTACGCGTACAAAATGACGCGAGCGCTCGCACGCACCCGAAACGCACCACCACCGGGGAGGTGTATCCAGGATGTAGCCAGCGGAATAGGTAGGGCCACGCGCGCCTCTAGACCTGCCGCCTTAAAAACGCTTTCGGTGTTTTCAAAACGCTCATCCGGATTATGAGCGGCCGCCGTTCGGTAGTAGTTTTCAAGGTAGATTCCCCGGCCGCTCCCCCCGCGAAGACGGGACGGCGTCGCGTCGCCGAGATGGAGGAGCATCTGTAAACAGCGACGAAACGACAGCCGACGATAGCAGCTGAATAAATAAATTGCTGGGCGTTTACACCTTTTTTGCAATTAAAACAACTTTTCGATTAAGTAGCCGAGAAGACGTCGTGTGTCTTCCGCTCGGATCCTTTAAGAACCTTCGCAGACGCCTCTAAATATCAGAGTTTCGCCAAGAACTTGTAAATAACTAAATATTTGTCAGAAAATCGCCAGCGAACGCAATATCGTCCAATATTTCACGCGCGCGTCGGATCAACCGATCATAATAATATAGTAGTAAATTTAGCTTTTGTAGAATAGTCTGCGCCCCACTCGGCGTCAAAAATTGTGCACCAGGAGAGCCTAGTTTATTAGGTTTTCGCATTTCAACGCTTTGGCGACGGGTGTCCGTTCATCTTTAGCACGCTGACGTTGGACGAGCCGACGGTATTCAATTACAAACGAAGAAAACTCGAGAAAATCAAAATCTCTTATTCAATAATAAGTAAATTGTCCGAGCAGGTGAAAATCGTGCGGCGACGGGTGAGATATTTTGAATCGAACAACTAATGGTTAACAATTAGTCGATTTAATTTAATTTACGAATGCGTTGACTGTACGAAGGATCAATTTTTATCAGGAACGACACGTCCATTTTTACAAGTTCCTGACTGATTTTGACAACGAACAATATTGCTTATTAAAAATAAGGTAATGTCACGAGACATTTGTTGAGTTTAGAAACAAACTTTGTCAAAACTACTTCCTTTATTTACTTACTCAGCGTTTGATTACTATTTACTATTTTAATTCGGGATTAATTTATCTCTTCCAATCTACACATTTAAAATACATTATTTATGGTCGGCACGATTTTTCATGTCTATTAAGTAACAAGGATTTTCATGCGCGTTGAAACGAGTTCTTTTTTCAGTCATAAATCATTATTTTCAATATCTTATATTCTAACATGACTTTTCGTTAGGGATGAGAGCCAAACTCACACTTCTTAATAGTAGAGTCATTAATTGCAGTTAAGCTAAAAAAATTTATTTTCTCAGTGGGTGACTGTAAATTTATATTCGTACCTTATTTTAAATACTTGAGATAATGACGTGCTTAATTTAAAATCTGTAGAAATATTTAAAGACAATTTATAATATATAGGCAGAATATATACACGAGTATTCTTGTTAAAAATATATCTAAATTACATCTAAACCATTAATACTGCATAGTTTTTATAGATTATGCTAATTATTACAAAATAGCGAGGTAAAACGTCCTTTTGAATAAGAGACGTTCTTATTATAGATGAATACGTATATCAAGCATGTAATAAAATATCAACGGGAAAAACGTGAGAACAACTAAAATCTTTTACGAAAGGACGAAGCAGCGTTTAATACAATTAAAGTTTTCATACATCGAAGCCTTATTTTTATTTAAAGACGGACTCCTCCACACTTTCACCGAAAATGAATGGAAGACTAAAGGGGTTCTATTTATAAGAAAAAATTCAGATAATGGGAAGTGCGACTAGTTTTTCGAAAAACCATCGTGCGTTTTCCTCGGGACGTGGCAAAAAGAAAAACAAGTGTGTATCAAGGGCAAAAAGGGCCAACGAGCCAAAGAAAAAAAATCATTCATGACACTGTTTCCCAGTATCAAGAGATTCGATGCATTACGGGTCGCTTCTTTTCTACCTGCACGATCTGCGCAGTGTACGTGTAAGACAGCCGATTATTGAATTTGTTGCCGGTTAAGGGATTTTGTTCGCTCGAACGCGAATACGCCTAAAGAGAGACAGACCGAGTGTATATAATGCGATGAAGAAAAAAAACAGCACATAATGCGACCTCGCGCGCCACCCACGGAGAGTCTTTCACTCTCCCGAAATCCTCTTCTTCGCTCCATGGCTCTTTTTCTTCTTTCGTTGCCGGTTCACCTATCGAGAGGAGGCGCCTATACAGAAATTCTAGTCAAAAATCGATCATAAGTCCATTTGAGTAGAACGAACCAGTGCGCGTACCTTTTCGATGCGAGTTTCCAACAATGCAACCAACCTCCTCCTAAATGCATCTAAATTTCAATTAGGTAACCATTCGTGATTGTAAACAATTACGAAACAGCACGGCCAATGACGCATAGAAATAATTTATCAAAAAGATGAGGCGCGTTTTCCGAACAAAGCGCGTGGCTCGCCTCCATTGGAATGTAATTTTTTTTGTATTACAATTTGCAGTATATTAGTATCCCTAAAAGAGGAGGAGAAAGGTAATTTTTTTTGTCTTGAAGGCTCTAATTATTAATAGTTCTCTATTTATTAATAGTTGACGCGTGCGAAAATTATTAATAAAACGTACTTCGCCTGAGCAACGGTCACTGCATAAAGCGTGGGTGGACTTTTGAATGACAAGAATTGTCATTGGATTCTGCGCGAGATTAAATAATGTCAAAAACTTACTAATTAAACCAACTCCCGGAAGTAATTGGTCCAATATCAACGAAGCAGCGCTGATAGTTTTGCAAAGAAGTGCGAAATACGGGTGTGAATTTCTGCACTATTCTGAAGAAGAGAACGATAGAAGAGAGAGAGAGAGAGAGAGAATACTTGTCGTCGGGAAACTGACTCAGTGAATGCACACGCAGTTGTATCCAAGGGAGGGACGAGCACGACGATAACAGTACACCATCGGACTCGAGCGCGTGGTGGGGCTCGAAGAGGAGAACCAGAGAGAGAAGGAGAGAGGCGAGAATTGCGCTGCGCATCGTAGTTTTCCCGTATTTACATAAGTTTTATGCTCCGAAAGAGAGCAAGAGAGACTGGCCGCGGTGTGTAACTCGACACCGCGTAGATATCCGCACATATAGATATACTAAATGCTCTTCACGGCAGCTCGAACCGGCGCAGTAGTGGTATGCGTGACGTGACGTGCACGCGCATCTCCTATTGTGCGCATTAAGCAAAGGGCGAGCAGAGGATAAAGGGAACGTGAACGCGCTGCCCGATTTCGCTCGAAATGCAGACCGGATTGTTTTATTACATCATTCATGGGCTCGATCATCTCCGCCAATTTAGAGACGCCTCCCTCGGATTTTGCCTCGTACGTTCGCGGCGGCGAATCGTGAGTTTCGCGCGCCGAACTCCTAACCGGAATACCATTGAACGATGTTATAAATAAGTTATTTTCACTACCAGCGTCTGCATATGCACATGAGAAAAAATGAATGCGCAGCGGCCGGAGCAGACGTTTTGCTGGTTTGCTTTGTAAATTCTGCGCGTTTACACTCCAAACTGATTACGTGCATTTTGTTGATTTTATTAAACTGCGATGCCTCGGGATGCGATGAAACTGCCGTCGAACGCACCGTTACTCTTATAAAAGTCGTTATTTGTCTAAATTTTTATTGGACAATAATTTTATCACCGCCTCCAAATGAATTCGCACACTCTCGCGCTGAACTATATAATCACGAAGGAACTTACATTAAGGGACGCAATTCATAAACATACCGCCACAATTGTTTCTGCTCGTTTAATGTATTTGATGCATTTACTCTTATAGCTTTATTAATTATACATCTATACAAAATTTATCACTACATTAATTTACTTTACTTTCTAAAGTCTTACTAAACACTGTATTTTTAATTGATTTTTAACATCCTCCAAATTGTAAAATATCCCTTTATTCTATCCATAATTCTTTTAAAAAACTAAATTTTACTTTTAATATTTATTTAAAACTTAATTTTACTTTTATTTCCAATAAATAACTCGAAGAAAATAATAAATTCTAATCGTGTATAAAAATCTGAAAACTCTAGGAATGAAAATATAAAATAACTCCAAATTTAGCATTGGCTCATTTTGTCTAACAAAAGAAAAAAAGAATAGTACAAAATTAGTTTAAGAAGAAAGATGGATAGGGTAGTTTTTTGCAGCAGATATTCGGTGCTCAAAATAATTAACTGTAAACTATCCAAACAGATCATTAACAAAAACTTCAATAAAGCTTGACAGTTTGTCTATGGACTAATCAATTTTCTTGAATTACTTAGATATTTAAAATTCACTAATACCAATAGTCGTATATTAAATTTTTATAAAAAAAGATGTATATCGTATATTATGTATTCGATAACATTATATTTAAAATACAACTTTAATACAAAGTTTTTTTAAATCAGTATTTTTGGATGTAACTGTGGTAGTACCAGAAGTAATTTTATCTCTTACTAAAAGGTCTTCCGTTGTGTGAATTTTTACACAGTCGATTAATATCAGTAATTAAAAGTTTTAGCAGCACGTTCCAAAAGTCGAAGTACTTTAAAGTAATGTAAATAAAACTCCAAACAATCGAACGGATACATTGAATTTTCTTCGCAAAGCATATGAAAGAGTATTTGTGTTTGCAAAAATGATTATACTAACAATAAGATTTCACAAGGTCATACTATACTAGAACTCTTGACTTCTACGATTTCAAGTAAACTTGAAGAGTTTCAGCACTCGAGTCTATTTTCTACTTTGCATCTTGCATCTCACTAAATCAAGAAATTGCAATATTTATTAGTTTATTTGTCTGAATTACTTATTAAAGAATCTTCGAGTTTTCGCATTATTAAACATTTCAAATTTTATTAATATCAAGATGGTGCGATAAATTTCCTCATCAGCTAACACATTTCTAAACATTTTACATTATCTCAACAAATCCGTTCACAATTTTCAAGCTTCGAGTAAAAATACAATCGCCAAGACTAATATTACTTACAATGACGATTTAAGTAACAACTTATTTATCCTACTTTCGTTTATAAATGACGATTGATTTCGAATGTTTTGTAACTTTACCTCGTCTGAAGCTTGTCAAAATCAATCAGCGGCGCAAGCTAAATTCATCCACGTTAAAAGCTGCACTCGGATAATAATTTCATCGAGACGGATTTTTATTCTCTTTTTCTCCCCCCCCCCCATTAAGTGAGTCATAGTTTGCGTTATACAGATGTAGTTTGCGGAGCTTTTGAGATGAGCCCGACACGGAAGAGCTACTACCAATATTTCCCTTATATTTTTCGATTTTACAAAAAGACGGGAAGAAAGAGCCGAAAATGAGAACAAACCACTGTACGCTATTGCATGGAATTGTCAAGCCAGACAACCTCAGAAACGCTTAATTGCCATTGATATTAATGGCTCTATTATGTAACCCGAACTGAAGCAGAGCAGCAGAAGAAAAGTGGGAAGAAGAGGGTAAGTGCAGGCGAATATGTGGTCTATATATCTTCACGCGTTATACATAAAGTAAGTCTGAAAGGCTATTTAGACGACGGCAGTAGTTCTAATCGCATATTTATACGTAAGCAAGCACATTTTATAGGAATATCGCAAAACAGTCATTTTGCAGTTCTGCCTTGAAAGCAATCAAATGCGCTATTACTATGTCTGAAATCATGGTTATTAAAGACATCACGCAAGTAAATAATAAAACCATTAATGCAGGTATTTCTTTTATTAATTTAAGCCGCGAAAATTTGACTCGCAATTGCTTGCGAAATCTTGAATAAGGTTTTTAAAAATATCTTTTCAACTACGTAAAATAATAAAATTTCAAGTAAATATATACATATTATGAAGCTACGAAACTACTTGAAACGCTGAATTCATTCTTCTTTTCCGCTTTAATTTCGCTTACATTCAAACTTGTAATTCGACTCCATTTCCAGAAGAGGAAAAATGCAGGCTCGAATAGAGTTGCAACGAATAAAATAATTGATAAAAATTTATATTACGAAGCGATTTGATTTCTATTTTTTTTTTTTTTTGTTCAATGCTAGATATTTTTTATTTGTAAATAAATGTACATAAATCTACTACTATTAATATGCAACAAACTATTTTACTGCACGAAAGAACTACTCGAATATACATTCGATCAAACAGGCATAGAAATATAAAATAACTGATACGACGTACTATTTTTTTCAACCATTTTTAATTTAAAAATAATATTTATAGATCAGTTTTTCATGAAAACCTACGTTTTCTTTGGATGTTGTTTTTTTTTTTTTTTTTTTTTATTTCAAATAGAATAATGTGATACATTTTAATTATAAATTATGAATACTCGGTTATCAAAATGAAAAAACAATATTCGCAAGAAACTTTTATCGTAAACTATTTTATTTATTTATACCCACTCCTGTTTTCCGTTTTTAATAACGAATATCGTACCACACAATGTAAAAAAATTATAATAAAAAATGATTACAAAACCGACAGTTTTTAAAAACACGTGGTAGGGCGGTTGGGGGGGGGATAAATAATAAAACGCGTGTAAACTATTTGAAAAATACGAGTACAGTGTAATTAAAGAACAAACGAAAGCGATATGGCAAAGGATTGCTACCGAAGAGATTTTAAAATGATGAAGTTTAAGAAATCTTTATTTGCGCTCTCTTTTGAACTCGTTTTTCACGTTTTGCCAGCTGAACTCGCAGTTCGTAAAAAAGCCGAGCTTCGCGCATATATACTTTTAATAATAAGTACATCAGTGGCTGAGTACACGTATAAAGATAACGTTCGCGGCATAAATCGACCGTTTATTATTTAAAAGTCGAACGAAATCTCGGTTACCACTGAATATAGGGGGACTTAAGAAACACCACTATCGAAGATAACAAAATATCAAGCAGATTAAACGCCAAGATAAAAGGGACTTTGCCAAAGGTGCAGGAGCAACAAAGTGCGGGCATGCAATCAGAAGCTCGAGCTCGGCCTCCGGGCTTATAATTTCGCAGCCATGCTTAAGTAGTTGGCTATTCGTAATGGAAGCTGGGGAAGAGCGCGAGGCTCCTCGTTCGAAATAAGCACGGGTCGAGAAAATTCCAAGTTGGTAAAGGGGAGCCGAGCCGTGCGAGCCCGAGTCCATAAAAACCTTACACGGTTAAAGAATCTCGCGTCAGAAAAACTAGCGAGGAGACGAAGGGCGCGTTTATTCGCTGGACGAGTTGGCACGCACGCAACGGAGGCGGGGGCACGCACGCGCGCCGTCGCTGCTGCATTCTGAGAATGCGTGCATGAATGAAAGGACCCCCTGTCCCCTCCTTGGGGCTCGGCGAACGCGAGCGCACGAGAGCAACGCGCAGGAAAGGAGAGAACAGGAGAGGATTCGTTTCTTTCTCTCGAGCGGCGGTAGTACAAAAAAGAGGGCAGCGAGAGCCGGAGGGAGGGAGAGAATGGCACTGATTGTGCAAGGAAGAAAGAGGGAGAAGAACTGGAAGAGGGAAAAATACGAGCACACGTATGCAGGCGAGAGGGAGCGTGGAGCAAAGAGCGCGAGGCCCATTGGGCGCTGCTACCGTACGGGTGTACGGGCCATGTGGGTATCCTTCAGACAACCTGTCAACATTTCACAAGATCTCCCTCTCCCTCTCCCTCTTCCTCTCCCTCGGAGACGCGAGCTTCAGAAAGGGAGCCCTCTTCATCGCGGCGGTACTCTCTTTGCCGCCTGCCTTCCTGCTGCTTGTCTGCCCACAGCTCGCCGTTTTTGCTCGCAACAGCCTCTCGAGAGCCAAAAATGGCCGAGGCGGCTTCCATCCTCGCCGTTCTGCACCCGTTAGTGCAAGTTTTACTTCTTTCCTTCCTTGCGTCTTCGAGTCCGTTTCGACCTCGGCGAGTTTCTAGCTTTCGACTATTTGCACTTTCGCAATTGGGCGAACTCGACGAATTTCCCGAGATAAGGAATACCATCGCGGCTACCATCGAGGGAAATGGCTACCGCCTCCTCCTCTGTGTCTTCGGGACGCGAGAGCCCGTTTGCTCCAAACGCAATCTGGACTTGTTCGATTCTTCAGCGCATCACGGCACTTGAAATTTAGAGCTCGCATTCTTCATAAAAAACAGCGAACAGGAGTATATTTTGTCGCGGTTCCCGCCCTTACCCCGCAGCTCAACAAGAACCCGAGACTTTTTCGAATTTCGAAATCGTTAACCGCCCACGCTCGCTCACCTCCGTGCCGGATCTTCGGCGGCGAATAAAAATCAAAACAAATTCCTGGAAATTGCAAGGCTATCTGGAGGCATCGTCTCGGGCAGGAAACTTTACAAAAAAACCATCGCGGGTCCAAGAAGCAGCTGCGTCAACAACGCTACACTTCGGCCAAGCGTTCATGATCGATTTCTATCAAAGATCCATCATCCTCGAGCGGTTAATCAACGCCCGGTATTGTTCGTGCGTTTCCGCATCTCGCGTTTTCCTCCTTTGTTTTCGCTCGGCTGTTGGTATTATTTCAATTTGAATTACACGATTCCGTCGAAGCTCGTGCAGCTGCTCAAGAATGCCACTCGCAGTGCGATAGGCGCAGGGTTAGAAAGTAGTGCCTCCTCGCTGTAGCGCGGAGATTATGCAACCATTTTCCCATAAGAATAAGATCGCTATACTGCTGTCGGCTCGATTCATGAAAATTTGATCGCGTCCTCGCATGTCTTTCCAGCGCTAATCGACGTTTACAAAGGAGAATCTTGCATCGCAGAAGCCCAGGCAGGGCAACGTCTATTCAGTGATTTTAAATGATGTAAGCGAGTGATCGAAAATGCGATAAACGCAATTCCAAATAATGGTGGTCTCTGCGAGTTTTAAAACAGGAGCGGGGAACCATTTTTTCCTTTCAACTACATATAACGCTTTTTACCTTAACACTAAAGCAGCGCAAACAGCTCGTCTGAATTGATGCACCAAGTTTGGTATGGTACCAGTATTTTGAATATTATATCCATCTAATTCATAAAGTTCTTTAATGTGTAAAAATAAAAGCAGCTTTTTAAACAGAAAAAATTAATGCAAAAATACTTTTGTTGGACTTTCGAGTAAACCAAAAAAAGTCTACAAGTATTGAAATAAGCGATCGATGGTAACGCGAGATATCAAACTAGATCACCAAGTGCCGAAATCGCGATAAAGCGACAGTCGCAACAAAGGCGATTCGCCGTAATAACACGTGCGTTTTGCGATTAAGAAAAGATGCGAAAACGTGAGAAATTGGTGAATGCATAAAGTAAAGAACATTCGTGGACCGAATGAGTCGCCGTCGCCGCCATCGTGCTTTCGAGGGTCCGGAATACGCAGACGTGATGGAACGCGTCAGTGAGGGTACGGAAATGGACAGAGAGGGAGAGGGGGAAGCGCCACCCTTCGCTTTTCTCGAGGCTCTCCTAGGCCATCCCATAGAGTCAATATTGGCGCAGCCATTCCTCCCTCGTCAATTTCTCGCTCAGTCTACCCCTCGATGGAACGTCTCCCCGTTTCCGGGAGTTCGGGGTCTACGCCCCCTTAAAGGGAGACTTTTCCAGCTGCTGTATTTATCCGAAAAACCCTCTTTTTGTTTCCTTCCATCTTTTCCTCCCTGACGCCGGATTTTTTCCAATTACGGAAGTGGAAATGGAAGTGGAAGTGAAAGCGAAAACTATGCAACATAATATTGTGCAAACATCGAATATTCGACGGGGGTGTCGTCTCGCCACTCGCTATCGAAATAATTTTCCCTCTCCTCGATTGTGTAAAAGGTTTTTCTACACACCATTACCTACTATTGTAACCATAACGATGTACCGATTGAACGGGTTCTAGCATTGAAATAACAAATGCTAATTTCGTGAATCCGAAACCGCTAAGCTATGACTCACTTGTCTTAATCACAGACCAGACAAGATGCTACTGAATTGTTTAAAGATGCAAAATTACTTCACAACTATTGTTCATATTTTTAAATTTAAGCAGAGGTTCGTTAATCAACGAAAACAGTCGGAACATTATTAACGATTTCTATTTGAATCTTATGTTTTCCTTAAACTAGCAACACGCGCAGCTCGGTAAACTTGTATGTCCACCGTTTCATTTTTCTAATCGCAATAGCTATTACTTCGGAATCAAGAACTTGTTTTATTACTGCGCTGTACTACGGCTGCAAAGTATCCAAACAAATAAATTTATATCTTTTGTTGACGTATTTATTTTTTATAGATAATTGGGGCGTTTCCGTTCGCAGAATACATCAATCAACCCGCACACGCAGTTAGATTTGATAAAAATTTTCAATAAACAAACGCATCATAAGAAAATGTGCGTGGGTGTTTCGTCTTACTCGTAATCTTCAGTTCAGCGATAACAAAAGAATCACAACGAAACAAGAAGGGCAAAGGCAGCAAATGCTAATTCCTCGTATAACAGTTGCGCTTGTACGACTTATCATTTCTACGCGAGGATTGTACGCTTATACGATTTCTGTTTGAATCTGACGTCACGGCGGATGTTTAATATTCGGTAAAAGGTGAACCATCGTCGTCGATTAATACTCGACGTATATTTAGATATATTTGAGGGCGACTATAGTTTTAAAACAAATATTTTTTCAATTATTTCTCATTTTGCGATAACCACAATATAGTTTAAACGACATAAATTGCCTTCGACGATTATATAAATTTGAAAGTAAAAATAGATTAGTATAAATTTTTAAGATTCTTATGTTAAATAAATCGTTTCATTCAATTTTATTATCTTTTCTAATTTAATCCATCCTTCGTTTAATCAAAACATTAGCTGTTTTAATATTTAAAATCTTCATTGCAGGTAATCACTGCTACGGATAATTAATTTAATATCTTAATAACAATGCATTTGACAAAATCACAGTCAAGTCAACTATAAACGTGACTATAAATTTCTACAATCATTTTAATATTCATTTAGAAGGTGAAATCGTATTTTACAATAGTTTCAGTACATTTGGCTTTAAAACAGATAACTAATCTTAATAACTTCGTATCGAATTTTATATTTATTTTAGCCATTAGTTTGTTACTAATTCAAATTAAATATTAATCTAAGTAACAACTTTCTCCGACCATAAAAATTTAATTAAAGTTTAGATATACCAACACAGGCAGAAAATATCAATTACTCCCTAAGTGAGGTACAAGTGAGTTAATAACTACATTTATTAATAGAGTAAGAAATATCAAGATATAATTAACGACTGTAAGCAACCATTCAGTTACGAAATAAAATTTTGAACGACTGTAAATTATGTATTGATTTTTCTTTCAATATTCGATATAGATCTTTTAAGAGATATTAAATGTCACTGAAGATAGACTAAAAAGTGTTATGACTCCCAAATCGATTATAAATCAATAAATAATTTATAAATAGTCTTGTACAAATAATTGTCTATCACTTGGTAAGCTCTAGGTGCAAGCGCAATCTTAAAAAATAATTAAAGTAACGACTTTTCAAAGTTCAAAGAGCATTGCCCTATAAAAATGTTATAACTATGAAAATGTCTATAACAAATGAGAGAGGGGGAGAGAAGCCCTGCACGCACGTGCTTGGCTGTGAGGACGAACGAACCCCTCGATGGATGTCTATGAAGGTACATTAGGAACGTTTTGTTTGTATGAAGAGAGAAAAAGTGAGTGATACGCGAAGAAACCCGGAGAGGGGTCGGAAGGAATGACGGACGCCATTACTGAACACTTTAAGATCTCTTACAAAAACTCTCAGAAATCGCTGTAACGATGCCACCCACACTGTTCAACCTTACATGTCAAGAAAAATTCGATAATGGATTGCACCTTACGATAGAGAGCGAAACCTTAACTCTCTTGCTCTTTAAGTAACATTGCAACAAGTAATACTGGATTTCGCATTTTCATCTTTTAAATATTAATTATTCACCATCGACAATGTTTGCAAAAATTTGGGTTATTCTTAAATCGATAAGTTGAAAAAATTATTTCTTCCTTAAGTGAATCTAAAAATTAAATATATATTATTTTTGATAATATCCAAATTCCGACAGCGTAGATGAATAAATAAAAACGACTAAACGTACTTTTATGTTATAAAATATCATTTAAGAATATTTTGTGGAATGACAAGCTTTTATAGAAGTATCCCGTACGATTGAATTTTATGAAATAATCTAAAAAAAATATATTTACAATTAGATAAATAGAGTTAAAAATTAGAAAAATTAAACATTTTCTAATGGAATTTGTTTATCCAGAACTACATTTATATAAAATCTACGAAAATCAGCGACACAATTATACATATTGTAAAAGTTTTCATCATATCAAACTTCAGTTTTGAATTCTCAATTAAGTAAATATATTTTGTCGATATTCATATTTGTAAATAGTGAAATTATCGATTTATTATTAATTTTGAATATATTATTTAAAAAACTTCTATTTCAGCTTTTTATTATTTATGTAAATGGAACTTTGTAAATTTTCATATTCGATTAGCAGAAATTCCAAGCGCGTACTTCGCATATCAGTATTGCAAGAGTAAAAAAACGTAATTGCCGATTTAAAAAATCCAATCAGCAAACAGATTCGTTTAAAAATTATTTAATTACTAATTGAAATACGCTTGAACAATGGTTTAGTTTAAAAATGTCTTAAAGAATAAAAAACATAGGAATTTAAATAATAAAAAGCAAAAGCATTTATTTATCTCCATAAGTAGCAACGTAATATGCCCATTTGATTAACTCGATAGCTATAAGATGCAAAACTTTATTGCGTAGAGCTTTCGCGAATATGACTCTTTAGTATTTACAAATTCTTATCTAGAGCTTTACATCACCGACCACAATAAAAAGGAGAAGTAAGAAAACAAGAGGCACGTGAATGGGAGGGACAAAGAGAAAAATAGGGGAGTAGCAGCACTTTATCAAGAAGTGTGTACCGCACACTTTTCTGCGTACGATGCGTTTTTTCCCCTATAGGTAACTGCATTCTCTGTATGCATGTGCACACTATCAAGAATAGCAGTTTATCTTTATTAATTTTGTCTCGCGATTGTCAGTCAATAAAAGATAAGAAAGATGCTGAAAGCGCGAGCCTCGATGGCGCCGCAGAACTGCTTGTCTCCATCTCTCCAATTTCTTCCGTTCACCATATTCGTTGGAGCTTATCGTCGCCTTGGGAGAAACATAAACAAGCATCGCAGAATAGCACCCAGAGGTTAGATACAGCACATATAAATATGTATAGGGACGCCGCCGCACACAATTGTGTCATTCGAAAAAAATGATGACTGGGGAACGTGACTTGCTGCCTGCGGTCACAGAATAGGTTCGCGCGTTAGTTCATAAATTTCGAGATTCCAATGTTCTATTTTTGCGGTTATTCCACATCTTCGTAAAAAATTCTTTTCGTCGTCACTTTATAAATCTTCCGCCGAAGAATTGGACCGACTTAAAGGCCAAAAGTTTCAAGTTCGAATAAACTAATTAATCATTTTGCATTTCATTATTAAGTGAAAGTATGCGGCCGTTTGTTTTGTGTTGACAATTTCAACGATTTTGCTTTAATAAAAGTTCGTAAATTATTGACAACCATAATTACCAATCTTGAAACATCAAATTTTATTTACTAATCCATAAAGTTTTTAGTACAAACAATATCTATAATGATTTATACCTAATACAATACGAAAGAGGCATTTTGTGATTAAAAGACCAAGTCGTTACTTGATTTATGAATTGATCGCAATTTATCAGGAGTTGAATTTTTATAGACAAAATTAAATGAAAACGTACGTTTAATGTATTTAAAACGAACTTTATTCACTTTATTGGCCCATCCTCTTTCATGATGCGACCATGAAATAATTTATTTGATGTAATTAGAAGTATAAGCAGTAATTGACATTATTTAAAAATTTTGTAACAGCCTAAATATAGAAATCTGCATCTCGTTTTTAAGAATTTGCCCAAATATATTAATTCTTTTATAAAAAAATTAGAGTCTGAGGTATGCTAAACGTAACTTCTTCAACGTATTGTAAGATTTCTTTAAATTAGCTCCAGTTAATGATAAAAAAAATTGTATAAATGAAATGAACCTCAGTTATTAAACTTTGTCCTTACGACAAGTATCTCTTACATTAAGGTTTCTTCAAACGACGGCGCGATTCTTTAAAGGGAAAGGTATTTCTATAAATGAGTAATGCACGAAGCGCATCGCAAAGAAGACTTGTCAACGTAGAATTAATTATAGAGAATGAAAGCAGCGTGCTTTGTACTAAAAATGGCCAACATCGCTCCAGAATGCGCCTCGTCAACAAGATTTAAAGAGAAAACGAGGGGGAGAGAGAGAGAGAGAGCCTGGGTCGCGCGATAAACGCACCTCGGGGACTCGTTTCTGAACGCAAACACATGCTACCGCTCGGTGCTCACTGCTCTCTCGACTCCTTGTTTTTACATGCGAAAACGCCCACAATAACGCCCCCATCCCGGGGGGCATGTCACCACGGAAGCTTTCCAGTATACACATGATCGTATTTTCAAGTAGTAGAAACAATGCCTTTCTAACACGACTCAAAATACCTCAAGTTCGGGATAAAATACTAATCAATGGTTTTTATTCCTATTGTATAACCCGACTACCTGAGCAGCTAATCCAGGACAAGACGCCTTTTTGCCAATTTAAGCATTCGTTGACAGAAGGTTAGGCTCAATATTATTACGCTGCTTCTCAAATCTGTCATTTCATGCGTCTGTGATACTCTTATTGACATATTCTTGTAAAAACTCGGGTGACTTTTTACGCTACACCCTGTCCCGTTTAAAACGCATAAAGCGTTTCGACAAGTGATAAACGTCGTAATGAAAAATTATTATTTCTTACGCCATGATATACTTTTAATCGAAAAACTATATAAAGAACAATTCTAAAGTATCATTTATTTCATTTGAAATATAACGCTATAATTAACGTTATTGCTTACAAAACAAAGTTCGTGGAAAAATAAATTTTAGTTTTGAACATTTTTAACATTTATTGCTCTAACTGCACTTGTTTAGATACAATGTACTTGATAATTCCATAGTTTCATTTGTATAATGTTTGCATCGCTTATAAAAAAAAGCAATAAAACATCTTTTAAACTCCATGTAAAAATTTTTTAAAAGAAAAATTAGAACACTTTTTTAATTCAAATATAATTACTACATCTTGCACAGAAAGTTATTTTAATAATTTTCAGTACTGAAAGTTGTGAAGTCTAATTTTTATTGCGAAAAACACAGCGTTGTGTTTCAACTATTATCTTTATGAAAATTATAAGGTAAAAGTTAATATTTCATCAGTTGCAATTCACATCTGTTATATTGCATGCAGCTCGCAACCATCTACCAAAAATTTATGCATGGAATTTGGAGAAATACAAGTAAAAGTTACGTAGTAATATTTTGAATAAAAATGTAGTCGCTGACAGCATTAAGTCATGCTCACGGTAATTATATTTAGAAAACAAAACGGTAAACCACCAATCTGAAATATTTATGTATAAAATATATTGAATTAAACCTGAACATTACGCGTAAAATGACGGATTATTTTCAATGTTATATTTAGTTGAAATATTAAATTGAAATATGAGCACATTTTACGATCGATTAAATAACTTTTTTCAACCATAGAACATACAATTTTTAATAAATTTCCTGTGCTATTCTTCTAATAAATAATAATGCGTAATATATAATCCTAAAAACATATTTTTACGTAGTTGTAAGACTAGTATCAGGTTCTCTTTAGAATATTTCAATGATTTTCATATTAATTTGAATGGTCTTTAAAGAAGCTTAACAAAATTATAAAAAAAAGGTTAAGTAATTACTTTGTAGAATGTAATGTCAGACTCAATTGAGAGTTCAATATTTCACGAAACATTTTTAGATTTTCTTTTTGTGGGATTCCCTGTAATTAATATTCTACCCATCGATCGATCAAGTCATCATCCAGTCGACCCTCGTAATTCAAACATGTTTACGTTTTACCGATGCACTTTTCGTTTAAGTTTTAGTTACTGGCTCTTCTAATGATTCATCGAACGAGGCAGACTAATTTTCAATTTTTCATCGCTTCAGTTAATTCGTACAAGAATTCATCAAGTGCGTTATGAAGCAACTGAATATCCCGCGCGCCGAGGGTTTTTTAAGCAACTGCAGTTTGTCAAAAGCGTTACACTTATTAAAGTATTATTAACTTGATAAATATCCGAGTAAAGTTTTAAAGCCGAATTTTTATCCGACGAAGATGCGTTTTCGAGATACGAACAAAAGCTTCATTTGAGCAACGATAAAAAATAAGACCTTAAATTATTCCGATCATTAGCCAGCAATTTTATCGCGAACCTTTTATTCGCTGCACCTTTTTCAATCTTCGACACCCTCGTAACATCGCGAGTCCAACAAGACATTGAAAAAAGCAAGAGTTAAAACATAGCATACACGGGTTGTAAAATTCGCCTCGGATCGTGCAAAAATCACCTCGAGTTTTCAGGAACAGCAGTGCGTTGCGTTTATCGGTGATACAGACAAAAAGCAGCCAACAAGAAGCGTCCCGAGGAAACGACGAACTCGCAAAAAAGAAGACGAGCCCGAGAATAAGGAAAAAAAATAGAAAAAGGCAACCATACATACAGACAGCCAAAGACACGATCCTGCGCGAGCGTTCGACTCCGATGTCTATGGGAATACACACAGAAGCCATAAAGAAATTCGATATGTCTTCCCCGTGGCGTGAGTCGGACGCGTTTGTTCAACGTCTCTCTGCCACGGTGGTGCTTCCCACTTCCTCCCCGGGCCGTGAGCGCGTGCACGCTGTCTGGGCGTTTTCTTCCCGGCGACGAGGTCTGCGATCGAGCAGAAGGGTATCGAGCGACGACAGAACGTCTGCGATAAGTTTTGGACGTCTGCAACGTAATCTTTTTGGCGAGCGCCGTTTCCTCTCTCTCTCTCTCTCTCTCTCTCCTTCGACAAGACGTCGATTCAGCGGCCGACCAATTCTTGCATGCAAATAACATGCCACGCCAAGGCTCCAATTTTTCACTTGAATCTCGCATCACTGGAAAATCGGATGCTCTGCTTCTCCTTTTAACGAATCATTTTATTTCTAGCAGTCCGGTAAAGGCGTTGGAACTTCGTCGAGCGGTCCGATAAGCCTCGACACTTTTCTTACCATTTCGGGGAAAAATTAAATTTTAAGGACGCATACAGAACGGCGACACAATGTATCAATGTTGTAACTGTGACAAGTATCCTGCCACGACTAGCACAAGACGACCAAGTAATTACTAAAAACTGCGTAATGATAAAATTTTCAGACTGTAACGCGATTTCCAAAATGAATATGCGTAATAAAGTCGACGTTGAAAAAATTCCGAGTCATCGTTAAGATTTGCATTTTGAACAACAAATTAAGTCAAATTAATTTAATGGCATAAGCATTATTATACTATTCGGTAACTGTGCTAAAAGTGTAAAGCGAACATCATTATTAATGGAGAAGTTAAAAAATGTATACGTTATGCATTTAATTATTTATTAGTCAAGTGTATTAGTAAATCATACTAATTAAAATTTTATGCGTGATCGTAAACTAAAATTAAGCGAAAGTGAGCTTTATAGTTGGGTGCGTGACTATCAAATAAATTAAATACGATGTAGTGTGAATGAAATGCATCGAATTAACGTCAGTCCCATGGCGCAGCATCTTAACGCAAAATTACAATTATTTACTCGGCGGGCACAGCGTTAATAAAATAAAATAATAAAATAATGAAGCGGCGATTAAGGGCCCCTAATTGTTTGCACAGTGGAAATCCAGTGTATTTTCAATGACTGAAGGGAAAAGTGTGTCGTCCGTCGTCCGTCGTCCGTCGTGGGAGACACGTCACGCATTACGCCAGGAGTTTAACGCGCTAACTCGCTGTCGGATCTAAAATCGGATCTGGAGCAACGACCTTCGGAACAACACGAACCCTACGTGTCGCGGGCGTTCGCTCTCTCACACATACCCACGCACTCCTACTCGCGCCGTCTCTTCCCTTGGAATAAAAGTCTCGACAGTCGCTTTAGCTTCACCTCCACGACACTTTTTAATGCCTCTGACGCTCGCTCTGCTGCTACTGCTGCTGCTTCGCTTTTGACGGACTTTTATTATCTCGATTATTTTTCAATTAAAGTAAGATTTTAAATGTGAGTTTCGAAACCCGATTCAAGCAGCATCGATCCGCGCTATTAGTTTTTTTCCTCCTCTGCGTTGATGAAATTACACGAACGCTCCCTAGGATCTGTAAAAATGTGTAAAAAAACATTTCTTCCCGTATAAAAAGCAAATCGCGGTAAAACAAATCGCACGAAAATTATTCGTTAAAACATTTAAAGCTGATGAATTACCATCGCTGATCCACGATGAGTCGATGCTGAAGGTACAGTTAACTCGACTAACAACGCTTATCACGCCTGAATATGTTTTAATTCCACACTCGATAGCGAATGTATGAAAATCATTTTTTGCTCTTCAACTAAAATAAGTTTATTCTACAAAACTAACACAAATCCTTTAAAATACGTTTTTATTGATTTATTTTGGAACATAATTTTGAAGTGAATTACGTACTTATTTTTGATAAAAATTTATGTAAATTTAAATAAATTCCTATTATCAGCTCGATCGAAGACACGCGGTTTTCACGTGGAATATATTAATAAAATTAACATAAATTTAGTCTATATTAATGGAACGAATTCAACTCTGAAAAACCATATAAAGTTTTGTGAATAGTAACAAATGCAGTTCTTAAGAACTGTGTTTTTAAATTGGTTATTAGGGCAAGTGCGATCAGTACTACATATAAATAATTTTTAATGCAATAGCAATGATAAAAATATTAAACAAGTTAATCAACTGCTTTAAATTAAAAAGTCTATCAACTCTGAATCGAGTTTTGTTTTATTCTGCTTGATCATTTTAAGTGGTGATATAAACCTCTCGTACACATTTTTTAGAATGAATTTGTGTAGCCGAAATACATAAAATTAAATTGCTAATATAATTAAAATAAACAATATAATAATTTTTCTTCATCTCCAAATTTGAAGTTAATGTAGAAAATAAATTTATAAAATTAAAACGAAGATTGTATATTTAAAATTGCAATTCAGTAAAAAATAATTTATCGCGTAAAATATAAATTTCTATTTTATTTTACACATGCGATAAACCTGAAGAAAATTATAATATTTACGCTTTTAAATTGTACGCAGTATCCGAGTTTTTATTAATTCGTACTTATCTCATATGCCTTTAGAATTAAAATATATTTGTTTTACTTTCTTCTCTTTGCGTTCTATTAACTTGAGCATACAAGTGCAAATCAATATTGCACGATGCGCTCATAGAAATAAATACATTTCAATTTACAAATGCAAATTGCTTCACGGCACGAATGCATTTCTTAAAGTTGATTTAAAAAAAAAATAACACCTATAAATAAAATAAATAAAAGTGTCAAATACAAAAATGAATTCAATACATAATCTGAAACGTGATGAGCGACAACAATATTCTTAAAACAAACAAGTGTTGCAAATGGTGAAAAGATAACATTAATTTATTTTCCCGTTTTCCATTCCAATTTCCACTTTGTGCACATGTCGATACAAGTAGTGGAATTTGTCGATCTATTTTCCATTACGAGTTCCTTCTATTTATGATTCCCAGCCGGAAAACAATGAAGTTCAGGAGTTCCGCCGAAGCGTTTGCCTCCGCATTGATCCAGAAAGGCGGAAAACCCCGGTTGCACTTGAATGGCAACTATTTGTTTTTCAGAATGTATTTAAGATGTGTATTGGAAAAAGGGGCTGGGGCGCGCCGCACTAATTTTCCAAAAGTCAAGAATCTGCGCAACGACGCCTCGCGAACTGTTATTGTTATTTTAAGCGCTTCTTCAAACTCGTCCTAGACTTTTCGACCTACCTATACGAGAGTTTGCGCCCAGAAACAATGCGCAGCGTCGTCCCGGATACTTCAAAGTACCGCTTCTGTCCAAATCCCTCTTCGAAAGTTAAATTTCATATATGAAGTATTGAGAGAGAGAGAGAGAGAGAGAGAGAGAGAGAGAGAGAGAGAGAGAAAGAGGGCTCTGCTTCTAGTGGAACTACGATCGCGGATCTACAAACTCAACTTTCGGAAAAGGGAAAATCAGTAGTGACAACATTTTTCATTGAACAATAATAATGAAGCTGCGAAACTACTGTTTGTCTCGTGCCATCCTGTACCTTAAAGAATTCTTCATTTTCGTGAAATAATAAAATGCTGATATCAGGTTTTAATTAATGGAACGCGGTATAGCGAATCATCGCGTGCGGAGTCACGTACTTCGACTTCTCGACCGGATCGTCCATTAAAGTCGCGTTACTTGACGAAATTCAACGAGGCAAGGTGTAAAACTGCAACGATTCCAACGTCTCTACACAGTTTCTACAAGTGCACTTAAGGACGTTTGGAACGAAATCGAAGTGCGTTGCTCGAGACTGACAATAGCTTCTTGCACAACCTCGCGAGAAAGACGTCCCTCGAATGACAAAAAATAATTAGCGCGGTACATTGATTGGATAAAATAAAATAAGCTCGGTAGTTCGCGTGCACCGCGATAAAATGCTCTCGATCTAATTCAACGGCTGAATGATTGATGAAGAAATGCCATGTGCTTACTTGTGCTCGGAGGCTCGATCCCGCTGCCGACGATTCTTGAACCAATTACTGACCTGCGTGGTGGTCAGTCCGGTGGTCTCGGCGAGCTCCTGCTTCTCCCGTGGCGAGGGATACGGATTCGCCTCATACCATTTCCTTAACACCAGCCTCGACTTCTCTTTGAAGCAGTACGAGGTCTCCTCTCCGTCCCAGATCGTCCGGGGCAGTGGGAATTTGCGACGCACTCGATACTTGCCTTTGATTTAAAACGAAACACTCGATTACTTTGCGGATGTACTCGCGCATTAGTATTAGCATTAGCATGAGTCGAGGCAGATTATTCTGGTTAAGGCCACGCGCGACGGCTTGGGTTCCACGTGCTTCTTCTACCTGCCTTCATAACTTTAACCAACTTTCCGCGCCGATTTTGCACATTTCACGTGAAACACTTTCAAAGTTGCGTCGACCCCGTCTCTCTCTCTTAAAACTGCATCTGTTGCGTTAAATTTTCGCTCGTTTCGCGTTTTCAAACGATGCTATAGGGAAAGAAGACACACGTGGATTTACGCTAATTTTCACTCGGACTTGTTTTCATAAGCTCGAGGGAAATATAATTTTAGTTATTAAAATTAGCTTTACTCGACTCTGGATTAATTTGCCGCGATCTCCGCCACAACCTAGCATTTTGAGCTAAATTATTTACGTCCTTAGTTTACTTTGGTACACGAGTACATTCATGCATCTAAGCAATGGCCTTCCTCAAACTGTTCCCGATTCATGGAAACGTTCGTGTTTGTGTTCGCGCACGCACACACGAACACCCTCCTCGTGAGAAAGATACTACTAAAGAATCGATTATTTATACGTTTGAAATAATAAAGTAAAAATCCCTCGGTATGGCGCAAATAAATGTTTCCGTTTTTCGAGTCCAGCATAGAGTTAAATATATCTTAAACATCTTGAGCTTAAATTGTAAATTTATTAATTCGAAAAAAAAGAACGTTGCAATTAATTTACGAGAAACACCTTTTTATTCGGTTAAATAATATCTTATTTTTTTCTCAATTCAAACATTTTCGTACACTCAATCATCGTGTTTTATTAACGTATATTAAAATATAAAACTTCTTTAAAATGACAAATATTTATTTAAATGAAATATTTTTCATCCGCGCGCAACGTGAAAAAGATAAAATAGTTGGATATTTCATATTCAGCTTACGTATACATCAAGACATCCATTGGTATTTAAATATAATTAAAATGAAAACGGAAAGTCTTTAAATTTACGGTAATGTTCATACTTAAAATTTTCAAGTAAAGAAACATCTATTAATTAAATTCTTAATTATGATAAAATTTACACTTTAAAAGGATTACTCCCGTCCTTTTAAGGTTTTAAATTTTAAAGTCTACAAAGTGCGCGATTTTAATATTGCGTTATAATTAAAGGTAATTCTACGAGCAGCGACGTTATGAACTAAAAACATTTTATTTTTATATTTTCAGATAATTCTGTCGAGCATTATGCGTTACGCAGATAAGGAGCTTTTCCCATTAGGACAAACAGTGTAATGGTTTCAAAGTAACATTGAATGTAAAATAAAAAACTCGGTATTTCTCGCGACAAGGTAGGCTTTTATGTTTTTTTTATTTTTTTTTTGTTCTAATTTACAGAGAATAACCAACCACGTGTGATGCCAGAAATTTGAATAGATTTTAATCATAAAACATGTTGCGTATCGATTAAAAACTAACAATCGAGATTATTGTTTAACTAAATCGTCCAAGTTTTACGACCGATAATTAATTTGTTTAAATTTTTTGAAATTAATTGTCCGAGATTTTTTAAACGTGCAAAGCTTACTCGATTAGGTAAATTGTATCATTCTCTGTATAATCGCGCCATAATTTTATTTCAGCAACCTTGAGGAAAATAAATTTAATTTATACACACCATTGGTTTTACAGAATCCATCCGTGATAGGAATCTTATCAGCTCTCGCATCCACTCAGTCTATGTATAATTTAGTAAGATTTAAAAAACGCTGCGTGCATTTGCAAGAGAGACTCGTATATTATTTACACGTCGAGTAACTTTTATTGGAAAATGGCGTAATAAGTGTACGGAAAATGAAAGCTTTTCAAATAACCTTCAATTAGCGCGTAGAATTTTAATCAGCGCAGGTAATTTATACCCGTTGATTAGTTATACTCTGTAAGAGATGTTATCGCGCAAAAACTGGTTACTATTCCTGTCAGTTTGCAAGTGTGCATTAGTTGGATCTTCCAAAAACTGTCGTTAATATTTAGATAAGAATAAGTGCGCCGTTACTTCGTCACCGTTTGAAATCTCTGTTCGCGAATCTTCGAACAATTCGACAGTCGATATCGGCGTTCAATATCGACAAAGGACACGTGTTTTGGTAGCGTTTACAATTAAAAGTAATAATATAGCAATAAGGCGGCGTAATATCGGCGAACGGCAAATAATAAGGTGCCCGGTAATAATAAGTGGAGATTAAGTGCAGGTTTGTGTCTTGAAATTTCATTCAATGTGAAATATCGCGAATTGATGTGAAAACCGAAAGAGCGAGGAGCCACGGCGTCTCGGTGTTTCAGCAGAGATGCAGCAGCTGGGGTAGGTAGGTAGGTAGGTAGGTAGGTAGGTTAGGTAAAGATGAGGGAGACCTCAGCCGGCTTAGGGCGAGGGAGCTAGGGGAGCTAGCCAATACTAACCAACGGCCCCGAGTGGCCTCCCGCGCAGCCTCTCCGCCTCGACGTAGTGCGCCTTCAGCCAGAGCAGCTGCAGCTTGGCGTGGTTGTGCGAACTGAACGTGTGGCTCTCGAGAATTTTGTAGAGCTCCTTGAACTTGCCGTGATGGAAGGCCACGACGGCCTCGGCCTTCAGGACGCTCTCGTTCTTCCTGAGCCGCGCGCACTCCGGCAGCGACCAGAGGAACCGCGCCAGTCGGTCGACGCTCCCGGCCTGCTGGAGCACCTGGACAGACGACACCATCGTCTTCATAGACGATAGACAGGGGGGGCACACTGTTAGTCGGCAGAACTCATCCCGCTCTCCTCTTAATCTAGTGTATCTTGTATATTATTGCTTCTTTATCTCTATCTTACTCTCGTCTGTGCAATTTTTTATTTACTCTCTACGCGTTTTTCCTCGATTTTCCTAGCCTCCTCTTTTCTCTCTCATCCGATTCCGCCCGTTTATTTAGCCATAGTTTACAATTTACATTAGCGTGTACATCAGCTTTGAAGTCTTGACTTTAGTCGCGCTTTTGCTTTTGCTTTTTCTTTTTCCTCCTCCTCCTCCTCCACCCGCTACCCTTCCTCTGCATTTGATAATTAACGATAATTTGAAAATATGTAAGAGGCTAGTTTTTTCCTTTCAAGAATTCAAAGCTGTGTAAATGCCTCCTTACTCATCCATACTTTTTATCATTTATGTTTTTGTTATATTGCAAGTGATTTCGAATCTTAAATCCAGCAGATGTAATTGTACTTTGAAATGAAATTTTCATCGGATTGCAATGGGGAAGCGGCGGCTTAGTTTCATAAAACTTAATTTACGGGAAAAATAAACTTCCGAATAACGGAATTGCCGTTTGGAAAGTTTGCTAGAGAGACGAACGAATCCTCGATCTACGCAAGAAAAATCTTATTTGCGAAACGTTAATACTGTAATTTATTTATATAAAAGTATTTCTCAAGTGCTCACAGGCAAAAAGCCATTCGTTTTCAAAGTGTTTTCAAGAAAATAAGAATATTTCCATTCTGTTCTTTTAATTAGAACTTGGGCCACGCAATACAGTAAATAATAATCAGTATTTTGCAGTCATAAAAATTCTCCCACTTCCGAATACCGTCATATCTCTTAATAAACTTGAACCGTTCCGTACGATAGATCTGCAATTAAAGTGACTGTTTGGAAAAGTGTCTCATGATCGGTTCGCGACATCCCATACGATAATGATCATGACTCAGAGATACAAGACAACTAGCTCCCACGCCACACGGACAATCAATATATTTTATCAACAACAATTTGAGCGTACACTTGATGCTTTTTCTTTTCCTCCAGTACGTTACGTTACATTCATGAGGCTTTTTTTCTTTTTTCATAGATGCTGCCTGCGTGGGCGTCCGTGTGACGAGGGCAAAAGGAGCGAAGTTTTTAGCCGTGCACACACGCAAAAACCTAGTATTATCGGAATTTGCCTTCCTGCCGTTTAAAAATATGTATTATAAAGCGGCTAAGCACACAATAGCACATGTAAAATAAATCCGCGAAAGCGTTATTAACATTAATTTCGATTAAACGATCGCGAGAACAGCTTTCTTGACACATGTTCGGTGCGAGCTAAAAAAACAATACTCAAAGAAAACAAGATGCACACCAAGTCGGACTGATATAATTAACGACTAATTTTTCAGCGTCCGGCGTTGATTTTATGCTTGGGAAATATTAAATTTAATTGCGGTAACCGACCGACTTTAAACGATCCAACATGGAAATTTATTTGCCTACAAAGAAACGCTTCCGTTAATTTTCTCGCGCGATTTTTTCCAAACGACCCGATAGAATGACAAAATAATCTAACTAAATATCAACTGTAAACAGGCTTAAAAAGGCATTGTTAAAAACTTTTTTAAACCTTTTTACCGACCACAGCAGCTAGAGCACGAATTTTGATTTTAACGTTCATTTTTACGCCCAGTGATAACAACTTGATTGCACAGTTTTTTGGTTGATAATAAAGTATCGGTAGAAACGCGGCGATTAATATTTTTTACAATTGCATACCGCAGCCGAGCTACGGTCGCTCGAATCAGTCTACGACGACGCGTTATTCCCGATCGAGATCTCGCAGGAGAATTCGGGCGAAATGCAGAAAAAGCCTCGCGAGAAATTAGCGGTGTAACACGTGACTCGTTTCAAAGAAAATGCTCGCGAGTGCCCTCGACGCGCTAATAAACGTCAAACGCGTCGATGGATTTACGCGGTACTATAAAGGCGGGGAAGTTTGCGAGACGACGCTCGGCGATCATTTAATAATAACGTTCGTACGTACGCACGCGAGGAGGGAGGGAGGGGGGGCTGACAGGCGGGCCAGGGGGAAGGGGAGCGTAAAACGGGCCAACGCCGCCGTCGGCGACATTTTTCGCCTCTCTTTCCATTCACGCCGCGTCCCGGGGAGCAGTTGCGCGCGACCGCACAAGTTTTCTCGCCGGCTTGCGTCGTCTCGTAAATAAGGAGGCAAGAGGCGTCGTTGTCGCCGTTATCGCCGCTGTCGAAGGCGCTGCGGTGGCTAATCGGGCTCCAGCCCAAATACGAACTCTTTCCGCGAAATAAGGCGGTGAAAACGAGTCGTGGGAGAAGTGGTCGGCCGTTATTTTATTTTCCGTTCGCGCGACCGTTTACGAATCGCCGAGAGGTCCTCGTCGATATCTCTTTTAGCAATGACCGCTTATTATCAACGTGACGCAAATACAAAGAAGCTCTAAGCTAAGAATACGTATGCGATAACAGACAGCGACTCTGCGAGTGATTTTAATCATTGCACGAGGAATCGGGTGAAATACTTTGGAGATGCAGCAGGTATTATGACATTTGGCACAATAAAATATGACAAGTATTACGTAAACACGAATAAGCATGAAGCGTGTAGTGGTACTATGAATAAACAGTGCACTTGCAGAAAAAAATTAGAGCGACTTCGCGTGTCGCTTAACCGACCGACTTCCTTTCCCGCAGTCAACGTGGCTGCAACAAATTAACTTTACTCTCGAGAGCGCATTCAAGATCTAATTTGACCAACTGATTGACGAATAGTTAATGCGCCATCGAGTCGAGAATTCGTGAAATGGAGAAAAGCATCCGCGCTTATCATCTTTTGCAGTTTTGCAGGATCTTTTACGTAACCTGTCATTTCATCCAGATGCGGAGATATTAACGATTTGAAGTTGACACTGAACACTTGTACGTCTCTCGTGTACTACATTGATTCTGTTGTGTACGTGCAACTTGCCAGCAGATTTTAATTAATTTCTTTCCCGCCGTCTACACAACTCGGCCGGTTATTTATTAGGAAGTTCTTAGACAAGATTAATCGAATCGACTGAAAGGAAGTGTATAAGAATTACGTATTTCTCCGAGTGCACAGCAAAAGCTTTAAAATTTAATTAAATTAGGCCTTAATAAGATGACGGATGGAGGAAAAGTACGCGTCCGCGTGTGAGTTATTCAACCATATACTCAACACAATGATTAATACTCTCGGCTTGACCCGACGCCGCGGTCATTTCATCCACTCGTTACTTTTACTATCTCGAGTTTGGGCAACACTATTTCAGGGTAATATAACGTTACAAAGTACTTTAATAAACTCGCGCTGGTGTACAATATCTTGTTCGGCATACAAGTTAGAAGAAAGATTTCGCCACTAAAAAGTTAGTTGACTAATTACCGCGAACGTTTCCAAGTTTTCGCAATTTATACAAACGTTATTTCCGCGTAGCGTAAAATGAGTTACGATCGACGGCGACAAAACAACGGATCGCGCTTCTTCATTTTAATATGCAAGTTTCAAACATTATTTTAATCTATCGACATCACGTTCAAAAGTAAAAGCCCAATTATTCGAGCGGAAAGGAGCGAATGACGAGTAAACACCACAACACACCGGCGTGGTAAGATAACGGGGACGAAATTTCGTTAAGTTTTAATAACAGAACTTGAAGCACCGACGCTCCTAGCAGAAGGGCAATTTCGATGTAAATTCGGACAACGAGTCCGCGGAATATTTCCTCCACCCGCAATTTCGAGCGCCTGGCCAAAAGATGCAATAAACGGGTGTGAGGAAGTGGAGAAGGTAATAAGGACGTACCTCGCAGACGCATGCGACCTGCTCCTGCGTGAACCCGAAGCTCGGCACCTGTCCGTTGCCCGCGGCGGCGACGACTGAACCCACCGGGCTGTCCTGGGGGCTGTAACTGACGACGGCTCCGTGGGCCCCGTAAGGGCCGTCGATCGCCGCCACGGCCAGCGAGGAACTCGGCGTGCCCTGGGGGCTGTAGTCGGGCTGCTGCTGCTGGGGCTGCGGCTGCTGCTGCTGGCTGGCGGTGGTGAGGACGACCGTCGCCGGCCGCGGCCCCGGACGTGGCTCCCATCGCGGAACCGCCAGCTCCCCCGTAGGCCATCATCACCTCATTGCCCGGCCGCCAAGGCGAGGCCCCGTCTCTTACCCTCGATGCTGCCGCTGCTGTTGCGCCGCGTTTTGCTCGCGGGCCCGCGCGCACTCCCGGTTCCCCTCGCCACTCACTCGTCGACGGCCGCGCGCCAGCTACATGCCGGCGAGGCGGCCTAGGGAGCGAGAGAAAAAGCGAGAAGCAAAGAGGCGGTATTTTTAGGAAGCGCTCGCGCGTTCTCCTTCCTTCGGGCCTCGACTGCTGCTGCTGCTGCTAGTGCTGCCGCTCGAGCTGCTAATGCTACCGCCGTCGCTGGTCTTAGCCGCGCGCCATCGTCGTCCTCGTCGGTTCGACCACTGGAACGCACATGCCACGGGCACAATCCCGATGTTCGAAGCCGGTGCAGCTGCTTGCGTTATCCGACTCTCTCGCTCGAAGCTAAAAATTTCGGCTCGCGCTTTCTCTGAGGCTATTGCTCTTGTCGATGCTGCTGCTGCTGCTGCTGCTGCTGCTGCTCTTTTCGTCCCCGTTCCCCAGTAGCGGCCCTTAAATTTGCGTTTTCCTCCGCAGCTCTGGATCTTCTCGCGTGGCCTTTCTCTTGTTAACCAGGGAGTACGCACCGGCCCACAAAGGCCTGCATCTCTGTTCCATGGCGCGACACGCGTGCAATAAAACAATGATGTAGCCGCGCGAGAATTCCCAAGCCCAAAAATCCGCGTGCACGGTTTCGTATTTCTCCGGCGGGCAACGCGAGCGTAGCGTTAGCGCGAGCGAGTGAGAGGGACGAGACGTTGCCCGCGTATTAATAGAGTTGTGCGCGCGCGGGCGCGACTAATTTTAGAAGACCCGTATTAGAGAGAACCGCCGCATAAGTCGTTTGCGCTCCCTCCCGCGCAACTCTGCCCCCGCGCCCTTCGCCGCACTTATTGCGCTAATCCATCAACAACACTTGTCATCTCGTGCACATCGGCCGCACTGTTCAGGCCCTGGCCCCCGCTGCTCGAGCCGACCAGCCTCTTGCTGTGCGCCCGGTCGAGCTCTTACGTCAAGATGGACGGCGACGGCGACGGTGACGGCGACGGTAACGAGCCTCGTGACTGCTCGACCATAACCTCTTGCTCTTCCCGGCCCGACAACAGCCTCTTCCTCCACGCTTGACCTTGTAGCTGTTGTTGCAGTTGTTGTTGTTGTTGTTGCTGTTGCTGCTGTTGATATTGGTGTTGTATCGTTGCGTCGCGCACACGCAGCTGATCCCTCGTGTGGTGTACGCACGGGTTGCCGTTCGGCCGCTGATTGATGCCCTCGCCGGGAGTCAGTCTCTCCTCCGCGAGCGATCGCAGTTCGGTCCAAGATGCAACGGCTGACGCGCACGCGCGCAAACAAAAAATGATCACTACTCGGACGCGCGTTTCCGAGTCGACTGAGTCGTTCCCGGCCGACGCGAGACGCAGCGGCAGTGGCAGCAGCAACAGCAGCGGCAGCAGCCGCACGCGCCACCAAAAAGGAGAGGCGAGCGCTTCGAAGAAGACGAGGCGAGGCCGCGAGAGGGAGAGCGAGAGAGAGAGGACGCGAAGGAGCGACGAGCCGCGTATAGCAGTAAAAACGCGGGGGAGGATGAGGGGAACGAACGACGGCGGGCAACACGTGTCCCTTATTGGTCGGGGGCGCGGCATCGAGTGACAGTTCCGCCGACTCGACGCCCATTGGCTGAGGTCAAGAGACTCATCTACCATGTCGTAGTGCTATTGGTCCGGGCACGGTGACGCCTCCCGACGGCGTTTTCACCCTCCCGTCCCACTACGAGTAAACACTTGCGGTTCGCTCGCGGTGCTAACGAGAAGGAGCGAGAGGGGCGAGAGATAAAGAGCGAGAGAAAATGCACGAGCGATAGGAAAAGAAAAAGAAAGAAGAATGAGATAGTGACAGAGCGACAGACGGGTTGTCGTTCGTTTTCTTTTCTAGGTGGTCGCGGTTCTCTTCCTCTGGCTTTGTTAAGTTGGATACAATTTTTTCCCTCTCTCGATTTCTCTCGCTCTCACTCTCTTTTTCTTTCTTCTTTTCTCTTTTTTCCGAATGGATTTAGATCTTCGCCTATTTTGTAGTTAATGTGCTACTATGAGAAGACGTATTACATCGAGAAAAGTTATTACCTTTTTTTGCCAATTTATGAGAAAAATGCAGCCGGTTCGCTGTTATATGAGACGTATGGGTGTTATCTTTTATTTAACCTTTCTTCCCGCTTGAACTTATTTATTAAAAAAACGGAGTTGGTTCAAGTAAAAGCGACAGCTTTGATTATAAAATTCTGCACTCCTTGCGACCGAAACTAGCAACCGTAAAATGCTTAGCCCTATTACTTACCTTTTCAGCGAGACATTATAATGTTGCACGACGGCTACAGTTTTGTAAATAGAAATGTTAAAGCTTTCAAATTTAAATAATATTCGCTAAATATACTTGGACAGATGCTCTTTACACATTAAGCTCTCGTTGATGGGAGATAATGAGTTCTATGTAAGTAGAAATGGGATACAAAAATCAATATCTTACTTTACCTTGGATTTTTGTATTTTGCCTCGAACTTGTACTCTTGCAAACTTTAGGCAAAACATTTATACTTATAGTACATACCGATAAAAGAATTTGAAAATTTATTTAATAAAAATGGATTTTATTTATAAATTTTAAAGATTTTATAAAATGTATCTTAATATTTACCTACAAATATTATATACATTCACAATTATAATTAATTAATATTGCTGATAAAAATTTAACACGTAACTGGACTTGACAAAAAAAATATCGCATGTATTTATTACTACAAAGCTTTTTTAATACATAAAAAACTTTGTGAGAAAATAAGCTAATGTAAAGAATAACAATCCAACGATCAATTACTAAGCAAAAAGAGTAAGATTGAAAATTCTGTTTACAATATATTAACATCAAAAAAACATCTTATGTATTAACTCAAAATTATTTCTATGGCATAATTTTATTGTCACGCCGTTCGCCTATAATCACAATAAAACGTATTTTATTACTCAATATTAAAATTTTAATACAAATTATAATTTCGTAAAAATTTAATTTTGAAGTAAATTAATTACGAGCACTTTTTAATACCGACTATTGGTCTTCGTCTCACCTGCATATAATCGAGCGAATAATAAATTACGTTAAAAATAGACTCGTGTTGATAATTATTTTGAAAATTTATAACGTTATACGAATGAATTTCTTTTAATGTAATGACTTTTTTAAAGGAAGAACAAGCAACTTCGTTGCCTATTTGAGTTTAAATGAAAGAAAGATATGATCTAGAAAAAAATGAAATACCATTAGTATTTCTCTAGCTTAAGGAAAAATAATAAATTTATCGTAAATGCTTAAAAAGTTTGAGTTTGCACACCATAAATATACAAATTTTAAATTAAGCACGAAGGTAATTATAAAAAAAAGTATTATAAAACGTATTATGCCAAAGACTCATTATTTATACATAAATTTATTAACATTTTTTATATTATTTATTTAATATTACTATAAAAATATGAAAATTCTGATTCTAAAGTAGAGGGAATAAAAATTTACTTTTGCGTGCTTAATTATTATTATGCCATTTGTGTGTTTCTAATTACAACTGCACGTTGCGTTAAGTAATGTGCCTTTCTTATATTTTTCTAAGAACCGTCTCATAATTATGGGAATTGAAAATGTTGTTTAAGGAATTTTCTTATTGCCCCTCTCGAGTTCACGAAGGTGACCTCTGCTTTATTTTGTTTAGTGCTTTGACCAGTTTCGGCATGGTCCATAGGAAACGCAAGAAAAATTGACAGCCGGCCACCATGTGCCAACGACTATGTTTTTTTTTCTTTTTCGCCACACTCAGAAATATTATCAAACACATGACATTTCTCTCACACTATGAAATAACAGACATTTTACAAGAATTACCGAAAAATTTAAAAAACACTCCCAATCATATTTCATTATAACCGATTATTACACAAATTTAAGGCTTTCGAGTGTTAAAAAAAATATACACGCATCAAAAATAATATCTGGTCGAGATGTTATCGCAAAAAGTTTTCTCTATGTACTTGGAGCTATTGAGATGTGAAAAATTAGGGTCTTTGAAATGGACTTTAATTTAATTAAGGTGAACTCGAATCACTAGGCCATATTGCGTTTATTCTACATAAGGTTTATAACGAAATTTCATTATAAAAATAAACTCATTATAATTTGTCAGATGCTATTTTATCTTCATTCCTATTTATGAATTATAAGTTTTGTTAATTGCAATATTTTAGACGCCGAATATTGCAAGCAACTTTCCTTGAATGTATTGATTCAGGTGATAATTAAGTTTACTTGGGTATCGATTTTTCACAAAAATGTAAGTTAAACTCTAACGAAACTAATGCAGCGAACAAACTTTTATCAAAGTCTACGATCAAAGTATCCTGGTCTTTTATTATAAGAATATCGCACAAATGTAAAATTACCCGGTTAATCAATAGTTGCGTAACTAATTTATGTTTTAAATAAATAATTCTATTACAGCAGTACTAAATCCACTAAAAAAAACCAATAAACAGAATAAAACTTCATTGAAACTAAGGTAACATTAACGAGGTATTTTATTATTATGATTCCAGTAACATCGGAATTTATCAACATGCCATACGTTAATAAGTCGAGCAATTCACTCTCTTCTATTCCGTGCAAAACACATCCAAGATATTATTTAACTCACACTCTTCATCGCTCAAATTAAATTTTATTTTACTTTCCGAATATTGTCTTGGTCTTGGGTAATTACTGCGGGTAATTTCGTTAATCCCAGGAGTCCTAAAACGGCACCGAATATCGAACAACCAGAAGTCGCTTACCCAACAGGGCATTAAAAACTTATTTCCTTGATAATCAGATTTAGAACCGAACAGCATCAACGACATATTTACTGCTGATGAATCCGGCGAGTAACTCAGTAGATGATTACGACGAATGTGCCGGATAAATACGGCAATTAAAAGGCAAGTGATGGAATTGAAAGGAAAGAGGGCCGTTGGTCTACCTTGGACTCCTCTGCGTCTTCCAAGACTGAAAGCAAAGCCCTCGTCGAGCATAAAAAGCCAAGCGGCTCTCGCATATGTTCTCGCGATCAGCGAGGGCACAAAAGGACAGTTTTCCTCCCGTTCCCCTCGTCCTATTTCAAACTCTTCCACACAACGCAAAGGAGCAGCAGCAGTGGACTGGCCCGTCAAAGGCTGTAAGCTGGGTCCTGGGAGCAACACGTGTGCGCGCGCAAAGTGACAGGCCCCGTCCCACGTCAATCAGAGCGAGCGCGCGCGCGTGCGCGCGAGAGAGAGAGAGAGAGAGACGCAGAAAAGTGCGTCCGGGGCCCGGAAAGTAGGCGCGCGCTCCTTTTCAGCTCGACGCGGCACTAAACAAACGACGTCCTTGTTGTATTATGCGCAACGAGAGAATCTCCCGAATCTCCGCTTCTGAAACATGCGCCGCATTATTTTAAGCCGAGGCGCACGTGAAAATACTCCCTCGTCTTCCGTCTCGGGCGACTTTTCGGAACTCGCGAGTTGTCTGGAAAAACATCGCGCGGACTGCTGCGCACGTTTACGAGAGCCTCTCCGAGACGGTATGTCGGAGGAATGACGAGCACGCGCGGTCGGAAAATTATTTTCAGAGGAAACACTGCCACCGCTTTGTTAGGATTGATATCCGGCTTTTTAGCGCCAAGTATTTCGTCTCGCTTTGCCGACGCGTGTTTTTCAGTAATGCCGAGCGATCGCGACCGGCCGACTGTACGATTTCCCAATCAAGCCGCATTCCCGTCGGTGCTCCTTATTACCGGAAGAAAATCTATTAAAGGTTTATCGCTTGGAAGCAGCGAGAAACTGCGATTGCATCTTGAGCGGTCGCTAAATAATTACCGATAATTCATCTGGGAATCAATTGTTTATCAACTTGTACGTACAGATGTGCGTATAAATAAAGCGACAACGTAACTCGTTGCCAGTAGGAATTGCGTAGTGTTTTACGAACGCGAGTAATCGCATTATTTAAGAAACGTAGCTGTAGGCGTAATTAATAATTAATCGACGAATGTAGCGAAGCGCTGCGCGCTTGTATTGGGCAACGATTATTCAGCATCAAAACTTTTTCTGTTTGTAAATTTAAAATTACACAATTAAGCACCGTTAATTAAAGGTATTGGCTTACCCGCGCATACAATGCTATTGTGCTGAAAATAATTATAATCCGAAACTAAGGAGTCTCGAATAGTAAACGCCATTGCGATGGTAAAATATGGACGGAGATGAACCGATAATGAATAATCGACAGGCGTCCTCGTTGCTTTTCCTCGTTTCTCATCATTTTGCCTCGTTTTTTATATCGGAGCAAAAACATCGTTCTGATCGGCCGAGCAATTTTTCGAAATATACACGTGCGCGCGCGCGCGCAAAGCCCAATATATACACAAGTCGGAGAGGCCGTGAAATTCGAGCAGCAATACCATAGGAATAAATTCAATTAAAGGAAGGGTAAAAATGAAGATAAAGCGAGCGCAGTAGTTCTTGCCCATATTATACAATGCGAGCCACTCAACGGCAGCTCCGCACAAAGAAATATGTTCCCATCCCCCGAAGACGCAAACCCTCGCAACACCTCATAATGTGCCCCCGTCGCAGTCTCTTCAACCCCCCGTAGTCTATTACAAAGTAAAGCGCGGCCCGTGTAACATCGTTGGCGCTCCCGATCTTTTTTCCCCGAACGGCCCAACAAATAAATCCCCACCGAATCCGGAAAACCATAATGTGACGCGGCTGGGCGGCTTTTGTTCGCGCGACTCGGAGCCACTTTTTCACGTCAACGTGTCGTCGACGCGAAAACGCGCATAATAGAAAAGTCGTGGACTCCAGGATTCCGCGTCTCCGCCGCTTGCGATCCGGACGTGCGGTACTTGACGACGACACATGTAAGCGCACGGGGACACAGGGACGGCCGAAAATAATTATAATCCGCAGACAAAGGTGGGCCCGGGCGTTTCGTTGCCGGTCAGGACTCACCTTCGCGCGCCCGAATAATCGCAAAGCTCATAAGTAGTGCTCAAATGCGCTTGACCGCAACGCGCCCAACTGGGAATATTAGGAATAGCACGAGGCCCCGGGCCCAGGCCTCGGAATAATGGACGGAAAAGTCGGGTCGGGGTGCGCGTGGTCCGTCGTTGATTTCTTCATTGGCATTGTCACCGGAACCGAGAGCCGCTCGCGCAAATGAACAGCGCGGATTCCCATGTCGCGAGGCCGCAGCATGGGGGCGCCAACTCCGAGAGCCCGGAATTCACGCCCCGGAGACCCCATACCGCGGCCCCGAGTGCCCGTGTAATTGCGACCGAGGAGATTCGCACGTGAGCAAGGACCAGCGCTACTTGTTGCGCATCGCATTGACGCAGGCCCCGGCCCTCGAGCGCTCAAGTATCGGGACTGTCCCCGAATTCTGCTGGTGAGACTCGCCGGTCCGAGTTGGCCCGGTTGGAAGGTACTCCCAAGAGCCCCACCTGGGAAATGCGATATGATCTTTACACTCGGGAAGAGGAAACTCCTATTATTTCCAATTAAGCTCGGGGCTTTTCATTGAATATTATTACAATTGATCGCGAAATTTCATTGCTCCTCGATTAAGCTATGAATTTTCGATGAGGATAATTAAATTTCCGCAGAGTGTCGATGAAATCGGCAAGAAACGAGGAGAAACTTGTAGCCTTATTCGCTTTTAAATTAATTTGTACGGAAAATCGTCGATTTGATTTTTAAAACATTTTGCAAAAGTATATTGAAAAGTTTCGATCAGCATTCGCGATAAAATTGAAAGTCTTATAAATTATTTTCTATTTATCGTAAAACAAAAGAATGATATTTTCAAGTCTACGAGGAAGATATTACGTGGAATAAGAAAAATTAAAGGATAATTCAGCATTTATAAATATTAATAATACGGACATGCCTACTGCAGATTACGACTTCAAAATAGAATTCATTATTATAAATAATAGAGTTTCCCAGGGACGAAATTTTTAGTCACATTTAAAATATCTATGAAAGCTAAATTTAATATTTGCTCTAGTATCTCGAATGTCGTCCGTAATTTTGAACTTTCCAAAGCTTTGCGGGTAGCGGACCGTTTCAAAGAAGCGATATAAATTTTATTATGAATATTATTTTTAACGTAATAATTGAACTATTAATGATTGATTCATCATATTATTGAAATTAAATATTTTCTCAATTTCACGATTGAAATAACTACGAATATACTGCAAATATTTCTATAACGAATTAGGCATCCAAATCAGATCATAATAACACGTTTGCTTATAACAAATTACGTATGATATTAGCGAGAGAGAGTTTTTACCTAAAATATTGTAAAACATAAAATTTTCATTGTTGTAATTTATACACAGTATATTTACCTCTATTTGTTTTTACATTTTTATTAACTTACAAGACGTTTAATTTAGAGAATTTTATTCAGTTTTTTAAATTTCGTATTATTAGAAAACTTTACTATGTATTCTTTCGCTTTTTAATTTCGTCTGCTTCCGTAGCTTTTTCTGGTATGGATTCACAGCACTTATCGATTTCATAGGCATGGGCAGGAGTCTCGTGCGTTTTAAAACTGTTATTATTCACACATGTTTTATAAATTACTATTACGATAATCACCTTCTTTTGTAGTTCACGTATAAATAAAAATAAACTATGAATAAAATAAAATGTGATAAAACTTAAGCTTCGTATTTTTAGTGCTGCAGTCCTGTAGCACATAATACAATAATTTCTTCGTTTTATAAATTCTGCAAACAATTAAGTATTATTACACTTTTAATACGGTTTTCTAGAATAAAAGTTATTAATTGATTATAAGCATTTGAAAATTATTCAAAGTAAAAATGTGCTGTCGAGGAAATAAGAGAAGTTATTTAGGCAAGTATTTCAATGCTTTTCGTTTATTATATCGTTCAATTATTATTTTTTTTTATCCAATTATGCTTAAATTTTGCGAAAGCACAGCTGTTGAATTGAAGCAAAAGTTGACATTACAAATACACAACACGGATTTTACTAAATAAGAAAATAACGAATTAAATGAACGTAGATTCACCGTTTGAAATAGTTCCCATATGATTATATTTTTCTTTATTCCTTTGTAGTTATTCTTCCTTGGCTCTTCGTTTCCGTTTACGGTGTCGCTTCTGCGCAAGGACGAAGTTGGGCACTGAGTTTTATTCACGGCTTTTTTATCTTTAGTTTCAAATCCTTACATTGATCCTGAAATACCTTTTCTTCTTCTTCTTCTTCTACATATACTTGTCTCTTCTTATGCATCCTGACCTTCGTCAAGTACCCGTTTGGTCACAATTTACTGAACTACTACTTCTGCTCAATTTTTCCTTGAAAATATATTTTATAATTATTACGCCGAAGACATAAAACTTTTTTGGATAAAGATTTAAGGTGTTTTAAATATTTAATTAAGGAATTGTAGCCGGATTACTAAATTTTAAAGATTACATTTTTATTACAAAGATTCATGCAAGTATATTTAAAAATAAATAGATCGTATTATTATCAAATTAAGATTTTATGATTTTCCTTTTATTTTTATGATTGTATTTATTCGCACTTTTTATTTATTTGAATTTTAAACTAAACTTCATCAACAATTTTTATCAATGATCAATAAAAATTTAACAAGAAATGATTTAAGTTTGCGATTGCGGTTATTTTGCACTGTAACTTTCAAAAGATTACAATCACTTTGGCTCAATTTTGGACTGGAAAGTTAACGTGATTTTTAAATTACATTGATCAAGCAAACGAACAAATTTACAGAAATTCAGTTTTGCTCGCAGTTTATCGCGCAGCTTTCACTCACTTGTTTTTTTTTTATAGATCCTGGTAAAGAGTGCGGAGGCCTGATTCTTTACGTAGTACGAAAGATACCGAGCCCTTTTCGACACTTGTTTATAAATTTTAGCTCCACTGAACTCGGGCAACGAGTTCCATCTTTTTGAGATGGCGGTGAGTACCATCGTCTTCGCCGAGTAGCAAATCTCACTGGTTTTGGAGTAGTATGACTTCCCAATGCGCGCCATCTTCTTGAGAGTAGGGATCCTTATCACTATATCGTAGGAGTCATTGTGTGGCATTTTGGGCTTCACTCGCAGTGGCGGCTGCCGAGAGTTCATGAGATGAAGTTTCGTCACTGGATAAGAACCTTTCTGATCGAGCATTAGCGGCTTTGGCCGAGCACGAAGACAGCACATCATCGACAAGGATGACGTCCAGGAATAGTCTTTCCCTCTCTGTAAATCGATTAGGATTCGCATTTACAAGAGCTCAAATGAGACTCTAAGGCTCTTCTTACTCCGACCGGAACGCAATTCCAGTAGTCGCTGTGTTCGCTCGCACCTCGAGATAAACTAAATTGTCTATGATTGGGATTAGTCTTTACATCGGCGCAGGTCTTTTCAGCACGTGTCACTGTGCACTGAGCAAAATCGAAAAGTTTTAAAAATCCCCACACGTAGGACCAATTTAACATACGAATAGATTAAATATGCTACAGTTACTTTGCCTCGCAGCTTGACAAATTTTGCCGCTATTCGTGCTCAATGCTTTGTGATAATTTAATATCCGTTAAAATGTCGAAGAAAATTCAAAGGTTCAACGTGAAATATCATCGTCAAACGGGCGACACCGGCTCTATTTTGAATTTAGTTTAAATTGGAGTTAAATGACTTTCGAAACGAGCATTAAGGAAGAATTCTCATCGCTTCACATACGGAGATCAGTAACAAGTGTCCAATAAAATTAAGCGATAGACATTGTGTAAAAATAAATGCACTCGTATTGCTTACCCTTAAAAACTTACGTTTTCGAATTAACATTTTTTCGTCCATTCGTGAATTATGTTGAACTCGCGTGTGTACTGGAATATTAATTAAATTAAAATACAATAACGAATATACTATTTTTAGAGAATATCACCTTATATTTTCAGAAAAATAATACGACTCGGAGTAGTACTAAGCACCTCGGCTTTTTTAATCTATATTTTTTGAAAATAATATCTATTGACAACTAGTATTGGTGGAACACTGCCGATTAGAAATCTCTTTGCAAATTATACCTCTGTTAACCGCTATTTAAAATTATTCGTAATTTTATAATCGATCAGCTCTTAGTTTTTGAAATTACTTCCAATTTTCAAATAGAAAACTTACAGATTAGGTTAAACGCGCGATTAAAAACTATTAATTTAGTAATAACGCAGATTGAAAATTAATCAAACGTGTTTTTTAAATAACGCGTGTAAATTTATCTATTTTGTTGTTATCTATCTAGGAAGCTAAAAACAATTTTCCTTGAAAATGTTTTCATGAAATGTTGTTTATAAAACTACTAAAATATACTTCAATAAAATAGGGATATAAAAATTTTCATTTGTTTTTAAGCCAAGCGATACTTGCAATGAGCACACATGTACGTATCATAATTTATTTGTTTGAACGCACTTGGCATGTGATTTCTTTCTTTATCATTTATACAACGCTTGATTTCTTGCTTTATCATTAAAAATAGTATTGACGAAGAAGGCTGTTGTTGCTCGACTGTGCGCACCCAGAGGGACATTATACAAAACACGCCTTTTACAAATGGAAACAGTTTTCCCGGTCGATGCGAGCGGAGAAGTTTTTAATTTCTAAAGATTAATCGCTATCGCTTTATAAAGACGCCGCACACAACAGAGGAATGACACAAACGTAGGATGCCGGCGAAGAGGCGAAGGGTCGGAATTGTTTGTACATACATGCATGTTCCACGCGCGTAAGAAGACATTGCTGACAAACCTGGGTAATAGTCGGAACAAACCGAAAGCTCCAGGGGCTTTGTGGCCGTTTCTTTTGCAATTTATCGCCCAATTGACATTTCGTCGACAAAAGCAGAACAGTGGAAGGCTTGGCGTTAGCTGCAGACGCGCTTTTGCCTCCGAAAAACGAGCCGATAGGAAGAACCACACTGTCCTTTATAAAGACGTGCTCCGGGAGTCGAGGGTTATAAATTGTCAGAGCGGTTTTCTTTGTCGAGCTGAAACAATTGATCGAAGGGACTTTGGTGCTCTCCTCGCTCGCCAACTTCTTCTTGCTCTTCTTTTCAAAAGAGGCGTCTTTCTCGATCACGTAGGGATGGAGTAGATTCCAGAAACGCTGCAATATGCTGCTCTCGTGCAGTTCGGATACTTGCCAGTCCTAGAGGTGTGAGAATGTTTGAACAATTGCCGAATTTGAAAGGGACTTTTGTCGTTTGGTCTCGATAAAAATCTACGATGTTTTACCAGACTCGATAAGGCGTTGCTCCTGGGGCCTTTGCTCGGCACCGTTAGTAGCAATTTAGTCATTGTGAAATCGTTGATAACCCGAAAATTCTTTCCTCGATATCGACAATGGAACGTCCAATATTAGTTACTTATTTTCATTTTTTTATATTTTAAGGGCAATGGTTTTTAATAGCGTATTACTTGAAAATTTTGAGTTGACTTTACCGTCCTGTCATTTTGAAGACATTTTTTAGGTTGTCCATAAAATTGACAATCTATTGTGACTTCATTTAGCAATATTCAAACGACTTCTTAGATTATGTAATAGCACTTGAATTATTCCGTTGCGAGGATAGTATTTTTATTATTCTCGAGTAACCGACACTCGATCGGATGCTTTGATATTTATTTTAATAAACTTTTTCCCATTGAAGTTTCCGCGCGCCTTTTTCGTTTCGATAGATTTTATCGGCTCTCAAAAGACGCCGTAAAACAAAAATTTCTATTCGTAAAAGCTCCATTTTAATCAACAATTTATTTGCTCAAGTGCAATTATTTCATCGTCAGAAATTTCTCCAACAAACTCGTTTATAATGGAACTTTAAAATTTATGCTGCTGTAACATAGCGCCAAATCTAATAAAAGAAATAAAATTATTACGAAAACATTTAACAATGGAAATAATCGAATGATTTCTTGTATTAAGACGCATATGTCGAGATTATCATTACTTGGGATTTAAATATCGTAATTATTACAAAACGAGCAGTGCGAAGAATGCAAAAGAATAGCAAAGGTGAGCGGTGTACAAAGGTATACATGGCATTGGGACAAAGAGGCACGCGTTATACTGTATATACGCAAAATTTGCCGGGGCAAGGCAGATCGATGCGTCCATGGAAACCGAGAGCCAATGCCGAAAGAGAACACGATAATTTTTTTTCGTTTCGTTCGTTTTTCCATATCTTCCCGGTTCTCGCAAACGCTTCTCCACTGCACCTCACGGAAGGGAATGAAAAATACATTACCGAGCATTTAAACAGCTAACAGCGATATTTCCATTGATTCAAACTGTCTAATTCTCGATTGTTTAATAATTTTTTATCGTTTCAGGGTATTGCGCGTTCGTAGGGTGCATACGTTTTCATTGTCGTTATTTTGCATTTGTTTACGCTAATTTTTGCAGTTGAATTATTGGATTGTTATATTTTCAATGTTATTTCATGTTGAATGTTAAGTTTAAAATTAATAAACGATGTACGCAATGGTATTTAAAACAAAGCATTACAATAATTCGCGATAATATGGACAATTTTTGAAACATTTCTAGAGCTTTCAATGGCAGAATTACTATTTGACCCATTTTGTTACTGCACAGTCGCTGCTTGAAAGTGCGCTACCCAAATTGTTATTGCTCTAATTAACGACAAAACCGATCTTTTCGACATCTTACTTATTTTTGAATATATATAATAAAGTAAAAGTAAATAATGAACGTAATTACAGGAACGATTTTCATTACGGTTTCAACTGTTTTATCGAATAAAAACTTTAAAGCGTTTGTGCAAAAAATCAACGTAACGAATAGAGCGAATTTATTCTCGCCGATAAATATAATCTCCACGAATTTCACCGCAATAAAAAAAATACGAGAAGCTTTGTGACAACCGCATTTGATCAAAATGCAGATTCATTAATAAAATTAATTTTTCCACAAACAGCCATTGAAGCGTCTCGAGTCTCGCGATATTGAATTATATAACTATATTGGGTGCCTATGACGCGTTTTGATCAATCGAGCTCCTCTCATTAATCGGGAAAGAGTCAGCACTGCATAGCCCGCCAGTGCGAGATAACGCACTATTGATAATGAATCAAAGAGGCGCGATGCCGCGCGTCTTCTCTTTCCTTCTCTCTCGTTCTATTCTGGCTTGCTACTTCACGGCTATAGCCATCCGAAACCTGATGGGCGTAGCTTTGCGGTAACGTGATATGTTTGTGTTCCGTGGCACACACTCGTAGGTATAATGCAGAGAGACGGATATCCATCTGTTCGCGCGTGCGACGCGCGCCCATCATTCGATGCGTCGCGCTGCTGCGACGACTTTTGCAAATGTGTGCAATTTTTGACGAGTCTGCGAATTCAAGCAGCCGTTTCGAAAGAGCAGCCCTAGCCGAAGTTCCTCGCTTTACTTTTTCAAAGCCATCCTCCACCCTTATGATTCTTTTACCTGACAATCGCCTCGTTATTTTCGCGCTTACAGTGTCGAAAAAACGACCGGAAAATTTGCACGTATATTCGCAATAAGTCGTTTGCTGTCTTATTTGAGAGCAAAATTTATCACGACTTTAAAATTTGATATGACGCACAAGTTGAAAATAAGTATAAAAATTTAAACACGAATGAAATCTTTTTTAAACTTATGCCGTGCACCATACCGTGCTTTTTTCCTTATAATTGAGTGCTTAAAATATTCTTGTATCTTTCCAACAAATATTTCATAATTGAAGAAATATTCGCACTTATTACGTCGACGATGCAACTTCTCGATTCGTGTAAACACTTCCTCTTATCGCATATTTTAATCAGTATGACGTCGCGCGATGACAATTTCTGTACAAGAAATACTTTCGTGGCTCTGGTCTGCATTTGCGTTTCTGTTTCCTTTTCTAAAGGTCACGGTAACCTAATACTATTCAGTACATTCCCAAGAGCGCAATTATTGCAATCCGCAATCCGTGTAGTCGCATCAACGGTATTTACAATTACTACCGCGATGCCTGTGAATTAGAATCTCACAAGAGGCCTCGACTGATTGAAAAAAAAAAAAACAGTTTACCGAGGGAAATTCAAAGCCAAAACCACACAGGAACGTCGCCCTAGTTTCGGCATTGCAGACCTTCTGGACAGTTTGCGTAGCGAGTCAGGCGCCTTGCGAAAATACATCCGTGCAAACAGGAAGACGCTCGAGCCGATGAAGAGGGGAGGATATAGAGGCGCATGCATTCTTCAGGGTCTGTCGCGGTATTGCGTTACTCCCGCGAGGAGTTACGCGAGTTAACGTGGGAGGGCCGCCGACTCGCGTGGCTCGCTTCGTCAACGCCATCCCCTTATCTCGCTTAATTAATTTTCGGAATCTTGTGCGCATGCGAGAGAAATGCTATTTATGCGGAGAACTTTCGAAAGAAGTGCAAAAATTTTCAACACCAGCGACGCTGTCTATTGTATTTATATTATTTTCCGCGTGTAAATTAATATTCTTGTACTGTCGTCTGTTTATGCGCATTCGCTTGCTTTCCTTTTCGCCTTTCGTGTAACTTTGTGTAAATCTAGAAAATATGGATAACTAAACGGGCGACGTTAATAGTTGAAGAATATTACTCGGACGAAAAGGATTTTATGGTTCGAGGAGAGTGATATCGTTAAATGTTACATTTTATACTTGGACGGTATGCAAATATGTCCACCCAACATTTGTGAAATTTTGCTGATGTAGATCTTATCAAATAATGGGGAGGTATAAGGTATTTTTATGCCATTCAAATAACTGCTTTTATAAAAGTGTAGAATCAGTTGATTTCCGTGTATTTGCAATTAATAACTTCAAATTAAGTGCTCCTCCACTTGGAAGACGACTGTTTTGCAAATTAGTCCTTTTGTTAAAAAATAACACGGGCCACGAATGACTCGTCCAAGGACGCTTTTATTCGCAAAAAAAGCAATTCGTTGCTTACAGGAAAAAGGAATGTTTACAATGGGAGTGGAATGTCACGTCACGTGTGAATCATCCGACTTTTCGCTACAAAATCTCTCATAATAGTTGTAACAAAATGTTTGGAGCGAAGCGCTCGCTATTTGTAAAATATTTTGAAACGTCTGAAAATCCAACACCTTTGGCCACAAATGTCTCGACTCAAAAGGATCAATAGGTTGTGGAATGAAATACGTAAAGAGCGAAGAAACTCGTAAATAAAATTGCTTTCGCTACCGACGCGATTCATCGGCCACAATTAAACCCTGCGTTTCTGGTTCCGCGAGCTCTGCAAAAGTTGCGCGAGCATGCATTTCGAATAACCACAAACAATAAAAGGAAAAAATCGTAAGCCCTTCGCCAATGAAATGCCGCTCGGAGAGAAACCGCCTTTTCTTCCCCCATCAATCCATCCGTCCCAATTTGTAACCCGCCTCTGTAAGTTGCGCATAAGTACCGAAAAAGCAACCGTAGTGTCCTTATAAATATACGGCGCGCGGGGCACAATGCGATTGAAAAAGGCGAGAGCGCCCCGCTCGCTCTCTTCTCTCGCTCCGACACTCCAGGGACAATCAATTTTCAAGCGATAGAGGGGTGGCAAGGGCCCATCACGGCAATGCGGCTTTCGTCCCGCACACGCTTTGAAGGATACACGGCTTGACGCCTTACTTACGTTCGACTTCCGAGCAGGAGATCCCCGGACCGCAAACCCCGCGGGACGTCTTTCTCCCTTCCTCGCGCACTAGTTGTTTCGCCGACGACGATAACGACGGATCAACTGTTGAATGTCGCAGCTCGTTAAGGGCGAGGCTCCGCTCCTCCCAACACCGACGGCTTTTCCTTCCCTTTCCGCACTCGCGACACTCGTCGTCCCGACGAGGAATTTCGAGTCCAATCGCTCGCCTCGGTTAGAAGCAGCTTACGCGAGCCAAAAATCGAACGGACGCTGGCTTTAAAAACGCCGAGGACTCGTGTGTTGCGCGAAGGCTCGAACAAAAAATAAATGCCCGCTAACGAAGGAGCTTAGAAAACGAATTATCGTTAACTCGGCGCTAATAAAAAAGGGGCAGGGACCGCGCATTGCAATAAATTAAAGCTGCCGAGACGCAATAATTGGCACCGATAACAGCAATTGCAACTTCGACTGGTTTTCGAATCGAGCGGCGGGACAAGGACGACCGACCGACTCCCCCCCCCCTCCCCGCCGAAAAGACGAGCGCTGCGAGCCTAACTTTCGGCTAATTTAACAGGGGAGTGGTGGAGTGGTTTCGAAAAGCATCGACTATAGTAGTGTCCGTTTAGAATACTACATTGGCTCGCAATCGCGCTTCGCAGCCTAAGACTGGGCGCAAAGTCGTGGACGTGTGTTCGGCTCGGATTTATTTCAGCGATCCGGCCAATCAGATACAGCCGATCCGAGTGTGTAAATAAAGCGAGCGCAGATATTAAAAAAGTCCTAATGAAGGAAAAAATCGGCATTCCCGAAATTCCCGCGCGGATTCGCGATAAATCATAAAGATAAGGGGACACCAGGGCATCTCCACTTCCTGCGCGCGCCGGGACGGCGAATGCCCGGATTTGCTGGTCGTGAATCCCCCTGGTTTACAATCGACCTCCTACGCCGTGGAGGGGCGACATAGAACGCGTGGAATCGCCACGCGGTCTGCGCCTCCAAGTGGGGGGTGGGCGAATCGAAGCTCGCGGGCCCGCGCGCCTTTGTGTGCGTCTCTGCAGCCCGATTTTCGCTTGTCGCGTATGCGCACCGACTATCTGCCCGACGGAATCTCGGAATTTGGATTCGGGACGGGCTTATCTGCGGATTCCATCGTAATTGCTTATCTACGAGGTGCTCCGGGGCGCGCGCGCGCGCGCCGGTCTTTAAAGCTCGGGCCGTAACTCTCCTGCACTCGGAGGCCCGGACGCGGCCGGTTGCACGCTTATGGGATTCTTTTGTAATGTATTTGTCAGTGTGGCGGCCGCGGCTAAACGAGTTTTGGCGACGAGCGTGAATTAATTTGTCCCGCGAAACCTCCGAGCGGACGGGCTTCGTTGTTTGGATCAATCATCCGAATTATCCGCGTAAACCCGATATCCGCGCGCGAGAATGTAATTATTCATAATTGTAATGAAAATAATAATTATTCGAATTATTCGACGGCTCGGGTATCACCGGCGCGTTACACGAGTTACCCGTATGAGCTTTACACCGAACTCGTGTAATTATATTCGTTCTAGTATACAATATTTCATGAAATTCATATGGTCTTGCATTAACATTATTTAGTACGCTTTGAAGTGATTAATGTCTGTACGGTATACATTAATCGTTTAACTGCAGGGTGTAAAATCAATTACAAATCCAGCCCTTGGATTTTTAAAATTAGACGTCTTAATTTGTCCAAATTTTCATATATCATATTATATATAATACAGAAATAAATTAGAAATTTTGCAAAAACTCTTTGCTCCCTAACGCGTAAAATTTTTATCCGAAAAAGTTTCTTTGTGGAACTAATTAAAATTTACTTCGAATCACTCGTGTACTCATATTTCTTGCAGGTTCAAAAAGTAATAACCAAGTTTTAAAAGTCGATAAATAGACTTAAGCTTACTCGTAATACTAATTTGAATAAAATTTGATCTCGCATAATCGGAGATAATTCGTAGTTGCTCTATTTTATCTTTAAAATAATCTGTGAGAAACAGTCTTGCGATAGTACAGACGTTCATTCGAGGGTAGCGATTGCATTTTGCAGATACGTAAATTTGAGCAAGGAAAACGTAATGTGAAAAATTTTATTTACTCGAATCTACGACTGTCAGCTGCTACGTATATTTAACAAGCAAAGGCCGTTTCTACCAAAATAAGTTATCGATTCTTAATTAGCGAAAAAGCTGAATTATTGAAATATTGTGCGGTTTAAGGTGAGCGTTTGCTTGATTCAACGAAACGAATCTTAAGTTGATCTGTAGCTCGGTAAAAGAGTACATAAAGGACGCGAGATCTAGAGCAGCTCTCGATCGCGCGACAGAGATAAGCATTTGAGAGAGAAGAATGGAATGCTCGGGACAAATTGGGTTGTCTCTACTCGGACGATAAAGTATCTCTTGTTTTTCTGAAAATTTGTAGGTTTTGAAAAGACGTCAAGGTAGGTGGGAGCGTCTCCGATTGTAGCATGACGGGACGTAGTTAGTTGTTGCCGGCACGCATCCGAAAGTTTGATTAAACGAGATCCCGTGGGACTCGTGGCACGAGCCATTCGTCCAAGCGCGCGCTCTACATCTACTTGCCACCGCCTCTCCTCCCTTCGCCTCCCATCCGCACCTGGAATCGGCCTCGCGAGTGCCTCGCACCGCTCTGGGCGTTACCAGGAACCGCGGTCGGTTTCCCCGAAGGTCCGCGAAACGGAGCGCGCGCTTCACCTAATTAATGAGTGATTTCCGTGGAGGCGTTCGCGCCGAAGCGAGAAATCGAGAAAAGGTCGGACCGTCCTTCTTTTTTTCCTTCCCCGCACGAGAAGCCGGAGGCGCGCGCATACGTTACGGGGACGCGTCGCGGAGGGACATTAATTCGGGGCGACACATCGAACGGCTTCTTAGAAATCGAGCCCTGCGAGACGCTCCTCGGGACCGACTTATGGGAAAGCTCGGCACCAGCATGACGCGCGCGCAATCGCGTCCTTCGCCCGCCGTGGAGTGAGAAAAACGAGGAGAAAAATGTGAGACTCGCCGTCGGATCGTGGCCCTGCGATAGACCCACGCGATCCGGACGGAGGGATCAATTTTTTCAGAACTGGACAAATTGCTGGCTCTGGTGATCCCCGGAACACGTTCGCCTAACGATGCAGACTTCCTCTGTACTCTACTATTGCTTTTCAGCTGTGAACTCGCGGCCGTCCTCTTTACTAGTTTTTCCGAGCGACCGTTCCTGTGCTCGAGCATTAATCATTGACGCCAGTCGCTGACGTTATTCGAAAGAAGCTGCGATTATTACACGCTTATTTCTTATCTTTCATAAGGATGCGAGAGCGAACGAGCTTTAAAAGATTGTTTCAAAATAAAAACTGATCCTTCGTGTGATTCAAATCGAATATCATATCTTTGAATATCCATATCTCGATCGTTCTTTTTAATCTACATAAGTTTTCTTCGACTGAGAATTATAAACTATCAGGTTTAACATTCTCACATATTTTCAAATAAATTATCTAATTTTTCAAAGATTCCTTTTTCTTAGGCTAGCGGAACAAACATTTTAAATGCAGAAATATTTAAAACCAGCATCTTTATAATCGACCGATGCGCGGACAAAGTTCTCGAAAGTTGTTTGGTTTCATAATTAAATTTGCTTTCGCATAAAACGTTGTAATCTGCTTGAAAATTTCTAAATGATAGCATTCATTGCCTCAAAATATCAGCTGCAAAATAGCGTTATTATAACATAAACTTTAATCAATTCTTATAAAGCAGGAAACTCGTGCTCTCTGAAATTAATTTCGGAAAGCTCTTTTTAGGTGCAGAGACAGAGATCTTTCTTTTCAACTCCTCAGCCCGGCATCTAAATATCACTAAAATAATAATTAAATTTTTTAATTAAAGTCAGAAACCTCAGAAACGTTACTTTTCCGAAATATAAAAAAATGAACAAAAACTATATCCTCGCATCAATTAAATTATCACAATTTAATCGAGTATAAGTATTTGTTTAAAAGATGTAAGTTACATATTTTTAACTCTTGATCCGCAGTAATGGATATCCGCTTTAGGAAACATTGTTCTCACCGTCAAGTGCTTAAGAAAAAACTGAAGAAATGCAAACAATAGGTAAATAAGCTCCAAAGGATTGCTGTCATCGATACAAGCGCATATTCTTATTGCAAAAGTGATGCGAACTTTGCTTGGAATGGAAACACCCGTGTGTACATACCCGATACATTATTTGAACACTACGCCTCGGAGAATACGATCGAAAGACTCCGCATCGGTGCAGCATCACTCAGCATCAAGAGGATCCCAATAAAAAGTTTTGCAAAAGCAGCGATCGCAAGGACAGGTACCTACATACTACACATCGCGATAAAGCGCAGAAGTAAAATAAGGTGAAGACAAAGAAGAGAAGAAGAGGCGAAGATGAGGATGTGGAGGAGGAGGAAAAAGCGAGGGACAGAAAGAGAAAGAGAGTTGCGATGTCTGGCCAGTCTATAATTTGTCGGGGTGAGTTACCGCCCCCGTCCCTCTCCCTCGCGCTCCGCGGGGATAGGCGTTCGCGGCACTGCGTCCCTCTCTCCGACGGCGATGGCTATCGGCGCGCGTCTAACCGGGCCTCACAGGTGGCCGGCCCGCGACACCCACACGCCCGCAGCCTGCGGGACGGGCCCCTCGGCTCGGCCCGAGTCGCTTTATCCGCCGAGGACGAGCCGCCGTTACGCCCCGACACGCCGTCGAGTGCATCCTTACTTGGCCTGACCCAAAAGCCTCGCGCACGGAAGCTACGCAGACCAGAAAACTTAACCGTTCCTCTTCCTCGTATTCCTGCTTCTCTCATTTATTAGCCTCGCAATGTTTGTGGAATAAAGGAAAAATGATTTAAACGTGCTTAAAAAGTCTTTCTTTTTATCTAACTGTCCCTTAATCAGTTTTATAACTCTCTTGACTCGGCCAGTTTTATGAATGTATTTCTAAATTTTCGCTGCTTGGTTTTATCATATCTTCGCTTGGCCGAGCGCCCGCATATCTTGACAAGTTTTTTCCAACAAACCATAAACTAAACAACTAAAATAATCCTCCCGAAACTCGAAATTTAAAGACCAGATGATTTATGGTTAGTTGGCTGCTGCCTTGACACTCCGCATTTATGAATCCATGTGTCTTAGTATAGAGCGCTAAGCCATTGGGCCCTAAATAACTGCGCGCATAACTGTTCCCGAATGTTCACCACCCAAATAAAATCTTCCCGTGTTTTCTTAAAAAAAAGTGACGTTATATTTTAGGCCTGCGTATGTTCAATGCAAATACAGCTAAAAAAAAATATTGCACTTTTTCACGAGTCAAGTTTGTTCGTGCTCATCTTGCATGTCCAATCCATTTAAATCCCGTTTGTCATCTGCACAAGTACCACCGACAGAACTGCGCGTTGATATTTCTATTGTAATGCAATGCTAGTCCGAGAGGAAAACTGTTAAATCCCCAAATAGTGGGACCCCTGATGCTTTAACCGCGCGCACAATCTCTTTCCAGCCGCGTTCGTTGATCAGAAAAAAAGCAGTAAAAATCCCCAAGCCCCGATTAATTGCCAATTGACGCATGATAAATAAAGCAACGTAATCGCGCGCGCGCATCGGAAAGTCTAAGGTTCGAGGTGGTTATCTGAAGCAGAGGCGCCAATGTCCGAGCGCCCGAAGACCGAGAAACAATGAAAGAGATTGCGGCCGAAGGAGAGAGAGAAGAGTGCGAAGAATGGAACACTAGGGGCGTAAATTACGAATAATAAATATCCGCGGCTAGAGGCGAGTTCGGCTGTTTATCGGGGTGTCAGGATCAAGATCAGGAACTCCGGGGGACGGCTGGCGGCGCGATGTGGGCGGGCAACGGAGTCCGCCGCAGGGGCCCCGTGGGCCCGGCGCTAGCCAGATGAGCCAGTGCCGTTGTGGGTGCGACGGTTGTCATGCCAGACCTCGGCTGATAGATCGCCTTTTATCGGTCACACGCGGCTTCTGTCCTTATCATACTTACAAAGTACCTGGCGCTCTTCGACTATTATTGTACAAACTCGGGCCCTCCTTTTTCGAAAGAGTCGCTGCGAGTGAGAAAAGCCGTCCGTTCGACATCTTCTTTTAATTTCCCATTTTTTCAGTGATTTATATCTCGCGTGTAGGAATCCACGAGCTTTCCCTATTCATCGATCTTCCTGTATGCTGGTAACATTGTAAAATAATGTATGGAAGCGCTCGTGAACTATTTGGCGAAATGAAATGTAATGGAAAGTAACGGAGGATCGAATAAGTATACGCATTGAACTTTTATTACCGTGGTTAACTCTTCAGCGTAAACTTATCTTGAATGGTAATTTAACGAGCAATAAAATACTACGCTTATTCAATGACGAATGCTTTTAACTAATGTACTTAAAAAAACATAATTCTTACATTTAATTATCTATCGTATTATGGCCCTTTTTATATGTATTGCGCGAGCGCTCATTTTTGTTTAATCTTAATTACTTGACTCTTTGTATGCAGGGAAATTAAAAATTGAATAATAACAATTTCGATGCTTTGTTATGAAATTGCTTTCCGATTGAAAGATGTTTATTGCCAATATTTTTGATTCTGCAAAATATAAGTTACACGTTGTACTTTATATTTTTAATTCTTATATTAAATTATTTAACGTTATACTTTATATAACTTTACTTCGTGCAAAAATTTTTTAACTCTTTCCTATGTAAAATAATACTTTGATAAATAAACGTTTTTCCCCTTCAACCAATCAAATCGATTATTATTTTGTAATAATTGCTATTTTTTCCAATTAAACTTTTTCCAATTAAAGAAATAGCGATACATATTTTCGAAACTATTTTACAATAATCTTTTTTATATTTTGTTTTTTAAAATATTTTCCAGACATAATTTACAACAAACATTGCAACAGATATTTAGTTGAATCACTACTGTTTACAACAACGAAACGCAAGTTCTAATTTTTTTATAAGCATTATATAATTATTCATCTGCGCATAAAAGTAATTATTAAGGTTTTTTGTCTAAGGTACATTTATGCGATAATTAAAAAATTTTTGCAAATAAAATTATTCGTCTTCACGAGTTGCTTAATTGACTAATTTCAAAGTTACACATTTTATTACGATGGTTTTACCTTCGCTATTTGACTTTTCCCCCAGAACCTTTTTGTGTGCACCCATACGTTGATCGTTCAATCAGTGTAATATTGAAATGTTTACTAAAATTTCTTTTCACCGAGATGCTTATTCTTTTGAGACGAGAAGAAGATCTATCCCGTAGATCAAAGAGTGACTCAAATGAACGAAGACCAATAGCTGACATTTATCTCGCAGACGTGATGTTGATGCTCGGCGCGTGTTAATCCATATGCGCCTATTGTTATACTCGTGGTGACGAATCCAGTTTAAAAAACATTATTAAGAGAATTGATTGTCGGACGACATTTTTAATTTAATGTTACTCAATAAAATTATAAAATAAAAGAAACAACTCAGCTTATTGAATGAAATTGAGCCATTACATTATTAAATACTAGGTACTATTTTCTTTTGTTATATTTACCATTTAATGATATTTATGAGATAACTAATGGCCTGTCAATCACGGATATCTACTAAAGCCGTATTTAAGGAATTATTTTTCTCAACTTGTGTATTAAGAATTTCAGATAAAATTTAAAGATAATAATGAAAGTGTGCTCCCATACGAAAAATGATTTTTTTACTCTTAAAATGATCTCATCGATACTAACGATCTCACAGAATCTTATCCGCATTACTTGATGTTTGTAAATGCAAAGTCTCGTATCCGACGATTAAAATCGATTAACTCGCACTTTTCGTCGACGCTAATACGAATTATCACGTAAGAGATAAGGCTACTTACGCACTCGTGATCTACTTACGTATATTCGCACGGGACAAATTAAAAAAAAGCGTCGTCCTCGCACCAGAAAGAAACGACAATCGAGAACCGAGAAGAGAGGCAGAGAGAGAAAGAGAGCCGAGCGCATGGTAGCTTATACCTTGAGTATAAAAAGAAGAATTGCGAGCGAGTGAAATAAGAAAGAAAGAGAGCAAGAGAGCGTGTAGAGTATATAGAATGAACGAACAGGGTAATTTAACACCGGAAGTGTCTTGAGCGTGACGCCACCCTGAAGGTGCAGGATACGCACCAAGCTCGCGCGTATGAGTGAGAAAGAGAGAGAGGGAGAGAGGGAGAGACAGCGGAGACTTGTGGAGAAGATCAGAGGTGGAGAAAGAAGGTGGAGGTGCCGGTGGGAGTCGATGCGAGTGCTTGGATACACACACTCGCGGCCGCCATGTAAGCCGAACGCCCCTTCCACTTCTTTCTCTTTCTCTTACAAGATACAGTGTTTGCGTACATACGTATACCTTACGTTTTCTCAAGAGTATAAATGGTGACTTCATCCCTTACGTAAAAATTCCGGATCGCTGAAGCCTCAAAGGAATGGAGGATGAGCAATTTTACAACCTATGCGTAATAATAACTAAGCCTACCGAGTCTCCTGCGAATGCCGAGAATTACGAATTCACGCGGCAGATGATAATCGCACGATCTCCCTAAGAGAGACGAATAAAAGTCAGGCTGCTTTTTGCGAAACGAGAGGAGATTTCGCTTCAGAAATAATTTTGGCCCTTTGATGCGCAGCGAGTTGTTCGAGGTTCTCTCGTGTAAAGCAGACACGTTCCGTGTGTCGAGACACTTGTTTTCATCGGGCCCTAATGGCTTTTTCTCAACTTTCGCATCAGTTGCGGAGTTGTTAATACGAAACTGTGCGTTTAACTCGATCGTACCGTCGCGCGGGCCTAAATTGAATAGCTTCGTACAATATTGGCGTTGTACTTACTTGACGCGTACGCCTCAGTGCGGCCCGAGCAATTGCATTATGGATATATAGCGAAATGCTTACCTAACCTCGACACCCGTTTTGTTCAGCGCCACCACCAAAATTGCAGTTACGTGACAGAGCGAGTCAGCGAAGTATTATAGAGTTGCGGCGCGCAAATTTCTCGGACGCAAGTTAGGTTAATGTCTAAACATCGATGGGAACGCAGGAGCGATCGAATGGCTGCAGGTTTGGTTAAGTTACGGAGATAGATTCGCGATTCGTGGCAAGAGTATTGACAGCTCATCGAGTGGACCGCCCGGGCACAGCGAAATTCACTCGCTTTCGTGCATCGAGTTCGCTGCGAGCGAATTTCGGAGGTGCTGATGTGGGTCGATGCTTCAAATGTTTGTGTTGCACGTGTAGGCAAGAACTCGAGTAGAACGCGCAAGTGTCCTACCTACATTGATGGATTGAATTACAGCGCGGGAGCCCCTATGTGACGCGACCGTTTGCTTTCAATCTGCCGCTGAGGACTGAGTGGATGCGCTTATAAACCTTTTTCCTCGGTAAGTGCGCTCCTGGAAAAGGGAAAAAAGAGGAGCTCGTTGCGCTTATAATTAATGTCAACGGCTTGCCATCGGCTCTGATCGAGCAGGAGATGCTCCCTTTTTATGCCCACACAGTTTCGTTCGTTAGAAAGTCAGCGGAAAACTCATTTACTCGCGCACTCGCGCTCTAATTAACTTTCTTCGTTCAAGCTCTAAAAAGTACAAGATATATTTTCTTTCTAGAAGCACAGACAAACGAATGGTCTTTTCGAATTCTTTTCTTAATTTACGCGTCGAATAAACAGGAATTTCATTTTTATCTCAAAAATTGATGAAAATTTTTAACGTGATAGCATTTTACCATAATCTCGTTAAAGTTTTAAATAATTCTCGTCGAAATAATCTAGTACTTGCTCAAAGTCAAAATTTAATAAAAACTAAATATATCATATTGACTAGTTTTTTAATAATGCATGATACAATATTTCATTTTTCCTACAAATTCTATTTTATATTCCAGTTAAATATAATAATAATAATAATAATAATAATAAATATTTACATGCTCACTTGGCTTTATTAAGTTCTTAGATGATTTAAAAGTTTGCCTGTTATTATAGTAAGATAGGTATCACATAAACTTTAACATTATTTAAGAAAACATTAATATGACTAACTTCCATTAGGTGGAAAAATGCGTTTTAAACAAAGTTATGATAAGCAATTTTCTATTCCATTTTACAATTTTCTAAAAATTTTCTTCAGCATTTTGTAATTTTTCATTTTTTTATGTAATACGTAATCAATTATTTACCATTCTCAAATCAATTTTTTATATTATTATTGAGTCGAACAACTACCGTTATAATATTTTGTTGGTACTAATAAAAATATAATGGTTTTCACAAAATTATAAAATTCATAAAACCATTTATACATGTTAAATCTTGTAATTCCTTTTCACCGGTTCTAATCATAAAATTATCATATGATATATAAGTGAATAAAAATTATATTTGATAGACATGATTTTGCTTTTACTGCGCAAAGTGGAAGAAATTTGTCAAAAATGAATGAAAAGTCTCGTATCGTCAATAACATTTAAAATTTATTATTAAATCAATCAAATTGTCTTAAGCGTATGTTTATTTAGTAATAAAATTTATAATATTTTTATAACGCATCTTATGTTTATAATTATACGCGAGACTAATAAATCCTCATTTGAAAGATCAATTGCACTGAAAGTAATCGATGACAACTATTATTTGTATTTCATGAAATATAAAAATTATATGTACCTCTTAGAAATTAATTTTTCACTTTGAACTTTCATTGCAAAACTATTTTTTTAAACAATGTATTATATGATTATAATAAAACTTTCACACGTTTTTAATTTACATACAAAAATGACCTTATTACCATTTATACTATTTAAAAAAGTCAGAAATCAAATTAATTAAATTCATAAAATTATTTGAGTTCACAAGTGCGTTTTAATATTCGATTGGACAATCAATTACAGAGTATTGCGTTAGAAGATTAAATTATATTTATCCTTATTGTACTTCGAAATATAGAACATCGAAATAAAAAATTGTGAAAATTACAGGCTTTATCGAGTTATTACTAAATTAATTTTAATAACTTTAAAATAAAATAAAATCCTGACAAATAATTTCTGTTTTTTTATTTTTCGCACTTTAGAAGTTGATATCCTTTCGAGTCCTCAGAGGAAGCGACTAAAATTAAAATTAGCTCTTCACTTCAAATTGATGGAGTTTTACTGTGGCGTGAAGAGCATAAGCTTTACAGTTAAAGGTTTTCAGGAATCCCGTATACTGTTTCAAGTAAAAAAAAGCATGTCCAATTCACAATTTGTACTTATAGGGCTATTTCTAACCCTAGCTCCGGTACTATCTTCAAGTTTTGATGCAACAATAAAAAAATTTTTGTGCTTAACTTTTGATTAATATTTCCCTTATTCCGCTTATCGAATTATAACTTGTATCTTATAAATTATCATTGCGCGTTTACAATTATTATCAACGTATGACTTTAACCTTCGTCACTGTCTGTGAAAACAAAGCATTAATTTTTGTTATTGCAATAATTGATAATGTGCATTTGTAAAAACAACCCTGTACGGCACACACAGTCAAAAAAAGCGTAAGGTATTTCAAAGTTTCCAATATGTACAATCAGTTAAATCTACACTCACACGTACTCTCAAGTTACCAATGCTTACAGTTATATCCGAATATCGTACTTCCTTTAGATTTAACTTAGCTTCTCTAATAACTTAAAATATTCAAATGTATTGGTAATTGACAAATGAAACCGATCGGTTATACATTAGTTTATTGTACATTATTAAAGTTATAAAAAGCGTAAAATTTCTAATGAAAAATGTATTTATATATATATATATATGACAATGATTATTCCTAGTTACGGCGCACTAGGAATATCAACATTATGAAAATATAGTTATAAATTTACTAGATAATGATTTTCTCGAAGTTTCTTTGATATTAATTATATTTTTAAATAACAGAAAATAAGATTAATGTTAATTTTAAAAGAAATTCATTGATTTCTTCGTTTAAAATTATTTCAAATGTACACACGCATATATATATATGTATATAGTTAACCACATATTATTATCGAAAAAATATTTTCAAAAAATTAAACAAATATTTTCATTTCGTTTATATTTCAATAAAACATCCAAACTTAATTAAAAAATGTTGTACCTTTTTCTTTTATTTTATAATGATAACACTTGTTATTATAATTCAATGCAAATCTAATTTTCAAAAGATATTATCCAGTATAACTTGATATATATTGCATTTATATCATTAAATTATTATCTTATATATATATCTAAATTATTATATATATATATTATTATAATTAAAATCTCGTATTATTGAAATAAAAGAAAATAAATTCAAAGTTCTTTCGCGATGAATTATTGAATATTATGTAATATTAATTAATATTTATTTATGAATCTTATATTACCGGTTTAATAAGCTTCTAGAATTATTGTAATAATTAGTGCTGTAATAATATTGTACATATCTGTATTAAGCTATAAGTTCATTCGGCTCTGAATAGAATTTGAACAATAGCAATAATATTCATTTAATAAATGAAAAATAAAAATCAGAAAATTCCAATCAAGTAAGTGATATCTTCCTTCGGGCTCGATAGTGAAAGACTTCATTATATTTAATCGTTACTTACTTATTAATTCTGTAAATGTAATTCCTAAACCGACGTTTGGAAGATTGATTTATAAACTTAATTTCTAATTTATGTTAATTTAATATACGATTGAGAAATTTAAGCAATTTCAGTGCATAAATTCTGAAGGTGTAACAATTTTGAATGTGATATAAATTTGTTCATAATAAAAGACTATAAAGTATTTTTAAATTGAAGAAAATTCTTGACTGAAACGTGTTATTTTTCAATTATATTGTCTCAATAGTTAATTATGATATAAAATATTTCTTATTTTTAACAGCTACAGCAATGTTTAAAAGTTTTGTTAAATTTCTGAGCTAAGAATAATAATAAGATAAGGTAAATTACTAGGAAATAAGTAAATGAAATATTCGTGTAACCGTCTTAAAGAAAAACGCTTTCAATCAGCTTGAAAACCAGAATTTGTTTGTTTTAAAGGCAGCAGAAGTTGTGAAAATAAGTCTATTTGCTCGAGTGTCTGAAAAAGGAAAGCTAAGTATGGAATTGGAATAATTTATACAGAAACAACGAGAATTATAAAAATATAGTTCATTGTACAACAATTTATTCCAGTGATGAAATTCGATTCTGAAATATGATATATTTGGCTTCTTCGAACAATACACACTAAAAATGACAAAAAATAGAATTGGAGCGCAAACCCACTTTAAGACTGTATCTACTTTACGAGATAAAACTTTACTCAAGCTTAAAGTGCATTTTCTTTTTAAGCGAAAACTTTTTTGCGACTTAACTGGACGGTGGCAGTACTTTGGCAATGGCGCACAAAAACCATATGGTGCACAAGCACAAAGCCAGTGTTCAATGTCGGATTGACAAAATCACAGAATTGGTCGGCAGAGGGTTTGTTTCGATTCCCGTTCCGCGAGGCTGTCCTCGCAACTTTATCAAACCGAGGGACAGTAAATTTATAAACAAATAACGGTCGGGCGTAAAAAGTTAGCCTCCCATTGTGTCGCTGGCTACAATTTCTCTACGCCTCGTTCTGTAATAGAGAAAAAGAAGAGGCGAAGGAAAAAGAGCTCATAAAGGACGAAGGAGAAGAAACAAAAGACGAGTTCCGGAGACAAAAAAGACTCAAGTCGTCCAACTCTTTCGCCCCTTCCGTCGCGCTCTCTCTCACTCTCTTTCTCATTCATTCAGCAGCGAAAAAGAGACAGAGACGGACACACGGCTATTGCAGAAGGTTGTGGCTGAGTGACGGATGGACGGTACAACGTTAGGAAAGGACGGACGGACGGACGGACGAGACGATGCTGATGGTGGCAAAGTTGCGGAGGCACAAGGAGGAAGATGAGGTCGAGGGTAGTAACCCGATACCCATCCGCGGCCTGCAACGTAACGTGAGAGCAGCTGCCCCTCCCACCCCTGCCCCTTGCTCGCGGAGGGCCACCGTGGCTCCAGTCCTCGGAGCTGCTGCCGCTGCTGCCGAGCGCCACAGGAGAGAAGAATAGGAGGGACAGAGACAGGGCCGAGGGAAAAGGGGAGAGAGGGAGGGACCAAAAGAGATGGAACAAATTTGAGAAAAAGCCTAGAGAGCGGCGGCGCGAGGACTCAATTACGAAAAATTTACGGCTCGTTAGTTCGCCGCGAGTTTCGTGGGCGTAGAGGGAGAGGGAGTTGGATTTCCTTATTAGAATATTTAGAACGACGTACGTACTAGGATAGCTTTAATGGATCAAGCTTTTCTCTTGTTTTCAAGGCAGTCGCGAGGGTGAATTCGGGGCATGGGATGAGGTCTGCTCCTTTTTTCGTTTGTTTGCTGCGTAACGAGGGAAGAACGGTTTTTCGGTGGGAGGAGAAGATAGACGGATAGAGAGAGAGAGAGAGAGAGAGAGAGAGATACACCTGTTAAAATTAATTGGTTTTGTCTGTTCGTTTAATGGGCACGTGCTGGTTGCGAAATCGACTCGATCGCTAACGCGAAATGTGAATTTTTTTATCCAAACCTACCTTGTAACTTTTCAATGCGTCCATCCCATTAGCGAGCGTTTAAATTAAATTAAATTAATTTCAGCCAAACAACTCACTTACGCATCAGTAGCTGGTCTGTGCGATCACTTCGGGGTTATTGCGTGCATTTAAAAATCAAATCGTTCGTTTGAACATTTGCATGTAAGTACGCGTCATTGATAGGTTCAGATATTACACATGCGTGCAAGTGACTAAAAAATATTCTCCTACGTTCTTAATGTTGAAATTTTCGTCGAGGTACGTTTTTTCGTTTTGCTGGTAAATACGCCAATTGTGATTACGCTTATAAGACATGAAATCGTAAAACACGCGAAAGGATACACTTTTTTTATAAGCGTATTTACCATAAACTGAAAAATTGCTCAGACTAGGAATAGTTTTTAATAATTTAACATGATTTACATAACCACTATATTACACTGATCTATGAACTTTATAACTGAACTTAACGTTCAAGATACTTCAAAGGAAATTTTTTAAAAGTCTCGATTATCGGTTCAATGCCCAACAGTTGAACTTCAAATTAACACCAGAACAGCAAACGCGCACGTTCGTTCTCTTATCCTACTCCTGTTAAATTCATAATGCGCACATCGTTATTTCACGAATGATTAATTTTTTGGCTCGAAAAGCCCTAGGCGCGTTAAAAGTCGTTCTACTAGCTTATCGATCTAACACCAGATACGAGAGGCGACAAATCGAGGGCAGCAAGAACCGGCGAAACTCTGACTCGGGAAGCAAAAATCTCCTAATTATCAGCCGCATCAGGCACTTGTTCGAGGACAGCGAAGACAATGAAAGAAAAAAAGAAGCGCTTCATCCCGCCGTCGGTCAGTCGACTCGACTTGGCTGTATGAAGGTATGTGTGCGCGTGTATGTGCGCGCGCGCGTAAAGCCACCCTTGAACGTGCGCGTGTATAATCAATACCGTCATCGAGGGGCGCCTATAATGGGAAACCCCGCAAAGCCCATCACCGGCTGCCGTTATCGCGTCCACCCTCGACACCGGGAGCGAACGAGTCCTGCGAAGCCACCCCCACCCCACCTCGTTTCACCTTTGGCAAGCCAGCGGCTAATTCAAATTGGCGAAGATGCGACGCTTCGATCCGGGCCGGTATTAACGTCGGTTCGAGAACGCACGAACGCCCGACGAATTTCAACTGGACAATTTAATCGAAGCGACGGCGTGTGCGTGATCGGGTCGAGTGTCGCGGAACTGCGATAAGAGTCGAGGCGATGACCTCGCGTCGCCAAACAGCGAAAACCCAAGCCGACCTTCGCGCCACCGCGGCCCGTAACTCAAGGAGGATTTCGATCCCGCGCCCAAAGACTTTCCCACGCTTTTCACGGCAAGATCGGTAAAAAGCCGCGGATCGTCGTGCAAGCGTGTGTGCGTAAGTGAGTTCGAGCGGAAGTCAACGCGTTGAGACGAGGATACGACGGGGACTGCCACGCGCCTAATGAGATTCCATTTGTTAGCCACGGGAAGCCTCGTGGGTCCGGTTTGCAAAGTAGGCGCTCCGTGTCATCTTGCACGTTTTTCCTCGTAATAAGTCGTGCAAAGAACTGCGTGGTATCGAGATTACTGCAGAAATCTTGCCGGATCGAATTCTCTGTACGCCAAACTAATGCTATTGTAAGAGCTGCGGCTGAAAAAATGTGCGTAATCCTCGGTACAGTAATAGTGCACTTTAATGCGCTTCTTATTAGGCCGTCGATGCGCGCGCCTCTCATCTGTAATAATGCACGTTAATCAACATTTATAATGCCTTTAATGTATGCATAGTATGTTTTGCATATACAAATAACTTTTTCAGTGAAATTCGTATTGTGGTTGCTCGATTTACTTTCAATTATAGAACATTTATTGACAATAAAATTCAGCGGCTAATAATGTGAATTCTAGTCTGCGTCAATTAAAGCAGGTAGGTTTTACGAGCAAAACAACCTGTGGATCGTTTTAATTTCAATTCCTGAGCGCGTAACACAAAAGCTCTAGAAATACAAAGCTAATGTCAGCCTGAATCGAGGATCAGCCGGAATATATCGACAATAATATTGTAATAACAGTAGATTTTATCGAGGGCATTATCCATTATTGTTGATTATTTTCGTAACGAAATCATTTTGATGGATGTGTTTGGGTAGGCACTATAGTTGAATTTGTAAAGATTTCGGAAATTACTGAAACTCGAGAAATCCAAATGAACATTCGTAGAAGAGAAGGAATGATGAAAACATTACGGGATCCTCGCAAGTTGCGACGCATAAGGGGAGGCGCGGTGAGGTTGCGAATCGTCAAAGAATAATCGAAAACTACTTGAGTTGAATGGAACGTCGGGCGTTCATTGATTATCGTAATTTGACGCATCGATTTCCCTTTTTCGCAATGTTCAAGTCGGCAGATTGTGCAATTGTGAAAAATACTTATTTGCTTCATTAGATTGTTTATATAGCCTAATAAGTCACCAGAATCGTTTTCACAAAATTTTTATTATAGATTTATCGTGAATAAAATATCTCTGATTAAAATACTTATAATTCGAGGATAAATTTCCCATGCATATACTTACTATGAAATTTATTAGGGAGTATATTATAAAGTGGAGGCCTAAAATATCTTCGGATTTTTTCCTTAAACTTTCACATTTCCTATAGTCTGCGATTTAATCAGTGTAAAATAAATATACGCACACCTATTTTAGAAATTATTAAATTACGTGTAATAAAAAACCATTTTATTCTTAGAGCAAATATTATTTATATCATCTTTTAATTATAATATTTGATACTAAACTTATTATTAATATGATGACGATGATGACAATGATGATGATGATAAAATAAATATTGAAACAGTTAAGTTTTATCAATTCTCAATAAAGATTTTAATTAATCTCAAAATCTGTGGAACAACAATAAGTAACTTCACTTTAAGCCCAATTTTAACATGAAATTAGAAATAGTAATAAAAAAGAGTTTTTATTAATAAAAATATATTTTTAATTTATGTATTCATTGTTCTGTATATATCCTTTACATCTATAAAAATTGTATTTTATAATATAGTAAAATCATTCATGTATTTTAATGCGACTAGTCTGAAACATGATTTTACATAAATCGAGTGATGATTCAGGCTTAAGAAACAGATGTAAAAATATAAATATTGAGTGATTATAGTATAACAAGACTGATGAGAAGATAAAACGTACAGTTATAACTTTTTATTGAATTACAAGTGTTAAGTTGTAAGCTAAGCACACACACGTAATTTTAAAATATTTTTTCCAACCGTGTATTCTAATAAATACGATTAATATCGAATTTGTAAGACATTAATTACTTGTAGATTTGCCGAGCGTTTCGCATGACGGGCTGAGAACGCATAATTAACGTTTATAAAAGAAGATGGTTATTTAGTTTTTGCGCTTAATGTAGTGAGCCTGACTCCCTGCACGATATTTCTGAGAAAGTCGATGGGCATAGAGTAAAAATTAACGGGGCTGGATGTTTTATTTTTACTTTATTTATTCTTCACTCTTCTTCCATAATGCCGAGGCGGGCGCCTGGAATTAAACGTCCACGTATGACTTAAGAGATTAAAATACGAGAAACGAAAGACGCGGGAAGAAGTCGAAAAAGCCGCGCGACAAGCCTAAGACATGTAAAAGGAGAGGAAGTGTCGATTTGCAAAAATTTCTCCTTGAAGCAAAAAAAAAAACGGACTGCCCGAGGCTTCGAGTCGAGACGACTTTAAGGGAAGGGTGTGTGCATTGGCGTCTTTCGCTCGGCCGTGGAGAAACGAGAGAGCTATCGGTTTCAGGAAAACTCCCGTGCGATAAGCTAATGTGGAGCGCGCGAGTGCGAGTGCGTGGGTGTGTACAAGTGTCCCGGCGGGACCTTTGGGTACATGCCTCGCTCGGCAATGCTCTAGTTTCGACTTTTTTCACTGACATCGTTTCGGGGTGCGAGTGCGAGAGCGCACTGCAACATTACTCCAATACCTTCATGTTCTAATTCGCGTTCTTCTTTGAAAAAAGCTTCTTTTCACGCTCGTCGAGGCAAGTGGGTCGAGATTCTCTCGTCGATAGATGTTTCTCGCGACGATAAGGGAGTAACGATCAGGGGCCTACGGTTCGTAACGAGTATTCGGCATTACGAGCGTCAACTGCTTTTATTTTATTTAGCCACGCCGCCTCGATTCGACGATGCGAATTGCCGATTTATATCACTCGCGGAATCACTATGCTTGGCTGACTCCCTTTTCTGGTTACCTTCTTTACCGTTCTCAGGTGCATTTCTCTCGCTTGCTCATCGGGAAAAGGACCAGCCGAATCAATGCAGATGTAAACGAGAGATCGGGAGGACTCGGATTAAAAATGTAGTGTTTCGGGATCTGCGAGCACCTGTAGCTTTAATTACACTTTGGAATATCCTTATCCCCGGCAACTGTTGTCCGCCGCAGGGTTCGCCTGTAATCACTGCCTTCACCCGAATGGCAAATTATAATACATGAATGGCGGTACTGTATGCATTAAAGGTACAGTACTCGCCAGCGTCGCCGCAGCACTTAACCGCCGGGGTGAAAAAACTGTGAGCCCCAATCAACGTTGTAATTAAGCGAGCACCGAACGACAGCAATAGCCAGGACGCGCGCACCGGTGCAAGGACTTTCCGCAAAGCCCATGAAAGGAAACGGCGGTAAATTCGCAAAGCCACCAGGTCCAACTCTCACGGGGGGTGCGACGCTCCTGGCGGGTCCGAAACGTCGCGCGGGATGATTCTGAAACCGGAGCCGAGAGCTGATTATTGGTTTGGCAACGCGAACGTCCACCTATCAGCGGGAGTCCTCGTGAGAGCAGAAAGCGGCACGCGTCGCCCCCTCCCCCAGCCGGCCGACAACGGGGATCCGTAACAACCCCATCATTATCGTGTCTTGAAGAATTAGTCTTATTATACGGACACGAGCGCGTGGCCTCGGTCCGCCACGACTCCCGGCGCATCGTCCGCCCTCGATGGTTCGCTGTCAAAGCAATTCGAATACCGTAAGGAATGATGTCCATAATGGCCTTTTACCGAATGATACTTTATCCGGATTGGCGAGCATCTTTTCCACGATATTCGTGAGAATTATTCGCCGCGCTTTCCGTCCTCTTATTTATTTCTTAATTAGGCGAATGTTTTATGTATGCTGATTTAGTATTCGCCACCACGCCAGGCTCGGCTTCGGCGCACCGAGATTGCAAAGATGATGCCGGGGTGAGGATTCTTGGAAGCAATTACTGCTCCTCGTTGCGCAGATTAATATACGATAGAACTCAGTAATTCCAGTAACTACAATCACGCTCGCTATTATTTTCGAAAACATTAGTATTTTTATATATTTAGTCGTACAGTGTATCGAGGCGAACGTCGTGTATGCAAAGTTTGAGCAACGCAATATTTTGATTCGCCGAGCATAATTATACTTGATACAACTCGAACTTTTCCTTCGTGTTGCCTATGCAGTCTGCCGTATTAAATTATCTTTTATTAATACTTGCATTATTCACCAAGTCTATTAATTTCCTTCTATCACTGCAATGATTCTTCTAACTTATTAAGCAGTATCTTTAACAGGATAAAATAACAAATTCCCAGTTATTAAAGTAATGATTTTATAAAATTCTTATTAAAAAACGCAAACAGGTTTGAGGTGATGTCGGTGTCGATGCCAATAAATTGTTACTTGTTAAAACGTAAGGCTGGAGCTGTTCCCTGACTGCATTTATTCCGCTTAAACGCTTTGCGCGTAAATTTTATCCTCGATCGTAAATTTATTAATCAAACCGATGATATCTGCAAATCGTGATATTATTCAAAATTATACGATTTTTGCTTTTATTTATTAACGGCTTGTGTACAAGCACTGCATTTTTCGAGTGATGCGCGTCGCACGGATGACGGCGACTGCTAGTGCGTCCGATAGTACAGTTTAAGTTTCAAGACAATATGGCCCAAGTATTTCTTACTTTTATAGAATAATACCCATTCTAATTTAAGTTAAGAATTGCTGTTGTAAAACACAAGATGAATCTCCGAAGTGGGCAAATATTATTGAGAATTCAAAATATAAACTTTATCGCTAAAGTTTTCCAGTTAAGGTACGAACATTATATCCATGTTTGTCAACTAAGAGTTATCAAATGCTTTTTCTACTAATTAGAATGTAGAACTTGTGCGATGTTGGAGACGTTGACGGTGACGTTTATATAATTCCGATTAGCATTAGTTTACATGGAGGCAGAAATTTATTTGTAACTTCAAACGTCTGATATTGATAAAACATTTTATTAAAAAACAAATGGAATAAGTCTCAAAACGATTACATAATTAATTTATTTATTTGGTTCCTCATCTCTTAATTGTTATTTATATAATCACTTGAACCAGTAATCTTCTCTTTTAGTTACTTCGACGTACACCGAATTTTCCTCTCGTGATCAACGCATCGACTGCTACGTTTTATAGTAATAACGTTCATCGTAACAGGTTTCTTGCCAAGCATCTCTTTTATTAGCCCCGATGATCTAGTTTGTAAAAGATGTCGGTGAAACGAGTGGATGGAGCGACGAGTGAACGAATTGCAATCGATTTGTTGAAAGAAACGATGTTTTCAGGAGTTACGGAATCTGTTATGTCACAAAGCACATCAATGATTTCGCAGTGTGCGGTTTCTGGAGTGGCCAGTCAGTGGCTAGCGCGAGAGAATTATTTTATTTGTGGTTTCGCCGTACCGCGACTTGCCACGCGATGGGATCGTATGATCGCGAAAAACACTCGCGAACGTTAACATGCTGGGCGCGTTTTTTCTGTACGACTCTTGCCGATTGGTTGTTTATTTTCTTTTTTCTTTATGATGTCACGAAAAAACTTCTGGCCGATACTTTGCGCGCGAGTGAATATAAAATTATTGTGCAACTGCCATTTTATAACTGATTTGAGTTAGAGAACAATGTGATGTGTACGAAGCCTAACGATTTTCTAATACCTGCATTTTTTCATTTGTTATGAATTGGAAGTAACGAACGAAGATATTTCTTGTTTTACTAGTTAACTAAATATATGCTTCTCATGGTCTGTATATTTATTTATTTATACGTATACTTCGTTTCTTGTTCAATTTGATTTACTGTACAAAGGAAAAATATAACAAAAGAAAACTGCATCCTCTTTTTAATTGTCTGTAATTCATTGAACACTAAATAAAAAACACTCTTAGAGTCAAACGAACGCTTCCTTTCGGATTATAAGTATGCAATAAAATATATAAATATTTATCGTTACGTCATTACTATTAATTATAATATATTTCATTCTAATTTAATTGTCTATAAACTTCATTTGCAACAATTTAGTGTTGAAAATATATAATGTTAAAATAAATTAGTTGATGTATTTATTTTAAATAATTAACCGCGCAGTTTTTATACGACACAACGCTGATCGTTTAAAAATAAAGCAACTAAAAAAAGCTTTGTTTAAAATTAAAATACATAAATAGTATAATCGAAGAAAACATTTTTCATTCCTAGAACTTGTGAAATACTTTAGGAATTATTTTTTAAACGATAACACATGTGTTAGTAAACAGACATAAACACGCTCGTAGACATAAGATTTATATACTTTCACAACAAATTTTGGATTTGTAAAATCTTAAATTATGTTGGTATAATTTCAATAGACGCAAAAATTTTTAATATCACAACTTTGTTACACTTTGGGGTAAAATGCTAATTATGACGATATTCTTTTTTTTATCAATTTCACTTTGTTTATTGATTTCTGCCACATTGCCAGAAAATTCTAACCACTGCAGACTAATATAATAAACAGTTTCACATAACCTGTTCAAATGAAAAAATTTATAGATTTTGTTATTTACAATACTAAAACCTTTTCTTGAACATGTATTTAAAATATTATCTATATACATCGTTTGTTGATATATTTTCAAAGTAAGTTAAAAATTTTACGTTTCTGTTTACATGGACTCTACTGAAAGAATCCTTTTGAAAAAGATTGAGAAATAAGAAATTCATATTAATAACATTACTAAACTTTATTTGTAGCAGTAAAAAAAATTATAGTCAAGTTTAAATCAATCATAGCGTTGGTAATTTGCCATTTATAAATTACGAAAGACTTTTAAGCGCGCGAGTGACTAAAATTTTGTTATATTTTTGTACGAACATACGGTGTAGATTAAGACCTCACTTTTTTATGATTGATTAGATAATACCGAAAACCTTATTTAATAATGAGAAGCTTTTAATTTATTTAAATATTATTACTCGACTCTTTTTAAAAGTATTCTATATTTTATTATTTATAGTAAAATTAATGTATTGTATTTAAAATTTTAAAAACGGTGTTGGTTCAAATAAAAAAAATCGTATTGATGAATACAATAATAAATATGATAAAATATGATAAGTTTTAAGAGATCGCCAGAGAAATTTACATGTACACACGTGCACGCAAAATTTTATCACTTATACAGTTATTATTTGCTGCGCGTTATCCATTTGATCGTATAGCTTTACACCAGTGTTTTATATTTATTAGTAAGCCAAAGCTTAGATTTTCCATGTGATTAGGCATTCATAAAAGCCAATCGGTAAAACAAATTTTCCGTATTTAATATAAAATGCATGAAAATGCAGAATCGGTAATGCAGTAGGCATCGAAGAAAAATTGGCGCGATAACACCAGAGTACGAAAAGTCTTTACAAATGTTTCGGCTTATCTTCAAAAAATCTAAGATGCCTAACGCGGAACGTTTTCTAAATATTCGATATGATTCTTATTACTGCGATACAATCGCGGCTCATTCGTGGGTTATATATGACACGAGATCTACATCGAGTGATAAAAAATTCGTTATTTCTTACAGCGACGCTTCGAAACGTAATTTTATTTTTGAAGCGCGAAAAAGCCCCGCGAGAGCAGAGTTCTATGCGCACTTCCTCAATAAAAGCTGCAACGCAATTTTTCAAAATAGATTCCACTGTTAATTTCGTGTTTTAATAATTGAACACATTTAACTCAAAACGTATCGATATTAGGAAGAGTTGAACGCGAAAAAGAAGCAGCAAATTTCTCGCTAATCATAAAAATCAGTTTCTACGATCTTCGAAACTTTCGGCACGAATTGCTAAGCGGCTGCCTAAAAATATACATTCTTTATCCATATTGCCTTCGTATAAATATACACGTTTAAACCCAAAATACAAACATATTATTTGGAATGGATACTTTTGTCGCGCATCGTCGAGGATAAAATTCTAAATACGCGTTTACAGCTTGGAAATTATTCAGCTGGCTGGAAAAGAAAATCGCGGAGGGCTTTTCTTTTGAGCGAGTGCAAAATTGAGCCTCGGGCCACAAATTTCGAATGTTTTTAGTCGCGACATCGCTTTTGCGAAGAGGATCGAGAGCCTCGATAGCGCCGAGAACAGCGAGTGCCGCGCGAGCGATTGCGTTAAAGGGTAGGTGGCCAAGTGCTCTTCGTCAACCGGATGCGTCGGCGATGGCTCGGCGGCGGTCGCGTGAGTCTCCCCGAGTTGCGCGCGCTCGCAACGAATCGGTAATGAAATGGACGCGCAGCCCCCGCGGGTGCACTCGTAAAGCCAGCACCCGCCCCGTTACCACTGCCCATTACGCTCTTTGACTCCTCGCAAGAGTGGGGCGTGGTAATCGTTTCGCCAACACGAGGACGGGGTCTCCGCTGCCGGCGATAACGCGTACACCACGATACGCGGGTTTTTTTTAAGTGCGCACGTCCCAGCCGCTTTTTCGGGCGCGAGCACCGGCTCCAGGTGAAGATTAACGCCGCTTTTTACGGCCCGTCGTAATTATCCGCGTTCGTAAGCGCGCGCACCGCCTGATTGCCCTCATATAAGCGAATTAATGGGATCGGTATCCTATTCGTAAGCGCGCTTTCGATGAATAATCGATGAGCCACCGGTGCTGCCGCGAGCCTTTCTCCCTTTTCTCTTCCAACTTGCTTACTGTGTTTTAAAGAGCTTATTTAAGAGCAAAAACCGGAGGAAATTCGGTCCTTCGATCCTAATGGAAAGAAACGAAAATGTTCGCTTAAGCTGAGCAAGCGATTTATTCTGCGTTCGTTGGAAACTCTCGGAGCGGGCAGCCATAGGTAGCCGCGAAAAATGTCTCGGTCGATTTTACGTTTTTTACTCAACTCTGTCGTCACTCCGTTCCGATTAAGAAAGAAGCCTCGCCGAATCGTGGACGCCTCTTTCCCTCTTGCTGGTAATCAATATCCGTGAGTTCACGTTTTGGGGAACGCCGACCAGCGCCGACCAATGAGACGCGTGACGAGTAATGCGAATCGTGGCCATTTGCCGGAAAGCACGTGAAAATGCTCGTGACGCGCGTCGCCGTTGTCGTTGTCCTCGACGCAAAGGCACCGGCTCCGGTAACTGGAGCGAAACGGAGGCACTGCGTGCATTTCCCTCTCCCCTTTCTCATTTTCCGGCCGCTATTCTCCGTAGCAGTGGACAGGAGAGCTGTGGGCTCGGCAACCAGGGCCCGTCGACGCCGCGGGCGCGAGACATCGCCGAGGGGTCGAGCCCATAGCGCGGACTCTCTCGCAACTCTAAGTACCGTATATCCCGAGTCGCGCCTCGTGAATTTCCCCTCGTATCCCGATGTAATCTCTCCCTCGCTGCCAGCGAGAGAAGAAATTCAATGTACGAGCGAGAAGCGAAGAGGGAGAGGAAGAGTCGCGTGAGGTTCGACGCTTTGTGAGCGAAGGTAGAGAGAGGCAGAGAGATGGAGAGAGGAAGAGAGAGAGAGAAGAGGCTTGAGAAACAGAAAGAACAAGTTACACCCTATAAATACGCCCGGGTAATTGATTCAGTAATAACTAACTCAAGCCGGACTCCACGCTGCTTCGCTCCCTTGCTTCTTCCCTCTTCTTAGTCACTCTCTCTCTCTCTCTCTCTCTTTCTCCCTCTCCCTTTTAACCGCAAAGACGAGAAAGAGGACCTCGCTCTTACTATATGTATGCGAGCGAAGACTTTATGTGCTCCTCGTCATTTCGTTTCTCTTTGTTTCTTTTGTTTTTTGCTGTTAGTTTTTGGCGTCGCGTCTTTCGTGATGAAAATTCGCTTTAGTTGCTCGTGATTAACTCCGAGCGCTCGTCGATAATATTGTGATCGTTATACGGTGTTTGAATGATTAACACGGTAGATAGTTTTCAATTTAAATTCAAGTTGTGTCTCTGACAGTGTAATGAAGTTAAATTTTTATTTAAAGTTGTGCACGATTTTTCGCTACTTTTCTTTCTTTTTCATAAAGCAATTAGTTTTAAAATCGTATTTAAATGACTGAATGTTTTTAACGATTGGATTGCACTTTTGCATAGCAATACGATTATATTTTTATTTTACAACTTGAAATACATCTTTTGAAATGGATTCTTAGTCTAAATGCACAACGAAAATCTAAATCTAAAAGTCATTATTAGTTGAAAATATATAGTCAGCGACTTCCATAAGCTTTGACCCGAGCTTTTCTCGCTTAGAAAACCGATTTTGCAAAAGTGAAAACCACACTTTATCTAATTTACACGAGACCTCATTCTCATGCGTATATTATTCGATGAGAGCTGACGAAAATATTCAGGCGTCGAACCTTTCCGAAACAAATTTTAGATGTAACAAAAAGAGCACAAAAAGAGTACGAAAATAATAATTTTTTGAAAATGCCACGATGAAAGCCAGTTTTGTTGACTCGGCTTTTGAGGTTATTGAATTAGAATTTTCTCTCGCAGCAGAATTAAGAGAAGATAGCATCGGTGCTCCCAAGTTAAAGCGAAGCTCATTTATCGGATTTATGAGGAATCAATAACTCTGAAAAGATAATGGCTGACCTTGGTATTTAGCGAACGCCATTCGGTATAAGCGATCAGCTTTATTATTATTGCGGAAGCTGCACGAGGATTACCGGACACGAAAAAAGTATAAGAACGCGTAGATCTCTCGTTTAAGCGGATAACCTGTTAGATTCGAATAGATTGTCCAGTGCTCGAGTTGCCTGGACTCTTGAACAGTAGTCGCGAGATTCGAAAGGCAAGTATAAAGAAATAAACACAGCCTCGGGAGGAATGCGTTTTTAATTAGCCGTTCATCCGCGTGCACTAACTCGCGATTTAAAAAAGATTAATGCTCGAGTTGGCCGGAGATTATAGAAACTGTTCCGGCCGATGTATCCCGCGAAAAATTATTACCTTAATCAATTGACTTTCCCTCTTCGTGCAGGAGTCAGCCCCCGACGTCAGATGCAACACGCGCTGCTCTTCCTGGCCGCGTACTTTTATCATTTATCTCGCCGCCTCGTTATCGGGCCGTATCTCTGTTTGCCCCCTCCCTGGCTGTCGGGCCCATAAATATGCATGCCGGTAATAGCCGGTACGGGCTGGCCTCTCGGGGTTAAAGCCGCCCTTTTTTGTCGTCCGGCTGCGATAACTCCTCGAGGAAGTGCCAAGTGCGGCTCGCGCCCACGCGATTCGGCCGAGGCACGCCTTGGGAAACTCAATATTAAGCGAGAGCCTCCGCTAATGCTTCTGCGAATCGCGCTACGCGAGTATTTACGCGGGCCTCGGTAAAAACGCCGTTTTTCACGAATTTACAATTATTCATGCGTGCGTGGTAAGTGAGAGTGAGAGAGCCATTTGTTGACTCGAGCCTAACTCATGGTTTTCTAGCTCGCGCTTTTCTTCTGACGCGCGTTTTCTCCACTTCAGTCGCTGTTGGAAAAATTAGCATTATTTAAAGTAGGCGGTGGCTGCGAAATTATGCTTGATCTTTGTTAATTATTCATTTTGGAAAATAAAAGATGAAAAAGATGCAACTTCGGAAAGATATTACTACTTCATAAAGTGAAATTCTGAATGCATAAATGTATTTCAAATTTTTTATCTGATTTTTTGTCATATACTTATGAGCATCCTATGCATCTTGAAACGCAAACATGTTGCTGCGTAACACGGACCTACGTATCGTCACCATACTAACATGAAAAATATTCAATTTATACGGAATGACAAATTATTATTGCCCTTTGCGTAATTATTAAGGCACATTTATGCTTGCGAAAAAAATGCTGTGTACGTTCGGTGGCAGCCTATGCGCATGTTTGGCCAATAAATATGCATAAAAATAATAAATATGCGCCCGTTTTCGTTTTAGCTATTAACATATTTTGAAATTCTTGCTTGTATTTACTTTATTTTTGAAATCTGAAAAATATATAGTCATTTTTATCAAAATTGAAAAATGTTGAATTTTCTATTTTTCAAGTTACACGACGAATTTAATTTACAGATATTTTATTATTTTTCAAATAATAATTTTATCAACGGTAAGATAAATTTTAGTCCACGTACTTATTCGTTTGTATAAAGTATATCCAATTTTCTCATTCAAAATAATTTATTTGTATTAACTGAAAAATTAAGCAACCGTTATTAAAGAAATATTTTAAATTTTAATTTTAATCCAAGATGAAATTTCGAAAAGTTATACTCGTCTATATGCGTAGATATTGCATACTTGTTTTCATAATAGAACAGATGAATTATCACGAATTTATCAAATATCAGGTAAAATCTCCAGACCGTGATTTGAAGTTTATCACCAAACATTGTAATTTATACAGTTTCATCGTTAACGCAGGATAAAAAATTCTTCTAATTAACGAGAGTCAAATGTTTGCTGTAAGTTAATTTCGACATGGTAATGTTCAAGGAATTAATAGGATGATAATAAACTGGAATAGTATTTTGTTTTAAAGATTTTAAAGTCACCTACTAAAAATTCATGTTTCAATAAATTATTATATTCACTTATTCAAAATATATAAAGGTATTTTCGACCATAGAAGCTTCCTAAAAATTAAGTTTATGCGATAATACGTGATAATACCTGTACTCAAGGAAAGCGCATCATTTTAGAGTAACGGATTGTAATCAAACCTTGAATACATTTACGGACATTAAAAAATAAATTTTAACACTCGCCGTTTTATCTCATAAGTTTTGAATCTGAAATAAATATTGTTGTATAAAAAATGCGCACTAAATTAGAAAAAATTGATACCCTTGTCCTTCATAATGATTACTTCCCAATTTTATTGATAGTTTTAAACCGCCCCTTTTCCGCAAGAATGTATGCGATGAGTTTCGTCTGGTTGTTAAGTGATAAACGTAAAATACACTTATTATATATTTGCAGTGTAGTTGCCGTCAAAATTCACTCAATTGTATTTTTATCAGCTGTTATCATTGTTCTTATCTTTATATTTACCAGTATCTCGATAAAAATGACAAAGTAAAAGACCACGTGATATAATGCCTCGTCACAGTGATAAAAAATTAACGAAAGCGAAATACATTAAGCAAAGCAAAGATTTCTATTAGTTTGAAAAAGGCGCAGTTTTCTTTAATTTTTTAATATGAATTCATACTCGTCCTCGTGAATGTGTTGGTACACGATCGATTTTCTATAGTTTACCATCTCCATCTTTGTCTCTACGTATAATCCTTATCAACTCTCGTTACATCTCTCGGAGTCGGGGGACATTGTCGAAAAGTTCACCAAGAAGTAAAGATGGCGTACAATTTGTTAATTTTGCTAGTTTGGCTACCTTGAATAATTAGATCTCTGTGAAACTTCATCCGCAGCTTTCCACGCTTTTCCTTTTGCAGTTCTATAGATGTTAAACGTCGACGAACTTTCAATGATGCGCAAAAAATTTTTTTTAAAAGATCGAGTTATTCCAACTTTTTAGAATCACATTTATTTTCTTGATAGATAATCATCATAATGCATTCGAAAATAGACTCGATATTTCCACCGCGAAGTTCACGCATAATTTAAAAATTACTCCAAGAGAAAGGATTTTCACAAAGGTATCTCTTTGTTTTGCACATATGTTGTTTCTCAGATTCAATATTTGTGCTTGCGAGTAAAGAAAAAGTGTGGCCTCGATTTCAAAAGGTTGTAAATTCAGCGATTGACCGGGTGGTCATAAAGCATAAATTTCATTGAATGGTTAATTTAAAGTGTGAATTTGACCGGCTTCCAAATTACGCCACAGTTTAGTTGCTGTATAAAAAGAAGAGAGCTGAGAATAAAAAGTGAGGACGATCGAACGATTCTTCCTCCATAAAGTAAAGAGATAAAAAACGATTACCAAACTCGAGACAGCTGGTGCATTCTTTCTCGAAGGCACCATAAAAAAAAAGCGCAGAGGAGAAAAAAAGAAGAAGTTGGAAAGTATACACACATAAATAACTCGATTATCCGAAGTGCCGATAATCTGCATGTAAATGACCTATGGATGAGACATGCATGCACTTTCGAATTCTAGAGGCGAAACTCTTGATCTGCATACACGGCGAATAAGCCGAGGAGTGCCAAGGCAGTGCGAAGAAAAAGAGGATAGTAATGAGAGAACGAGAATAAGAGGGAGAGGGAGAGGGTAGAATCGGTGCGGGAGGTGGCGTCGAGGTAGGTGTTAAAACACGGTAATTAACAACAGGGGGAGAACGGAAGGGGAGAGAGTGCCCGACGCGCACACTCGTGCAGCGCGCTCGCGTACGTGTGGAGGAGAGAGACCACCTTTAGTCACACACGACTGCTACCAAGCGGAGATTTACTGCCGAATGGCCACGTATTTATGAACTGTCCCGGTGCGTTCGGGAGAAAGAGGGAATACGAATGAGAGGAAGGCAGGAAGGAGAGGGAGCGAGACAGCTGAATATGGAGTGTTAACCAGCCATCGATCATGTTTTAAGGATAGTTAGGAGCCATGAAACATTCGTGCATGGCCACCCCAATACCCTTGGTTGTTATTATTATTGTTGTTGTTGTTGTTGTTGTTGTTGTTGTTGTTGTTGTTGTTGTTGTTGTTGTTATTGCTGTTATTATTATTATTAACTCCGTGGCGCGCGTGCGCCGCCGTTGACCGCCCGGTCCACACACACACACACACACACGTGTTTTATACGACTGCAAGGTCTCGCGTCGCCAATTTAATTGCCGTCGATTTGCCCTAATTTGCATGCTCGTCTCGAGCCCCATTCCTGGGTTCTTGGCTACCTGATAATTGTATGACGTGAACACGGGCAATTCGTTTTAGTCTTTACTCCCATCGTTCTGGCTTACTTATTGCTCTCGAACGAATAAAGTGGTTTTTAATTAAAGTTACCGACACTTTTTCCTCTTTCGTATTCAAGAGCGATATCTACGATATTTTGCGCGATTAAACTCGGCGGCACTCGCACCCGCGTGACGGGCGTCGAATCCCAAGCTGCGTTCGATGCAAATCGCGAGCGCTGAATTAGAGCCCAACTGCTACCAACTCTCGGAACCGAGGACTGACCAGAACTTTTTGCTATTATTTCCAGTCTCATCGAGCACTCCGGAGGTGAATTTGGTGGTTGAGTTGACGCGAGATACCGAGTCGCGACGTCAATCAACGCTCGCAGGGCCAAACGAGCCCAGCCTCGCTGCGGCCCGTGAAAAAGACGTTATTTTTGCAAAAGCCGAAGACGCGAAAGCGCGGAGGACTTCCCAATTACTCGTCGTCAACGCTTTGATGTATCGCAAACGCTTAATTAACGAAACTTTCGCAATGTAACGATTTGCAAAGGTTTAAGAAGATTTTCGCTTAAAGCATAATTTACTGCAATGTTCATTAAAGTTTTCGACACTAGGCTCCGGCCAGGGCAGAAAGGTAAAAATCAATGGGCGCAGGCGAAAGGCAAAAAGGCGAGGGAAGAAAGGAGGAGAGGCACTCGGAGAATTCTGTTACAAAAAGCTCGGGGTCGTCATAAACAAAAGCTACGAGTAATTGATTCTCTAATAACTTAACGCGCCAGCACGAGGTGCCTACCCCCCTAACAGCCTTAGGTGGACATAATGTATTGCCCCGAATCCCCTTCCAGCGGCTGCGCCACGAGATTTAAGGCCTCAGCAGCGAATAATAAACCCGAGTCCGAGCGCGTGCTCACGAGTCCGTGGCCCCGTGCCCGTGTGTTATGCATCGCGGCTCCTCCGGACTAACGAGAAAAAATTTAGCGCGGCTTTCCTGTCTCCCTTTAATTGCGCCGCCCTTTCTCGTTCTTTTGGTTTTATCGACGAGGCCGAATTACGCCGGGCCCGCCGAGTTTTTTCCGACACGCGAATGGAATGCGAATCCGGCCGGGAGTCGCTGCCTACCGGAGTACACCGTCGCTTATACTATATTACGTCGAGCTTTCGCACTCATTTGTCACTCTCTTGCCCTCCGAGTTGTGCGTCGTTGTACGTTGTATTTAAAAGACTTTGCGCCAAGAATTCGGATTAATCGTGAGAGCGGAGCCTCCGGTTGTTCGAACTCGGGGAGCGCGAGCAGCGATACGGATTAATACTTGTAACATTTGATCGGCATTTTTATTTCTTCATTTCTGGTTTTTTGGCTTTTTGGTTTTTTGGTTATTTGGCTCGGGATAAAGGCAAAGTCCTCGGTTAGTAGGCCGAACTGCGCAAAGATTGGGACGCACTCTGATTTCAAGTTTTTTCGCTCGTTTCAGGCACTTGCGTTTGCGAAAGAATTCGAGATTGCATAGCGGGAAATTATTGCAATGCTATTTTCTGAAAGCGTGAAAATAATAATGTTAATACTAAATTTTAAGTGTGTGCTAGAAGTAACGATAATGGCGCGCAACGTAATAGTAAATTTTGTAATTTAAGAAAATATTTCGTAAGTGGATTCTGCATTATGTGTAGTGCAAAGAGGCGTTCGAAAAATGGCCTCATCGCGCTCGCGCACGTTATGCCGAAGATAAGACAGTTACGGCGCGAGTAGCCTATCATTATGCCCGATACATCTTGTGGGAAAGCCGCGCTGATGATTGCGACGGGCGAAATCATCGGCATTGCAAATGACATTGTAAAGAATACACTGTCAGGTTTATTAACGCTTGTTTTTCGCAGTCCTTGTTATTCGTGAAAAATGCCCATTGACGATGAATGACCAAAATTTATGAAGCCACTTTATTTCTGCTTGACGGCCGGCGAAAATACAGAAATAATTTTAAAGTCACCGCCCGTTATCATTAACTGCTGATTTTGTGCCAAACGTAATTCTTTAACGATTCGACGAAACTCTTGGAAAATTTACGCGCTTTATATCACTGCTTTTTAATTTGTGCTAATTTTAATGGTATAACGTTTTTTATTGCTTCCATTTATCCCAGAATCCTGCATCTTTATGCAAACTCGTAAAATATTCGACCTTTTAATTTTTCGTTGACGGTATTTTATTAATTTAAAAACCAAAATAAATGTCAACTTTTTAAATAATAAGACCAATTTTCGATTAATTCACAAATATCTGTCGCTCTTGATTAAATTAAACTTTTTAAATTAAATTAAAATTAAGCATTTCTTAGCTTTTTTTTATAAAGTGGACTTATTTATACGGACAGATAATTCAAAATATATAGCAATTCTGTTATAATTTCAAATACTGCAACACCTAAAATCTGATTGTATGACCGAGAATTTTTATAATTTTTAAATTCGTTACACTATAATCTAAATTGTTGATTATTTAACTTTAATTCTTCAAATTACAAAAATACTTAAGAATATGAAAAATACTAAAGTAAATCACATTATTATATCATAAAATACATATTTCTACGTACCTGTGGATTGCTAAAGTCAAATTTAAAGAAATTTTCTACACGTTTTCCTGAAATATGTGATGGTTCTGTAATGCTCAGAACCGTGCAGTCGTATTTAAAATTTCTCTCGTTTATTTTTTCTTGTCGGGTTTAAATATCGTTCCCCAACAGTTTATTATATAAACAATGTTGCACAGGTTTAAATTCTTCTTATCAAAGATCAAGATCATTAACCACATACTTTGAAAATTTTATCTAAATCAACTGAATTAATTTAGAAGAAACAGAGCTAACGACATTTTTCCTTGCATTTTTTCACTAATTCACTTACAACGCTTTTATCCTTTTAATCCCTTGATAATTATGCTCGTATTATATCATTAATATAAAACAGATTCAGAAATTTTACAACATAGAAGAGACATGTTTTCTGAATTGTCTTTTTACAGGTACGCAGGGTGACCCGATTTATTTGATTATAGCGCACATAATTAGTGCTTAGAAAGTATTTAAAACTATATTAGTAAATATAAAAATTAGTTTTCGTCAATAAGGTCACTTTTTTAACTCTTATTTTTTGCATTTACTATTGATTTCCTAATTACTTTTGCATTAAATTTCTCTCTAAAAATGGTCAAACTATGTGCGAAATATTACGGCTTATTAAATCTAGATAAAGTTAAAGATAGAATTGACGTTATAAATGCCAGTGTTCTGTATTAAACCATATTTGACAGAACGATTTATATGATAAAACTATGTAATTTGAAAATGTGAAGCAGATTATAGAAAAATAAGTATTCAAAAGGAATTCATGCATACGTAATTTAAGTGTCTTTAAATGGCGATCGTTTTACGTAAAACATAATTTTACTCAAAAAATAAATCAAAAATTCAAGCCTAAATTTTCAATTATGTTTAAAGAAATCATTGATGGGTAAGCAGTTTCAGCGATAATCAATTTTTAAGTATTTTTTCCTCATATCTTGTAATTTTACATCAATTTCAAATAGAAATAAAAGTCTGCGATCTACTCATGGGGATTTAATTTAAATTTTCTCCGCAATATTCTGTAAAACTTTCTAGTCATAAATACTTAGAATTTTTTTGAATATCAAGGAATATAATAGTAACACGTGTTATATATTTTACGTAAAATTTATGTTCATTATATTAATTTTTCGATGTATTTTTATTATCCACGTTTATTCGACTTAAAATCATAGATTCTTATTAAATTTATGAAATATGAAAAATCGCATAAGAATTAAGAGAACGGAATACCTGTATATAATTTAAACTTTTTTATGCGAGGAAGAATGACCTGAGAATTATAAGAATTGGTCTTGTATATTGCAATTTAAGTGCACCGCTTTAGGCACATCCGTATGTTTTAAAAACTGAAAAATGAAGATTGAAAAAATTAAAGCAGATGGTAGATATTAATGTTTATGTGCTTTTATAGCACGTGGAAAAACAATCAAAAGTAAATGAACTTAATCGGTGGATCCTTTTCAATTCTTCTTCGGAAGTGTACATATATTTTTTATTTGATAAAAATTAATTTTTTCGACATACTGTATTATCAGAAGAAAAAAATGAAGTAGAAATAATTCTAATCGGGTTATTAATTCGATAATCGAAGGAATAATTACTTGTTCTTCTCTACTTTGATAAATAATATGTTATTATTTATTGTTACGCTCTAAAATCTATTATCTCAGTCACTTCGAAACGTAAATTTTCTCAATTTTAAAATCTATGTTGTCCCATTTTAGCCATTTAAAGTTTAAATTCTATTCACTTTTGCTTTATTTTTCATTATAGATACAATGCTCACATCCATTCACTTCATTTTATTATCCTAACAATTTGAGACGATATATTTACGCTGATTATGAACATTCAGTTGCCCACATTCACTGCAATACATTCTGCCTTCTTCTAAATAATGTTCTAATCAATCTACATTTAAAAGCATTATTTATTTAACCCAATTAAATAATTATAAAAAATTGAGTTAGAGAATTAGGTGCCACATTTTACACTGTATACGTAAAACTACGCATTATAGTATTTTTGCGTTGGGCACGAACTTTCTTACTCATTATTTCACTTCTTTTCTGCTGTTAATGAAGTGTATCTTCCATCGCATTTTCCTTCCTCTCTCTTATCAAATCTAAATCCGCGGATGCTAGTAGATGTATCGAAAGAAGCTCGACTTCATTCTCATTTTAATAGTGTACTCCATAACTAAATCAAATAAAGACGCGAATGCATCATTTTTAACAGGTAAGGGTGTTTCTCTCGAAGGGACCTAATAAATCAATTATAATTTCACTCGCAGCACGATTAAGATACACATCTGCATTGACACGACTGACTTTCGTGGTACTCATAATCGAAGAAGAACTCTATACGTTTGAGCAGGAGACTTTCCAAACTCCTGAAAATAATCGTATAAAATAGTTATTATCCGGAACTTTTGCTTTCGCGTAGCTACTCAAGTGTAGGAATTTGATCGTCTGAAATTACATTACGTTGAAATGCGCATTGATAATCTTCGCGCATATTTCCTGCAGAGAAGATAAGTTTTGTGAACGCGGACGGGAAGGGGGCATTTGATAGATGTTCGTTAGAAAAGGGAGTGATAACGCTGATAAAAAATGAAGCAGCACAACGGGGCGATAGTGTAAAAACGCTAAGAAGTTGGCGATGGTCATAGCCGAAAAGAAAGAGGTGGGCTTTGATAGGTCACGAAACAATACTTTTCGGACTTTAATGGAGTCTGCTTGAAAGTAATAACGAAATAATGATTCGAATTACTTAAAATTACATTAAAATTAAAGCAGCCATAATTTCTGGTGGGTCTTTCCTTGTTCCCGTTGGCCGCTGCGCTCGCGCTGGTCTTGTTGCGGCTGCTCTCGGCGCGTTGCGCGCATAATCAAAATGCAACATCTTACGAAATTCCCATATAAAGCACATTAATTCAAAGGAAAAAGAGCGAAAAGTTTAATAAGCGCGCTACATTCGATATAAAGACTCGAGAGAGGTGCGATACTTTGCGCTTGCGTGCATCCAGCCTATAGACGGGTTAGGTACAGGCGCAAAAAGAAAGAGGAAAACCGCGCTAAAGAGGCCTCGTTACCGTAATCGGCGCTTTCGTTGCCGCCGCGGCGGGCGGCCGCGTCTTCCTCTTCTTCTTGCAAATTCGCGTATGTGCCTAACCACGGTCATCATCTTATCGCAGCTCGCGTCTATATAATAAGGATGGCAAAGTGAGCGCGCGCCGCGTCGCTTTTCGCACGCCGCGCATCGTAAATTCGATGATGGACGATCGAGGCTCCGCTTACGTACGGCCTCTGTACGAAAAACGTGATGTGCTTTCGTATGACGCGACGTGTTTACGCGATCGCCGGCAGACGGGGGCCTCGCCCTCCTCTTTTTTCCCCAGAGCCGAAAAATACGCACCCGAGTCCGAGGAGTGGACAAAAAGTCGGTATCGTAATTTATGGGAGATCGGGGCTCCGGGCGCATGCGGATCGCTCGGTATACTTGTTACGCCAAAGTAGCCTCAAAATTATTTTATAATACGTTGTAACAGATCGTAAAGTATAATGCGAGTGCTCTTCTTGCTCTTTTTACAATTTATTATATGCAGGCTAAATGCTTAAAATAATAGACAGTGATTAAAGTGAAAATTGATTTTTATTTTCGACATCCTTTTCGCTCTGTATACTTCAATAAATTATTTGAAGAGACCTCCACTCTGCTCGGCTTCGCTCTTTTTTCACGGATTAAATTTTAAAGTAACGGTTCCAACAATTTCGCGTATAAAATCTGTACTTTCCGTGGCTTCCCCCGATACTTTTGCAGAGGCTGATAACAAAGCCGATGCTAACGTCGGTAATTTATAGCGCAGTCCAACTAACCAAGGGTTTGCTCACTCGTCCTGGCAATCGATGTCAGTTGTATGGAATCAGCGCTTATGCATTTAATTTATTATAATTCTCGTGTGTCGCGCACGACGATCGGACGATCGCCGCGTCGCCTTATCCTGGATCAATCTCGGATGCGCGATCGTGCTTAGAGTTGTCCTCCTCTGCCCCTCCTGCGACGCAATTGACCGTTCGATTGAAGACAGCCAGCCGAAATGAAGCGCTCGTCCCATCGGCATAGAACTTTGAAATTGCAAGCTCCGGCAGCCTACGAATTAACGCTCCCCCCCCCCCAACTTCGCGTATCCAGGATCGACGCTGAAAATCATTACGGTGGCCTTATTACCCATACTTACCTTGTATGTAATTAAATACGAATTGCTTTTCTTACTCACGAGCAAGTATGATCGAACGCATCGGTAAGAAGTCTGGCCCGTGATTTATGAAAGTACACGAGGACGGGCAATCATGTAAAAATAATATAACTGGACCTGTTAATTTTATAGGAATTTCTGTGCGCGATACAGTCTTATTTTCGCATGCGCATCTCGGATATACTCGTAAGAATGCGTAAACCGAAGCAAACTGTACACAAAAGTAACGCCCGCACTGTGGCTGTAAAAGTTGCGAGATTTTTATAAGGGCAGCGGCAGCCGAACGCGCGATAAAATGAAAAAAGTCTTCTTTCTGTCGGAGGCGTTAGGCTTCCTCCCTGTGCCGCGCACTCGTTGAAAAGCAAACAATGCAATAAATTGCAATCCTAAGCGCTCGTGTGCGCGATCTAAGCTAATTGCATCTTTAAAAATTTCTCAAAGCGCGCGATCCGCCAATAAAGTATTGCTTACCTTATGCATTCGAGTTATAAAGCACTGACTTACGGCACATTCCGATTCAGCGTTCGGATAAAGCCTCGGCAAATAGTCTGCGAATGAAAATCCGTTTCCCAAGTTCAACGGGCACGCGTTCTTGTACGCGCACGCGTAAAGAAGCATCAAACGAATCCAAGAAGAACGGGGGGCAGGGGCAGAGGACGAGAATGAGCGAGATGAGAAATCAGAGATGTGAGAAAATGTCCCGGTGAAAAGAGAAACTAGAAAGAGGAGAGAGGATGGAGAAGAGCGAGAGAAAGAGAAAGAACGCAAAAAAAGATCGGCCAGCGAGATTTCACGGGGTATCGCCGATAAATCCCCTCTCGACGGACAAATAACGACAAGCCTCATTACTATAAACACGTCTCTCGCGAAGTTTCTCTGCGTGTGGCGCGCGCTCATGCCTGCGTACACGAGATGAGCGTTTTCCTCTTCCTCCCGCCATCGGCTTTTATCTTTCTTTAACTTTATTTCCTTTCTGTGCGTCGCTTTTTTCCCCTCCTCTTCAGCGTCTTCAACTGGCTTGTTTAAAGTCCGATTCCCGCGGGCCTAATCGCCCGAGTGTACGAGGCGCGCGCCTTCGAAATCGCGTCGCTCGCAGACGCCGATTTCTCGCGTGCATATGTGCCTTCCTCCTCTTTTTGTCGACTAATAAACACCGATGACTTATGGGCCTCGTATGCATTCAAGGCCTGCGTGTGGGTACGCGCCCCTGTGTAAGTGCAAGGGAGGCAGAGACGATCCACGCGGAGATCGAACAATTCTAAATTAAAATCGATGACTTCGAATTATTTTTCGACTAAATAAACACGCGCAGTTGGTTTTGAAAATTGAATGTCAGTCGTAAATTCGCAGCCCAGCGTGGGGGAAATACATTGTCCTGGAAGATCCTCGTATCTCACGCTGTACACGCATTTTGCCCACGACACCGTTTTCATAATCTTCTTTATTTTCGCAAACCATACTTTTTCGAGCTGCGAGCTTTAACTGATTGTTTTCAGCAGAGACAAGATGCCATTTATTGAAAGTCGAGTAATTTGATTTCTCTTAATTTATGCCTTCGTACAAAAAAGTTCCGCTTCTTCGTGTTCTTCGTTTACTTACCGACAATTTTATTAACTGCACTAGAACCGGGCACATACGTATTAGTATTTGCAAGATAAATCAGGCAAATATTTCTTAAATTCGATTCATTGCGTCACTCGTGTTATAATAGTTTTGTGAAATGATTAATGACGAGACATCGCTACTCTCGTTTAAATTGCCATTTTCCTCTTGCTTCCACTAGTATACATAGATAAATGTTGTTCTCTCGTTACGAATAAAATTTAAAATTGAATAAACACTTGGGCGAGTAAAAATAATACAAATAAATAATATAATAGTCGAGAAGTTTAGAAGCTACCCGAGGGTTTAATTAGTCTTTTGAGTATGTTTAAAAATGCATTTTCGTAATTCAATTTTCTTTTTGTTTTATTTTCGAGTTACAATGTACCATGAATTGTGAAATTCCCTTAACATCACATATTTATAAGAATGTAATTAAAAATATTTTTTAAATCGATTTATCCCAGGGTCGATTTCATCTTTTTAATATTTGAAGGGGCGATAACGAACGTTTTAAATATCTGCCTTCAATTTAATTATTTGCATTTAATTACTTTGAATGCGAAGCTGCGCTTCCTTGTTTGCACAGAATTTTAAACGTAACGCAAGAAAACATAATGGGAATAATTAATGCGCTGTTTTACTGCTTTCGAAAAAGTTTCGCACGTGAAAGAGATATGAAAAGCATTGGTTCAAAAACAAAAGATACGTATCTCAAAGGCTTAATTAATGAGATACATAATTCTTTTCATAACAGAAGCTCTACCGGTACAAAGAGGAGCACATAAAATTGTTCTATTCCCGTCAAATTTTAAAGGAGAGTGACGTGCGCTTATTCGATCACATCGATCCCAGCCCTGTCAGTTAATTTCAGAAAGTGGTTATGAGCCGACGCCAGCGACGTAAATAACTATTGTAAACGGGGTGATGAATACAAAGAGGGAAGCTCTGCACTAAACGAGACTCGCGCGCGCACCTGCCAAATCAACGCGTGCACTGTATCTATTTATTTTTGCATGTTATCAAACAAGAGCTTTAATATTCAGGAATATAAAACTGGTTTTGCAACAATTATCCGTCTGCACTGCCATTAGGGCTGTCAAAAATATTTTTAATAGTCTTGGACACTGAGAATGAAGATAACGCCTGAGTATATATTTAGCGAACCTATATAACACATAATTTCGATTAAAATTTTTATTCTTACATTATTTCCTGCACACCTTTGCTCAGTTCAAACGCTTAGTTTCATGAAATCATAAATTTTTATTTAATTTTGAAAACACTTTGCGCTTAATTTATACGTCAGTCGGTGAGGTGGAGTGTATTATCAATCAACGTTTTGCATCTTAAAGTGCGCTTGACTAGTTTAATAGTTTGCCTAATAGAAAATACTGATGTCGTTTAATAGGAATCAACAGACAGTAGTAGCCAAGTAGCTAATCCAAACTGGAAAACAACGTTTTTATAAAATTTGATTAAATTATTAGAAAATGTTTTCAATAGTGAAATCTGAAATGGACAGATATTTGTAAATTCATAGACTTGAAGTTAACTATTTTTTTTTCAAGAGCTGTTTTATTGAGAAACTGAAAACACTGATAAATTGCTCATACCAAAAGTGAACACAAAAAGAAAAGAAGACGGTTGTAACAGCTCTAATTGACATCTAAATAAATAATCAACATCGACAACCTTTTGGACATCCAATAACGTTCCACTCAATATCTTTTAAATATTTTTTTGAACAACAGAAACATGCTCCCACACTAACATTTATCCATTGGTAAGGAGTGAAACAAGACTATCGTTCAAAATGATGTTCTCCACGTGACAAAGTGGCTCACACTTGACTCCAGGAAAAGTGATTTTTTCACTCTCGCAGATTAAGAAGACACGAAAGCCCGTATTGCCGGACAAAATAATATAAATTGCAGCAATTATCTTTCATTCGCATTTTAATCGTGGTTCGGTCGCACCTGCACCAACGCCAAGCGCAGTTTAAGTGGTTGGATGGTCGGAGCCAAGGGGTGATTAAAAAAAGTGCGTTGTATCCATAGAGGCATAGAATATGTGTATGACCAAGGCCGACCTGCGATCGCGTGGTAATTTCTCTCTCTCTCTCTCTCTCTCTCTCTCTCTCTCTCTCTCTTCCATCTTCGGCAAGTGGGTGAGTATCCCATTATTTCGTATTACCAGGGGAGTACGCCTTGAGTATGCGTGCGTGCGGGTGTACCAATATGGACGACTCGTGTATGCGTGATAGCCTCGGATTTTCTCCTGTACACATATTTGCTAGAATGAGGCACGGCAATATCCTCATTGACACTTATTTTACTTAATTTTGTTTTTCTTTCAAATCCGGTCGACGACGTTTAAAACGCTGCTTTTACCTTAAATGATATTTTATTTACTGCGCGAGTAACGTAAAAATTAGATCTTATGTTTTTTCCGTGTACGAGTTTGAAATAAAAAATGCCGTGACCTGATACAATTTTTTCATATATTTCTCGACAGATCATACAGTATATCGCGTTGCGTGATTTGGTAGATCACGTGTAGTTGATAGAGCTTTTTATAACTTTCGAATGAGAAACAGATCATTTTAATAAAATTTGCTGAATTAAAAGTTTTGTACGTCACTCGTTTGAAAATTAAAAATGTTTCGGTATACTATGAATTTAATGCAGTTATATGTATATTATTATTATTACATACGGTAAAATAAATTTTATTGATACAGAGTGAAATACTAAAGACTCCAACAATATACCTGAAACCTATAATGAAAATTTATTTACAATTAATCAAAGTTATCTTGTGATAATATCTTTTAATTTTACACTATATATTATTGTTGCAATAAATAAACTAAGTAGTGTAAAATTTATTTAACGAAGAATGATTTAAAAAAACTTATAATAAGATACATTTAATTCAATCAATAACTATTAAAAACATTTATTTACATGATTTTATCTATAACATACATTTAACATTATTTCTACTGAAATTAATCATAAATAAATTTATAGATTACTTATGAAAACATTTCCAATTTCAATAAATAATTAAGATCGATGATAACAAATTTAGAATATACTACAAACATAAAGAAACCTAGCAATATAAATGTTTATATTTTAATAAAGACAGCATTTATAGTTTCAACAACTATGTCATATATATTAAAAAAAATGATGCCTTAGAATTAGCCATAATAGGGATATTAATGATATAAAAAATACGGGGAAAAAGGAGGATGGATAGACAAATGGGGTAATGAAAATCGTAAATCAATGGATAAAAAAATAAACGCAGAAGGGCTCAAACTGATAGATTGGATAGAAGAAAAAGGATTTTTCTTACTTAATCGAAAAAGAGGGTGAGAAGATAGTGCATATACTTTTAATAATAAGCTACGCTCATCAGTCATAAACTATGTGATAGTAAATGAAGAAGCGGACAACATAATAGACAAAATGAAAATACTAAACAATATAGAATCAGAACATCAACCGTTAAATATAGAATGGGTTAATGAAATAATAACGGAAAATAGAACAGAAGAAAAAATAACAAAATTAATTTGGGATGAAGAGGCAATAGAGAAGTTTAAGAAAATCTAAAAGATGTAGAAGAATTCAAAAATGGACAGATCTAAAAGAAAACCTGAAAGAGGCAACTACTACAAAGGAACTTAATAGAAAAAGTAACAAGGGAGATCCATGGTGGGATGAAGAATGTTGGAAGAAAAAACTAGAGGTTATAGATGAATATAAAATATGGAAAAAAGGAGCAGTTGAAAAAAACAGAGAGAAATATCTAGAAAAGAGAAAAGAATACGGAAGTCTGATTCTAACTAAAAAAATAAAATACAAAGAAAAATAAATCAAGGAAGCTTATAACGACTGGACTAGGAAATCCTTCTGGAAAATAATAAATAAAAGGAGGAAAAGTAAATACGGCCCAGAGGAAAACATAAAAAAAGTAGATTGGTTAAACCATTTTAAACAACTTTATGAAGAAAATACGATAGAGAAAAATGAAGGGGAAGAAGAAAGAAGGGAGATAGAGATAGTTAAAAGTGAAAAAATAGAAAAATTCTCAATAACAGAAATTATAAATACAATAATGAATATGCAAGACAAGAAAGTCCCAGGAGAAGATGGAATAATAAGTGAAATGTGGAAACAGGTCGGGGAAACGGTATGGAAAAGTCTCACAAACATTTTAAACGGAATTGTAAAAGAAAAAGTAATACCGGAGAAATGGAAGAGTGGAATTATAATACCAATCCACAAAAAAGGAAAGAAATATGAAGTTAAAAACTACCGTGGTATTACAATGATGGACGCAAGATATAAAATATACACCCAACTAATAAAAGAAAAAATAGAAAAACACATGGAAGGAAATAATCGGTAAATCGACACACAATTCTGTTTTAGGTGTGTTAAGGGCACCACAGATGCCATATACACACTGAAAACGGCGATCGATGTATTTTAAGTACTTTAAGGACGACTTTAAAATATGAATAAAAATATTTGATGCAATGATAGAAAGTGTATTCCGTTATGGTGAGGAGATATGGGGCTGGGAAGGATGCAAAGAAATCTAAAGAGTGCAGAAAAAATATATCAAATGGTGTCTGGGGCTAAATAAGAACACACCAGATAGCATATTAATGTTAGAAACGAATAGAGTTAAAATCGAGTCGAAAGGGGCCAAAAGAACAATGAGATACGAAAGTAAAATTCTGAACAGTGAAGGTAATAATATTGTAAAAGAATGCATAAATTATAGGATTAAAGAAGGAAGACGTATGGAAAACTGTAAAGTAAAATAAAAAACAACAAAGAAAAACAACTGAGAGTATTGAGGTTAAAATTTTGGAATGATATTGGATGGTCTGGGATAATATGGAAGGAAAAATGTATGAATATGGAAAATCTCATAGAAGAGGCAATAGAAATACGGAATGGGCAGCATAAACAAAGATGGATTAGCCACATAGAAGGTTCTAAGTACACAAAAGAAATAAAGAATATCATTTTAGAGAATATGGAAAAAGGGGGTTGTATTTATGAAAAATGAAATAAGGAGAAAATAAATTCAGGAGTAAAAATGTTGGCTAAATCCAGGATGGGCAATGAAAACTATGCAAACAATTACTGGTTGAATAAAAAAGATAAAAGTTGTAGAGCATGTGGAAAAGAAGAAGAATCATTAAAAGATATTTTTGAAGATTGTATGGTTTTAGAAATAAAAGAAAAGAACTGGGAAGAATGCCTCAAATATAATAAAAAAGATGTGGGCAGATTATATAAAATACATTGGAAGAGAATAAGATTGAAGAAAGAGAAATAAGGAAACACAGAGTAAATAGTATAAATAGGATAAATTTAATAATTAAAAATGTAAATATAAAATATAAGAAATTTAAAATATAAAAATTTTGTATTAGAGACAGTATGTTAAATGACAAAATGTACAATTTAGAGATATAAAAATTATATATGTATTACAATGTAAATATTTATATAACAAAATTTTTGTTCAATAAACTATTATTATATAAAAAATACAGTGAAATATAAGTTTTATGGTTGCAAATTCATTCTTATATTTAAGAATTTATTGATTTTAAATCTTGACCTTAACCACTAAAATTATATTCAATGTTAGATTTTTTTTTGAAATTTGGGTAGTAACGTAATTTGAATTTATTTTACTTTTAATAACGTTTAAAATACACAACAGATCTTCAATATTTTTTAATATCCTCGTAACAAAATAATATAACTAATGAGGAATTAAGAATTTTTTGGAAAAAACTTATTAATATTTGTTTTTGTATGCCGTTCATCTCTTTTAATAAATTTTCAATACTACAATAATAATTATTTTTTTATAAGTTATACAAAGATTTTTTTAAAATAAACATTGTATTGTTCTTAGTTTTCAAGAAAAGAAATACAAAGGAATATTGTTCTTAATTCTTATCAATTATATTTTTAATAAGCTTATTTACTTCGTTTTATACAAATTTACGAATATACACCAAAATATGGTTTTAATATATGACGATTAAGAGTATTTTTTAAACGGCGTCAGGAACAGGAAATTTCATCACCGTAAAAAATGTTGATCGATTTATCGATTTCATTAAAAATAATCTGAAATATACTTAGATATCCTTAGACTTAGTTAAAAATTAATTGACTATTGTTCTTTAATCTTTGTTTCAGTAAATGAAAAGATTATTTACTTTTCAATAAATTGTACGCAACTCTATCATTTACTATTGCTATTATATACTTAAGTAAGTTCATCTACTTCATTTCATTATTTGAGCAATATTGAGTATATAGAATTTATTAATAATTATGTAATAATTTATATCATAATTATCTATTATCTTTATTCTATATTTCAAATATTTAAAAAAATTTTTTTAGGTTTGAATCACAAATAGTATTTATTTAACAAATTTTCTTCGTAAATTGGCATATCTAATACTAATATGCAAAGAATTTTTCCAATACAAACATTTACTTTCCCAATGCAATATTATTTTTTTTTTTATAATTTACTTTTACCACTCATATTTCAGCAATAAATTTATCCACTTTATTATAGGATTTATTGAATACTTTGTAGTCGGTACTCTTGTATCATAATTATAAATCGATTCTTATTTTTTCATATACTTTAAGTTCTACTTGTTTTCTGATCTTTATAAAATGGATATATTTTCAGTCACTTTTATTTTATCATCTTCTACAAGATCTGAAGCAGTTGTGTAGGTAACGCTCGAAATATATCAATTGAAAGATTCGTTCTTGAATTTAATAATATGTTCTAGAAAGTAATTGAATAAGATTAGAAATATAGCGCGTCATTTTTTAAGCCGCCTTTGGTATCTATTGATTATAATAAATTATTTTCTACTCAGTCTAACCGAACTATTTTTAAGATATACGTATTTTTACATACCAGTATTACTAACATTTAAAATATTTTAAACTCATTATGTTTTGATAAATGTTAATTTTTGAGTTAAGTGGAATAGTTTCTCGAAATGCATACCAAATCTATATAATGTTTTTTAAAACTTGAGTTGTTAAATAAACGTGGAAGCATTTGATTTATTGTTAACTAGCAACGCGATAACTTTTTATGATAATTTCCAATTTTCTACAAAATGGGTTACATTTTTAAAATAAAAATTTGATAGGATACCTTTAACGTAGCAAATAGCAAAGTTCTTTTTATATAATTGTGATTAGATTACTTTTTTTCCTAAAAATTTTTAAGAAAATAGACTCAGTATTTGCCAAATATAACAACGGCTGTAGATACATTTACAAAGTTAGATTTTTTATATTTTACTGATTTTGCGACTGTAAAAAGTATTATTTGTATGCAACGTTAATATTAATCTTCGATTACTGTTCTCGTCTTATGTTAGATTGATTTTTATTCCAAGTTCTATCTCTACTTTTGCATAATTATATTTTTATGCCTAACGATAAATACAAATACATGCCTGATTATTGCTTAAGGAAGCCACGACAATTGATGGCATGTAGTCGTTGAAAATTCGTGATTACGGTAATGTCTTGTGTTAAAAAATAAAGATGACCTCAATATTTTGTCGAATGAAAAATGCGATCACGCGTTACGGGCCAATGACTAATACCATATATTTATGAAAAGATAAAATGTAAAAATTGAAAATGAAAGAGATCGATAGGAAAATTATAGAAGGATGTAACATAAATCAGTTGATCGTTGCTACTGTCTCTAAGACGCTTGGGGTTAAATTTTTTTCATTCTTAAGTTAAGGACAAGCAAAATTGAAGATTATATATCGAGTTCATTCGTCAACATTCAGCTGATGGTGTGCCAATTTGTAACCCTAACTTTGAGATTTGGTAATTGAATAACTAGCTGAAACTCACTGTACGACGTGAGCTTTGATATTAATGCATTCCAAAAATTACTAGCAAAACAACCCGTATAATTATGAGTATGTATTTTATGAAATCGATTAAATTCAATTATCAATCGACGTGTTTCACACCGGACACCGAACAGCATAAATTTTCACGTCTCTCTTCGAACGGATTATGCATTAATTTTGCCCCCTCGATTAATCTAACTTAAAGAAGAAGAGATAAATGAAGAGTTAGAAATGTGAAATTTTCACGCTCACCCGAAGCCCGGCGAACAATAAAGCACAGGCTACCAAGAACGATCAACGACCATCACTTGCATTCTATTGGACTCGGAATATTCCTAGAGATAACCGACGACCGACGAATTTCGAAGGAGGAAGAAGGGAGAGCGGCGAATGCCGAGTGCCCATCCCCGCAGGGGGATACGCGCGCGCATGCGTCTCGAAGACTGTAGTTAGCGCCTATTAATATCATCGATCGAGATCGATAGTCCGGGCCGCGAGGCGTCATAATGATACGCTTCGGCGAGCGCACGCGCGCAATAGTTTGTTCCGCTCTCGCGGCTTCGCTGCACCGGCTGCTGGACTTCGTGCTGATGCGCCCGCGCGACGGTCACGTACGAATAATAACATGCTATTAATATATTGGCGAACCCTCTCCATCCCTCCCTCAGCCTGCCCATATGCATCTCTCCTGCGCGCGCGAAAGGGCAAAATACGGCCGTTATATATTTTCCCGCTCGCACGGAGATTGAAATGGTTTTTGCGCGAGGGCCGATAACGAGCTTTGCAATAATAAAGAACGGGCCCATCGAGACGAACTGAGCTTCGCCAGAAGAATATATAACGGCAGAGATTTCTTCCCGACGCGGAATTACTCCTCTGTGCTTTACACAATATGGATATTGGAAGAGCGAGGTAATGGGGGATTTGCGAATTTAGCAAATAAACCGCCCGCCCTCGGGAATTATTGATTATAATTCGGGCGATAGTGCAGAAATGAGAAATTCTTTCCCCTAACGATGAAGCATTATATTCGAAAGCATTGTTTTTCGAATTCTGCTTTTTATTAAAATAATGACTGACGCGTGTTTAATAGCAGTCCGCGACTCCTTAGTTGCTTCTCAACCCTCTACCTCCTGCACTGTCAATACGTATTTTTAATTGCAAGCACTCGAAGGGCATAGTGTTTTGACGTGGCTCAACGGAATTAAATCAATCTTTTTACTCTTCCAGCAATGGAAATAGATTGCGTAAAGTTCATTTTCTAAATTTCAGAATTTTTGGGACTCGTTTATTATCGGACAACAAAGTTTTTCACGCGCGCTGGTACGGTATCCTTTCAATATCTAACGAAGCGATGGTGCGTCAATATTTTACAACGAGCGCTGCTTAAAAAAGAGTATTGCTGCATTTCATCAAATTGCACAGTACTCGTTTAATAAAACAGAAAAAGTGTTTTATCTCTCCCGGATAAGGGAGTATTAACGTTGTTCATAATAAAGAACACGCGCACACCGACACGAGGATAGAAAGTTTGTAAAATTAATGCTGGTATTATTCGTAACGCGAATCATTTCCACAGTTTAGCATTAATACCAAATTGACCTCGATCTTATTCTTCCTTTTGAAACAGCCCCCTTGCCTCTCTCGTACTTCAGGTGAGATATTGTATTGCAGTCACCAGCTTTATTTAATGTCTGGATTCAATTTTTTACCGGGTAGCCTTGAAATAGAGAACAGCCTATTTTTCATCGAACTCGGACTATATTTGGCGAGTCTGATAATACGATAGTTTTCCTTGGCTGAGCTTACAAACAATAAATTACGACCGATTATCTGTTACGACAACAATTACGTTCGTGCATCTGCGTACAAAATAAAATTTACCTTTTACACGACCTAGAGCTTTAGAGGCCAAAATAATAAAATATTGCTAAAAGAATAATGTAGTTTTAAAAATGCAAAAAACAGAAGTGCACCGACAGTTTTTTAAGAATCTTAGTGGTCGTGTTCACTATTTAAAAACTTAGCTAATGTCTAATCGTTTCATAACAATCTGCTAATCAATAACTCCAGTCGCGGCTTCAAAGATAATCTATTCGTAAGCTCATCCTGTAAAGATTCTTTTCATTTTTACCACAATTATTTGTTTTATCAAAATTGCTTCTGCCGATTCAAATATTTTTGTAAATATTTTTAGAATATGTAGAAATTTTGAGCAGCGTACGACGAGATAATTTCAAAAAAATAACCAAACGCTTTTGGTTGCTAATATTATCTAGAATCTCTCGTATTAAATGAATTGATGAAAATCACGAATCATACGATCGTTTAAATTCATTTACGTTTTCATTTAATTCACTATTCCACTAAGTTCTTCTCTTCTTTCAAAATTAAAAATTCTAGTAAATTATAAGTTGCGAATTAAATTATGAATATAACTTTAAAAACTATAATAAGATTGCAGGTACATGAGTATTTGCAAGTATATTTTTAAGAAGATATCGAAACTTCTGTAGTGTTGTTTCATTATTTACAAAAACATACGCGAATTAACGCTATTCCTCTTAAACTTAATAATAAAAAATTTGTGATTAATATTATTACAATGATTTCAATTATTTAAGATTCGCGTTAAAAAATTAGATAAAATGGTAAACCTAAAGGCTGTACTACGATAAAGTGGTGTTTTTATGAAAAATTTTTTGATTGCATGGTTGCATAATTTTGTAAAGTACAAGTCCACCGTTGAAACGCATGATTTAATAAGAATGCAAAAAGTTAGAAATTAAATTCACCGATCGAATAAAACTTCTATATGCACTGAAATATTTCACATTTACAACAAATGTAGATGAAAAGGCGAAATTTTTCATGTTTATTACACTTAAAATATGAGGAAATAATAATCACTGGTTCTATTTTTATTACGTTAATTGTTTTTTAATTCAATGCAATTTTACTTAAACTTGATGAAAATTTTTTGTAGTGGAAAATATTTTTAGGGCAAAAAATTTAAAAATGAAACAAACTTGAAAATAATATATTAAATAAAATACCTCATGAGCAATATTCATAAAGTAAATGGTGCTTGGACAACTTGGGCTCAAATTAATCTTAATATGCATTATACAGTTTGACATTAATTATATTCAAAGGTTTTAAATAGAAATTTAAAAAAACCGAGGACTTTCTACAAGAAATTCTACAGATATGGCGTATACTTTTGGAGCATCAGCAAGATCCGATTGAAGCAATAGTTGTTTCATGCGAAGCAGTTGCAAATGTTGTTAGAAAGAAACGAATAATAATCATTACAAATATAATGTACATTTAAATCTATAAGATAATTGAAGTAAAAACACTGTATGTGGTGTGGTGGCTATAAATCTTGCGATCTAACCTTTACGTATTAATTTCATAATTAATTACTCAAAGGTGTATCGTGTTAGCATCTATTATCAACGAAGTAGATAAATTGACACTAAAAAGGAAACGCATCAGTAGTAACAAAAGACAGTAAGATAAGACTTTCCGGAGAAAATCTAATATACCGTATGAAAGTTTCGGTACTAAGATAACTAAAATAAAAATCTTAATGTATCCTGTAATTAATGGAAAAAGGCATTTTGATTGACGTTGTGAATTCTACAAAAGAAGTTTACCATTCCTTTTTAATTTTAGCACATCAAGATAGAACTTTGTCGTAAAATCTCAGTGGTATATTTTTTTATATTAATTGATTTCTTGTACTTCCTTTTTTCTGAAATGCTTCTTGTATTTAATGAAAAATTAGTTAATTCAACAAATTTTCGATAAATTTAAGTGAACAATATCACAGTTTGATGAGGCACTTGATGTCTAATTTTTTATTCTACTTTTACTTTCTTTAAAGTGATCCATAAAATTACTAATTTATTATTTTGTTGTATCTTCCACTTTTGTTGATAAATGGAGATTATAACTTTGGACGTGCCATGTAAGTAATTGTTACCAATACTATCTTTCTTACTAATTTATCATTCTCCATTTTATTATTATTATTTTAACATTTTAGTCCTAATATCTAATTATTTTAATAATAGCTAAATATTTTACGATACAGGTAAGTATTTATCCTATTCTAATGCCAAATCGACTTTAGACAAAAGATGACTATTCAAGTTTATGTATTATTTTGTACTTGAATATAAGACAATAATTAAAACAAAAGAATAGCGGATGGACGAAGATTTTCAATAAGAACCAGCAACATGTAATAGGATTTCTTTCATACATTATAAATCCAGAGGAAAAAAATAAACTTGATACGCACGGATTTGAAGCAGCGCTATGATACGCGGAATATCCGAAGTTTATTTTACTCTATTCACAGACCATAGTTTTCTTTATAAAAAAGTTTAACAGTAAGACAAAAACTTTTTTTTCACCACGCTAAAAGTTTGATAAATTTTAGTAGCTGAAGGAATTCATACTTATCCGTAATAAAAAAAAATTATACCAAATGACAATAATGGAACTTATAACAAATAAAGTGATAAGTATTAAGTATTATAAAATAATTTCAATATTAAATATATGTTGTAATTCTTTATAATGAATTTAAATAATATATTCTGTAGTTAATTCGAATATTACTAAGATTTTCAAGACAAAAATTAACAATGTTTAATTTTTGTATTTTTAAAATAGGCAATTCTATATATTTAGACATTTGAATATATTAAAATATGAATATTTCGATAATATAAATCAAAGCAATAAGTTCAATTTTACTTTAAATTAAATAAAAAAAATCTAATACTTTATGATAAAATTGTTATTGAGAACTTTAATAAGTTATATTAATAATAAGTTATACATTTAGATTCCCATTCCCATTAGTAACATTAAAAACATTGCGAATATTTTTATCTCAAAATGCGCCAAGAAAAGTTATCAGCGATGTAAAAATGATTATGCGCATTTAATACATAATAAAGAAAATTGTTGTAAATAATTAATGAACTAGAAAATATAAATAGAAAAATTTAAATTTAAATATTCACTTCAATTATTCAAAAAGCGTTTATTTCGAAAATTTTTTTGTCTTAATAAAATAAAAGTTATTCTATGAAAACTTTGTAATTTATTAAAAATTTGTTTTCAATATGTTATTATATTAAACTATTTTTAGTATTTTCCTTTCCTTTGAAGTAATTTATATTATGTCTATTATTAGTTAGACAAAGTATTAAATTTAATGCTCTTTAAGGCTCAATTTTACACTAGTTAACTTTTGAAGTCAAAACAATTTTTGGATCTTATCGAATTTTCTTTTCAAATACTAAGAAGTTTCAATTCTTATTTCCAAGTTGTTTTAAATTTTTACAAAAATATGTTGCAGTATCAATCTTTCTCGAAATATCTTACGTAAATTATCTGATCTATATTATTTATTTTTCTAAATTATCTATATTTTCTAATATTTGAGAACATAACAAAATGTAATGATTCTTTATTAACAAATCCTTTTTAATTGTATAAAAGAAGTTTTTTTCGGTGGACTATCAGAAAAATATATTTTACATGTAAAATGAAAAAAAATTAATTAACAAGTTATATTTTTATTGAAAATATCATGTCTTTAGATTATTAAGAAGTGCGGAAAACTTCAAAGGTTAAGTGAACTCAACTTATTGGAAAAAAACAACAAAACTTCATTGATTATACATAAAAAATATTTGTCAATAGTTTTTAATTATAAAAATCCCCTGTAAATTTATGAAATGTTAAATTTTTTCTTAAAATAAAAATAAGTTATTCTTTCATACTAAATTTATTTAAAGAATGATATTTGATCCACATCAATATTTCTGTAATGAAGTTGGATTTTGACAAAACAAAAAAGTGTTTTTAACTTCAAAACTTCGTAGTATAAATCTGATATATAAACATTAAACAATCTAAAACTTTTTAATATAATATATACTTATAAACACAATATTTCACTTTCATAAAACAACAAATAAAATAAATATTATGTTGAAACTACTTAGTAATAAGTTTCCATTCTGTTCAATCGCATTACGGCAAACATGGAAATTGGAAAATGGAAATGTTAGCTTCCTTCTTGAAATATAAAGTACGAAGATGACGAAAAATAAAATTATAACGCAATGGAAGTGATAATAAAGAGATAGTTGTTTTTGTTCTTGCAATGTTCCTCTGTTTCGTATTTTCTCCCCTTTTCTATGCAATCCTTGACATATTTCATTAGAATAATAATTATTTAAATTTTTCTCAATTATCAAGAAACGTATTTAAAGTCACAGTTTAAAATAATAAAAATATTTTTATTTCAAGATCCTGTATTCTGTAATTAATACATAAATATTGAATCAATTAGAAATTCTGCTTTCATACTTAATTTTAATAACAAATAACAGTTTTCAAAAAAAGAATTGAATTGAATTAATGCTTTATGAACTTTGAACTTGAAAGAAATTATAAATTTTAGTGGTAATAATTTTAAATAATTTTCAATAATATATAAATATAATTAACTAATTGTATAATTTATAAATATAATGTATATTTTATAATATTTATGAATAATAATATATATAAATATATATAAATATACTAGATGAGGTTTTATTTTATTTATTTTAAAACGTCTGTTTTTGTTAATATATTTTATTTCCTACATAATAAAATTTGTTTAGGTTCATAGTATTTTTACATATTTCAGAAATTTTTGAAATATTACTTATTTTCAAAATAATAAAAATAGTAAAATATAAAAATCAAATAAAGAAAAGAAAACATGTATGTTAACATAACATTTAATATTATGATTTAATTACAAAATCTATTTTTATAAAATACCTCATATAATACTACAATTTATCATTCAATTCATTTAACCGGTATATTTAATAATATGGAAAAAATATGATTAAACATTTTTTGTAATATTTTCGAATCGTTCTTTAACCTAAACTTAATTTTAATTTAATATATTAATATGCAAGTTTAATGTAATTATAGAAAAGAAATATGATTTTTTTCTAAGGTTACTCTTTAACTGAATTTTTGCATTTAATTTCGAAGCAATTTATTTTTCATTTTCCTTTAAACAATTATGTTTCTAATCACTATATAGGTTATTGAAAAGCGTAATGATTAACTGATGCAATGTTTTAAAAATATTTCTTGCTATTTGAAGAAAATTGATGGTTATATCTTACAATAAAAAATTAAATAAGACATTTATTTTTATTATAAATTTTAATTTTAATATATAAACAAATTTAATTATTAATTACCATTGCTAATTGAAGAAATTTACGTTCCAAAATATTTTTACATTTATAAATTTTTATATGCTTGTGTTTAAAGGATTATAATATGCTAATTCTATATGCAACTGTTTTCTCCATATTGGATTGTGATAAGCATATGACTATCGTAAATTTAATAATAATTTATTTAACAAAATGTTATTTTAAATATTAAATGTAATTCATTTCTTTATATGTGCAGTTTATATTCATTAGCGGATTTCCCGCCCATTATTGTGATGTGTACAATGTAAAAAATAAAAACCATTAAAAATTGAATAAGTTTTAGGCAAAATACTACTAAATTTTTTTATATATAAAAAAGTACTTACTACAAAAATAACATTTATTAAGTTTTTATAAGCCTCAATAAAAAATACACATTTTTTATTATTAAGCCGTTAAGCGGACTTCTGGCTTAAAACTTGATATTCAAAATCTAGGGGATTTCATGACCCCGATCACATTCGTACATTTGACAGGGACAATTAGTAAAAGTCACTAAATGTTATCAGTACATAAAAAAAGTTCATGAAAAACTTTTGTCAATGCTTAATAAAAAAACAATGCCTGCAAAAATAATAATGATATTACAGAAAACGTAATAAATCATAGATAACGTTTATAACGATGTTGCCAGTTCTTAAGGCTTCATAATATTCATAGGGGGCACCGCTGAACTGAAATCACTTTCTTTTTATCTATCTTTCTCTCTCTCGCTCTGTTATTCGCCTTCTTTCTCACTATCTTTCTCTCACACCTATTCGTCAAGTTATTGCAGCCTCCACCGTTTAGTGCAGAGAAAAATAATAAACAAAAGGAGGTGAGAGATTTGAGAAACGACGAACTGCGTGAACGCCTTTCTTTCATCTGATATAATGCGTCGACGAGTTTATACCCGTTGTTTCAACGTTTATTAAAAAAACGCTTATTGACTCTGACCGATATACTGGAATTTCATATATAGCCTGTGAAAGGTAAGCGTAAAATTTTATTCGACTTCTCTTACATATTTTTCTACTTCCTCCTAGATAGTTGCTTGTATCTCTATCTCTCTTTATTTCTCTCAATCATTGTCGGGATGAAAGAGCGTATGTTGCGAGTAAAATTTTGTTGCACTTGGAAATGAACGGACAAAACTTGTAGGTTATGCTTCAGTATAGATCCGGTAGTTGTATTATAGAAACAGTGAAAAAGTCACTGAGACAGTCTTTGAAGATGATCCTTTATTTTAAGATTTAAAAACTTTTATTTTTGTTTCATACTGTCCTTCATTTTTAACAAACGTCGATGTATCGTTTGATTTCTAAACGAATAGCATGCACGCTTGTCTTAAAAGAAATGGAAAAATGAAGTAGCTGTTTCGGATTTATCTAATAAAATCAAAGGCTTTAAAAGACTTAAGAGAAAGTCTATATTAAAAATGCATTTTTCTCTGCCATTTTTTATTTGAAGAATTTCGTATTCATTGCTCAGTATTGCGTTCTCGTAAAACTTGTGTACTGCTTTTAAGTTGTTTCTAAAATGATGACTGGACCACCAAAGACCAAGCGAAATGTGTCAAGAAGTTTTAAGAATCCACCTCAACCTCATATGTGCATACAGGATTACATACAAGTGAGCAATTGTACATTTTCTTCTTTTTTGTTTTATCATTAGATACAAATTTAATTTTTTTTATTGCAGGGCTCAGCGATTCCTTGCTATATCAATATTTTATCATGGGAAAAAGTTAGTTCACCTGAAAATCCTTCTCAGCCAGTACCTATGCGTGGAGGAATGGAGTTAAATCCACCTCAAAGCGAAGATAAAAACACTCGTGTGTTTGCTGTTATTGCTAACCCTGAGGTCTTAAGAATCCGAGGGAAGAATGCTGAAGATCAAAATGTTAGTCAGTTTGCTTAAAATTTATATATATATATATATATATATATATAATAAATGTGTATATAATTTAATATGTGTATAATAAGTCAATAATTTTTTAACGTTTTTTTTGACTTTCATAAGTTATGTCAAATTTTTAAAGAGAATAAAAAATAATTTTTCTAGATGTACAATCTCTTCTTTTACAAATATGAAAAATTAGAGTTTTATACGCGGTTATTTAGTAATGAAATTTAATTTTTCCCATAATAGATTAATTCACTCATAATTCATTATTCATAAAATAATTTGTTCAGATTTACTTAATCAAAAAATATCTAAATTTACATTAGTAAATTTCAATTTTAAACAAAGACCTAAGTATAATTTACTGTAAGGATTTTTTAATCTAAAGTTTATGTTATATTTTATAGGATCAAACAAATCTAATAGAAATGTTATTGAATTTTGTGGAGTCCAAAAATAATGGGGTTAATTTCAGTCGTATTTATTCTATTCTAAAAGATCGAGATATTACTGGTGAATTAAAAGAAGTTTGGAACATGATCCAAAAGGAAGAGAATCGATATGAAATTTTGATAGGCAATCAGCCACCAACACCACAATATCCACAGCATTTAGATCAACAGCAACAGCAACAACAGCAGCAACAACAGCTACAACCACAACAACCACCACAACCAATACCTCAACAAATACAACAGCAACAACAGATTCAGCAAACTCAACATATGATGCAGAATTCATACATGATGTCCCAGCCTCCTCAGTATCAATCCAATGTAATTTACAGTCCAGTGTCCAATAATGAGTGTTCGAACTACGACCGATATGCTTATCCACAGCAAAGTCCAGTTCCGGTCAATCAAAACGATCAAGTTTATCAAGCTAATCAGATGTTAACACTTGTAAATCGTCCACGTCTTGATCCAGACCGATATACCTATCGTGATCGTGGCCGGCCGATAAATCAACAACAATCATTTAATAAAATGCACCATCCACTTCCTCAACAGCAGCAACCACAACAACCAAATTGTCCTGCATACACACCTTCGCAATATCACTATCAGCCAATACCAAGGCAGATGATGCATTTTATGAATTCCAACGTCAATTCAAATTACAATGGCCAGGTTAATAACTAGGATTACTAAATATTTATAAAATTATTTTTTTAAATAATATGATCATAAATAATTTCCGCACTTTCGATATATATGTAAAAATAATTAACCATAATTGTACTTCAATAATATACACGATTTTTAGATTTTTTAAAATGAAGAACTGAGACTGTTAATAAATATTAAACGATGTATCGATAAATTAAAATATAAAAATCAATTTTAGTCTGTGAATTAAAAGGTAACAATATATTATGTAGTATAATTTTTACTTGGCATTTTTGATAAATATGTGACGCCTAATTGTTATCTTTAACTAAAGTTTTATTTATAATGTAATATACCACGATATGGACATCAATATAAAATAAATTTATTTTTGTTACAGTTGAATCCAGTGGTTAACAACCATTACGCGGATTATATGATAATACAGCAACAGCATATGACATCAAGGATGGAACAGCGACAGATGGAAAATCAAATACATGCAGAGGTTCATAGAATGCAACATCAGCAACAGCAGGAGCAGATGCATATGCAAGCGTCCCATATGCAACAGCCTGTACCTCATTATCCGGCTCATGGATTAAACGTCGTTGGGAATGCACCTATGAAAACCGGCAAACGAGGCTTCAGTGCGACCAAACAACTCCAGCATGCGGTTGGATCACACAAAAATAATTCTGGCAAAAGACAGAATAATTCGCCGACGCATCCAAAACAAACACCTTCGATGGTTGGTGTTAATGTGTCGCTTTCCAGAGACATCGGTGCTGATAACGCTGCAAAGCCTAAATCTCCAGTCAAGGTAATAATTTCAAAATTATATCTTAATTTTGTTATATTTTTGATATAATGAATATTTAAAAGCGTGTTAAAAAACGCTTTTGTTTGAGTTATTATCTGTGTTTAAAATATAAAAACATCAATTTTATTTGTTTGTTATTTTTTAGGTAAAAAATTTCAGATTTTTCGCGTCATATAATAGTTCCAAAAAACTATCAAGTTTCAAAATGATTCAAATTAAAGCAAAATATTATTCTTTATGTTAATTACTTTAGTTTGTTACAAAACATATTTAATTTTCTTTTTTTTCAAAATTAATTTAAATTATTTTAAATAATTTGATTTTATAAATATATGTAATTTACATGACACAATGAAATAACACATAGGTAATATAGGCGTGTGAATAAATCACGAAGAAATCGTAATTCATAAGAATTTAGAAATAAATACAATAATAAAATTATATTTTTAGATAAAAATTAAAATTAGATTATAAAAAAAAATCAACCTAGGAAACTTGCTGAAAATCAATAATTTAGTTAGTTTTTAATATTTATGAAATTAGTATATAAAAATAAAATGAATGAGAAATTCAAACATTTGAAAAATGCATGTTTTCTTTTGTCAATAATTATTGAAATATTTTCTATTTTTATAATTGTAAACCCACTTTAATTTAATGCTTATAATTTAATTTGCTTTTTGTGATATAAATAAAAACTTCTAATATTCAATTTAAATGGTTTAATGATTTGTCACTAAAAAAATTAAGTTTAATTATGTAATTTAGAAATATTTACATTTTTTAGGTTCTTCAACGAGATCCAGGATTACACAACAAGCAAAAAATTTCTCAATGTTCACCAGAGAAAAACTCTAAGATTTTGGAGAAAAACGTGGATGAAAAGAATGAAGCTTGTAATGTTCAAATAACAGATTTGGATGAAGATGAAACAAAACTTAAAGATATTTCGGACACAACGAATGAAATAACCTCGAAGGAAACAGAAGCCTTAACTTACAATACTTCCACAAAAGAGGTAAAAAATACAATAGAATTTACACACCAAACTAAGATTCCAAATGCTGAAGATCCAACGTCATGCGGCGAATCTCTTGTTCGCGAACTGAAAGAAAAATCTCATCATAACGAAAAACCAAGATCTATTAAAACAGTTCTAAAGAGAAATAAGTCTTGTGCTAATGATGTTAAGGTAAAATTATATTCTTCCAATAATATTTATTTTTAAATAATAAAAAGTACAAATCATAAATGAATAAAAAATAAATTTTGAGGTATTTTTAAAGAGGTAAGGTCTAATTTTTATGCTTTTTAATTATTTAAAAACGTAAATTACATTACAATAAAATTATCTTGATAATTTTTCTTTGCAATACAATAGTATTAAGTGTAATGTTTGTTTCTTCTTTTATTGTACAGGGTTGGGCAAAGGGTTCAAAAGGACCAAAAAATGGTGTACGAACTCATTATGAACAAATAAACTCAAGTGGAGTTGAAAGGTTTCAAGACAGAGATATGGATGAACAATTGAAAGGTCAAAACTTCACAGAAATAGACGATGGATGGAATAATCGTGTTAAACACAAGGCATCTGATAGTCCAAAACGAGCTCAGTCTACCGTAAATAGCATTATAAAAAGTGTATTTAAGATCCACCAAGGGAATAATATTGGTGGAGATGAAGTTGGAACAGGAAAAAAACAAAAATCGAATGGACAAGTAAAGGCAAATTCAAAAGTATCCATAAATGAACACGAAGAAACTAATCAAGGTATGCTATTTATTTTATTATTAAACAGTTTTAAAATAGCGTATATTTATAAGTAACAACTTAAAAGGTATTAAAACTATTAATTTATTGTCTTAAAAAATAAAATTAATTTCTGTAAACTTAAATTCTTTAAAGTTAGTTTGATTAAGTGGAGAAAACGCTTTGCTTATACATTAACTCTTATAACTGTAAAGTTTAGGAATTTTAATTTATTTTCCATCAAGACGTTGAATTCACTTGAATCTGTAAGAAAGGATTGTTTTCAGGTTACACAATTTTAAAGAAATCGGAAGGTACAACGAGTTCGATGACCGTGAATTTATCAGAAGAATTGGCAAACGACATTGCACAGCTAACGATTCAAGACTGTAAGAATTCGACAGAAAAAAATGCAGTTTTTTCATTATAAGTCTAGTTTTAATGCATAACAAGAGAAACATAAACAAAACACATTTGACAGCCCGCAGATGATAACCGAAATAAGATCAGTGTACATAGATAAGTTTACTGATTAAGAATATAATTTAGGCAACCTTCATTTAATTATGAAGGTCCAGAAAAAAATAAATAGTGCGTAAAAAGTAAACTACAGAAGGAATAAACGACAATTTAACAATTCCAAGACGATATCGACGTCGTTTTACCTATCTTCGATGTGTTTTTATCGAAGATTAATTTATAGGATTTGCTGGCGAGGCTGTGAAAAACGATTCAAGATATATTTCCTGTAAGGAAATAAAAATGATAATACATAAGTTTGACGAACGAGAAAAATCTGAAAAAGATAAAACTCAGTTCTGAAATAAGACGATAGAGACACGAGCTCTTATGTCATGGACTGATATTAACCTATTTTTTAAAACTAGTATGCTATAAAAAGAAATTCCCGTCAATTTTAATACGACGAGGATGGCTCTGTAGGGACGCCCTTTTTACGTTCCTACGCCGATACGCACTATAATTACTAAGTACGCTAGGATATAAAGATAAACGATTTCAAATTGCTTATATACATAATTATTTAAACAACACGTGAATATAAGTAAAAGTAAAATATCAACGCGAGTGTTGAAAACGGAAAAAAAATATCAGCAAACGTCAAAGGATAATAGTTGTTACGAGATCTCGTATTCTCTTTTGTATATTTATTAAAGCGTAGCTTTAAAGTTTTTGAAGCGAATATTCTTAAGCTTTGATGTATTAATTCATGTGATTATTTTGGGTAAATTTTATCTTTAATATATTGAAAATAATTAAATTAAGGAACCTTTAATTTATTAAAAGTTTAAGTTTATACAAAAGATAAAGACGAGATTTAGTAGGTTTATTTCAATATTAGGAAAACTTACAATATTAATAATAGTACGACCCCTATTCATATTGACTAAATAAAGAACACACACATGACTAAACACAAAGCAGGTATATGTAGATTTTTTCTTTAACCAGGTGATTATTTGAAAGTAATAAGAATGGATGTAACCAAGAAATTCATTCGTGTTAAAGAATAAAAATTGCTAGGCAAGCTAAGTTGAAAATAATTAAATGAATAAAACTAAGAAGTAACAGAAAAAGTGTAGGAAAAATAAGTTAGGCTTGCTCTATGATAAACAATACAAACACAACAGTCGTAATGGTATATCATGATGTAGGTTTTTAAAAGTAATATAATAGAAGATATGATGCAAAATAGGGGGAAATTTCCGGTAAATTCTGAAGGGTTACTTGACGAGCAACAGAAATCAATTAGTAAAATACGTATGAATATGCGTCACGGGTGCTTTTATTATATTTAATAGTTTTTCTGTTCTTTTTCATCGGTTCTCTTTTTGTCATTTGAACAAACAAAATTATCGTATGTTGAGGTTAATAAGTAAATTTGTATTTAGGCAAAAAAATTATTTACGAATTTTGGCATTTATATATCAACTTAAAATTGTTATTCTTATTATTTAAAAGAAAATCTTTAATTTGTTGTTTAGTGATTAAAAATAATAATTTTATTTATATAAAAATATAAATCTTTTACATCGGTTATTAATGTAAAAAATTTTTTTTATTTTTTCATTTAGTAATATAGGGTGTAAAACGAATTTAAATAGTTTACTATCTATTTTTTGAAATTTACTATTTAAATTTTTAATTAAGAGCTCGTAGCTTAATAGCGTCGATAACAGAGATTCGACAGAACGTTCTTTTGTGATTTATCAATTTATATGAATGTTCTATGTTATTCACGTTGCTGCCATGTTTTATATATGTATAGAGTAATTATAATAATTAACACAATTGAAGAAAGCGGAGATGAAAGACGTTAGATTCGTGAAGATAAATTATAACGAATTAATATTTCGCGACTACAAGGATTCTTACAGTCTAAGGCTGTATAAAATGCTTAATTTTGAAATTGTTAAAATTTTATTTTTAATACGTCCGCAATTGATTTTAAAAATCCATCTAAAGCTCTATTGACACGAATGTTCACGCGCACACGCACACACAGATAATATAAAATATTTTTGATGAAGAAGGAACTTAAAGCAAAATGCTATGAAACAAAACCTTACACGAGAAAGACCTACGAAATTGTTTTATTAATTTTTATGCGATCTAATTTAACAGATATTCTGCATCGATATTTTAAAAAATAATTAAACGCAGTTACATAATTATAAACGAAAAATGATTTTTAAATGAAAATTCGATTTTTTATAGTGTTTAAACTTTCTATAAATCTAGTTAAGGATTTTATATATTTTACAGGTTCTTTTTAAGATATCTTAGGCAAAGGAAGGCAGCTTTCGTTACTTTAAATAGTTTTGTTTTTGTTTAATTATTTATATAGTTTATGAAATTTGCTTGTATTATAAAATTGGCCCAAATTAAATGTAATTAGTCGAATGAACTTTTTAATATCCGTCTCCTCCAGGCGCTCGCGGTGCCCGTATTAAGCGTTTGCTTCTTTTGCTCAATTCTGGACTTCTGCAACTCTCGCTTCGTTGCTCACACATAGACTCCCATTGCGATGTCCCTTATTATCATTTTTATTTTTAAATACAACCTTTGTAGACATAACGAATGTCATTGAGTGCTAGAGCCAGCGAGCCACAGTCATTCGCCTTCCTTTTTCGTCCTCCTTTCCGAGGAGTGAGTGAATGCTACATGCGCACCAAGGATATATGCGTTTTTTAATATATCGGAGTCCTCGGTTTATATCTGTTAAAGACCTGGACACTCTCAAAACATTCTTGTTTGCTTGAATATGATTTTATGAAACAACTTTACGAGATCTTAACCGGTGCTGTTAAGCCACTTTTCGTTTATTTTTGTATCCATTTCGGTCCACTAGCCTCTTAGTCTCCCGCTCTCGTGGCTTCGTCGCTCTATAATAGTAGTTGGAACATTCATCTGCCATGTAAAGGTATCACATCACGCAAGGTTTTCTCCGAGTTCCATATTCGTTATTAGCTTTTTCAAACAGCCGAGGCAACGAAAATCGTTGTTGCTCCACAACCAAAGTACACATATTTTATGAAACTCACGACGTACACCCATCTAGATCGATGCTACAATACCTACCCCTATTTCTTACCAAGGCTCTACCAAGATGAGGACGTTGTTCACCTTCCAATGCGCTTTTGCCGCCGGGTAATTGCTGCACAGACACTTACGCTTAATTTATCGTTATAATCATCTCATGCAAATTCTTAAAGCTCGTCTCTCACTAGAAAACGTGTTGGTATATTTGTAGAGATCATGCGGTAAGTCAAGTTTAATTATCAACTCGCCTTATATCGACTGGACACGCGTGGTTGCCTCACTGAGCCTTTTCAGTGTACCACGCTGGAAAGATTACGTCTGCGTAATCTCTCCTGGATTTTTTGCGCAGACTCTAATCCCCTTCAGTCTGTTTTCGTTTCGTATTGCAGGTTTTTCCAACTGTCAATTTGCTCGTCGAGTAGGAACAAAATACCTAATAGGTTTTTTAACATATCTGGACGTCCACTCGGAATTTTATCTTATTTGCAAAATCTGCAAGACAGTCTGGTGATGTTTGAAAAAAAATTGGCAGCCAATTTGAACGATGAATTTGTTCATATCGATCAGTTCCAGTTTCAGAAATTCTTCCTTTCTCGCCGTTGAGTGATCGTTTGATCTGTGAGAGAAGTATTGTTGAGGGGTAAATATTCATTTACGATATCAAGAATGATTTATTGATCAAATTTGAATTGATCAAATAGCGAGATTTCTCGTTAAATTGTAAAGTAACAATTAGAAAAGTAGTCATCGCGACTTTTATTGATTTCGTTCATTTCAAAGACGGAAAATTAAGGACATGTATTTCTTTGCGCTCTTACTTGCAAGCGCTTACTTGAAAATCATCAAATTTTATTTACACCGACGGTTCTTTCTTCTGAACTTTCTCGATACCTGCCTGAAATTTCTTAATTTGGTTATTTAAACATAATTACATATCGATTAAAAAATTTGTTAAGAAATTCCGCACAATTATCGAGGAAACAGCAAGCGGTTCCGGAATGGTTTTCATGATTTGAAGTTGCAAATCCGAACGTAAACGAAATCTGTGTTTTTTATTTTTAGTTTAGAAAATGAGCAAAAATGGTGAAGCTCACCTTGGAAACTTTTCTCGAGTGCTATAATGACCAAGATTAAAGTTTTTTAATGTCAACCATTAAATATCTATTTAAAATGTTAGAACGAAAAGTGACAATTGTATTAAAGAGTAAACTTAAAATAGATTATAATAGAATAGGCATTGCAAGATAAAGTTTTTAGCAATTTTTTATATTACAAAGACGATTTTTCATACCAAATTTCATAAAATAAGATTAGAAGTAGAATTAAGTAAGTGTATGGTATTAAGCATTTTTTCTCGTTAATCAGTGCTATAGTAATTAAAAGTGATTCTTTTAACTGCGATAAATATAAAGTGTGATTATTAAAAGAAATACTAATGATAAACAGTAAATTTTAAGACTTAAAATTTTTGAATTAATATTTAAAAGTGTGATTTCATATTTTTTTCTTCATTTTAATTAATATATCCTAATAAGTAATATATTGTTAAATTTTACGAAACATGAATATTGTTTGTGTGTGAATGACTTAAAAGCGGTCAATTTTACAAAATGCAGCAATATTTAAAAATAAGTAACGTAAAACATGTCAATCAAATAATGATGAGAATCGTTAATTACCAACAGTTGCGAATCGTGCTGTATTTGGCTGAGTATCTGTTACAATTTTTTTAATTCGTGTCGATTTTAAGTTTATGTCGTTTCGCGTAGTACGGCAATAAGGTGAGATCAATTCTTTTGTAAAGTAAAGATTAGCTTGAAGATAAAAGTAAAGAGAAAATTAAATATTATTTGAAGATTTTAGTATATGCAGAAGAAAGAAAACCAAATGTAAAATTAATAATAAATCTGAATGTTTTTTACACAAGAATAATATATTTTTTTTATTTATGTTTTGTACAATTAATGAAAAAATGAAAATTGAATAGATGCTGTATAAAACAATGTATAAGGAATTGTAAGCTATTGATCAGCGAAACCGAAACCGTCTGGACCTTTATAATGCGAGATGAAAATTTCTTCCCAATCTCCTTGACTCCAGTTATTATATTTATTGAAATACTATGTATTCAGTATTGACGCCGTTTTAGATTACTATTAATACAATTAATGATAGTAATAATTATAAGTATAAATATTTTAAGCTATTATTATGTATAATATGCGTTCGTTTTTCTAAAATCAGTCACAGTAAAGTGTTGGTGCTTTTATTTAAATAAAATAAAACGTTCACAATCGAATATTTCACTACCTGAGCGTGTGCGTATGTTTTTATATATGTGCATACACAAGCATGTGCATATTTTGTATATATGTGTGTGTATACACTTATGCATAAACAAACGTACCTTAAATGACGGCAAATTATCCTTTGACTTAAGCTGCTCTTGCTTTCCCCTGCTCGAAATCTTGAAAATAATTACTTTTATCTGTTCAGCTAATTATTTGCGAACTTCTCAAAATAAATTATCATCGATTATATAAGATTATTTATATTTTACTTTATAAAAATTTTAATTCACATTGAAAGGATTCATCAAATGTAATCTTTTCATTTTGTTCAACGTAAATTTCAAATGTATTTATATTTTATTTGAATATTAAGAATTGTTAATTTTCTTATCAGAAACTTATGTTTTCAATAAATTAACATTTTTATATAAAATTTTTAAAGTATATGCTTAAAAAATAAAGTTATTTTATCACATTTTACCTTTAAGTCTAAGACATATTTTTTACCAATGCATTTTAAATATTCACAAATATTTTTTATTCACACTATTGAGGTAATTTTGCTTGTAAACAAAAAAACAAAAAACTATTTAACTCACTTTTTTAAAAACTACACTCAAAGTTTCTTGCCGTTGAGTGGAAGCATGACATGAGATTTTTAATTTTAAACATATAATCAAATAATAAATTAATTATTAATTATTGAATCAATAAATCATTAGTTTGTAAAAAAATTTCCTTATGACTTGCTGCACATGAAAGCGTTACAATGTTTATTTAAATATTTTCAAATTATTGTTTTGAAGTTTCTTCGAAGATTTCATTAGGTAGTAGTAGTTCTTATTAAACAAAATTTAATATTGTTATTACATTTAACATGATTAGTTTCTACATTTCATTATATATCTTTTACATTTTTCTGTATTTAGATCTTTTTATTTATCTATATCTTTTCTATTCGCAATTTTATTCATTACCCATTTACATTTCTATTTATTTCATTGAACTTAATCTTAATGTTGCTTTTACACATTGCATATAAAATTGAATTTTATACTATGTACATTTTCTTTAGATTTTATATTTTTTTTTATATTTTATACTTTAATTTTTTACTATTATTTTAATTCTTGTGCATATATAGCTTTTAACTTTTTTAACATTATTATTTTCTTTCTTCAATTTACATTCACGAGTGTATCATATTAAATTAGCTATTTGCTTACTGTTACGTTTTCTTTTCTTTTATTAATACGTAAATAATATTTGAATAGCTTTTATATTCTATCCTAATTTTAATTTATAATTACAAAATTTTAATTAAATATATCTTTAAATATATTGTTTTATTGCATTTCATAAAATTAAATATTAGTTATTGTTTTCTTTTTATTTCTAATATATTTACTTCTATTTCAATTTACATATTGTTTCCTTCTACTTTAATACTTATTTTAATTCCTCTTTGTATTTTTTCACTTCCTTTCCAATAATTCTTTTACAGTAGTTTTTCTTATTTTATTTTATGCTAAGCTATAATTTTCATTTTAAATTTATCTATTATGTTTACTATTTCGTGTATTATTTTATAAAATAGTTTATTTTTTAATTACACTAATTATTTGTGTGTTATTTTACTTAAATTATATGCTTAAATCTACTTGTTTTGACACATATATTAGTTTGTATGTTAATATTGAAAAATAAATTTGAAAAATAAAAAAACTAGGATTTCAGTAATAAGTCTAATAATTACAAACTATATCTTATCGTGTAATTATTGAAGTCAATATTTTTGAAAGTTTTTTTGTTAAGTTTGTCAAGCATATATATATTCCCACTTATTTCTTTTACTCGTTTCAAAGTCATACTATTTGAAGGCTACGTTCATATTAAATCGCATTCCGTGAATGTAGACAAATAACTGATTCAATATATATTGTATTACTTTTTTAAAGTTGCAGAATGAGTTGCGGAATCAAGTTTATCATTAAAAATGAAAAAAAAAACATATTAATTTTACTTGCGGAAACCCACCACGAATCTTAATTCGCTATTCATCAGATCTATGCATTTTAAAATTATGTATATAATTAAAATCATGTTTGATATACTTCCCTTGTCGTGCAAAAATAGCTAAATATAATACACCATTTTAATCATTACCAAAGAATGCACATTGCACATTTGAATATTTATAAGCGAGGTAAATAAAAGTCTAGGAATTTTTCTAAACAGATACTAGAACTCGAACGCTTGAAAAATATTTCACGTAGCCATTGAAGTATTGTGGTGCAAGATGCGATTAGTGAATAATTCAATATTTGCTGGGTATATAACGATTTTTCTCTTTATGTACACCTGCTAGAATATTATATTCGTATCAAATGGTTTCAAAGCACGATTACATATTCAGTAGATGAAAACAAGCTGTAATAAAATTATGTGAAATCGCATTCTTATTGAGCTCTCTGAATACGTTTCGGGAAAAAGGAATGAAATATTTAATACGAATAAGGAGCTAATGAACTCGAAGGAAAACTCGACGAAAAATATGAAGATTAGTGGGAATTACATTATATTTTAAATTACTCTCATCACAATTATTTTTAATACACTTTAACTATCCTTCAAAAAAGAACACGACAATTATAATATATTATGAAAAAATGTTGGTCAGCGCGAGGACAATTTGATTATAAACTTATCTTGAACTTAATTTTGATTCTAACGATGAATTTTGAAATACTTAAAAAAAATGTTTTAAAAACTTATGGAGTAGCAAAGCAAGTTTCTAAATCAGTAACTTATGAAACGGTTCCTTTTACGTATATCTTTTAATTATATCTAAAAACGAACGAGTGTTTGTATATATTCACGTAATGGATTATCATTCACGAATGTACCTGTGAATCAAAGATTAGAAGAAGCGGAAGCATGAAACAGCGAAACGCAATTCAACGGTATCATACGGTTTCTTTTTAATTAAATTGCGAACAAAATTGCACAGGATGACGAAATTGTAATCGCGGACGGATGATTGAATTCTAGCTCTCGTTGCAAATTCAAATTCTAATAAAGTAAGTTTCTTTTTGTGGAGGCTTTCTCATAAATCGCGACAAAAAGTTTAAAAAAAATGTATACGGAGTAATTTACTTTCTTCTATAACGAAATCTTTCTTCTAAATTACTATAATTTAAGTAATTCTTATTACCGCAATATCATAAAGCATCAAATAGTCCCGTTCACTCACTAGCATCGTATACAAACTTTAAAGGATTTTTCGTGCATTGCTGGTTCGACAATGCGATTTCTCCTGAAAAACACACAATAAGGTTTCAAGCGTGTCCCAAAAAATTTCAAATGCTAATAATCACTGAAACCAAACAAGATCAGCCGCTAAAGCAATCAAAAGCTTCCATAAGACGCCCAGGTTTCAAAAGATCAGTACCCGTTTTAAATATTTTCAAAACGACCGAACGCTATTCGCTCGCTGCAAGAAAATCAAGCCACATAATTAAGGCGCGTTACCCGCGGCTTCTAGACTACACAGACTCGGGTTACCAGCTCATACCAAGAACAACCAGTCATCCTATCAAAATCCTTGGCTGGCTGATTCGCGAAGTACGAGTTCGCCGTCGCGACGTGCCCGATTCCACGCACTGCTGCCCACCTGGAAAATAGAAAACGACAAAACTTCTCGAGCCATTGTAGTGCGCGGTTGCGATGCGTCACGTCGTTTCCTGGCAAGCACCGTGCGGCGAATCGATCCTTCAAAGCGTACGTGCGCGAAATCGGCTGCGAGGACGAGGGCGACCGGGGAGCGGAACTCCAGGAGCACCGCGCACCGGAGGCGCTCTCATCTCCCAACAGAGCCGTTCGATTCGCTTCCGGCGGCGACGCGGCCGAACGACGAAAGGCGAGGCGGCGCACTTTCACCGCACGCGCGCACCGAACTTTCCCCGGGCGCACATCCGAACGCGTCGGGGATACTCTCGCTTTCGCCGGACTCTCGAAAGCGCGGGCGACCCGGGCCAGTGAAATCGAACGGCTGTGTTCTCCGTGCTCGAGGAGATCCTGCCGCCGTTGTCCTGTCGGGACGCACACCTCGGATGGCTTCTTATGGCTTATTTTACAATCGACATGTCCATCGCCGCACCTGTCCCTGAACAAAAAGCTGCGCGCGATTTTTCTTTATCGGAAAGGGAAACGACTTTATCGTCGGGACACAAGTCTCGCTTCCGTTAAGACGGCCTTTTTGTGTAATTAGAAAAGCCACGACCGCGGGTTTCCATTCGTTAATTTTAAAAGTCCACTCGCGCGTTTCTGTGAAGTTGCTTGAGAAGGCGCGCGGATACAATCTGGCGCTATTCTACTAAGTGCGAATGAAAAATGAAAAAAGGAGGATGCGTGGCGTTCGAAGCAACGAAAGAAGCCAGTGCCTGGGAGCATCTCGGACCGGCGGCAGTAGCCAGTAGTCGCGGTCAGGATAAACGGTAAACAAACCACAACGGCGCCGTAAAAACGTCTTCATCTAGCGTCGATAAACTCGTTCGTAAATACTTCTGAGAGGGCGAGAGTGTCTTTTTGATAGGAGCGAGTGCCGCGGCGGAAAAGAGTTTTCCCTCTCTCGCAGTGTCAGCTTCGTCCCCGTGGAAACTAAGGGACCCTCGCCTTTCTCCGCAGGCGGGGACTGCCGCCGATCCTCTAGCCGAGGAAGGAGAAGGTTAAAGGCGCCGCGAGATTGGTCGGCTGCTGCAGACGCTTATAGACGATGGGGCCGTTCGCGTCGCGCGGACGCTGATAACTGCGCTCGACTCCGGATATGGCGCCCTCCAACTTCGAGGACCACGAGGAGTACCTGAGGGCGGCCGACGATGCCGAGACCCAGGGTGAGCTCCGATTTTATTCTTCTTCTTGTTCTATTTTTTCGTTGTTCCGCCGCGTTCCTGTGGACCTAAGCGCTTTGTCCTTCGCCAGAAGAGAACCTGGCGCAAAAGCGACGGACGCGTCGAACTTCCTCCTCGAGATGATTGCTCAATCGGACGGTTGAGTCGTGCTCTCTTTTATGTGGAGATTCTCGTTCGAAACTCATTTGGCAAGGACAAAGATCAAAGTTGAAACTCGCAGCCGAAGAATAATCGCAGTGAAATCAATAATGTTCAAAGTTGCGGTAGGAAAAGTGACGTGAAAATTAGTGACTCTTTGTCGAGATTTAAAATAGACGCTGTCCATTGACGAAATCAATTGCATCGACGTAGAATCGAACTAAACGAAACTCAAGATTATTGGAGATAATTGCGATACTCATTGAGAGGATAAATTTTTGGATTCAGCGTAAGTGACTATAACAATTGCTCGGATGTTATTGACTTTCTCGAAGTGCCTCGGGAGAATAACGTGCCGAACTTTTTAGAGAGTCGCTGACTGTTCGGAAAAAATCGTTACGGGCCGATAGCATTAGTTAGGACTGGTCAAAGTCGTTAAAATCGCTAGAGCCATTAGAAGCGAACACCGTAAATTCCACAGGCACTTTTCCCACTCGACGAGGATTCCGAAGTGACGAAAGAGCGAGAGAGGGAGACCCGTGGACAAACACGCGTTTGGAAAAGGCCGCGGCGGCGTCGGCGGCAAATAAAAGCTTGTGTAACTAACTGTATCAGCTGGGAGTTGGGATTCGGAACCGCACCTCTTAGCCTCCGGCCAGTTGGGCCTTTCGTAACCTTTCGAAAGCCGGTGCACCGCGGAGGCGCGGGATCGACCATAGCTCGCACACCGTTTCCAACTGCTCAGCCGCCGAAATGCGCCGGTCCCAGAACTGCCGATCGACTACCGTGATAGAAATTTTAAACGCGCCTCGGCCTAACATTTTAATAAGCTCAGCTTATTTAGGCGTCCAATTGGCTCAATATTATCATTCCTTATTTGGAAATGTGTGACAAACTTTTCCCGTACGGTCAGTGCCTCGGGTTTGTTACTGCTAGTCTCACATTTTTTCCTCCTTTTTTTCTGACGTCTTTCCGCGAATAATTGCATTATCTGTGTTACTCGTGAGAAAACGCTTGTACACCGATCGCACGAGCGATTCGTGCTTGTCTTACTTTTCTCTTAAGACGAGTTAGACATATCCTGTTAAATAATACGCAGCATTAGAGGCCTGACGTGCGTTAACCTATAAATTATGTCGAACCTCGAGAATTATGGTATTCGATCGATAATCCATACAAAACGCTACGTCACCGCATCCTTTTAATTCAACAGACTTAGCTTATACTTTGTACCCACTTTAACGCATTTTCCTCTGAGCGCTTAATATTAATTTCTTGCTGTTGTAAAAAAATGATTGAAATAACATTAATAGATTCAGCATTAATACATATTGTAATAAAAGTCGAGTCCTCTGTTACGTGGTAGAAATAAACATATAGTCATTAACAACAACAATTACCATGAGACCGCTAAAAATCTAAAAAGAGGCTAATGAAATGTGAAAGCCACTACTTTGTTTCATCTCATAATGCAAATCTTTCAAATTCATTTCTTTATAAATGTTTTTCTAATACAACGCGTTTTTTGCATTAAAAAATGATTCGTACGAAGGATCTATTGAAATAATTTATGCATCGCATAAATCTCAAACATATTGATTTTGTAATATAAACGTATTTTATATTTTCCATCATCTTTGCAATCTTTGTGGAAACATTTTTTTTACTCCATAAATTATAAAATAGGAATAATTAAATTGAGATAGACTTAGTGGTGCATCGGTAAGCTTTCAATTTCAATAAATTATGAAAATTGCAACAATAGTTTTGGATATTGTAATAAACAGATATTGATAAGTTAGATTACATTAGATATCGATAATGCAAATGAAAACATTAAGTAATTTTTTGTTATTTTAATAAAATTTTCTGCGCCAATATTTGTTCCGAATGCAAAAACTTATTGAATATTAATACAAATGAGTATTGATGCATCATCAAGGTAAAATTAGGAAGAATATGTGAAACCGACAAGACCTAATCGGTTTATGGTTTATTTCAACTTTCAACGCGAATAAATTTATTCGATATTTAAAAGTAATTAAATTGAAATTGTACGAAACACTCGATTACAATTTACCAAACGAACGGGGTTTTTGCAATTGACCTTCGAAACAAATAAGAATAGTTGCGTGCGAAGGATCGCGTCGCAGGTAAAAGTTTATCGCGCGGAATGACATGTGATCTTGTAGAAAGTGAAGGAGCCCACGAAGCATCTCGAGCGAAACTGAAAGGAGCGAAGGAGTGCGCGGGGCAGGACAATCGCGATCCACCGATGGGAGAGTCCGGTCTCGTTCGGCCTTGAGATCGAAGAAAAACCATGGGCACGTCGATCCGATCTGCTCGTTGCGCAGCGTAACAAGGCGTCGCAGGCGCATCATCTAATGACGGCTTGGACGCTTCTCCGGCCTCGACTTACTTTTGCGCGCGGATGCGCGAGGCTCATTGCTTTCTTTCTTCCTCCTCGAGTTTCGGTTTTTTGCAACTTCTCGCTCTTTAGATGCATAATTATTGCGCCCCGGCGTTCGAGTCTCTTTCGATCCGCCCGCTTTCGCCGACCAGATTGATAAGGAAAGCGAAGAGGATTGGGGACCGATCGGTAGTCGACGATGAGCTCACGAAACGATCCTTGCGAGTCTCGCAATCCTCTTGATTATTGTGCCACGCAATCTTCTTTCTCGTGGCCGAACGCCGCGAGAGCGAGAAAAGCGCGACTCACTTAAGGAATTTACTATTTAAGAGAAAGAACAGCGTCGACAGCAGCTGCTCGTGAACAACACGTGGTCGGCAAAAAGCCATATCTTCGCAAAGCCGTGAACCAACCGAAGAACGAGGATTTCGTGGTTTTGTTGCTAAAATAGCAAACTTCAATCGAACCGAGCGCGAGCTCTGCTTTACAATTTCCTCGTTCGGTATCTTCGCTCTCCGAAAGCGAAACTGACCGCGTTATTGTTATTTTCATTATTTCGCTAAAGCCGGTAATAAATCAAGAGCCGGCTCTTCCTTTGCTTAACGAGGGAATAAATTTAATTTTCGCAACGAATGAAAGACGTAACCGATTCCCCGCATCTTTCGGTCACGCCGGATAATCTCGCTTGACATCTTTCTCTTCATTTTACGCAAAAGATACGAATGTTTCGATTAAGTAAGAGCTTAATATGCCTGCATAACGAGATATATTACAGAAAACCGGTTTCTCGCGACCGGCCAGACGAATTGCGACAAGCTCGGGATTTAGAAACTCTCGGCGCATTTTTTCTAAAACTCCTCTCCGGGAATTTCTAAAAAGGCGAGGAGAGACGAAAAGCCCACCAGGACGTGGACGCACCGCGAGGAAGAGGCGCGCGATGCACGCAAGTTCGAGGCCGCGGTGGCGCGCATACGAATGGAGTAGCGCGTGCCGCCGATCGCCGGTTACAAGATCGGGCAGCCGTGTAAACACCTGTCGCGCACCCGTCAATTACCGGGCCCGCGCGCGCCCAGAATAACGTTTTTCACCGCGATCTACGTTTGGGCCCGTTGCGGCAACGCGGTGAAAGCACGCGCTCGCGACTGCTTTAATCGTCATTTCTCCTCTTCTCGACACTTCTCGGGGCGCCTACGTTCAAGGACGCGGCCGCATACACTTTTGGAAACGGCAGTGTTTTGCATAAGTGACGAGAAAAGTTACTCGGAATATCGCTGCGTTTTTCGCAAACGAGCGAGCGAATGTTAATCCGAAGAGACTCGGGTCGCTTCCAAGCCCACGCACTTTGAACATTACAACGTTATTACTCGATTAGCTCGCACTTCGTTATTCGGGTCTCCGGTTTGTGCGTTTTCCGCACAACCGACCCCCACGATGACATTAAAGAATAACTTTTTCTGCACGCCTCGTGGAAAATAACGTTCATTTCAGTATTGAAAGTATCGAACTAATGTTTACTTTAACATCTTTTACATTTTTAGTTTATCGTACGCGACATAGGTAAGCCTGATTAGCATTTTTATCGTCAAAGGTGCCGCTGTCTTTCTTGTAAACTTGCGCTTCTCAATTGCTCGCTCGAGTTTCGTATTATCTTTTTAAATGGCAGTTACAATAATTATAATTTTACGACGATTTGCATGAACACGTCAAGGGCACGAAGCTCGACCGATTCTCTACACATTCGGAATTTTATGGTTTTACACTACAATAACGCTATAATAAAAATGTTGGGCGACGCGACACGGGCACTACTTACGCATGGCGAGTCGGGAGGTATCGCACAGGTCCGCTCTCGAAATAACCGATGAAACTGCTCGAAAAGCAGTCGCGGTGACACTCGATTTGGACAAATGCCCATCAGCGAGCGCAATAACCACGATAAGAACCATTACAGTCGTGGACGAAAGATTCGAAACACTCATAAAGGAAGGAGCGAACACTCCGGCGGACAGCGTCGTCGATGAGCTCGAGCTGCCGGATTTCTTCGACCCCCACAAGTTCCGGTTAGGTCAGCAAGCCTTCCACGACAACATCTTCACGATGATGATAGCCAAGCTGTCGGGTCTCCTCACGCTCCTCGCGGTCCCGTCCATCCTTGAAATCCTGATATTCACCAAACAGAGTGGCACACCCTGCACGGCGTTTCGGAGATACGTGTCCACGATACTTCATACCTTCGTTTGGTACCACAAGGATCCTTCCGAGCAGGCCGAGTGAGTATCTTCATCTTCCCGGGAATCTCCCTTTCTCGCCCAGTCCCTACACGATTCCGGGCTTCGGTGGTCACGCGCGGTGCATAAAGACGGACGCGTTCGCTCGAAAATGAAGTTCTTTCGGACAAATCAAGGAACCCGTCGGTTTTCGTATTTCTATCCGCGGTGTGAAAGAAAGCTTTTTGCTGGGCAACGTCTCCTCGCGCGCTATAAGTAAAAGTCTAATTAAGAAACTGCGACGCTAAACGATATCGATGATTTGACAAAATTGCCGAAACTCAAGCTCTGCCACTTACGTATTCACCGCTAATCCGAATTAAAAAATGGTCTGTACGTTTTTAATGTTTGAATGGTTTTCGCAAAACATAAAGAAGTCTTTAAGGAGCGTGAAACGTGTGAAAAGAGCAAAGGTAAGTTATTCTGGCTGCTGGAATCACTTGCTCGTTCGACAAGTTCAACGTAAATGCAGCAACAAGGCGCAAGTTAACATTCGTCCGTGACGTTGGGTGCGTGTTTATTTTCGGAGCTGTGAAATTTCGTTCTCATCTGGAATAAATGCACGCGCTACCCTTTAACGGTCGTAAAATTTAAATAACGAACCAATTGTGATTCCTCGTACATCCGCAATTTTAAATTTAACCTCAGATTTCGCCGAAATTTATCGTCGCGATTACATTCGTATTACTTTTCCACTTTCTAAATGAGGAGTGACCAATAAATAGTGGTTTATTGTTTTCTTGTGTGCTGAATCGGCGGCAGCGTTAATCGAGCGGCTAAAACAAGACGGGTTTCTTCAATCGTCAATTGAACGACGTGGCGTTTGTCGAGTTTCCTAATATGAAATATACTGATGGAATGATAATCATACTGCTTTGGAAAATCGAGTGTAATTGGAATTCTTCTCGGCGTATTGCAAGTATCGCTGTTGGTAATAGTAAGGCTCGCAACGCGCTTCTATCCGTATAAACGCGCGTATTTTCCCGAAGGTCGTAAAAAGAGTACGACATCATTACGGCCAAACGGCTGATTTTTTTCGCGCGAACTTTTTTTACGGGTAAGGTAATTGTTGTGACCCGTAAACGCAGCTATCCATTGAAAAAAGAGCAGAAGGCCGCCGCGACGCCTAAACGGAGTCAGATTTGGATTTCCAGTAGAAACGCCGCTAAACACTAAAGACTCTTCTCTCAACGTCTCCAGGTTCTTTAAGTCGCTACAGAATGTGCGCAAGAAGCACAGCATTGTGTCGCGGCGCTGCTCCGAAGCCGGTCTCCGCAGGATCTCCCAGTTGGATATGGCCCTCACGCAATTCGGTTTCGTTGGCTTCACGCTCCTCAGCGGCGATCAACTCGGCGTCGTCACCACCGACGAGGAACTCCACGGTTTGATTCACTTCTGGCGGGTGATTGGCCACATGCTGGGAATGGACGATAGGTAAGCGCCTAATCTTTTTGCGCCCTCGTTTACTCGGACCGCTGTTGAAACCTCTCTCTTTCCTATCTCTCTCTCTCTCTCTCTCTCTCTCTCTCTCTCTCTCTCTCTCTACCTCGCTTCGCCCTTTTTCAGCCTTGACTTTCGCGCCGCTAATCGAGACCAAAAAGTGAGTGGTACTTTAATCGCTCCTTTCTAATCTATGGTTCGGTTCGTTTTTCTTTGAAAACAATTCTTTTACTTGCTTACCTTGCCACAAAGTTTAAATAATTGTGCGATTTTCTTTACTTCGAAGTAATATAGTTTCCAAACTTTGTGAAATGCCGTAAAAGATTCGTGCGTTAAAAAAACCCGTTCCCGTAAATTTCTAATCGAAAGCAGTGACGAAATGTATTGGGAATATCATTTTTTTTCTTTGTCCATGTGAAATCTAATTATAGATCCAATACTTTTCAAATCTTCAACTTTTCAATATATTCTAAATTTTAGATAACATCAATTTTTCTAAATAATACTATATATTTTCACTTCGGTCTACTTATCTCCAAGTACAATATACGTTATAATGCTCGTTTCCATTTACAAGTATCTATATTACTTTTCAAGCATACGGTAACTTTTTTATTACTATTGTATTATCGGTGCGCATTATCAAGAAAATTTCAACTCTTATTGTGTGTTTGTTATAACTAACCAATTATCACGAACTAGTTAATTGAAATGAAAAAATGAATGCAAATTCTACAGTTGCAGTTACTAATGCACAAAAGTTGATTTAACCTTAGAGCAAAATTTATGAATAGCATTTTAAATAAAACTACTTCATATTCATCGATGATCTATTTTTAGAAGATAATATCTTTGAGAACGAATTTTTAATTTTGAAAAAAATTTTATATTCACACTTATTCATTATTTAATATAAAAGAAAGTAGAAATATTTTTTATCATTACAAGTCATAAGTTAAAACTTTCGTTTTTATTAAGTAGAAATCTGGATTGGCAATATTGCCCATTCACGATTTTAGATTGAAGACATTTTATTACTAAAAATCGATAAAATCTAGAACAGTGTAAAGGAGATCAAAATGTAGGTTTATCTGTAAAAGAAAGTGAACACAGAGTTGTAGACAGATTTGCAACGGAATAATAAAAATGAATTTTTATAGATATAATTTGTGCAACGGAAGTATCACGGAATGTCGAGCGCTATGCAGGCGACTACTGGATGATATTTTTCTGCCCTGCTTTGCTATGAAGAACAAAAATTTCGATGAAATGGGACGAATTCTGTTGGAGGGTCTATGGCCGGTAAATCCTCATTTAGATCCGAAAGCCTACACTGCGTTCACTCTTCATCTTGCAGTTTCAGCATCTACCAACAATAATCATTCCGTTGTAATCGGTAAGAAGAAAACCAACGTTTAGTATACTTTCAACTGAAACTCTAGAATTCTTCGTTACCGACTGACTTATTTCGTTAATCGACAGAGAAAATTAAATATTTATTATTTGCATTAGACGCTTGTGGTTATCTAGTGATTTTTAATAGTGGTCATAAAGCACATTAAAGTTTTTTTATTTGAAAATATAAAACCTGTTCGTCACACTTCATTTATAATTTAAATACAGGTATGAGTACTAGTTTAGTAGTACGTATTTTACTAAAACTATGATAAATTTCGTAATTTTGCCGGAACAAAAATTTTTTAAAAGGTAAAAAATGAAATTACTTGTATTTAACAAGACAATTTAAAAAAAAGTTAATCGCTAAGCCTTTACAAATACAAATTAAAAAAATATTTATTAATTTGCTCTAGTGATTAGCAGAAAAAAATATGCATACTATTAAGAAACATTTAATAATCAATTCGATATTTTACAGATACGTCAACGATGTCGAGATATAGCAAATTCATGTTGAACCTACAACTAATGGTACACCGTTACCTAATGACTCCTTCGAGCTGGTGGTCAAAGTACTTCCGAGGCTTCTTCAATTCTCAAATGAGACTTGCTATTTTCCTCACGGAAAATTTTCCCTTCTTGGCCTATTGGCTCTTTGGCAAACAAAAGGCGCACGTCAACATTTACAAATTCCATTATGACTGATCTTTCAAATACGTATCTAGTATTTTAAGTAGAGAGTAAATATTCGGAAGATAAGAAGACAAAATACTCGTTTCACGAATCCAAAGGATAGTAAGGAAGGAAAACAATGTTATGTAAAAAGTGATAAAAAAATGGTTATTGCGTCGGTGTATTTTAATATTGTTATAGGGTTTTGTAAATTAATTTTTCAAAGTGTACATTATTTATAGTTTATAATAACTGTAGCTTATAATTTGTGGAGAACTTTCGTTCGATTGTTGAAATAATAAAAACTTGTTACGAAAAATTATAAAAAAGGCAAATTTTTATTTGAGAGTATTAAAATAATACATCGATCTTTGCATTATCGCCAATTTCAGACGATTGATTGAAAAAATGGCGCACTGACGTCGAAAGGGTAAATATTTATCTGCAATAACATCACGAATTCGACACGTACGTTGTGGTGCACGAATGCCAAAGGGGCATTGCGCGACGTAATTTGGAAGCCGTTATAAAACCAAAATTAACCGACCCCATGTGGATTTGTCTTTGACTAGCTATGAATGATGGTAAGTATTCTTACGGAAGTTTCGGACATTGGAAAATATTGTTTAGCGTCGACGCATTAATTAAATTATTCGTAGAAAAAGGGGTATGTACAAGGTCTTGATTTACTATAAATGTATATTAAGTTTATGCCACTTGGTAATACTTATTTCAATACGTAATTATTATTATATGATTATATTTTTTTAGTTGAAGTTGAATAATTAACCAATAATTTAGAAATGTTTAGAAAAATATTACTGTACAAGCAATAATACGACTTATATTATTTATCTTATAAGTTTTAGTTATGTGCTCACGATTACACAAGTAGTTCTTGTTTTTATATATTAGTTTAATAAACTATGATTTGGAATAATAAATAATACACAATGCGATTTTTCAAATAAAACAAGTTGACGGAATCTTTAAATTGATAAAAACTAATAATTTTTAATCATCGATCTGTAATTACAGTTTTTAACAAAGATAAAAACGTCTATATTTTTAAGTATGTTATAAACGATATAACTTTACGAACTACATGGAAAAGAAAAGAAATGAGATAAATTACAAATTAAAATCCAAGTGTGATCAATAAAAATATTTGGAAACGTACCAAAGATGTCAAGTAGATACTATTATTGAAATAAAAGAGTAAACTATTTGATGAAAACTTGTGACTGATGAGTTCAAATTATCGTATTTAATTTCATGAAATTTGCACAGTTTTAAATATTGATATATTTGTAAATCATTTTCTGTTTTTTTTTTTAAATAGATAATTTATTATAAATTTATATCTTCGTACTGCAAAGTAATATACGTTTATTTTTTCCACGAAATTTTTTTTCGAAGACGTGAAAAGATAAATATTTGTAATATTTACTTATTTGTAAATGAATATTATGATATTTAAATGAATTATTTCTGTTTGAATTATCAAATATTGCATGACGTCAATTCTATACTGCCTTTTAGTATAAAACAATGAAATAATGGGTCGACTCTAATGTGCATTATCAAAAACTCATTTAATTCATTGCGATATTCAATTTTCAGTATAAATTCTAAGAAAAACGAATAGAACACGATGTACACAACTATTTGAAAGACACGCTTATTGCGTACTTGTTTTCACGCACATAAGTAGAACGTCCTACATTTTTGGAGTTTGCCTCAATTACGAACGTTTAATTGCACAGTAATTTTGCCTAGCAGCCGTTAGTTTATGCGGGGAACGTTTTAGAATTAACTTGCTCCTTTCATCCGGCACAATCATTATTTCTATGCGACAATATTATCCGAAAAATTTATGTCACGTTGTTGTATTTAAAAGTCATACCCTCAAAAAAGATGGGAACAAAAATGATCGTATTTACATTTATCTATTTTTTAATCAAAAGAACGGAATAAGAAAGACAGCTAAGACTCTAGCATTAATGAAACTATGCGACTTACACGTGCAAATATAGAAACATGGCATAAAAATTTTAAATGTCATTTTGTTAAAAATGTAATGACAACATCTTTAAAAAATATTAAAATAATGTTTCAAATTACTTGGAATTTTTAGACATATTACGTTAATAAATGTCGTAATAAATTACATTTACTTTTTTGTTAAATTTACAGTCTTTTTTAAAATCACATAAATCATTGTATGATTGTACACGCTATTAAATTTTTAAAATTTTATGTTCTCATGTGATCAATTTTTAACCGAAAGCTTATAAATATAAAATACGTAGATCTAGTTTATAATTATATATATATACTTTTTTTATTATATTTATTAAATAAGAGAACTAATTCGAGTTTTTTCTTCTTAAAAATTGTTATTTTTCTTTTATTAATCAACCTTCATTAATATTTTTATTGAATTTAAATTTAAATTTACTAAAAAACACTTTAATTGTCCATTCATTTTTATAGTATGCATAGTATTTAATTTCTAGTAATTGCTAGTTTAAGTTTTTTTATAATTTGTAGCTTTTCATATTGAATTATTTTTACAAAATAACAAAAATAATAGAAATAATTTTAAATACAAATATTAAATAAGAGTTTAAGTTTTAACATTAAAGTTAAAAAATAAAAATATGCATGTTTATTAATTTTAATTGAAGTGTTTGAGAAATAATCTAGTAATCATAACAATACTATTTATGACTGAACAGATTTAGTTTTTTCAGATTACCAACTTTTAAAAAAGAACTCCTAAAAGCAGTGTGTTTTACAAATACAAAACGTTTGAAATATTTCCTATAACGTATAATTTTATTCCCAGATAACATATTATCGAAATTTCTATTAAAATTTTATTTCACTAGAACTTTGATCTATTCAAAAGCTTTTAGTATTTGAATTAACTTTTTTTCAAAGCGAATTAAATTTTTAAATTAGGTTAACTTAATCAGTTTAATCTAATGTAGTTTTCACCGAATATTTCTTATACTTTAGTATATCTAAAAAATATACGTTGTTAATATTTACATTCAGCTCTTAATTTTTACTGCTAACAAAGCATAGAGAATATTAGAAACTATTATTTTTTAATGTTCTTTTTTTAATCTACCCTTATTTAATCATCGCTAAACAATTTTTTCCGGTATGCTAAATTTGCGAACTTTATTCTCCATCTTCTCCTTCAATTTTACATTAACTTTCTATTCGTCTATATCCTTCCTTTGCTCGTTCATTATCCTGCCTCTGGCTTCTTTATTCAATATTGATTTTTTCTTTCATTTCAATATTTGTATATTTAACCGTACGGAGTCCTTTGAATAATACCAGATTAGAGAAAGCAACAGTCGCAAGCGTCGGTGTAGAAAGGCGTGTAAACGATGAATAATTCAAGACCCGTTAAACCGAAATTATGAACCGGTGCGTGATGTACAACTAATGCGAAGCGCTACAATTGCGCGTTAAAGTTTATTAGCTTTCACAGTGAGCATCGGGGAACTCGATGATATCGTTAAAATTACTGACAGCTAATGACAACGATAATTTTCCGCGGGTTCCTCGATAAAAGCTAACAGCATTCGCAGTCGGTAAGAATAATTAAATAACTACGCGATGTTTTTCACAGCGCAGAGATGAACATGACGCCCACGCCTTGGCGGGGGCTTGAATGTCAATTACAAACGGCTATTGTGATACTATCTCAAAGGGTCTGGACTGTGAAAGCGACGAGTCCCGGCTGTTCCACCACCTCGGGTGGGAGACGAGGCTCGGCTTTTTCGCAGCCGTCAGCCTCACCATCCTCGAGATGAAGCGTCTGTTCTTGCTGATCTTCGAGATGCTCGTGGACTCGCGGCCGATTCGCTTCGCCGGCGCCTTTATGCCCATCATCTTCAGCTTCATCGACGTCGGCGTTGGCTTCCCTGTGGCCCTCAGCGCACTTTACGCCATTCGCAAGTACACGAATGTTTCGTTACATGTTTGCTGATCGAGGCTCGGCATTTCACACCCGCTTCCGAGCGGACCACTTCGGCAATTAGTTACCATCCTTAACTGTTGTTCACACAATAAGTTCCTTTTACACGAGAAATTTCAATACCATAAATAATTATTAAAGCAATTATTGCTCGTTGCGAAATTTATATAATTTTATAAAGTAGTAGAGATTACAGTCGGACCCGTTGGATTAATCTCTTTCGTTTAATAGAATGCGTCGCGTAATTTAGCTTAATTAAGGATAGCATACGTTTAGTGAAAATCGAAAGTTGAGAAACTAATAATTATTTGTTGGGAGACGATAAGGTATTGCCGATTACGATAACGATATACTATATATTAGACTTGTACACATATGTTTCATAACGATACAATCAGATCATATATAATTTTTTATTTATAATAATATTCTCCCTCCCCCCTCTCTCTCTATCTGTCTATATATCTTCGATTCCTGACATTCCTTTATTATCTATCCAGTTACTATTTTTGTACAATAATTTTGTAAGTTTAACGGTGCATTCATTTTCTATTTTATTCTCATTTACATGAATAATTATTGTCATACTGTTTTAATATAGTTTTGGCCTTTTGCTCTAAATCTTTCAAATTTTATAATTTGTTAAAAATTTTTTCGATAAAGCTATCATGATCTTAACTTCATTATATACAAAATTTCTTCAAATATAGGGTTATATATAGATATTTATTTATTTATGTTTTTCTCTACAATATATCACTACTTTTACCTGCTATAACATTTCTCACAATTTTAAAGTTTTTGATTTTTTCGCAAACATCTATAACTGTTTCGATAATTTTACTCCATTATATTTAATTTTTTTAGATCTAATAATATGGTTGAAGGTAATACTTACCTATAAAATAAAAATCATGAAATTTCACAAAATAGTTAATTAAAGGTTTTTTAAATCGCTAATACCGTTTTTAAAATCTATTTTATAGTGAAAAGTTAAAAGGTAATAACTACTTTTAAATATAAAAAATGAGATTTTCTTAAAAATTGATGGTTAGAAAATTAGGGTCATTTATTTTGATTCTGAAATATGATTTAATGTGAATAGTAATAAAATGAATAAGTCTTATATAAAAAAATTTTATGCTAATTACTATCAATATGTAGGAATTTTTAAGATTATAAATTAAGATTTTTAGCTTTTTCACTGTTGTAGTAAATAAACCTATTATTTAATATACTAGAAATTTCAATTAATTTAAAAATAAAACTGATTCATAAAGTAACAATATATTTTGACAATTTTACTAACTTTATTCGTTTTTGAAGTCATTACTAAAAATTTATTAAATTATAATTAAAAAATATTGAATAAATATTTTTATGTTTTTAATGCAATTAATAACAATAAAAAATTAAATTAAAATTGTTTAAATAAATAATCACAATCTTTTTTAAATTTGACGTTAAAAAATTTTTTATTTAATTGTTTAAAATTGTAATAAAAGTTATTAAAGAGTTCAAGTTATTTTAATTATTTATAAATTATGAATCTACGAGAGAATTTTGAATGTTAAAAAAAATTTAAATAAAATAAGATACAATAATATTGCTATAAGTAAAAACTATATATATATATATAAAATTAACTATTTCAAGATAATACGTGTGTATATATATATATACCACGTATTATCTTGAATTAATTAATTTTTCTGAAGCTATTAAACATATAAATAATGAACAATTATGGATTTTTTAGTGAAGATTTATCAAGATATTACGTAGTCATTACGCAATGTCTAATTCAATAATGTTTACATAAAATATATGTTGCAGTATTACTAAATTTCGTAAAATATTTAATTATAAATAAATTACAATTATTTATTGAGTTACATCACAAATTTCCATCTTTATACATTAGATTCTAATCTTTTTCCTTCGAAATCCTTATTATGTATATCTCCATTTTTACCTTCAATATCTCTTCATTATTTAATAAAATAAAGGTAAACTAGGAGGATCACTCTAAAAAAATAATATTATATAAATGATATTAATATGATACTCAACCATTTACTTTAAAATCATTTTACCTTGTGCATAATTGATATTAATTCTTTCAGTACTAGAAGTCTAAAAATTTTTAATTTTTTCCACTTACGTTAAAAATTTTTTTTATTGAAGAAGTATGCAAATTAATTCATTATTTTAGAAATCTATATAAGTATCTAATATGTTTACACTCATATTTATAAGCAGTTAGAAGTAAGTGTTGATATCAGAGTAAATAATCATTTGCGCGATAACAACACTTTCATATTACTTTTATACATAAACAAAATATCGTATAATTTAGATAAATATTTTTAATGAAATGGTAAAAAGCTAAATTATTTATTTGTCATTATACGCTCTTATTACGGTTATTGCCCAGCAGGAGAAATCTTTATAATTTAATTTTTAACTAATGTAAAAATAAATAAAACGATTAACTTGGATAAATTTGCGTTATTTTAATACCGCTAAATATAGAATCTAGAAAATATTTTTCAAATGACAAAATTATTTAAAAATTTTTATTATTTTCATGCAAACAAAAGTACATATAATATATAAAGAATACACAATGATCAAGCACTGATTTCAGTAAAGAAAAAGTAATATAAATAAGTTATCAGGATTATTTGTTTCGTCAGCAACAATTTTAAATTGAACGTATTTGATTATAGTAAATAATATTTATAAACTAATTGACGAAATGAATTGCTTTTATTTGTTTTACTTTTCTAAGTTATTGAAATGTCGACGACCTCTTGGTTTTCATGTTATTCCGATTAATGTGACAGTCGAAACTATTTTAATAAAATTCAAGCAGGAGATTTTAACTCCAATTTTTTAAGCAACATTATTCGGAATGTACCGCGTGGCTAACATATATCAACTACACATGTACATTTCTCGATGGCATAATTCTAGATTTGGAGGCAGAAATAATTGCACAATAAATCTGAGTCATCCGTTATAAATTACCTCGACTATCTTGCGATGCATTAAATGGCTTAAAATTCAAAAAGCGCACGTAAAACTATTAGCTGCGTGACTTCGGAGATTACGAATAGAATTTACTCTCTGCTGCTATCCTGTCAAAACTCTACATGATCTTAAAATCTGCTAAGTGCTTCCCTCATTCGAACTACACTGCAAACTCTCTTCAAATTCCGGCATTTCTGACGTTATGTTTAAAGGCATCCAAAACGGAGTGCCAAATTTATAATCAACTGATCGACTAAAACCAAATGTAAATTATGCGATCATCTTTATAAACTAGCGAAATGCACTAATAACTGGAAACTATTTTCAGAATTAATAGTTTTATGCAAGCAAGGAAAGTATTAAATTGAATATTGTAGCGAGAAAAGTGAAGCCTTGATTATGTATCTCGTGTAGAGATAAGTAAAAAGTGATGTTTCTAATAAACCTTTACGCGAGAAAGTTAATACAACGCGAACTAAAATATTGCGCGTTTTTCAAAATCTCAACCACATTATTTATCGTATACAATGAAAACTTACCTTATTTATTGACCCTATATTAACAGATTTTAAAGTAAATTACACAGATTTTCACAGAATTAATTCCGTTCCCCAGATATTTCAACTCTGGAGAATACTAAATATTAAACCTGTAACCTACATAATTTAAGATTAAGATCTTTATTATTTTGTTTATCGCTTTCATAATTATTCTATCTAATAGTCCAAATACAGCGTATTTTACATATTGAGATAATGTATATTGTCTAGTTAATCTAGCCAAAATATAAATTATTTATTTGGATAATAAAACTTTTTAATTAAAAATAGTACAAAATAATATCGGTATATTCTTGGAAAATTGAACTTATACGATATAACGGTTATGTATTTTCTCTTAATAAGCTATTAAATTCGGTTCTAAAGTTCATTATTATTAATCTCTACTTAATCAAACTATTGATTACAACTCATTATGTTATTTTTATCCTTTCATGTAATCTAGATAATCAACTTAATATCTCATGGAAATTAAAATTTTTAAATGATGGTTTTTAATTAATTCTTAAAATCTAACAACAAGCAACAATTTGTTTAATTTGGTTAATTAATTGTATTTAAATAGAAAAAATCTATAATTGAAAAATCAGTTAAACGATACATGAATCAAATAAAACTAATGTTCTTGATTTAATAAACAAATATTATTGATTATAATTAATTATTAATTGATAGTTTACGATTGTAGTAGAAAATTTTTTAAGTTTTATACTACACGTAATCTAGACGTAATTATACCTATTGTAAACAAAAAATAAAAAGTTATAAATCCGCAAAAATAAGCAGAAAATATATAAACAAGTTTACGTTTAAAAAATTTCAAATAAAATCCACAATTATATTCTTTGATAATTAAAATTTATAAGTGAGAAATTAGACGTAGTAATTTTGTATAAATCTGAAAGTCGGAAACCTTTATAAATCAAAGCAAATTAATTTCCGATATTAAAAATATTAAAAAAAATCTTGAACAAAGTATACAAGTGAAACAGAGATTATCTAAAATTATAAATAAAAGTATTTAATTTTAAAAGGAGGGTGTGTCTATATATTTTTTCACATTTGTTACAAAATAGAATACGAGATTATCTTAGAAGAGTAAACTATGTGCTTCGAAAGTTTTCAGGTTACACAGGCAAACATATGATTGAAATTTTAACAATTATAAATTTTCGAATGTTTAATCATAATTTTCAATATAAAACAAAAAAATATCAAATCTATTATAATTGTATTATTAATCGAGCTTCGATTAAACGAGCATTTGTTTATTTTCAAATTATTGTATTATTATTAATATTTAAAATAATTACAAATAATAATTTAAACCAAGAAGGGCGCCGTTTACTATATTTATCTGAAAAAATGAAGTTCTGAAAAATAATGATAAAAGCAGTAAAGAGCATGTAATAAAAACGCTATTTTTAAGTATAATTATGATAAAAATGTCTTTATAAGAACGTTATTTATGTTGTATAGGCATAAAGTGCAACCATGGTATCCAACAGTAAAGCACGTAATGCGTCGTATTGCATTAATACTCTTGGTCTGCGCGATTTTCAACATCGTGACAATAATTTTGATTGGACAGCACGTGAATGGTAACGCGGATTCACTACGGGATGTCTTCATGAACGCAATGAGATTTTACGCTAGGAACGCCTCCTACAAATTTGCTATCGACGACTTGCAATTTGATCTGCAGTGTTGCGGCTACTCCTCTTATATGGATTGGTTCTCTTTCAATTGGCAGGTATTATGCACTTGACGAGATGCTCCTCGAATTTTTCATGATTTATAGAGAATTAGGGCACAGGGAAATAAATAATGAAGCAGAGTAAATTGAACCAATAGAAATTCTTATTAGTTTGTCAGTTGTGACAATATGAAATTTTTTTATATTTCAGAAATTATTTTGCATCATCCGAGATATTTAATACCTTCTAGTATTTGTTTATTTAAAGCCTAAAATTATGTTAAATAGGCTTATTCATCTTTGTTGCGCAAGGAACACTCAATCTTCTATTATTAAATAATTACAAAAAAATTTTATTTAAAAATTTTGGAATACAAGTGATGTGCAATAAATTCTATTGGAAACCTCACATTAACTTCATAAAACATTATTAATTATGAATTACATTAAATGTACATAATTTTTTCACATAGTAAGAAAATATAATTTTTATTATTTATTCGTACACAATTAATTTGACGTCTTGTTTAAATAATCACTAAAATATACAGGAGTGCATTATTACACTAATTTTTTTGCTATATAAACAGATTATTTTGGTTTACTCGTTGCTTTATTTGTGTTTAGTTTATACAGTAACGTATACTGGATAATTGGTAGATGTATCATTTATCTCTTATATTTTACTTCCTGGGTCCTAGTTAAATACTTTTAAGCCATACAAACACTACCTTATTTAAGAAATTTAAAGACGCTAATCACTACTAATTTTTTTCCTTGCTCTATTCATAAGAGTTTTAAAAAACGAAAAAAATATAAGCGATAAAGAGAAAAGAAGAATATAAATATAGAAAGAGAAATTGAGACGAAAATAAGAAAGAAAAGCAAAAGCGAGATAAAGTGACAAAACAGAAAGTTCGGTAAAATGTCACATCCTGTCCGTGACATCAGGAGCCTACTTAGTTAAAAATTAAAGGAGCAATAGATCGAAACTATTCAATGTAATAAATATTGGAATATTTAAATAATTTAAAAATAAGGACAGCTATTCCTATTTCGCTATATAAACAAATTTTTTACTTGATTTTAGTACTTAACTTTCAGATTTCCTATCGGTTAATCATCTATCATTATACTGTTATTATATTAGCATTGTACTATGAATGGCGCGAGAATCTGAAATTGAAAAATTTACCAAAATCTATGAATTAACAAACCAAAAGTTTTCCTGTAAAAATGATGATTTGCTATAGCAGTGACGATTATTCGTTTTCAACGCATATCGAGAGCATATAATTGTGTGCAACCACAATAGTGTGTATCATAACACTTTTTCTAAAGCATAGTAAACTCATGATCGAGTAATTGATTCTTATCAAATGATAAATAACAAAAAGACGCGTGTTGTTTGCAAATATCGTAAATCAATAACGAGAATAAAAAAGTAATAAATGTCGCAAACATTGTACGAGTTGAAGGAAACTGTCTGGTTGAACGATTTTCTTTTATCAGAACACACGCTTACGTGTATTCCGGATCGGAAAAAGTCGCAGTATCTATTTTCCGACGCAGTTCCCTCTCCCCCTCGCGAAAACGTGTTGCGGATGCGGATGATCCCAAGAATTGACAAATAGCCTTCGACCTGGGCAGTCACAGTCTGGAGTCGGGTATTCCGTAAGGGATTGCTGGGCGTTTGGAATCCTATGACATTATCTGGTCGAAGCTTTGGCTTCAATGTCTTCAGCTGGGACCAATGAATGACACCATATTTCGTTGAATCATAAATAGCCTGATTCTAGATCATCTTGGGACGACCTTCCGACATTTCAACGCTATTTCCCAAAGCAAATCAAATGTGTCTTTCAGCCTCGCCTCCGTTCTATTTAAGGGGGAAGCGAGTAGTAAAGCACAGCTGCAAATGCAGCCGGTTCTGCGTCTCCTTCTTTGCTTAAATGGAAAATACACTAAAGCGACGAAAGTGCTGGAACATTCTCATCTTTATTACGCATCTTAACAAATTTCAGCTTTGACGCTCGCACTTAAAATCTGCTACAATTTAATATCGACTCGTACGCTTATTCATAAGTTAAGACGTACATTAGTCGAGCAGACAGCCATTAACACTCAAGCGAAACACTCAATCAAACGCGAAAATTTAATAGATTTGTCTCGCTATGGCCTCGCGTTATGACGTACCAATGGATTAAACTGCTCTATAAGATCAAATGACAAATTGTGGCTAAATTTAGTTTTAGTTTAAATATATTTTACCAAAGACTCTACTAAATCTTTAAATAACTGTCTGTGTGAATTTTACGTGAAGATGTGTATGCGATCGTAGGTGTTTATGTGAGAATTTGTATTTCAGATTTTCAGAATATGCTAGACCTTTACCGAAATTCGCAGACGCTTTTGGTAGTAAAGTTGCACATTTCTGCTTATAAGTAATTAAATAGATGTAGATTTAGATAATAAATGATATATGTTACTAACTTTTCGATCATCGTAATACACAATAGACAATTATTTACACAATTTTCACGTGCATCTGTCATGCGTTAAGTAAACTGTTCTAACGCATACTTAAGGGAATTTGAAAAAATAGTGTTTTATAATAGTTTTGTTAGCGCATAAGAAAAAGAAAATATAAAAATTCAATTAAAAATTATATGCTTAATTTTTTTTAATGACCGCCCTTGTAACGATCATTTTAAAACAGAATATACCCATTAATAATTAACAATATTTTATAAGAATTTCGTACTTAATTACCTATATTTACGGTCACTACGAAAGTATTTAAAAGAGATCAAATTAGAAGAAGCTCGAGATATCTTATTTATGTTAATGTCATGGTATTGACATTGAATTTGTATGAGTATGCGTACGTGGTATGTAAAATACGCTTTAAAGAAATTTCATCTCAAAATAATAAAAACTTATGAATAAAAGTAAAGATAATATTCAAATTTATTATTATTGCTTATTAATAATATTCCGTAAAACATTCTTACGTGTCACTTTAACGTTTTATGTTACTATGCAAATTTTTAGGAGACTAAAATCAATTTCTTATGCTTTAGAAATTTTCAATTATAAGATAACAGAAAAATCGAACAATAAAATGCTCAAAACTAATCACGTCTATTTTTCATATTTCATGTCGACCAATATATAATTTATGTGTCCGTTAATTATATTCTGAATTATATAAGAGATTTATGCACTGAACTAAAAGTTTTTTAGAATATTAAAGTTGAAATTTAATTATAATTCATCAGATAAAATTTTACGTATAACTGCGATATTACGTACTTTAACATTAAGGTTTGTTTTTATTTTTCGGTTATCCTATTATTTTTAAATTTTCTATAAAATTGACATAAATTTATATCTGACTGGAATCTATAAGTTGAGGAGATAAAAATAGAAACAATCGAATAGAAGTAACTTATAAAGTGATCGAAAAAGTGAAAGAGAAGATTCTGCTTTGAGCAGCGAAACTTTCCTTTACAAAATACAAGACCTTGAACCCATAACAAGAGAGTAATTAAACATCCGAGACGGAGGCCCCGGAATTCGTTCGTAGTTGCGCATAGACGCACTGCCACCGTTGATCCGTCACATTCAATGAGGACAGAGCAATAAAATTGCTTGCGATAAATGCATAGCCTTTGGTCCATCCGCAATGTTAACAACTGCATGATTGTTTTGTGTATTCAGGAAAAGCTTTCCTTTTTCTCATTCTAAAACTTTTTGTTGAATGTCAATTAAAATATTGCTACAGATGTTCAATAAACCGAAATTCGTGCATTCATCGTAACCTATAAAGAACATTCTGGTTTTTTAAAAGTTTTCATATCGAACTATATTGTTTATGCAAACAATTTCTAAATTCGTAATAATATAAGTTATCAGAGCATAGATTCTTACTTAATGTTAATGTCAAAGTTTTACTTAAAATGCGCATAGCACTTATCGTTTTGAAAAATCTTATAAGTAGGTTTAAGCATATATTATTAAAGGTGAAATTTAATTTAAATTTAAAAAAATTTCCCAATTAGCTAAAGTATTGGATTCAGTCATTTACCCGAATATAGACTTAGGTATTGATCGAAGTTTTATAATAATTTTTAATAATAAATTATGATTTTAATATTCTAAATTAACTTTGTAATATCTTAAGAATGATAAAAAATTGATACAACTAATTTTTTATAATTTTTTTATTGATTTCATATATTACTGTGTTAATAAATATTTTTTTCTCTTGTCTTATTTTCTTAATTTCAAATTTCACATTCTATTACGTTTATAATTTTATGCTACAAGTATTCGTGGGAAGTTCGTAAAAATCTCTTGAAATTTTATTAATTCAGTTTAAACATGTTTTGTTTTAAAACGGATTAATTCATTAAATCATTCACTTTATTTTACCTTTTCACGTGGCATTAGTTTTCTTGGACTATCTTATTCGTAAACTTTTACTTTCATCTTTTTCTCTTTAACCAAAAGCATTATAATTCATAAAAAACCAATAGTAATTAAATTTTTATGTAACCAAAAAATTAAATTAAATTAAATATTGAATAAAATGGAACTAATTTATTTTTAGTTCAAAAATAAATTATGCAAAAAATGACTTTGGTTTACTATATCAGATCCTTTTTTAATTTTATATATAAAATTCACAATTTAGAAAATATATAGTATTTTCTAAAATTTTTTGTTTGTATTATAAATTTTTGATCATGGTATTTAACGATGAACATAATAAAACTTATAAAAAAAGATGAAAATATTAAAATTGAAAATTAACTTTTTATCTTATGTTTTTAATAAACTTCTTAAAAAATAATTTGTTAAAATTAGTGAAATGGCAATTATTTTGGAATATTCATATGCGTTTAAAAAATTATTTATTACATAAGGCTAACATTTTACACGATTATTTTAAAATAACGTTTTAGTAATCTTGGAAAAATGTTTTTATACAACGAGAGGCACAATTTTATTTTATTAATTTAATATTAAGTAAGATATTTTTCAATAATGGTTTTAAGTAATTACAACGCAAATAAGGATATAAAATTAAAGAAAAATATAAAAGTACTTGCTTTTGAATACATAAAAATTTTTTTTGTAAAAATCTAAACTATAATTTCTTTGTTTTTCTTTTCCGTATGTTAGTTTGATTGAGAATAAGTGACGAGATAATATTACTGAAATAATAATAAATATGTCGTTTTTTTTCTAATGAACTGATTTATTAGGGAATTGATTACGTCGATTCCGATGGCAAACAAGAATTTGAAGTTCGGAGTGTTCCATTTAGTTGTTGCAACAAACATGCAATGTTGCCGTGTTTTCACACTGAAATGAAACAATTGGATGTAAAAACCATAAATAGTCAAGGATGTGCTGTTGTTATCAGTGAAATTCTTTTCAAAATTGTTGTGGTCGGATATCCCATGACTACTCTAATTATGTTCACACAAATTTTCTTGGTGATTTTCTTATTAAAGGTATATTTTCAATTCAATATATTATATAAGTTTAGTTTTTCTCATATGAAACAATTGAAAGCTAATCAGTTTAAGCGTGCAAAATTAATTTTGTAAGATAAATAATTTTTCCTGCTTATTCGAGTCTTTAAACTGCAGTCACTAAAATTTCTCAGAATTTGGAATTAAATTCTTTAATTATTAGAATATGAAATCAATGAAAATGTCTGTGTACGTTATTGAGCGGGACATATTATTATCAATAGATAGTAAAAAGAGAAATACCTGAAAATCATCCATCAAATCGTTGTTGTTGGAACTCAAAGTGTCACTTAAACGAAGCCGTCCCTATTTATAGGTAATATTCAATCATAATGTAATTATATTTTACTTTATTTAAGTATGTAATTCATATAATAACTGACAAAATCCTATGTTATAATATTTGTATAAAAAATCTCGATACGTAACTTCAACTTCTTAAAAACTTTGTAAACATTTGTAATTATAACGATATCATAGCGTGTTTTTCAAAATAAATAAGATCGAAATGTATTAAATGCGAATTCATAAGCGATAAACAAATGCACAGGCTTCAATATATAAAAGGAATATGGAATAGATTTTTCAAATGTTTTCCAAACTACTTTCAAAGTTTTAAATTACCCGTGCTAGGTGATATAATGAAGAGAAATTTTTCAAATTTTACTTAAAATAACTCAAGTACTTATTTAATTCACACCCACATGTTGTCTCATAAGATTTAGGACGAAGCTTATTTTTACAGATAATTAGAACTTGTAGATAAATAAGCAAAATAATTAATGAACGAAGATCAGCTTTCGATTATTAAATTTGTTGAATCTTTTGTTTATGCACATCCTTATTCAGGTTCAATCTATTCTTTCGTAATATAGGTAAAATGATAATTTTCAGTTAAGTGATTGTATAGTAAACCTTGGACGCGCAGCAAAATAAAATTTTGAAAAAGGATGTAATTTTTTGACGTAAACGTACAAAATGCCGTATAAGTTCATTGAGTTGAAGCCTAACGAGAAAATTACTAGTTTAAATATGAAAAATCGCTTGCCTTGACACAAAAGCGATAGCATAATTTTAGGGAAACTTTATAACCTAACAAGCAAGCCTCGAACAAAGGCAGAATAACGTTTTTAAAAATATTCTGATGCTGAAGGCTCTTTCACAAAAGAAGCTTATTGTTAGTTTATTTACCGAATCTTTGACCTGTTAAATTTGAAAATCACAATAAGTCGGTAATAAGCATTAGGTAACGCTTTATCAGACCGTATCCCTGACACTTACAACTTACCTTACTACGTAACACTCGAGCGGTCCACACCCACTCGCAGTGGCGACGAGCGAACGGCGCTGAATTAGAAAACGAAAAAGAGTGTGCGAGAGTTTACGATAAGCACCGACCCAATGAAATGAAAAGTCCGGATGATTAGTTCAGATGATAGCGAGCACAGCAGCCATCCGTTAAAAGGACACAAGCAAAGGAGGATGAGGCAGCCGCGCAAGTTCTGGCAGCACCACCGGCACGTGGACCACAGCACAACTTCGAGGTGCTCCTCGCCCTCGTTGTTGACGTCTACCTGTACCACGGACAGCTCCTCGACTTCGGACGCCTCGAGCTCGTGCATCGCCCCGAAGAAGAGCATGAGGCCGACGGGGTCTATCTCGATGACCCGTGTGCACCGAACGGAGTCCACCCGAGGACGCAAGCGAGGACACTGAGACCTTTCATTGGTTTTCCTTTTTTGCGACCTCGCGCACTTATCTTCGGCTCGCACCGCATGAGCTGGAGCAGGTATGTGGAAAGACCGTATCCTACTAAAAATCTTCACGAGTCGCATTCACGGTTAAATTTTGCTTAATTGGTGGTTCGCTGTTCGCTACGAGAGCACATTTTTTTACTATGGTAAAATCAGTATTATGTAGACGTGTGTTTAAAGCCGATCGGTGAGCCTAATCTCGTTAAATTTAACACGCAACGTTCGCATGTATTCTGCGGTGGCGCTTGCTTTTGTGTTGAGTTAGTTAACTTTAGTGCAAACAAATGCTCGAAAGATTAGTATTATACTATTGTTAATTTGAGCCTATACATGAACAATATTCTAAATAAATAAATGTTTGATATTTTATCGTTCGGTAATGCACCGTTTCAACATCTCGATCGTTTGCTTGATAAGAAATCGTTCGGAAAGATTTATTGGCTTTAATAAATGATCAAATTGGATTATAAAAGATAATATTTTATTTTTTTTTTTTTTGAATTTATAACATAAATTAAATTTTTAATCCGAGAATTGAATATATTCAATACGTATAATTCATCACTTATTTTAATTTATGGGAAAAGTTACATTTATGTTTCTAGTAATTATTTACCTAATTATGAATATATCAATTTTTAAATACACGAAAGTTACTATATTTAATTCTTTATTTAAATTAACTTTTATTTAATGATCCGACATAATTCTCAAGTTTTAAAGTATTTTTTCTTTTGTCACGAAAACATAGTTAAAAATGACACAAATATCAATTATAACATTTTCTAAAGTATCCAAAATATATTCTGTTAAATCAATGAAATAATATGAATTGATATTTTTTATAAATATACGCAACTGATTTAAATTTATATCTTTTACGAGTAAAAAAAACTTTACAGTAATGGAAAACTCTATAGTATGTATCATTTTTAAAACATAAAATTATAGAATTATAATTTTTTTAATTTTACCTTTAATTAAATTAGATATCAGAGAACTTCAGGAGTGTTCTCAAGCAAATTTATGGAAAATGAAAAACAGTAATCTAGAGTGAATCAGCACCTCGACTCTACATTTATAGAATTAAATGATTTAACAACATCTGTAAAATATCAAACATGTGACTTTTTTAGAAACGATAAATACCGATGAGATTTTTTATGATTCTCACTATTCATACAGACCAATTTTGAATAAAAGGCGCAAATGTGATAAAGTAGAAAGGAATATTATCGACGGCGTTCTCGAAATTTCTGACATGTCGATATTACATGACAAGAAACTACAGTATTCGACTGTCAATTAAATAACTTTTTACTGCTTACTCCATTTTGCAATAATTATACTTTTCTAATTTTAAAAGCGAATCAGTTTTCATAAGCATATGCACATATAATTACGCGAACAGTATGAAACTTGCAATCTGCACCGTTTCTTAGAAGACTCAATTTAGAAATAATAAAAACTTGATAGAATTATTAAAAAAACGTTTTATCAATATTAAAATAATATATCACGAAGAATTATAATGTAAGAAAACAACGCAATTGCCATCAAAATGATTTTTCCGTTGGAAGCTTTAAAAGAAGCCAGATTTAATAGACGATTGCAAAATTGTAATTGCCACGAGGACACATGTAACGATGGTACATCAATAATTTTCACGAGTTGCTGCGGCGGTGAAGATGAACAACTGAATAATTTTTTTTGTTGATCTAAAAAATTCATCAGTTTAAGAAATAACTTTAGGAAACATTTATATATTTTTTCTCACTTTGTAGTTTTTACCATGTAGCGAAAGTATGTAAAGTATATGATATCAGTATTGTATTAGCTTTGTCAACCAATTTTTTAACTTCACACACGTATCTATATATAGAGGTATAAATATATGTACATATGCATTTTTGTAAAATAAACTTTAGAAATATTTCTCGAATGCATTTGTATTTTTCTGTATTATATAGTGTAATATGCTTTATTGAATAAAAAGTCTAATTCATGGAAATTAATGCGTGCCTTCATTACATACGTATGCATAATTTAAAATATTAATCAATTATTAAATTTTTGCTCAGTTAACATGCAAATTACGTAGATAATATTTTAATAATAATTATAAATAATTAAATTTTGTTGCAAAACTAATGATTGATAATCAAACAACAAGCTAAATATTAATTATACAGTATTACAATATTTTATGAGAATTATATTGAGTACTGATTATGAAAGAGCACAGCCAATTATTTACAATTTTATGACGTTAATATCGATTAAATAACGAAGTTTCCACGGCTTTACTTCTAAAATAAATAAGCAAGTAGCAAGTATTTTGACTCTTGACTTTATGTGGACGAAAAAAGCCCGTCATTTCAACGTTAAAAAAGGCCAGACACTGATTCACTTTATTTTTTAATTTCTAGACTCCTTGTAATTGAACATAGAATTATTATTCACTCGTATTATCAAGTAAAAAACAAACAAAGATCAAGTGCAGTGTAAAAACTTTATTCCGTTTGACTGCATACATAAAACGTGTATTAATATCAATGAATGACATCTCGTTCTCACTCGACACTATTTGCGAAAGCCGGCACTTACCTGCACAAGAGGTATTATTCGGCGAATAAAGAACATCCGTTGAGCGAAGCTGTGGTGAAGAAAACAAAGTCGTGCTCAACACCTCCTGGTAAAACTCCCGTCGACGCGAAACTGAGACTTGAAATTTAAAAAAACTAACTCAAGCATATGTTAAAAAATAGAGCAAGAGGCAAACCTAGTCGAGCGTCTCCCTGGCTTTGCAAAAAAAGTAGTAACCTACGCCTCTTTAAGAAGATATCGCGACTCCGTTCAATCCTCGGAGCGTAAAATGTACGCTTTTGTACCTTTCACAATGTATGCGCGTAATTTTCGTTTTCGCCCACTTTGTGTATCGGCAACGAGTTTGTTATCGGCTTATAGCGCGAGGCTTACTTACTAATGGTTTCCGGGGGCTCGTGCTTCCATTATCGCAAGCTCCTGCTCTTGTCGGGGGAAATTATTACCCGGCAGCGAGCAAAGGCACGTTTACCCATTTTTGTTGATTGCTAATTGGATTTATTTAGTTCGTCGGCGTAGCCATCGGTTATGGCCGACTGCTTAGAATGATTTACTACAGTCTCGCGCGCAGAGAAGTACTTTATAAAAGTTAGCACGTGGCTTTTCCAACTTTTATTATGGTACGTCAATATAAATTCGAAAATGTTACCTACTGTAGTAGGTATATATGTAACATATCGTTCAGCAATTGTTTCTGCAAAAGACTTTGAAAGGTATTAGGACGATTGTTATATCAATATAGAAATTACCATAGAAATTTTTTATTACGTCAAAGCCGTTAAAGCAAAATAAAATTATATACCACATTTTATCCTATTAAGTCTCGAATAAGTAGTCTCGGGCTAAATAATTATGCAACCAACGAATCGCTTGCAAAATAATTTTTTACAACAATTATAAACTTAAGTCATTTGTCAGTACTGAAAATAAAATAAAAAATCGAATAAATACAGAAGTAAAAACAATACAATAACATCTGTCGTAAAATTGACCCGAGTTATTTTTTAAAGTTATTTTTAGGTAGAAAATAAACTAAGTTAAATAATAATGATAAAAATTAAATCATATCTTTCCACGAAAAAATTTTTATGAAAAAGTGTTTATTCAAATACATTTAAAAATTTCATTGTACTCTATTTTTTATTCAGAAATAACAAAGTATTAAACTAGATTAAAATAATCCTATCTTTGATTAAAAACGTAATTTCAAATTATCTGTATCAATCTTTACATAAATTTTAATTCAGCAAAATAAAATTTCAGATTGAAATTTTGTAAAAATCCTATATGCTAGGAAAATTATGTACATTTATCTTAAAACATTGGCAACTATTAAAACGTCTAGATTCATAAAATAAAAAATATTAATAATAAATAAATAAATTTAAAACTATTAGAAGGAGAGGAATTACGGAAATAATAGGATAGCAAACAATAATATTTAATTTAGTTCAATATGCATAATGCAATAATTGTTCTTTTTGAAAAATGTTTTTGTTTTTCTACCTATATTCACGTGAAAAAATGAACGAATAAGCAAAAATTTATATATTTGTAAATTAATTAAAATAATGCAATAATGAATTTATGATGTAAAAAAGATCTTATTATATCTTAGATACGCCTATTACTTTCTGAAATTACATTACAATTTATACTACAGGATTTATAATAGAAAATTTTACAAGGAATAGTTACATCATACAAAATATAAGATACAATAAAATTATCGTTAAATTCTTAATCTTATCGTTAAAACACACAGGCACATAAAAAATATTAATCAGTTGATATTTTTGAAAAAATTATGTCGATGTGGCATATAGTATAAATTATATTCTAGATTATACAAATACTTGTATAAATTTATAGTTGCTGTTTGTTACATTAATAGTATATTTTCATTATTATATTGGTTAGCTATTTTAAGAATTATTGTTCGTAAATCATTTTTGTAATAAAAATTACTATTATTAATGTAATAAATGAAAGACACAAAATAATTGAAATAAATGAACAAGTTTGATAGACTAATAGAATTATTCATATTTTGAAAGAAACTTGATATAAAAAAAATCAATTTAAAGTTCAATTTACAATAATTCATTATTATATTCATGCGCAAAAGCAAATATTGAAAATATTTTCCATCGTTAATTTTCACTTTTCACAATAAGAGTTTTAAAAAAAAATTCTACCAAACTTTTAAATTTTAATAATTTAATATAAAAAGTTTCAATAACCTGACAACATTTTTTAATAATTCCATTATATTAATTATATTAATATCTATTCCATTTGTACTAAGATGTTTTAATCGTTTTTTCTACTGAAACGCGTAGACTTGTGACTTTATTAGTTAAAAAAACATATTTGAACGAATATAAATGTCTATTCGATTAAAAAAAAAAATAGGGTTAACCATTTTTAATCTAGTTTGACGCGCGAAAAAATTACATTTTTAAATAATGTTTTTATTAGTTACTGAAACGGACAGTAATATTCAATGGCTTCCTTAAGTAAAAGATACGTACTAGAAATTGTGAGCTTTTCAGTTACAATGAGATTAATAAGTAACAATACGAACTTATTGGCATTGCTTTAAAAAAATAATAGCGCAAACATTCGCGAGCACGCGATCGACGTTTTTCAAAGTGCGCGATGAAAAATCGAAATTTATCGGAAAGTTGCACGAGTTTTAGAACAGCGCAAAGTTTCATAAAAAAGCTGACAATTGAAAGAGGAAAACAGAAGAGGAGGTCCACGTACTGGAGACTCTTCGTCGACGATTTCCTCAGAAATTGATTGGTGCATTTGTAACAGTAGCCGTTAACGGGGCTCCGAAGCCGTGTCCCTGCGTGACGTCATTACGATCACGTGATCAGCGCTCGGATCGAGTGCGATTTCCCCTTTGGTGAGCAAAGAAATGCCTTGCACCGAGTCCCCGGGAATGAGGGAAGAGCGACCACGAGGACAGAGGACGGAGAGCCTCGAATTCAAAGACGCGCGCGCCGCGAGAGAGGAGAGGCTCTTGAACATACGCTCTCGCGCTTGGGAGCGAGAGGGAGAGAGAGAGAGAGCCGTTATACATTTAAACTTATCCGGGCGCAGGCGCACCTACGTTACACGCAGAGCCGGCTCTCCCCACCAGATCCCACGGTTCGAGGGGAACGCGGGCCACTACTCACCAGAGGAGTCAGCGGCAGCACCAGCCGACAGCCGTCAGTCGGTTCTTGGTCCTCGTCTCCTCCTCCTCAGTTCTTGGTCATTCGCCACCGAGTCGAGTCGTAGTATGAGCCCATCGGCGTCAGTCCGCAATAGCCGCACGCACATCGCCGAGGAGCAGCTGCAACAGCAGGCTTACGAGCTCGCTACCTACGGCTACCGCTAGCCGGTCCCGGTCCCCGACCCCTCCCCCAGGCCAACAGTCCCGCACTCGATAAGCCGAGGATGAGCAGCTCCTGACGGTCTTCTCCTCCTGCCCTGTTTTCCTCCGAGTCCCACCAAAGCCCCTTCCCGGTGTGTTCTCTCTTGTACGCAGGCGAACCAAGTGCAACCGAGCCCGGAGTAGAAGCGCGTCCAAGGACAGAACCGGAGGACGAGCGCCCGAAGATGAGCTGCACGAGCAAGCCGGTGCCCCTCGCCAGCACCTGCGAGACGCTCCTCAGCAAGTGCGAGATCCCGATCATCGACCTCGCGCACGTGGGTAAGTTCGCTCTCAAACTTGTAGTCGAACTCCGAGTCCTGCTCGGGTGAATCCCCGCGCACGGCCCAGTTGGGCTCTAGTGGCGTCGTCTTTGGGCGTCCGTCTCACTCCCTGTCTCTCTCGCTCTCAAGGGGAGACCGAAGCCCGTGATCGCGAGTCAATCATCGGAATCGCGGGGATCTTCCCTTGGCGCGAAGTGGAACGCGTTCGTTTGCAAAAATGTCGAGCCTGGGGGCGCCTGCGAATGCTGAAAAATCTCAATGTGCGCTCCGAGACTTCGCGGGCGACGTCCTGCACTCGATCTGTTTACGTGCACAGCATCGATGTGTTTATCGCCGATCTAAAAATCGTGCGTTTGCATTACCAGTGTGTGCCCAGTATATTATTATTAGATTATTGTCGACCGTATGCACCGACGCTTCGGTGCGTCTTGCTCCGGAGTTTGCGCTTCATTAGAAGACAGATACGTGTGCCGAATATGCACGTTCACGATCCGATAGCCAATTTTTCCGCCGGATTGTCACGAAACAAGCCCATTGTCGTGAAAAAAGTCGCGGAGCGCGACGCGAATACTTTGTGTCTCGGGTAATTTTCTCGTGTACGACGTCCTTTTCCCGAACCGCGGCACGTCATAAAGCCAAGACAAAGCCGGAGTATAAAAATTACAGAGGAAAATAAACACGAAATCCTTTCGTAATAGTGAGACCGTGGTATGTCTAAGCTCTGTGAAAATGTTTAAAATTCGAACCATAACTTCCGCAGGAAAGGAAACGCAAAAAGCAGTCGAATACAGTTTGATAGGGAAAGTAAGGTGAGTATTACCTAAGTGCGAATGCATCGTTGAGTCATCATTTTTCCCTCTTTTCCGAATCGTGTCTCGCCACTTGATTACGGAAACTCGAGACTCTTGTGCGTGGGCCAGAGTGTCAGCCTCGCAAAATCGGGGGCCGTGGATCGAGTCATCGGGAAAAAGCGGAACTGAAGTCGCAGCTTGTTAAAAACTAGAGCACTCGAAAGCTATGAAATTTTTCCTTCTCTGCGGGCTTTGCTTGGCTCAGGAGCAGCGATGGTCGCACGCAATATACGATTATAACACTAACGCGTAGGCGTTCCAAGTTTGTACGTACGTCTGTCTGTCTGTCTGTCTGTCGACTCGTGCGAGGGAAAAATAAAACTTCAAGATGGATAACTTTGTGTCCAATAAATAATTGGATTGCAGCAAGTATAGCGCGAGGGATTTTCTTTCCAAGTTTCATTATTATACTAAACGGTAGAGTCGAGCATATTTATCGGCATAATGTTTCTCACCGGCTTAATATATATGGGTGTGTGCCTGAATTAATGTTTAGCCGAGATAAAAGCTTGTCGGTCGGTGAAAAGCAATGAAAATCAACTCAATATTAGAATATAAATACAAGTATAAATGTTTCACAATCGCTTAGAACTCTAATTTACAAAGTAATCGTGCAAAAAAATTAAAAGCCTGAAAACATTATTTCTTGCAATAGAGTGTACGAACTGCCGTCGAGCGATTAATTTTATGCCCCCTTTTTTACTCCGATTCATAAGACGCAGTCAAAGCAAAAGTGGACTTTTTCCAATTACTTTTTTTCCATTCGCAAATGAAGAAAATAGTCGAGCGCGCTGCTTGTAAATAATAGCAATACTATTGAGAAATGGCGTCGTTTTTGCACAAAACGTGAAATATGATTCGATTTTCTGGAACAGTGTCGCCGCATTTTACAATGCACCAACGTAATAAAGCTTGTCTCAGTTTGCGAAATAATTTCGAGTTACGCATAGCGATCGAAGATTCGCCTTTCGGTCATAAATATAGGAAGACCCGAGGTAAGGTACGGCTAGGGATAGGCAAAGGCGCCCAGGTGCCCCCTCCGGCGGTCCCTCGGTTCGGGCCCGACAACCCAAACGTTAGGCTTCGGTTCTTTGAGATGGTTGGCCTGCTGTTCGCTGGTTGCTGGTACGCTCGCCCGAATGACACGGCAGTTCGTTTCAAGGCGACGGCTCTGGCGCAACTTAGCGCCGCGCTAATCGTAGATCTAATCGGTTGCGGAACGCAATTATTATTGCACCGGGTGAAATTCCCTCGGACGACCTGCGCGGAAAAATACACACGGATGCTACTCTATTGCCTGACGCCTGAAACTCGAACGAACCATTGGGGAAAATATTCGCTGTTTTTCCTCGAGCGAGAGAACGAGACGATTCGTAAATAAGTTGATCGGCAGGGCATTTCGAACTATCGCGCGGAATCACGCGAGTCATTTTTGAGATAAAATCACGAAACTTTGAAATGGAATTATCGGCCGGAAAAAATAAGTGCCCGCGTGCACGAGATGGAACTGGCATTCCTCGCATTCTAGCCTGGACATCGAATAAACAAAGAAGATAATAGAGACGAGACTTTATTTAGTAGCGACTCGATCGGCAGTCTTCTGTTGTCGCAAGAATGTCAAACAGAAGATGCGTCGCGTGGATGAAAATCGTAATTAATTGATCGGTACAGAAAGTAAAGAAAGTGCCGAGGAGTCATTTTCGAATCGCCTCTTCCTAGCCAATTGACAATACATTGCTTATTAATAGACGGACACTTTCTCTCGGCCAAAAGATTAAAAGTGAGAGAAGCAGGCACGAAATAACTCAGCGCTGATTAAACGAGAGGAGGGGGAGCACGAGATATAAAAAGATAAAAGTTGGAAGAGACACGGATCGTCGTGTTTCGTTTGCCGACGAGGCAGAGGCACTGCGATTCCTAAGCCTCTGTCGTTCGCACGTCGATCGGCGGCTCGCGACTGCTACGACAAGAAGGAGGAGAATGGGGAGGAGGAGGAGGAGCAGGGCTTCGTTGCATTATGTAAAATAGGAGCGCGGCCAATCTTTGCGGCTGTCTTTTTCTCCTCTCCTTTATTTACCCCGTGAATATCTTGCGCTCCAATTACACGAGCGCGCGGCCCAATCGATTCGCACACGAGCGGGATCCGGATTAGTTTGGAGGAACGACGACGCAGAACCTCATTGTGCGTGCGTCGGCGTTACCGCTACCGTCGTGGTTGCCACCCGGACCCGATCCTATCGCTCCGCTGAAATCCTTTTCTAATCCGAGTCGCTTGGGCGCCGCCGGTCCTTTTGTCCCCGGAAAGAGGAAGAGGGTCGGGCTTGTAGAAGCTGCCATTCCCGGAGCGGCAGGCGGCTTGGGAAACGGTCGACAGGTGCACTGGCGAACGAACCCCCTTTGGGTGAGGATAAAACGAGGACTCGTCCCCGGCAACGGCAGCGTCGGCGGCGGCGCCAGCAGCAGCAACAGCAGCAGCAGCAGCAGCGCCTGCGAGACGGAGCGCGAGTAGGAACGGCGGTGGCGGCGACGGTTGCCAGTCAACGCGCCGATACGAGGTCAGGCGCCTAGAAGCTGGCAGGAAAGTCCCGCGGGCCCCGACGTTCCTGTGCGCCGCGTCCGTTGTGAGGTCAGAGCCCCTCCGCCGCCTCACAAAGGGCCCCTCCCTTTCTCGCTGACGTCGGCCTTTCCCCCCTTGTCACCCCGTCGCGATCGCTCCCTCCCCCTAGTACACGTCGCCCTTGTCGACTCTCGTCCGTTTTTCTGAATCGTGCCTCCCATGTGTCGTGCATTGTACCGGCTCTGCAACTGTGTACACAGCCCCACCGACCGGGTGTTGGTGTGTGCGTGAACGACCGAGCGCCTCTGCGCCGCTTCTTCATTGGCTATCGACCTTTTTTTCGGTTTTGCAACGTTATGATGAGCAGCCGGGGATTGTTTTTCGATTCGAACTTCCACGAGGATTTCACGGAGGCGCGATCCCTGCTTCCGCTCATCCTCGCCGGCTGCCAGATTCGCTTTCCAACTGTTCTCCCGCATCGGTACTTGCGATACTCGCCCTCAACGCAGAATCTATTATTCGCTATTCAATTTAAGCTCCAAAATACCTCCAGTTTAGCTTAGATACTCGCTGCTTATTTATAGACTTAATATGCGGACAGTCTAATGAAGCGAATGTAAATTTGTTTCACGTTCTGCGCGATACATAATTTCTTTCTTACTTAACGAGCTGCAATAAAGCGATACAACGTGTCTTGCACTTTTTCCTCGACAACTAAGTATTTCCTCTATTCTACTCTGACAACTCGTGCCTAACACATATCTATAATGTAGGGAAATTTAGTTACCGAGTCGAAAACATCGATAAGATTGGCTAATTTCAAAGAAACCTCTCCGTTCTGAAAAATGCCAAGTCTAATAGCGAAGGAAAATTTTCGTTGTAATTGAAAAAATGAGTCAAACGATTAAATGCTTTTGTCGGTGTTCGTTTTATAGATCGGACTCGTGTACTCTTGAGAACCACCAAATTTCCATGATGGATGATCTGGTGTTTGACGTTGATGGTTTCGTTAAAATGAGTATATTATGAATAAAACGTAATCCGTAATCCTAGTGGCAGACATTGTAATAAGTAATAAGGTCAGAGAAAGATTTAAGAGAAAATCATATGTTGTCCCTGGTGTGCATTTAAATCCATGAATATGCTCCCCCTGTCTCCACCACGCGATGCTCAAAGAGCCGAGCCGAGCGCACAATACAAAGTATAATCTACATACTATATTGCACACATAAAAAGTGGGTACTCGTTGTCCGAAGCGATGACACCTGCCGAGCCGCGTCTGGCCCTTTGTTTGCCTCGATCCTTCAACTCCCTTCCACTGGCGGCACACAACTCGTTTTTCATTTTTTTAATCGCCTCTCCCTCCTGTCTCTCTCCTGTCGTGCATTTTCTCAACCTCGCGTACGTCTTGTATATGCACGCGCACTCGCTCTCACGCGTTGAAGGAAAAAGAGAGACAGAAGCAGAGGAGTTGGTAACAGCATCCTGGTTGTCCAAGGTCTAGGTCGGTGCAAGCCGTCGCTCATTCGCTCCGCCCGTGCTTCTTGGCCCTTTTACTGAAAGCGTCTGGGCGCCTTGGACGCAGCTGACGCCTTGCCGTCGGTCGGCACCGATTAATTCGTACCCAGAGGCACTGCGTTCTTCAGGGTCGCTGGTAACTGTACTCCCTTGCAATTCGGGCCGACCTGTCACGCGATCGCTAGACGAAGGCCCAAACTGTAATTACGGCTTTGCTCGATCCGCGCGAAAATCACTCCCTGATTTTTTTGCGGAATTTTATTTTATAACGCCAGCCTGGGTTTTTTCATACAACAACTAGAAAGGTAAAAAATGACGGGGTACGTCGCTTCTCAGGCTCTTGCAAATTTTTATGCAATTATTCAACGAGGTCAGGCATAGATACAGCGACAGACGCGCATAAAAATGTAAGAATCAATTTGCAAAATTAATTGCTTTATCAAGCGAGAGCATTTTTCGAAATGATTTTTTATAAATTACGCGCTGAATAACTCTATCGAGTCTCCAACTATCGTGTGCGTTGATAAATCAATTATTGCTTTAATTAAACTTTACTTATTTAGAAGATACGAATGTGCGACATTACAGAGCTGACAATTTTAGTTGTCCAGACAAATATGCCATTACCGACGATACGAAATATCAATTGCACCGATACCTTACTATCTTAGAATCCTAAACGCATCTTGACTGCCTAACATTCGGACGCTATTGTTATTGAATGTCAGAACTAATAATTTCCACACGAGTAGTTTGAGAAGAGTTTAAGGGATAACAAGCCTAAATTGAATATAAAATTAAACATCATAATTAGATGGCATTCGCAAGTGCGCAGCTAGAGTGAATCGCAACGCACATTGCTGCAGCCGCATTTGGTCACGGTCCATTTTTGAACTTCATATTTGCGAGTATACGCATTATACACTCTCGTACATAATACGCAGACTTTAAATATTTAGAGTGCTGGAGACCTCATTATTTGAAGACGATTTACGTGACGTCATTGGCAGCGATATCACTCACTTGAGCAGCGGCGTGCGCATAAGCAGCTCCCACGTATAAAACTGCGGGGTAAAACGCCGGTTTTGGTGACATTTAAAAACAATGGTAGTAGATGTTTGTGCCGTGATCTGCGAAATACCGAGGTTTTCAAATATGCTTCTGTCGATTTTTTCGATGCATGTGTGTTTGGAAACGATTTTTTTAAATTAGCCGCTTACGTAGACGTTGAAAAGAAGTTCATTTTGGTTTCGCGTGTAATCGATTTAACGTCTCCGAGCGGATGAGACGCATTAGTATTGTGAACACATTTCAATGGCGGCAGCGCGAACTACAGTCGGAATTTCCAGAATCGTAAATTTGACAGAGGGAAAAAGCACAGCCGGTCTTTTCATCGCACCTCCCACTTTTCAAGCTCGGAGTCCCGAAGGAGGCGAGTTCGCGATGCAAAGTGATTCCTCATTTTTATTTAATTTCTTTTCAGTCTCGCGCGCTCGAGGCTATGAATACAAAGCGAAGGTTGCCCACTTCTCAAACGTCACGTATCTTACGAAGAATGAAATATTCGAAACGTATACAGACCGCCGCCTTGCAGCCGTATGAACTGTCCCTGAAAAGGAGGAGCGAGAAAAAAACCTCACGGTTGCTCTGCTTTTTTTATTATATAATTCGCGGGCTCAACTCGAAAAGCGGCGAACATCCTTTCGAGGAATCCTTGCCGAACGAAAAAAAGTAATTTGCAAGCGAAGAAGCTACCGCTATTTTTTCTTCATTCGAACACGGGTTCCGCGCCGTAAAATCGTTACTTAAATGCTGGAAACGTCGTAAAAAACTTAAAAAAACGATCGCGCGAAAATGTCCCTCTCACGTTTAAGCCTTTTTCCTTTCTTATAAAGCATTTCGCAATAACAAACATTCAACAAGCAAAACCAATAATTCAACAATACGGCGAGCACAGTCCTTTAACGCGTTGTGCTTCTTAGAAACAAATAGTTGCATTGCGCCATAGGAACAAAAACGGCAGCTAAAATGATAAAAAATGCCTTCCATCGTATCGCAACGAAATGCTCGTAAATGGATAATGAAAATCGGTTGAGGACTGTTTTGCGTTGCAGCTCGAGTCGTAAAATACGGCTGGATAATCGATCCAGTTTCGTTGGAGCGTCAGCCTAGAGAAAAGCTAGAAAAGCGCTTTTCCCGCGCTTCTTCGGTAACAAATGGCGCTCATTAATCACATGGATGCCACAATGGCGCATCATTAGCCAGTTTCGGGCAATAAAATTTAAAAGAGCCTCCCGCGGTCGACTTCACCAAGACCTTCCCTGTTGACGTCGCAGTTCCTTCGCTACGCACAGCGTGAGTTCTGCCAGCCTATTTGGCCGTCCTTATCACTCCTGCTGTTGGTAAATTTTCCAACGACTTTAGAATTATGAGTGCAGATGGGATCCATTTTAACCTCTCTAGTAAAAGCTCGATCGCAGAAAGCTCTAAATTTTGTCTCGTTCCTAATTTTCGAATGCGAACCGAAACAATAGCTTGAAATAAAGATTCACGTGGGCCTTCTTCGAACGGCTATTATGTTGCGAATTCGAATTACGTCTGTTTCGTGCGCGACTTGGGATGCAATTATTCGCGAAAAGTTGGCTCTCGTTCCGATCGAAGCAACGCAAAAGCACGCCGAGTTTGGCCTGCGAACACTCGCGTAACGGTCAGGAGGGTTATTAGGATGGCCGCCGTCGAGAAAACGAGCAGCGGCTACCGAGACTTGGGTGAATCCGGAAGTACCGGGCAATGCCGAGGTTGCGCTTACTTAGCATCGGTGGCACGTTTCTGGGAGCTCGAGTATAGACGAGAAGTCCAATTTTCATTGAGAGCACGCGCACGTACGGCGCACGCGTGGAACGGAACCACGACGGTTCGACCTCCGATTGCGAAAACTTTCGAATTAATTATCGCGAGAGATTGAAATTTAACATGGGGGAGCGAGTTGGCTTATCGTGGCGCTTGTGCGCGCGTAAATTAAGCGCCTGGCGCGTGCGTTGATTTATTCTTCTTCCCCTCGACGTCGGCGAACGAGCGATTTTTATTGGGAGGTAGAAGAGTGTGTATTTCATGAATCGTTTCTTTGTCGATTGAAAGCGATTTCATAGTAAAGTGCAGGGCTCCCTTCGTTCGATGCCTTTTTTGCTCGTTTACAACTACTCGGTAATGATCTCGATTACCGATTGTGCGGATGCTTGATCTGTACGCGAACAATTATTATCGGGGCAAGACACTGCAGTAGAATATATTTCGTGTGCTATTTTATTAAAGAAAATGCTTAAGCATTCGCTTTAAAATTATGTTGGCTTCGTGCAATTATCTCAATTCGTATAATCTGTCATTTAGTTCAATGTTGCGGGCAACAAATTAAAAATAATTAGTTTTGCGCACGATTAAAAAGGACGTTTTTGTTATTGCCTTGAATGTTTATATTAACGATGTACGATTGTTATTGGCGGTATTATTTTAAACAGACATAAATTATAAACGAATAAATCAGTTTTTCGATAAATAATTTATGTGATAAAGCCGATTTGTTTTACTAACTTCGGTTACTTCAATTCAGATTCGAATACCGGTTTGAATAGAGACTGAAAAATTAAAGTAATAGACCGTAAAACGAGGCGAAAAAGTAAAAACAAAAGGTAATTAAAAGAACGTAAAATAATATGTGGATTAAATATTTTAGATAGAATACGTAGTTAGTGACCCAGAAACAGATTTACGACAGAGTTGATTCCGATATGCTTCTTATTCTAATTTAGTGTCGACTGCTTAACGCATCGATAAAGCATTAAATTTTTACTGAAAAGTTGCAGATACGTAGGAGTTAGTCGCCGATATCGAGAATTTTTGCCGAGTTGCTTGGAAGTAAAAAATCTTGTCACGCTTTCAAAGCCTTTGTGACTGTCATACGTATCATCAGCGAGCAAACACTAGTAGTACATAATACAATGGCACACGAGTCAATTTGAATCTGATACGGTCAAGTCCGCACCAACACACGTGTGATTCACTCGTTTATAGTTATTTCTGTGAAATTGCTTTGCTTGATCGCGAATTAAATTATCAAAGTTTTAATGCTAAAATTCAATCATCAATGTTCAACTTTACAGTTCGAAAGAAATGCTAATCAATTATTTTTTCTAAGACTTGGGAAAATATTTTACACTTTATTCTTCGCGTAACTTTTGCATAATAGCGTTAATAATTCTACAAAAGTGATGCTAATTAACTGCGCGAGAAAGACTAGGAATCTTTTAAACGCTGAATAAACGCAGAGATGCTAGGCAGAACATCGTAAATTTATTTTAAGGAATTTTGCAATAGCAAAAAAGAATAAAATCAGCGTTTTAGCGTTCATTCAAACAAGCATCGTGCAAACAGTCAATTGAAAGTACAAATAATTTTAATTTCATAAGATATCGAAAAGTTTATTTTTTATTTATTCAATTTCGTTCACAATTTAGAAAAATATTACGAGAAAAAGCTTCAACAATAGTTACATGACCCTACTTGTTATGTATCAGTAAACAAGTGAATATAAGTATTTAGTTGAAAAATATAGCAAGGCTGTCCCATATTTCTAACAATACAATGAACATTGTGGCCCCGAACTCAAATCCGAAATAGTTTCCGCTCCGAACGCTACAGAAAATGACAGATTTCGTTATCCGCGTACTTAAAGAAGCTACAAAAGAGGAAGAGGAAGACGGATTGAATGTGCAAACGCTAAAGACGAGTGAAAAAGAGGCCTTTTATCGCTTAGTCGCAGCTGGAAACATTTTAACCCCGAGTCCGAGCATTTGACGGGACAGGAAACACCTCTCTCTCTCTCTCTCTCTCTCTCTCTCGTACACATGCTAGCTACATCTATTCTTCTTTGCCAATGACAAACTGAGTTCGCTATCTTTGGGCCGCGCTTGTCCATCCGGTTTTTCTTTTCCTCTCTCGCACTAAGTTACACGAAGAAATACTTTTTTTCAGACTTTCATGCCTCCTTGTAAGCTTAATTTATTTGAAACAATGATAATTTGCAGAAAATGAAAATTATTTATCGTACGCCAAAAAGTTATGACTCAAACGATAGCATTGAATAAATAAACATTTTCATAGTTTGTATCACAACAGTAATGTAGCGATCGAACGCTATGTTTCGTGAATGCAACACTTTCACGCACATGTGCAACAAAAAATTGTTTACTTATCGAGTGCGTTAAATTATATTTACAAACAGACTTCAAACGCTAAGTGAAACTAATAAAACGATATATTATGAAAATATAGTATGAAATTAACGAAAAGATAAAAGCCAATCGTCGAGAAACTGATGAGGATAGTACCAATCATATTAAAGTAGGTCATTATGACCAAGTCATTGTAAGTATTCAAACTTCTTTAAAAGTAATTAAAGACATCTACCTTTTACAAGTAGTTCTTCTTTTTGTTTTTTAAATTTCGATTGAAAAATCCAATAATTTTTATTATTATTATATTATTTTATTAATATGCACATTTTTATTCTATTTCCGACAAATTTATGCAAACGAAACTTGATTTATGGACCTTGATGATAATTTATTCATTATATGTTAAGTGAAATGTACGTGATTGCAAAACTTAAGGAAATAATTAAAATTCCGAAAACTAAAAATTTGAGCATTAGAAAAAAAGTGACTTTATTAACATAAATAGATGGGCATTTGAAGTTCCCAAATAAAAAAAACTTATTTCCGCGCAATAATCTAAGTTAATCGTGATTGCAGACGAAAAACACGTCGGTTCAATATTTTAGTGTTCCTCATTCCGTCGCGATTCCAGAAACTCTCATAACTAATTCTTTTATGTTTTTAATAGAAACACTGACATTATAATGAGCATGTTTATAATTAACGTAAATATCAACAATCAATGTATTTAGCATTTGGCTCAATAAACATTTTTTTTTATTAATGTTAAATGTTAAACGACGAAAATGACCTAAAAACACCATTTACCTAGTCTTGATATTCACGGAGTAATTAGATTCCAGTATGAAATCCCAAACATCGCGCTTGATCACTTTTCAACGATCACTTGACCTCGGATTTTAATGAATACACGTCCAAACTTACACGTTGTTGCAAGTCGGCGAACAATCGTCCATTATTTTACGAGAGACCTCAAACCTTCCGCGACTATGGCACTAATGTTCTAGAAATAGTGTAGACTCCAAAACCAGAATACTGAACGCAATGTTGAAAAAGTTGGTAAAGACGTTGATGCACAATCGTTTCCCGTTTGAATACGGATGCAAATGTATCGACGGAGGTATGATTAATCGAATCCTTTTTGGAAGTCAGCTGGTGTACGAACGCGTGCTGTCATCAAAGGACACTGGCAAAGGCTTTTACGAAGTAAAATTTGAACAAAATCCCTGATGACTCTAAGCGTAGAACAATATTTGAGGTTTCACAAGGATTCCGTTTTCCGTTCTACAAATATTTGAAAAGCATTCTCTTCTCTTCCCAAGTCACACTTTGCCTACAAGTTTTTAATACATAAAACGAAAAGCATTGCTTTTGAAGCTCTTTAGAAAAATCTGTACAAAGGATTGTTTTCATTACATAGACTGATAGTTATTTTATAACCAAGATAATATAGACGGTCAAGTGTATTATGATACTAATATAGCCTATTTTTGTAATGAATCGTGTTTCATAATTTGAAGGATAGTATGTAAATTTTCCGTTGTTATATGAATAAGCAACCTTATCAAAGTTTGAGATCGGTTTCAAGGTCCATATCGTGAAACCTAAAGTAAAGGATACCAACGAGACGGGAAAGTAATTTTTAAAATCATTAAAAAGGACGTGGGTAACATTTGCCAAAAATAATATTACAGTAAGTTTTGCTCAATACGATTTGAGAATAAATACGATGGGGCACAAAGAAAGTGAAAGCAAAGAGTGATTTATATAAATATTACATGTATTTGTATTTAGCTTTTGAACTAAAACGCTGTTAAATGATATTTTTATTGGCGGCTAAAATTACTTTGTAAATTAAATTGGTTGAAAAGATATCATTTTTTTCTCCGAATATGATGTTTTATTGAAAAATTTGTTCAAATTCATTTAAACTTAACCTAAAAAATGATTTTTAAGGAAAAGAATGTACAAAGGTAGCGCCGTCTGCCGATTGAATTCGCAACAAAAAATCACAATTTATTTTAATTTTAGTTAGGCAGTGACAATGGTGTGGGATAAATTTTAGATTGTATAATAGCAGAAAAAAGGAGAAAAATTATTATTTCAAATGAAATTAAATATCTACTTTATGCGTTGGAAGAATTTTTTATTAATTATATAAAAAGTAAAATTATATAAAGTATAGTTTTTAATTACAATACTGTATTTCGAAAAACCATTGTCTTAATTTTAAATATTATAGTAAATTATAGTAAATAAATACAATAAGATGACGTAAAAGATCTTTAGCCGAAAAATTTAATAATCAAAATTTTAAACATTGTAATTTGAGGAAAAACCGGATTTTTCGTTGTATCAATATTTCATTACTGTTCAATAATGCATCATTATTTAATAATGAAAGCCTTAAAAACGTAATATTCAAAGCTTCTATGTATTATAAGTCATTACTATTTTTGAAAAAGAAAAAAATTGCCATTATGTAATTTACATATGAAAATTTAAAACTTGGTTATTAACTATTGTTATAAATCTTAATAATCTGTGATGTATCCAAAATCGATTACAATCTTTTCCATTTTTGATAAATATTTAATTAAAGATTGTTTTTTTTTTTAAAGATTTTTTCCTTTTTTCTATCGTTAAGATTTCATCAGTTTGTTAGATTACCAAATATTTCATTACATTAGTATAAATAAGTTATTAAAAAATAATTTTAACATTTACTTTCCATTCAATAACGATAAATGAAGTAAAAATTGAAGATAATATTAACCCAGTATTAGTTTGTAAAGGTGATTTCTTGTAGTATCTAAATCTGTACAAATATCGTGTGCATAACTTACTAAACTTTGCAAAATTTTCAATAATAAAATAAAACTTCATAAAATAAGAAATACGTGATAATAATTTTTTAATTTTTTTACGCAATATTATTAATCGTAGAATATTTTTTATTGTTTTTGATTCATACACTCGTTAATTTTTTATCACACAAAAAGAATCGTGCAAACGTAGAAAACGTTTTTTAATTTATATTAAGCTGCAAAAAGATGATAAAATTACTACGAGTAATATCAATGACTCTGTTTATGCATTTGTATTTTCATTTTTTCCAATCCTGTAAATTGTATTTTTCTGGTTATAAGTATCTTAAATAAGAATATCCGCTTTCACAAAAATTCGCACAAAATAAGTAAACGTTGATGATTGCAACTTAAAGATTAAAACTATACGCTTGGACGTTTGGTGCGCGATTGACACCAGAGCCGGAAATTCGTGCAGATACTTTGTGATCTAGCTCTAGCAAAAACAATGAGTTTTCCATAGGTTCATACAAATTTTTGCTTTCTTATTTAATCAGTTATGGCGGTTATATTAATGAGAAAGAGAATTACAAATTTTAGTTGCTTCAGCAGTTACAATTTAAATAAATAATAATAGGATGACTTATCGCAGCTTATCGTTCAGTTCAGTAATTGTTGACCTGGAAGTATGTGAATCATAAATTTATAACATACTTGTAAACTTTTTTTTTATAATTATAATGATGATTTTTATTACATGATAATTTTTTTTATAATTAATAATGATAAATGTTCAGAAATATTCGTTGATTGTAGATGTAAAAATTACAATTAATATAAGTTTTAAATGGATTTCATTATTAAGCGTGACGTAAAACAATCGTTAAAAACTTGGCCATTAAGTCAATTTTTGAATAAATGATTCAGCTATTATCTTTTCTTGCGAACATTAAAGCTAGAGATTTTCAACGGGTTTACGTTAACTTATTTGTAGAAAAAAGCATTAATTATATCAATTGCAAAATAAGTTACGTGAAAATATCTTTAGATTGCAGTTAAATCAGGTAACTCCTCTAGCGGTTTTACTTCCGGGTTTCGATTCAAGCAAACTGCTTAGGTTTCGACGCTGCCCAGTGATACGAAAGAGAGACAGAACAAATGTGTAAACAAATACACTTTAAAGCGAAAAAGAGAAAAAAATAAATAAGATATGTCAGCGAATGTACACGCCAACGTACGTGTGGCTGTATCAGTGAACAATCTTATACCACGGATTTTCAAGGATTTCTTTATTATTTTTATTATTGTAATTATTATTATCATCGTGGTCGTTATTATTATTATTATTATTATTATTATTATTATTATTATAGTTTTAGCATTCCTATCTTCTTTTTATAGTTTTTTTTTAATTTCCATCAAATTACAATTTCTAATGCTGTCTCGTGCCGCCTCCTCGAAACCTGCCAATAAAAATTAATCGACGTTTTGCCAGAACTCTTTTCACGTTCATTGTGCATACAACCTATATGCTAATACCTATCGCAATTGTTTTCCGTATTTGACAGTAGCGTACGCTTGTTTTTTATTGCCCCTTTCGTGTGGTCTCCCACTTTCGCATTGTCGTCGTGGTTAATTTTTCAAAAATTACTTGAGCGTGAATTAGTGAAAGTTACTAAAAAATTTAAATAAATCTGTAATAGGAATTTTTTATTCGCTTTCACTGAAATGAAAATATTTTTTCAATTTACTCGTGCAAATTATGTACAATATCAATAAAAATAATCTTGGATATTGTGTTATGTTGAATAAACTTAATATTAAAAAGTGCTGCTTCTATTGAGAGACTAATTGTAAATAAAAATTTTTAAGGTTTCAGTTTATAAAGAGAAGCCCAATTAAGCGCGCAAAATTTTGTATTACATCAATGCTGATATGTAATTAAACCTAAACAAAGTCTGTGCTATGATTTGTGGTGTTGTGCACGCAGATTGTTGTGGATACACTCGTAACAGAAATTCAGGATCGAAAACGTTGTGTATTTAAAAATTTCATTAATTAAAGAAGAGTTTAAAATCTAAAAATGTAATTATTAATTGAAGCAATACCAATATTAGCTTTTAGCTCTATTAAAAAAGTAAAGCTGAAACGATGGATTATTTTCCACGAAAAAGTAAACGATCGAATGATAAAAGTACGCACATCGCAAAAGTACGTGTCACTGTTTAATTTTTACTTTTTTATGTGTGTAACGAGCCATTTTATTGAAGCCTGTGTGCGTACATACACGCATTCTTGTATACAAGATAACATTGCAAATTTTTTACAATTTATTCGAAATACTAGATAGACAATTTGAGTGTTTGAAAAAATTTTCGTCACATTTGGGCGAATCGCACGTATGATTCCACTGTCGATGCAAATTCTAAAAAGAAACGAAAATTGCTGCTGATGAGCATAACGAGGGATTCACGTTGTGTGCGCGCGTTACAAGAGCAGTAGCGCCTCTTAACTTGAATAAAGCGTGTTTCCACAATAATGCAGTAGGAATGTGGCATGACGTAACTATAGTGGGCTCCTCTCTTGCGTTTAATTAGTTTTAACGCGATGTTTTCAGGTGCCAGGGAAAAAGTGTTTCGGATAATAGAATATTTACAATTATCGTCACGAAGTTTCGCACCGTATGGGCGATTAAAAGTGCTCTTGTCATGAACTAAGTTTAGATATTTTTTACAATTCACAAACAATTTATTAACTGTATGTGTAATTATATCATTTGAAAAGAAAAATGTAATGAATTTTTCCTGTGACGCATCTTAAATCAAATATGCATAAATGATTTGATCTTTTAAGCAAATGCTTTACTACGCATACACTATTAAATGCTCGGGACGTTTACAAAAACTTTGTGCTAATTAACAACTAAAATGATAAATACGTTAGAACCAATTGATTTGCAAATAACTTCTTTGTTTATTTGGGAAAACTGCTTTTAATTACACTTATAAACATTTATACCTCCAAACCTCATCTCGAATATTTATTTTACTCTCGCCCAAATGAATTCACCAAGAAGTATTAATTACGTTTAAAATTAACACCCGTACACTTACATTACAGGCGCAAAAAGTACGAAGCTTATATTGATAGAAGATGTATCAGTTTTCAAAAGATTTATCGCAAGATGAACTTTCTATTTATTCTTTAGGCGCGCGTACACTTTCGCATATAAGGTGTCGCTAAAGTTTATAAACGAATAACGTCCAAAAAAGTTGTAGTTTTTCATTATTATCTATTGTTGCAAGGTTACTAAAATAAATTGCATAACTTATTGGTCGAAGGTCGATTTTATGAAATTAGAACATCATTATTTTATTATAGATTTTTTTTATTCGACGTAAGAGTGAATCCTTTAAAGTCTGTAAAGAATAGACAATTGTTCTAAATTTTAAGACGACGAATGGAGTTCCAGACCAGTGTAACGTGTTTGCACAAGGTGCGACAGATGCTTGGGAGAGTTTAATACTAGAAATCTCAAAAATTTATCCGTTGCTCTAACCCAATAATATCAATCTTGTTAAGCACTTGTATAAGTCTGAAAGAGCTCCATTAGATAAAACCTCACGCGATTTTAGCAAATCAAACTGTGTTTGATCAGTAACAGCTGGATCTGTTATGTTCTAGATCTTATCTGCTACCGAAGCTACAGCTCGATGCGAAGTCCCCAATTTTTTTCACTAAACTTCGTTTTAAGTAATGCACTATTCGAATAGGATTCCTCGATTTTTAGACTTTTGGACCACCCCGTATATAAATACTACGGAGCCGTGCGCAGAAATTTCATAAATACACGCACTTGCCTAGTTCACGCGCGTTCCCCGAAGTTAATATGCGACTGCTGCTGCAACAAGGAAAAGCTACTTTTACTCATAATGCGTCTAGAATTATATTCGCTAAAACGCCAAAATTCTTTTCTTTCGAACAGCCGAGAATAATCTGAGTTTATTCGTGAGGCTCTCGTTTTACCAACCGGCGAAATCTAAAAAGAAGTAGTCGCGTTAAATGTTTCTTCTAAAAAGTTCTCGAGACAAAACAACGTTTGAAATGATCCTTTATGTTAAACATTGATATAGAATATTATTCGTAAAGATTTATGAAATGAAAATGAGTAGGAACTTTTAAATGCGAACTCTAATAATTTTAATGCATAATAAGTTAATGTATTTTTATTCGAGGCATACTTTACTCTTATTAGAATTTGGAAAAATTAATATTTTTCTAGTAACTCGTCGTAGTTCTAACATTTTTTTAAAAAAATATCTTTTTTAAAATATCATGCACATTGTTAGCTTCAAAATTTTTGACTTTTGAACAATGAATGTTACGTGATACAAATGCATATAATTTTATTTTTGTAAAATTGAATTTAGTCGAGATCAAGATTATGATAATAGCATTATACAACATTATTTTTTATAAATTGTACCGAACTGATTTCGCACATAAATACACTAGGTGTAAAATATTAAATACATCGTTAATGTAATGCGTGTGCAAATATTATATACGTACATAGAATTTCTTTTTAAAATTATTTTTAAAAAATGTAACATTTCGATACTACTTATAAAAAATATGTAAAACAGCGCGATGTTAAAATAATCTATTCATCAATTTTTACGTAATATCTATCTATCAACAAAAATAATTTGAATTCTGAGTTTTGTAAAGATAGATTTCGCATGCATTAATGTCACCAAGCTTCAATGAAAAAGTACACATAGAATCACCGACGCTTTTTTATATACATATAATGGGAAATGCGTATCAGTTTCTTATAAAAAATTCCAAAAATGATATTTTAAAATTTTACGAGACATTATAAATTATTTCTTCGTAACTCGTTGGCTAATATTTAACTTATTTAATTTTTCCAGTAATACTTATCAAATATACAGTTGCCTTGAGTAATTTGGAAGGGAATATTGTAAATATGTTTGGGAAAACACGAGCACCTAATCTTTTTTTTTCTTTTTTTAGACGTCGAGTGTTTATAGTGGCGCGGGTATGTCGAGATGAGGTGCGTCGACGATGGTCCTAATAACTCATTCGTTTCTATTAGAGTCGACCTTGGCTCTGTAAGCTCGTGAGCGCGAATGAAATGTCAATTAGAGACAATTAGAATAGATTAGCTTAGTGTAATCATTCGCTTGTCATCACCTTGGGGCGATTACAGTTTATCGACTGTATATTTACTCGTACAACTACTCATCATCCGCAGATAACCAATTTACAATAATGTTCACGAATATGTTTTACAAATACAGAGATGTAAGTTTTTTCTTTATCTCCACGTGCAGAGATCGCGTGTACAGCGATAAAGAGCATGAGGTTCAACAACAGAAAATCTGAAGGCATTTATAATTAACGACATGTTTTTCTTTTTAATGGGAAACGATTTCACAGAGAAATAAGAAGAACGCGAAATCTACTTTGTACACTAATGCCTGGGACTTGAAAAATACATTATCAAGTCATACAAACACACTTTTTTAGAGTTCATTGATTATTTCTATTTGAGAATGTTAAGTTCAAGTTCAAGCTACTTCAAAATCTTTATAAGGAAAATCTTATTATAAAAATTTATTTTTATTTCACTTCGTTTGAGTTGCATTGCGCGGATGTAATCGATGAGCTTATAAACGTAATTATGAAACATCGATTAGCACGTAACCACTTTATTTTTAATTCGTGACATAATGAAGATAATTAAAAGTTTAAATCATAGATCAACTATTTTTGTTTCTCGAACGACTGCTATTTTATTCTACTTGCTTTAATTAATAATGGATCGATTCAGAACTTTGTACACAATAGGTGTAGAATCGCCGTAATAATATAATACTAATCGCAAAGATACAATTAGATTTTTTCATACGCGATTATTATAAAAGTTATCAGCTGAGATGTATAAAAAAACATTTCCGGTATACTTAATTGCACGTGTAATACTATGTAGATAGACAGAGAGAGAGAGAGAGAGAGAGAGAGAGCTGCATGAATAACAATGCGGTTGACGAAACAAAATAATCGCCAAAGGAAAAGAGAAATAAATTGTAAGCTCTTGAAAACGGTAAAGAAATTACAAGTTCCAGAAAGGGTGAAAGAGGAAATCACATTTTCTCTTTCTTTATGTAGATTATTGCGAGTAGGAGAAAACAGGGTAGACGTTTGCTGCAACTCAGATCTTAAATCAAACCTACGCACACGCTGATCTTACGTACACGTCCATACTAGACTTTGATTTTTTGTGCATTAAAGCACATATATCGGTTACTATATACACTTTCCCTACTCCTCATGTGCGCATTTCCTGTCAGATTTTTTGCGCTTGCAACTTATCTACCAAAGATATTCCTTCGCTAGACACTCAATACGTGCAAAGTATTGATATTATAACCAACGACTGACTCCCGGTAAAAATCTGATGCCAACGCGTGTGCTCCGAGAAACTATCGAATGTTTTTCCTTGCCATTTTTTAATTAAATACGTACGATATCCGCAGAAATGATCGATATGTAGCTAATACGTAGAATCGTCGCGACGGGAATTTTGTTTCAGTTCATAATTCGACGTAATGCAAAGAGTTGCCGCGCAAAATAATTGTAAAATGCAACGCTCGTACAATTGGCAAATGTGGTTTTGATAGAAAATATATTGGTTTTTAAAGGGAATCGTATAAGTCGTGAAACTGCCTGCACTATGATTCTTAAATAAGGTTTCGAAATCTTATTCGAGTGGAAAAATTGAAGTAAGAATAAGAAAATGTAAAATCGTGATAAAAACAATGGACTTGCAGGCAACTAAAAATTAAGAGCTTCACGCGGACAATTAACAAAAGGGCTTGTTTTAATTTTCAACGTTTTTATAGGTGCAAGACGAAGTTTATTCGTTATCGTCTCCGCCATGCCGAGTGTCGCCCGTAATCTCGCTTTGACGAGTTTGCGTTATCTTGCACGACAGCAGCAGACATGGGAGCCTCAATCGGAAATTTTTGCAAGTGTTAGATTGTTTAGATTTGGATCGGCAGTTGCTAGATACAGTCATTCAGCTGTTTAAATTATTATCCCAAGGGAACACGTGTAGTGCGTCCGGACATTATATTTCGATAATCCACGCGTCGCGAATGTAAATGATTCGAGATAATTACGATAACGAGCTCGGGTCGCTTTGTAGATTTAGCGAGAAAATGAAAAAACAAGCCTTTTCTCTGCTTTGCGTTTGAAAATCATTCCCTACTCGCACTGTTAGACGCTTATAATTTTAAATTCAAATAAGAATTCTACTCGGAGATATTTTTTTTAATTTATTAAAGCATATTATTATTTGTTCTTCGCAAAACCGCTTGCTGCCGACAGAACGGCATTAGAGTGTTTTATTACTGCTTAGCAAAGCTTAAATTCTCTAATAATTGTGATTTGCATTATCGTTAAATAAATTTTTCAAAATCTATTTTGCTACAATCAGCTCCAACGGCTCTTACGCTATTTCACGCACGTGCATACTAGATTGCATATGAATTTCGAATAAAGTCATCGAGCGCAACTCATTTTTATTGCTAATAATGTCGAATGGCGTTATCGGCAACAATGAATTCGAACGTAAAATTTCCGCAGAGAAAACGCAATTAACACTATCACTCGAATAATTTGTCAGATACTGGAAAGCTGATGATAAGGATTTTAATAAAAATTAAAATTAGAGCAAGCAATTCCTCGCGATGATGTACTTAATAAAATAATGCGCGCTTCGCTTCGAGAAAATTTTTTTTAAAACTAGAGCTTCGGTTGGCACGAGCAAAAATCCCTGCCCAACGAGCGTTGCGAAGAAAAATCCAAGACTTATAAATCGATCAAATCGCCGTATAATACGACGTACATTCTTATCGCTGAACCAGTCCTAATAGCGGCACATTCATCCGACGTAATTTAGTTGTATCTCGCACTCTCGTTTACCCAATCAAAGCGTGTAAGCGTTTTCGCCTCGTTAAACCGTCAGCCGCGGCGGCTGTGTGCACATATTTGCCCGGGTTCCCAATCGCGCGCCCCAGAGCAGAAGAAAAGGGAATTTGAAGAAAAAAGATGCAGATGCAGGCGCGAGACTGGGAGATCGATTTATGGTAGGAGCGCGTGACGATCGTGCGCGGCAATTAATCCCGATAAAACTGCGCGAGCTTTTCCACGAGTCGCATCTGCCCGCACGCACGAGTGGAAGGTGAAAAAACTGAAAATGAAAAGCGTTTCTCACGCCTCGCTAATTGCAGGCTCCTGGCGTTCCTACTCGCACCGATCATTTGCACGCGTATCTGCGCTTTGAGAAGACCGCGAAAAATATTATCCGAGCTGCTGCTGCTGCTGCTGCTTCTCGCTTCTCCACAATGTCGCTCGAGCAACATTCTTCTCCGTTTTTTCGATGAATATTTTTGCACGTGCCTATAAAAAAGTGGCTTTAGCTAACTCTTGGCTTTATCTTGCAAGCCATTAGTTTCAGCTTTATCGGGCCGTTACGTGTATTTTCAAAGTTTTTGTAATTCAGGGAAGATTTGCATTCTGTGCGTCATGAAAACGTCAGTCGAGCCATTACTGTACAGCAGAAGGAGCAGTGCTAGTAGTGGACTCAATTTTCGGAATACCAATTCTGTCGCGACGCTTTGGTCCTCGCTTTTCATTTTGAGAAAATTCAATCGACGGGCTTCTAATCAGCATGACACCTAATTTCTCTCATTTTCTGTGCACGTTCCCGAAAGCGTTTCATAGTGTGCGTGTAGTTTGAAAGCGGAGGAAATTTTTAAAAATACTAATCTTTAAGCTCGCAGCAACATAAAATTTTACTTGAAAAATTGCAGAACAATGATAAGAAACGACGCATATTATGTTCTTAAAATTATTATTTTAAACTCGTGAAAAAGTAACGATCAAACTTTAGTAATCGTTGTTTGGAAGGTAATGAAATTCGTGTATTAATTTTTATATCTGCATAACATTAGTCACCGTGCAACGTTTGCAAAGGAGCCAATCACGACTGATTAAAGCATCATGAGTCTGTTCGAATTTACGTTTGCGGCTATCGCGGTGAAACAAAATATGAAAAATTGGATAAGCTGTGGTCGGGCAGCTACTAATTGGTCATCTCTAATTATTGAACGACAATGCGACGAAGTGATGTCAGGGTTAGTTTGCAAGTTCGATGGGGCATATGATAGCTTGTAGAGGCAACTAGATCGATGCAATACAACACCATTTGGAGAGACAAAGATGCGTGTACAGTAAACAGCGATCCAAAAATACGTTTTTCCGCGACTGCGAAGGATGAGTAACGCTTAGACAAAATAGATATGCGTCTCGAAAAAGTCGTGTTTCCAATAAAACTTTATTTTACTATCTAAATCTGAATTTTAAGTCGTACGCATAGGCTTAAATAAAAAAGGGTTTAACGACGAGCAAAATATCTCGCTCATCGTCGTCGTCAATTTTTGAAAACATTATCTTCAATGTCTTGGAACAGAATTGTATTTCAAAAGTTGAACATATTCTTGGATTTATAGGCGATGGAGATATTTTAAACCTGAAAAATTATACCTAAGAATCAACCAAATTATTGGACTATAATCGTATTAGGAAAATGATTTTACGAATTCGTAAGAGTTTGTCGTTTTGGCCGATAATAAATATCAAGTTTGACGTTTGACGCTTGATGTTTGACATTGAAAATAAAATTAAAGTTAAGCATCCGTTTGAGGTGAAGTGTCTCGATCCCCGTGACTCGTCGAAATATTTCTAATAAAACATTTTTCCTAGATAAACGTAGAAATGGAAAAAGTAGAAAGTAAAGTTCACACTAGAGTCGCGCGTATCGTTGCACTAGGAAATATTGTCGAGTTTCAAAATCAATAGTCACGATAAGTGAAAATGGGCTTGCAACTGTTCTGCTTAATAGAGAATCGAAAGGAACGCGGGAGGCGAAAAGCGAAGGTGAGAAAGAAAAGTCGAGCTCGCGATTTTGAAGGAGCGTTCTTGAACACTGAAACCGAAAATGCGTGCACTGGAAAAGGCAGGTAGCCGATAGGTGAAAGCAGCCGCGGCTGGCAGCGATAAAGAAATGAAGGAAATCCCGCAGACGCGTCTAGATGGCGTCAAGCATCAAATTGCCGGTGCGGACAAAAAATCGGCAATATTTGGCGTTGTCGTGAGCTTTGCCTGCGCTTAGAGCTTCAATCTTGATTTGGCGCACTGCCCTGATCCACATTCGAGGTCGCACCTCCTCCTTCTCCTCTATCGCGGAGATGACTCCGATTTCGCAAGTGAGAACTTAGGAGACGCCGAGGGGAGGGAAGAGAGTTTAGGTGCAAGGGATTGACCGCAAGACATCGAATTTTATGTATATGGACTGATCTATAAACGAAGTAGGTCCGCCGTTAATCTCGTCGCCGTTGCAATGAAAGCGAATCGCCCGTTCGGCCCCTGAATCAAGAACACAAGAGCGAGGCGGACCTCAGATTTGCCGTCCATTCCATTCCAACGATGCAATTACTCCCTTTCCTTTTGTATTTTGAATACCTTGTGGGCAATACAGATTTATTTACGTTTCAGCACGTCTCGGCAGATATTCGCGATGATTCTAAGAACGTGTGTGAGTCGAGGCGAGCTGTTGATAAATTGTATCAAATGTCCGATGTAATGATTTTGAGAAATTTATTTGCTCTTTAGTTGCTTTGATGTTCAAACTGTATTCTTTTCAAGGAACAAATAACTCGGCTCTCGATTATATTGCAAGTATGAACTTAGCCTTTTTCGCAAACAAATTCGCGCGAGTTTACGGGCCTGGCTTTTCAAAAATTTACTGCATTAAAGCAAACAATTTTTTTATTCTCGTGCGAGTATTTAAGAGCTCGTTATGTTTTTTTGCAGTAACGAAATTATGCATTAACTGTTTTATAATTGCTAGCTTCTCGATTATGAAACGTCTTTTAAAGCCTTTTCATTGCTTAATGCTTTCACTAATTTTTAATAACAGTAATTCGGTGCACATATTTTTTAGATACCTAATTTTTGAAAGAAAAGTTTATCCGATCAAATTTTGCTCTGTCAAACTGCCGTAATATTCAGCTCGTAAAAAGAGATAAAGCGTATAAATTTTTCCTTCTACGTGTACAAAAAAGTAAAGTAATTACGTATAAATACGAGTTGAAATTGTTTTAAATTTATATATCTTTATTATTTTCTTATCAAGATATAAAATCTGTTGAGCTCGTTGGAAAAGAAGGTTATGTGTTTAATAATTATAAATCAATAATATTTCTTTGTATTTTGTTTTTATTTAAGCAAATTAAATAAAAACGTATCAACTATTATTTTCTACAAAATTAGCATTCATGGGTACCAAACTACACTAGAGTCTTCAAAATTTTTTATCATTTTTTATCATCTTCTTAATACAAAGTCTTCACTGAGATATTTTTAATTTACCTAATGATACGTAAATTCATCTACAAACATTAAAAATAATTTTTATTAGCAAATATTGTAGGCTTATCGATCTACAAATATCACTGTGTGATATCTAAAACGTTTTCCAATGTTTCCGGAATTTTTAGATTACTGATGACTTCAACTGATTCCCACTTTATGGCAGTGATATAAGTCGCGTATATAGCGACTGATTAATGAACAGAAAAAATTTATAGAAAATATATTTAAAAAAAACTTTGTTGACCATAAAAACCGAATTTTAACGTTTTCGACTTGTTTCTCTTTGATGTGTAATTTTTGTACTGTTCTCTCTTGATTTTCATTATTTTGCTTGAAATAACATTTGTGCGCCGTCGACCAATTTTTCCATATTAATTTATTGTCATTGAATTTTATGCACGTGTTTCTTAAGTGTACCTGAAAAATCTGTTTTGACGTCTCCTGGCTTTCACTTCTCAATTTTATTTCACGATTCAATGAACGGGTCTCCATAAATCATAGAGATATTACTTTCCGATAATGCCCCTGTGGCGGTCGTAACACTATTGTAAGACGAGGGCAATATTAGCCGAAAATGTGCCGTTCTATCCGTCTATTCAAATTTTCCAGGTACTGAAATTAATTCTGTTATAGTGTCTTCAAATTCGGTGAAATATTTCATAAACGGCATAGCCATTTGTAACAACTTTATAGCAAAAAACCTTTTGCTTAACAGCAGCTGCACCGGTGGATTTTTTCTTTTGTAAATGGATTCGAAATTTTTTACTATTTGTTGTGCAGTGCTGTTAGTACTGTAAGTGTTACAAATTCTACTTAAGTATCTACTGAATACTCCAAAAGAACATTCTGTAAACAATTTTATGCGTTTACATCTATCCCGGTGTTACTGTATCGGGAACGTCGGTGTTTATTACCGGAAGAATATCTACTCATTCGGTAAAACGTGCGTGGATATTTTCCAAGCACCAAAATATTGTCTTGTCGAGTGATTTAACGTTTCTTTCTCTATCGCAGTTGCTTTTTCATTAATAGAAATCCATGACCAATACGTTAAAAAACAAATTTGATTTATTTGCTATTCGTTCTTAGTAAAATACACATTACGAGGGCCAAACTTCCCTTAAAAAGATTTTATGATTTTTTTATCGCCCAACACACAAAGTTCAGCCGATATTTTTTTCTAGGCTAAATCCCGAAAGGCAAGTCCAAATAGCAAAGTTCAGCACGAGTTGTATACACTCTAAAAATTATAAATTCATGACAAGAATATATGATATTAGATAAATTTTATATTTTACATTTTCCAATGGAGCTTCTCTTTAAAATTCTCTTGCACAAGTGATTAAAATTTTTATCGTTAAATTATGAGACTGTCGAAGATATACTTCAAATACACTCGCACTCTCGATTATTATGGGATATTTATTTATATCTGCTAAAAGCTGCCACTTCTCTGTCTATTTTCTTCATTAACATGTGTGTCATGTTACGAAAGCTCTACAGCAGCTTAAGTGGTTCTACCATTCAAAATAAGTCGATGTATCAAATTTTTACGAATGGACTTGAAAAGATACCTCAAGATTCACCACCGAGAGCAGAGTATTAGTTCCGAGCAATAGCGTTTAATGGTGCGTACCATCGTAAAGTATTAATCCAATAAGTTATTACGATATGCAGCCAGCGATAAAAAAATATTGCAAGAGCGCAGTTCGTATGGCGTATCTTCATACTGTAGCGTACCTTTGGTAATAAGCGTCGAGAAAAATAGAAAAGCAATGGGTTTCGAGAAACGCAGTCGGCTTTACGAGCCTGCGATGCGCGCAAAAAGGACAGTCACAGCGGCAGTTTTATTACCTCTCCACGATCCTATAAAACAATCCGGCCACTCGTCGCGAACCGTTTCGCCACTGCTAGACCGCGTTGATATACGACGCGCGCGTGCCTCGCGATTTCGGGATACAGGGTTGCGAGGTACACCCGATAAAAGGCTGGCAACAGCAACCCCGTCTACGCTCGCAGTCGTTTCGTTATTTTCGTAAGCGAAGCTTTTCGGTCGGGATGCGACGTCGTTGTGGTGTGCGGCCGAAGCGAGCGTCAAAAGCGAAATGACTCTCCTTAATGAGGTTTTTTCCCCGCGTTTGCTGTGCTTTATTTCACCGCAAAGAGCGACACAAAGAAATTAAAGAAAATTGTAAACGTAAGCTGGCGGCGTTCGCTTAAAGTTGTGCAAAAGTGAAAAAGTCCCCTGCGGACTCTCGACTGCAAATTAGTTGCGAGGCAAATTCTGCTTTTGAATAATTAAGATGCAGGAAGATGAGAAATTAGGAAGTGAAAAGAGCCGCCTTAATTATTACAATAGCCCTTTTTACGCATCGTAATATCGTATTTTGCGTTTCGATTTGATGCAATTGTTCCTCGTTTGTATTTGGAATCAGCAATTTTGTGCTACAGTGAAAAACTTGTTAGTTTGCACAAGATCCTGTCAGCGGTTCCGAAATAAAATCGCAGCCAGTATAAAACAACTCCTTCGACATAACGAGCTTGAATGTGCGATCGCAATAATTTTAGCCCTTCATTTATAGAGCATCTATTTCAGTAAACATTGCATATTTCAACAAATCTATAAATGCCTTCTAATTATAGCCGCAGCTGTCGTGCGATCCATTAAGTTATTACGTTGGCCTCTCAAATGGTCATCGATGCATCAATAGTTTCTCGTTTTAAACGAGAATCCGGGAATCCAGTCGGCGTCACGTCGCACGCAGTCTTTACGAGCATCACCCGGTGCTGGGGCCGCCGCGATCCTAAGAAAGTGTCCATCGCTATCAGCTGCTCGATACTTTGCAGACTTGGAACGTCCGAGGAGGAAGGAGCGTCTAAGGGCAGAGCGGAGCCTCTCGGGCGTTCGATGCACTCGAGTTGGCGCGATACCCGCTCCTTCCGTATCTATTATTATCGTGAAAAAGCGCGCGTCGTCCACCTTTTGGAGCGTTCCCACGCGCCTCCGTCTACAGTCCGTCTGCGCTCGTTCTCTCGGGACTCCTAGATTTTACCGAGTTGTGCCTTGACTCGCGATTCAAAACAATGCAGCTTGGCTCGTTGCGTATTTCTATCAGAGGATTGAGCGTCGATCAGCGGGAGTCCATTCCGTTGTTACCAAATCGCGCAAAGTAATGTATTCCTTGGAGGAAGAGAGCAGGAGAGAGAGAGAGAGAAAGAGAGAGGAGAGATTGAAAGACTCGTAAGAATCGCATTATGACTCACGTTTCTCGTTTGACCATTTCAGGTACCGAGAGATGTCCGCAGAAGGGAGTCGTGAAGCAAGTTGCCACGAAGCTGGTCCAGGCTCTCTCCGAGAAGGGACTCGCCCTCCTGGTGAACCACGGCATTCCTGATTGCAAGGTACGCTTGACACGCGAGACAACACGTTTTCGCCTGAGAGGAAAAGAGCGAGGGGTGGGACGATCTCGAACTGCGTGACCCCACGTAGTTGAGCCGCTCCTGGAAGTAAATTCTTTCTGTGTTGATTTCAACCACGAATTGTCCACGCAACGATGATGCATCGTATTTTTGAAGTTTCATTTTGTACGTGTCTCTTTGTGATTTCAACGCGATGAAGCGTAATTTTTTGGCATGAAGTATGACAGCTCGAGAACGCACGACGACAGCGTTGAGATTATGTCAAAGATCCAAAGCCAAGTCAAGCGAGAAATTAAGAAAATTCACTGCCTCGTTCTTCTCACAGATTAAAGACCATTAATACTCTATTTATTTAATTTATCTAAATTTAATATTATATAGGTTTTAACCTTACCTATGCCAAGCATCGATTTACAAGACTCGCAATTTCCTTTTTCAGGTGCAATGTTTCTTACTTAAAAATTATTAATGCGGTAGCTTACCTTCAGACGTAATGTGATCGTTATACGTGTTAATTTTAAAAATAACGAATAACACATTTTATTGAATATTTATATTAATTTACACCAGTGAAACGTAGCTTATAATTTTCCTTCCAGGCAAGTATATTTTGAATATAATTCGATAAGTCTATTCACGCGTGTAATATATTAAACAACGATTAACTGGATTATTTCATCATCATTTGTACAATTTACTTATAAAAAATAATTAAAACAATCGGTCTGCTGCTATGCTGTAAATTCTTTACACAAGCAACGAATCGTGACAAATTAATACGTCAATAACTAACTTAATGCGTCAATAACACGTGTGTTTATTTCGTCTTTCTACGATAACCATTACACTTACGCGATTTCACACGCAGAATAAGTTTTTATATTTCTAGTTGACTGCTGTGGGTTTTTTTTTTTAAAGAATTTAATGACCATTCATTATGTATAATTCATTATAGATATTTATGTATTCCTACAAATTTATTTGGTTTTAACTCAATGTGTAATGTAATTACAATTTTAATCATTTTTTGTTATGAATTCCACGCAAAAAGTGTTGTATCTGAAATACAGTAAACTTTGAATTTATTTTAAAAAATTTAAGAAAGCTTAAAAATATTTGAAAAATACATTTGAAAAGAGTAACATTATTTATAAATGTACGTCAAAAATATTAAAGTAGCTTTCATAAATGATTCGTTAATTCATTCGATAAACGTATGTCTAAAATGTAAAATGTGTTTGTAGAACAAGTCAAAAAGTTTAATTTTATTATTTAAAACGTACAAGATTCAAATTATAATTTCAAGTTAGATTTTCTTGTTGTAAAAAAATGTACAAAATTTAGGAAAAACGGAATTAAATTTTTCTTTGTCTCTGCTATAAAATAATTTTAAAATTCTTGGAGACTAACGAAGATATACATTTTTTTAAGACTTTGTGCTATCGTTTTATTCAAATACACATTAAAATCAAAATTAAAATCTGGTTAAAAGATTAAATTTCATCATATTTACTTCGATAAATAATAAGCCACGAATTAAAAACTAAATTTCTAAAAAACAGCTAATTTTATTTTCTTAGATGAAAATATATCTTCACATTTTTTATTTTATCAGTTATCGAATCTAGTGCGAGCTTATATGTGACTTTTTATTCTAGAATCGAAACCCCTAATTGGGATCGATATTTACATAAGCGCGAACAAAATGAGACACGATTATCACATTTGAAATGAAAGTTAACACACTAAAAAGGAAAAGTATACCAAAATAAATGTAGCCAAGTTGAGTTGAAACTTTCATTGGTTTGAAGTCGAAAATAGAAGTTTTAATTCGTGATAAATTTGTAAATTGACCTTGCAACTCTCGTCGACTAATCACCGCGGGCCTCATTATTTTCGCGTAAAATAATATAAAATACTATATTTCGACGATGTACTACACACGCACTTATAGCTTAGATAATTGTCAACGTAAGAGCGATAAATTTATCTTTAAATTCTGGCGGTTCATACACACGTGTCATCGCAGTTACGTACTGATTTATTTTTAATCATTGATTGCAGTTATCAGTATCCTATCATAATTGATCACGCGATACCTTCGAGCCGTTGCATTTTGTTTAAACCTTTGGTAAAAAATGTTGAAAATCTTTGGCTAATAACGAGTCAACAATTATAGACCCCAAGTTTCAGAGTAAATTTTTAACTGTGAAATCATTTTCGATTTAATTTTATAATGCTGTTGTACTGTTACTTGATCAATTTAATGCAGGTTTGGTTTCATTATGATTATACCGCTATCTTGCTATGGGCTGCATAGGTGTTACAGGATACATGTTTGTACAAACTCAATTATAACTCGGATTTCAATCAATTTTAAACGTACTCTTTCTAATCGAAGCAAAATATATCTCTCTGACTAATATGAAAGTACTCCAGTACTTTATTAACGATTTGCAAAAAAATTATTTTCTACGTTGAGGAATTAAAAATTAAAATGATTAGACGAAGATGGTTGGTTGTAAATCTATCAAGAAGTTGCACGTATCCAATGTTCTTTGGAATTCCATCAATAAGACAGCAAGAAAACCGAGAGCATTATTTATCTAGTGATATTAGTAAAGCGGGGCAAAAGATGAAAAAATAGAGAAAAATTTATTTTACGATAGCAGCGCAAAAGACATTTATAATTTTTCCTCATATTTCACAATTTTGCGGCATTTATAAATTATTATAACGAATTTCCGTAATTATTGTCTGCCTCTTAAATAGGAAAGACGTACAGGGGGAAACATGATTACGTGTAAAACAGTACTTTGTTTTACCGGCACTCGATTTCTGACATCCAGTTATATCATACAATTTCTTGTTTGTCAACATCATAGAAAAGTCAGTTAATTCTACTTTAGCGAGTCACTCGAAATGACGGGAGTTACGTCAATCTGAACAGCTGTGAAACAAAGCAGATTGTGTACAGTATTTTTGTTACGTCTGCCTTATCATTCAAGCGGTACATCGATGAAGTAGCTGAAAAGTGTGTTAAAGCTATCCTAGCTGTAAAAGTGATTTCGATATATTTTTATATTCGCTATTCGACAAGTTTATAATAGATAGGCTTAGGAGTCGACGTAGCGAATCAGAGGAATACATTGAATTTATCCTATTCTGTTTACAAATCTCAAATTTTCTCGTCGGTTTACTCATTTTTCGATTTTAACGAGATAACATTAACGAGGAAGTAGTAACTTGGTATCGACATATAAACAAATACACTTAAATTACTAAGATGATAAATCTCCAACTTGTGACTTTCAAAAATTTTATTTTTATTAATTCTTATTTTATGACACCGATTTATCAGAGAAAAGAGAAAAGCTTCTGCAAAAGATTAAGTATCACGCGTTTTAATGCAGGTTCAAAAAGTACGAATTTAGTTTTAGTAAAATGTGTTCGCGAATTTAATATAACTTGTTATTATCATTAAATGTTTTAGCAAAATATGTGGACTTCAACTTGGAACGAAGTAATAAATAATTTTATTATTTAATTTACGATGTTTCGAAAGTTAATCGAATTACCAAAAACTTCCTAATCAACTGAATTTGAATCAACAGTTGAAATATTTTTTCGTTCGGAAAATTTTTGTATATTTATTATTCTTAATAGCACGTGCACGAGTAAACAGACAAATGTTGTGATATCTAAGGTGTTAGTTTTCCTAATAATGCTAAGTATAATAATATTCATTCAATTTTTGTATTATTACGAATGTAACGGGATAATGGATATGTAAAGATTTGTATTTATAACAAAACTACACTTTAAGTAAATTAAATACACTGTCGATAGCTGAAACATTGAATAATTTTACTTTTATGTAAAAATATTTTAATAAAAATTTCGCACAAGCAATATTTATCGCACAGCAATTATTAAATGCGGATGCCCGTAAAGCGAATTTGTAACGAAAATTAATTAAATTCAGAGCCTTAATATTTATTATTTTTTATTTAGTGTAAAATATCTTTTAAAGTTTATTATTCAAGTGAAATCCCTTTTCGAAACTTAAAATCTTATTACTATGTATAACTTAACGAATGCTGCAATTGAAAGTTCAACTCGTTTTATAAAATACATATTTCTTAATTGAAAGTAGTACAACTCGTTTCAGCTTTTGCCGAAGAAGGTAGTTAAAGTCATGTTTATGAAAACAATAGCTTGAAGCAGATTTTTACCTGAAATATAAGTAAACCAGTGATCGTGATGTTGTATTAAAATCGGAAAAGTTACGAATCGAAGTCTTTTAATAATTATATTATCGTGATTAATAATTTTCAGTAATTATCGAGGAATCGAGAAATACGCGAGTGACTTGAGCGTCGGAAACGATTTTATTTGAAATGTATTTAAATACACTTGCAGTGCACTTGTGTAATAAATTTACTTAATTTAGATTTAGCTTCATGTTAGATACCATTTTTTATGTTTTATTTTCATATAAAAGTCTGCGGTAGAAAGCTTAAGAACTTCCGGACGCATATTTCGAATAAAAATGATGTACGGGCTTTGAGGCTTACAGCAGAAATGTCGCGCTCTAACGATTGAAAGAGTAAATTTAAAATTCAACTCGAGCCTCTAAAGAGCTGGCAGCCTTGAATTTTACCATTCCATTTTTTTACAGCCTTTTCATTCGATAGTTTTATGAATTTTACTAATGTCGTTGCGCTCGCTGTGCGTGCAAATGCTTGGCAATCGACGTCAAAACATGGTTTGTGCATGCGACAGCGGACCGGAGAATAATATGCAATAAAAATGAGAAGACAGTGTAGCACGGTTTGATAAAACATAACTACCTTAAAATAAACGAGCAGTGCTTTAGAAAGAAGTACAGCAGACATGCCATGCGCGGCATGCGTGGAGTTTTTGAAAAAAAGTCGGAGAAAGGGTGAAGTGTCGAAAAGACAGAAGAGAGAGAGAGAGAGAGTGAGAGGGGGCAGAGAAAAAGCATAGACGCGAGTGTAATGGCGACGGAATGACGCACCCAAGGAATGAGGGAGTTTTTATGCGAGCTGCTGCTGGTGCTCCGAGTGTTTTGCTCGTTTAGGCGGTTTCTCTCAGGGTGAACAGCCTCTGCTCATCTCGCTCGGCGCTACGGAAGATCGGCTGTCGCGAGGCGTCGCGCGTCGCGAAAATAGGAGGTGGGCCCACGCACGAGCTAAAATTAATTGGCTCTTCAGGGCTTCCTCGTGAAGAGCGAGGAGAGAAGGAACGGGCCCGTGCGGGCCCCCGTCCACGACCGAGCCCTCGAATGTTCGCGAGTGCTCGGCTCGGCCGTTAATTTTCCAGTTTATTTCAATACGTCGATCAGGTTGCGAACGGCGTCGAGAGCAAACGCCTCGTCAGGTTGTCTCGCTGGTAACAGCGATACGCTCACCGTGACTGATTTAACGGTGAAAGTGTGCGCTCGGATTAATCAGACGGAGCCGATTTGCTTTGAATTTTTTACGACGGAGCCGCTTGAGTGTTAAAATGCAAACATTAAACGTGGCGCGCGGTGCCGTTTTTTCGGATACATTTCAACATCGACCAGATGCTCCTCTTATATTTCCCCGATATATTTAACGCTCGATCGGCTTTAAATGCCGCATGATTGCGAATTTTGCCTCGGATCGGCCCGAAACGTAAATAATCGCTTATAACGAACGGCATTATTAACCGCTTTGTTCGGGTATCCGCCTTGGCTAATTAACGAACACGAGCGCAGCTTCTCAGCTTTGCAATAGAAAACACCGCAAACGAGATTCGTTTGCTCGAACAAGCGCGTTCGGCCGCGTCTAAATATTTATTATAATGGCCGATCTGCAACGGACGGAATATTAAACGACGTCATTTGTGACGGACATTGAGCCAGTTCACCCTGCAAAACCGACTGGAGCCGCTCTATTGTCCGTAAAAAACTGCTACTTTACAGCTCGCCACGATGAACGAGTGTATACCCACGGAAGAGAAATAAGGAAAAATGCGTTAACAAATAAGAGAATAAAATGAACGCGAGGCGCCTTCGAGCTAAACCGTGAAATAATTCAATTTAATTGCTTAAGCCATTGTCATGACAGCACCTGTGGACGCAAGGTTTCATCGGCTTATGTTCAGTTCACTCATTCAATTGGCACAATAACCAGTCCAGGCGTTTTTAATTATGCAGCACACAAGGGGACGAGTATAAGATGCGAATAAGATTTAAAGCGCATTTATGCGCGATTAAGTTGGAATCCCAGTTAACACTCGTGCATTATAAAAAGTGAGACGCCGTCAATCAAGGTACTTAGTAAATGGACTTCAGCTCTAATCATAAAATGACGGCAGTACGCATCGTATCGATTCGACTATCAGAGAGGAGTTCATTCAAATTCTTTGAATTTATAAATTCCCCTCGCAATAAAAATAAAGTTGCTGCTTGACTGTTACCGACGCAGAGATAATAGCGAAAGAACTTTTCCAATTTAACTTGTAATTTCAACGATTTTAATCGCTAAACGAGAATACCTACTTGCTCATTTGTACAATACGACGAACAGGAGTGTTTAAGATTAGAAAGTCTCTTCAGCGAACGAAGAAAATTTACAAATTCAACAATAACCCACTCGTAATTGTGCATTAAGAATTTCGCTAATGCACGGATAGCACCTTTACCTTTATTCGAAGCATAATTAAATACGAGAGCTTGTGGTAATTATCGTTGATGAATTTTTGCCCATTGTTTATACGTCGCTTGTACCTAAAAAACACGTTGAAAATGTTCCATTGATACTCATTTTTATTCGCTTGGCAATGACGATTCAGAAACAGTTATAATGAAGTGAAGAAGTTGCACGAATGAGGATACGTCTGATGATGTATCATTTATTCATTAATTTTAACGTCGTTTAAGTAGTTTATTGCAAATACGGAGCATAATAAAAGTGATTGCTCTGAAATAAATCTTTTTTAATTTGACAAAGTACGAGGCTCGACGCCGTTGTATAAAAAAAATCTTCGTCCCCGAGCAAATACCACGTGTCCGATTTAAAGTATCGGCGCCGAAAGTAAATCAATACCTTACGAAATCAAATAAATTTTTTCTCTCGGCATTTGTTCGAATCTAATAAACATCAACTAAGTGACGCGTATTTGAAGCACGAACTTAATAGCCCAAGGTAATGAACGACGACAATAAAAGCTCGCGTGAAATGGCAACAAAATATTTTAGTACCCGTAATCGCTCGAGAAAATGCGAATTCTCGAGAGCAGCAACGAAGGTTGCCTCGGAATATCGAGCAGAATTAAGATAAGCGTCGCACGCACATCCCAAGTTACCTTCGTACGTAAAGCAGAGCGGAAAAATGGTTCGCGCAGTATCGTGGAGTCTCCTTCTCCTTGACCCGCAAACTGTCTTTACGTTGCACGCGAAGAAATGCGGAGCCGATCGCGTTTCTCGCTCCTGAATCCGTGTTGAGCGCATGCGGCGATTCGTCGTCTTTCAAAAAGAAAGGTCGAGGCACGGGGAACCGGTTGCCGAGCTCGAAAAACGAGACGTTAATGTAATACGGCGTCTCCGCGAGGAAAATAAGCCTCCTCTCTTGATTTACAATATGATCCATAGCCAATGAAGCGAGGCGCGGGCTGAAAAAATGGCAGCCCGCACTCAGAGATTTGAGTCGCGACGCATCTGCGCTGACGAAACGACGCCCGCAAGGTCTCGGACACGCGTCATTGTTCTCTCGCTCTGCGGAGGCTCCGGATCAAGTAGGCGGACAGAAGTGCTTGGATCCGAGTAAAAAGAACCTTGTTCCCGGCGGACACGTACGCGTCGACGTTACGCTCTGGAGTTTATCTCAATTCTGGGAACGATTCGCGATGATAAGATAGTCGAAATTAAACAACCCGCTCGCAATTATTGTCCGACGCGGAGCAATTATTGCGCGGCCGATCTTCGGCGCTGGCTCGGCTCTGCGTTCGTTCGTTGAAAACCCGAATGAACTTGAATTACGAGGGCCGGCGTTGGAGCCAAGCGTGGGACTAATTTGCGTCTTATAGAATACGAGCGCCGCGTCCATTTTCTAACGGTGAAGTTGAACGTGGAGTTTTTCCCCCCGAAAGCTCGCGTACCGTTGACTTTTGAAAGCAGAGGCATTTAGCAGCGCTAATCTATTCTAACGTATTGTAGACCGCCGACGTGTATTATGGCTATTTTTAGATAAATAAAACTGCCTACGGGCCGTTTAGTGGGTTGAGTTGCAGTTGAGCGCTGGTTTCGTAAGATACGCGCCATTATTTCGCTTATAAGTGACGGATCACAAAAGCACTTTTTCGGATCGCCGTAGCGCCGGCGAGGAAAAACGTTGGAGGTGACGCGGGAAAAGCCGCGATTTGGTCTTCCCGCGCGCAGCTGAAATTATGAATGCTCTCGTGGCATACCCGATTTCGACACGTCAAAAGACCGTTTCGAAAATTTAAGGCGGCCATAAACAGGAGCCCGTGAAATTTACTCGATCCGCTTGAGTGATTCGGCGCACTATATAAAATAGCTCGAGTAATGTGCTCGAGTAAAAGTTGCTTCAAGTTGGCCGAAACTCGTAGTGCACCTCTAAATTAAGTCTAGCCGGGAATTATAAAAAGCTCGAATTCGAGTGCTTAAGTAGGATGATGAGGTGAGGAGGAAAAGTAGGATTGCGATAAGGTGGTTAAATATAAATGGGGTAAGAGCCGTTGACTAGCGGCTATTTACGCAAATGCTGGGAGTCGAGGCAGAAGCCGATTATTCCGAATCCCCCTCGTGACTTAACTTTCTTCGCCACGATGCGACTGCGTCGAGTGTTAATGACTCGATCATCGGCGAATGTTGCTCTTTGCGAAATGTCTCCTGAACCAACAACTGCGCGCGCGAACTCTTAATGGCGGTGAACTCATTTCGAGATTGCTATTTTCGAAAATGATTACACGGCGCCTAATTTTTAAACGCAATTCATAATAAAAGTTCCCGCGTGTTTGTCCTGACTTTGATAGCAATTTACGGCGAGCGCTGCTGATTTTTATTTTTGCTTTTTCTCTTTCTGTCTCCACGCAGCTGAAAACCTTGTACAGAGCCATGGATGAGTTCTGCGAGCTGCCCGAAGAAAGTCGCAACAAGTACGAGCGCGTTTCACCCTCGAATCACGGCTACGTCAAACCCGGAATGGAGAGGTAATCTTATGTTTAGAAATTATTTCGCATTTAATTAATTTCCTGGGTAACGAATACGTTGGCCCAATTTCTCCGACGCCAAGGATATTTGAATGACGAACGTTGTGGAAATGAAGAGAAAATAATCGCTTTAAGGGAATGTGAAAGGATAGCCAGTCATATTTTTACGAATAATAAATTTTATTACATTTTTCGAATTTGAACAAATACTAAGGGAAAGCGTATTGTATACGATTAACTTACGTGAAATTCAACTTTATTTTCACCTTCGTTCATCAAATTCTTTGGAAAATGGACATAACCTACTTTTTCTTCCAATTATCATATCGTCGACAGTTTCGTTTTTCAAAAACTTGCTCGTGACAATTGAATTACATTTTAAACAATCACTGATTTTTCCAAGAATGAGTATTCAAAGATCCGAAATCGAGTCTAACAAAAACAGACTTTTATCACTTATATGACAGCGAACAGAATTATCGCTCTGTAAAACGGAATCGCGTTATTCACTGATATACTCGCGTGAGCTCATTGTTTTAGTTTAGTAAACATTTAACAAACGGACGTGTGGAGTAGGATACCGATCAGAATTCTTTACGAATCCATTTTAATCAAATGCCTTGCAACAACGCTGATTTTCTTTGTCTATGCTTTTACGGTGTAAAATTTGTTTAACATTTTGTCATTTTATTAATAAATAATGCAAGGTGCGAAATAATCATTTTTCAATTCCTTATTATTGTGCAGTGCAGATAAAACATTTTAATTGTCTGCAAATTAGTCGTGATTTTACAATTATTCGGGATGACCAACTAAAATTAATGAACGATTAATCTAATCTTATTACTATCTAGATGTTTTCATCGATAGCAATTCTTATAGATGACTTTGAAATCGAAAATGTTAAAGAGTAACTAAAATCGATCAAATATTCCCATTTTATAAAAAAATTACATAATGTCATCTTAGAGCTGATTTTTTAAACAAAATATTGATTCGCGTGCAAAATTTAATTTGCAATTTGTTCGATCGAACTAAAAAATGTTTGCCAACGTATTTCTTAACTCGTAAAGCAGATCTGATTTATTTTCTAAACGGAGTTTGCATTTAGAGGAATTTTTTTCCACGTTACAATAATTTCTCGTCTCGCAATAACTTCTTTTAGTATCTAAACGATTAAAGCAAAAATATACCTCAGAAGCGGATCGGTAAAGTTGATTAGCAAAGCCGAATATATGTTTCAGTTTTTTTTTTTTAAAGATTTAATAAAATGATAATGATCTGTTAATTTGTCAGATAATAAATAAGGTCATAAATGTCAGATTTTTCATTATGAATTCCGAATGCTTTCAAATAAATAAACAAATAACCCATTTATTACAAGATTGTTAGGTGCTTAATTAATGCGAATGAAACCTCAGCATAGTTCTGGAATTACTGTTGCCATTTTGTCTTACTGCATTCATTTTTAATGAAAAATAAAGTCTTTTCTTTGTGAAACTGACATCGTGACAAATAATATCGTGCACTACTTACTTTCTCGTACATTAGCTTTCAACGCGTCATCTAAGCAAGGCATTCTTGTATCGGTAAAATGCTAGTACCTAGAATAAGTAATAATTAAAGTGCAATATAAGTAAACATCGCGCAATTGCAATAACGCGCATTGCTGGCTTTTTTTCCAAACTTTGTCAGCGCCTTGAGATCTGTTTCCATAAAGCACACGCCTCGACTTGTTGAGGTAGGCGACCTCGCGAGATTTAAGCTCGTTCTCGGGAAACTTTGCAAGCTCTAAAGCACTTTCGTCGAAACGCTTCTGTTGCAGATTGCACACGAACGAAAAGGAGGTTCGGCACTCGTTCAACGTGACGGGCTGCGGTGCCGTCCTGCCCGACGAGGAGGTGCCCGGATTCAGCAACGCCATTCAGGAACTCTCGCAGGACCTTAAGCAATTGGCGCTAATGCTTCTCAACGTACGTGTGCTTTGCGTGATTTGAAAAAAAAGAGCGAAAAAAATTATGGGAGAAAAGGCTTAAAGAGAAAAAAACCCAATCGGGTGTGTCTCCGTGTATGAATGCAGGCCCTGGCCGTGGGGTTGGAGCAGCCCCCGAATTTCCTGGTGTCGAAGCACACGAAGCTCCTGGAGCCGGGCAACGAGACGACCCTGCGGCTCATCTACTATCCGCCCCTGGGTGCCCCCGAGCCCGGACTCACACGCTGCGGCCCGCACTGCGACTACGGCACTTTCACTCTCTTGGCTCAAGTACGTTTCTCTCTAACGTGTCCCCGTACGTAGCGTAAAATAAGCATATCGACTCTTAACGGACGTGCTGGCACTTTTGCACTTGGTGCGAGGGCCTCCGCCTCCGCGCACCGACCAAGCGGCAATTATCGAGTAATGAAATCTGAACTGATAATCAAGGGCTTGGATTTGATTTTGATGAGAACTCGAGCGAGAGTCTACTTTTTAATCGGGATTAAGAAAATGTATTTTTCTCATCGCATACTGGCATCGACGCTATTTTCAAGCCGACGAAACCGTAGAGTGTGTGTGTGTGTGCGCGCGCCTAGAATGCTCGTACAGTAAGCTTTCGTAATCAAATACGTCATTAGAAACTAGTAAGTAATGCAAGTTATATCGATGGAAAAGTGCCACTTGATACCTATTGGTGTCAGTCAATAACTTAAGTTTTTATAAATAACTTTTGAGCGTTGCAAGATACGCGAACGTAAACAAACGTGCACAGTCCAATGTATCTTCTAGCTTTAACAGCTCCGTCGCACGCCTCGGAGGCGAGCGTCGCCGCGGACCGCGTTTAAATGTGTCGAAGGTAGTCTTTTCTAGGCAGCAATCAAGCAAAGCATAAAACGAGCGTAAGCTTTCCGCGCGGTCCATGGGATTTCCGCTTCCCCCGTTTCCTACCGCGCAAGCGTAAAGATTCCTCCCGCCTCCCTCCGCGGCGGAGATCCTTACGGCGGAATCGCAGATCTGACGCGTAAGTGGACTCGAATTAATTGAGCGTTCGACCTCAGTCAGTCCACGTGCTGATTCATGCTCGTCCTTGTGCGACGGATATCACGCAAATCCTTCATTTCTTCACCATTCAAATAGTCGCATGCATATTAAAATCTTCACACGTAAAATGTGCGCCGCGATTCGGAATGCCTTACTCTTATGGTTCAACAAGGATAGTTAAACGAACCAGACAGTGTATAAGCTAGAAAATCGATAAGAACTTCATTACTTTGGGAATTTTATTAGCACTTGGAAAATTAATTATATGCTTCGCAGGCGTCGAGTGTTGGGTAAAAATAGAAAATGCATAGTATTGCCTTACGCCGGTTTGAATGTAAATAGCAACATTTAGACATAAATTATATTTCGAATAAAATTTAATTTAAAATTAAAGATGCTTGTTTTGTAGCAATATTGTATAAGACATCAGAAAAGGACGAGTAATTTATACTCATCCTACCAACGACGCGGGCGTATTATTTTTATTTTTAGAAATAAACGAGCATTTTTCAAAAAATCTTAAATTTCCAATTACTTTTTGTTTTAACTCAAGATTTCGAGTGATGAGAATTTAACGTTTCATAACATTATTCTCGTCGATTATGATTGTAGTTTGCAACTAAACGGTCTTAAGATCTTCGTATTTGAAATTTATTGGCGTTAAACATTTTGCAACGTGTAAATGCCCGAAATGAAATAGAACTACTCAAGGATTAACTAATCGATCTGCAAATTTGTTCTGTAAAGGAAACCGAATATAAACATTCGTTTCTCACGTAACGTTTAAGTGAATTTTTTGCTTCTAGCTATTGTTATTTACTCTTGAACAGATATGACTACGTTTATAAGGTCAGCGAAATAATTGATACTTGCGAGTTTCATGCAATAATAGAATAGACGATAGACGATGAGACATTTCAAGTACCCATCGGTAAAATTATCATTCTCTTCTGCGCTTAACGAAAGACCGATTGATAAACAAATTTATCAACTTTTCGCGCGCGAAGATTATACTTTAAGTCTGGAATAAATCATTGCTTCTTTTAAAATTCTTAAACGACGATGCATGAGGTACGAAAAATTTATCGAGCGTCGGGAGGTATAATAAGACTTATTTGTAAAAAGTTATTTACAGAACCGATGCATTTGTTATTTATGCTTTACAGAATTAAGCGAGAAGACATTCGATGTTTGGTTTAAGAAGTAAAAATATTGATATACTATGCACGTCATTCAAATAAGTTTTTTTATTGAGAAAATGCTACAGTTTAAATGAGAAAAATACATATTTTCAAAATGCGATGTTTGTTGCGCCTTAAGATTTTTATCAATATTCATATTGTAATTGAAGTCGAGGCATTTCTAAATCAGCCAAGCCATAATTGCGATTTCAATGCAAGATTTCAATTAGTTAAAAACTCGGCAATGCTAATGTGGCCGTTATTCATAATATGCATGTTATTTTTAATATTAATGTAACTCAATATATCGAATAATGAGGTATTCTAGAAGTTACGTAAAGTAGATATTGGAAAATTTGAAATATTTGTTTGCGAAATAAATATAATTAAATGATTAGCAATAACGATGAAACCGCACTTAATAGATTTTTACTTTTACAGAATCTTACAAAAGCTTTTTAAAACTGTAAGTTAAAAATAAAAATATAACTAAGACTTAGCAGAAGACGAGAAATGCGTGACCGCGCATTACTCGTTTTCTAGCAATCCTCAATGATAACAAGCGATTGTTATGCAAAGGAAAAACGTCGTTTATCAAATGGGATTGATAGCGCACCGAATATAAGCCAGTGAGCCAGGTAAAAGAGAAAAAAGAAAAATTAAAGAACATTAAAGAAAGACAAAGTCTCTAGCGCCGCAAGAGCCGCTAGAGCTTCTCCTTGACTTCTCTTTCACCTGTGTGATAGCGACAGGCAAGACCTGGATATCCCCGATGACCCCATCCTCCAACCCAATCTTGCAATCTATCTAACGCACGCCTTTGCTCTCGTTGCTGCGCGGGCTATCGCGCAACCCATAGGACTGCGAGGGTGGACTCGAGGTGCAGACGCCCCACGGGGAGCGCTGGGGCCGCGTCGGCCACCTGCCCGGGGCCATCCTGGTCAACAGCGGCGACATCCTCAACTGCTGGACGAGCGGCGCCCTCCCGGCCCTCAAGCACCGCGTAGTCGTGCCAGAACTCTACGGCCGCGGACGCCACTCCATCGCCCTCTTCGTCCACCCGGACGACGATGTCGAAGTCGAGCCGTTCGAGGCGAAGGTGGCAAAAGCCAGCCAGGAGCCCGCGGCTTGCCGATTGCAGAAGAAGAAGAAGGGCGTGCTGACGGCCTACCAGCACTTGCAGCGCCGCTTTCGCGAAACGTACGCCTCCTAAGGCAAGGGGCCGCGCTACGTGTTCTCGTCGTTTCGATTCCTTTATTGCGCGAAAAGAATGCAAAATGAAACTCGTGGAGGCACTTTGTCGTGTCGAGCTAAATCCCGAAACCAAGTTTTCAAGTCCTGAGTGTATGCGTGCGTCCGCGCGCGCGCTTGTATTACGTGGCGTTCGCCGGCTTCTGTAAAGTCCTTACGCTGGAAATTTTGCAGCGGCGCCGGGGTGGAGAGGGGGGGGGGCGAGTGCACGCCTGTCGAGCGAGTAAGCAATGTTACAACCAGGTTTCAGTTGGTGAACGGGTCCCCGAGTCGAACGCGGCAGTGGAAATCTTTGTATTTGCGCGGTAGGTCACGCGAATGCCGAAATCGGCTCGTATCGTCACGATCTAAAGCAACTTGGAAACCCGCGTGACTGGATAATGATGACAGTGACCAACGTAACAAACAACAACGACCACGGCGAGTACACACCATCGGTCAATGAACTTATTTCCCGGAATTTTATTTCATTTTCATATGCGTAACCCGAGGCTGCTGCGAGGCGCATCTCTTTCCATTCCTGTGGATGTGTAATTGCTGCTTGCCTCCTGAAATAACGAATTTTCCATCCGAGAAATTTACAGACAGTCGGTGAATGCGGCATCCTTCGGACAATTCGAGCGAGAGAAGATTTGTTTAAATCCAATTAAATCGTTATTGCGCACGATTAGGAATGTTACTTAACAATTACAATGCGAATGTGTCAATGTTTATCCACACATTTCTTTTACGTATAACACATAAATCTAACAATTTTATTAAATTAATGATAAGTGACTGTTGATTTGGTTGGATTTAATAATTTCTTCACCCGAAGTTTGGGCGTATGCGAAGAGATCGGAACACCTTAAAATCATAAATAACTTAATTTTCAAATTGAGCTTTGCGAAAACATTTTGGATTTAAAAAATAATTATTATTCCATTTAAGGAAATGCAAGAGCACAGATAAATACCTTTCTAATATTAATGCTTGTTTAATTTGCATAATTCAAAGGCATAATTTCTATTTTATTCCTAAACAAATAATAAAAAAATTTATATAATACGGGAAATGACGAAAGTCTAAACGTTTAAAATTAAAGATTAACCAAACAACTAGTGAGCTTCACATTCTCTTGATTAGATATTCATGCTTTCTGTAACTAATTAATACGACTGAAATATTGGCAATACAAGTAACTAAACATTTTGGATCTAATACACTAAACAGAAAGTTTTAATTGTTTACCATACTGTGTTACATGATTTGTGTATAATATTATTACTTTGAACCCAAGTATTAAAGAAATGACATTTTTGTTAATTCTTGGTTATTCATGGACTTTTTTACGTTAGAAATATTTTAATTAAATATTAAAGGTGGGTGCTCTCTTCGTTTAATAATAAGAGAAACAAAATGAGCACATTCGTATTTCCCAAATTAGCGATGATTGGACGAGGCACAAAAGTTCGCGCAAATGTCGAGCGACAGTAAGCCGATTAACTTCAAAAGAAAAAATAAATAAAGAAAAAAAGAAATGTGTATAAAGAAAAATAAATAATAAAAACCTGTCAAAGGACTATTGACTGAATAGCATAATTTTACTCAGTGAGGTTCTTCCGCTTGGTAATTTCGACCACTCGGTGCATGCACAAACAAAATATTAAAATTCGTAAACATCATTTCTATGTAAAATTGCAATATCCATGATTAACGAATGTTGAAAATTTTATTCGATAGTAAGGTAAACCGAGTGTACACGAGAAAGCAGCTGTGGAGTCTCAAGCAATAATAAATAAATTTGTACTTAATTATACACCATTCGGTCTTTTTTGTTTTCCCTCTTTTCATTGGAATTTTTATTAATTTTTTTTTTTAACATTTTATTCAAATACATTGATCAAATGTACTGCGTTCTGTAAATCAATAACTTGAAATATTAAACAATTTAAAATGAGTACTTTAATAGCTTCCATGATAAAATATATGTTACCATTTATTTTATATCTTCAAAAAATATATTTTAAACTTTGTGCATTATTAATAAATTTTGAACGAAAATTAAATTAAAAAAATTATAAATATTAAGTAATTTAAAAAAACTTGCAAATGATAATCATCATACAAATAATAACTGATTACTATGCAATATACTGTTTAAGTAATAAATGTACCATTACTATACTATTTTAAATGTAAATTAATAAATAATAAAAATAATGCTGAGATTTTAGAAGAACTAAATTCTTTATTAAAGAATAATTTTTGATTGTATAAAATACAATAAAAACACATACACACACACACACACACACACATTTGTTTTAATAAATATACAAACACTTCGAATGTATTGAAACTTTATACAATTATACATTATTACAAAAGTATAATAACAAGTTTATATTTGTCATAAATCAAATATTTTTTAATTACAGCTTTCTTTTACTAAAGGCTACGCATCGTATCTCATAATAAATGATTGTTTAAATATCCGGTTTAGTGGATTTACAATTTATTTACCATAATTTACGTTTGCTTTAAAAATTCCTTTTCTAATTTAATAAAAATCACTTAAAAACCAGGATTCCAGTCAATGACTGAAGGTCTTTGTACATTTTTATAACAAATAATTACATCGCCATTCTTTAATTCAATCTTTTCAGCATTTAACTTTAGTCCGCCTTCCATATTTGTGGCAAGACTTTCGATCGTATTTTTTAAATGTCTCATTTCAGATATTTTATCATCATAAATAACATCATTATCTCTTAATATTTTAAAAAATTCATTTTTTTTAAATGCACCATTTGTACAGCGGCAACCAGCAACCTTTACTTTTTTCTTTTTTTCATTAATTTCGTATTCTTTTAAAACAATTCCCTTGCCTAAAAAGTATTCATTTCATAAGTCAAGTGAAATGTTATAAAATAATTCAATAAATTCATTTGCATACCAATTTCTTCCTGTACAGTTTCGATTGGAAGTTTTTTTGTAAGTCTACTTTTTAAATCATCAATAAGCTTATATATAACATTGAATCGACAAACTTCTATATTTTTTGATTTTATTTCTTCTAATAAGTTGTCTGGTATAGTAGAATTAAAACAATATATTACAGCTAAAAATAATAATATCATTTGTTACTTATTTTTAATAATTTAATAATATTAATATTACAATTATTACCATTAAACGTATTCGATAATTCAATATCTGTTAATGTAATAGAACCAACTCCATAAGTAACCACCAACAATGGACATCTTTTATCATGATAAGTATTTATTGCATCCAAAATTGCTTCAATAGATCCTACTACATCACCCTTAATTATTACATTTAATTTTACATCATCTTCTGATTTATTTAGTATGGTTTTTGATGCCTTTACAAATTGTCCCTCTGCTTGATTCTTGATAACTTGTTTATAGAACTAAATTTTAAAAATTCACGATTAATTTTAAATGAATGCTGACGTATCTGGAGAATAAAAATGTTACTCACAACTAAATGATCTAAATATTTGTCATCGGCGGCTTTCTTTTGCTCTAATGATTGTTGCTTGTGCAATTTTGATTGCAGATATTTTGTCACTATTTGGGCTTTCTTCTCATTTTCGACTTGATAAACTTTTTCACCAACAATTGGTAGACTATTCCAACCAGTGACTTGTACAACGTCGGAGAGTTTGGCTTCAGAAAGACGGGAGCCAGTGTGGTCCATAATGGATTTTACTTTAGCCCATGCCACACCACTAACTAAAATATGTAATTTACTTTTAGATATGAAATTTAGTTTCAATTTGTATTATCACCATAAAATACGTAATAAAAAATAAACAATGAGTTTATAATAATGCAAATTATTTCATCCTGAATTTCTAGTAAATTAGATTGGATTTTCGAAAAAGGTTTGTTACATTGTCATCAAATTGAAATATTCGAAACTTTTAAATTTTTCTACTGTTGAAGTATTTTTGATCACTACATAAATCTAATAATCTAATAATTTCTCTTACATATTGTAACACTATTTAAGTATTAATTTATTTATAGATCATAATGGAACACGCCAAAAATAATTTACCATCAATACCTAAAATATCTCCCTTCTTAAGAGTACCCCGTTGGATTGCCAACGACGTGATTTTTCCTAGATGGATGTTATTAGTCGCTTCAATTATGGCTCCTTCTACGAGACCATTTGGATCGCCCTTCAATTCCATTATTTCAGCCTGCGTAAATATTACCTCTATCAAATCATCCAAATTTGTTCCATCGCGAGCACATATATTTACGCTTTGAACATTACCACCTAATTCCTCCACAATAACTCCTTGGTTAGCTAACATTTTCAGAGTCTTTTCCTGTAACAAATTTTTAAATCAAACGACGATTTTTTTTTAAACATTGATAATAGTTTTTAAATTGCTTACAATATCAGCATTTGGTCTATCAATTTTATTAACGGCAACTATTAATGGTACATTAGCTTCTTCAGCCATTCTAATACTTTCAACAGTTTGTTCCATAACTCCATCATCAGCAGCAACAACAAGAATAACTATGTCCGTTACATTAGCACCTCTTTCTCGCATAGCATTAAATGCAGCATGTCCAGGGGTATCGAGAAAAGTTATTTTTTTACCATTACTTAATGTTACTAGAAATGAATAAGAAAAATAAGTGAATATTTTCAATATTTGCTTATATAACGATATAATTTTTAAAATTACAAAATGTAAAATATGTATTCGTGAAGACAAATGACTTTTTTTTTATTCGTTTAAATGATAAAATTATTAATTTTATTTTTATTATATTTTGAATTATCATAAATTCATTGTAAAGAATGTACAGAGTAAAATTGCGCAAAAAATAAACACGATTTTTAGTAAAACACATTAGTTGGTTAAAAATATTTTATATCAGAAATTCATATTTTAATCATTTTTTTTATGAATATCATAAATCTTGATCATCATTAAAATAGCATTGACTTTTTTAATTAAATTTTCTTTGTTTAATATATATTATTTTAACTTAAATATCAACAACATGCTCAGAGAGTTTTATCAAAATGTCATGACTAATAATTTGTCATAATAGTCAATTCAATGTATACATACTACATTTTAAGTACTATTACTATTCTAATACACAAAATTTTAAATTATTTTTCAAATATCGAGACAAGTAATAAATTATGAATTAATTACCATTAAACGCTCCAATATGTTGAGTAATTCCACCAAATTCAGAATCTACTACTGATGTCTTTCTTAAAAAATCTAATAATGTAGTTTTTCCATGATCAACATGACCCATTATTGTAATAATAGGACGTCTACTAATCAGTGTTGAAGGATGTGGTGGATCACTAAACAAAATTTTTAATCAATTTAATGTCATAAAATTAATTAATTTTAATTATCATTTATAAATTTTATAAGTATTTATACCGCTTTAAAATATCCTCTACTTGACAATCTAGATCATCATGATCTATTTTTTCTTTGCTCTTCATGTTTTCAGATATATCTTTATATTCACGACCAAGTTGTTGAATAACACCTTTTAAAGTACGTAGTTCGCTTATAATAGTGTCATCTGTAAATGTTGTGTTGCTAACTTCAGAAAGCATTTCTATGATTTTTGTTTTAGATTCTTTCGATGCTATTGCTAACTCGGTCACAGTCATATTCTTCCATATACAAATTGGTTTTTTCATTAATTTACCTCTTTGTACCAATATTCTATTACTTACTCTTTTTACCTATTAAAATTAAAAATAAAATTTAAAGTTAAGTAACATTTAAAATATTTTTATATTAAAATTACAAATAAAAATGAATTACCTGTGCTTTAAAATAAACAGGGGTAGTATGATATTTACATCTTGAGCATGATAAATTGAAAGAAGCTTTTTTTAATCTTACTTTTTTATCCTTTTCAAGTATATTATATAAGATGCTTTGATACATAATAAAATAAATTAATTAGTAACAAAAATTCTTAAACACAAAAAATTATATTATGATAACTATGTACTAAAAGGTTACCTTCTTTCAAATTTGTAATAACAATTTATAATTATAATGTTATTGCTTTATATATAATTTATGTTTGACAATTAACAAAATACCAGCTATCTATTATTTACCTTTGTTTGAAACATTTCCTGATCATGAATAATGCCATATTAGTATGCAGTAATTATAACAATCTAGAACTGAGAACTTGTTATTTCCAACTTTTGGTAATAAAAATCATCTAAATAAATCTGTTTTTAAAATATACAAATATTTGATAAAGTGATCATAATTGTAATTAATCAACATAACATAAATTCACTTTATAGATATATTATTTAACATTTAAGGTTAATATTTACATCTAATCTAAAAAGATATCTGAACAACATCAAATTTTGTGTAATTATATGTTATTATAAATAAAGAATATTTAAAATTATAATACATTAGTATCATATTAAAAAATAATCAGCCAATTCTGATTTAGGTTCATTTTAAATTTATTTTTTAAATTTTATTCACATTACAATTTGTTAATATACTTTCATTCGGACTTGCACACATTAGGTTTGTTATCTTTATATAAGAGGTTTGTTCATCTATCATAAATATCGAACACTGTACTAAATCCGATATTCAAGTGAAACATAGTTATACTTCACTGTTTCGTTTAATATAGTGCAAGCCTAAGCTAGTAGAGTTATGAAACAATCGAGAATATTTTATTATATTATTTTAAATCAAATTAAACTAAGTTATTTTTATTCATTTCTGCACATCTATTTAACAATTGTTGTCCAATCGAGTGTTACTTGTAGTTAACAATTGTTGAAATTAACGGTGCTGTCACTGTATAGTACCAAATTTTATCACTACGTGGCTATACTATGTAGTATAGTTGGTCATTGATTGTTTATCTATAAAAATGAATTAAAGTAAATTGTTTCTTTCACGTTCAATGAATAAAAATATTAAAAATATTATATATACTTTTTAGTACTTATAAAATTACAAGGAGTTTTTAAAAATAATGATATAAAAATAATAATTCAAGGTGGCTTTCATTGTTTTTTATAGTATTTTTATTTTGTTGTTGATTAAGGTTAGTTACAACAAAGCCAAGTGAAAACTACGGATTTAAAGGGTTCGATTAACATTGGAAACAATATTTGCCAAAAAGGCAGATTAAGATTGTATTTGTTGCAAGTTATTTACAAGTTGATGAATGTCTGAAAGTGACTTTGACTGTGCTGACGAATATACCAGCCTTATGGACGGTCACGTTGCAACAGAAACTCGCACAGATAGTGCATCCTTGGCTGCAAAGCATAAAGTAGGCTCTAAAGTAGCAAGTAGTATTGAGGTATATATTTTAAATTAATAATATAATGTATTATAATGTTTTGAATCCATCAATTCTTTAACAAAATTTTTAGATGGAGAATGGTGTTCCTGAGGTTCATATTGAAGATGGTATTAGTAGAGCTAGAAGAGAGCATCAAAGATCAAGTTCATTAGGAAATCCAATAGACGATAGTGAACAAGATGAAGTAGAGGAAGAATTGAAATATGGAGCTGTGCATGTTATAAAATTATTTGTCCCTGTTTCATTATGTATGTTGGTAGTTGTAGCTACAATTAGTTCTGTTCATTTTTATACTCTTAAAGGCGTTTACTTGTAAGTACATTTTTATATAGTGATAGAATATTTTTTTATTTATAAACTTAGTAATGTTTATAAATTGTAGAGTGTATACTCCATTCCATGAAGAAACAACGGATTCAGGCACTAAAGCTTGGCAAGCTTTTGCCAATTCATTGATATTAATGGCTGTAGTAGTTTTTATGACTGTGATATTAATTGTTCTGTATAAATACAGATTCTATAAAACAATTCATGCATGGCTGATCATTAGTTCTTTAATATTGCTATTTCTATTTACATCATTATATTGCGAGTAAGTGTTAAATTTAATACTTAAATTCGATTTCCAAAAAAAAAAAACATAAATAGAAAAAAAAAATCAATTTTTATATGTACAGAGTAGTATTAAAAGCCTATAATATACCAATGGATATAATAACATTAGCCATTGGTTTGTGGAATTTTGGAGTAGTGGGAATGCTGTGTATTCATTGGCAAGGTCCATTATCTTTACAACAAGCATATCTCATTTTTATAGCTGCATTAATGGCTCTTGTATTTATTAAATATTTACCTGAATGGACAGCATGGGCTGTCTTAGCAGTTATCAGTATTTGGGGTATGTTCTAAAATTTTCTTAATTTCACAAGTTAAATCTATTTTATGTATAATGTAAATTATTTTGATATAATGAAGCACTTGAATAATTAAAATTACTTAGATTTAATAGTATGATGAACAACACTGCCATAAATATTAGTCAATTATTATATTATATGTCAATAAAAACAACTGCAAAGTTTCCATACTATTTATTAATGATCATAATAATTGTTTTATAAAAAGTTTTTTCACAATGCTTTTTAATATCTATTTGTATTTTTAATTCTTAATTGCTGTAATTATAACGAATTATACACCTTTTAATATTTGTAACATAGAATTCGAAACTTTTGTTTATTAATAAAGAACAAAATAATAATGTTTCTTTATTCTCATCAGATTTAATAGCTGTCTTAACTCCAAAAGGTCCATTAAGAATATTAGTAGAGACTGCACAGGAACGAAATGAATCATTATTTCCTGCATTGATTTATTCTTCCACTGTTATGTATGCATTTACCTTAAGTTTTACGGGATATGTGTCAGCAGCTACAATGGCAAGTGGAGATGCTGGTGCTGGAGATAGTATATCTTCTCCTGCCAGAATTCAATCTCAAAATCAGAGTAATTCTGTATCAAGTGACACAGAAGAGGGTGGGTTTACAAGAGAATGGGTGGAAACACATGGTATAATCATTAGTTCCCATTATTTGTATTTTCAAGCTACAGTATTGTTCAAAAGTCCTAGTACTTTTATTTTTTGTGTATTGAAAATTTTTTAATTTATTTTTTCATCTATATTTGAACTATCCTTTAATTATAAGGAATTAAATTTTGTAAATAAAATATGAAATAAGGTATGATTAGATAAAGTACTATTAACCGTTAATATCAATTACTTATGGATAGATCTTTCCAAGGCAATATAAATTTTAAAGGAACTTCTGAAGTGTACTGTTTATTTATGAAAAAAAGCTTATTAAATTATTATTTTCAGGTGATCGTGGTGCTCGACGGGCCCAAGAAGTCAGAGAAAATACTCATGCAAATTCCCAAGGAACAGTACAAGTTGATTCTGCATTGCAACAGTCACAATTAAATCATCAACAAATGATGATGCAACAAGAAAGAGGAGTAAAATTGGGTCTAGGTGATTTTATTTTCTACGGCGTACTTGTTGGTAAAGCTTCTAGTTATGGTGATTGGAATACAACCTTAGCCTGTTTTGTTGCTATATTAATTGTAAGTACCAAAACCTTGTTTTAAATCAGTGAGATTTAATAATTTTACATAAATTTTTAACGATTATGACTCTTTCAGGGATTATGTTTGACACTACTGTTATTAGCAATATTCAAGAAAGCTTTGCCAGCCTTACCAATTTCAATAGCATTTGGTTTGATATTTTACTTTGCAACAAGTGTTATTGTTGCTCCATTTTCCGATAGCTTTGCTAGTGAACAAATATTTATTTAATATTAATATTTAGTTTTTCTCTAAAGTGAAACTCTTATTTATTAACGACGGTTTATATTAATTTTCATTAAAAAGACTTAAAAATATCGATAATTTAGTATTTAAGAATGTTAAAATTTATAATCTTTCTTAATGAATTGAAAAGAAAACACGGAGACTATTTTTCTCATCCTGTAAAATGAGTAAATTAATTTTTAGCATTGTAAAATAATCGTAAAAAGAAGAAAAAAACATATTTATTAATAGATCTTTATAAAAAAAATAAGCAAAAAATAAACTTGGTTATAGATGTTTTTATAAGAAATAAAATTTTTAATTTTATCATAGGTTGGAGTTTGTGCTTTCAGGACAAAAACATATACAATGATTTAATGCAATAGGTTACAACAATTTATTGTATTTCACTGCATTTACATAAATTGTTTGATCTGCTTTGTTGTTTATATTTATAAAAAAGCATTTCATGAAGTATTTTTTGTAAGAGACCATTATCGATATGAGGTAAGATTTGTTAGGGGTATTTATTTGGAAGAGGTAATTTATCGGATCAATAACAGTAGAATTTTCTACTAAAAGGTAGAAAATAAAACTCCCCTAAACTGATATCTAATTGAAGTTTAAATATTTTAACAAATTACATCTTCTCCCTCTATTTATTCTGCTAAAGTTTATAGACAAAATTGCCGTTGGGTGCTTTAAAGTACTTTTACACAGCCATAAAAATATGTGATAGTTGTAGCTTCCAGATGATATCGTATATTAGCGTTACATGTTTTATCAGCGAAGCACGCTATGACTTTGCAATGCGCGCAAAGCGATAGTTGCTTGCGTTTTATTCTTTAATGATCCTTAGAGAATAAAAGCAGATTATGCATTTGAGATATGATTTTTAATTTTATAGTTGATACGTTTTTTTATTTTTCTGCACAATAAATATATTTCGTGTGAATGCGACGTAAGGTAAAATTGAAAGTTATATCTATTAATTAATCAATATGAACAGTCTCAATGTTAAAAGTTACATATTTAACGAAACAATCTCAAATCTTAATCATCAAAGCGCCTTTTCCGGACAAATTAATCGTCGCAACTTTTTAAAATATTCAATTGTCCATTAGAAACCTTCTGTCGCGTAACGTAATAGTAACCTTTAACAGTAATATGATTTTCTAACTTTAAAAAGAGAACCTTGTATACAATAATACTAAAGGAGATAACAGAATAACAATTCATTTTTAGCCTATTTACTGATATTTTCGTTATCAGTCATTTTCACGTACTTAAGTTACATATTTACGTACGCACTACTGACGCATGCAAACTCGCGCGCGCAGAAACAATAACACAAGAAGTATACAAATACATATACAAAAGAGGTCTCCGTGACAATTAATTGTTCGGCGTACAAATAAGCACTACATCCTCATTTTTCTCATAAAAAACATTTAAAACTCACAATGTATAAAAGAAAAATTTTTAAAAACTATACGCTTGATTCGGGGTCGCTCGAAGTATTTCTATTTATTATTATTCTCCCTACAGCTCGTTATATTCATTTACAACCGCGGTACAAATATATTTTTTATCGTAATATTTTACAAAAACAGAACATCGTGTAATGCATACCTTTAATTTATGAAAATATTCGATTCCTAATTTAAAGTTTTATATTTTAATAACTGGTACACAAATAAAAGAAATTATATAAATTATACAAATAACACAAATAAAAAAAAAAATCGACAGTATTGTACGCACGATTAAATTTTCAAGGAAACTCGGTTAAAAACAACGATTAGTTGTATAAAAGATTATCAAGATTCATAAAAACCTATGTATTCAAGTGTTAAAAATTACAAATAACTTACTTTTACGCACAAACGAATTTCCAATGCTTTAAATAAACAAAAATAATAGTAATACGTTCGTGGAAATTGCGATGTTAAATATCTACAATTTTGAATAAAAATTACATTACATACAGGAGGAAGTCAAGGCGTTTTTCTTCACTTATTCAATCGTATCACCTTTGGTATATATTATTCGCACTTCGGTAATCTTTTATTCTCTCGAGATGCAAACAGCGATAATTAGGCGTGAAAGAAAACTGCACGCCGTTCTTTCTTTTGCGCGGACCCTATAAAGAATATAAAAAAAATATGTATATATATATACAAATACACGGCGTGTGGAACCATAATTTATCGCGCAGATTCAAAGTCCAACCCTAACTAGTGCCGTATTTGCTACTCTCGAAAGTTCCCCGTCGAAAGAAGGAGCTGAACTCGAGCAGCGACTGCTTGTCGATGTTGCTCAAGTTGCCCTTAAACTTGTAGAGAGGCTCGCAGCTGGGGAGTTCGGAGCACACCTGGATCAGACGTCGTAGGTACTCCTCGAGACGCTTCCGTCGCTGACGCGCTATCACCTCGTACCTGGCGAACATTTGTCGCGGTGGAAACCGGATGCCGGATACCTGCGCCGATTATTCATCGTTAATTTAACTAATGACGAACGTCGAACACGGAAGAACAAAGAAGCAGCTAACCTTGCTACCGTACGTCTGACGCATCAGAACGTACAGCTCCCGGAATCTCCTGTATCTGCGCAGCAGCGTCCAACTGTCGTCGACGGCCACGACGCGCACCTCGTACTCGTAGTGGCTCGAGGTACCAGCACCACGGACTACGTATGATGGCACGCTGATGATCATGTTGACGATGTTGTCGGCGTCGCCCTCGCTCGCGATGAGCGAGGGTAGAGACCGCGTTATCGTCAAGGCGTACGGACTCGTTAGCCGCTCCCCCCGGTTTTGGCTCTGAAAAACGACGAACAACCGCATCAGCATTTTTTCGTAGCAATTTGCATTCCACTTTGCATCCAACGTTTTAAAGGCTCACCGTGAGATAAACGGACGAATATCCCCTGGTCTGAGGTGCTTTCGTTATTATGCGCCGAGGTCTTTGATTATCGTCGTCCTCGTTCGACTGTCTAGACCTCACGTGCGACCTCGTGCCAGAGTTGGAGAGACTCGTCGAGCTGTTGGAGACGGAGTCGTACTGTCCTTTTGTCTCTTCATCCTTGTAGCGCATCACGCTCGACGCCGGCTCCGAGTTCCTCGACAGTCTGTCGCAGTTGTCGCTATTCAGCGGTATCGTCGCGGGTGAATCGGAAGATTGGACGGCGCCGTTCTTCCGCTCTTGTTCGAGTAGGGACACCTCGAGCTCGATTTGCTGTCGCTGGAGGTCCTGAAGTACGGTTATCTGCCGATTCAGTTCATCCTTAGACGGAGGACTTGCTTCTAGGCACTTCATCACGAGGATTCGTTGATGGGCAATTTTTTGGTTCAAGTACTTCATCGCTTGGTTGTGTTCGAACAGCGAATCATCTGTCGATTCTAGTTGTATTACGTCGTTACTCTTCGTGCAACTCTCCATACTCCGCGCACTCGTCTGTTCCAGAGACGAAGTTAACTGCAAAACACAGACGTCGTTTTATTTTCAACCTTTTCAATTTAAAAAAAAGTCAAAACGTTTCATAATCTACTCTTAGGATATTGATCTAAATCTTTAATGTGAATAACATTTTTTACGCTCCACACGTTTTTGTCTCCGAGTTCTTTCTTGTCACGAAGAAACGATTATAGGGCGATTAAGCGCAATAGATATAGTAAGGGTGTGTAAAATTTGAGGTCAATGGGCGCAATCGTTAGGGGCTTCTACCACGAACGGGTTATGCTGTTAACAGATACTTTCTTAGCTTTTCTCCTCGATAGGTCAGTGAGCGGGAGATCTATTATTTCTGTTCCTGCGATCTTCGTAATATTTTAAACGAATCACCGTTGAGGTAAAAAATCTCCATCGCGATAATTTTTGCAATAAATTCACCGATGTGAAATAAATACTTGCTTTTTTCAACGATTTTCAATTGTTTGAATTTGAACAGAATATTATTCGTTAAGCCGATGATAAAGTTGAACATTACTTCGACATCCTTGCTTGAATTGTAATAAGTTGTGCCGTTCTCTTTAGGCTCGCTGCTGCTGCTGCTTTCATGGAAGATTCTAATCTCGTCGGTGGAGGTGCTAAAGTCCAAGTTGTTGTCCGGCTCGACGATTACGGGAAACTGACCGCGAACATCTGGAGAATCGGCCGCTGCGGTGTGAAAGGTCTCGACGGTATTGTCCGTAGGACTCGTAAGATTATTGTAGACAAGATCGAGAGCTGCTGCGAACTTTCGCTTGCGGTTGCGTCTTTCTTCGTCTCCCCGCTCGATGTCGGAGCTCGAGAATCCGTCGTCGCTGCACTCACTGCTGGTTCCCGATGAGCGTCCACTTGGAGACGCGGGCAACGCACGTTTCAGGTTGAGGGACAGGCTGCGCTTCCGACGAACAATCTCCTCGAGCTGATCTCGGGAACGTGCGGCCAGGAGGAGTTTCTTATCGGAAATGCCGTCTTGTTCCGCCTGCAAATATGAGATGTTCCAGTCGCTAATATAGATCTTGAAAACTTTTATTTTCTATTGATTTCGATTAAACGTCCGACGTTCTAAATATATTTTGATTTTATATCCTGATGCTCAATAGCAGAAATGCGTATAAAGTCGTAATGAAAATATGGCTGTTAAAAAAATTAAAACTTAAAGCTGTAAAAATTTTTAAAGGATTTTTTTATGAAAGAATTGTAAAAAAATTATATAAGCTTGACATAGTACATTTTAAGATTAGTTATTAATTGATTTAATTTAAAAAAAAAACCAAGATTTGTAATCCGACCCCCTTATTTAATTAACCACTTACGTGTAAATTATTTAATAAGAAAAAGTGAATAATATTTTCCTCGTATTTTTTTTTTTCACCATCGATTAAAGCTTATTATTGTTGTTATAAAATTCATCATGAACTCTTATTTTTCATGAAAAGTACTGATGAATATTAAAATATTTCTTGACTTTTATAGAATACAATTTTTTTTAATTATCAAAAAATCATAATTTCCCGTGTTATTAACAAACAAATTTACCGCCAAATTACATAAAAATATAAATTACTAACGAGTTTGCGTAAAATATTTTTAATGTTGGAATGCTTTTTTTATTTTGAACTTTTCGAATCTTTTAAATATTCTATAATCGAATTGTGAAAATTTAGAATATATATTAAGTAAAATTATTGTATATTCCAGTAAAATTATTAAAATATATTAAATTTTTAAACGAGAAGTTTATATCTATAAATAACCGCAACACTTATCTTAGTGAGCTAACAATAACAATAGTTTCAAATACTTCAATAAATAGTTCAAATACTGCGTATTTTTTGATGAAAATATTTTTGTAATCGATCATTTTTATACATTATAATTTTATTGTTAGATAAATTGTAAATATAAACTATTGTTAATATATTAAAAAATTAAGAAATTATATATAGTAGTACTTAAAACTTTAGTAATCCTTACACAATTGTTTTCTTTCTGTTTCTCTGCAATATCCATCAATTCTTCATCCATTTTATCAACTTTATTTTGGCGTTCGTTCAATTTTTTCATTTTTTTTTGTAACTCGTAATCTAATGCGGCTAATTCTTTCTGCAAAGTCAAAGTTTGAAAAAGAGCGTCAATAAATTATGAATAAGTTGAAAGAAAAAAATAAATACGCAATGATAACTGACGTTATTATTGACAAATTTCTTCATGGCGACTATTGATTTATCATCGTTGAGGCTCGACCAAGACTCTGGTAAGCTGCCATCACTCCCCGCGCCCTCATCGGTCTGAAAAAAATAAAATGAATTTTTCATAATATTTTTACAAATTGATCCAATCGATAAAAATTGATGTTTCGGTCGCCACGTTCGCGAAAATTTTCCAATTCTTTTTTTTAATTCGTTACCTTTTTGTAAAGTGAAATTATAACAGCACATAAAAGCTGTGTATTAATTTTAGATGCCACAAAAATTAATACCATTTTTATTCTGTAATTTTGTGGATTTAATTTACTCAAGTGGACCTATTGTTCTTTTATTTTATTGTACGTATCTGACAAAACTTATTTAATATTCTTGAACTCCATAAGAATTTCCTTTTTTCACTCATTTTTTGGCTTTTTGAACGTAAATTAACTTTTTAATAATTTGTCGATAAACTACATTTGAATTAAAAAATTAATTGTAAAAATATGCCGTAAATGTGGGAGTAACTAAGCGTTTGATTTTACAGTGCGTTTTTTATAATAATCATAATACCCAATAAATATTTCACGTGGACGACGGTAAAATCTGCACTAGAAATTAAGAATGCCAAGGGTATATTGTGTATTAAACTCGTCACTTTTAATTTCGTTTCAGCTGCAGTTTTCCTTTCCATAAGATAAATCCTGAAATAAATAACAAAAGCGACTCGATAGCGTACAAAAAATAAAACATGTCACAATGGTCCTGAAATATTATTAATTATTTTTTCACTGTATTTTGGCTTGTCGTTAAAAGGGCACTTGAACGTGCAAACTGTTTCGCCGGTCGTTCGTTCGGTTGTCTCGCATGAGTAGAATCCAACGTAATTGTTAAACGAATGTCGGACGATAAGAAAAATGCCTTTCATTACCTGCTCTGATGTTCGGCGCTGTCGTTGTGTGCGATTCTGTGCGTTCATGAACTCTTGGAACTGACGATGCTTGGATTGTAGAGTGGTGCGAAGAGAGGCGACTTCCCTACACAAACTTTCTACCTAGCCACACACACACACCGATGCATTAAATAAAAAACAAAACAGAAATGAGAGACAGAGGATGAGTGGAAAAATAATAATATTACGTAATTGCGTATCAATAAAAAAGTGAGAAAAAAAGGAAAACCACATTGATGTAAATGATAAGTTTAAATAAACGTATTACCTACACAAGTCAAAATCAATAAATATGTGCAGATTATGCATGTAATTTCGCTCAACACTATAATATTGAATAAAAAATAATAAAATCATGGTGTCTTGTAGAAATTAAATCTTTAATGGTACACAAATTATATGAAATTAAATTTGATACAAGCACACACGGTGTAATTAGCAGGAACAAATTAATCATGCTACTTTTTTTCTTACACAGAGAACAGCTTGTTATCTTTATAATAGTACGCTTTGCTTTCAATATTTAAATAAATATTATAAAATCTTTTTCATAATATCTTTTACAACCTGAAATGTCCGATATTTTAGATAATTTTCCCAATACTTGATGTATGTATAATTTTTACTTACTTTATAAAGCGAAGAAGTGGTATTGCGAAATTTTTTTTATCAATCAATTGAACATATGAATTTTATGACTACTGTAATGCATTCACAAGGCAAACTAACGAAAATGAAATAATACTCGTAACGACAAGATTATTTAATCAAATATTTTCCTCTGGTTTTTCTTGATTCAATATTTGATGCTTACTGGGTTTTTACATAAAAAATTGTAATTCTTTTTTAAATATACATATGCGAAAACGAAAACGTCATTCAGCGATAATAATCAATTTGATGTTTAAAAGTATCTACATTTACAAGCTCGAATAAAAAATCCCTCATCAATTAAATATAAAAGAAATTGAATACGAGCGTGCATTAAATTTTATACGTATAAATGCAGAGACAAGCATTTTTTCCGTGTATTAGCGTAAAACTAGCAAAATAAGTGCGATGTATCCAGGTTTCTCAGGCTGAATTTAATACTAATAATTTTGATATATGTTTCACACAACTTGGCCCCTTACCTGCAAGACTTGCGCAAGAGCGTCGGTCGTTTCCCCGCCGCATCCCTTTCGTTATGTATACATATTTTTATCGTTATTATTCGATTCGTATTTTTCATTGGGCATTTGTAGTTATCGCAAACATTGGGTGAGGCGTTAGTCGGTTTATTATCCAATCGCGTGTATCCACAAACATTACGTAGTAGAGTGAGTGAGCGAAAAAGAAAAATAAGTGATAGAGAAATAAAGAGAAAGGCGGATGTAGAAAAAGAGAAATGTCTCTGTAAAGAGAGAGAGAGAAAGAGAGAGAAAGAGAGAGAGAGAGAGAGAGCGAAAGACATAGAGACAATGATAGAGCAAGTATTTATCAATTGGTTAGCGAGTTAAATAATATTTTGGGTGTGTTAATCGTAATGAGTTAACTCGACCACCTGATGGGCGATATATACGCACAACACATTATATTCTGCCACGAATTTATTTTATTTAAAAAAACAGATAATAAAGATTAACAAACAAAAAGTTACTGGTTACTTATAAAGGAGAAGATACATGTAAGTCATCTGTTACCGACTCAATAGTTTTAAATAAAATATTAATGTTTTATTTATTAATTATACAATTTATTTTACATACTAAACTGTGTATCTAATGCCTTACCTTCATTCGTAATCGTTCACGTTGAGATGTTTGAAGAAATTATTTCGATTTCTTTTCCAGAATTTCGTTTTCGTTAAAATCGATAAAAGAAAAACAGTTTCAGCTTCACCTTAAATTAGTGAACTGCAAAGCTTTTGAAACTTGAACGATCAATATCGTATGTACGTAATTAAAACCCGAAAAAATTACGCTTATTAAAACAAGAAGTGTAAAGTTTTGAAGTTTTAAAACATAAAAATGTAAAAATATTCAGCCAGTGAACAGGTGATTTTCACGTTCTATCAATGCACGATTACTCTGTTAAAATCTACGGAAAAAAATATTGAAGAAAATTAAATAATGCCGAGTGAATATATAACATAAGATTGCATATAAGTATAGAAATTTTCAACCAAGGCCAATTTTCATAAAAAAAATTTATTATTCAACAGTATATTGTATATATAGTGTATATAAATATGTGTGTGTAAAATAATAATAATAATAATAATATAATAATAATAATAATTGTTGTAGTAGTAATAATAATAGTAATAATAATAATAATAATAATAGCAATAATGTTTTTCTTCTCGCATAACAAACCCATAAACATTTCTTTCAAGACGAATCGTTTTATATTTACATGTCGTGTTTTAAAATCGGTATACAGTCAAGTTGCTTGTCGTATAATTAACATTCCTTGGAATTATAACACGTTCTCATATAATATATCCGACAGTATCATCGTCTTCTTGACAACGCGTAAATGGCAGTTAGAGGCACTATTTATTAATACACTATTTTTCTGATAAATATGCTAGTAAAAAAGGCCTTTCGAATATGCAAAATTTAACTTTGTTTTATATTCAAGCATCTTCGTGACCTTTTCTATCAGTTTCTTAAAAATTATAAAAAATACGATCCATTGACTTTATATTATTTCAAGAAAGCCTTAAGTTGATATTTTCATATGTACAAACTAAGGTTCTTTCTACAACGCCGTTATTTAACAGTGCAAATAAAATATTCAATAGCAAATCAATCAGATTCTTTCTTTTATTTTCAAGTGACTTTATAACAAATGCTAAATGCGTAAATCTTTAATATGAGTATTAAAAATGATTCTTCGTATAAAAACATAATAAAAATTTTTTAAAATTAATTTCGTAAATTAATACAAAAATTGAAGAAATTAACATAAACCATATTGTAAAACACTATGCATAAGTAACATTTTACACAATTAAAATTGCCGCATGTAGAATAATAAAATTGAATTACTGAATTGCAAGTTCGTGTAGCGTTTAATGAGTATCTTATTTTTCGTGTTATTTTGATAAGTTGCAAGGCAACATTGTCAGTTTATTTTTATTAAAAATCTTCAATTTTATTTTTGTTCTATAACTAATTTTAAACAGAAAAACTCGGTGGCACATGATTAAGAGTTTTATTTTGAATCTTACTTTTTAATAAAATGATATATTTATAAAAATATATTTATAAGTTTACCGATAAAAATCTTTATCGAAGCAAACTTCTTCACGCAATTGGCTTTCGTGTTAAACTCAAAAAAATATTAATTCCATTAAATATGCACTTATAGTACTAACGTGTCATTACAAGATTGGTAACCAAGATAAATATTTTTTAAATGATATGTGATTTTTTTAGTGCACTTTAATTAAGTTAAAATTTTCTAGCTAATTAAATGTTATTTTAAGATAAACAGATAATAGTGTATGCAACTGAAATAAAAATGGGAGCAGCTAAAAATAATTATTTAAGGTATCAAAGTATACTTAACAACAAAATTGTCAAGTATCATTATGCCAAGTACTTATCTTTTTTTACAGTTTAAGAGGAAAAATAACATTGTACGAAAGGGTATGTACACGCAAATATGCGTATGCGTATAAAAAAGTATACCCGAACGCGTGAGAACAAGAAAGCTAACACTAGCTCGCACACACACACACACGACAATAGTACGTCCAGGGAGAACAGGGAAACCCTCGGAGTACCACACGTTTACTTTCACACCAACAACACAGGATCGAGAAACTGCGTGTGCCTACTGCTGCAGCTTACCCAATATATATTTTAATATAATAAGTTAATGAAAAATTCGTTCTGTTAAAAGTACAAAGTTTCTCTTCATAAATATTCACGAGCACGTGTAATCACATCAAGTGCTATAAAAGAACTCTCAGAACATGACTGAACATTTCGAGTCAGAAGAGCTATGACTAACATCGCCAGCACCAGTATAGTGTACACCAACTGACTATAGTCCATGACCAATCAAAATCCATATCAACCACGAATAATCTTATTTTCTCACTGCAATTCCTTTTGCTAATTGATACGAGCAATTCATACGCAGTGCTTATCACCTCCTGCCATTTCAACAGAACTCGACGGGCATCTATCTGTTCGGGACACGGCTGTAGAGTAAAAATATTCGAGTCGAGGAGACTTCCTGATCCTGGATTAGATGCTTCCTAATCGGCATTCGCGTTATAAATTCAATGTTTAAATTACTAATACATCGATATCATTTTTTAAATTAAAAGAAAATATTGTTATAAAGCGTTTTTAATTTATCAATCATTGCATCTTTTATAACTATAAAATAGCGCCCAAAAAATTGCGTAACGTAGTAATCCGCTACGTAACAAAATCCATTTTCTTAGGTGAAGAAAATAAATCCCATTTATGGGTTGAAATCGGGCCTTCTTGCACGACTGTGCAACTCGTGGTAGATGATAGAGAACATGTACGGCGGGGGGATCAAAGTGTTACGGTGAATTGTGTTGACGTCTAAAAATTTGGAACTATCACCGGTGCTCTATCGTGATTTCAAGACAACCTCGAATGGATCGCCTAGATCTTAGGTTCACGTAAGATTTATTCGAATCGGTTGGTTAATCGCATAAATCAGTCAATAATTTGATCAATTGCAATAAAATAATGTTAGTCCACGAGGACGTCAAATTTGGATGTAGAGCTCTCAATTCGAATTCACGAGTCGCTCTCGACTACGAGCTGCTAGCGACAATTGGGAGTCAGTTGATAAAAACAACTATGTTATGGTCAACTTTCATAAGATTGATAAAAAAGCTGATTCTTCTTTATCTTTATAGTCGCGCACTTTCCCGGTACCATCACCTCTGACTAAGCAGAAATGTGGGAGATATTCAAATCTCACTATCAACTTCTTCCGAGGTTAATTCTAACAAGAAAATATTCAATGAATATTTAGAAATATTCTGGACTTAAGGAGAAGAAAAGATCTCCCTCAACAATACTCGCTTATCGTTTAATGATGCAATACACCACAGCCCGTCCCATTATCGACGATTTAGTCGATCAGTAGGATTTAGGCAAGGCTCGAATCGCCCAAGAGGAATTATCTACAACACAGTGTGCTTATTATGCTGGTATGCTGAAATTGCTATTATTGATGTTCTTGACGCCCTTCCTCTGTCTGGATATCGACATGACTGTGTCGTCGTCTGTTAAGCGATTGTAACATTTAGGGGTACCGAAATCGTCACCGCTATCAACAATAAAAAAAACACGCGCTGAATGTCAATCGCCCGGTCACTATTTCGAGATGAAATTAGTTACTGCCCTTTGACTGTCGTTTCCGACAAAGTATATCGTAAAGAGACTCGTAAAGCTATAGTTGTTAATCTGTATCACTCACGTTCCTCTTTGTCGAATATTAGCCGACACATTAACATTAGCGTATGGAGAACTTTAACCATCTGATGGTCAACCGAATGACCTTCCACCTCTAGATTGACATCATCGACTTATGTCTCCAATGTTCCAAGCTACAACTAAGAACCTGAGTCAGTCCCACCCGCAAGTGAAGAAAAGTGCCTAACGGTAGAGACTTGTGTGGCGAGGACGACTTATTTCAAGATGCTGATAGATACGCAACATCCAACACGCTTAACCGCTGTTTGCAGTATGTGTCTACATAGCAGAAGGTATTGGTGAATAAAGTTACGCTGGATTTGATCTTTAGCATGAACTATGACTGAATATGATCATTACACTGTAATTTAAGGAGTACAAGTAGCCGAAAGAGTGAACGTTAAACTACTCCGTTCGTTTTCCTGGTCCTCTTTAGATTTTAATCTTGTTTAAGTTGTATTTAGTATATTAAGTGGAGTTGAGATATTCGCACGAGTGGTCATCGAATATTACTGTTGATCCCAATAATTTGCCTTAATAATTTTAACTTAATTTTTTTCAAATAGACTTTTAATAATTGCAGATCTTTTCATTGGTATTAAAACACTAACGAACAGTATGTAATAAATATTTAACAAATACATATAATTACTTTTATTTTAATCGAACGATTAATAGAAGAACAATTTAAAATAATTAAAACATCTCTTCAACATGTTAATATTGTAATAATTATAAATTTAACGAACGTTTTCTCCTGAATTATGCCTGAATAAAGTTGCCGACAATGTTTCATAGTGACTTGTCAAAATAACACTTAAATATTTACTAAAAAATTATCACATAAATGTATATTTTCTTCGTCAATGGAATAACAATGTTCGTGTTTTAATATTTTTAACACACGATAAATGTTAATTTTTTCAACTATGTGGATACGTAATTTCTATTAATATAATTTTTACACCGATCTAAAATTTTATTATAATTTACAAAGTAATGTTAGTTTTGAAACGAATTAATATCCAATATTGTACTCGAAAAGAAAATCCCTTAACCAATTTAACCATTGAAAATTCAATTGAAAATGATTAAAAAAATAAAATCAAGACATTTTTGTTAACAAATTATCTAGAATCAAGTTATTATTTGAAATTAATTACAATACAAATAATTTTCCTCTTCTTATAAGCATAGGTTCTTCTAAAATTATAATAAATTTATATATTATTTCTTTAATTATTAGATTGTCAATGTTAACAAAAAATGTATTGAAAACATTTTTTAGTTGAAGGTCAATCTACGATCACGACAAGCAATGATCACACATCAGATTGTACCAAAAACTAGGTTAAATCTATAAATAAAATCTTTATTATTTTCTATAATTTGATATTCCGTATTTACATGTTAGTATCTAATGTTGTACATACACACGTCAAATTTACTAATTATTATAAAAAATGAGAAATGAGTTTAAAAAATGATTTAGGATGGTTCGTAAAACGTTAGTATGTCGTTATACTACAATATTAGTGGCATAATGCGCGACTCTTAAATTGTAATTGGTATATACCTATCTTATATATTCAACATTAATAAGCTTTAATTTATTATGTTAATAAATAATAAATACTTCGTTTATACTTTGTATGAAGAAATAAAAATCTAAAATTTAAAATCTAAATTTAAAAAATAAGAAACTTTTAAAACACTTTTCATTCGCACGTTTACAATTAGACCAACTAATATAAAATATTCGATTGACTTTTCAAAGATATTTACAGATTTGTACCTCGTTTAAAAAAAACAATTATAATTTCTATCAATTGTTAATGTAAGTAACTAATTATCATTTACGATAAATAAACTTCGAAATAATTCAGTTTTCACTCGCCCTTCAACTAAAACGAATCATTTTCAATGAAACAGCCTAGTGACTGGAATCATGCACGAGGCTCGCGGATCAGTCGATGATGTCGTCATCGATTTAAGGAAGGATAGAAATTGCGCGAGGGGATGAGAGATGAAGGAAGAGCGATAAAAGTGAAGGAAAGGGGGAGTAGTAGTGCGAGCCGCAAAACACGCGGGTCACATATCCAGGGGGCAGACGTGCGAATAAATGATGATATTGCCGGATAGACAAATCAGTACCCCGAGTGCGACGAGGATCAGGTAAAACTGGTGCTTGACCGAAATAACATCTAAATGCGGAGCGGTAGCGGTCGTCGAATCCGGGTCATCACTTACTTGAGTCATCTCGTCGCGGCGCTCTTGCTCGAGTAGCTGGCGCCGCTGGCGCAGTTCGCGTTGCCGGCGCTCGAGGGTGGCAATGCCCTCAGCCCACTCGCGCCACTGGGCGCCCCACTCGCGCTCCAGCTCCCGTTGGGCCTCCTCTAGGGCCTCTCGCCGCGCCGTCCACCGCTCCTCGCGCTCCTCCTGCTCCCGCTAGATTAACATACATGTGCACATACGTTGTTGCTGGTTTACACTTTTTTACTCTACGTTTCAATTTTCTAATGCGAATTGGGCACAACTTTGCCGAGCCATTTAGCGAGAGATTTATCATTGTGTATTGGCATAAATTGCGCTTGCCGAATCACTCGTCGAGGGAACAATTTTACAACAGTGATAAATCTATCCCAAGGACTCGTAGCTTTAGCAGAAGATTAAATAATGCTCTGCTTCTCGCATCAGGACATTGTTTTATTTATGAGAATTGCTTCGCGATGTGGTGCAGTCTTGACACGGCGATTCGAACGCTATAAATTATGTTAGACATTGAGTAAATTATCTATTGGATCGGAATGTAATTCGAACAAGTAGATATGTTTAAAGAAACTTGGTAACTACGAAGGACGTTTTTTTTTTTTTTGTTAATAAAAGTTGCTTCGCTTGTAATTCTTTGTATTGGATCTGTTTTTGCTTCACATTAGCAACGAAAATTTAGACAATAGCGCATTCCTAGATTAACGAACTTCGACTTTTATATTATTCAGACAAATAATATAAATTTCGAACACAATTTTGTCAAGTCCAAAAATAATATATTGTACGGCTCCGTCATTTAAGCGTTCGTATAAAAATAAATCTTCGTATTAAATTTTTACAACCATAATACACGAATTGTACAAAAATATATCAAACAGGTGGAAGCTTTAATTCTCTCTTTAGCGCGATTTTTCCTTCAACAAGAAACATACAGATTACCTAGAACAATTTATAATGTAGACATTTGAGTACCTCGAGAAATAAAAATACCCTCGTCTAATCGAATAAAACTTTCTCGTAATAAGTCCTCGAGATTAATGAATGAATAGCCATATAATGAATGCAAAAATGGGAACAATAAAGTATCTTCCGACCTTGAAATCTTCTTTCTCCTTAATGAGAGCAGCCTTCTGCTGTTCCAATTCTTCGAAGCCCCTCAGGTCCTCGCTGGAGTTCAGCAAGTTGTCACTAGAGCTCGAGGCGTGGAGATCCGAGACGCTCCAGCTCAGAAGCGAAAGACGCGACAAATTGGCCACCGTCGACTGGAGATTGCCGTTGCCGTTTCCGAGGCCGCCTTCCTTGCGCAGCTTCGCCGCTTCCGCGGGATCATTGTACCGGAACATGTTGTTCCGCCCGAGCAAAATTATGCACCCTTGAGAGAGTCGCGTGGGCTTATCCACTAGTGCCATGTTGATGTAACATTGCGGTGACAGAGGATGAAGAGTGGCGACGCCGCTTTCGAGCTCCACTACGCAATGTTCCGGTTCGACGTCCACACCCGTAAGCACAATATCCTGAGGATGGGATAATTAGCACAGATAACGACCAGTGAAATTTACCGTTCTTATCTTTAAATTTTTCCGAGTGTTTGTGTTAAGCTTAATCGATAAATGTGGAATACATTTAGCGATTAGTTTAGTCGCGTGCAAACGAAGCGATGACAAAAAGGCATCGAGATAGTGAGTTTTAATAAAAGCTTGACTGTACGATATAATTTTTAAAAAGGTATCCCCCCTTTTAATAACTTCCAATAAGCTCAAATTAATTTTTAGCTGCTCAAGCTTTTTAATATTTATAAATTTTAATTCATTTGAGCACAGCACATTTGAAGAAAAATGTTTTCCAAACAGCAGCAACTACTATCAGTTATAATCCTCGCATATTTCATAAAAAAGCAGTTCAAGTTTGCTTCAACAACGCCCATAAGCTTTAATACGAGGGGCGATATGATAAAAACATTGATATGAAATGTCAAACCTGCGTTGTTGCGGCGTCTTCTGTGCCAACAAGTGTTTTGCCTTCCTTCAAATGGTATAGCGTTACACCCGTGCTCAGAAGATCGTCATCGATTCCAACAAGGTGAGGCATCTCCGAGTCTAATACTACACCAACGCCGCTTTTTCTGAGACCAAGAACTCGTTGTTCGGAAAGAATCTCCTGCGTCTCGCGCCACTTCTCTGCCCATATTTCAGTTAGCTCTTTCTCTCGCTCCTGCTTCGCATGAATCTGGGCGAGCAGCACCTGAGGCCTTTCTATACTCTGCAGATCAATACAAATATATTAATTCAATTACCTTTTCTTTATTTTTGTACGTGACGATATAGAAATTCTGATAATTCTTTATCACAACTTATAATTGCCTATCTTGATTTAATTGATTTATTTAGATCTCGTGATTTTTATGAATTTTTACTTTAATTAAATATTTTCAGTTTAGGTGTGATGAGAACAACAAACGAGTTTCAAAAAAACCAAACTTTCCATTAACGAAGTCGCATTACTTACAAGTTTTATAATATTATTTATAAATGGAAATAAGAAGTAATAAACGTTCGATCAAGCCCGATTGAATTCAAATTTTGACTTATACATTATAGTGAAAAATCAATGCTCGATAATTTACCATATATTTCATAATAAATTATAAATCTTTAATAGTAGCTTTTATCGACGTTTCGATTCGAATAAAAATTATCACGCAAAAAATATTCGTACGTAAAAATCAGAAATTATATAAAACAATGATAAGTTGAAAATTTATTTTAGGAAAAATTTATAAAAAGAGACTCACACAATGATAAGACATATTTAATCATAAATAATTTCAAAATAATCGGGATACTGTTTTTCTTGCATCGTAAATAGTTTTGAATCAAGAGGAAGCTCTCGATCGCACAAACTTATTATAAATAATTTTATTAATTATTTAACGTTGTAAACCTAAAGCTCATTTTTAAAGTTCTCGTTGCCTTTTTAGTTTGCAAGGGCCTACTTACAACGCCTTCTTCTTTGCCGATAAGGGACTTGAGTTTAAGTATCTCCTCTCGCAGCTCCCTGATGATCTTGACATTCGGGTCCTCGTTTATCGTCGGTTTGTTGATAATATTCTTCGCACGATTCGCGTATCTCAACGTACTTAACGTCTCGCCGTAATTGCAGTCAGCAGGACTTATCGCGGCGATCATGATCGTCTTCGAGTTGCCCCCGAGCGAGTCCTTGAGCAACCATGTAAGAACGCTGTTGCGGTAAGGTATGAAGGTGCTGCGCTTGGAGCAGTTGGAGTCGTCGTTCGTGGAGCTCAGCTCGGCGAGGCCCGAGATCACGGAGCCGAGGGTCACCAAAGATTGGTTGATATGGGCACCTTCTTTCAGGCGCTGTCCCGTTGCGCCAGTCGCGTTCGCTCTCTCGCTATCATCGGCGAAGAAGTAAATTTGCCAGAGTTAATCGAGTCAAGGACAATAAAGCTGAGCATACGCGACTTGATCTTTTTTTCTCTCTCAATCGATATAAGTAATCTTTATTTTTTATAAATGGCTAACGTTGGAAAGAGAAAGAACTTTTAACATTAACTTTAAATTTTATTTTAAATAAAAGCCAATACTACAATTATCGACTATTAACTTGAGAAAAATTAATAATAGACATTAGTTAAGCAAATGAATGAGAACAAACGCTTCTGTTGATAACAGCTGAGATTTATAACTAACAATTAAAATATTTTCAACTATGTTTGATAAGGTACAATAATGTTCAGGCGTCATTTGAAGATTTACGAATAATTATAGAATTTAATTTAAAAGGACAACAGTTGAATGTAGTTTAATTTCATGCTCAGCAAGAATGCAAGAGATGTATTAACTTTACCTGCCAGCCAAGTCGACGAGATGGACCTTAGACACAGTCTCGGATGGCATATTTTTCTCGTTGAAACCGGCTTGAACGAATGTTATCGTAAAAATAGCGTGACTTCGACTACTGACGTCGTTCATGTTTGTGCTCGCCGTGGTTCTGTGCGTGTTTCCTCGTATCATACATTGCTGAAAATGAGTGAAATCCATAATTCATCATTACGTATTGATTTTCCGTGGTCCCAAAAATTTATGTATCACATTATTACTCTCAATTATATATAAATTAAGGCCTTTCAAGGCTACCTAAATATATGCAATTCTAAGAACTGTGCTGTTCCTTCTATTACGTTAAATTAAAATAAGGTTACATTATGGTCTTATGATCGATAAGGTTTATTTAAAAAATTCTCAATTTAGTAATCTCGTTAGCAAACTTAAGACTTCCATTTCACCTTTGATATTTTATTTATTAATGTATTTACTAAGCCAAAAAGATTTTTTATATGATTCTATTATTCACGTTGAATGATAAAAATTTTGTAACGATAACGAGCGAGATATTTTAATTTTAATTCATGCGCTGAATCGAGTTTTATCAATTCATTAGCAATTTATATAACTACACAATATTCGATGCTTAGAAACTTCGTACGATGTAATAATGTTTTATGAAATATAAAACCTATATTCTTTTTTTATTTTAATTCACAGTTTAAATATTTCCCTGTATTTGCAAATATCTCGAAAGAAGCTATTGTCCGAAGCCTTATTTTTCTTCAATTTAAAAATATGCGTAATACGTATCTACGTTTTAACTTATCGTATCTTAACTATTTAAATGTGCGTAATTTTTCCGAATCAATCATTTTCAATTTTTTTCTCACGACAGCGTTATCTCTTTGAATTACAGTAACCGATGTAATTGTACGAATTAAAAATAAGACAAAAAGAAATTCACACTTTCAAATTACATTTGAAGACTTGTGCGATTTAACTTTTAATGCAGATTGGATGAGGAAATAAAAATTTAGACACGGACTTTGCTGACGAAAAGAAAAATTTATGATTTACCTGAATATCGGTGTAATCGTAGACTAGATGGCTGGATAAATCCTGTACATAAGGACCTCTCTTTGGATGCTCTCTGACTCTTAACGAATGCGACATCGTCTGATCGGGTCTCAGCAGGTCGCGAACCCTTTCTTTATGTATTTCGAGAAAGGATACCTCCGTCCTATAGGATGCCCCACTCTCCTTGCCGGCCGCCATCCTTGCAAAAAGAGTTTTGCAGATCCGCGGTATCAGTCCCTGAGATTCCTACACATGCAACAAATTGTTCGATTTTGTTAAATACGTTTTTCAAACAACGTTATCATCAGTTGGGATTGAATTTTTTTATCTGCAAATATATCTATTTGGATGACACTTCAATTACATCCGTAATATAATCCGGAGATAAGCAATATTTGAAAATTAAGACAAAATGCAAGAATATACATCAGACATTACGAAATAAGAGGTAAACTTACCGGTGAACCCATCATGGTAAATGTCTTTCCAGATCCGGTTTGGCCGTACGCAAAAACGCAGGCATTGTATCCTTCGAAGGCACTTTCTATCACCTCCGTTCCCAGATCATGAAATACCTAAAACAATCAAAATCAGTTGCTGTGATCTTACACTATGGCATGTTAAATTTAACGATTTTATTATTCCACTATCAATGCGAAACTACAATATACTCTAAGTCATGACTGTAAAATGAGATTGTGTAAACGTACAGAAACGTATTACTGCTAAACATTTCGTTTTATTCAGTTCACGAAAATAGGTAGATAAATATCCATTTAAATAATACACGTATATACATAATATGGTTTTTCGTTCTTACATCGTAACTTTTTTTACACAGAAACAGAAATAACTAATTCCGGTTATATTCATAATCTAATAATTTTATGGTTTACTTATATTTTTTAAAATACGTTTATTGTGTAAAAAATAGAATTGAATATTAGCAGTTAATTTGAGATTAGAAAAATAAAGTTTGTATGAAGGCAATGAAAATAAAAACAAAGGTACTTGTAAAAATAAACTTATAAATTAGGAAAATCATACTATGCAATTTCAGTAAAATACGCATTATTGTATGTATATGGAAAATAGAAAGTATACGAGAAAAATGCATACTCGAGTAGGAAGAAGTGAATGAAGATATTGACATAGAATAGAGATATCGGCAATGAAACGGGACCGCCTAAACAATGAATGATGGGAAATAAAGAATGTGTAGATTGTAAAATGAAGCAGGGACAAGCAAAGAGCTGTAAAGAAATAATTAAATAAGATAATTCAATATATTATACAACATTTATTGAAGTAAAGAAAGACAGGGAGAGAGAACCAGGAAGGAAAGAGATACACCGGGAAAAGACATTATTAAGAAGAAAAAACGGAAGCAAACAAAGAAAAAATATAAGATTGTATAAAATAATGTAATTTGATAATAACGTAATTAATATAATTTATGATTAATGTGTAAATTGTATAATTTATGAAATATATACGTGGATATATATTAAACAATAAAAAACATAATTAAAAAGAAACCTTTAAGAAATAACATACTTATATAAGGAATATCAGATATTTTTAATTTTATTTTCACATAAGAATTTTGATACACATATTGATATTATTTTAAATAAATGTATAAGTTAAATGGATTTTTAAGAAACATTATAAATGATAAATCGCAATGAAAACTACTTTATCTGGTAGAAATATAATATGGTAATATTTACCTGCTCTTGCGATGCATAATTTTCGTTGTCGTCGTCGAAAGACCAATACGAATGATCAAATGTGAAGTCCTTGTATTTTTCTCTCTCGATATCCCTAGCGCTACCCGGAGTCTAAAGAAACGGCAGAAAAAACGGTTTTGCTTGAACTCAATGTCGTGAAGTAGTGTAAGGTCATAAAATAAAACATCGAAGCTTTACTAATTGAAAAATCAAATCAGCCGGCTGCTTTACGCACCTCACGCACCTCGAACATTTTTGTGTTAGGCTACGTACACGTATAGTACAATACACCCACCCGACAATCGTTATGCATCACAGTTGAATCACGTACGTGATGTCACAAGTTACGTTGCCACGTCCAGCCATAATAGGAAGCTTCCTGATAGCCGATAGATGTATCGTGAAATAAAAAGTATAAATAGATGCATCATACGTGTGGAAATTTAAATTCCGGCACAATCAAGATTTTCACTATTTTTCGAAGGTACGGCTATTTATAACGGTGTATCTGTTCTTTTGATACTGCCTACCAAAAAACAGCATCGACATTTATACAAATCTTAAAAAACTGATTTGATTATAAAAATTAACCATTTAATGTAATATTCGTTATTTTTATACATAGGATTTATTACTCTAAAATAAAGACTAGTATAATAATTATCAGTTAGCAAGTGCTCAATGGCAAAAATAACAATAACAATAAGTCAGCGACATCGAAAAGGTAGTAAATGAATAAAATAGCAGAGTATAGGTGTAAGAAGCGGCGGTGCAGTAGCTCTTTTTCTAGAGACATCCAATTTTAAGTACTAAAAAATTGTTCCAAAAAGACTACACTGATTGATGATGGTGGAAAACTGCCCTATTTTTAGGCAGACGTCTTTTTGCCAGTTGAGGTTGGTACGGCGAGATAACCGTATCTCAACTTAGTATATTACGACGTCGTCCTAATGCTCAACCAGACGTCGAAAGCGATCGAATACACCCATTGGCTCCTCTTCGAGAAGCTAATAACCTTCGACGAGGTACATATTGACACGCGCTGACGCAGCGGACATCCTGTCAACCATTGCAGCACTGCACCTGCACCTGCTTCTTCAACATTTAACTTTCTCGGTAGATGCTGCGCCATTAAGTCGCAGATTTACGTACAGGGACTCGATATCAAGAAGATTGACGAGTTTGAAAGTGTCACACAGATATGCCCAGTCACAGAACAATTTATTGATCGTCTAATCGTATGTAAATCGAAGTACTGCTCTTGTGTACGTGAACTGCGGAAGTCATGAACATTTTGAGCTTAACGAAATGCGACGAATTAGAATTGAACCAAGTTGAATTTTTTACAATTCAATCGAACAAAATACGTTAACATTAAAGAATAAAACTGAATAAACGTAGTGGACTTATTTTTACGTTGCGTCGTGATCCAGTAATTTAATAATAAAACGTTTTGATGAAATGAATTTAAAAAGATCTTGATGCAAGTATGTCATTAAATACTGGAAGAAGAAAAATTGAACGAGTCTTGCCTTAATTCTCAAAAATGAGCTTTACTTAAACATTATAAAATAAAGAAATTTTAATATTGCACTGTTAAAACAACTTAATGGAGTAGAAGGGAATGAATTTAAAAAATTATAAATTGCAGTTATTGAAAACACAATAAATATAGGGTAGTAGTAGCTAGTTAAAATCGATAAGGATTAATTCTATTAACGAGATTACGATGCAATATAAATTAAGTTGTTTTGAATAACAATTTACTAGAAGGCGAATTTACAAGAATATCATGACAACGTGTAACACGTAACATATTAATTCAAATTTCCGATACTTTAAAGCCAATATTGATGGATAACTTTCGGCATTTAACACATTAATTACTTAACAAGAATCATATTTATAATTCAAATAAGGTAATTGCTAATTAGTAATAGAAGAAAAATTTGCTCGGTAAAAGATATTTTAAAAGAATTTTCAAGATTCTGGAATGATTTCGCCCCCCATTGGACGTCTCCTTGAATTGGTGGATCGAAGCGAATCGCTGCGCTCCCGCATAGCAAATAGTTTTCGTGACCTCTAAACATTGGTGGGCGTCTTCGCAATAAAGAAAGAAAGAAACTCCGCCACAAAAGGTATGCGCAAAAAAGACATCTCGTCATCGACGCTATACGCATGTGTAAAGAATGGGTGAACCAACGCCGCACTGTCGCCGCTGAAAATGCGCGCGCGCGTGCGTGCGTGCGCACGTGTATGCATGCGAATATACACGCAAACGCAGCGTGTGAACGACGTTTTAGCATCTAAGAAGGCGACTCGATGCGGCGGTAATAGCAGCAGCAGCTGCTGCCTGTAAGATGCTCCTAATTACGGCTTGGCAGACTTTTGTTAAGCAGTAAAGAAGTAATCGATGCCGCGCTCTCGTGCGATGTGTGTGTATATCGCAAGCTACACTCGAGCACGTGCGTGAAAAGCTCGAAGCTCTTCTCGGGTTGTTTCACCGGGTATTACGGTAAGAAAGAGATCTTACATGTCGAGGAATATCCATAGCACGACAGCAATTTTCAATCAATAAACATACCGAAAACCCAACGCTTTTAAACGGGGAAAGGTCACGTTGTTCCCTTTTCTCGCAGTTACAATACGTCGATTCCCGTGAATAAAGATGCATTTCGAGGCCGTAAAACAGCGAAATGCCTTCGTTTCAATGTAACGACGAGAAAAGAGATTTCCTTTAAATTGTTAATTGCATTTGATTAACGACGAGAAATGGCTTTAAAGTTTTAAAGAGTTTTTACGGCGAAAGTATTATTTTTCGAAGAACAGGCGTTTACGAGGCTCCTACACATACATCTGCTTCTTGTTCTGCTCTGCCGACGAGTCAGCTGATCGTCGGCTTATCGAAGTTCGAGATCGAATGGAAAGTGGTACTGGCTAGACTTATTTCTACGCATATTACGCCTGCTTTATTTCTTTAAATTATTAATCTTATTTTAATAAGCTTATCCATCCTTTCGACTTTCTCTCGATGGGCGTTCTTTTCCCCAACAACCCGGAAAGGTCAAAAGATGTAGGTGATTTATTGTTGCGATATTGCAGAATCACTGTGATTGTATTCGATGAAAGCATTGGAAGCGATTAAGAGATTTTTAATCATGTACGGAATTGAATTACGTTAGCTACTTTAATCGTTAATAATTATAAAGTGTGTTTTTTTCAACTTTACTATCGAAGAATTAGAGTAAGTTTCATCTTTTCTAAATTAATTTATTTTTAATAACAGATTAGCATTAAAACTATTTGTAGAAAATCTTATGTGGCTTGGATTACACGAGAATTATGAAAATTTATTCCATAGTCAAAGTATAAATTATCTGTACGTATCTTTTCTACGTGTCATAATTAATTTTGATAAATCAATCTAGCTTTTTCAGTAATTGATAAAATACAGTTTATAAAATTGCTAAATATAACGTAGAAGATAGCCGTCACTTCTAATGCTCTGATTATCCATATACTTGAAAATCACTTGTAATTTTAGTAAATGTTAATTATAATTAATTGTACGTGTTTGAAGCAAAACAGCAGACAGTTCGAAGCTATGAATAGATAATTATTTTTAAAATATCGATACGAAGCAATAATTTACGAGCTCGAAATTTTCATAAATTGACTAGCAGCACTTTTTACTGTTCAAAAAAGGACAAAATCAAACAATAAAAGTATATAATTATAACGCGTTGAAACGTTGAATTAATATTGAATTAAGACATTAAAAACGTTGCGTTTAATAAGAAGGCATTACGAAAAAACAAATTAAAATTGTTCTTTTAAATCACAGAATACGTAAAGTAACACTGATAGGGAAAAAAATAGTTAAACATACTAATCCAATAACACGCTTGCTAGTAGTTTTAAAATTTTAGGCGGAAAAGAAAATATCATTTTCGTTAGGCTGTCGACGCCTACTCTACAATCTTATGCAAGTGTAAATTGCTTGTTGCGGTGTGATTGTTAATTTGGAGAGAACCAACTTTGCCCGAAGTATAATTAAACCAGCTTGATCGAAGACTAATTGGAACCGAGTCGAGCGCTTTTCACGGAGTATAATGTATGATAAATTTGACATTGAAATCGTCTTTGTAGATTTGTTCGCAGCAAATGGAAAGCTGCTCAGGAGCAATTTCGGGCGAAAAAAATGGTTATCGAGATAAAGATGTGGATAGATGATAGGTAAAAAAAGGCAGAGAAAAAAGGAGCGGGAACTGGAGTAAAGCGGGTCGAACGTCACGGTTGCTTGCGGAAATCCGTGGAAATAACAGTCATTGCTCGTTGCCGCGCTTAGAATGCGCGGCGGTTTTACGGCTCTGGCCGTTCTTATGACTTCTACCACGTACACGCGCACGTAGCCGCGGACGTGCTTTGCGCCGTGTACGTATACACTCCGCCGCGATGAAGCAAAAAAACGCGTGGCTGTGTTTCGCGTCTGTGCGAGTACGAAATAAAATTGTGTTTCCGGCCTATGGAGCAGCCCACTGCGATATTTTATGTGCGCGGAGTTAGAAACTTTGGCAGGCAGGCGCAAGGGTACATAAAGTTTTGGCTTGCACAATCTGCCTATGCCGCGCGCAGCAATACGTTGAAGAAGTTTCGTCGAGTGGCTGATCGAGAGTCTGACCGGTTGCGGGTCCCACTTTCGGATGCGAGTTGTGTTCATTACTTTTGATTTCTTTGCTCCTATTGATCACAAAGGCAGCTGCGCAGAGTGCCGACTTTTTCCTCTATTCCGTGCGATTTATTACCCGCTCGTTATCTTCCCAAGTACTTATAATTTTCACGCTGAAGTGCGTTTATTAAAATTAGCGAAATTCGCTTTACGATTCATTTAGAATTGGCTCGCTTTTCTTTATTATGATTTTCGTATTACATTAGAAATTATTGAACTCTTACTTTCCTTACTTTAGCGAGTTGGCAATTTCACGCATGATTCCGGTGTACATAAGCACAAACTTTGAAACTTGATACGCAACTTACGCCGACTTTTTTCAATTTTATTCAAAATCCATGTTTGGCTGGAATTTCAATAGGAACGGATTACGTCTTACGACCGAAGACTTATGTTCATTACATGTCTTGTTCACGCTTTTCCGATAGCTTTCCTTGCGCATATCAATTTTTAACATTTTTCACTCTGAACAAAGGAGCAGCATCTTTTTTTTAGACTCTATCCTGGGCAATTGAAAAATAGGAAATACGCTTTGCAAAAAAGTCCATTAATTCGTAAATTAAATTTAAGCTAATTTATTGTGTTCACGCTTCTGATAAAACGCCACATCGAATCCGTGAAATTAACAACGCTCGAACTTCAAAATGCTTTCGATAAGGGCTACTTTTGCAGCCAGCGTACGTACGCGGATGTTTTGCATTGAAATGGTTGGAATTTTACAAAAACTGCAAGTACTATTACAATGTCACGATTGAGAGACCCGGTTCATTGGACTCACTTAATATCTCTCGCTTCCGTAAATGACACTCAATTGCGCCGAATTGAATGCGTTGCGAAAACATTTTCCAATGAATATATTACCTTCGTATTGAAGATCCGAGTTCGCTTGTTGTCCATTTGAACGACGAGCTTCGCGTTCATCGCCAGTTCCCTGCACAAAGTAAAACATTTTATTAATTCTAAGATTCTTGAAATACTTTAACAATTAGATAATACGGAAGAAGCGGTCATGATAAGTGTAGCTGGATAAGTAATAATACTTTTCGCTTATTATTGGACTGCGGAAGCTATTTCAATTAAATCTGCTTAAAATATTCTTTTTCTAAAATACAATAATTCTTGGGATGAAAGATTCTTATTTGTAATTAAATATTTCATCTATGTAACGAATACAGCACTTAACCGATTAAATTTAATATTGTGATTAAGATATATAATTTTGTTCATTATTTATTTGGCGTTGCGCGATTACGGTTTTCAAATAATAAAATCAGTTATTCGACTTTCAAAACATACGTAATAATTCATGCACGAAATGATTAAGAATATTCTAAGTGCTTTTACTTTGAATTTTATATTTATTTTCAAACTTATTGATTTAGAATAAAATATTATATTTGGCTTCGCTAATGTTATTTTTAACACTATCGAATTTTTTAGAGTTGCAAAAGAGATTTTAAAGCTTTTGAAATAAAACTATATAACTATCATTTAGTATTTAATACCTTTACGACTATATTTAATCGAACTTTCTTCAAATTCAAGTTTATAAAATATTTAAACTAGATGCGGTTCCATTCTTATAATTTACTGCACATTGATTTTACTAAACTTTTTCCAGTTGAATTCAGAAGTCCATTTATAATAAAAAAATATAGGTTATAAATAAGCTAATTAGATTTTAAAAAGTTGCTACACCCATGATAATGCTAGAAAATAATTTATAAATTTTATAAAAGCATAAGTATTATAGCTTGATGAAGTAGAAGTATTTTTATAAACCGATAGATAGTTTGAATAACTTAAAAAATATAAATAGTGTTAAATAATTTTAAAATCGTAGCAGCGTAAAAAGTAATAGTTTACATCCGTTACATTCATCTATATATTGTATGGTCTCTCTTCTTTTTCGCACACATGCACGCACACTTTTGGTTGATTGGAACAAGTGAACTGACGCAACTAATGGCTTCGCCATCTATTTGTGTAATGAATTTTATTAAATCTAAGATAGCAGGTGGTCCAAGTTGACTACGCTATATGACTATTTCACGATAAGAGATTCGATATACATCGGCTAGAAGTATCACATTTAAAATTATAAAATGCTAAACAGGAAACTAATATCGAATTGCTGTCGAAAATGAAATCGTTAATTTCGTGAAGTTATTTAAAAGATTGTCATGTTTAAAGTTTGCATAATTTTTAGTAAATAAAAATAAAAACTTTATTAACTATTCAGCTTTATCATATAATCATACCATAATTAATGTAATAAAGCGTAACAATGTACCAATTTAACGTAACAATCGATAGATTCCCTTTTAAATTTTTTGTATTCTTAGGGCTTTACTTGAAAGAATTTTTTCTATATAAAACTTACATTGATCAATAACGAGGAAATTTTCTTGTTCAACAAACGGATTTGCTTTTTACAAAGTTATAGTACATGTACAATATATTAAGTAAATTTAAGGCGTGTATAACTTTATATTACTATTTAATTTTAAACCTTAAAATTAGAACAGTATAATTATAAATAATTTCATATTATATCAAATGAAACGTAGAGTTTAGCATGTAGGTTAATATATTTTAAGTAACATCAGACTTTATAGTAAAAGAAACAATATCATTGTCGCTATAATGATGCACGATTATAAAAAAATATGATTAAGTTCTTAACATACATTATGTTATTCGAATTATTTTTTAAAGAAAATAAACTTGCAAATTGCAAAATGTTTTAAACAATATACAACTACGTACTACAAAATTATTATTTGTTTTTTTACAAAATAATAATCTTGTATTTTTGGCATTGAAGAGACAGATCTTAATATTTGTGAAAAACTTGTTCATGTACATGTATTTCTACTCAATTAACTGATATCAGAAAAGTAAAGAAAATCGTTTTAAAACTGTACGTAATGTAAATGACGTGTTTAACTATCCGTGTATCTTGAGGAAGAACCGTAAATCTTGTGTATGTTAAGTAAGTTATTGAACAGTATTGAGTTGTGCCTTAGTCATCAACTTTACAAGATATATATTTGTGGATTACATCAAACTTGCATTTATTTACTTTACAAAAAAACTCTTTTACTTTTATTTGACTTAAATTTTTTCATCTGAAAGGAATTGAAATTTTTGAAACTTATTTTGGAAATAAAAAGTTGTAAAGTTTTTTCTAAAAATAGAAATAACTGGATCCTTGCTGAATGCATGGAGTTTTATTAAGAAAGCGTGTTTAAATATAAAAGTAAAGGATAATGGTAAAATGGTCAAAAATCAATTTCGACCATAAAAATATATTTGATGCTATCGAGTATATCCCCCCTCATTAAAATTGTACATTTATTATTTGCCACATGTTTAAAGTTTTTACTACCTGGTTAAAACTGACCCCTTCTTTGCCGTTACTTTGTACCGCTTACAGAAAGACTTCATTAATTGAAAAATATAATTTGAAAATTTTTCGAATAATAAGAAAATTACTTGAACAATAGTTAGTCTTTATAAAACTGCTCAATTTTAAGTTTATTTTGAGTAATGGGAACAGGATTTTTAAGACCGTCGAAAAATTACTTTTATGACAATAGCCATTAATTTTACACCTATTATTTCAGGTAAGCAGACGTTAGAATTAAAAAATCATTCTCGTACTAACTTCTATTACATGTACTTTTCCACGAAAAGCACGAATACCAGAATTTTAACTAAAGTTAAAAAAAACGCAACATTTTTTCATTCTGCGGTATAAGAGTTCAATTTTCTTCAGTATTGTTAGCAATTGACGCGCACTTGTTTTAGGACGCTTGCCAAGACAAAATATATGAAAATTTGACACGATAAAAGAAGAATCAAAACAAAATATTGTAAGATTAATAACACGGACATGCGAAATAATTCAATATCAAGATTAAGGATCGAGCGATTACGAAAAATGTATAACAAAGGCCAATCCAGATAATAATGTAAATAAACGTAAATAAACGTAAATAGTCTCGGTAGTCAGGCGAATCCGAGTTTTTTCTCTTTAGTGGGCGCACGATTATCACGTGTTCCAAAAAAATGCGTGCGTGCGTGCATTCATCCATAGGGAGGAGAAAGAGGAAGAAAGAAGCAAACGAATCGGCGAATGATCGAGAGGAAGCGAGACGTAAGGAAGGAGAAAGAAAGGAAAGAGCGAATAATCGAGACAAGTGTTGCACGCATGATCGGAGCTGACGAGCAGGAGGAGCTCGATCAAAAAACTCAAGGAAAGCATCAGCGGTGAAAACAAACCTTTTGTTAAAGGGCCGAACCCTTACGGCCACTTTAACCGAAGCCATGGCAGCGGCTGTAGCAGCACTCGATAACCGTCACCTCGGTGCGCATGGGCTTATTTGAAACACCTGTCTCCCCGCGCCTCCCCGGGCAGATCTACGACGTTCAGGCTTGATCCTAAGATCTTAAGCGGAAGGTCGTCGAACGATCCTCTCGCTCCGACCTGGCGCCAAGGGCTCACCGCCCATGATCTTTGCGGGCTGCGCTGCACCCGCGTTAAAATCCATGGCACTAGTATAGTACAGCACTGCTGGCAATCCCCGAAACGCGCAGTTACCACCTCTACAGTAGCTCGGGAGCACCACCGATGGCTGCTGCTATTACTCTCCTGTTCCTGTACCCGCGTTTTATTCGGCGCACTAAGGACGACCTGAAGAACGAATGGAACAGCACTTGGAGACAAAACGAAAAAACGAACTGAACGGTGCCGCGGGCACAGCCACTACTGATGGCGATTGGCATTTGGCGATCGTCGCCCGTTGACAGGAAAAGTCTCGGGAGGCGCGCATGCGCGTTTCCGCCTCTCCGTTGCTGATCGTCGCGCTCCACACGCTCCCGAGAGCACCAGAGTTGCGATGCGTGCTGCCGCCTTTTTATTGGCTGCTGCTGTAGCCTCCGAGACGAAGATTAAGTCGCTGCATGCCCAAGACGAAGCAATACCTTTGTCTCTCCTCTGTACGGGAAAGCGAAATGATTCATGATTTAAAAGCTGAACCAAATCAGCGGCGTTGTTTTGTAATACTAACCTATCAGTTGGCTTCTTAATTGTGGTTTTTCAGAGACTTTCTACTTGCGCCTCGTCGCATGCGCGTTTGAATATTTTTGGTTCCCGAATGGCTGCGCGAGTCGCAACTCTGCTGCTTGTGGCATCTATTCGGTGGAGCATAGTGGATGAGGTCAGCCCCGTTCGTTCTTTCGTTCCTCTCCGTGACAAACGACGGAGGCCTCCGGGCTACAGGCGATGAATGCCAGCGGTGGTGGTAGTCTTATCTGAAAACGGGGAAGGAATGCTGGATTAATTTTTGTCAGCTGCAGCAGCGCATCTCTCCCGGGACAATAGCGGGAATCTCAACTTTAAAATTATATGTACATATATGCGTTCGTTGGTTTTTGTTGCGACAGGGCAAACTAAACACGCAGACCCTTGAAAAACACGTCTATTCTTACTTTTAATCTCGATTTAATTGTTTGAGAATGAGTGCACATTGCAAGGCAAACGTATTATTATAAAACTTACATAAAATGTAAACGAAGAACTTTTGCGTACTATTAGATTATTCGCATTTTTTACGTTTACATAATTTGCAACAGAAAACGAGTATTACGTGAGGATTGTTTTGACGCGAATAGCGCAGAATAAAAAACGGGACAGATAACTAATTAACATCGGTGCTCGTATAAAATATACTTGGCCTTACGATTATGGCACCGGGAAAAGGATTTTTAATTTCGATTCCAACTCTCCAAGGAAAAGGAGATCGTCCAACTATCCGTTCAAAGTGCGCAGCAGCGTTGGTCCTCCGATTGTTTACACTTTCGATTTTTGAACTCTTGTGAGATCACAAGGAATCGCGAGTGCAACGCTATGGACGCATGCGCGAAAACTACGAGCACCGCGCGAAAGCAAAACGCACTTGGGTAAGCCAGAGAACGGCGAAGAAAAGATCAAACTTGGGGTCAGGACTTGGGAAGAACGCCCGGTGAGGGGGACTGGTTTTCATTCTTCAAACGGGCTCTGCGCCTCCGCGAGATTTTCCGCCGTTGTCACGAGTGATCGAGAAGCGGGGGAAGAATTCTTGCGGTTACAAGAGATCGGAAGAGGCTGGCCAGTATCCCAGGGCCTAGATTTGTATGCAGCTAACCGTCTTTCTACCTTTGCAGTGGCGCTTGGTACAAAAATATGCGGCGGCCGCCGTTGCCCCGTTCTTGGACAACGCGACACACTTGCGGAAAATGCAACAATAGTCAACGGATAAGCTTCCTTTTGTTTCCGAACGCTCGTTTATTGACTTCTCGCCGGAGTGGAATTTTACAATGATTACGAATAGATCGGATTATTATTACGAATAAAATCTTATTCTCGAGGCTCGAATAGGTTGATTTTTATTTTCACTCAACCACAATTCCAAGTGTTACTTTGCCCTTATCCGTTGTACGTGTATATTCATAAATGTATGTACGGTAAAAAAAATTTCTACAAAATAATTATAAATTATAAAATAAAAATGAGGTTAATGTTTAGGCTTACTGATTAAAACTGAGCTCGATATCAAACGATATGGTAAACTTTATAATACTAAAGAGTTAAAATTGGATTCGTGAATAATATAATTCCATCTTTTAGTTTTATTGTTGAATTTTACTTAGCTTCGTTTGAATATTAAAATGTAATTTTAAACTCTTAGAAAATGCTAATAATGATTTACATTTATCTAAGTATCGTTCTAAAATTAGGATAAACAATTCGCATAAGAATTAAGGTTCCCCTTGACTTGGATAAATATGCATTTGTTGTATATTGAACGGTTTTTTATTTTTACTCGTTAAAATGTTAAGTCATTTAGATATTAAACATAATTTCATAAAACTTCGGGTAGGTAAGGAAAACCCCTCGATAACTGACACGATGCTGTATTTAATTAATTACTTGATCACTGGAGAGAAAATAAACGTATAAATAAATCTAATCACGAGGAATCTCAGTTTTTAAAGATACTTAGCTCGAATAATACGAGTAAAAGTCGCTTGCACGACTGAAAACACGCACGTCAATCGTATTGACGCGTGTTTTTTTTGTAAAGAGTCTACATTTTCATTATATAATTAATCTACACGGGAAATTGTCGGTCGCTCGTTAAGCTTCGGCTTTTCGGAGTATACACATGTACATATAAATATAAATCATTGGCGCGTGGCAAGGACGTAAAAAAACAACCACCCCCGCAATGTGCGGCAGAATTTTGCGGTTTAATGCGTATGGACACGCGTAATTACAATATCAAATACGGTGACCGCGGACATCGGCATTCGCGCTCTCGGTTTATTAAATTACACGATAATAATTCATTGTATCGTCCTCTTTGATGAGATAACACCAGGCTGTCTAGAATTATACGCTTTGAAATTGGAAATAATATAAAAGTATGTTATAACATGACAAGACATTAAATCCAACGATAAAAGTAGCGCTAGTAATATTGATTAACGTAAAGTTTAGACCAGGATTGGTATTTTTTAATATTTCATTTTTACAGTAAAGTAAAATGTTTAACATTCGTTTATAAACGTATACCTAATTTACTCCATTTTTTATAATTAATCCTCAGCATACGGATTTTATTATGTTTACCTGTCATTTTGAAAAAGTGTATGCAAGATGCTAAGAGTTATACGTAGCTTGGCTGTTACATTTATGGTTTTTTGAATGATCAATGTGTTATTCTTGTTAATAAGATAAAATGGTTCAAGCTAAACTTGTTTTATAAGCCCTAAAAAAGATATGATTTAATTAAATAAAAATAAAATAAAAGAGAAATTGTATTGTATTAAAAAACAGGTTATGAGTATAAGCGAAAGCAATCTTTGCAAGATAAATTTTGAAAGAACTAAAAACGTTCTTTGCTAGATATTTAATTTACATTCTAATTTATCACTAAAACTTTCGATATTAAATCATCAAATCATAAATTTCTAAAAATAATATTTACTACATCGGAAACAATAAATAAACATAAAAATTATTTTATTACATTTCGGCTAGTAATATTGTTAAAAAATTTGCAGAATACGGTTGTTTTTAATAAAATAATTATACATTTCATTTGCAGATTTAAGTCATGGATTTCTAAAGAGTCGAGTTTTAATACAAACGTTATAAACGCTATTTCGCTATAGTAGTATTTTCTTTGTTCAATTAAATTAAAATAACATTAAAAGCTACTGTTTTTGAAAAGCTATAATTTAAAAACTATTTTTATTACTTTGAATTATTTTAAGTATTAAAATTACTTAACTTTCAATTTATTATGTAATAGTTCATATCAATTTGCAAATATGCTTTATCTTTAAAAATTATCTACTAATAATGTATTTTTCATCATTCTTTTTTTATAATGCGTCGGCTCAAAATATAATTATTTAATAAATACTAGACGTAATAATCATAATATTTAAAAAGTCTATTAACCAACATTTTCTTAAAGAGTTTTTAATAGATTCAAGAACGTCTTTGGAAACAGAGGAATACAATGACACGTATTGTCGGCGTTTAGCTTTTACGCCTGCTATTTTCGTTCCCCCTCATTTCACTTTTTCCTGCTAACGGAGCTCGTTTTTTCACTCTAACGTCGCGTCAAAGATGCATCATGTGCTTACATATATACAGACTTCATATAGACAATGCATTTATGATAATGAGATGGATGGCGAAGCTCTAACTGGTGGTAGCGACGTCTTTGTATTTTCTTTTTTTGAGTATATACATTCTGTCAGTTATAACACGAATGAAGTTGCTGTATCGACAAAGAATGAAAATATGGTGGAACCTTCGAGGTAACAGGTGTTATAAGCTTAACTTTAAATTTTCCGAAACTTTTAGCCAAATGACTTATCTATTGTGATTATTTCAACATAAAAAATAAGGCAGATCAATATTTTACCGCTGTTTGTATTAACAAAGAGACATACGTGATAAAAATAAGGAATGTGATCGGTATTACATTAATTTATTACTTAGCTTAAAGATGTTTTTTTTTAAATGTACTATAACTTGGCGCGTGAAATCTTACTTATTTTCATATTACACATTACTACATATTATACATTATTTTTATTATTGAACTCTCAAAATGTCCAAAAAAGTGATGGTTAAAAATTTTACAATAGAATTAGATTAAAAATTTATCATTAGATATTTAGTGTGATAATTATATTTTGAAAAGATTAAAAATTTAAATGCTGGAAAGCGGTCAAATATAAAAATTGTGTAAAAACTGTAAGTATATTAGTATTGTCTACGATAATAAATTTATAACAAATTCTTTTGAAACAATTGTATTTCCAATTATTACATTTAGTTGATTCAAAAAATAAAAATTTAAAAAGTGCAAACTTTGTTCGAGTTTTGGTGAAATTTAAGACTTTGTAGAAACTTTAGATAGATTTTCTTCTTGACTATCTGGTTGATTCATTATACGTATATTTCTATTATTAATGCTGATAAATTACTTTTGGCTGACTGTTAACAATAACAGAATAAACTAGAAGTGACTATCTTCCTCAAACTATTTTCACCTAGCGATTGAAACTAATCGCTATAAATGATAGTTAAATTACAAATTATTTGAATGCAAAACAAAATCTGATATTTTGATACTGTCAAGATGCAAAAAATTGAAGATCACCTGCGGTCAAGTATGCTAAGCGAGATGCGAGCTTTATTCTCTTATCTCTAGGAAACGGAAGATAATTGCTAACTTAGATTAATCGTTTAATTATAGACAAAGTCTTATTAAAAGCGCACCTAAATAACTCAAAATCAAGGGTGTAATAAAATTAATAATAAGTGAGCGTCAGTCGTCGTGTGCGAGCGAAAATCGAAGAAAGTGTGTCAAACGAAAGAGAAACCCGAGTGCTCTGTTATATTTATATAGAATACATCTCGCACTAGCTCAGAATTTCGCAAACTCTTTTGCGTGGAAACGGCGTGGCCATGTCCGGAAATGTGCTGCAACCACCTTTCTCAGTTTTCACGACTGTCGCACTGACAAGCCTAGTTAGCTTCTACGGGGTGGATAAACAACAGAGACGAGGCTCAAAAACGGGATGTCAACGGGAGAACTGTAGGAAAGGTGAAAATCAACTCTGTCCTTGAGAGGAAGAGTTGGGTGCTGAGATGTTGCGCGAGAGATACGAGAGCGTACCCAGTGCGAAAGATTATGCACATCAGCGAGTAACGATGTCGATGAGTCGGTGCGTCAAACCTATTCTCCGGCGATATCAATAAAATTACGATTTTTACGTGTACTTGTGAAGGGAACATGATTTATATGCTTGTTTCAAGAGTTACAAGCATCTGCAAGCAGCTACTCTCGCTTTAGTCTGCAATGATTCAGGTTAACGGACAGAATCTCAAATGCCAATTTTAAGACATTTCATCGGATTTTTATTTTTTACTTTTTAATCGAATCAGCTTAATCATTGGGTAGATGTAAATTATCGGCTGAATACATTAACGAAGAATCTATTTCTGGAAAATATTTCCATTCAAGAGTAAAATTCAGAATTAAAATAGAAGTACGATTTGGAGACAGAGAGATATGCGAGATTAAAGGACGCATGGAGGAAAATAGATATAGAAGCTGCTGTATGTATTGCAAATGATACTCCCACATATATAATGGCTACTTCTTGTAGTATTCGAGTAGCATACTTCCAGTTGTACGAACAACATGCGTATGATGATTAAGCAGTTTGAGTTTTAAAAAACGACGAATCTTCGACGTTTGTACATTTCAAAATTTAAATACTTGTAGTAGAATATATGCAGCTAATATATCATTTACAAGCTATAAAATTAAAAAAAAAATTTTAATTTTTAATTTTTTAAAAATTAAACAAAAACAACCCCCATATTCATCATCGTGTATGATAAAATGAATAATTGGAAATAAGTTTGAGTAAAATGAGAACTTGATATTTAGCAACTATCAACATTAATATCAAATGACTCTTGCATTTAATAGTGGTTGGTCATTTTTAGTGACCATTTAAAGAATTGATTTCTTTCATTCATTTTAAGTTTTGATTTTGCGTAATAGACATTGTTCTTGTTCTGTCTCAGATAGAAGTTATTCCCAAAGAATCACAAATCAATGAATGTATTATAAAATGAAACAAATGGAAATGTTGAATATTGTCAATACATATATTGAAATGATTTTGTACGATAGAAAAATTTAGACACTTTTAAGAATTTACAAATAAAAGTCGAAATGTTTTGAATACTTTGTTAAAGAGATATAAGAGTTGAGGATCAAGAAGCGTTTTTTTAAATCCAGTTGTGGTGGATCACCAGTAGGCAGTATTACAAATGTTTTCGAAAGCACGAAATCGATGTACTGAAATACGTATTGAAAATCCGCTTAAAAGTAATTATGAGCAAAAAATTTAATTAGAAAATATAAGGCATTGCATGGTATTGATTGCTGGATTACGTGCATCATTTTCAATTAAAGTGCACAGAGCCGAAGCGATAGAAACGAAAACCTTGAAGTGCAGTCATACGATATTTGATTCATAAAGCTGATCGCCTAGTGATATAAATCAAATGCTGTAACCAGCTGTTCTTGAAGTCCAACATACCCATTTATATATATATTACGTATAAATATATTTACATACCCATCTAAGAATTCATTGTCAAGCGAATATGAATAAGGACTGAATGTCAAGATTCAAAGAGCTTCGACTACGTTTCCAGTGACATTTGCGTACTTCCGGAGAGCCAAATATGTGTTTACCGTTCACTCATAAGCTCGCATCTTCTTAGTCCGGAACTAATACATTTGTGCGTCTTACAGGTAATTGATACTCAATATCGACTTTTATCTAGTTATAGATTGGCCAACAATTTTAAATTTTAAAGAACCACAGCACACAGCACTATAATTTTTAAAACAATACAACGAATTAAATCTATAATTTTTCATCTTTCGTCATATAATAATCATATATAAAAATTTATACACATTGATGATGTATTTGTAATAAAATGATGTAAAGAATATTTAATTAGATGTTTATAATTATAAAAATAAAAAATGTGAAAACGAAGCTAATATAGGTCAACGAAATAAATTATACGAATAAAAGAATGATAATGTGTTACTAGTTATAATAAAATTAAATTTTGCAAAATAAAATTTTAAATACAATACGAATTGCAAAACTTTATTCGATTAATTAATTCACTTTTTTATGCACTGTACTATTAAAATTTGTATTAGCTAGATATGAAATTAACGTTCGTATTTATAAATTATATTAAATAAAATATATTTTTACACAATAAATTAATCTTACTTGGTTAATATTAATAATACTCATTTTTTGATGTTAATGTTTGGAATATTTTTTGTTTTTAATATGAAACTGCACAAATTTATATTCTAAGTATTTTATATTGATTTGAATTTATTTTTGTAAGACAATTTGAAAAACAAATTAACTTTTGAATTGCCATAGATAAAAGTGAACAAACGGCAATATATCCACAAGATCAATTTAAAAATGAAGAATTTATAACGGTCAGCAATTTATGTAAACTATTGCCCCCTTTAGTTGATATATTTATTACAACCGCATCGACCGTCGATAATAATATTTTGAAAAAGCTGTAATTTCTTTAAATTTATGTTAAAAAATGATATAAAAAGTGAAAATAAGATTCGTAAAAATAAATAATACAAAATATAAAATTAAAAAATACAAAAAAGGATATATGCTTTGTAACAATTTAATCGATCATAACAATCTTTACTGAAGAAGAATCTCCAAAAAATGTAGTATATAAAAAGAGAATGCGATAAGTGAAAATAATATTATACAAATACATGAACTTGAAGATTTAAACGTTTAATATCTGTATGAATTAGTGAAATATAAGACTATTATAAACTCTTTTTCTGCTTTCATTTAATATATGTATTCATTTTTGATCGATTGATAGAATGTATTTTCGAGAAATTGTAATATGATTCGTGCTTTATTTAATTTAAGATTCGAAGTGTAGAAATTTTTTATCTATACGATTCATTCTAAAGTTTCAGTTAGAAATTATTACTACTAGGAATATTTTGGAGATAATTAATATCTTCAAAAAAAATATCGTATTACAAACTCGGAAAAAGTACTTAAAAGATATTTTAATTTGTAAATATTTATTTATCAGAAAGATCCTGTACGTTGGATGATGTGTTACGCTTGCAATATATATCTATAAATATTTACATTTTTGATCATCCGTAGGTAAACTGATTTTCTACCTTATCAACACAGCATGCGTGGTTCAATATTAGGTAAGATAGATATTGACCAGCTCCAAAATTGAAGGAAATCGAGCGTCAGTACAGCATTAAAATTCTTAAAATTGGCATTGTTTATTCAACAATATAAAATAAATGATCTTGAAGCCAAAAAGTAGCATAAGAATGAAGTTAGAGCGAACAAGGGTGAAAGTACTAGGGGGCGAGAGACGCGCGTCGAGTTGCAGCAGGGGGATTCATTCGACTGCTGTTCTGCTGCTGCTACTGCTGCTGAGTCGACGAGAAGCAGTGGCGGTTGGAGCCGGGCTTTCGCGGAATCGCTAGTGTTTCAGTCGGGTGGCAACCGTCGGGCTCGTTGCATCGTACGCGTGCTGCTTTGACTCACGCGCTTCGTAAGGGAGTCAAGAGAGGAGACAGTCTCCTCTCACAGGTGCGAGGCTCATCCTCCTCGGTTCGTCCTTCCGCGTAAGGCGCCACTACCAGCTCACCCTCCGTAAGAGGTGAACATGTGAGATAGAACGAGAGGTGGCCGCTCTGTTCGTCGTTGTCGTGGTGCCGAGCGTTGATGCCGCGGCAGTGCACCCAGCGCCCCTTGGCCGCCACGGGGTAGCAGCAAGGATTTGCGGGCACCGATTTCGGCGGAGGGAGTGAACATCGCACTGGATTGTGTTTAGCATGCGTCGGCGCCGTCGCTGACGACTGCGAGGTGGAGAATTGCGACCGGACGACCGATCAGCGCCAGCCCCGACGACCCCGACCATCATGGTTGCCAAGCACTTCAGTCAGGGTGAGCTATTGACACTCCCGTCGCTCGTCAGGACTCTATCGGCTCATCTTTGATAGATCGCCAAGTTGCGATGTCTATACCTACCAAAGTAACGATGATCCTGCAAATATTCTTCAGTAAAAATATTTGTCCCAGGATCTGAGATATAATAAATACATTTACGGGGGGGGGGGCTACTGTTGGAATGCATGGGTATGTAAATATTTGTACACCGAAAGGATTGCTTACGACCAAAGGAATACCGTCCTTTTCTAACGCGATTATTAACAAAACCGACATCGCCTACAAATATTTGTAATAAGGATGGCGCAATATCAAGAAACCTAAGCAATAGCTGTTGCTCAACTCTTTAGAGCGGTCCAACTCTTTTTGTTGTGATATCGTATCGATGGCGTGTTAGTCATTCCATTCAGTTTTTATCGATTCCAGTTAGAAATGCACGGCAATATTCGAGCATTCGCAAATGACGTTAGGATAAAACCAATCTCAAATTGCAACTCCTCATCGAATAAATTTCAAAGGAAGTAGCCGCGCAAGAACTGAAAAAATGACAACAATCTCGAGACGAAAGCGAAATTTAATCGCCAGTGTAGGCTGGTATCTAACTGAGAGAACGGTGGACTCGATAAGGAAGTCGAGAGCAAAGGCCATAAAATTGTCATGGTGCATGGTACGGTATCGATTAAAGCAGGCGAACGTTCAGCGCGTACGTAAAAACCCTGGAGTAGCAGAAGCGAGGAACAAGGGAAGCGGGATAAAAAAGCTCTCCGTGGCGGTGTTCAGCGCTGGACGTAAATCTCGAGGAGCCGCAAAGACCAAAGAGCACGAGATGAACATCGGCATAACCCCGATCAACAAATAAGCACAGGTCGCGCAACGGGAGGTTACGGTCTATGCGGGTCTCGCAAACCCCTGCGAATATCTCCAGACGTTGTGGGACCTTATTAAAGAGTCAGTGGCCCGCGGTGAGGGTGAGCTGAGGAAGATTATTGAATTTTCCGTCGCTCCTTCCCAGGCGAGTCGACGTTACAGGAACACAGCGCGGTTCTTCTCTCCTTCCCTCTCGCTCGCTCTCGCAGGTCTGGGAATCGGGGTGGAGTATTCCGTGGACGCTGCTTCCATCGCAGCCGCGAGTGCAACGCGAAACTCAAACGCGATTAAAACTTAACCGATTGCACTCTTTTTGCCAATTCGGCATCTGGCACAGGTTCCTCGTTTTCATGAGCAGCTAGAAAAATAGTTGGAATGGCGTTGATATGAAATTGAGGACTATGATAAATGACTTGTCTCTCTCTCTCTCTCTCTCTCTCTATAAGCCTGAAAAATTTCAATACTTAATGTGATGACTACGTTAATTGCTGCGAAAGTGCGATCGAATTATTAGTCATTCATTAAGCCATCGGGTATCGACAATCGAGAGATTAATGATTCAATACCGTGTATATCTTAGCGTTGCGTCAATGAAAATACGCGAAGACAAGGTATGGTCTTTTTAAATTCCAGGGTCTATCGTTCTTTCGTTTGGATCTTCCGGATGGTTTTCGGAACACGCCAGGAGAACCGTAACACGAAAATCACCGATATAATTTCGAGAAAGATTCAAGGAAGATGAATACGAAAGAGTGCAGTTTTTGGAATAACGCGAGGTTCCATTGAGATTTCATTCGGATGTGTTCTTGGCTGGGCCACCCCCTTCCTCCCGGACGCACAATGCGCGCGTCACATAGGTAACCGTTGTCTCGGTTCCTTTCCTCCCAAAAATCCGCAAGGATGCTGCTGCTCATTTGGTGGGCTGCGACATCGTTGTATACTTTATATTCGTATGTGGCTGCTCCCGCGCAGACGTTGACCCCGCGCGGCTCGCCTTTCTTTCTCCGCATTGCGCGAGATAAAACAACGTCCCTGTCTTCGTCTCGACTAGTTTGCTTTTTTGTCTATCTTAAGCAGCGCACGACCCAGACCTTTTCTCTTCGTCCGGCTGTGACTGTAATAATACTCTCACTCCCGCTCTCTCCCCTCGACATCCCAGTATCTTCGGTGCTCGAGTGGATCGTATTCCATCACCTGTGACACCGATTTTCATCTGACCTGCGATCGCTTCCATTAATCGCACGGTTAGAGCTAAGCTCTTATGGCATTATAGCCCCTTTTGAATCACTTTTTTTCGTGACGTAAAGTATGAGTATACTACGTAACGTTGTGTCGTGACAAAAGATTAATTCATTTTATGTCACTGCATTTAATGTACTTATGTGTCTTATACGTATTTGTTGCTTGAATGTTTCATCCATTGTCGTATTTTAATAACAATTTCATCAAATCTGACGCGAAGAACTTATATTGATCGATAATATGTGACAAAAATGGAGCACTCTATAGCGCTATATTGAATAAATATCTATTGCATTAAAGCAAAACTTACTTAATTATTTTCATTTGTTAAATAAAAAATACTTAACATTTGCAGTACGAATTCATAGATTTACAATTGACTATACGAATAAAACAAGTTAATAATGGAGTCTCGATAAAATCAAAATATTTGATATCTATCTAAATGATTAGCACGGTTATGATGTTTAATTATTCGCATTTTAGATAAATAATTTCCTTTAAATCGACATAATAAAGTTTCTAACTTTTTTTCCAGTATAAAAAATATAATATTAAATGATAAGAACATTTTTTATTAGAGATTCAAAAATATGTAAATGACCTTTTTATAACTTTATATCGAGTATTTCTATATTTCTGATAATCAGTATGAAATATTTTAATTTTAGAATTCGTAAGAGATAATGTGATTATTAAGTTTCTAATTTTTTCTCAATTTACAGTTTAAATCTAATCAAATTCGTACAGAAAAAATTACACTTATAACACATATTATAATGTACATAGTATCGGTTATAAATAATTGATTATGAGTTGCATTAATTATATAAAAATGAAAAATAAATAATATTTTTCTGCTTCTAGGTATCATTCTTAGAGATAATGCACGAGTAGTTCTTGAGATAATTAATTATTGTGATTAGATCTACTCTTTACTATGTACAGATAAAACTTTTCTTAAAAATGTTTATACTTTTCAGAATATTTAAATGCGGCTAAAATTATGTAAAATCGCGTCAAAATTCTATTTACATTTAACAGAAGATTCGAAATTTTTTTTTAATTCAAATGCTATTCTATACAAAACTTGGTATGAAAATATTCATATAGGAACTATATTTTATGAAAAATGTATCATTTTTCATTTTTTCGTATTTATAAAAGTATGAAAAGCAATTGGATTATGTTATACATGTAAATAATTGTTTATTTTACATTGTAAATATTGCAGGAAATATTACTATACAATTTTAAATAAAAAAAAGTTTAATAATATAAAAGTTTTGTAAAATTTTATTATTTATTTTTGAAGAAATTACTAATATTTTTAACAAAAACTTCCTCTTTTCTTAAATTTTAATACGAAGGAACCGGATTTTATAAGCATATAATTTTTTCCTTTCTCTATTTATTTCATGCGTCTGTGTGTGTACGTGCGTGTAATTTCACTTCAGACTTCTACCTTTTTTGTAAGAGTAATATAGGATAATTCAATGTTTCTTTAGTAAGTTGTGTAATAAAATGGATTCTTTAATCCGGGACACCATCTGTTAAATCTATACATTTACTTGTTATGTATTCAATCCTCAGATCTTTCAATAAATAACAACCGCAATTTTATGCTCAGTATGCCACATGCATTTATACTGAAGTGTAAGCTTCATTAAAAAATGTATTATACCTAAGATTTAAAACAATTTTATAATGACGAAAAAAATTATTTTGCGAAAATGAAATCAAATTTTTAATCCAAAATATTAATAAATTACTAAAATTACATTTACTTGAATTTAATTCTTAAAGACATAATGATTCTTGGAATATAGATAATGATAAATGTTCTAGATTGATCCATAATTTTAAATTAGTATATTTTATATCCAAATACACATTGATCTATTAGCAAAATTATAATTATAAGCAATATAAAGATCAAAATTGATTTCAGTAAAAAATTAAATTGTAATGGTGTAAATGTCGAAATCAGAAAATTGTTTTTTTACATTTTATTTACATGATAAGGCTATATTTATTTAAATTAATTTTTCTAATGACTCATTAATATTAAAAATTATCAATTGATTAGTATGCATTTATTTTTGTTTGTAATGAAAACATGTAGTAATTTAATGCTGGCAGTTTTATTTGGATAATAATTTTGGAGTCTTTTTAAAATCCGTATGCTTATTCGAACCTTTTATGGTAATTAACAAGCATATTAACAATTTTTAATTAAAATCACTTTAGCCGATTAATAAGGCCAACAATGAAAAGGTATATATTTAAAATGAATGTTATTGATTTTCTTAATTTAGAGAAATAATTAAAACAATGTTAATATTTAATACAATTGATGCAATATTAAAGAAATAAATGTATTTGTAAATGATATAATATAAAATTGGTTGTAAAAAGTATTGCTTTTCATGACAATAATGAACATATTTACATTTAAGCAATTCCACTTGTATGACTAACTTTTGAGTTGTCTTAACAAGATCTCGTCACGATATCTCTATTTATCCTAGTATTTACGCGATCTTTAAAACCAAATTGTCACATGACATTAGATGCACTGCAAAATAAAATTGAAATCATTTTGTAAAAGCTCTTGCGAAAAAGTATAATTATCAGAGTTCAGATAAATTAAATTACATTTTTATACGAGATAGAAAAATAATGAAGTTCACACATTTTTCATTCCTATTACTTCATACACAATGAAACGGAAAATCATTTAAATTTATTCAATTTATTCACAAAGATAAACAAAACATCCGTAGATTTTTTATCTCGTAAAATAAGTTTGCAAGTCGGAATACGGAAACACAATATAAAACAGACCGATATGCACACAATAGAATATTTAGTTATACGCGATCAAAAAAGGTTTTGAAAAAAAGAATAACATTAATAATTTATTTGTTATGGCGTGAATTTACTGTATACGTGCTAATACACTAAGTTCATTAATTATAATAATTAATGATGCTATTCTGCTTATACTGGTAATGCTGTTGCTAGATTCAGTGAAATGGTAGTGGCACAGAAGTCGTAGATTCGTATTGATTGCGCATATGCTTTTACACTATTTTATTGTTCATCAATCAGTGAACCATAGCGATATCTTAAGTGTCTAGATGATTAATCGATATTACTTGTGATAATATTAAAAGTTATAGAATCGTATTGTAATACCTGTGTTCAGAAAGCGGAATGGAGTATTTAATTATCTTCATATATATATGTTGTTATTGTTATAAGTATTTAAATATTTTTGAGATACTGTTCAAATAATTTTTCTATTTTTATATTATGGTTTAATAACGTAGACAAGTTTTTTTATTACAATATTAATTAACTTCATTAATATTTTAAACTATTTAATATTTAAACAAAAATTAGAAAATAAAAAAAATTATAACGAGGATCATATTAAATAGAAGATTAAAAATTAAAACTGCTATTTCACTATAAAAGTTTGTTGCTAAATTTTATTGAACTATTAAGATTTTATTAACTAAGTCATATATTTATTTCACATGTATGTATTTGTAATAATATATAGTCTATTTGATTAATCTAATTCAATTTATATCAAGATAACATCACGTGTAGATTGTTTATATTTATAATTATGCGAATGGTATTTTTAATTACAGTTTATCATTTTTATTTTTATGGTACTTTCCAAAATATTTAACTAACTACGTAGTATAAATATTTAATAAAAACAATTTCTTATTTATCACGCGTGATAATTACAATATTGAAGGATATAATTATAATAAATGGTACTTGTGTGAGTTCATTCAATTCTTATAGCATAAGAATCGTAAATAAATCTTATGTTATGTACGCATGCATAGTATAATATTAATCTTTTAAACATTTGAGTTATTTTTAACGAAGGTTCTCATTTATTATTGAAAAACCTATAATTTTTATTCCTAAGACAATTAAGACGTTAGTAATATTTAAAGAAATAAATACAAAAAATATATATATACATGGATTGCATTTTTATTTATTTAAAGCAAACACAAATTAAACAAACAGTTACTAAAATAGTTTTTATTGAAATTTAAGATATAAGAACGAAACTTTTAGTGCAAAAATTTTTGCCAAGTACAAAGTTACTCATCAACTTTCTTTAATTTCTTATTAAGGTCCATCTAACTATAATGTAACACTAAAATTTTATTATTTAATTTGATAACCTTTTTCAAAATTAAAAACTGTAGGAAGGATTTTCGAAACTTTTCTATTCCACATCCAGGACTGTGTTATCTCGTGACAAAAGATATCGTTAAATAGACATTGGATCGAATGAAAGATCGAAGAGGCCACAATTTAAAATATTTAAACGATATGTAAAAATTGGAACGGTAATTCATCGGAATTCTCGGAACTTGGGTATGATCCACTTACTATTATTCTTCGAGTCGATTAACATTTTTGGAGTTCCTTGCGCTGGGTGAGTTACCTTGTTATCGTTGGAGGCACTTTGAGAATGCGAGTCGATTATGTTTTATTGTCATACTAATGAAATCGACTCGGCCTCCGAGACTCGATGACGAGTTGCACTCGAAAATTTCTCTCATGAATCGTTGTATTAACGAAACGTCACCTTGTTACGCGTCACGTTACCACCGCCAGGTTACAGCACGAGGATCGAAAGTTACTTCGTTTTTTTCGTTGTTTACGCGAGCTGTGCACGCGGATGAATGGAAGATGGCACAATCCCGTTTTCATTCTACTATACGGCTGACTCATGAGACAGGCGTTCGCGTTTACTTACGTACTCCCCGAACATCCTCACAATCTCGTTTGCTCGGCTTTGCCTTTTTATTCTTTGTCCTGGAATCGAAAGAAACTCGATGGCTCGATCGGAAATTATTTACTAAAAATTGTGTGCATTCGAGATTCTTTAATCATTAAACCAATTCGTAAATTAATAAGTGCTGTATTCAATTAATGGGTACATTCTCTGCGACTAGTAAAGGAATTTGTCAAATGCACAGGGAACTCGTATTTACTCAAGTTTTGATTCATTCGTGATATTATAATGCAAATTGTAAAGTTATAAGTAATCAGTAAAATGATCAAGATGTCTACATTATGTTTATGTCCGTAACATATGTTAATCCACGCATGCTTAAGTGATTTTCAAGTGGCTTTATTAGTCTGCAATGAAATTTTGAAAGCGAAAACTAATATTGCGAACCGTAAATCGTGAGAAGCTTTGTTTGGTATGTTATGCACACCAAAATGTTAATATTTTTTGTTGAATCACTGAAATATTTCAATTTTATTGCGTAAATTGAAAGTGTAATTTGGAAAATGTAAAAAAGCGTTCCCTAACACCATTTTAATCAGTTAATTACTTGTACCCTTGTCTACGATTAATTCTATCACTAAAACGGACAGCCCAGGTTTCGCCGTTCCTCGAAAACCACGCTGATTAAAAGAGAAGTCAGCAGCATCAATGGATCCATTGCTGGAACGTTATCTTTCGAAGGCTTCGTGTCCCTCCCCCCACCACTCGTCATCGAAATCCTCGCCGCGTGAGTCAGAATGTCGTTAACAGGTTTTCGAAAAAGCATTCCGCGTTTCTCGCAGCCGTACAACGCGTATCGGCGGGTGCGTTGGTATTCGAAATGCCGGAAGTAAAAGTGGCTATATATACTCCCGCATGTCTTCTCAATAAGTGCGTTGGTGCGCAACGGGAACGGCGTCTTCTTCGCTTTGCCTCGACTATCACACGCCGCGGCACTATCGGATACCTTTTTTCCGCTTTTATATGTTCTTCTCTCTCGGTACGCATCGGCTTCGAAATTATCGCTTATTTCCGAGGCTTCATGCAATATTCATAGGCGGCGACGATTGTCGCGCGTCCGGCGATTTTTATTAGATGTATACCGAAATTTATGTACTTTTAGTTCGGCATATCGCATTCTTACGACTTGGGCGGCAGATTAAATTCTTCTTCGCTCCTTTTTTCTTCTCGTTTACGTAAAAATAAAGCGTTTTATCGAGTTTACGCCTAAATAAGGCAGAGAACGACTTACGGGGATATTTATTATTTCCTTTATTTTGAAATATTTGATGACACCCGCGTTAATTGCGTGGAAGGCGGAAATGGAATTACTACGAACATAATTCACTTTGGTAATTGATTTTCCATGAAGAGGCTTTTAACGAAAGACAATATGTTTGGGGACCAGCGTTCCACTACTTCCCAGTCAATGTTTTTATGTAAATTGCATTAAATACGTTAAATCGAATCAGCCTACTTTGTCGAGATATTATTTTTTATTGTTAAAGTAATAGCATTGTTGCAGCATTGCAATGGGCGAGCAGTTTCGTCTTGCAACACAGAGGGAAGGGGGACGAGTAGAATTTTTATTCACAGTGGGGGGGGGGAGGGAAAGAGAGATAAATAAGCCTTGCAAATTAATCGGTAGGTAAGTGCGGGGCGCGAGCAAAAGATAGCGCGAGTGCAGACAAAACAGCCGCGTAGGATAATTGGCCCTGAATGTTTTTTTATCTAGAAAAAAGTCCCTTCCAAAGCGCTAACCTTGCATTTATAAGTTTCGCGTGTATGCACGCGTATTCGTCGTCCGGCGGATATGCATTTAGGGATCGCAGAATTTTCGCCTTAATAACTTCCCGTCGCACGGTGTGAGAAGCGGCTTTGTGCATTCTCGCGCCTCACGGGGACTCGCCCACTTGCGCTCGTATTTTTCAATGGGAGAGCTGCACCTCGTGCTCCGGTTTGTTTAGCCTGCACGCGAAAATCTCGGTGTGCGCTGCTCAGCTTTTTTCGCCCCATTCCCTCGCATTTATTATTGAATTTATGCTCGCAGGACTGGAATGGCCCTTGCACACGAAGCGCTGTTTGTTAAAAGGACAGGAGAACACTGCTGTTGTTTACTCGACGGCTCTGGCATTTCGTCGCGCGAGCTTTCGGCCGAGATTATTTATTTTCCCAATGACGACTTATTTATTGCCTAGTTCGTTTATTTTTACGTAAGTCGGCGATTCTCCTTGTTGCCGATGCGACGACCCACTATTTCCAAGCGATGTGCGTCTCGGAGCGCGCAAACGTCGCGATGACGCTCACTCGCGCGTTGCGTAAAGTACTAAGAATGCTGAAAAATTAGCTCTCGTTCGAAGCGGTGTTCCTTTTATTTTCCAAGCTCGGCGTTGCGCATCTGTATAAAACGTTAACAATTTCCCGCTCGCCCAGACTGAGACGTTTCAATGCGTGTGCAGCGATCGGACGTTCATTTGGTCCGCGAAAGGTCAACCTTAATGGACGAATTGTTCGCAGTTAAATTTTTATCATTGAACTAGGAACGGCAGAAAATGTGGGCGTCAGAGTAACGTCGTTCGAAACGAAAGCCCCCCATTTAGCGGAGGCGCGCGAAATCGACGCTCTGTCCGCGTACGCACACGGCGAGAATCAAAGCGCGAGTGTGAAGCGATTTTCATTCCAGCTAAATCTGCTTTGGCGTAATTAGAATCGAGGCCCGTTGTCGCCGCCTCCAACGCGCACGCGGACGCGTATAACGACCGCATGTGCTCTTTAGATTGCGAGAAAGGCGCCACGATTTGCAGTGCGACCACGCGAGTCCATCAAAGGGGCCGGAGCTAACTTTTATGAACGGACTACGTCGTTGTCTTTCTCCGCTTAATCTTCATTTATCTTGAGCCTTTGTAGCGGCGTCGACTCTACATTCTTTAGCCGTGGAATTAGCTTTGTTCCTTTATAGTTTTACGTGGAAATAAAAGCGGTTTCGCCAAATGTTGTTGTAGAATTAAACTTCTCGCATCGCTGATTTGGTTTACATCTTTCGCAATACTCGTATACTGTGCGTAAATCAGTATCTCGTGTTTCCAAGGATAAATTGGCAAAATGTTGAGCGATTGTTGTTGTGAATAACAACCCAATGAAAGCCGCCTAACGCCGATCAAAAAATATGCATAATTTGGTTTAAGTAATCAAGAAATTTTAAATTAACACGAGTAGCGTTAACGGTCCTTTATTAGCTTTATTGAATTATTTCAAGTAGTGCCGATTTAGCAGTCCATAAAAACTTCATTTAAATTTTCATTCTTTTTCGTCGCTTTATGCTGCTCGTACAATGTAAGCAAGTTTTCGCGCGCATATTTACAGATTTATACCATGATCTTTGTATGCTAGTCTTGCTAATTATCTTCAATTGAATAAAAACTTGCTAAGATCTTTGTACGTAGTAATGAATAACCACAAGAATTAAAATTTTGATTAATAAATTTTCTGGTACTTATAGATTATTTAATGAACACAAAAATAGTTTTTAAAAGCATGTCAAGCTTTATCCTCGGCAATTTTAATCTAACGAGATTACATTTTTCATATAAGCCAACTAGACTTTGAAGCAGCGGTCGACCAAAAGTGCCGCTAAAAGGATAATACTTTGGTGGACAACCGCCGGGGTCTGTTGCTTCAGGTTTTGCCTCTGAAGGTCTTTTCCGCTTGAGTTTTCTCAGATACTTGATTCTAGAAAAGTGTGCAGGTAACTTATTCGAATCAACGGTCGACGTTCCATCTCAGAGTTAAAGTCATAAATACCGTTATTATTTCTCCCCATTTCAAGCAATAACATAGAATTCGTAAAATTTATTATATTTTGTCCATCAAATTTTCCTAATTCTTAAATAATTAGTTCGTGGGCTTTATTATTTTTGTCTTACATCGAGCAAGCAATTTTTTCTTATATTGTTCGAAACTGTTTTTTCGTTTTTATAAGCGTAAAGACATAATTATTGTTTCACAGGTCATAATTTGTACGTTTCGCAATAAATACCAGGATTTCAAAAGATCGTTAACATGATATGCTGTTAAAATAAATTTGTTGAATATCACGTCGTTTGGATGTATTCTTTGATTTCATTTCTACTACTCGTCTTTAGTACTTATATATTTAAAGAATTCACGTTCGGAAATGCTATATCAGGAACTGTTGAATTCAAGGAATGTCATACCTGTTACTATAATATCTATTTTTAAGTTATTGTTTAATATGTATGGTGTTGTTTATTATTCTTTTCATCGGTACTTTCAAATTATAAGCTGCAAATATTGATTATTATAAAGTTTAAGTTGAATTGTGATGAAGGAGAAGTTTTGCAAAAAATGTGAATCATGCAAGTATGAGTTTTACTTATTAAATAACCCTTAATTAAAAAAAGAAATAAGTCTAGTCCATACAAGTTAAATATTTTAGAGTGGAATTAATAGAGTAGATCTCTATTAAAGTTGATTTTCCACTCAAGCCAATTTTACATCGTGTTAGAATAATTGCAAAGTTTTTACTTCAAATTAGTGCAGAAGTATGAGACGCATGAAGTGATGTACATTTCGCTAATTGTCATTCACTTTAGGATGTTACTTTATAACTTTGGGAGAGTAAAGGAATCTATTCTAAAAATGTACCCGAAAATATCTCGAAAGAATATGAAAGAAGTCTTAAAAATTGATGATTTTTGCAGGAATTTATGTGTTATCTATTGATTACACATCATCAGAAACTTTCGCTGCCTTAGTGTTTTATAAATACATTTTCTTATTAGTGTAATATTTTAAGTTGCAAATAAAAGCTTTTTGGCGATTTTTACTCGCTGACGAAAAAAACTTCAGTTACTTGTTCAGTTACGATATTAATTAAAATGAAAAAAAATCTTTTGAAATATCCAGACTCGCCTAGATAAAATGCCCGCGAAGACTGTTGTTTGGAAAACTGTAACGAAGCAGTGAAAGACATGCGTAGAAATATTATTGCTCACGCTAAACAAGAGTTTTCCCATAGTATATAACCCGTTTTGATTTTTCACCAGCAGAGCTTCTCGAAATTGAAAGCCTAATCGAGCGCAAAAGACGAACAACTGTTTATTGAAATGTCGGGACCGAGGGTTAATTCGCTTAAAGTGCGACTCGAGCAGTAAAACGAAAACAGAGACACGAGCAGCTTTGTTCTCCTCGTTCATTTGATAAAAAAAGAAGGAACAAAAGAAAAAAGAGCAAGCGAAAATCGATCCATCGAAGAAATTCAAAGTCCAGGGGGTATGCGCGAGGCGATAGAGACATTCGAGAGCCGGACTCGGACGGTCGGCGGTCGCTGTCGCTGTCCGATGCATGATAGACGTGCTTTAGCTCAAGCGCACATAAAATGTCCGCATGCATGGGTAGGATAGAAAGAGCCTGTGCAAACAAGCCCCGTCGGCTGGACGCGTCGCCCGATGTGGGTCGAGCGATACGCGAGTGCGCGCGCGCTGCTACTACGACAGGCTATTCGCGTCTCGAGAGCGATTGGAAGGCTTTATTGTCAACGAGACGCGCACGTGCTTTGGCCGTGCGGCATTTCGATCGCCTTCCGAGCTCGATTCGCGCGATCCTCCGTCTTCATCGTCCGCGACGATTCCGTTTTCTTTGAGGAGCGGCGAAGGGAGAGAGGGGCGGAATGACGACTGTGGAGGCGGCGTTTAGCATTATTTTACTGGTCGCGTCATAAAAGGCTATGCATTGGCAATGTTACGCGTTACTCGGCGCTTTCTTAAGTCAAGCGCTACATTTTAACGAGGGGATGAGAAAGGGGCACGCGCACGGATGGCATTGGTTACTGCGAGTGTAGCACGCGTTGAACCTCCCTCCCCCCCTCGCCGTTCGCCAAGTAAATTGTTTTAAACCCCGTATGAAATTTCAATTATAGTGCATTTTAAATTTTAATTTGACACACCGTCATTTTTTCTATGAATCTAAGGATTGTGCTGGAGCGGTACTTCGGTTAATCGGATTAAAATCTCATTAAAGAAATTGAAACACCGACGACTCAACTACACGCAAATGTTAAAAAATGACGTACGACTTAAAATCATTTGCTTTACGAATTAGTGATAATTTTATTTGATAATTACGAAACGATCTTTATAACGCTTAAGGAAATATTATGTAAAATACATTTCGGTAACCGTGGGCGATTTTTTAATTTTTTCAAAGAAATATATCGATTTCAAGTTTAAACTTTGCCTTTTCATTCACTGTTAAATGGTCTTCCGATATAAAATCTTAAATTACTGCTTTAACGTTCGGTTAATTTAAATTTGATTGTAAACAGGTCATTAAATTTTATTATTACGCTAAAGCGTAACTAATATACATTAAAATTCTAGTGGCTAAAACCTATGCTTAAAACACAAATGCTTTTCTTTAGAAACCAGGAAAAATTTTTCTCTTATACACGAATAATTTTCTAAAATTCTAAAAAATATCGATTGATACAAAAAATTTGATGAGTGATAAATTTTAGTTACCATAATATATTGGTATATATTGGTACGTCACATCTGTATTCGTAGAATACAAAGATTTATCATTTTAAATTGAATCTTTTACGGCGTGACATACGTTTATTAATTAAGTATTTATGTAATAAATGTAATAATGGTAATAAATTAATTAATCGGGGAAAATCAACACAATTCGTTATTTTAAAGTGAATTAATGGTGACTTGTGTACAAACAAATAAAAAAACCACTAGCTTATTTCGTTGATTAAATTCATATGAATTAACGTGGAGATTAATTCGAGCGTTCATTTTAACCTCATAGAAATATAAAACGAGTAATAATTTTAAATAAACACTTTAGTTAAAAAAGGGGCAAAAAGCGAAATTCAATCTTTTAAAAAATGCTCCGAGTCAAGTTTAATAATATGGTTTTTTCTAAGTAATGGGGTAGGTAGAGAGACCCAAAAAATTCAGAAATTTTTAGGTTTTCGCTAGTTAAACTTCGATAACGTCAACTCCATGCCGTCGCGCATCACCAAATAGCACAATATTCTGCGTGTCCTTTTGCACTCGAGCCCCTGCCGACTATCATTATCGAAAGTAAAATCTAGTGAGTGGGTTTGGAAGTTGAAAAGAGCGAGAGTGATTCTTCCGCCGCCGACGTGCGGCAACCATGACGTGCGGTACCAAGTCGAGAACGCCAAAAGGAAATGGGATTCTTCGCTTCTCGGATATCATGGCTCGTGAAATTCAAATGTACTTTAGCCTCGCCGCTAAATAAAAAAGGACTTTTCGAAGAAGTTCTCAGCCACGCTTTGCCGAGCACTACTATAGCCACGAATAAGGCGTCCATTATCGAAATGAACGTGTTAATTTGAAAATATCTTTGATGTTGTGCTCGGCCGTACTTTGGAAATCAGATTATCGAGCAAAGCTACAGTGGACTAAACATTGAACCTGACGTGTAGATAAACGATTAAAAAAGGATTCTTTATAATATTCAGTGTCAAAATATTCTATTCATTTTTTTATTTTAAGCATAGCCAAGGACGATCGGGGGAAAATATCTATTTATTCATTAATCTGTTCAAGTTTTCAAGTATTTTGTTCTGTAAAGTAAGAATACAAGACCTTAAAATATTGAATCATGAACTTTACAGGAGCTTTTACAAGAATGCTAAATACTATTGAGATTTATATTATTTATTATTTATTTTACTTATTATTCATTTTTCAAGTTACCATTTTCTGTACAAATATTTTGCGTTAAACATTAAAATGCATTTATTGTGAAAGTATTTTTTAAATTATTAACCTGGCTACTGTATTCTATATTTACATTAACAGATTTGTACATTCAAATACGAAACAAAAATATGAAAAAATTTACGAGCAGATTTTTAAAGTAAGCTTTATTAATGTATGTTTTTCTGCAAAGTAAGGGAGAACCATAGAAGACATTGTATCCTGAGTCTTTAACTGTAATGCTTCAAAGATTCAAGTTAAATTTTTATCTCCCCAGCTTAAATTGCTCATATTATATTTGAAAAGTATGCTTAAATTATATTCTTTTTATTATATACTTAAATAAAAAACTTTATATTGTCCTCTATTTGCGCTGAAAATTTAGTAATAATTAAATAGCTAGTGAAAAATCAATGTATTCTTTTGAAATAAAAATAGAAACTTTTAAATTTTGTTTTTTAAACAACGTTTTTTGTTTTATATTCCTAATTACAAAAAATAAATATGTATGTATACAAATCATAAATTATGCCTCTTTAAATGCATCGATTTTATACTCGACTTGTGCAGCTGTACATTTGTATGAATCTATCAATTTCCTTCTTACATTATTATATTAATATATAGAGCGTGGTGGAGTACAAAATACACGAATGTTTTACAAAGTAAAAAATCGGATTGCTTTTGTATTTTCGTTTAGTATACAGATAAGTAATTTATGTAGGGGGACATTTAAATGTAGAAATAAGAAGGGCAGACGAGTATATTACGGACGATTTTTTCTTCGTTTTTCAAAAAGGGAGAAAAGAGTTGGGAAGAGCGCAAATAAGGAGACTAGGCGACGCGTGTCTGCTGCCACTTTGGGTTCACACGACTCGCCTTGAAGAACTTGGTGATGGAAAGAAAGAGACATAGAAAATAAGAAAAAGTATAAAAGAGAGCAAGCGCAGAAAAAAGATAAAAGACAACTATCGAAGGTCGCCGGGGCGGCAGCAGGGTACTATGAGGGTACTATGACTGGTCGTGTGCGAGAGCTACTGTTGCTCGTACTTTGGTTTAGCGTAAAAGGACGTGCGTACAAGCGCGGAGAATGGGAAAAAAGGTATAGATACAGTGAATTTGAGAGAGGTAGCGCGAGTAAGTCAAAAGCGAGGGAGAAAGAAAGAACAGAGAGAGAGAGAGAGAGAGAGAGAGAGAGAGAGCGAGAGAGCGAGAGAGCGTGTAGGAGACAATGATGGGAAGAAAAGGATCGACAAAGACCGTCGTACATATTCCAGGCGCTTAACCGCTGCTTCAAGTTCGCAACACTGTACACGTACAACTTAATTTTTTGGCTTCCATCTACTGTGTACGGTTTATTCTTATCTTTAACCAAAAAATTTGTATTCGTCTAGGAATCCGTGAAGCGTTACATTGAAATATGCGAAAATGTAAATAATACCACAAAATTAGGCATTATTTATTTTTTAAAATATCACTTTCAAAGTATAGTGCTTTTTAAAGTGAGAATATTAATATAGAGACCTTATAAGTATTCATTTTAGGGAAAACTGATATTATGGTTTTTGTTTTGTAGCTATTTGATGCTTTTAACGCAAGTAAGGTTTCATAATGATCTTATGTTGACAGAAAAAGCGACCTCAAATGACTCGATAGATTCTATGCTATAAATTATTTATTATTTAAATAAATTAAATCGTGCATTAAATAAAGCTCTTAATTTTTTGTATAAATGGCTAAATTATCTTCGGGAAATAAAACCTACTGTTTTTTTATAGATGCTTTGATTTATATTTTTGGTTGTTAAGTCTTTATGACGTGCAACAAAAATTAGCATTGTCGCCATTGATATTATTTTAAACGAAACATCAATGAACTCTAAAAATGCTATTAAAGTTCTTAAATTCAAGTGGTGATCTTTATTGCATATGCCGTTACAAAAAAATTAGGTGCAACGAAGACTAGACTCGATTGCACAAGTAGGATTTTATTACCCGCAGTGATAGTCGAGTTATTTGCAGTATCATTTATTAAACTTCATCAAACGTAAAAAAGGAAAAAAAGAAAACCGTCGCTGTCCTTTCACGTCACACGTAGGTCGAAGTGCATCGAAAATGAACCTCGCCACGATGCTAAAAGCGTCGACGTTCGAATATTTGATTGAGGTGACACGAAAAGCCCTTGGCCCAAACAAGCCGTTCCCCATTCGCGCAGTTTCCTCTTCTCATTTATTTCCCCCGCACTCCCCCCCCCGCCAACCCAGACACTGCGAATCGACAGCATAGGTGCACCGCGAACGGCATTTTCGCGTCCGCGAAATGGGCCTCGACGAGCGAACAAAAAATATCGGCGGTTTTAGACGGACAGGCATTATGACGCCAAGGCTTTGCGAGTCTTCTTCGAAACTTGCCAAGAATAATTGATTCTCGAATGCGGCTCACCGACCGACCACGTGTCACCTCACGCGTGCAGTTGTTTGCGCGCGGTGTAAAATGTGCGGGGAAAAAGTGTTTTTGTCTCCCCGGCGTAGGGTGAACTCGAGTCCCACTGCGTACGTCTGCCTGTGCGAGTATTATCTTTCGTCTCTCCGTCTTTTTTGCGTATAGGCAAGTGCTTTTTCTCACTCTTTTTTCTTGAAGTGCCACTTTGTCTGCTAAGAGTATTTAATTCCTCGCACTTTTGCTACACGAGAACACGTTAATGCTTCAAACGTGTGGGAGCTGATTTCACGCTCGCTGGATTTTATAAGAATACTAAACGTCATCTTTTACGTTGTATTTAAAAGGCGCTTAATCAGTTATCGTACATTAGAAGATGAAACTAAGTTTTGACCATAAAAATAAAATCTAGCGGAAATAAAAATATAATAATACACAAATGTTAGTAAAACCTCATTTTAAAAGACGAATTGCAATTAACTTAAGAATGTAAGAATGTTTAATTTAAAAAATGCAAAATTAAATGAAACTAATATTTATTTCTAGTTAATACACAAACCAATAAAGTATCTTAGAATAAAATTGTTGAGAGGTTATTTGGTTTTATGGGATTCTATGGATAATAATTATGAAAATAAAGTTTAGAAGAGTTGGATAAATGCGTAGGGTAAAATGGATACTTTTCTTCCATTATCGTTATTGATTTTAAAATAGAAAACGTAAAATCATAATGGCAACAATAATAACTATAACTATAATTTTAATGTTTGCGGAACGCGTGTATTTTTACTTAAAAAAAAGATATACAGAATGATCTATAAACCGAAGGGAAATACATAAGGGAGGTACACAATTTTATGAGCTACTTTAATATACCATCAGCTATTATCGATTAGATCAAGATATGGCGGACAAGCAGTTACAAAAGTTATAATAAAAGATCATTTCACGAAACAAGAATGATTGATGTAGAATAAATAATTAAAAGAAATTCATTTATTCTATATTAAAGTATCAATAATTCTGGTGTTGATTGATAATATTGGTTTTTTAAAAGCAGATTTATCGTTGTTTGCAAGAAATTATTATTTTACACAAAAACATGTGTCGAGTAAGGAAACGTGCGTTAAAATGATCAAGAATTAATCGTTACAAATAAAACTTTTTATTTTGATGCAAATATGTATATTTACAGAGTTCAATTAGTTTGATGAAGCAAGTGATCGTTGCATAAGCATCTGTCGATTAAAATAACACACGTCCAAGACGCAAAACAGACGAATGTTACATTTTCATAAATAGAAACTCCATTATTATACTGTTATCACATGAATTCCATAGTAAAAAAGGAGAGCGTACATGAATGCAGAAAGAAGAAAAGATAAATCGGACATTTGTTGCGCGTATATCACCGAAGGGTTCTGACCGCATTTATACCACGGAAAGCGGATGGCGATCCGACCTTAGCGATAAAGAACGGCCGGCGAGAGCCATGAGTGAGATAGAAAATTATAACGCGTCGCTTGTAATAGCAAACACATGGACGGTAAAGCCGTGCGACTGCTCAACTAAACTTGTACTGCATGCAAAGGAAAATAAAATACGGAAGCGAAGTTTAGACGAAAAAAGGAAGAAAAAACGCCGGCGCGCTTAGTCGGTTACGTTTATTTAGTTTAACTAATGTTTTTTTGCAGTAAACCATATGAGGTCAACTTTAATTGTTTCGAAGAAGAAAATCGTAGCTCTAAATTAATATTCATACCGTATGAGCTTTGCGAGAATTGAAAAGATAACAAATAATACAACAATTTTTTCAAATATTGCAAGAATATAAATGTTTTGCTATCGTACACATCTTTCTTAATGAATTGCTTATTGAACGCAAAACTCATATTAAGATTAGTGACACGTTTTTAATGACAATTTTCTATAATTACAATTTCACTTTAGCTTTTAAATTAATAACTTGTAAATTTAATAAAATTGATTGCTTAAAAAAATCTATTGAATTAAATTGCTTTATCTTCATTATAAAATGATAAAAAATCTTTGTAGTAGTAGTATTTATTGAACAATATTCACATTGTTATTCCGTTTAACATATCTATTTTTACAATTTTTTTGTTTTTTACATTTTAATTCTTGGATAACTATTTTATTATTCCTAGTACACACATTTAATTGTTTTACATTATTTTTCACATAATCTATATATAATCCACTCGCACATTTTGTCTTTTAATCACTTACATTTTTAAGTTTTAACCGAAGCTTATGTTAGTATTGCCTCTACATAGCATCTTACATTAATATTTCTTTTACACTTTGCATTTCTACGTAACTCTTAAATATTCTTTATAAATCTTATTTTCTTATTTAATAATCTTATCGAAGTGTAACAATTTTAGACTAACTTCTTCTATTTTAGCACCTGGAATAAATAAGAACTACTGGATATGTATATTCTTTGATCCTAGTCTTTTTATAATCCTAATGAATTCTACTTTGTTGCTGCTACCGTATTTTAAGCTTATAGCTAACAGTAAAAATAAAATGTATTTATCATTTTTGCCAGAGAATTTTATTTTATCAGTAATTTCTCTATTTATTTATTGTGCAATTATAGAAGAGAAAAATCTTTGTATACGTTTTTTAAAATTTTATTCATTTTAGAGGATTCCTTTAATAACTAATTATACAGACATATTTTTATTTTTTTTGTGTCAGTAAGACTTTTCTTAACAAAACGTTTGTTTAATATCATACCCAGTTACGTAAGTACAAGATTTCGTAGGAAATATAAATCTAGGAATTTATCTTTTGATAATAATTCAATCTCCAGTTTTCTGGAAAAACTAACTTTAGCTTGATCGTACATTGATCATTGATTGAATTAATGATGGATATTATGTTAATTTACTCAAGAAGCGAATATATCTTGTTTTACAAGATAATTAAGTCGATATTCACTACATTCTTGACTCACAAAAGTTTTCTTAATAGTATACGGCTAATGATCATGTATACGTAAATTATTTATTATTTGGGTTTATTTTTTAGAAAAAATAATAAAAATTTTTATTTATTTGTATAAAACTATAATCATTCATTTTTTAATGTATATTCGTGTATACTATAAACGTATATAAAAAGATATTCAATTTATAGGTAAATTTTACTCGGATCATTAAAGACATTGAGTTCATACTATTGCTTTCACTCATTATTTAAAAATATCTTTTATTTAATTGCGGTTGTAATCTCTATTTTTAATGAATGAATAACTGTAACTAATATTCCAATTATGAACTAAAATTATAATTATATGTATTAATAAATTATTCGTATGATAGATAGGTAATTTAAAACTCAAATTCGTTAGATTCGAGATATAAATGCAGTGATGATTTGACTTCGGCATAGAATATAAATATGCTAATGTTCAATATTAGAAAAATTTATAATAAAAACTTAAAGAAAAAACGTACGTTTATTATGTTTAAAACCGAGTTCGAGAGTTTTTTCAATTGTTTTCGAAATTTAGACGTTGAATTGCGTACTCGATGCCATTTATAAAATTTCCAATATTTATTTAATATCTAATTCCAATAAATATTTCGTGGTTTATTAAGATTTTTTTAAAAATAATTAGTTGTCGTCCTCACAAATTTTTTTGGCATATATAAAGGCAATATATCTGTAGTATCGAAGACCCATCGTTGAGTTAATGTGTATCAGTCACTGCAAGTACTACTCGTCGACACTATTTGACCTCCAAACGAAAAATCACGTATAGCAACAGCTATACGTGTCTCTTTACCTGTGCATTACACATTTTTGAATTTATTATTTGCCATTGTATGTTCTGTATTCGGTCCCTTGTTTTTTTAGTCATTGCTTACGTATTTTTCTTGTGGATGCCAAGGCACCTGGTGCACAGGTGCTTTGTCATGCACCTGCACGGGACAACGATCAGCTGCGTGGATTGCGGTTGCCTCGTTGTTGCCTCGCGTTTAGCCTATGAACTGGATAATCTCTTTGTGATATTTTGACTTGCATAACTATAGTTCGTTTCTGCGACAAGATTCTGTGATATCTCATTGAATTTCGACATTAAATACCTTTATTGATCGCGTATTTCTTTTACAACACTTTTCATATCTCTTTTAAACGTTAATTACAAAAAATATTTCTCACTTCTGATATTATACTGACAGAATATATTGAAATTAAGTCTATTTCTCGTATTACTTAATTAGTATTATGTTGTACCTGTTACGGGTTTACACATTTTTGCAAATAAAGTCATAATTTGAAACATTTGATTTCTATTCTAAGTAATAAAATATTAAAAAGACACAATAATTTATATTATAATTTAACCACTTATTACTATATTTAATATTGATCTCTGATGTTTAATTTTTAGTTCACTATTAAAACAATTTTTAATATACGACATTACTTATAATAATGTATTGATAAATTTATTTAAAAAAATTTGTAGAATATGTAATTTCAATTCAGTTTTTTTAATTAAAACTTTTTCGTCTTATATATTATATATTTTATGAAACTGTGTATTATACATTTTTCTGTGTAATATAAACTATTAACTTTATCTCTGTAACATCAGATACAATATTGTTATAATTATCGTGTATTAAATTTAATTGAAATGCAAAAATTAGGATTCCGGGATTTTAATTAAGATTGCCAGTGTACTGATCAAGAGGATAAATTTGATGTACAATACCTATTGCTCAGTTGCAATTAACGCGTGTATTCACTTTATTCCGCTCATCCAGTTTCCCTTTTCTCTTTTCTTCTTTTACCTACTGATTCTATCTTTGCCTTCTATTCGCTTTTTTCGAACATCAGCAATTTCTTTCTCGCTCACTCATCCAGTTCTTCACAATGAAAGATAATTTCAAATTAGCAATTCGAATATTTTCTAACAAGTGTTAAATCTTTGTATCTATAGAGAATAATACTAACTTCCAGTGAGGTTAAGATCTATGATGTTCAGCTGAAATAAGAACAACGTTTATGAGCTTATAAAAGTTATGTTATTAGTGAAATAATAATAAATAAGACAGTAAGCTAACGATTTGAAAAAGTAGTCACGAGACGATAATGTATCACCTCAATTGTTCAAGAATTTTACAATTATATTTTGTTTAAAATATATTGCGATATTTAACCAATATATGTAACTTTATGAAAATAATTAGTTCGCACATTATTAATAATTTATGATCCCATGGCAATATTTTAGATCCACTTTCATTTTTTTGTATATAAACTCATATAATAATTAATACTTACATCTAAAAATGAAGTAATAATAATGTATGTACATAATTTTACCTTCGTCTATTTATTCCTCGTATTTTAATATAATTAGATCGATGTTCGATAAGTAAAATTGAATTTAATCTTTTGGAAATCTAAAATAAATAAATTCCTAATTAACTTATCCAACACTTTTTTAAAAATTGGATTTATTAATATTAAGGATTGGCGAATTTTTTATGTAATTAAGTATAATTTTTATTTAAATATCACAAAGTTCTTACTAGTTTTTATTTCTGAATCCAGAACATATCGTTTATTTTTGGTTTATGCTTGAAATAGTGATTTGAAATTTTAATTTTTATGTTATAGGCTGCAGCCCTGAGTTGGGAGTACCGGATATGACGGTGATCAGCGACATAGATGAAACGGGTATCAATCGAAATCTTCAAATACGCTACAGCAGAGACGAAATTTACGTATCCTTTAAAAAAATATATTAAAAAAAAAAACAATTTATAATTAATGACACTTTTAATAGTTATTTGCTTTAGAGAAAAAAGTTAACGTATACTTTAAAATTTATCCTTCAAACATTGATTGGAGGTATATTGTACGTGGAGTAGGAAAATCCGAGTATCTAAAAAACCCACTTACCCTTTTGCACTTACGCCCCAAATGCTTGTAGGCGCAGTTTCAAAGGTAGTCACATTGAAGGGTGAGGATGAAAGTGTCGATGCCAATGAGGAATGTACGTCAAAGAGAGGGAAAGTGGCATATGATTGTGCGTTTGTGTATATAAGACAATAATTTACAGTAGCTTAGTAAAAAGAGTATGAAATGATCGAATACTAAATTGTTAAATTGACATTTAACCAATATTTAATTAATTTAATTTGATTTTTTCAATATTTCTGGTAAAAATAATAAAATAACAATGTATATATGAATACAAGTAACGCTTTCATAAATTTAAAAACATACTTTTTTTTAAAATATAAAATTTTCAAATAAAACTTTGTTTTAAACATTTAATGAAAATAATTCTTCGCAAAGAATTTAAGAAATTTTTTTCGGACATCCAACTGAAGTCCATTCCGGATAATAGATTAGCAATTTATGTTTCAATATTGCTAATCGAATATATTCGATACCATTTCCATCATAATAAATTTTTTATCGATAAAAAAGAATAAGCTTTTGCTGTAGTAATGTAATGAAATTATATAGAAACGAAGCTTTTTATCTATTTAGTTCCTATTTTTATCTGAAAGAGAGTGAAAATTTGGGATAAGAGGTGGTAACGTTATACACGAATTTTGTATGGGTGGGGCGCTGTTCCCGGGTATTGGTTGGGTTGCCATGGATACAACCCCTAGTCAGCTGGTATACCATTCGAGGGCTAGTTCCATTCATCTCGCTATCCTCGTCTGAACCGTGAAGTATAAAGCAGAATGTATTACATTGACGAGGAAAAAGTAGAGAGATGATGCTCTTGCTCCTTGGGCCTGAAATGCGAGTCTTTTTCGTTGCCCTACGGACATTGCGCCTGCGCACAGGAAATCGACAAATACACAAAATGCACTCTATTGGATTCTGCCATTACCGCGTAGCTGTGTTTGGAGGAAGACAGGAAATCCACGAGATAACGAACGTACCTGACAACAGGTCGCTAATATGCCTGAAGCGCGATCGCATATTTGTGTGGCGTGCGCCTAGAATGAGTTGGCGGTGTTCTTAATTGAACATCAATATCCTGATTTAGTTTGTGATGATGTGTCGGCCTTAACATCATTTTCTAAGTGTGTGTACGCGAAGGATGGTCTGTTAATGACATAAGAAAGTAATTTCGCGTGCCTCTGGATGAATTAGTGGTAGGATTTATCAAAACTTAGTTATTTAGAGGTGTGTTTTAGTATTAATTTTAGTAATTGAAATATATTGAATGATTGAATTATACTTAGAAATATTAAGAATTATAATTATAATTTCTTACGCTTGATATATTTATTAAAAATGTTTAAATATTATTGATATTATTGATATTAAAGATCTTTCTTGAACTAAAACATTTTTTGTACTAATTTCTGTAGTACATTTGAAATTTTTTAAAAATACATCAAAATTCTCAAAAATGTAATTTTACCTGTCGATGAATAAATATTTTTATTTTTAGGAATAATAGAAAATAGAATTGTTATATATATTTTTTGGTTTAGCTGATTTCAATGGTCTCATTAGTGCTGTATTTTGCATTTCGGATTTGTGTAGGATTGAATGAAGGGAATGGATTAGAGGTCTTAGAAAACATCTTGAATGTATGTCAATGGAATAAGTTCTTTGAAAAGAGATTGCAGTAAATAAGCTATTAAAATCTTTTTATAAATAAGTAGTGAATCTTATAAATTATTGAATAATCAAATATACATTCAAATTATTCGAACTTTTTACTCGCACTTTTTGGCAATTGTTTAATATTTTAATGACTTTGAGTATTATAATCTATAATAATACATAAAGTCATATATATATATATATATATATATATATATATATAAACAAAAGTAATAAAGTATTCTTAACTATAAAAGATGTGAAATTAGTTTTATTATTTGATATAATACATTTATAAATTCTTCTAAATTTCGATTATTTGTTGAATCAATAAATTCCTTTCTTATCAAAATTATTTTAAATATGTATTAAAAAATTAATTTTAAATCTTACTTTTTATAACATTATTTACAAATAATGATTTAATTAACAATAATATTGTATATTCATAATTTAACAAAGAACAAAATAAGTGAAAGATATAATATACAAAAAACAATAATTTAGACTTATATTAATTTTCTGATACTTTGCATTTCTTAAAGAATATGCTTTGCTGAATGAAAATTTATCCAAATAAACTATTAATACATTATAATAAAATTTAATTGTTAAAAATAATTAATTTATTTTCTTCGACTTATGGAATTCTCTATACTTTTGGCATTTTTTACTTATAATTTTTTATTAATTTTATACACGCAATTAAAATAAAATATACAAAATATTAGGTGATTATTTCTATGGTAACTATCACGCAATCAACTCATAAACATCTGGTGCATACCTGTTTTTAAACGCAATTTACTTTATATAATTATTACTTAAGATTTAATGAAAGCTTTTCAGCTAATAATCCTCTTACTATGGTAATTAATTGACATTAATATTTTATTGTTTTGAAATATGAATGAAAAAATTTATTTTCTCTTTGACCCCTCATTTTAACTAAACTCTCCAATTCCATGAATGAATAATCCGTGCTCTTTAACTTGCACATTATTAGAAACGCTTAGGTATATAGAAAATGTAGATTGTTACGAAACGCGAAGATGAAGAGGAAGGGATTTTAGCCGCGGGCCTTTCTCTTCCATTTCTACTTTTGATGAATAGTCCGTGAAATCATCAAAACGAGGGTGAACGCAAACCGAAACTTAGCGCGGCGTTGTTTAGAGAGAACAACGCATAATAATCCATCTATAGACATTATTTCGCGAAAAGACTTTCTCTCTGTCTCTTTTAAAGACTCCCTTTTCCCGAAATTATTCATTCTATGCGTTCATTTTATGCTTACTGTCCTCCATTCCTTAGTGCGCTGTTCTCTTACATATCCCTTTCTGTGAAATCTTCTATAAAATCGCGTTGTATACGAGCAAACGGAAGACGACACTTTCAGCATTTTAAGTGTTAAGATGAGCATAAACGTCATCGAGTACATGTTGAGAATACTCAAACTATTTTCAAACTGGATTGCATTTTTGTTTGTTAATTTTTAACTCGTATAATTAATGTGTGTGTAGTATAATACAATGCCTGTAACTCATATTATTTTACATACTTGGTTTAAACCTAATTTGCAGTCTAAGAATAGTATATAAATAAAATCAAATATCTGTAAAACCGAGTTTTAGACGATGGAAGTACCGTATTAGATTACTATTTAAATAACTAAAAACAAAGAACTTGTTATAGACTCTCATGATTATGGATCAACTATATAAATTCTAAATTTCGAATTTGAACGAGTTTGAAAGATATATGTGGCAACTTGTTTAAAACAAAGTTTTCGTTTACTTCATTATTCACGATACTTGATTGCAATTTAATGAGCTCTAGGATTTCTGTGTGTAGGCACTTGCTTCATATATTTAAAAACGGAAATGCTTCTAAGACCTAATTTTTATTACAATTTAATTTCCAAAGAAATAAATGTGGATCGACAAAATTAATATCAATTCATAAGGATCTCTTTTAATTAATACACTATTAAATTAGATGAAAAATACAATAGTCGAGCAAAAACCAGTTTTTATCAATATATTAACGAGTTTTAACTTATCTTCCAACGAAAAGAAAAAAATTTCTTCAAAAAATAAAAAAAGCTTTTTTTAATGCTTGACAAGTGTTATTATTCGAGTCTAAGGCCTTGGGCAGCACGTAAAAAAAGTTTATCGAGCACACGATAGTCTTCATCGGTGCACAGCCCCGCTAATTAAAATGTGCTCACGTCGTCGTCATCTGCGCTGGTACGAAGCGTTTCCCGATAACTCGATCGTGCAACGTGCCACTCGCTCTATTAAACGAGTCGGGCTGACCCTTAACAAAATCAAATGACTCTGGTCGGACCGATATTGTATCAGGCATATACAGTCGGAGGTTTGCTACTCCAAGAGAAATTCGCGTCTGCACAGGGGCTAACTTAATATCCCGATTGGAGCAGCCGATTCGAACTAGTGCGCTACGATTCGTGGAAGCCTCTAACGATAAGATCGATGTTTAATTTTTATAATTTGCGAAAGACGCTCAATATGAATTTTATCGCCAAATTTCACGAGGTAAATTGAATAGACTGAACAAACGTCGATAAACATTTAAAATTACTTTGTTCTATTACAATTAGCTTGTCGACGTGTGCATGACTCTGTTTTCAACCTTAAATTATCAGCTGAAACATGAAATTTCACCGTAAAATCTTGCAAATTTCGCTTCGTGTAAATATTAATATTGATAAATAATAGTTATTACGCGTTAAAATGAAGTTGGTAATTATAAATTGATATTCCGTTACGAGCGTTAAATAGGTTTTTTAATGGAATTAGAATTATACGCTAAAGGCGGTAATTGCACAGAATATTCACCTGTAAATAGCACAACTTAATATTTATACTTATTAATATTTTCAATTTCTTAGTCGTAAATGTTTATTCAATTTTTTATTACAATGAAATTTTAATGGATTGTTACAATAATTAACTTAATTAAGTAACGTTTTTACTAATTTCTATAACGATCAAAGACTTGGATTCATTTTTAAGCCTAATTTATAGGACATTAAATAAAATATTGATTTAAATTTTGATGTAAAAAATAATTTTTCAAAATAATCTTTGAAATCAAGTTTAATAATAATTTTTCCTAATTTACATAAAATAAACAAAGTGGTGAATTTATTAAATTAAAGAACTTCTAGTATGAAATATTTATTTTAACGTACTTTTAACACAAGAAATATCAATATTGTATATAATATAATACAATATACCACACATTTACTATTTTTTTATTTACTAACCTTAATTTTTTTCATTGAAAAAAAGATAAATAAAATTTTTTTTTGATTATAGAAAGAATAAATAAGTTAACAGCTTGTAAAGTAGGAAAATTTATAGGTTGCGTGCGTACGCATAAAAAATGTGTATTTATATATGTTTCATCCGTAATAAAAACAACAGTTAACTGAACTCATTTGCCTCGAAGTAAGAATGATTATTGCAAGAAAGCGTTTCCAAATCTTCTGCCCTTGCGTTTTCATACACATCGTCTTATATTTCATTTTATTCTACGAACGTGTTTTTCAGCATATATTTGCTCACTCCATAATCATTTTGGTTGAAATTTATTTTCAATTTGTCATGCTATACTCTTACTCTTTTTTCTCTTTTTTCCCTCCCCTTTTTTGTATACATAAAAGCATTCTTATGATACTTTTGGGATGTAAAATAATGGAAAAGTTTCTAAGGTTGTTGAATATGCGCAACAAAATTTCAAAATAAGTGTTACATTTTTATTACAATGCACATGCATAAAAAAATAACAAACTTAATAAAAATATTAAACAATCACCAAAGGGAAAGTTATTTATTTGGTTATTAAAATAATGGGTTGAAAATAATGTTCGTTAAATTTTTTTGACGATTTTTATAATATAATATTTTTTCAATTGACTGCGGCATTCTGATAAACGATACGTTCAAATCTTTGTGTTGTTTGTTGTTGATAATGGACTACCGACTGCCCAACAAAGTTATAATCAGTGAAGTGTTTTTATTGCAATGAATTCAAAATATATTAATTATAATCATTTTTAATCATTTTTTAAATATATTTAATTAAATTATTTTTGCTATTATTTAGCTATATTATTTAAAATCAATACCAATGAATGAGGTATTGATATTTCGAATTTTAACCTTAAATTTTAAATGTATTTAAATATTTTTATTTTATTTTATTTTTTTTTTTTTTGAGAAAAAGTAAAAGGTTTTTTCAAGTTTAACTAAAAATCATTAAAGCTCTATTTTGTTCATAATATTTTTAATTACAGTCTGTTGTAGTGGAAAATACATTAATGTAAATTTATTTACTCTCCTTATCCAACGTACGTAGCCTCATAACAGGAATTTATAATGAGATTTTTTGTACTGCATGTTATTGCAAATTATTATGAGATAAAATGCACTCTTTCTATTATATAAAATGTTTTATTTCGATATCAATCTATAATAAAATAATAAAATAAAGAGAACACGCCTTTTTCTATCGATACAATTATTTAACTTTCTATTTAGTTAAAGTGGCCGAAGTTAATTAAGTTTTTTTAGGCAGTAGTAGTAATTTTATTAAACAATATTTACATTGTTATATTTACACTTTGTTTTTCGCATTCTTAGTACATTTCATTTACACTGTTTTTCTTATTATTTTTTATTCTATAGCATTCTTTCATTGGTTCTTTCAATAGTCTTGGGTCCAGTGTTATTGGATCTTGTTTGTTATACCCAGAAAAACTCGATACTACACCGAGAAGGAAATAAACAGTTTTTTTAGCTATAAAAATTGTATTTATTTAAAAAGTCGCGACATCTAATATAAATTATATTTAACGTGATTAAAGGGAATGTGAGAATGTAATTCCACTTAAGGCAACAGTTTATTAAATGAATACTAAGTATTCTCAATATCGCAAAGGAGACTTTGTTATTTCAAATCAGTTACTGGGTATTGAATTTCAACGTAGAAAAATCCACATGCTATATCGATATGATATGATACTGCTGAAATGTACTAATATTTGCAAGCAATAAAATCTACCATGCAATGCTGTAATTGAAATTGGCCAGGATGTATTACAATAAGAATAAAGAATTAACAACAAAAGTGCCGCTAAAATTTTCCGGGACTTTATCGTAATTATAATTAAAAAGAGTCAACTCCTTCCACCTTCGTTACGAGCAGCTCGTAATTAGTTTTGGGGTTTTTAATTTTCAAACATGCTATTTCCAATGAGGTTTTCAAAATTTTAAATTTACATAACCTCGGTACTTTATTGGATTTGCCGCCATTGGGGCAATTTTCGATATATTCCGCTATTGCCATTTATTTCAATCAGCGTATGTGCGCGGTAATGCATACGAAATATTCGTTCGGATTACACAATCTGTACGAGAGTAGAAGTTCTCGGCGTGGCAAATGTGGAAAATGATTAGAAAGGCATTATCAGTGGCAATCATATTCCGCTTCTCCGCTCCTCAATCAAGAATCTTACAAGAGCACGGTACAGCTAAAAAGGGGATTTATAGGAAACCGAGCCGCCGAGTCGTTGGCTCGCCCACGCGAGCCGCCCTCCGACCGCTCGTTTTTCTCTCTTGATGCATACACACACACTCGGCTACACTCTCGAGCGGGTTAATATGCACGTGCGCGCGCCCATGCGCATGTGCGAAAGACTCCAGGTCAAGTCATCAGCGGATCGAGAGATACTTTATCGCGACGAAAATTTGCCGATGCGGAGATACGGTATTTCATTGTGCTCATGCTTGCAACGCTTTATCTTAATTAGTCTGAAAGATCGCTTAGGGAAACGCGATTTTTGAAATGCTTTCCTCATTATTCGATTTTAAATCGGCTGAATAATCGGAATACGATTTTCTAATCCAATTTGTCGAGCAAACAAAAGAAGGTTAGCTTGTTTGCGATAGATATGAAACGATACCTGTACTTTTTGCAAATACAATCAACTTCTAAATGACAACTTTGCACTCTTTCTATTATCTGCTTAGCAATCAAATAATTTGCAATTACGTTTCGATCTTGATTTTCTATACACATAAGCTGACGTGACTTAAAACTTTATTATTGGATTTTAAACAGATACGACGCTTAGTTACTTGAGTAGTTGTCATGCTAAAACTCTTTCCGTTGCAAAAAAGAAAAAATGCCGCTTGGATTAGGTGGGAACTGTCCCAACTATAAAAATGTCCATCAATTTTTAATCGGATAATTTAATAATTCTCTTCATATATGTGGACAGGCAACATTGAATAAAAAAATAGTACTATTGGATGTTATACATTTATTTACCCACAACTACACGGCTTGCAACGCGTATGTTTGCTGACACAGTTGACACAAAATACACTTGCCGAAACGTGTCCTTATTAACCCCTTATAGGGTAAAAGCGTACTTAGGTCGCTTCTACTGCTCGTAGCGGCTGCTTCAAGGGATCCCAGAAAAGGAACGAGAGGAACAAATTCAGAGGCACTTTTTCACTCAAGTGATTTGTGAAAATAGATGTGTGCTGCTGTGGGTGTATACGCACACGTGCAAGATCCCGTGATCTCGGTGTACCTCGTCTGTAGTTTCCTACGGCAAACTGGAGGTTATGAAGCATTGGGTTGGCATAGATAATCGACCGAGTGTTTGTAGACCCGTCGATTTTATACGACGGAATTAGGACGCAAGAAAGAAGGATAGACGAATAAGGTTCGTTTACAGCCTTTTTTTCATTGGTATTTTTTTCATGCCTCACCTTTGTTTTTATTTCTTTTTTCTGCAAAATACTGCGGTTTTCCTTCGCTTCATTTTTTCGACCCTCGATTTTACGTAAAATGTAGCATAAGTAGTGGTGTTTGTATGAGTGCAATATTACAGTTTGCGGCTCGACAGGATGTCCTTTTACGTGATGAATAGGAGATATATTGAAAAAAACTATTTGTTCATCTCACAAATATTCAAATCTCAAATACGAGTCATTTATTCGTTTTTTATTTGTATCGATGAGGTTAAATAATACGAACATCAGTATGAAAATAAAAAAACGATTAGCGAAAGTAGAAATGAAGGTTCGGAATGGAAGAAGCGTAATTGGTTTTATTTTGTTTGAAAACCTCAGTCAAAATAGATCGCTGGTGTGATTGAAACTTTCTATATAATTTCAGAATCGTATTTTAAAAATATGCTTATAATATTAAAAGTCACATTTCAATAGATAACATTTAGAAGTATTTTTTATCTAGACTTCTAGTTACCAACGATATGATATACACGATATTCCAAGTAAAATAGTTTAGATAAAAAAATAACTTCTGCTTTTCACTTTGATACACCACTGCTTTTAGTATCTATTAAAAACCACATTAATATGTAATTTCAGTGATGTTATTTTTGTCTTGAAATAAATGATATTAAATGCAAACTCGTAGTTTTTATCAAAATGTCGATTGAGTTTTGGATTTGTTATAAATAAAATTAACGCACCTTGTGAAATGCAATAAGAGCCAAATCTTTGAGACTTGTTTCCGTTTTTTGGAAAGATAAGTTGAATTTAACAGAACGGTAAATGTGTATTTAAATCTATTCAAGTCTATTTAAATGTTACAAATGATTTTAAATTAGCTTATTTTTAACATTATCGCTTCTTCTTACAATGCTTAAGCGAAGACAGGGGATCGTTTACTCAGGCGCATCAAAATTTCGCGGCGTGACAGAAACTTCATCCAGGGACTTCCCCACCACTTTTGTATCGTACGGGAATTATGTACGTGAGCGCGTCTAGCATTACCCCTTGTGGACGCCGTGTAAGAGCGTGAGTCATCCCTCCGACGCACAGTTTAACTATCCCCCTTCCCGTGTACTGCGTATGACGTCATGCCCCTCTACACGCGAGTTGCCTTTTTTTGGCTCCAATAGTGCATGTGTGGGGGATAATTTTGTGTTTATGTCTCTCTTTTCCTCCTCCCTCTCAGCTCGAATGCGTTTCTCGATCTTACACATATTCTGGGGATCTGAGGGTCGTAAAAGTTCGTTTTTATCTTTAGTTCATAAATTAATACTTCAATCCGATGAGCTTGGGGATACATTAATGACAATTTTAATTTACCTTGACAAAATTACTATTGGATCTTTTTTTTCTTGCATTTGCATTATTTATACGTGTATGTCGTTTGCCAATACTAAATGCAGCAAATGTGGAAGTAGTTGTGAATTACATATTTGTATTTTTTTAAATTTCTATAGTAATCTATATATGTGTTGAAAATTTAATCCTATATATTATTATAGAGTTTGAATAAATATTAAATAATTGATTTTATAATTTACAAAATTAACATTATTTTTATAAATTGTACCAACCATCAATTGCACAGTTCTTATTGATTTTATATTATTCAATGTTATTGACATCATAAATATGACGATATTAAAATCATTTAAATGTCTAAAATAGCAAATATTTCAGAATTGTTAAAATTAAATTTCATTATATATTTGGTAAACTCTGATGAATACAATATGCATTCTTAGCGGGTATCGTTATTGGTTCCCATTACATGTATTATTGTATTGAATTTGAAACTTTATTAATCTTAAATTTATAGATAGCAATTACTTGTTTAATAAATAAAATATTGATATTACCAATCATTTAATTGGTGCCACAGATTTAACAGATTATAAAAATAAATTATGTTTATTATTAACATCAAGCCTCAAGTGATTTTCATAATACAAAGGTGTACTCGGCCGAAGGACGATGAATTAAATTATTTTAATTAACATTTGAGGGAGTCATATTTTTTTACCGTGAATAAGAAATTGTATTATATATTATATAAAATAATTATATTCATATATTATAAAGGCTATCATTTTGTTTAAATTTACGATGGAAGCGTTTATTCTCTTAATAAATAATAAATAATTTTTCCGTAACATAAAAATTTTGTAATTACTTACAGTTGTGACATAATCTAAAAAAATTCATTTGTTAATAGTATAAATCATTATTTTGTAATACTCTATAATATTCACGAGGCTATTAAAATAAAGCAGATAGAAAAGTCATATAACAACAATACGAGAAATAATAATACTCGTAACGTGCACGATTTTTTAAATAGAACGTGTATTATTGGTACCAAATCTTTTACAGCTGACTAATGCGTTTTGTGCAATTAATTATTTATTATATATTTCAATGTGAAAATAAAATTTTCCTTAATTGGTAAATTAAACTACTGCAGACGTACACAGGATCGATATTAATAGCTGTCAATCCGTACAAAGAGGTCGACTTCTACACACTGGTGAGTAAACATTTATGTATATTACGAATTTCATTCGCAAGCGATTGGAAGGAATGTAGTTCTTGAATCTTGGGGACCATCGCCATCCCCTTGTGAAATGGTTTTAGTATAATGGTCCGCGACGACCCGTGGGAGGCGATTGCGATTAACGAAGCACAAAGTATGGGGAAGGTATGGTACTACAAGTCGGGGGGGAATCGCGTTTTCTGGTGACGTGTGGCGTACGCCAAGATGCGTTACGCAGTTTTGTCCGAGTGGCAAAGCACATCCGGACAATCGGCGGAAGTTTCAACGGAGAATAGTAAACACTGCACACGAGCGAATGCATGCGTGCGCGTGCGTGGCTGCTCTGCGTGACACGAGGCGCGCGTTGCTCTGAGCATTTTTGGATTTCTTTTGGTGAGTGTTGAGCAGAAAATAGTCACTCCTTTTTTCATCGCGTTCGCGCCTGTGGCTGTTCTGTTATGTCTTACACACACGTACGCGACGATGGAATCGAAAAGGAGAGTAATTTCCTATGTCAATCTTTTCTTTCGGTCGCTATTTTAATGCTATTTTTGACGTTCCGAAGGACACAGTTCTTTTTACTTTTATGAATCGGAAATGACGTCTTGGAAAATAAGCGAATAGAGAGATCTAGACATTGTTAAAGTCGCAATAATGATAAAGAATGTCTGAAGGATATTTTGAAACTTTTTTACAAAGGGATGATGATGCACAAATTAGTTAAAATTGTCAAATACTTATTTTTTTTTAATCAAACCCCATGTTTATGTCAAAATAAAAATTACTTGTTTGTTCGTATGGGGATATTAATTTTGCATAAACAGCGATTAATTATTTGCTGCATAAGTGCAAAATTACCAAAACACACTTGTTGTAAATAACTTATTGTTATTTTTATTATCATTTTCAAATTTCTTTACCGTCTCAAAGAACTTAAATTAGTCTCTACTTTAACAAAAATCAGGCATTTGTTTTTTCAATTTAAAAATAAATGAAATACTTAATTTTTTAATTGATTAAAAAATGTTTATGTATCTTTTATAAATTGGGTACATAAACTAACCGAATAGCCCTACATTTTTGTAAATTGGATCGTTGTCGTTATTTAACGAATATTTGTCATTTAAAAAAAGACTGTTATACATTAACTTGGACTACAAGTCATACCAGAATTCTTTGGAATAGTTATGTTTCTTAATTAGTAATCTTTGACGTAAGGATATACTTTCGCTTTGCAAAACCTCTTCAAATGTAAAAAGGTGCGTAAAAAATTTGCAAAAAGAGCAGTTATTTGCTTTTCGGTGCATCTTCATGTGAAGCAAATGCAAAGAGGTAGAAAAATGCTGCAACTTCTAAAAAAGCTCGTTTCGCTCATTCGTAGAAAGTTTTTTTTAGGAAAAGCGTCGAGGTGGAAACCGGGTCAACGGATCTTTAGCATAGTCACACCGAACCGGAAGCGGAAACTGCACTACTAGTTCCAGAGATATCATAATCATAAATGAACGAAAAAAGGGACTGCGGGGCTCAATGATATTCGATTTTTAAAGTTAAAACTATAGATATTAATCTCGTGAAAAAATATGCACCGAGAAAATCAACAAGTGCAATGATTTTGGTACAATCTGAATGGAGGTCGTTGTATGAATAATGTTCTAGAGCTTTATAAGTGTAATAAAAACTTTTATTTAGTATCATTCTAATTTCTTTCTGTTTTATTTATTTTTTTTTATTTAGTTTAAATAAACATGTTTTTAATATTACATTCGAATGTGTGACGCGAAATGTTAAGAGAAAACTTCTTTGTTTACAGAGTGAAAGTATATTGAAAAGCATTTAATTTATTCTGCTCTGCCTTTTACATGTTTTTACAATCAAAGTTTTTTTCGTCACTTTGCAAGCTACGTATGAGATGAATTCGCACGTGTAGCATTTAATAGGGACCGAACGCATTGAGGAACCCCGAAGCGAATTACGAATACATAAATTCGATGGAGATCGGCACGTGACGAAATAAATTGTTGGAATAATCGATGGGGATTTTTCTTTGACAATTGAAAAAAAACTGGCTCTAGAGCGTTGAATCCTTCAACCATTCCTCATTACGCTGAGAAGACTTTCAATCAAGGTTAATTCCAATGTCACAATCGCGTTGTTGTTTCAGTTCGATCACTTTTTTTGATTCTTAAATTTAAGATTAATTACAGAATCGATCGCTGAATTTATTATCAATAAATAAAAGCATTATAATTTTGATTATTTCAAGAATTTTCCGAATAATTTTAATAAAATATTTATCATGTTAATGAATCGAATCTTATTCACTTTTTCTGCCCTCATAATTTGAAAAATAGCAGTTCTACAATTTTATATAAGTTAAAAAAAATTTAGTACATGTTTCCCTGTTAAGACTGAATTAAATGTTATCATTGATTCGGAAAATTTTTTTCCCGCAGTTTAACGGTTATTTTTAGTTTTTGAACGCAACCAATTGATTTACAGATAGATTTTTCTCAAATTATTAAATTTTTATTAGTGTATTCATTTTATCAAAAGTAAAATTTTCCGGTATTAAAAAATAATTATGATGGAAGTATTGGAGGGATGAAATGTTTCTCTGACACTGTTTTTGTGCTAAAAACGAGGAAACTAAGGAAAAAGGAAAGTTAACAAGAAAAAGTTACTTTTACAACAGACGATAGATCTAGATTTAAAAGTCCGTCGATACACTGTACGAATAAAAAAAACCATGGCAGTCTGGACGAGTTTTATAATTTTATAAAACGTCTCCTTAAAAATTCACTTGCCAACTCTGCTGCAGCAACAGCATCTCCGTTGTACCTCGTGACGTACTTTTAACAATATATCCAATTGAGTATTATATCGTACAAGATACGCGTGCGCACATTCGTTTTGAATCGAGCGTCGCTTACGTGCGCGAGGATTCAGTTCGAAAATCTCAGCCACGTTACGTCAGCGGGAGTTAAAGCCTTATCTTTATCTGCCTCGATACAAGTCGGCCCCCGGAGTCGTAAAGCACCGACGCAATAAAGATCGCGCGCTAGCAACAGCTAAACACCCGAAATTAGACTCTATTACACCGCACTTGCACCTATTTTTAATCGAACACGAATGCACGCGCGTGCTATCCACTGCTATCATCCTTCCGGCCGTCGTTGCACGCGCGTCGTCTCTATTTTCAGCCCGAGCGCGTCCAAACGTCGGAATCAGCGATCCGGCGTCGGCCACTTATTTCGGGATCGGGGCATCGAGGCCGTGGCTCTGACCTCATCCCCTCACGTGCGTTGCAGGGGCAGGGATCAACGCACGCGAGCAAAACAAATGGATCATCTCTTTTTTCTACCTAGGCTTCATCGGTTTTTGGTAAAATGGTGAAATGGTAAAATCGTTCTCGATTCGGGGTGCGTCGCTCGCACAAAGACTTTCCACGGCTTAGGCTCCACGTGAGTTGTAGACGCGGTATCTTGTGCTTACAACCGTACACATGCTCAGCATTACGCTGCTTCGGCTTTAAGTACAATGGACGAGCGCTGTTGACGAAATCATTGTGTTTACGAAGAAGGAGGAACAGCGAGGACAGGGGCAATAATTATTCGTAGTTCGAACTCAATTGAGCCCAACAAATGGGTGCGCGGTTACTCAAGTTGTTCTTTTCTAACTGAATTTTGTAATATTGTCCAAATTTTGGAAACTGGAGGCCATTACTACCGATCGCATTTCTCACGAGCAAAGCTTAATTTAAATCTCCGAGGAAGTACAGAGGAACGGGAGTCGGATAGTTTGCTCCATACGTCTGTTCTTATACGGCTCTCCCATATTTTCGACAATGAACTTTAATGAAAAGCTCGAGCTTCGGTACTTGAATGCATGAATAAAATTTTTCAGGCTTAACTTTTAATTTCATGCAGAAGTGGCTAGCAATAGTTTTACTTCATTTGTATCGCTGCGATATTAATTTGAATGAAAACGGTGCAAACTTGATTTAAAAATATATTATGCGTCTTTATAATGTTTTCGAGCTTCAAGCAGAAATAATATAGTATATTTAGAAGCAATAAAAGCTTAATTTTATAAATCCCTTCTTTATTATATTTACGACTCGGATTGTAGCATATTTTCTTTTATGTAAATCAATTTTATGCAAGTAAAGACAAATAAAAACATTAAAGTTGACGACCGATAAAAAGCCAAGTGATCTAATTTTAACATTTAAAAACCCGGCATCCTTGTTCACGTTTGAATTTTCTATAAATATGATCGAAGTTTTAATGATTAAATTAAATACCAGCAGTTTTTTCTTACGAATGCATGAAATTTTTCTGGGTGACGCTTTTGACAGCACAGTATTTCACTTTCTGTGCAATAAAGTACGTCGGGTTTGCTGCGCCTAGGGGGATATAGACTCCGACTTTTCTCCCCTCACACTCTTTCTCCTTCTAACACACACACTCTCTCTCTCTCTTATATGAATGGCGAAACTGCTTCCAAATACAGAACGCTCATAATGGCATTGCTGTTGTCGGCATTCGGTACATACACGGTGATCCGCGTTCTCTCTCTGCCCTTCCGCAGCATCGACCCTTTTTACAAACAGTACGACGTATAGAACGAGAAAAAAATAAGGCAAAGATAGAGACGAAGAGACAGAAAAATAGGTAAATACCAATTCTTGATTTTCTTGATCGAATCCAGTTTGTTCAACCTTTTGCCTCGGTGTTTATTCTTGGCGCGTAATTATGTTTATTGCACGAGATCTGACGGATTAATTTGGAAGTGGCAAGTCGATGAAATTCTAATTTTTTAAATCACGAACTCGCGAGGAATTTTAAAGTTTTGTTAATTGAGAAATGAAATTCTTGAGGCATCCTGGCTCCGAAAGATCAAAAGGTCTTAAGAAAACTATAAATTATTTATACACGTCAACTTTTCGGTACTTACACATTCGTATCTTAAAAAATTAAAAAATTTTATTCTATGGCTTTCAGATTTTCCTTATATTTATTATTCGGATATTGAAAGCTTATATTTCTCGATACCTGGATCACCTCATATTCATACTTACATTTTTCTCGCATTAACATAGAATTAGCATTTATATTAAAAATTACGTTCGTATTAATGAGATTGTAGCGAGCGTTTGAAATTTTTTCCAAACCACCATTTTTGAACATTGTACTAAACTCTAGATAAATTAGTCGAGTTTTTATCGAATGAAAAGTAAAAACAGAGTAATTAATTAATAGCTTACAGAATGTACTCTCGAGATAAAAAGTGACTACTTCTCGATTCAAGGCGCTTCTACCAAATTTACATTCTCGTTTAAACCTTGAACAATACACTCCCGATCAGACTAATTCCCTAAGATCCACTCGAGCTTCTTGTCGAGCTTTCCGGCGATCTTCTATCTCTCGACTCTTGAAAAAAAGAAAATACAAAAACATTAAAGCTCAAAGAAGTCTGCCAAAAAAGGACTGCATAAAGAAAGGCTTGTAAGAGCAGCTCTCGAGTCGCCGTGTAATCGGCGTCCACTTACAGCACGTCGGGGCTTCATTAAGGAGGTGCGCGAACTCGGGCGAAGCGAGCTTCGACGAGAAGAGCGGCGGCGGGTTGGTAGGGGAGGAAGACAGGCAGGGCGTGGTAGACCCTGAGCCGCGCGCAGCAGCCGAGGGTGGCGACGTCCACGTGTTCCTTGCCCACCCGGGGCATCCTCGACAGGAGGAGCACGATGGCCCAGCGCCGCAGTTATTGATCCGCTCCGGGGGCCGCGCGCACCCGATTCGGCGAGAGGGTGGCGCGGGTGCTTTTGCAGCCGCGAGAGGGAGGCTCGCTTGCTGTCCCCCGGGAGACCACGGCCCGATCGCCCTTGGGGTGGACTCTGCTTTACCGACCGCTCCGTAGGCGGAGCTGACGATTAGCCGCGGACGGCACGGCGAGCTTGCATTGGCGCTGCTTAGCGTCAGCTGATTATTGTTTACGCTTTGTTTTCCCCAGCCTAGGTGTCGAGGTGCGTCCGTTTCAGCTTCGTTAAGTGCTTCTTTCCTCTCTCTCTGCGGAGTCGTTAACTCTTTTCCGCGTTTTTCTCGTACGCGTGACTGCCAATTGGGCTTTGTCGATCCTTTAATCGCGCACACCTCGAGATACTAAAATACACGCAAAACTTATTTTCCATTCGGAATGCAACAACTTCATCGCTTTATTTACGCTTTCGGTAAATGATGCTCTAAAACGTATTCTAAATAAAAAATTGATTCATTTGAAAATAATAGAGAAATAATAAAAAATTTTTAGTCGCACAAACATTTTGCCTTCGTTATAAAATAATGATACATTTAAATTTTCACGATTTCTAGAGCGAAATTAATACTTTTGTTTACCTGTCTTACGAGTTTTTTGTATTACTCTCATATTTTTATAATCATCATTAATCTCTTTTTTAACTTGTAGTTTTTCTAATTAGAAATTTTTTGAGAGAAAGATAAAAAAAAAACAGTAATGGAGAGTACATTCTTCGGATATTGCATGCAATGCAAATATTGTTACAGGAATGAGAAAAAGAAATAAAGACTGTCAAGTTCTATGGCTCTACACAATAGTGTTTTAAGCTTTTTTCCTTTTTTTCTGTTTACTTTAAACTATTCTTCAAATTTTGTTGAAATTACCCTTACACACTGTTTAGGCATTGTTTTTATACATAAAAATACAATTGTCTTTTTGGAAATTTTTCATTATGGATCAACTAGGTATACAAATTTATACATTATTTTTCTCGTTAACCCTTTTAGGTTTACAAATAATGTTTTGGGAAATATAATTTTATATTCCTTTGCTTGTACAAAATACTGTGAACTCACAATAATTTTATTATAAATTTAATTTATTTATGTGGAGTATTTCTATCAAAAGAAATAATTTACACTTTAAAATATATGTAAGTGTGAATCTTGAATTTCGTTCTTAAAATCAACAATATTAGAAGTAAATCGTTAAAAAAAATATTCGTTTTATCTTTTCCATTTTATATTCTTATCTGTTAATGCTTGATCATTTTATTTATAAACACAAAAGTGAGTTTTTCATTTAGAGTATATTATTAAAACAAGTCAGTGAAGCTAAAAAAATTTGTATACGCCTTTAAGATGTTATTTACGAAATAAGAAATTTTACGACTACAGTCGTAACTTATGAAAATGTCAAGGCCTTTTGTGGATGCAGTGCGTCGTAAAATATATTTAGGATTTGAACTATTCGTAATTTTAAATATTTGGAATAAAATTAACAAAGAAGTCTCGTAATTCTTTACACGATATTTATTAATATCATAAATTCGATTATAGATGAAACAAATTAACACTTATTATACTCCTTAATATTATATTTTTTAATAAATAGAATCAATGCCTTTTCAATTCTAAAAACATCTTAGATATACAGTCTTTTTAAACTCTAGTCTCAATATTTTTAATAATTTTTGCAATTTAATTTAAATGGTGTTTTGAAATTGATGTTACGTTGTATTAATCAGAAAACAAAGAAACAAATCATGTTTAAATTTTTATTTTACTTTACTCAATGTTGAAAAAAAAACTGCTAAAAATAATGGTAAACTTAAAAATGTCGATTAAAAAGAGTAAAGAGTACATGAAGTATTTAATGTGGAAGTTTTTTCGAGGTATGCACGAGTTGCTTTTTCAATTTTTTTCTTTGCATATATCATTTCGTTCTTCATTCACTAAGATAAAGAGGACGACCTGCAGAAAAATTGGATCCTCATGACATAATTTGTATAAACCTTATCGTTACTTAATCACGAGAAATTACTTTGCAACTTTATTTTGGCCTAATTAGTTTAAAAAAGCAAATATATAAAATGATTTGTTTGTATTATAATTTTATATATTTCAATGGTAAAGTAACTAATTAATGTAGTAGTTAAATAAAAGTAATATTTTTTAATAAGGAGGCTTAATGAATAAGCTAATAAGTTATCATTTTTATTTTATTTGTTGATTGTTTTACTTAGGAGCAAAGATATATTTTTCCGCGATCAGAATGTTTGAATGATTGAATAATATCACATGTATGTATGCATATTTTGAGTTTTACTTTATAAATATTTGCATAATTAAATAGATTGGCTTCAAAAATATTTCAAGGAAGAAATAATTTTTTCGTTTCCTTAGTTAAAATTGAATGCGATTGATAGATACGCGAGCATATATATTTTTAATGTACAGAATTTTAAGATTTTCATTAAAACAGAAGTATGAAAATAATAAAAATCGGATATTATTCGAATTAGCTGACACTGTATTGTTCTTATATTTAGACATAAAATTCAAGTTTTGTATTAAATTTCTATCCACTACTATCTCTGTTTCTTTTGATTATTCTAATATGAAAAATTGACTTAATGTTACACTTTTAGCTATAGAATCTTTTAATAAACCTATACATATGTAATAAACAGTTCGTTAAGTTTTAGTTATCGAGCTTCAAAACTAATTTGTTCGTAAAAATTTTCGTCCATCTTTTCTTAAAAAAGTCGTTTTTAATAAAATGTAAGTTCAAAACTTCAAAAGAGCGTGAGATTACAGAGTTGTGAGCGCGTTGATTCGTCTGGCTAAAATTTGAAAAATCCTCCTCTAAGCTTTTTCGACAGACACGGCAATGCGACTCGTGTGCAAAACAAGCCTCGCGAAAGAGACCAAACCGAGAAATGATACGCAGCCGACACGATTGCGTTGAAGTCTCTGTTCTCGCAGACTACAACAAGCGAGGAGTCGCTTAAGCATCTGCAAACTCGCTTCTAATTGTACGAGATATCATATAAAGACAAAGTCCAAACTCAACGAGGTGAATGAGGGCGTTGAAACTCACGAGAGGAGATGCCTCCTCGTTAGAGCGCTTCTTCACATTTTCACCTCTTCATGTACTTTTTTCTTGTATCGATTTTTCCGCTATCTTTTCCCTGCCTTCACTTTTTTAAGCTTTGCTCCTAGCTATTTCTCATCAAGTCGTAGAAGCACCTCTTGATGGTTCCTTTTCAATTTCCGTTCAAGTAATTTTAGCGAGTTAAGTTATTTCAAATTTACTTTGTAGATTAAGGAATAGTGCCCTATTTAAGACGATAATGGCTTATTCGGTTGCATGTTTTGAAATAATTTTGTATTTGTACTTTAATTTTAGGCATATGTATATATATATATGCACCTACACATACGACACACACGCACACGCACCACTCACACACATATATATCTCAAACATAAACTGATTTTATTAAGGACTTTGAGCTAATCCGATTTCGAAATACAAGGATTTTTTTCACTTCGTGGATTATATTGGATTCCCGGAAGTGTTGAATTATTTAAAAAGCCAAAACTCAATCTACGTACTTGAATCGTATTTATTTATTTTACTATGAATTTTTTATTCTTTATTTTAGAACGTTTCTTAGAAAGAAATTATTTTAAGACGTAATATATAATACATTGCCCGAAATTTATAAAAGAAGGCCCAAACTATAGATCTTTATTTTCTAATAAATAAATTTCAATGAAACTTAGTAATGAAAATACAAGCAAAAGAAGGGAGGTTTTCTTTGTAATTGAATAGATTTGTATCCATTCTGCTTTTTTTTTAATTAACAAAAATAATTTTGATATTGTACATTGTACCCATAAATTTATACTTCAAGAATAACTGCAATAAATTTATTTTTCTAACGTCATGTATAACATATGCAGAGCATGAAGTAGTAATTTTACTATTAGTTTGCGCTAGTTTTATCTTTTAATTAAAAGGATTTATGAATTGATTTATTCTTATAAATATTTTATTTATATAATTTATAAAAATGGATGTTTTTATTGTCGTTATTTTACATTTAACCAGTTACCTTATACACTAGCTGTAATTGTTTGAAACAAGTCCTAAATCGTGACATGTGAATTGACTGCTGACCGAACAAAAGGGACTGAATTAGCGCTTAAAAATTTACAATTTGAATTGAAAGATACGGCGTTAAAGAAGATATTGTGTACAATGCAAATAAGATGAGGTAGATAGGTACTTACTTAAATAGAGCGTTTCGTAGTTGCATTCCTGGTCTGTACTTATAAAACTGTTATTAAACTAGATGCAAAGTTAGATCGCTCAGTGCCTGATATGCTCCTCGTGGAATTTCTCTAGAACGAATTGGGGAAGATTCCAGGGCAGCTGTCTACGTCTGCTGGTACTTCACACGTTGAATTTACAATCACCTCTCAGCACCGTACAAGGAACAAATAATTTTTTCTTTTGTAGCACATCGTAACAGCAGGACATTGATGAAAGACTTGCAGCTTTCTCACTTACGTTGGTTCAAATAGTTCTGAATGTAAAATCCAAGTGTTACAATAACGCGGAGTCTATTGTCTTAAGTTCTTATCCCACCACGCTTCACTTTCGCTATCTTTCTCTCTCTCTCTCTCTCTCTTTCTCTCTCTCTCCAAATTGTACCGAAGCGTTAGAGAAACTTAGCCATCGTAAAAAATATATATCACGTTATGATAAACACTTTTTAGATCATATATACTATTATCTTAGGTTTCCGAAATGAAAAAGTCAATGAAATGAATACGTCTCTCCACGATCGCTTTTTCATTACTCCATACTCTTACTTCCTAGAAAAAACATCGAACAACATTCACATAGATTTTGGAACTGATTTTTTTCTAGATCAAGTGCTGAAAAAGGCAAATCTAATAGGAGAAGGAAATACGTTTTATTAAAACTAAAAAATTAAAAACATAATTATAAAATATATAATATTACTTAAATCGCATATTTGATATTTTTAATAAAAAATACATTGATGAAAACCAAATAACCTAAGATTAATAATAATTTCAAGCAAAACTTTTTTGAAGCGAAATTAGTTTTTTTTTCAGTATATAAAGTATTTTTTATTAATATTTTTATTTCTTCATTTTATCTACTCTTCATAAAACGTAAAAATTGTAAATTAAGTGATAAATTATTTAGTTTTTTAAAAAATTAATAATTTAGATAGTCAACCGTTAACTTTCAAATAATTGCAGTTACTGGTTGAGATTCTTTCTTTTCAATTAATTCATGATTTGAGTAAATATTTGCCATGCTACCAAAAATTTTATTCAGGTTTATTCATTTTTTTGTTGTATTTATTATTTTATAAATATAATAGTAAAATTTTAGAGTAATTATTTTAATGTACACATCAGCAAGTTTTTTATACGTATCAAGTATGTTTATACGCACCTATTAATAAATAAAAAAATCTCTTTAAATAAATACAAATACAAAATTAAGATAAAAATATTGTTATAAACTATTTTTTATATAATATATATATATATATAATACACACAATAAATACTATTTAATGAAAAATTTAAGATGAAGAGAAATCATTATTTTAGTAAAAGAACGAGCACGTCGAATCAGCAGATTATTTCGAGAAAAAAAATTATCGAATGAGAGGGAAAGAGAGGAAAAGAGGTAGAAAGTGAGAGAGCAAACAAGTAAAAGAAAGTATGATAAAATGAGGGAAAAAAGGGTTATTACTCTGCTTTAAAAGGGGATAGCGCCTGACGCGAAACTGGGTTGCACTACTTATATTTGACACGCTTTACTCTTTTTTCCCATCGGGAAAATGGAAGTGAAAGCATTTCTGAAAAAAGAATATATATGCAGCCATGACACTGTTGAGATACATGTTTTATACAACCCAAGTCATTCGTGAATGAGGGAGTGACCGCAGAGGGGGTGGGGCGGGTGCAATTAATCTGCTCGAAAGCATCAGTTCCTTTCGCGAGGGCATTTGGGATTTTAGATAGAGAATCAAAGAGAGTTTATATATTTTTTGCTGTTCCAATTGACTTACGGAACATATATTTTTTAGCAAATTCAGAGGTGATAAATATGATTATTTGACTTTCTTTGCGTTCATTATCTTAAATTTCTAGGGAATAGATTAAAAATTTGTATTTTTCACCACAGAAATAATAGTATACCGAATCTTGAATTCTTAAAAAGTATGAATTAAGTAGTGATTAAATAATAACGAAATATTAATTTATTTTCAAATCAAAATTAATTGTAATTTTGAAAATTTTAATAATTTAACGGCACGAGTAAAATTTTTGCTTCAAAATAATTTATAGTGGTGACATCAATAGCATAAATAAACTACATGCTAATAATAATAATAAACTATATAAAAATCAGTTCTAAAGAATCTGCGCGTATGGATTTAAACTAAAATTTTTTCTCGTGTGAATAATAACCCGAAAAGCGTTGATCGATATGCTCACATTAAGCATTAACATTCTCAAATAAATTTAAAGTACAATAAAGACTTTGGAAAAACTTTAAATGATAAAAATCTAACGTTATATTTATAATGCTTTACAATATTTTCTACTCAGGTACTCGGAAATCGCAGATTAAGTAATTCGTAATTAATCGCATCCTCTTTTCACTTCTTCTGATTCTTTATTCCTATTAAATAGCTTGTATTTTTATTCTAGATGGTAAAAATTTTTTCTTTTTCCTTAGAAAATTTCATATATAAAACAGTATTATTTCTTAACGAATAAATATTTTTTTCAATGATTATAATTCCTAAAAAAGTATTTTTAACTTAATAAATATTTGTATTTCTAGTGTAGCATACATTATACATAATAATTTATTTATGAATACTTTATTACTTTTTTTCCTCGTTAATTTTAAAATGAAAGTTGAATGAGAAACTGTGAATTATAATCCTTTGAAGGAATAAAAGTAAAATTTTATATTAATTAAACTTATTCCGTTTTTATAAATTTCAATTTGTTGTGTTCTTACTTGTTGCAGCAACACGTGCATCGATATCATGGCCAGAAAATGGGTGCTTTGGAGCCACACGTGTTCGCTTTAGCAGAGGCAGCCTATCGTTCTCTCAAAGACACCGACAGCAACCAATCTTGCGTCATATCGGGCGAAAGTGGAGCTGGTAAAACCGAGACCACGAAATTCATCCTCCAATATTTGTGTTCCGTAACCAGCAATGTTGACACGTGGGTGGAGCAGCAAATCCTCGAAGCCAATACTATTCTCGAGGCTTTTGGTATGCAGGAGCAATATGAATTATTCGATTTTTAATCTATTTTGTTTTGGGTTAATTTCTTATACATACTTGGTGACTGTTTAACGATTTATGTCTTATTAAATTTCATTTTCAATTATGTGCGTTGGAAGCTGTTGAAAAATAAGTTTTTTAAATACGACAGAATCAAATCAACCAGCACAATTGCTGCATTTTTGTATTACTTATGGTTTCAAATAGATTTTTATTATTACGAGTAATTGTCCATCAAGTTTTTTATATTAATTTTTTTACAAAGCAAACTGATATTCGAATTTCTGTTTATCTATCGGACAATTAAGAATACGTAACCCTAAATAAATTTACTGATAACAATGTCTGTCGTTCAAAATTATTCGGCAAATTGTTTAAAAGCAGAAGTATCAGAATCTTCTTGATAAAGCGTTGCATAAAATATTTTTTAAATATTTTTCGTTGAAAAGTATGACTAATAAATGGAGGTATATTTTAACACAATCTTAATGTTTAGTTTACGAGCAAACGTTTGACTTTGCAGGTAATGCAAAGACTGTACGCAACGACAACAGCTCTCGATTCGGCAAGTTCATGCAGGTCTGCTTTGACAGCAAGTGGATGATCAAGGGCTGTATAATCCAGGATTACCTGCTCGAGCAGAGTCGCATCACATTTCAGAGCCCCGGCGAGCGCAACTATCACGTGTTCTATCAGCTGGTCGAGGCAGCGAGTCGTGATAAGGAATTCGCTGAGCAATACAAACTCAAGCCCGCAAGTCACTACAAGTACCTGACGCAGTCGAGTGAGCGCCTGGACGGTCTTGCCGACTCCAAAAGATTCGACGCGCTCCGACTCGCCTTCAATGTGCTCCAGGTACGTCGAGGCTTGTGCGATTGCATTCGAGAGAATTTTTATTTTTAATTTGCATTTGTACACTCGATAGTTTATGTTTAATTATGTGTTAATTAGACGGTGACGACTTAATTGATCAATGTTTTTCATTACTTTCGTGGGTTCGTTTTAATGTTTTTGCTACGTTTTGCTGTCACATCGATTCGATACGCGTGACCAGTGAATTTTTACATTCCTTTAACTATAATGTTTTTTCGTTTAACCTGGTAAATTCTTATTTTTTTAAGCACAGAGTACGAAGGAATTTTCATACGAAAAGCATTATTATAAGTTAAAGAAAAACACCATTTTATTTGCAGGTTCCAACGGAGATGTGCGAGGGCATATTTCGAGTATTATCGGCGATCCTGTGGCTGGGTAATCTCAGCTTTCAAGACATCGACGGCGAACGCTGCGAACTCACTCCAGAAGACCGAGAGATTTTGAAAACTGTTGCACCTCTCATAGGCTTGCAGCTCGAAGACCTCACGAGAATCGTGCTGCAGCGTGAAATCAATGTGCGCGGGAACATAACGGAAATACCTCTCAAGGTGCAGGAGGCCAAGGAAAACAGACATGCAATGTCCAAGGCTCTTTACTCGAGGACTTTTGCTTGGTTGATCAATCACATTAACAATTGTACCAATCCAGGGCAGGACATATCGAGATTCTTGGGAGTGCTGGATATTTTTGGTTTTGAAAACTTTGACACGAATAGCTTCGAGCAACTGTGCATCAATTATACAAACGAGAAATTGCACAAGTTCTTCAATCATTACGTTTTCGCACTCGAACAAGAACTGGTTAGTTGGTTTTTTGTGTTTTCGTTTTTAGTAATGTTAATTTATAAAAATACAATGATACGGTGTTTTAAATCTTTAAAACGATCACGAGTTTTTTCTTAAAAAGAATACCTACGAAACGTTTTCCTGATTGACTGGAGTCACATTAAGAAACGTTATTATTATAAACTAGTAATACTCATTTTTTCTGTACATACTATATTTTTAATAGTACTAATATAATTTGCAGTAGTTAATAATTGGAATACCAAAATTATTTCTATAACTCATTAGTAATTTATTAAATACTTTTAAGCAACAAGATAAATAAAGTACCTTAAATAAAACATAAAATTAAAAAACACGTTAATGATTAATTTTTTGTTTAAAATATTACAAATATTTCTGGAGCAAGAGAATTAAATATCTTTTAAATACGAGTTATAATTATGAGTTAATTTAATCATATTCTTCTACATAACATATCATGAAAATAATAAATTTCAATAAGATTTTTTGGTTAACTATACTTTTCATATTAATTTAAAGGTAAAATTAATTTTAAACTTGTAATTTTTTGAATTTTTAAAAATTAAACTGGATTATTCTTAAAGAGTACAGTTATAATAGTAGAGGATGAAAATAAAAAAAATTGATCTTTATAATTAAATTTCTATATATGAGATTTATCGTATTTGTGCTTATTATTGTATCTGTACACTTTTTAACGCACGTATAATTGCCTAAAATTTCTTTCGAGTAATTGTATTAAAATAAATTAATTATTTAAGTATCGACAAGAAGAAATCCAGTACTCGCACATAACGTTTACCGACAACACCTTGTGCCTCGAGCTGATCGAAAAGCCACCCCGATGTGTTTTGAAGCTCCTCACCGAGCAGTGCCACATGCCAAAGGGTTCCGATCTTGCTTATCTCACCAATCTTCATGCGGAATTTGACAGTCATCCGTGTTACGTCAAGGGGGATGATCGCCGCAAATGGGAGAAGCAGTTCGGCCTCAAGCATTACGCGGGCTGCGTTACCTATACTGTTGAGGGTTTTGTCGATAAGAATCGCGACGTTCAACAGGATGTCTTCTTCGACTTCATGACGAGAAGCACCAACGAGTTCGTTCAGGAGATAACGGCTTACCAAGTAAGTGCCTTTAATTTTATTTAGTACCAAAATTAAAAATGCTTATAATCAACAGTATAGTAAAAAAAATCCATACTCCGAACTGTACTGAAATATTCGGCGTCCCAGTTCTAAGTCTGATTTAAGAATGAATAAATTAATTTAATATCAGGACCTATTGGGCTGCACTGTGGCCCGAGCATCAGGAAATACGACGACACTCTCGCGAGGTACATCCAAGGGTAAACCGACGCTCTGCGATTCTTTTCGTCATCAACTGCAAGCTCTTGTGGACGTGCTTCAAGGCACGACACCCTGGTACGCGCGATGTATAAAGCCCAACATGAACAAAAAGGCGAATGACTACGACGAGAAGTTGGTGCTTGATCAATTGAGGTACTTGGGTATGCTCGACATCATTCGAATACGCAAGGAGGGCTTCCCCATTCACATGGCCTTTTCTGATTTCGTGGCGAGGTACCGTTGCTTAGAGAAAAATCGATTTGCGCTTCCAAAGGACGAGAAAGAAGCCGTGAGAAGTTTGATTAGGACTAAGAAGGTTTCGCCGACGGAGTGGCAAATCGGCAAGAACAAGGTTTTTCTCAGAAAATTCGTTCACGAGCCACTCGAAGATTCGAGAAATCAAGTCATTTCACGCAACGCTATTCTAATTCAAAAAATTTGGAGGGGTTACACCATTCGAAAAGGTAATATTAAATATTTTAATTATTATTTTCCAATGAAATTTATAACGTTAATCAATTTAAACGTTAAAAAGTCATTGTTTTTACCGATGCTAACGTTTTTATATTCTGTGCCTAATCTTTGAGTAATCGACAAGAATAAAATCTAAAAAAAGGAATAAAATATCACTAGAATTTGCCATTAATTTCCTGCCTAATTCTTATTTCTAATTTCTTACAACATTAGAAGCGAAATACTAAATATTAATTATAATCAATCTTAAAATTTAGTACTTTATAAAATTAATGTCGATTGATTAATGAATCGTTAAAGAATAAATTATGATGAGCAAGCAATTTGAAAGACACGTTAATAATTCAACATAATTTGAACGATCGTCAAAATACTAGGAAAAAACAGATTTAATTAAAAAAAGATATGATTCATTCGAATATGCCTAAATTTTTAGTTCTTTATAATCAATAAAAATAAATTAAATCATACGTTCCTTTTAAAATAAAATCCTGTTAGAGGCAAATATCAATTTTTTATTTCACCCTTTTCCATCCACAAACTGATCATTGTAAATTTTAAGTTAATTTACGAAAATTTTGACAGTAAAAACCAACATTTCCTTGCAGATTATAGAAGAATTCGAGAAGCGGCTCTGAAGGTACAACATGCTTATCGCGGCTGGAAATTGCGGATAATGTTTATCAGGAAGCGACGTGCAGCAATTGTTATTCAATCGCATCTACGGGGAGTTTTTGCGCGCGAAGTCGCGGCAGCACTGCGTGAAATGAGGCGCGTTGATGAGGAAATGAGGAAGCGCGAAAGGTTAGAGGAGGAAAGAAGATTAATGGAAGACAAAAAAGCTCTCGAGGAATGTCAAAGGTTATTATACAACTTGATTCCTTTTTAATTTTCCTTGCAAATATTTAAAAGTACATTTTTCACATAAATTTACAATTTGTTAAAATTAAAAATTAAGTATAACGTATGTAGTGTTACACAATTTAAAGCAGGTTTCGTTTGTATAATTGTAGCACTCAGTACAACGGTATTGTGGGAATGGAGCCTGGGTAAGTTTTCGAATTTCAAAGAACTGAGGAGTTGATGAGTTGAGCTTTGCATGCGTTAATAATTTTAAACATTATCATATTGTCGATATAATAATGTCTAACACGATACAAACAGTAACGGAAATACAAATATATGGGCTTCCTGTTCAAATTTTCTATATTTGTTTTTTTTGATGATTATTGCACCAAAATTTATTAAATACTTTGAATTTTATATTTCGTATTGATCTTTGAATTTATATTACTTTTGAAGATGTTAAAATGATGATACAATAGTATAAGTGTTAAATGTGTGGTTTTCTTAAATTATTATCGTTTCAATACTAAACGTATATATGGAACAATGATTTTTCACTTTTTTTAAAATACACCGTACAAAGAAACGAAACATAATTTAAAAAAAAAAACAAGTTTATACGTCAAGTTGTTTAGCAGCATGACCACAGGAATCTTCACAATTACTCGATGTACAGCAAGCACACAGTACTTGACTTTTATTGATAAAAAACGACTAATTAATTCGAATTTACTTATGATATTTCTTTTATCTGTCATTTAGAAAAGCACAAGAAGAAATTGCGGCTCTCACGCAAATGGCTGAGCAGTTCAATTCTAAGATGGCTATCAGTAATAATAATAATAACAGTAACACAACTGCTGAACTTCAATCCGTTGACTTAGACAATCTCTTCTCTTTTCTGTCCGATGTGCAATCGACAAAGTCTAATCCAATAATTGAGGAGATTGGTGAAAAGATGAATGAACTTGTAGAAAATCTCGACATTGAACTTGAATCTGTGATTCAGCAGGAACTACAAATGAATTCAAAAATAGATGTAAAAAGTCCGATAATTGAAGATACAGAAAACAGTTTATCAAATGGACAGAAAAAGGGTCGAAGTCTACCTGAACCGACAGAGCCGCCACCACCACCTCCACCACCCGCTCAGTTCGCAAACACCCCGGTCAGTGTTGTAAAGGAAAAGAGGGCGGAACCAATTTATGAATCCGTTCTGCCTAGGGATGAAAACGGATCAATCAGTTCAATTTTAGCTAATGGTAGCCCTATTAAATCTAACCATGACCTTCCAGATGATATACCTGTCATACCGATTGTAAATATTGGCAAGGAACCTCAAGAAATTAAAAAGGTAAATTTTTATAAACTACTTACATGCTTGGTACTTCTATAACAATTAAAAAAGATGGTTAAAATAAGAAACTTTCATATTTATTTAAAATATTTGTCAGTATTATATTTTTCTTTCATATTGCATTACATAAAATAAATACTTTTTATTATATTTTATAAAATAAATTTTTTGAATTTATTGTAAAACAATTATTTTCTTAATAAATACAGATGACGAATTCTAATTCGCAATTGGAAATGAAAAATGTGATTCCGAATCACTACGTGCCGAACAATCGTAATCATCAAACACATTCTCAACAAAATGGACATGAGCAACAAATGCATTCGGTACAAGCTCCACAACAACAACAGCAACAACAGAAGCAGCAGCAGAAGCAGCATCAGCAGCAACAGCATCAGCAACAACAGCAACAGCAACAACAGCAACAACAGCAACAGCAACAACAGCAGCAACAACAACAACAACAACAGCAGCAGCAGCAGCAGCAGCAGCAGTATCATCATAAACCTCAGCATCCACCACAAAAGCAATACCAGGAAGTTCAAACAAGTCAGCAGCATCAACATCATCATCAGCAGCCCGTAGAACGGGAGCAAAGACGTAAATATCGAGTGGAGCGAAAACTACAAGAACTCGAAGAGAAAAAATTGGAAGCTCCAGAGCCCAGTGAAAACTATCATGATATTGTCGAGTTTGCACAGAATTACTTCAATAGCCACGAACGTTCCCCCGAAGGTACGATAATGGCGACTCTTACGAGAAAGTCACGCGGTAAAAGCATGGAGTACATACCCAAGTATGAAATGGTTACATACTACAAGGGATCAACTATTCCGAACTCACATATTTACATGTACGATCCGGACAATGTGAACGTTGCTTGTTCGGTCTTTCGGGTACGTATCATTTAAGCTACATAAGTTGAATCACATGTTCAATCTTTTAGCAACAAGTCACTAAACTTTTTTTAACTACGAGCTTGATGTTTTGTTGAAATTTATATATTTTAAGCGGCAGTTTTTTTAGCATAAGATATATCATATGTTAAAAAGAAATTCTTTTAATGCGGGAAACTTGTTTTTAATTAATAATATTTACTTAACTCTTAATATAGAAAAATATGAAACATCTTTTAAATAAACGCTCTTGTTAATTCATAAAATCGAACATTGAAACTTTTATTCAAAATTCCTTGAAGTGAACTTTTCTGATCTTATGAAACTGTCTTTTTATTCACTTATTATTAGGTAAAAGGATTGCACGAATAAGTGACATGTATATTTTTCGTTACTATAGGATCTCTGCAAATATTTGCGCGGAGAAATGAAACTAGACCAGGAATTATCCGCTATTCAGAGTATAATCGGTTATGGTATAGAGCGCGAAGAGCTTCGCGATGAGATTCTCGTCCAATGTATGCGTCAAGCGACCAATAATCCGAATGCCGACTGGGCTGAACGTGTCTGGCTTCTACTCTGCCTGGCCATCGTTGCTTTCCAGCCTGGTAAACTCCTCTATAAGTACTTCCTCTCCTTCCTGAAGAAGAACCTGGCACTGGAGGGCAAGTTGCGACAGTACGTGCAGTGGTGCTTGGATAATTGTAAGAACACTAAAGTATCCTGTCGGCAGTTCCCTCCGTCGACTGTCGAAATAGCGGCTATGAAGAGGCTCGGTACCATCGTGTGCAGATTCTTTTTCCTGGACGGACGCACAAAGGCGATCGACGTGCATCCAACCGACACAGCTGCCGATGCAGCGGCTAAGTTAGCTGAGAAACTGGGCCTGAGGTCGCTCGAGGGATGGGCTATTTATCAAAGTAGACCCGATGGAGAGGAACACGTTAGGGCTCACGATTATTTATACGACGTAATCGCTGCTTGGGAAATGTAAGTAAAAGAGTAGTATTACTTGTATAATATTAATGTTATTAAATTGTTTTTTTTTTTTTTTGTAAAGGTATAATTATATAACATACGCACATATTGAAAGTATTAGGGTTAATTTTTCAAAAATTATGCAGATACTTTGTCTCGTAAATGTATTAAAAAATTTAAGAAACATAAAAAAGCACTGAAATATCTAAATGTTGCTTTCCAGGAAACAGTGCAAATTGAACACGTCTCAGTCAAGTTTTTCTACGTTACGTCGTAATAATCAGACTTTGGGAAGTGGTGAAAATCGTTTTATTTTCAAACGAAGGCTTTTCCGCAATACGAGGGAGTTGTCCCAAGACCCCGTCGAAGTGAATATGCTTTATGCACAAGCAGTTTACAATGTTGTTAAGGTAAAAAGCAATTTTATAAAGAAACTTAATGATGATAACGTGATATAGCATTAAAAAGATGCATTTTAAAAATGCAAGTAATCTAAATAGCTCATTTTCCGATTGTAGTGCGACGATTTTCCAGTATCGGAAAAGGTAGCGCTGCAACTTGCCGGACTTCAGGCTCAAGTAATGCTTGGCGATCCGAAAGATAATGATCGGCTTGACTATTACAGCGAAATCGAAACGTTTTTACCGTACAGAATTAGCCGAGCGCGGGGCGACGATGTGTGGGTACCGATACTTGCCCAGGCTCATCGCCAATACGGTGCCGGCCGCCTTGAACTCACTGCCAAAGTTCTCTATTTATCTTGTGTCATGCAGTATCCGCTCTATGGCATGACTATGTTTAACGTTACATATCGCGGCTACTGGTGCTACGGCAATCAACTCATTCTTGGAATAAATTGCGAGGGACTGATGTTAATCAAGCCGGACGACAAGTTCGTTCTCTCGGAATACCGTTACCAGGATGTCGAAAGTATCATGCTGGACCCGAGCGATTCGTTCATAACGATATCCCTGTTGCGGCACAATCCCGACAGTTCCCACAAGTGTTTTGTTTTCGAGACGCAGCAGAAGAACGAAATAGGAAGCTTGATCGTTAGTTACTGTCCAGCGCTTGCAGGATGGATTACCGAAAACGAAGCCCCTACGAAGAAGCTCAAGGGCATGACAACCGAAGACAGAGTCAGACTATATCACAATTTGGTAAATTGCCGCAGAACTCTGGTAGATTCAGAGGCTCTGAAGAAGCCGCAGGATAGTGGCGCTGGATTCTTTAGGAATACATTGAGGCGACTGTCTAAACACAGGATCGAGAAGCTTCGACAAGAGCATGGCAACTCTACGGATCAAGGTACACAATACCTTTCATTTTTAATTGGAAAATGAACTGCAACTGTATATTGTTATTTTTATATTATTTAGTTTTGAGCAATATTCAATTTTTAATTTCTATCGATAAAGCTAGATTCTTTTAAAAATAAAGTACAGAATTTCAATGGAAAGTTTAAAATTTGATTGGGATAAATGTTGTATGAGCTAAAATATTTTATATGCTATACAAATTTTCTTATAACTTGTTAAGATGATAAAGTTTAAGCAGGTCGTTGTACTCGATAAATTAAAAATCAATTCGCATATTTCAACCAATAATTGTAAGCTAAAACGATCAGTTTAAACTAATTTTTTATTAATATATATTTACTCCAGGTGAGACGTACAAAGGATTCCATTATGGATATTGGGCTTTTAGCAGAACGTGTATTGCTCAGAGTTTGACAAAACTGCCAGATGCCGAAGAACAAATAGCTCTAAGCGTCTTCCAATTGATCCTCACGTATGCTGGACTTGGGCAAAATGGTGATACCGTGCGGCGTGTCGAGGACGAACACGTTAATCTTATTCAAACTGTGATGGAACGCTGTATGCGAAAGGAAACGCTTCTCGGGGAACTGTATCTTCAGTTGATTAAGCAAACAACCGACCATCCTGATCCTAATAGTCGTGTAAATCTTAGGCATTGGGCTTTGCTGTCGTTGGGTAAATAAATTATTCACTGTTTATATTGTGAATTATACAATAATCATATTGTTATCATTATATTACCTTATTTTATAAATATCGAAAATAATATAACATTGAAAATAATAAAAAATATTATAAAAAAATTATGTGTAAAAGTTTGAAATGTTTCAACGTATTAGAGAACAATATTGTATGATCACGTAACTAGTTTAATTTATTTAATAATAAATAGATATGATTTTTGCATTCATGATTTTTTAAATAAATTAAATGATTAAAATAAAATATAATTCTTATCTTTCACGTTCGATTAGCCTGCTCCGTTATTCTGCCACCTCAGAAGGTTGTGAGAAAGTATCTTATCACGCATTTGAAACGGTGTGCTAGCGATTACGTAACAGAAGAGGGTAAATACGCGAGATTCGCCGAGAAGTGTTTATTCAAAACACAAGGAACCCGAAAAAGGCAGTGGCCACCAAGCAGAGAAGAAATCATGTACACGATCAATCGAAGGCCTATATACGCGAGATTCCATTTTATGGATGGACAATATCACGCGGTGGAATTTCATCCTTCATCCACCGCAAAAGACGTCATGGTACTTATAAAGGCTAAAATTGGTCTTGGTGAAAACGCTATGGGTGAGTGAAAATTTTTACTTCCAACAGAGGACATTTTACTTTTCGATTAACACAAAATAATGGAAATATTGTGTTTTAGGGTACGCCATCTACGAAGTACTCGGTTCCTCTGATCGAGCTCTATTGCCGGATGAAAAAATTGCAGAAGTCATGTCGAAATGGGAGAAATACAGAACGGCGACTGCTGCCGGTCAAGGCACACAAACTCGTAAACACGCACATCACTTTTTCTTATTCAAGAAACATTTATTCCTAGATCAATATATGAATTTAGATGATCCAGTAGAAAAAGAATTACTTTATCATCAAGTGCTTCATGATCTACGCGCTGATCGTTTCCCAATCACAGAAAAAGAAGCTGTAAGTTTACTTTAAAAATTATATAAATAAGCCACCAATAGCATTTAAAAAGCTTTCAATGATTTAAAAAATAGATGTATTGCAATTTAGCGATGAAATAAAACTCGGCCAAAAAAATATAAAATTTACTGTTGTCTAGATTTCATACTTTACAGTCTTCGCTTATAGTGATTTGAAATCTGATGAACATTCAGTAAAATTGTTTTTTTATCTTTGTTTTGTTCTCAGATGATGCTGTCAGCTTTACAAGCTCAAGTGGAGCTTGGCGACTGCGAAGATAGCGTGACAGTTCAAGAGTATCAGTCGATAGCGGGCCATTGTCTGCCCAACCGACTGGTGCCGAACTTATGCCTAGACGGTGTTGTTCAACACCACCAATCATTGCAAGGCATGACGGCGCCCGAATCCAAAAAGGCATTCTTAAATCTCATACAGTCCTGGCCATTACACAGAGCTACTATCTTTGACGTCATGCAATCTTTCACGTCCAACTGGCCAAGAATGCTTTGGCTAGCTGTCGATCAGATGGGTCTGCATTTATTGGAGTATCGTTCGAGAAACTCTCTTTGTACTTATGAATATGAGAGTATTCTTAGCTACAATCCTGCCATTAATTGTTTGATGATTATTACGGGCACTGATAAGAAGCAGAGCAAAGTTATTTTAACGACTTCTCAGGTGCGAAGGCTGATTTTATTTTTTTTTTGTAATATATTCATTAATTTAATGGTATCGAAATTTTTTTATTTTCCAAGTTTTTATTTTTCACGTTTACCTCTATTATTATTATATAATAATTTGAAAGATTCATTATTATTTCAATCAAAAGTTAAAAGTTAATTAATATAGTAAGAAATGATATTTAAATATAACCAAGCAATTATAGTTCAAATTAAAATTTGGGTGCCATATGTGTACAAAGCGGAAATCATTTTTATTTTACTTCGACGAGCTTAAAAATTCATTTACTGCTTCGATTCATTATAATTGTTTTATTTACTAAGAGTCAGATGCGTCGATTAACTAAGTAATAAGTCTGTAAAAACATTAATTAAATGTGTAAATAATTGAATGTCCATTAAAAATTAAATGTAAAACATGAAAGTGGCTTGAAATTGAAAACTAATTTTATTCCTTTGCAGGCTTTTCAAATAGCAAATTTGATTCGCGAGTATATGGAAGTCCTTCAACTTCCACTGGATATCCACAAGCGAGATTCTGCCCTTGTACAGCAGATGAATCAAACGCACATGTTGCAGCAACATCAGCAGCAACAGCAGTCCTTAAACGGAACTAGTGGCAATCGAAAGTCGCGACCACCGTCTGTGTTACACAGGGGTGCCCCTGTTATTCATTCACAAGCGAGTTAAAATTCTCTTTCGCTAACCTTAAGTAAATCTGCTAACATGCGCTTGGCGAAAGTTGAAATCCATGTGAGTTACTTAATCTGACGTAAGTGTATACCCAGAAGGATGTGTTGGTTCCTTTTATCTTCCAATTTCATACGTATATTTATTAAATTGTAGCAAAGGAAAGTAAAGATAAAAATGTTGAATGGATATGATCGCCCCACTGAGCGATCAATTGATTGGGAATTCTAAGGTTAATTATCAAATAATTTTGTAATCTATTGTAAATTATTTATATAACATGCGACACCGATAATTATTTTTGTAATTATTGAAACGGTTCATTTTTATTTAAATGTTCGATTGTGTATATCCATTTATTTTATTCTTCTTAAATTTTATATAGTGTAATTCACGAAATTGGAAGAACTTAAGAATTTAGTGGAATATATACAACGCAACTTGTTAATGAATGATTACAAACTTGTATGATAATTGAAAAAAGAAACAAATGGATAAAATTTATTTGGCTTATTATTATTATGGTTGGCTTCAGGAGTGTATGTTCGAATGGTGCAAATTTATTACAAATAACGGAGAACTACAATATTGCGAAATACTGCCATGTAAGATTGTTTATTGACTTACGCCGACAACCGAATAAATAGAAGGCCGAAGTCTCGTGTTTTTGTATGAATTATTAAACTTTAATATTATAACGGCATCTCGTTTTTTTTAGCGTCGACAATTTTTTCGTGTCGTTATGTATTATATATATACAAGTGTAACAACCGTTGCCTTTTCAATGAGTATGATATATGATATTGTCATTTTTTAGAAAATAAAAAAAGAAAAAAAACATTGTATGACATACATTTCAAATGTAAGAAAGCAAACTAAAAGAACGAGGTTCATGATATCAATTGTGAGAGGAGATAATATACATAAGTATGCGTGCGAAACATGTAAAATTACTAGAAAAAAAAAAACAAGTTAATACAATTACATTTTTGTCTGTGAATTTTAAATTTTATAGTTAAATGTAATTTTAAGAGACCAATGTAGGACCGATCTCTTTCGGTGGATAGATAAGCAGTTAACATTATTTAAAAATAAACATTTTTCTTTCCTTATATCATTACTGCAAGAATTAATTTTTATTGTTTTTTATGCAAAGAATTAACGTAAAAAATAATTATTAAGTAAGAGTCAAAATTATTGTATTTTGAGTTAATCATTAATCGTACTTTTAAATATTAATTTGCTTAAAGTTTTGAGAAAAAAACTAACTTTGTTTTTGTTTAAAAAATGTATTAATCACTTAGCTATGAATATTAGCTTATTGTTAAAAACACTTAAAATTAATATATTAACATTAGCAGTAAGTAAAATCTACTTTAAATTGGTGAAGCTGCTCATTTTTGCACACTAGTTTTACAGAGTTCCATCAAGAGTGTGAAGAAAATGTTTCGGCTTATCTCGATGTGATATCGAAAACTTTACATAAATAAGATTCCAAATATTATATAATATTGTGAGTGAAACAGTTAAGGTTGAAGTCAGCTCATCTTCTTTGTATGGAGTATTATTATTATTATTTTTTTTTTTTTAAATAATTAAACTAGTATTTCTGATTATTCGGTTAAGCTAGTAAAGTATGTTGGATCTGGTTGGGAAATGAAAAATCCGGCTTACAAAAAATTATTAAAATTATAATAGTAATAATAATATTAATAAATGATAATATTATGATTAATACTTTTCAAAGTAAAAATTAATTTTTTTTAACAATCAATGACCATTAATTTTCATCATAGAATATAATTGAAACATTTAGTTAAAGGCATGTAATGATCAATAAAACAACAATTACGTAATTAAAGATACATACGTTTCATAATATACATTTTTAAAAGTTTTTATAGAGAATTCTTTTGAATGGTTAAGGCAATGTGCACATTCTATCTTTACCAGAATATTAGAAATTGAATAATAAATAATTACTTCTAATTTGTATATATATTTCACATATGACTGATGTATTTGATTTTCTCATTAAATCAGTTGTTTTTTTTATTTTACTATTTTCATGGTAGTTTTACAATTTTTTGAAAAAAGTTATTTTGTAAATATTTTCATAATAATTTTAAAAGTTTAATTAAAATATTAATTATAACATTTTTACAATAGTTTTATAAATCAAAGTTTTTTATTGTTCAAATTAATTGTTTATGATTCAATAAGTTTAACATGTAAAAAAAGGACTTACATGCCTTCTTAAAGTGACTTAGCAATGAAATAATTGAAAATCTTTAAAAATGAATTTGTAAATATCAAGTTAAAATAAAATTTGAACTAAAATAATTAATGCTAAAAATAATACATATGCTTGCAATGATATAAAATTGAGAGAAAGTATTCTCATGACTAAATTGTACATAGATTCAAATTAATATGCTTGTTTTTGTCATTCATTATCCAATGGAACTATGCAAAATAATAAACTTTGAATGAAAATTAAATATAATTTAAATGAAAAACTATTTAGGATACATTATTATTCTTCTATATAATTATTTAGCGGCAAATGATTACTTGTACAATGGAAAGCGTTTCACTATTTATTTACAATTTACATATCAATCGTGTTACTGTTCATTATTTAGGTGATCAAAAATTAAAAATTAATTTAAATTATTTTCTAATCAGGATCGAAACTTTCATTAATTAAAAGTGATATTAATTTATATTACTACATAAATCATAGTAAACCGAAAAATTTTGTAAAAATTGGTTCTTACTATTATATTTTCACAAATATCTGTTTTATTAAGCGCCGTGCCTCGATTTCAATAACGTCCAAAAAAAGTACATATATATACGTTTACAATATATGTTAAAAAATTTTTACTTTAATCCAATTCTAAAGAATAATATTTTTTTTATATAAATAGCGTTTTGTTTTATTTTTCTTGTTGTCAATCTGTAAATAAGAGCTATTGACGGTAATGATAGTTCCGTAAAGTATGTAGCCAAAATAGAATGAACCCATGAAGAGCTAAGACCAATATTCGTTTGTTCGTTCCAATATTATTATCAAAATAACTGTAGAGTAATAATTCTTGTTTATTTATTTATTTAAATATTAAAGAGAACACCGAAACACGAATACCGTCATTTTGCTATTTTAATAAAGATTTAAAACACCAACAAACACTTTTATATTAAAATTTTTAATTTCAATTATATAATGTAGAAAAACAGTTAATATTTTCAAACGTGAATAATTTGATAGATTACTTTTTTATTTTTATTTCTAATATTGCCTGATGCATTCTACTGATAAAAAGGAACAGATATTATATCCAACTAATATTAAACGTTTATAAATCTTGTTAATGCTTCATAATTTATAAATGATAATTAGAACTAATCCGTGTAACAAAAAATCTGTATTTTTATTTTACTTTTCATACACTTCATACATTATTGTTGTATTTCCAATTTCAGTCAGCAGTATTAATGCATATGTGTTTTGTTGTTATTTGAATATTAGTTTGATGTATAATTTCGTATTAGCTTAGCAAAATTTAATTTTCCTGAGTAGTGTTGGGCTGAATATCGACGAACGTTAAGGCCGACTGTGATCCAGATTGGGGTTGTATTCTAATTTATTAAGTCTTCAAAGAGAGACGATTACGCGAGTGAGAGAAAGTGGTGCAAATTAGAAGAAAAAAAACAGAAAGTTGCAAGTGAAAGAGAATGAGATTACGTGCGTGCCTGATGCGAAATCATGAATGCTGAATGAGACATAGCTTAATGAACAATAAAAAGTAAATAGATTATTGGTTGATGATGTTATTATCGAAAAAGTATATTACAAACGAGATTGCTATGTATATATTATATATTGTATTTACGGAACATGTAGACGATTCTTAGTCACAATCGAAGGAAAAAAGACGAATGAGTTATTAAATAAGAACATGAACATACGAGTGCGATCAAAGATAAGGCACAACTTAAAAAAAAGCACGCACAAGCGTACGAACGATGCACATACGTAACCGGATGCGCCTACGTGTTATAATAAATATATGAACATTTATCTCGGCCTCTGTATTGAGATCACAATAAAGTCACATTATATTATGAAAATTTATGTGCTTGCCCAGTTTTAACTCTATGTTGCCCTGAAAATATTTATTTATAAAAATAGCATTATTAATAACTAAGTTAAGCTTTTTACGTTTCACCTGTGCAACCAATACATTTTTTTTTTCTAAACTGCTTTGCTCGCTATTTGCGTAAAAAAGAAAAGCAGAATTTTGTAACACACCAATAAATTTAAATTGGTATAGCGTGAAGTTGTTCCATTTCAAAATAATGCAAGTGCAATCTATGCTAGCATTTAATATTACGTTTTTCAAGGAACCAATTATTGAACGAGTAGTTCTATATCAGAAATCTTAATAGTACTATTTTATTTGACGGGAACATTCTGTACTTTCTATGTACAATAATTAAGTTGATCGATATACGAGCAACACAGTAACAAAGCCTAGTTCAAAACGACTGTCCTCGTCTGCTTATTTGTGTACTCGTAATACTGGTAATTATCTATTATAGTTGAATACCGCACCCTCTATTCATGACCCAAGGACGTGGGATGGAATTGTAATTGACCAAATGTAAATAAATAGTTTAAATTTAATCGATTGGACAGCTACTATTTAGAAGACAGAAAAATGAAAAGCTTAGAATCTGAGGGAAATGAGAAAACCTTCGGTAATAGTCCAGACGTATTTTAAAAAGAATGAGGTATCATCGAAACATCAATAAATATAGATACATATATATTTTTTATTTACGGTTCTTTACACGATAATCAGACAAGTAACAGTGTTCGTCGCGGCCGCTCGTTTGTTACGTGCCTTGGCCACCCGTATTACATCACGTCCATACAAATACAAACTTGAGACATTTTTTTTGGTAATTCTATGTACGAAAGCGTTTTCGCATTTTATTTATTCTCTTCTTTCGTGCGCGCTCTGTCACTCTCGCACTCTCGCGTTTCCAATTACTCTTTTACGCGTTAAATAATCTGGTAACGCTCTTGTCTTACACTTGGATACGGCGTACAATAATCAAAATTAAATAAAAGCAATTACGAATTAATCGAACAAAAAATATATATTGCGCTTTGGCCAAGGCACGGAAGTCAACGTTATCTTTGCAAACCACGTACGTACATATAGTATAGGTACATATTAACTTCTATCTCTAATCTACGGTCCCGGTACAGACGCAGATCTTGTGCACTTACGTGTTTTTGTTCCTTTCATTTTTGCGCGCAATTCTCTGTTTCCTTCATTATCAACTTTCTGCTTCATCTTTAATTTTTACTTTTAAACGGATGTTACAATTTCACTGATGATATACAGGTGCGCACCCACGCACGTGCGCACATATATGTATATATATATATATATATATATATATACATACACACGAGTGTGTATGTTTTGTTTGTTCACTGCTCACCCTTGGAAATTTCTTGTTTGCTTCTCTTAATATCTTAACGAAATATTGGTATATAATAAAAGGAATAAAGAACAGAGCTCGCGCGCGATATATAATTACACTAGAATTTAATAATTTTAGCGCGCTCTCACCTCAAATCCAAAAGTGCTTACAATAAGAATTTTTATTATAACACACACGCATTTCGGTCTATTCTCTTAAAGGGTTTGTTCTTTAACTGTTTTCTTCGTTATTTTATTTTACTTTTTCAGGATTTCGTGTATCACATTTTCGTTTATTTTTCTAACTCTGGGGGTTTTTTTTCTCTTAAATCTCTCTTATTATCTACGAAGCAACATCAAACGCTCAAAGCTTTCGATAAAGAATACATAAATCGGAACATTTTGTTTAGTTTTATTTTCACTTTACGCTAGCGGTTAGAACATACGTGGACGTAACCCAAGCCAATTATAATTCAATGTCTCTTAGTGGTCGTCACATCTAAATATATTGTGCATAAATCGTAATTGAAAAATTGAAACATTATTTTCCAATGAAAGCAATATTACAAGAGCAACGTATTTCTTACAAAGCTACTCGACCGGCGTGTACGTATTTTGTATTTACCCTTTTAAAATAATTTAAGTGTATTTTACGCCCATAATATAAAACCAGTATGCAATCGTTGTATCGCGAGTGATCATTCAATTTATAAAAATTGCGGAGGGAACTTAAGTACTTTCTTATTTTAAACTTTAAACTTTTCTTTCTTTTTTAATTACTTACGCATTTTTCGGTTTTCGGTAAAAAAGAGTCGTCGTTATATTATTCTTATTGAATCTCCTTTCGTTGTTCACATTATAACTTTGTGCGGTCGTAATTACACTTATCACGCAAACACGAATGAAAGCAAATAATTGTGCTTTTCATTTGCAACTAGCCTTAAACGACTCTCCGAGAAACGAAAAGCTAATAATGGAAAATAGGATTATGAGGTAATAGATACAGATAGTGAAAGAGATAAGGAAAGAAGAGAGAAGGAGTAGGTAATTCAGTGTTTCTGACCGATCATCTTCATAATAAATAATATATCTTTTTCAGGTAGATTTTGGCACTAAGTTTAGTACAAGAAAAAGCTAAATTTAACGATTTAGAATCGCTACTTGTAACTTAAAAATAAATAGTCGGTTCAAAATATATTTATTCTATTTTGCATAAGTATAATTTTCTGTAACATATGTATATGTATAAAACTTCTTTTTTTAATTTAATATCAAATATTATATTTAATAATTAGTGTATTTGTTTATTTTATCAATTTTAATATTGATTTAAAAATAAACCATTTTACATATATTATTATACTAAGTTAGAATATGCAGAAAATAAGAGGTTAAACGTGCTTTGCACCGTTTTGATATGTAGCATTTATAAGTTTGAAAGCTAAATGAAGAAGCTCGATGTGCCAACAAACTCTTGGATAATAGTAATTATCAATAAAAATATGACTTATAAATATGACAATTTTCTAAGGTGAACTATTGATCGAAGACAATTGCCAATCAATAAAATATACTGCAATTCACAAGATATCACTTGACCACATCGAATCTACGCTCCATTCTGCCCCAAGTTGCTCTCGCGGGCAAAATAAATAAATAAATAAATAAATAAATAAATAAATAAATAAATAAATAAATAAATAAATATAGCTTAAACAAGTAAATAAATAAATGCATTTATCAGTTCTCCTGCGAGTGTATATAAGAACAAAAGAATAAAGTATTTTGTAATTTCTTAAATTAATCAACGGGGTTTCGCTCGATGTTGCTTCGCACGAATATAAAAAAATTGTTAAGACAATAATAACAAATAACTAATACACAACATTAACAAAAAACGCACAAAAAATATGATAAAAATGTAACCAATAATTTTTTCTAAAAAATGCATAATTTTTCTCTGAACGACGTACATATAAATGCAACAACACTTTTCTGCGTTGGGTCCTGCACTGATAGTGACGCAGGCAGCGAAGCAAATAGTGATCGTTGTTCATTGATTTTCTAAATTTTGCAAGATTTATTAACAAAAAGGCGAGGAGTCGCATACCTCTGCGCTCTAGATGCGGGGAAACAATCTAAGATTAACCAAACAGTGGCAATTCAACCATAGTAACGCTCGATCATATTTTTTTCGATCGTAAATTGCACAAAACTTATTTTTAATTGTACGTTTAATAACACGACGACGACGACGAGTACGACATCGAATTATAATTAAGTAGGTACATTAATTTGTTCTTTGTCGAAGCCAAACTTTTTGCCTACTTAAGAAGAACCGTGAGGCTTTCGGCATCTCGAAGAGGGCAAAACGACCAGCGTCGAACCCGAAACAAAGGAAGAGCGAGAAGGAAAAAAGGTGCTGTTTGCCTTTAGAGATCATTGTTGTCACATTTATCCGTTTACAATAAACAATAAAAAATAAAAAAACTTGAAGGAAAGTGCGTTATAATTACGCGAGAGAAATTTCATGGATAATACGAGTTGCTTGTGCGTGTGAAATTGCCACGACGTATCAAACGAAAATAACGAATAGAAAAAGGAAACATAAAGAAGCATCGGCTCGTCGCTCGTACATTTTTTCCTTCTGGCTCTTCCGTCTTAATAGCATAAGAGGCACGGCCTCTGAAGCTTATTTCAATTTTTTATTTTCGTATCTTTAGTTTTAGTTTCGGACTGAGGTACGCGAGATGATACTCAAGTACACGAATCACTTTGACGATGAAATACATGCGTACGTATACGCATACTAGTTTAATTCTCTTGAAAATGGCAATGCCGAAACTGAAATAATATATATTTTTTCTTATTTTTCTTATTAGTGTACAAGACGCGGGTTAGAACGTTTCCGCTTGTAAAGCTGCAAGCTTATTCATTATTGTTTTCTTTTTTTATATTCATTTATTACTGTCATGCAAGGTTCTTATCCTGAGGAGTTTAATTTTAATTTGCATCAGTCCTAGTAAAAAACAGTCGAATAGAAACATAGAGAAATTTCGTGTGGACACAGATCGTACGTATACTTATATAATTCATCGTTAATGGTTTTTTTTATTAAAAAAGGGGGTTCAACATTTCATTCCACAGTAAATACAATAAAAATATAAAATCAATTCATGGATTTCTATAAAAATTTTACATAGAAATTTTTCACCGCACACGATTCGCTCACGGTTTCATGACGAAGATTTCTACAAAAAATCTTTATAGAAATGTACAAAGATTCATTATATCTGTACAAGATCATTTCTTCTAATATATAATTACGATTCTATGTTTCTATCAGACTCGACTTCGAGGTTGTCAGACGGACATTGGCGCTAATTTGTAGACTTCTTTTTTCCCTCTTTTTTCCCTCTTAACGAAGCTTTTAAAGGTACGTATAGTTTTATACCTAACTAGAGACAACACTTAAAGGTATCTTGGAAGGTGCGTGATCGGCGTCTCTACAATTATAAGTTTTATCTTCTTTCCCCCTCGATCCTTCAGCAACATTCAACAATTATAAACAAAACATTTTTGTTACTTTGCTCCTAACAATAGTTTGCGATTCATCTTGACTATTTTTAAATCTTAAGCGTATGCTAAAATAAGTTAAATATATATATGTATATGCATACATACATATTTATATAATACGCATAATGCTTGCATATAGACTCTCTGGCACGGGCCACCAGCGGTCCGTTTTCACTCTTTAAATTTTTTACTTCCTTTCTTGTTTATTTTTTTATTTTTTATAATAGCCTATAAACAGTTAATTTCTGCTCATAATAACCTTTGTTTTGTAAGCAAGTGCCCCGAAAATGTACGAAGAGAACATCCTGATGCTCTCGTCGAAAAAAGTCGGAACAACGCGTGGAGGTAAAAGCACTTTTCTTTTAAAAAGCTCGACAGAATCGCGTTTAAACTTCTTTTTCTTCTTGCATTTTTCAACGCGGGAATCTTTCGCCGTTCTCGTATCCTCATTACAATTGTCAACCATTAAACAACTCCATTGAAATCTCCATAACAAAGTTATTTTATATGTTAACATCGCTTAAAATAACAAATAAAATATATAATTTCAAATTTCAAGTCTCCTCAGCGGTCAACGTGTGAGAGGCTGGATGGACGTGTCTGCGTGCACGTGAAAAAAAAGTAGAGCGAGAAAGAATCGATGCCCGCGTCTCACCGATGAACCGTAAAGCAATTGAGTGCACAGGCACAATGACGCACACACATCGCTCGAGGGCGACCGCTTTCTCCCCCTTTTTTATTTTGCTCGCAACGAATCGACGTCACGTTTACTATTAAGAGTAACCATAACGTTATCATTCCACAAGTCCCTGGAAAACGATGAAAAAAAATTGTTACCCTATCGAGATCGCTCGCAAAAAATTTTTACGACGCGGGTGACAAATTTCACCTTGGCGGTTTGGACCTGATCTTTGCGAAATGACTTTGTATATTTTTTGACTAGAGATCATAGAACGCAACGTGTCCGTTTTAGTTTTGCATACCCTTTCGTCAAACTCCATTTAAAGCAAAAGAGTAATATCGCGTTCTAAAGGAATATCGTCCAACTTGTAAAAAGTAGCTCGACGAAGACATCATCATCGCTAACCTGTAACGAAGAACTATGGAATATTTTGGTAATCTTCGACATCGATGGTCAGCAACTACTTTTCTCGTTTCCTTTTTGTTTTTATTAAACTTCAAATGAATCGGCGTATGGTCGACGTATTCCTTTATTGAGCGACAAATCTACTGGGATTGAAATCCCTGTTAATGAAGGAGAAGCCACGGAATTCATCTTGATTTATGCAAGGGACGACATCTGCGTTTATTGGTGTCAAAATTGGCTCTTCTTTTGTAAATTCGGCGTCAAAATTAACAGCATCCTTTTTGTTTTTCTGGAAAGATTTAAAAAATATAAATATTTTTATTTTTCACGAATAAAATATACTAACGCTTAAACTTTTTTGATTAATATAAAAAGAATTTTAAAACGAAAAATTTACTTTTCAATCATTTGACCAAATTATTTGCTATATATTGAATTTTTAACTACTTAATTATAAAGTTATTATAAAGCTTATTTTATAGAATTTTTTTAAAAATTTAAACGATATCCGTACTTTATTTTTTTGTGTATAATTTTATTTTAATTTATCGAGTTTGAAGATTAAAGTTATTAAAATTTTTCCAATAATTTTTTTTATATTTTTAAATTACGATGTCGGATATAATTCTTCACTGTTGTTACTGAAAAACTAATTTTCTGGGCCAATTTCAGACATTTTGTTTGAAAGTGAAGACTTCTTTCATGAAAAATATTTTACTTTATATTCATTTTGTTTATGTTCGAAAATAAAATGAAAAATAATATTTATTGCTTTTTCTAAGATGTTAAATTGGTTAAGAAAAATAAGGTTGAAGTAATGAAAGTAATTTTTATACTATTGAAAGTAATACAACTTATTTTTTAATACAATTCTTATAATATGAAAATTAAAATGTTTATAAAAATTAAAATCAATAATTGTAACTTATAAATGACTTGTGTATTGTAAATAAATTTAATAAATATACATATATATGTAAATTATAATTATAACGCAATATTGAAAAGCCGTTTTCGTGAATTTGTAAAAAATTAATTTTATTTTATAACTTAATTAAAGGTTTATAGACGATGTATCGATCTTTTTAGACATCTAGATTATTAAATATTATTGTTAATATTCACAATTTTTTTTTCCTTATTGATTCGAATGAAATCTGATATACAATTATAGCTTACTAAACATGTATTTGATAAATGTGAAGCGACTTTCAAGTACGCGATAATTGACGCGATTAAAAGCTTTTAAAAGTTCGCTAAATGCTCTACTTACGATTTTCGGTTTGAAGGGAGGCTTGACCTTTCGTGCTTCGAGCGCTTCCCAGTCCATGTTCTGGAAGAACGAGTGCGTTCGAATCGCGCTTTCCGCACCATTGGCAATCACGCAGCCTAACCTTCTCGCCGGATTTTTCGTCATAAAGCCTTTTAAAATGGAGACGGCTTCGTCACTCAGCCAGACGGGATACAGCACGTCGTCCCTCAGGATCGATTCGAACAGGTCATCTTCGTTATCGGCCTCAAAAGGCGGTTGTCCAACCATCATTTCGTACATTAGAACACCTAGCGCCCACCAGTCGACGCTTGCACCGTATTCTAGCTCTTGGAGGATCTCTGGGGCGATGTAATCGGGGGTACCGCAGAAAGTGGCCGTTGTCATTCCATCGAGGATTCCCTCCTTGCACATACCAAAGTCGGCAAGTTTGCAGTGACCCTCTTGGTCGAGCAGGATGTTGTCGAGCTTTAAATCGCGATAGATGACACCGTATTTGTGGAGGAATTGTAACGCTAGCGTCACTTCAGCGGCATAGAAGCGCGCACGCGCTTCTTCAAACTTGCAAGCTTTTTGAATTTGAAACATCAAGTCACCTGCAAACGTTTATTAGTTTTCATTTATCAAGTATTATTTTAATTTCCAGATAAGCTTCTAGTTCTATATTGTGCATACATTCATGAATCATAATATTCTTATAGAATCCAATTGCAAATTAAAAATAGTCAATTTCAATTTATCTAATGTAAGAAATGTAGAAATTACAGCTTTTATCAGGGTATGATTTGAAAGTCTTGATAATTTTTGGTTAGCGTAAAAAAATTGCAGTAAAAATAGTTATCAATCGTTAATAATGAAAGATGCAGAATTCGATCAATAAAGCGAACAGCAGTTTACGGGTGTATTTTGTAATATATGTATTTGGATTTTTTTATAGTTCAGATTTAATAGGCGATTTCATCACCGACAAAAGAGTAAACACTGCAAATATCGGAGAAACTGCAACTGGAATCCATCTATCTATCTATCTACCTATATATATATATATGTGTGTATATAGTCTTGTTGTTCGTACCTCCGTTAACATACTCCATAACAAAGAACAGGCGTTCCTTTGTTTGAAAGCAGCTGTGCAGTGCTGTGAGGAATGGATGCTTGGCCGCTAAAACTAAAATTCGCTTTTCCGTCATTGTACAGTCAACGTCATCGTCCTGTATTATCACGTCTTTTTTGAGTACTTTGACCGCGTAAACTTCGTCTGGGTGTCCCTTTCTTTCGGCTAGCATGACCTTTCCGAAGCTCCCCTTCCCCAGTACTTTGATAAAGTGAAAATCAGCGATGCCAATCTTGCAAAGGTCGTCTGGCCCACTATTCGTCGTTCCTTCACCGGTGGGTGTCACTCCCGCCTCTTTCGGTTGTTTTTGGATCTGTGGTGACGATTGGTCTTGATTTGGGCCAGGAGTCTCGTTGATTGAGGCGCTTGTGGACACGATGGACTGGACTGACGACTTGTAATTGATCCGCGGTACCTTGATTTGCTTGTCCGGCGAAATGCCTATGGTACTGAGGACTTCTGCCATCGCCTTCATGTTGATGCCGCAATTGTTTGCTACGTTTTTCTGACAGCGCTTGTGGACGTTCATGTCACAAACTGCGCACAGAAAAGAAATAAATTGCAATCGAGTTGTTATTGTTTTTGTGTACATGTAGATAAGTCACTCTTAATATTTTAGAAGAGTCATCTTTATTTATTTCTGATATACTTGTATTGATTGTTTTTAGCTCAATAGATAGCGACGTATTTCATATCGATCGAGAAGTTAAGTAACACACATGTCAATCACTTTTGTATTTATTTTGATTCTAAGCTTGTTTATAAGATAATAATTGCGAAATGAAGTAATTGATTCGAAGTTTATCCCAATCTTCTTAAGAGTATCTAAAATATTGTTTTACGCGTAAGATAAAACATTATCACTTACTTCACAGAATTTCAACCTCTTCCATTAAACTCCTTTGCAATAAATAACAAATAAATTAAAAAATGATAAAAAAAAAGTTATAATAATGCTTATTATTGTTGAATAAAAGCCATGATTATTTCTATGAAGTAAAATCCATCCAGTTAAAATAAAATGAATCATTTGAGTACTAATGACAGGCATTTTACAAGCCTTATTAAAAATTTAATTATACAGTTGCTTATGCCTTTAATTAATAAAGCATATCTTTTTTTAATAATGTGCAAGCCCTCAATGTCTCTAAATTAGTGTTATAATTTGTAATCTAATGATAAATGTAAGCTTTAATAAACTAAGAAAAGTACCTAAGAAAATAAAACAATTAGACAATTTTTGACTAGTTTAAAATATAGTAGTATTTGTATTTTTTTTCAAGAAAATGGCAATGGAAAAGAAACATATGAGTGTTGGAGAAAGTTAAATTTATTTATTGTACCTTCGCATTGGAAACCCTGTCGGATTAAGCCGTAGAGAAGAGATCCGCAGTGATCGCAAAACGTAAATCGCTTATAATTATGTATCACAAAACGATGTGGGAGATCTATGTTGAATCGTGGGCCCTGCGTGCACTGACTTGATTGTAACATAGTTTCCTTCGACTGAAAAAACAGATTTCTTTAATCATTTACCGATAAATATAAATTGATCTCTTGTGGGCCAGTAACGAAGTCAACTTACATTCTTCTACTTCTTGACTTTTTTTTCCAATTGTTTCATTATAAAAACGTAAAATATTTAACAACCAAGACACCCGATTTTATAAACATCGATTTCAGAACGACAAATTCATAATAAAAGGTTTTATCAGTTTTCAAAAATTTTCTACTATACCTCGTCTCGCATCCCTGGACATTTTGTAACAACTTGCTCATGACACCTCTTGTGAACAACGCAGGTGCAAACTAAAACAATTTCAGGATATTTTCAGAAATAAGTAAGAAAATATTTTGTACAACATAAGTACAAAGCTTAGGCATGCGTTTGATTAATATTGCATGAAGTAAATTGTGTTGTAATTTTAATAAACATAAAAAGGTACGGATATTATGACACGTTGAGTTAATCGAAAAATAATACGATGGACCCCTTTGTAAAATGCATAAAATTTTTTAAATCCTATAACAATAAAGTGCTACATATAAAGAACTGAAAAACAAAATATTTGTAAAGTTAGCCCATAGTGTACAAATTATAGAAGCGCTTAAACATTAATATAAGAGATGAAAAATTATAAACGTCGAAAAATTATTTGATTTTTGATTTTTTAGTTTTGGGATGACTGCATAAATTAAATTGCTAGTAAAGTAGAGTGCAGCACATATGCAGATAAACATTCATTGCCATAAACAATAACAACCAGGAATGGCCATCGTTTCATAGATACATAACAATTTTTATAATTTCAAAATTATTAAATACTGCGTAACCAGACAAAAGGCAGATTTTTAAAAAAATAATAATATTTTACATATAAATTATGTACGATGAAGATATTTAACAGAGCATCAATTCGATAATTTCTTATCTCTAGAATAGTAATTTGTACGCACATAGAAAAAAAAAGAAAAACTGGATAAAAGAATGTGATTCTATATAGGCTTTATAAGCATATTTATGAAATTTGTTGCCCACACCTGGTGAAAACACAATTAATAATCGCTGAAAAACATGACTTGTGTCTTTCTCACCTTGACACTGATAGCCCTGCTTGCCCAAGCCCCTGAAATACAACAGACAAAAACGCGTCACATCATCTCCTCTGCAAAACCCCCCTGGTGAAACATATAGGTGTATACCTTCTCCGAAAAATTAATAATCATAGGCCAGATTGTATATGACGGGTTTTTAAGATTTTAAATCAGAAAAAATACAAAAAGATAAGAAGTAGAATCGAGGCGAAAGATTATACGTATTGCATATATATTTATCAAGTGTTATTTTATTTTCTTTATTGTTTTTAAAAATTTTATTTAAATCCATGTCTACTAGTGAGCGTCTAGCTTTCTAGAAAGAATCTATTAGTTTTCTATACAGCGTGAAAGAAAGTCCCATGTACCATGGAAAAGATATTCCAAGTCATGCAATATATATATTTAGTATTATTTAAATACTTTAAATGAAGGATATAAAAATTGATATTTATTTTTATGACGAAAGATATTAAGATACATAATATTATACAGTTATAATGTATTTAAATATCGTTATAGTTTAATATGAACATATTTTTATAACTTTGTTAATTATAACCAAAAATTTTGGGTACTACCTACTTTTTACAATTTTGTTAACTCATTTTATAGTAACACTTTTAATTTTAAACAATAGAATAAATATAGAATTTAAAAAAGTAGACCAAGTATTTAAGCTTTATTTATTTAATTGTCAAATTAGTGATTCAGATAAACAGTAATTTATTCTTTTGTAAGAGATTTTTAAAGAAATTGCAATTTTTTTAAAAATATTTTATTTTGGTTCCACTAATACTTAATTCTCAAATACATAATAAATTTAATGGTAATTCATCATTAATATTAATTCAAATACTAGTTTATTCACAATGAAAAATATTGTGTAAAATATTTTTGGCGTTATTTTTAAAGAAAATTGAATTTTAATACAAGAAATTGAAGAAGAAGAATAGAAAAATGAAACCACACCAATTCAAAAGGACTACTACAAAGTGTCATTAAATTGTGTACAAATTTAATACAAAATGTATAACACTTCATTTGTTGAATATTTTCGAAATACCATCTTTCCATATCCTTAAGTTTTGCCTAAGTATCAGTAAATAAAGTTCAAAGTAATGACATGCAATTCTATCACTGTTAGGATTATGATCTTATAAAATATTGCAGTTTGACAATTCTGACAAATTAAATTCCAATTATATAAGAAAATGTTAAGCTTGCATAACCCCATCATAATTGTTATAATTATAGTAATAACAATAATAACTATTATTAAATAAGACGGATTAGTTCATTTTTATGCAATACATACCAAATGAATTCTCGACAGTGCGAACAAAATGTGGGTTGTCTTAAGAAGGTGGCCATGAATTTATGCCCATTGACTTGGTGAACCCTCCGTCTCATGGCACCTCGGCGACCTTTGAAGCCTTGTTGACGCTCTTTGAACTCGCGTCTGGGTTCTTTGCTCTTGTTCACACCACTGCCAATCCCTTCGCCTTCTCCTGTGCCACATCCTGGCTGTTGTGCTTGATTATTCCGTTGCAATTTTATTTTTATTCTTAACTTTCCTTGAGGCTCCAAATCAACCTGAAATTATTATTAGTTTTTGTTATTAATTTTTAATAATTACAAATATTTAATAATAATTAATTCATTGTTTTTTGTTATTATAGTACTACTACATAACTCTCTATGCATGTAAATGCTTGATTTCTTAATTTTAAAAAATAATTTTCTATCTTAAAACTTATAATATTTATATTAAAAACATAAAGTAATTCAACAATTAGTTTAAATGAAATTAAAAAATGTATGGAGTACTTGTATAAAAATATAGTAAATTTAAATATAAAGTTTAAAATATGAGCCTTACATTTTTGTTTTAATTAAAATAATTTTAATTAAAAATATAATTATGATAAGAAATTCCATATATTTCACATTAAAAAACTCGTTTATCAAAATAGTATATTAATAAATTGTTAGCGTAGAGAAAGTAACAATTATTTACTCGATTAAATAACCTACTATAGAACAGTACTTTAAATATTATTTTTACCTAAATTATTTTATTTCTATTCAATAATAAAATTTAAGTTATGCATGGTTAAAAGTAAAAATATAAAAAAATGTTAAATAGTTTGATATGAAGATTAATTATTTAAATAATTAAATATAGTATGTTAAATTTGGTAAGGAAAAAATCTTATTCTTACCCAGTATTTTGGATATATAATATCCATTTTATCAAGAGTTTGTTGCTGAATTTCAAACAATCGTCGCAAGCACTTTATCATTCCATAATTACGATGTGAATTGAACATTTTTATTTAATAATATAAAAATTAACGAAAAATTTTAATTTATCATGTATTAAATACTTAGAAGGAAATTTAAAACTATCATAAAATATTAAATAGAATACTTTTTAACAACAAACTTAGACATGTACTGATTATATCCATATGTGACTTAACACGAAAAGACTCATCTTCCATAATCTTATCTGTGTGTCTTATATGTCATAAAATTTAATGGGTTATTACAATTGAAAGTTGTTAAATCACATATAAAACTAATTTTATTTAAAGTCTTCAGATTAAACTATATATTTATAATTTTATTTTTTTAATTAAAAAAAATTTATAATTATAAATTAATTTTTCTATATTTTATATACTAAGAAAAAATTCACTATCAATCATGTTTACACTTCACAGTAGAGATTTGATTCTTATCTTTGATAATTATATACTTGAAAATAAGATGAAGAATCTGAAGTACTTGAAAGTTATTTATACTTTTTGGAATGCCATGTATAATTTAAAATAAAAATTAAAAGTATTCTGTAAATGAAATATCAAAGTCATTTATTTTAAGTATTTTATTTTGAAAAATAATCTTTTATTTTTATATCTTTTTTAAACTAAAAACTATGTAAATTTAAAATTTATCCATTATTTCAACATTTTTTATAATATTTAACTACGATAAAGCTTAAAAACTTTCAAACATTGAAAAATGTGCTCATATATAGATGTATAAATATACATATTTTATTATATACAAAATGATAAATATTTTATAATTAACTCGAATAAGGTTAGTTATAATTTTTTTGTAAATAAATATTTAAAATCTATATTTACATCATTAATATTAAGTTGTCTAATTATAATTTTTTCAATTTTAACATATAAAATTATTTTAAAAGATATCATCAGAAATTACTCAAGTAAGTAACATTATCACCATAAAATACTTGTTTTAAATATTTCATTTAAACACATTTAGATTATTTGTTATAATAAAGTAATTATTTAAGTAATCAATTTTAAAATGGTATTTGAATTTTAAATTAAAGTTCAATTTTAATCTAAATAGATAAATACCCAAAAATCAGCAGTTTCATCATCTCGTTGAATCAATTCTTCAAATGGTATACTGCAATTAGCTACAAAGTCATCTGGCTGTAAAGCAGCATTATGGAAGACAGTAAGGCCAAGTAAAATGGCATTCTGAACTTCATGTGTGAAGCACTCATTCCATACAGGATCAAAGGTTTTTGGTTTTGTGGATGAGCGATTGAGGTACTTCTCGTCTATATCTAACTGTACATAAGGATCCAGTATAGGTGATTCTTCTTGCCAGAACTTACGTTGCTTATCTGTAGCACGCAGGCTAGATGCCTCGCATATTTCCACTTTTATCGTACCAGTAAACATGATGCTGCCCAAGATAAAGCCAATCAAAAAAACAAGAATACTACACTTAACAATAAATCAAGTAATAAAAGTAATAACAGAGTCTTCACGTTTGAAGAGTAAAAAAAGAAGGGTCAACTCAAGAAAAAAGCAAAGAGAAATAAACAGAGGTAGAACTGTATCACAGAGCTGTCATTCGGAGAGATCCAACAACATCTACTAGGAAGTTTCAACAGGAATCTTGATTCTTTCACTTTAGAATTAAAAAAAGGGGAGACAAGAGAGAAATAGGACAATCGTCTTCGTTCCACAAATTAAACGGTGCGAGAGAAACCAGCTGTAACGGAGTTTTTCCTTGTTCCTCGTTAACGTATTTCTTCTTGCTTGTCTTCTTTCGTACTCGCTCTTGTCAATGATGCAGCAACACCAAGCGAGGAAATTCGCGATACCTTTCCCGCTTAGCAGGCATCACCTCGTGTACGAAGAAAAGCGGAGATGACCTCCAGCACGGAGACAAGGTTCCGTGTCTTCTTCGTCGTGGTGTTCGAGGTCAGAGGCGTCGTCGTTCGCGAGCCTCGATCCGCCCTGACAGCCATTTAACGTCGTCTACTCTCCTTTCTCACTCTCTCTCTTCTCTCCCTTCCCCACTATTCTCTTTTTCTTTCTTGCGCGCGCGCGCCTGTGCGTATATGCGTCCTGGGGTGGCCTCGGCACTGCGTGTCTGTCGGTCCGTCTCCCTTCAAAACAGAGTGCGAGAAGGAGAGAGAGAGAGAGAGCTTGCAAAGGCTTATACACAAACAGTTCACTAAAGCGCTTACTACTGTTCGACAGTCCTTGCGCGCTCTCTCTCCCCCCTCTCTCTCTCTCTCTCTCACGCTCTTGTATTTTCCTTCCTTTTTCTTTTCTGCTCGACCCTCACGGAGCTTTTTCTCGTTTCTATTTCTTTCGCAACGCCGAAAATTGTTCTTAATTGCTGAGCTTTTTTACATCACTGCCTACATTCCTCTATTTGCGTCTCACTCTTGCTGTCGATCGTAGTTCTCGTGATAGAATAATTTTTTTCTTGCTTTATTGAAGGGGTTCTACACTCAGCTCAGCTCCAGCGTCTTCGTTCTGTCAGCTTTGTGTGCGACGAAGTCACATGTACGGGAGCAAACACACTTGGCTCTTTTTCCGTTTCACTCTTTCTTAGTTGGCTCTTGCTGTAAGATAATTGAGTCGACGGTTCCACGCAGAGAAGATGCAGCGAAAGGAGCTTTAGAAAGTTGCCCAAAGCTTTCGCTTGATCAAACAACGAGTCCGCAACCCTATCGTCGAACTCGTGCGCGTGCTTGCGATCTTTTACGCTCGTGTACGCACGCGCTCTTTCGTTCTCTATCTTTTTACGAGGTATCCCTTTATAATACACTTATGGGTGCGCGGGGCATTCGATGGTAAACGTAGGCTTTCTCGGCATGCGCGACTTTTACGAGCATGCACACGTACACACCCGCGTAACTCATTCATTTACACACATTAAGCGTCTGACGAAGCTGGCCGCTTTTTGCTGGGGAAGAGAAATTTGTATAAGTGCGGAGCTTGCGAGCTTTGCATGCATGTGCAAAACAACTATTTGCGGGTTAATTTGACTCACGACGCTTATTTACATCAGGATATTTTTGTATAGTTTTTTATTTGTACAAATTCGATAAAATGTTAGATTTTTTTTTAAGAGATTGGATAAAGTATTTTGTTTACAATGTAACAATGACAACTAGCTCTTTATCAACTGTATATAAATTAGAATAGAAAAAGATCATTTGAACGCATTTATTTTAGACATACATACATATATACATTTATATTTGATTTGATTGCAGAATATTGCATGAATAGATTTGTTAGTTTTAGTACAAGCTTGTTTCTAATAGAACAAAATTCTAAAGAAAAATTTTTTTTTTAAATGCTAAAAAACTCACATTTAATTTTTAATTCTTATATTTTAAATACATATAAAGATTATTTCAAATAAAGAAAATTTCTAAGTTTAGTATAGTTTTGAATTTGATTCAAATTTTACTGAAAGTATAGTTTAATACTGATTTAGCACGATTTGGATAAATTTAAATAAGTTAGGGATATAAATTTATACAATATACAGGTCAATTATGTTAGAATCGATGAAGTACTTGATTTATAAAATAATTGTAAAGCATTAAAAAGAATATATACTTTAAGTATTTCAAAAAATCTATTGACGTATTAAGTAGTAAAAGAATGTAATAAAATAAAAAAATTGTTGGTCAGTCTGATTCTTAAATGAAAAATTAATATGAAGATTTGAATTTAAATTGTGTTCTTGTCAATATCTTTTTTTAGAGAAATAAATTAAAAACACATCTATATCAAGAGTATTTCCAGTAATCTTTGAAAACTTACGATAGAGTAAAAATGCACGTTAAATGGACAAGAAGTTTTTAATAATAAAAATTGTATTATTTTCAAGTATGAGATAATTGTTTTGATAAAATATAGACGCCGTAGGTGATAATAAAAATGCTTATTAAGGCGTATGACCTTATAATGAAAGTCATGTATCATAAAATAGACCTATTTTAATATACATAATACATATTCGTAAAACGTTATTTTATATTCATTTTCAAGACCTTAAACCTCAATTCTCAAATGTTTGAGTCTTTTGGTTCGTAAAATACACCGTGACATCATAACTCAATTCTCAAGTTACAACAACAAAGTAAGACCCATAATATGGTAGAGCATGTCCTAGTTTTTAGGCCACTGTCACGCTAGAGTAGAACACGCCGTACTCGAAGTTTGTGGTAAAAGCTTTCTCGGCTGAACTTCCCATGATGACATTAGCGCGCTTACGTATTACTTTCATCTATGGAGTCTGTGCTTTTGATGGGGCGCAAAAATAAACTCGCATTTGTCGGAAAACGAGGAATCGATCGTATTTCCTCCCTTGATAATCACTATTTTACCTTCATCGTACATCAATCGTTGATATATTTCTTTATTTTTGTCAACTACAAAATGAACGCATCGAGAAAATCGACATTGACTGGTCGTGCGCTATGAAATAAAATAAATAAACAATAAAATTTCTTTAATTCGGCACTTTCGTTTCCAAAAATGTGCATTGGTTCATTTGAATGATGAAAATAATTTGCTCGTTGTGTGGTACAGAACTATGATTCAAGTGAACAATAAATTTATTTGATCGACGTACACAATTGTTTTTTACTGGTGAAATATAGCATTGTCTAAGATATTGTACCGTAATTTTTAATAAAGTTAAAAGTTATTAAAATTATTCAAAACTGTGATAACAGTAATATCAATTCGAAGTATGTAAAGTTAATTCCTCATTATTATAACGCAACAATGCTTTTTGAGAGCTAATGTTATTTATTATAAAATTTTAATATGATCGATTAAACAATGCTATCATTTAAAAATATAATATTAAAAGATTGCATCTTTTTACCCAATACATCAATACAAAATAATATTCTAAGTATAGGCATGAGTAATAAAGCCAATTTGGGAATGTGTCCACACATGACGTATATCGGCTTTACTTGGTAGCCAACCTATGTAATCTCTTTTATTTGTTCCTTCTATTTAAATTGTTAATGCAGCATAATAATTACGGCTTTAGAATCTTTTAATTCGAATCTTCGAAGTATGTACATTTTTAGAAAATCTAAGTATAAGTTTAATTTTAGAACGATGAAAATTTTCTATATGTAAAATCAACGTCTTAGGTATCTTAAGAAGGATGGATCTTCAATATAAAAACATTAATTATACTTATTGTGTTTATGTAATAATTAAAATTTTTAGCACATTTTAAGATTGGTTGCCTATTAAATAATGACTTTTATATAATTGAAAAACTTATAGTTCTTCAAGTGGCAAATGTGTATTTGATTGCATGTAATAATGCAAGTCTAAATAATTTTTTTCTTGGATTTTTTTATATTTCAAGAGCTTTGCTATTTAACGATATGATTGTCTTTAAATAAGATTGAATTTGTAATTTAATTAATTTGAATTTGAACTAATTTTTATTTTATTAATTTTTAAAGAAATTATTTTATTTTAAGATTGGTTTGGTGTAAAAAATAAAAAATAAATGGCTATAAATTTTAGGTTAAAAAATGTAATAAATATAAACTTCATCATTTATGTTTTTTTTTAAATATTTGAAAAGGTGTGTGTATGTATACACATTTATGTGCTTTCGGATTTCCATTGATTAAACTGTTACTGATAATGAATTAAAAATATACTGGATTAATTTAAAAATAAGATTTTATATTTTTATACAGGTAAATTGTTATAAGAAACAATTTTAACTTTTTTTTTATTGAAAAACTATTCAAATATTTTTTAAATATTATTACAAAAACTATTTTAAATATTATTTAAGATTTTTATTCTAATTTATATAATCAATATACTTTTCATTACAAGTTTAATTAAATAATTAATTTAGTTTACTTATTTTGTAATGTATATAAATATATATGTAAACTACAAAAGTATACTTTGTTATTTTGTTTACTTTAGGAAATAAAGATTGTTTCTAATACATTTAAAATAAATTTAAGTAATTTTATGATTTTCATATGAATTTTATCACGATTCTAGTCTATAAAATTGAAAAATGAATAAATACATGAAATCATATAAAAAATTATTGAATTATCATTTATTATATATTATAAAACATAAAATACTAGATAATGCCACGTTTTAAACAAAGTTGAGATTCTAGAATTCGTTCATAATTTATTTTAGGTATTAATTATTTATAAATTACTAATAAGTTTTTTACGTTAAAAACTAAAATTATTTTAATCAATGTATGTATAAATTTACTTCTAGCATTCAATCTTAACACTTACTCAATTATACAATGCTTATTAAATTTTGTTTATCATAGTATTATAGAATTTACAATAATAATCTATAAGTATTATCAACACAGCCTAGATTAAACAATATTATAAAAACTTTTCTTTATAATTTCAAAGTATAAAGATTTTCTTAAAAAATATAATAAAATAAGTTAGTCAAATTTTATTCTTACACTTAAAAAAAAATACATTTAGAAAAAATTGATTTCTTATCGTTAAATAATACTTTATTACTGTTATATAATTATAGTCTTTTTAAGCTTATATGTACCCTTTCATTACTGAAATGAACAAAAGATTTAGAAGGTATAATAAAAAGTAATTTGTTTTTTAATGAAATTTTTTATTTAAGAAGTATTTTATAATGAAAAATAAAGTTTTTAATTAAATAATAGAATATTTTATTACTTTTTTCTTTCGATTTTCATTTATGAATTTTTGTATTTATAATATTATATTTTGTTCATTACTTGATTTATTTAATATACAACATTTGTGAATGTTTCGTATTGTGTATTGCGCAACTTCAAAGTTTAGACTAATTTTTATTCGATGTTATTATATTAATATACAATTTGCAAAATTGCAATTTCTAAATATATTTTTATCAAGCACTAATAACTATTAATCTTTCTTATTTTTATGGATTTTTTGAATTTGGTTAAAATCTGTTTTATCGATTAGCAATCGTACAATGGTAACGACCGATTTTATCTTTAGTTGATATTGTATATTTTTCAATGCAGAAATCGGACAGTCAAATAGCTTTCTTATCTGTTTTTTTAGGATCTAAAAAAACATCAATTCATTTCAGCATGGCGAAATTAACACGTTCTGTTTGGGGTCTCTCTTCAAATTTTGCCTCAAACCAATACTATTCTCGACTTTTAGGGTAAGTTTATAAGAAAACACGATTAGAATTCTAATAATTTTTGAAAATATTATTTTTATTACTTGACATTATTTTAGAAATGCATACTGATATTTTAAATAAAATATGAATTTGAAATTGTGAATGAATATGAATTTAAAATATGAAATAAAAATTTAATATAATGTAGTAATATTTGTTTCATTCATTTAATAATGCAATTTTAGAATTATAATTATTTTATAGAACATCATGGATCTCTGGGTTGAGTTTGCAAAATCTTTCTACTAAAGTGGTCAATAATATTAACCAAGATGAAATTATTATTAGTGACAGTTGTGCACTACGTTTAAAAGAAATTGTAGAAGGAGATAGCTGTTTGCGAGTAATAGTTGAAGGTGGTGGTTGTTCTGGTTTTCAATATAAATTTAATTTGGATTCTAAAATAAACGAGGATGATAAGTAAATATTGATTTTTATATTTAATCTTAAAATTATTAAAAAAGGGTCAAATCTAAACAATTATTTATTTAGTATTAAATTTGTAGTAACATATAGAATTAATTTTTTATATATTTGATAGTTTATTTCAGATGTTTATTTATTTCAATCAAGAAGTATTTTAAATTTGTTTAGTTAAATTTTTTTCCATTTAATTAATTACTGTTATGTATATAAAGGATCGATACTTAGTTTAATAAATATTTTTTAGGATTTTCCAGAAAGATGGTGCAAAAGTTGTGATAGATTCAACGTCTTTAGAATATATTAAAGGAGCTACGATAGAATATCAGAAAGAGCTGATACGTTCCGCATTTAGAATAACAAATAATCCTTTAGCAGAACAAGGCTGTAGTTGCGGAGCTAGTTTTGCTATAAAAATGGATTAATTATTTAGTGATTTGCTTTCAAATATTTGCTTAAATGTCCAAAGATGTGATTTGTAAGATAATTATTGGGAATTTATGTATGAAATTTGTAATGAGTATACAAAAATCTGTTATATTTGTACATATTTAACGCTCAAATAGCGAACGCTAAAATTTTTTTATTTAGATTTCATAAATAATGCAACACCAATTAAGAAAGCTCATAACTACTGTTGTAGTTAGGAGCACATCAAAATTCGATATTATGGTCGTAGTATTTACACAAAATGAAGTTCCTTGACGAGCATGATTACATCATGGAATGTGTTGGATTGATTTAAAAATGGTGATCAAAGAAGGCTACTTCCCTCTCTTACCATTCTGAAAAATATAAAATTATTGTTTTAATAAGTTAAGATATATATATATATATATATATATAATATATATATATATATATATATATATATATGATTAATATTGTATAACAAATGTTAATTATTTCTTGACTAAATAAATATATATTATTAATATTTACTTTAGTGGAAAGTTCAATTTTAAGTGTTGGATTTCTTCTGTTGATGAATGAGTTTTTCATTCATATTGGCAAGATGTTCACTCATAGTACTAAGTTGTGATTTGTAGTTTCCTTCCTGAACCTCTTTATCCTCTTGTAAGCATTTCGATTTTGAAAGAGCTTCTAATAATGCTGCTTCACATTTTTCTCTTTTTTCTTCACTTGTATCTAAGTGAGCATTCATTACTTCTATCTGAAATTAAAAATATGTATTAATAAATTGATATTATATAATTATAATTATACAAAAACAAATATGCTTACATTAGCCGCAATTGCTAAATTTCTAACGTGACATATATGCTTTTCTGTTATTAACCTATCAATTTCACGCAAAAAATATTCTCTAATTTTTGTTTCACGAGCCTCAATTTCTTGTGGTAGAGCAAATGGTCCACTCAATCTACCAATCTGTAAATTTACATGAAATTTAAAATAGAGTCATTTTTGTCTATTATAAGATTCAGCACTATGTATTTGAATTTCTAAGTAATTTAAACATTAATATTGAAAAATAAATATTAAAATTTTTTACAGTTTTTATAGTATAAATTATATTTTGGTACAAATAAAAATTTTTCAAATAAATTGTAATATTAAGAAATCTGATCTGTGATAAAGGATAATTTACCATATTATTAACTTTGATTGGTTCCAATCCATTAGTATCAAGTAATCTTTTTTCATTGTTTTCTTTTTGATTTAATTCATCGTACTTAATTTTTACTATATTGTATTGGGCTTTCCAATTATTTAATTCTTTTTCTAATTCACATAATTTTGTAAATTCAAAATCTTCAGTTTGTTCATCTTGAGTATTGGTCCAAATTTTCCTTGATGGTCCTATTTCAACAGTTGATTTAGATGATCTCCGTGATGCTGAAGGTGATGAAAATGGAGAAATATCCTGCTTGTGATTTAGGAATCCTGATTTTAATTCTAAATCATAAACATCTCTTTTTCCTTCTCCACTAGACCATGAAACCGTTTCCTCATGTTTTAATTTTTCATTAAGTTTTCTTTGAACATCATTTTGTTCCCTTTCAAATTTCTCTAAGATTTCACGGTATTTGTTATCTAGATCAGTTTTAGCTTTTTCTGAAAGCTCTAAATTGTATTCCAAATGTTGTATTCTGTCAATTAAGCCTTCAATTTCACTGTTTTTATCACTAATTTGTGAAAGTAAATCAGCATTTTCTACAATTTTTTTTTGAAATTCTTCATCAAGAATATGATTTGGTGGTGGTGGAGAAGTCTCAACTTTGTTTTCTGTTGCTTTACTCTTTCCTTTTTTTGTTTTAGTTTGAACTTTGTCAAGATCCTGAAAACAGTATTGTTTTTGTTTTAGATCACTTTACAATTTATATCTTTTAAAAGCATTACCTCTTGAAGTACAGTTACTCTTTTAGTTAATTGTTGATTACGAAACGTAAGACTATCCAATTCTTGTTCTGCTCTTCTTAGTTCAACCTCTTTTTCTTTTAATTGTTCTCTTAGTTCTATATTACGAGTTTGTTCATCGATCACAGCTTTTTTTAGAACATTTGCTTGTGCTCGTATCTAAGGAAAAGGGAAATATACATTAAGCTTAATGCAATATTTTTAAAAAGATCAAAGATTTTTCCTTAGTTTTTTGTAAATTAAACTAATTAATGTTTACTTTAATTTTAAAGATTTTGAAATTTTATAAATATAAATTAAAACGTTTTTTTGGCTACAATAAACTAACAAATAGAAATCAGTGATAAATTTAGCAGATAATTTTTTTTTAATGATGTTTATCTTCTGTAGCTCATATCGTACTTTAAGAATATAAATGTATAAAACTGACTACAGATTATGAAATCATTAAAAATATTTTTATTTGATTAGTTTAAAATGATTTAATTTTAACCATTTGTTATACAAAATTTGTATAATTTGTAAATTATATATTCATTCAACGAAGAACAAGTTAATAAAAAGCTTAATATCAGATCAAATAGAGCATTACTTTGGAGTATTCTGTAGCAAGTTTCTGGTACTTGGTTGACAGTTGACCATTAGTATTATCCATTGTCTGCAGCTGAGTAAGAACGATCCCTTTGGATGAAACGTGTATAAATCACCGATGATGAGGAATCATTTTGGTGATTTCCTGTTGCGACTTGAGGGGTACATAAGTGACACTTTTTGCAAATTTTGACAACCCGTTCTAGGGGAATCAACAGTGTAACTGGTTATCGCTGTCAACGTGTCGATTTGTGGGGGGTCGTTTTAAAAATATTAAAGATCAATATAGGGGGGATACCAGGTATTAGATTCAAACAAGACTATTGTACGCTGCTATATTTTTATCGGCATTTAGATATCAATGTACTGGAAACGAATGCGATAGAGAAAAGACTATTTTTTGCACGGTCATGCTAGTATCCCGACGTCGTCGGGATATTGCGAACACTGCATCACGCACAAACGCCCCCGAAACGGAGGCCTATATAACCTTCTATTTTCTCTCTTCTATTTATTGTGTATGTGTTTTAAATATGTAGATTGACTGGTTTCATACACAACGTGAATGTGCACAGTCTGTTATCACTGTGCTTATGCGAATGTCAAGGTGCTTAAGAATTATTTGAAGCCAACTGGTATAGCCCACGCTCTCGGCGCCAAATTTTGAGTTCGAATCAATTCCATGAATCCATATGGGTGTGAGTTACTGAAAAAATTAAGTACAATTTTAGAAAACCATGTCAAGAGATTTTAATAGGTAAGAAATCAGTTTAATATATACAAGATATTTTATTTAGCAAGTGTAAAGTTATATTACATACAAAAATGTTGATTATTTGTGTAAATTTTTATGTTCATAGAGAAAGTCGATTTGTATTCAAATATAATGTTGAAAATTAATGTCAAAGTTCAAAATTTTTTTAATTTATAAAATAATTGATTTGCATAATAAAAACTTATTTATGTGTATTTTCACGTATTGTTTTCAATTAAATATCTTTCACTAGTAATTACTTTTTTTTTTCATATATGTTATTATCAGTGGGTACATGTAAAAATAATCTTCAGTAAATAATGAAGTTTCCTAGTTACTTTTGCCATTTATGTTTGTCATGAAAAGTAACTAAAATAATTTTTCTTCCTTATCTACATTTGATAACACTAATAATTAAATTTGATAACAAAAATTTGCAGAAAAACAGAAAAAAATATAAATATAAAATAAATTAAAATAATTTGATGAGAAGTAAGCAAGTATTCTAGTAATATATACATAGTTTTTTTTATTCTAAATAAAAATACAATTATTATTAAGAAACCTTCTTAAAAGTGAACAAACATTTATTAAGAGCAATAAAATGTCAATCTTGACAAAAGTACGCGTGGACACATTTATTTATTTTATTGTATAAAATATATTATTTAAAAATTTTTTTTATTGTACTTTGTTAAAGTTAAAAACTTCAAAAAGATTTGAAAAAATCATAAATGTTAAATGTTCAGTTTTTACTTCATGACAAAGTTAATTTTTAATTAATTAATTTTATTTCATAGTTATTTTTATATTTTTAACATTGTATTTTCATTTGTTTAAATTTTCGTTCATTGTATAAATATTTTTGAACATTTTCAACTATTTTTCAATATAAAATGTTTTAATAATTTAAATACTTTTTAAGCATTTTCAAACATGTAAAAATATCTTTCAATCAATTTTTAGATTATTTTTTATATTATAAATATTTTGGATTATTTTAAAATCCTTTTATTATTTTAATTAATCTTTTCAGTAATTATAAAAATACTCATTTGTGTAAAAATTCTCTATTTAAATTTTTCAAAATATTCTGTTTGAATTTTTATATAATAAAAAAAATGTATCTTTTTGGATAATGTTTTATGAAAATTCGAATAATTCTTAAATATATTTAAAGCAAATGTTAAATGTGAATTTTTGATTTTATCTATCACTAATTATTATTATGAAGACTTTTTTTTTAAAAGGTCTATTTGAAATTTAGATCGTCTATCTTTCTGTGATCTACTTCAATAGCATCAGTTTATAATGATACATTTATAAATTATGTTTAATGGTTTATGCGCCATTATTTTAGATTATTCGTATAAAAATTGAAGCACAAAGATATTGATAGCAAGTTTCGAGTACATATTTAAATGTTTATTAATGTGTTGAGCTCCATCAAATTACAATGAACAAAAGAAGAAAGGCTTCAGTTCACTGTTTATTGGAATTTCTATCATCCACTTGAATGACAATCGTGCAGCGGTTATTTTGAATTGCCGTCGTTCATATTGATTATGTATAATCATGATTACGTTCATTAACGTTGATGAGCGTATTTATTAAAAAAATGCGTAATATTATACATGATTTATTTAATTTTGAATTTTCAATTTCTTAGTTATTGTCAATTATATCAATGATATTTTAATGAATGATATTTATAAATTACATTTAAATAATTTTAAAAGTGATCTAACAAGGTATATCGCAGTTCGGTATTATAATTTTTGATAAATTTTCGAGAGGATTTTGTTGAAATTATACAATGAAATGTATAATCTAGAGTTTATTCCAATTCACAGAATTTCAGGGATAAAATGTATTTTAGAGATTTTTAAAAATAATCAATAAAAATTAACTTTGATTTAAGCGATATTAATTCGACACACGAATGATTAACGATAAACTTAAAAGATGTGATCAAATTTTATTTTATTATAATTCTATCTGGTTTAAAAATCGAAAATAAATTGAATGAAAAAATAGGCAAATTCAATCGATAATTTTATATACTTTGAGGTAAGTATTTCAAATTTTAAGCACAATACAGAATTTTTTATACTAAAACACGATTTTGTATTTTAACAAGTAACACATAATAAAAAATATATAATAATGTAATAATAAATCTAAGTCATCGAACTAGAATTTCACTTTAATCATTATGACTTTCTAATTTCTACTAAAATATAATTTCGTTTAACTTATATCATTTATATTTAAATTTTAATCAATATTATATAATAAATAAAATTAATAATAATTCTACATATAAAATAAAGAAATAATAAAATAAAATACGTATGATCCTATTTATGAAAAAACAAATAAATATATTTTAATAAATTAGAGCCAGCATTTTACTATGTATTCATTTGAAAAAATTTAATTAAATGTAATGTAATATAATCTGATCTACTGTAATGAAAGTTTAAGTTATTTTATAAATGAAGGTTCTCTAAGATATTAGCGTATCTCTTTGATTTGAAATTGTTCTTTCGTAATATAAAACTTTTTTTACAGAATTTATTCAATTTAATCGAAGACATACAAGTTATTCCAAACTTATAATTCAAATTTTATACGATTAAAGCATTGATTTGTTTAATATTCTCAGATTTTAATTATTTCTTCCCAATGATTTTCTACTAATTTTATAAAATATATACTTAATTATAATATAATTCTAACTCAACTCGTAGAAAACTATTTTCGACTATAATCTTAGAATATTTCAGTTTTTAATTTTAGCAAAATTGGTTAAGGTAACACAGACTTCACAAGAGATATGATTTAATTACTCTTGAAATATGAATGACTATGTTGCAAGAATTTATTTGAATTTAGTAAAATGATAATATTTTGAGTAAACTAACTGTACAGCCTTTATTTGCACAAAGCTGAACATATTATGTGATATATAATTTGAGTAAATTTTATGTATAGTATTTTTGTAACAAAATAATGATAGCATAGGGTCCTTATTAAATATTATTGTACAATATTTGTACTGGAAATATTTTGAGCGGGTAACGATTTTTCTACAATTTACTCGTTTAATTTTTCTAAAGATACATGACTGCTAAATGATAATCAGAGTACTCATGTGACCAAATAAACAATAGGATCCACGTAATTTCCCCCGGTCCGTTATAACGACCTCGTTAAGACCCAGTGCTATTATTACTTTGTTCTGTATTCGGAAATTTGCATATATTCGTGCGAGAGAACGAAGAAGAAAAAAGCCACAAAATTTTGGTGCAAGTTAGCTCTTTACACCGGGGAAGCAGCAGCTCGCTTATGTAACCGTGATCTATGTACTTCCTAAAAGGGAAGAAAGAGAATGAAATGAAAAATACAAAAAGGACATTCGAGCACATGCATATAACGACGAAATAAGTATTTCTGGTGCTGAATAAGGGGAAGTATGCACCTGAACTATATGCGCTTCGCTTGCTCTCGCCCTCCTGCTTTTACCACTTCTTTCTTCTTTTTTTAATATCGGCTAATGTACGCCGCAGAGTATTATTATTTGAAAAATTATTCGACGCGAGTTTACGAACATTGGTATTGTTGCTGTTGGCGAAGACTGATCGAATTCAGAAATGAATTTCTCCACGCGAATTAATTTATTACTCTTCCAAAGTTCGCGACTATCGAATAGTGCCCGAAGAACGGATAAGCGAGTCCGAAAGAAGAGTAATATAATGTATTGAATATTAGATGGAGGGGTAGTAGTGGGTGATATCGAATCTCACTCGGTGACTTGTCTCGATGCTCGCAAATCGATAAACGACTCTGATTAAAAAAATTTAATTCTTGTAGGATTCAAATATCGCAGCCCTTCGTACAGGCGTATTTTATAATTGTACGAAGTTTCAATCAAATGTTTTAACGTCCCGAGAAAGCCATTGGAAAAATCTGTTTCAAAGACGACTGTGCACTGGTGGGTCAATTAACAGCTGAAGAGTGGAACATCACCACACCAGTACTAGTAAATTAAGAATATTAACTTTTGAATTTTTCTCTTTGCAGTATTTTAAAATTTTAATATCAGGACTGGTCTTGTATCAGACCTTTAGACCTTTTATATTGGACTTCACCAAGTTTTTTTAATACCTATGGCGACTATTTTAGCAATTTAAAAATATTATATTAAAAAGATTACATTAATTCGCGTCGCCGCAAAGCAGCAGGGATCGTATAAAGAATTTATTTGTAAAAAATTTTTCTCTCCGAGCAACTCCAAGTAATTTTATCGATTTCAGGACAAACGTTAGTTTTAAAACCGTATTTTTCAACTGATAAAAACACGTTAAAGCTTAATGCAAGCATAATTTTTTAAATCGAAATACTTTTTACCACTTAGTCTGGAAATTCGTAAAATAGAATACATTTATCGCAACGTGTTATTTCAAAATATTTTCAAATGTAATTTTGGCGCTTTTTCACGTCATGCTAAGATCTGCCAGTCACTGTCGCAAATAATTAGCGCGCGTATATGCGTGTACGTCAGCGTGAATTTATACATAGATAGAGACGTATACGTATGCAGTATATATAGCCTGTTAAAAGAAATAAAGCAAAGAGTCGAAAATAGAATAAAAGAGCGACATCCACATACATAGGTATATACAGTGGCGAAATAAGTATTTCAGCTGTTGAGCAAACGGAAGTAGGTACGTTTTCCCGCACTATACCCACTTCCCTCTTCATCCGCGATTCCCAGGACTCACGATATCCTTTTTTCCTCTCTTTCTCTCTCTGTCTAGCTCCTTCATTTCCTGGGGTTGTACCAAGCACAAGAGAGCAAGAACGATACGATGTATTTGTCGGGCAGACAGGAGTGCGCGCGTTTACCTCCTCGAATACGTTTTCTGTCCGCGAATTTGCCCCTGGGAGTAAGAGGAAAGGAAAGCCAGTTGGTGAGAGAGAAAGAGAAATAGAGAGAGAGAGAGAGAGAAATATCATGGGGATCCCACGAGAAGAGGTTCGTCGTCTCTCTTTCACGCTCCGTCACTCGCCCGCAAGCTTCGCAAGCTCCTAGCTTCCATTCCTTCTCCATCTTTATTTCTTTTTCTCTTTCTCCGCCCAACTCGTCACCATCCTTTGTATCATTTTCTTTCTTAGCTTCGGCTCTCGTTTTATTTTCCCCTTCATTTTTTCTTTTTTTTAAAAATTCTTTTGCACGACTTTTAAGTGTGCGAGCATTACTTTGTTTATTGTGTTTTATAAAGAGGAGTGGGGCGCAACGGCAGTCCGCGTAAATTTTTATCAAATTGTATTTTAAATTCCTTTTTTTACAATTGAGTGAGATAACTTGTAAAATTAGACGAAAATAAAAAAAAATCATTTTTGTACAATTTTGATACAGAAGCGGAAAAAATAATTATCGAAGGTATATGTGATTTAGAGCTTTTATGTTTGTAACTCTACTCGTACGAATATAATGAGCGAATAAATTAAAATAAATGGAAATGTATGGCGGATTTTTTGTAACTTTGTATTTTATGTTGAAGTCGGGTTTAGATGACAGGCATGGAATTAAACAAGATGTCGAACAAAATTTCATGTTAAATAAAAGGAATTAAGTAATTTAACTAATGGAACGTTACGTAGTTTTTTTAAATTTTCAATAAGAGCTGCTGAACCCATAGACAATATTTACCACGATAGTTCATAGATATTTTAAGTAGATTATGAAATAAAAATTACTGATAAATTATAATCATAAATTATACAAGTTTTAGAGATAAAATTGTTATATTTTCCTTTGAGTTATTCCCTTCAAGATTCTTTATTAGAAAATATAGACTAAAATTACATTATAATTATATTACTTTCGTAACATAATTTTCTAAGAGGCTTAGGATTAAGAAAAGTGTCAGTATTATTACTTGATAAAATTTTCGTGCTAACTTGATATTTTGCGAATTTTCCATTAAATATTGTTTGAATTTTGTTAATTGATAAATTTTCCTGACTAAAATCTCATTTTAGCACGAGGCAATTAAATTCGTTCTAATTTAAAGATGCTTTAGTCTTCGTGACATTTATTGTTCATGGTTAAAATAAATTGAAGCTCCGAATTAGTAGAAAATAAGCGAACGTTAGCGATATTTCAAGTTTCATGGGAATATGTGACAGAACCGTTTATAAAAACAAGCGAGTAAATTGAAATAGTAGTAAAATATATATAGAAAAAGCTTTTAAATTATTGTGGAAGAAAGATGAATAACCAGTTCATAGGAGTCTTTTGATAATTGAGGTTTGCGTTTATAGGTACAGATGCATTGACTATTGATGTGGAATATTTTGGATATCAGTGAGCAAGAACCTTGTGCGTCATTCGATGCAAAGCCTCTGGGAAAAGCTGCTACTGGAACAATGCAAACCAGGATAAGCGTAACGTTTACAAAGTCTCGCTCCTCCCTAATACGAGATCTTAAGCATTTCTCTTTGTCAATTTCTAATCGTAGCGTTTTGAGCCGAGCTATTATCCATTCGTTTTTTCTCTTATTCGACAAGTTTGTTGCAGTTCTCCTATATTTAACGACGCGTGCGGTATTCGAGTCGATAAAAACGGATACTATGGTGGGAACTACTCAGCGGATTGCCGCTGCCTCGGCGCGATGCGCTTTTGTGCAGGGACTTTTATTTAATGCACTTTCTTGGCATTCAGAGAAAAAAAGGAGAGAAAAAATGAAAATCCAGTGAAGCTTTTGCGCAATAATTACGTTTTGACGCTTTAGGCCATTAAGGTAAAAGCGTCTTAGTAACGCGTTTTTTGTCTTATTGTTGGAGATAATTTTTGCTTTTTCTGCAATAAGATTTACACGCTACAGGTCATTATGATAAAAGCATCTTAGTAAAGGGCTTTCATTTTATTATTAGAAATGATCTCTGCTTCTTGAAATCGACACTAATGCTTGATGCAACAAAAATTTTTTTTTCAAGATGTAAGTTTAGTCCCGAACACAAAATCCCCCTGAATCCACGCAGCCTTTCGGCTTTACGCTTGTAAAAGTCAACGTACTTTAATATCTCTTAGAAAAGTCCTTATTAACTTGCATTGAATTTATTTGAAAATATAATCCCTTACTTCATCTAAGAAATTGGCCTTTTCGTACGTGCTTCATTTGGTATACGAGTACGACTCAAGATCTTATTTTCTTCAAATAGGTGACTCAAGAAGTACGTAGATTCTAAGACTCTTCCTGTTCACATAAGCCAATTAAATAAAATTCCTGCTTCAAATGCTTAAGATTGATTCGTTATCACCTCTTGTTGTTTGATAATTCCGTTTTATTGCTTAAAGCTATTAAAAAATTGCAACGAAAACCTTTTTACATATTTTATTTTAGATTTAACAGCTGGGATCAGGTGACGAATTGTTATTTTCAGCAAGTATTTTCCTTTGCTTATTTAATATATTACCAATTTTGTAAAATTAACGATGTTTTATCATTAGCATAAATTAGATCTTCAAAACTTTTATTACTGTTATGCGATGTGTTTAAGAAATATTTTAAAATGCTTTCTTTAGACTCTTATACATCGCAAGATTAAATGCATATTATATATCGCGATAAGGGTCAACTAAATTATATAATAAGAGCAAGGAAAATTTTGTTTTAAGAAAATACTTTTTTGAAATGAAGTAGTAAATCATTCATCTGCAAGAAATGGGCAGAAAAATTTCAACGAAGCTGCTGCATTATCTCGTTACAAAAGTTTTGAATCCAAAAAGAATTTTCATTAACATTTTTTTATAATATCCACATATAATTTCAATATTGCAGATTCTAGGATGCAGCTTGTGCACAACTTTTTGATGGTTTTATCATGGATTTTTAGAGTGGTTAAAAAAATTTTCCTCTTCTACTACAGGTAAAAAAAATTCAGTTGCGGCTTCATTTATCTTTTTGAGATTTTTGCCGCACCCCGGAACGTCAGTTATAAAAGTTGCGTAAAACTATAATCTGTCAATTGAAAATGATAACTTTAGTAATCGAACATTTGAAAAGTATGATAATTGCCGTTACAAAGGTTACTCATTTTTTATTGCGCAATTCATCGCAGACATTAAGCTAGTAAGTTTCAGTTTTCTTTTGAGTACTCCTGATATCGTATTGCGCAGGTGCATCTTCATAAAATACACATTATCGTCATTCAGCGACATCAAGAAATAAATGTCGAGGAAAATTTTTCGTCTGCGATCGTTACCCAAGAAATAGCATAAGAGGGAGTCCATACATTTAACAAGAAGGATTCTCGTCGTTTGCGTATTTCTCTTTCTCTGCTTTCGTCTCATTTTTTAGTCCATTATCGGAATAACGTGCTCTTTGTTGTATTGTTATTGTCAAGAAGTAAGTGAAAAAATTGGTGTTTTTAGTGACGTTTTACGCCATTTAAAAGCAGAGAAATGTATTTCTTTAAAAAGGAACGCAAGTACATTTATTGATCAGAAATATTTTCAATATGCTTCTAAGTTACTTTCTGATGCTTTACCTCTCCCTGTCAATAAAAACCCTTTTAATGTAATTTAACATTCTTATTTACGCAACATAATTTTACATAGTATTTTTGGTTTTGTTGAGTAGTAAAATTTTGGCTCCACTCGATTAGCGTGGAGAATTTGAAATATCTACATCCAGAGTTTTTGTGCAAACAAGAAGAAATATTTAATGTTGATACATGTAGTTTCAATCTAACTAATATATTTAGATTCAATAATCTTACATTTGATTTATGTTGACACGTCTCTTAAATTATGCTACATTTAGGTATAAGTTTTTGAACAATGTATTCATAGAGTTTAGTGATATTATCACGGATAATTATATTGATATATTGTTTTTAAAGAATATTGTACTTAAATCATATATATTTTTTATTATAAATTAATGATAAAATATAAAACAATCTATGACGTGGAGATTCTAGTGTATACATATATATGTAATAAATATATGATTAAAAGTGACTTTATCATTTTATTTAGTAAATGAAGAGTTATTTTTCAGCTTAATCATTAATCAAGAAGTTGTTTAAAAATTAAAAGTCGAAAGTTTCTACTTATATTAAAACACGTCTTATTAATTCTTTCTGCACGAGTTTGCATGTTTGAGATAAATACGCGAGTAACGTAAAATTTATAATATTATCTCGGCATTAACACGTAGCCCTCGAGTGATTCCCAATATCTGTTTTCATAATTGTATCATATTTTGAGTTTAGATATCGTCGTTTTTAAATTTGGCCACATAAATACTCATGAATCACATCGCGGCGGATTAATCTCTCGCGTTTACAGACTATTTTGTTTTCACGGACGGTCGTGCATTCGCGAGGCTTCGTGAAAAATAGTCGCGTCGACTGGGGAAGCCGTAGTTGGGTGTTGATTAAAGTCGACGTTTTCCATTACCAGGTTTTTTTGCGCGTTGCACGACGTCCGCCGCCGACAAAACGAAAAACGCCTCGCGCAATCTTTCGCGAATCGCTCGCGCGGGGATATGCCTGTCCGTATAAACGCGTGCCCGTGTACGCGATCTGTTCCCCCGTTAAATGGATAATAAATTGACTTGCGGGGGAGCAGCGAATCTCGGCGCGCTCGTTTTTTCGGCTAGACGAGCTTGCGATTTTTAAAATGATTACGTTTTTCCGGGAAATGTGAAAGCCCAACGTCAAGTTTAATGATTGACTAGCATTGGCACTTGTTGTTAAATTGATTCTCACAGAAAATTCTTCGTCGATATATTGGAGAATGGTATTACTTTTCACCTTTTTTCCTTGCTCCATATTTTTTTTCTTAATATTTCATTCCTCTTCTCGATACTTACTTTTATTGTTAGGGGATGGATCATATAATTTGAATTTTCATCTACCTACGTATGTTTCCCTTGATTTTCCAACATCTTTTCTCTTCATCCGAGGTTTTCTTTTTACGTTATCTTTATCATTTCACACTTATTTCCTGTTATTTATCTTGCTTTTAGAAAAGAGAGTATTTAAATACATGGATGCTAAGCATTAGAATTTCAAAACATCTAATTTAAATTTTTCAACGTGTACATGAACAACTCAACTTTGCACATATTCAGAATATACTATGCATAATTAAATAATTGAATAAATGTATATTCATTTATATTCATTTATGAGTATTAACTCACTCTATTTAATACACATTACCGAAAAAATGTCAGGCAATTTATTATAACAAATCAAGAAATTACAGGAAAATTAGGTTTTGCAGTAAGATATTTATAAGTAAAAAATTCTAACAATATTCATTATTTAATGTAATAGCATTCATTAAATTTTTATTACATGATTTAATTGGAAGATTGTCTTATAAAACAAGTACATTTTTCCTCATAAGAAAAAAATTAATAATAATGGCAGAATAAACATAAATAATAATATTTCAAAATGAAGTATTTAAAAATATATAATTTTTATATAAAAGCTTATGAAACACGTTATTTTTATAATTATTGAGAAGTCGGTTAATAACAATTGGTTGTTGATATTTTATACACATAAATTTTTCTCACGTTCACATTCTAACATGTCTAACTAGCCATTACCATTTTTACAATTTGAATCTGTTACAAGAATAAAAATTGCAGCTTCTGACGCTTAAATTATAAATCAAGTTTTTATTCCCAATTAAAACTAATTCGTCGTTTATTTTTCTTTTTTCTTCAATAAGTTAATATACGCTTGAAACAAAGCTGAAAATATTATTTGAGGTATTTAAATGAATTTAAGTCACTTTTCTTTATAAATAGGTTTTATTAAGTACATATAAAATAGGTGGAAAACTTCAACATCTTTATCGACGTAGGGCTAGGAAAAATCAATATCATTTGTAGTCTAAAGAAAATATTAAACCATTTTATTCTGGGTATTATTCATTGAATTTTTACGAGTCTGAAGAATTAGAAAAAAGCAAAGAATAAATAAAGTACCTCAGTTTTTCAGTAGCTAAAATTTTTTATTAAAAAATGGTTAAAATAAAACTTAATTAGTCGAATCAAGTTTAGCAAGTAGTAATGACGTGTCGTATGGTCAGACCGTGTTACCTATCGAGTGCAAAGAACAGAATCCGCGTCTTTTCCATTCTTTCGCACGTCTGGAGAATCATTAAAACACAAAGTAGAGCTCTGATTACAGCAACGAAATATGTAACAAGCTCCTCTAAACGAGCATCGGTTAGGGGGAAAGGAGGAGGAGGACCGAAAACGAGCGTCTTAAGTCTCATCGAGCCAGCCTTTATTGCCTTATTCCTTTATCGTCCCTCCGGCGGAAGCAGCGGTACTTTGGAAAGCGAACTTCTTATTAGCTGACTTGCCTCTTATTACTCTCGCGCGACGACTTGTCACCGCCGGCGCCGATCCCGAAGTGGAGGAGCATTTTTTCGAGAGGGAAAAGCGCGAGGGGCAGGCAAGGGCCGGAGGCGCACGCGATTCAAAGCGACGCGGAATAATTACTCTTGACGTCCGCTCGCGACGCTCCTCCGTCGTCGAGTTCAAAGTCTCGTTCATGCCTCGCTCATGCCTCGTGTCAACACGCGCTCGACCTCCAGTAGGGCTTAGCCACCGACACCCGAGCGTCGCCTCTTGCAATTAGCGCGAAATTTCGTGCTTCGAGACTTTATGCTCGTACATGGTGTTGCTCGAAATTCAATATCTTTCGTCTTTCGCATCGCAACACGCTCCGATTAATTGTTATTCGTATCGTATCAAGTAAAACAGCACCACTGAACTTTTTAACGACGTCGACGGCCTCAATGTGCATATTTATCTAGGCCCCGCCGCTTTAGATCCTCCTTGGTGCTTGTGGCCTTCGTCCCTCCTTTTACGTGGCTCGCCTTTATTTTCTTTAGCTTTGAGTACTGTGATCTATTGCTTTGGATCGAGAGAAAAAATCGCAATCACTAGAGGGCCACGATGTTTGTTTTTAGTAATACGTGCATCGGGTTACACTGCTTTGTCGTCGATGTAACGGTTTTTATACTAAGGTTTTCCCTGCATCGATCCTTGGTAACGAGTTGATGTGTAGCGCGCCGAGACTCGACAAACATTATCAGTGTTCATCGAATGCCGCTGCGTTATTATTATTAAATAATCGAGCCTCCTAATCTTATCCTCGTTTGAGGGTTTTGTGAGAGGACATAAAAGGCTACAAGAGACCGGCGACTACATTTACGCTCGCCGATCGCCTGATGCTCGGGATACAGATTTAATCCGGGCACCAGTCTAAAGCTTATGGCTTCCTCAGATTATGATCAAAAAAGGCTCTAGTGGATCTAAATATGATTAGGCCCACTTGTGAAATTTCGTCATGACAGAAAAACTGGCAGTTTGCACACATTAATTTAAGCTTTCGGCTTTTAATACATTATACATATAAATTTAATACATAATCATCCTTAATATTTTATCAAGGTTCTATTCATTTTATTATTATGAATTCTGCTGTATGGAACAGAAATATCAAGTTTCAATGTATTATTAAAGCACGAAGTTGTATTATCGAAATATATAGTAATGTCATTTTTAATACACTTTATTTATTTATATATTAAATACAAATTTGAACATAAGAAAATTATATCAATAATTTTAAGACAATAATCAATTGGAAGGAACTCACGAGTATATATACATACGTATATGTACATATTTATTTAACGTGCTGATTTATTTAATACGGTTAGCGCTATTCGTATTTGCAAACAATTTTCTCTTCGTGTAGTCACGCTATATATGAAAAGCTCAAAGTCAAAGTAGAATACATTTACATTAAAAAATTTACATATTAATGTAAAATACATTAAAATTTCGTATGCACATACTTAAAACCTGTATTTTATTTTATTTGAATAGTTAAAATATGGGATATTATTATTTAATTTTCTTATTTCATCAAAATGAAAGTGTTACATATGCTAAAAATACAAATTTTGAAATTCAACATTAAAATGCTTTGAATAATAACATCTCTTTTTTGTTTAAACACATATACACTCATAAATTAGTTTTTAAAGTGTGTAGTTCTTCTGTAGTAAAAGTTATCTTTCTTTTAATATTATCATATTAATGTCAGTATTAAGCTCTGATAAACAATCCGTAGAATTGTAGAAAAATGTGATAAAATTACAACCGTTAAATAAATATTCTAAAATTTTTAATTCAGATTTAATAATATTTTATGAATTTAATCTCTGATATTGTGACTGAAGCTAAATTTTGAAGAAATTATACTTAATTATGTCTTAAACGTAATTTTGTCTAAGAATTATACTTTTATTATCAAGCTATTAAAAATTGCTATAAAAACTCTTCTTTTTTAGATATTCATAACTTTTCTGTGCACTAAAAATTAGCTTAAAAATTCAAAAAATATAACTCAACTATTGTAGGATCTGTAAAGGAACCGTTTTACTTTTCTATATAATCAACGAATTTGACTGAAAGCGAATGAATTTATCTTACCCCATGTCTCAATGGGTAAAATATTTTTAAGTATAATAAAAAATTCAAAGAATAACATGTAAATCAAAATAGATAATGCGCCGTTGATCGATTAAACGATTTCCTATTTTTTAACTTTTACGAGTATTTTTTAGTTGAACCATTGCTCTCTGTATTCCTCTATTTAAACTTTGTTAGAAAATTTAGTTTTCAATGTAAGAACGCAGCTCAACTTTGTGAACATGGCACCGATTCTTGACTAATTTAGCATTCATGGAATTAAGTATTTAATGCTTTGAAGTAGATTAAGAGCACAAAAAGTGGTTGCGATAAACAGCGATAAATATAAGCTAAACGTTTCACAAATTATTATTCGTTAAGTAAAATGTGCACGAAGCTAGTAGCAAATGTGTTAAGAAAAAAAATGTTAAAGAAATAACGGTTTCAATGTAAAGTATCTGAAAAAGATATGAGTAAGTAAGAGAGGGACGGCGGATATTTGCACATCGGTATGCTGTCGATTCGAATTGAGTGCGTTTGCATCTGGGACAAGAAGCGCGTCTCGCGCCCGGGGACGAGCGAAAATTGAAAAGCATTTGCGCTCATCGGACCGACCACTACCATCTTCGGCTGCGCTTGGCTGCACTTTCGCATTCACTTCGCGCCTCTCTGCTTTCACTTGTCCCTCCGATTTACTCCCTCTCTCGTTCATTATAATACAGCTGATTTTCGTGAAGAGTCCTTTCAATATTTCCGCTATTCGACTCGAAATCATCTCGGCCTTAGGAAGTGGTTTAGAAAGTGGTTCGCCGCAGAGTAGCGGAAGACGCGTGTTAGTATAAGTGCAAGACTAAACTAACAGACTCGCGGTTGCAAGTACGAGCAAGAAGCAGTCACGCGCACTTCTTGGCTCCTTAAAGAAGAGCTACGGAGTGCTGCGATGTTGCCGGTGTTTGTTCGTCTTAGAGGTTAAACCACTGTCTTGCTTCTGTGGCGAACAGACGGAAACACATCATTCACTGTTGCTCGCCCTGATTGAGAAATCTCCTTAAAATCAAGCGAAAAGATTCGGATCTTCTGGGATCCGAGGTTGAGATTTTTTTCGGATCTTTTTTGGAGAACTAATTGCTGATACAGCAGACTCATTCTCATTTTCCCTGGGAGCTAATTTAAAGAACTTTAAGTTTATTTATGAATTTGGGATGAATTTAGACGAGCCAACTCTGCCTTAAGTCAGTAAAACAGTTCTTCGATATGACTGTTCGTCTTCGTAAACTCTCTTGATTTGAACTTTCTCACTGAATTTATTTACGAAATATTGTTAGAGTAATCGCGTTAATGCGTGCATATGTTAGATTCTCTTTGTGCCATCTTCTCATTGCGTGAGATGGAAATTTGCTGCCAGACTGTCATCGTTTTTCGTGGTACAAAGTTATTAATAATATGCGAATAAAACTTTGTAATCTGAGAAAGTAATATTTAAATCGCGGAATCACATTATCAATGAAAACTATCAATTTAATTTTTCAGGATGTTTACAGCGATACATAAAGAAGCAGTTTTGCAATTACACTTGCAATTTCTGAAATCCTTTTAGATTATTTAGATAAGTAATGCCTGTTTAATTCTGAGCGAGTAGTATACGGCTTTAATAGTTGAAAACTCATATACATATGGTTTCGTCACCAGATTATTATGTAATTTCATCCGGTAGTGCGTAGTATTATTATAGACTAATCTAATTATACATTTTCCGCTAATTTTAACCCGTGGCGCTTAATTATCTGCAATATTACCCGAATTATAGAGTTCCTTTACATTTCTTCTTCAGTTGTTTTTAAAAATTGATGTCACTTTCCCGTTACTTCAAAAGTATTTTATGTAGCTTAAAAAATTTATTTAAAACTGTACATTTTTGAACGCTCGAAATTGTCTTTTGCATTCATAGGTTCAAATGATGTTTTATGTATCCTAATTTTATACTATACAATAGCAACAATTATTGTGGATAAAATACAAATAATTCTAAATTTATTGTCTTGTTTTAATATTACGAGTTAATATTTTTATTCAAAAAATTTACCTTCATTTTTTAAATTAACGTGCATTGTTTGCAAATGCGCGAATGAAGGATCCCAAAGGGCAGGCGGTGGTGAAAATGAAATGAAATAGATTTTGAAATTATACCGAACCTCTTCTCTTTATTCTTAGCACTGTCTCTAGCTTACCGCTGATTACTCGATGAATACACAGTATCAGTTCCTCCTCTTTTCTTTAAAATTTATTACGAAACTTCTAAATTCCTTTATTATCCATACTACTGCCCGTCACGTGGTCCCTACTGGACGTTAATTAGGCGATTTTCTCGGCATAAAAACCTCCTGTGTGCCAAACAGAAGGAAAAGCCTATGCATTATAATTCCACGAGTGGAGAATTTACCAGTTATTTTGGCTTCGATTTACAGCATATTCATATTAACGATCCTTTGTCTCGGGGATAATCTCCTTTGCGCGCCTGTTTGGGCAGATTCGCCTACATGCGCTCACAGTTGCTCATTTTGACGGCTTTCCCTAGGCCGTCCACATGCGCAGTAGATACCTGACATTCTTTCAGTCAACATACATGTAAAATTCTATTTCAAATTGTATATTACAGATTTATAAGATTGTTTCTTCGTTTACTTTTGCTTCTAATTTTTCCTAACTAATAAAAGTTTTGAATTTTTAATAGGCATTTTTCAATTACCTACGACTAAATGTAGATCATCTGCATGTATTAAAGTCAACTTATTTGATTTAATATTACTTTAGCTCTTTTTATATGACTTTGATAACACATTTAAAAATTTTTTAATGCATACCAACAAAGAATACTAAAGGTATATTGGCTTCTTTTAAATCGCGCTGCTTTTTAAAATATTCTTGCACACGATTTACGTACATTAAAATAGTTTTATTTACTTGAATAATATTTTTGGTGCTCCGAACTAAATCAATTATTAATGCATGTTACTTTCTTCAAAAAAGTCATAAAAGTTTATAAAATTCTTGATGCATTACCGTGAGAAATAAAAGTTTTTCCTCTTATTTAATTTTTAATATTTAATCATAAAATCTTTGTTTATAATATTTAGTGTGATATATATATATAATAAAAGGTAAATTCAATTAATAAAACAAAAGATTTTTAATATTTGGAAAGTCATAAAGTATTTCTATAAGAAATCCATTTTAATGCTCTACATTTTTCATACACATGTGTCTATTATAAATTTCTAAACTACAATTTATTTCTACCACATGTCACAAAATTTATTTTGATTTTTCTAGCTTCTTTGAACGCTTTTTAACCTTAACTCGCGTGGTTTCTAGTTCATTGCTATTTTTATTACAATTTAAGTTAAAGGCACTTCGAATCGATGTCTTTGGTACTTTATTCTCAATGTTCTTACTCCATATAAGATTTTATTTACTACGCCAGCCTGATTTCTAGTACTATTTATTGCTAATCGAGTTCTAATGGCAGCAACTATTATAAAATAATTAGACTCGTATTTCTTGCTAGAAAAATTTAAGTTACCTTATCTGTGTTTTTTTATGTTTTAGACCTTCACATTTAATAATGAAATTATGAAAGCGTAATGTGCATTATTAACATGATGCCGCTTTCATTACTGGGATTTCGTTGGCTTCTTGTAAAATTATTGGAATGAAAATTGTTCCTTTAGAATTTAGAACGTCGTCACCTAAAAATATTTTTGTACTCTGTATAAAGAAGGAATAAGAAAAGAATTATTGAATTATTTTAATTCTATTTTTTTTATTTTACGAGAAAGTAAATATTATAGATAATTTATATTCTTATACCAATAAACGATATTTATCACTGAAAGATCAACTGCTTCTGTTGATATTACATATCTATGTGACGGAACTTTGTTCGTTTTAGAAAATTACAAGACATTTCATTTTTTTAAATGTCACTGTATTTAAATGATGAAGCATTCTTACCTCGTATATAAATTGTTCACAAGTATTTTTTTTTATTATATTATAAATATTTTATTATTATTCATGTGAATAGTGTGATTTTTTTTTAATTTGACCATAATTTTTCACAGATACTCCCTTTGGAGAAATGCGTGTGAAGAATTATCTTATCTCTCAAATATTTCCCTTAAGATAAGACTGTAGCTCTATGTATTATTTTTATTCCCGTGAGGCAAGGTTCGAATCTAATAATACTTACGTTTATTTTACACTAATGGCTGGGGATTAAAAATTTGAACGTTCATAGATATTTTCTTGCGAAAAATTTTCTTATAATTATAAAGATTCAACGAATAAAAATAGTATATAAAAAATGATCTCAATTTTAAAGTTTAGCACTAATTTTTTTTATATGTTCGAAAATTAGAAATTTCAAATTATGATGAGAAACGAGCTGTTCAATTGGTGACTAAATAAATACACGAAAAGAATATTTTAAGAGGTAGCGTCATTAGGTCAGCAGTGATGATTAAGAAAACAAATAGTAAATATAAAAGACTTGGAAAAGGTTTATTTTTGACAATATAAATATTAAAATAAATTTATATTGGAGACGTCTCGGGGTTTCCACGCGAAGTTTGTAGTAAGAATAAAATTGACGAAATAGTTGATAGCAGTTGGGACAGAAGAAAAACGATGTTTAAAAAATTCTAAAATTCTAGTATAATGCAACTTCTTAGTATCACGTGTAACATCTGCTGCTCGCTTTGCATGACACACATATCCCGGAGAGGTTCTAAGAAAGAGGTAAGAGAAACAGAAGAGGTTGAGATGAAAATATAAGTACAGAGGGTGTCGCGATGCGCTGGGCGGAATAGAAACGAGAAATGGTCGAGTTGAAGGACGCGCGACTTCGTTCCTGTCCAAGGCGACGGCGTCCGTGCATGCCAACGAAGGGATCATTGAGTTCTTCCTTCGCGCGGGGAACAGAGGGTGCGTTAACCTGCCCGAGCGAAATTCGGGAGGTCAGATAACCACAGACGCACACACCCACGGGCGCACACCAGTGCACACACGCGCAGGCGGATATATTTATATATTTATAGTTTCGTCGGGCTGACCGGAGCTCCGTGAAGGGATAACCTTCCACCTTCTAGGCGAAATGTGACGCGATTGTTCCTTTTCTTTTTTCCCTGCGGGTATACGAGCTTTTTCGCCTTGTTTTTTCTTTTTTTGCACTTTGGAATTTCGCCGATATTTTCTTTTTGTTATTTTACCTTATGCTGTATCTCCTGCGATTGCTCTACTGTAAATATAGCTTGATCGTTTAAGTATTTTTTTTTGCTTTTTAGTTTCGGATGGTTTCTTTTATCCTTACTTAGGTGTGCAAGGGAACTTATGCTTCCTTTATTATTTTTATTTCGATGATCGAGCTTTCTAACCCTAACTATTTATATAGAAAAAAAGAATACGTGTTACACTAAGGTGGATTCTTTTCTCTTCACAGAAAATATTTTTAAGTGATGAATATATTTATGACTCAATTAAATGATCAATGTCTATTTTAAAGTTTTTATTTGCTGTGCTACTTTATACATTATATAAAATCTAGCATCTTACAACATGAAGTTTATACTCGATTAATTGAATAAATTTAGGTGCCGAAGGATTGGAAATAATGTAAGACATTCACACTTAGATTAAAAATTTATTTATATACATATGTACAGTTTTGTTTAATATATGGAGTCGCTCGATAATATTAAATAATAATTAAATATAAAAAATTAAATTTAAGTTTATAAATGCTAATTTTAATATCGTCTTTTTAATATTCAAAACAATCACGTTACATTTTATTGCATCGTTAAAATAACCTTTAGGTATCTTTATACATTAGAGACTTTCTTTTCCTTCATTTTTTTCTGCAGTCTTTTTATCCCAAAAATTAAGATTTTTTTTAAGTGCCAATAAAAAATTCTTAAATAATAAACTTCTATTTTTAATGAGTTGCTAGATCAGAATATTTATTATAATGAATGTATAATTTTTTTATTTTATAAGATTGGTAAAAGTTTTTTAATAGCAGTTTTTTAGTTTAGTATTTAAAATAAATATACACGGTAAATTTTTCAATTTAGATAATTTATACTATTTGTATGATTTACAATATCTGAGTGTAATAAATTATAAAATAATAAACAAGCACTTCAGTTATGTGCGTATTACTGCTGATGTACTTCCATACTTTGAAATTAAACGGGTTTAATTGATTTAGTAAATTCTTAAATTATTCTGTATAAAAATAAATTAACTTATAGAAAAAAATGAATTTTTGATTTATTTTAATGCAAATAAATAACCACTAATTATTGAAATTGACTTAACCACATAATGGTTCATAAATATTTCCATTGAAACAAATTTCTAAAATTTACGAAACTCGTAGTATGTCTTGAATTTATATAAAACAGATGATTATTATAATTCATATAAAAAATGTAAAAAGCTACTTTGTAGTTTGTAAATTATAAATTATTGAATATGCACGTATTAAATAATATACATAAAACTCTGTATTATATTTTCCAAACTCCTTTACACAACATTGATTAGTAAAAACGTTGCAGTTGTTATTTTTATCAATTTTTTTACATTTAAGAATAATTCCTTTATTAATTGATAAATTAATAATTATAATTTATAAATAACATAAATAAGAGCGAACTATATTTTAAAGTAAAAAATATATCAGTTCATAAAGTTATAATAAAAATTGGTTTCTCTCAAATAGAAATAAAAATAATAAGAACAAAATAAGCATATAAAGAATATAAGCAACTTTTTTACCTCATATGCTTCATTTAGTCATCTACGAGTACACTTATTTGTAAAAAATTCATATCATTTAATTTAAAAACTCCTGCTTCCTCTTTAACGTGAAAGAATTAATGAGAAATGCAAGAGACCCTGTAGGATAGAACGGATGTAAAGGAAAAGAAAAAAAAAAGATAAAATATGTCGAGAGTAAAAGTGAAAGAACGAAGTTTAAAATGCGAGGGTGAAAGAAAGAGGCAAAGAGGTCGGTAGAAAATGTATGTTCGTATGTATCTGTGTTTATATAATATATAGAAGCAGGAGAACGGAGAGTTTCGATAATGAAATGAAACCCTTTGGTGTGAAAATGCGTTGGCAAGAGAGTGTATTCGAAAAATATTTTACGTTAATTCAGATGATTGTTTTTAAGCATACGAATTAATCAAATACTGATTAATAAAGTTAGTTATAACGAATTAAAATATTCTAATGCAAAAATTCAAGACAAAAAATGTTAAGATATTGTTAATTATTTAGTGCTTCTATAATTAATGTTACAACATTTTAATTACAACGTTTTTTTGCTCAGTGTAGCTAAAATATTAGAAATGGAGTAATATTAAATAAATAGATGAATGTTAATTTGTTAGCTACATTTAAACAATAATTTGCTTAACGATATCAAATAATTTAATGGTTTTAATTAATGCACTTATTTTACATGTAATATAATACGTATTTATTTACGAAACAGAACCATGTGTTCATTATTTTTTAATATATAACTCCAAATTATTTAAAATGGAAGTTTTCAGTTTATCAATTCAACAGCTGCAAAGCTGTTTACTATTCTTCACTTGCACATTCAGGTTGATAAATACCAAAGCTCAATATTATTGAAACTTTGAAATTTACCTCTTCCATTCTCTTTGTTTCTTCCTCTGTTTTTATTTTACAATTTCGTTTCTAATTACTTCTATCTTGTTGCCACTTTAATTTTTTCTTGATATTTGTTTACGATTCTATAAGCCTTTCGAAATTAATAAATTTATAGTATTATAATAATAAATTAAAAAAATGTTTTCATTTTCTATTCCAACTTTTTATTATTCAATATGATTATCTCATTTCGAATGAATGTTCAAATAATTTTAAATAATAAATAATCTAACTTTTTTACTGATTATTTTATTAAATATTTTATAATTTATATTATATTTCGTATTAATCACAATTTTTAATATTGTTATTTCATTTATTGGCTACTTTAATATTGAGTATAATAAAATAATAATTTATAATTTTTAAAAATTGCATTAAAAAAAATAATAATTTTTTCCTTCACACGATTAGTTAATTAAAGATATACAAATTAAGTTTTTCAAAATCTTTCAGAAGAAATTATTAAAAAATGAAGGAATAATGACTTTTTTAATGATAAATAGTTATACATGTGCATTCGAGTTAACGTCTTTACGATTTGAAGTATAATCTTCATAGAAATTTTTTTAATGTATGAAGTTATTTAAAACTCAAATAAGATATGAGTTAAAGAATTAATTTTGGATAATAATTTATAATTGACTTAATTTTATCATTGAATTTGATTTAGTAAATGTATAAAATTTCAAGGATTTCTTTCCTATGAATTAAAAAGAAAAATAATATAAAAAATGTTTACACAATTTACTAATTAATTTAAAAAAAACGCATTTTAAATTTTGGATTTTGTTTGCAATATTTGGAATATATAAAATTTCTAATTAACTTATATATAAAAATCTAATTAACTTGTGAATTTCAGAAAATATCTTTAAGATTGTATATTTTAAGAAAATATGAGTATCTAAAAGATAGTATTACTTCAAATTAAGAGATATGAATATAATATTTTGATCCAAGGAGTTTTTTTAATACTTTTAGTTAAAAAATAGATTAATGAAATTAAGTGTTTAAATATAATTATGTTTAAATCGAGACTGTATTTTATCTTATTTGTTTAAAAAGTGCTCTATTAAACGTGGATAGTAAAAATGTACATGAGTTTTCACTGGTTTCGTACAAGTAGTTATTTTAATAGATGTAGGAGCACTATTACATTAAAAAATTATCTTTATTTAATAATTATAGTAATAAAATATAGCAAGTGTAATTACAGTATACAGCAGCGATTATTTTATTAGATTTCTGATTAGATCAATATTGTATAATTTATTATTATTATAGAATAATATTATTAAAAGAACTGAGACTGCTATTACGTGTCATTATTTCTGATTATAGACATTAAAAATATTAACACTATAAGATGTAATTAATTTTCAAAACGCTCGAATATTTACCATATATATTTAGAGATTGCTTTATGTAAAAGAGCTATTAAAAAATGGGACTTCGTCTTTAGAGTAACGCAGGGATCAATTTCAGTATTTCTGGACCGCCTCTTACGAGAGCCTATTAGGGACAGAAATGTTAGAGACGCCGAGATTGAACCAATTAATTCGATAAGGAAATGAATGGATGGAGAATTGCTGTCTAAAATTGCTAAAATTACGATGATTGAGTTATTCCAGAAGAATAGAATCGACATTATACCTATTTGATAAAAAATGAAAACCGTGCATCCAAAAATTAAGTAAAATATATTTATAGGTATATTTTAAATACCAGATTTTAATTAAAAAAGAAACTTTGATTTAATTTTTTATAACTACAGTTCTTTTAATTAAATTTGTTTGCCATTGATACCGAAGTTACTTTTCGAATGATGTAAACGAATTAACATCTTTACAAAATTATATTTTTTACTCTTTGATCTTAAAAATTATACAATGAAAAAGTAAGATATTTAATAGAATTGTAAAGTTGTATATTATAAAAACGTCGTGTCACATTTTTGCATTTCGTTAAATAAACACACGTACTAAAGTTAATTTAAGATTTTTATTCGATAACTGAGACAATGTGAACGTCAGAAATTAATTTAATTAATTTCGATTCATTTCTAACAGCTTATATTCTTTTTTCCGAATAAATTAATGATGTCAATTTAAAGTAGAATCTAAAAAAATTTACGAGGTTGAAGTAACGAGAGATAGTCGTTTATCAGAAAGCTGGTTTTCCAGTGGTTTGGTGTTAAAACCATGTTGAAAGCTGTTTTCTTGTAATTGCAAACGATTGCAATGTACATGTGCAGGTAGCATTGTATAAAGCAAAATATGTCCCCAGAATAGACAAAAATGAATTGGTCGAGATAAATTACTACGTCATAAATTTTTAACGGAGCACATATTTTTCCATATTAATATTCATAAAATACGAAATACACGAAGCTAACATTCCAAATATTGTTTAAATCACGACTGTATACGTCATATATTTTTACTTCAGTGTACATCGAGTGTAAAGAGAGGAAGACTGGAGGAAACAGCTGGAAAAATCATATCCGACGACATTGTTTGAGTGATGTTCAACAGCGAGAATCATTGGAGATACGATTATAGATGCTCGCACGGAGTTTACGATTGGTCGATAAATGGAAAAGCAACGAATTTAGTGAGACATATAATTGAAACACTAATAAGTATGCATTAGAGCGCGTACCTATGCGCGTAATGTCTTCTGTTTAATTAAGAACGTTTTAAATGTAGTAAGTGAAAATGCGTATTAAATGAAAAATTCAGAACGAGATAAATAGTCAGGCTCCATTAACTTTTTATATATTGGTCGTGAGAAATTTATCGTCGAGCATACTGTGCCGAGACGCAGAAGCTAGTCAGTGTAAGTAAAATCAATTTCGTACTCCAGAGGGCGAGTTCAAAATAATTTAGTTGAAAATAACGCAAAGGAGCAAACCATACTTTACAGATCTTGCAGATTTGAAAGGCTTACCTGGGGGATATAGAATGTTCTCAACGTTCTTTATTTAAAAAAATTATTTCTCCGTGTTTGTTCTTTTTACTCAACACGTGAGCGACACATTTAAACTTTAGAAATCTAATTATTAGAGTGTTTCCCGTAAAAAAGTTATGTAATAAATTAGGAGGGAGGACTGTTCGTTCGTGAAGGTTAATTATTTAAGCTAAGTTAGTAAAGCTATGCGAACAGTAATGGGACCAGGTAGTCTAAGACTAGTCTAAGACTCCGGCTAAATTTATCTTCAAGACTAAACTCAAAGTGCAGACCATTCGAAATGAAGTTAAATTTATGCATAGAAAAAAGATATTATATTATAATTGTAATTTTCTAAAGTTTTATTTGAAGATTATACGTATTTATATTGATTTTTATTTTGCTTTAAAAGATAAGAATGTAGATTGTCGTGCAGGACTTTTTTAGTCTTAAGTAAGTATTTTAAAAATGTAATGTAATAATGTCGCATCCGAATTCATTCGAATGTTTTACTTAATTAAATAATATTGTCATCTAATTTATAGTTTGACAGTTTATTAATAACCTCAGCCGTTAACTTTATTAAATATTTTATACTTGACATAAACCCAATAATTTTTATAACATGAACAAATTAAAAAATATTATTATTGGCTTTATTCAATTGACTAAAGATAAAGGAGGATAATAAATACTAATAAACGCGAAGAGCCGTTTTACCATATTGATGTTCATTATGGAGATTAATATAATTTCTAGAGATAATGATAATTGAGTAAATGCGACATCGAAATATCATATTTAAATATCTAATATATACAAAATTTTATTAGAGCATGTAAACATAATTATACGGTATTAGTAATTGTGATACTGTAATATAAAATGCATATTTGGCATTAAAAAAATTAATTAATCGAAGAGTATTCTTTTAAAATTTTACTCGATGAGATTTTAAATCACTATTCTCTCTGTGCTTATAGAAGAAAGATCTAAAGAACATTATAAAACCATGTCCAATAGTAAGTGTCTAACTCAGTACCGCTCGCTTTTAAATAGCTTTAACGCATGTTCTAATTGTCACGCGTTAAACTACATCGGCTCATTTTTCATTTACTTGCAAAGCATCCAAGTATAACGGAATCGAAAGACGTACGGAGTACCCGAATTGTAAGGACTCGAATATCTGCGAGAGGGCGTAGCGAGCCAAACTGCCGGTGACATTCGGTCATAATGAGATGGAATTGGAAAAGTTTCCGCGAGGAGTAGAGATAGTGAGAGAGAAAGAGAGAGCGAAGACTCTTGGCATTATTGGCATAAGCATTAGTATCGTTCTACCGCCTCTCTCTCTCTCTCTCTCTCTCTCTTTCCCTTTGCCGAGAGGAAGTGTGTGCAAGTTCTCTCGCTCTCTTTCGCTTTCTCTCTCTCTTACTTTCGCCGTAATATGCGGTCTCGCGCGTCAAGCATAAATCACTTGGCGCAATATCATCGGAACCTCCCTGGGCTACCGGCATCGTGCGAGACTTTAACAGCCATCCGAATTCCTTCTCCCTCTCCACCGAAGGACGTCATCCACGCGACCGTCTTTCTATGCTTCATAACTCTATATCTATATATCTCGCTGTCTCCCTTGCTCTCTCGATATCCTCCTCCTAATTTTGATCTTTTATTCACCTGTCGTCATAATAATTTCATACGAGTACCAGATTTGTAATCTGTTTCCGATTTAACCACGTCAAGACCATGGAATTCGGCAAATATTGAAATCTGGAAGATCATAAATTTAAGCGGTTAATTTATGAAAAATGTGCTTCGCGGTATCTATTATTCGCAATCCTTTAAAATGTAATGCTATTTACAAAAAAATTCTCTTTCAACAAGTTCATTTGAAAATCTATTTAATTTGTTTAGTTGCATTTGTACGGAATCACTAAAATTGAATTAAATGCAAATGTTGACCTGTGGTATATGTGAATAGAAACATTCAATAGATTTTAAATTTCAATTTTAGTTAATGTTTCTGCAGTAGTACTATTTCTTAATAGATTGAAATTCATAATTATAAAAGATTAATCTATTTTAATAGAGTAACTTTCGTTTATTATATTTCAAAATTTGTACTACTAATGTAATGAATTTTGAGGTTCGATTGATTACTCGGCGGCATTGTATTTTTCACAGAGAACAAAAGGAAATTTTTTCAACAAATTACATGTAAATAATTATAAACAAAGGTATGAAAATATTTCTACTATGGTTTAGTATATAAACCAACACTATTATTTTTAAATATTATAATAGGAAACTTTTTTTATAAAATTTACTGCACACGTATACCATTTATATGATGAAGATCTAGTACGTGAATATACTTCACTAAAAGATACTTTACTAACATATTTTATTAAAAACGATTTAAGTTTTTTTAGAATAAATAATTTTTTCGAATAAACCTAAACTTATTTTTTGAGTTCGTATGTGTTAAGAGAAAATGATACTATATTGATGCTACAATCGCAATATATAATTATAGAATTACTATCACAATTTAATTAAATAAAGTATGTGTGTGTAAGTACAAAGTTTAATTGTATTTTTGAGAATAGCCTCTTATTTTGATTTTCATGTATTTTGGTAGCAAAGAAAACCAGAATCTTTTATTTGGCAAAACTTTTTTCAAATTTTCTAAATTGTGATTTTAATCCATCAAAGTAGACCTTTTTCATGTAGACATTTGCATCGTACAATATTCAACTCGAAACGGAATGTATAAATGGAGTTTTTTTGTTGCAATTCTCTATAAATTTTTGATGCAAAGGTATGTGGCGGAAATGAGTGCGACTGACGTATTGACAATCAATCGATTCATTGTTTAACTATAGTTGAATGGGCGAGTGTGACGAAGGCTTCTTTCGCTACGTTTCGTAATAAAATATTTTTTTCAGCTTAAATAGAATTTTGATAACGACACGCGTAACAAATATCGTTACCTATTTATCTCGTATTATGCAATGGTATTAAATATTACGTATTAGTCTTTAGAAACTGTCAAAGGAATAACACGTCAAAAAAATAATATGTAAAAGTTGGAATCTTCTTTATATAGTCAGTTCATAATTAGAAAAATAAATCAAAACAAGCATTAGAAATAATAGAGAATATAAAATGATTATTTGCTTAAATTATTCTAGATTTATTATTGCTTTAACGAGACGATTTTAAACAATTAATATGATCTATTTCTTATTTTAATCGAATTGATTAAAATTTTTAATATAATAAATGTATTGTATTGCATTCTAAGTATTTATTAATTTTCAGAGTAACAATTTTTTTAATGTATATTGAATTAAAATTTATAGTGTGTAAATATATAAGATACAATAGCGATACCCAGAAATTATGAAATTTTTTGTTGAAAATTGACGAAAAGTAATTCTTTATTTGTATAAGTATTAAAAAAGTTTGTTCAGAGTTCACTTTATAATTTAACAATTTGTATTTTTACAAGTAGACGTGGAAAGTACTAGCATTTAATATAAAAATTAAATATTATAAATTCAAAGGTTATAAATAAGTTCACAAAGTAACCAAAGAATAATTATAGTTAATAATAATCTCGTATAAATTTGTAAAACATGTCAATTTATTTAATGTATATATAAGATATCGCTTTTATAAGCCGTAATAATTGCGTAATTCAAATTTCACACAATATTAATGCGAAATTCTCAAAATTTATTATATTAGACAATAGTAAGATTTAATCTAAAACTCGTAATGAAGCTTTATAAGCGATAATTTCAAGATAATACTGTGAGCTTTCGGGAGCTTATTTTGGACTACAACGTATTTTATTTCTTATACGAGAAATTATTGAATTTAATGAATCTTAACCAAAGCATAGTATTAATCTTGATATAGACGCACAATTAATAAAAATACCATTATTAACTAAACGAGAAGGATACATTATAAGGTTTTTTATTCCCAATTACTGGTTACTATATTTTACTATTTTTTAAAACATAAATATAATGTAGATATGTATAGATAATAATGTAGATCTAAGAACTAAATGGATTTTTACAATAAGATTCTTAAATTATTAAATACGATTCCGGAAATTAAATTATTTAATCTTCTAATTAAACAACAGTCAAAATTAATAGAAAAAACGGCTGACAAAATTAAAAATATACTACTTACGGAAGCGATTGAATTCAAAGATATAAAAATTTTAAAATCAGTTTATCAACTAAAAATTAAATATTTGTAAATATTTTGTAAAAGAAATAAATTAGAAAATTTTTAAAAATAAATTCATTATTATTGAATTTTCTCATTCTAATAAGAATTAGAATATTTATAGTTGGTGCTAAATTTGTTGGAATAAAGAGAGTACAAGGTTATTATTTTCAAATTTTTTTATTTTAGTTCAAGTTTATTTTAATAGGTATAACTATGATAATATTGCAAAGTATCAAATATATTAAATTATAATTTAATTAATAAAATACGACATTTGAATCACTTGCAATTTTGGAAAAAAGTATAGATTTTTTCGTTAAAATAGTTACGAATAAAAAAATAATAAATATAATTGATCACTATTAAATATGCATAATTATCGATGTAATAGAATAAGATTGATTCTGAATAATATGGGAAGTATAAAATAGATAGTAAAAGAAGAAATAGTTGCTTTATAGAGTTCGTAATTTTTTACTAATCTATCGTCGTCCGTAGAGGATCAAATATTTTTCGAGTGCCGTCGATTCGCTAGCTTTTCAAGGGGAATAATTCGTGCTAGACGATACGCAAATTTGAAATCCGCGGATGTTTGTTTATACTCCTCGTAAAGCTAATTCCTTCGTATTAAATAAAAAGATGATAAAGAAAAAAATGGAAAATCCATCGGACCCCTCAACGGCACTCAAAATCACGGCAATAGCTACTGTGCATATCGTTGAAACGAGTTTTGTTCGAATGTAGGCTACGCTAAAAAAGAAAAAAACAAAATAAAAATGTAAAGGGTCGAGAAGGGAACCACAAAGTGTTGGTGAGCTGAACGAGTGCTGTTTGCTTCAAGTACGCGATCAATCGACTTGCCGCAGTCACCGCCACTAACGGGATCCACCCTTGATATTGCGGCTTGAACAACGTGCTCGCGATAAAAGTAAAAGCTTGTTCGCAATCATCGGCGCGCGTTTCATATTATTGCACGAGCGAATGAACGAGAAGCTACGGCGCATCAATGTTCGCGCTACATGTATTTTAATGAGGTGCTCCAGTAAAACTATCGCCAAGCCACTTTTCCACATGCACAGATTAAGTCGGACCCAAACACGGCCGCGCGGAAATACGTATTCTTTTTACCATTAAATGAAGTGCGCATCAATCGGAATTCAGCGTTAAGCACCTGCGGATGCATTTAAAAGTTTTTTACCCACTATTCGCTTTATAAATTTCAGATTTTACAACGCGCATGGAAATACGCTGTTTTTACCGAGCGCACTGGAATTATATCAAACATTTATGGCTTATTTTTTTTCAATAGACATTTTACAGCTTATCAGTAACTGATTTGTACGATGAATAATTTTCAATTGACGTGCTCGCGATATGATAACTATTTTTGTTTCTCGAGAGGCTTTTCAAGTTTGTACTTTTGCTGAAACTAAGAATTGGAAATATTTAGATAAATCTAATGTTCGTTATAAGCCAATATTTTGAGCTTTTTAGTTAGTTTCATTTATAATAAAGGCTAAGTGTGTCTTCATTTAATTGTATATTTTTATTTAATACATAAGTCAATTTTATAGAAGGTTAATGGATAGATTTATAAAAGCAGAAATATTATAATCTTAACTGGGTAAACTTTGGTTATTTGAACTATAAATATAAGAGAATGTAAGTAGAGTTGAAAAAATTGCAGAAGGTCTAGGTATAGGTATTTTATAATTTCGAGAAAATCGCTGATAATCAAGAAACCTTCTAAAAGTTTAAAATTCTAGAATTATAATTTGAAATTTCTGTTTAGACGAAAATTTATAATACATTTTGTAACAAATAAAGTTTATTTTATAATTGTGTTTAGAAACTTGTATGCGCAAGCAACTTTAATTTTTTCTTTATTTATTTAATAAATAAATAGATGATTGAAATTAAATATATTTTTTCCAATACTTAAATTTCATTATTTTTGGTCAAAATTTTATTATTACTACTACTACTACTACTACTACTATTATTATTATTACTACTATTATTATTCGGAATTATGTTTTTCTTTTATATTCTATATTGTTGTGTTTCAATTTATTTTAACTATTATTTTGTACTTGAAAAGTGTATTGTATTTTTATTGCTTTATTGTTTTAAAATATACCTTTTAATTTAAAATATTTACATTTTTATATGTACATATACGTATTTAACAGTTTTGTTTCAATATTCTTTTTGCAAACTCCAAAGTGTATCTCGTAGTGTGTAACAATAATTATTGGTATTGATTATTTTAAAAATTTTAAATTGCAATATGAACGAGTTGAACTTTACACTTTTAAAATTTAAAGCTGCCGTTTATTAAAAATCGATATTTTAAGATTAATTCATAGTTTTTCATTTTTTAGTTCAATAATTAGTCTTTAGTTTTTTAAGTCAGTACCTTATTTTTCAGTAGAAAAAAATAAAAATGAATATTTCTCAGGAGGTAAAAGTTCTTTAATTTTATCTATTATACTTTCAGATCACATTTTTATACATAATTTTTATTTTTAAAGAAGTATATAAAAATAAAAATATTAAATAATCGATGCTTCTTCTATAAAAATAATTTTATAAATTAAGGAGTGTCAATTTAAATCCTTTTATTTTAGTTGGAACTATATTTAACTAAGTTAAAGTTCTGCTTTCGTGATTAAAAGTAGCAAAATTTTCGTTGCTTATAATTTACTTATAAAATATTATGGAAATATCAGAAAAATAGAATATCATGAAATTTTTCGCGGACAGCTAATTTATATGATCGGATCATTAGCTTTTCGGAAAAGTTTTCACTAAGTATTTGATTGATTATCAATGACATAGTTCTTCACTTTTATAAATTTTTTATGTATATTATTGGAAATTTTTGAATAGTTTCATCATATACAAATAAATAGTAATTTGCATAATAAATGAAAATTGTGCGTTATTTTTGAAGAAATAAAAGAAAGGAAAAAATTATTTAAATCCACAGAAATTTTAAATAATAATAATAATAATAATAATAATAATAATAATAATAACGAACAATAATAACATAAACAACAACAATAATAAAAAAATGGAAACATTTTTATTTAATTCAAGTTTTTTATTACGTACCAATCAGTTTTTAAATTTCTCCGCGTGAATCTTATCTGTATATCTGTAATTTCATCGAGTTTTAAAATACTTAACTAAACAATAACATTGTGTGAATTTTCGATTACTTGGTACACAAATTTACAGGCTGATAATTAGTTGAAAGAAAAGTTACACGACTAATGATCGCAGCACTTGGAAGGATGAATTATAAACCAATTATTGATTATTCCATTAGTTTTATCGTTCGTTTTTCAAAACTTTAGCTTATATGAACAAGTTAAGTCTGGGAGGAGATAAAGGGAAATTTGAAGTGCCGATAATACAACACTTTTGACCCGAATATCGAAGTCCCGTTGGAGTCAAAGAAGTTGGCGTCTCCCAAATTGAAGCTTGGGAAAAGGAAAAGTTGGACTCTCAAAAGTCGTGCGATAATGATTCTCGAGATGAGGCGGTCAAAAATAAAGGTTGGATAGACAGCCGCGGATCGAAAATACGAAAGTGGCGGCCCATCGGACAACTTATCGTATAGCCGCTCCATGTCGCTTTCAACGTGAATTCTAATTCATCCCACTCCGGCAGTTGCGAGCTTCCTGCGACCGGCGTCGAGACGCTCACGGTCTACGAGGGAATAAGAGGGTCGGTCGTTAGGGGCAGTTGCTCGATAAATAATCACTGGTGCCGCGGGATTCAATGGACTCGAAATCCAATCAATGGCACTGCCGCCGCCGCCACTGCGCGGCCTCCCTATTCCCAAGGAGTTCATTCGGGATTACGAAGGGATTATGCTGATTTTTTCTCTTCCTTCCTTCCTTCCTTTGGCCCTTACTCCCTTTTTGTCCGACCGCTTAATTCTTCCGTCGAGCGCTCGTTGGCTGTGGCGCGTTCAAGTGGTTTACAAAAAGTTATGTGGCGCTTCGGGTGGTCCAGAGCTTAATTAACGGCGAATGGTTAGATTATTAGTTACTTTTTGCTAGATTGCGGCTAAAGTGTATATTAAACCACATATACTTAAAAAGAAAAATAATTGTAATTAAGTTTAGTATTACAAATATGATCTTATCAGTTCTTGATTGAAGTATGCCTTTGGTTAAATCGTACCCTAATCCGTTCTAAATTTCTAAAGCATCACCAATATTACGCGATCTTACACTCTTCATGGTTCATGACGCAGATCAATTTTGTATCATGAGCTTAGAAATACTCAGAAAAATAAATGCCTAGCACAGAAAATTGTGCAGAAAATTGCATCGAACGCTCATTCGATTAACTTTATCACTCAGCCTATTACTGATTATTACAAAATCCTGATGACATCCCGCTGACCGTTTGCGTAATTGCAAATTTTTCAAGATGCGCAAAAATAAATTTAGCCTTAAACGTTTTAAAAATATCTTCAAAATGGATTGTTAAAACTGTTTCCTCTTCGAATTTAATACCGCATAAAGTTTTAAATAAATTTTTGTAGCTATTTATTTGTAATTAGGTTTCAAAAGTTTTTGATAAGTGGTTAACTAAAAAACTTTGAAAACAATACGGAAACTTTATTGAAAATTTGCCCATCCTTACGGTTTTTTAAAAATCACTCTTGCGAAAAATTTTTATTTAATTGAATTTAGTTAATACTGTCACGTAAAATTTAAAACCAAATATTTTGAATGTTCTAATTATATGAAAAGTTAACAAATTTAAAAGAAATTCTGAAATATATTTAAGTTCAATTCGTATAAGTATTCAAAATAATTTCACTAGCTATTTCATAATTATTCATGTGTGAATTTTAAGTTCACATTGAATAATAAATAAAGTCAAATTGTTATCGCAAAAATTGAAATAAATATGAACGTATACAAGTATACTTGCAATCATATACAATGTATACATATAAAAATACAGGAATATTTTTTTTAAATTTTCTAAAGTGATTTACTTTTTTTATCACTACGGAATATTTTTTACATATTCTCTTATTTATCGGTTTATTTTCTTATTTATAATATTTATATACTTTGCAATTCTTTGTAATGTTTAATGTATAAAAAAGTGCTTGAAGTACCGATGTACAGATTTTCGTACTTTGCCATTAGCAAGAAATAATCTATCGTATAATTGAATACTGCAATTCAAATTTATTAATATATTATATAAGGGGGAGCGAGGAAGGATATCTTTTCGATAATTGAGTGTAAATGACTTCAAAACTTAGAATTTCTTGATAAAATTTATCTAGAACACCGTGCACACAGAAAAATATTTGGATTTGGGGATAACTATTAAGACTCTTCTCCGATAGTAGGATTGTGATAATGTTTGAAGAAAAAAGTTTTCGTTTCTTAATTAGGTGATCTTTGGATCTTTGGATCTTCGGAAATTCAATTTCCTGTATAAGCGAGCATCGATAAAGATCGGCATTTCCGGAAGGTTACGTTCAAACATTAAATTGTCATTCCCTAGCATAATTAGAATAAGATAAGATACGATCTGAAATATTTATCTTACAATTGGTACATTAGGATTGTTTAGATTTCTTAACGAAGTACACGAATATGATTCCATAGTTAATTTTCCCTAAAACGATCTATAAATATGCAATAGAAAAATAATATTAAAACTATAAAATTATAAAAATAAATTTTAGATTATTTTTTTAAATGTACATAATTTATTTTAATTTTGATTTTAATTTCATTAAAAATTTTAATAATATCTTTAATAATAGTGCCTATAATTAGGTTGAACTAACTAACTGACGATTAAGAAAATTTATTTGCATATATGTTAAAAAAATATCGTGCTGTTAAATACAGGATAAATTAAATTGAAATTTTATAAAAGTTATTTTTTGTTATTATTATATCATTTTTAATATAAAAAATTTTAATAGCTACAATTAAAATTGATTTTGTTACAATTAAAACCGATTTACAATTAAAATAATTACTACTCATAACGAATAGTTATAGTTGCATTTTATATTGAAGTTAAAAAAAATTTCAAGTATGAAAATGGAATTTTTAGAAATAATTAAAAATTCTCACTTATAAAGTATGCATAATATCTTGATAAAATATGCATGTAATATGTAGTATTACGTAAAGTATTCAGCAAAATAATAATGATAAAATAATATTTACAATGTTAATTTAATATGTTTTTTTACTCAAGGATAAAGAATAATGATATTACAAAATGAAAAATTAAAGATATTTTATTTATGTAATATTAATTTTTTTATTTTATGCAATTTGAATGATTACCTCAGTAAATGCTTTTATTTTTATTAATTATTTAGTGAATACTGTTCTTTAATTATTACAATACTTAATGCTGCTTGATTTTGTAAATCAAAAAACTGTATAATTTTATATGGTCATATATAAAATATGCCCACCCGTGATTAAATTTTATGTACGAACCAAAATTTTTAAAACATTTTTATTGAATTAACAAATTTGTGTATTTTCAATACTGTAGTTTTTAATCGATGACATTTCCCTTGAATTTTAACGCTAAAAAATTATTTTATTACTAAATTGCAAACTTATTTTTTAATTTTTAGGAATACAGATATATATTAGAAAGTTTATCGAATATCATGGACTTGTATATTTGCATTTTAGGGCGTTCAAATATTTCTACTGAATTTGACGTCACGTAATAAGTAATAGCCTGAGTCAGGATTTCAATAGTACGATATGCTCTATATATTGGAAAACGTCCCTCGTAAAGACGATACCGCAATTGTATAAATTGTCATTTCTTTTGTACAAATAGAAAAATAATGATTAATTTAGAAAATAGTTAGAACATCAGTGGACCAACAAAAATGGCGGTGCCACAATTATTAAATATCGTTATTCAAAAATTTTATTTTAATATTTCAGATGAAAATTTGTAGAATGAAAAATGAGAGTCCGACACAAAGGGAGCCAAGTGGAATAAATTTTGTTCCTGTTAGAAATGCATAGAAACGGCTGCTGGGGCTACTCGACTCTTTCACTCTCTCAGCGTTGGAGGTATGTTGAATCGAATTGAACTGCAAAGAGAGTGAGAAGGAGAGAAATAGAGTAAAAGAGAGAGATGGGCAGAGAGAAGAATACGACTTCTCTCTCCGATGTGAAATCGATTTATTCTAGAGGACCTGCAAACGGACGCGAAACTCGCGTTCGCGTGATACATATGCAGCTATCCTGGGAAAAATGACGCTCACAAGACGTTCAATAAAGAAGAAAATAAAGCTGGAAATCTCGCTCTAAATAGACGTATCAAAAATGTAGTAGCTTGCGAGTTTCGCCGAGCCGCTTCTACTGAAATCATCAGAATTTACGATGTATCGCAGAGATTTACTTTACTCTCACTCCCTTTTTCATGACTTTGATAAATTACTTGTTGCGGAGACTATTATTTTATAAATACCTTATACATAAGAAACATTTTACAAATGATATTATAATGCGAGTTAAGATAATTATATTTCATAAAATAAACACGCAGTTTGTGGATTTTGAATAAATAGCACAATCATTACATTGAATTAAATAAGATTTTTTACATAATTGTTCTATGTCGTGTAATAAATATCTTAGATGTGATATTTAGTATACGTTTTATGGAATAGAGAAAACTATTCATTTTTTGTACCTTACGTGTAGTTTTTATACATTTCTTATATGCATAACATGCATAATTTTTTTTAATTATTATCTATTTAATGACAAAAAATATATAGTATAAGTCATTTTATTAAAAAAAGAATTTTGCTATAAAAAATAAATATAAAAGTACTGCTTAAATATTGAAATTTTGGATTTTTTTATGAAATCTTTTTTAGTAACAAGTAACGATGTAAAAAATAATCAATATGTTAATAAAATTCTAATTGAAATAATTTCAACAATAAATTGTAAAAGTGAAAATTGATGTAATTGTAATTAATTAATAATTTTCAATTTTCATAAATAATAAATAAATACTTTGATATAAAAAGTATTTTTATGCATTTATGTAAATTAAAGCGAATCATGTTGAATATTTAATAATTTGATATTTTCTTGTTTATAATACTAAGTATGTGAGAATTTTATTTATAAAGTACTCTATTATATACTTATTCGTTTTAGTGTTGGTTAATGATTTATAATATATATATATCTCTTAAACAAATGATTGAATTACTATTTTTGGTTTATAATTAGGTAACGGTTAAAGTAACTTTGAAGAGTATTTATAACTTGCGTTTTATAACTTTATAAATAGAGTATATAAATTACACAAGAATTAGCAAAATGATAAATGAAGGTGTATCTAATGTTGTGCATCACATTTATGTTAAAAAAAATAATATATACAACAGGGAATAATGTACATATACACGCATGTCAAGAGAGTTTTGTGTTTTTATTAAATTTGAATCTGTGGTCTTAATATAATTGATTGCCAAATTATCATTATTATTTAAATTATGATCAAAATTCAATCCATTGCATTTATATCGAGGAAGTTTTGTTATAGCATTTTAAATTATAATCTCAAAATTATTAAAATGTTAATGTATACTCTTTTGTTAAATCCCATTATTAAATGTAAATATGCAATATGTTAATTGTAGAAGTGCAATAGCCTTGAGTGGATAGTTAATTATTGATTATAGCATTTTTTGGGGAATGACTTGCGCAAATGCTCTTTATGTTTTTATCCTCATATTTTTATACGCACACCAATACTTGAAAATGTGTTTGTGAACGTTTTAAAATAGTGAAATTCAAAGAACCTTTCCTAGTTAAGAACGACTAGCCGAGTTATGCTCCACAGGTATGAGGGATGCATCGATTTTGCACATGAGCGAGTGATAATGGTGCATCTAATTTTCTGCTCCTTAGTTGTAAAAAGGCAGCGACTTTCTTAGTAGGGGAAGTGGTCGAGCAGCCGATAAAAGGGGGACGATAAGCATCGATTCAGGACGAGGTACCAAGCGCCGGATGCTGGCGCGATCGAATGCGGTCGCAGAAAGCTCAGAAACATATTGGCGTAGGAAGAGCAAGAGCGAGATAGTGAGTCGGGCGCGTGTCTTCGGCGTGTCGAATCTCCCTCGTTCAGTGGGACTTTCTCTTTAATGGCTGGGGGCGTCGGGGCGCGAGTATCTCGACAACTTGTCGACGTGCTTAACGACGCGCAGGGGTGTGGGTACGCGCCTACGGAGTTATTGTGCTCGAAATGCATTGCCCGAGAGGGAGTGAGAGAGCCAGAGCGAGAGAGAACGAGTGCGCAAGAGGAAAGCACCGCAGCCACTGTGCGTCGTTCTAGCAAATGACTCTCCTTGAGTCTCGGACGAAGCATAATTGGTGAATTGCGAGGTAATTGCCAATTCTGACATCGCCAATTGGCCGGCAATAAACAATCGGCGCTTGATTAGGCTACCGAGGATAAGTGGAATGCGTTTGTGTACTCATAAAAATTGTAGGACCCGCTTGAAAATGCGCATCGGTTGCTAAGCACAATAATTATCGATGATAACCGCTTTTGATGACTTTATGATATTTCGTTGAGTTGCGGCTTGCAGAGATGACAAAGCAACCAGATAACCGATTGTCGCTCTACAAATTATTAAAAGAAAATCATATTTTTATTAATTAATCAACTTGCTTTGCATACCTCTATAGAAGTAACTAATTGAAAGGACGTTTGTGAAAAAGGTCCCATAAAATATGACGGTAATTATAGACTGCGTTCCAATTTTAACATTTTCTTATCGTGCTGAATGCTAGTAAATCACTTTATGAGCATGGTTTTTAAATTGAATACAGAGAGAGAGAGAGAGAGAGAGAGAGAGAGAGAGAGAGAGAGAGAGAGTTGGAAGATAGATGGGTATGTAGATAGATAGAAAAATGAGAGGGGAAGATAAAAAGGGGCTTTGAATAAAAGCCATATAAAAGAATTTGTATTTAACACTGTGTGCTCAGGCTGTAGCGCTGAAGGCAGACATCTGAAAGAACATCATAGTATATATATTGAAGCTCAGGAGTGACTTCGATAAACTTTGCGACTCAAAATATTTATAGATTTAAAAGTCAGTCATGTTAAATTTCCTCAATGTATTTTATAGATCACATGCTCCGAATAGTTTTCAACATTTAATCGAACAACATATGTTTTTGTTTTTAATGGGTAATTACTTCGAAATTATTGACATACGTCAAATTAGTGGATGGTTGGATTATTTCATCATATATTATGGCCGTTAAATATAACGATAATATTTAATATTTAATTATCTACAAATTTTTGCAAAATATTTATACGCATTATATTGATTTAATAATTCATCAAATTGTTAGTATCACGTTAACTCTGAATGCATTTATTGATTATTCGTACCAAAATATAATTAATGGGGTAAAAAAATACGTAGTATTGTGTGAAGAAAATAAAATTGTTATGTGTTTAACGCACATTGAAATTTATAAAATATTTATATGACAAATATCTAGGTGTAGAGAGAGTAGATTTACGTAATTAATATCGAATTAGATTTGATTTAATGTACAAAGGTCATATTTTTGTAAAGGCTCCCTTTGTTTTTATGTATAGTTAAAAATTTGTGAATTTTAAACAGATTTTTGTAATATTTCGGAAAACATTTTCTAAAACATTATAAAAATAATTTGAAAAAAATTTCCTTTTAAAATTCCCAGAAAATTTACGAGAATAATCATATATTTTTATAAATCTATTCAAATAGAATTAATTTTACGCGTGATTGAAGTATTTTTATTGCAGAATTAATTTTATTTAAAATTCTTGAGAAATGTTCATTTAATAAAAATAAATTATTTAATATTGTTCGACACAGACGCATATATATATACACACACACACAACAAAAGTATTCGATTGATGCTATATTTATTTTTGGAGATATTTTATACTAATTATTTATTCAACGTATTTCCAGATGATATATAACAAAGAAATAGATAAAATGGCACATTATTAGATATAGGCATGCAATCTATGATTGCGGTTGACTTCAAACAAAAGAGTTATCTGGATTATAATTAAGAATTAATGAATAGTGCAATTAATTAAATACTGACAGATATTTTATACGTATCATACATGAGTATGTGACAAAGAATTATGTAGTTACAAGTGCAGTACGATGGTTTGTTTCATTTTTCATATTATCTATCTGTTCTTTTATCTTTCTTCATATGCAAGTTGAGTATTATTATAGAAGGTCGCGGTTGATGTCTCTGAGGATGCTTAGTCTTGTTCCTTAATTAGATACAATGAACTTGTGCTGCATTGCAATTGTGCCTGATTATTCGTGGATGCTGTGTTTGCGTTGTTCGGTAATTGCAGCAGATCCATGTGTCCTGATATCAGACTGGAAAATATGTAGAAATTTATATTTATCAATACATTTATACGAATATTTGATAAAACGTAATGGTTTTACATATTGTCTTTGTAATTTATGAGGGAATATATTTTATTATTATTTATGTTTTTAAATTTTGAATTGAAAAACGTATAAATTTGAAATAAAAATTAATTTTAATTATACCATTTTAAATATTACCATATTAAATATTTGTAAATTGTAAACATTATATTTGAAAAAATATTGCAAGTACTAAATTGAACATGATTCATAGATTAGTATTTCAATACGATATTGCATACACAATTGTATTATTCTTTCACTGTATTGTGTAAAGGAAATTATGATATAAGTTCATTTATGTTTTAAATGTATTCAATTTCTTATTATTATTCATTATGTACAATACCGAGTTAATTAATAAAATCAAGTATAAGATCTAGTTGCAAATGCATACACTTAATACTGTCAATTTAGATTTAAAAATAAGGCTTCGCGAATAAAGTTCGTTGATAAAGTTTTATTGAAACTAAATAAATACATAAAAGCAAAAAATAACTTTCATATTGAAATGTGACTCAGAATAAAAGGCCTGTAAAGATAAAATATGCTTATTTAATTTTTGAAATATTTTTATTAATATATTCAGTAGAAGATGTGCTTAAAGATGGTTAACGATTGGTAGAAGCAACATGTGAGCTCATATTCAGCGGTGAAACCACTTTCAGCATTCTTTGTTGTATAAATGGTCTATTCTATTCAGCTGCTAAAGTCAAACAATTTAAGTAGCGGATTATGTACAAATTAGTACATGGCGGAGTGCACTTGAGCGCCGTATTAAATATCGTAGTTCGCCTACTACTTTTTGTGCGGTTATACGATAACGCTTTAATATATTTAATCATATAAACTATTTTGACTACTTAGTTAATTTAATTGGTCCGTTGTATTTATATGCTCACTTTAATGAGTTTGGAATGGCTGGCTAGTAAGAAATATTTCGAATATCAGCGGAACCAAGCTTTATTGCTGCCATTCATTTGAAGTAAAAGTAAATCTGCATGTGAAATCATACCGAAATTTAGCTCGAGTCACGTATAATCGCATGAAAATTCATCCTGCACAAAACCCTCGAACGCACAGCAACAGTGATAAACGATGCAAACGAAATAAAAAAGTCTTGTCACGTAAACAAATGACATCGCTTACCTACATACATGACACATTTGTCAAATAAACTTCAGGGGAGCGATGGCGGTTGTAGTTGTCTGTCTCCACAAACGAGATTTTTTTTACGAGAAACATTTTTCGGAAGGTATTCATAGATAGAGCGGCATCACGGCCTACGAAAGTCAATCGGATCAGCATTTCGCGCATGCCTGCGCCCTCTTTTTCGATTCGTTGTTATTCGCTTGGGTCCATACGAGGGACATTCGTGACGCCGACAGAGGAATAATGAAAACCTTCTCTCTTTCTCCCATCCCTGTTTTTTTTTCATGCGCGTGACACTTCGCACGCACCTTGCACCTTTCGACATTTGCGCCTATTAATAGCTGCGTGCATTCAACGTTTGTCCGGCAGATGCAAATGTTTTTCACGCAAGACGAGGAAAAAACAAGATTTACAACTTTTGTTACCTAATCCAGTATCTAATAAAGGCGGTTGTATTTGTAAAATGTAAACTGCGAGAAAATTAAGATTTTCAATGTAAGTATTGAAATTTTCGTGAAATTAATATCAAGGTTCTCTCGTTGCATTTTTAAAACTCACTCGGCAAATATTTACTTACCGTGTGATTAAGATAATTGAAAAATACTGAGAAATGAATTTAGCGTTGATTTAATAATAATATTAAATTTTAATAGAGAAATTAGGAGCGAAGCGATTCAATTGATTCTTAACATTTACGTAAATAGTTACGTTATAATTAAAAACAATTCCATTATATTAACGCCATTATTATACATACTTTAATTAATTAACTGAAAAACTTTATTAATGGCTTGGCAACGTTTGAAAACATAAATCTGAGTACGATACTCGCTCTTTTGCTATACGGAATTAAATTCCTATATTTCAGGTATATTCTTTTATTTCATAAGTTATATTTACACAATATCTGTTTTACTCCGGGACAATAAAAATTTGTAATTAAAATTAATGATTATAAAATGGAATTACTATTACAGCAATAAGCATTGTATGTATCAATAGTCGCACATTCAAACGTCATCAGAAAGTCGTTAAAACGATAATCCCACTGCATTAAAGCGTCATAATCATACGAAAATAAGCTCTGCACTTCGTCTGAATCATTACAGCACCACCAGAATAATTAGTGATTTACAACGAATTTTATTAATTATGATAAGTGAGAGCGAGTGGGGAAGCGAATGTAATATTTTCCCTAAGAAATCTCTAATGCAGTTAAATATGCACAAAATTAAATAAGCGATAATAAATTGATGATGAATATGAAGAAGCGTAACGTTGGTTTTGAAAAAATTAACTGTTAAGTAAAAGAGTCCATACAGATTGCATTATATAGATGATAAATAAATGTATTTATAAAGAATTCTAATTAGTTGGTTTTTCGACGAGTGCTTGTTTATGTAATTACAAAATTTTATAATTTACACCTAATATTATTAGAACAACTTCTGAATACAAATGGAAAATTTTAGTGAGCTTTTTAACGAATAAACCTTTTACCTCTTAAAAATTGGGATTCTTTAATGGTTTACCATTACTACGGGTGATTTTATGGATTAGGTATTTGAACACAATAATTCTGTTACATTCGCTAAATATTTTAGGAAGGATTAAAAAAATTTATAAAACAGTAACGTTGCAAAATATTCGCAAAATACCGTTAAGTTACTAGAATGTACATTAAATAAAAAATTAAGTAAGTGATTTATGTTTTTATGAGCGTAGGTACATTAACAGTATTTATTTATTATACACAGCAATAAAATTAACAAAAATTTGAAGTCATTATTTCAAAATGCATAGACCAATTTATAAAATTTATAAATTATTTATTTTTCTTGATAAAATCATCCATTTAACATTTAATAAAATTAAAAATGTTCCTTAAATTGCAGGAGCCAGGAATGCGCAGAAAGAAGTAAATATTACAAAACCAATTAGTTACAGCAGAAGTTACGAAGATGAAAATATTAGCTAAATTTGCATTAATTAAAAAAAAACTGAAACAAGTCAATGTAAAATAATATAAGCTAGAGTAGAAAATAAAACAGATAAACAAACAGAGAGAAAGAGAGGGAGAAAGATAGATGAAGAAGGAGCTTCAAACGCTTCATAAGATAATCAAGTTAAGCACTCATCGTCGAAATGCGCTGAAAAGCAAATGGGCAAAAAGACAAACAGAGAAAAAGAGAGAGAATAAGAGAGAAGAAAATAGGAAAAAGGAGAGCATTTTAGTGGGAAAGGGACGTGAATTTATCCGAGCCGACAGGGAGGAATGAACGAAAACGGATGAACGAACGAGAAACTAAACAAAGTATGAGGGAGACAGATGAGAGTGTGTCTGTACGAAAGAGAGAGAAAGAATGTCGGCAGCAGCAGCAGCAGCAGCAGCAGCAATGCAGTGGCCACGCTCGCGCTCAACATTGATTCTCGTCGCATCGAAATCCCATTCGATATAGTCATAGCCATCTGTTCCGTCGCTTCCTCTCTCTCAGCCCTGCAACGTATAGGAGGGGAGGGGTGGTGGCCCACCAGCATAGACGGGGAAACTGAATTTCTGCTCATTTAATCGCGGTGGTGCGCGACGGGGTCCGAGCTATCGCTAACTACTTATGACAGTATCGCGGTGCTCCCGCCGTCCAGCCCAATTACCGGGTGCCGCTCCTGTTGTACCAACTGCCAAGCTGGCCGACGTTGACGACGACGAATGGAGGGTCCGCTCGCTCACGATATTGTGCCTCTTTCCTTCTGTCTAGTTATCTTTTTTCTGATTGCGCTTCTTTCTCGCGCTCTCGTTCCGCCCGGCCGCGGCGCCTTCTCACGTCTTCATTATGATATTGCCGTTTTTCGTCTTTTTTCCTGGGAAAACGCATAGAACCGGCGATTTTAATAAATCTCTGCGCAACCGTTTTCACGCGGAGTTGTCTTATTTTTTTTTCTTTTTCGTTCATCCCACGCTATTATTATTCGGATTGATTTGTGAAAAAGCTACGGCTATATTGCTCTTTTTCTCGATACGACGAAATTGCGAAATTAAACTTTTTCAACAAGAGTTTTAAAGTTGGTTACTAGAATAATAAGTGCCGTCTAGACGTATCTAATAACAGAAATAAATCTGCTAAATGAAATTTCGCGGATCGCTTATATGAGTACTTGTTCAATTATTTTTAATTCAATCATTTTTCTAGATCTTTGCAATACCACCCAGTCGAACTTTAAATATTGCGTATTATCATAGAGTACCATATTTTAATAAACGATTTCGTTATACTCCATACGTGCATAACCTCGGACAAAATAAATATTCGAATACATTGGTTGGTTTTATAATTACCTTTAAGTACATGAATGAATTACTTTTATCAGATATTAATAGTTAAATTATTTAACTGAGATTTCTTGAAAAACGCCAACCCTTTCCTTCATTTTATTGAAAGCCGTTGAGTGTAGGTGAATCGAAAAAAATTGTATTTAGAAAATAACGCGCGAGTCGAAGTGTTGCACTTTTTGATGATTCAATTTTTTCGAGTTTGAGTTTCGCGGATTGTATAGTTTATATTATATAATAACAAGGTAATATTTACCAAGCCTAGATAAAAAATGTTAAATATCGGAATTGGACAATAAACGTTTTTCATCATTAGCAAGTAATTAGAAATTTAAGGAAAAACTTAAGAAACGTGCGATACGACGAATTATTCACAATTACTGATTAACACATATTATATTTTATTGAATAACACCGACAATAATATACGGTGCAATTTTTAAAGTGCAATTAAATCCAAAAGATGGCACGAAATCAGGTCTAACACGCACGTGTGTCGTCGGCTTGTTAAAAAGTAATTGTATGTAATTTACGGCACATCAACTTATTTTCAATTTCAACTTCTGTCGTATACCAGGCGTTGAGTAATACATATGAGTATACACAATATGCTTTATGGAAAAAAACTGTGGTATCCTAATTGCTGTGACCATTAAAGTTTCCGAAGATTGACGCAAAGTGAATTTAGCTCGAGAGGATTGAAATTAGGGGTTTTCTTAAAAATAGTATTATAGATTGAGCAGCCCTTTTTCTTTCTTCCTTCCTTTCTCTTTCTAGTCTCTTGTTTTCCAAGAGTATTATTGAATTACTTAAAGCTTTGCACTTAAAAGTATTGTATCAATCTCGCTTTCAGAAGCAAACTTTACGTTTTAAAAAATTCCAAGTGTTGCTAAATATCCAGACGGGCGAACGGAAAGATGATGTAGTATGCATTTCGTGAGACATTTTTTTTTGTTTATTACTTTTACCTTACTTTAGCGAAAGACGTCACATCATCCTTTAAACATTTAATATTTCATGCTGATGATGTTTTAAAGAAACTTTCTTGTTGATAAAGTTTTTGTTTTGTTTCTACATGCATTCAACAAATTTATACCTGTATATGAGAACTAACAAGTTTTGATAATAATGTCATTACTGGATCATCAATTATTATGATATATTAAATCGATAATACATTTTATTTGTATATTTTCCTATTTAATCAAATTATTATTTAATGAAATCTTTGAAAGAATTAAAATTATTATTTTATTCAATAGTAACGAGTATTGAAGTTTTTTAAAAATAAATTTAAATGAAATACAGAATTTGTGTCTTACAAATTTTTTCATAAATTAGACCTAAAATATAAATATAAATATCGTTCTAGAATAATTAATTTAATTTTTATTTAGGGACTCATTACGAGAGGCCAAGGTAGAAGGTTACTTCTAAATTGACATAGATAAATAAAATACAAACGAGTATCGGGCAAAAAAACTGCCAAAGAAAAAATACAGAAGAAAGAGAGAGGGGCATCAGATAGAAGAAAAGTCTGCTACGAGAATAGGGAAGAAGGAAAAAGAGAGCGTAGAGTGAATAAAGGCAGAATGCCTCCAGGGGATGACTCCCCCTTTCTATTATTATTATATTTTTTTCATTGCGTACATGTTGGTTTAATTGAACGTAATTTCGCCCAGTTCCGAGTGCAACGGCCGGCATTCTCCCAACAAAACAGCATATTTCGTAAAGCGCGCGTTGTTTCGTTAAATTTACGTTATAATTTGATTTAGTCTTTCTCTTTTCTTACGCCAATTTGTTTTCCCTTCTGAATTTCTGTCTCGTGGGTAGCGCCAGTTCTGCGAGAAAGTCAAATCAAGTTTGACGTGTATCAACTATAGTGATCCGAGTCTGGAGTCGCGCTCTCGGGGAGTATATGCATTTAGGGATTTTTGTAAGTCTCGAACAAGATAATACGCTAGGTGCAACGGACTACGATCTCGTGATATAATGGGATTGTCTTTTAAAAAAGTCTCCTTACCGGGTACACACTCGATCAAAAAAGATGTTCGATTTGTGTTGAGTCTTGCGTGATACGACATATACAAAAGTACTAGTGATATAATTTAATTCCCAAGTGAACTATTCTCAAAAGTTATCAGAAGTAGTTGAATGGATTGAATTTCATATTCTGAAATTGTATATCACAGAGCCTAATTTTCAAAAAGTATTTACGGTAAATTAGATTTTAGAACCAGGATATGAGCGAATATTTTAAATAGAATTAGTGTAAAATAGAGAAAAGTTTCGCTTTTGTTTCGACGAGGTATCAAACTCTCTAGTTCTGGAAAACTAATTCGCTATAATAAAAATACTTTAAAAACCCGATTTAGTGGAGTTCTCCAAATATTGTATTAGTTTAGATGAACAAAGCAACGGACTTGAAAACAAACGAGAATGTATATGAGTATTTTACATTTATAATTTCATGGATTAGGATATTATCGTTAGAATAATATTTACTCAATTAATTAATTTGTAATCTGCCGCAAAAATTTGTATTAAAAAAAATATATTAAAAATTGAAGTTAAATAACAAGTGTAAAAAATAAAGAAAATATAAACTTGGACGAATTGCACATACTTCGTAGGCATTTGTGAGTGTGCAAAGAAATCTTAGTATTGAGTTATTAATGCGAGAATTATTTACGATTATGCTCTCTCCATTGAACGATAATGTGATCTCCGTGTTGGTAATTGCATAAAATTAGTTTTCTGACGCACAGAAAACAAGTTTCAAGAGATAAATAAGAAGAGTAAAGCCGGAGAGCGAGAGCTTAAGGTAAAGCGGTACTCATAATTCGATAGCGGATATCTAATTTCCTCGCGTAGCATGCATAACTTTTCATAATATATTCCATTCGCATAATCGTCTCAAAGACTGACGGTAAAAGAAGTTTAAAAAAGATAACTCGCCATTTTGACGGGCGAACTCCCAGCGACACGTGCACCTCAGACGCGGACCGAGCCGCCCGCATGCGAGAGACGAGGTGCGAAAGCAATTCTGGCCGACACGCTCCAGATTCAAAAACTTAAACGTCCATCACATCCATTCGTGAGCTTTTCGCACTGACACGCGCGCGCTCCCGTTGGAGGGGAGGCGAAGGAGCGACCCGTAATTGGCTGCCTTAATTGATACGGCGTCGTTGAGCACGAAGGCGCTCTTGGCTGTATGGATTACGATTTGCCCCAAAGTTTCGGAAGCGCGATTGTGTACAGGCGCCGATGATGTGGGTTTGCGTGAAGTCAGAACGGATCGTGTAACGAGGTTTCGGAACTCCTCGCGCGGCGTGTCGGGGTTGAAAAACACGAGTGGATGCGTAACGTTTGCGAGACGTAGAGCATGTGTAACTAAAGCTTTTTGGGTGTAATTCAAATCGAATAATGAAATGTGTGCTGCAACAAACACCTTGACTGCTATTTAACCGACTGAAATTGTTGGCCAAACTTTCTGAAAATATGAAAAATCCAGAATTTAAGTTAAAATGGCGATTTATTGCTTTTTGAGTTTTCCACACGAGGTTTTATTTATCCATAATAATCGTAACACTTTCAATGTTAATTAAATTTTTATTTTTATAATAATATATTCGAATTTATGAAAATTTATTTCAAAATGAAATATATTCGATAAAAAATTAATAAAAGTTCATTCCAAATTCTCTAGTTGAGTTATATAAGTTAATCCGATCAAATTATTATTCAGAATATTAATAAAAATGTTAGGAAATTCTTAATTCGATCCATTTTCGTATGTGTCATGAAATCACATAATAATACCGTAATAAAATCTTCCTGTAATTAATTTTAAAAAAGTAGCATAATATAACAGGTATTGTTGGTTTAATTAAAAATCACTTTTAATTACAATGATAGATATGACCGTTTAAAATAATTTATTATAAAGTACGATCTTCTTTATAGAGATGTAAAAAATTACAGCTTAGATAGTAGTGTATTTACGAAAAACTATAAATTATGAAGAAAAAAAATTTATTTTTAATTTAAACTAGTAAAGGTGTGCGAAATGGCTGGAATAAAATCATCGAGATTAAATTTATCTCTTGAGAAAATCAATTCGCGATGGACGTAAAATTATTTAGTTCATAATCCAGGAAGAAAGATTTAAAAAAAATTTTTCACTGAATAATTTTGTCAGTCTTTCTTTTAATAATGTTTCAATCAGTTTTAGTTTATTTTTCAATTCACAGCTGCACGTATAATAAAATTATCTATTTTTACATGAATAGTACGATAATACGATATTTATTTTTAAATGCTTTTTAAAAAATTTTAGATGCGTCTAATTTCTTAAATATTTCCACAGTAAAAGATGGAAAATAAATATAATGAGAAAAAAATTCACGTTTTTGCTTCTTTAAAAAATTATAACATTGAAATAATCTACGTGGCTAAAGTTTAATTTATTAATCAAAGTTTAAGATTTCATACAGAATACACGTGTATAAATATATTAGACAAGAAATTTTTTATAGTATAAATTGTTTTTAACTTTATTGAAAGCAAATTCATTTTTTTAAAAGATCTTATTTATTTTTCTCTGTTAAATTTCTATTTTACTACAGTATTTCCAAAGTATTATATTTATATTGATTTACGTTCCAAATTTCTGGACTTACGAGGTATTAAATTTTCGTGTATTCATGTACGAAATTTAGCTTAGGAACTTTCTCGCAATGCATATCGAGTAATGCTAATGCTAACTAAGTGATTTCGGTGCTTCATAATGTAGAAAGTTCTAAATGATAATGAATACGATCATATGGATTTTCAATGTTTTCGATTTTAGATGAATAAATTACCGTTAAAGGTGTTTTTCGTATTTAATATACACTAATTTGTTGCAATATTGGTAAATTAATAAAAAAACGTATCTAAAAATATGAATGTATTATGCAAGATGATCACAATATTGATAATAAGTTCAAACAATAAAAAGAAGAGGGATGAATTGAATTTTATAACAATGAAGTTTTTAAATAGCCGTGCATAACGGTCGAATTCTTTTTGCGTGGAAAATTAGTTGTAGATAAATTTGAAAAATGAACAGATTTGACGTGGTTACAGTAATATAGAGTAAAGAAATTTATGGCTAGTCTTTTAAAGCACGTTCGACAATATCGCGTCTATTTAGAGTGGGTAATTCCTCTTCCGTTTCTTGCGCTTTAGTTACTACTCTTTCAACACCTCAGGCGTTCTATTGTACCCAATCAATTTTCCTCTTTGTTCAATTCACTGTAACCTCTTTTCCTGTTTGCGTCAACTTTCAAGTTGCACGTTAATGATATTTCGAGCAAAAAGGCAACGTCTCCCGAGTTAAAAATCAAATGAGTGAAATGTTATATTTTTAACTGAAAGAGTCGTGCAAAACATAACTATATTTAATAAAAAGCTCTACGTAGAATAAAATGAGAAACGATTGTATGAAATTAAATTACGTTTTAAATGGAAAGTCAAATCTTGCAGTGTGACATTCAGTTAGCGGTTAAGTAAAAAAAGATTACGCTTGAATTGGTTTAACTCTAATAGCACGCATTTTTATTGTTGACTATTTAGAAATTAATTATATTTTATAAAGATGACTGAGTAATATATTTAAATATATATTATATCATTGTACTTTTATAAAAAATTAAAGATTTATTTAAGGAAAAGTGTAGAATTTTGAAATACAGTATCCATACAGAATCGCAGAGCATTGTTTTTCAGTTTACTTTTTATTTATTTTTTAAATTAAAAAATGTTTATGTTACGAAGAACCGTTTACGGTATTTTTTATAACAAGATGGTTAAGATAAAATTCACTTATACCTTGTGCCAAAAAGTAAATTTCGTAATTTTGAATCAATATAAAATAACGTTATATTTATTATTATATCAAAGTATAGACAATATAAAATTAGCTTAAATTAGCTTCCATTTGATTATACGTGTAATTTTCAACGTAGTGCTTGAAAATTTTAAAGCTTTAATATTCCATAGTTATGTTATTTTTTTAATCTATACTTTGATTATTTTTAAATAAAATTAGTTTTTAAATTTATCTTCGTAATAAATAAAATTTATAAAATTAGTTGATACAGAACTTGCAGCAGAGTTTTTTTCATGAATCTTTAATGACCTAATAACATTTTAATGATAAAAGTATAACAACTATTTTTTTTTTCTCGTTATATATTTTGGAATTTTTACTAGTTTTAAAAGTTTTTACTAGTTTATATAAAATATGTAAGAGGTTTATGCTTACATGATTTTTGGATGAAAAAGTTTTTGAATTTAAAAAATGAAACTATATTTACATTTTATGACTCAAAAGTAAGTTAAATTTTGTAGTCGAAGCAATTAAAGATAAAAGCATAGAGTCAAATTATAAATGATAAATCTTTACAGTATATAAATCGCAAAGTTACAAATCTCCTATTATCGTTGAAGCTCTTGATTCGTTAAAAACTTTATACAGAGCATATATGCATTTTATCGAACTGCTAGTATCTGGTACAATTAGCATTCAACTATGTGGAGGAAATAATCAGTAGGGTCTCGTTAATTTACTGAATTTTCATACGTAGCAGAAAAGCCGCTGTGATGTCGCATCAGCAACATCATGAACTTCGCTGCACTCGTAAAATCTAGAGAAGAGAGAGTTGAATAAAATTCGGAGCTACATTCAAATACATGTAGGAAATAGTTATGCAATACCTTGAAAGCCAAGGATCGTTACACTCGTCATCGTTCCAATCTTGTTCTATATATGCTGATGCAACGTCAATAAAGTTGGCACTACTTGCATGTTGTTCGATAAAAATTGCTGACTTTGCATATCGTCGCGTACCTATATAAGTATATAAGTGTTTCCATAATAAGAAGTTTAAACGAAATACATATTTTCACGACATTGGTATTGATGTTGTGTAAAGAGATTGTTTCTATTTATTCTGTTCTTCATCTTCTATATTTATTCTTTATATTAAATAATTAGCTTACAAAGAATGTGAAAGTTGCATTCGCCATGAGCTGATTTTTCCCTTTAATTTCACTTATTTCTATGATATCATTCAAGTATTTACTTTTTTACCATTTAATTTAAATAAGCCCCGTTAAATTTAACGTTAAGTACGCGGCATTTAAGGTTACTTATTTTTTAATTTACAAGCAAAATCCTGCAATTTATTCTTTTATAAAAATTATGATTACACACAATGTGCATCTTGATATGTTTAATTTAATTATGCTAATAATATTAAGTAAAGCATTAGGTTACTTTATTTCAGTATTATTTAATTTTTTATATTACTCGGCTTGTTCTATTCGTTTCGCTCCAAATAATTTTCTGAGTATTTTAAATTCGAATGCTTAAAATTTACCAAGCAGTCTGCGTTTCTCATAATTAAATTAAGTATGATTCTTTATTTTTATTTTTTAGTCATCTACACAGGAGTTTACTGGTTTGCACAGACTACCACCTACTGTATTATAATTATTTTGAGATACTATAATAGATTTAATTCGTTAGGAGAAATCTTATTATACACTTTCTGCTCGATAGCATCACAATATAACATCAGTCTCTCAATAGACGTACTATTTCACTTATTCTTTCCTCAATTCTAATTTCTACTTAATTTCCACTTCTTAATGAAAGCTGTATATTAAGGACTTCTCTATTTTTTCTATCTCTTCTAAATCCAAGTTATCTATAATAGAATAGGGATACATATTCAAAGTTATATCTATTTTACTATTTTGTATGAATTTGATAACGCATTATATAGCTAAATTGAACGAGGTAGGTAAGGTATTCTATTTTCTTTGTCTTATTTTAAACAATTCCGAAAAATATTATTTATTATTTTTACTCTAGTCCGATCAGTATTAATTAGGTTTTGAATAGTTGTTAGATTGGGAAAAATGATTTTTTCTTTTATTTTAATTAGTATTTTAGAAGTTTCTATCTTTATCACTTTAAATTAGTATAATTTTTAAATTCAATAGTATATTAACTAATTTAAGTGACACGGATAACCTGCAATATATTTTATAATAGGAGCTGACATTTATTAATATAATATAACATTGAATTTTATAATAGTTCGATAGTTATGGAATTGATAGTATTCATGAAAAACTCAGTTATTATAATAGTTTTTTAGCTTGTTAATTCATTTTCAACCTCTTATATCGATTTTAATATATTTTTAATTTTAATTGATTAGGTCAAAGCTTAAATATGCATATATTAAGTATTTATTTGAATTCATTTAAAATATCTAAGATTTTTTTTCTTAACTTTTTGATTACCGTTCTTATCACCCTTTTTTGCATTGTCAATATTAGATTTATTATATTATGTTTTATTTCATATATTTATCAGCGATCTACATTTTGTTTTTATTTTTTTGCGAAAATATATTCAGACTTCTACAGCCTATTCTGTTTTTGTTGTTTCTATTATGGTTTGTTTTATAGGAGTGGAATCATGTCTCAATTTTTTCAAGATTAAATTTATTTACTATGCTCATTTCTAATGCTACTTATGCTAATATTTTTTGCAAATATTTCTTTTTAATTCGATTCAATAACAATATTAATATAAGTTTAAATGCCACAAATTTAGTATTTATACTAATGCTTAAATATTCGTATTTAATTCAAAATAAATAAAAGCATAATAAAAAAAGAAATAATAAAATTATCATTAGATCTATATCGTTAATAAATTATCTCTATAATTATGATAATCAATATACCTAAGTAATTATTTTAAAGTTTTAAAGAACCATCTTAAAACGAATAATACTCATATTTCCAACTGTTTTAGTTTAACCATGATTATGTTGTCACCTGATTATTTTTGAAATTTTTGTTGTAAGCCAGATTGAAGTATTATTAAGGTTCACATACATAGATTGTTAATAATACATAGATTAAATTATTTTCCATATTTGTTCATAAATTTAGTATTAAATATTTTTAATTTAATAATAATTGTCTTCCAATGAGAGTTCACGTAGTTTTGAAATATTATGATGAATGTGAAGATTGCTACTTTAGAGTATTTTGTTACTATCAACATCATTTTATCAAATTTATTGTACGAAATAAATTTGGTATGACATAATTTTTCCGTCATATTTATCCGAGCAAATTTTAAGTTAAAAATTATCGTTAGTAGAAAATAACTAATTTCGGCAATAACTAAATAATAAAGAGTTTAAATATCAGAATAACAATAAATGTTGACATAAATAAGGTATCAGATAATTAAAATTGATATCTCTACGAATAAAAAATCCACGCATTCAAATAAGATTTGTTTAAAAATTAATTTGATAACAAAATGTGTTTAATTGCGATAATAATATATTATTATATATTTTGACTAATAAAAAAGAAAATTTATTAGAGTACATCAACAACAAATATCAAATTTTATTCACCATAGCTCAGGGTCTCCAAATGGAATAATAAACTATTTTTATTCAAAATTTACAACATCATACTTATAACACGATTAATAAACAACGTCAATATTGTAATTTAAAAAAAATATTTACACCAGCTAATGGCTTTATTTCATTTTTATTTTTATGAATAAATTTAACGTATATGATTTATATTTTTATTTTTAATAGATAAAATATATGAAAATATTGCTACGAAATTTAAACTTGAAGATTCATCAGATATCAGATAAATTTTCTAATGACTGAGATTAATATTTATTTTATTTTAAGTTTCTCATTTTTTTTGTTTTTTTTTTAATTAGTATTTAAATAAAATTTTAAAAGAATAGTTGAAAATTTAAGTACTAAAAATTGACTATTAATTTACGTTTTTAAATTCATAGATAAATAATAAATGTTTATTAAAAATTTAATTATTTCATACGTATATATAATTTAATATTAAAATATGTAAACTTTTAAATTTTATGACATTTTTATTATTTATAATTAATATTCATTTTGATAAGTACTTTTTCTAATGAAAACTTAAGATTTCATTAATTTTGAATTTTTGGTGACATCGAATTTGTACCGAAATCATGCAGAATAATTATCAAAATTTATTAAAACCCAAGGAATTTTCAATGTTTATTTTGCGAATTATTGCATACATGATATACTAAAAATAGTTATCATTATCATACTTATTCAATTTATTTATTATTTAGCCTAGTTAAGCGATGGTGCACACACCTATTAAATTGTACTGGCACTTGAAGGAAGCGCACGAAAGTATAATGCAATTAAACTTATATTTCACGGAAAGTAATAGTCATCGAGCATTGGATCGAATATGAAAAAAAATCAACAGAAAAAAGTAGACGCTTATTACAACGTGTCAGTAGATACGTCAGACTCCCTGCAGAGTCGAAGGTCCTCAAGGAGATGCTCGCGGCAGGGCAGCACCAACCCCAGCCGCAAATGATTCTCTAATTCGACGAGTCACGGGAATTACTAGGATATCTTTCCAATATTCCTGCTTGCAGGATGAGTGGGAGGGAGAGATGGAAGAAGTCGTGGCGACGCGTCCGCTCTCAAGGGGCCCCGAGATTGCGGCAATATGTATTCATGCGGTACATACGCGTGATATACGTGTAAGGTTCACTGCACACACACACACACACACTTCCACGAATCCGCATCCGAGCCGAAAGTTTTGCCAGGCGTAAGCTCGCGCATCGCCTACGTACATACTTCCGGTGCTCCTGCTGATGTTCGCCGAGGAATTCGCGACGCGAGATTTATCACGTTCGCGCGGAGGTTACATACGTAACCTCCTGTATTACGTAAGCGAGCTACTGTGAGTCGTGCGGTTATACAACTCGTCAAGTACCGCCACGAGAGTTTGAACGAGGAGTACGCTAACTCGTAAGGCATGTCACTCTCTCACTCTCTCTCTCTCCCTAGTAAAGAGTTGATTATAGTCTTTTTAAAACGAGATTTCGTAAAATGGAGGATTCTAAGATGCTGGTTTTTGCATTGGAAAGACTGGGGAATGAAAGCTGAGTGAATTTTCGTATTTTTACGTTTATCAAATAAATTTCTTTATTCACGTATTATTAATAGCATCGAGTCCCTGAACTTTGCAAGATTTTTGCATTTAAGTGCATAGACATTTCGACGTGGAAGTGTTTACACCTCACAAAACATGCATGAGATTGTTCGTGAATTTAGTGTTCATTCTGAGGCAGCTTCAGTAGTTTATTTTGAGGCATAGGAAACCGGTGAAATCTAAGCGTTTAGTAGCTTTTCGCACCTTATATAAAAGACAGTTTAATTGCAATTTATAATTCTTTGATAATGTTGTTTAATTTAATTCTAAGCAACAACGCACACACGATGTAATAGAGAAGTGTTGAATAAAGGGCCATTGTAGCCGTGCGCCGAACACTTACATTAGAAATAAGTGTTTTGACAATTTGACGTGCCCATGACATCGTTTAATGGTTTTTCGGTTCCTTGTAACAGCTCGAAGATTGCAGTCACATAAATATATATTATGAAATATAATGTTCTTTAAACAATAACAGCATAAGTGTATTTGGACTGCAAGAAATCGTTTTTCCTTCATTTAGAAAGTCAGTAGTCCACAAAAGCCGTGAGAAAATACACTTATACTAGCGGCATGCCTTTTATACTTTTATTCACATATAAATAAATTAATTATATTGTCAATAATCAGTGTTGTGCAATTTATAATCATTCCCTATTGGTACTATGTACTTTGTACTTTTGTGTTACTACATATTTGCGTAATATTAATATATAAAGTTTACTATTAAATATACAAGTGTGCTTAATCCTTTAATTTACAAAAGATAATGCTTTTCCTTGATACCAGTTTCTTTATGGCTTACTTGAAAAAGAACTTTGTTTATCTTCATATCATTTATTCGAATAGTCGTACTTTGTTTCAAATTTTTGTGCAATATTTTTTGATATACTGGGAAAGATATGGTACAGTTCAAAAGTTTGCAAAATTCCCTATTGTCGAAAGATAATATAAATTAATGGTGTTACAAAGAGAAATAAAACTTGTTTTTTGTCAGTTCTCTGAGGATTTAAGACTTTATATTTATGAAATAAATATAGGTTTATAATTAAATATAATCAAGTTCTAAGTCATTTACGTAGAATAATCTAATTATTAAAAACATTTCCATGATGAGAAAAATCAAATTTCGCAAAATTCTCAATTGAAACAGAGAAAGAGCCACGCGAGTTCTTGATGATTTATCAAAATGATCGTGGAAAATTTCAGAATTTTCTGGGACTCGTAAACTTAGTTCCACATATACCCGGATCTAACGTCTAATATTGACATAGGCTACAGATTAGTATTCTCATGTGTATAAAGGTCATTGCGAACACAAGAAGATGAATTTAGGACTCTAGGTTAAAAATGCAGTTAAAAGACTTTCATATTTGGGTGTAAAATAAAAGAAAATTTTTATAAAATAAACACGGATTTGAGATTTTTTCAGAATTTTTCTATTTATCATTATGCGCATTTCTTATGGTGTTCAAATAATTTTGAATAATGTCTGAATTTATTCATAAATATATTGTAGTTTAGCATGGAATATTTGTTCGGAATAGTTTGCATTTTAAGATCTCATTAGATATTAGATAAAAATTATAAAAGGTAGTTTATAAAAGATGAGTATGAAGTACAATAATTTTCGCTAATAATAATCATAATAATAGTTAATAATGAAATAATTAATAGGTAAGAAAAAATAAATTAGGTTAGTTGCTACTGATTGCAAACTCTATAAATATATTATGAATAGGTAATTATTTAAAAAAATAAAATTATTCATGTGAAATAAATAAACATGTACGATAATGATATTTTAAAATTACACTTTTTATGAAAGGTAAATAAAAAAATCGAATTTTGATAAGTTTGATTTCTTATGGATTACGTTTTTTCTATACGTTATACACTGTAAGCAATTTACTTTTATTTTTATAGCTAGCCTTTTTAAATATTTTTATCACTTGTACCATATTTAATCGTCAATTTTACATTATCTTAATTAAATGTTGCTCATCCATAATATAACGTATTATAAAATTTATATTTCAGATAGTAAGGAATACGACATTATGAGTCTTAAACATAGGGAATAAAGTAAATTCTAACACATTATTAAATAGCTTATTACTTTATTATTTTCAATTAATTTTTACTTATATGGCTGTCACTACAGCAATAGTTACAAAAATTTTTATTGTACACAATTTAAAAAAATTTTTAACGAGCTTTCGGGTAAAAATATTAATTTTTAATAAAAATGCCAAGAGCAGGAAATATAATTTTCTAATTTTTATATTGAATTTACTATTATATCAGTATATTGATTTCAAAATACATTATTTATTTAATGTCAGAAAATTAAGAACATAATTGCATAGTAAAAATTAACTATAGTTAGAATAAGATCAATATCTTATATTAATATCTTATATGCTTTAGTCACAAGCATATTTATTAGATTGTGAAGATTTATAAATAATAAATAAATATTAATTTTACAACCAGTTTTACCAGTTTTAAATAATTTTTAATTCTGTTTTATAATATAGCAAGTAAATAGGTGATAAATTTAAGCAAAGCTTTTTAGCAAAATGATTGTGCAATCTAAGAGCAAACTATGACACGCTAATGTTGGTATATAGACCGATAACTTGAACTTCATTCTTCGGAGTAATTCAAGTGGTAAAATTAGGAAGTAATTCGGTCATTTACTCGAATTTTTTCTTTCCTCTGATTCTTACGAGTTGATTTCAATGAATTTAAAAATCGTTTTACTATTATAATATCTAAATTGGCAAAAAATGTAATCAATGAAGTATATAGGTATATATTTATGCTCCATAGAAAATTCCAGATTTTTACGTCTAACAAAATAAACAAAACAAACATCAAAGCAAAATATCATTAAACTCCTTTAAGTAACTATAAAGAAAATATATTAACTCCTTTTTTATTTATCCTTTTCATGGTTTGATAAAATATATCAGGAGATTTTATCTTATGCAGTATGTATATTATTAATGTGATAAGCAAAAACTTAAAAAATTATAGACAGAGCATATGTTCAGATGTCACTATGTAGTAATTTCATATTTTATTTATTCATACATTCTATAATATGATTTCTCAACTAAAATGCATAAAAGAATTATAACTTAAAAATTACAAATTTATATTGATTTTTAAAATTCAAAGAAATATCATATTTAAATAAATAAGAAGTAATTTTTTAAATAAAAGTGGAAGAATTAAAAATAAATTTATTAAAGAAGATAAATATTATATATTAAAAGGAATAATTCTTAATAAAATTTATAAATATATTTATAATCATTTAAAAAATGCATTTAAAATTAGAATATTTTACTTAGAAAACTATTTGATAATTTTCTATTTTGTTTTTGATGTTTCATAAGTTATTGTAATTTTAAGAAATTTTTTGAATAACTACTTTATATTCAACATATTTCTCATAATGATAATTATTATTTAGATTGTGTTCGAAATTTATAAAATATTGTTGTAAATTTCTTAATATAAATTTATATATCTTAATATAAACTAAAAGTTGATTTACAAATCAATAGTGTTTTTTTTTCTTATAGATTTAGGTCATATTTTTTAAAAAACTTAAGAGAAAAAGATAGACTTTAAATAAGATAGATGAACTTACGTAATGCGTCACATTCTCTCTAAATTATAAAAACCAAAAGTATTTATAGTTAAAAAAAAAAATATATATATAATATATATATATATAAGCAAAATCTGTACATATATAGAACAAAAAAAAAAAAATATGCTGAATACGTAAAAAATATTAATACTTCTAAAGCGATATTTTTTCTTTATTTTTACTTTTACTAAAATTTAAATTAGAGATTGAATTTTCTTTCAATATTAATAGCATACAAAAATCTATTGTCTTTATTATGAATATTTCATTAAACCGCAAATAAAGTATTTTTATTATCAATTTATAATTAATTTATTTGATTAAAAAAATGTTTATTTAATATATTCATGCTTTGTGAATAACTCACAATGTTAATGTTTTCCATAATGTTTTGTAATAAAATAATGAAACAAAGGTTTCAATAAATAGTGACCAACCTTTGAGTTTATAAATAAAAGCTTACGTAAGGGCTTACAAACTACTCGTACGTTGTGAAAAATAAAGAAAAAAATATTTTAAATTGCAATGAAAAATAATTTAGCTATTAAACGATTAAATAAAAAAATTCTATAACAAGAAGAATCTACAATACTTGAAAAAAAATGTCGAATAAAATTTTAGAAAAATAGATTATAGTTGTTGAAAAAGGTTTTTAAATTAATTAAGTTACAAGCTATAAAGTAAATTGCGTTCACGACTTCACGAAAGTCATAAAATTCATAGCCTTGGAGAGATTCACGTATGTACTCTGGCGCGCATGTATGCTTGTGTCCGATATGTCGGCATAATGTTCTAATTAAGCGTAGAGAGGTGAAAATCACGGTCGGAATTACGTAACCGACGGAGCGCTCCTGTGAGAAGGAGTAAGGTAGTGAGAGAACTTGCTGGTTAGGGCTAGAGAGTAAAAAGATGGGATTGAGCAAAAGAGAAAGAAAGATACAGAGAGCGAGGAAGAGAGATGGAAAAAGCGCACGTTTAGCAACTATTAATTAAACGGGCGTATAAGCCGTGGTTTGCCTATATGCACGCTGGGTGACGGCAAAGGAAGGGGTATAGTGGGTGACCTGTAACGAAGGTTGTAGGAAGAGACAGAGGGTGTAAGAGAGAGAAAGAGAGAGAGAGAGAGAGAGAGAGGTTTGATTCCACGGTGTATCCGTTTTGTTGTAATTGTGAACGAAATCGTACCGCTGGCATTCTCCCTTATCTTTTGAGTATTCCATATATACTAAAAAGAATTGTGCTTCCACGTCGCATATAGTGTGGTATATGCATGCACGTATATAGAATCAAGTTTTGCTTTGACACTGGAATGTTTCCGGCCGCGCATTTTTGTGTAAGACATACCTATATACATACAGAATGTAGACGCGCATATATGTGCAGGGTTTACCCGTATTTTCCAAGGTTTCCCTATTTTTGTATCTCTCTAATGCGCGTATTTGTGCTGCACCCCAATATGCATTCGTGTGCACGTATGCGCGTGCGTATACTCAGGCGTATACTTCTGGCAAGCTCAAGGGTTTGCGTTCCGGTTCGTTTCGTTTTTCGCGCTAGCACTATTTCAGGCACTCTTGCCCCTCGCGCACACCCTCCTCTGCCCTCCTTCGCCATATATGCACTTTCATACATACACACACGCGCGCGCGCGCACACACGGAGTGGCGTCCAAATACGTAGTCGTAGCTTTCCGCTCGTTGATTTCAATATCGCCAGTAGCGACGATTTCTACAGGGGTCGTCAAGTGTCCGTGCTTCGTCTAAATGGATTTCGTCGTAACCAAACCATACGCTCCAGCGTTCACACTATGTCCGACACACGCGCGCATGCATGTACGTGCACTGTATTCGTACGCGTAAGAGCAAAAGATCCTATCTGCTATCAATCTATTTTTTCCGCTCCCCTTGTTCTTCTCATCTCTTGTGCCTCGGGTAACTTTTCATCGACTAACAGTGCACATCGTTGCTCTCTGTGACTCTCCATTTCTTCCTTCGCGAAATTTGATTTCCCATCGCTACAATCTGCGTATAGTATCAATACGCGCGTTGAGGACAATGAAGGCTTTTTCCGATAAGGCTGCTGACGGACATGATTGTTCCCTCGAGAAAGACGGGGGCAAGCAGAAGAAGAAGTGCGGGAAAACGTAGGTTAGATATATGATATATAATAGCTAGGCTGAACCAACGGGTTGACTCTCTCGAGGTCGACGTCGATGGCCCAGCCCAGGCGCTTCTTCGCCTGGTACTGGTGGCTCCGGCGACCATAATCTATTGGTTTCCGGCTGGCTGCCTTGGCTAATGGGAATTGAGAACTTTCATCCTCGAGTCGACTGTGTCGGTGATAATTCATCCGTATGCTACGTACGTGTCCCCTCTGCTCTTCACCCCATTCTCTCGTTCTGTCTTCCTGCTCTAACTTCCTCCCACCCCTTCAGTCTTGTTTCAACTGCTGCTTGCAATGGGTATTACGCATCAAGAGGTCTTTTTGTAAGTGTTGCGGCTACTCCTCGGTATGGACACTTTTTCGCTTATGTACTTAAAATTACCGCGAACGTATTTCGCGAGTAACTGTTGATTGAAAATTCCCGCTTCTTATCCCGTGGTACAAAATTAAATGCCCTTTTTAAGAGATTGTTAAGGTCTTAACGAGATAATTGGAGCAGCGTTAAAAATTCTTCTCAGTAACGATTCGGGAACATTCTAAATCTTATTTGACTTTAAAAATTAGCGTTCATAATAGAATCAATTTATTTGGATTAATATCATTACAGTTAAGTATATTAAAGTTTATTTACGATGTGCACAAATAATTTTTATAGATAATTTTATAAATGAAACAAACTGTTAGATAATTTTATAAATGAAGCCAACTGCATTTAGTTTTTATTTGAGCTTTTTCAAAGCACACTTTATAAAAATAATATACGTCTTATTATAGTCACATTAATAAATTAAATTTGTACTAGTTGCTAAAGTTAGAGCTGTAAAGTTATTTTTAAATAATTTTATTTTACCAATATTTATAAATATTCGTTTAACAGGAAATGTTTTAAAATTAAAAAAAAATTGAAGTATAAAAAATATAATTTCTTATTAAGTTTATATGTTTTTTCGGAAAATATAAAAAATTCATTAAATTATTTTTACAAGCATTTATATAATATTCTTTTCAGAGTATGATTCATAAAGTATCTCACCATTTATTTGAATTTAAAATTATTTCTTTGTAAATTCTTCTATAAGTAAAAAGTTTTATATTTATTTTCACATAGTAATATTAGGATAAAATTCAATTTGTACTTTTTTTAAAGATTTTTCTGGTTTGATTATTGGAACTCTCATTATCCTCATCAAAATATCATTTATATTCTCCAAGGGTATGCATCAGATTATAAAAATGAAAAAAGAATACCAATATTTAAAGGAAGGGTACAGAAAAGGCTTATATGCTGCAACATTTTATTTTGCTGCATAAGCTAATTTATTAGTTTTTGAAATATTAAAAATGTCAGAGAATATTTTTCTTATCTAGTAAACTGAATTTTTATATTTTTGAAAATGATGAATCGTTTCTAGCAATATTAATATATTTAAAAATTGGTTAAATATGTTTAATAAGTATCATGCAACATTTTAAATAGAATATTTACGCTTTTGTTATTAATGCGATAACTTTTACAAATTTTGTAATAAGTAATGATAATTTTTATACGCAATAAGATCTAAATGAAAAAAATTTTTTACAATGAGATGATTTATCTTGAAAATATAATTATTTATTTTATGACGAAAATAAAATAAAAATATCTTCGAATTTCCTTTATTTCTCTATTTAGTTACGATACAATTAAGTTTAAAAAAAAGTAATCTTGAAACGTGTGTTGGAAAGTTATTTTTTGGAACTGAAAAATTTTATTTTCAGTCTTGGAACTCTCCATGTATTGTACTGCAGTTGTAAATACTCTTTTCACTTGGTTTATTCAGATGGTTATATCTGTATTTTTGGTTCCTTTTAAAGACTATGAAAAAGATGAAAACCAGATTTTCCAAATGACTAAAGAACCTTTTTATAAAGAATATGTCCAGAAATATTGTGTACTCAAATTGGTATTGTGAAATAACAGTAGTCTGATACTATTATGATAGTAAAATGATTCATATATGATTAATATTTATAATAATAATTAGTATTATTGAATGCAAAAGCTATTCAATCTACTATTATAAGAATTCATCTTGGTTTTAGATTTACATAATTGATTTGACTGTATAAAGTAACGCATCTCGTTTAATGAAATAAATACTTAAGTAAACTTTATACAAGTGTATAGTATATACTAAGAATGCAGTGTCTATTATAAGACGTGAATAGTCAAGGATTAATACCATTTTTAAAGAAATTATAATTAATGAAAAATGGAAGAAATTATACGAATTATAATAAGTGGCAAGTAGTTAGTAATAAGTAGTTAGTATTTTATTTGATAGTGAATAAAGTGATAATTCATACGCTATATGGATTTATAACTAAAGAACCATGTGGAGACTGTGAAAGCCATAATAAATTTCTTGAAATCTCGGTAATAGCATAGTCACTCATATAAGCCTCTCGTCTCCACATATATGCAGTACGTATGTATTATATATATCATATTCGAATCAAAGAAATTTTAATGATTAAACACGATCCGATGTTATGCATTAGTTAGAAAATAAAGTTTATTTATGTAGTATTTAACTAAAATATTGTTCTACATATATAGAGAGAATGTTAATTAATTGAGAAGTTATAAAAAATCTTATTTAAAGTACTGATATTTTATGAATAATAGATAATAAAATTGGTTTTGAAGTAAGCATAAAATATATGAAATATATGACTATTGATGTAATACAATTTACATTTTTGTACTTAAATTTGAATGATATGAAGTAAAATAACTTTATAACGCATTATAATTAAGTATGTAATACAACGTTTGAGAAAAATTGAAAGCAAAGTTGTAAAGATTATATATTTGGTATTGCGATTGAAAGATAACAAATTTAAAAATATAGTATATAGTATTACAATATGAAATATATGATTAGAACGAGATAATATAATATTGAATTGGGTTAAGAAGAATGCGGATATGATCAAGTATCTGGAATGGATTGGAGCCAAATGGAGAAGAGCCATATTATGCTAATGAGGTGATAAACTTGAAAACCAATAAATAGTAATAATAATTTCTTTATTTTATTAGTAATTAAAAACTCTTGTTTTACATTTTGCTTACTTTGATTTTCCATCCATAACTTTTATGTTTTTTAAATGTTTATTATTATACTTTCACAGTTGTTTGTGTATTATTTTATTTAAAACTATTATTTAACTGAAATTCAATTGTAACATCAATTTGGAAAATAATTATTGCAACAGTTTCCTAGTTTTTTTGAAAAAAATATTTTAGGTAGATTAATAATTGAAAGTTTCTTTTCGTAATTATTTATGTTCTAGATTATTGTAAATTAGTTATATAATTAGAGCGAATATTTGCATAATAGCAATTAAATTTAGATTAGTATTAGTTGCTTAACTCGTATTATACTCAAGTGTTTATATGAGAAGAGATGTGTATTCATATGCTCATCCGTGTATTACAGCCTACACTTCTCTGACAAGGTACCGTCGTGTCATTTGATAAGTAATCTCTGACTTGTCAAGATGCGCCAAAGCCATGGTAATGTGTCTTAAACAGTAAGGAACTTCAACTACTAAGGAAGATTAATTTATGTTCTTTTGCTACGTATTGTGTATATCTATTTTTGTATTCACCAATTATATGTTTATGTGTATTTTCATATTATTAAAAAACTCTATTATGGAATCTTATAAAATTTCCTAATAATATTGTAAAGGAAGTGTAGTAATAATTACATATGTAGATATTTTATTTTTGTATTCTTTCGAAATAAATGAAAGGGAATAATTACGTTTTCTAGAGATAATTCATTTTTATTTGAAATATCACATTTGATAATATATTTATTAATCAGCTTCATAGATTATAAATTTATATTATACTAATTAAAAAATTATAATCAAGCTAATAAACAAAATAGGATAAATTTGAAAATTGATTTAAGTATTTATAATAAATGACTTACATTTTTAAATATTTGTTTTATTCTTGGTTTCTTGATTAATATACAAATAATATAGTTTTTTTAAGCAATTATTGAATAAAACCATTTTCTCGCGAAAAACCAAGAAAGTTAACATATTATTTCATTAAATATATTAAATCTATTAATGAATTTTGTTTAAATATTTCTTTTTAAAAATACATCAATTTAATTTTGTTTATGCAATTTATAATTATAAATAATAGTTCAAGAAATTTTTTTTTTAAATTTATTTACTTTTAGATGAAAGTTGAAATCAATTTTATAGAAATTAAAATTAATATAACACACAAATTTAAATGTAATTTGAATTTTGAATTAAAATTTAAATAAGTTATTGATAATAACGAACATTTAATCGATTTTTATTGAAATTTAAAACAACTAAGAAAATATTATGTATGACATAAAATATTCATTCTAGAAATATTTCCTTATTTTGATTGAATATTTTTCATAATCTGCAGGTCATAAATATTTCAAAAAATATTTAATAATAAATTCTAGAATCGAACGACACAAATAATACTTTTGCAGACTAAATAGAAAAACAAGTATAAAATTGAATCCTTTTCAATTATTCGAACGGTGTGGAACCTAATTTTAGAAATTTTTAAAATACTACAAAATAGAGGACAAATTAGTATTTGATTTTAGATAACTATATTTATTTATAATGTATCTAATGTATACTGTATTTGTACTTGATATAAAATTAAAAATCATAAATATTTTGTATGCATAAACTTATATAATTTTATTTATTAAGATATCATTTTCAGGAAAAGTTTTTATTTTTTTCGATTACGTTGCAAACAACGGTATACAAATATTTCGATTTAATAATAAATCATTCTTTTCATACAATTCTATTTTTTTAAATTCTACATTCTTTTGCAAAGAGAAAAACTTAATTGAAATAAAAGCGTGGAGTATAAGGTATTTATCCTTTACTTGATTTATACACTCGGTTCTTCAATATATAACTCTATTATATTTACTTGAAAAAACATGTTGTACAATCTTTGAAATTATCGTTTTTTGCAACAATTGTATTTTGAAACATGATTATGTCATGTAACAATTACGGAATGATATTATGCTCTTTAAGTTTTTATTTATTGATTATCTATGCAATCGTGATAGTTTATGTAAATATAGATTTTTCAGTTTTATAAGAGATAAGTAAATTCAATTTGACTTTTACTGGTTGATAGTCATAACTTTTTTGTAGCTATTCGATTAAATTTACTACTTATTTTAAAAACACACAGATATTTTGATTGTCATAATTTAAATATAGATGAATTGAGTTAGACAATTAAAAGAGTGCATTATAAATACTTAAATTTCTTTAATAAAATTATTTTTACTTTTCTGCTTAGTACAATTATTCATGCTGTAAAATTCTCTTTGTCTTTTGTAAGATTTATTCTTAATTTACGTTATTATAAATGAAAAGTTGATAAGAACTATTATGTTCAACACAAGCATACGTCTTTAAAAAATTAATAAGAATATTTTATACAAAAGCTGAACGATAAATGAATTTTTTTTAATGTGTTACATTACAAAAGAATAAAGAAATTGTGTATGAAAATAAAATAATTCACATTTTATCAACAAAATTTTTCTAGTTACAAAACTTAGTTTATTCTCGACTTTTCTTTTATATTTAATACTGTATAAATCTAAAAATTTATCAACGTTTTTGCAGATTTACTTAAACATTCGTTATTTAAAAAAAATTATTAATATACAATAGTGTAGTTAATGTATTTTGTAGAAAGTAAAAAATTTTTTCATCTTTTTACGAGAAAATAGTCATTTAACACTTTATAACAAAATAAATACGAGAACATAAAATAATTAAAAGAATATAGTAAAAAATGTTTTTGTATCCTAAGAAGACAAGAAGGATCTTGATAAAATCTACTGAAGCTCTATATGTTGTTTTCTGTACTATAGTTGTGCATTCAATGTCCCGTTTTTAGTTCTCATTTCTGTCTTTGTTTCTCCCCTAGCGATTATCCAGTTATATGTCAGAGAACGTATAGTGAGAAACTGAGGGTGGGAGGAAGGAAGGAAGGAAGGAAGGAAGGAAGGAAGGAAGGAAAGGAAAGAAGGAAGAGAAGACTTTTTATCCTTTCCTTTTGAAATATTTTGTTAATAGACGACGCAGAGAGGAAGATTATTGCGAATTAGTTGGCTGGTTAGCTCGGTTAAGAGTTGTATCACACGCGCACGACTATATACATAGAAGCACGTAACTATGTTAGGTTAGGTTACGTGTAGGTGTACAGCGGATGGCACATAGTTTGAGTCGTTCAGCCATCGTCACAACGCTGCCGGAGCGAGTGGCGAAAGTGAAGCTCAAGATTCGAAGGACTTTACTCGTTAAGGAGGCCCTGGAGGCTTGGATTGCTACGACAACGAGACGACGAAGAAGAAGCCTCAAAAGCTCCAACTTTCACGTCTACCCACTTCACCTTTTTCTTATTCTTCTTCTTTTTCATCGATATCTTCTGGTGATTCTTGGATCTTATTTTTTGCTACCGTCTTCGTATTCAGGGCACTACGCCTAGGCTTTTTGCTCTTTCCACACGTTGCTTCTATTACTTTCTTCCCCATCTTTTCTCTACCTGCTTCATCTTCTTTTTATTTCTTATACTCACACTTATATTGGAAAGTTGATTTTTCTATTTCATACTTTCGAAAATTTTGTTGGGTTAAGAGAAATTTAGAAGTTAGGAGTCGACAACGACCTTGACGATGATGTAACGGAAAGCTTATTGAATTTGACGTGCTAGTCGGCCACCGAGTTTTCAATAATTTTCAAAATTTATAAGTGATTTCATTCAAGTACATTAAAGTTGACTAATAATTTTTTGACTTTCTTATTTTTAATTTGATTATTTATTAATATAACTTGGCATATAAAAATAGATATGCATATTTGATTATTTGTCACGTAAATATTCTCGAAATACAGGGATATATTTTTTATATTCATTACCTTTAACTCACGCTCTATAGCTTATATTTAAATAAGTGACCGGGTTTTTTGATTGTACATTTCTGTATGAGGACATGCCGATGAAAAAGATTATACGATTGTAGTATACGGTTCACTTGTCATTTTGATGAAATTTTTTTATAATTCTTTACATTTACCTCACTTTATTTTTCAACGCATTTAGTATTTAGTAAAAAATTATAAATTAACTTTGGAATTATATATTTATTCAAAAAGAGTAATGGATAAATTTTTCTTGTATAAAACGTAATCATAAAAATGAGCTGATTATCACTCGAAGTTAAGCCGTTGTAATGCAAGGAATTAAAAGTCCGTTCGAAAAAAGTTAACGAGGTCGTCTGTTCTATTGTTTGCTTGCTTTATCATTAGTACTTTTTACGTTTTTTGGTCTTTCTTTCAAATTTGTCGTTTCCATTTACTTTTTCCCCTCTTTTAAGCGATATTGTAATACACTTTTCAAAATCTACAAAAGATTTTAAACTTAATTTAAATTTTTTTTGTAAAAAATATTTTTTTTCTTAAATATTTGTGGTATCTTTTTAATAATTATGCTTTTCTAAACAACATATAATCTCAAAAACTAAATTTTTTCTTTTCTGTGCAGAAATTATTAATTGCCATTTTATTTTGCTGTAATTGAGTATATATTGTAAGTATCGAAAAGGTGTATAAGTAACAAACAATGTAGATCATTTCGTAAGTATAAATCTATTATACTTTTTATAAAAATTATGTCAATTCATAAAATAATGATTATGAACATTAAATAGAAGCACATTTTAAATAATTAGAAACAATACTATTTTTTTAATAAATAACCAGTATACCAAAATAACCAGTATGTCGTTGTTTCATAATTATGCAACTAATCTCCGTTAAATTAAATAGAAAAGTAATTTATATGGAGTATGCATTTAGAATACTATAGTATTATATAAAATGCATAAATAATATTATATTAGGTAGAAGGTGGTCGTGTTTTGAGTAAATGCATTTTCCAGAATACATTTACATTTATATTTTGTTAGAGTTAAACATATATAATGAAATATAACTTTTTTGGATTATCTTGAAAATGTCGTAAAAATAATATTTAATATTGACATATATTTTATTTTATTTTATTAAGCTTAATGAGTATTTTTGGAAATCAAAATTATATTTAATATTTTTCTTAGATAAACATTAATTATCTTCTGAATGTAAAATTACAGCCCATATTTAATAGATCAGTTTAAGATTGACTTATGAAAAGTAAAGTGTCAAAAAATTGATTATATCATCATGATTTTTAGGTATTCGTTTAGAATTTATTATGATATTTAAAAAAAATATTACAATAAAAGAAGTAGAATAAATTTTTGTATTTTAGAAAAATATTACGAATATACGTGAGATATCTACAACAAGTCTAATTTCTTGAAAAAAGAGTAATGGCAAAGGTGAAAATTTAATGTTTTCAAAAATATTTTATAAAAGCTGAATTTATAGTTTTTTTTTTATTTATAATACACATTATAAGAATATATTATTTTATTAAATTATTACGTACTCGTATTGTTTTTGTAAAACAGTAAAAATTTTAATTTATAAAATGTTAAAGCGCCTATTAAGTTAACGCTGAAAAGAAAATAGCAGTTGTTAAACTAAAATATTTAGGTTTCATTATAGATAACACATTCTTCTAAATAAAATCTTAGAAAAAATTTCATAAGTCATTTTTATGTGTTACTATTCATCCACTTTTTTTCTGTTGTTTTGTTCATCCTTATATATTGTTTAAAAGGAAATGTTAGAATATTAATGACATCAACGTAATATTGAAAATTAAATAATATTTCTGGATTTCTTAATCGAACCATGTTATTTCATATATTAAAATTACTTTATTGCTTTTGACTTTTTAAATTGTTGGTTTCAATTGAAAAAAAATAAGAAATACTGGTACTGCGTTAATTTTACTTTAAAATGGATCGCCATTTTTTACGTAATATATTTATATTTAAAATCCAATAATCTAAAAAAAAGTAAAAGATATTTTAATCAAAAATATTGTCAGTAGTTAATCAAATTTATGGAAATCTGAGTAAGTAGAAGAATAATAATTAAATAGAAGAACTAGTTATACGAGGCAGTTTCATTAACATTTTAAGTAAAAAACTATGACAATAATAACTGATGATCATTAACAAATTATTTAAATTTGTTAGATACTGGTCTAACAAATGTAACAAAAATACACTTATATTTGTTTCTACAGTTTGTTATCATATGTTTTAGCGTTTGTACAAAAGTACGCTCTTCGAATAAGTATTTTTAAAAACAATACAAAGTCACGTAAAATGTATGTTTAAAAATATATCGGTTGTTCATTGTTGGAGAGAACAATTTTTAAAATCGATTATGCAATTCAACAGTACGCCTGTTTTAAGATCAACTTAAACTATCTTCAATTGCGTCTGTCTTCATTACTCCTTTTGAAGGCGTCTATTTATTTCTCTTCTCTGCTCACTATTTACTCTGTTAACGTTGTCTCTTGTGCTGGTACGTACGTACTGAATGCCGTGCACATTTCAATTATTCGCGGGATCGTATAAGTGGTAAAGCCGATTGACGGCTCGGCTACGATCGTGGATGATAAATTGTAACCTGGCACATGCCATTAGACTTTGCACTTCTTTTTGAGATTAAGCTCGCGTACCTAACTGCACAATTGTGGCTTAATAAATAATTTAAGTTTTCTGAAGTGCGTCCAGGAATTTTACTGAAAACACCCCGTTCGCAAACTTTAATACTTGTCTTTTATAAATTCATAAAGGTGGAGCCTTTCTGATGTCGTGAAGGGTTTAGGACTCGGGTGTACGTAAAATTCGCTTATAGTGTGTAAATGAAAATTATTGGTTGACATTTTCTAAAGTCAATGGAGACTTTTTAATTATTGTTTTAGTTTAAGGGCATTGATTGGTACATTGAAAATCTTGCATCATAAAAATGTGATCGAGCAGAAATATAATTTTCATCAACGCTATTAGTATAAAAATATTTTTTAAATATTTCACACAGTATTAATAATAAATCAAATCAATATTGTGTTTTTATTTGCGTACTCGTTAACAATAATATTTTCATCATTTCTCGACTAAATAATGTAATAATTTATGTATCATTATTGTTATTACTTACGAAAAGGTTGTAGATTGTTATACACATTTATGCAAATTTAACTCACATTGAAATTACTTAACTTTATATACTTCTTTTTTGCCTTGCAGCTTATTTCTCTTTCTGTTCCAATGAATCTTGTATATTATATTTTTATCTTTCTTCACATTGTTCGTAATGTTCTCCAATTTGATCGTACTGTAATGATCTGTAATATTATAATCCTTCATAATGTGCTTTATTAACCACTGGTGTTAACCAGTTTTTTATTATTTTTCGATTTAATCTTAATTAATAATCTATCAGTACATATATACATACATACATACATATATATACATATATATATATATATATATTTTTTTTTTTGTAAATAATATTAGGTTTTTTGGCATGTATTTATCACATCTTGGTTTTCATTGATGCAGAATTGAATTTCTTAAGATTACCCGGACTTTATACACATTTCTACATTGTTTTATGATATTTCCATATTCCCATTGAAAATCAGAGTAGTTTACACAGAGAAAGTATTTAGCACCGACAAATGGCAGCTGTCATTTGTATGTCGGTGCATTTAGTAACATTGTTATTTCGAATTATTTCCGAGGTCAAATATATACACGCACTCGTCCGTATTTATTCTATCTCTGTCTCTGTATCTATCTAAGGTTCGTTAAGGTGCATTACAGCCTTTACCAAGTCAATGCTTATTTTGTGCATTTTCGGCGCTTCGGTACTCAAGATCTTATGTCAATACGTGGAAATATAGTATAAGAAGAGTTCTAAGCTTCTTATATTGAGCACTGTAAGGAGAAAATAATAAATTCAGAATGAGAATAGAAATTGAACAATGATTTTAAATTGTAGTCATATTTTTAAATGTTCGACATTGTTCATTAATGTAATAATGCCGAAATAAGAGATTTATGCACAGAAATTTGAACACAGCTTTCTGACTTATTAAGTAGATTCTTATTTTTAAAATGATGCACGAGAGAAGTTTATAAAATGGGGTAGTAGGTAATTTGATGCATGTTTATGTAGAGCTACAATTTTAATTTGTACAGCGAAAAATTGCTTCATCAAATATTATATGTGTATAATTCATTAAAAAAATTGTAGATCAAGAATACTAATTAGCAAAAGTTTTAAATAAAAATTTTTAATATACAATATTTTTTAATAAATTTCACAAAAAAAATGGGAAGTAACAACAAAATAATATTTAAAAAATGATAAAGCTAAGCTAGTACTTCATTTTTTATACAGAATGTATTTATATAATAGTATTTAATTATAATTATTTTATTTATGGAAAAATTTACTAAATAAGCATTTTATGATTATTATAAAAAAATATTTCTATATAATTAACGAATTAAGAATGTGTGTAAATTCTTATAAATAATTCGTCTGAATATCATCATTTAAAATAAAAATTATAAAGTAAATACGAGAACATTTAAAATAATTATAGAATATATTTAATTAATTATGTAGGCATTTTTAAAAATCTTCCCACTAGCAATGATAATATAATTTTACGGAAGCTAATAAAGTTAAATCAAAGTTCAATCTGTTCTATTAGGGATTGATATTTATTGGTAACGAAATTGGTATATTTAAATTGTACTGTTTAGATTAAAGGTTGTCAGTGTTATTAAAGGTAATAAGATACGCATTGTTATTGGGCAGATAAAAATATGTAGATTATACAGATGCAAATATAAAATACCGCTAAATACGGATATGGCATTTTATAAATATTAGTATTAGTTCTAAACAATACTACTAAATTGAAAAATATTAGAATTCTCATTATAATATATTCTGAAGTTGGCGTAGAGTGATATAGTAATTATAATATGTATATATATATATATATATCATATATATATATACATACATATATATATATATATATATAACATACATACATATAATATTGTATACTCTAATTATCTCTTATAACAATAACCTTTAATATATTGATTGAAACTATTGAGTATTGTATATATTGTATAGTATTATATTTAGATTAAAAAAAATAATCAAAGAATAAAAAAGCTTATTTATTTACTATTTGTTTAAAAAGTAGTTAGTTTTTATATTCGCAATAATTAAAATTTTCATAGAAACTATATAAAGAATTGCAAAATTGGAGTATTTTGGCTAATATAACTATAATTACATTATTTATATTTCTTTTAAATAGCATTTAAATATATATATACATAAGTATGCATGTATAAATGTATATACATTTATATTTATATTTTTTATATATTTGCTTATCCACAGACAAAAAAAATTTGATTATTTTTATAATACTCTCAACGCATCAGGAGATGATTTGTGATATCGATAACCTTTTATAATATTATATAAATCATTTGGATGATTCATTATTTATTAAGTACAAATGTTGTAAGTATTAAAAATCGAGAAATTGCGAAGGAAAAAATAAGTAAAAAATATTATTCCACAAGTTTTATAAGTAACTAGAACGAAATGATAAAATATTTTCTTTGAAAAACGAGGCAAGTGATTTATATATAAATAGTTAAATCACATTGAAAAATACGAGTATTTTTAAGATATAGATTTACTTTCAGTTCATCATTTTACTATGGAAACTATTTTTTAATTTCTAATGCAATACAAGTAAATTTTACACTATAGAACTGTATTTTGATTGGTGTTATTAAAAAAATATTCGACACACAAAGTAATAATTTTCTTTAGAATTTATTTCTGTCATTGATTATCTTTGTAAGTCTATTGTTTTTTATTCATAGCATCAGATTTAATGTCACATTCACGTTCTGATATACTAACTTATAAATTGAGTCTATTTATTACTCCTTTAGAAGATACCTAGAGTTTAGCATATTATTATTTAATTTACAAATTGGTGTGATTGATACCATTAATATTTATAAAATTAAAAATACATTTCTTACATATATATTTATAGTATAATATAACTAAATTTTCAGAATATTGAGATAATATTTGCGTAGTATTATGAAAATCAAAATGCAATTTGTAAAATCAACTTATTTTTTCATAAAAATTGATGAATCTTTTACAGTATTTACTATCTACAGTTTTTTTCCCGTTTTTTTTAATAATTTGGTTCATTTCATTTGATAGCTACTTCGTCATTATGCTTTCGATTCTAATCATGTTTGGGACATATATATATGAATGGATTTTATAAAATTAAAATAGATTTATTGGTCACTTGTGTAAAATAGATTTTAATAATTGGTTATGCCTTAATTTAAATATAATAGAATATAGTTCAACATAATTTAACGTAAATTGACAAGAATTTATGATTTAATTAAAATTGACTGATATTTTTTGTAAATTTTAATACGTTTTATAATAATTGGTTTCTATTAAAAGTTTTTCCATGCATATCTGAAAGTGACTGAAAAAATTACATTTTTTATTACAAAACTGAAAACAATAATTATGAGCTTATATTATATTGAAGTGAATTGTCAATAATTATATTAATTTACGTAACAACTAAGTTGTTTTATTACATGAAAGTAATCTTAAAAAATTAATTTATTATCGTAAAAAATAAATAAATATGTAAATTTATATTAAAAAAATATAAATATTTATATTAATGACTCATTTAATATATTATAGATTTGATAAATTTTTTTAATACAAATTATATTATTATGGGAAATTGTTAAAGAAGATAATAAGAATCGCCATTAGAAATACAATTATTTAAAATATTCTGATATATTCAATTATTTTATAATTTTAAAAAATTGGATTGAATAGTGTTTATTTATAGAATAAAATAATGATAATATTTATGTGATATAAGTATATTTGTGTATGGTTTCCTTATGCAAACACATACATTTACACAATTTTTATTTAATGTAATGTACGTAAAATGTATTTATTAAGAAAAGTAATATTATCATAATTTAGAATATCACTCATTATTATAGTGGTTTCTTATTACATGTTTATTCGATTTAAAAAATCTGAATCTTAAGAAATTATTTTAATAGACAAAAATTACTATATATGTACGTAACACAGAATACGTAATTTTCTATTATAAAATATGTAAGGTCTTGCTATGTAAATTCATAAATTTTAATTACATTAAAAGCTTTTCTTCTGTTTTTCCAATGAGCAAGAGGAGGTGAATTTTTTCATTTTTTAGTTTTTATCGACATTATGTCTTTATGTATCATTTAAAATTTTTGATGTTGTGGGTTAAAGCATAATTTTTTTATACAAAAGAAAATAAATTTTAAATATAAAAAAAAAGGAAAAATATTGTATTCAAATTTTTAGTTTTCTATGTTAGAATTAATCTTGAATATATAGGTATAAAAACATAATCATTACTATATTTTATTTTATATTATATAATTTACATTCGTTTCAGTTATTGATTTAGGGTGAAGTAACCACTATGTTATTATATATAAATGTAATATTTTATTCGCTCATCTATTACATTTTTAATTCATTTTTGTAAAAAATATTATTAAATTATAGAAAATTTATTTGTTTCAGAAATAAAAAATAATTTTTTTAATTGTTTTTAATAAGAAAAATTGAATGTTTTTTTAATAATTATATATCATTAAAATTATTTAAAACACGAATAAAAATAATTGTAGGAATTATTTTTTTTAAATGTTTTAGAAAATAAAAGAAATCTCTACTAATTTAAAAGTAGTTTTAGAAATTTGTATTGATATTAAAAATATGTAAATAACGATTTCAATAAATATAATTAAAAGCGAATATCATCGAAAGTCAATTATTAAAATCATATCTTATATTTATCAGAGTTAGTCTAATTGTTTTATATTTAAATTTATATTGAATATAAATAAATTTTAAAGTAAATATTCCAATCAAATATAAATATGATTTTTATGAGCATTAAAATTATGACTATTATATATTTTATAAATATTAAATTAAATTTTTCCATACTGGATAATTATTCAATGAATTTGTTTACAGTGCGTATAATAAATTAAATCATTAAAAATATCAAATATCAATCAGCTGTCTGAAAGTAAAGAAGAAATTATATATACTTGATATTATTGTTTAGCCAACTGTTTTATATTAATACGTGAACTGAAATAAGAAATAAAATTCTATTTATTAGCGATTATTGTAAAATCGTAATTTCATTATATTATCAGTGCAGGAATACTCATTAGTATCCTTGAGTTTAATTAATACCATTAAATATTATAATAACTTAAAATGCTTAAAGATATTGCGATTTAAAAACATTTTATAATGATAGATGTTGTTGATTAAATAAAAGTTTAAGCCTAATAAGCTTTTCTAAAGGCTAAGGTATTGTTTACTGTTTTCTTTCCATAAACAGACACAATTGAATTAACACTTGAATAGTTTGAAGGGCTAAAAGTTAAGGAGAAGTTCCACAAAATTGTAAGTAACATTGAAAGTAATACTTTATATATCATTGTGTGAAGTTTAACTTCATTTTCATTTAAAATTTAATGATTTCTGTTAGGTGCACCGTATTATCCCCGTTTGCTCTACTCTCATCGACGACCGGTAAAAGTCCATTGCACTTGCTTGCATGAGCTTCTATATATACTTATAACTGCCGCGCAATGTCGCGGTTAACGCGTGGATGTAAAATGTTTCATTAGACGAAAGCGATGCTTAAATGCCGCTCGCTTAACGAAATCGTAAAGAAAGTCCTCGTAAACGGCGAGTGCGCGCGCCGGCATTTTTCCCCTCTTTTCCCATCTGTCCTCTTTCATCCAGCTCGTTTTGCGCGGGCATTACGAGCTCATTGCCGCATAACCTTTTCCTCAGCATGCCACCCTTTGGCAATGCGAACTTTGTGTCAGGCCGCTGGACGTAAAGCCGACTGCGTGTCTTTTCCCCTCCGGATTTTCTGCTCATTCTTCTTCTCCTTCCACCCCACTTCTTTGTTTTCATCTTCTGGTTTTATTTCCAAAGGTCAAAGTGCAAAAATGCTAGCTTCCAGCGTTTGCGAGTAGATACTGCACTTGTCTCGCCTTTTATCTTTTTATTTATATTTTCCACCACTAGACGTCGCTCGATAAACCTGTTCTTCAGTCGTCGATTTGTTCTATACAGTAAACATTAAGATTATTGCTGGTAAAGAGATAAGCACCTCTGCAACTACTTTAGCTGCTCCGAATTATCGATATGGTAAATCTGAAAGAAATTGTCTTTAACAACGAATATTTAAGTTATTATGGTATTTAATGAAATGACTTCAATAGAAATTTTCATTTTATGTCATTCCTTAGATGTTACATTTTTTGGTTTTATATGCTAGTGAAAGTTGATTGTTTTTAAATGTAAGATCCTCTAAATTTTCAATTATAATTTCACTTTTAAATAATTTTTGAAGATTTAACGACTACCTCTCATTTAGTCAATGCAATAATTCTTTTTTCATCAGTACAAAAATTTTTAGTACATTTAATTGTTACTTTATTTAACATAATTAACTTAATTAATAAAATTGGTTATGAAATTATATTAGGCATAAAATATAAGCGAATTAATAATGCAATGCAAAAAGCAATTGTACTTACATAAAATTTGTCTTTTAAATATAAAATGTCCATTAATATATTGAGTTAAGGAAATATTATATTTCTAATCAATTCCTTTATTTAAGGTTTTATAATCCATATAAAATATAAACAAATCGAGTTTCAAATCTTTACTTTCATCTTAATTGATTTCTAAATTATGTATATTAATTTGAACTATTTTACAAAGATAAAAATAATATCATTAGAATAGCAGTTATTTTTAAAAACTTTTTTAATTAAGCGGAAAAATCCAGTGCATTTGTGTTGTATATTTTATTTTAGGTAACTCAATAAAGAAAGTAATTTTAAACGTGTCTCTATTAGTCTAATCAACATATTTAATTGTAGTTTTAAAACTGATACAATATAATTATAGTCAAATTTATTCTTTGATCAAAAAATTATATGAACGATTGAAACACCAAGATTTTTAATTATGCATTATATAAAGCAATATAATAAATGGTGCAGGTATCTTAATATATTGAATAACTATTACAGTATTTATCATTTTTTCTGAGTGAATATATTATTTCTAAAGCAAAGTTAATACGCAATCGAATATAAAGTATTTTTAAATGATATTGGATCATAAATAAAAAATAAAAAATTATTCTTCAAAATTGAAAGAAAAACTGACTATATATGTAGAAAAATATTAAATTTACCATGCATAACAAAGTTAATGTATGTCTTTTTTATTATTACAATAAAATTACAAAGATGTTATATAGTTACTTTGTATTTAAATGAAAAGGGTTGTGAACGAATACTAGTTAAAAATATTAAAACAGTCATTCGTATATTCAAACCATTTATTATAAATTCCAGGTAAAAAAAATTACTCAGGAAATTTAAGTCGCAAATTAAAGTAAGACAATATATATAAAGGAATGAAAAAGTTTTACATTAGAAAGCTTTTTTTCTGCGCCTTTAATTAACGTATTATTGTTTTAGTTTGCTTTTAGCAGAAATATCAATTTATTAATTTAGGAAATCTATCTTATGGTACAATGGGACACGTAAAGAAAGCATAGTAGAAAGACGTTACCACTGGTTTTCTGCTTTTGAAAATATATAAAGTACGTTGTTTCTCAGACAGTTTATCGACAAGGAAATAATTCGTTATGAAAAGTATTAAAAGAAAGTTATTTTCTTTTGCACCGCGTTTTTCTCAATAATTGACAAAAAAGGGATGCCTGTTAATCTCTATAAACATATATTCTTCAAAAGCATAAAAATATACAGTTAGTTATTTATAAGCCTTTAAGATTTAATTGATAGTAATTCTTAGTTCTTGCCAAGTGTGAAATATTAATATGATTCGAAAAATAAATAAAAGCATAATTTATATTAATACGATATCATGGGTTTTAACGATTGTCGTGCTGCTAAATAAGGGTCTATTAGAAATTTATTTTAAACAGTCTTTATTACGCGTCTGGTTTACGTTTCGTTTTTAATTTCACCGCAAAATGTACTTGCATAAAATTTTTTTACACAAGTTATATTGAACGATTTATGTTGGTGAAGTTTCCGAGCAAATAGCGTCGGTTATCCATTCAATGCATAAAACGGTACATGCTGTGAAACGATACGTGATAATGCAAATAAATGATTTAATAAACACAGGCTTACGAAACAGCGACGATTACGACTTGCTGCGCCGCACGCTAAACTGCTTTTATCAGTTTACTTCTGCGTTAATATCAGTTAATGAAATCAACCGCGGTGCTTATATTATGCACGCTTCTATCAGAATTATAAGGATTTATTTACCTTAAAGGTTATCAGTAAATCAATTACTTTTTTATTCGTAATTTTCTAATATTTTCATCGTTGAAAATGATGTACGTCAATTTTTAATATTTTGTTCATAATGCTTGTACCGAATATTGAAAACAATCACATTAATGACACTGAATCTTTACCATGGCTATTTTAATACAAAAATGTTTTTTAACGTCAAAAGTTTTAGTTAATTTCTGTAAATTAATTTAAAGTATGAAATTATTAAAATTGGGTCTGACTTGATATCGACTAATTCTACTTAAAAGGCGGTATCATCGTTATTGGTTTGAAAAATTATTGAATCTGTAATATGTTTTATGAAATATGTTTTATATAATTCTATAGTCTAAAAAATATATTTTTCAATAAACATAAAAACTAACTTAAAAAGACAATATATTTAAGAAAGAAAATTAATTATCATTTTAATATCTCCTGATTTCGTAATTTGCAAATCTATTTGAATTTATTTTAGAGTGAATGGGTATATCAATGTTTATATCTTAAAGTTTTATCACATATTTGTGAATTATTCGATTTTCGTAATACTATTATTAATAGTTTATGAGTTTCCTTAAAATATTAAATTTATGACAGTATAGATAATAATTGAAATAAATTCTTTATTTAGTAAAAATAAGTAAGTTGTTGGCGACAGAATATACCGATTCTGTCGCCACTTACGAGTACCGCGCACAGGCGAGTGCTAGATTCTACAAGTTATAGAAATTATATATATTTTGTTTTTTATTTTACAACTGCCGCAAAATAGTGTCCGCTCGGGTGCACTCATTTCCGCGAAGCGTAAGCAGAACACTTGTAATAAAAATATTATCATTACGAATATTATTATTATTCTTTTAGAATATTCACACGCAATAAAATAATCTAGCAACGACCGCCGAGGTTTTCGGTTTTGGTTTTCTTGTATCCATTGAGATTTGGGGAAGTCTCAGCATCGCGAATTAGGCTATATAAATGCGACCGTCCGCGGACGGAGGGGAGATCTTATTCTACTTTGCAAAATACCCGTCGATTGCTATTGTAACTTACAAAATAAAATAGTGCTGAGCGAAGAAAAGTGTAAGATCAATTTACTCCTTTTTACCGCATCCTACCTCCCTCGCGCGATTCTTTTACACGTGTATTAATATGCATGCATTACATTCGGGGTATGGTTTATTAGAGCAGAATATTATAGAGTTTTTACTTTTATCGTTAGTTCAAATAGTTATATTATATAATGTAAGAGTAAGAAATAAATTTTTTGATATTTTCCAAGTATAAAATCAATTTAAAAAATCATTATTTAAAATTATTATTTTAAAAATATTTTTTCTACATTAATCATATTTAAAATTATTATTTTTAAAATATTTTTTCTACATTAACTATTATTTAAAATATTTTCGTTTTGAATTACATAAGAAACAAAATACCAAAAGATTAGTATTAACAAGTTTAGCATGATATATTATTTTAGATTTATAGATTTCAATTAATTTTTGTTTCTTTTAAAAATTAAAAAATTTTAATAGAAAATAAGTATATAAATATTAAAAAATTACTCGAACCTTTGTTAAGAAAATATGGTTTCGTAGAACGGTTATTAGTTAAGAAAATTGTTTGTCCTGAAATTAACATAGTTACATTTCATATGTTTAAAACGAAACAAAATATATGTTAAAAATTTAACTGTGCGGGACGGAACTCGTGAAGTGGGATATTCAGCTGGCTGCTCCTAATTATTTTAATGCGATTCTCGCTTGAACCCAGAAAGCTCGTGTTTCGATTTACGACCGCAGCAATACATTCAAACTGCGTTTTTTTTTAAAGCTTGCTTCACTTTTTTCTCATACGTTGTTTTTTTTAATTTCTCTTTGTCTCTTTCCCACTTTTTCCCATTTCGTCAGCAAAATTATGACGTTCTAAATTACAAGGTAAGCATCCCATAATATAAAATTAACGATACTGAGCTATTTGCATTTAGCTGACGTTAAAAGTAGGAAAAGATGAGGTGAGGAGTTTCATTTTATACAAGATATTTGGAAGCTGACGAGGCAAAATATATGAGAGCAACTGAATTCAATTGTTCCTACGTTTCCTTATTATACACACAGTTTTGCGTAATTTTTCTATATCTCAGCGCTTGTATAATTTACATTGATAATCTAAACTGCTAGAATAATGGTTTAAACAGTATATACTTTATTACCACGCCCTTACAAATACCTCAGTAATTGTGTGTAAACGTTTGATTTCCGGTAGATTAAAAAGGCTTCTTTCCCTAAAATAGTTTGTCTCCTTTTTAATACTCGTTTTGCTTCTCTCCGATCTAATACATCTCACCAAGATTGACTCAGAGTCTCAAACAAATACAGAAAAGAAATGGAGAAAAGGAAAGAGAGAAATATAGAGCAATCCTTTTTAAACTAAGTGAAAGACATATTTTTAAAGCGTCTCAGGGAATGTAACTCTAGACGACTCAAGCTATCTGTAAGGCTTTACCAGAAAGGCACGTGTAATCTTGGTTTTGAGGTGTAGTTGTGCAAATTTAAACGCACAATACAGAGATGGTGTGGCAAAACTGCAAGGAATCTACAACGAAAGTTTCTTCAAAGATCGAGATCCATTTTCAGTGATCGGATGAGTTGTTTTTCTTCATAACTTTGCTAAATGAAAAGTTTGTATTAACAAAAGATAATATATCCAAATGAATATCAGGACTTGTATTAAATCTTCTCAATATCAGATCTTATTTTATTCTAAAAATAATTGAAATTAACATAAAAATTTATGAATATACGCTGTCAATATATTCATTAGATAAATTTAATTATTAATATTTATTTAAGTTTAAAATAAGATTATACTGATTTAACGACAATGTTTTTGAGCAAATTTTGTGCAACAAGAACTTGTAAAACAAATGAACGAGCATAAAAATACTTTCTTCTATTATATATTGTTCATATTTATATATGACTTATAAAATATACAGTATTTGTATGTGATTTAGTTTTATATTAATTTGTAAAGGATTATCACTATTTTGTAGATTAAAAAAAAATGTGTATTTATTTAATTGGATACATAACTATTAATAAATGCCGGAAAACAACGTGGTTTTTGTCTTTTGGAAAAAGTACAGAAAACGAATGTAACTGGCTAAAGTGTACATTCATATTTCACTTTTCTTACTGAAAGGTATTTTTCATTTTCAAGTAAAATGCATGTGGCTTGAAATTTCTGAAAATGTAAGAAACTTAAATGTTCATAGAAGGTGGACGAGTGTTGCCATGAAATGGCACAAAGATTTGATGAACGTCTAATTCGATACACCCCCTTAAAAACACGAAGCAATGGCACATAAAAGAGGCACGTAAAGGTGTACGCAAGACTGAACCGGGTTTTTACAAGGAAGTGAGTGGTAAAGGTAAAAGCACGTAATTTGAGAGAAGCTTAGTTCCAACTCTTCAGGCTCGGCCCAATTTCAGCGAATCGATAAATTCCAATAATGCCCTTTGGCCTTAAACCGTTCGTATGTCTTTGGACGCAGCGGCTAGTACGCGCTCAATTTATAACCTGGGAAATTTGGGATTATCGATACCTTATATCTAGCGAATCTTACGAGACTCTTTTCCCTGCGCATCTTCTATTGGCCTTGGAAAATCTTTTAAGGTTATGATAATATCCGAGATTTTGAGAGGAGGAGCTTTGAATGGCACTCAAGTTTTTTTTTGTTAATAACATCGCACTTCCACGTACCGCCGTGGAATTTGAAATCCAGCGGCGTACCTAACATTGTTTTATTTTTAATATAATTCGCGAATTATGATACTTCAGAGATAGAACCAGGGTACTAGAATTCATACGTAATTTATTTTATCAGTGCAGGTGTTGCCCCGTGTTATCCGAGTTGATCAGAAGCAAAACTGCGCTAAAATATCGTGTGATTAATTATTAGCGCGAAGGTGGCAAGGCGTGACGTGAAGTCGCGGGCACAACACGTTAATAGAGGTCAAACGTGAGAGGGTATACTTCTATAGTAGTATTATCAGTTCAAGCTTGACTGTTGGTATAGGGGGCCAGAGTTGTTTTCGCAGTCAGCGGTCAAATCGTCTGGGTCGGAGCTGTGTCGGACACTGCTTAACTTGGACGAGAGCCGGAGCTGCCGGTTTCCGTACTGGTCCTTACAAGAACTCGTCTTACATATGACTTTTGCACGCGCTTGCATCCGTGTACGTTTTCGTCTGTTGATGTGTGGGTATGCTTGAATTTACTCTCTGTATATCTTGGATGGGGAAGAGAGGAAAATTTAGGTCGACTTGCAGACACGACGAGGGAAAATGGTTTTTGGACGAATGTTGGCTATAAAAACAGTGAAGTTGCAAGTTTTTCGTGTACGTAACCAGGAACTGATGTAAAATTTTTTTATTTGGTTACAGTTTTGTTGCCGCTTTTTTCTATTTAATTTTGGGATTTTGCCATATCTTATAGTTTATAAAAGTTGTTCGTAAAACCAAGGTAAGTATGCCGTTTGCTAAGGCCACCCGGTTCTTTGAATATTTAACTTCGTCATTAATTATTAACATATCATTGTTAAATTACAGATTTTCTTTGAAAAAAAAGAGTTAATAAACAGCCTTTCAATACTTATACATCAACCAAGTTTTAAATGTTTAATAACAAACTAAATTTCACAGGTAGGTTACTGGAATTATTAATTTAGAGCAATAAATATAAATTTTCTCTTGAATCTTTCAGAAATCTATTTTCCCTTAAAATTTCTAAAAAGCTTCAAATAAATCTTATAAGATACTAAAATTTAAAAATAATTTATTTATTTAAGTAAAGCTTTTGAAATCGCTGAATAATTATAGTAAAATTACAGTAAAAGAATGTTGATATGTGAAAAATCGAAAATTTTAATAATATTGAATTTGTGAAGAAAGTATTATATTTGCATATAATATACGATTTTCTGCTTTTCAATGTCAATATTTGATAAAACTTTACGAAAAATATTCGAGTCATTATTATTTTAATTTACGTAATTGAGGAAATTATAAAAAATTAATACGTATATAACATCAATATGAAAATTTTATGCACATACAGGCATATTTAATTGTTTTATTTCCTAATTTATCAATATTGATACTTAATTTATACTTAAACATACGATTAAAAAATAATTTTCAATTTAGGAAATAAAAAAAACAATAATCGAAAGTGAAATCTACTAATTTTAAATATTTATTTTAAAAAGCACAATTAGAAAATTATTAATATAAAAAACTATTAATAATTATTGTTATAAAAATTACAGTTACATAATTTAAGGAAAGTTAAAAATAATATATTTAATAATATTAAAAAGTTTGAACCAAGATTATGTTTAAATATTTTTAGCGTAAGATTGCATACTTTTAAATTAAACATAAATTTAATAATCATTATTCATTTCGTTTATATACTAAGTAAAATCGGAATTAAATTATACATTTATTGATCTGAACTATTCTGTCATATTTATAAATGTGACAATTAAAATTATAATTGATTTTAAGTATTAAATATTATAGTACATGTATATTTCTCTTATAATTAGTCAAGAATAAAATTTATATTTTTTACATTATTTTAAAAATATTATTTTTGGATTTTCCAATGTATTGTACTAATAAAAGAAACTTATTTCATGCTAAATTTGATAATTGTTACGTACGATGATGAAATAATTCGGACGCCAGAAGTTTTCACGAGTAGAATAGATCAATTTAAAGTAGGACAGGAACGCAGTATATTAAATGAATTAAAAAGTATATGCGCGTAGTTTAAACGGAGACTCGCATAAAAAAGGAGATTTCATTTGAGTCAGCATGATTAATGAATTAGTGAAGTAGATGTAAGTCAATAATAGTAAAGGAAAAATCCGAGATGTCAAAAAAGAAAGATAATGCAGAATCATCAGTCATAAGTCGGCCTTGAGGTATCAGCAGGATTGGAATCAAGAGCAGGAATAGAACGAAGAGTGATCAACGTTTTAAGAGGATGAGCACTCAATGAGTTTGGGATTATTGTTCTTGATTATAGATTCTTTTGATTACCGATCGTCTTTTGCCGTATTTCCATAATTTTTTATTCGAGGACTGTACGAGTTTATAAATTTTTCGATTTTTGTTCACTTGATCATGTATGTGAAAAGTGAAGAGGAATATATAACAAATTCAAACAATAACAAATTTAAGACAGAAGTTCTTTTCTCATCTTTGGTCTGGTACATAGGATACTTATTTTGAGATACAAAAATGAGCGTTAGTCGATTATTTTAACTAAACATGAATTCGTTATTGTATACGCGTATTATTTTACCACAAAAAAGAAAGAACACAAAAAATTACAGCTTATTACTTGAATTATGAAACGTATTTGTGAATTGGTGAAATATGAAAACTGGAATAAGAAGAGTGCATAAACTATTTACTGTCAATTTAAAAAATAAACCAAAGTTTTTATAGTTTTCAAGGGTTAAAAGAATTATGCGAAAAATATTTAAAATGAATTCAATAGAGAAGTAAATAAAATTAAAGATGTAAATATAGATATGAAAGAGTTTCTGATGAATATTATGCATACAAAGTATATAATGGAATCTATAGAACTGAAAAAATCAAGGTGCGGAGAAAATTTTTTTTGAGAATTCAATTTTAAAAGCTTGAAATATTTTCATCTAAACGTCTCGAGTTTTAGAGCGCAATAACACTATGCACAGCGCTTTAGGCAATAGTATATACTATACAGTGTGTGCCGATGTGATGCATTAAAGTGTGTATAGACAGTAGGTAGTGGTTGGAACGAAAAGACAGCAAAACCAGCCAAACACAACTCGTGCATCCGAAAATTTATCGCCAAAATTTGCAAGTGACATGCCAGATGTAATTCGTGCCCGCGCGTTGAGCGTACATTTGTTCCTTCTCCTTTTTTCCATGCATTCCTTGATGACGATCGAAAAAAGACCGGTGGAGCTGAAATAAAGGCCGATAAAAAAAATTATGTACACAGAGAGAGCGAATGCATTGGCGCAAAGATAATATAGGTAAGAGATCGGCTGAAATAATCGAGTGGTCGACCAACTTTGTTTTGAAGTGCGATTTCTATACAGTTGTTTACGTACGTATGCAGGTGCGGGGGCGCAGTGCGTGTGTGTATGCAGAGGTGAGGAGGACGAACCTCGAACTAAATCAAGGTTCTTTGCCGCCTTTTTTAATCGCCCAGAGCCTGCCCTTTTTTCTCCTCGCCCTCCTTTCTTTTGTCTCTCCATCGGTGTGTCTCCTTCTCTTTAGCGGGCGTTCAAGCGTAAGTGGCTTTCCCGTGCCCTGTCTCTTTCTCCTTTTTATCTTTCGGCTCTCTTGTTTTCTGCCCCTCTCCGGCGTCCCGCCTTTGGCTTTTATTTTATCCCGGAGCAGCGCGGGCGCATAGATCCTGCGCGCGTGCAGACAGCCAAGCCATTAGATACGCCCATCTCAATCACCGGGCTCCGGGGCCCACGGCAGCTCTCTCAGAGTCATAAATTCTTGCGCGGTAATAGAGAAGCGCCGCCGCTGCCGGTGTGCGTGTGCGCGCCCGATACGTCTATAGCTGGCCATCGGGAGCAGCGTTGCGTCGACTTCGTTACGAAAAACAATGATTTTTAAATATTAAATATTGACCCGGAAATTCGCTAATGGAATTTCGGGAGATAACTTTATTTAATGAAAATTTGTTACGCTTTAAAAGCTTTGTGTCCCTTCGATTGATGCACTGTTTGAAAAAATTAAGCCCAACTGTTGAAATACTTTTGTATGAAATATCGATATTTTATCTCCATTTTCCGAAACCTTCAATACTTCATCCGATTATTTTATAGACGAATAAACGCTATCTGCTTATTTGCTTCAACATTTACAGCCGTTCTAAAAAAAGATTATTAAAATATAATACGCTAAAGTGATTATCAAATTCTATTGCCTGTAATCATTATTATTATCATTACTATTGCTATTACTATTATTATTATTACTATTATTATTATTATTATTGATATAATTTATTTTGAAATAATTTTTGCATGAATTATAAATTATCTTAATTATGTTATTATTCAATTGCATTATTTTATATAATTATTATAATATATATATATATATATATATATATATATATATATATATAAAATATGTAATAAATATAATATATTAACTCGAAATAATGTCTTTTTCGGTGTATCTCTTTCTTTCTCCTTTTTCTTTCTTATTCTGTTCGAATGACTCTTATATAAGATATTTAAATATCTTCTTTCTCCGTTCATTCATTACTTTTTTTAGATTTTCGGTTTGCTCTTCGTTTTGTAACACTTCTAATGTGTTTTTTATTGTTTTTTTTATCATTTTTGCACTATCTACATATCATTTCTTTCTATATCTATTCAGTGTCCTAACATTACCGATTCTGTGTCTTGATAATATTTTTATTTCTATTCTTAATTTCTCTCCTTCTTTTTTCCCTATATGTATTTATTCTTGTATATTTTCTATTACTATGTGTTTAGTTCAGCTACCTATTTTATTTTATAATTTATTAATCACTATTTGCTGCTGTTGATTAATTTTTACTCAGAGAATCTCTTCCCATATAACTTTTTCTCTTACAAGGTTTTTTTCACAAATAGTAGTTTTACTATCCAATACTTTGCCAAAATTTTAATCTTTTATTCCCGTAATTCTCCTTCTAACTCTTTATCTTATTTTTATTGCTTTCATAGACTTTTCTATTTTTTATTCTTACTTTTACGAAATATTTTAGAATTTTTATGTCTTCACAGTTTTACTTTATTCTAATTGCTCTTTTTGTAGCCTTCATCTCTATTCTATTTCATTTTGTTTCTTGCATAATTATGTATTCAAGAGTATTTGTATATAAATTTAGTATTCGTTTTATATATTTCCGTTGCATCTTTTCTATTTCCTTATAGCTTTTTCATTTCCATATTTCCTCTCTGTATAATAACACACTGTCTACTAGCCCTTCAAATACTTTTACTTTCATTCTTATGTCTTCTTTAAATCACTTTTCTGCTATACTCTAAACTTTTTCTATTACTGTGTTTGTTCTTTTAGTTATACATTTTGTATTATTCCGCATCCATGTTATTTTCTTTAATCTTCACTCTAGATCTATGAATTTAGTTGCTATTTTTCATTTTTTCTTTTTTATTTCAGCTTTTATAAATTTTATGGCTTTTCTGGCTATTTTTGGCTTTTCTATATTTAATTCAATCCATTTTATTTATAGGTAATTTTTAAAGACATTTAGTAATTCGTTGAATTTTTCCTTGCTTTTTTTCAAGATTTTCGTGCCGTGTATATATGGTAACGACCGTATTTTTTCTCATCTTTATTCTTGAGCGCTTAAATTTGTTTTTAATTCATTTTTTAAATTTTCCATCGCTATATTAAACAACATTGAGTTAATTGCACAATATTGCCTACTCCTGTTTTTGGTTTCATTTTACCCTTTCTTTCATTATTTATCTTTACTTTTATTTTTGTTTCTCTATAAATTTTTCAAATAAAATTCATTAAATACTTTTTATTTTTCTCATGTATCTCTATATATCCTCTTTGATTGTAATTAGTTCAATCCAAACTTTATATTTGGAATCATTTTTAAAAATCAAAATTTCTCCTTTTTCTTTCTTCAGCTGCTTATGTACAACAGTGTTTGATATATATATATATATATTGGCTCTTCTGTATTCCTTTTTCTTTTAAAATTGAATATCATAATATACTTTATTTTTTTTCAAATGTTCTTCTATTCTAATGTTTATAATTTCCGTACATATTTTACATCTCGAGTTTTTTAAAGTGATCCTTCTATAATTTTTTTTCTCCTCTCTGCTTCTTTTTTGCAGATTGATACTACGATATCATTACTTCATGCTTCCAGAATTTCTACTCTTTTTAATAAATTATACATAATTCTTGCGATGTCTTATAATAATTTTTTTTTCACACTTCTTATTTTATTTAATATTTTGTATTCTTCCGGACCTTTTTTGTTTTCATGCTATTTCTTACTCTTATATTTCTTTATCTGTTTTTTTTTTTATTTTTCTTTCTTATTATTTAAATTTTTTTATCATTTATGTGGGAATAAGAGTATGGAGCATGAGTATGTGAGTGAGTGCGTATGTTATATGTATGTGCATCATGTTAAATGACGAAAGACGTTATATTCAGGAAGGATGTATTTCATTTAAGCTAACCCTATATAGAGGCTTGTCATTCTACTAGAGGCCTTCCTAGAAAACATTAGTATTATTTCTTATTTAAAATAATTTATTAAGTTAAAAGAAACAATTATTATAGAAGAGGTAAACTGTTATAATACTTTATTATATAATTATATTATTATTTAATTGATTATATTATTAAATTATATTAATTAAGAACAATCCATAATCATTTCACATGTTACCACATTTATATACTTCTTTTGATATGTTTCTATCCAATTTCTCTATATTTTCTTGCTGTTAAATTAATTTTCAGATAGCTTTACCATTAGTTATTATGTTATTTAACACGTATTATTATTTATAAACATATTAATTTTTCTTCCATCTTCTATCTGAATGATTTAATTTTTAAGTAAGTACTTCAATCCTTATGTTTTCATTTACTACAAACCTGGCATATTCAAAAAACCTATCTTAATTTTCTTCTTTTTTTCCTTTTTCTTAACTATATTTATTTCTCTTTAGTATTATGATTTTATGCTTTGGTTCTCTTTTAAATCACTTCTTTTTCCTGTTGCTCAATACCCCCTTTAAAGTCTACTATTAATTGATTATTCATTGTTATTATTTATGACGTTTTTCTTTTATTTGTATATATTTCGTAATTATTGCCATTCTATGAGAATATTATATCATTCGTTACAATGAGTATCTACACAATTATAAATTACATATTGCATTTCTCATGAAAATTTCAGAATACAGATGAATCATACCTAGTACAATATTTTTATTTATAAAAGTTATAATAAACGTAAAAATATTGATTTATTATTCCTATCTCAACTTTGGTTAATAAAGAAATTAATAAATTATTACTCTATCCTACAGATTAAATATTTTTCTAGTCATGTATTGAATAAATTTTTATATGGTATATCTGTAAACTAAAAAATGAATATTTGAAATTTATATTAATTATGTAATAAAATTTTAACGGTTGAAGTTTTAAATTTATACGGCATAATATTCTACTGATTGATATGAATTTCATTTCAAATAATACGAATATACACGCACTATTAGTAATTGAGAAAGGAAGTTATTATGCTACTTATTATGATTAATATTATCAAAATGAAAAATTATGTTTAAAATATATGGAAAGTAATTGCTGCATTTTATTTGTAATATTTATAAAATTACAAACATTTTATATTTATTCTAATTTGTAGAAATATTGGAAATATTTTATATCATTTAAAAGAAACTGTAAAAAATTATTGAAGTTGATCAAAAAAATATTTAGTATTTTCTTATTCTTACTGATGAATCAATAAGTACAGATTTATATTTGTTACAGTCGTTCATTGCAACATTTTAGATTTTATTATTGAAAATCCTTATCTCTCCGATGATTCATATTAATTTTATATTTATTCATATGGGTTCGTGAGCTGGGTTCATTCATTTTCTCGCAAAAATCTATCGGTCGCAATAATGATAATCTAGTTCGTTGAATTTGTAGCTGTAACAAGAAAAATGATCTGAATCATAATAGCGTAATACGCAGTTTTATTCATTTTAAAAATATCATTTATAGTATAATCTTTTTTCTTGTTTAAAATCATTAAAGTTATTTAGTTATTACGAAATAGTAAGATCTATAAATATTTAAAGTCACATTAAATCAAAATAACAGATTTGCATTTTTTATTAGTATTGTGTATATATTGGCATGTGTTGACAAGCCAAGATATTTTATACAATGAGAGAATCGTGATATAAAGGTTTTATTAAAAGCAATTAAACACATGGAAAATTTTAGTACGAACAATAATAAGAAATAATTGAAGGTTTAGGACGATGATTTTGTTAACGATGTTAAAAATACCTTTTATGAGATTCTTGGATAAATATTTCTGTTAGTAAAATTACTCTGAAGTTTACTTAAATGTATTTTGGCTATTTGTAATAATTTTTCACCTCAGTTATTTATCTGCTTGTCAATTCAAAGGCGTTTCTACCTACTACAGATAGTAGTTCTATTGTAAAAAGCTACAGACACGTTTAGAAACAAAAACTTTCCTGTTAATCAGATACAGAAAGTGATAAAATATGTGAATGAGAATTGCGTGCTCTTGTCTAGAAAAACATCAGAAAGTGGTTTTAAATTAGTTGGATACTAATGGCATTGTAGTTTTTGTATTGGACGAGCGTTTTTAGAAAGATTTACACCTATATTTTATCGATAAAAATATTTGTATATATAAAAATTTTTTAATTTGTAAGATTGTTAGTCTTTTCATTTTTCTGGTAATTTATTTTTATATTTTTAGTTTTAACAATTTAAATGTGTACTATAAATAAACCGGTAATGCATATATATATATTGGAGATATTTAATTGCATAATTTTAAGTTTACCGTCGGTAAATTTAATGTTCTAGTGCATATAATAAAGAAAGTTGTTACTTTATTTAAATTTTTTATGAAAAGATATGAATATTTTCGGTTTTTGGAGTACCTGCCTCATAGAAGTAGCAACTGAATAGAAATTATGAGGATATTACTGCCTGCAGTTTCTAATTGATTTCTTACTGTATTTTGTAATTATTAGTATTGCTGCATCAATAGAGTATACATTTGGCTGCGTGTTAGGTCTCTAGTGCATACTTGTGATTGCATCAGAGTTTCAAAACACAGTTCATTTTAATTATTTCCGTATTTACCCTAAGGTAAATGTGCTCTTTTTTATAGAAGTTTGTTATTCCGAAGAATAATCTAACTTTATTTATAGTTTACGAACAACGGTATAAACAAGTTTAATATTCATCACTTATATTGTATACAAACGTAATGATCTTTATTTTATTTAATTGCTTTTACGTTCAAATATATTAGATTTATATGTTATTTGATAAAATGATATTTATGTCAATGATAACTTCTGTCACACTAAATTTTTTACAAGAATATATTGTTTTTGAATCGGATAATATTTAAGTAAGTTATTTTTTTCTATTAGAATCGCAAATGTTTTGGGTAAATAAGATTATAGAGTTAAAATGGAAATTTTTTTTGACTTTAATACAAAAGAAGTAAATAAAATAAAGCTTGATGTTTTACGTATGGCAAATAAATATTTTTAGTATTTGCAGCTAGATGTTTACATATCTAGAGTTTACAAATTTATTTTATAAAAATGATGTGCATCAAAATTTTGTTGTAGATTAGCTGCCAAATAAAGGTATTATTAGTGTATCTATTAACTTGTATCTATTAAATATTATTAAGTTACTGAATAGAATCAATAAATATAATTTTTTCTAAATTATAAAGTAAAAATTAAGTAACATTATAACTCATAATACATGTAATCACATATTTATTTTAGTATAGAAAACAAAAACTTAGTATTTTCAAATCACCAATATTTAATTCGAATTAAAATATCTAGTTCATAAAATAATATATACTTTTACAGTAGAAAAATTTACTTTATAGAAGCTTAGTAAATAGATAGTTATTTATTTTATTAAATTGTAAACATATTTACTACGCCATTTGAGTTAAATGTAATTAAATTAATTTGGTATTGGATAAAAATAAATGGTCATGTAAGTAATTGATAGAAAAAAATTATTTTAAATTTATTCAGTTACTCAAATATAGTTGATTTTTATAGAATTTTAATATAGTTTTTTATATGACCGATTTTTAGTTATAGTTTAGACAGAAAGTAAAATGATTTTCATTAATTTTCGATTAATTAAATAATGAAAAAGTATTCCTGATTTTTTAATTTTAATTTATTATATGGTATTATCTTCTACCTATTAATCACAAAACCAATATTTACGTTTAAAGAAATATATATATATATATTCCTGATCTAAAATATGTATGTTGTTATATTAATTATGACTATTTGGTTGATAAAAATACTTTGAAATAGTGTACTTTCGAAACTTATTTATTTATATTTAAATTCGTTGGATAATAGTTTAGTATTAGTACTTGAATAAACGTATATTAAAGATTTTTTTTTTGACAGGAAAAGATTTCATATAATCAGAAATAGTTTATATTATAATTAAAAAATGATCTGTTAACCATAATTTTTTACTGTCTATTTCAATAATTAACTATAAAATAATAAAGTATATAGCTATTTTTGTTTGATTAATGAATTTACAAATTTTAATTTATGAAGTATAGAAACAATTTTGAACTTATTTTATATAATACATCATTATTGATTAGGCCTATTTTGAAATGAAGTTTTCCATCAATTTCTCGTCAACTGGTTTTGAATTTCGTAGAGTTATAGACTTTAAATTTGCTATCGTACCTATGTGATTAACCACTTTGTATACTTTTCCTATTGTAGGTAGTGCTCTAAAAATAATATTTTAATATTAGATGATTTATTTTATGTTCGTGCATAAAAATTAGCAGATTTTATTTTTTGTTTTATTAAACATAAAATGTACATTCTCATCTCGGTAATTATAAAAATAATAAAATTTTTGATGTTATAAATGAAAAGTTGCATTGCTTAAATTTTGAAAAAAAATCAAAAAAAGAAGACAGAAAATTGAGAGTGACTAAAAGAAGAGAAATGACGAGGTCCTTTCCCCGTTCTCTCTTATACATACAAAAAGAGGGAAAGGATAAAAAGAAGGAAGAAAGGATATATAAAGGTGAAAAGTAAAAAAAAGAACTCTAGGGAGGTAGGAAAGGAAAAGGGCTATCCCGCGTGTCCTACTCTTTTTTTACCGCATTTTTTCCCGTTTAAAGCAATTTTTCTTACCCGCGCGTTCCCCTGGTACTTCGTCGTTTCCTCGACCCCTTGCACACGTAGCTAGACTCGAGGTTTCTCGCGATAATTGTTTAAGTTTCCTCCTTTTACTTCAACTCCTCCTCTCACATTTATATATATACGGGTACATACGGAAGGACGACGTCCATTTCCTTAAGCAGGTCGATTAGTCAAGTCTCTCGACCAGGAAAGAGACAGCGAAAAAGAAGGAGAGCGAGTGAGAGCGTGCAATGGAAGGGAAGACTGAAAAGCAAGGAAGAAAAAGAGGTACACGAGTCTCCACGCCTTTTCGCTTGCTTTTCAGTCCTCGATCTGTCTTCTGCTCGGCTGGAGCAGTGAGAAAGAAGGAGACAGATAATGTTCCGCGACGCGCGTAATTGGTCATTCGGGATCTTTTCGCTCGTCAACGTCTTATATTTTAAGTTGTCTTTCAGTGTCGTCATCCTCTTTCACTATGCAGCACGACGACGTCTAAGGAGGAGCAAAAGAATTATTATGTATCTATGTAAATTGTCGTTGAGTAATTCACCTGCGGCTGTGCTACTACACTCAGGCACGCTCATCTACACGCGAATCTACAAAACGCACATCGAACCTGTAGTTTTTAGATTTTAATCGATTATAAACTTTACGAGCTACGTAAATGCTATTTTAATAATTATTCTTTGAATCGCCATGTATAGAGGCTTTGAGAGGTTGGCAAAGTAATAAAAGGCTAGGCTTTACATGCTTACTCGGACTGTCGGAATAATTTTTTATACTCTCCTACCTCTTTTTTATCTTCATTTACGGTTCTACCTGATAATGATCATCGCGACGTAAGTAGTTCCTGTAACGAATGACGGTTATGTAGGTGTATTTAATTATGAAAGTGGAGAAAGTGCGATATAAAAGATTAATTAGGACTGTAACTTAAAGTTAAAGTGAAAGAGAACTCGTACTTTTTAATGTTAATTTTAATTTTACCGTCCTTTTGTTTTCGTTTTTAATTAATAGTACGCTATTCTTATAATAAATTATTCCTCTGCCTAACGACTAATATTCTAATTTAATTAGAATATGATTTGCAGGTTGAACTGTAGTCCATGCATTTATATTCGATGAAAGAAAGTTTTAAGACATTATAATTCAGTTTTTAGTTGAAGTCGTTATTATAAAAGAATCGAAAGTAGTTTGTCGCAGCGATAATTAAAGCAAAAACCAATGTCTTGTCAGTGCGAATTAAGATTTAAAAATAGTCAATATTTGATACGTGGATAATCGCGATAAAAATTGTAAACGATCCGGACTAAAGAAAATATAAAGACGTTAACAGATCCATATAAAAGAATTGCTGTTTCACGCTCAAAGTCATAATTTATTCAAACGAATGTTGGCTTTTATAGCTGCAGTTCCGCTCATTAACTTTCATCGATAAATTTGTATAATAAAGACCTTTTACGGTATACATCATGAATAAGAAGCATAAATATATAAATCTGGAGCGCGAGCGGAAAGCTTGTGCAGATATTCTTAAGGTCACGTTTTTATTCGCGTTTTTAATTCCCACAGAACGCACGCGGGGGTAAGATGAACATGGCTAACTAACTAAACTGACACATAGCGGAAGATAGTGGAAAAGAGAGGGAGTGGGTTGGAAAGGGGCTGTAACAGCAAAACAAAGCCGCGTGTGCTGTGATATGCCAGCGGGGCTTCTTTCGCCGCATAAGATAAACATAAGGATTGTAGGATCATTTTTCTCCGATTCTTCAGTCAGTCGGGCGCGTTTCCGTCTTCGTGCGAAGGATAGCGATCGAGACAGGTGCTGAATGGCGATCGTTGTTGCAACCCTCCTCACCCTTCGATTGTTGACAGATGTATCTTTTCCGCTGCCTCCGTCTCTCTTTATCACGCGCGGTTACTTAGTTTTGTTCCCTCGCACCACCTCCATCTTTCGGATTTCACGGGCAAAAATAACAAACAAGGAAAATAGCATTAGACAGCACAATAGAGGGTTTCCTTTGTAAAAGATGTATCATTCTGCTTGGAGCGACTTGTTAATCTTGTATCTGTTAAGTGAATCGAGCTTGTATTTTTTAAACCCTTGCATTACAATGGAAAATAAATTGATGGCTCCTCGTTCGATACGATCTATTAAAGTGATAAAGACAAATACAGAAAGACCCGGCAAACACTATTTATGAAATGCAAAGCGGCTTTGATGTGTCATAATATAATTTGTTATTTAGCTTTGATTAATCAATAGACGTTTCACGTGTGTATGAGTGATTGTTTCCTTGTATTAATTACGCAATGGCAAAAGTACTCCCAGCTATTTCTCGAATAGGATAGTGATTGCAACAATTTTTTAAACGCGGATATTTTTCAAGCCAGTCATTATACGATCGAATAGGTGTGACATTATTAAAGTGTTTCATCACTCGACTCGACTCGGCTCTTATAAAGGTAGTTTTACCTAAGCGAAGCTTTCATTTACCTTAAAATCGATCTTCTATTCTGCGAGGCCGCGAAGCTCCAAGAAATTAAGTCTTCAAACTCGTTGTTGAAGCACCTATACATTCCATTTATTACAAGCGCCCACTGTCTTCTTACAATTGCCAACGGAAAAAGATGTTTCGGTTTATTTCATAAGTTACCACTCGATTTATTCCTATTGCCTCGGAATTAGTGGTTAAGAGTTAAGCGCATTATCATTAACTCTGATCTTCGGTGCCATATAATCTCGTAAAGCGAACGTAAAACGAAACAAAAGTTGCATCATTCGCTCCCAAATACTCGTCCTCGTAAGATCAAGAGCCGCTCTCGTCTTCTTGCTGATATCAAGTTTTATATGTACACGGTGCAGGAGGGGGCGTGAACCAAGTTGTATCGTTCGGACAGCCCTGGCATTATACGTGGCCGAGTCGTTTCTTTGGTGCGCAGCGCTAGCGGCTGCTGATTTCTATTTCAGCGATCAATCTTCCGCGAAAGATAATCAGGGCTCTCTCGGGGATTTGTCGACGAAAAAGGGCGCCACTGCGACGACCGCCCGCGGCCGCAAAAAGTCACTTTGCTTCACCGCGATATATTCAATTACCTCGAAGCAGTTGTGTAACGCTTGGGCCAGATAGCACAGGATATCGCGCGAGTGCCGGGGCTTTAATCGTGATTTATGTACGTTGGGAGCTTGCGCATGATCTCTTCGAATTCAATGCGTGTACTCGCGAAAACAGCACGCGCGACTTGTATCGTTTTTTACGCGTTCCTTTCGGGGCTTGCAAATTTTTTTATATGAATCCTATGAATATTGTATTGCTCTCGGAGGAATTTTCGAATGCTTGAATTTTCTTAATTCGACTTACGATTTTTCAGTTACAAGCTATGAATTTTTCATGATTTCGGGATCCCTAAATCCGACAAGCTTTTCTCTGAGCGTTTGTTTAAATAGCTTCAAATATGCAACGCAGTGCTTTAAAAAACAACTTTCGAGCTAATTGAACAGCATTTGGATATCATTAATTTCCTTTCCAGGATAAGAAAAATAAAATAAATTTAAGAGAATACGTTATCTTCAGTATAACCGTATAACAGTGCTTTTGCAATTTATAAAAGTAGATGGTAAAATAAGAACTGTTATTTATCAAGTATCCTCTTACAAGTTTGTTTTTAGACTGCTGCAGGGACAATACGAGTGCAATTTATTCTTAGACTTTTAAATAAAAAATATTAAAATTTTTATTCACGGGAAGTGTTCTTGCCACTTAAACATTTCATTATTATTTTAATACACTGGAGCTCAGTGAGATATACAAGTCGTTATAGAATCATCATTATTTCATTCTCGAAAAAGAGTGTAGTAAGTTAAATTATTTTTTACGTGCAATCTTAAAACTTATAGGAGATGATCAAGATTTTTATATCGATAATTATATTACCTAATAAGTTAAAGGCTATTTTCCATCACAAAAGTTTTTGTATTCCATATAAAACTTTTCATTATTACTACATTTTGTTTTTGTTGCTGTTGCTATTTTATTAATTTTCTTAAATTCTCTCTCTCTCTCTCTCTCTCTCTCTCTCTCTCTCTTTCTCACTCTCACTCTAATTTCAACAATATAAAATAAGAAAATGACTTAGCGTTGAAGTTCTTATTTTGTCAAATCTGAATATTAATTATGTAAATAGATTTATGGTATACTAATTGTCAGATTAAAATTAACCACGAAGTCACGTGATCTATGAGGGTATTGATTAAAAATTCCATTAATCTTTTTCACTACCTATTCCAGAATTCTAATGGCAATTTTAACTTAAAAAATACTTCTGAAATTAAGTAGTTTAAAAAGTCTTATTAAGTTTTTTATTATTGCACTCTTATTTCCAGAAAAAAAGAAATTTGATATATTTTTATTACGTAATAGTGCATTTACAACGTTTCAAGTTGAGAACAAACTACTTTAATCTTGTTATTTTCAGCCATCAAATTTAATTTCTATAAGTGAATTATTATAGTAAAATAATAAATTGAGAGCTTAAATATTCAATAATTATTCTGTACAAATTAATAATTAAAAAATTTTTTTATCTGTAAATATAATCAAATTAAATTAGAACATTTAATGCATGAAAGTGCAATAAACACTTATTACAGTTCATAAAATATATGATATAAGAAACATATAATTTAAGTTTCTTATTTTATTTACGTCCATATAAATATTTTTAAAAAAGTTCATTAAAAATGTAGTACTAATTTATTACATATGGTATAAAAATTTTAACCTAATTATGTAGCAAATTTATGTATGTATAATGCTAATGTATATAAAATTACCTGATATTGATTAAGCCGTAAAATTCATGATATAATAAAAATAATATGATTTATATACGATATTACACATATATATGTATGTGTTTAATTGAGTATTAGATTTTTTAATCTATCTATACTATATAATAAGTCTGCGGTTACTTTACAAATGTTAAAATTTTAAAATAATTAAATAAATTGCAAAAAAGGAACATAAAAATTTAAAAAATTCTAATTTTCAATTTTCTGACATTTATTTTTATATTTATTGTACAAAAAAGTATTCACATAGTTTTTAAAAAATATTAAAATTAAAAAATAGTTATTGAAAAATACTGTTTCAAGTAAATTATTTGCATATATTGTTCAAGTTTTTATTATTCCTATAATTTTTTAAATTTTATAACTAAATTATATTTACAAATTACTTAAACAGTTAAAGTTATCCAATTTTTTTATTTTTATTTACACATTAAATCGCAGACTATACTTTTCATCTAATACATAAATAATAACTTTTTTCTCTGATTACCATTTAAAAAAGAACATATTCGGAGTATATATCACGTATTCTGCGTACAGTTTTTAAGCTTGAGAACGTGTGACTTCATATATTTGCTGTTTACGACCTTTTAACCGTCATTTTTTCTTGTTTTCTATGCTTTTTTCTTCTATCTCATTTCTCCTTTATGTTTTTACTCTTATTTCATTTTTTGCATGTCTTATATCTCTCTACCTCTGTCGTAGCTTCCTGCATTCAATCTTTTTTCCTTTTGTTTTTATCTTTTTCTTATTTTTCTTTTGTATTATATCCCATTCCACTAAACCATTGCTTGGACGTTCGTCTATGAATTCACAAAACTTGTGTTATATACCTTTACGATGACCTGGTAAGGTAGAAAAAGAAAAGGAAAGAACGATGGGCTCAGACAGAATGAAATTGAGAGAGATAGAGAAAGGGAGATCCAACTTGTTTGCATCTCGTTACGTAGCTATTTGTTTATGATTTGATACCATCGTTGTGCTTTGCCTAGAGCAAATACAACAACAATCTCGCTCAACTAGATCTCACTAGTTTTGGCTTTCTGTTTCTCCATGTATTTGTCTCCTTCTCTCTGTCTTTCTACCTGTTCTCTTTGTTTCCCTTTAAAGTTACATCGCTCGTACGGTATCCTTGCTCATGTAAAGATGTATGCGTGTATATTTTGTGTATTTATAGGACCTATAAATGCTTCCTCAGTACAACTGTCTATTAGTACGTGTATGCATGTTTATGTATAGATATAAACCAATGCGTCGATTCACGAATGTGTATGAGCAAGCATCTATAATTCTGAGAAAATATAAAATAGCCGAAATTATTTTTTATGTAAAAAATAGCTGTTCGAGCACTGATCATTTAAATGTTTGCATAAATTAAAAGTCAATTAAATGAAAAATAAATTTAAAAATCAGTTACTGTATTTAAGAAATTTTGAATATTTGTTAATAATATTTATAAATTTATAATTTATTTTAATATATCAAATTATTGTTTCAATTAAAAATTCTCTAGATTGATTAGTTAGCTGTTATTAGTATTGTTTATTGGGAACTGTAATTTTTTTATTTTTAATTTCTTACTTTATTGTAGATGTGTTAAAATTAGTTTTGAAATTGTACAATCCGCATATTTTAAGTAAAGCTAGGTAAAAATAAAAATATATAGTATTTTTTTAATACCCAATATTAAATGTAAACGTATTCTAAAACATTTTCTAATATTATTTAATCTTGAATCTCAAATGATATCACTTTCGCAATATAAAATTCAGTGTTAATTTTCGGAATTCTAAAGAAGCTATCAACTTCCATGTGCTTTATTGTGCGCTTTCATTACAAAAACATAAAATAAAGTACGCGATGAAAAATTCGATTGATTCGTTAGATGTAAAAAAATGGAAGCTTTTTTCATAGGAATTATTTTGTCAGGATATCGGCGTATAAATTTTCAGGTGTTGTTAAATTAACTTCTGCATTCCTAACGAGAGCATGCAGTCAGGGAGGAAAGAGTGAATCAAGTGTGCCGAATTTTTCGAGCATAGTATTACAAAGGCAACAAACTTTGTGCGAAGAGGAGTAAAAGCATGTCAGCACAATTTGAAAAAGTACTTTTGCTATTTGAATATAGTTCTTGGAGCTGCAGTCTCACTTCGTTTATAGGATGAATAGAGCGAGGCTGCAAGGATTTCTATATCTAAGTAGCACGGAGCTTTTGCAAATTGTACTGGCTTTCTCTTGCTCCTCCTCCTATGACGTTTGCTGCTTTTAGAGCACCAGATGCAGGCACGCTTAGCAATTGCATCTTGCTATTTTACCGCATAATTTTGCTGTTTATTTCTAACGGAGTTCTGCACTCAATGTATGTATATTTGTGCCCACACATTGCAAATAAAACATGCTGATGTTTTTTGCTGTTGAAAAATAAACGTTTTATTTAAGTTTTAATGGATTTAAATTGACTCGAATTCACAGCTAAACCCTGTATTAACAATAACCACAAAAGCAAGTGTTAATTTTCTGTAAAAAAGAATAAATTGTCTAGATGCTTTGACACTTAGAGTTTGAGGATCCTTTGTAATGTTTTTATTTAACACGGTATCCGATGTGCACGATTGCTGTTAGCTATAAATTAAGAATGCTCCGGGTTTGAGAGAATATTCCGAATTATAAAACAGCAGCACGCAGCGGAATATGGAATGGTTTTTCTAAGCTTCTTGAAGACATAAAAAAAACTTGCGTTACTTTTGATAAGATTTTTCGCGCTTTATGCACTAACACCCGTTACACACTTTTTCTCCAAAATACAACTTAACAAGCATTCGTCAATATTTTTGCCTCAAGTATTCTCTCGAGAATATAAAGAGAAGACCAGTAAGTTTCTCCATCAGTTTTAAGCAAGTAATCCTGGTCATCCCGGCGCGGAACTCTTTAGCCAATAAGAGCGTTATACACAATCTATAAACCAGAGCGAATTTCGCGTAAAAGCTCGATAGTAAATTAGTGCAGTAAAAATACTCGGGGAATAAAGATCATGCGGGAAATAGCTGGCGAAGATCGTCGTTCCTTGACACAATATACATCGTCGTGGCTGTTGGAGGGCGACGTCACTCTATCGCCGGAGCGGACTATACGCGAAGGCTTTAATCCTTGTGTCGGCCGTCACCCGCAATCGCCACAGCACGTTGTACCTTCTGCCGCTCTCGTCTCCCTCTCACCATGCGTCATCCTTGCGCGCTCTCAGGCATTTTCAATTAAACGAGATTACCCTGAGACATATTAAATGTTTTCCCATATTCTCTCGCGGAAGCGAGTTAACCAGGCGTGCGTGTGTAGCCCTTCATACTGGCCATGGCTTCGCTTACACCTGCACTACCGCACATTGTTAATTGTAAATGAATAACAAGTGACTTCGTTTGTGCTCCCCTTCTATGTTATTTGTCTTCATTTTCTATTCTATGTGTACATATAATACAAACACGGATTAGTCTCGTACGGAAGAGTATACGCTGGTTTTTGGACTTTATCTTGTAATTCCCTCAAGATAAGCTATGAAAAATATATCAAAACAAAATAGATTTTTTATGAAATTTTAGTAATAAAAATTTGCTAATACTACAACTTTAATTACCTACAATTTCATGAAATTCTGTTTTTATTCGATTTTTAATTGTATCATTTACAATCTGTTTCTTTTATGGAGAATAATCTGCTTTGTAACTATCATAGATTGAAATTGTATATTAATTAAATAAGCCTTAGAGTTGACATTATTTTCAGGATATTTATACGATATTCTTCTTATTTATTATAATAGTATTCATTTTGTTGGTTATTTTTCCTGCTAATGCACAGGTAGTATTATTTTAGTTCGAGAAGTTTAAATATCGTTACGAGTAAACTCCTAATAATTTAGGAATGACTATTAATATCAAGATAGGTTGCATTAAATATCGAATAGTATTTTGATACTACAACATTTTTTAGCTTAAGATACTGTATGGCTACATTTTAGATTAAATTTTAAAGCAAGTAAAATTTTTATTATATACTTGTAATCCATTGATTCTTTTATAGTAGTTATTACTTATTAGCACTTTTAAAAAATTATATCTTTATTATGTGCTTGAAAATAGTGTAGCTTCTATTTCAACATATTATTAAAGTTTATAATTAAAATTTTGTAACATTATAACTGATGTTGTTAGTAAATTTTAATTATTTAAAAAAAGGTTAATAATATTTATTGTTTTTTTACTAAACTCATAATACGAAACATACTTGTATTGCCTACAAACATCATTCTAATAATGTAATTTTATAAAACAAATTTTTTATATTTTCTAATATATATATAATTATTTCTGCAAAAACTAGTAATCAATAATTTTTCTAGCTCTAGATATTGTCTTAAATTCGTTATTTTTAAATATTTTAGACTTGAAATTAGATATTGGCTTTTTAAAAATATTAATCAAAGAATGTAAATTTTTTTGTAAATCTTAGATTTTATATTGTCGTGAGCGAGTCCCCCGTAGGCGACTGGGGACAAAACATCATCGCACGCGCATAATTATCTACAGTTTCTTAGATCGAATTACGTTTAACGGATTTTGAGTTTTCGGCGAAGTCTCGAACAGCCTTTGAGAGATTTTACGGGTATAAATATAGAAAAAATACACGCTACAGCAGCAGATGATCAACTCAACCGCGGAAAGAACATCAGAACGTCCGAACATCAAAGCATCGCCGACGGGTGTATGCCCTCGACGTAGCCACATCGCGTCTCCATAAGCGAAATCCATCGCCTCGCGAGGGTAAAGGACACCAGCCTCGCGCCACGCCCCGATATCGTACCACCAAATAGCAGCATAAAATAAGCGTCCACCTTTATTTGACCCACGCATCTATCCATCCACTCCTCGACACCGGCTCCAGGAGAACCCGGACTTTGTCAATATTCTAGATAAAAAATTGAAATTTACAGATTAGAAATATGCATTTTTAAAAAGTAATTTTTATTAGTGATGCTCTAACTATTTTTTTTATTAGTATTTATTATTATACAAAAATTATTTTAATTTATAAAACTTTATAAAAACCTTTAAAAGTTTTTAATTATACACGTTAATAATTCCATTATAACCAATCATTAATGATATATTTTGTACTTTCTTCATTTACTCTTAATCTCATTTTATTTTCTGCTTTTATTAAAAGTTGTATTGTTACTGTTAATTCTTATAATCTATTTTAAAACTAATTTAATATTTGAAATAATAGTGCGTCGTCTTGTTTTAATCCACCACGGACTCCAAATGATTCTTTTATATCATTTCTTAATTGTATTGTTTCTAACTTTGCTCATTTTTGATAATTCTAAGTATATATTATTGTATTAATTTAAATTATTTTATTATTATATAATTATAGCTTTTATATCACCTATTTATTTAAAAACGAAAATTTGATTGTTTTTAAGTATAAATTTATGTATTCACTTTTAATCGTATATTTCACATAGAAAATCATTCGACTAATAAATTATTAATAGTATTTTATATGAAACAATTGCCTTAAGTATTACCTTATTATTGAATAAAATAATAATTAAAAATAATTATGAGCACAGAATTAAAAATATTTATTTACTATTTTTTCGTGTTCCGGATATTATTTTTTTAAAGTTTATTTATTTTTGGTCTATTTTTTATTTTTTTGAGATGGTTTTACAATTTATTACTTTTCTTATCGTATGATATCATTGTATCTTGTTCTTTAATTAAGAACTGACATTTATATATATTGTAAATAATATTATTGTAAATTATGCAGCAGCCTTTTCAACTAAGCACCTAATTATAAATGAAGATAAAAAATGATAAAATATGAAAAATATGAAATATACTTTTAATATAAATATTTTAATTAATATAAATTTTAAAATAAAGTAATGCCAGTATGCAATAAGTAGTGAAGGGATTATGTAATAATTTCTTAAATAGACTTTTTCCAGTAGTTACAAAGACATTCTTATAAATTTATAAGAAGTTTCAATAGTGTATCTATGAGTGGTCAATTCTCTTTTAAAGTTTAATCGAATTTTCACGTATACTAATTACGATTGGCAATATACTAAAGATTAGATAATTTTAATGAAATTAAAGTTTTTAAGATAGGCAGAAATTTGTAATTATAATTGAATTAGTAATGAATACGCTCTACTCGATTTATCCTTAAAGATAATTTTTAATTACTGCAGTGCTATATAATTTAAGTAATTACTGTAATTTACATTATAAATAATTAGAAATAATAATCTTTAGCATCCTGATATTTAATATACTAATATTAAATTTATGTATTAAAATATAGTAAGAGCTAAGGTTTTATGTCAATACACAATATCTTTCAATATATCACAAGGTGTATTAAAAAAGTTGTTGAAAATATAAGAGATTTGCTATTACAGTTAAATATTATTTATAACTACTTATTAGAAGAGTATACCATTATTCTGTATGTACGAGGTTGTTCTGCAGAAAAATTCCCAGAAACAGCAACATAAGTAGGGTTGCCTTTCCCGCAAGCTTAAGATTGTTATCTAAGGAAGGGCGTGACGAGGATCGAGCGACTATTTTGTTTTTTCACGTTATCAAAGCAAAAGATTTGTGATTCATTTGTGATTGTGAAAGTGAAATAAATCGCAGAAAATTTTCGAAAAATAGTAGTTTTTATTATAGAGATAAGTTAATGTATTTATTTAAAATTTTCCAACGATACATATGAATATATTAAAGTATATTTTTATGTATTTCGTTGTGCTTAAAAATATTTGATTAAATCTAATTTACAACTTAATCGCGATTTAATTTAAGGTATAAAACTTGTTATTGTATACGTACATCATTCATTCTCTGTGTTTGAATAAATAAAAAAATCACTGATAAGTTGTTTATATAGAGTATATATAAATTTATTTTGCATGACTTTTGAACATGAATTCAATTAATCAAACTATCTATGTAATTCTGATTCTGGTTAGTTGCAGTAATGTAGTATGTCTTGGACAACTTATATATTCGTAATGCAATGTAAATAAAAGTCATCAAGCAAAAAACAGCATATATTGAATTTATTTTTAAGTTGCCTAGAAAATGAATAATAGAATTTAAATTTAAAATTGAAATTCAAAAATACAAAAAGTATATGCTTCATGAAAATGGATTGCAATTTACTGAGTTCGAACTCTATAAATTGACTTAAAGCATTGTAATTTTTTGAAGTCTAAAATCTTTGTTATTTTAATTCTACTTTTAAATTCGTTTTTTAAACTAAGCACATAATTCATTCGAGTAAGGAATGCAGTACTACCAGATCACGATGATGTAGCGTATTCTGTTGTTGGCGATGTAGCTTATTCACGTTTTTTTCAAGCGTAAATAAATGCAAGTCATTATTATTTAGTGCAAATTTACAGAGTATCTGAAAAATAATTATTTTTATATAGATGTGTAATTATAGATAAATAGACAGAATATTTACGAAATAGTATATTACGGAAATAAAATTGAGAGTAATGTACTATTTTCTGAGAATTAACGAAATTAAATGGAGTTTTATTTTTATGTGCAGACTAAACGATCTCGATACAATATTTTCATTATATTGTTTATCTTTTGTGTTCGAACGTTTACGTATTACTAGTATTTTAATCATTCAGTATTCGTCATTTAAAAAAAGGGCTGAAAAATGAAAATTCAATTATATATACATGTTTATTGACTCTAAACTTTCGATTAATATTTTTGTAGAAGGTAAATCTAAAACAAATCCAATTATAAAAATCCAATTAATAAAATATTGATTAATTTACAATGATAATGATGCATATACATCATGTACGTATTATATCAGACATTTAATAAAATGTATTTAATTAAAAAATCTGCATTACTGCAGAAAATTCTGCAATTTGTGATATATTAAATATATTTTATTATTAGTAACTTCAAAAACCTTAAAATTAAAATTCGTCCGAAATATTTAAATTAATCTCACGATTATTTCGTCAAGAGAGGAACGTATTTATTACAGAATTATAAATTTATATTTAATTTAAAATTGTTGAATATTTTTTAATAATTATGAATAGATCTCTCGTTAACAATAAATTTTATTATTGGAAAGTCAATTTTATTTAAAAATAACCTTTAATATCTTTGAAAAATAGAAATTTGGATTTATAACTTAATTTATGATATAATCGTATCATTTTAATTGTATCAATAATTTTTATAATTATAATATTGGTTATATTTCTTTAATAAATTTTGTATCACAATAATTTGTATGAAAATAGATAGCTTTAATTATTACGAAATAATCATGAAATTCATTATATAAATATAACTAAAAATGTTTAATCAAATAAGCTTATTATGCATCTAATTTTATTTTCTTAAATTTTTTCGTATGTATAATAATGTATTTTCTAGTAGTTCTATATACAATAAATCTATAGTTAGATTAAATTTTGTTGCAATAAATTACAAATAATATCAAATTTTTTATAAAAAAATGGACTTAAATAATTGTTCATAATAGCTTATTCATGTACTGATAAATGTATTTTTTCTTTATTTTAACTTCATAAAATACAGTAGAAAGTGTAATTTATTTTTTTTCTAAGAACGAAAAATGTGTGACAATTTTTCATTATTATCAAAGTATTACAAACTGAAAATGATTTTAAATGAAACTTTGGAAAAAGTGAGTTTGAAAAAAAAATAATAACTTTTAATTAGAGTAAAACTTTTTTGATACTTTATTATTCACTAAATTGAAGTAAAAAAATATGAATTTAATATAAAGACGAAATAAATGTAGTCTTTAATATTTTAAAGAATGTATATTTTGTCTTATATAGTTTATCTTAAAAATTAATATATTCATCAGCTCTGTTATTACGATATAATTTTACGATATAATACGGATATATATAATTATGCAGTTATAAATTTATACAATTTGAAAATATCTTTTTTTAAAAACAGTTATTTTTAAACTTCTTACTTTGTTAAAATAATTTTTAAAAATATATTTTTTGAAATTACAAGTTAATTTATTTGAATTGTCGAAGATATGTTTTTATATTCACTTTGAGCTGAGTTCATGTAGTAATATTTTGGAAGTTAATCATGCTCCTCTCGAAGTCACGTTTTCAAAGTGAGTCGAGTCAGAGAAAAATTATAAAATCTATCTTCTACTAATAAAATAATTTTATTTCTAAATCAAACTTTTCTTTAATTTCATACTCTCTACTTTATATAAAAAAAATTTAATTCTCAAAGCAGTTTGTTTTATTGAAAAATTAATATTTCGTAAAATTCCATGATTAAAGATTAGATAAGTTCACGTGTAAACAAATATCAGTTTTTTGTTTCATTTGGCCTAGTTTCGAATACCATTACTCGCCGCAAAATACTGTTTTTAAAAGTCATTCCTAGAAATTGACTACAATTTTGTTCTTATTATTTTTTAAATATAAAATTTTTAAAGAAATACATGCTTGCAGATTTTAAAACGCATTGAATATACTCTGTTTCAGTCTCAAGAATTTGCGCGATGCTTTAGATTTCATGTTATTGAATTAATCTAAATATTTATATGTACTTTTTTTAGGAATATATAAAATCCTACGAATTATTATTTTGAAGTTTTTACGACTATAGTTTTAATTTTTGGATAAAGTTTTTATAATAAAGATATCCGAGATTCGATATTCTGACATTCGTAGATATTAGCATTTCATACCCTTCGCTTGATTTATTCGACTAATTATGGTGACTTTTCGATGGCCCTCTGAGTAACACATTATTCTAAAGAAAATAGTATTCAAATCTTTCAAATCGTCTCATTTTATATGTAGATAAATGCACATGTGCTACAGGAGAATATTTAATTAGTACGTGATTTTTTTGCATCTATCGGCGCGCATATTTGATAACGGACAGGTTAAAGAGTCGTTACTAGATGAATTGAAGCTTGATTTTGAAGAAACTTGGATTGACCTTGTTTTAATGACTATCATTGTAAGCGATTAGAATTGTCTGGCAGGATAGAGGAGAAAATGGTCAGAGTAATTTTCTCAATTGTGTTTTGCTTAAATTATCCTCATTTTGGCGAGAAAGAGAAAAGTAGGAAGAATAAGAGCAGAGAGAAGTCAAGTGGAGCGAAAAATGTATGTAGCAGAAGTGGAAAGCAGGACTTTAAGGGTGCATAGGTATAAAGACCAAGGAGAGGTGGATAGCGCACAGGCGATTACGCACATACGCGGATTACACGAACCTGAGCCGGTCGAGGTAAGGCACGTCGCTACAAGACGCACGGCACTCAGGCCGCAGCAACTCTTATCGAAATATCGCTGATTTTACCTGGCTTGGCTTCCGGACGCTGCTGTTACTTGGTCGCCGCTGGTCGCCCCGCTCCTTTAGAGTATAATCTGGCTCGTGCTCGCTCAGCTTGCTCGCGCTGAAATTTTGCTGGAATGATATAGCGCTACTCGCTGCAGGGAGGAAAGGGCATGGGTTATTATGTATATATAATACACAGCAGGCTGTGTGCGATAACGGGGCGAGGAGGGGCGGGACGCGTGGACACACAGTATTGTTTTGGATGCCGTTCATTTAGTTTGATAGCGAGTTAAGTTATAGGTAAGCGTAAAATTCGTGGGCATTTTATATGCATGTGGGTTATTAAGAGATCGTCGAGTGCGAGTTTATGTTACGCCACGAGTCGTGTAAAGCTTCATAGAGATTAACGATATTTTATTCAGACTCTGATGCTTTTCATTTGCACAGGTAGATACGAGCCACCGGACATCTTGAATATTTCAACTTGAATTTCACAACTAACGCAATGCATGGACTAAATATTTTACACTGGAATTTCCATTCCATTAAAGGAGTGAATCTGTCTGAAATCAAATGGTGTTAATTTTAAAACTCTTTCTTTCTATAAAAACTAAAATGGATAAATCGTAAGAAGATCCGCGGCAATAATTTCACTATAGTGACTGACTCCACTGGGTACCGGGACTTATTTCTGTTTTTTTGCTTACATCTGAATATACATCTTTACTTTCAATGGATATTATGCAAGTCCTTCGCGAATTAAAATTTAAGATCACACGGAATTTGCAATATTTTTGATTAATTTTACACGATTATTTTTTATAGCATCTCTATGATAATATAACAATTAATCTACTGATTGAATTAGATAATATTCAAGAGTCTTAATACGTATGATTATTCAGTGAGATAAATTACAGTTCAAATTTAAATTTATGGTAGGAAGCTCATTTATTTGTATATATGGAATCTTAAATAATAAAATAGTAAAGACGGTGACTTAATTTTTCCTGTGAATTTTTGTTATTTTCTAATTTATAATAAATAAATCACCGAGATTACACGTATTAATGGAACGTTGAATATTAAAAGAGTAACCAGTAAAATGATTTTATTCAAATCAAAGTAAATATTTTAAAATTGCAAAAAAAAAATGAAGAAAGTAGATATGGTAGTATATTCTGTGAATTTTATATTATAAATTTTCATAGACTACTGCCATGAATTTTCAATACTTTTAGCCAACCATTAAAAGAGTATCTATCACTTTAAAATTCTATTATAATTTTTTTCTTCTTAATTAGTTCAGACACCGATTCAGTTCATATCATTATTCTGGACATCATACTTTAGTTAACGTCATTTTATTTAGTTAAAGTATAATACAAAAATATAAAAACTTGCTTTATTAGCTGAAAACACATATAAGTAAGTTTTCAACAATATTTCGCTTCATATCGAAATTTTATGAAATATCTTTTTTCAATTTATAGCCTATTTATTATTTAATTGAAGATATTCCCAGATAAACTTGTAGTCTAAAGTTTAAAACTTTTCAGGAAAATTAAGGTAATCATTAAAATATAGTTAAAAAAAGCATGACCTATTTGGAAATTTATAATTTACGTTATGTGATAGTAAATTTAAAAACTTTCATAATAAAAATTTAATTAATTAATAGTTCATAAAGGACATAAGTAAATTTGAACACATTAGCCTTTTTGTATTTACGAACTTTCGAACGAATATTATTTTCTATCAATTTTAATATCATATCTCCGAACGTTAAATTTTTAACAAAATATGCTCCCTCCGACTTTACACTATATAAAAATTTATTACCGAAGTAAATCGAAAGTTTTAAACGAATTGCTCAAATATTTATTCGTGCCGTTAATCCGAAGACATCTAAGATTATTCATTAAGAATACTCCTCAAATGCTTTATGTTCTAGAATTATATCCCAAAAATGCCTTTCTTGTCCGAATTTTAGGATTTATAATTCAAGTTGTAATTCCTAGTTGAGTTTTCTGATAAAATTTCTAAAATTACAAAGACAAGAAAATAAAAATAAAACGATTCGAGGTTGGTTTGTTATACTCGTACATCATAGTACTGGGGCGTATCTGTATTGCCTTTCCTTAGACGTATCCCCGTTCACGAGTATAGTGAGCTCGTGACAAACAACCGAGAGAAACTATTTCACTTCATTCTTCAGAATTTCAAGGAACGTCTAGACTCTCGCCTCAAGTGATCGGTTATTCGCGGCGTGTTGAACAAACGCGCGGGCGGCGGTAGGACAAAGACGAAGGAGTTCACGGAACGCACTCCGGCAAACGAATTGCCGGGGAAAGAGATATGCCGCCGGGAAATAAAAAAGGAAGAGAGAAGTCGAAGACGTAATTTTGTGCTTCACGAGTCGTGGAGGAAGTAGAAGTAGATTTTAAGAGTTGGCGGCTGGAGTTCAAATGTTGGAAGCACTCGCGGTTTTCTTCCTTTTTCTTCTCGTGTTTACCGCTCAATGCTTATATTGCTGCTTAACAAAATAAAATTATTCTTTAAAAGCTTACAAGCTGTACTTTACGTGCTTTCGTATGTACTGAAAACAAAATTGTTCTTTGTGAACGTATCTTGATAAAAGCTTACTATTCGTGATAACATACTCTTTTATAAAATATCAGGATAATGTAAAATTTACATTGTTATTCTGTTTTTAGATATTTTTTCATGCACTTTTTCTTAAGAATTAATTATAATAGTTTTGAAAAACCTTACAATGAGAATAATGATAAGCGGTACATTATCATTAAAGGACTATTTATTTTACTCAAATGTAATTGCTTATTTGAGCTTTTTAATATTTAACAATAAGGTTATTTTTTTATCCACAAGTATACTTTTATTTCGATGTATAAAATGAGCATAAATTTAATAATAGTAAACATAAAAAATGAAAGACGCATTTATATTATTTCGATTAATTTTCTCAAATAAATTGAATATAATAAATATACGTTTATATATTAAATAGTTACGTGTTTAATTATGGCGATGTATAATAGTCACGCGAGTGATAATTTGAAGGCATTCAATTTCAAACTTTTACTCTGTATAATTATTTATTTTATATTTTTAATACTATTATTATTTATCAATTTTTATTTATTACAAATTTCAGATAGATTGCTCAATAGTAAAATAATTAAACTAAAATATTTAAATAAAATATTTCTGCAAAAAAAGGATTTACAGAAAAAAAGTTTCGTAAAATGAACAATGTGAAAATTTTTATAATAGCATTTTTCAAATATTCTTTATAATAATTATACGGCTTTTATAAAAATTAAAATTCAATAGGTTTGCATGTTATTATTGTAATATATGGTCAAGATATTTAATTTTTTAAACGTTATATAAGGAAGTAATTTCTCATATATTAAATATATAATTAAATATAAAAATCGGTGTTTATCGGTGTCATTTAAAAAGGCATTTACACTTAAAAGAATTGTTGATTAATAACTTTATTCCATTAATTTAATTAACATTATCAGTGTTGGTTTTATAGATTCAATGAAACGTTATTAATTAATTTTGAAGCATTATTTATTGAATATATAAGTATCGAAAAGCACTCACAAAGTTTTCATATTAGTAGTAAATTATTTATAACAATAAATTATATATCGAAAATAAATGTTACATAACTGTTAATAAATTACAAATTTATATCTATATTGAATAATTAATTTTTTATGTATAAGCAGTATTGCTTATCTTTGAGAAAATATTTTTTCACTTACATGACAAGATTTCACAATCATGAATATAATATTTTGTTAACTTTAAGGTAAATATATTATTTTTAATTTTTAATATACTTAAGTTGACGATAGGTTAAAATGTTTTAAATATTTTTTGATCAATAGAAAGGTAAATAATACATATTCAAAACATCGATTTCTATTTCAAGATTGTAATAGTAATTATAACTGACGTATAATTAATTTAAATTCTTGAATTATTTCATCTAATTAGTACATGCAATAATTTATTGGAGTTGATAGAAATAGTAGTAAACACATAATTTGTGAATAGTGCGATAAATCAAGTATGGAAAGTAAATATATTAGATCATAAAAATATTTTGAATAAAAACGTCAATATCAATTTTACAATTATGTATGTATAAACCAATATAATTATCCTATATAATACAAATACTATATGACATTTATATAAAATATCACCAGTATTGATTTATTTATTATTATTAGGTATGCAGAAAGTATATTTATTTTTCTAAATGTAGTATTATTATCAATTATGTACTTAATTCAGATTAAATATTTTATCTTCGGTATGATCAAAAAAATTTTATAAATATTTGATTATTTTATATTTTTAGATTTTATAAAATTTGAATTTGTTATTAATAGTTTGATTTATTTTTCTTGACACGGTGTATTAAAATATAATATTATTTTTTACTTGATGTATGAAATCATGTTCTTCTGTTAAATAACTGAATCATATTACTACCAAATTATTATAACTAAAAAAGTAAGTTTTTCATTTTATTATAAATTTTTATATTTTCGTTTCTCTATTTTAGATATATTTTTTATTTAAATTTATGATTGACAGATAGGGTAGAGTGTCAAGAATTTGGTTTTATATCGATAATAGTTTTAAAGTGTTTTTGAACAAACTCCGTTTTGGAACTGCAACAAATTATTTATAAGTTATATATGACATCAAATGTGAAAATAAAATTTACTATATCATAATTTGTAATTCACTTTGAATAAATAATAATCGTAATTTTAAAATTAATAAACATTAAATTTCTTAAAAAATGATTGTGATTTTAAAATATTTAAAATATTTATATTTAATTTAACTGATAATTTTGAATAAGTGTTTCTAAGACAAACTATATATGTAGGGAATTAATAATATATTATTATTTTAAATTTCTATAAAAGATATGATTTTCTAAACAGTTTATATCATTAAAGAAAGACAGAAACCATATTGTGAAAATTAATTATATTTTAAATTGGTTCTTTTAAATCTTCCTCTTTTTTCCTTTTTATTTAAAAACCAAATATTGAGAATTCGGAAAAGAATACTATTAAAGGAACGTACATAGGTATTAATTTAAATATGACTAAGTATACTCAAAACTTTTTTTTGTAATTACGTAAACATTTCGGATAGGAAAAAATATATTTTAGAATTTATTTGATGGATCTTTCTTTGACTCTCTATTCACTGTATTATGTATTTCAGTTGAAAAAGCAATGTTTAACGATTAAATACATTCTATTGTTAGAAAATTTCGGGAATTTCATACACTTCCACATTTTCCGAAAGTTTTTTATGATTCGTACTGCATTCATGTTCATACATACTAAAGCCAATTTTCTTTTTCTGCAGTTGGCGTTTTAAATTTACAATATTTGTGGATTAACAGTAAACATTTTTTGTTACAATGTCAATGAATTTGTATTTATTATAGAATATAAGAGAAAGAATATAAAAATAAGTTGTATATCTGCGCTTATAATAGATAGTCATATTTTTTGAAAAAATTTATCATTATTAATCTCTGGGATCTTTTTTTTGTAAATATCTTTTAAAAAAATTAAAACACGATTTTACAATTATTAAAATTGTTCTCAACAGTAGAATAAACTATAACTGTCTATAGTTGCTCTGCTCGCACGGATAGTTTTTTATCTGATAAATTGACATTTGCAAGCATGCTATTTCAAAAAGTTATAGTTAGATGGATTTAAAAATAAAAAAGATACTCTTGAGATAAGTGTGTTTTAAAAAATATCAATTTTTTGAACATCAAAAAAACTATATCTGTTTCTTTAAGAGTAAAATATCAGGTATAATAAAAATTTTACTCTATAAACAACATATGAAACATTTGCATAAAAAGCATTTTCTATATTTATAAATTTAATAGAATATTTTCATATATTTTATTAATTTATATTAATCAATATTAATTTATTACGCAGTATATTATTATTTAGCTTATTATTGTTATGACTGTTTAAATTTGACTAATTCTTTCAAGAACAAAAATTTAATACAGTATTTTCTCTTGTATTTTTATATAATAATATTATTATAGAATAAAAGCTAAAACAATTATTAGAAAGAAAGATATTTCTCATATAATATAATAAATTAATTTTTATAAAATTCGAAATAACACCTACAAGTGACTGTAACAAATTTATACCAGAAAAGCTTATTATTAAATTTATAGAGGTAATTAAAGATAATCACATTAATATTGTTAGCATATTAATACTTTAATCGCTTAGCTAATATATAGTATTTACTAAATATTGCTTAGCATAAATTTAGAATATTTAATATGTAGTTATTTTTTTAATAAATTTATATTCATATTTAATCAAACGATTAAAATTTTTCTAATGAATGTGATTGATTTTATAAATTTTTTATTTGCAAAATTTAAAAATAATGGATTATTCGATATCATATACAAGTGCAAGATCATTTTGTAGAATATGTTTTTGTTTTTTTGTTATCGTAGTTAGGATTAGATATTTAGTTGAATTATTGGCCTATCAAAATAATATTAGACAGAGTTATTGATATTTGAGATATTGACGAAATAAAACCATATATTTCTATAAAAGAATATTAATCATTTTATTAAAGTTGAGAGACATGTGTTGGCATATAAATGCACTTATACGCATCAAAAGTATATACGCGTACATCTGTGCTTAGAAAAAAGTTAGGCACTTTACCCAACGGGTATTTTCCAACTTGCTTTTGTTGCACCCCTTTTCTCTAATGAAGTGAAACCAGAAAGAATAATCCATTTAAGGTTCAAGAAAAGCTGTCGAATACGCTACAACAAGAAAGCACTTATTGATTCTTAAAAATTATACAAATATTATTTTAATTTATATTTTATTGATGCATACAAGCAACAGATTCATAGTGATACATTAATATCTTAAAACTTCGATAATAAATTTTATTATGAAATAGAGATAAATATGGAGAAAGTAAATAAAAAAATGTTATTTGATTGATCTTGTTAAGAAGCATAGTTGAAAATTATGCGTACATACCTATATCTGTCTTTAGTATTATCCATATAGTTGCATAGTATTAACACTCAGTGTAATAGATATAGCAGATACATGTTAAAATTATTGAATGCCATAAAGATGGTAAAGACAGTAAATATGGGTCAATGTAATGGAATCTACTTTTATTATAATCTTGTTTAACTGTCCTCTTTCATAAAGGTACATATATGCACGTATTCATAGACGTATATACTCATGCATATTGTTTTTTAATTATAGTAGTTGTAATAGATGATATAAGAACTTCACAAAATTATAGAAATTTACAAGTATATAATAATTTTAATAATATACCGTATTTTGCCATATTATGTACTGAATATCGATAAACACATCAGACACGTAGCTATGCACAATTACCAATCACGCAATAGTTTTTCTTACGAGAACATAAGATACTCTAAAAATAAGTTGTTAGTTTAAAGTTGTGTTTTACATCTTGTTAAAAGCTCATTATTTGTAGTCATCGATTATCATTAAATAAAAATATTAATTATAATTTGTTTCATTAGCTTTATGATTTAAAAGTTTATTTTTTAAACTTAGAGAAATATATTTTTAATGCATGTATTTTTAACTCGGTTGACATTTAATCATTTACATTCACATAAAAATGTTTTTTATAGCATTAATAGAAATATATTACAATGCAAATAGTTTATTTATTTATACTTAAATACCAAATTATAAAAAAATGATTAGATTCTTAATATTCTCTTATTTTTTAAAGTAATCTTTTAGATTTTTGAACATTTTTTATATTCACTTTTTACATAATTTTTATTCATTTTTTTAATAAATTATTTTTTATTTTTTAATGAAAATTTATTACATTTACATTCATAACTTTTCCTAAAATTTTGACAATTAAATTTCTTCTCTAAGGTTATAATGGTGAAGTATTTGAGGATGATTCTATTAATTATATTTTAATTTTAAAAGTATCATTGTATTTTTTGTGATAATATTTAATAATATATTTATATAAAATTTATCAATTATTATATTGTGAAATTAATTCAAGTAAAATATACGTGATCATACTGTTGAACTTAAATGAAAGTTCATGTACAAATATATAAATATTTAAAAAAATTATTAAATTTAAAATACTGCATAAAAGTGTTTATACATAGTTAATTTTCTTTTTTTTTACTTTATTTTTAATGTGTTTTATGTAAGCTCGTCGCAGAAGAAGTTTTTCACGTAATTGCTATTTTCGAAACATATTGTTCATTGACTTCTAAACAATTTTTATATAAGATAGTTATTATGTAAGAAACAAAAGTATATGAACAATATTTCATAATGGAAAGATGCCAAGAATATATTTAATAAACTAGCAATATGAGATATAGAGTTATCATATAAAAGAAAAATATTCCAAAGAATTGAAAAATTGAATTCTTTTATAGAGAATAAGTATATAAACAACAATATTTAAATTAGATAATAATATTTATTCTCTCAATTTTTAACAAAAAAATTAATGACTCCGATTTTTATATATCAGCAAAGTTGATGGAGTAACTTGTCGTGTATTGTTCCAGCTAATTTTGGTTTTTCTGAAATTTTGTGATGATTCGCTTTGGCCATAGAATATGATAGTAAAGTAATGCTACGTCATGAGTGGAATTTATTTTTGAGTTATTTTTTTTTATCTTCATTGTTTTATTCGTTATTATTTATATAACATATTTTCTTGATGGATAAATAAATGTTTAGGCAATGGAATGTATTATTATTATAATCAAAATTAATGATCGCATATTTTTTTTGCATGAAATTTATGTATTTTATTATATTAATATTATGAATCTAAATACCTATAAATTATATATAATAGTATTATACACGTATTTATACATAATTTTACTTCTAAATACTAAACGTTTGTCTTTTAGAATATAAAATTTTGAATAATTGTTAGGTAGTTCTGATAGTTTTACATTTATATAATCTTCATCTATGATCTTAAAATAGACTAAGTTTTTTTGACATAATTAAGTATAATTTACAAGGCATTAATACTAAAAAATATTTTAAATTAGAGTAATTAGTTAATTTTTACAGAGTGAAAATCATGAAATATATCATTTTGTTGAAAGCAAAAGACACAATATTTATTAATCAAATTTTGAATAGAAATTAAAAAAAAAACCAGAAATGTTGTTTTATTCTATTGATGTCTAAGACAATACTTCAATTAAACAATGCTTTCATCGCATCTCCTCTACACAATTGAATTGCCAGGAAGTGCTTGAAGCAGATGCTCGGAAATACTAAAGAAAATCGTATTGAAATACTATTTTATATTGCTTTATTAGGTTGTTAATAATTATATATGTAATGATGAAAATATTTACTTAAATAAAAATAAAACAGATATTAAAGTATTTTTCTTTCTAATACAATGAAAAACGTTACTTTCTAATGTAAACTATTATTGATATTTTTCAAATTTTTTGCAAGTATTACATAATACATAACGTTTCAAGCAGTTTCAACGTTAAATATAGATGAAGATTACCCTATAATTTTATTCATTAATTTTTATTTATTTACAAGACGATTCTGAAAAAAGATAATCGATTATTTAATTTTAAAAGAATAAACCTATATTCGAATATTTTATATAAGTAGAACATTTGAGCAATATCCTAGATTGAAAATAGAAAATATTTATAATTTTTAACTTTTTAGGATATAATATTAATAATTTTGTAAAATAAATCAATTATTAATTTTTTAAAAGAAATAAAAGTTTATCGCAGAGTTTTTCTGAAAGTTGAAATTATGATGGACTATTTTCTAAGCTATTATTTTATTAACAGTTTTATATATACATACATATATATATATATATATACATTCCTGAAGGAAAAATATAATTAGGATAGATTAATAAAAATAGAAAAAAGACACTGCCTATTAGGATATTACTTTATTTTTTTTATAGCATGAACAAGTAAAATATTAGAGCATCTCATAATATTTAGACATTATTGTATTATAATAATTTTTCATCAAAAATGGTTTGTTAAAATATAAAATAAAATTAATTTTTATTATTATGGTTTTTTTTAAAGTAGAATAAAATACCTTTTTCAGACAATATTCTGACAACTTAATCTACTTGTCACAAAATATATTAATTAGTTCTATTTCTGGACTACTCGCAGGTAGATTGTTTAATTGGATATATATATATATATAAATAAAATGAAGAAATAATTCTTTTTAAATAGAAAAACAATTTAAGTTATTGTTTTAATTTCAAGCTTTTTTTACTTTTGCACTATTTTATTATAATAAGAAATAAAAGAGAAAAAAATTCTGTAACTATTTTAATTCTTGGTAAATGCGAATATTTTAGCGAATTATTTATGCAAATTTTTTTTTATATTTTAACTTTATGAGTATCAAATATTACCTAATATACGAATAACAAACGAATATACGAATATATATAGTATTATAATTTATTAGAATTATTTAATGTGAATTTTTCATGAAAATAGGGGAGTTTATAGAATGTGAATAATGCTTTGGTATCTGTACTGCTTATTTAATTATTGGTCTATGGCATCTCCCAGAGAGAAAGAACCTTTAACTCAACTCGATATAAATAGGGACTCATAAAAGCTTGCACTGATATAATTGATAAAATTATCGTCACCATCTTTATGAAATAATTTTTTTTTATTACCACATGGAAATTGAAAATTAATTTTATATTAGAAACGTATTCTTACATAATTTTAAAATAAAATAAGAATATAAGAATCAAATCATATAAATAAATTGGATATATTAATGAAAAATTTTAAATCTTATATTTATATCTTAGTATAATTTTATTCTACGAGTAATAATAGTTCTAGAACTATAAATGTGCAAATAAATTGATATAATTTTTATCAATTTATTAAAGAACAATGGTAAATTTATTCAGTTTTTTATTAATATAATTTATTCCAAAAATATATATTTAGAAATATTTTGCCGATTATTAACTAAATTATATAATATAATTTCGATCAAACCGATTGATTTCAAGGAATTTCGATTATTATATAATATTATTAATAAGTCCATGTATAATATAAATAGAAAAACTTTTGTAGATGGATTAAATAGACAATAAACTTATTATAAAATATATAAAGTAATAAATCGAATTGAATTCAGCAGGTATATTTTATTTTAATTTTTGATACTAAAAGTGATACGTTAAGTAATAGTGTTGTGACAGAATCCAAATGTAAATGTAGTTCCTGTGTTCCTATATCCATAGATATCAGAAATACATTTAACTATGTGCTTATGACGGATATTATGGGCCATATGAAGATGAAAAGTATTTAAATATCTACTGCGTCTTTGTCTAATAATTTAAAACAAATTGTCGTATGCAAAGGTAATTATTTAAAAATAGAAGATGAAATTATAGGTTAAGAAATTGTTTTGATGATGATAAGATTTTTATATGTATTGTCAATGGTCAAATTATCGAGTATTGTTTTAAAAATAGTGAGAATTAAAATAGAGTATTTGTTGATTTAAGAACAAAAATTATTACATTCAAGCAATGTATAAATTTTGGTAAAGAAGATGTAATTTAATTTAATGGATATACAGATTTTTTTTATAATTATATAGAATTAAAAGTGATGATATAATTTTAAAAATTGATTTTACATATTGTAAATTGATTAGAGTAATTATTTGATTTTTACTTTACGGCTTTTATGAAAAATCCATGCTTAAGAAAATAAATACCGATTATTTAAGGATTTACATTATTAATGACGTATTAGCTGTATGGGACAGTATCTGAAAGTATGCAGTAGTTGGAAAACATCGTCTATAGATCTACTATTCATCGAGAGTTATGCCACACACAGGCGCGTACATGCATATATAAGAAGCGTAGAAAAATTTTACTTGATATTTGAAAATAAGAAAAAGAATGGACAAGACGTACAGAAAACTTATTAACTAGATAAAAATGGATATAAACTTGGAACAGTGACAAGATTGAAACTTGAATCATGTCTTAGATAAATATAAAGTTTGATTGAAAAAATGAAAAAAACTTTATTTATTTTATTAAATTCTTGCAGAATAAAAAATAGATAAATATAAAATAATGAATAAATAATACTATAAAAAACAGTATTATGAGATGGAAATAACTTTCACAGTTATAAGATATTATAAAGATTGACTTAAGATGAGCCGAATTCGTTAAACAGTAATGAAAAGTTGCAATTGCTTGTAATTGATACAAGTAAAAGGAGGAAAAGATATTTAAAATCTGATTATTTATAAATACTGTCTTTTCCGTGGCACAATAGAAATTTTCATACAATAGCCGAACCTCATCAGAAACAACTTTACTTCGGGTAAAATTATACAATTCAGCAACACGTTATGGTATTACAAATAAATTTTACCTAACTGCGCCGAAATAGTTTCACATTATCTGTAATGAAACAAAGTAAAATATATATTTATCGGTTTCCATGAATATCCAAGTAGACGACATAAGCCTCGCCTGTTTTCAAGTATCTTTCTTTCACTCATTCGACGCGATCTCCACTCTCTTCATCTTCGAATGCTAGCCGGAGAATTTTCCCGCGACGCAATGTAGGTCGTTTTCTCCCGCTTTTCTGTATACGATTAATTTATAATTAAAAGCGCGGACCCCTGGCGTGCGTTCGGTGGCTTCCTATTTACAAAGGGCAAATGCGTGCATGCCTTTGATGACACCTTCCCCATCTCACAGGCGCCGTCCTGAGCGCGGCTTCCGGCGATTCATGCCTGGCCGCAAGCGGGTAGCGTCGTTTGTCTAGCGGGGGAGATGGAGATTACATAGCCGCTCCAACTACGCGGCAGACCGCATCGGAATCCCCGTGCGACGGAGGCCAAATAGCCGCTCTTTTCGGGGCTACAGGATCGCGAAATGTTCGGCCTTTATCGCGCACATTAGACGAGGCTTTTTCGGCTTTTTAGTTTTACACGCTCTGGTGATTGCATGTCATACGAATTTTCATTGATTTTTAGAGTGACAAGTGAAGTGCCGGACGAGCCGAGAATATTAAAATGTACCCTTCGGTTTATTTTTCTTTTAAATAAAAAAAACTTACTTTCTTTTCAAAGCTCATTGAATCGAACTGTTTCGTAGGTTTTCTTTTTCGAATACGACCGAGAGCTCCTGTAAAATTAGTAAAATTTCTAGTTATTAAGAAAGTCTTCCTAACTTCTGAAATTTCTACAAAAGCACATAATGATAGCATATTTTTCAAAGTAAATATAAACACGCAGCTTTTGTAAAATAATATGCATTACTATTTAAGCTACAAGATGTCTGAATAATTTACTTAATGACAGCTCATTCTACAAGGATTTACGTTACATTATTAATCTTATTGTATTAGAATGAATTTATTAGGATTTCAGAAATTCTTGTGCATAATATTACAATAGTCTAAAAAACATGTTTAGCATAGAAGGGACAAATAATATAGGGAAGCCAAATCTTTTAATGGTATCATAAATCATTATCAATTGGTATCTAGTATGTATTTTATATTAAATACAATTAAGAGACACATTTTTTTTTATAAAATTATGATATTTAAAATAAATTATTATTTTTTTAAATAAATAGTATATGTAAATTTACTACTAATGATGAAACTGGAAAGGAAGACTAAAAAAGGGCGATAGACGACTTGTTTTCGTTCAGGAATCAAGGATAGGATTTTTTTACCAATGAAGCTACCAACACTTTCCGTTTTCAACTCGTTTTATACTATAATCTGAGTGTGAAATAAGATACTGGCGTTCAAGTTACAAGTGACAATGCGTCTAAACATATCAATATATATTTGATATGTAGTGAATCGATTGATAACATTTCGTAAAAAATAACGTAGGAAACAAATAATAATTATTTAAGCGGAAATTTTGCTTAGGGAATTCTATTTAAAATCAATCATGTGAAAAACATAAAAGAGTTGTAATTTGGCTATGTTTTAAACAATTTTTTATAACATTTTTTTGCTAAAAATATTTTTCTAATCTATTTTATTATTATTAAATTAATTTTTTCTAAGAAAAAATTTGAATTAGTCTGTATGATGTAATTTATATAATTAGTTTTTTATTTACTTATCTGAGTGTTCATGTTGAGTTTAATTCTAGAATAATTCTACTTATTTTTAGATTAATTTGATGATATTTTATAAATTATAATTGAAAAAAAAATATGGCAGTATTAATATTTTTAGGAAATATAAAAATTTTATATCATTTGCATAAACCCAATTTAATAAATAAATGTTACAGCTTAGAAGAAATTTAGTACACTATTAATACGGAAAAACTTATTTAAAAACTGAATTCTGTCTTGGCTCTTATGAATTAACTGATGTACAGTATCTATGTGATAAAGTTCTGATCATATACGGTTCTTACTAATTGGCAAAAGTATCTCATGATATTTTACTAAAAATAGCAAGACTAAGATAAAACAAAACCTTTCTTCAGTTAATTATTAAATGAATAATGATACACAATATTGAAATATTATAATAATACATCAAAATAATATAATGTTCGTCATCAGTGTTTCTTTTAAAATTTGTGCGTTGAAGAAATACTATTCTGTAGCTTATTCGCACAGACTAGCAGGTGGTAATAAATTTCAAACTGTTTGTTGAAAATAATTTACAAAACAGGTATTTACAAGTCATTTTACAGATCTTTGTTTATATCGCTTAAGATTGAATAATCAAACATCCGCTATTAAGTTAAGTGATTATTCAAACTAGGTTTGTTATCTCTGTAAATAGGTTTAGGAAGGTTAAACACAATATTAGCATTAATAGAATAAAAAAAATTGGCTAGTAAAATGTATCCTGTTCGATCAATTCCATAAAATCACTCGCCTGGGAAACATCTCACGGGTTCGTCACAGGCATGTTAGAGGAGACCGATAACGAACACACGAGTGAGATATACGAGATAGAAGGCGTCGACTGGGACACACACATGCGGCTCGCACCATCGGTGAACGAGATACACGGGGACAGAGACGCAAACAAGAGACACGCTACTATGTCCTACTGAAATAACGTAGGGCCAACAAGGGAGGGAGGGATAGGAGAACGCGAAGAAGGAGCGTGGGTGAGTGCGCGTGTACGTGTTGCTTCAGCGGTGGTTTCCGTGACTGCATTTAAGTATAGGGTTACTAATGCACAGTAATGGATGTAGCGCGGTTGTATGAGCGGGGAGCGTTCACACAAACAGCTTGGAGTTCGAGCGCAAAAGGGAAAGAGCGAAGTAGCGAGAGTGCAGAGGGAGGAAAAGCGAGAGAAAGAGAGAGGAATGGCGTCCGCTATTGGTTACCTACTGTGCACGACAAACACGGTTAACGCCACTCGTGTAATTCGCTCTTGCGAGAAAATCGCTGCACCACGTCGCGACGATAGGACATTTTGCCGTTACCTTATTCACTACCCCTCCGGTAAGTACATCTCTGCTTTCGCTTTATTTTACTTGGCATCTTTAATTCTGATATATGTGGCTATTAAATTTTAGTACTTAAATGATGTGCCGCTTAAAATTTTTATACTTACGATATTTCCGACAAGTCCAACAATGTACGTTATTAATCGACTCGTAAAACGTCGATGTAGATAGTTTGAACTTAAATGCAATTGCAAATGCTTGCGGCTGTAATATAATTCGTTGATTTTGCTAAGGAGATAGTTTTTATTGATGTAATAGATTTTTGAAGTGCTACCAAATGTTCAAACTTTTTCACCGACAGTTTGCTTTTCATAAATCTTCATATTTGTTTTGTATATTTCCACGTTTTTTGTTTACTCATCGGGTGCAATTAAAATACCTTCGAACTTGTTCGATAACTTTAATTATATTACGAGTTTAGATATTTGCTTTTTCGGAAATACTGTCTGGAGTTTGTTGTACTTGCAGCAAAACTTACGATTTAAATCCGTTAGATAACTCTGAGTAGTTATTACTGTAAGAGGTGTAGTACTCGTACATTGTAATTCAGCTTGTTCAAAACGTTGAATGAGAAATTGCAGCTGCTTGTATTAAATTTTTGCGTAAAACTAAACAAAACTGGTATAGTTTGTCGAAAATTGTTTTCAAAGAAAGTAGAATATGAATAAATAACGAACCTCGATGGTCTGAGTACTCATTAATAAACAGAAGCAATATACTTTAGTTTTTGCATATAAATTAATTTCAAAAATAGTTATTTGGAAAAGTATTATTACTGGCACTAGAAGATCGATTTTTAATTGTAGTTTCGAAATTTCAATTTTAGATAAAAAAATATTTAAATTAATCATAGCTATACAAAATAAAATTTCTTTTACAAGAATAACAAATTTTCATTGTTTAACGATTTCTATACACTGCAGATACATATGGTAATTTATTTTCAAAGTAAAGGGTGTAATTCGCTGGAAAGCTTTAAATTTCTTTTAAAATAACTTTTAATTTAACTTTTAATTAATACTTTTCATTTGAATTATTTTGTACTTATTTTTTATTGGGAAATATTTTTTCTTAAAATTTAAAATCTATAAGTATATGAAGTATATCTAATAGCTGTATATAATAGTTGTTGGCTTTTCGTAATTTATATACCTCAAATATTTTTTTGCAAGATCACAGAGTAAACAAAATTAAGAAAATCGACGCGAATTTCGTAAAATAGGTATAAAACTTAATAAATTTGTTTTTTTAAGTCACTTTAAAGAAATTTGATTTAAAGGTAATTTGAATACCAGTGAGTAGTAAGATTCATATATGAAAAGACATATTTTTATTACATATTCTACACATTACTACATAATATTAATGAACTTGTAAAGTTTTCATTTAAAACTTTAAATTTTGTAAAAGACAATTATTTATTACACTTTTTATGATATATTTCTGGGAAACCATGGAAATGTTTGTAAAAAAATATGAAAATATTTTAAATTGGTGTGAAGTTTTAATAAGATAAAAATTAAATTAAAATTATTAGGGGTACAATTAAATATATTAGAAACATTAAATAAAAATAATTAATACTTATTTTAGAATTTTAAAATATCAAGATTGGACTTTGTAATTTAAAATATTTATTTTTAAATAAATGCTTAAATTAAAAAATATTTTTTTAAGAATATTTTCGTATCTTCTGTATTGAAAAAGTGCTATATAGAATGAAATATATATTAGGTATAAATTTTCAAAATTCATTCGTTGTTTCTGCCATGAAAATTACTTTATGTAGTACATTTTATGAAAAATTTGAACTTCTGATAGTTAACTTTCCATACTTGGGTTAAGTTAGTCTGATTATAAAGAAATTATTTTATCTTACATTCCCTTGCAAATTTTTGACATTTTAGAACGCTTCAAAGAGTTTGGCACGTTTTTACTCTTGAGGCTGCTGGAGAGTTGTTACATATCTATGTAAATTTTGAGAGAAATTTGCAGAAGAAAGTAGTTGAGTGGCTAGTTTATTCAAGAATAATTATAGCTAGAACCTTTTTAGAGAAAATTTTAATTTTAATTTTTGCATGCAAAACATGTTATAGCACAAAATATAATTACGAATATATAAACAATTCTTAAATGTGTCATATTTTAAAATGACTATATAATTAACTTGAAGGTTGCATAGAACGTTACTTCTAATATTTGACATAATTACGTGAATATGTTCGAGTATCATTGTTTCATATATTTCTATAAGAAGTAGATTTTATAAAGAACGAAATGTACCACGATTTTTTAATTATTATTTTTAAAACACACACTTTAAAAACCGAATTATTATTTAAAATAATTTTACAAATACTTCATGAGGATATTATTATCGTCTTATCACCGAGTAGGGAGACAATCCTTTTCATCATAATGTTTATTTTATATCGGCTTATTAGCTTATGAATTTAGATATGAAAACGTATTTTATAAATTATATAATGTATCGCTAAATTCTTATACTTGAAGTAGAAAAAGCTTTTTCATCATTATAATAATAGTAATAATTTTCATCATTATTATAATTAATATTATAAATGCTCGCACTTTCAAAATACTTTAGACCTTATTTTTTAATTGTTATCGATATATTGAGAGTTTCTAATCCACTAAAAGGCGATCATTACTGGCGTACACAACCATAATTCAAATTTTTATTCAGAGCTAAATTTCGCTTTAGATATAAATTTAATAAATAAATTTTATCCTTAGCTATTTATGAAATGCTCGATACAATTGAAGTAGGTCAGAATAATACTGGATTATTATATTATAAATTTTATTTGAATATTGAATTATTTAGTTTTATATCGAAATAGTCTTTAAATAGAATTTTATGTTACATTAATTCTATGATACACTGTAACGATCAGTTACGCTATTTTTGTGTGATATTTCGAGCAAACTGAAAAGTTTCAAGAGTCAATACAATATTTAAGATATAAGCAAATGGATAGGGTATCGGAAGAATTGCGACGTCTACTTTCACCCCATTCCTTTGGCGAGGGTGAGGGCGCGGGCGCGTACAACTTCCAATTACATTTTAAAGACCTCGGAAAGTTCGGCGAATAATTCTACCTACTCCCTTCCTCCAGGGCTGCTAAATTGACGCTTCTTCGGCTTTCTTTTCAGCTCCTTCTTCATCCTCCATCGAGCGCGTGTCCCTTCTGTTGAAAGCGGCCGGGCGTCGAATCCTTTCCTACGAATTACGGGTGCGCTTGGAAATTCATGACCGGCAAGTTGGACGGAAGAATGGAGCAATTAATGGCCGTCATGAGTCTTCCTGGGAGAACGTGCCGGACAATCTCCTTCTCACTTCCTTTCGGAGACTATAGGCTACGTTGGCTCGCTCGGGCCTCGCCTTCGAGGAGTCGTGTCGAGTTTCAATGGAATTCTCGTTTTCGCATACGTGCTTCGATTAACGATGTTCTGTCTCTATTACTGTCAGCTATGACTTTTGATGGTTAATGTATATATCGATTGGTGAATTCCTTCTTGTATTTATATATGTTTACGCGACAGATTGCATCCGGCAAAGCTTCTTAATGATTTTTCCATATAGACGCTATTTTTTCGATATTAGTATGAGATCTTGGTCGCACCACCATCGTTTTTTCCCCGAGATTTCAGGAATTCACCCAATTTTGCAGCCTTTCTTATCTGTTATGACTCACAGAACTTTACAAATTAAATCAGACAAACAAAAAATGATGATTGGCAATGATCTGTTAATAAAATTGCTTTTTACTTAAACTTTTAACCATAAAATTTATACCTTTATTAATCATGATTTTTATTCAATTTCAAAGGCTTTTTTTCCATTTCTATTTTCACTTCTGATAAAAATATATGACAAAATATGTACCTTATGCTTAAAATTATTTTATTTAAAAATTATAAAGTTATATTGTTAAAAAATATAATAATAATTACGAGTTATGGGGCATTACATTTGAGCTCGTTTTGTTTATTAAATACTATAACTTTTTTTTATTTTAAATTATAAACAAAATTTTGTTTTTACAAAAAAAAAACATTTGAATATACGAAGTATCACTTTTTAAAACTAAAAAAAATTAATGTAAATTCTAAAAATATTTCTAATTTAAACCTATTTAATGTGAAATTCTTAAATTGAATTTAATCTGTTCTTTGAAGCTTTCAAATTCGAGAATGTTTTTATTCATATCGTAATTGATATTTTATTAATTTCTGATAGATTATGTATAAATATAAATTTCTAATTCACCAATAATGTCAGCTCATAATAGCTAACGAATATTTAATATACATTAGTACATTTAGCTATTAGTATATTTTTCTAATATTTTTAATCTTTAGAGCAGAAAATTCAATTTAATGCTACAAATCGATCACATTTCCGTCTATTGTCTAGAGTCCATATTTTGATTCATTAAACTAAGTTATATAAGCAATATTTATATAGTTATAAATCTCTTTATTCCAAGCTGGTTCAAGTAAATAGAGCTTTCTTAAATTCGAATTAAAAAGCAATTTTTTGAAATAACGCGTGCATCTAGAAGAAATGTATAAAATAATATATTCATTTGCATTTAATTATTCAACAGTTCCTAAAATCGTTCATTTGCGCTGACATTTCTTTTTATGAATTTTAATTACAAATAAAGAAATTTCAACTTGATATTTAGTTGGACACAAATTTTTCACGCAGTTGATAAATAACTAAATTTGCTTCTTAATTTTGTCTACGTACTTGATGACCTCATACCTTATGAATAAAGTATGAGCCAGTATTTATACGAGAATGCCCAAGAGTGTATAACATTGTAGTCTTTTTGTTAAATTCAAGTCAACTCGACTTGTAAATCTCGTTTTAAAAAGTCTCAAGAGTCGAAAGCTATATATTATACAGAGAAATTTAACACTCCAAGTATAAAATCAGCCATTCTACTTTTATATGTATTCGTTTTCCCGAACAAACGTCGCTCTCAACTTGGCTAACCCAGGAGCGTAAAAGTAACTAAATGTTAGCAAGTTTGCACATGTAGGAGGATGGCTTAGCGCTATGCTGTTGCTTTAGCTAGGATCTCTTAAGCTTGGGCGATCATGTACTAGATAAAGGCACTCGGGCATATATATGTGGTTTGATGCGCGTATAAAAAGAGACAGAGGAAAAGAGCACGAAGCACGTGCAAGGCTGTTTGACGCAGTCCTCGCTGAGAGAGGATTGAGAGAGGGTTGGGAGAGTACTGGGGAAACACCTGGTGGCTAACAAACTGCCGGCAGTGCCTTAAAAACGTGTCGCTCGATAAACTTCTCACCGGAGGCTGTTTCCTGTCTCTTTTCCCTTTCCCATTTTTCCTGTATAATACCTTTATGTGAAGATATGCATGTACAGCTGTGAGAAAGATTGGGGCAGGATGCACGAAGATGATGAAAAAGAGCATCACCCGGAAACGGAAAAAATCGATGACTACAATCTTTTTCTGGAAAGGTTAGCATTACATTTTAGGCGGCATTTCAAGTAAGAGCAGCTCACGGCGCAACTAATTATGGCTCGCGTTCCAAATATGCGATCAAAATAAAACTAAATTCGTTTATTCCATTCAAAAATCATATTTTCATTTAGCGATATTATAATATTTTTCCGTCGAAAGTTTGCAATATCCAATTATACATATGAGCGAATAAATTTAAAAGCTTGAACTTTCCTATGAAAATTTAAGTATTAACTATTAAATGATAATTATATCATATTTATTAACGTTACCAGATAACATGAAATTACAAAATCATTTAATCAAGATAAATATTTTAAATGCGAATATAAAATAAATTCTACTAATATACTTTTTATTATACATAAAGTAGAGATTATTTATTTAAAAGTTTATTAATTTACACGAAAAATTTTAATATAAATAATGTTTCAAACCAATCAATACTTCCTCTTTCTACTCACTATTTCAATACTGATATTAAATACTAATATTCTTTTAACTCGGTCGTAAGTTAAAGCAGTAAAAATGTTGAAAAACTTTTAGGATAAGGTAAATGTTAATTTATACCATCCGCGATTGCTTTACTTCAATTTAAATGATTTGTGCGTTTTAAATACGTAAATTTATTCAAGAGCTTTAGTTTGATAAAACTGTTTAATTTTTACGTTTAATTCTATCTTTGATATAGTGATTCTGATCTGTTTCGAAAATAGAAAAAAATATGCAGTATTGATTTCGTTTATTATTTTTCAAGAATTTCTTTGTTCATAACAATGCTATCGTGATTGGCTGTATTGTGTTTTGTGATGGAGTATTTCATATTTTTGAAATTACAAAAGCAAAGTATTTTTAAACCGAATGTAGGCAATACTTGTGTTATTATTATATTAATTAGAGGATAATAATAAAATTCATTTATGCATAACATATAACATTTTTTAAATAAAAGTAACTATATTAATTTATTGGTTTATAAATTCTACCGATGTAAATTACTTAAAATAAAAAATGTCTTAAATTATAAATTAAAGCTGTAAGATTTAGGTAACATCGATAATTACGAATTAAGCTAATATTGCAATTCTAGTATATTTTAAATCATTAATTGTAATATACAAACCTGTAATTTATTATGAACAAATTTGAATTAATTTTAAATTTTTTTGCTTATGACAAATTTTTCTTTATATTTAGTGTATATAATATAAAAACATTTAGTTTTGTTTAAAAAATTATTTATACATGCATATATAAATTAGAATATTTACATTTCTTTTTAAATTCTAAACTATGAATCTTATAATGAACATTAAAGGGTATGATAAATTTTTTTATGTGTGTATTAAACATAAAATCAATTTTAGAGCTTTATTGCTCAGTAGAAAAATTTGATTTTGAAAAAATGAGTATTTTAATATTTATAACATACGAAAACTTTTTGTTCACCCACAGAAACAATATAACAATTTATACGTTTTTTGTACGGATTAAAAAAAAAGAATTAATTTAGCCATGAAGCTGCAATTTATAAATTATATAATAATAAAAAATAGAAATAATAAATGTGTCGAAAATCTGCATCATAATTCATGCGATTTATAAAAATATTCATACGTTTTAAAATATGGTACGAGACTGATAGCCATAGACTTAAATTCGCACATTAACTTTGTCCGATTCGGAGATTAATCCGAAGCTTTAATATTTTAAAAAATTTCGAGTCTCTAAGTGAACAATAACAGAAGTACCTGTCGTAGAGATTTCGAGCGATTAAACGATGTTCAAGTTTTTGAAACAGACAAGTAAATGTAAAAATGTCAAAATTATTTTAAACATCTTTCGCGGATTTATCTTTAACAAAGCCCCGCGTCTCTCCATAATATGTACATTGGGTCTAGGAATAACTTTGAGGCATTCATATCGATCAGCTCCTTGAGATTATATGACTTTTGTCGAGGCTGTGCCGCAAATCTCCGAGAAAGTAGGGATAAGAGAATAAGCATAGAGCGCACACACATACTGGCAGTAAGGAAAATTCACGTTGTGGGGTTCTTGAGGTCACCGCGGGAAACGGGAGCACGCGGAGAAAAAGAGAGAAAGGTAGTCAAGGGCAAAGGAAAAGCGGCTGCTAGTGCCGCTTTTTTCCTTTCTGGGGGGATGTAAATCATTAGGTAGGAAACGAGAGACTCGTCGTGGCAGTGGTGGGAGCGTTTTACCTCCCTCTCTCTCGCTCCTTGTATTTTCCCTTCCCGTTTCTTCGTTAGTTCGGTCGAGCGGAGCGCACGCGGGCCGCTGCTACTGATTCACTTGCAAACAAGATCGATTATATCGGACGCGAGTCGAATCTCAAACGGCTCGATTAAAACGTTCGTTCCGCTTGTCGCTTGCCGCATACTTTTTTCTTCTTTTCGTTTTCTTTTCGCCTTCTCCGTTTCCTCTTTTGGGATCTTGTTTATCTCAACGACCTTTTCTTATTGTGTACTTTCGGAGGCAAATCTGCTGGTGTTGACGAAACGATTTTACTCACCCTACAACTGCTGATGCATATAATGAAAGATTGGTACACGGAATCATACTTTCAATGCTTTGTATATTTCACGTCATTTAAAATTATTCTTCAATAAACGCTTATTCTCATATAATAATGCGAGGGAAACTTTTTCGATTTACATGAATAATTCATTTTAATACTTTCGGTACATTTTTCTTCCACACTTTTTCAAACAAAATTACTGCTGTGCTGAATTAAAAACCAGTATTAGTTTGATTGCAATGGATTTTTCGTATATTTATATACTTTCCGAATTTAAAGGTCTTATATAGGACGCAAATTTAAATTTAAACATTTTAAAAGTGGACTAATACGAGGAGTTAAAGTAATTTATTTATTGAAATAATTTATCACACCAACATTCGTGCGTTTAAGAGTAGATCTAATAGTTCTGAAAATGTTATAAGGCTTGCTCACCATTACAAATTAATTATTTACGATGTTAGTCGTTGTTGTAAATTTAAATAAAGGGATGTTCTTTAGTCGCTCTATTTTATATCACATTCATTTGGAAAGTTTAAATTATTTATTTACTACTAAAAATGCATATTATACAATTATGTCAATGAAACGAAATTATTTACATCTGATGCTAACTCAAAGTAATTTTCTCTTCTACAAAAATACTTAAATTAAAACAAAATCAATATCCTGTATTTAACACGAGCAAATGAAACTTTTCAATCCACTTACTCAAATAATTAGATTATATTATGTTTCTTTTACTCTGCCGAATGATTTAAATTTGTTAGTATTTAAATTTAAATTATATTATTTTCAAAACTAAAAGAATTTCTTGAATTATGCTGACTTATTTGTAAAATTCTTTATTAAATTCTTATTTAACGCAAATTTGCAAATTATGTTAAATTATTTCTGTATTCAATCTGGAAAAAAATTTCTCGTGGTTTTTTATTGAAATAATTATTGAAATAAATTACAAAGAAAATTAGGTTATAATTACAGAATTTTTTATATTGGTCCAAAACGACGATATAGATAGATTACCAAAAAGAAAATAACTAATAAATTAATCTTGTAATAAAAAATCTTCAAAATAGTTCAAAAAGTGTGCAATATCTGTCAGGTTCAATGCTCGAGTAATCATTACAGTTTTCCCACAGTAGTTTACCCGTTGCACGTAAACCGAAAGCTTTAGTGTTAGATTACTGTAAGAATTACTGTAATTATTACAGTCTGGTATTGCGGAGCCGCGTCCAACTCCAAAGTTCTGCTTACATTTTTTCTCGTTCTGTCTTGAAAGCCAGGCATGCACACGCTGAAAGTTTATGTTGTTCTAGGGCGGCGGCGTCGGCTCACCTCGTGAGATACAGGGTTGCGGCAAAAGACGTCGGCGTAATGGCTGTAACGCGCTGTCGCTCGGGACTGCGTGGCGGGAGGTAAAAAGCTTTTGAGAAATATGTGCGGGAGCGCGGGCTCATTTACGAGGCCCAGAGGCACAGTTTTCCTTTTTACCGCGGGCACGAGCGATGACGCCTACCTCGCCCTGATCGCTCAGTTGCTCTCCGCGAGCCTCGACCTCGTGCTGCATTCAGCCACCGGTTATCTTTTTTGCGCTTGGATAACTGGGAGTGCGTAAAAAGGCTGATACTCAGAATTTGACGCGTTTGTGTGAAGAGATACAAACCTATACTCTGCTCTGCGTGAGCTTCGGAGTTACACTCGTCTCATTACGACAACGCTTCGTGACCGTCATATTTTTCGCTTCAGCGTTACATTTCTCCCTAGAATTACTAATATTTTGTCGTTGCTTTCAACAGACAATCTGATACTTGGAACATAAATAATGACAATATGCAAAAGAGATTTTTAAAAACGTTATATTTCAGGCATAATAATAGTTGTTTTTTGTATTCTGCAGATTGCTCTATTTGTAAGATAACGCTCGGTCGAATTTTAAGGACAATGGTTCATGATAATGCAATTCTTCAAAACCATTGTAATAGAAGATATTTTCATATAAAGGATGAAAAGTTTTGAATATTAAAATTAAATATTTTGAGATTAATTATATGCTTTTATTTGTCACATTTTATCCTCTAGATTGTTTTCATATCAAGCAGAGTGCGTAATGTTACAAAAATAACGCTACAATGCTCTATTTAAAATAGTAGTAAAGTATGAAAGTATTCCTCAAGCTTTTAAAAATATGAGAATAGTATTTAAAATAAGTATTTAAAATATTGTCAGAATGCTTAAAAATATGTATATTTACACCCATTATTACCTTTATGGACATTTGCAAAATACTTTACGCATGCTGTAACTCAAAATTGCTTTATAGATTCTACGGTCGTTCATAACTTTTAATATACACAATAGTTTGCAGGTTATAAAATTGCAAAGCAGTATATATTTTTTCACATAAACAAGAAAAATACACATGAATTTTTTGTTTTATATTGTTGCATGTTTTTATGTTTCCCATTCATAGGTTTACACAATCTCAATTACTGTTTGATACGGTCGATAATGTTTACAGTATTCAAAGAATTTTTTATTTATTTTAAACAGATAGTTATTCATAGTTACTTATAGTTAATATGCACACAAATTAAAAAATAAATACTACAATATTAAAACAATTGAGAACAATAATTTTTTTGTTAGATAGGACATGAAAGACAAATTCGTAGTTAATATCGTTGGTATTTTATGTTTTAATTTTGAAAATTTCTACAATTTCATTTAGTTAAATTTTTGTATTAAAATATACACGTATATTATAAATAAAATTTTGTTATATATGATTTACATTATTTATATTAATAATGCTCAGACTAAATATGATACATTAAAAAAATTTCTATTTGAGTGACTACTAAACAGAAATAAATTTATAGAAATATTTAATAAAGCCAAATTTGTAGCATCAAATTTTTTGAAAGTTATAATAATTAGTTATAACGTACTTTAAATATTTAATAATAACGAAAAGTAATAAAATTTTAATATAAGCTATTTCACAGAATTTTAATGTCTAAATAAATTTTTAATTGAAAATTAAATATTAGAGAACTCTAATATGAATGATAAAATAAAAAAAAATATTCTTAAATTAATTAATAAAATGTTCTTAAATTATCTGATTTTGAACTTAAGTTAATTTTGTATGTAATATTATCTTTCTAAATTAATTTTATAATTAAGTGAGATTATTAAACTAATATGAAGCAATGATATTGTTAAATGAAAATATTAACTCAAAATAAAGAAATAATAGAATATAATTATGTTCAAATACCCTTTAATTATATTTAATATTTATATTTAAATTACATATATATATTTAAATTATTTCAAAGTACAAAATTATAAATAAATACTATAGTATATACATACTTTAATCTCTATAAATGTGTTTTCTAAAAAAGTATAAATAAATGAAATTTAAAATTTACGGTACTTAATAGAGATGCTAGAAAATGATTGAATTTGATAGATTAATCTGGTAGTGTAATAAACTACTTTAATGGGGACTAATCAATTAAATATAACATTTATGGATGTCATAAATATACATAGGTAGATGAATAATAGTATATTTAGAAATATTTTTTCTCATTACATAATTTTATGTATCAAAAATATAAAAATATATTTTTCAAATTCTTATTAGTCGAATTTAAATTTGTCTTTATTTTAATATCAATTTGTATAATTTTCTTTTAGTTGTAGTCTTGATATTGACGGGTCTAAAGTTTAATATTTTCTTTTAAAATATATTTTAAACCTCAAATAATAATAAATTAACATGTAAAATTTAATTGATTGAAAATCAATTGAGAGCTTACTGATAAAATATTGAGAGACATTTATTAACATTCAATTACTTACATGACTTTTGTTCGTGTTAGTTTCGTTAGTTTTCTCTTGTTAAAGAAATATTATACAATATTATAATATGTGGATTAAAGTTTAGTCACTTTTATAAAAAATATCGAAAAGACTTCTGGTTTAATTAAATAGTTTATTTAATAATAACAATGAAATAAAATATTTATAGTTGATAAGTAACAAGTATGAATTATTAAACGATTTTTCTGAAATTTGGATTCATTTAATTTTGTTGAAATGTATTATTTTAATGATTTATCAAAAATTAAAATTAAATTGGCGTGTATTAGTTTTTAAAATAAAAAACACATCCATAATTTATCAAGTTAACCAATTCAATTACAGATTTTATTATTCAGAAGTTGTTGAGTACTAATAATATTTAATCTTACAAATCAATTCTATATTTATCAATTTTCTGCTTTTCTAAATTTGGCTTCCGCAATTTTCTTTGATAAATTGGAAAAATCTTGTGTTTGTTGACATTTGAATTCGTATTGATAAAAATGTAAGATTATTTTTTTCATGCTTCATTCATCCCTTGGTATCATATCGTATTTTGAATACTTATTTCTCCGATCGTATTGGAGAAATAAATAGTATTTACGTGGCTACAATAAAAGAGAAGCTGCGCATTTTGTTGTCCAAAATCTATGTTATCAATATGTATATGTAGAAAGGCGAGCAGCTACAAATCAGAGATGATCGAAAAGCAGATAGTCGCATGATCGCTTGTAAATAATGAATTTCTAGGAGAGCTGAGTATTTCTAAGGACAAAAGAAAGAAAATGATAAAGAGGAAATATTACTGTATAGAATATTAAAAGACAGTATGAGATAGAGAGAGAGAGAGAGAGAGAGAGAGAGAGAGAGAGAGAAAGAGAGGGAGAGTAAGATGAGAGACAGAATGTTATCGAGAAATGAAGCGCATGTATCAATTTATCGGTATAACCAACTAGGATGGCTATCGGTTATTGCTAATCGACGATCGTTCCTCCTTATTCGATTACACGCTAATCATTGGTTCAAGCCCATCGATTACTATTAGCCAGTCATGTACACTATACCATGCCGACAGCAAGGCAGCACTGCGACGAGACGCTTAGGTTGATCGTGTGGCCACTATCGCCATCTCTATCCCTCTCTTTAGATCCCCGCCATTGGCCGCAATAACATACAGGTTCGATTACAATTACGCCGGACAAGCGGCTTTCGGTTCACGCCAATATGAAGTATTTTTACGAACCGTACTTGCGTTTAAATCAGTACACGACTCATATTTTCCTTTAATTATTAACGAAAGTATTGCGGCAGTAATAGCACGAATTTTGGGCTTCACTCACGAAAGTATTTTACTAGATTTAGCTCACATCCATATTTATATTTTGTCAATAATGTTAACAGTCATCGACTTTTTACTCAATTTTCCTCTCAGTAGAGAAAATCAAATTTTTTTTAATAATAGGCTTCTTTGTACTGTAAATAATATTATGGATTTCATAGGTTTTCCCTGAGGAGTAAAATCCTATGTACTGTATGGGTATCGCCTTTATGCGTAAGCTTATGTAGGAGAATATCTATAACAAGTAGTACATTTGGCTCTTCCAAGAAACGCATAAAGTTTACAACATTATTAATTGACTTAGACATATGAAATTAAACTTGATTATTTCAAAAACATTATTTATGATTTATGTGAGAACAAAATAGTATAATCTAATTATAGCTCCTCGGACAACATTAGCAAATCATAGCATAACAAGATGTAATCTGAGTCACGTAAGGTGTTCATTTAAAAGACATTAGGTCTACTTTTTTTCCATTTAGACCGTTTCCAGTATTCGCATATTCTTAAATATTCTTACAATTATTTAAATTTGTAATATGTTGTGTGTAAATTTGTAATAATTGTGTTTTGCAAAAGACAAAATCATAAAAAATTACAATTTACTTTGCTTTACGTCTTTAAATATATAAAAATGAAGAATAAAACGAGGTAGAGTAGTAAAATAAGTTTACATTTCCTTCTGTATATTTTTAATTTATCATAAAATTTATAACCAATTTCAACGCGTATTATTTATAATAAATATACCAAATTTCAAAATATATTGATAAAAAATCATACGCCACTCTGTTAGTTTTTATGAATTAATCATCATATTGCATATTTTAAGTAAACACAAGATAATAATTCGTGACTTCATAATGAAATATAAACTCCAATTTATGAGAGTAAACAACTAATCAACGTAACTCTCACGTATCTCAGTGATTCCTTCATATATACATTTTTCCATTTCGAAAGTTTTATCTTCACACAAAACTTTGATCACTACAATCATAATAAAGTCTATGGTATTTAATTTTCTTGATAATACAAACTAGTTGAAAATATCTATTAAAAATATTATATGGAGAATGAAATATATATTCTCATAATATAATTTAATTTTAGTATTGTTAATAAAATAAAATTTGTAATATATTACCTGTGCAAATAATAATACTTGAATATTGTCTAATATATTTTTTCATTTTTATATCCAGTTTATATATATATATATCTTTTATTCATTTTCAAAAATTATATTTAAATTTCAATTTATTTAATTTAAATATTATTTTCCCCCTAAATCCTATTATAAATCACAAAAAGTAGTTTGACTCTGCTTGATTAGTGATATTTTCTGTTGAAATACATTTGACTTTACTATAGTCATTTACGCAATTCTTTGGATAGTAAAAGTATATATATATATATATATATATATATATATATATAATATAATTAAAACATCTTTTAAAATAGATGTTATACTAACAATTTAATTTATTTAACGAGTTTAAATTTAATTAAATAATAGGGACTTATTTTAATAATAATAAAAAGTGGTTATGCTTTAGATCTCGAAAGTAATACTAAATGAAAAAATTATTTTGAACATGCATATCATTATTTAGATTTGTATTTACTTTAAAATGACTGAGTATATCGGCACATTTGAATACATAACAAAAATATAAAAAATACAAATACTGTGAATGGGATGAGAATTTCTACAGAATTTTATTTTGATTTAATTACTAAAGTTTTTATAAATATAATAAAACATCTAGTTAACGAAGAAAAATATTTTAATCTTTTTTATTTCTAATCTTTTTTTGTAAATATTTATAAAAAGGAAGGAATATACTTGAAAAAAAATTTACTAATCAAATTTCAATTCAATTCATATTAAATAATAAAAAATTATAACTATTTTATGCATCTTCTAAATAAAAAAAGGAAATAGATAATTATTTTATAAAATATTAATGCCTTAATTCATTACGTATATATTTTTAAATATATAGTTGTCAGTTTTAAAAATTATTTAAAATATCACTAATAAATTAAAGAATATTTATGATTCTTATAAAAGGTAATAATATTCTTTATGATAGACAATAATTCATTTGTTAAAACATATCTTTACAAATTTATTTTTATATTTTAGCAGGAACAAGGGATTTTTGAAAATTTATTTCATTTAAATGATTATATATACAATTATATATAGAATATATAAAATTTTTTTGTTTCAATAAAGTATACCGATTAAAATCATAAGTTTGAAAATGATATTTGTAATTTAATAAAAAATTAGTTTTTTTCCAAACATTTTTATTATTCAATCTTTTCATAAATTTATCATGATATGCAATGGAAGAAATCTTTTTTAATACCGATATTAAATTGTTACTTTTATTTAGATTAAAAAAACATTTAATAAGAATAATTACTTAGAGAAAAAAGTAAAGAAAGTAAAAAAAATGAAAATTGAAAGTAAAATTGATAGTAAAAATTAATTTTATATGTACGTAATATATTTATTAAATAACAAAAGAAATTAATAATTAAAATATAATATTTGATATTATTAGGAACAGATAGATAAAAAAGCAATAATGCGTGCCAGGCTAATATGAAAAGAATATGTAATTATACGCATAATTCACTATAAATGAAATTATTTATTAATACTTTTTTTATTCTACAAAATAAATCATTGATGCTAAATATAACAAAGTAGTAATAAATTATTAAAAAAAAATTATATTGACGTGACAGCAATAAATATTATTTTAAAAGAAATATTATTTTTGAAAATTTTAAAGTAAGGAAAAATTTTAAACAATGAAAACGTTTCATGCAAAGCTATCGTTTTTGAAAAAGTGAGTTTTGTCGCATATAAATTTCAATCAAATTTTATTACTGTATTAAACTTGGTAATTTTGTGTCAAAATATATTATTAAAGTGTACTTATTATCTATTTCATTTTATTATGTACATAACTAGTTCGGGAGTATTTTATAATGGTAAACTAATAAAGTTAATATTTCTTAGATGTTTTTTATTTCCTTTTTATTTACTTAATTTTTTATGAAATACTTTTTATATTTTAGAAAAGTATTTTAAAAATGATAGAACTTATTTTAAATTTGATTTTGATCTCATATATAGTTTTATCATTCATCCAATTCGTACTAAAATATTTGTAAAACAATGTAAAATTTGAAAAATAATTTGAAATAAAATAAAAAATATATTATTATAAAAATATAAATAATATAAAAAATAATTTTCTAAAATAAGTAGTATAAAATATTGATTTAATATTTAAAATAGCTTTTAACATTGTGTAATGTATATTTTATTTTTAACTTATCTTAGAGTAATTTTTTTAAGATTTTGTAAAAGTTTACGTTATTTAGGTATTAAATAGTTTATGTTTTGTTTAATGAAAACTCACAAAATGTTTCAACTTATGCATATATTTGATAATACATTAAAATATATTATATTATAATTTAAAAAATTAGTTATCGATAATAAATTGTAAACTTGTAATCACAGTTAAATTAATGTAGTGAAAATTTATTTTTAATTTTGTGAAATTAAATATATTTTATTCTTTATATGCTATAAAGTGTGATCAATGCCTAGATTCGTCTAAGTATAATATAAATAAATGGCTATTTACGGGAGAAGTATAAAATATTATAATGGTGACAATAGGTGTCAGATTAACTTTAAAATAAATGGAAACCAAGCTGAAATTTATTTATGCTTTCAAGAAGTTTTCTATCATTTTTCTTGTGTCATTTAATTTTGCAGCTCTGTAAGTTTTTTGCGTAGTATAACAAGAAGACTGTAAGGATGAATGGACGTGCAAAACAAAAGAGAAATGAAAAAGGAGATGCGTGTGCAAGAATAAAGAAAACGTTTCGAAGAAAATGCAGGGAGTACGCAGTACTTGCGTTTTTGTACTTGGCATGTGTTGCACTTTGTGAAGCAAAAGTATTTTCTTCGTCTCGGCTTCGCGTGTACATATTTACACTTGTAAGTGCATTTTGCAGATGACATCCTCAAGATGTACTTTGTCGTCATATGCAACACACTTGCCTTTCCGTACTTTGACCGACTTATACATGCTACGTACGCGAAATCATTTTAGGGGTAAGTTATTTTTAAAAATTTTTATGTTTATGTTTGAACTTATATAGACACTAGGATTATTATTGCCGGGATAAAATGGATGCTTAATCCAGAAAAAATATAGGCGTTTTATGAGTATTTCCTGCATTACCGTTTTCACGAGGTCATTTTTTCTTCTTTAACTACTTTGTCTATTAATATTCACTACGAGCCTCGCTACAGTGTAATGTATTATGCTATTCATTGCAACGAGTGTAGTATGAGTAAGATTCCAGGAGAAATATGGTTGGCATCAGCTAAGTTGGAAGAACACCTGTCGTGAAAACAAAAACTTTCGAATTCAACTTAGCGCTCAATAGTTATGTCCTCTATTTTTTGGAATCCTCTTTACCTGACTGGTTCCTTATATTTATTACCGTATTATCTTCTGTATCATTTGTAAATGATATTCAATACCCTGTGAATAGGATAAGTGAGTATTTAACAAGTAAATGTAACTTAACCCAACTATGAAACTTTTATGCTTACGATTTAAATATGTCGATTTAAATACAAAATGACATGTAAAATCCAAGAAAATAGAAAAAAAATATTGAATCGAATAAAAATATAACATCTAAATATGGTATAATATGTTGTAATTCATGTAATATGAGATAATTGTAATGGGAATAATGATTGTTTGACCTGCTCTTTGATCTTAAAATCTTGAAAGTATCGAAAGAGCTATTGCCGTTTCTCATGCTATCTATTAATGCTTTCTTCAACGTCTGAAAAACTCAGGTTGTGGCAATCATTTACTGACTTAATACAAATTAGTAGTCCACTTAGACAACCTTATATATTATATAAGTATGATAGAGTATTTTGTCACGACAATGATATATTCGTGTTACTATTGGGAATATAAATTCATGAAACTTGGTGTAGTATTTATGAATGTAGTCACTTAGATTAAAGTAAAAAAAAATATTATATAAAAAATAAGAAGAATATGACATTTAAAAATTTTAGTGTTATCATAAGAAAATGACAAACTGAAGTGTAAAGAAATTTTCGAAAATAGGTCGAACTAAAATGAAATGGTTTCATTTATATGCGCAAAGATATTTTATATTAAATTGGGGGGCTTTAATTTTCTATGTCCACAAGTTTCTTATAGTTTATACGTTCTTTAATACAATTTCAAATTTTTTATAAACCTTTGTCGAACTTGTTATAAAATCTTTATAAATTTTATAAAGTTCTTATAAAATATTTATAAACCTATTAAAAATTCTTTAAAAATTCTTCCTAAATTCTTAACAGACACATTATCAGCATCTTAACAAAGCGTTAATTTCGAAATTAAAAAATAAGTAATTAAATACGAATACTATCGTATTAAAAATTATTTTTGTACATAAGTAAACACTATTTTTTAATACAGTTTTTCAAAAATTTTAAAATTATCCGTAAAACTATCTGAAAACTTGGGAACAGTTTCAAGGACTGTTAAAATACGTTTTCAAGTGTGAGATATATTGAGTTAGAGCTGGAGCAAGAGAGAAAATTTATCGGAAGGTGCATAGCCACCCGGAAATAACTCGGAACCTAGGATACGTTTTCTCGGCCGAGTTGTAATTGCTATTTAGTGGCGTTCAATATCACGTCGCAGTAAACTTGTCGCTGCTCATTATGACGAAGATTATAAAAATTATTTAATGTACGCCCGATGTTAGAGAGAACTGACTTTAGGCGACCCTTTCAGTTACGAAAGCACGCGCGGAGTTTTAATTACATGGGCATTACATAACGTTTGTGAGTGAAAATTAATGAATTTAATATTCACAAAAGAAATTGGTATTCCATGCAGGAATAGAAATTTTATTAAAAAATAGTTTTGTAATTTATTTCAATTTGACGCTTTGTGCCCTTCGATCACTAATACCTTGATTACAGTAAACTTTATTAAAGAAAACAGAGACTAATTTCTTTTAAGACATTGTTTAATAGAATTTCAAAACCAAATTGTGTTATTTACTAATTTTAATATTTGAATGAGTGTTTTACGATTACGTATTTGTCTTTATTTCAAGATATATCGATATTTCAAGATTCAATTGTACGAAAATTGAAATTCTACAATACATTATATGTGATAATATTAAATTTTACATTTCTTTTTCTTATATTTTACGATTAAATGTATTACTATATTAAGTTTCAATATCGCCAAAGTGCATTTATAATCATATTTGTGGAGATTTATTCCGAAAATAGATAAGTGAACTAGATTAATACAGGTTATTTCAGTTGAGTATTAATATGTATTGAAAGCCTTTCAAAAATGTTACAGAAATATAAAGTTTATATTAAAATATTTAAAATAGAAATAAATTGCTAATACTAAAAATATTTATATCAAAGCATTGAAAGAATGACAGCTTCATATTATAAAACATGAATAATTTTTAAGTATTTCAACGACAAACCTCAATTGATTAATTGATTAATTTTGAGCTGAAACTTTCATAATACGCCTATTAGGAACTGGTAATATTATCACAATTAATCCATTAATTATAATTTTTAATTATAATCGAAATTTTCTATTAAAATGAAGAGTATTTATCATGATTTGAAATATTAATTTTTGAAAAAGATTTTGGCTTCGTTTACTATCAAAATCTATTATATTTCGTGCGTTCTCGACTCATTAAATTATATCTATTAAATATAATATGTAAAATTCACCGATGAACTATAATCGTAATATATATATATATATATATGTGTAGAGAATGTGCAGGAAGAGAAGGGGTAATATAATATTCAAATAACAGTATTATTAAATTTCAAATACATTTTGTAACGGCGAATTGAATGACGAGATATTTGGAATGCGATCTTCGAAATCTCTGATCGCATTCGTAAATTCTCATTACCAGCGATAATGCGAAAGAAATTTAATCGTGCAATATTACGCATCAGTAGATGAATATCGGTGTGTTCGCTTCAGGAGGTTCGCCTGCAGGGCCCCGACGGCGAAAACAATGGGGTGCACCGGTAATACTGCTTCATTGTCCCCGTCGAAGACGATGTTAGAAGCAAGGAAGTCAAGGCTACGCGCTGGAATTACGTCTTCGTCGATGAAAATTTTGTTTTTCCGCTGCGGAGGTAGCGGTGACGCAGTCGGGCTTTTATCCTATATCAGCCACCTTGGCTTTTAACGTTAGAGCAAAAACGGCGACGCCTTTATATTCGCAAAGAGGTACCTTACCTATGCGCCGCTTCTTTCTCGCGTTATATTGCGGCACGTTGTATATTGGCTGCGCTATCGCTTTTAATGATCGCATATTCAGCGAACAATGTTGTCTTGAGTAAGAGGATCGACTTGGTTCGGTCAATAAAATATGCTGTTTTAATATATTAAAGGCTTCTGTCGGTAGTTCAGTCTTTATTAGAAGAATTTTAATTTAAGAGGTTTTCGCCCAAAGAAAAATATTGATAATTGCTTCATTCGTAAAATCGAGGATAATATTGCTTCAGTAGATATTATTATTGTTATAGACCGATTTTTGTAAATTCAGAATTGATGACAGAATGCATTACGAAAAGAGTCACTTGGTTTGTTGGCTGATTTCCGTTAACTTTGGTTTTCTAATTTTAATATAATGCATAATTAAACAAGCACTGTGTTTTTGAGATATATAAAACATTTTCATATTCTGGGCTAAATTCATTTTGTCATGCTAATGGATATCGAGATATTGTTCTTAATCTTAACACAGAAATTTTTTGATAAACCTCAAAGATTAAAAATGGAGACTTACAATGTAATGAAGAACAACGTAAATATATTTTAACATTATCAAAGTCATAATTTTTATATTATTCTAAAGTTCTTATTATTCTCTATCATCATTTGCAAATTTGAAAAATTGTTACAACTCTATATTTATACGAGCAATAATTTAATACTAACTACCGCGTTTCTGAATAAACGAGGAGGGTTAAAGTATATAAGTAATTATACAAAATAAGTAGGTTTCAACATAAAGGAAATCAATAATTATGTTTTTTAAAGATAATTTCGAATTCTATTTTCCGTGATTGACAGCTTTTCCCGTAAATTATAGATAACCAACGGGTAAATAAATTGCATGTACATTCATACCTTGATTAATCGTTGAGTTTGTTTGCTTTTATTCAAACTGGATAAATTTGGATTACCAGTTTCATATCGAATAGTCTTACAAATCATGTGAAATAAAGTTTGTTTCAGTTTATCCGTATTAAGAATTTTGTTTGATTTTAATAATTTGAAGGAAACAGTGAAGCAAGGCATGCGTTTGAATTATTCATCAACTAAAAGATAGTATACAAATCTATGGTACAGGTAGAATATATTATTAAAGGAATGAATTCACAGAAATGCCAATTCCCTATCTCTTCTTCGTATTAATATGCAACTCGCTTCCTCCATATAATAAAGTCTCAATTTGCGGTTACTTTGAATGCTCTACAGTTCCTTCGCATAGTTCATAGCACTATGATATTCCAAAATATCGGAAAGAATAATTGCTTGAGCTTCGTGTAATTTAATAAAACATATTTATGTTTCCTACAATAAAGAATTCATAACTGGGATTGAAACAAATAAGCATTCAAAGTGCATTTATTTTAGGCTTCGTAATTTTATAATACTCTAAAGAACATTTACAACATAATATATTATACTTTAAATTGATATATTTAAAATAAAATTCTATATTTCGATTATTTAATATAAACATGCCTATCTATTTTTTACGATAAGAGATATGTATTTATGATATTTATAATGTCATTAGCTTATTTTACTTTATGATGTAGAACTTCAGAAAGTTGTTTTGTTGAATTTAATCAGCCCTCAAGAAAAAATTACTAAAAAATTACTGATTTTATTAATAGTTTTATGGTATTTTTTAACATCTTATTTCAATTAATGAAAATAGTATAATTTTAAGAATTTACAAAGTTATGATATCACATATTATTCTCTAAGTATACATAATTATACGTAAGGAATTAGAATATATTAACCTTTAGTTAAGCAAAAAATGAAAAAGAAATTATATAAATTGATCAAAATATATTTTAATTTTAATTAACGTAGAATACAAGTAGGTATTTTGGTAAATTAGGTAAGATTAATCAGAACAAAACGACTTCTTATTACTGTACTTATACCCTCATTCAGAATAGTTTTGAATTATATCATTAGATTCAGAGAAGAAAATAGACAAATGCTTTAAATGATAAAAAAATAAAATTTATTATCGTTAAATTACGTGAAATTTATGAAAAAAATGTTGTTTCAAAAAACGAAAATTTATTATTAGTGAAGAAAGAAGTTACAAAAAAGTAAGTAAACATTTAAGATTATATAATTTTAATTTATAAATATCTTACAAAACTTTCAGAAAGATAAATACATATAAATAGTGATTAAAAATGGGAAATAATATTAATAAAGCATAATAATTGATAAATTTATATTTATTGGCTCAATAAATTTTAAGCATTCGGTATATTTCTGAATTAATATCTACAACAATAATAATATAGGTATTATTAACTATAATGAATTCTAAAAAAATTGAAACTGAGAAAATAAGAAGAAATACAAAGTATTAGAAAATAATGTGCATGAAAAGGTTTGATTTGAAAGGAAATTATCTAAAATAAATAAGAAATTACAAGTTGAAAAATGTATTTTTACATATTTTCAGTTTATAATGAAAAATACGAGAAGAATATTTAGATAAATTATAAAATTAGGTTATGCATCGAGGAGAAGTAATGTAAAAAATTTATACTCAATAAATTAAACGTGATACATGAATTTTCAAATTCTTGAATTAATCAATAAATAAACATTGAAATAATAAAAATTAATGCATTATTTGAAAATAATTATTAACTTTAAAATTATATCTTTATTTTTAAGTTCCTATGTTTTCACGAAAGTAATAAAAATGAGTATTCAAATTCATTAATTAATTTAATTATAAATAGAGTAATTAAAATTATATTAATTAAGTTAAAAAACTTGATACGAAACATGATGCAGACTCCATAAACTTTTTTTAATAAAAATTGTTTACCTTCTCCGCTAGTTTTAGCATGTGTTTTTTAACGAGTTTATTAGAGAGTACATCTTTGAGCTACCAAATGAGTAGATATCATTCGTAATTGCCTTTTTGATTTCTCTTTAAATACGTATTTCCATATGTTTTCAATTTATAATAATTATCAGAGTATAAAAACCTATATTACAGTGTGTTGATTAAACTTTCGCTTCTTTTATGTCGTTGTTGTTTCTGATTATGTAAGAATAAATTTATATATCTAATAAAAAAATGTACGTTATATCTGAAATCACCGTTTGTATTAAAAGTAAAAAGCAAATCTAAGAATTACTATTGAAATGGTTAATTTATTTAGTTTATAAAAATACTAAATGTAAACAAATTTTCATATTAAGTTTAACATTATTTAATTTTCTAAGATTTGTACAAAATGTATATTGCAAGCTGAATAAAGTTTTAGAAGATGCAGTTTATGTGCATATTTATTTTTAAAGAGGTATCTCAAAATTCCATAGAATAGAAATACTTTAAATTATTAAGACATTTCTTCAACATAAGTCTTGTTAAAATTATCACTTTTTTCTGAATGAAAAGAAAAATATTAAATCTCCGTTATTTCTTCTATTGGTTGAGGTTACTTTTCAAAAGTAAACACCCAAGCTTACTAGCTTCTTTGAAATTACACAAATTTTATCCATAAATTATACAGAATAAATTCCAGGTTTAAATCTAAAACTATTTTCACCAGAGGCCAGACATGAGCAGCACACAACAATATAGTGACTTCTGCTTCATCTCTGTACTCTCATTCATTCTCCTTCTATCTCTCTTTCGCTCTATATCTCTCTTCTTTTGATTTCTCTTGCTTTAGTTAAAAGAGGGATGAGAGGAGAAGAAGGTACACCAACCTTTTTACCTTCTGCGTGTAGTCTAGGCAAGGAGTGTGATTTGAAATTCAACGATGGTGGACGTTAATTGGTAAAGCTACTCAGATTGCAAACACACATGTACAAATCTACTCGTATAGTGTAATGTGCAAATGCGTTAGCGTACACGTATCGAGATACAAGTGTCGCTGTCATTTTCGTAGCACCAATTGTAACTATAGAAGCAAGAAAGCAGGAAAGAAGAGAGAGATGGAGAGAGAAAGCCAAGGAGGAAATCCATAAAGATTGCTTCGTAACATGGGGTATGCAATGTGTTGCGCTAGAAATTTCAAGACGTATATGCCAACTGCAAGCATCTGAAAATAGAAGGGAGTGAAACTAGGGACAGTTGGTGTAAGAAGCGACAATATCCGTTAGAGACAGTTTACATAATGGGCACCTCCTATAATTACTAAGATTTGCTTTAATAAGCCTAAATAGTTCAGTTATAATTACGTAATATTTTGATAGTTAATTTTTAATGCTTTCATATGTAACTAGCAAAAAGTAATGTCGAAATAGAAATACCAGTAGAGACAGTTAAAATTTCCCGTCTGATAGTATTCGCCTTATTGGATTAGGTTAATTAAATAATAGACTGCTTAGATTATACGTATAATAGCTACTGAAAGAACAAATAACTATTAAACTGACAAGCAAAAACTATTTTAGAGATATTTTACCTGCAATTCTTTTTTATAGATTAAAGCTATTAAGATTATCAGCTCTGATTACTTGATTCAAAATACAAAGAGACATCGAGAGAATAGCAAGAAGAGTGATTAAAAAACCTTACTACAGCTTACTAGATTAGTTTAAATCTTAAAATTGATATATTCAATTTCCTTTATATTATATTAATATTATCGATTAAAGCAACAATAATTTTAAAGACTATAATTTTTCTTGAATTTCTACTAGTTTTAACAATAATCTCTACATATATTTTTAAAAAAGTCGGCTTCGTTTTTACGGTTCTTTTGATTATTCAGATAATCTCTTCTTGTAAACGATTTCAAAAATGACACAGTAGAACTCTTAAAATATATTTTAACATTCTTCGATGACATTTTTATTGTAGGTCCTTCGTATATTATAGCAGGGACGTTCTTTTCTAGCGAATTTTTCATTTTGTACGATAAAAGTGAATATTTATACATAATAATCTTTATCATAGTAAGATGCATGCATTTTATACGCCATTAAAAATTTAATAGTATTTAACCATTTTTATTTCTACCTCAAATATAATTTAAAATCACATATTTATAAGTGTCTATTTAAGTTGTCGACAATAAATTTCTTATCAAAATGTTTTTTATTATCATATTTATAATAATATGGAAAATATGCAGAAGTGAACACTATTATTGTTTTTACCAATTAAATTGGATAACAAGCATCGTTTATAAACTATTAAAAAATTTTTACGAGTACTCGATAATGTAATATTTTACGGCAAATTTCAGAAAGATTTGACATTGTTTCTAGCTAATTTTAGTTTTTTCTTAAAGATCACACCGTAAGAGTATTGAATTACATTAAAATTTGTGCAACAGCTAAAATTATCAGAAAAACATCTTCTATAGTTATAATATTTAATTATCCAATAATAAAAAATTACCAGTTGCTTATTGTTTTATTACGTAATATATACTCTATTAGCTTTAGGACCAGTCGTTTGAATATCGTACTTAGTATTATTTATGAGAAAGCGATAAAGGATTTATTAATTTACAATTTACATAATTTTCCTCACTGTTCGTGTTATTGTTATCATTCTTTTATTATTAATTTATAATTAAAGTTAAATGATGTTATTGGAGTTATTGGAGTTCTATAAAATTTTGCAGTTTCTATTTTAATCATAATATAAAATCCTTTTTGCAAATTTTCACTGCATTTTCTTCAAATAATTTAAAGAATTATTTGAATATAAACATTTTTAACATATAGGTAGATTGTTAAGATTGCGAAGAAAAATATTTTCGATAAAATTTATGATATTGGTAATGTCATAATTTGCACATAATAATTTGCATGAATTCAAACTTTTATAATAATTAATTCTTTTGTAAAATAGTGGAAGTGATAAATGTTTAACCCACATATTTTAATCTATAATATAAAAATTGAACACATTTAACTTTACTCATATATGAATAAATTCAATTCAGCTTAAAAAATCATTACCGTTCTATTTTAAATTAAAGCCAAAAAAGATTTAATGGATTTTAAAAACCTAAAGAAGTTTGTAAAGGTTACGATGATGAAAAATAAAGTGAGTTATTCTATGTGGAGATATTGAATTTAAATATATCAAATTCATAGGGTAATTTTTAAAAATTCTCATATTTAATTTAAAAATTATAATTAGCGTTGTATACAAATTTAAAAAGCGTAGATAGTTAAAAATATGTAAAAATATTTACTTTTCTTGAACAATTTGAAGATCAGGAAATTACTGTATTTTATGTATTTAAATGAAAGTAATGAATATTGATTTATTTCGTCCTATATTCGCGATCCACTTTAAATCTTTAAATTAAAATTTTTCGTATAAATTTTTGTAAATTTAAAGTGAAAATTTCAATTTTGCACAAATAAAAATAAAAATTGAATCTTTAAAGTAATATACCGATTGTACAAGAAACATAAAGTTAACTTATTATTTAATGAACTGAACTGAAACTAAGTCATTTCATATACGCACTTAAGAAACGGAAGTTATAAGTAGCAGTTCCGACCTTAATTGCATTAAAAACGAAGTAAGAGAAAAAGTTGTTGGTTTATGTATTACAAGTCGTTATAAAGTCTGGCGCTGTCTACTTGAGTTCACTAACGTCACATATTAAATCCATGATACAAGTTCATAAATTAGAACTCTAGCATACTAAACGAGTCGCTAACCTCGGTTCATCTTTGCCCCATCTTTGTAGTCTTTTAAATTGATCTTTTTGCTCCTGCGTATATTTATGAAAATTCTTCTCTGAAAAAATATTAACTGCATATTACGCAAAACCTCAGACATATTCTTCAACAAATTTAGTTAAAAGTGAAGTTTCCGCTTAGGAGTATTTGAATTGTAAATCCATTAATGATTAATTTTCAATTTGAGACTTTACCATAAACTTATGTACATTCATCTTAAACTAGTTTGCTTCTTAAAATTCTTTTTGTTTTGACTGAAAACTGTGAATTTGCTTTTTAAGGTTCTTTTGAGTTAGAATAACTTTTAATTTTGAATTTTATTTATAATACAAACTCAATTTTCTAAATTCCATAGGTGAAGATTTTGGGTATTTGTTGAACAAAGAGTTTTCAAATAGAAAATATATTAAAATTTCATTTTAATGCATAATTTCCTTTAATATTTTGTTTTAAAATAATTATTATTTCAATTTAATTCTTTAGAAATTTGACGGAAATAGCTTTAATTTAAACGATTGAAATATTTATTCTTGAAATCATCACAGTTTATCAGATATGTGAGAATTTTAACTTTAATTTAGCATATAATATTAAAATACAGAATAATAAAAGATATAATTTTAGATTTGTGGTTGTATTTAAATCAATACACGTGTTTTTCTTATATTAGCGAATATTTAAGAAACTAAATTTTAGCATATTTAGAAAGTTATTATATTACTTGGATTAAAAAAATGTTGGAGTACAATTAATTTCAGTTTTATTTTCATTCTGTCAGTTTAATATTTTTTCGCTTGAAAAAATAATTAAATAAGGCGTATCTTTATTTGGCTAAATATAACGAGTTATAACGAATGTATAATAACTAGCTTTTGTAATTCTTTTAACGGAGAATTCTTAGGAGTGTTATTTTAAAATTTTTGTATCAGCTCGCATGTTGTTAGATAATCGATTTTATTTTAAAAAGACCTTAACGAGAAGTTCCAGTCATGAGAGACATCCTATAATGCCAAATGCAATTTCACGACGTTTACCCGTAAAAGGAAAAGAAACAGAAATTGGCGTAATGACCGTAAAAGTGAGCTCCGACGCGAGCATACGTGGAAGTAAGCCATTGAAGCGATTATCTGCGTTATTGTGTTGCTTTTCCGCGTATCGAACAAGGAAAGCCTCCGACTGATCTGCTTGAAGTCGACTCGTACGTACGCTCGTACTACTAAAAATTTGTTTTTGATACTATAAAATTATAGAGATCTGTTATAGGTATAACTGCTCTACATTCGTATACACGTAATGAGTTTACAAAAAGCGCTTTAAGACAAAAATATTTTTCTTCTTTGTTCTTTCGACTAAAAAACGAATATGTATGCCACCTTTATGTTCTCGGTCCACTATTCGTACTCTAATGTTTATTAATACTTGTGTATTCTACACCGTGTATTTATGATTCAAACGAGACAATATACTATCGTTATCGCTATCATTACTATTATTCTTATTACAGATGGTGCCATTATAATTGCAGTTGTTGTTGTCGTTATTATTACGAACGAGTATTTCCGTTAGTTCCATTATTAATGAGTTGTTATGTTTGATAGCAATCTTTATTAAAAACGAGCATAATAACGATAATTGAAATTCAAGCGACGCGAAAGGAATGTAAAACTCAGTTAAGTAAATTTTTTTCATTAACTAGCGATTTCTAGGCAATGAAGTCTAGTAAGACTCCTTTCATAGCGACTTCAAATTTACTCCGATAGAGTACGAGATCGGAGTGTGGAATTCAGAAAATATCCGGCTAGGCAAGCGCAAAAAGCAAAAAGCAAAAGGAAAATCATTCCTGCGTACGTGGCAAGTAAAAGTCGCGTATTCGTTTCTCCGACACACTCGCTTACTTCTCATATCTTAGCGCACTGTGCACGTGCGCACGTATAATAATCCGCCATCCGCCTCTATCGCCGCCGAGGACAACGACGAAGACGGCGACGAGGGGAGGAAAATTTTTCCAGCTAAGTCGCACGCAAGCCCGTGCAGTATGAACAACTTTTCGACTACGGCTGCCTCTATAGGAGACATTCTTTATTCCTTTTCTCACTAATAATACACACGCGTGTAGTCACACACACAGCGCTCTTTCTTTCCTCATCCGAAAATCGTATCGCATTACTATCTCGTTTCCCGTTGGTGCAGATAGGAGAGTAGCTGGACTAGTTTTATAATGCTGGGCTTCTAGCATTGAAGGCGAGTAGTGCGCGAGATTTATCTTCGTAACGCGCCACCCGTATCACCCCGATATAAAGGAGTAAAAGTTCGGTCATCGCGCGCGTACCCGAACCCACGGAAAATCTCGTCGACCGAAGACAAGGGAGAGAAACGTTCGATGGCGGCGGCGACGTTACCGGCGGGTGGGAGAAGATTTTCAGGACGTCGGTTCATCGTGGCTTTCACAAGAAGGGATAGAAAGATACCGCGTATTGTGTGGCTGCGGATGTATGGAACGGGCGAACGCGAGCGCGGCCGAGCGAATGCTACATTGCAAGGATGTTTCGAACTTAGGCAATAATGCCGCAGTCAGTTCCAGAAGCCGGCGGATAGTTCGCGAAACTCGTATCGTTTGCCCGTGCTCCCACTCGCTATATTCAACTATATATCGCCGTTGAGGTGTATTCGTGTATTACGTTCCCTCTCCGCTACTCGTGGATTTACTTATATTTTTCTCTTTCATTCTCTGTCTCTCTCTCCCTTCGGAAAAATGTTGGCAAACCATACTTTCTTCTTTCTGTCTTCAACCCTCGCCATCATTGTCTATTAAATACCAACCGATATGCAAGAGCTCGATTATTGCTCTTTACTTATTACTGCCTTGTAATTTAATGGCGTTTATTTCATATTGGTTCCTGAATATTTCAATTTGCACACATTAGTTATTAATAAGTAAACTTTTTCACAAGGAGTTTGTGTGCTTCGAGAGAATCAAGGGCTCACTCGCGATCCGGTTAAGTAATTATTTAAGATATACTTTGTTTGCACAGTAATAAACAAAATTTTATCAAATTTGCCAATAATTCAATTCATGCAGCAACCAGTACATTAAACTTACAAAATTTTACATCAGAATCAGCAAGTTTCGTAAAAGATGAAAGTAGTTGAACTAGTTTGCTATAGCTATAATACTTCATCTTTTTTCTACGTCTACTTAATTTAGTTATCGCTTATCTCATATCTTTTATTGTACTAAAATCTACAAAGCGTGTATCAGTCGTTAACGATCAAAATGCAGAAAGGACCTTTATCTTGGCTATAAGCATGAAAGAGAGTGAGAGAGAGAGAGCAAGAATCGTGGGGATATATATTTTCTTACAAAATGGTCAGGTAGAAGAACTATCTGCCGGGGCCCGAGGGCTCGAAATAAAGCGCACTCATTTTGTGCAATTATGCTCTTCCTGGTAGCTATTAAGAATGTTCTTTTTTCTATTTTCAGGATTTTCCTTATTCTCTCTCTCCCTTAATCATTCTTACGTTTCCGTCTATTCTCCTTTTCATTTATGTCGCATTACTACACTTTTAGCTTTAGTTGTTAATAAATGTGTTCACTAAAGTGTCAGAGAAAAAAAGGAAGAAATTTTCAGTAGCAGTGGTAACTGAAATAGTGGAAAATTTCTCATATTTTGTTGATACACCGCAAGCTTCCTTCTTGTAAGGTCAACACTTCAAAAATATAAAATTTTATTTTTTATCTTTCTTTTTCAATGAAAGTTATTGGAAAGTACATATATGTATATTAGTGCATGTTTGTCCAGTATATGATAAAAAATATGTTTTTATATTCATAGATAAAATTGGCAAATAAAATATTGTACATGTAACGAGAATAAGAAATAAATTAGATATTGTTGCTAATTGGGAGCGTGCAACATATATTTAAATATAAATTGAAACAAATATGTAAAGTTTTCGTGTTACTAATCTAAATAATGAATTATATTATTAAATTTCAAAATTAATTTGTTGTTATAACTATAAGTACAAATTATCACAGTTTTTAAATATACGTTTAAATTGTTAAAACGTTTTCTAATAACTGCTTTTTCATAAAAATTAATTTTCTCTATATCCACAATGGAGTGCAAATTCCTTGTTTAACCTTCTTGGCAAAACAACAATTTTCTTCATAATATTGTACACATTCACGTACACGTAGTTGCTACTATCCTGGATGACAGCAAAACAGTTTCGAATCTCGTGTTATTTAATGGAAATAAGGCTTTCATGAAAGTCCGTGCGTGCATGAAAACTAAAAAAGAAGAAAGGAAAATAATAAAAAAGCCATGCTCACACGACGAGCAACGTAGATAGAAAAAGAGAGAAAACGTAAGAGAGAGAGAGAGAGAGAGTGAGAGAGGATGTCGCTCCTGGGAAATAAACGCCGGAAGACAAGCTCTTTGGTCGGATAACGCGAGAGCGCCTGTTCCCTCGTTGCCTTTCCCGACCGATGAAGCGAGCTTCAGCACTACAGGGGAAGTGAAAATAATAAAAAAAAGAGGTACGAAAGAGTTCGGAGCAGAGACGGCGACAACGACTGCACTGGAGAAAGCAGTAGCAGCAACAGCAACAGCAGCACCAGCACCAGCACCAGCACCAGCAACAGAAGCAGTACTAGCGGACAAGTGGTAGTTTGAAATTTCAAATTCATTTACGTCCACGTCGCACAGTTTTAATCCGCTTTAATTGTGAAAAATTGTCGAGTGCCGACGCCTGCTCCGCCATTTTTTCTACTTTATCTATGTCTCTCTCTTTCTCTCACTACTCTCTTGACAAAATTCTCTTGTTCCTTTCGTAATTTTCGTCTACTAATTCCGTTACCGGTTATGAGTTTTAAACCGAAAGAAGAAGAAGAGTGAAGTGGAAAGAAAAAGAATCATTAAATCGTGAAAATACAATTTTCTCTTTCTTTTTTGTTTTTGCGTCTCGTTTATTATTCGAATTACTGGCTGATAGTGCGCTACATTCCTCCCTCTTCTAAAAATCTAATTGTTTTTTCTTTTTCCATCAATGTGATTTGTCCGATTCGGCGACAGAAGCTTCTGCGCTCTGATCGTCCAAACTTTCGTCGCTATTCGGGATGCTGTCATTCTTATCTAAGTTTTCGATGGAATCCGTTTCTTCTACTCTATGCCTTTTTAGATCAACGTCCATCGCTCTTCTTCTACGTATACCGTCCTCTAATAACTTCTGCCAACTGAATTCTGGCTCTTCCGATTTCTCATGCATCTGTTTCAGCACTTTTGCTTCTATTTTCTTGTAGTCCTCAATGATTTTCATGTCTTCCGCTAATGAATCCTGTAATGAATTATTACGATGATATATTAAATATTATTTTGTACTATTTTTTTGTACTTATTTTATCAAGGTACGAAATTCTTAACATAAAACTTCATACATTTATAATTCACTTATAGTACTTATTATTATTTCTTGGTATTATGTAACATATGATTAATGTTAAAAGTGAAACATCGATGTTTAATGAAAAAAATTATGCATAGCACACTAAACTAAATTTAGATTATGTTTAGAACTATACTTCATTTTTTAGAATATGAATAATTCTATTTAATAGTAATTCTTTATTGCTTTAATTAAAAAAGTTGAAAAATTGATTTACAAAATTTGTTTCATTATGATGACAATTAGAAGCAAGCTGGCACAGAAAACCGCGGAAAATTTACTAAACTTGTGCATCCCACAGCGCGGAGATATAATAAGATAGGGAAAAAAAGAAAAAGAACATTAGTTGTGCGACGATTGATAGTGTTGTTTAATTTGCTATTGTTCATTATAAGTTTTCTTTCTATTAATTATATTATAGTGCACCTATTTATTTTCTTATATCTATCTTTTTATTCTTGTATTATTTAAAAGCAAAGAGAAAAATAATTGTTCCCGAGCGAGCTGTTGCGTAGGCGTGCAATTATTAGGTGGATAATTTTATTTCGGAGCGACTTTATGATAAATAGAATTACGGAAATACGTATGTTTACATACATATACATATTTTAATAAGTTTAACATTCCCATACACTTACTATGTGTCTGTGTGAATGCTGAGTATGCAATCGTTTATTTCTGTTGTATTTTATTCCATTAATTAAATTATTAAGGTATTTATTTAAAATTTTGTAAATTAATAGTAAACAAAATATATATGTATATGTATGTATGTATGTATATACACATACGTGTTTTATTGAACATAAAAATATATATATACTGATAAAAAATAATAGTAATATTCTTTGCTGTAATATTTGATTTGAAATAATAAAAAAGACTAGATTTAAATTTCAAACATAAATTAGAAATATTTGAAATAAAACGTGTTATATTCTGTTTATAAAATAAAAAATTAAATGTATAGGAATTTAATCCTTTGTTAAATTATATATATATGGATATTAAATAGGGCAAGTATAGAAGATAATAGATTAGTTGTGTATAAATATATAAAGTGAATAAAGTATCGTAAATTACTTTACGATACATTAACATTTAACATTCACATATTTTCATTCGCTCGAGTATCGAAAGAAATAAACGTAAAGTATTGAAGAATCATAGGAAGTAATATTTTCAATGATGTCAATAACTTTGTTATATATATATATATATATATATAGAACTATAATATTTTATGCACTCCTAGATATAAATTAATGTGAATAACATTTGATCATGAAGGATTTGAATTAAGATTGTTAATTATTAGGTTGTTGGTACATTGATTTATGATCAAATGATTAGAAATTATATACTCTGCATTTATATATATACATTCCTGTTAAATGTCTATCTATCAATAACTTTTTTTCACTAGTTTTAAGATTTCTTGTATTTTATAAAAATGATTTTTTAAATTCTGTTTAATTTGTTTAATTATGTTTGTTTATGAAAGATTTGTTAGCAGATCTATTAAATGTGAGTTACTACAGTTATATAACGGTGTACTTATGCAAATGACAAATGAATCCATATTAACCGAATAATAAAATAATTAAGAATAAATTTACTTAGTTTTTAATATACTTTTTAGAGTGACTGCTGTAATTAAAAGAGGAAAATGAAGAGATTTCTAAAGGTTGTACTTTAATATCGCAGTCCATCACTCTTGTTCCTGTACAACTTACACGGTATATCTTCGCCTGTAACTAGGATGACTATTGATAGACCGAACTACTTAAATAGATTTTTTTTATATTATTTATATTATTTTTTTATATCTTATATTTTGGCAGAATATTTAAACAAATTTTGTCTATGTCATTAATTGAATTTTAATCTTTGATGAGTAATAATTAAACGTTGGATTTTTTCAATACTTTTAGTTAGAAAAAGCAGATATTTAATAACTATATATATTTAGTAATTACCGAAGTTTTGTTCATTCATTTTTGATTGTCATAACCGTTTGTCGCCGTCGTAATAAATCTGATGACTCATATTCATAATTTTGAAATTTCAAATCTACGTGAAATATTTATAGTAATTAAAGCTTTATTAGATCATCCTAAAATATCTGAATATAATTTTTCAAATTCAAAATATTGAGAATGACTTTTGGACTACTTGATTTACAAATGATTTTACATTCAAATATCATTTTCTCATAGATAGTCGCTATATATTATTTTAATTATTTAGATGTTATACAATTTATAATTAAAGAATTGTTTATAAAATAAATAAATTATTTTAATGTGAAGTGTAGTAAATTTTATATAAATATTGCTATGCCATAATTAGAGTTAAGTTATAAGATAAAGACTACTTTTATGCAGAATTCGTTTTTTTAAGAAAGTTAAGATTAGAATAGTAAAATACAGTAGTAAATTGATGTTTCTATGGAAAAACTATTTAAAGTTGCTAGTATTTCCATTTATATAGAGAAGTAGAATATATATTTTATAAATAAACTGAAACGATAAATTCTGAAAGTGCTGATATAGATGTCATTTGAAATAATAAATAAGATATAGTATCTCAAGTCAGCTCTAAATATTGTCAATTTTTGAACAAATAAATATTTGTATTATTAAATAACTTCAGTTTAAATTATAATATCAGTATGTTAGATGAAACACAGAGCATTTATAAGATTTACATTTTGTATACCAGTGTTAACGATGTTAGGTATTGTAATGAAAAATTTTAAATCAATTCAAGATAATAGTAATCTGAATTATAAAGAGTAATCTGAGATAAATCGAGTATAACTAGTTTTATAAAAATTCCATGAATCGAAATAGTTCTGCAAATAAGAAATATTTGTATCTAAGGAAAATGTGAAATATAAAGCGAGGCTTTATTTATTTGAACCGATACAAAAAGTATTAATTATTATTATATATCAGTTTTTGTATTTTAATGGATTATGTTATTTGATTTGAAAAAAGCTTAAACGCAAATATGAATAAGTTATAAATAGTGAACAATAAAAGAATGTTAGTTGTGATTTTTTTACTAAATAGACTTTTCAAAGATTATTTAGAAAGTGAAAAAGATTATTCATAAAATATTGCATCACTTATAGTATTATTTATATTGTTATAAAATATATCACAATCCTTTTTAATTTCTTTAAGCAAGAAAATATACGTAGAATTTTACCATATATACATAAAACATTTGTTAAATAGTTGTCGATAAAACTTTGTTAACTAGTCGATATTGATTGTCTAAATTATAAATTAAAAATAAATTGAAGGCTCTGAAATTTGCAATAGATAACTGTCACGCCTTGATTAGCCAATACAAGGACTTAGATGGTTGCAAAACATGAAGGCTAAATTTAGAATTTTTTTATCACAGTAACAAAGATTATTGGTAGTAATGTTTTTAAATAGAATAAAAGCCTTTTCTCTTTAAAAATTTATCAATCATTCTATCAACTACATTTAGTAAGAAATATCAAATTTATAATATTAATATTATGCAATATTAAAATTTTCTATAGAATATGAAAGTTAGATATATGAATTTAACATCCTACATTTTATGGAATATATTTTTATTAGAAATTTCTAGATTTTACATTCCTAGGAATAATTTCTTATAATTATTGAATGTTAATTTAAAAAATTTACTAATATACATTGCTAATTTTTGTTTAATTCTATTAAATCGGTATAAAATTATATATAATTCCATTTTTGACATGATATTTATAAATTAAAAAAAGTATTATATTTTTAAGACATGTTTATTGTTCATTTATTTGAGATTAATATGCATTTAAGCAAATATAGATAATTTTTAATATGAATTAATGTTGTTTTCCTTTCATTACACATATTTTTCTTTATTGCCTATATCATAAAGTCAAACGCATTCATTGATTATCAGAGAACCTTGTTGAAATGACGTAGTTATCGAATATTCTGATCAAAACAATTATCAATAAAAATTTTATCGAATAACATCATAGATAGGTTTTGCGAAATTTAATGAAGGAAATTCAAACTTCTACGCTAATATAATATACTATAATATATTTTCATGTATTTACATTTTGTATACTTATATTATATTCGCGACTGCTTTCATGCTTGCTTAGTGATAGTATAAATAATAAGATTAAATTCTGATGTATGATTAGTTATAATATAGAAAAAACAAATATAAATTAATTGAAATTAATTTTATATGCTTATTTAATCCATAAACTATTATTATAGAATAAAATAATGTCTTTAGATATTCAGTACTTTAGAACATGAATTTAGAAGAATCTTTAAAATAAATTTGTATAACTCATACAGTTAAATCCAAAAACATCTTTTATAAATTTTCTATTGTTTAACCCCTTTTTTAAACCTGTGATAACAGATAGATTAGAAGCATAAAAGCAAGATTATAAACTTCAGTAGAAAAATAATCCTGAAAAATAATAATTACATACAAAAAATTAAAAAAATTTCCTCATTTTTCCTATTAATCTTCAATATTATACGAGTTATACATTATAATAAATTTCTAGTTAACGTTACTTCTTATGTAAATATATAATTTATTTCATAGCATAGAGAATAATAGCGTTTCAAAACAATGCAAATCTGAATGTTTGGAAAATAATATAGTTTATTTAACTCAATTAGGATTTTATAAATCATCAATAAAATTCAAAGGCAACTCTGTCAAATAATTTTTTTTACATTATCGATAATATATTAGCAAAATTTTTAAATTTTTTGATTATATATAAGGGAAATTATTCATATGATTAAATAGAATAAATGACTCCATAACAACATAATAAACATTGAAGTACAAGATGATAACAACAACGATAATATACGCAAACGTTAGTTGTTATGAATCGACTAAACTCAACTTGCAGTAATTTTAATACAAAGTTCGTTAAAAGCAAAGTCGTGAATTCACGGATAACGAACGACAAATAATAATTTCGTATATTAACATCGAAATGAATCCAGGGTTTAATAAAAAATATCAATATCATTAAATTATTCAATTGAATAATTTCGTTATTTTCAATTACGTGATTAACTTTCATTAAATATTTTTCATTTTATATATATATATATATATATATATATTGTTTAATATTCAAAGACCATCTTTAAAAAATTTTATTAAATACAGAAAGACCGTTCAAAAAACTTCTATTAAATCTTTAAAGGTTATTGAAAAATTAATTTAAATTTATTATATTCCACTGAAAGAATCAGATATTTATAAATTAAAATTTTTTTTTCAACTTTGCCTAAAATTTTTTGATAATTAATTAAATTTAGTTTTTTAAAAACTTATTCTTTTCATAAGTTGAAAAATTAAAATATTAATTCGAAACAGAGAAAACAATATTTATTTATATTTAATATGTAATTTAATACATAAATTATGAATATTTAAAACTTTAGAATTATTTAATTATCTTTTGATATATCAAATAATCAAACTCATTTTACTAACTATTGTACCATAGTTCATTATTGTAAACTGTTTTAATTTTTCTTTTTTTACTTTTTTTTACTTCCGCCCCCCAAAATTCCTATTATACCATAAAGTATTATTTCACTCAGTACATACTGTTTTAATGATCTAGTTTTTATTTTATTAATAATTTTTATTATTTTTATGATTATAAATAAAAACTCTACAGGTTTTTATTTGAATATATAATAACCATATCATAAAAATGAACATCATTGAAATCAATATAGTAACATTCCTTCTGTATTTTATAATACATGTATTGTAATATTTGAACTCTTACAAGGTTTTAAACAATATTTTATGGATATAAAATTTATGAAAATTTATTTTATGATTGTTTACAAAGAATTCTGATGAATAAAAAATATTTTTAAAATGTATTAGTTTAGATAAGGTCAATAATGTTAGATGTTATTCTGAAAATAATTATATTAGTCGTAACGTGATATAATGATTTACTAATTGTAATCAAATATTTAATTGTGCCAGAAACAACACATTCGTTTTTAGTTAATCCATTGATTATTGAGTATCTATTGTAATTAAGTTCAAAAAGTATAATTAAATTTTATTTAAAATTTTAGTTGTAATTGCCTAATAAAAATATTATTGAAAATTTATTTTTTAGTCAATCGCGAAAACAATATAAAATTATAGTATATAATCTTATATTAGATGTATTTTTTGATTAATTATTGTATTTCCTAGAAGATTTAAAAAAATTAATATTGTACATTAAAATCATATTAAGTAGTTGAGGAAGTAGATGGAATTGTATCTTTAAACCAGAACTTATTATTGTAATCTAATTTGACTTTTTAATTAATAATGTATATAAATATGCAAAAATATTTATATGAATTAATTAGAATTATATTATATTATTATTTTATGTAATAATTCATATAATAATTTGAATTCAAATTATTTCCATATTTTTTTGGATTTTTTTTTTGATCATATCTAATAAATGATATAAAATTAATATGCTTGCATGAATCTATTTAAGAAAACTTAACCAGGTGCAATTTAATAGTATGGGCTATCATATCTAATCACTGTCACCTACATATTTTTTTGTATTTTTTTAAAATTAGTAAATATCAAATAATGATATTTTAATTGAAATTTTTTTTATGTTTCATTATTGGATTTTTACTCAAATCTTTTGGTTTTTACGTACCATAACCCGAAATTTTGCAGTGCAGAGTTTTTTATCAACAGTTACATATGCTGCTCTAACATTGATTGTTACATTATAAAATTATAATGAAAAGGTGATTTTTATCGAGAACTAAATATTTCTTAGAAGAAAATCAGTGGTCTATGTAGATTCATGTTATTTTTTTCTTTTTATAAATTTAAGAAATTTTAAGCATTATTTCAGAATAATTAATTTAGACAAAGATTTATACATTACAAGTATAAATATAAAAATTTATCAGGGCAATTTTTTCACAATTTTACCATAGACTTCTAACATCTTCTCAATTAGTAAATTAAAAGAAATATTAAAAATTACTTCTTCATGGTAAGTCTCTTCCACAGGAACTGCATCACCCGAATCTAGTGATTTTTGGGTATAATAAGGAAAATTAGAATGCACACTTTCGTCGAAAAATTTATCCGCTGTCTCAAGTATATGTCGACGCTTTGTTTGCTTGTCGATTATTTCTTGTTTCATCCTTAATATTGGTTCTCGACGCTTTTCCAGTTCTTCTTTTTTCAAGCTTTTTCTCTCGAGGATAACGTCCTGCATGCGGTCCATCTCCCGCGTCACCCAACGAGCTCGTAGTTTCTCCATAAGGTTTTTCCTCTCTTTTTTCTGATTATGAGGTTCCATTTTCATTAAGTTCGTTACGATAAAGAAAAAAATTATAAAATTTATATTATTATTTGTTGTTATTTGAAAAGTTGTCATTATTATATTTTGAACACTTTCCGGAGCTTTTATAAGTATTTATTTTTTACAAATAATTAAGCCTTACAAATATTAAAAATAAATATACAATATGGTTTAGATTCGTTAAATATTTAATAAATGAAATAATGTATTCAATATATATAGTTTTCTATTAAAAAACAATTTATGATTAAAATTATGATTTATTAATTATTTTTACTACTTAAAATATTAGCTCTGAATGTTATTTATTATTATGATTATTATAATTGTACGCTAATTTTTCTAATAAACTTATTAATTATTATTGATAATATGTCAAACAGAATTCAGGAAAAATGATAAATGTAAATATGGAACATAAGTATCAATAAAACTTTTCGATATTATATCACGAGAACTTTTTTTTATTTAATACATTTAAATACTTTTTAAGTAGCGATGAAATCTATTTGTTTATTAGATTTTACAGAACAGTTTAGAAGATTATTAATTAATTAAAAAATATATTCATGTACTGCAATACATATAAAATATTAATTTGAAGTAAACGTAAAAAAATAATTTAATTGGTAAATAAAAATATATTAAATTTTTTATAAAATTATTGTCATTAACTAATTTTATTTTGTTTGTTAACAGAAATATTTCTTATTAAATTTTCTTGCTATTATAAGTAATAAATAATGAAATTAGCAAATATTTTTATTTAATTTTATTGTATTTATTATTATTTATTTTATTAAAATATTCTAAAATATAAAAAAATTCATATGCTTAGAATTAAAAGATGATCTGTTTATTAATGCTCGAAAATCTAACAAAGCCATGTGTAATTTATTTGTAAATAATTAATGTAGAAAACGTAAACAAATATAATTTTTGATGTACCAATAAAATTAGTAAAATAAGAAGATTATTTTTTATTTCTTAAATATAATAGAGGGTTGTAATAATATACCTTGGCCTCTCTAGTAGCCTCTATTTTCGCTTCTTCTTTCAATAATTTCTCTTTTTCTTGGACTTGTTTAGACATTTTCTCATCTCCTTTTAATTTTTGTTCATTTAATAGCTTCTCGTTTTTTTTCTTCCAATCTTCCATCCAAGCTTTATAATTTTGTTTCTATATAAGTGTATAAAGAGGATAGAAAATCTTGTCCTATAAATATGTAACTCTACGTAAAAAAATTCATATTTATAAAAAAAAAATTAAAAAATACAAATAAATAAAAAGAAATAAAAGCGTGTATTATGTATAAAAATTTCTTGTTCCATATTTATAAGGTATATGTCATTCCGTAACGAATATAATAATTAAAATTTTTTTGAGAAATTCTGAGTTACAATTGAAATTATTGTTAAAGAAATTAAAAAAAAAATCGTATAATATAAAATATAACAGTCATTTTTTTGTAGTGGAAAAATGAATATAACGTTATTAAAACTGAGATATGGGAATAATTTAAGTTACTAAAAGTACGCATTAAAAAAATAAATGATACATAATTATGGCAATCTAAACATATTTAACAGATTTATAACGAGAGCGTGGTATTAAAATTTTAAAGTGTTTAGCGAATGAAGCTATAGTTTAATTTAAACAAATAACGAATATAGATTAGTTATCATTATTTTATCAGAGTTTCGCCTAAATGACTTTTAAATGAAAAGTTTTTTACTCTGTTAATTTCTCGATCAACAAATTGGCGCATCCATTTAATGTAATTCTGGTTGGAATCAAATGAAATTTTAGGAGCGAGAAAAATTCTCAGAGCTCCATTATAATCGCAAAATGCAAGACATTGCGGATTTAGAGGGAGATCGTGTGCATAAATCCCCGTGATTATTTGTCCGGACAAGCTTTCAACGATATTTGGCTCATGGCTTTTAATAAACATATCCCAGGTCTCGACGGTGCCGTCACTGCGACCGAGGATGAATGCAGTTGGCTTACTCTTATCCCAGCAAACTGCAGTATACCTGTATATGTACATACAGTAGTCGAAATTTTAGAAGAAATGACGAAGGAAATACATCTATTTTAGACAGATATAAAGTACGTATTCAATTTTTATAGCCAAATTTGTATCTGTTTTGAAACGACTTTGTCAATATTATTCAGTATTATCTACTCTCTGTATCTCGTTGATATTATGGATAATTGTTATATGATTAGCCATAAAATTTTAGTACTTGTCAAATATACAGTCATATTGTACTTTATATTCTGACCGTTGAAAATTTTTAACGCAATCTAAATGACGTTATATTTAATTTTAGTAAATATATATTTATTGTATCAATATTCATATCCTTAACGAATTGTGCTCTATAAAAAGCTAATAATCTAACCGACCATTGATTTAATTTTTTTCATTTAAGTTTCAGAATAGCTCCAATTGATTACGTTTTGTTAAGTCTTAAATTATTAATATTAAAAATAAAAAGTAATTTATACGATTTCTCTTATTTACGCGCATTTTTAATTATATATTAGTTCAATTATTCAATATTATTATTTCATAATTACTAAGGATAGATCAAGATACTATTATTATAATCAGAGATAGGTTAAACTGAATTTAACCGATGCAAACAATGCGCATGTATCATTCTAGTATTTATATAAAAAATATATTTTTTTTCGATTTGTCTTACATTTATCTTATTATTTGCATTTTGGTTCTTCAATTTGTGATTAAACATTCGTAGCTCTATTTCCTCCAATACATATATTGCCCAAAATCTCCAATTCTCGATATCTTCTTTAGTATTATTTTATATTTTTTCAGATATATTAATTGTTTTTGATAAGTATATCATTTTTATGACATACATAAATTTATAAAAATAAAAAAAAGTATATATTAAATAATTGCCTGTTTAAAAAAATTTACACATTATGTAATTTTATGGTGAGAATACAGCAAATAAAAAAAAAGGTGCACTCGATAATTTATTCATAAATCTATCGATTGTTGATTGATATTAAATTTTATCGTAATATACGACTATTTCATTATAAATTAGTATTAATTTCTATAATAAAAATTTAATTCTAAAATTTTGTACAGAAAGTAGAGTTAATATTATATTTTATAGTTATTAATTTTATAAGGCAATTTTTAGTTTAACATAATTATATATCAATGTATTTATTTCACTATTTTTATTGTAAAAATATCTCTCTCTCTCTCTTTTCATATGTTAATATATGTAAATGCACGTACGCGATTTTTTTATTCGATATTTATTTTTGAGCTAGCATTTCTTTGTCACCTCTGGTCAGATTTTCTCCAAAGTATAGGCTCTTCGAATTCCTCACTCCATAGAGCGAAAATATGTCCGCCAACCGTCAATAAGACATCTCTTATGTACGGACTTCTAGTTACATGGATTACAGGTCCATCGTGAATAATTTTTGACCAGTCCCATTTGCAAATCTCCTTATTCACATCTGCACCAGTGGAGAAGTCGTAACCTTCCCAGGAGACCATGCCGCAAATGCCTTGGGCAATACCAACAAAGATTCTAGCTACTCGTAGTAAAAAAATATATTATTATATTAGTGTAAAAGCATTTTCAAATGCGTTAAAAGTATGATGTGAACATTCTCTTTATGTCTCATATATTCTTACATGTAATTTAACTAAACATAAAATATATTTACTATTTAAAAATTTGATACCTGTTATTGTCATATAAAATATATTTTAATCTCTAAAAGTTTAAAAATGTTAAGCATTCGTGTATTATTTATATTAAAACTACTAGTTTTATTTCATCAAATGACCAAATTATAAAATTATGTTATAATTTAAATATTATTTAAATATTAGTTATAAAACAAACAAGTATACAGTTGTCGAAATAAGTTTTTTTACACCCACAGTACCAACTAAGTAAACTGTTTATAATTTTGACTAATATTTATTGTAGACACTATATTCTCTCTAATTTTATTTACGGTCAGTTGTACTATAATTATACCATTATGTAAATAGGTATGTAATGTATCATGAATTTCAAAGTCTGCGTATGGAATATTATCTTGTGTTTTATTTTCTACATCATGCATGTACCAAGTGAATGGAAATCCTACTGCATGCAAAAATCATACAAAATTGATGAACATTTATCTCATTTACTCATTATTCAAGATTAATTTCTGCCAAAAAAATGAATTAATATTTAGTTCAATCAATTATTTGTAAGTACAACTGCTTTCTTAAAGTTCATTTTCCACCCATGAGTATCCGTATATATATATATATATATATATATATCATTTATAATTTGAACAATGATATTTAGAATATCTTTAGATTTTAAAAAAATGTTGACAAAACGTATTTTTACCACGAGTTGTTTCTACCGGTTTCTTCATAACTACTTTGTAGTAATCCCGTTTGACTGAATCATAGGATTCTGGAATTCGATCAATTTTTTTGGTGCTTAATTCCGCTCTATGATAACTCATAGCTGTTATGATAGCGTTGCGAGCTTCATTGGGATTTGGTACAACCAACATGTATATGGGCTTGTAGACGCCATCAAGAACCTTAAATGGCGAAGTCGACTGTACAATAGCTTCTGGTTTCTCTATTATTTTCTTTCTTCGCTTATCTTTCTCTTTTTTCGGATCTTCATGTGGTCGCCACCTTTTTGCAATTTATTTTTGCAATATTTACATTTATGTTTTGATTCAATATTTCATTAGTTATACGAAAAAATTATTTTTTCACGCGATTCTCAAAATAGCAATTCTATAAATTTGAAAAATTTGAAATAAATATAATTTTAGTGCTTTTAATTTACTACGAATAAACATGAAAAAAATATATTAGTTATTTAATATAAAAATATAATTAAAATCTGTAGTTTCTATAGTTATATCGATTTTACGGTAGCTAAACGAAGATTTTAAAAGGATATTATACATAATTTATAATAATTCATCATTTTTGAACTCTATATTATAGTGAATTTTTAGTTTAATACTAAAAAATTTTCCTCTTTTATTATAAAGCACTATTACTTTAAACCTCAAATAATCTAAGTAACTCAACGACGTGCTTTTTTAATTATGAGTAGAAGGATAAAGTAATCTAGATTATAAATCACAAGCTCGTATTAATTATAAATTGCACCTAATTAATTTTAAGAAGGTATAAGTTAATCTTTCCATTCGGTCCTCTTTGTTCGCAATAAATTAAAGTAAACGTTAACTTAAGATCCCAAACAGCAATGGTGCCGTCTTCGCTGGAGGACAGGAATTGTGAGCCCAATTCTTCCTCGGGGGTTCCGTCGGGCAGATCCTGAAGTTTTCCTCTATCATCGAGTTTACCGTATGATGACAACCATTTAATATTCGTAATCGAACGTTTCTGACTATATTGCAAAGATGATGTAGCCGTTGGAGTCAAGATTGATGAGTGGCGTGGTTCTTTCATCCATTTCATATGGGACTTCAGGATAGCTTCATACTTGATTTGTGCTGCTGTGCGCACAACGACTCTTTCAACGTCTTCTATTTTTCCGGTAATATCCCAGATGACAATCTAGTTAATCATGTTTTTGAAATTTATATCGCACACTTTAACGTGATAAATTCATGCAAGTATATCGCTATTCTTTAAAAAGTTAAATTATCGCGAAAACAATAGCTGTTTTATTAATCTTACGTATTCATTAAATTATTGATGCATATTCAAGATGAGTAATGTATAATAGAGTTTACTATTTTTAATATTATTTTCTTATATAATATTGCTTTATTCTCGGTTATTGAGAATTTGAAGAACGTAATAAAGTTTATTGATTTTGAAAGCTATCGTTCACGTTCTATTTTCAAAAATAAAATTTGTTTTGAAAAAGATTAAAATATCTTTAAAACAATCTTATTCTATGCATAATGCACCAGTAAATGTAGGGAATAAATGGTTTAAGATTCCAAACGTTACTGGTGAAATATTCCCGAAATTACTTGACCATTACAGCAACCGCCAACAATAATGTTCCCATTGGTGTTGCAAAATGACACTGATGTGACATCCCTGTTAGATTCAAGGAGAAGTTTAGGTTTAAGGCAGTCGTCAAAAGACCAAACAAGAACTTGACATACATGATGGTTTATCTAATAGAACGTTATATAATAGTTATTGTAAATTATAATTGATAAATTCAAATTTTTGTTTCATTTCTAAACGAATAAAAAAATAATCTACGATAAATAGTCGTAGTAAAAAATAAATACGTATTATAAATATTAATAGACGTATTTTTCTATCTATTAGTTTGAATTTTTATTTCAATTTCAATCTTTACTGCTCAATGAATATTAAATGAAAATTTCAAAAGGCAATCTCGATGAGCAGAAAATTATGCCGAATCAAAACCAATATTAGTAGTGAATTTAGAGCGGCTATTAACATAACCTTCTCATAAGTCTTCGGTCCAAAGAGATTATGTGCCTTGCTAATAGTTGTGTAGGCCGCGGTCATGACTCCAGTCCACTCGGGATGCCAGCTGAGATCATTGATCACGCGGCCTTTCATTAATTGGCCATTGTAGAAGTTCTGCCGCTCTTCATAACTGTCAATTGCTGTCGAAAGTGGTGTCATAGAATCTTCATCCACGGCAAGTGCTGCAAAGTCATTCTTGTACATGTCCCAGGTGGAGTTTATTTGTACCTGGGACAAATGTATTGAACCAATTTACTAATTGCATTGATACAAAAACGATTCATTTATTATTCGCTCACAAGACTGATGAAATAATTTTCTGTTTAGTGATCCTGGGACTTTATAATAAAGTTTTTCCCATCTTAAAAATGATTTCAGCGATCAAAACTTCAATGTATTATTGTATTGAAATTATCATAAATTTATGTATTTTAAGATAAATTTATTTAGTTTTCTCATAACTCGTGGTAACAATTTTCTAATGCTTTAAAAATGTTCACGCAAATAGACGAGATATGCGGGATATATTTTACGAGATTTTTAGCAGATTAAATTCAACGGCGTATTTTATCTATTTTCTCTTTAGTATATTGCATAATTATCGGAATGCCTATTAACTAAATTTTATCTAATTGAAATAGAAGAGTTATAGAATAAATTTCCGTATAATTTACTTTTATCTATATTTCCTATTATCCTATAATTTACTTTATATATTGAATATAGCAAATAAAAATGTTAATGTCGAAGGTTCAATTTAATCAAGATAAGAAACTTCTTTCATTGGAAATTTGTAATAGAAATAATAATCTACGAATGTACAATATTCATTTAATATTTTAATTAAAATTTAAAAAATATCTCTAAGCCATAAATATAACAAAATGATATAAGCGTGCAGATTTATACATAAATAGACGTTGAGTGTACGGAGACGAAAGTAAATGCATACCGACTGTCATTAAATCCAAACATACACGGTCTTGTTAACGCAATCAATAATCATTTAATTGCACCAATCATCAGAAAATATAAAATACAATATTTTATAAAATATCGAATTATAATTGATCGGACATTCTTTTTACTTTTGAATATACTTAAATTTACAAAATGCTATTCTACAGAGAACGAAGCATTCATATAGCAGTCAGTTATTCATAAAAATGTTACTTTGCATATTAATCTGCTTTATCGGTCAATATTTGTAATAAAAGTTTGAATACAGAAAAAGTTATGTGTATTATGAGTAATGCGTAACATTTTTCATTGTAACCATATGACAAAAAAGAATAACTAGTTAAAAGAATTCCCTAGTGAGCATAAAGTTAACACATAATTGCACGTTATATCTAGTTTTATTTTATATAATTTAAGGTATCTGAAGGTATTGAAGATTTGGAATTCATTTTAAACGCAAGGAAAATACAGGTAAATATTTAAATTTCAGTTTAAAGTCAAACCTCTTCAGAAATTGCTTTGTATTGATTTTTCACAAAATTTTCAAGGTTCTTCATATTTATTTGTTCGGATTCAAGCATGGGTTCTTTATCCAGCATACATTGACACACAGCATTGACTCTCATTGCCGCCTCAGTTTGAACTTCATCTTCTTTATTTATACATAACTCTTGCGCAGCTTTGTCGATCAGATTTTTCATTACATTAGTAAAGGTCTCACGATAAGGAAGTATTTCTACGTAATCATCTCGCTGATTGTCGCGCGCCTTATCAGCAATTTTAATTGGGGTTTTCAGTTGATTAATCGTTGATTCGACCTACAATGAACCTTATATTATATTACATAAAATACTTTTTAAAGAACAAGGCTAATGAAGATGAATATGCATTTATAATAGATTAACATTATAAAATCAAAAAAAGTGATAACGGCAAATTTTTTATTGGGACTAATTGTTTATTTTAATAAACAATTATTTACATAGTATTAAAAAAAAATATTAATTTTTTTTATAATTTATAACTTTTTTAACTATGTAGTATTACAATAAATAAATTATTATTTTCACCTAAAGAATTTTTATTCATATAAATTGTGGCAGAAGGCTGAAGAAAAGTAGGTAAAAATTAAATATTAAAATTATTTATGTGTATTTATATCCTTATTCACAAGATGTAAGAAAACTTAAGCTACTAGAGTTCTAGTAAAAGTAATGGGATAAACTAGATAAATCATTATATTTACTTAAAATTTGTTTAAGTACTTCGCGATTTTTAACTTATAGTATTAGACTTACGAATATTTGACCGAAGAACTACTTGTTAAAATAATAATAATAAAATGAATTAGTTATGAATTTTGCGCGAATCTTATGAACGAATAATCCTATTGAAATTTTTTGGGAATATAGCATTATTTATTTTTTTGAGTTGCATTAAAAAAGGGAAAAATTCGGGCAAAAAAGTGTTTTGAGATAGAAAAATCGAATTTTGAAAATAAGTCTAGTACCGGTTGCAGTATATACGAGTAGCCTCAATCACCTGCGGATTATACAATCCGGTACAAATAGAGTAAATGTCGAAGTACATGCGCACGCATGAATGTATACACAATAACTCGGGTGTGTACTTTGATATTCACTCTATTTGTCTGTGTACTCTATAATCCGTTGGTGATTGGATTGAATGATACCTTTGAACTCATGGATGAATTATCTAAATTCCAAATGTTTAACTTACTCAAAAATTTTTGAATGCTCATACTATAGTAGTCTTAGGTAGGATTATGAATTATTATATTCTATATTCCCAACCAATTTAACTAGAATCAACCACTCTTGGATAAAATGTGCGTGGAATATTTTATTAGTTTATCAAAACGTGATCTTTTTAAAAGTTATCAAATATTTATAATTTAATTTATATTATAGAATTAATCATCCAGCTTTTCTATTTTTCTGCTTATAATAAATACTTATAATATTGAAAAGCCTTTCTAAAATAGTTTGTTAAAATAATTATTTTTGTACAATATTATGGAACTGAATGATAATTATGAAATTCAGTATTCTATGTATACTTATAAATTCGAAAAATAATAATAAAGTATTATAATGTAAGTAAAGATTTCGAAATTCGAGAAAAAATATTATATAGAAAAATGAATTAATTTATTAATAAGTTCAAAATGTATACGCAAAAGATTATAGCAAAATTTACAAAAATATTACAAAAGTTTTAATAAAAATGTGCTAAATATCACATTTTAAAAGTTACTCTATATAAAAGTTAGCTGTTAAATTTTATCAAAAATGACTCGGAGTGAAAAATTTATTATAAATTAGTAACTTTTAATTTTCATTGAACATGAATAATCAATGTTGCGCACACGATTCTACTATGGAAAAATATTTTCTAATAAGGTAAGTAACAAATCTAAATATATATGAAATTATTCGTAATATTTATTTAAAACAAGATGTACCATAAATTTCATATTATGAAATATAATTTTGAAAAAAAATAAATCGGAATAAGTGAAAATTAATTTCCATTAAAATTCGTCTTAGAAAAGAAAATGAAATGGTTAAATTTTAATCATATTAATTATGTAATATATTTAAGTTATTTAGATTTTCAAAAGGAATTAAGGTGACGTTATGTATTTATATATACATTACATGTTTATACTAACTTTCCTGACAAATATAGTAATTTTATAACATACATATAGTAAAATTAAAATATAACGTAATTCACTACCAAATTCTCGTGTTTGGCTCATATTTTTTATCAATTTTCTTCACTTTGTTCTACGTATATTTAGGATATTTAAGATATTGTAAAGTTGAAAATAAAATGAATTTTATAAAAGATTTTTATGAACAGTTTCGAATAATTTTAATTAAACATTAATATTAGTAATTATTTTCTTCTTAGCTACAAATAACTCAAATAAACATTAAAATATCTTATTACATTCTATTTATTCAAAGTTTATCTTCATCTTCAGAAATTATATATTTTTCACTTACTATTAATCGGTTTTTATTAGTTTTGAAATTGGTGTTGTTTAAATTGATGCAAATGATGCCGTAACTATTGGGAATGATTTTGGAGATTTCGGACAGAAAAGTTAAATTGCAAAAATGTTCGATTGCAATAATGTACGTGGAGCTGCTTTCATTATAACTCAACGTTAGTCGAATTCGACAGCGACGGAAGTAACATTTACTTTTTAGCGGGGGGAATTATAAATAATGCACAAAGTAAAAATAGGTGCTTTGACATTTGGAGCCTAAAAATGGAATAAAAAGGGGTCAGGTTGGTTATCAAAGGTATAGCGGGGAAAGGTAAAGCCCATTCGGCAAATAATCAGGACAGAGAAGATTCAAATAAAAGGGAGAGAGAAGAAAGAAGAGCGAGTAAGCTGTGCGTGTTTCCCTCAATATTTAACAATGCTACATTACACTGTAGGACACATTCGGGCAGTTGGCGGTGGAAGTCGGCAGAGGGGTGGAGCAAGGAGTGAGGGCATGCAGTAATAAAAGAGGCCGCGAGATGCATAACCGTACACGCGCCGCAGCCATAGTTGAAAATTTATGGCCAGTCGTAAGTAGGCATCCGTGGAATTTATTACATCGCCCGGAAATTGAATTAAAAGTTCCTTTTTCGATAAAGCATTCTGTCGTGAGCTTTAAAAAAGCAGGGCGTCGCGTAATTTACATGTGAAACAACTTCGATCCGGCATAATTACGACCATGTGCCATGATTCGCATTATATTCTCTTTGCAGTTCGGTCAAATAATAACAATGGGATCGTTTTTCACTGCGGATATATGTAAATATTTACTGGCGCCTACGGATATATATAATACAGAATTTTGCGGAAAGTTTCTATGAAATCTGGTATTATGAGCTTTTATTTGAACAAATCCATGTGTGTATCGCATTTCAAGGTTTCCTTTTTCGGATGCGCATAAATGCATTACGTAGCACGAAATAAAATTTAAATCTATGTTGCCTAAACTATTAGAATTTTTTTCGAACTGGAGCTGAATTTTCATTGAATTAACTCGTCCTGTACACCGGGTGTCTTGATATAAATAAATTGTTACAATGGAACTGGAAGCTGAAATCAATTGCCGTAATATTTTTAGAGAGAAATACCAATTCAAGTTTGCTATTTGTTCATTTAGAAAGTTAACAAAGGGCTGATTATATGAAAAAAGAAAAATAATAATCAAGTAGTTATTAGGCTAAATCTGCACAAGTTAATAACTTAATATTTGTAAATGCATAAAGTAATTTTTTCATTCTATTTAAATGCAATAAATATTATCCTATAAATTAAGACTTCAACAAACTTTAATCAAAAGGCTGATCTAAATTTGAGTTCAAACATTTTCTTTAAGTTATAAATAAACATTCAATTCATATTTTTTAATTCTCCTAGGCATACAGATTTATATATATATACTTCTATTGGCAGTTTGTTACTTATTGCTATTTATGCCCGACTCAATGGTTTATACAATTAAGCTTTAAATGCCCAATAAATTCTATATTAAATGTTTGTTCCTTATTATTGCTTCGACTTTTTACAAGTTTCACGTGCTATTCATTGCTCGTCACGTTATATTATATGGCCCTTTATTTTCATTGGTTTAAAAATTATTATTTTTCCAACTTTAAGTATCACATTTACTTAAACTTCTTCTCGCAATTACAGTTATTTTATTATTTTACTTCCGATGGCATTACTATTCCTGTTATTATTGCACGTAAGAAAACAATAGGTTGAAAAAGTACGTATTTACTTTTTTATTGAATTGTGAAAGCACGACTTAAATTTTGATATAATAATGTATAATTAAACGAGTTTAAAATATTCTCAGACAGGACTCAGTAGTATTAACTTTGATCGAGGGTTCGCAAGTAAACAATAAGTATTTAAGTAAAATATTTGAAATAATGTTAATTGAAAATAATTGCGCAATGTAAACAGATTAAATGAATGGAATGACGTTTGTAAAAATGGTTAAATGAAAGAGCTAATCCTGTAAGGCGCTCACCTCAACCTCGTAGAGCGGCCGCGAGTTGAGAACGAAAGTCTCCTTGACGGAATGCTCGCTGCCAAGGTGTTTCCACTTCTTAGGTGTCTTCCTTACGGCGTCTTCAACGCGCTTGTGTTCCTCCAGTCGTAGTTTCTGGATGTATTCTAACACAGCATTATGGCTCTCAGCCGTCAAGCAGATATAGAAGTCATTGCTGTCGATTAGCGTCGGTGCATAACCCAAGAGCATTTGCGATCCCGGATAAGAAGCTACGTAGTCCTTAACCGGCAAGAAATCGGTGCTTTCTGAATGAAGATCAATGTTATCTTCGATGAGTTCTTTCTCCACGTGTATCCATGGATACTCGGTCGTCACATTCTCGTCTACCACGCACCCTAGTATCTTCTGGGTGAGCGGCGATAGCTTTATACGGGCTAATCCTGCGATTCCCTTTGCGACACGACAATGTACGGGCGTTAATATTAATCGTTTATGTATTTTAATTGTTACGAGTCATTAAGCTAATACAATTAATATGACATTTCATAATAGCGATGGAATTCGGAATCCGATACTTGTAAAATAATTACGTAATGATTTATTTAATAACTTAGAGCATCAAGTAATAGAAGTAAAAATTTCAGAACATATTAAAAGTTTATGATACAGTAATGAACAACATGTCAATTTAAATTAGCATTAAATATGTAATATTGTAGTTAGAGAAGTTACACAAAAATAATGAAATAATTTTCATTTTTTAATGACAAAAATTGCGCCTGCCAGCAGCTATTCCTGATAATAATTATTAATAATTTTTTTTAATTTAACATTAATTATGCACGTGTTAAATTGATACGAATACGTTGGTGTTTCAAATTATATTGAACACAAATTAATAGAATTTTATTCGAACAATGAAAGTCATTAAATATTTTAAACAATTTTTTGTTAATTTAATTAAAAATGTATTTAGCATGTGATAACGCGTAAACAACATTTAATAAAATCAAACTAAATATAATTTATTTGCAGCAGTATTTATAATTAAAATTCATATTTTAAGTATTTAAATTATGAGGTTAACTTTAAAAATAAATTTTGAATTATAAATAAATTAAATTAGGAATTTTATTTATAAAAATTCGAACAAAATTAAAAGTTATATTTATTTGTCTTTTAGTGTAAGTCACTATTTAATAAGTATTTAACAAGTATTTAATAATGAATATATTTATAATACAACCCCCTAAGATTTAAAATTTTAGAACGAATCAAATTATTTAAATAATTTTAAGAAATTGATTTATGGATTTTAAAAAATAATAAAGACACTGTTTCATAAAATATATAATTCGTAAATAAGTAGGAAATTCTTAGCAGACATACAAAAGGTGAATATTTTACAATTGTTATTTAAGTATTTACATAACTTTATGCAGATAAAAAGTATTTTCACTGTAACACATAAATTGACTAACTTTATTCCTTTTTACAATTTATTTTTTATTTACCTCAATTACCAGTAAAAAATATGACACAAAGTGAAACTCATAAATCGAGTAAAAAAATTACTACGAAATTATAAATACACTAAAAATGTATTATTTCTAACATTATCCTATAAATGTAAGAGAATGATAATATATGACATTAATTGTATTTACTATTTTATGTTAATTTTATTGAGAATTTTTTTTCTCATACTTTTCTATAGGATATTTTCGCTCTATTTTTAACATGATTTATGATAAAATTTTTATTAGCTGTTTTTGCTATTATTCGTTGCTATTAATACTTATTATTGCATATGTTTACTCATTTTTATTTATGTTATTCATTAGTATTATAATGTGAAATCAAAGAAAATATTACAAACATTGAAGCTAGCAATTTTTATAGTTTCTTGACTAATTCAAGATATTTATTTATTGAATGAAATCGTTTAATTTTTACTTTTTTATTTAAAAAATTTTTTTACAAAACTTTTAAACTTAATTTATGATTGAAAATTATTTAAAAAACTTTTTTATAATTTTCTTTGATGTGTCATTTAACTGCGAGGTATCACTCATTCTATTTTTTCATTGCTTTATTTACTCTCTTTTTTATACTAAAACAAGTTTTTTATTTTTAAATCATGATTTATCGGTTCTATATAAATAAAACAAAATTATTTAAACACGATTATGCTTCAATTAGTCTTTAAGATCTATTTAATCTTATTTATGAACACAAATCCGAAAATGCTTTTCCCAATTATATTAAATTTCTGAAAGGGTTTGCGTCATTACTTTTGAACCTCTGCTTGTAGCAACGGTATTTTTTAAATTTAGCTTTAAAATTTTAAGTCAAATTGGAAGAGAATTTACTTCAGTTTCTCAAATAAAATTATATGTATTTTTAAAGGATGTAAATAGTTTATTTAAAATTTTCAGATTCCCTAGTAGCTAATCAATTAAAAATTTTATTGTATAACGAACGGAAATGTATTAAAAACTTTATAAAAGGTTCCCATTAGCAAAATATTAATAATAGTTAATTTAAATTCTATTTATTTCAATTAAAATGAGAATTTTTTTCTTTCAAATGTTTTTTTTGTTAATTTATTATAATAGTAATTTATTTGTTTCTACCAATTCTTGGAATAAAATTTAGTAATGCAATTTTCATTATGTTTTTATTTAGTCTGATAAGAATAATGTCAATAAACGTTTAATAATTTATTTAGACTGTGTTTCAAGGAAAGCAAATAATTAATATTCACTACTATGATATTATTTCCAACTTCTTCATTTCAGTTGATTACAATTAGCTTTAAAGGCTTTTCTAATCCATTTAATAACTGAGATATGATAGTTGAAATTTTTGTCATTTTAATTGAAAGAAAAACGTAGTAATATAATATGTACCTAATAAAATTATAATAAAACATGGACCATTAATAAAAATTATCAAGGCTAAATATGGAGTATCTTTGAAAAAAATTAAAATAACTCTGCTTTACAAATATTGTTCTCAAGTTTTATGTTACAATTTGTAATTAGAATTTATTACAAAAATTATTAAACTAAATAAAATAAAAACTTTTTTCACTAAAATCATATACTTGATGTCGAATCCTGCATACTTTTTGTGTCGCTTTTATGATAAATTGATCTATCGTCAGAAACTAGGTTTATGGTGAATCCATTGTTTACTTATTTAAATTTTATACATTTCGCATTAAAAAGTATTATAAGGAAAATAATTTGTTAGTGAATTCTTCCTAAATTTTTTCCTCTCATAAGCTGTAAAATTGATTTTCTCTTTAAATAATACTTTATAATTAGTAGATTTACTTTCTGCTTTTAATACAGCAATACGCTTACTTTTATGGCTAACAATTTAGACTCCTTGAAAAAGCAAAGTAAAAGTATTAAATATTATAAATTCTATTATTTTTTTATTATTAGAATTTTATCGAAAGCTATTTTTATTATAATTTTTCTTTAAATAATTAAAAAATTTTATATTGCCTTTTTAAGAATATGGAGCTTTATTTCCTTATAATAAGAGTGACTTTTTGATTAAAATGGAATGCTTTATCCCATAAACTTTTGGTTATTTTATACTATCATTAACTTCATAGGTTAAATAACATGCATATTAATAATAAAAACTCTAACCGCTTATTAAAGCAACCTAAATCATATTTCTTGCTAAATTTGAGTATGCATATTAATTTTTTATGCATAGAGTTATCAGTTATGATATTAGAACATTTATATTGTTCTTTTTTTAAAATTTACATGTTTATTAAATGTATGAAGAACGTAAATATGAGCAGAGGATGAACTTTTTAATGAGAACGTTACGGGAGTTTAGAAGATCAGATTATGAGTTATTGTCTCTTGTTGAAAAATTTGATTTGTTCGAGCAGTTAAGTTCCCATTGAAAATACATTTATCATTACATATGCAGTTTCTATTTCAAGGAATAATGAAGATTGCAGCGCATAAAATGATGAGTTTCATTCATGGTTTATACAGATAATTCATGGTAACCAATGTAGTGCATGTAACTCTCGGTCGTTAAAGGCTTGCAACCATGTAACCAAGATTAGATAAAACGTTTATTTTCGAATAGTCTGAACAAAACGTACCAGCGATTCGGAAAAACGTGTTGGGCTTTCCAGTTCTGCATCTATACTTTTAGTGTATCTCGGAAAAGAGGAACTGGCGTAAGAATCGAGATCGTATATGGACTTCCTTTTCTCTTCCTTTTTACTGATTTTTGGAGTCCAATGCTCGCTATCAGCGTCTTGTTCAAGGTGTTTCTTGAGGTTTCGCGTCTCCGCTTCTTTGATAAGAACAAGTCCTTAATTAAAGAGGGGGGTCGCGCGCTCTGCCGTACTTGGCTTTAATTTAGACAAAATTCTTGAGTGGCTATACTTTTGTGAGGTTATTAAATAACTTTTGAAAATGCAAGGTTTTTCAATGAATAAGGTGCCTTTTGTTTGGAGAAGGTTATTAAAAATTTACGATTAATTATGAAGAAGATAGCGTAATGTAATATATCTGCATATTTTTGGAAGGTACCATACAACATTAGAAATATTATACGCGTAAATGTTATTTTTCTCATAATTTTTTCATTGACACAATACGATTGGAAGAAAATTTTTGTTACTTTTTGAGCTTTAATTTCATATGGTTTAACTTTACCTTCTTCTTCGTCTTCATAATTCCAGTCATAGTTAAAATTTTCATTATCATCACTGTTTTGAGGGCTATGACCCTTTAAATCTTTATCAATTGAAATATTTGACAAATTAAGGGATAGTTTATCAGACTCTTCTATATTTTCTTTACTCATACTTTCTCGATATTGTAAAGATAACGTTTATATAACCTTAAAAAAAGTCCGTAACTTCAATTGTTTTCTCAGTGAGATCATAATATTAATTAAACAGTTCAATATATACATACACTTACAAAATATTTCCAACTATGAAAATAAATTTAATTTTTCACAATGGAATGATAAATAAAATTTATAGCGTAATCGTTTGATTTATTTATGCAAAAATTTTGATTGTAAAACATTTAAATTCACTATTAAATACAGTAATGAATTTTCAAAAATATGTCTATAGAAAAATTTTATAAAACTATTTTCCATTTATTGTAGAATAATTTATATTAAATATATTAAACAAACTTAGGTATTTAGACTTATAATAGTTTAGGTCAATATAAAAAATATAAATATTGTAAATTATTTTTAAAAAAATATTTGAAAAGATCAACCAAAAATAAATATTTGTATATTATTTTATAAATTTCTGGTAAAAAAATCTTAAAATAAAAATAATAAATTTTCCATCCTTTCAATTATTTTGTAGTAATGGTTATGTGAAATAAATTCTATATTCTTAATTAGCTTTCAGCTATAGTAAGTTTATAATTTTCTGAAAACACATAATTTAAAAAAAAATTGAAAGAATAGAATCATGATTTTATTTTATTCCACAGAATTAAAATTTTTCTTTAAATTATTTTGCAATGAAAATTGAAAATATAACAAAAATGAAATAAACCTAAGTATGATTATTATTTTTATAATCAGAAGTATTTAAAATTCATTTTTAGTAGGTATTAGTTTATAAAGTAAAAAAATTTTCAAAAACCGTTTTTAAAAAAATATTTGATAAGCTTATGAAATACGAGCTGTATTCCGACTTCCTGCAAAACCATTGTTTATGATTATGCTCATAGAATTAGAATAAGAACACTTAAGAAAAGTTAAGTTTGAAGTTTGCAAGAGTACCTCGCTATTGATAACATCCTTTGAAAATTTATATCTTTGTCGAAGCGCGTGTTAACTTGGCGAATGAATCTCGTCGTAAAACGAAGTTGAATTAGCGTTCACACGCAACTGCTTCGACTACCTTCTCTTTTTCTGTCTGGTTATCTGTTTCTATTTCCCTTTTTGTAATTCTTTCTCTTTCTATGTAAGATAAGAAACATCGACTTTGAAGAAGACGAACCTGAATAGTGAAACAGAGGAAGAGACGAATAATGGAGTGAAAGAGTGTGTGTGCGAGCGCGCGTCTGTAAAAGAGGTTGTAAAACATTGATGCAAAGTATTAGTACAGGCTAGGGCAACACAGCCACAGAGATTACAAAGAATGGGGTAAGAGCATCTCCGTGGATGAATTTACCGTTAAACTTATTCGAAAGCTGAATTCTCGCGCGGTTTAAAGCGGAAAAGGATTGACATCTCCTTAGGTAGTGAAATAGTAAAATCTGGTTAAATGGCTACAACTTACTTGCAAATGCTAGTGAGTGTCTGCCACATATACTTTCTCACCTCTCTCTTTCTCTTTCTATTTATCGTTACTTATGTGCGCCTTACTCTTATTATTACTACCTAAATTAGTCTACATTTCTGACCAAATGAAACATTAAAATTATGATCTTGTGAATTTGGTTTTGAAAACATAGTGTAATGACGCATTAGTGATCCAATAAAAGAACTAAAGACAAATTAGAAACTGCGAGACTCTTATTTTCTAGTGCATATTATCTCAGGATACAATGATGAGAAAATTTATGCATTATTCTGGAATACATTTATAATAAACCCAAAGATATTTTAATTGATTTTATACAGAATAATATACTTAACATAGCCTTGCGAGATTTATAATTCGGATGCAATGGATATAAGATGAGTTTAATCGCTATAAATATTTAAAAGAGAATAAAATACATTTACTAATTTCCAGAATTTATTTTTTGAATTGTATGAGAATCAAATTCAAACTTTATAATCATTCTTTTTAATTGTTCAAACAGTAATAAGAGCCGTCAATATATATAATTATGCTGCGATAGTTTTGTAAGCTTTTTTCATTTATTCATGAATATATGAATAAAGAAAATTGTATAAATTATTATTTTATCTGCATATTTTCTTCAATTACTTAACTTTAGTCATTTTAGTCGATACACTGACTCAACTCGCGAATCAACTGACAATACAAATATGATTGCAGATTTGTTGCTGTTAAGGGGGATATTGCACAGTCGGAAGTATAGAAAGGCAGTAAAAGAGTTAGAAGAGTTAAAATGCTGGAAATGCAGACGATAGAGGGAGGGGAAATCTCTCGAGCGTCCGAGTGCGGAAAATGATCGTGAAAACTAATTTTAGCCAGGACTGAACCCGTGCAGAGCAGTGATAGCCTTAACGGCTCTGCTCTGGTTCAGTCGTGTATTGCTCTCTATGATTTTCTTTCTCGAGAGGCTGGTGCAGTCAACCGCTCCCTGGCGTAGGGTGAGAATTGTCAAGAAAATGTGGGTGTGGACGTCTGCACTTTCACGTGTAGCTGATGTAGGAGATACTCCTGTAACAGTGTAAGTAAGTGGGCGAAGATATATATTTATTAGTACATATATACCTATCCGTTAGACTATTAGGTAGTATTGTAGCTACTGAGCCGGAGCTCGGCTGTGTCTGACAGTCTCGAGGTCATCGCTATAGATACTTTCCTATCTCGTATAATTAGCAAAAAGTTTCGCGAGCAGATCGTGTGCAATTTCGAGGAGGGCATAAATCTTAGCGGCAATGTCGAGCGGGGACATTAATTATATGCTGGAATTTCAATGTGTTATTTATAGGATTCTTTCGTGTTCATTCGCCAGATAAGAATAATTTACCGATAATTGATGCATTGTTATTCACATAATTAACCGGAGAATTTTTAGATGTTTTTTAATGACTTTTGGTGGTGACACTCTTACCTTATTGGCTTATCGCTTGAATTTATGTTCTTGAAAATTTGGGCAAAGTTCATTATCGAAAGTGATGTAATTTAAATAAGTTACTCTTATATATCCAAGCTTGTTCCATACAGAATATGCTTGATAATTTAATCATTTTAATGATAAAATACTTTGAATTATTAACTCTATAAATTAAATAGTTATAGATTAGAAGCTGAAGCTTAAGTTTCAATTAGTTTAACGCTTTTTTATAAGAGATATCCTCAAAGAATCAAGTAGGTGTTATCAGCGACAATTTATTTTTTCTGAAAACAATTTTACCGACAAAAATTCATGAATAGACAGATCAATAAACAACAAGAATATTGAAAAACTTGGAACTTTATCAATGTCATTTTCTCGAATCTATAAATCATGTTTTACATAATCGTAACGAAACCATGTTTTTTTCATAATTTTGTAAAATTTGACAGATAGGAACATAATTTTAGTTTTCAAAATGTAGGAAAAATTAACACTGTTTTAGAGTTTTGTAATATTAAATATTGGCAGTACGTAAGCAATATCTTTTGGTGCTTTTATTACTTCATTCATGATATAAATGATATATATATATATATGATACGTAAGGTAAAATTAAATTTAGGTTAATTTATGTTAGAAGTGTTAGATCTGTATAAGTTTCTTTTTTTATTTTATTATATTTAATATAATTTTATTATTTGACTATATTTTTCATTGAGTTTTTTATTTGTGAAATATTTTTTGTCGTATTATTCAATTCAAGTAAATGAAAGCTTTAATTATAAGTATCTTAGCGATAAATCTTCTTCCAATGTTGTAGAAATTCGTATTCATCCTTAATAGATCATTCGAATAAATTTATTTAAATGTTATTACGTGATGAATAAAAGTATAAAAATAATATTATCTCACTTTGAGAGTATATCTAAGGTATTCAAAGTACTTTGTACGTTGACATGTCCTTAGAGAAACATGTATATGCTGTACGTCACGTAAGAAAATAGTATCGATGAGAACGCGGCAAATAAATGGCTATTTTAAAACACCGTAAAAAGAAAACAAGAGAGGCAGTGAACGATAGATAGATAGATAGATAGATAGATAGATAGATGGAGAAAAGAGAGAGGGAGATAGGAACAAAGAGAAATGGACAAGATGAAGTAGTGGTAGCAGCCACATACCAACATAAGGGCTTTCTTCGTTATCGCCACACGTTCGAGAAAACGATATTACGTCTCAGCTTTTTCTTTCTCTTTGGAGTTTTTCTACTTGCTACAGAATTTAGTATAGCTCCTTGTTCTCCATCTCTTTACATTGCCTTTTCTTTTCTCTATCATACTTTTCGAATTTCTGAATTACTTTTTTATATAAGTCAGTGCATGCTCAAAAGCATTAAAAACTATTTCTTTTTCCGCCGAAAATAATAGAAAAAAATTGCAATAAATAAAAAAGGTGTAAATTAGAATGGCTATTCTTATATATTCGATAGTACTAAAAACCACCGTTTATTTTAAAAAATTACGTACTTAGGTATTCATTATAATCAACATACAAGTCATTTGTAATAACTTAATTCGCAAACCAGTCATATAATATTAATACGACGTTAGCTAGTCGATGTTAATGCCCATTATATACAGAGCTATGAACTTCAGTCATCTCATTCATAAAAAGGATTAATCTGAATCGTATCGTTTGGATCTTTGATAACTCTGGCTCTTCCACACAACGCATTGGCGCTTACGCAATAATTTCAGTAGGGACACTATGCTGTTTTCTCATGTTTACCATTATAAATATTACGAATGCACTATGGCGATAATCGGGCAACAGCCCAGCGAATTGTACATTCTCATCAGACCATATGTATAATTACCGATGTGTACATTTTCCAGTAAGTGAACAAAAATTGAACGCATAATATAGGGTCTACATCACTTTAAATTAGGACTTATTTTGTATGTGTGTGTGAGCGTATTATGGCTATAACTTAAGGTTTTTTTGAATCTGTATAGATATTTGCTTCTCATACATTTATCTTTTAAATCTGGAGCAAGTTAAGCTATAAAAAGCTAAGTACTATTTACCATTTGATAATAAATTATTAATGGATTAGATACTAAACAATTAAAATTTATTTTAGAAATCAATCTCTTTTCGTTATAAAAGTATGTTAATTTTAAGTTCCCCATTCTTTGTCAAATACAGTTTTGGGAATAAAAAATAGAGATCAAATGGATCGCCCTCAGGCCGGCTCGTACAAGTGTAAAATACGCGTAGGGTAAATAAGGCTTCGAAACATTGAATCAAGCCACACTGAATAGTCGACCGATTTCCGGTTGTCCTTCCTGCGATCGTCGCTTACGTCGCTTTGTTTCGGTTGATTTCGAGTCTGCCTGGAGTGTTCGGAAATCTCCCTTCGGTCGTGGATTCTGTACTTTAGCGCTTCTGTGGAATCGCATTTTGCCAGACGACCGCGATAACCGTATTGCAGATGTTGACAAGGTACGTAAAGTTCGTCGCAATATGTGCATGTGTGAGCACGACTGGTGAACGTGGTGAACCACATGCATCTGTTATACGATGCTTTCGAATGGTATTGACGCTGTTGGTCCAATTCTTCAGAACTACTATAATTGTTTATTTTTCTATTCTTTCTATTTCACAAATACACATTCTTGCATCTATTGGATGTTATTTTAAGTTATCGAATGCTCAATCTATGTATGGATATAGTACTTTTTAAAAACACTTACGTAATTTTTTAAGTACATTTTGTCGATGTTTACACTGTCTTACATTATACGTGTTTCTTAATTACTTTTTATAGTGCTTTTTCAACTTTATTTTAAGTCACACATAGAAATTATTGAAAAAATAACATTTAAAGTATTAATTGGATAATTTTGTTTTAATTAAGTAATGAAATATTATTACATTCACATTCTGTTTCTGGAATAGTAAACTTGTTATGCAACTGTTGTTGTTAACAGAGTTATAAGTTTAACTGTTCAACTATTGATTGTCTACGTGAAAATACTACCGATAACATTTTTCGTCACAAAACTCCAATAATTTCAATTATAACATTTTACCAACTGAATTTTCTACTATATTGATAATATTTGATGGTAGACTATTTGCTTTTTATTTAAAAATTGAATATTATTGTTAGTCTCAACGTTTTAAGAACAATAAGTAATTAATAAAATTAAAAATAATGTATTAACTGTAAGTTGAATTTATATTAAGAAAGGAAATTTCTATATTTCTTTTAAAACTACGTACGGCTAGTTGATATATGTGATATGTTTTAAAGGTGAAATAGGTTTGAACGAAGAATATTTAAATGAGGAATTTATTTGTCACACTTAGTAAAGCCAAACAACAGATACTGTAAAGTTTTACCCAAAATTCCTCTGCTCCTTCCCTCCCAATTTTTTCTTTCGTCCTTTATGAGTATGAAGAAAAAAAGTTTATGCACCGAGGTATTTTTCGATTTCGTTTTATTGGCTACGCGCGCGATTTACGACATTCGCTCGAATGAGCTTTCTACTCGCGGGAGATGAAATTCACCTCTCTCTCTCTCTCTCTCTCTCTCTTTATACGTCTCTTTTCTTTGTTGATAATGCAAGGGCCGTCTATGCCTGCGCAGACAGATAGGGATAAAGGGAACTAAGCAAAAAAAGGTGCCACCACGATATTGTGTCTCAGCTGAATGTTCGGCCCAACGCGTGTGCGGTAGTAACCGCAAAGGCAATAACCTAAGACGAGCGGTGTTTGAAGGGTACACGTAGCCTCAATGATAGGTAGTCTAGTATTCTAGGAACGAATCTTAAGATGGAGATTTCTTCGAAAATAGAACATTGTTTTTTTCGTCCTTATTGTATTTCGAATGCTGTCGATTCGAAAAGAAATGAGATCAGTTTTTATTGGTACAGATTAAAAATCAACATATAAAGAGAGAATTACAAAATATTAGCAGATGCATTTATAAATTTTAAGGCGGAGTAAGTTACTTGAGTTACAGATATTTTTTTAAAGACTGATTTCGCATTTAGAAAAAAATCGAAAAGATCGAATTCAGTAAAATAAAGCTGTGATTTAAATTTAATTACAACCTAAAGTTTTGTCAATATTTACTAATAAAGTTTATTGGAAAAACTTATATTGTAAAGCGAAATTAAAGTTGTTTCAAATAAATTGAATGTTAAAATTTATTAATAGTACCTTTATGATCTCTCTGGGGGAAAGAATTTTTTAAGATATATTAAAAAGGAGAAAAGTTATGTATTATTGCAATGCAACCGTAAAATTTTTATTTAAATATGCGTTTGAATAGCAATAAATATACGCGTATTATAAATTATTAATTATCTTATGAAATAGCGATTAATTAATACATTGGAGAAATATGAAAAGACCTTACGGTTTCTCTAACTTAATTGATAAAACGTCGTAGAGAAAGTTATGCCAGTCCATCTTAGAAGTTCAGTGGGTCGGAAAGACGCTTACACCAACCAGAGACCGCAATTGACTGCAATAGAGAGTTCATTTTGTGGGTTTTACGAGTCGAAAAGGCGATACGCCAACCTCACCGTGGTCAGAATGGCACTTGTGTCAACCTGAAACCGCGATTGACTTCGATAGGAAACTCATCTTCCGACTTTCTTACGTTCTTTTTATTCTCCAGGATTTGTGAGTACAATTGTTGCACTCAACTCAAAGAATCGAACCAGTTGCAATATTCTTCATAAGGGTTAATTTCAAATTTGGAAAAGAAATAGAGGAAAGATCATGGACGAAGAAGTTTAGGCGCCATCACCTGTAGGGATCAAGTGACGATTGCGCTCACTTTCGTTTAAGCTGTTTGTTATTTAATGACGCTAGAAAGATAACTTATTAAGTGAAGAACCATCTAATACGTATAAACTTAGTACGTATTGACTATTTCAACAATTATTTTTAATATCTGAGCAGCAATCAATCAATGACATACTACATATTACGAAATATTTATAACATATTTAAAATAAAATAATTTTTGTTTTCATTGTAGTAAGTATTCAATGTTGTGTTATTTAAATTTTTAATAATTCACAAACCTTTGGATAAATATTGTCACTTGTTTCTTTTATGGATATTATAATTATTGTTCTTTCAGTTATTCCAAATTAACGATATATAAATTAAATTTAAGTTGAATGTAATTTTATGAGTTATGTAGCGTATAAACAAATTTTGAATAAATCATCATATTCCATAATTAAAATGTAGTAATTACATGCATATGTGTATTATAGCGCACATATCATTATATCTTGTAGAAACTTATGAAGGTTAGTGACTAAATATTGTATGCATCGCACACTTTAAGACCTACTATACAAGCTTACATACATCCCTAACTCTAAAATAACTGAACCAATTAGCCCTCACGTCCCCTTTGATTTGTCGTTCCAATTGCGAACTTCTATGAAACTCCACAGTCGCAGCAGATTTCAAAGTTTGCTTACGAACTCTAAGATTCATCATGTTCTTAACAATTCAGGTTTATAGATTGAACTAATTCATTGGGAAGATGAGGTATTGTCATCTAATGATGAGCGCATTTAAGAAATTATGTTGTTTATCAATCATTATTTTCATCTAAATTCTTACGAGAGTCTATATTTTTCTTTTCCTTAAGCGCCTTTTTAAATAGATATCTTCAGTGCAAAGATTGGAAAAATTCCATTTTTTTATAATTATAATGTTATTTTTAAATTTGAAACTGTGATTTATAATTATAAGAAATTTAATTTAATTTTAATTTGACAGAAGCTGCATAAGGATGTCATGAACGTTAAGACATATTAAGCGATGTATTATAAAAAACTGATAAATTTACAATTAATACGACATATTTTCAAAGTTCAATGACTACATTTGTAATGTAATGCATTTAACATGATAACTTGCGTGGTATGGGTACGACGTGCCTTGAATAATTCGAAACGAACATCGATCATTTTCTCCGAAGTAAATCAACGAAATATCAATGTAACATGAATATTTGCATCCTTTAAAAATCAATGAACAACCAATTATATTTTATAATAAAGCGAATATTTATTTTAATTAATAATTTTATTGAAATAAACGCAGCTAAAGAAAAAATTAACTAAAAGCGAATATTTGTTTTTGAAACGTTAATATATTATTATAAACTTTATTTAGTATTGATATGCATATTCAACTATTTTTAAAATAATTTAATTATTTATATTTAACATTTTTTTGCGGTGGAAAACTTGATTTTTATTAATTAAATGAATTCGTAGAATAAATTAGGAAATATTAAAAAATTAAATGATTATATAGAAAATTTATAATATTGTTTTATTATTAATTTTATACAATAATAAACATTTATACATTAGTCGAATAAGATTTTATTAATAAATTCAGATTTACTTATTATTTAAAAATTTTATTTATTTTTTGAGCTTTGTATTTTAGTTTTTTTTTCTAAAAACGTTTGTCGATCATTGAATTTTAATTTATTTTTTTCATTACTAATCTTAGTTTAAAAAAGGATTACGTACGAATATAGCTGTGACATTAAGTAACGTTTTTTTTCTAAAATTCTTTTAGAGCACAGTCTTTTATCTAAAAATATAAGAATAACGAAAAATTTTTTCACGTCAAAAAACTGTTAATCAAAAATCAAAACACAAATCAAAGTAGGTTTTTGAGTTTACAATGAGATGAAATTCAAGATAGCACCGATAAAATATTGTATTAAATTTTTGGTTGTAGAATTCCTTAAAAGGCGTTGGTGCTTATTACAGAGTGGGAATTTGAATGCATTACGCGTTGATCAAATTAATTTCCACAAATCATTGGATGATGTATTAAAGCATAATTCGATTTCACGACTTCATCCCCAACTGCGGACTGATAAGTTAGAAGATAATTTATTTTAGACAGGTGATTGATTGTAGAATTGTAGTTGGAAGTCATATGTCGGCTCAGGACGGAGACTAAAAAAGTCTTAATGTGAAAAGACTGCAGCTCGGCATGTAATTTCTAGAGCGTGCAACAAATACTCGAGTGCACCCATGTATTTAGGTATGCATATAGAAACGAAAATGTAACGTAGATAGCGAGTGGGGGAGGGAATGTTGGCCACGTCCAGGTATAGAAGCTCCCGTTCAGTCTGTGATTAGAGGGCTGCTTCCCAGATGGATGGTTGGTTGGCTGGCTGGCTGATAATTTTCAATTACCCGAAGCGTCCCCCGGGTCTACACTCTCTACACTCTCGATGCGACGGTATATGCATACTACGCGATGAGTAGCGCGGTAGCGCGGATTAGCGCACATCCCAGATCGAGACCCACACCCACATCGTCCGACTCTGTGCCCATTATATATACCGAATCCCGTAATATGTGCCACCTTTTGATTAAGAATTCATCCTACTTCTCAACTGAATTAGATTCAACATCTTTCATTTTAAATGCACTGCGCCCAATAATGTATCGCTCAACTTTTAATATTAAATAGATGTACGTACTTCTAGATCCTTAGGAACTATTAACTTATATCTGAGAGGATGCGATTATAATACCTGTGTAGCGATCTTCGTCCAGAAAACTTAAATTCGCCCTTAGAACACAATTTTCATTTTATTCCGATTTTTTTTTAATTAAGAATGAGAGAGAGAAATTATGAAATTCATATTTTCGAAGAAAGGTGTACTCTAATATTTTTTACATTTAATAAATTATTGTTGGAAATGACGATAGCTTTATGGACAATCAATCTTCTAAGTTGTTTAAAATCTATTAAGGAAAATAATATAACTGCTATAAAAAGATGAATTTCATTATTTAAATTTTAATTTACCCTTTTACTATATTTTCAGAACAAATTAATGAATTATTCATTTTTACACAAATATAGCATCAGATTTCGTTCAGAAGATCTCTGACAATTTTATTAGAGCACTAAGAATTCAAATGAAATTTCATCTTTATTTTACATTTTAGAATATAATGTTTGCGTTGCCGATGTCATTTCTACCTAAGAAAAGTAACTTTTTAAATCAAAAATACAAAATTTGTATTCCTATTAATATATATATATATATATATATATATAAAAATTTTCTAAAGGTATTAATATTTATGATTTTTTATAATTAAGTAATAAATTAGTAATAATTGAGGATTTTAAAATTATAATTCAATTATTTCAAATCATGTAAATGTATCAGATTAAAATAAATTATAGTTAATAAGAACATAAAATGATTTAGATTTAAACAATATTAATTTGACCTAATTAAAATAATAGGTACAGATTGTTTGATATATATATATATATATATATATATATATATATATATATATATATAATTTTTAATTAAAATATTAATACCTTTAGAAAATTTTTACAGTAAGATAATTTATGCCTTAATATTAGATAATTTCAATTTCGTATATTTTTAGCCATTTGTGTTTTTTTAAAACAATGACGAATAGAATTACATAAAAATGTATATAGTAATAAATGAATTAAGATATTTTTCTTTACCGTTCAGTATTTTCAACAGTATATCCGAATATTGTTATTGAAAATACGACAAGTTCTGTCTTTTATTATTTTATGCATTCATTTTTCTACCTTTTAAATTGTACAATCTTTATTAGTTAGGGAAATATTTCTGTAAATCTAATTACATTTGATTATTAAAAACTTTATCATAAAATTAAAAAAATTTGTGCGTAAAATGTTTACGATCAATTGCAATTCATTATTTTACAAATTCCTTTTAAATAACATAATAAAGAATAATTTAAATAAATTTTTCTGAATTACATTTTTGAAGGATATAAGTATTTTTTCTAGAAGATACAAATTTACTATTCGTTGTTAATCGTTCTATTAAGTAATATAATTGAGAATCTGTGATTTCAATTAAAGCAATAATTTAAAATATGACTAATTTTATTTTATTACTATTTCATTACTTAAACCGATTTACATTTTTTCCTAATTTACTGAACACATTTTAAATGAAATTCCTAAGTTATTTTCTAATTAGAGAAAATATGTACAAAAATACGTCTTAATTTTTCCCGGTGGCTTTTAAAAGGGCACTCTCGACGTTTTCTTTTAAGACTTTATACAATTACACAACATAATTAAGTGGAAAAAGTAAGTGAATTAGAGTAACTTTACGTAATTTTAAATGCTTTCCCTTTCAATTTCGAGACGTTTTATTCTACATTCTCTATCGATGCCAGAACCGTTAAAATAACAAGTTTACAGTTTAGGATGCTTCACTCAATTGTACATGTATTATAATATTTGAAAACTAAGTTAACGATGCAGAGTTCATGAATTGGCAAAATAGTTGAATAGATCTATCACACGCATATCTATTTGTAATCAAACGCTCGAGTCCATACATACAGCTCATCGCGCCTCGGGCCTCACACTGATCAGCGAAGGGCCAATGATTGGATACAGAGTGGCTCCGCTAATCAAGCAACGAACCGAAGAGATGTAGTAATATGCTCTGTTCGTGTCCTTCTCTTTCTCTTGACCCTGGCTCATTTGATTACGCACCAGCAAGCATATCGTCATCGCGCAAACCGCCAATGCGTAAAATTCATCTGCTCTATCATCAGTAGCATCACCTAATATCTGTCTTTTTACGACGAATACTGCTGTTTTATTATTTTATGCCACGTGCCAATTATTGTACTTGATTTTAAAAAAAAATCATATGATAACACTGAATAAAGTGTTTTAGTTTTATTAAATTAAGTCTGTAAACGACGATAGAAGATATGAAGTAAAAATGAAGTTTCGTGACTTTGCAGTCTATTAATTAAGTTAATAATTGTAAGTTGGAATACATAGATATACCATTATTATTAAATTCCAAAAGAAAATTTTGAATTTAGAGAACAGTTTTGCACAACTTTTACTTTTGAAAGACTAAAAAAATACTGTACCTCAGCCTTAGCATGTCAGTGATGAAGGATTATATATATATTCGGGTAATGTTTCAAATAAATTTTTTAGAAATAATAAAGTAATGCTCTGCAAGAGAAAATATTTAGAAGTAGGAACATCTAATTATGCTCTTCTTAATTGGCATTAGCCATTTTCTTTGCAACAGCTGTCTATTTGAGATTGTAAGTTCATCTTTATATGTAATCGTGTTTGTAGTGAAGTATCTCTATGTACGTAAGCAGGATTCAAATTTCAACGCAAGGGAGGATTTATTAAGCCAGCCAGCTTATGGGCGTCGCGTGGCTAGATTTATGAAGCTAATTAATCGAGAATGCTGCTTCACGTTAAAACATTCATTTTTTCAGTTTATTTCTCAATTACTTATCGTAGGAAAAAAGTTTATATTGCGTTATAAAATGCATCATACTGTCATTTCAAAACATTAATCTTGCACCGGGATGTAATATAGATAGAGTAGCGCTTACAAATAGAAGTATTATAAAGTTTTATTGGAACTTTTATGTACGATATCGTGTCGATTTTCTTGCTTTTTATTCTTCATTAGCAGAATGAAGACCATCATTGCGCGCCACCATCAAAATCAATAAGATATAATAGATGTTCCGAGCGCGACGTACGTTATATACGTATGGAATCGCAAGGGTCAATTAAACTATATAACAAGAAGAGATAATACAGTCGTCTCGTTAACTAATTACCTTGTTCCGAAAAGAAAAACCTAGATAAAGAACGAGACAAGAGAAATTGAGAAAGAGATACGTACGGAGATAGTAAGAATGAGAGACATGGATAAAGAGAGAAAGAGAGAGATAGAGAATGATAGAGGAATGGATCGAGAAGCAAAAGGTAGCGCGAGCAATGCTTATCGTGAAACTTCAAAAATATATCTTAGAATGCTCAAAAATCAGAATAAGATAACTAAAGCTATCAATTTAATAAACGAAGTGTTTTTTTTTTATTCGTTTGAATGTTAAAAAAAACTTAATAACTAGTTTAATAAAAAAAAATTTCGAAAGAATTTTAAAGTCTATTATTAAAGTTCCAATACTAATATCTCGATATTAATAGTTGGCTAATATTCACTATGATAATGTCGTGCGCCGCCCGTCGGCAACGGGTTAGTGCACGTTAAAACAAAAATATTCGCGCGCGCATTTTCGGTAAAACAGGTTTTCAGAACCTCGGTGCCGTTGAGATTTAAAGAACCTTGGTGCCGTTGAGATTTCGGGTCTCTGTACCGTTGAGGTATCGGGAAATCGTCAAGCAGCCGTAAAAATATCTGAATATCTGAAAAATATCCGAGCAGCAGAAACCCCTCAGCCACGCCTGCATACTCATTAACATTACACGAATAATTCGTTATTTTATTCCAACTACCTTTAAAAACCCTTGACATTTTTTCTACTGCAATGAAACGAACACGTCAATAAATTTATGCGTTTATTACAAAAATTTTCTCTGTATTTTTGAGTGTCATAATTTAGAAATTAAGCAATAAAGATAGATGGATGATAAATGTGTCAAGTTGGAGAGTATTGGCGTAGGTCAAGACTGTATTCTTTCGGAGAATCAGTTTAATTCAAACTGCCAATCTCTCTTATGAACACTTCTTCTGACCTTTCTGTACTAGCAACATATGCGAGATACGAGGTGAAACTTGCTTCTCTAATTGATCCTGACAATTAGGCTGAAGAGAAACAAGTGGGTGAGAACAGTTGTGAGGCATCAGCAATAAAATTTGTTCTAGGAGCATCGGCTATTTGCCAATTAAAAGTGTAATATTCTCTCTCGCACTCTCTCTCTCTCTCTCTTTTGCATTCTTTGTATCTTCCACAATTTGTTATATCTACGAAAGTTTGTTATTAAATATTGCTATTTCAAAAACACTTTTTGCATCAATTTAAAAGTACCATACATTATTTCTTGTATTTTTTCATTTTACTGTAACAAATATTAAATGCTGTTACATTTCATATTTTTCGTGTTGTATTCTATATATTTTTTACGAGGGCTTCTATACGCGCATAGAAATAACTGTAATATAAAGTTGATGATAAAGAATGTTTTTATTTTATTCTAATCTATACTGTATTTTTACTTTAAATTTTTTAAGTAATTAAATATTTAGATAATTTTTGATTGATTAAGAATTAAAATTTTGTAAAATAATTTTTTAAAAATAAATTTATGAATTTTAGTTATATTTATATTATAATAAATATAAATTTTTTAAATTTATTAAAACGAAATGATAATTTGAGCATAATTTTCTATATAGGTTTTTAATCTAAAAATAATTGTTACCATTAAAATTTTTTTATGAAATAATAATTTTTAATTTTAAGTTTTTCGATTTTAATAGTACTTTTAAAATTTTTAATTTCTTCTTAATAAAATAATATTAATTATAATAATTCTTTGATCCTGTTTTTCTCATGTCAGAACTTTAATATCATTATGATAAGTGACATATAACAAAAAATATGACCTGAGTTAATGTGGAGTTGGTACGCTTGTAGTGATCATTAAATGTCTTTCGTGATATTTCAAGCGTTAAAGTCGTTGGTCCTTGACGCATTACAAGCAGTGCAACTTTGAAGCATCTATTTCTTTCAGGGTTTCACATGACAGGTAGTAGCTATAATTTTATAATTACCCTTATTTCACATAAATACTATATAATGATTAAAATCATTTTATTATATTTTTTTGTATGTAAAATATTTCTCCAACTAATTTAACTAATAGAAATAATAAAATAATATGTAAAAACTGAAGATTATTTTTTATTAAAGTTAATTATTGAAATTGCAAGGCAATATTTTTCATGATTTGTATGGTAATATTATATTGTGAAACAAAGGTATCATATTGTAGTCATAAAATAATTGATAGGTTTTTATCATTGTTATTTTGCCTTGATTAGTTTTAGTTTATATACGTATGTTTTTAACATAAAACTAAATATTTTTATAAATATAAACATTATTCGTTGATACTAAAATATTAAAAGTTTATAGATTTAATTTTACGGCAACATCATCAATTTATTAAATGAATAGTATATATTCACAATTAAATAATAATTTGAAAATTACAATAAATTGTTCATAAATAAATAATAATGATAACAATAATTAAACAATAATCATTTGTTTAAATTATTCTTCATTCTGTTTAATTTTTTTTAACTTGAATAATTATTAATATAATTATTGTGTTGTTGAGTATATCTTTTACATTTTGAAAAATAAAATATTATATGTGTATCATAATAAAAATCAGATTGATTTAAAAGTTTAAAAGTCGTAAATAATTTATTTATTGTTATATAAAAAGGGAGAAACTGATGTTTAAGCCACACATCAAAAAGAGAATCAATTCAAATTCCATCCCCATTGAAAAAATTTTTCATATAATTTATTTTACAGTATTAACCTGATTCAATAGCTCGTATATTAATTAATAATAATGTATGCATGAGAATATAAAAAGCAAAATCATGCTCTCCATAATTTATTAATTTTTATTATTAATTTCTGGATTACATAAATTTGAACTTACTGTTAAATAATGAAATTATGAGCAATTTCATTTATTTATAAATTTTTAAAGGTTATTGATTTGATTAAATTAATATTAAAAGATTTATGATATTCTCGCTTATGAATTAAGCAATTATTTATATTCTACTCTAGCATATTCACAATAATGTATTTAAAATTTATTGGTGTATAAATTCTTTAATTTTTTTTTAAATCTTTCAAATTGTATGTTTTATTAGAGTCGTTAAATTTGTATTTATAATTTATATTAATTTATAACTCAATTAATTGTTCATTTACATTAATAGTTATAATAATATAATAGGCAATAGATAGAAGCGATAAAATTATGTATATAATCAACTATTACTTAATTTTTTTATTTTTAATTATTAACATATACGAAAAGAAAAAATTAAGGAAAATGTTTATTAATATTAAAAGATAAAAAACGTTATTTGTATATATTTATGAAAAGTCTTGTAAATTGTAAATTGATAATATCAATAAAGAAGTTGTTTTTAATTTTCTAATTTATACGTCTATTCTGACGTGAATTTTACTACAAAAGTCTTATAAAAAATTTAAGTTGAAATAAAAAAAGTTGTAGAAAAAATGAAAAAAGTTCCAATATATGATATATATTTCAAAATTACAGAAATTACATTTTAGAATAATGATAATATTAGTTTAATAAATTATTTATATCAGAAAAGATTGTATCAGAAATTCAATCAATTACAGAGATATTTTTTCTTTATGACATAATAGATATTCTGAGATTAATTAAATTATTTTATAAAAAAAAAAACAAATATGAAGAATTTTCTCTGTAATATGTACTACTCAATTTTTTATGCTTATATATAAAGTATTATAACAGGTTAGTTAGCAAAAAAATTTTATAAAAATATTGTATGCAATATTTTTCATAAATTAAATTTTAGAAGTTATAATAAATTATGGAAGAATAGGAAAAATTATTGATATTTAAGATTTTATATTTTAAAACTTAATAAGACTAATAATAAATTATAGTAGTAATAATCTTTTCTATTGAAATGTATCGATTGAATTAGTATTTTTGCAAAAATTATAACTCAAATATATGCAGAGTGTAATAGCAATTATATATCAATATGTAAAAATTTGTAATCGAATTCTATTTCTTAAGTTTAAATTTCAATTCTCTTTTAACAGAATTTGCTTTCACGATTACTTTTATATTATTTTATTTCATTTCGTTTTAGTTTCTCAACTTTACCTCATTTAATTGTATCCTTTCCCTTTAATATTATAAAATAATGAATATCATTTGAATAGCTTTCAAAATCCTTTATGTTTCAGATAGCACGCAAGAGTTAATCCTTGACTAGACTTTGAAGAGCATAATTTCGATTTATTGACACGAACGTTTCAAGTCTCTAACTCTTTTGCATTGCTGATACAGCTATAAGTCATACGAAGATAAAAAGTTTTAATTTTATACTCAAGAACACGGTGACGAAGTGAAAGCTCTTATTTTACTTTTTTTGCTTCCTTACTCCATCAATCTTGTGCAATTCTGATACTTCTTGGATTGTTTCAATTCCCCAATATTCAACAAAGTTTGATTTAAAATTATAATACCAAATATATAATTTGACTATCTAACCAGAAATCTTTGAACTGTCAATAATTTCATATATAATTTATAAACTTAAGTTAAATAAAAATAAATTTAAAATAGTCTATGTTTTTAAGCATTCGTTGAGTTTATTTGTAGTTGTATTTATGGATGAGAATATACAATGTGGATGAGAATATACAAGTTTCTACATCTTATAAAATTCTATAAATATCTTGATTTGAAAAAAATCGATAAAATAGTTTAAAATTGCTTGTTCCATCTAAAAGCCTGACGAAGTATATGTTTCTTAAAAAATAACCTTTTATATGTGATTTTATATATATTTTTAAGAAAATATTTTTTCTTTGATTTACATTATTTTAAAGTTTTTTATATTTATATTAATTATGGGGATAATCTAAAATATATCTAAAAAATCTAATAATAAATTTTTTAGAAAAACGAAACTTTGAAAAACTTCCATTGAAATATTATATAGTTAAGATGAGAACTATATCTATAGAACTATAACTATAAAACTATTACCTTTTCTGCATAAAATAAAAGCATATAAAATTTAAATTACATAAAAAAAGTTTACTAACTCAAAATTTTACACAAGAAAAATTTTGAAGGGAAATTTTATATTTATTTATTTAATTTTGTGAGACGTTTGTATCAAGTTATTATTACATATTATTATTATAAAAGAAAAATTGTACAAGTATATATAATTTTAGTAATGATTTTATTGCCCTAAAAAATTCACGTAAAAGATTTTATATCTATTAAAAATAAAATTCTTGGTAATTTATAATCAAATATAAATATAAGTATTTCAAAAAATTTGATGTATTTAATAGAATTTGTAAAGATTTTCAGAAGGTAAAGTAAATAAAATGAATTTACACTATAAGTTAAGATGAAATAAATTTTTAAAAAATAAATATTTTTAAACTCGGAAGCGACCTACTTATGTATTTAGTAGATCGCCTATACATAAGGTGCGATCCAAACAAATGAAAGAATATAGCTAAGTGCAAACGCGTGCATCTTAGAATTGAAAGTACAGAGAGAGAGAGAGAGAGAGAGAGAGAGAGAGAGACGATTCTCTATAAGATTCGAAGCGAACCTTGGCGATGAGCAAGAGCAAGGTCAGCAGTTAATAAAGCGACAAGGAATAGAGGGCCGAGTACCTGAGCTGAGTTTTAGACGATTGCTATAAACTTTCAATCATCGATAATCATAAAAAGTTCAAAAGTAAAAGTGTAAAGGGTCAGGATGAGATTCAGAAGGGAGCGATAATCATAATATACGTGGAAAGATCAAAGAAATAGAGTAGCATTACAAGTTCGAGGACAAAAAGCAGCTAAAGCAGAATAAAAGTTTAGTGCTAGAGCGAGATGATATTGCATTAACATAGAGCCATCCATTCAGGAAGTCAATGATTAATTAACGTACCTAATAAACAGTCCAGTTGAGATAACTAATATACGATATTTCGATTATCGTAGACTATGGCCGCAAATTTTTTTAAATATAGCTACCACATCTATGTATGAAAAATTAGATGCAGGTTTGGACTTTTGAATATTAAGCATGAAGCCGAATGAAAAAAATATTTTCTTAAATTTCTTGGAAGAAAGTTTCACGCGGAATCAACGAATGGAGAAACTTTCATGCAACAGTGCCGTTGCTTGTATAAATTAATGGAATTATAAAGTACTACGTCAAAAAGATTATTAATAATTTTTTAAATGATTACTTGACTTTTTTATATTAAATATATCGATATTTATTTTTCTATAATCTTAGTTAAAAATGAAAAGTAATTGTAGAAAATAATGTTTTACAAAATTTTATTATAAGAAATTATTTTAAAGAAGTGTACATACATATATATATATATATCTTTATTGTTTTGTGAATTATTATATTGAGTATCTTTCTATAAATTTAAATAAACAATTCATTTCACAATGTAATTTAATTGATATTATAATTTTTATAAACGAAAGATAGAGAATATAAATGAATTAGTATAGTAATACGTAATGAATAGTAATAATAAGATTTAAAAATATGGTATAAGTTAGTCACTTTATTTACTTGATTGAAAATACTGTTCCCCTATCCTACATGGATAGTGGGTAGTATAAACCTTCGAAGCAACAGTTCGTAGATCTACACCATTTGGAAGAGTTATATCTTTATATAATGAATTAAATTAAAATAAATTTAAACCAAATTTATATTTTTTAATGTTCAATTATTGTATAAAAGTATAAAAATGGAACAATTTAATTTGAATAAACATTATTATTCGAATGCAAATATGCAAATATAAGATTTTCTATGTTGGACATTATTGAATGCAATTTTTAACAGATTTGCAACATGTATTAACATATCTCAATTTAAGAAACATGATTATTGAAAAAATAAATAAAAGCTAGTTTTTTTTTATTTCGTTAAATATTTTGTACAATTTTCATTTAATAAACTACTAAAGAAAAAATATATGAATATATTATTTATAGTTGATAAATATATTTGTATAGTGTAGTATGTTAATATGTTGAAGATTTACGAAACTTGCTAAATTACCAAACATAAAGAAATGTTTAATAATTATTTTTACGATATGTAGTCGATTATATTATTTAGATGTATTCGTTATTTTATTACCATTAAAAAGGAAAGCAAGTTTGATCTTAGTTTCCTTGAGAGCTTAAAATAACTCATATATATGTATGTATATTTATATAGTCGATAAGCTCTACAGTAACGCATATATAATGTAGCTTTAGAAACATTATACTCATCGATTGATAGAAAAGATATTGAGTTTATGATCGATTAAGGAAGATTGAGTTTTCAAGAGAGTAGCCTAAAAGCACAGCTAGAATGATGTACGGGAACTAGGGCGTTAGGGCGCTGATGCTAGTGGCATAAGTACTGCAATGTACGTCTGAGATAATTAAAAAACTTGATAGAAACAAACAGCTAGATGCACATAACTAGGAACACGCAATGTAGTTAGTTCATTATTAAATTTAATAATTCAATAATTTATTTCATACGAGCAGTTTAGCGTAATGAGGTTCAAGCTAAAACAAAGTTTTGATATCTGTGAACACGATAATTTTGTTAATTATCCAGCATATTGCATATTATATATTGACTTCTTTAACCTTCTTTGTGAAAATTTGTTTTTATTCTTGTACATTTTGCGTATAAGCAATCTAGTTTTCTATTTAGAAAGTTAAAAATAAATATTTATTGCCTTTTTTACTAAATTTCTTGTTAAATATTTTTTCTTGGTAAATAATTATTATTATATTTATCATTGTTATTTATAAAATATGTAATTTAGTTTTACGTTAAACTTTACAGATTAATTCAATTTATAATAATTTATATTATATTTATATTAAAATGAAGATTATGATTTTTAACGAGAAATATTAATTTATATTTTCTATTTTTAATACTTAGTTACGTTTCTGCTATTTAAATTTATAAATAAAAAAATAAATTGTACAAAATTGGTAATAAAAGACATATATAAATCGATTACTTTTTATATTAAAATATATTTATCGTAAACGAATATTAATTTTTTTGTCGTATAGAAAACTGTACGATTAATGAAATATTTCTTATTTCACAAATGCTAAATATTAAAATTTATATTTTTATATGTTTAGTAATTTAATATATATACGTTATAATTCGTCTGAATGGATATATTTCATAAATGAATATCAAAGTTTTTATTCACGCGTTCTTTCGATATTGATTACATTTTCAGATTAAATATCTAAATTTTTATACAGTCACAATAGATTATATGGATTAAAAAACTAACACTATTTAGCACATATAAGCCGATGTATTTAGGTGATAAAAAAGTTTTAATATAATGGTATTCAATCCAATTTAGTTCTACAAGAATTCATCCTATTTTATTTTTTCGTGATCGAGCAATGAGGAATTGTGTTACAGTAACATATAAATATATGCATGGATTTTTAATACATATTAGCTTAATTCTATAAATTAACATAAAATGAAATTCTAGAAATTTTTCGAATGCGAGGTACGCCAGGTAATTTTGTTTACCGTAAAGTGCGAAAAATTAAAAACCATTAATATAAAACCGAGAAAATTCGGGCATGTAATTATGAAAATTTTCAAAGTCGTACGTTAAATCGTTACAATATTGCGTGGGCAGTTTCTTCTTTGTTACACTTTGAGTTTTGTTAGAGTTTTGCACACGCTATTCACAATCGTACATAGTCACGGCAGTGTTACGAGAAAATAGGCAGATATGAACGAGAGACAACAATTAGGAGGACTATGAGAAAAAGAAGAATAAATTACTGAATGTTCCTGTTATTACAGGAATAATCTCTTGTTACTGTTACACTTGTTTTCAGATTCTTTACCTGTAATGTAACCCCTTTAATTATAGTTCGTGTTTTATGAGATTTAGTCATAAAATAATAAATCACACCTAGTATTTTCGATTAAAATTATAATAACATACAGCTGAATTTACCTTAAAATTATATTTAAATAATTTAAGATTATCGCGATGTATTATTATAATATTAAGGTTTCGAATTTCGATTGGAAAAGCAAAAGCTTTTGAAGCCAAGCGTACAAAGTCGAAGTGTCAATAACTAACTACATAATCGATATCCTGTTTTTCGCGAATCCATAATTACTGAAGCATCTAATAAAAGTAAACGTTTCAGAAGTTTTGCCCTTTACTTAGGCACATCTGATAAGTGCAATTCAGTCGACGTAGAAGGAAAAGGCAAAAAAGTTAGTGTAGTTTTGGATGGAAAATATTAAAGAATGTTTTTCATAATTATTTACAAACTTTTATTTCATTTACTAAAGGCGTGTCCTTTTATTTAAATATTGCCCTAAATCAAGAAGAAAATTTGCAATAACTAATTATAGAGAGCTAGTGAATGTAGCGTCATTTTAGAGACCTTTTCGTACACCGAATACTGCTGCAAAACTTTTGTACAATATAGCTACACTGTATCTTTCGATAAATAACACCACAAATTTATTTAAAAGCTACTACAGTTTTGAAAAATATCCAGGTTTTGTTCTATTTGTAACACATGATCGTTTGAGAAGAATAGAGTTTACAACAAAGTTTGAAATGTAATACTTGGAATATTTTATACGAATATTCGATACGAATATTGTAGTGAAGTTTATTCCTGTTGTCATTAAGGTGAGCATCAGCAGCTTAGAATTGTGGTGATACAGATGAATGTCGATCATGCGCTAAGTTCACTGAATTGTATGATGTCAAAATATAAGTTAATATAGATTTGTGTCAGTCTGATTCAGTTTGAGAGGAGCAGTTATTTTTCTGCTCACGTCGCACGTACTAATGCGTACCTGTATATATGCGTCAGTTGCAATACTAGTGTAAAATAGAGATAGAGTGAAATGATTGAAAAAACGAAGCAAGGAAGGTCATGTCAAGAGAAGTGGTGAACCCGAAAAAAGAAAAACAAGCGATGAATTCGAGCGGCTCGATTCAATCGATGTGTTTAAAAGAAGGATGGAATGGGCCCTAGAGACAAGAATTCTTCTGACCACCAATACAACCAGAAGAATTGTTACCTGACGAAGATACTTGCCGACATCATTAGCTAGAGTCAATTGAAGCTGCACGAATTACGAGTACGAACTTCGGCAACAAAGGGAAAATATTTGATGCGCACGCTTACTATCGTCAATTCTGTCATCGCACAACTGAATCTTCGTTTTCATCTTTTTACTGGACTCAGGAGACAAATTCACCCTTCATATATGTTTAACCTCTTACTTCTTCACATCCATTATTAACTATAAGTGAAAAATAAATTTTAATAAGTATTTCACTTTTACAAGTTTCAAAGTAAAGTTATACGGTGTATTAGATACCGTGAGATCTGCACTTGGCCAGTCATCACCGCGTTGTTAGTCGCAAGGATAATAGAAAGAGTATGAAGATTATCTGATGCTGAGTTCTCGACAAATTTAAAGACTATTGTAAATTCCAGTGCATATATGCTAAATAATTGTACTTGATTTGAATATTTTTCTCTCGAGGAGATATTTCGGTCTTCCGGGATACTCCTTTTAAGCAAGTATTTAGTTAGGTAAATTAAGTAGCTCCTGTAAATACAGTAAATCATTATGCGAGAATATTCAATTTGACAAGAAGATTATTATATTAAAGTAATATTTATTATAATAATTTATAATGTATAATGTATCTCAAGTTTGTAATTGAGTTTTTAATGAATTGTTTAATAAATTTAATAAATTGTAACACTGTAATAGTTGTTGCGGTAACATAGTAGAGTAAGAATAGTAAAATTTTTTTTCATTAAAAAATTTTTTATTATAAAAACAGTGAAGTAAGTATCAGTGATTTTTTATCAGTAAATGTCTAGTAAATTGATTGAAAATTTAAACCAAATATTAGATGTCAAAAATGTATTAGAAATTGAGACAACTATGCGTGTTAAAAATATTTTGCTTGATATGCTTATGAGACTATGGAATGAAATGAATTTTTGTATTTCAACCGTATATCGAAATTTGTATGGATAGGTGTATATATATGAAAGTACAGATAAATGTCATTTATCAATCTTGAATGATTTGTTAAAATATTGTACAAAAATTATCTAATTTGTTGTCTTCATTTTATAGATTTGAATTTCAATCTAAGAATAAAGAACTACGGATGGTGCTTAGTACTGAATACATAAGTCTTATTAAATTAAAATCAATTAAATACTAATTGGCTAAAGATGCAATAAAAATGTAGATATTCGTAGAAATAACTTAATAATTTATTAGTAAAAACAGTAATTGTCATTGTTGAATTAATATTCCTTATTATTTCGTTTAAAATGAAAAAAATTATAATTTGCAAGAATATTGTTCGTTTCAATAATATTATTTTTGTAGAATTTTTATTACATTATCAATATTAATCAAAATATAGAAAAATAAATTAAATTATATATTTAATGTATAAATTTAAAATATATTTTCTTGATTTCATATGCTCCAGTATATATTATTATATTATATACGTGTTATATATATGTTATATTATTATACACAATAAATTATACACTATATCAACAAATGATTAATACTAAATATTATATATTGTATATTATACATGTATATACGTATAAATATGGTAATTAAGAAAATATAGTCTTGTTTGGTTTTTAACACAATGTAGACAGTTAAAAAAATATATTAAACTTTTGCATATTTAAGACTATTATTGGTTTATCTATCTACTTATATATACATATGTAATGGGAAATTAATGAATTGCTTTTCACAATAGTTTTTTTGTTCCTATTATTAATTTCATTAATACCTAGAAAATGTGTAAGTCAATATTAAATTTAAAATTAAATAAATATCATATTTTAGTTTTCATCAATAACAAATTTTTATCTGTATTAATTAAATTTATATTTTCATATTATTCATAAAAAGCTTGTTTCATTAATGAGTCTATATTGCCTTGCATGTTCTTTGTGTATGTAAAAACAGATACTTTTTCATAACTAAGTAAAATCATCGTTTAATTATGAAAATTTTTTATTTTTCAATATTGCACAAGATATTTGAGCAAGGAAAATTATTAAATTATTACTCATAGTGTTTGAAATAATAGTAATGTGTTAAGTTTAGAAAATGCTGATTATGTTTTACAATAACTTTTATTTTTAGTAATTTAAAAACCCGGTAATAATGAAAATAATTCTGGTCATTTCTGTCTGTATTAATAATTTTGCAGTAACTTAATTCTTTGAATAATTCTTTGTTTCGAGGTTTCTTAGCACAATATATAAACAATTTTGATAGCTAATGTCATGTATAAATGGAAAACAGCGATGTATCAAGTGATACGCCCACATAACCCTATTTGAAATGACAATTTGATTCAAGGCCTAGTACCAAAAAGCTGATTAAATTATTAACGCATTGGATGCAATTAACTTTTTGTACCTTGGAACATATGGAAAGCTGTGTACTTACCTTTACAGTTTGTTTTTTGTTATTTCACCCTCACTCACTTTCTCTCTCTCTCTCTCTCTCTCTCTCTCTCACTTCCTTTTTTTTTAAGGCTGAATGAACGTATCTGAATGAACAGCTTGGAGGCAAGTAGTCTCAAACAAAAAGGAAATTATTGTGAAAATTAAATGTCAATCAGCGGTGGCGTTCATTACTGAGGTCTAGTTTCGTTTTCAACTTCTTTCTATGCTGCTAACCCTTTTCACTGGGTAGTTTTTTTAAATTGGTTTAGCAAAGAAAAAAGAAGCATAGAAGGAGAGAGAGAGAGAAAGTAAAGGTGAAAGAGAGAGAAAGGGAGGATCGAGGAGAATGAAACAGGAGCTGCATAAATTAGAATCAAAAAGAAAAGCGGGAACCGATAACGCATTTTAATTGCTGCTCGAGGGCCATGTAAAGCAGCAAGGTGTGGGTATCCTGAAAAATAGCGCGGCGGCTAAGTTTTACCTCCTGTGCAGCGAGCTGTGATATTTTGCGTTTACATTCTTTGAATTTTTTTCTTTTCCATTTCCACTTTAAAATTACGGACGCCAGTCTAGACGCGTATTCGCGTTTATATGACGATCGAGAGGGAAAAAGATGACGGAAACTAAGGGAACTAGTTAAAAAAATCGACCACGAATGGAATATCGATAAAATTGAAATCAAATACCAGATATAGAGGTATGCATAACATCGTCGGGCACGGAAATACTTGTGTGCTAGTTCGGCATAAACGTACACATGTATAATAAATAACCAGGAGATAAAGATCACTACTTTGGTACCTTTAAAAATATTCCCTATGGTTGAGTAGTTTGATCTGGATTCGGCGTTTTCTCTCCTTTGCGATGAAATTTAAATGCGCTCTTAACAACAACTCTTTTCTTCCGCACGCACATAGTTTATTCAAATTTATTGAATTGGCGATGTAAAAATAAGATTTTTACTCATTGCTTTCAATATACAACGATCGTAAACATTCGCTTATTTCTAAAGTAATATATTAATTCAGGAGATACACAAAGATTGCAAATATCTTAACGAGATTATGTAGTATGGAAAAATTACTATTATTTTTTCCAAATTATATATTTTTTAAAGGATGTTTTTAAATGAACTAATTAGCGGTTTAAATATGTATTAAAATATAGTGTTATATTAATAAAAGATTCTTCTATTCTAATTAATTAAATTTTCTATGTTAATAAAAAATTTTTTTAGAATAATTTAATACTTAATAACGCAAAAAAATATAAATATGAATTCAATTAATATTGGTATTAAGTATAGTTTCAAAATAAATAAGCAATAACTGATCATATTTAAAGAAAATTAAAAAAAAACACTAAAAATTTTCCGTAATTAAAAGCCAAATAAGTAAAAAACGAAAATTTTTTAATAAAATGATTGAAAATAACATTTTTATGTGCAAATTTCAAAACTTTTTTAATTAACATCTGATGATAAAAAGTCGTTGAAATCACGCGTTCATATTAATGTTTGTGAAATCTGTGTATTAGCACGTAACAACTTTAATTATATTTCTTTTCCTTCGTATAGTTCAATAAGTCTTTAAATTATGGTTCTTTGGCAGCACACTTATCGAAAGTTTGGATTTAATATTTTAGTATTTTATCTCTCATTATTAATACTAATGGCTCTCAAACGATGATATCTAATTATAAATAATTGTAAATGATTTAAAATTTATATAATTATGTACAATATCCAAACGATATCCAGTACATCATCATAACCATATCGTGAACTCTAATTAATATTGAATAACAGTGGTATAGAATTATATTCATTTTTTAATATATTACTAAAAGAATCTTTTTTACACAATTATATATTTGAATTTTATAAAATATTGAAAGTTTGTACATGAAAGTCCATCGCCATAAAACACGATACTATTTCTGTATCTTATATTTAATTTTACTTTTAAATAATGTTTAATCATAATGTATTGTACAGTGAATTTAATTGATAAATAATTTAGTTTGTTATCTACTTAATTACTGAAATTTATGTTTTATTATCTTTAAATCTAGTTTATTTTTATCAAAGTACTTTTATTCGTGTCAAGAACAAATTTATCATGTTCTGCTAGTTTACGGATTTTAGTAAAATAGCATTTTTAAAACTCTGAAGCTGCTGCTTTTGTCATTGCTATATGCATTTCTCATTGCTAATGTCACGCTGCTCTTATAACTAACTGTATTTATAAATGGTTTTATTATACTTCAAGGGATAGTTTATTATTAATTCCAATAATAAATCTATATTGGGCTAATTTCACATACTATGGATTAGAAAGAATATTATCGACAGAGTTGAAAGATAAAATAGAAAATATAAATTTTGTTTAAAAATATAAATTTTAACTAATATAGTATCTAAAAAAATAATAAAATATTAAATTGAATTATTTAAAAATATTTGTTTTCTACCATAAAAAAAGAAGAAAATCATACATGCTTAATGTATTGTATGCTTTAACATAATATTAACTTTTATGTAATACAAATTCCTAAAAGTAATTTTCTTGAAAAAAATTTTTTTTGAACTTTGTTTTTGTTTTAAACATTTTTTATCTGTTTTTTTCTGAAATATTAACAAAGTCTCAAATAAAAATGTCACGGGAATTGTAATTATTAAAAGAATTTCATACTAATTTCAATGTGATATAATTAATTCTTTTTTTAAAAAAATATATTCGATTAATATTTTTAGCAGTTTTAGTATATCGCAGTAAAATTAATTTGTGTCGGTTTTGAAATAATTAATTTCTTCAAACTTTAATTATTTCAAGTTCAATGGAATTCATTATTAAATATAAGTTATTCTTAGGCTTCCTTAACATGATTTTTGTAAAATACTAGTATATACCTTAGTGATATAATAGCATATAATTACAAAATAATAAATTACACATAACTTTTATACTTACATTGTAAAAGGACACTTTTTCTTAAAAGTACCAAAGAAATTTTTATTTTGTTTTTTTTTAATTAGTATTTAAAAAATGTAGATTAATGAAAAAACCTTATAAGAGAATAAAAAATATTGAAAGATTACTAATAATTTATTTTGTTATCATTAAATGTACAGTATTTAAAAACTGAAATCAGAATTTTGCTGTCTTTGTCTATGCTTTCAGAATAACTTGTTGATATGCAAGAAAAATGGTTGTAGTTGTGACTACTGAATAATGTCAATAAGAGAGTAGAACTTGTATTTTTAAACATGAAATTAACAAGCTCTACTTTGTGTCTTCAAATATTTGATTTTGAAAGACTTTTATAGTATTTCATTTTTCATAAAAAATATAAATTATTGTCCTTTTTTACTTTATGATGTATATAATACAGTTATAACTTTAAAAATTTACCAAAAACTTTAATATGTAGTTGTAATGTAACATTGAATTAATATAGATTGTTTTTAAATAGAATTTTGTTTTAATAACGAAATTTTAATGGTTTAATAAATTTTAAATAAAAAAATCAATTATGTCGATTATCACAGAAAAATTTAATATGAAAATTAATAATAAAATATGAAAACATTTTTAATTTGTTTACTAATGTATTTATGAATTTCAAAAAATTTGATGTATTGAATTATCTATGAAATTTTTTATAGTTTAAAATATATTCATTTAATCACAATATATATATATATAAAAGACATATATAAATATTAAAGGAATAAGATAAACGTAAATGAATGAGCATAAATAATTGGAGCAAACTTGAAATTTTCTGAATCCTTATAATAAAATTAATTTTCGTCTTATTAAAATTTTATTGTTATAATAATTACGGTAATTTCAATTAAAAATATGATTAAATCATATTAAATGAAATATAAGGTAAAATTTATTCTAAGATTTATGAATATAAAAAAATGTAATAAAGTTAAATAGAGATAAATAAGAAATAAAAGAAAATTATTAAAAGCAAGTACTTAAAAATTAGTTCAAATTCAAGTTTGACAATAAAAATACATACCATGAGTACTCAAAAATGATTTTTAGATATTTCTATTGAATCAATCTTTGATTAATTTTAAAAATTTTTGAAAATTTGTTTTTAAATTATTACGAAATAATATCGAAACTTGTATTAAAGCTTATGAGTACAAATATTGTTTTCAAAAAATTTGGTGAAATAGATACAATTTTCTCATAGATATTTAAAAATTGTTTAGTTATTTTTTTTTATCGATATTTCTTTTATTTATTATATATGAATTCCTTGTATACATATGTAAGAAGAGTATGGACTTGCAGGTTTTTAATAAGAATAAATCACTTCAGTTTTATTTCGTAGAAATTATTTAATAACTAAGATTTTACAATTACTTGAATTTTCTTTGATTATGTCAAGTAAGTAAGTAAATAAGATCAAGATTGAGATTGAGAGTGAGATTTAGAGTAAGTAGTGACTGAATTTATAAGATTTAAATTGAGTGCATAAGATTGAGGAATGAGAGAGTGTCCTATTTGTCGTTAGTTCCTTTTATATAATTCAAGAGTTCGGATTTTCTCATAAAAACTGCTTATTTAGTGTTTTATATAAAAGGTATAGTGTATTAAATATAATATTTAGCTGATTAATCCATTTTTTTAATTAAGAGTTTGTTATTATTACGAAATTGAATAATTCGTCACTAATATAAAAATTGAGAACATGATATTTGAATGCTTAGCAGCGATAAGTGTGACATGTGTCGATTATACAATGCTGTCGTGTTTTTTGAGAAAGTGCAGAGTGTGTATAAATGGTATGTATGTATGTAGGTACATTATACATAGTTTGAAATTTTATAACGTAAAATAAATCCGTAGCTTTTAAATTACTATTTATAAAATTTTGTAGACGTACAAGAAAGTCTATATTTGTAGTGTAAAAATAATTTAGAAATTCTATTATATCTTCAATTAAAAAAGAATATAATAAAAATTGAATTCGTATAATATAATTATTTGATTATTGATCTTTGATCTGTCCGTAATGAAATACTGTTGCTAAGAAACATGATTCTTTTTCTTGCTAATGATAGAGATAGGTGGAAACAAAGGAAAATAAAAGGAAAATAATGATAGACGAAAAGATAAATGTACGAATAGAAACTTTAAGCAATTAATTTATCAGATTAGTTTTCAAAAGTATCATAAACGCAGAGAAAAAATTATAATATATTTATATTTTAGCTTAGATTTAAAAAAGACATAAAGTGATTTACTATAACAATATGTTGAATTTCTTAAAAGTTATTACTATACGTGTATATTTAAAAATAATAAATTTTTTAGGTTATGCTAGTACTAGAATGTAATATATATAAACAATAATAATAATATAATAACAATATGTATTGTATTATATTATTATTATTGGTTACATATATTACAATGTCATAAAAATGAAGAGTTTACATATTAGAAATATAAATGCTCGACTAATTTGTCTAAAATTATATTTTACCAATATATAAATATTTTGTATCTTAATAAAAATATAAAACGGCTTATTTCAATTGTATCACTTTAAAGGTGAAAAAATTTCATTTGCTTGTAGCACAGTATTGTATTTTGCAATAAAATATTAGTTAAATAATGGTATTCTGTTAATAAATATAAATATACGTTAATATATTCATCATTTAGAAAATAGCGTATTTGAATTTTTTAATATATACACCGTCATTGTTAAAATATCTTCATTCTGAGTCTGAGTGCATTTATCCGATATAAGAAAAAGTTTCTTTATAATATGATTTTCGTATAGGGCAAGCAGTTAACAATAGAATAGATTTTACAAGATATCATATTAAGAGTGACTTTCATAGATTGAACTTTTTATTAAATATATATATACATGGAGGTTTAATTCTAACAATAACTCAGGCAAATAGGAAATTTTACCGAATATCAATTCTGTGCAAGAAGCGAAGATAAGCTAGCTATTTTTGCAAGGATATTAATCCAGGAAAGTCGCATTGGTACATTATGTTGAAGTACACTTCGAGAGGAAGTGGGGATGATATGCTCATCTGCCAGTCGACATGCACAGAAGGTAACTCGAGTACCGAACGAGAGTCCGCAGAACAAAAAAAGAGTATGATGGAGCTGTATATAGAACGGAGTTACAAATGACCCCTTCTGGGGCATTCCGTATTCACGGCCTAGTCCTGCAGGCATTTCTCATAAGTTTTCTCCAAACTTTTCCCGTATTCAATTTGCGTACCCTCAGCGAGTGGTAACGGCAACGGCTTTCCTTGACTCGCTCCTCTCTCTCACTCTCTCTATGTGTATGTTCATGTATCTCTCTTGCTCCAGACAAAGAGCCCAAATATTTTTTTCTGACTTGTCCTATTCTTCCTTGTTCGTAAAGTAATATCTCTGCAAGATTGAGGGGAAGAGAGACAGAAAGAGAGTGATAGTGAGAGAGGGAGTCTGGCGAAGTAGGTAGAGTATGGATAGAGAGTGAAATGAAAAGGGGACAAGGCCAGAATCTTCTCGTACATGTGTGGTATAACCAGCTTCTGACTCCCTCCTAATGGATGTAAAACGTATGCGGCAGCGCCTTCTTTATCTCAGGTGTACGCGGTCCTAAAAAAGGGAGAAAAATATATAAAGGGAACAATAAAGAGAGAAAAATAGAGGAAGAGGTATAGTACCGGGAAAAAATAAAAGAGGGAAAAATAAGTAGAGATAGAAGGATGCACGCAGAGGAGAAAGATAGGTATAGCTTCAGGAAGGAAGATGGAGGCAAAAAAAACTTGAAAAGCTGAAAAGGGTTTTGCCCAAGAATGAGAATTATCTCTTCGCAGTAGAGAGTAATGCATCTAAAGTATACTATATACATATACAAGTGCATTTTTTATGTACGTATTCACCGAGGGATCGAAAGTAAGCTTAAACAAAAAATTAAATATTAATATAGCTTTTAGTTTAAGATTATTGCATTATAATTTTTAATTCATCAGATATACGTTTTAATAGACCAAAAATGATAATTTTTTTACCGGAAGCTTGTATAAACATATTATAACGTATTATTTTTCTATATCATATTTTTCAAATGGTATTGTTGTTAATTTTAAATAAAGATAATTGATCTTTATTTTTCATTTGCGTTATCTACTCTTTTAATACATTTATTACCATTTATTACTCGAGTTTTTTATTATATTTGAAAATTTTCTGCATCAATAATTTTATATCAATAGATTACTGAGAATGTATAATATAGTACAATCCTAATTTAACTTAAATCATTTTGATGATAATTTGTCTGAATTAAAATTCTAATACAGTGTAGAAGTATTTCTTTATAAATATTAATTTATAACAAGATCAACTAAAAATGATTAATATAAAAAATTGTTAATTTTGTTAAGCTTAATTAATCATAATAATAGCTTATGTAAGTAAGAAAATAAAACATTGTACTGTGTATTTTCCGCAATTCTGAAATTTATAAAGTTCGTTAAGGAAATTGATAATTTTTCCCTGAATTTAATTTATATAGCTAAATGAATTTTAAGACATTCAACTTATGTATTTCACTTCATTGCAGCTTAATTGAATTTAATTTTCAATTGAATCATTTTTTTTATTTCTGGATAATGAACATTATAATTTATATTAATTCTTATGTGTATATTTTTCTCATAAACTTAATGATACATAAATTTGATTTTTAAAATATGATGAGTTGCATGAACCGGCATGAATTCAGTAAAATTAAAAAATCAATTTGTTGATTAATTATAATATAATAAAGCTGCAGTGACTCTTTAATTATGTTTCAATTCTTGAATTATATTTATCTTTTTTATTATATTCAAAATTACGGTTTAATTATTATGTATTCATTTATTTATTTTACTCGTCTACAATTTTTAACTACAAGATAATTAAGTTAAAATAAAATCTGTCAGTTTCTGGACAATTAATTCTATCATAATCTCATATATAATTATTATTTAAGTAATGAGAAAAGTATGTGATTAACGAGTGCTAGTTATATATAATTATGTATAATAATTAAGTAACATATAGTATTAAATAAAATAATTCCTAATTCTATGATAATCATAATAATATTATCGTAACAGAAAATAATAAATATAATTAGAAATGGAGCCACACCTCCATTTTTAAACAAATTTTTAGATTATTAAGTGATGTATTAAAAAGCAATAACAATATATTAAACAAAAATAGAACGTTTATTATTTTGTTCTTTGACAAAAAATTTTTAACCTACTTTAAAAAGTCGTTTAGTATAATAAATTTAAATATTTTCTTCAAAACACTCAAAATATTGTAAAACATTATTTGGGAGATAAAGTACATGATATTGGAAATTCTTATACATAGGTAATTTTTAAATTATATTATAATAATATTGAAGAAAAAAATCTTCGTATATAACAGAGATGAAGGTAAATAACTAAAGACAAAGAAGAATTTGTTTTTCTAAATTAACGAAAGAGATTAATGGATTTTGATAGTATGAAAATTATACACTTACGAATTACGGGGTGGAGGTCTAAATGTATAAAAGATGCTACTTTACTCAATGGAAAATAGAAATTGACATTTTTATAATAACTGAATCTTACTGAAATGTCGTAGGCAGGTAGTGAGGTGCGATTGCTTGTCAGAAAAAATGTCACTTAACAACCTCCTTCATGTTTTCAGAAAAAAGAAGTAATTTTTGAAAATAATTGTATTTCATAAATAAAAATATAAGTATATTTTTTTAATAATTATTCAGTTATTGAAATTTATATTTGAAATATTATAATTTGTTTAATTTAGGATGTTATAATTTTAATAATTCGCAGATGTAACTTAAAATATTATCTGAAATAATATCTGAAATAAATTTGAAAAATATTTTCGTAAAAAATAAGAAATTTACTTTAATAGCTTTTCATTTTTCAAAGAACTTTTGTTTCGTTCTAAAAAGTGGAACTATAGAAAACTTAAAACATTTGTAAAAATTTCAGTGGAAATCGATTTGCGAATAATGCTTTTATAAATAAAATTTGTAATACTTTTATTTTAGAAAGTGTTGATTTGTGGCAAAAAATAAAAAAACTTCTCATGTGCAAAAGTTACCACTGCCTTTTTATACCCGAATTTCATTTTGATATTCGTAGCTTGTAAATTCGAGTGTGCACGGTATTCGACTCTATTTTTTTTGCGACGTTACTGAAAGTAAGCCAAGCAGAAATTTATCGAAACGAAAATCCAATTGAATCTCCGATTTTTTATCCTTCGATTCAGTTGCTGGTCTATCTGTATACGTTCGATTCTATTTAGGCATTGTGAGATATCATTTTTTTTTTATTTTTCTACTTATAAGTCCTTAAATATGATTTTACACATAGTCTTGATAAAATGCTTTTTCATGCGTCTATTTCAGAAAAAATAAATATATAGTTACATAGAATCAAGTTATATATTTAAAATACGAACATATATTTAAAAATTCAATTTTTGTTTATATTGTAGAAAATTTATTAAAAACACAAAGAAATATAAACTAATTACGATTAAACTCGAAGGAATTAAACATTAAAAAATAAAACTATATATATAAATCTCTTAACATAATTTATGAATGAGAACCATAAACGATATACATTTTCTTAAACAAAGAAAGATACTAAATAGAATTAGCGCAAATTTTTTTTCGTAGAAAATAATGGGTAAAATACATATGGTGTATTTTTTCTATATTATTTTTGTTGTATTCTTGCTTATAAAAATAATAGCTAAAATAAAAATAAAGTGATTTTTTAATTGCTTTTGTATATTACTTGTTACAAAATTGTAAAATGGATCTTGCAAATAATTGAATTGAGGAAACATATCAAAATTATGAAAAAATTAAATTTAATTTGAAGTCAGGACCTTGATTTAATCGAGAATTATATTTTATATAAACAATTTAAATTTTTTGATACTTTATGTTATATAATTACTTGCTTTAAAAAATCCTTTCAAAACATTAAAAAAAATATATTTCAGATATTACGAATTTTATTTTGTCAAATGTGTTGTCAAATCAATCCAATTTTTGTAAAATATTATGTAGTTTTTATTCGTTTACATGATTCCTATAGCTTTTATTTATTTTTTTAATTTTTATTTTTTATTTCCACTATATAATTATTGTCAACTATATTTTATTTTAAATTAAAAAAAAACTAAAATTTTTCAGAGATTACATATAAATTGCTATTTTGAAGTATCAACTATCGTTTCCAATATACTAAATGAAAACCTTAATTCAAAGTATTTTAAAAAGATTAAATGTTGTAATATTTTAAAATTATTAATTTTTATTTACATAATCAAAGAAAATTGTACGTTTAAAAATTCATAGATAAAAGTGTCTGACTTTTTTTAAATGATTGTATTTACATATTAACTAACTGTTTTGTACGAATGTTATCTTACTGTCTATTAAATACTTTTAAATTATAGGGTATTCTTATTTTATATTTAATATCATATTATTTAAATATCATATTAAAGATTATATTTACAGATTCAAAAATACTTAAGTTTAATTATATATAAGCAGATTACCTTCAATTAATTAATTATATACACTTCGAATCATTTTTTATTTAAAATTTTTTAATTATAAGTATAAAAAGATCAAATGAACTGAAAACTCATAAATTATCAACAGGATATTATCAGAAATCACATTAATTAATTGAAGTGAATCTTATCAATAATTTAGTATTAAAGATTAGATTAAGACATATGAATTTTAATCTACTAATAGAAGCCTATAAACTTTCCTAATTATAAATAAATGCGTGTTATAAATTAAATTTTAATGCTTATTAAAAATTAATTTTATTTTAAAATTAAATACAAATTTACTATCAAATAAAAAATATTAGAAGTCTTATAAAAACCAAAATAGTTCTATACAATAAAAGAACAATTTTTTAAAATAAATCTATCAATCAAAAAGTATATACATATATTTAAAAATAAAATTTTGTACAAAAATATTATAAAATAGAAAAGTTCATTCTATTAAAAATGAATATTATTCTTTATAGAATAAATGAAATACTTGTTCTAATGATAATTGTATTGTATAATTTGAATATAATTATTTTATTCATAAAGACGGTGTATTTTATGAATAAATTTTTTTTTAAATATATTTTTTTATTCAAATAATTTTGCATTAGTTTTATTAAGTTCATTATGCTTTATAAAATTATTTTGAACTTTTAAATTGTTATTTTATCCAAAAATATAAAATATATAGTTTCTTTATTAAAAACAATAAAAAAGCATAATTGTCCAAATAAATAATTTTATATATAATGTTGTTTTTTCTGATTAATTTACACTCATTTGTTAAAAAAAATTAGATATTAACGTAGCAGTATTGACATAATTTAAAGTATTTCATCAATATTGTATTTTTAATATTATTATAAAATAAGAAATGAAATTATAAATAATTGAACTACTAATTTTTAAACACATTTATGCTTTGAAGTTTTTAACAATTTTGAGTTTTGAAAATTATTTCAGAAAAGATATTTGAAAAATTTATAGATAACTGATCAGTATATTGAAAATTTTGATGTAATTAATAAAATACAAAATCATGATATTAGTAGTAAATTGTTTGATATAAAGTTCGCACATATGTTAATTATGAAAATATAATTTGGTTGAATGAAATATCTGATGATTTTTTAATTTTAATTCTATTTCTTTAATGGAGTAAAATACAGAATTATTAATGATAAGAAAATGTTCTATATCTATACATCGATACTGCATAATATTATTAAAATAAATTTAAAAACATATTGCAGCAAGAAAACTTTCTGCAGGCAGTATAAAATTTAAAAAAGATTAAGATATTATATGAATATTTGCCTCAAGACAAATACAAAATTGTATTATCCAGATTTGTTGAAAAGTTAGTACTGAATTTAAATTAGACAACTAAAATATTTTTAGATTTTATTGTATCTGATTATAAGTTAGATTAAGTTTATTGTAAAGTTGTTAATAAATTTTACTATATCAAAGTTAATTTCAGTGATATGTTTATTTTCTTTTAAATATTGACTTTTAAAGAGAATGCATACTATTGATTTTTATTACGTGACTAGCCATACTAAATACATATCAATAAATACATTGAATTTAAAAAATATTTTGATTTGAGTGAAATTAAAATTCACTTCGTGCAATAATAATATATCATAGAATAAGTTTCTAAGAAAATATATCCATAACGATTTTTAAATTATTCAAGTAAAGGACGTCCGTTTTTAAATAAGTATTATTTTAATAAAAAAATCTTATAAAATTTGTAAAAGAACCTAATTTATAACGAAGCATATTTGACAAAAAAATTTACGAACGTTTTCATAAGCTACTAGCAATATTTTTAAAAGAATATTTTATATAAACAAAATTATTTATTTTTATAAATTTTTATAGAGTTAATTTTTTTTAATAATTTTCTTTGCTGCTAAATATTTTGGTGTTTTCTATTAACTTGTAACAAATAAAAAAGTGATGTATAATTGAAGAATAGTATATAAATTTAGGAAGAAAATTTTTATTTCTTCTTGAAGAATTGTCTGGTGGGCATATATATATAATAAAAAGACATCTATTTGAATAATAAGTAATTTACTAAATTAATACATAATTAACTGAAAATATCAATTAATAGTTATAAATTGATACAAGTTTTAATAACTATCCTTTTTTATAATTTTTTAAAGTATAAATAAACTACATATTGCCTGGATTTTATCTGACAAAAGTTTCATTACATTCACGACAAGCCATCACGGTGGCCTTTTATTGAAAAAAAATGAAAATACTCAAAAGCACTGATGTAAATAAAGTCACACATTTTTATTTATTTTTGCAAACACAATTTCTCTGGCTAAGAGATTTTCAAAGCTCGTCCGTGATATTTTGACAATATTTCGAAGTAAGGCGAACCCAAGACATCCTTACGTACTCCTTTTCTTTTTGAGCAAGACGGGCAAGCACATACACACATGCGCACACATAAGCTGATGGTTGCACGTCTGTTTACAAGCCTACTTCCGGACGCGGATGCGCTACTCACTCCCTCGATGTAGAAGACCGCTACCGAAAGAATGTTGATGTAGTTATAGTAAAATTGGTAGTTTAACCCTTATGGGCTGCTCAAATACGATGTATCAAGGGACACGAAAGCGTGTATTTCGAATACGTGTTATAAACCTACTTCATCGTTGAGAGTTGTAATCGATTTATCATTTTTTAAGAACGTTTTTTACAAGCTAGAATTTTTTTATCAGTTGCTATTTTATCAAATTTCGATCTTAGTTTATTGTCTTGAATAAATTTAAAATCCAGTTCAATTTCACGGTGCTGATATGCTGTTTAATTTTGGTTTTTGATAGTTTACTTCCTTAAATATGATTAATGGATATTGAAATTTATACATGTCATTATTTGAATGTATTTTATATAAAAGCAATGTTCCATAAAGGTGCATATCTGATAAATTATGTGGTTTTATAAGTACACATATTGTATAAGTAAGTCTAGTATGGATTATACGTTTTATTATGTGTTTTAAATCGTTTTTTATATTATAAATTTAGATTTCAGTTTTATCAATTGAAAATGCATTTTTTCTTATGCAGGATATAACAATAATATTAATAATTTTACAATTCAACGTTGAAAATTAAGATAAAAATAGTTCTATAAATAAATATATTTGATAAAATCATTTTTTGTTATAGAACCTATTTAAATTTAATATTAGAAAAATTTGTATTAATGCTTTAGCAATTTTTCTATTACCGAGTTTGATTTATAATCGTGTAAAATATATAAGTAAAAAATCAAAATCTGTAATAAAAAGATTGATAGATAAATGTCATATACTATGAATTTATTATTCTCTGTTGATTATTCAAAATACTATCATTAGCGTTTTCTGAATTGCAAAACTTTGCAGGTATATATTTTCAATACATGTATTCAATATTAGCTCAATATAAAAGAGATTCAATACTTGAGTAGTGGAATATCCATATACAATTTTGATGCTTCATTTTATGTATACAATAACGAAATTCGCTCTTACTCTTTTTACGTATTCTATTTTTCGTTTCAACGCATGTTGTTGAATTATTTATGCAATTAGGCATCATTGCACTACTTCAAAATTCATGCGATTTTCTGGCAGCTAGGCATACTACTTTTAAATTCGTCATTTATTTTATTTTTTTTTTTGGTTCAACATATGTATTCAGTAGTCATAGAAATTAATCACGTGATCTCGTGCTCAATGAATTTCTCATGATTTTCAACATCACTCTGAGTATTAATATTTTATATACACGCCAATGGGCATCGAGATTTCTTGAAATCTCGAATTATTTATATCAACGACATAATTTATTAAAATGTATATTTTGAAGGTGTTTATTTTAATTCTGTTTTAATAAAATAAGACAAATTTAATTATACTAATAATAAATTAACTTACAAAATTGAGAACTAATGAAATGTACTAGGTGTACATAAATAAATTTTTATAATTATTTTCATTATACAAAGAATTGTAATTAAATATAAATAAATATATTGTGATATTTTTGTAATATTTCTGAAGAAGCTTAGTGTAATGGACCAACATTTAGATACTTCTTAAGTATCTCAAATATTGATTATGCATTACAGGCTCATATCTTCTATAATGAAATCAGTTTAATTACTAATAGAGCATTTAATTTAGAATTCGTGATTACTCAATAAATGTATAATCTGCGTGTAAAATTAAATATAAAAGTACAAATTTTTTTTTATAGTAATCAATTTAATAAAAATTTTTATATTGATATTAATATTTATTGTTAAAGCTGAATTTTTTGAATGTAATACAATTATATTTCGAATAACTTTAATAGAAAAATTTTTTCTTTTTATATGCTACGATTATATCATAAAAACATTAGATTTTAATTGATTTTTTATAAATAAAATATTGAAATATTTTAAACTATTGAAGATACAGAAAAACAAAGTTCTTTATAAAATAATAATTTAAAAATTAATTCTAAAAATTAAATCATAAAAAAATTTACTGCTAGTAATTTTAATTACTAATTAGTAAGAACTTAATTAGTAATAACTAATTACTAATTAAATTCGTTGAATTATAATTTAAAAAATGCCTTTTTAAGAAAACACTGACACATTCGTTCTTCTAGATATTGTTTTATATTAATTATATACGTGGAAAAAGTAAAGTATTGATATGTAGATATGCAGGTTAATATAAAGATAATAAAAATTATAAATATTTAAATATTTATATAATATTGAAAAATTTTGAATGAATTAGAAATTATTGTAAAATTAAAATATTTAATTTAAAATTGCTATAGTGTGTTTAAATTTTACTAAATTTGAAATTTATTTTTATCAGTTTTCTTAATATTGCATAGAACAAATATTTTATTTAAATAGAAATTATAGCTTAACATATTAATTATTGATTCAGGTTATTGAAACTTATTTTATACATAAGTTGTGTATGCTCTTATTTCATAGTATTTAAAAAAAAATAAAAGTATTTACCAGATTTCATTTAATTTATAATTATAATTCATGTATAAAAATTAACATATCTTCAAAATATACGAAGATATCTAACATTTTAATAATAATATTAATATTTTGTGAATTAATTATTTTAGGTTTGATATTTATAAAATAGAAAAGTTTAATTATTACAAGTACGAATTTTTTATACATATTTGAACTTTTTAAAACGTTGATATAACGTGTAAAAATATTGTTATTTATATTAAAAAAATATTTTAAAAATTGACATATATTGAATTATAAAGTTTTTTGGCTCTAGGAAAGAATGGATCTAATAGAAATTTTTTATAAACAATATTTGAAATACTTAGAATGACGAAAGAGATGTCTTGCCTCCTTAAGTGCTCACTGAATCTTTTCAAGAATAATATGGCCATTTTCGAACTATGTTTCACAACAGATGTTGTTTACTATCTTTATGAGCCTTTAAATTGACTCTAAAACTTAAAGCCATTATTAACTAGTAGTAAATTAGGTATATTTAGAGTAGAGTATGTAAAAGTTTGTTAAAGGCAATAATTGTATCTATTTGTTCACATCGCATCGCGTTTAATATTTATTGTAATATCACGTTTAAGATAACTATTAACTTGTTGGTATATCTGTGAGTTTTTTCATTTGTAAAACTTTAAAGTCATTCTTAAATTTCAATTTCACAATAATTAATTACTCGTTATATCACCTAATTGTTTGTCACAATTAGTTTTAATAAATACATAATTATATTTCTTCCTTTATGGATAGAATTATATGTAAGTTACAAGGAAATTATAAATAATGCCATCGTGACAATGTCAATTAGTAATGTTTGTAATTTTTCATCCTCCTAAAATTATTTAATGTTAGTGTACTAAATTAAACGTTGTTTTAAAAACAGTGTACACAGTGATTTATTCGAGTTGGCATGAAGGTCAAGTGTTGCGCGAAACGAATGCGCAATACAAGATCAACACTTGCCATAAGATGCATGTAAGACTAGTGCATGCACACTGTATAGTTAACAGAAAAGAGATGAGCATGCGCAATCTCCAGCAATGTATATAGTAGTCTTTGGACATTCAATCAGGAAGTGTGTTCGTTGCTAGGAGTTGAAGGTGATACCGGTGCTTTTACACGTAAATTTCCTTAATACAAGGAAAATATATTTAAGGACTAACGGAATAACTTTTATTGACTGAATTTCATGAACTAATTTATAATTATTTATAAAATGACAAATATATCTGTTGAATTTTATTCAGGTCAAAAATAAATCCATAAAAGTGGCGATAGGAATTTGCACGTCAATGTGTAAAAATATTATCCACTCTAATTCCATTTCTCGAAATATGATTTGAAGTTTATTCATTATTTTTTAGAGTAATTGTAAAGAATTCAGATTATTTCTAATGAAATGAGCATTTGCACCTATAGTAGTAAGAAGAATTTATAATTATAACATAATTATAAACATTGGAAACAAAACAATGTTTATATAATAATCGTTATTATGCCGAGATAGAGTAACAAATGTTCTAATTAAATCAAGTTTTTCTCTTACTTATTTAATTAATTTTGGTTTTTACTTTAGTTTTCTATATGTTTCATCTGATGTATGAATCAGCGCCCGCCTGCCTTTTTATGGCTGTCCTATATATATTAAATACTATTTTTTACATCTTGAAGTTTTTCCGATCGAAAATTATATCGACTTATAGTTAACTAGGACTAAGAAAAATATGCGGTTATAAATGAATTAATTTCAATAAAAAGGTTTTTGGAACAAATGTTAGAGTACGTACTTTTTGCCGAATTATTGTGCTCACAATTAAAAAGAAGTATACATTTTTTAATTTTCGAAAGAATTTTAAAAAATTTGAAATTATTTGGCTCATTGTTCGTTTTATGTTAAAGTTGTTCGTTTAATTTTCTTTAAAATATTAGAAGTGAAATATAACTTATTCGTATTATATGATTTTCTCTAAATATGCAAATATTTTTATTTTTAATAAATCAACTTACTTCCTTCTTTTTCAGAGATATACGACTATTAATTTATATAAATAAAAATAATAAATTACATTACTACTTAATTATTCTAAGGTATATATTTAAATATTGATATATTGCTATAATTTTTATTTCCACTAAAATATTGTCTTTTATATATCTAACTACTATTGGCTTTAAAAGTTATTTTACTTTTCTGAAAAATAAGAAATTGTTTTAGCATTATGTTTTCTACTTAATTATTATTAATTTAAAATATCAAGAATTTATGAAAGACCGAATATAAATTTAATTTAAAGTAAAAAAAACTCATAAAATTAGATAATTTTATATTTTACTTGTTATTCTGGAATAATATGATTAATAAATTATATTAATTATAATTAATGAATTTGATAAAGTCAAGAGTATATATGAATAGAAAAGTTTTAAATAATATTTCCTACTTTATTTTCATATCAACTATTATAAAGAAACCTATAAAATACAACAGTGTTTCAGCGTAGAATGCATTTAGTCGAAAGGATTTAGGAAGAATATTTTGTTCATTGCTCTATTTGCACTGTGCAATTCAAGTGTAATGCTCTTAAGCAACTAGACTTGTCGATGAAGTATATACTTTATCGCCGCAGGATATAGTATTTTTGCAGATATTTACACTTTTCAGTTGTTTACACGTATTGCAGTACAAGAATTTTCATCTCAGAATTCGATATTTTGGAAGTTATTTCAAACTATATTTCTTTATCACATTTCTTAGTATCTATCAACTAAGTAAATATAAATCTTTTGTTAAAATCATTAAGAGAATTTTAATGAGAAGCACCTTTTCATTTTAATGATTAATTACATTTTTTATATTGTACAAGATTTATAAATACATTATAATCAGAATTGTAAATTAATTGCATTCATTTTATTATGATTATAAAAAATTCCTTTCTTAAATATTTATATACCTGGTCGCATAATATTCTTTATCGTTAATTTGACTGTGATAATATTTTAATGCTGTATAATAAATAAATATATTATAACTTCGATTTAATAATGACAAATTTTATGCCGAGTGTCAGAATACATAATTTGTGAAAGTCAAACCAATTGTATTATTATTATTATTATTATTATTATTATTTGATGTTATGAATATTAGAGAATTAATTGTTTTATCTTACATATATTACAATGCTTAGAGGAAGAATTTTTATGAATAATTAAAACACATGTTAACTTATAAATAATAGAAAATTTGTATAAATTAAATGTGCATAATAGTATTCAGTCACCGAATTTCAATAATTTTAGGAATTTTTGTCATTCTTGGCTCTGCTAATTTTTCAATAATTAAATTATTCAATAATTTAATAAATTCATAAATTAGTTATTAATTTTTATTAACATTATAAATTCATGATTATGGACGAATATAAACTGAAAATTCATTATGAACATACAAAATAAATAATTATTATTAATCTATTTATTATTTTTTAAATTATAATAAGATGACTTAATCTTTTTAATAAAAAAAGTTATTAAATTAAATGAAACTGCACTAAAATGAATAAATATGCAATTATAAGATTTAAAATACGTTTCACAATTGTATAAATTTACAACTTGTTATTTCATACTCTTAAAAAAATTATCACCAAGTTTAAACATAAAGATTTAGTGTTTTTTTATTAATGTTGCAGCTGTATAAATGTATATTATAGCTGTGTACATGTAGTTACCGAAATTAGCACTTAGTTTTTTACGATAAAAACTTATTTAGATTTTATTTATATTTTATAAATTCAATGTTTGCTTTGTTAATAATTTTATTATAAATGAATGAAAAATACGTAAATTTAGTGCTTTTTTATTTATAAGCATTTATATAATTCGGATATGAGTAAAATTTCATGCAAAAAATTGTATACATGCATTTTTATTTCTAGACTTTTCTTTTAAATAAATGATTATGTTTAACATTTATTGAATTTTTAAAAAAAATTTATAATAATATTTTTCCAAACGGTAGCGCGTAATTTTAAGTTTGTGTAGAAATACTGGAATTTAATATTTTTTTTTAGATTTAGTATAAATGTGTAGTTTCTCATCTTTTAAATGAATTTTAAATAAAAGCAAAAACAAATGGTTGGGAAAATATAAATTTTCAGAAACGCATGTGTGTATGTGTAAGAAAATATAATCGATGAGCGGAATTAAGGCGAACGTGCGCACAAATGCGATACGCAACTTTTGCACAAAAGAGGTAGTGTAAAGCAAAAGAGAGAGATGGTAGATCAAGTGTCAAGATGAAGGTATAAAGGATAGAATGAACGGGAAAAGTTTCTACGTAGTAATAGTAAAGAAAGAAAAAATGCAACTAGAATTTGGAAAAAGATTTTTAAACTGCACCTGCGGTAGGAGAAGAAAAACACTGGAGATGGTCCTTCGCGCGCACGTGACCGGTGATTTCTTTTCTGAATTATGCCACGTTCGTTTTCTTGTTTTCAAAAAAAAAGAAACACAAAGAGGATGAGAGAGGAAGGATAAGAAAGAGGAGACGAGGAAGAAGACATGCACGGTAAACGCGCGAGTGCGCGCTAACGGCTCGGCACGCCAGTTCGCGTTCCGAAAATCACTGTCGAACCTACGGGTTCGACGGTACGGGGCTACGTGGTTATACCCAACATTCTTTACTTTTTCACATATATGCATACAAAAGTGTACACTTTCATACTCTTGCGTAGAAATCTAGCATTTGATACCGGTCATCTTAACCTGAAAATTACCGCTCCGACAAGTAGAATATGCCGCGGATTGATACACTTCTTAATCGGTCTTGTTTTTTAAATGACTTCCTGCAAATAAATTACTTTTTTAACATTTTTCTCGAGAATTTTAATTAAGCTACTAAGGGAGATTGATATTTTTATAATAATACGTGTTGGAGTTTTATTCTGAATTTAATTTTTAGTATATGAATAATAGAGCAGTAAAATAGACGTATCTTTATGTATTACCCGTACTATCTTGTTAATGCATAAAGAATTTTATTCGTTCAGCATTGATATTATTACAAACTTTACAAAATTCTTTTATTATTATTTTTCCATATTTTAATTCATATATAAATATATTATAATTTCAAATTTAACTTTTTAGCGGTGAAAAATAGAATCGAACAGTAGAAGAAGCTCAAATTTATTTCGGAACATTACAAGAGCAATATTTCAGTAATCTAAAAGTCATTCATGAATTGTAAGATTATGTATGTGCAAATTTATATAAATATATAAATATGTGTGTGTGTTTTTAAATTTATACGTAAATAAGTGATAAAAATTTATATAGATTTTTGCTTTAATTTTCAGATAATTATTTTTAACATAATAAAGTTTTAATATATTTAATTTGTTTGGTAACTAAAAAATGCCAAATCTTTAGTAATCAAATATGTAATCAACTGTTAGCAATATTTTCATATACAAATTTTATTTTTCATGTTTCCTATGTAATTTTAATGAATATATATGTACATCTGTATTTGAATAGTACTCTAAGTTTTTAATATCATTTTTGTAACAATTATACTTTTATATAATTACGAGATATATCAAAAGTGCACAACTATAGTTCAGATATATACATATATATATAAGTAATTAACAATTTTACGAGTACTTCCAAGTACCATATCAATTTACCATTTTTTATGTAATTTTAAGACAATCATTTGATACCGAAGATTACTGATCCTCAACTCGTAACGTATTCCATTAAAACTTATTTTCCATGTATTAGTTGTTTTAATACTCTATGAACATTGTTATTTACTTTTTTAAAGTTTCACTATTTTATTACATTTTGTCTTAAATGTATAAAAGCGTATAAAGGTAAAAGCAAAATAGAAATTTAAACAATATTAAAATTAATTTAATATAATAATATTAAATCTGCATACGATATATTTTTATGAACAAAGTAATTTTAATTTATATGAGTCATATTAACTTTTTCAATACAACTCTGAAAATATTTAAATGGTCTAAAGTAGGCAATCTATTATTTTGTTATTTAATACATCAAATAAGGAAGAATTATAATTTTAATTGTCAGTTTAATAAAAAAAATTTTAAGGGAAATCATAATTTTGACTTATATAAGTAGAAGAATGGCTACATATGCAATTGCTATGATTTTCATAGCGGTATATGTGTTTTTTTGAATTGTATGAGCTCGTTTCATAAGCATCTGTGCATTTCATCTTGAGGTCGTGAGAAATGCGATGAGTGTAGATACTTCACTTCTGAAGAGAGAAGAAAAGGAAAAGCTGGAAAGAACAGGACGAAAGATGCGGACTGAAAATCGGATTTTACGGGAAATTGAAGAAGGTATTTGGACGACAGCCAGATGGAAGTATGCTAACGGCATAAGAATAAGCGAGAAAAGGTGATATGACTGATATTTGATATGTTTAATGCGAACCGATTTAAGATAATCCTTAAATTAAGAACAGTTATTAATTATCTTAAATTGAAAATATTAAATTTTTTAAAAACACATTTTGTATATATTCGCTTATGACAATTCTATTTCTTGCATTTAATTTCTTACTAAATGAATATATTTTGTTACTAATAAATCATTAATTAGATGTATAAAAAATTAACAGCAGTAACAAAACATACTCAAATGAAAAATTCAACACTATTATACTTTTTGTAATTTTCTTTATTTTAATTATTTACTTTATAATCCGATTGAATTAGAATGGATGAGAATTAGTAATGTGAACATACAAGATATTTCTAACATTTTTAAATAAAAAGAAATCTATATTTTTATATCCTGAATTCAAAATAGTAAATTTAAATTAAAAATTCTATTCAGAAAATACTTGTGATTTATTCATACTATTAATTAATAGGTTAAAAGAAAATTAAAAAAAAATCTGGTAAGCCATAGTAAAAGGTATACGCACTTTTAAATTTTAGATGTAAAAATTAAATTAATATACAATTTATTGCTAAGGCATAATTATAGAAAGGTAAACTTTATTTTCATTTTTAGGAATATTTATTTAGCATTAGGTATGTTTTTAGTTGAGTGTTTTGAGAATAATTGAGAGGCGACGATTTTTTTAATGTTCATATGAAATCAAAGATTGAAAAATTAATAGGAATATTTTTGAAGTACACAATAAATAATTTAACGGAATCGAAATACTTTTTAAACTTAACATTATTATAGGGAAATTTTCTACAGGTAGTATAAATCAATTTAGGTATCTGCACAGTACGTACTATAATAAATATTTAAATATCTTATTATAAATTATTAAAACATATTGATTTTTAATTTTATTCTCCAATTCAAAATTGTTGCACTAAATTAAGTTAATGCACAACGTGGTTTAATTCGTATACAAATTCACACGAATTTATAACTTGCGGTGAAACGCGTCGTACAACAATTTTCCAATATCAATTTACATACTTTAGCAAGATAATTATTTTAGTTAAATAATGTATATTACTAAACTTCAACATTAGCTTGACTTTACAAATTTTACTTTCATTTAAATTTTGTAAACCTAGTCTAATATTTAATAATTTTACAATAATATAAGCGAATATTGAATAAATTGAAAAGACATGGATGAGTATTATAATAAACTAATTTTAAAAAAATATAATTTGAATATATCTCAACATCTGGTCTTGTATGATACTATAAAAAGCCACTTATAAACTGACTTAAGTAAGTTGCCGTTTCTCTATCATGATTCATAAGTGTGACAGTTAAAGACGAGCTCACTGTATGAAATTTCGTGTTGCCACGCCCTGAGTTATTGAAGCTCGCACATTAAATTCAAAGAGATACTGCATGTACGTGTCTTATTTTATATAGCAATATATTATTAAAATAAGCTCACAATTTATTTGAATTTGATCTGTTAATATTTTTTTAAAATGAAAATTTTAATATTATCAAAGACAGAGTTTATAGGGACTGGATAAAATTACTGAAGAATTGCTATAATTTGTTTTGTATAATTTTTTTAATATTAAAATGCTTTCTTAAAAAAATATAATTATTAGTTATTTAATTTTATAATAAAAAGAGGTTCTGTTTAAAAGAAAATTATTTACAAAAATGTTTAAATTCCAGTATCATACATGCAGTTTCGTGAGCATCAGTTTTATTCTGGATTTTGAAATTTTAATTGTCAGTATTTTCATTCAATAGCTCTTTATCATCACTTTACAAAATATATTACATTGCAGGCAAATATTGTTATTTGCAGATATACACTGGAGCTATGCATATGCAAAAAGACCATTGCTGATGTATTTTAGGAATCAGGTATACGATAAATCTACGTTTATGAATCAAGACTTACAAATCTCAATTAAAGTTTAATTACAAATTGCGTTCAGGTAAACTAATACAGAACTTATAGATTTCCGTATTTAGATTGTTGGAAAAGTATATAAGAAAAACTCAGTACAATATCATAAAGTATTCATAAACATAGACGCTTTTAGTATTGGAAAAAAATATGCTTATTGGAAGAACGAATTAGAAAAATATTTGTTTATGATAAAAACAAATTATTGACGAGCTGCTTTAAAAACAAATAATTAACGTAAAAGAAGTATGGAATAATAATAACAAAAATTATAACGTGATTTTTGAATAATTTTTTACAATTATTCAACATTTTTTGCTTAATATTAAAAAATAGTTGAAAGCAATCGTGAAAAAAATCTTTAGGCTACATATTAAATTAAAAATTTAACGTAATGTTTTAATTTTCAGAGATATATAAATATTGAATTATTTTTCTAGTAAAAATTATGTTATTAAAAAAATATGATATAATTCTATGAACGAACACATATTTCTTTAGAAATTTTAAAGAATTTTTAACAATATATATATAATATAAACGACGTAAGTATTTCAGTTAAGAATTTCTTTAAGATCAAAGATTATAATTACGATCTAGTAGGAATTAATGTAAAAGTTAAAGTATAAATACAAAAGATTCGGATGAAAAAGAAAAGTGTTAATGTCGCATAAACGGACTAACGTATTAAATAACATTGATATATTACAGCTTAGATAAAGTGAGGCTTTTGATATTTTAAATCATAATAGAGATAATAATAATGAATTAAAATATGTATTAATATTATAATAGAAATGAATAGTATTGTAACAGAAATAACTCATACATAAAAAAAGTATTAAATTTAAATTATAGTTTAGTGAGTACAATAAGAATATGTAATTACAAATACTGGAAAATTAAATGGAAAACTTAAACCTTAAATTTAAAAAAAAAGTCATATTAACAAATAAAATTTTTGAAGAATAATTAATAAATTAATTTCTCATGTTTAGAACGAGGATATAAAAAAACTAGATACATAAAAAAACCAAATGTGTAGGTAAAATAATACCTACATTTGGTTTAAATATTGATATTTTTAAATAGATTTGAATTAAATATGATATATGGATAACTGCATAATCTTATCTGACAAATATTTTTATTTAGAAACACGTCAACGATTTATTCAATAAAACTAAATATCGAAAAATGATCATTTATACTCTTTTTTCTGTTTTATTTATTAAAAGTATTATATATTTAATATTGAAAGAATTCAGAACAAAAATAAAACATTGCATTAAGTATTAATTAACTCAAAGCATAACATATAATAAGTAATTTAGATTTATAAAATCTACGGGTTAATTTATATTATGTACAATAAAAACGTTACATCGAATTTATGTAATTAAGAAATAAAGAGAATCATGTTTATGACAACAAAAAATTAACCAGATACTACAGCTGTAAAATTAACCCGTCACTATCTAGAAACTATTAAATCATGATCGAAAAGCTGAAACTATAAATAAAGAATTACTTATTGAATTATTAATCTAAATCCTAATTTATTTGTTAGGAAGACAAATAGATGGTATTTCGATTTTACTATATTGATTAAGTCAAACAGGCCTAATAATTTTATTGAATATTTAAAGAATTTAAATAAATGTAAAATTATAGAGATTCGAAAATATACTTTGAAATCGAAAAATAAAGAATTTATGAAAAGAAAAGTAAAACTTATGAGTTTTACATTATTTATTTTTTATAATTCAGTTTCAATTTATATACATACATTTTCAAACATTAATACGGATTTTATTCGATATAGATAGAATTATAAATTTGTAGTAAAAAATAGCAAATTTAAATTTATAAATTTTATTAAATTAAAGAAAAAATTTTTTGTAAAAAATAATTACGTAAAAACTAAATATATGGTAAATTAATATTATTCTAAAAATAATTATTTGCTTATTTTTAGTTGAATGAAAGAATTTAATATTATGTTAATAAGTAGGTTAAATCAAATTGACGAAAATATCAAGAAATCTATATTTAAAAATACATTTTTATAAAATGTATGTATGATTAATATAAAAATTAATCAAATTTTATTCATAAATAAAAATATAAATAATTTTTTTGAGTATTTCAATATTTGAATGAAAAGTAAACAATCGCGTAAGTTAAAAGATGTATATTTAAAATCTAATGTCTAACCAAATTAATAAAATAGCTAATTTTATGAATATTTTTTTATATCAGGGAAAATATAAATGCAAATTTTTTTATATATTAGTAATCATTAGAAACTTTTAAATATTATTTAATTGAAAATTCGTTTCAAATGGTACGGCTAATTTTGTAGAAATAATAGATATGTATATATATATATATATATATATGCTTTAAGAACCACTTCATCATTCACTAATTATATCAATAATAAATATTGCGCATTGCAATTCGATTGAATTCAAAATACTAATATGTCAAGAGGAATGTCAAGCTTCAAAGACGCTCAAATAGAGAATTCGTTTATGTGATTTTACCTGTATTTATCTGTTTGCTGTTGCATCAAGAGTATTTCAACATACTCAGTAGTCTATGCTTTCCTGTGATGTACCTTTGTTAGTTAAGTTAGAATTGATAGGTATGATAAATTTAAACAGATTCCACGAAATTGAAGACGATCAATCGAAAGCGAGCGATTTTTTAATGCACAGATTTTGAAAGCTCGATATAATTAAAATATTTCAATAACAGAGTGAATAAAATAATTAATATAAAATTCGAATGCTCTAAACGGTGCGGTTCAAAAGATAAGAAGCTTAAATGTACGTTTGTATTATTATAAGGTCTTCAGATATATCGAATATTCCACCGTCAAGTATAAATGTTATTTATTTACTTCTTATTACTGTTGAATGGATACTATAAGTAACCAACTTTTATAACCCGCCCATATTTTCATGTTTAACTTATAGGGAATTGGAGGAGAAAAAAATTAGCATAATGCGTCTTTTTAAAAAATCGGCCCCGTGTGTCAGCGCGAGAACGACTTGATAACCTTGACACAAGGTAAGACAATAGCACGAGTTATATAATATTCTTTGAATGTTTTCCTGAAAGTTTAATACCCATTGTTTTCCTTCCTCTCTGCAGAACAGACTTATATATGCTACTACTTTTAGCTTTTTCTATATTTTGTCCCCTCCCCTCTTTATTTTTACTCTTCTTCGCGCACTCCCTCACGTATTAAATTGCTTACGAGCGTTATATCTTCGTGAAGAATTCAGAAGCGCTAAAAGCACTTTCGCAATGCTGTCTGGCTGCCACAGCGATGGTGTTCGCTCAGGACTCCTTCGACTTTGGAAAAAGATCAGAATTTCCATATACAATTTGCTGTTCTATGCTTCTTTCTTGCCCAGCTTATTTTCCTATGCTCTAAAGTGCGAGAAGATTCGTGGATATTATGTTTCAAGATTTGTATTAATGCTTTACGAAATGTAAGTTTAAGAGATGAAAAGTCAAAATAGTTGTTTGCTTATTGAATGTCTTTCAAAAAATATGCATCGAGAATCTTCTATTTTTTATTTAAGTTCTATGTATTACAATTAAGTTCTTCTACGATTCCCGTTGAAAGGAGGAATTTATAAAATTATTAGATTCTCAATTATTTTCCGATAGCTTTTCGAGTATTATTACGCTTTCAATATAGTACTTTAATGTAGTACTGAATATAAATTTCATAAGTGTTTTCCAAAAGCTTCTAATTTTATCGATATTGCTGTAGTCATATAAATACAAACGAAAGTGTCCCAATGATATATTTATAATCAGTAAACGAATAAAAACTGCTACTGGTACTCGTGCTTAAATTAACTTTAAAAATTATAAATGTTTCAATCGACCATGTAGATTTTATATTTTAGAATTAAATATATTAATATATATTAATTTATAATTAAAATGAATAAAATTTAATTAGGAAGAATGCACAACATTATTAACATATTATATTTCATGTACCTTTTTCAAACTAAACGAATTTAGGAATGAAACATACATATATTTTTAAAGGATTTAAAATATATAAATAAAAGTTTTATGAATCTTGTAATATTTAGCCTTTATTTATTAAAGCTTGTAATGTTACAGAAGTACTACAATACATTGCAGCACTTACCTGTTTTAAATTTTATTTTCTGCTTTATCTGAAAAGTGCTATACACTATAATTTTTATAGCCTTATTTCAGAAAACTATTAAATTTTCTACATTAATTTAAAAAATAACACTCATTTTATATAAGTGAAATATTTTATATATCATAAACGATTAATAACAATAACAATATTAATAATATTATAAGATAAAAGTGTAGTATATTTTTAAAATACCTTATCATACTTCATCATATAAATTTTTAGAATTATTTTATGAGTCTGTAGACACAAAAATTTTATGTATTTCAAAGTCTCTTATGTTTTATATTTTCAAATTTATAATTTAGAATAAAATAATAATTAATAAAAATATCTTTTAAAAGATATTTATAGTTGAAAATAAAATAAAATAAATATAATTTAAATCTACTTGTAACAATTAAACTATAGATATGGAGGAAGGTGTATAGAATATATCTTATAGATATATATACATATATATATAGAAATTATTTAGATTTTGTACTAAAAAATTTCACTATACTTTCATGTATTTATAAAAAAAAAAACAAATTATTTTAACACTTGTTGTCAATTTTTTGTGTATTATTTATAACTACTGTATTATATCATGAGTTATAAAAGTTTAATTTTTTTGTTCAAGGAATCAAATATGAAACGCATAATACATAATATGAATTAAAGGAATTTAATGTATATTGAAATCCTTTATTACCGTCGCTTACTTATTTTTGAAATAAATTATAAAAAATAATATTAAAATATAATTATATTAAAATATGTTAAAAGATATAATCTTTTTTTTATTTAAAGAAATACGAATAAAAATTCCAAAAATAGAGTTTTAACAAAAAAGTAATTTATGAAGCAACCTAAAAAAGAAATTTACTAAGTTCAACGTCAAACGAATGGCGGTTTATATTTCATTAGAGTAAAAACTCAAAGAACATATATTTGCTTTTCACATCTTTAGAGGCGGCATTTATTTGTAAGCTTTTTTAACAATGTAAGTATTTTACATATTTTTGAGTCAGTTTATAGTTATAAAATTAGACACATTGTTTAAATATATGTAAAATTTTTTGTAAGCGATACATTATATTTGTATTAAGTATATATTTAAAATGCAATAATGAAAATATGAAAGAATAATAATTTTTCATAAAGCAAAAAGTAAAATAATTGATGAAAAATATAACTTTTTATTACTATACATCAATAAAAACAGAATACGAATAAAAAAATAGTGATGGTGTGTCCATTTATATTTTTGTTTGTACATTCAAAAACATTTAAAATTTTTTTTTAAATTAAACAAAATTAAAAAACCAAACATTGAATAATAATTATGAATTATCTGAGTTATCGGAAAAAGAGAAATATTCGCTATTCTTTCAATTTCACGTTAGAATAAATTAAATGATAACATAATATTTATAAACATATAAAAAAGTATAATTATTAATTTAGAAAAAAATGAATTATGTTTTTAAAATAATATCATTTTATCTTGCTGTTTTAATTAAATTTAATAATTAAACTTCCTAATTAATTAATTTTATAATAAAATTTTTTAATAACTAACTTAAATTCATACATTTTTGAACGCTTAAAAGCCTATTGTATATTCGCTAAAGATATTTTTAATTGTATATTTAGAAAGGAACGATAAGTTTGTAGAAAAAAGATTGCATAGTCAAATATAATGTTAGGTTGCTAATCTACTCTACTTACTAACTAGATTCCGTTTGACGTAGTTCGATATTTATGCCCTTTAATACCTGATTAAGAATAAATATTGCAAATTTGCATAAAATTTAATACTGGCAAAGGAAGTTTAAAATTTTGAATTAGGCTTTTGAGCATTTAATTTACTTATTAAAAAACGCAGGTTAGACATTATTAGTGCTTAAAATTCAAATGTCTATAAAACAGAAACTAAAAAAATATCATTTTACTTTATTTTTCAGTATATATTTTCACCTTATTTATTATTAATTTACGCTCTAAATATTAATAATTTTTTTGTATATCTATATAAATTTAGTTCCCTCTATTCAAAGGCTTACATATTCTTATTTCACTCAAAAAATATCTTAGCAAATGAATATTTAACTCTGAACATGTTATGGATTAGGAAAAAATTTATTTATCCGAATTTATTTAAACGCTAAATTTTACCTTATCACGTACAAGTTAAAGGTTGTTGAATCATTATGGGTCACAGCTATTACGTAATCCAGAATGTTAGTGGGAAGGAGTCTGGTCACGTACGTGATGTGTGAGGACACTGCCTGAAAATAGTCAGCTCGCAAAGGTGATGCTCTATAATACTTTTCAAAATCGTCTAAGACTTTTGTAAAGTTTTAACGTTAACTTTTGACGTTATATTGATTTTAACGGAATGAAAGTCTTCGTTCTATTATTCAATTTCATATAATTACAAATTACCTCATATTATTATAACTGCAGACCGATATTATTAAATCGAATAAGCTTTGTAAAACTTCTTGCAAATGAAAAATTGATTCTGTACATTTAAAATATTATTAATAATTTATTCTTAATCATTATACGATCGAAAATTACTTACTTACGCTAAATGAATAAAAATACAATTGTTCTATTCATAGTCTCGATGATAATCTGTTTTAAATATTGACGATAAATTCATTCTGAGACAGTGCTTGTGAAGGGTAGTGAAAGGAATTTCCGGAACATTCGAATGCGTCAATTTTCTAGTAAAATATTGAGAAAGACAGTGACAGAAACAGAAAGAGAGATAGAGAAAGAAAGAGATATTCAATTTCATGCAAACGAAGGTTGAGAAGCAAGTATAGAAAATTCCAATTATCAACTTATATCGATATTCTTATTAAAAAAATGTAATATTCTTGTTGATATATATAATAAATAACTATCACGTAATAATCACTATTATTATTAATAATTAATTGTTTATTTCTTTGCAGAAAGGGTAATTTTTATTCTGTCGAATGTAACTACATATAATTTATCTAAATCTAAGATTTAAGAGGTTGTGCAACATTAACTTTTATTCATTAAAGATTATGTTAAATTAAATTACAGACATATTTGGAATTATTACTCATAATTATTAAATGTCACTAAATAAAAATTTTATTGATTACTATTTATCAATTTCTTATTAATTATTTATTGATCAAAATTAGTATTATAATTTAATATATTGGCTCTGTGAATATAAAATAGGAGTATCGATTTAATTATTATTATCAAAGTTAAAGTTTAAAAATTATTTATATTTCCAAAATTTAATCGTTATTTCTAAAAATAAGTTTAATGGAAAATTTTTTTTAAATTTTTTGTTTAAGAATAAACATCTTATGTTATATAATATTTAAAAAAAATTTGAATTCTGGTTCATTTAATTAACAAATTAATACTGATTGTATAAATGTTTATTTTTTATTTAAAAGATTTTAATTAATTTTAATAATCATAATTTTAAATTAAGAGCATGAATATTTTAAAGAATAAAATGTGAAAATGTGAAAAATTTTCGTTAAGATAATCGATACTAACAGGGATAAAATGTCTTTTAACTTTTGATAATAATTATATACTTATTTTTTCAATATCTCCAAATGAAATTTTATATATTCAATATTTTCACGATCTTTTAATGGATTTATCTAGAAAATCCGTAACTTTTGGAGTATCTATAAAAATTTATAATCATTTCTTATCATTAGAGTAATTAATGTTGACAGTATAAAAATAATTATTACCATAATTTATATTGCTTGCTCTTTGTTAAAACGTACTTAAAAATAAATGAAGGTAAATAACGGCGTATTCTTTGCGTACCCTAACAAGTTAATGTAGAATTTAAAAAGGTATTTATACGTTCTCAGTTTCATATTGATTCCATCAAAAAGTTATTTAAAAATATTTAGTTCGAATCAAGTGATAACACATTATTTTTCAATTTTATAAATTCGAACTTTCGTTTACCATTATTCAGGTTGAATACACTTGAACGAAAATAAAATTAGTCAAAAGTTTTTATTTTTATTTGTTAAATTTATTGAATTGACATAATGAATATCTGGTCATTTCAGCAGCTAATCATTAACGTCAATTTCATGGTTTAAAAGAAGTATATAAAAATATTAATTAGAGAGGAAAAGGGCTAGGGCTCGTATACTTAGATCTTAATAGGATTCTTTCTTCGTATATATTGCATTTTCAACAAGAGGCAAATAGTGTAATTGAGTTGAGGCAAACATGCTCGAATCGAGATAGCCTCGCAAGAGCACAAGAGGATCGATTATTTACGAGCTCTTCCCTCTAGGGAATCCTTGATTACAACACGTTACGGATTAACAGTGATCTCGATAGTCAGGCTTTGACGTTACTCAAATTACAACTTTTTTTAGTTACGAACAACAGCTGAATTTGTATGCATATAAGATTGCGCGCATAAGTACGAAGCAGATAAGTGAATTTTATAATTAAATTTCATTCGTGAATATTTTACGTATAATTAAGCCGTAAATAGAATAATAAATAAATATTAAATAAACCAAAAATTGACATCTAATGATGTTTATAGCTGCTAATGTTTTTTTTTTTTAATATGCACCATAGAAAGCATAGAAACCGTATTCACTTTCGGAATAATAGATTAACATATTCTTTAGAAATAATGGTAAAGATTCTTGTAAATCTGAATCACGTATTCTGTCATAAATTTTTCTTTTCCCGCATTTTACGTGAAATATGATGCTCTAAAATAAATGTAATAGAGAATGCTAGATTAGAGCTGTGGAGTGGATAAATTCTGCATATGCAATAAAGCATAAGAAAATTCAATGAATGATACGTTTCAGAAGTGTCTCGCTTAAATGAGTGAAATAAATAGGGCCGTTGCTTTGCTGCAATTTGTTTGCACAAGTACACGTATTATGAAGCATGCATATAGGGGGTGTAGGATTGTGTTGGGAAAAATTTATGATTATTCACTTTAGTCAGGATAAATAGTATGATTGTCGAGTTTTGTGGACACCTGTTTAATATAATGTACATATTTATCGCGTGTCAAAGGTTAATGATATGCCGAGAATTGAAATCACGTTAAATAAATACAAAATATTAAATAATATTAAATACGCAATATTGGCCGAGGAAATGTTTTGATTAATTTACCATTGTGTATGTGAAAATGCGTTTATTAAATCGATATTAGCTTTAATTAAAAAAACCAATTACAAGCTTATCGCCTACTGGCGATTAATATATCGCGATAACAAAAAAATTATGAATGAATAAAAATATATGAAATTAATTGCCTTTTAAAAAATGTTTAATATCATTAAAAATAATAATATAATGTTGCTATAAAACTATGAATAATTATTTATTAAATGCTTGTTATTATATAAATGTTAGAGTTAATAAATAAATAGATAATGCTGATATGCAAATGAACAAATTATGCGGTTGTAAGATAATAATAACGTTGAATGCTGTATTTAATTGGGAGAGAAGGAAAATAAGAACGAGAAGAAATATTTTTCACTTTTCATACCAACACGTTTATTTCATAATACGATGACGTATGTATATATAGATCTATTATTATTGTAAATACACGTACATGGTCGTCGGTTTTCTTTCGCCTTGCTTTTACCGAAGTCGTCTCCCATTCAGCTCTTAAAATTGTAAAGCCGGTTGATCCCGGAGCTTAATTTTTTCTCTCTTTTATAATATTTTACAACGAAATGACGCGCGCGCATCGAGGACATAGTCCAGGATCTGTACCGAGTGTTGTCCTCGCTGTGCGCGCGTAGCTATCGATAAAATTCGACGCGCCGTTTAAGCGCGCAAAAACACGGATAAAACGGTGAATTCGTGTAACATTAGGAATTTTGAAATATCTTCGCTGCCTTTAAATAACCATCCATGTTTACACTCGTTAAATAACATTATACGTTTCTCAAACATATATGCGATCTCTTTTATTCTTTCGAAAACGGAAAACATTTTAACATGAAAACATTATCAACACGACGAGGTCGATAAACAAATTTCATTTACATAGAGATTATTTCAAAATGTAAGCGCTCCCATCGGCAGGTTACCGTAGTACCTGCACAAGTTACGAGCTTACATGATGCCGAGAGGGGCGAATCAATATTTTCAAGCACTTTTACAGAGAGTGCCGACATTTTGGAATACGCCCATATTTTCAAATTTTTTCTTTTTTTTTCGTTGGCTAACACTTTTCACTTTGACATTTTGTATTTTCCTTCGGACGAGCTTCTTCTAGGGCAATAAATAAAAATCGAGACGCATGAGACTGCGAATTTGTCGGATATAATAAAATATACGAAAAAACAGGGAAATAAAAGCCTAGTGAACAAGAGCGAGAGCGAAAGAAAGAGAAAGTGTAATAGAAAACTGTGGAAAAAATGTCATTCGTTTCATCCGCAGGAGAGAGGGAAAGACATGGTGGGAGAGAGAAAAAGAGAGACGGAGAGAGAGAGAGAGAGAGAGAGAGATTGGCCCACTCGGCGAGAATTCACGTACACCGGTGCCCGAAAATATTCGACCGACGTCGTTTCGCGGTGGCGTACGAAATCCGCAAATCGTTAACGAGACGCGTGCTTAAAATACCTGAAAACAGTCGCTCTATCGCCCCCTGATATACATGAACCATGGTTGAGACGCCGAACAAATGGAAAAAAGGAAATCCTGCTCGTCATATTAAAAAACAAACTCGCGTATGAAATACTTTGCATAATCGTCACCAGGTGGATTAATTTTAAGGAAAATATAAATGTCAAGTGAAATTGATGTTCCGAATATAATTTCTTAATCGCCCTCTTTAGTCAATTATTTAATCATATATATTCCTTTCTCACATATTAATTCGAAATATACAATGATCACGAACATACTTATAGAAGAAAGACATATTTTTTTATTCATTTTATTGTATTTACGCACTCAAATCCGCATCTTCGATTAGTTACGATGTCGTTTTTGTATCATAATGTTGTATTTTTAATTCATGTACTTTTAGCGCAATTTCTTCATATAATTTTTTCTTATATTATATTTTTCATAAATCTTTCTTTTTTGTCTCTATTATGTACTCACAAACGCTGTCAATTCACTTAACGCACTTTGGAAAAATATGTATGCTGTACAATGGATTATTTTACAAGATAGATCGAAAGAGTCATAGATCGTTGAATCAAAATATAGAGGATAACGACGTAATACCATTTTTATAGTCTCTTATTATAATAATGAAAAACTTGCATATATTTTTATAGCAATTTTTAATTCAATAATACCAGTTTTTGCTGAACAGTAACGAAAATCAGTTTTCATGCTAAGACATTGAGTAAATTGTAGCGTTTTAAGAAAATATATTTACTTTGTCACGTTAGTAAAAATTTAAAATTCTTTAAAAATCTAGAAAAAATATAAAAATCAATAAATATTGCATGCAGCAGATTACGTGCCTAAAAGTGTATATTCAATTCCTGAAATCAAAATCATGCCTATGACGTTGAAGAATTTGCAATGGAAAATCAATGAACTATTGGGATAATTAGATTTTCGGTCAAATCAATTACTTGCTCAAAGGAACGTTTGTTCACGTTCACGTTCACGAGTTCAGTCGAAAAGCACTATACAAAATCGTAGATCTATATTGCTATCAATTCGAAGTTGAAATGCACGAAAAAATGCACGTGAATAATATCTTTTATTTTTCAGCTAATGCTACAGTTAAAATTAGTTACGCAAGTTTTCCACCGTATGAGGAAAAAAGTATAGAGAGCAAAGAAAATTCGCACCATGTGACGCGTTCGCTCGTGCATGATACATGCGCATCGCGAATATGGAGTATGCATGGAGCGAATTTCGTGCTCTCGGGTCTTACGTGCGCTTACCTCTCTCGTCAATATGAACTCGATATTCGTAATCTCTTACGCCTCCTAAAGCAAGAGTATCGCTTAAAAGTTTCGTCGCGCCTTTTATGATTTTATAATTATTTTTCTCTCGCGTGTGATTCGCAAACAAATGATATTTACAGTATTTACAACGCATCGGTTGATACGCCAGGAAACATAGGAGTACATGTCCTTGTATAATTTTTTCACTTATTCACTTTTTTCTCTTCGTATATATAGTAAAATCGACTCGACAACGTTACGGAGACGAAGGGTGGAGGAAGAGAGGCAGCTGTACCGAGTTTAATTAAACTCACTAATGTTCAAATAAAAAACTGTAGGGTAGGTCAGATCCAAAAGTGGTAGACACGTGTTTTGTTGTTTACTATTTTTTGCTTCAACTAGTGATTTATAACGCACATGTGCATTTGTAACCTTTCTAAATTGTCGACAATTCAAATGAGCACCGTTAACATTCTGCTGTGCTTACGGTACACAATATCGATCGATTCCCGAGCACTTTTATGCTTGTCCATGCATATTTACAACAATTCCTGCATGTCTCCTCGCACGAATCGCATTGATAATTTAGAAAGATTACCACTTTTTTCTCGTTTCACTTGCTCGGATTGAAAATAAAGTATAGTCATATGTAACAAGTCCTCACAAACACCCAAAAATGAGGGTAAAACACGGTATGAGCTTAGAATAGGCACGAATACTATTCAGATTTTTGTGTCTTACGAAACTAAAGGCTATCGTTACTTATATATATATATGCTATATACATTGGATGTATATAATGTATATATAATATATACACGTACGCGGTTATGATCAGTAAGAGATTTTGAGGTAATAATAAATGATGGAAAATGATTAGTATAAAAAAGATTAGAAAACTATGTTATAAGTACAGTGTTAATTACACAAGAATAATTTATACAGATTACTGGCACGATATTAAGCAATGATACGTTTGTTATCATATAACGCTAGATCATTGTTTAAAGGAATGAATGCATTATTCTTCAAACTTCACATTAGGAATGTCTCATAATAATAAGTTTTCGGTTAGGAAAATTTTGTTTGAATATTCGTAAAATAGCGTCATTATACAGACGTATATACATATATGTCTGTACCTAAGTATCGCATATTCTTTTAACAATAAATTTTGGAATTGGGATACTAGCCCATAACATTCCTACAAAATATTATTAGGAAAGTAAGTAAAACTAAATTAAAACTAAAAATGATCTTAATAGTTAATGCGTGGGTCAAAAAGAAGTAAAACTCGGTAATATTGCCTCCGACAAACAGAAAATAGTAAACTCAAGTACGGAAAATCGAAGTTAAAGTTAAAAAAGGCATTATATAAAAGCACAACAGTAATTTCGTGTTGTGCGCCTAGACATCTACAAATAGACAAGAAAAATCTTGTTTTAGTTACGGATTCTGCGACGGCATCCGTCTCACTTCTAATCCCGTATAAATCGATGGTTCTTTTAAATCTTGGCGCATTCTTTAATACGAATAAACCAGTATCTTCGTGATGCTTACTAAGACGCTTCTACTATAAAAATTAACGTCATTGAACTGTAATATTTTTTTGCTAGAAAGTATAAAATTTTGACGAACGAAATCCTATACGTACGCGTTCCTCTGAAACTCAGATATACTCTTGGAGACAAGATTAACTCGTCTTCCGAGTAATCCGCTACAGAGCTTTCGGCATAAATATAGAAATAGATCTTTACCAATTCCACAGAAAAATATACCTCCAGATTTCTAGGATCCTGGCGATGTGCTCGTGCACACTCACAGCTTGACACGCGTACGTGGATTCATTACCGCATAAGATCACCACTGGCTTAGACCACGCTCTGAATAATTTCTCGTTATCGCTGGGATAAGTGAGAAATAGAACGTGGGAGGGCTGGGAGGGAGGCAGGAGGTGTTGGGAGGAGCTAATTTCGAGGTTCGACGCGTTCGGCAATCAGACGTAGTACTCGTTGACGTTGAGCGCGTCGAAGTCCCGACCCTATACGCAACTCTCCTGGCTCGATATCAGGGGCGTACGCACCGTCACCACCTCACGTGGGTAATGTTGCTGCTGCTGCTTCAGCTGCAGCGAGTCCTGGATTATATTGGCAGGCGAAGCACTCGCGACCGCGGTAATCTTCGTCGTCGACGGCGACAGCTGATCGATCTTTGGCGGCCGAGCATTGTGGTCGATGCAGGCGTAGACCGTCGCCTCCTTGGGGTAGCCTGGCTTGCCTCCTACGAGGACGCCTCCGCCGGTACTGCTAAAGCCCGCGAGGCTACTCAGACCCCCGATGCCGGACAGCTTGCCCTCCGTGCCGGCGACGGTGGTCAGTGTCGAGGGGCGCGCCAGGCACAGTTCAGCGTATGTTACCTCGCCGGTCAGCTGCAAGCAAGTAAAGAGATGGTGTATTTGATAAATTGTCGGGTATTCGATTCGATTCGATAATTGTCGTGGCTGGAATTTTGCGCGCGTTTTGAGAAATAAGTTATATTTGCATTTGACAATCCTACACACTTCTATAATAGACGATTTCTCATTTTTTTTTTCAGGGGAAGAGGGTGAAATTATTTAATTTGTGACGAAATTATTATTCCGTTTGTTTTTGCATTAAAATGGTGCAATGATGATGGGGAGCAGTGATTCATGGAATCAATTACGAGTAGATGTTGCTCCGCTTATTTTTGGTGGACATTAATATAGATTTTTATAATATCAGTAGTCACTTTATTGTCCTATTCTTTCATTATACAAGTATTTTACATCGATTTATGCATGGTCTTTTATAATATATATATATAAAATATATAATATATATATATTTTAGTATTATTTTCGATTATTTTCGATAATAAATACTTTCGTATATTGTACCTACGCCAATGAATATAAATTAAAACTCCGTATTTAAGTCTGTTAGAAAAGGAATAGCAAGTTATTAACCAGCCTTCGTTGATCTTACAGAAAACAACTACAATAGATTCCATGAATTTTAATAAAGTTGTTCGAGGATTTTTATAGATTCTACCTAAAAATTTAAGCGCTTCATTATTTATATATATGTTTTTGAAGCTTCAAAAAACTATAAATAAAGTAATAAACGGTTAATGTCGTTATATTCAGCGAAGCGTAGATTATGCAAAAAGTACTAATGGCTGTACGGACTGGTCGGATATTAATGTAATTGAAAAATGCTCCTGTTAATGAAATGACATGCACTTAAACTACTTTCGAACTTATAAGCGAATGAAAAGTAGCACGCTAGCGATATTTTGAACAAGAATAACGAGCTTATTACAGTTTCAAATTAGTATTCGCTCACGCAAGTGGTGTGATAAAATGGAGATAGGTTAAGCCCTATACAGCGTTCATAAGCGAACCAAAGAATTTCAGTTATAATAACTCCTTTATATTTTTTATGCTTCCGGTGTTGAGTGCGCTTGCTTCGAATTACGCAAATTTTGTTTCGGCGAAGAAACGAGCGGGTCGTGGAAGAAGATCACGAGGGGTATATATTTCGCGGAGACGAGACAAGAGCCGAGCTGAACGATGAAATTTTCTTTGGGCGCATAAGTATTTATGCCCACGAGCCATGTTAGAAAAATCGAATGAAAAACCACGAGAAGGCTGGAGTTCTACCGAGAGGTAAAAAGCATCGTTGTATACTGAAGTTTTTAACTGCACTGTGTATACATGTTTCTTTTATTTTTGCGCTGTTGAGCCTTGGGCTTTTTCTTATGCTACTTAACCACAAAATTTCTGGAGCGTGGGAGAGTGCGAGAATGCCTTGGGCGATAAATTGGACACGATGAAATATTAAGCAAAGTTTCTTGGCGTGGCGACTGGAGTTTAGATATGTATAAAAGAGAGATAGTCCAATTGGATACTAAGATATGTATGGATAGACAGACAGCCAGAGAGAGAGAGAGAGAGTAATAAAAAGAATCGGGGTTATAGTGAGAGAGTGAGACGCCTATTGTGGATGAGTGAGAAAGGTAGATAAGATATCACGAGAAAGTAAATGACGCAAGTTTATATTATATAGATGAGACAGGCAGAAAGATAAAGAGGGAAATTCAGCAAAAGACTAAAGCGGATCGAGTTAACCCGTCAAAATCATTCAAAAGCATATACCGCTTGGAATAATCAAGAAGATTCCGAACTAAACCCACCATTATTTTTTTCATCTACCCATCTTTATTAGTATGGACGTAAGCATGTGTACCAAACTCTTCTATTGTTATGCATGCATACGAGCGTTCACGTGTGGCGGCGCAGTTGCTATTGGATAAGAAAGAAAGAAGTTTTGCGTAAAGACGAGTAGTAGTAGTAGCAGCAGCAGGAGCTTTTCCGCAAATGCGATTTCACTCTTTTCTCTACTTAGTGCCGACTGAGCTCCGCTAAAAGACCTATTGCCCTTACGAAGTTTTCGAATCGCTTACGCACGTTCTTTTCTTCGAAGTTAAAACAGACGTGAGAGGCAACGAAAACAGACGTTTGTATTCCGTTTAGCTACGTTAAGACCTGGATATTAACAAAAATATCGTCGTTAATTTTCTACTAAAATATGTCAGCGTGAGAAAGATGAATTTGAGATATTTATTATGTATAATGCCTTACCTGTTTTTCAATGATTTTACAAATATGTATTTTTTACTAATGATTTTGAATTATTGATTTCTTTTAAAAATTATAAGTTTATAATTCAAAGCTTTGTTTACTAAAATGATATTAATTGACGGCTGACAGTAAATACATATATACACAAATGTATAATTTAATCTTTAAAAGCTGGAATGGAAATTTGATCGTACTGTTGTATGAATATATTATGCTCCTTTTAAAGTTTATTGATAAATTTATAAATTTCATAGAAACAAAGGAAAATGACATGAAAATTAATAACAAGCTTTTAAAATTAATTAAATATAAAATAAAATTTTTTAAACTTTGTTTTAAATTGAATAATAAGAAAAATTGCCTTTCTGTTTATTGCATGAATTTATAAAAAAAATCACGTATTTGTATTATTATTCTATAACTTAAATGTACGTTTGTATAGGAATTATTTATTTTTGAAATCGAAGTATCATTACGTATTTAATCTAAAATGTATCAATTTATAAAATATTTGTATTATACGACTAATGTCGGTATTTAATTTATATATAACAATTATAAACCTTATTTTACAATTTCATATTATAGAATATTAGCAATTTTGTTTTATACAAGTAATTATAGAATACAATAATTTATTATTTTAATAAAATTTTAATAGTTATACCGCACATTAACTTAATACTATTGTGTTAAAAAAAATTTAACTCTTATTCAAACAGTAAATCAAATTGAATTGAATTAATTGATTTAATTGATTAAATTTTTGAATATTTTAAAGTAATTTAATAAATTCATAAAAATACATCACAAAAATATTTTCAATGTACTTTAAATCGATTACATTTACATTAAATTATTATTAATTATTATTAAACTTTTTATAATATATAAATTTGTGATCGTAATAAAATATTTTGTAACTTCGTATTAAAATACCAATTATTATTAAAAAATGCTATACAACGTTACATATATATTTAGCACATAGCGATTAATTATTAGATTGAATAAAGGATAACAAATAATCTATGAAATAAAATAGTACTTAAATAATGGTTTCTTTTAGAGTCTTTTCTGTAATATTTATTTACGCCTATCTTTTTTCGCGGTGAACTAATTAGAACACTGCGTACCATTGTTTATATATACAAATACACACCACACATATCCATTCTGATACACCCAGTCATATATATATATATTTACATATATGCATACATATACATACACATATATACATACACACATATATATTTCAGACTCTAGTACGAACAGGATTATTTAGTCTCTTTCTCAAGTCAGTAGAAGAAAATATGCCGTTCGGCTAGCTAGTTCAAGCTACGGTTAAGTTTGCTCGACGTCATTAAGCGGAAATCGATACGTAAGTGTACGCTACTACTACTTCGAAATACAAGTTTAAATTTTCAAGCCAAAGAGCTTTGCGTGTTTACCCTTTGGGTTACGCAAATAGGCGAAATAATTGTCGACGCGTCGAATGCTTTAACCCTGTTACTGCTGCACCTTAAATTTGCGGATTTCATTAACGCGTCTGAGACTACCAGGACGTCTATTTTGTAAAAAAATTATTTTTAATTAAATTATTTCATGACAAAAAAGTAGCGGTGAAAAGTTTTAATATCTATGAATTAATCCAAACTAACACTCATATTTAAAATATCGATATACCTAATCATTGATAATCCAATTTTTTCAAAACATAAGATTAAAACTCTTATTTACTTTTCCACGATATGCAATAAATTAAAAGAAATATAAAACACGTCGTTGAAAATATTTAATTTTTTAACTTACAAAATAACGAATAAAGTACTTGTAATTAATTAATTGGAAATTAAGTTCATAAGATCAGAGTTTTTATTTTTTATACGAGAGGCTAAAGTTAAATTAAAATCATACTTTTGATAGAATTTACGGTCTTATTTTTTCGATATATGTAAATTTTCGTTATGTTTTTTATGTTGACATATACGACGAAGTTAAAGTTAAAATATTTCAATTGACATTTTTAAAAGTGTACTACATACTGCATATGACAGTATTCAATTTTATTGAAATAGGAATATTTATATAGAAAAATTTTTTAGATTAAATTAGCGAGAAAATAATCTTATTTTTAAAGTTTTCATCTCTGAATCAAATTATTTTTGATTATTTATTCAATATGGCGATTATTTTGAATAATAATAACCGAAACATTATTATTTTGCTTCATAAATATGTTACATAAGAATATATGATATACTAATACGAAATGAATAAATTATTCTAGAAAACATTTCTAGAATCCGTTTCGAAAAAATTTTGTATATTCAAACCTTTTCTATATAAGTAGTTAAATTATTAAAAAATTCTGTCGTGTGAAAAAAATATAGTGTAAACGTCATTTAAAAGTTTAGTTACTTGTAATTTTTTTGAAAATTATATACTACCGTTGCTTGAAAATTTTTTATTATTAAGTTATCTTCCCAGCAATAGGTATTTAATATCAAACATTGAAAATCATAAAATAAATTCTCTTAATAAAATAAGAACCTTATTTTTTATTACAACTAAAAGGATAAAATAATTTTCGATGCTAAAATGAATTTACGAGTATTTACTTCTTAATAAAGTAAATGTTTTCAAAAGTATGACTAAAAAAGTTTTTTTATCTTACTAGTTCAATTGGTTATTACAAACTTTTTACGTGGTCTAACGATTAATTTTGTTATACAAAAGAAAAGAACTACTTTTCATATGAGTATGTGGGTGTAAATTTAATTTTAAAACTGCTGGTTTAATGATTTCTTATTTTCATATTTTTTGTTGATGATAGTTCGTAAGTGAACTTCTTATCCAAATCATTATTTGTAAAACACTGGAATCTATAAAAAGGAGATAAAAAAGTATTTATTTCAATTAGTCTAACAATTTTTTCAACGAAGTACCTTGTGCAATTGTATTTTATGTGTTCTTTATTAGGGAAAACCGTAAAAGACGAAGCCCATGAAAAGGAAAACAATCTAGAAGTAGGAATGAAGCGCCCGAGTAGTTCGTGAAGGGTGAAGCGCATTGAAGCCGTCTCGTTTTGAAAACTCGTTTGACAATTGCAGTTTTAGGAAAATAGAAGTGTTGAATTTTTCTCAGTATAATACGTATAATTAGCCGGCCACGTAATTTTTACGTCACACAATAGCGGAGGAAAATTGCTTGTTACAAGGCATTGAGAGAAATGGAGGTCGCGCCAAACGCTTACACTGTTGACGGACGTTTTCGAAAGCCCTTGCCTCGGCCCTCCTTACGCACGCATATACACACACGTATACACTTAAACTCGTTTCGCCGGTTAAATTAAGGCGATTTGTTAAAGCATGAAACGCGAGAGCACCTCGGATGTTTCGGAGCTTTGTTGTGGAACTAATTAACTGAAAGTTCGCGCTTCTGGAGGATGGAGAGCTATGGACGCGTGTGTGCACGTGCACGGAGGTGAGCCAGAGCCGCGGGAATGCACTGATATAGCGGAAGGGTCGATCGATGCGCATTCACTTGAGTGGAGGTGTGCTGGGGGGGGGTGGTGGTGCAAGACTTACCGGTAACGTTGGGTAATTGTTGTAGTCATTGTGCGAGTACGTCGGCAAATGATTCGCCTGTTGGTTGGACGGCAGTGACGTCGTCGAGAGTCCGTCCGGCGTGCCTTGCACCGCCAGCGGTGTCCCTGCCGTCGACCCGGTCAGCTGGTAGTCCGAGTCTGGAACACAAGTCATTTTCCATTCTTAGATTAGTTGGGCACACTTGTCTTTTATTGCGTTTTTCACTCATGTGGGGCTGCATTATTTTATTTGAAATTTTTCGTTAAGTTCGGGGTTCAGCAAACCTCTTAATCTCAAACTTTTCAACAAGAAATATCCGAGTCAAGCATAAAACTAATCGAATTTCTTCAAGCCTCTGATAACCCAATTCATGTATGTAAATATTTAGAATTTAGGATTAAAAAAAATTATATGTAATGTTTGTCATTAATATACTTAAGGAATATTAATACTTTGTGGTACGGTGTAAAAAAATTTAAGTAAACTATGATTTACGTGCAATTTAATTAAAAAATTTTAAATTATAAATTAAATTGAAAGCGCATTTTGAATTATAAAATTTAAGGTTACATTTATTATTTACTGAATAATTTAATACTACTAATTTAACTTATAAACTAATTAGTATCTATTAACACGGATCAGGTTATATAATTATCCTAAGTTTTTAGTTTTAAATTTTCACAACATTCCATAATAGGTTATGACTATATTATTTATCATTGTTTATTGAGAACGTATTATCTCAATTCTCATAACTTGTAGTTTATTATAGTAAACTTTCATTTAATTAAAGTAAAAATATAATTTTAGTAGAGTTACTGAACAGTTTTCTTTATAATTATGCTGTTTATTTAACAACAAGTTCGTTAAAATCGATGAATAATAATTATAACCCTTGTTAATAAATACGAAATTTATATGTATCTGTTTTTCCCTTTTATATTCACTATTGACATGATATTTTTCCCGATTATTGACATGTCATTAATCAAGTATCAAAAAGAATAATGATACCCATATTATTATAATAGGATTTAACAACATATTCGTTATAATAAAACAAAATTCAAAGAAAATATAACATGAAATAATATTTGTATTAATTTCACATTAAGTAGAAATAAAATAAAATATACGTAAAAATAGAATTATTTATTAATTATTTGATTTTTTTAATCGATATAATAGGCCTCGATAATCATTAGAAAAATAGATAAATTATTATCATAATATAATATTAAAATATTAAAAAAATATTTAGATTTTAATGTACAAAAGATATTTAAAAAAATAACCAATACAGTTCCAATAGATAATTTTAATTATTTATTATTTTATATATATAAATATAGATAATAAAATATTGTTAATTATAAGACATCAAGAAAATAAAGTTTAATCTATTGAAAATTTTCAAATATTACGAAAAAAAATATTATATAAATAGAAGACTATACTAAAAAAAGTTGAAAGTATCGTTACTTTTACGTAATATTTCATTAAAGTTGCAAAGTTTATAGCAAATAATTTTGGGCTTTTAGCAAACCATGTAATTTCATAGAGCTAAGCTTTAGCTGTGTAGTTGTATTTTTGAAACTCGGTTTTCAATAACATAGTTTAAGTGTTATCTACAAAATTTTAATATATTAAATATTGACGCAATACATATAAAATAAATTATTTTATTAAGTTTTTAATATTATAATTTTTGCATGTTACTGTACTTCAATTTCGTAATTTGGAATAATGATATCTCATAAAAATTAAGTTAAAATATTATGATTATTATTCAGAGGGTTTAAAATGTATATGTTTGTCAATTATAAAAACCAAAGATTTTCAATGATTACATACATTTAATTATTATCGATTTATTTTAACTCAGCGCATAATTTAAAAAAAATTGAATATGTAGTAGATAAGAATATTTATTATTATCTACTTTATTTTTATAATTTTTAGTATAAAATTTAGTGCTCCATCTTTATTATTCTCATTATAAATAAATATGTTTTTTTATGATGGTTTATTTATTTTTTTATGATAAGTAAAAAGTAATAATTTAAATATTTACTCAATACAATACATAAGTTTTATTCAGAATAATATTTTACTTACTTCTGTATAAAATGTTGAAAAAATTTAATGGCTTAAATATATTATTAATTTTAAAATATTGTTTGCTTAAATAAATTTTGAAAGATAATCCTATTAGTACATATAAAAAAATGACAAGTTGAATTTAAAAAAAAATATGGATGGAATATACGTTAAATGTAAAATAGGTATTTTATATTTTACATACTTATTATTTTTGATTCATTAAATATTTTTTCAGTATTTAAAATAAATACATTAAAATAAAATATTAAAAGAAAAATTTTTTGATTAAGGATATGGTTAACTTCCATTTATTAGTTTAATGAATGTAAATTTAAAAAATAAATCTATATTATGTACTTTTATTCAATTTTACATTCAATTATGGGTAATTGGAATACTGAAATTGATGTTCTAAAATCATAATTTAAATTATCATAATTATATTTGAAAAATTAATATAAGTAAAATGCCTGCACATGATTGAGTCAGATTTAAGAGTAAATCAGTCAAAGGTAAGAATCATTTTATTTTTGATTAATTGTATTATTTAAATAATAATTTTAATGCACAAATAATAACGAAAATGTGTATAGATTGCAAATGAAGTTTTAAAAGTCAATAATAAATGTTGTTTAGTTCCTTTATTTTTATATTTATCTTATCATATATTTCATTAAAAATATAAGTCACAAATTTCTTATTTGTATAAATCAGTCAATAATCTGAAAAAATTATTTAAAAATATATCAAATTTTTAATTATTAATCGTAACCAGTAAGATTTAAAGCCTACTGGTATTGATTTATTTATTTATTTAAGCTTTACATTTTATATTTGCTTGAAAATCGAATTATTTTATTAGACAATGCCAGGAAATTCCATAATATCGTAGAATAATCAAGAGTTTTGTCTTTTAAATACGTAAGATAGTCCCAAATTATGAGAAAGGGATAGAAAATACCTCTATTTGTTTGACGTGTATTTGTTTAATATTTTATTGTCAGTATCTCACCTTTGTTCGTGGGAACAACGTCGGGATTACGATCGTCAGCATCGTAGAGATCCTCCGAGCTCGGCGCCGTCGCCTTCTTTAAAGGCAGATCGCCGGGTCGTTGAGCTCGTCTGTCGCTCCGAACCTTCAGAGCGAGAAGTATTGTCACCGTGCAGAGGAGTAGGGCTGCGACAACGCCGATCAGGATTCCGAGAAGGGGTGTGATTTCGAAAGGCACAGGGGTACCTGTGAACAGTACGCGCACTACTCTCGTGCATGCATTCCTCAATAACACATCTCGAATTCAATCAATCAAATATTTTTAGCAATAAGTTTGAGAGATTTTTCCATAAGGTATTTTAATTCTAATTCTAATAATGTTCTCTCAAATTTACGAAAAAATTGTAATAATAATTATGACTTATATATACCCAGATTATTTGTAAGGCTGAGAGATTTTTTTATCGAGTAAAGCATTTTTGTTTGCACTTTTCTTAAGTTTGTCTATATATAAATTTATGTAAAATTTATATTTAGATACTATTGAGTAGCAATATAAGAAATTTTTAATTATTGCATGCACAATAATTATAAATTGATTAATTTCAATCATTTTTTTAGTAATCTGTCCTAATTTTCTACATAAAAATATTTGAGATGTATTTACAAGATGACATTTTCAACTCAGCGGATAAGAATTTTGCATAGTAGTGAATAATTTGAGCTTATAAATTTGATCCTATCAAGATGAATGAATTCCAAAAGATTACTAAATCAACAATTTCTTTCTTTAAAATAAAAGTAACATTATATTTATTTAGTCTTTAAAAGGAATCTTAATACTATTCGCGTACTTGTTCACTTAAAAAAAATGTAATTTATTTAAAAAGAATTCATTCAAAATAATTGGTTTTTGATTTAATTAGAACAAGTTCCAAGTAATTTTTTCAAAGTATCATAATAACACAACTATAATGACTTTTGCAATAAATTTTATTGCTTTTCACAATTTAGCTCTTTTTTTACGGACGATATTAAAAAACTGTTGAAATTACTTTTTTAATTGTGCAAAGTTTACGTAGGATATATTGAAAAGTTTTAGGATAAATACCTAAATTATGCAATAGTGCTGTTATTATAATATTTATTAAGTAATAAAAATTTCTTCGTCACTCAAGTAGATTATTAATTAAGAATACGTATATAATATGAAAATATTAAGCCGTTTTATGTACGCGCAAATACTTTGGGAAAAAGGTTCGAAACGATTATAGACATCAAATAACTTGAATTTAATAAAAAGTTTTTAATGACGTTTTATAACGACACTTTGTCTTTATCTCTCTATTTCTTCTCTTTTTATTCTCCATTTTATCGAGTCCGCGATTTCACTTTTCAAGTGTAAAAATTCTTACGATCGACGAAATTATACTTATAGAAATTTATTTCGACTTCTACAGATTACACACTTAGGTTTGAATAATCCACGTATGCAGAGAAACATATATGACTTAACACGTAGATGCATGAATACGTACACGCAAACATGCATACGCTGTCAGACCTGCAAAGGGTTACACCCACACATGCATGTCGCTTAATAACTTTGATTCTCTCCAGCGCTACGTTCGTTCGCAGAAGCACCACTCCACAAGTCTAGAGGCAGCGTGGAGAGACGACTTGAATATGCCCTCTTATTCTCTTCCTCTCTTCCTCGTCTTGCGATTTTTTCAGTAGAACGTCCTCTTGCGCTTGCATATTAACGACCTCGTACGAGGGATGAAGAGAGAGGGTGAGTGCAAAAGGGAGCGAGAGGGCGAGAGGAGGAAGGGAGTAAGAAAAGGAAAGTAAGGGACAGAGAGCCAAGAGTCACATGGAGTGGGTGACGCAGAGAAATCCCTTTGAAAGCCGATATTCATTAAACGAGCGTCGGAATTTTTATTTAAAAACTGCCGTCTGCGACGCCACGCGCCATAGAACTTAGATATTTTTGCTCTGTATGAATCGTTGATAGTATAACGTGACCAAAGTGACATTCAAGGATGATAATTAGATTCCAAAAATTTTTTCGAAGTAAATACATTCAGACGTATTTCGTAAGAGATAACGGAGAAGGATCCCTCGGGAATGCAAATTATAGGAGAGGTGAGCGAGAGCATGCAAAAGCGGTTTTACGTCTCATCTTCCTTTTCTTCTTTTCCACTTTTTGATTCATTTTATTTCTTTTCACGTTCTTTTATTCTTCGAAGAATTTAGCTAATTGTATATCTCTGCAAGTGAACTTATTTTATATGCAATAATAAATTCATTGTCACTTTTCACTTGTCACTATAATTCTTAGGCGCTGATTTTACAGACGAGATAAATAATACAACTAAAGAATGTGATATACATTAAACCTGAATAAATTGCGTTGGTGTTAAATTATGTTTTATACAATAATTAGTTAAGGTCATTGAAAAATGATGCCTTTTCTCGAATTAACTAGCGTTCGTCGAATTTACATTTTTAAACGTGTATTAGTCAACTATTTTTAGCATATTTTTCCGTTTTCCGAAATGAAAACTTTTTACGACTTTTGGAAATTATGTTTAGTACATATTATGAATGGTAGATTTAGAGATTTTAACAATGTTAGTATTATGACGTTAAGATAATTAATATCATGTACTAAATGACTCGGTAATAAATTCGTGGTAACATTCTCTGTAACACTACTTGAAACATGTGGCAGAAATACCTCAGATTTATGAATATTTCTACAACATTTAGTAGCACCACTTATAATATTATATAAACGATAAAGTGAGTTTCTTGAACTATCCTTTTTATTTTAAATAATAATTAATATCATTTAAAAAATTAATTTTTTTCGAGCAGGCGATTACTATGTATGCTAAATAATTTTATTTTCAATGGAAAATTTTTATCTTATTTTACATCATTTACAGCATTTTTTCGACATATTACCATAAATTAAATATCACACACATGCACACACGTACATAAACACATATATATTCAATTTCATTTAAAGTTACAAGCAATTTACAGTAATTAATTAATTATATTAGCTTCGAGCTTCATTACTATAAGTTATTACAACTATTAATCTTAATATTAAGTTATATTTCAAAGCATAAGTGTAATTTAATTATAATTACTTATTTTTATTGCAATAATAAAGCCAATAAAACAAATTTTTTATATAACGAATAATAAAATATGTCAGTTAAATATTAATCGATTATTGACTGTAAGTAAAAATCGGTTAATTCATAAAACTTATCTTCTATAAATAAAATAATTACTTATAAAACCATTGATAAATTATTGATAAATGCAAATAAAAGCCGAATATTGAAAGAATTAAAATTATAAAATTATATAATAATTGATTAAAAAAAATAATAAAAATTCTTAAAAATTCTTAAAAATATATTTTTAAATGGAAAAAATAGTTTTTATAACTACTGTAAAAAACATTTGATTACATTAATATTACTTTTCGCAAAATTAACAACTATTTTGTCATAACTTCATATTTTCTCGTTAAATTCATAAATATATGAAACAAAATTTTTTTACACATGTAAAGTATTATTGTTAATTATTCCTTTAAGAACCTCCTTCTTACTATTTTTACGATTAGTTCATCTTATGTGCCGTACATTTTTTAAAATTTAAATATATATAAAATTAAATATTATAATAATAGCGTGGGGCTTAAAAATAGTTTATTTACATATGAAATTACCGTCCTATTATATAAATGTTTAATTAAAAGTAAAAATACAAATTTTTTTCATTTAACATGACTCCAACAAAAAGTATAGTAATTTTTGCATGCCATAAATAAAGTTCAAAATTATGGAAATTTTTAAAGTAAAAATGAGGTAATAGTATTTACCATGAGAAATATTCAATAGTTTAAAATGAGTAAAATATATTTAGAAGAGAGTTTAGCGTATAAAATTAGAAGAAATTTTCTTTATTTATTAATTTTACAATACCCGTAGATATTTATCAGTAGATATTTTTAATAATACATAATAAATTGAAAAATTATAATAGAAAAGAAGTCAGCTATTTATAAAGAGTAAAAGTTTTAACTGCGCATAAAATTTAGCATATCCAAGAGTTTTATTATTCATAATAAAACATGACTCCGATTATGAAATGGTCCGTTTAGAAAGCATATAAATGATTTCCATATGCTTCTAAGTATGCTATTGACAGCGCACGAGGCAATTTGTTCGCCTTTCAGTTGCATTTTTATTCCAGATATAACTTTCAAAATAGCATTCTTTTACAAACTCATAATTTCGCTTATAAATTCAGCTCAACTTACCGGTCTGCTTTTCCGCAACCTTTAGGGTGAAGCCCTCGAGGAGGGTCGAATCGCTCCGACCCTTGGAGTTGACCGCGTAAACGGCCATACGTAATACTCGACCGGGCTCGAGGTCGTGGACACTGAAAACAGCGTTATCACGCGAGCTCACGTTTGCCGTCAGCTGTCCCGTGTGTTGGTCGTAGACCTCCAGCTGGAAGTGCTGTGTTTGACCTCCATCGAAGCCGGCGGTGCACTCCACTGCGAGCGATTGCGTCGTCTGGTTCGTTAACGTACAGTTGTAGGGTGGTTCCGGTTTACCTGTCAACACATCACCAATCATTATCATTTTTGTTTTTTTTCCATTTTTTTCAAGGTGTCTTTAACTGCTACCTGAATTTAGTAGAATAGTAACTTAGTATATAAGTATATGCATAGATGTATAGATTACGTCACATAGCTTTAAATAAAAATAATTGCAAATTTTAGAATAATAGTTTATGATTTTTAGTATGAAATTGTCTGTATCGTCGTACACATCTATTTATTAATATTTTTTTCAATTTTTCTCGATAAGAGTATACAAAATCAATTTATTGCCTAAATAAAATATAAATAACATTTTCATGACGTGACTTTTTAGACATAATTTATTTTAAAATACCGAAATTCATTTGTCTGAATAATGTGCAGATTTCATTCAATGAATATATTTATTTTACGAAAAATTAAGGCAATTAATTTTTAAACATTTTTTTTAATTAACCGTTATGTATGTTGTATTCATATTTATAGAAACAATTTGCTTTTATAAATTGAAAAATGAATAAATTAATTATATTATTTATAATAAATTTTGTATAGGCCATAAAAAACTATTATATTTAAGCATAATTTTATTTGGTAAATTATCAGCGTCTTAATTTTCATGGTGATAATCGAATTTAATTTATGATAAGTGAAATATATTATTATTAAATACAATTATTAACATATATATTATAAATTATAAAAGAGTAAATTATGCCTTTGTTTAAGAAATTAGCGTTTAAAAATATCCGTATTTAATAAAATGAAATTTAACATTAAAAATAACTTTTAATATTTATTTATTGTAAAGTTCCTTGAGTGTCACTGACAGAATAAGGTTTAATAAGTTCACTTGTAATTTTTTCACGTGCTAAAAAAAGATAAAAACATTAATATGTGCGGAATAGCAGATAAGCGAGAACAGGCTTCGATAATTGTTATTCTCTGAGAGATGTGTAAGAAGTGCACGTCATGGAACGGTGCTTTCACACGACTATTGAATGGTAGCTTTGACATTATCACTGCTACTAGGAAGTGTGAATATTATTTATGTGGATTTCTGAAAGGCAGCGCTTGCGGCAAATCACACGCGCGCGTTCCCGATGTGACTGTAGGAGAATTTGCGCAATCTTCATTATCAAGGGGATGACGCTAATACCCGTCTGACGTCGCTTTAGTGCGAGAATAATTGATAGTATTCTATATGATAAATGAAATTTGATTTAACTGGCAACTGCATATTTAATATTTCTGTTAAATTATTCTCAGAATGTGAAGATCAATATTTTATACCTATTTTTATAATAATGTAAGCCGTTAAGATGCTTTAAACGCAGCAGTGCATTCTTTTTTCTTCTTTTATACGTGTACTTATAATTATATTACTAAAATTCAATAATGCGAACAGAAATTTGTAAATAGTTACAGTTTTTGTCAATTTTCAATCGCAATTTTTAAAGCGATAATAATATTTTTCTTAGATCAAAATTTGTGAAGCTTCATAAAAATTATGCAAAATATCGTGAGATAGGATGAATACATCGATTCATACAATCATGAATTTGTAGCGAGGAACCGCATTAGGTACTAGAACGACCCGCTTTAAAATTAAATTGCATTTGATTGGCCCCGTCCGTAAAATAAATAATTCAAGGGTGAATTCTTATAGCGAAAATTGGTTTAAGGAAATTTAACATATAAGAAACGAGATAAGCCGTAGGAATGGGAAGGTGGAAGAATTGGGCGAGGGAGTCACGTACCTGCTGCTATAATGTGGAACGCGCAGGGGGTTTTCTGCTGGCCGGCGATATTGCTGGCCCAGCACAACACCGTGCCGTATTCCATCTCGCTGAGGGGCTTGTACGTGAGGACGCTCTGGGCGTGACGGGTCGAGTCCTTGTAGCGCTCTTGCGGCACGTCCTGCATCTCCTCGGTGTTGTTGAAGGCCCAGCGGAAGCTGTCTGGCGGCGGGAACGCCTCCACCCTGCAGACGACGCGCGCCTCCTCTTTTCGCGCCACCCCGTAGATGCGTTTCTGATCCACCAGACAGATCGGCTTGTCTGTAATAACGTGAGATTTCATACCGCCATACAGGGATGCTGCACTTGCAACCCTTGGTTTTCGCAACTAAGCGCTTTTCCTCAGGGCTGCTCTCTTCGATATCGCCGACTCATTCTTTGAGTAATTGACAAAGCGTGTACGAGTTTGTGTATTGTCAGGCTACTGCAATATTAGCCATGCTCTTACTTGTATTTCTTTTCCGTAAATTAATATTTATACATCAAGTTTTTGGTGTCGTGTTCACTACGTATTCATAATTTTTACGTGCAGAACGTGAGCAGAATTTTAGTTATCGTAATGGTTAACCTAATTGATGTTTCGTGTAATTAAAAACCAGTATTGTATTAAAAATAAACTAAAACTAATCATCATCCTAATAATGCTAATTGGATATTTATGAAATATAAACCTTTTTTTTTACATTTAGAATTAAAAGATGGGAAATTAACAGTTTACTTCTTCCTAATTAGTTATTTTTATTCAACTAATTTTGCTAAAAATGTATAGTTTTTATGCTCAATGAATTTTAACTTGTATTCGTAGTTATCATTCGGTAAAAAATGATAATAAACATACATAAATTAATTAAAATTGAAAATGAAAATACAAGCATTTATAGTATCGCACTTTAACTACTTATATTCCTATTAAAACCTGTATGCATAGGATATATTTGGCAACAAAGTATTTTTTATTTATTTATTTAAACAGAAATTGATGTGCATGATGTCAAATATTTATCAAAAATAAATTTTATTTTATTAAACCTTACATTAAACGCGACTTTAAATAGTGCGACATTTACATAATTACGAAGATTTTCAATAGTTTTTATAAAATTTTAAATATTCTAATTTTCTAATTAACCTTATAATATTTATCAATTTTTACAATCATAGTATTCTTACAGTAAAATCTAAAATTATTGTTTTAAAAGATAAAAATTAAGGTTATATAATAAATATTAAGCTTCTATCTATATAATTGAAGAAAGCAGAAACGAAAAGAAAAATTGAATTACTCACACATTATTTTCAGCTCTACAATATTACTGTAACCGTCGCCCTCTACGTTGCTTGCTATACACGTGTAATTTCCCGCTTGTGATCGATTCACTTTACGCAGTGCAAGACCCTTTTGCTGCACGATCATGCCGATCTTTGCGTTGTTCTGCAGTACATTACCCTGTAACAAAATGATAGTTCAATTTAAAAAACAAAAAATAAAAACGAAAGAAGAACCAAAAAAACAAGGAAAGAGGAATCGAAATTCAGTAAATTTTCATAAATTGTCTGTTTAAAGTTCAAAAACTATTCGTTGCGATGACGAATCAAATTTCGAATGTAGCATACAAGTAATGAATATTTTTCTCCTTATTTCGTTTCCGTCAACCGCGATGGATTCAACTCATCCTCCAAAGGGAGTCAACATGACTTATTTCTTCCTTTCTTTCTTTTTCCATCATTTCCACTTACTTTCTCTCTAGTTTTTTTATTTCCCTTATAATCTATCCTTTTCTCTTTCATTCTGTTGCAATACCCAGCAGAGTTAGAAATTCCAGCGTAAATCGGCAAAGGAATTTGCGCGCATGCACCTCAAAAAGGGGCCAAGTGCTTTGCAGCAGCCCCGCATTTCCTTATGTAAAATGGAATACTGGAATGCACTACTACTCCATTTCTTGTAAAAAAATAAGTAAAAAAAAGAAAGAGAATGAAAAAGATAAGAAAAAGAGAGAACGAGAGAGAGAGAGAAAGATAGAGGAAATGAATAAAAATTAAAGTGCAAGAGCACTAATGAATTCCGAGGTTGAAAGAAAGTGGATAACTTACATTATGTTTCCAAACGACTTTGTATGCATCTGGATTTGCGTCGACCTTGCACTCGAAGTAGACGTCATCACCTTCTTCGATGTCATCGGCGTTCATACTGGAGCCAAGTTTCAAGTTTAATCTTGGCACATCTGTTTACGGAAATTGACTCATAATTTGTTGTTTTACAACTATTACAGGATTGTAATTAGTTTCTAATTTTTTAAAATAAAAATAAAGGTCACATGATTCTTTATACATATGTAAAAATTAAATTTGTTTATTGTATAATAACTTCATCTATTGATATAAATCTAAATAATTTGTAGTAGATAAATTTTGAAGTTTTTTAGAGCAAAAAATAAAATTTTGTAAATTTAATGTTCAGTTTTAATTTTCAGTATTATATCAATTATTAAAAAATGTTTCTAATTTTTTAAAAAACAAGTTATATAAATTATGTATTTCCTATAAAAAATTTTGAATAATTTCAAAATTTATTAATAAGCGTGATAAACTTAACGTTATAATCTATAAAAAGCAAAAACGGCAAGAATAAATTGTTTAATTTTTAAAATCCAGATTAAAATCCATTCAGACGATTGCAATATTATACCACAATATTTTATATATTATAGTATATTATAGTACAAGTATAATAATAATAAGAATATTCTTCTTATATTATTATTATTAATTTTATCATACGATTTTCATAATTTAATGCTGTTTTCTTTTCTTTATGACGATTAATGATTTATTTTACACTTAAAATTTAAAGACAGATTACATGATATTTATATATTGAACTTAGTTGAACGTTTGTATACTTTCTTAACGTATATTTCTAATTAGAAAGTTATTTCTACTCACAAAAAACATTGAGTTTTAATGTATCTTCTTCGGCTGCTCCTTTTACGTTCACATTTTCTGCTCGACATGTAACTAATTTACCGTTATCATGTCGTGTTGGTACGAATGTCAAAGTTGATAATGTCATGTTACCATCTGGTGAAATCTGAAATTTAATTATAACCAAATCATAATATGTACATTTAATAGTTAATATCCTCATTATATAAAAAATATTCAACTTTAGTATTTCTTTCACAGAGAGATATAATAACACGAGTTAATAAAATTTTGTTATAAAAATAATTTTCCAACTTAAGCGTTTACATCAATCGTATTTCAATAAGAATTTTACGTTAATAATTTTTTATTCAAAATTAATTTCTTTATATCATTAATATTATTATTTTTATTATTACGAAATTATCTCTTCTCATTTAGTAATTATATTTATAAAATATCTTTATTTGAAAATTGAATTTGAGAAATTTTTGCAATAAGATTGAAAATGTAGGAAAACCTAATGACCTGGGTAAGAACAGTTTGTAAGATTCGTTAGTGGATACATAAGGTCAATTCAATATTCATTTGTGCAAGCAGAAGTAGTGCCACCTACTATCCTTTAAAGGGAATATCTTGGTTACATCGAGCGTGAAGAGAATTTAATTAGAGAGGGATTGAACTGCTCCCCAGAGTGAAACTTCGAGCTTTATGTATATATGTATATATCATATATATTTTGAGTTAAACAAATACATAATAATAACGGCATTTGAAACTTTGCTGTCACAGAAGTTATTTGAGAGATAGATGTTGAATTATTTTCTAAAAGATTTGAAATTAAAATTTATTATAATTTTTCAAATTAAAGTATGCTTTGCTTTTGCGTAATATATTTTTTTCATGCAAGCAATTCATGAAGTTAAATTTATAATTAATTACAAATCGTGTAAGATTTACATAATTAATAAAGAAGATAAGTAAAAATGTTTTTCAAATCATCTCATTTTATCTGGTTATATATAAATAACATACTTAGAAAATAATTGGTTTAAAAGAAAATGCATGCTTGTCTCATTAGTATACTATAAAGGGCTACGAATGAATTAAAAATTTAGAATGTTCCATATATTCAAGTGTGATTGTTGTTACGCATTAAAAATAATTATATCTAGTATTTATCAAGTAAAGTTCTATTTATATTCCTACTATTTAAATCTATTGTAAGAACTATTTTATAAAGATAAGAATTTTTAGCATTCAAGTTTGAAATATTAACTATATTAGATGATGTAAAAAATTAATTTATCGTGACTATTTCTTTTGTAATTTTTATTGTTAGATAATTTTACTAGAATGAAAAGTTTATCGTTTTAAATTAAAAAAATAGTAATTACCAGTGTTACAATATTCTATCTTTGTGAATCATTATAAGGAACGAAGCGATATTGGGATGAGCAAATTATATATGACACCTAAGAAATTTATCGCAATGCTATTTATATATCGATTTCAAACTATTTTTAATATTTTTTGAAATAGTTATAAAAAGTATGTCCGGCGTCAAAGGATTTTAAAGACTGAATTCGTTAACGAATGGTTTATGCGTGTATCATTGGAAATTACTTTGACATCTTCAGCAACCATTATAAATCTTGCGTTATCGCTATTTTCATATCAGGTCACAACTATTCAAATCCCCAAGGCAGGTAACGTATGCACAGATTAGTCGATTCTTTCTCCAAAACGATAAGCCTTGCTTTCAGTTCGGCCGCACGACTCTTTCACTATCAGCCATTGACGCGTCAGTGTGTGGCACCGCGTTATCCGTTGTAGCAGCGATGCCTGTTTAAATATGTACGAGTACATCTACATATGGAGAAATGTACATTTTCGGATATAGGGGAAGCCTGTATAATTTCGGAATGCGCAATCAGTCGGGCGCTATTCTGAACGGGGTGGTACGACTGAAGCCCGCACCAACTTCATCTGTAGTTGTACAGCCGAGTGATGTACGGCCAGACGAATGTCAATTCGAGTTGGTCAACCGAACGACGTGAGGCCTCGTACTTGGCACTGCGTGTATGTCTCTGCGACTATCTTTCATTCGGGCCCGCTTGAATGTGCGCGTGCCTGTGCCTACCCTACCATCTGTAATATGCTACTATCGCATGTTCGTTTCCGTTATTAGCGAGGGTGCGATCGCATTCACGCGTCCGGTGTGAAAGCCGCGCGTCAAGCCAACACAACGGACCATTCGCGAAATCTTTGACGGCTCTGTTGCGCGGTCCACTCGAGCCATTGTTACAATATTGCAATATTAAGGGGGACGAGGCGCATCCGCATTCACTGTCGTTGCTCCAGGGCGTCGGAAGGATGCTAAGAATAGAAATTGCCCGCTTCGTACCTAGCCAGCGCTATTATATCGAGGCGGATTTACTTTACTGTGTAAGACAAACAAAAGAGTGCAAATGTTTGCTTTCCGACAACTTGATTGCGAGATAATTACGTTTTTCGACTTCCGATTTTCATAGCTGGGAGAAAACACTTACTTTTTTATAAGATACACATTGATTTCATTGATCTATTGCTTATTGTTCATGGAAAAGTATTTTATCGTGGCTTTCGAACTATACTTCTGCATCGAGTAAATCAAAGAGATTAAGGTAATATTAGTAATAATATATTAAGGTAATAATTAGTACTAACAAATTTTTATTTTCCTATAAATAAATTTTATAATGTATAAAATTTCATTAGTTAACAAAATCGTGATCGAATTCAGCAAGTGTGTCAAATAATTATTATACAGCCTTAAAGCTTATGCTAAAAAATTTTAATGATATATGCCAATATATTTCTTAATTATGCCGAGAATATTCAAGCACACAGAAATAAGACTATCGCTGGAAAGAATCAACAATTCACATAAAATATATTTTTTCTTTATATCATTTAAAACAGTACGTTGTAGCATTCGCTTGGCAAAGCGCGTAATTATGAGAAAAAAAATGACGAACGAAAAAAGAAACTGGGACCAACCTATACTTTCAAGCCATCAACGGAAGGCCGGCTTGCGCTTTATCTTGATCGAGAAGGAAACCAGATTAAAGGAAGGGCGGAAAGAGAGCACAGATCATGAAAACATCAGCTCTGTCTCGTAATTGAGATATGGCGTGCCATAGCGCGCGCCCCGGGCTTCGGCACGCTAATGGCCGACGATGCAAATACCAATACCAACGTTAATGCCGGTGATTGCCAAGTGCGATCGAGCGAGAAAAAGAAAGACAACAAGGGACCGGAATCAAAAGAGAAAATGAGTGAGAAATAATCGTTAAATTAGACTTGGGACTTAATAATGTTTTATGTACAATATAATGATGTAAATATGTGAATTTATTAATTTTATTCAATCAGAGTTAACGCGAGGACAAACAAGAAATATTGCATGCATCGAGGAGAGAATGTTCCATACTCAGCTAATTTAGTGATTTGAATTTAGATTTCGCTGGAACAATGTGTAACATAATAATAAAACTTGTAAAATAGAGTCTGATAAGATGAAGATGTATCACATAGTTAATGGCTTTGCACAGAGTATTATCTTTTATATTGCATCATTTGAATAAATAACTAATTACTTACTTATTCAATAGAAAACATTATCTTAAATGAGATTTTCAACTGTACTCTATTTTAACTTATTACAAATTTACTCAAGTTAATTTCTTAATAATAAGATGCATACAAATGCCGTACAAGGATTAAATAAAGAAATTTAACATATATTAAATGTAATATATAATGCTGGATAAGAAAAAGCATTGATTAAATTTTAATGAAACAGGTGATTTTTTATTTTATGACTTTGAAAGTCTCTTATTTCACACGACTTTAAAGGACAATTAATAACGACTATGCATATACTTTTACGCCCCGTCTTTTATATTTCAACTTGTACTTAATACTTAGCCGTTGATCTGTAAGAAGTAAAATTGTGATTTTGAGAATAGGATATTAAGAGACTAGAGTTAAATTTCTACCTTGCATGATTAAATTTTATACTTTTTATAAAGAATCAAGCAGTGAATCGTAGGAGTGATATTTAATATATTTTAATATCCCTATTTCAACGTAATAAATTATGGTGCTTGAAAAACGATATTATTTATCAAGTGAAATTGTCCGCTATGCGGTCAATAAAAATTTGCCATTATCGATGTTTCTGAGAAATTGTGCCGTACGCATATTTTTCAAAGCGAAATTGCGTGTCGATTGGCTGGAATTTGGATAAGAAAAAAGTACCTAAGCTAATGATAATGGACACGGTTTATTTTTTCTTGTGCAAATCATAATCAATTTCGTCCTTTATACCCACTCGTATAGTAGTCGTCGCGAGCTTCCCCACTATTATATGCCCTTCTATTCTTCGGGCCAGCAGTTTAATTTTCGGTAATAGCTCAGAAGAATTCCCCTGCCGTCGTCGGCTTTTATCGCCTAATGTGCTAGTGCTTACTCTCAACTTTATTACGCGAAACGCTCGTCCATTCGTATGCCTCTCTCTCCTTCTCCTGTTTAAATCTTGCGATTAATGAAAAGTAGGAGAGCCCGCAACATCTCTCGCGCTCGGGTGCTTCTCATTACTTAACGTTAATTCACTTTGAAACGTCTGCTCGAAACTTATAATCTAAGGCCTCCCTTTTCCACTTACTGCCTGTTTATACATTGTCGAATTTTTCTTCTCACCACTGCCGACTTCTTGCTCTACTCTACTCGTATTTTTACCCCTTTGATTCCTCGTTCGATTATATAGCCAGAACTTTGTTTAATTGGTATTTTATTTAACTTTCTTCAATACTTTTTTCTTAAATTTTAAAATTTCTATGAGCATATTAAAGAAAAGAAAATAAATTTATATTTAATTTCAGCGCTGTGTAGAAATTATGAAGTTTTTTCATTTTACGCCTGCAGAAACATTTATTTGGATTGGTAAAAGATATTTTTAATATATCTGCAAGAACCATCAGGTATAATATTTACTTGTATTTCATTATTTTCATATAATTACGTATTCTCGAGTAGATGGAAAGCATGTTTTTATTAGCCTGAACTTACCTTCTCTGTATAATTGGTAAGAAGCTGACCTTCCATGTACCAGGTGAGATTGGCAGGTGGTCTTGAACCCACCGTCATGCAGTTGATTTCGTACTTACGTCCGGCACTTAGTGGTGCTTCTTCGCTCGTTAGTATGGACACGTTCAAAGGGCGAACTACAACGGGACAAAAAGATATTTTTTCTGTTAATATACCCATCAATATACCAGAGGTAGAATAACTATGCTTCTCAGAAAAAAACAAGTTTATTCTAAGTACTACGTCTTTTGAAAATATGCATCTAAACATAATAATTTTTATATATTTAAATTTAAACGCAGCATGAATGAAATATGTTTTATTTCAGTATCACTTAATACCTAAATAGACTGGAATCAAAATTCACAACGAAAATATTCCAAATTATAATACAATTTGCAATATAACATAGAAATAAAATAAGATAAATATTTATTAGACCACTTGAATTTTATTTTTTTATTATTTATTTATTATTATTATTATTAAATAATTTTTTTAAATCAAAAATATTAAATATATTTATTAATTTTTCGTAAAAGATCGACTCATTATATTAAATTATAATGTTTTTGTATGCTACTTACAAAGAGTATAATACTATAAATTTTTATAGAGAAATATTTGTAGAGAAAATTAAAATACAATTAGTCGGAAAATGTATTTGTAAGAGAGTATTTTTAATAATAAAAAGCGAGTCCTGTAATAACAGTACGGAAAGCTCCGTGTACGGAGCAAAGCTGAACCTGAGAATTAACTTTCTGCTTTTACACGAACTGTAGATAAAATAAATAGTGTGGTTCATATGTTAAAGAGCAATGGTAATGCTTCACCTCTCTAACCACTTCGTCTTCTCTCGGTAACCCTAATGTATTTTGAACGAGTGTGGCGGCCGGAAATCTAAGCCGCGCAGACGACAAATCGTCCCATGTGGTGAGCTTCCACTTTCAGACACAACGGTGGTCGAATCGACAATACCCCGGTGTTCCGTGAGTAGGTAACGATTCGAAAAGGAAGGGAGGGCGAGAAGAAGAGGAACTCCATATGTGGATGCCTTAGTAAAGAACATAAGGAAGAAAAAAAGGATGGAGAGGAAAACGCGCCAAAAGTTTACGATAGAATCAATGAACTTTCGTAAGTGAGTTTTTAGCTTATAAAAATGAATTTTCAATACGATAAGATCAAAGACTAAGTCGGCCCTTCGAAATATAGAATAGTTTTTTTCTAGAGTAAAAAAAGGATATCTGAACTTATAAAAAATATCTTTAAATTTATCATGTTTAATTAGTATATTTTGTAAATGTATGCAATTTTTAATCTTTATATATTTTGATATTCATAATAAATACATGCAGCATAATATGTTATGCACATATTATTGAAATAGAGTACAACAAAAAGTTATTATCTATGATTATTAATTTTTTATTTAAACGATAAAATTCAGATAGAATTTAATTATAAAGTACGGTAGTTTTGAAATTTATTTCCAATATAATGGTTGAAAGATTTTAAATTTATATATTATTTAGACATATTTTAAATGAAATGTTAATAATTGCAATGAATAAAATAATAACTATAAATAGTTCAACGCCAAGATCGTTTTCTTTTCCTTCAAATTTGAAAATTAAAGAAATAAAGATATATACTTTAATAGAAAAATATAATTATGATTAAATGTTGAATTTTCCTATTTTTTAATAAAGTATATTTTTCTTCGAATACTTTATTTTAATTTATATTTTCATTAAATAATTATATTACACGTAATTGAATTTTGTATTATTCATATTGAGTTCAACTTAGAGATTCCATATATAATTATTAAATTTCCAGGTAGTTATTAAATTATTAAATATAATTTAGTTAATCTCGAACGAATATATTATTTTATATTTATTATTATTAAAGACATATTAAAGTTAATTTAATTAATTTATCAATATAATTAATTAATAAAAATATTTAGAATATGAAATGCGCTACGTATGAACTTATTAAAAATAGTAGTGAAACCATAAATTTCAATACGTTTAAATTCCAGTTTTCATTGTTTCATCTGATCTGTCTTTATATGTACTGATTTTTTATTACTGCTTTAGTACTTTAGAGATTATTTGAAATAATAGGTTCACTGTTTTGGAAATTAATATCTTAGCAAAAATCATAGAGTACTTTTACAGTTATTTTACACTATACCATAACTAACATACCTGCAAATGTTTAATAGAGCTAAAGTAATTTTATATTTTGTCATACGGATAAAGGATTTCAGATTTTATTGATGACTCGTTTCTTCAACTTAGCATTTGAAATATTATAGAGGAGAATAAATCAAGATATATAGGTTTAAGTAGTATAGTTGGACGTACTTTATAAGATGATTACAGCTATAATTTATTAATATATAAAAAATGAAGAAACATATAATTTGAAGGGAGATACTTGAGAAATAAATTATTTGTCTATATTTATTAAAGGTATAATAATAAATAAACTAGGTTATGAAAATAAAAATGTATTATTATGAAATTGAATAAAAACCTTTTTTGTACAATACGTAACTGATAATGCTTAAAAAATCTGTTTAAATCAATTTAGCAAGTATAACTAACACATCGTCATAGATTTACCAACAGTCATTAGTCAAAGGCTTAAGAATTTTCAATGTGTGTAGGTGTGTGTATGTGTGTGTAATGAAAGGAAAATTAACGGGTGAAATTGACCAAGATAGAAGATAAGTGTAACTTACGTAGGATTCAAAAATTATCTAATATCTAAAATTGTTGTTTGTAAAGTGGTCGTTATCGGCAGACTAGAGTGAACTACAATTACTAATCCAACTAGACTAAAGCTACATAGGAATAATACCATGGAACTTACTCGTAAGCTCAAGATACAAATTCGATTAAAGAAGCGGCATAGAAATATCTCGGTTGATTATATTCTGTCTTAGATGGACTAATGTAAAAGGGCGCTGAACAAATTTGCTTACAAGCTTGGGCACGTACAATCGGGCCTTTACCGGCGGTTCAGCAAAACGAATAGCCTTTATCCACTGAAGTTTCAGCTGAGCGCGCGTGCGCGTTCGTCCGCTTTATTGTAAACTCGGCCAAGTGAGAAGTCGATGAAAAAGCTGATGAACAAAAACCCGGAAAGAAAGGAGGGGGTGAGAGTGCAATGGCAGGAGAAAGACGAAATCATGCCGTGTGCACGCTCCGGTAAAGCAATGAAAATGTGCAGGTAAAGTGCGGGACGGAGAAGGTAGATGATAGGTAGAGAGAGAATCAGGGAGAGTGTGGCCGTATGTGCGTGCACGAGAGAGAGGTGAGAAATGAAATGAGGAGGGAGAGGGCGAGAATTGCGGGTGGTTGGCATGAAAAGGAGTTGCAAGATTCTCCATTCAAGCGGCGTCGGGTTTCGAGAGAGCTTGGAATTAAACTTTCTGAACTCGAAACTTTTGACTTCCAATGAAAAATTTTCTACGTTTTCCACTCTCAGCGGCTTCTACTTATTCTTTCGCTTCATCTCCTTCTCTCTTTTGTTTATCTTTCTGTATGTGTATATATACAAAGCCTCAAAGCTTTGCTCTCCTTTACCCTCCGTATCAATCTCTTTTGCTTACGTTTATTTCCACCCTTTCAAAACTCGATGATTTCCTTTCTCACGATTCATCCCTTTTTCCGCACTCCAGAGATCTTTTATAATTTTTAATTTTCACTTGAGAAAAACTAAATCGGCTCATTGCTAATATATTATATTATATACTATTGTTGAATTTAGTACCAAATGTAGAATGGTTTTTTCTTCTGGCCTTAATATATATTTAAGAAAGCTTGTATACGCGATTAAAATTTTCCATATAAAATAATAATAAAGACTTGGGTGCAGTTATAAATCGTCAAACATTGAAATAAGGTAATTTTATCTTCGCTTTAGTCAAGCCAATCTTTACACGCATTAATGTCAATTCTATTTTACTGAATTAGTAGATAAAGAATTATACGTATAATTGATGCAATTTACATATCTCTATTACACTTACTATTCCGTTTCTACTTCTTAATTCTCGGAAGTAAAAATTAAAAATTAGATAGAAAATGAAAGAAATCGAACGCATTTCTCAAGCTCACATTAAATCGATACATTCCACAAAAATTAGTTGGATAAAAAGCTCAAATGGATCCTGAAAAAAGTCAACGACACTGCCTCTCTGCAATGTACAGGAAGGTAAAGCCAAAGGTAACGTACGAGCGCATAAGGCCAAACTTATTGCTATCGCGAATTGAAAATACGTACCATGCCAGGGCTTTATCCCGGAAATCGGGATTACTGGGGCGCGCGAGTTCCTATCTATACATGCACATAAGCTTTCCCATACGAAGAGCGTAGCGGATCTACTCGTATTATTATCGGATTGTTTGTTTTCTTGCACTTTTGTTTCGTTTCGATGGATATTTATGTGAATTAGGCGCATCTTAATCCGAGGCACCGTTTATAAAAATACGTATTTATTAGTAATTAGATAATGGCAAATCAAGAGGAGTGTGAGGGCACTCGTGGTTCAATAGTTAAAGTACCCTTCCTCGTTAATATGATTAAAGTGATTTTATCGATTTTCTATAAAATTTACATGTGAAATATGATGGAAATTCTCAAAAATAGACCAAGCTGATTTAATTTTAAATCCATATTTGATAAATAATATTGATTAGATAAACAGGCTATTTTATATGTAGTGTCAAACTCAAAATTGAATATGAGTTTGCAAATTCAGATGTTAAAAGATAAATATAGTTTAAAGAGTCGTTTTAATAAGGTTTCATTTTACATAAGCTTTACTAAAAATAAAATCAAGTTAAAATTAATATGTTAATATGGGAAAAATAATTAAAGTAGGAAACGTTGAACATAGATAGTTGATGACGATGTAAAGAACGTCACTAGTACAAGATTCTATTAACCTCATAAGTCTATAGTCTTAAGTTGAAAGCCAGAGCCTGTGGAAGATTGATGATTCAAGAATATTATAACCAAAGTTATATACATTTATGTACATAGTGTGATAGTATTAAATAGATGTGTGCAAAGGTTTTTGAATTGAGCGGTAAAGAAAGATTATAGATGAATAGGCTCCGAGAGAAAAATTTATAATGTTGTATTATTTAGTAAATTCCTTGTCAAATATTAAAAAAAAAATTATTTACAACTATAAGGTTTTGAGTGAAAATGAAAAAAATTTTTTAGAAATTAAATATGCATAGCTTTAATAAATCTTATCGAAATAATCTCAAATAATAAAATAATAAATTATTACAAAATTACAACAAATACAACATAAATTCACGATTTAATTAAATAAATACTTTTTTTATTACATTATTATGATAGTTTTTTTAATTAGAATATATTTGCTTTTAATTAATTCTCTGTTATATATTAATTTAATTTTTAAAGTAATTTTTAAGTTAAAACGCGTAGTATTAATATATTTAGGTATATAATAAAATGTATAAAGAGAGATTTATTTGAAATATAAATTTTATGTTTACTTACAAAGAGAAAACAATTCGTTTATGCTTTGTAGATTATTTGAAAATAAAAATGAAATTAAAGTGTTGAAGAGTAGACGAAGAAAATATATTTCGCTAAATATTCATGAAAGCGTAAATAAATCAAAGGAAAATTATTACATAGCTCATTTGTAAAAGAATTCAAACGATTTACCCAAGATTCCTGACTAGTTTACGTGTAAAAGCGTCTGAAAAAGTGTATTTGATGATGCGCACTAGGTTAAGCATTTGTATAAACTTTGAGAAGTAATTTGTGTACTGCTAGTGATGGAAATTTTCGGATTTACAAATGGATATTACACGCGTGAAGAAAAGCGTTTTTCGTAATTAAACGAGGTAAAAGGTTTACATTTTTTAAATTTAATTTATAAATATTAATAAAGGTATTTTAAATTTTGTGTACAAAGAAAAATAGGTAATAAAAATGTTTTTATTTTCAGTATGATTGCTTACATGCTTCTAAGTTAATTTTATATTATATAATTAAACACTTTTCTATTATATTTGTAAATCACTTTATATCTTTAATTTATATATAATTAATTAATACAAGATAAAAAATATCGTAGAATAAACTCGAAAAAAATATTATTTTTGTTTTTAGCAGAATAATTTAAAAAATTCTTTTTCTTTTATTTTTTTCTATTTCTCAATTGATTAAGGTTCGTGAATTTTTGACTATTCACCCAACCAAATGAGAGCCAATCACTACACAATAGGAAATACGAAAAATCGACCGAGAAAAAAAAGAAGTAAGGACGCTATGCCAAGGTTATATATGAAAGAGATAGAGAAGAATAATGCTACTAGGTACATGAGTGTTAAGTGTGTTGCTTCGCTTAAGAATAGAAGAGGGAGGAAAATAGAAGAGAGCATGAAGCGGAGTGGGTGGAAAAATAAAGCGCGCGAAATATCAGAAGAACGCGTCGTTGTCATCACCATCGCCGCTGTCGACATCGTTGTTGTAGCACCGTGTGTCGGTTTGTTGTGTTCATGCTCGTCGCCATTGCATAGGTCACCCGAGACTCGCTCGACTCACTGGTTTGTCTGAGAGGCCTCTCAAGACTCTCCCAGCTTCAAAAGCACTATCCCGCCTCTTCTCATCCTTTTCTACGACCTCTGGTTGCATAGCCAGCCTCGAGAGTGTGCGCTAGCCTTCTTGTCTTTTTTTCCAATCCAGATTCCCTCTTTTTTTTCATTCTTTCTTCTTCACCATTCAATTATGACTTTTTACCGGTTATATGTATGTGTAAGTGGATAATCTGTAGTTTGTTTTTGTAAATTGAAAATATATGGCCTCTGTTGGTGTATATGCATTAAATTTGATGCACAGAAATACAAGATGCTGCACTTGCATTGTAAAGAAGCAAACTAGAATATCAAATAATTAAGAGAACCCTTTGAAGTCCTTATAATTATCTAATCATTTAATGTCAGTGACATACCAAATAATATTTGAACTAGAATGAATAAAATATAATTGGCTCTGATTTTTATTTGAATATTGGAATCTAGAAATCAGAAAATTGCAAAATTGATTAACAGTATACTCTCTCTTGATAACTTTCATAAATATTTTCTTTTTTATACATCGAAAAAATGAAAATGTATTTATTATTATGAATTATAAACATATGATTTATTTAAATAAAGTTTAATAACATTTATATTTAAACCATTAAGTTATTTTATTTTTTTTAAATATTTGTAATAAATATTTTATAATATTTAAAACTTTTATAAATAAAATTAGTTCGTTTAAATTCTTACTAAATTGCGAAATGACTGTCAGAGTAAAATTCACAGTTAGATAATTTCAAAAAGTCTACATTAATGTATAACTTATGCACCTCAATAATGAAGAATAATTACACTAACTTTGAATAAAGTTTGTCATAATTAATTAAATGTTTAAATTAAATTACCGAATAAAATACTTTTAATTATATAAATATTTTACAGACTACTTAATCCAAAAAAAGGGCTTAATCGGTTTTTTCGCACACAATTTTCTTCGCGTACAATTTTCATCAGGTAACCATGAAGGTGTTCATTTTTTTTCTTTTTTCTAGTATCTTTCTCTTCGGTACTTCTTTCTTTTTCTACACTTGCGTACTTATAGTACTCTTTCTAGGCAACTCTGAGAATTTCCAATTTCGTGTGGTGCAAGTTCTTTTGTTTTCGTCGGTATTATCAAGCGCTGGTTCTTTCAAACGTCCGCCGACTTCTCGAAAAATAAACGAATAAAGAGGGGAGGGAGAAAATGTGCTAGAATTTACAGAATGTAGCCTGACAAATGCAGCAGTAGTTTATTGTCCGCAAGATTTTCTTACTTTAAGTGATGAGAAATGGGTTTGCTTATTCTTTTTCCTTTCTTATGTATTGATTTGTTTTTTATTGTTTACGGTCATTATTTTTATTTATTTACAATAAGAGTGAAACTTTCACAATCATTTAAAAAAATATATTTAATTGAAAGGATTTTATATGTAAAAAAAGTATTGTATATGTACAAGAAATTCAATATTAAGTTAAAAAAACTACCAAATGAACTTATGAAAGATTCACTTACTTTTAATATTGTATAAAGTTAGTTTTTATCAAGCATATTTATAAATAAAATTTATGAAAGTAACGTTTTCCAGGATTTAAACTACTATAATTTATCTACTTTCTATTATTTATATAAGATTAAACTCGAAGTCTGTTAAATTATAATTAATATAATACTTAATTAAAATTAAAATTAACGATGAAAGATTATTATTATTCAGAATAAAGTGATTGTGAAGGATTAATCGAATAAATGTATATATTTTTAAAGTATATACTAAGCAAAATTGCAATAAAATAAAGGATTCCCTCCGAGAGTTATCCTTTGCGCCTGACCAATAAAGATTCGTTCTACTGGAATTACGAGTGAGAGATTCGAAATAACGTCTCCATTGCTCTTGACGATATAAAAATGAAATTGCTTTTCTGTCGTTCAACGACGCTCTGCTCTCTGTGACATTTTCTCTTGGATAGGCTATAACCGACTCAGAGCCACGAACCAAAAGTTTGCCAATGATTTTTTCCGAAAATCATTCTGAATTTTTTCACTTTACTTTTTCTTTTGCCATTCATCCCTTAAAGCTTTAACTCCCTACTCAGAAATCTAAGTTGGCTGCTTCTATAATGAAAACAAATAAAAGATCGAAAAGAATTTCACTTGTCGGCTTTCTATTTTGTTCAATGAATCGCCCCTTGTCGTAGAAGTAAAGCTCGACCCTTTCAAAATGAGAGGTAAATTGTGGATGAACGTGTGCATGTCATTCTTAAGAACTTTGTTAGCAGCTATTCACTTATACTGTGTCTTTTGTAGAGAAGTATTGAAAAGTTATTCATCATATTTAAAAGTTTATAAGATAAACTTTTTTATATTCAATCTATCTCTTTCTATTATCTTCTATTCATTTCTATTATCTTTGCATATCAAAATTAAATTTTCTAACAATATTGCATAAAATAAATTTTGATTTTAGTATTATTAACATAGTAATATTTATTTCAAAGTTATACCTGCCACTAAAGTTTTCTAATTTATTCATAAATTAGAAATATATAAATTTATTTTTAATTTATTAGTCTTATATTAAATGCACTTTTAATTTGAAATTAAATTTTATTAATTTCGTGCCAGAAAACTGTATTCAAACGTATGAATACTTTTAAATAATTAATTAGATTTTCATAAACATTTTTTGTTAGTTTTAAATAATTTGAGTTATAATTAGTAGTTTCCACGTATTATCATAAAATACTTATGAATGTATAATGTTTATGATATCTGTATATCTAATAAATTTTTTATATGAAATTAGTATTTCTTCGATTTTCACGAATAGTTTAGAAAAAATGAAATGAAATTATTTTAAGCCTCTATTACATTATAAACGTTTAATATATTTATAAATACAACTAAAACTAATAAGTAAATTATTGCAATTAAAAAATTAGTTTACCCTATTTTAATTTTTTACAAATCTTAAGAAATAGATATTTATGAGTAGTTTCCTTGCCTATGTGTGAGTGAAACTGTATCTGTAATGAAGAGATATAAATTGAAAAAGTACTATATATAATGTTCCTCATTAAAAGCATTCTGATTTTTGTTACAATTAAGTTTGACAAAAATCATAAAACTATCCTTTGTATTGTTTTTATTCTTTATCCTTGTGACTCTTACTAAGCCATAGTCAAGCAACATTAGGATAACGTGCATTGGCTGTAAATCAGGCCCAGTACGTTACCCAATTTCCCAAGTTGACTCCATTACTGGCAAACTGCCCTCTAATTAGTCAGGCTCGATTAGGGAGGAGTGGGAGTGTTATTCGCTCTGTGCTTTCCGATTTTCTCGACCTACCTATCTCTGGAGAGAGTCAATTCAATTCGGAACATTTGTGTCCTCCCCTATTCTCTTTCTCACTTTCTCTCTTTCACTCTCTCTCGCTCTCTGTACATATATATTTATACGTCCTATTTATTCAGATCTGTTTAATAATCTACCATACAGTGATTATCGTTTTCTTTTTTCAGAGTTATTTTCGATTTTAAAGTTTCATATTGCTTCATTCGATTTATTCTTTGCACCCTTTTGGAGATATTCTTTCGTAATTGGACTTTTATTCAGTTGTAACATAAAGATCAAGTGGATTAAGAAAATGGAAATGTCGTTGTTCTTGCTTCATTAGTTTTTATGTGGATTTCTTTACGTCTGACTAGATTCTTTACGTGAATTTTTCAAGACGTAGAAAACTTTACTTTTTCTTATCCACGTGCTACAAATATTTAAGCTTGTTGAGAGTTTGAGATTTACAAAAAATTTAATACGGATATAATTTTCTTATTTCTATAAGCCTATTGCAAATTACAAAAAAGGATAGTGTTCTTGAAAAAAATCTTCTGAGTTAGAATAGAATTTATAAGAGTATAGTTTTGCTTGCATTAATTAAGAATGCTTATTAAGATATTAACGAAATTACTATTTTTTCTAACTATAGATATAATTAAAAAATACCAAAAATAATAATAGTCTTCATGTATTTCTTCTATATAATAAATATAAAAATACTATATATTGAAATTGATAAATCCTAAATATAAATCTCATATTCACAGTAATAACGTTAATTTTTCTATGTTGAATATTTAAATAATATCTCTGTTCATTTTATAAAAACAATAAAAGTATAAAGCAATATTACTGTATAAAAAGGTTTTTAATAAAATTTAAATATTTTTAGAACATTATTTATTTTAAATGTTGTAATATTTTTTCAGTAAATTTTTTATAATGGAGTACTTTAATTATAAGATCTTATAGATCTAGTTTTTCAATATTGAATTGCTATTGTTTAAATATTTTATAATTATCTATTAACAATTTTTAATTCAATTTTCTACGTTATTGTTAAAAATATAAAACCAAACTTCACTAAATTTCGTAGATTAGAACAAAATGAGTTCTTATTTTTATTTTGTCTGTTTTTGAATTTCATAAGATATTAATGAAGAAAAGAAAGAAAAATGTTTTGCTAAATAGATAAAGAAATTAGGGGTGAAAATCGCTTTTCTAAAACACAAAATAACATTTTTTCTCTTTATTCTTCCATTTTCTCTTTTTTGTTTCTATTAATCTAATTTTTTTCAGAATAAACTTTCTAAAATAGTGGTAAACGCACTACTTCAACAGTAGATTGTAATAGCATCAATTATGTTTCGGATCAGTAAAGGAAGTTAACACTTCTCTTTCTTCTTTTTTTACCGTTGAATTCAACTGCTTTTATTTGTCATTGATTGTTTCAGTTTAAAAATTCGAGAGTTCGATTTATCTTCGACCAGTGTTAAATGTGAATTGAAACAACACTTTCAATTAAAGTTAAGCCTGTTTTTATCTATGGTTTAGTTTCTCATTAATAGTTAAAGATTTTGAGAGAAAAAAGACAAGGATATAATAAGATTAAAATATAGATATAAAATATGTTTTAAATGTAAAAATGAAAAAAATGATTTTTATTAGAAGCAATATATTTTTTACTATATCAGACACAGTCGATTTACTACTTTAGAACTGAATTACAATGGTTTGCTAAAGAATAGTAGTAGTAATTATATTTCTGTATTATGATGATATCACATGTTGAATCTAAACACTGTTATTTATTTTTATTATTTTACATTAAAAAAATTATTTTAAGATGTATTCAAATAATAACAATAATTAGTTATATGAAAGCAAAATATTGAATTTTACGTTAATAAAATAATTATTATACGTTATTAAAATAATTAAGTACAGAACTTAAAAAACCTGTAACTGCATACTTGTGAAAAATAATTAACGCATTTAATATATTTTAAGAAGTGTTTCACTAAGTGTATCACTCCGTGTTTTTCTTGACTTGGAAAAGGAAAACATAGATAAAGGAATTTAATTAAATACTTCATTGATACTGCATAGTTACAATTTCTCTGCACATTTTATTCATCTTGACTCTAATTAATACTGGTGTATTACTTTGGCTAGAAATAATTAAAAAATTAATTCGTAATTAAAAATAAAACATTTTGTATGAAATACTTTTGTTTTGTTTGGAAACTAAATGTGTCGTCAAAATGTAGTTTATCGGTGTAAAGAAAATATTTAGGAAAAGTGCTAAAAAGCTAATCTTTAAATCTTATTCTACCCTTTGTTCTGTACCAGCAGACAATAGTTGAAATTTATCGTATATTATACGAGATTTAAGTTAAGAGGAAGGAAATATTGTAAATTTTTGACACCTAACATAATAGAATAACATAATTTGTGTGTATATATATTTGCATCCTATCGTAGAGCTATATTTCAGGAATATAAAGGAAGTCAAAGTTTCATGGTTTAAGATAGTTGAGATATAACTCTATCGATATTTTAGGTTTGTTATTAGGGTTAGCCTTAGTCGTTTAGTTATGAAGGTGCTCTCGTAAGGAAGCCTGACACTGTTGCTAAATCACGAATTGTAGAGCCTTAAGGTGATTTTACGCGTGAAAATCGCTTATCGGATAACCGTAAATGCTTTGTGCAATATTCGAAAATTAAAGCAGCTACGTAAATTCGTAATTGCAAATAGTTTTCAAACTAATATTAAGATTGTATATTAACTTAATTCGCATTTATAAATTAACGTGAATATGGTTTTAATTTTAATAATACAATATTTACAGATTTTATTATGAAAACAAAAATGAAATAAATTAATATACATCTATTTCTATATTTTAATTCTTTTCCATTTGACATATTTACAATTTATACTATACACTGTTTATTTATACATAGTTTTTGAGATTTTATTTTAAATATCGTGAAATCAGTCATGTTTATATAAGTTATTTAAATTATTATTTTTTAATCTACATTACTTTAAAATTTTTTAAAATCATTAAAAATAATATATTTGTATACAATGTAAATTAAGAATTTACATATTACAATATCACCAAACTTACACTATAAATTTTTCAAATGTTCGAATAAGATTTTCTATATTTAAGGTTAAAAATTTAATTTTCATCCGTTGGATGCAATTCAATTTCATTAAGGCTTTTTTATAAAGAAATGATTCAGTGCAAAAATTAAAAAGAAAAAAATACCACTGAAGGTTTTCGGGATTTTTCAATTCGTCACATATAAAAAATTCAAAGCTTGAAAGTATAAATATGTCTTTCGAATATCGTGGACAAAGAGTCAACGTGCAAAATTATATTCTTTAGAAATAAATTTATTTCTATAGTACAGCATACCGACCATTGTATTAATTATTATGAAATATTGAACATTATGAATTACTATAAAAACTATTTTAATTTGAGACTTTATTTCATAATATTTTTGAAGAGGTACAATTATGAATTATATTTTTAATTATTGGTAATACCAGTTATATCTTACACTTACCTCTTTATATACGTTGCAAATAAAATAATGTAAAAGTAAAATTAATGTTAATCATGCATCAACGTTAATAATTTTAATGTTTAAAAATAACCATTTATTTGTCACAAATTTTTAAGTATATTACATCATAATATCTATTATATAACAATAGTGGTTCGTGAAAATTTTAATGTATAAAAAGTATATTTAATAAACGGAGAATAAAATCAATAATAATAAAATCAAAATGAATAATAAATTTTGAAGTTTTGAAAAAATATAAATTGTATAAGATTTAAAAATACGAATAGAGAACAATATAAAAATCAAATTTTATATTATAGGGTTGCTGGAGCTGGAAGAGAAGATATATAAATAATGTGTATCTTAAATAAGGCATTTTCAAAAAGTAAAAAATTTATTTAAAGTATAAAGTCAAAAATTAATTAATAAATAGAATTAAGTAAATAGAAAATTATGTATTACAGTATTTATGTAACAATTCAGCATCTATAAATTTTAATTTTTAGTAGAACAAACTTTATGGTATACATATTATGGTATGCATTAGAACCTCATTATGGATTATCAATGTAGATATTAATATATGAATTATTTTCAAGAGTTCTGGTTTTAATATAAGTCAAGTAACGAATCACTAATATCAATATAAGTTAAATAAAGAATCAATAATACCAAAATAATAAGTAGGAGGAGAGTGTTTTGTCAGTGAACGATAACAGCCATGTGGCTGATGAGAAAATGGAAGAGAGTGAAATAGAGAAAGGATTCACCGATATACGTTGGAACGAGCTTGAATAACAAATTCACTCTTTTCATAGTTCGTATGTGCATAAGTATGTATAGTGTCGTGTATATGTACATATTCGTATCCCCTGCGGTACAGTACATAAGCGTATAAACATAAACTTGTACGCTCAGTTTGGTCGAACGATGATGTTATAGTTGGCGTATCTACGAGTGCAGATAAGAACGTGAACTGTCAGGCTTGCGCATTCCGAGAATCACTAGGGAGTATTCATGTTATAAATATAATCTAAACGAGTGTGCGATTTTATTTTTCTCCTACTCTTTCATTTTGTTAATTTGAAAAAAGACTAACCTATACAAGCATTACAAATTAACATAAAACCTGAAAATCTGGTATTTGTGATACGGGAAATTAAAAGGAAAATTAAGCTATTCTAATGAAATTAATGTTCAATAATCTTTTCCATCGTCATTATCATTTGTATAATGAATAAAAATACTAAGACTAACTATTTTTAATTATTGTTAAGCTTAAACATCTCCAATTGATTTCAATATCCAAATATGTAAATTCTTAATTTAAATAACTTATTGCCTTTTAGAATTAAAATAATTTAACTCATGATTCCAATTTCGAAAAAGTATATAAATTTAAAACAGTATGTATTTTAATACATGAAATAATATAATAACTTTCAGTGTTTGTAACTATACATAATTTTACCTAATTATAATTAGTCAATGAATATTTTGTATGATTAATTTTAATTAATTTTACTCGCAGTCAATGAAACTTCGTTTAAAAAATCGTTTTTTAACATTTATTCCAGAGCAAGGAATGTATTTCATCAATTCTGTATGATTAAAATGATTGATGTTAATTTAATTATATAATTTATGTAACGCGGCTATACTCCTAATGAGTAACTTCCCATTGAATCTTGATTTATTAAAAGAAGAGCGTGCAAGGTAAAATTATTATATTTTAACAACTATATGAATCAGCTTCAGCAGCAGAAATATTTATTTGAAAATATAATTACAGTCAATATATTAAAATACCAAAACAACAGCTAAACTCTATTAATTTTCAAAATGATTAAAACAAATATTCATGTTTGTGAATATAATATTAAATTAATAATAATATTAAAATATATTCTAATTAAACCGATCAGTTTTTTCAGTTTTATCAGGAATCGGGAAGATATATTTATGAATACGGACATTCTATTGCAATAGATAAAAACTGATAAATAAGCTATATTAAATTTAACATTTTTTAATACAAATACGATATTTCATTAATTTTATTTCTTTATCGTGGAAATGCAAATATTTTGTATTGTAAAGTACTTATATATTATATTTTCAATATTTAAAACAATGGAAAGCTTACACATAACATACATTCCTCTATTTATTATTATTTATACTTAAAAATTTAAGCATTTATAATTAAATATATAAATCGCGAAATTTATTATTAGTTTTAATTTATAATAAAATTGTTAATTAATTGCAAAAAATATTATTAGAAAAAATCTTGTATCTATCAAAGATACGTAATGGCACGGATTTGTGAAAAAATAATGTATTTTATTATATATATTATGAATTTTACGATTTAAATAACTTTAATAAATACATTTTTTTTATTGTTGCTGAATTATTTTAACTAATTTTTGTCTTTCTTAATGATTGTCAAATTTACTTTGAAATTGAATTATATCATTAAATTTCTCGGTAAAAATTAATTTCTTATCAATTTCCTATTTCTATATAAAAATATCGTTAATTTTTATTTACTAAAATAGTTAGAAATTATGTTATATTTATTATTTAATTTTTTTATCTAAAAATAATTAGAATAGCAAGAATATTATCAGTGGAATTAATATTTATAAATTTCGAGAAAAACTATTAAATTCTAAATATGGATATAATTGTATTATAATGAAAGATAAATATATCTGCATGAAACTGTGATAAATATAGAAGTTAGGCTGCTCATTTTTTATATATAATGGAGAAAATGATTTGTTTTATTACAAAAGTTTTCTTTATAGATGAAATAATTAAAATTTTGATTTATGCCTATTTTTATAAATTAGTTCTATTAATTTCTTGTTTAAAATCTTTGTTCGAAGATTATACGTTACATTATAATATTAAATCTAAGTTTAAACATTTACAGTATAATCAACAGCCATTACGGTTGCGAAACTGACCAAGATAATAATAATCATTTATGGAGTAGTTGTGAAATAACGTTGCTCATAGTTCAACGTATTCAACAATTTTGTATGCATGTAATCTCGAGGGATACAAAACATGTAGTTGAATATTCTCATTGGAAGTTTTCGGAATTATTTTGAGAACAAGTGTGTGTAGTTTGTAATTATGAAAGTTAGGGAAAATTAAGTACTTCCTTAACGGTGCTTTGAGAATCTATTCAAATAATCGACTCGCTTTATTTTATTTGTCACCACCGTCCGTATTTTTCATCCCTTTCGTTTTACACACTAAATGAAGAATGAAAGTCTTATAAAATAAATACATTTCTTTTTTTAACATGAGTTCTCTGTACTACTTTTTGAAGGTTTTATTTCTTTCTTATTTATTGCTCTTGTTTCTTTTGAGCCTTTCTTTTTTCAGTTTCCCTTTTCAGTTATTTTCCAATACTTATAAGAGATTTATTATAATGATTACTATAAAACCAATAATATAATTATTTGCGTTCCATGTACCACTATTTTATTGTTAAAAATAAAATAAACGACTTGCTTGAAAAAGGCTGCAAAGTAAAATTTTTCAAAAACAGTCTTATTCATTGCAATTTGGATTAAATGAATATTGTAATATAGATACATAAAACATTTCAATTATAAAAATTAATAATTTGATGATTATTTTTAGCATATTATAAGAGGATTTTTAAAAAGTTTAAGGTACATAAACACGTAATTTGTTTAAAAAACCTAAAATAATTTATTTTCTGGATCCGAGTAAAAGCAATTTTTAAAGTTCCAGTTTTAGCTTTCATTTTATAACTGTACAAGCTTACAGAAAAGTAGATATTCCTTTTATATTTACAAATTTTTAAAATTAAAGACACCATTAAAAATATTATTATTCTTACTTTACGGTTAGAATTTTTTATGGCTTTCATAAAAAATGAATTTGATTTTATGAATCTACTTAAAAAAATATTGCATAGCGGTAACAACTTTTATCTTGCATTTTTTCTATTTATATATACGTATACACCTTTAAAGAATATTCGTTTCTGTAAAGAAATAAAAGTCGGCTATAAAAGGATCAAAGAAGAAAATAAGTGGAGGTTACTTACGGTGCATCTCGATGGCCACGGAGGCCGAAACGGGCTGACTAATGTTGTTGTTGGATGCTTGGCAGGTGAATTCCGCGTGAAGGTCCGATCTGTCGAGATTTCGCACGACCAGCGTGTTACGTTTCACCGTGGCGAAGTCTCCAGGACCGTCCTTAGCGTCAAGGAGCGTTTCACCTCGCCACCATCGCACTGTTGGTGCTGGACGGCCTAAGATAACACAATCGAAAAATCAATTTTTCAACATAAATCTTATCTGAGAGCAGCAGACTATTAAATATAACCATATAAGTTGCGAGTATTGTCGTGTCAGCGCATACATAAATTATCTAAAGAGCAGGATATTTTTTCACCCTTAGGTAGATTTACAGATGCACTTTGGTTTTGAAGGATTCCCTATTTCATGAAACACAAAGCATGTGATTCAAAATTATCTTTATGCAGTTACGTGCTTCAATTTTCTTTTTGATATTTTTCAAACGTTTGTTTTGTTAAAACTTCTCTGAATTTTTATGAGGTTTATAAAGAAACATTATTTCTCAAGTGTACCTAGTTTTAAAAATTTCATGTACTTTGTTTCTTTAAATTTGTATAAAAAAAGATTCTTCGACGCATACAATTAATCTTTGAAATAGTTGACTCTGAAACATGCAGTTCGTACTTTATTAAATATGTTATACATATTTTATTATTTTATTTAATGAACAAATGTGAAAACTTTTTTTTACACACTTCGATTATTTAACACATAAGAACTTATTTTGTTTTAGAAAAAATTAATTTATGATATATGATATATTAATATACGAAAATGATAATTTTTTTAATATTATAAAAATATTATTATTTATGATTTTTTTGTGATTAATTAATAGTATTTTGTGAAAATAATGTATCCTTATTTTTTATTTAGTGCTAATAAAAATAATATTATCACGAAGAAGATATCATATTTAATAATACAGACAATTAATTTAATTTGAATACTATATTTTCGAAGTATTCTCATTTTATTTTTACAGAAATCAATAAAATTGAATTTTTTTGCTTTTAAGTTTTTATCTTGAAAAAATGTTATAAAAATAATATTCGAATATATTTTGAAATGAATTATGTTTTTTAAATTTTATTCGAGTGAATGTCAGATATAAAATTCAATTCCTTATTTAAGTAATCAATTTTTGATTTTACATTATAATGGATAACAGTTTTTTACAATAATTTCTCTTTAGAGTTTAAAATTTAAGCCCTTCCATAAAATATAATTCATATTTAATACTAACGATAAGTAATATGAAAATTATACTAATATATGATTCATAATAATTAATAATATGTTTTAATAAATATAATACATGTTTTAATTAAGTAACAGAAATAATTAGTATTTTCTTTATTAAAGAATAATTATAAATAAAATTATATTTTTATTATTATTATACTTCAAATAATTCTGTAAAAGTCGGACGTTTAATTTTCCGATTTTAAAGACTTTATTTACGGAAAAAACAAGTTTACGTACAACAATATTACAAGTACATAAAGGAAACGTTATTTAATTGGTCATAATTTACTATACATGTACATTTTATATACTTTAGACGTTATCGGGAAATGTTAGAGTTGTCATAGTAAGGCGATATGATATGAACTGTCTACGTATGTCCATATACGTATGAAGCTGACCTACCTCAACTACGTAGGCATCGTGTTCCCTTTCTGAGATCCTTGTTGAACACGTTAATTTATAATTCATAATAGACGTTACGTGTAGATAATATACGAGGGTGTCGCTAGCGAGAATAAGCAAGATAAAAGCAGATACACAGATACACACAAAAGAAAAAGAGATATGGTATGAGAGCCTTGGGTGGAGAGAGAATGAGAGTGAGAGGAGGCGAGAAAGACGTACCGTGAAAATAGCACAGGATTAATTCGTCCTATTTTTCCATATTATTGTTTTGCTTCTGTTTTATTTGTGAACGTGAAATTCGTTTACGTGAGTATAAGTTCTAATAATAAATTTTGAGCAGTTTGTGAATATTAAAATTTATCGCACAAACATGTTTGTTCAGAAATGCTACGACTATATATAATTCACTATTTGATAAATTTTTAAAAAAATTAGGTCTTTTGTAACAATACATTTTATGTTCATGTAATGTAAAAGTAAATTTTATAAAGAACAAAAATAAATATTACTTTATAAAACTTGTTATATAGGAGCCTAATTATCAAAGTTTACACTTCTAGAAAACATAAATTTTTTATTAATCAAATTTTATTTATTATACTAATTTCTCTTATAAAAAATTATGCAATGTTAAAAAAATAAAAAATATTGATTAATTACATAAAAAATTATTTTCTTGTATTTACGATATGGAGCACATATAATCTATGATAAATCAAGCTTTGTTAACAAAAATTTTTCACATATTTTAGCATCGATATATACTTAATGTTATAATATATTCTTATAAATATATAAATATAATTTTAATACCATTGATTTCTTTTATGATAATGTATAAAAATTTCAAATTTTTAGTTTGCTTTGATTCATAAATCATGTAGGGCTCACGATAGAATATTTCTCTTAATAATATGAATTTGAAATATTAATATTCAGTAAAAATTAATGTCGTATCAAAATGTGTATTATGATATTCATAAATTTCCACGTAGATAATACTTTGAATACAGGGGTAAAAAACAGAGGCTTTATGATGTCAATTTTGGTAGTCGTGCCCATGCATGTGCGTCATGCGAGGCGATAAAAATTAATTTATCATCACGATTGAGCGTTGGGATAGGTACTACGATACCGATGTCGGCAAATTACGCGGCGTCTGCGGTTGGATCGATTTCGTGCTTGGTTCGTGCCATGCGGGGGAGGGAAAGTATAATTAAGTGTTGCTGGGTTTCGACGAACTGACCGTATGACTGATGAAAATGATTGATTTTTGCATTATGTCAACAATCCTTCTGTATATGACACCGATATTTCAAGTTATATATATATATATATATATATATATATATATATATATATATATATTATTCTTATAAGATTCTGGAAACTACTAGGTCGAAATTATCAAATGATTGAAGGAATTTAAATATTGCGAGGGGAATGTAATCGATCAGATTAGTCGTAGATTTAAGAGGCTTTATGTATGTTAAAAAGCTAATACAACGCTGTTAATATCAAATATGTTGGTGAAATCAATTGTTTAAGAACTTTTTTATTTCTAATATACTTTAGATTCAAATCGATCGGCTGCGAAATGTATTATCATTTTTATTTAGCAAAGCTAAGCTTTATTTTTAATACCTATTTTATATACGCAGCATAAACTATAAGAAATTATTAATAATAAGTTTTAGTAGGTACATTTTTTATTCGTAACAGTGTTTAAGTACGATTTTTATTGTAAAAATAATTTTAGTTCTGAACTTTATTCTTTTCAAGCTTATTTGAAAGCTCAGCAAAATTCTTCTCCAGTTTCAGGTTGTTAAATTTAAGATTAAGATCTCTCAGTTTCATATACCTTAAAAGTAATTTTTCAAATTTCTTAATCTCATAATTTATGTTAATTATAAAAAAAAGTATTTTCAGCAACATACTTATAGAAATAATTCTTAATTTGCGGTTATTTTGAAAATATCAATAATGAGCAGTTAACTGATCTAACTAGGAAGTCTGTTCAGGTAACTGATATGCTTTTACTTTAATGGCAATGAGTGAACATATATAAATGAAATGTATACCTTTTTAGTCATCCACCTGCACTAAGCATAATTATACTTTAAATCGACTTAGAATTCTAGTATAGTTTGCAATATTTAGCTATAGCTGTTACGCATTTTCATTTTTAACGTTGCAACTGCAAGGTGCAATCTCACAAAATGTACGTTTCAAATATCGTTAAAAAATGTATAAAAATAAAAGTACAATTTGTACCGTAAATTTATTTATCTGTATATAAAGAGCTTGTTCGGCATTAGAAGTGAAATATTAATCTTAAAATTACCTCCAGATACGAGACATGCTAGTCTCATATCGCCACCTTCGGTGTACGGTCCTGCTTTTGATCCAACGGTATTTCCATGCTCGTTTATTATATTTGGTCTGTTTGGTGGAACTGTAACAATAAAAAAAGCAAAATATATTTTTCCAATATAAACAGTTTTAAACTTTTAGCATTTATTTTTTTAGAAATTTTATATGCTATACGTAGAATCTCCACGTGCATTAATAATGAAAGTAGTCTTTTGTACTCCCAGCAGATACCGTAAAAATGTATGAAAACAGCCTTAATAGCTATGAGTCTAATATTTTTTCTGAATCGCTGTTCTATCGAAGAAATATCAGCGGCGTTAATCTTTAGAGGGTAAAGGGTGGAAAGGGTGGCACAAATGATAAGAAGAAGAAAGCCGCTTAATTTTTTCCCGTTTTTTAACCGATGTTTTATTGTAGCCGACGTCTGTGGTAATCCGACAAGAAAGAAAGACATTGATTTACGGGTCGACCAATCAACGTCTGCTTCGTTTTCTTCAGCGTGCATGCAATTGGTCTTTAAAGTGTGTAGCAACGGCAGTAGCGTCGGTCGCAACCGTCCGGAACTCTAATGACGCCACTTCATGAGGGTTCCCATGAAACGTAGATGGTGTGCATAGGGTGAGAGACGCGGCGCTAACGGAACTGGAGGGGGAAACACAGTGGACTAAATGAGGCGAGAAGAAAGTTATCAGGCTATTATGTGTACACGTGCGCAGGCGCACGCCAGTGTTTGAATATGCAGGATGTGAGCAGCATAAACTAGTAGAGAGTTGTCTGTACCATATGCTGTCTTTCTTATTATTTTTCTCTAATACTGGCGAAAACATCCACGGTAATACGAAGACGAAACGAAATAAGAATATTGTAGATATCGGTTACTTCGCCGGAAGCAATGCTCTTGCCTTCATCGTTCGCGTTATCTATGAGACCCTGCCATAACTCTGTTTCCTTTGCTAACGTGCAAAAAGCGAGAGGCCGAAAAATCGAATAACTAAGGACTATTCCTCAACCGCCTCGCTTAGCGAGTCCCGTTCGTTTTCTATGCGCTTCCCATCAACTTGTATAAAGCCCGATTTCCCTCTTTTTCCCCTTTTGTTTTGGTTCAGTTCTCGCGTGCTTGCGTGCATTTTATCGGAGAACATTTAAGAGAATCGACGAGGAGTGAGCGGCGAAGGAGGATATATACTTCTGACCAAGGCATAGAGCCTAAGAGCCTCGCTAATCACGGCCTTCCACTTCATTCTACGATACATATATCGTATTTACTGTTCAAACTGTTTATGATCTCATTTACTGACTTTTATTTCGAGCATTCTTTCATGCTTTCTCTTTTTTCGATGATAGCGAGAAATTTTCTCGTGGCTTGAGTATTTTTTTATGACAAATCAACTAATACGAGGATAGAGGGTAGTTAACAATTTAATTTAAATTAGTATTCACTCAACTTGACTACACCTGTACCAATTACGTTTAATTTATTTCCAGTTAATAATAAAATAAAAATCGTAAATTTTTTAACCCGAGATATAAACGGACACGTGTACTGGATTTATCGAAATAAAGAAATATATTTTTATTTTTATTCCATGTACAATATTTGTAATTTTTAAAATAATAATAATTTTTAAATAAAAAATAATTAATATCTAATTATCTTTTGTTAAAATTTTATTAAATGAATTGGCAGAGGTAATCAGAAGTTCCTGAAGTTTAATGCTCATTCAACTGAATGGTTTTGTAATGATCACTATAAGATCACTTTGCACTGCTATTGATTTTCAATCTTCCTTTGATTTTCGTACTTTCATTTCTATAATTAAAGAAGTAATTGTTTATTACTGATAACGCTTAGATGAACGCGTGAATTTCTCGTAGGATTTTTCATGAAGTCCACTCGACATCTGTATTCTCCCTCGTCGTCTTCTTCCACGTGGTTGATATTTAACGTTGCGGGTTCAGTCGATGTTCGGAAGTATGCGCGTTGATTCAGTTTGTCGGACATCCATTGCGATGCTTTCTCCGAGTGCTTTCCTCGTATATCATAGCTGAAACATTGAAAACAGGCGTTATTTTGAGTACAGATTTTCAATGAGTTTTATATGTACAAATTTTATATATATATTTTAAAGCCAGTTTTTTTTTTAAACTGAGAAACTAAAATAAGAATCGTTTTTATCTTCATTAATACTGTAAGTTAAAAATTTAACTTATAATAAATCATATTATCAACACAGGAAATGTTTCATGTTTTTTTGGTAAGAAATTCAGTTATTTTCGTCTTTGGAACAATTTCAATACATTTTGAAGCTTCTTTTTTGAATGAATATGTAACTCAAAAGCATTACAACGGTAGGTAATTACATTAAATATTACCTACGATTTCTACGGAGAATACGAAATCCAAATGAAGTTAATGTTCTTTAAATTTACAAAAATTTAGGTTTGACTATAAAAGATAGTTAATGTTTTTTTTCAGTTTAGTAATTTGATAAGAAGGTATATCGAGAAACATATGAAATTTATAATTTTTAAAAAATAAGAAAGAAAAATGATTACTTATAAATAAGAAAAATATTTTCAATTCGAAAATTGATAAACTTTTTATTTTTACAAAATATTTATATAAAACTTTATGTTTATGTAAAGAAGTAATATTATATAAAGAAAGAAACTACTTTTTGTATACATAATAATTATAGATTATAGCTGTTGAAACATTAAGTACACGTTTAAAAAAATTATTTAAAAAAAGAATTTTTTCTATCCAAGTATATTTTTATCATTATGTACGTACGCAACATTCAATTACTGAACACGTAAACGATAAAAACTTTGAAAGTTAAATTATAAATTTTTTTCTTCTGCATTTATTATTATTCTAGCCCAATGGATAATTCGACACATTTAAGTACCGGTATTTAAATATTAAATGATAAATATAAATAGATGTATATGAGAAGTATGTAAGCAAACGCATGTATGCATGGTAACTGATGTGCGTTCACATACTAAACACGATTAGTCTAGTAGTATATCATCAATGCTGTTGAACAACGAAATTGGCAAAGGAGAGTAAATGGGAACTTTTGTATTACATTGTCTGTCGTTTGCTGTTCATTCTGTTGTATACAACGCTGTACTCATTTTACGGACTGAGTTTAGCCAGTTACTGCAATGCATGCACGTACATCCCATTCCCGTGTCAAAGAACGATGAATTTGCAGAAACTGATCTCGCTCTCGGACTGTTTCTCCTATGTTCACGTGGTACACCGCATATCAAGAACCTGCATGATCCTATATGTGTGTAAGCATGTGTACTTGCGAGTAGACTTGTATGTTGCACACGTCAATTTTCAATTTTTGAATAGCTCGGGGTTTGCAAATATAGCATCGCGTTATCAATGCAGGGAGTAAACAGCGGATTTCCGGCTGAGATCTCGATGTGTTTCACTTGCAATGCTTTCAATTTATTTGAGGTTCGATGTTTAAAGGATTTTAATGCCAATATTAAAACTTTGGTTCGAATTAAGTCTTGATATTATTTGAAAATGAAAAATATATTTTTTTTATACATTTAAATTGGTATTATTTTCATCATATGATTTATAAAGATAATTTTTTGAGATATTGAATTTTTATTTATTTAACACTTATACATTAAGATTTTTATTAGATTTAGTGTGATATATGAATTACTGCGGGTCGAAATTTAAGTATTTTATAGAACACTTAATTACAGATAATTCCAAAACACAAATAATTTTATTTTTTCACGACTAATGGCAAAGTAAACTAGCAAATATATTTTTTCATTTCCTAAAATTATATAATAAATGAAAATTTTATATTTTAATAATTAGGTATTTTTATTTTAATAATTTATAATATAAAGAATTTATTATTATATTTCATTGCACATTTAGAATTTAAATTCTTTTATCAACAACAATGAATCAACGAAATTAAATTTTTCATTGTTTTTGCTTGGAAATTATATAAATCATACACTTTTTAAAAATAATTTACTTCTATTTATTAATAAAAACATACCTTCCAAAAATTTATGAGTTTTGTAATAGTTATACTAAAAATACTTGCAGCCTTTTAATTATAATAAAGCAGTAATTTTAAATTCCTTAAAATATATCCCATTTTAATATTAGTACATTTTCACACTAATCATGAAATTATGTGAAGAGCTTCAAATAGATTAAAGCTCATATCAAATAAAAAACAACAAAAGTGGTCATCAATGTTCATAAGTTTTGACAGTCTGAAGTAGATCTAGGAAATACATATATATTGTAAATATATAATTCCATATCATAAGCATATACTTAAAATAAGTGATCTAATTTTGATTATTTAAAGCTAGTCAAATAAAACATTTTGTATTATAAAGCAAATATTTCTGTGAATAATTTTAATTATTTATTGAATATTGCGACACATATTCATATTGAATAATAAGAGTAATTTGATAAAGGTTATTTTATGAAGAAACAATATTAAACATGGTTGATAATAGAATTATTTGAATATGTACGTAATAATATTATTTTATATAAAATTTGTATTTATTACAAGTGAAGTAAAAGAAACAATTTATAATGAATACAGATTAATTTATTGTATTTAAGTTTACTTTTTTTAATTGAAATATATTAAAAAGAATTTTATTTTCAATATATAGTATATGAATTGAGTACTTTTATCCTGTAATGTAATTAGTTATCAAATTTTACATGGAAATTGTTATTTATATTATTTTTTATTGACAGAGAACTGCTTTAATTATTTCTACATTACACTGCCTAAGTACCTTCACTATTGTTGATAGTGAGTTGCTGTAAATGGACGTGAACGTATGTGTAATTGTTATGGCTAATAATAAATCCACATCAAATATATCCAGCAAATGTACGCAAATATCCACATTGAGATATATATCATGATAGAATCTCTTGAATTTTGATGGTTTGTCAGAGAAATTATTTTACTACCAAATTGCATATACGGTTCGTTCATACTATTTAACAAATAACGATGCAATCCGATAACGTATTATATTTAAATTAAAAAAAAATAAATAATAATCGATTTTTTAATAATGCTAGTATTCTTAAAGCTTATTTATTAAATGTTTTTATTAAATATATGTACCTATAATAAACCTTATTGTAATATAAACTTTTCAATGATGATTGAATGCTTTTAAATTAATATTTAGTAATATTTTATTTTAACAAATGGAAATAATGGTAAAACGTAAGTAAGAGAATAGTGTAATTGTTTAAAAACAATATTGAATGCTTAATTAAAATAAATATTTTATAAAATGGAATTAATTTTAAGACTAGAAGTACTAATTATAGAAGAACTAATTATAAGTTATATGCAATAAACTCGATTTCAGTAGAAAAAAGTTAGAATAATCTTAGATATTAAAAAATTAATAAAGTTTATTTCAGAAAACGAATTTATATATTCTAGCATAAGATTTTTATATAATATTGGGAACAAAATGAAGTATAACTGAATGCCTACTTTGATTTAACATTTGAATTAAAAATTAAATCTTTCATAAAAGTATATATACTCATCAAACATGTTACGTATATTATTAAATAATACTACTGTGTGTAAAGATAAAATTGTTTTCTTAAATTTTAGTATAACTACGACATAAAATAAAAATATTTATTAAAGGGGTTTATCAGAAAGTATTTTTAAAAATTATTAATACTCTTATTTATATATAAATTGTACTTAATTGTAGTATTGATTAAACATTAATAAGTTGTAAAAAAGTATATTATGAAATTATTAAAAAATATCTATTATGTTGATAATTTCTAGCAATTATTTAACTAAAAAATATTTAAAGATAATCTTATCATATTTTATACGAATGTATAATTGTATGTTACTGAATATTTTGCTTTTTTTATTTTATACTATTTTTAAAATTTACCAACTGGACATGTAAGAATTACTATTATTATCATACAAAGAATTAATATTAATCTTTACTGTTATAACTATTATATTAAAATATCGCCAATAAAACCATTAGATATTTATCTTGATTATTGCGAAGAGATTAACGATAAATTCTCTACGTGATTTTTCTCAAATTGAAGAAAAATGAAAATCTCTGTCATGTATTAAATTTACATATGTTATATAGAGTGAATGAAGTATTATTATTTGAATTGCAGCGTACATTTGCATATGAGAGATTATCTTCATAATCTATCGCAATTTTAATCAGTTCCTGGCTGTTATAATGATCTTTTTTGTTCGCAGTTGTGACTGGCTATTCAGGATATTCATTTTTCTATTCTTTTCTCTCCCTATTATTGGTCGAAGCTCTTGTGTAATCGAAGCATATAGGCGCTGGATCATTCGATTGAGCGGGCCTATCATTTAGCTTTCGGCTCGCTATCGATTTTCAGAGAACGAGAGAGTAGTTGTATGTCAAGTTTGAGCCAAAAACGGAAACCTAAAGAAGGATAAAAAAAGGAGGAAAGCCTAAATGATAGAAGAAGAAGGTTACAAGATAGAAATTCTCTGCTACTCTGCTCAAAAGGGGTGGCAATTTCCGTATCTGTTCTTGTGCCAAGAATTTCATCTCTTCACTGCCTTATACCTAGACTTTCACTTGGAAAGATGTAGAGAAAAAGAATCAAAAGAAAGAAGAGGGAGAGAGAGAGAGAGAGAGAGAGAAAGAGAGGAGAATCAAAGCTGTTAGGGATGACGAAATAGAAAGAAAGACAAAAGTCTTAGAGATCTTTGGAAATGCTGAACGGGTTACAGAGAAGAACGTGGAAGTACAAGAGAAAGATAGAAGAAATGGTGTGTGATGTGATTTTCAGCACCTTTTCTTCTTGAAAATATAGCAACGACAATGGTCTGGTGTATAAACTCTGCTCTATCTTCGTTTCTCTTTATCTCCCGCTCTTCTCGCTCTTTTGCTTCGTTTGTGGCGAGTTGCGGCACCAGCGATTTGCATATTCATTAAATACTCTCACGGTGCCTTACAGTTGGCTGTTCAAGCACACTAAGGTATAGTAACTTACTGCGCTACTATCACGGTGGCTTCCGACCCATATGTACGTGTTGGTACAGCCATCCGAGCAACCCTACGTGTATGCAACACTGTTGAGACCTTGTTTCTTTCTCTTTCTCGCTTCCATCTACCCAAACATACATATATACACATGCGCATTATTCGTCTCGCTTCTATTAAGATAGTTCTCTACTTCTCTCATGGAGCGTAGATCGAATTTAAGCTATCCCAACTGGGTGAGCAAGACGCAGATAGAGACAGAGCGAAAGAGGCAGACGTGCGGATAAATAGAGATAGTAAAAGAACCAAGAAATGTCGCAAACGAACGTCTGCCATTAATTAACGACTATGTATAAAAAATTAACGACCGAAATTTAAGAGGGATTTGCATTTTGACCGTTCTTTCCCATCAAGTTGCGATAACGACTCGACTGGGACTCGATTTACACTATGCAAAACAGAACCCAAAATAACAAGCTGGAGAGAGAAAAAGATTGATAAATAGAGAAAATGATGGCAAAGATAAGATGTATGCAGATGCCGGTCGCAGGCAAATACTCTACCATAGAGTTGGCACTACTATCATTGATTGTTCTTGAAACCTACGTATCTGTTTTACACTTCATCTTCATTTTCCCTGTATCAATCAGTCTTATAGTATTTGTGCGTTTTTGTATGAATATACATAGCTGAAGGGTGTGTACTTGCGCGCGCGCGTGCGTGCAAGATAGTATTGTATATCCAAATATATGTATCCATAGACGCATATCATTTCGATATATAACATAGGAACGCTCGGTACTTTTTCACATAATAAGAAAACGCTTTTAGTGTATTGGTTAGTTCTCAGTGTCTAGGTGCATTTAATTCTCCGTTGCTTAGTTACGCGAAACGAGTTACACGAAGACGCACATAAGCAGCAGCGTTAAGAATTAGAATTTATTAGAAGCTATAAAAGATGAGGATGTGCAATGTCGGACAAAGGAGACGAACTCCGTATGTTGAAAATTTTTTCGCGGTAGAAGAAGGATGATTGAGAAACCGAAAAAGAGAAGAGTGTAGAGAATGAAAATCACATACGAGTACGTTCTACCAGTCACTTTCTTCCCTCTTATTCTTGGCGTTGATGCGCGCGACACGAAGGTGCTACAATCCGTCGAAATTATGCATTTTCTTGTCCCCACCTCGGTGAGATAAGAGCCGATTGAATATTAATGCCTTGTGTAATAGTTTGTAAACTAGGTCTGTCCGTGCATGAGCTATTATATAAGGTTTCCCTATTTTATGCCCTGATGTCCTTTTCTTTCCCTCTCCTTCTCTATTTGCCTTTTACTTCTCCTTCAACTTTGTTTCCCTAAATTTATATATTTTCTACTTATAAAATTATGTTTTAATAGAAGTTAGATATTCAAATATTTCTTATTATTTTTTCCGTGTAATCTATTATTTTAATTAATTCAAATCTATTGTGGTTCATTAATTAAATATTTTTCATTTACCAGTAGCAAAAAATTTAAGACGAAATTTCAAAACTTGCAAAATACTTAGGAAGTGAAAATTTTACAGCAATACGCAGAAGTAGAATGTATCAAAGAATTTTAAATTACAAAGTATTTTATACGTAGGTTATAAGTGGAAATTGACTTGTTGTTTAATTTAATTTTCAAAAAAGAACAGTATCCATAATTTTGAAGTTTTTTTATAAGTTTCAAGATAATGTATAGATGTTAAAAATATAGAATAAATAAAAAAAAATTATTAATAGCAGTTAAAAGAACTATGGTATTTTCGAAGTGATTTAAGAAACAAAATAGCTTTTTGGTTAGTATACTATTTCATCGTCTACTTCAGCAGAGTAATGAAATTTTGGTTCAATTTTTTTAAATTGAAGTAAAAAATACAATCAGTAATTTTCTAATTACTAGAGGAATTTTAATAGGTGTTCATAATAAACGTATTATGCGTGAAAAACTTTTATTTAAAAAACATTTAAATAAATTTCTTATTTTTCATATTAACTGTATAAGAATGTGTATATTAATTATTTTTATAAAAAAAAAACACATGAAATATAAGTTTTATCATAAATTCAGTATTTTATTTAAGATACTTTCTGAACTTTAGTTTTACTGAGTCATCACAATTGATAGAAGCTGCATGAAATGACATAACATGTATTTTACTATCGTTTTTATGTTTATAATCTCAAAAATTAGAAACTCTATTATATTTATAACCGGTTTTATAACATCACGCTGTATCTTTACTATTAAATGTAATATTATGAAAACACATAATAATATTAAAAGTAGTTTGGTTATTGTTTGTTAATGTAAAATAAATATTATATGCTTGTAACGTTGGATTCATTGTAAAGTATAAATGTAAGCTTGTAAAAATACATACAAGTAGAAATTAGTGCATATGGTTTGTTGATTGAAATATATGATAATGTGCATGAATATGCGTATGAAAAATGAAGAAAAATGAACGTAAGATTTAAGGCGGATACATTCGCTATAAAGTAATAATGGAATTGATTACAATAATACAAGAGATGAAAAATTGCATAGCAATACTTTTAAAAAGACTTATAATGTAAAACATGATCTTGAGTAAATTTGATATTTTAAATATACTCGAAAACTCTATTTTTTACATCTGTATTTATAGCACAACATAAAATTTACGTAGGTTTGATGTAATGCACTAAACATTATTCATCATTATTTTCAGTTAAAATTTAACTATCATGTATACTTGTTTAATTTTGATGCAATAAGATGTAAATGTCCAACATATTTTTTGTCAATCTATAATAAAGTTTTATTCGTGTATTTATGATACAAGCATAAAAATATCCTGGGCAACAGATCAGTTTCGTGGAGAGAAACGATGTAGGTGTAATTAATATATGAAAGGCGATTGAGAAAGGTGGCTTCGAGGGTCAGACGCACAACAGCGTATTGCGGAGCGATAATTTAGCGAAAACCGAACTCGTAATATGTACGTAAGTCCGTAACTATATATAACCGTCTTCGTTTCTACTTTTCTCAGTCGAGAATTATACCTTTAGTTACAAAATTACCACGACTTTTGAACCGCCGCACTGGCTGGGCCAGCATTTAATTACAGCAGCTGAAGAGGCACACCTGGTTTGTCGCTGCTTCTTCTTCTCGGGGGTCTCGCATTACCTCCATAAGATAATAAGGAGTTTAAGAAAGTAGCGAAGCTACAAGAGAGATAAAGTGATGAAAAGGAAGGAATTAGGAGGGAGGTCGGAGCGAGAGTGAAACATGGCATGGGGGGGCGGGAAAATGAAATAGAGAGAGAATGAGAGGTAGTTTATTTTCGTTCGAAGGACGTCCTTCCATTTAGCAGGTCATTTACAGTCTCGTTTCCTATTCTTCTGCTTACATCTTCTTTACGCCTTATATTTATATATACATATATCTATTATTTCTCTTCTACATTTGATCCGTGTTGTTGTGCGCTCTCTCCGTCACTCTGCAATTTCTTCCTCACCTTTCCGCTCTTCCTCTCGCTGTTTTGTTATCAGTCCAATTCTATTTTTTCTTAACACAGCTTGTAATATATTGCATCTCAGCTCTTTTATAGAGCTATAAGGGCTTGATCGAAACCCCGAGACAACAGGCTGTCAGGAATATAGACTTTTTTCATCTCCATTATTCATGGCTCCTTTGGGCATTATGATGCTTATGGCCATCGCCATTCTTGAAATATCACGTACGTCGACCGTTATAAGGAGGCTGCAGTGCGCGAAACTCTTACGAATTTGTTTTTAACGATATCAAACTGCGAGGCTCCCGAACATCATCTCTGTTCATACTGAATAACATTTTATACGACTCGAGTGTTCTTACCACGACAGAAATCACTTTAAGCGCATACAGCAATTATGACCGATTCATGAGCTTCATCAGATTTTAGTACTCTTTCGTGATCTGACTACTCCTTCATAATTTATATGAAAATATTTATGGATATATATTATTGAATATGTATTCATGTACGTTGATTTCCTTTATTCTGCTTGTGCACTTTTTTCTTACGTAGACAATTTTTTAGAAACTTATAATATTTATTAGCACAAAGTACCGACATCTTGGTCTGAATCGATTTTTCAATCATTTTTCGCAATATGAATTTTAACTGCGTACATACACATAGAAGAATTTTGGTTTATCTATTTCTCTCTATTTTTACATCTTCGTTGCGAACTCGCATGTTCTTTCATTTTCCTGTGTCCTTAATAATCACGAAATTTATCGCAGGCGCCAGTTTTTGATTGCAGAACATGTAGTAATGTGCAAGCTAGCAAACGCATTCTGTAATGAATGGCCTTAACCGAAAACCGATAAATGTCGCCTTAACTCATATGCGCGGACATTATGCCTTTATTTACGACTTCACGAATCTTCTACGCTTCAAACGCAACTGTGCGTGCGAGTGCGACTTTCCCGATTTATATGTAAGAGCTGTATGGGGTAGACATCTGCAAGTATAGAAATTAGATATTTTATAAATATATATCAATGCAGTTGAAAGTAGAAAGTAATTTATAACGAAAAATCTATGTACATTTTGAAAGAAAAATAATTTATAATTTTAATTATAATCATCTTTTGCTCTGTATTTCAGTTTGAGCTATCGCTTTATCCAAGCTTTAGAATTCTATTTCAATGTAAAACACCCCATTTCTTTTTGACACGTCATTTCACGACGTTCATTTTTTAATTAATTTACTTAATAGCCATGTTCAATACAACGGCAAGTGTGATTGGATAAGCCGACTTATTTTTCAGAGCTGCTCTATTTCCCTTTCATTTCAAATATAATTACGTAATAGTTTTGAAAAGAGATTTTGTTGATAGCATGAAAGACGGAGCTAGTATATAGAAGGTGAAACGTGGTGCCATTAAGGACGTACCAAGCGCAAATAGTCGGGGTCATCGTTGGCGCGCTGTGATTATGATGTTCTGAAAGTCACGATACGGGTCAAGGTGTAGCTTCAATTCATCCTTCTCTTCTTCTCTCTTTCTCTCTCTGTCTCTTTCATTCTGTCTCCGCGGATAAAAGCGAAGGTAGTCAAAACAATAATTACCAGAGTCGTTAACATAGTAGTTCGCGTTGGCACTCACAAACAGTAAAGGCCTGCGTACATTTCTCACGTCGCTCGTTGTACGAGTATTTACAGTTGCGTTTGCCTACACAAAACGTACAGACGGCGTCTCCAAAGTACATTGATGCTCGTTTAATTATGCATCTGCTTCAATAATTTGTCACACGTTGTCAAAATGTTTTTAGTGTTAATTTACATACTCAAGAGTGTTACTGCTTATTCATAGTAATTTTCTCATTTTTTATTTCACCAATAATCCTAAAATTTGACAAATTATTGGTTTACAATTTATTTTTTTCTTTAAGAATTCTCAGAATATTTTGTGGTTATGTCGACATTATTATATTCCCATGATTTGTCATAGTAACAATTTTTTTTATATTATATATATATATATATACTTTTAAATTCTACGAAAAGAATTATTATTAAATTTGTTATTTAAAATAATTTCATCCTTCAAATAAATATATAGTTCTCATCTTAATAAATATTATTTAATTTTGATATAATTTAAAATTTAGTCAAATTTCGTTCATAAATGCTTCTATGTTTTACATATTTGCATTTTTTTTTTCAAACTAGTTTGTATAAAATTTATAAGGAATAGCAATTAATAAAATAATAAAAATCGAAAACTATTATCTTTAATTTACAATTTTATTTATTATAACCTTATTAATTTTATAATCTGGTCATTAGATTAAAATAATAAACTAAAATTTCTTATACTTTTTATAAAGATAGTTTTACTTGAACAATTATTCACTTTATATGTAATAATTCAATTATTTTTGTAGATGTGAAAAATATTAATAATTTTTTAAATTTATTAAAATATATGTCTGAAGTATTTCTAATTTATATTATATTATCAAAAATAAGACTATCATCTTCAAAAACATTTCAATTTTTTGTATAAGTCGATTGAAGTTAAAAACTGTAATTGAAAAATGAAAAGAATTTCTAAACTAAAATTAAAAATAATTTTTTTTTAAATCCAATAATTTAATTTAAAAAATTTGCGCAAAGGTAATCAAAAGTTTTATTAAAAGTTAAAAAATTAAGATTTAAACGTTAATAATTTTACTTAAGAAAGCAACTTTTATAAGTAAAATTATTTCAAAAAGATGATGAAAAAATCATAAATTTTATTAGACACTTAAGACATTATAATAAAAGTAAATTGTTAAATAGAAATAATTGAAGATGACAATATCATATTCAACTAGTTTTCTTTCGATTAATTAATGCCAATCTATCATTTGTAAAAAAGTTATTTTCATAAAAATTATTTCAAATAAGTATCGAACATAGAATTATAGTTGTTACATATTAAAATTCAAGTGATTTTCTTTAAGAAAAAATATTAGATGTTTTTCAAAATGAAATTTTAACTTATGTATACTTTAATTATATGACTAACTTTTTTTCTAATTAGTTTAAGATTATTTTATTTAATATAAGAGTAATTTTTTACTAAGGGATTTAATGAAAATAATTTTTATTAATTCTCAAGCATATTAATTTTGACATATCGATTTTTATAGAACAAATTGTGGGATTATAGTCATTATTTATCTTTATAATTTATTCTGCAGAAAATATTATAATTGCTTCATCAATCTACATGTATACGTGAATTGAAACTTTTGATGATTAATGTATATTAAAACATTATTTAATTTATTAATAAATAATTTTTGTTTATTAATTTTATTTAGAAAAAAGAGATATTTCTTTTATCAGCGAACAACTAGTAATAAAAATTCAGCGTATATAGTCTAAAAATTCAAAAAAAAATTCAGTAGATATTTGCTAGTTAATTAAGAAATAGAAACATATAGTTCACGTTATATCTATTTAAAATGTTTACTATTAAAGATATATTTAAGTACTAACATTATTAGAAGTACCTTATTATACAATTTTCTTCTTTAAATCATGTTAAGTTTTTAAACAATATTTCTTTTTTATCTGTGGAAGAAAATTTAATTATACTATTAATTATCGATAAATTTTTAGTAATATTATTTTCAAATATACCTATGTATTTAAATGCATAATAATTTTAAAAATATATATATACGACTTATTTTATTTAAGATATAAATGCAAACAAGAATAGAAAGTGTGTTTACCAGGACTCATTCATTAGAAGGGCAACAGCCAAATACAGTGGTTTTGGTATGTACGAACCTTTAATACTTATCATCTTGAGAAATAACGACTATGATAACGTTGGATGATAAAATATACTGCGACAATGAAAACACGTATACAAGCTTATGAAAGGATATTACCGAGGAACGCATTTTGTGTTTGCCCGAGGAGAGGAAGCAATTATGAGAACATACGTTGTATCGTTTTTCAAACCTAAGCTTCTCTATTTTAATGGAAGGAAAAGTTATTTTACCTTTTTTAAAACCTATTTTTATAAAATATATAGAAAAGAATTATACATCAAGTAAGTAATAAGTTAAACAGGTTCACATTATTGTACTATTAAATAAGCTATCCATGGTTTACTTGAAGTATATTTGTTATAAATAAATTTATAATAACTATATGTTTATTTTATTGATAAACTACAAATATTTATTAATAATTTATTCATTCGTTGTATCTAGAATTTGAACACGAGAAAAAGAATTATTCATTCAAATTTTATTCCAACATTTATTTTAATATAAATTCTAGAGTGTGGTTTTTTTGGGATTTAAAATTAATTTACTTAATTAAAACTAGTAATAAATAGTACCTTCTGAACAAGTTATATAATATCTAAATATTTGATCATTTTTAATTTGAAATTTGATACTCCGACATAACCTGAAATAAGATTGAAATGATGTATGACGATTATTAAAGGTAATATATATAAGCATTTTGATACCGATAACTTCTTGATTTAATATTTTCCAGTGTACAATACATATTACTTATTAACAGCATACGAATAAATGAAATTTTGTATCGGTAAGAAATCTTAATAAAAGAAATAATAAGAATTTAGATCAATTAATATGTTTTTTCGGAACATTCGGACAAGGTTCATTAGACTGATTACTACGCTGCTACCAAATAGAGTAAATGGTGTGTGGGTAGTGAAGTGGTAGAATATGACGTTGGTGGAATTCAGTCAAGTAAACTCTCCGGTCCTTTATTCACAATCAGAGTGGGATCGAGTCTAGGAAAAAAGAGCACGAATCGTAGTGAGGTAGAAAGAGAGAAAGTAAACGAGCGGTAGAGGAAGAAAGAACAAAGGGTTACAGAGAAAGCCCAAGAACATTCTCCCTGCCCAGTTCCCGTAATTAACTCGGAACTCGGTCACGTAAAGTCACTTTTGCCTGTTGTATAATTGTGCAACGTTTATAGGGAGCTTCTACAGTATACGTTTCTATACGTACTGCAGTGAAAAGAGAATTATATTAAGAGAGAAAGAGTGAGCAGAGAAAAGAGAAAGCCGACAACGAGAACATATTTGACTGCCAAAGGGAGTGTAATTTTCACAATCTCTGAATCGATCTAAGGACAGTACTACGTAAACTCTAGACTTTTCAACGACTGCCATAGCTGCGAACTTTTGATTTCTCAATGGGATGCACGCATAGTTGAGAGTTTAGTTATGCAGCGACATTTTACGGATAACATTCAGCTCAGTGTATCATCGTAGTGGGTGAATTATAAATAACTAGAATTGAGGATTAATCAAACAGCTAATGGAATATTTAATTATTGGTGAAAGTTGGGCGAGAAACACTAACACTATCGTTAACATCATTCTAAGCTTCACGTTTTTGCTATCAGCTCTATGATATTTTGAAAATAATTAGAAAAAAGTTTTTGATACTTTAATTTTCTATAAGACTTGTAATTTATATTTTGAAAGTTTTTGCTTTTGTTTTTATTAGAACAACACTTTATATATTAAATATAACAACAGAGAAAATCGAATAACGTTAAAAAGCACGTAAAAAATGAATTGAGTGAGTTTAAAAAGAAATTTATCAACGACTCCATAGTACTATAAGATAGATATTAATATTATAGATTATAAAAAACTTAGAAATTGTAGGAACTCGAACTCGTATTAATTGTATTTCACACGTTTTAAATACAACTTTGATCAATATTTAATAATATATAGAATTTGGTATATAAAGTATGAATCATGAATAATTACTTGAAATTTATAAATTTTAAATAGTTTTTATAAATAATTATTTAATATTTTAAACGACTACATTAGAGCTTCATCAATCTCTTCAAGTGCCTGGCTAATAACTAATAGCTAAACTAACTGCTAGAAAACGTTCTCCGAACAAATTAACCTTATAAATAGCTCTCTAGTGTAATTTATTTCATTATTATTATAAGACTAAAATGTTGCTATCTGTTTTGCATTAATAATTTGTCTGCAAATTTATTACATTATTTTTTAAACATTAATATAATGATTCCATTTTATATTATCTGTTAATATGTTGCAATAATAATAAGTAAATTTACAATTTTAATTGTGTGCTATATTTTATTATAGTTTTTATTTCTCATCCGATTACTTTTGCTTTTTCTCTGAAAACTTTTTCTAATTATTAAGCTTTTTTCATTATATTTTGAATTTTAGCCTATATTGCTTTTATTTCATATCTACGCTTAATTCTCTCTAAGTTATAGAGTACTTAAAATTTGTTAGAAATTTCGGCTTTATCTCTAAACCTCTCTGATTTATTCTAAATTTTTTTTCCTTAAAATTTATCTACTCATTTATTTGGTGTCTTTTTTTATTTATTCCCCCACATAATAATATAAATACCATTATGACTTATTAGAATCTCAATGATTTCTCATTTATTTAAAATTGAAATAAATTATATGACATCGTTGATAGATTTTAATGATCTAAATAATATTGAATTAGTTATATGGATTATTTATATTATTTTGCGTACCATTTTAATTATGAAATTTAACGATTGTGTTTTAGAATCATTAACATTCATTTTAATATTTCAATATGCTGTTATATTGGTATTACTGATAATATAAAACACATTTTTTCCATATTACTAATAGGATTCATTTGATAAGCATTATATTTTACTATGAAAACGATATTCTATCCACACAAAATAGGGTATATTTATAAACATACATTAATGAATGATATTTCGTTAATGAATTTGATCACTTTTATTACTGCTAAACTTTCCTATTTAATTCATGAAATTCTAATTTACTGAACTTTGTATATTTATTTCTTCATAAAGTCAACTTTAGATTCACCAAAGCATATTTTTTCTTCATTGTCGATTTTAAGTTTTTGCAATGTCAGTCCCATACACCTGTACGTATACTACATAGTTTTTCTAAACGCATGTACGTTAATAAGGCTGTGAGTGATCAAGCTCATATTATTATTTTTATTTTTATTTCACTTTACACCCGTGTAGTTTAATTTAAAAACGATCAAATAATCTGAGTGTTGTATAGATTGAAAAATGAAATTGTGCATTTTATAATAAAATGATTGAAATATTAACATATGTTTCAAATTCGCGCTTGAATACAAACAATACAATTAAAAAACTAATTACTCATTTTCGTTTGCTATGAGCAAACATAAAATAATACGTTTTGTAAGTTCATTATCGTGCTACTGAAAAATGTTAGAATTAAGAAATTCACGTGAATTAATGAATTTAATTCGGTTTGTTCATAAACAGTGCTCATTCAGCGGTCGATTAACCCAGGTCTCGGCGACTCTTACCGTGGTTCTACAACGAAGAAACGATAATTCACGTTGGCAAGACGAACCGTAGTAATTTCCATCGGAGTGCAAGAGAGCAACGAGTGCCGCGGACTAATTCAATTTCGAGGCACTAGGCAGTAGTTAGCTGTCGACTCAGCAAGACGGCTTTAAGCCTCGTGTATACAGAGCAAAGGGAGAAGCTGCAACGTTAACAACATCGGTCGTCCTGGTGCATAAGACATCACCTAGAATTCCAAAGAGAGGGCGACGATCGCGACTCAACGAGCAGGCCCGTAGAATATGCGCGTATGCCGTGCCGGGAGCAATAAACAAGACAGAGAGGCAAGAGAGAGAAAGAAAGAGAGAGAGAGAGAGAGAGAGAGCTTTGGTATTTACAAACGGAATAAACCGGGGGTTAGTGGAAAGGGAAGAGATTGAATTAGAGTGTTTATTTTACCCGGGTAACCGGTAGGGTCCACTGAACAAAAAGTAGTGGATTCCAGGAGATATTGTAACGCTCGAATAAAATGGAATAGCGATGGTCGAGGTAAATACGTTAATAATATAATTTGTAACGTTGTGTAAATGCAATAATACCGTACGTAGAATATTTAATAGGATTAAGCAATGCCGGATATTGATTCGATTATTATGCATTTTTTTAAATATAATTTAATTTGTAATAATGATGATGAAGTCGGGGAATAATAACCGTGAAATGGCAGTTCCACTTTTAAACGACGGATAAAATAAAAATTAAATACTGCTTGAAGTAAAATTTTATTTTTTAAGTGATAATTATGTATAATCACGATGAAAGCTAAGTGCAAAGCATGCGGTAGTTTTTAAAATAAGGTATCGCAAATCACTAGAAACCAACAGAATAATATCAGTAGAAACTAAATTCGAGTCTTCGATACTCATACTTTGGGACTATTATACGTATCATCGATAAATCACACGTATCCTATAACGTGATTCTAGATGCAGTTGATAATACAGCGAAGTTTGCAAATTCATAAAAGGCGAAAAAAGTGATAGTCATAATCCAAGGCAGTTTCTGTGACAACAAATGATAGTTGTGTCACGCGAGAGATAGAAAGTGGCGAGGTGGAGGAGAGAGAGAATGCAACTGAGTGCTGCATTGTCCCGCGACATAGAGCCGCAGAAACGCGGCTTCAGTCTTAACCAGGTATAATGTACTCTGGCCGGATATCTTCGCGCCTTCGTTGCCTCTGTTGCTTTATCTCTCTTTCTCTCTCTCTCTCTCTCTCTGCTCCCGTTCATTCGCTCGCCTCGCTATCTTCTCCATTATGTGAGTATACAGCGCCGTCGCTCCCTTCTAGTCGTTGCCACCATGCGAAACAACGAACCAAATGAAGATACATCGCTTTCATTATGAGCTACCTGGGCGACGTTACGGCGGCTACTTTCTGCGTCTCTTGATTCTTGCTGTATCTAGTCTCCCCTCTTTTCCCTTTACCTTAACTTGTATTCCTTGCTGTGCAACTTCTGTCTTTCTCTGCTCGCGTTTCTACGTCGTTTAATGTTCCGTGACATCTTTTCGTAAAGCGGATATTCTGCTATCTTTTATGCTACCTTCATAAAATATCCACGAAAATTAAAGGAGCATTTCTCTGAGGACGGAAGAAGGTTGGTTTTAATACAGTGCTTTTGTCTTTGTCGCCGCTGATTAGGATTGTCTGTAGTCCCTCGAAAATTATCTTTGAAGTAATTGTATTGAATTGAAAATGTAATTAATCTTTGAAGTATATTGCTCGTTTAATGCAACATACTTATTAACGTTGTAAACAAGAACTGAGAATATGTTTTAACTTTTCGAAATTCAGACAATTTTTCAAAAAGTGCAGGCTTATTTCTTGACTAATGAATTTTTAGTTAAATGAATCAATCAATAAAATGAATTTCATATGAAATTTTTATTATATTATTTGACAGTAAAATATTTAATAAAAGGAAGTAATCTTCCCATACTTTAGAAGTTAAGCTATATTAATTTGGAATTTTAGTAAGAATAATTTAAATTGAGAACCATATTAACATTAAGCAGAACCACGTAACAATAATTAATTAAATACGTATATAAATATGAATTTTTATTTCATTTAATAATAACATTTAAGTTATTATAATTTTTTTATTCATGTTCTACATTTCTATCTACATACACATAACAACCATTTTAATTAAAGTTTTTACCTATGATGTTAGCTTTCTGTACTAAGACTGAATTCTCAAACTAATTTTTTAATTGCTGCACTAAATCGTTTTAATTATATAAAATAAGTACAGAAAAATTTTTTGATTTATGTATGTTTTTATACAAAATAAAACTATAAATAATGAAAGTGATACATGTTTGTAAAATTTAATTACTTTAATTTTAATATTTAAAAATATTATATACAACTGTTAAATACGTGCAACGCACATATTTTAAGAATTTTCTTGATATACTTCTAAAACAATAAATATTTACTGTATTCAATATACTCCATTCATTAATAAAAAATATTGCAGCCTTCAGAATCATTTAGATCTTTTCAGTTTCAAATCAATAAGCACATATGGTGACAAAATTAAGTTTTTTAGACTTTGAATAAAATTGAAAATTTGCTAAATTCAGTAGTAATGGCAACCATACACACGTAAAGTTTTTTCAGGTGTATATATGTAAGCATAGAAAAAATCGTCACAATGGTTTTACGATATGGTATTCTTTAAAAGCTTAAAAGGTTTTATCCTCATGCTGCAATAATGTCTAGAGACACGAAGAAACACTCCACTTTTCTTACATATCTAGGGTTGCCAGTCTAGCACCTGCACTCAATATGCAGATTTTTCCATGAATTTCTAGATTCTATGCGAGGCAATGCGCGTAGGAACGATTTATTAAAGCTCACGAAGAGAAAGCTAAAAAGAAAAAGGGTAGAAAAAAGTGGGCACAAAAATACAGAGAGATGAGGCAAAGCCCGCGCGCGCCCTGCATTTATCTTGTTCCGCGAAGAGCCACGATCGTGTCAGGCGGAAACTGCAGAGGCTCACTGCTGAAAAATTTGTGTATATCTCCGCAAAAATCTTGAGAATATTACACGCAATTTACGTGTAAATTTCGGCGTGAATCTGTCACGTCATTTCAACGTGTTTTAAAGCCTGATGCTCTTTTTCACTGGATACATTAAAAAAAAGTAATGCGTTATTTTAGCAAAATTTATAATGAAAGAATTTGAACGAAATATATTTTAATTAAATCAACACTCTTTTTAGTCGATAGGTATGCGAGTTAAAAATTCTAGGCATATAAAAGAGAAAATTACGCATAACACAACTAATCTACGAAAGAGGATGCAAAAAGAGATTAAAAGCTATTTTTCGAGACACATATGAAGAAATTATGTAAATGAAATTATGAAAATAGAGATTTTAATGTAGAAAGTTGAAGAAAATAATAATGTTTGAAAATGATAAGTGTTACAAAATTCACAGCTAATGCTGGATATGAATATTAACTTTAATTTATTAAAACTAACTTATTTTTACGCATTTTGAATCGGTTAATTATTCTTTTACAATCCCGTATGCTTCTTTTGCTGACGTTTTCTATAAATCGGAGTGAATACGAAACTTAAGAGTCTTTATTTATTTTATCAGACTGAAGATATAGTGATAACAGTAGGTGAATTATATAATTGAAGTTCTATTAGAAAATTAATAATAGTGTCAGATTTATAAATATTAAATATTGATGTGCTTTTTATATGTATCTCTTTTAAAAATAACGCTAAGTAATTTATACCCTTTTTACGTATATTGTATTAAAATAATAAACTCGTAAACGTTAAATAACGATAATTGACAAGAATTGACAGATTCGACTGATGAGTCGTTGCTTTTTCTGATCAGTTAACAATTCATATTTGTAAAGAGTCACTCCCTGAAATAAATAATAAACGAATAACAGCAATTATTTTAATCATGCGTCACAAGATAGGCACAAATACTATAGGCTTTAATGACAGTTGTACATGAATTCCCTACAATAGTCCAAAGTTTCAATTCCTGCAAGAGATTACGGAAAAAATTGTGCCGCTTCTCAATTAGTCATTGAATAATAAACGGCCCATTTCGAGTTCACTATGGGTGAGTTGATTTGCGGTGACAATGTCGATGGTGGCGGGCACTCAGTTGTATGAATGGGGCTTCGTTTCGTCAATTGATAGCCACCTGTAATACGCGACAATCGTGTATATTGCCTTATTAATTTATCGAGGTCGCACCCATACCCGTTTTGTATTATGCATTTTGTACGCGTGACTGGATTAATTTAATATCTTCAGGGCTATTATTTTCATGACCGTCATATTTAACTAAATCCATTAATTGAATTTTTAAGTAAAGCAAATAGTTTGATTGTTCGGGGGTTCTTTGAACCGTAGATCGGAGAAGTTCACAAGCGCAGTTAATCTAATATATTAATTTGATGAAAAATACGGGAAAAGATTTTTTTGGTTAATTTCTTATTTTTTAATTTTTTTAAATTGAATAATAAACGTTTTACTTTTGTTTTTGTTTTAGTTATTGAATATTGTTCATCCATAGAATTTTCTCAGATATAACAGAATACTCTAAAAGAATTATTCATTGTACTCTTTTGCAGTAGGATTCGAGGATAAATTTACAAATACAAATTATTTTAATATTTATGGTACTTGCATTAAAAAAATCGATAAATGAATAAATGATAAGCATAAAATATTTTTATGCTTGCTTTGAACAACTTCTTAATTCATTGATTTTTAAATTTCATTCATTTATCTTTTGTAATCACGTACTTCAGTTTCTAGGGTCTGAGTTTTTCCAAAACTTTCAAACTACTCGCTTGACTCAGGATTTTCTATATACGTACATGTTTGTCTCGCTCCTCTGCGGCCCGTGGGAGAATAAAGTATTCATGCGGAGCGATTTTACCGGGCGATGGGATTTCGCTTCTGTAGAGCAGACGATTTAATAACTCAATTTGAGTGCGGCAACATTATTCAAAACACTTTTGGAACAATACTACATATGAATTTTCATTTTATATTCACCGCACGCGAGCGCGCAGAAGAATAGAAAACAGACAGTTTTTCACGAGAATGCAAGTCGTTAAATGAAGCGATATTCTTTATTTCACTCTGCTCAGCATATTTGTTTTTAATTTGTAACGGTCAGATTTCTCATTCATTATTTTTCAAATAGTGCAATTTATTAATTATCAATGTATTTATCTTGTATTTGTTCTCGATTTGCTCTCATTTTATACCGACGGCAAAAATAGAATCGATTAATCATGAAAAAATTATTAACCACCACTGATTCGTAAATGCATCTTTCAAAAGTTTTCGTTCATGTTTTTGAAGCTACTTGTAAAAACAAGATCGATAACGGATAATCAATCTTCAAAAATAATTTATAAATAATGAAAAATAATGGTATGGATATCGTTAATAAAAAGGAAAAAGAGGCTATATTCGTATAATGAAGTTGAAAAGAAGAAATAAAAAATGGTAAAGATAATAAACATGAAAGGGATAAAGTGAGAAAGAATGAATGCTAGGTTTATTGAAAAAATGTGGGAAGATATAGAAATAAGTAAAATCAAAAAACACTAACTGCAATTAGCGACTCGTACCCAATTATTACTGCTTTTCCATGAATGAGATTATTTTGAAAGTAAAATTATACCATAACGACGAAGTTTCTTTTCATTGTATACCGAATACTTGCTTGAGTTCATTTATTTGCATACTTTTGAATGCAATGAAATGTTTATTCGAACTGACGTGAGCGCACTAAATGTATTTAATGCCAATTCTATTTTTCGCTTGACGTATTTTGCGTAGTCTTTCTTGTATATTCTACGAATTTTCGAATTTTCTAATAAGGTGCCTTTTTTGTTGTTCAATTGTCGTATAAAATTTCAGACAAAAGGTACTTTAACCAAATATAAATGAACTATAATTAATATCTTCCTTGCAAATTAAATAACAATATAAATCGATAACTTCTTTAGTTTATGGCTAAAATTAAAATGAAATTTTATTTTAAAAATTTTACAATTGTGAACAGGAAATAATAAAGTTATTTTTAATTTTCTCATTTAAATATTTGCATTAAAAACGTAATTGAATTGACATATATTTACACTTTTTTTATATGAATAAATTATAATTTAAACTTTCCCTATTGTGTTTTGTTAGAAAAGTTTATACGAAGTGTTTTAAAGAAGTACGTCTTAAAAATTTTCTCCATGTATTGAAAGCGCACAAGGTGTTTGTGTAACATTTTATAAGTGAGTGTATAGATATACACGTGCATGTGCTAACCTACAGATGTAATATGAGAGTAATATTTTGCGGCATCAGGCGTACGGCTGGTTTGTCTTTTTATTGTTTTAGCGAAACGATTTTGCATTGGTATTGTGGCACCGCTATTCATAAATATGCATGTCAGGAATGAAAGAAAACGATGAGAAAGAGAGATGGATAGAGAGGTAGAGAGAACAAGGGTAAAGACAGGTAGTGAAAGCGTAAACTATTTCTATATATACTAGTATGGGAACACACTCATGCGAGGCGTTTATGTGCTTTGGAAATGAAGCAACATTTCTTTTCTAAAAACGGAAGCCTCTCCTTTTTCTCCTTCTCTTTCTCATTCTCAGTTCTCACCTTTTCTTTTTTACCTCTCGTATTCTCTGTGTTCTTGATTCGTTGCTGGGTTGTGAAAAATCTTTCTTTTTCTTATGACTGTAAAGTCGTCTGAGTGCACCTCCTTCTTGTTTCAGTTCTCGTGTTTACTCGACAAAAATTATATAGACCACGCGTTTTGCATAACAATCGCTCTGATCCCAGTCGGCGGGTACGAAAATTCGCCTCGTGAAAACATTTTTGCTTCTTGCAGAAGCGCGTGTATTTTTTGTCTTTTCCACTACCGTGAATTGTTTCGCGAATCATCGAATTATCCTGCGTAAGTAGATCAAGTCACGCAAAGGAATCGTAAGAACTTGGTTAAACGAGAGCAATTTCTGTTTTGTCGAAAATCTTGTCAAAAATAGAAAACTGTAACGATATTAATAAAGTTTTCAATAATCTTTCATAAAAGTTCAGCCATGGGTATCATAAAAATTAAATTTTTCGAAACGGAAATATGTTCTTAACATCACGCAATATTTAAAGAATAATACTTTTCCATAAAAATTTACATTTATTCTGTAAAAACAATTATTCTTTAAACTATAAGGAGATATTATTTTTTCCATTCGATGTCTTAATTGTTGAATAAGCTGTATTATTTATTAAATTGTATTTCATTTGAAAAGATTCTTATTTTTTATATTATTGACTATAAAAAAGCTATGTTATATATTGTATTACTTAATTAAGTAATGAATCTTTATTTTTCTAATGTATAAATAATTTTTAAAAAATAAATTTTATAACTAGAAAAGTTATAGTAAATTTTCAATATTGATATTTCTTAATGTGTTAATATTTTATAATATTTATATGAAATATACAAAACTTTTCTGAATTTCTTTTTTGAATATTTTTCTTTAGATGTTCTACGTACTTAATAATTTAAAAAATTTATTGTTTTTTAAATTGGCATGTAGAATATATTTTTAATTTTTCAAAACTTTTTTTGAATTAGTAACAAACATTGATTTATAAAGTGACTTTTATTTTCATTCAAAATTTTTTATTTCACATAATAAATTATGTAAAATAAAATGTATTTTAAGAAATATTATTTAATCTAAGAAAAAAGGAGTAAACAAAATAAAAAATATTTGATCATATATTAATTATCGGTATCTAAAGATTTTGATTTATATCCAAATTTTATGAGTTATGAGTAAAACTTCTCTTAAAGTTACAACATTATGTGTGAATAAAAATTTAAAGAAAACAAAAGAATTAAGTAACATGAAAAAATATATACTGTTTGCAAGAAGAAATGTGATCTTGGCGTGCGCAAATCAACTAAACTTTATTCTTACGAGAATAAAGAAAGTATGTGTATAAGAGAAAGAGATAAAAAATAAAGATAGAATGAGATCGAAGTTTCTCACGTCATCTACCCTTACGAGTATAGCATAAGCTCTTTACTCCCTCTTGCTTTCCACTAAAAAACAGGGCAGTTTATGCGCGTCCCATGCTGACACAAGTGGTAGCAGCAACATCACTAGCAACAGCAGCACCAACAACGTTCATGAGAGACGCCTCTTGTTATTACCTGTTGACACGCGCTCCTCATTACGCGGCCTTAGGCAATTGATCTACCCTATTTCTTGCTCTTCCTTTTGCTGTTTTCCGCGAGTAAATAGAAGAGATAGAGATAAAATTGAGAAGAGAGGGAGAGAGATAAAGAGAGAATAGGATATAATAGTTTTGTATTTAAATGCTGGCAGGTATTACACTTTAACACAACTTGTATACATAATCTGTTATGATGATGTGCAGAAAGAGAGACAGAGAAAGTGAGAAAAACTGGAAATATTAAATAGAAAAAAACAAGAAGAATAAAAGAAGATAACGGCAAAGAGATTGAGGGGGGCCGTTCTGTCAGTTCATGAAACAGCTAATAATAGTCACGTCAATGATATCGTTTATATATAGCTTTCAATTAGATGTCTAACAGTTCCGATAAGTCATATCTTGTCATAGCAGTTTGTGTTTCGTCTTTTTTCCATCAATTACAGTTGGTATTTCACTTTTTTTTTTATTTTTTTTATTTAAAGTTACTCAGTTTTTTTTAACAGCTTTTCTCATCCCTTTTGTATTTCTCCCCTCTTTGAAGTCACGCGAAAATCGTTATTGTTGTGGCCTCGTTTAAACCTGCCCTGCTCTCTTTATTTCTTTTTTGCCTCGAGGCTGACCATTAATTCAGCGTGTAAGTGTAATGCGGCATGGAGGTCGGAGATTCTTTGATAGTATGTTCGTTTAAGATTGATATTTGGCTTAAAGGACGGTGTACTAGCTAAGCAGTATATTATATCTACATATATATATATATATATTTTAAAGATTAGTTGACATTGTCTAAATTGTTCTTAAAAATTTATAAAATTGATAGCAATAGAAATTCGAAAATTTAATTAACAAAATTCTTTTTTAATAAGTACATTATGTGCTAATGTTATATAAATATTGCAAGAAAGAATTTTACTTTTTATTCAATTATTTTATTTTTCAGAAAGTACAAATCATTACTCTTAATTTTTTTATCACGATGAGCTTTAAGTATTTTTGAAATACATATGAAACAGTGTAAAAATAATGAGAAAAAATTCAATTATTAAAAATCATCACTGGAAACATCGAAATTAGTATTTGAAAAATATAGAGATTTATATTAACTATTATTATTTATATTAACTATATATATTTTTATACTAACAAATACGTAATATTATCTAATTCTTAATTAGCATACTTTTATTATTTCTAATGTATCAAGATACTAGATTTTTAGTTACAAGAATGTTTAAAAGATTTAACTCCAAACATTGTAATTGCAATAATTTAATTTATTAAAATCAAATACATACTTACAAGATTAAATTTTTCAAGCGTGTAATTTTAAGCTTAAAAATAATATTTCTATTCAAGAAGACCTTGATTTTAGATAATCTAAATATAGATATCTTCCTCCATCGCAATATAATCTAATCGCGATTGAAAGGTTTGGAATTAAAAAAAAAATTGGAATTGCAGGTAACTAAATAATCGAACAAAGAGAGATGCTTTAATTACCTTAAAATGTATTGAATGGAAGCTTTTAAATTAGAGAGATTAAATGGGTTGTGAACTCACCTGTAAATGGGGTTAACGTCTTGCTTGTACCAGACAACGAGAATGTACGAGTCGTTGGGTGCTGGCGGTCGGATGTCGCATGGTAACTCGGCCGTGCCTTGAAGTACTGCTCTGGCGAGTTGCGGTGGTCCTGCAACAGGAAATACTGATCGGATAGTCGCCACCTGAACCCAACGCAATACAGCGCTATTTCTTGCTACCGAACTACAATCTATCACGGTTAACGTGCAATCAACTTTTTATATTTTCCCTTTTTTAAATATTCATATGTCTCCTGAATTTTTTATAGAAATAATTGAATGTGAAGGATACATTAATTTATAGGATTATCTAATAAAACTTTATGATATAATGAAAGATAGAAGTTTTATATTTAAAAATATTCAAAAAAATACGATCTCTACAAAAAAATGTAATTCATAACAGATATTTTATGGGGAGTCTAAAAATACTTAATCTGTGTATAAATTAATTTAAGTCTAAGATTAAGTCAAAATTTAATGTATATTTTATATTCTATTTTATTTTGTATTCATATGTAGATAATAAGGGAATTTCATTTTTCTTACATTTTATAGTTATTATTGAATTATATATTCAATTCAAAAATTGTAAAAAACAATATATGTAATCAATACTATATTTTCAACGTTTATTACGAGTAATAAACATCGACTCAGTTTTTTAAAAAATAAATATGACCTCGCACATAATCTTAGAATTGGTAATTATGCATTAGAAAAATATTGAAAATATTATATAGTACTACAATAAATTTAAAAACTTTTAATTATTCTAGATACGTACAAATATAGGGTATAGTTTGGAGTATATAATTTAAAGATATGAATAAAGTTTAATAATATTTTATGGGTCGTTCAGGTACACATTTTCTGTAAAAATATTGAATATTTAAAAAAATTGTAGTTTCTTTTTTCGAATTGTTCAAAATTAAAACAAATGTGTATATAAATAAGCTTAAATGCATAAAAATTAATATAAATATAAAATATGTTTTAGGTTAAAGATCCATTATTTTATAATTTAATTCAAGTTGTATCGAGAGTATTATATTAAAGTATTTTATATAAAGACATCGATCATCGTAAAACTAAATATATTTAATTATAATTTTAATAATACATTGTGGCTTACTTGAATTATTTTTGTTAATCTTTTAGTTGTTATTTTAAATCAAATTAAATTTTTTGTAGAACAGTTACTCATTAAAGTTAACCCGAATAATCTTACACTGGGAAACTGTTAAAAAAGCTTTTTCCACTTGAATTAAAAACATCCTATTTCTTATGTTTTAAAAATAAACTAACTAACCTAACAAGTTCTTCGTAGCTTGACCTTAATAAAAAATAATAAAGATGTAGTCGAGATATGAGTGTTAAAATTAATCAAAATATGAGAATAAACGTTGATATCTATGCAATATTGACGCAGCGTATTTCTATTACTTTACTTTCAAACTTTTCTTACAAATAAGTTACATATAAAAGATATATATTATTAGAAAAATTTATTATAGAATATGAACTTTAATTTAGTGATTCTTATTGTATTCAAATATGACGTATTAATTTAGATATCAAAACTAATATACTACTCATGTAAAGTTTGTACGTATAAAAAGAAACTTTACTATCTAAGTATCGTGTAGAGTTTTTAATTTTCCCAGTATTATATAGATATTTAATTCCGCTCTTTGCAATAATGTAGTATGAGATAGACGTTGAAACGAAATATTTCAAATATCCAAGATAGGAATTTTCACAAATGAAAGATGAAGAGGAAATACGGCAATGACTTTCCATCTCTCTTTCTGTTACGATCTAGCTCTACTTTTCTTAATTCTCAACTTGAAAAGGAGTAAAAGCCGTAATAGAGATAAAGAGCGAAGAGAGGGCGAGAATAGGAGAAACAAGAAGAATGGAAAGGGTAGAGAAAAAGGGAATGTCAAAGGAAAGTAGATAGCAAGACAACACAAGGAGAACGGAAACGGAACCGGATACGAATATGTCGGCAGTACGACTCGAGTAAAACTGGTAACGTCTAAAATTTACGAACAGATTTCCAAGCCCTTTCAGTGCTCGTCCGGTTCTCATATATTCTTACTCTATTCGACCACATGTTTTTTCTGTTTCTTTTCGTATTCTAGTTCAAGCCTTACACTTTAAACATTTTCCGCGCTGTTGGTACTTATGCAGTTTGCATCTGGTAATTATCCAATTTTTATTAAATCTAGCGTGCGCCTTGTTTTGTAGCTCTCATTTCAGTAAATTAATAGAGAATTTAATATAATAAATTCCAACCATATTTTCATTTTACTTTAATGACTAGTCGATTGGCTTTATACGATTTCATTGTGAAGAACGAATATTGTATGAATTCGCTGCACTTAATATATATTTTAAATATATCAAAACAAAGAAAGTACGTATTCTCATTGATTTCATAAAAGCTGTTTAGAAAATATTGAAAACAATTGGTTCTGCAAATATCATATTTCTTCTCTCGTATCAAATATCCAACTTTCCTTTAGGAATATTTTAACGCAGCTTTTAAAATCATATACAGAAAAATCTATAAAAATCTAAAACAGCCCGCGAAAAAATTGTATGGAATATGTCATTTACGTCTTTTTTACGCGTTTGATAAGTATTTTTAGGAAAAAAATTGCATTTTAGTTACACGTAACACGTTAAACCCAGCAATTGTTAAACGAAGTTCTGTTCTCCTAACGCGTGCACGATATAATTCTTGTTATCTTAGTGAAAGTAAAAGAGTAAAATAAATAAGCGTAATCGTCGCTTTTGCTTAAACACCAAAGAGCACGCATACATCGTTAGAATTAACGACATTAACAACAATAATGCGTACTACGTGTTTACGGGCGCTGAGGCGCATCAAAGCGTGCAATCTGGCTGTCGTTCTTGTCTCTATTGTCCATCCCTCCCTCTTTATAAGCATATAAAATAGAACTTATTTGATGCAGTTGCTCCCGTCTGCCCTCTTCTTTTCTATTTTCAGTTATTGTTTCTCTCAGTTATCTGCTTCTGCTATAATACAAGGCTCGGGAAAAGAGGAGACTGAGAGGTATCAGCGACTTCCTACCCTGCAGTAGCAGTAGAGACTCATTCGCTTGACGTGACTGATTTTTTGCACTCAAAACGACCTTCTGCAATGGCCGAGCCCTTGTAGATACTCCATTCGTTCTCTCTCTGTCTCTCTCGCTCTTTCTTTACTCTTAGCCTTCTTGACCTACTGTTCATTCCGTTTCTCTCTCTCTTGTATTTTTATTTTTTCTTGCTTTGCTTCGCTACTCTATTCATTTCATTTCATAAATCTATATTGTTATTTATCTATGTATTTATCTCTAAATTTTACTCTAGGTATTTTTTATGTGCAAAATCTTCGAAAATGGTAAATATTAGAAGTCACTTTCAGTTTCAATAAAGCTATTTCCGAAAATTCACGATATTTGCATGAAGCCTTCAGAGCTTCTATCTAATGTTATCTCCGTATTTAATTTACCTTTTCTTTTCTTTCTGTTGGTATATGCTCAATTTGCAGACGTTTAGAAATCCTTAGAAATTGTTTCCCCGAGTATGTCGTAGTAAAAATGTCTACATTATATTACCCTCGCTATTTATGCCTTTTTTTATGCTTTTTTTCTCCTAAATTTCTCGAGCACGTCAACATTGGCATATCCGTGTACATTTAAAACGGTAATATTTCTTATCTTTTTCCAATTCTTCAAACATTATTGTCATATAATTTAGTTTCTTATTTAAGAGTTATCTGAATTTTTAGCCACGTCTTACATTTATTTTTTATGATTTTACTGAATTTAAAAAACGTTTGTCTAAAGATAAGAAACGCACAAGTTTCAATAATACATATTTTATAATTATATGCATATTGATTGCTTTCACGATATGCCGCCTGATGATAAAGAAAATAGTAAAAAATGTAATGAATAAGCCGAATAATTACTCTTAACTATTTTTATAGCGTTTAATTTAATACGATTGCCAGTATAATTTTTTAAATGATTGTTTAAAAAATAGTTAATATTTATTTAAAGTTTTTGAATTATCGAAATTTATTGAAATTATATGGAATTTGAGTTTTCTTGTCAGCTTTTATTAATTATCTATGAAAAATTAGTAAAGTATATGAAGTGCCAAAACAAACAGAACATAATGTTCCTAGAAAAAAGGGTTGAAAGAAATAATGCAGGAGGACGTCGTTAACCTAAAAACTTCGTAATACTTTCAATGGCGTCTAATTACCTTCGTGAAACAAAATCTCTTTCAATATTCATTTTTAATTTATCTAAGAAAAAGTTAAGGGAGTGCCAACGTTGTAAAAAGTACCAAGTGCAGAGTTTGGATAAAAAAAGAGACAAAAAAAAAGGAAAATAGGAATAAGAGGCTAAACCAGTCATTAGAAAAAATAACCACGTAAATTGTCATAATCGTATCGACAACGAGATTTTATTTTTTGGTTCTTTTCCGCGCACGATTTTTTTTTTCTTTCTCTGCCTCTAGTCGTTGTTCATGTTTTATCTATTTCCAAAAAATTCAGAGAGTATTGAGTACTGTATATTGGTGTGATGAATGTGTCATGTATATCATACGAGAGCTAGTGATGAATGCTCGAGCAAAACGACGTTGCCCTGCCCGTAGATGCGATGCCTTCGAGGTGTCTTTGTTAACTCAATCTATTCTTCTATCTCCTCTGTCTCTCTCTCTCTCTCTCTTTTGCTCTTCAGTTGGTTGTCAGAGCAATAGTGCCATTGCCATCCAGTTTTACTGCGGAGTTCTGATGTCGACCGGAAATTGCGCCGTGATGCAGTCTCGTATGAAGGCGAGGACGACGAGGAGCAAGCAGACAACGTTGATGCCTTCGCCGACTACGTAGGCGTCGCACCGTAAAGTAAAAAGGCCGACTCTCTTGGCCCTCGTTGCTTTTCGTGTTTTTTACTTTATCCGATTCATAATCTTAGGCATACAAGAGGACACCCCGTACAGTCGTGCGTACGAGCGGACGAAGTAAAATTATTAAAGAGTGCGCAACTTTAACACTGTCAGACTGTCAAAACTTATAGACATGCTGTGTAGTTTAATATAAGTTGATGTAAAACTGTGTCACTTGGCTAACACGGTATATTGCATGAAAAATTAATATGACCTAGATATGATGAGGATTATAGATGGGAAATTCAAAATTTACTGCGCGCCGTATCGTGTTATTTAAGTTTTACGAACAAGATGTAACGTAATTGGTGATGCAAACGGTGAGTAGGAGCCTGAATTTTTTATTCAAGCTATAAATATTATAAAGAATGACTTACTTTCGTGTTTTATAAATTTTTGTAGTTTGAGTAAGTAGTAATGTGTTTGAATTTTATAAGCCTTTTATATTCTTTGTGTGTCAGATTATCTAACTTCAATAATTTGTAAAAATTAATGTACCTAAGCACGATTATATGTAATAAAAATTTTGATTCTGATTGTACAAACATTAATAATTAAACATACAACATTAATAATTAAAATTTATATCTAATGGAAGAATAAATATACGTTAGTTAATTTATTGGCGTTAATAATTATTTAAATAATTGATAGTATAAAAAATTATTTTTCATCTTTTAATTTATTTAGTGTAATAAATAAATTTAATGTTTGCATTTTTGTAGTAATACAATCAAAAATTTAATTATCTACCAATATTTTAAAATAAGCTTTAAATTGAAATAATTTTAAAAATTAGCATTATAACGAAATCGAGTTTTTATAACGGAGAGCATTGGAATTTTATTTTTGCATTTTATTTGCATTATTTGCATATTACATGATATTCAATGATAAGTATGCAGAGAATCCTTGAATTTACGTTTAATAACACATATGTATTAATGATAAAGGAAAATTGTTAATTCTTAAATTTTAGAAGCTTTAATGAAACAAAAATGTAATTGTTTGCTATAATAATAAATGCGATGAATAATTTTTTATCGACAGAAATTATTATTAATTAAAATTTATGCGAATGTGTAAAGTGAAATAAAGAAAATTTTTGCTTAGAAGCTTTGTCTAACTTATCTATATTGCGTGTTAGCTTTATTAAACTTTGTTAAACGCACAAAAAATTTCGTAAAGATGTAAGAAAAACTATTACATATGTATACTACAACTTACTATGTACTTCAATTGTAGTTATGACTATGCTCCTCAAGCCACGCGAGTAGTTACGGTTACAACGAGCAACGCCGTGTAAATTTTTCCAATATTCCTTAAAAAGCAGATTTAAATAAAATTCGCGAAATTGAAAATCTCATAACGGGGTAAATGTCGGAAAAATTGAAATGAAAAGTAGGCCGCGCCTGAATATTCAAGAACAGAAAAGCACAGCTCGCATGTTCAGCGCTACGTTTGCCGACCGCAAGTGCAGCAGATAGTGGTATGCTTGGCCCCCATATTCTCGATATCCTAAGACAAAGAAAAGCGGAAATCAGCGTCGGAGGCGCCGCAGCGGAACTGAATACGGCACGCCGTGGTTGGCCGAAGCGGGTAAGCCGATAATCCGCGGGTCAGACGGTGTCGAGAAGCCGCACAACTTGGCTTTAGACTCTTCGGCTTGTGTATTAGTACTGCTGCCCATACAATCCCTTACAATACACTGAAACTGATCTGCGTTTCTGTTCCATTACTTTATTTCTTTATATGGCTACAATACCCTTGTTTTATATTGTGTGCATTGTGAGATCATTATTCGTTTGCTTTTAAGCTCGCGAATTCTCCCGTAACACTTCACTGGTTTTTCCGCATTGGTTGCGAGAAATACGAATCGCAAAAAAATGGAAGTAAATATTTTGTGGTTATGACATTTCTTTTTTACTTCTTTTCTTGGCTATTTTCTTTAACAGTGTAAGTGAGTTTTTGAAATTGTATCGTCGTTTTATCGATGTTAGGAAACTTTGAAAGGACAGTTTAGTTTTGAAATTTGGCTTCCTTAGGAATTTTCTTCTTATTCACTCTGTTATTACATACTTTATTAAAAAACATACTTATCGGTATAATACAATAATACCTTTTATAATAGACTGTTATTTGAGATTATACTCCATTCAACTAATTAAAACTCTAAGAAATTTGTAACAAATTACAGTTACAACTAACTAAAGTCAAATTTACGAATTTCCGATGACAAGTTTTTTAAATTTAAATAATAACGACCATTAGTAGCATGCTACCTGTTAAATAAAAGTCCCTCGGTATTATTAGTTAAACGGATATAAATTGTTTAAAAAGTGCCTAAGCTCATAGTTATTTTTTTAAATATTGAAATGAAACTATAAACTTAAACTCCGAAAAGGTTCCTTGATTTTCGGGTTTAAATTAATTAACGATAATCAATAATAATTACTTTAGGTTAAAAAAAATAAATCAAATAGCTTCCACCACAAATTCACTTTCGAACAGCACCAAATAGTTGTATATTTTAATGGTGCAACTTTGTTGTTTCTAATTTTTCAAGATTGCGGTGTAAGAAATAAATTTATACCCTTACGACAATAATTAATTTAATGCTCAAATAATGATAACGTATACAGAAACGTGATAGTGAAAAGCGTAAACTATTAAGGTAAACTAGAAAGGTCGGATGATTTCTATCCAAATATAATAATTTCACGATCATGCTTGTTTTACAAGTCACGCAATTCGATGGTACAATCTGTATTCGCGGATAAGTATGTGTGCACGTGTGCGTGCTGGCAAGCGCGAGAAATATGTCTGTAGTGGCTGCATCAGTGATATTCAGCAACTGTGCATATTCTTTTTACTTCCACTCTCTTTCTTTCGGTACCTCTAATGCGGATGCACACTTCACCGATCGCACAGTAAGGATCACATGTGCATAGTAGTGTCGCGGGAATAGCTACCTACAGATAATTCACTCAAATTTTTCCTTTTGTGAACTGCGCACAGCACCGCGATCAATGTACGACATTTCTTCTGCTGCTCCGTCATCTATCCCTATAACCTACCTACGGCTCCTTCTTTCTTATATTTCTTGTCGCTATTTTACGCTTGCTGCAAAATGTTAGAAAAAGTGCATTTATACTTAAAATTCAATCAAACGTTTAAGTAATGTGTATTTTCATTCGTCATGCGCTAAATACAAATAAATTGGTTTTATCTTCTAATTGTATAAGGGTGTAATTCTCATTGTCGTTAATCTTTTCCTAAGATTTCCCCCGTTGATGCCGTGTACTTATAATTTTTTTTTTCAAATCTCCTGTAATTTTCTAATATAATGCTCTTTTAGCACGCAATAGTATATGGCAGTTTTGAAAAATATGAGCACAGTTTTCTTAGAGACAAAATTTTTAATACTTGTTTATTTATACAGAAGGAAAGGTTAAATTCATTAATTATACACCATAGAAATCGCTATTATTTATTTAAATTAGCTACCTATTTAATTGTAGGAAGAATAATTAAAACATAAAACATTTGCCAAGTTGAACATACTTTGAAAACTTTATTATGCACTTAAATAACTGCTATTAAGTAAAACTTATAAATCTTTTAGGTCACATAATATTGTACGTGTCAACTCGTAAAATTTGAAAAATTTACGTTATATGTAGAATTATTAAACATCATTGTACACTAATGTGTGTTCGTAAAATATTAATTATTATCATCAAAGCAATGATTTCTTTACATATTATTCTCTCTCATAATATGGTTATAAACTTTCAGATTTACGAGCATGAAGTCATATATATTATTCTTATATGTGAAAACCGAAGCAGAGAAAAACTTTTTGCTTTTCATTGATAAGATAATAAATTCCGGACGATTTCTTTAAGATTCAACAGGATTACCTAAACGAGATTCCTGTTAGAACTTATGCGACGGCTCGATCTCTAGAAACTGCTTTGCCCTTTGCCTCTTGCCCCTTTCTTTTTACGTATAAACCCGTAATAGCGAATTCCCTCTCTCTATCTTTCTTTCAACACACGTAATGTTTCCTTGTTTCTTTTTCCGCTCTTTCCCCTCCCTTTTCTTTCTTTCAACTTTACGGGAGATTCATGCTCGATAACGAACGTCCCTCCCCCGCACTCGTAAAGATAGTGACTGCAAGATACACACCTAGGGACGAGTATACGGTCCAGACGTGGCTTATATCTTCTTGTGGTGAAGCGCCATTTCGCCTCGATAACGTAAAATAAGTGTGACGCTGTTTCTGTCCACAACCTAAACAAGTAAGGACCAAAGTCAGAAACTCCATTTCTTGGCCTCTGAACGGGTCAGCGTATGACAAAACTCTGTCAATAAGTACTTTGTTTGGTACGTGTCGAAGCGTACATATACACTTGCTCTGACTCAATTTGCTTTGCACTTAGTACAAACGTAGCTTAGACTTTTTCATACGTATTTTTCTCTGGCTCTCTCTGTCACTCTCTTTGGTCCATCTTCTTTCGCTCTTTCTGTATATCTCTATTTCGTTTTCTTTATTCTGTTTCCTTTTTTCTATGCTCTTCATTCCTTACATCATTCCTTTTTATCTGTTTCTATGACTACATTTATTCTGCACTGCAGCACATTTAGTTATACGCTTGTTCATAATCGAATCGATCTCTTGTACCATGTCTTTGAGAGAGTAAGCAACTGAGAGCTATATTAATTTATATAAAAGATTCATAGATTGACAGTGCAAGTACGAGTAAGGTAGCTGCTATGTTTGGGTTAGTTTTGCGACAGATGTTTTTTCGATACATGGTAAAGTGAAATTCCTTCTGTATGAAAATAAATTTAAGTTACAACAATGAATTCCGAAGATATATGTATAGACGAAGTCTTATGAAAGCAATATTAGTTTTCAAGCAACATAGTTTTTGCCAACTACCATTTCTTCTTGTAATATTAAATTGAAATACATAGAAGGGAATAACTGTAACTCATTCTAAGCTTCAATGTATTACTGATGATATAACTTATTTTGTAAAAATGTGAAATATAAAAGTAATTTAATATCATTATTAAAAGTTGTATCACAATTTTTAATTAACAATAATGTAAATGAATAAAATTTAAAAAATGTTCTCTACTTAATTGAGAATGTTTAAACGTTAAGTATTTTAAATAAGTGACTTATTTATTATTTAATTCAGTTCAACGAATTCTTGAAAACTATAAAATATAAAAAGTTAATCAATTGTTTTTCATTTATATAATATATTTGCATGCTTATATGCATTATTAATATATTAATATATATGCAGCTTACATTAGTTTCCAATATACAGTAAAATTAATCTTAAAATGGCACGTCATAATCAGCTAATTTAACTAATCGTGGTCTAATGGAATTTTTAATTACCCGTAGTGAATGGACTCTGATAATTAGTAATAAACTTATTAAAAATATTTTATCATATATCAATTATAATTAACTAGCGTATGATTTACTTATTACAATTAATTGAATATTGTTAAGTTCAAATAAGAGATTGAAATAAACAGGAATGACAATATAATATTCTGGAAGAAGTATAAAATTATCTCAATTTTCACGTATTAAAAGCATAAAAGTGTCTGCACAGTAGCATTGAAAACTGCAAGGAAACTCTGAACAAGCGTTTAATGCAGTTTCTTCACTTTCCCGAAAATTTTATTACTTATAACCGCGCTACATTACCGCGTGGCAACAGCAATCTAAGTGAAGTTTCTCTCTGCGTCGTCCGGTTCCTCGCTCATCTCTCCATTCTCTCGGCTCTCTTCACTCTATCCTATCTCGTTCCCTACCTTTCAAAACTTACACGAAGTAGATGGCGTGCTCCGTTTCTATCATGCGGGGCTTCGGCGGGTGTGCAAGGTTCCACGGAATTGGGATTTCCAGCGCGAATCGCTTAGAAGCTCACCACAAGGCGCCTATCGTTCCTGCGTGCGAGCGAGACAGCATACGAACCCTCATCTAAGTTTTCGAACGTGCACAAGACCACTACTTACTCTAGCGCCTCTATCACTCGACACATATTTCGTTTTCATTTAGATCATTGTAGCCGTTTAAATTTATAAGATGTTTCCCATCAATAGGCAAAGGGCAGGTATGGATCGATGTCGTTACCGTCCAATCGCCGATTAAGCGACCTCCATATCTCCCCTCACCCTTTTACTAGTCACTCCGGTTCCTATCGCGCAGATACAATTCAAACAGAGGCTTCTTCGATCTTTTATTCTAACGTTACGGAACAATAAAAGTGTATATCTATCCCTCGCGTTTTTTATGTGAATAGATATTTGGCATTCTCTTTTTTCCTTCTTATTCTGCTATATGACGTCAGAGCCTATTGTATTCAGATATTTGGAATTTTCTTAATGTGTTTATTAAGTTTTGTATAAATAGATGATATAATAATCGTCTGTCATGGTAATTTTGATTACATATATTATCCCAATCATTTAAATAAATTACAATGTTTTAGAAGACTTTAGTTGAAAATTTGGAACAAAAATTCAGAACGAAGATTCTTTTGAGAGCGAAATAGCTTTCGATGGAAAAAAACTGACGCAAGATTTCTAAAGCTTATTGCATACTTTACTAGCATTTCGAAACGAAGATATTCCTTTTAAAACAAGAGAAAGACAGGGGATAAGCGGAAAATAAGAAAAAGAAAAAGAAATATAAGAGAAAGATAAGAGAGTGTAGGCTCAGTATAGAATGAATGAGGAACTCAGAAATTGATTCTTATTGGTCGTGCAAGAAAGAAAAACGAGAAAAGTAACCGATAGAAAGAATGAGAAATAGAAAGGACAGAAGAAAAAGAAGCGAGAAAAAGAGGTAAAGAAAGAAATAAAAGGGATAAATAGTTTCAAGAGAGGGAGATGGAGTTGAACTGCTGTTGGCCTTTTGATCAAGGAATTCTTGTCACGCGGCTAAAGGCTAACCCGCTGGAAACAATAAGCCTTCTACTACGTGATGCTCTTTTCAAGAGGAGAAATAAAGCATGGTTATATAATAAATATCTGACTTTGTTCTCCCCGCTACGTACACTCTTTCTATTTCTTTTGCCCAGGAGAAATCATATCTTTCTCCAAGCGTCCTGAAAGATATTCGCGTAGAGCGATAACGTTTCTCCTATATACACAGATGCATGCACGTTCGCGAACACATGTACATAAATGCTCGTGTATATTTGCCAGGCATTCGTCTTCTCTCGCTATAGCTGCTTCAAATCAAGAGGAAGAGAAGAAGACCAAGGAAAGAGGTCATTTATAAAACTTGAATCCCTTCTACGAATAGTCTAGTATTAGGGAAATTCAAAGGCGTGACCAAGGAAAAGAGGGTTTCTATTTTTGACTACCTGTAAGAAGCTTGAATGAAGAGTAAGTTTTTCGATAGCATAGGTTCCGATGGATTCAAATTCATCATTCTTAAATTTATGGCAATAGAAATTCAAATCTAAAAAACATAGGATTCGTCTTATTTTTAATAATAATGTTTTCAATCAAAGTATGTGAAAAATAATGTACTTGTATTTTTATAGAAAATACTAAAATTCGTTTTTATGCTGTGAATAACTTCAAGAATTAATTTTCTATGGACGTTTGATTCGAATAAAGTATTTTTGTTATAATTCAATAGTTTTAATAAAAGTTACTGAATAAATGAATATTAACAATATCAAGAACTAAAAATCTTTAAGATATATAAAATTTTTCAAAGCATAGAGTAGATAAATTGCATGCATTATAATATGAGGCTTATATTGACTTGAAATTCTTAACGCAATGCTTCATTTTATATTAACTTTATAAAAATTTGCGATTTAAAATTAATTTATATGATTTACAGTAAATATTACTTACTTTAGACATATACATAATTTTAATATATTTATTGATATTTAACATTAAATACTCTTTTTTCCTTGTTGATAATTATAGAAACATGAAAATTTTTTCTTCAATTTCGTAATTAAGAAGATGTAAGTTTATATAAAAAGGGATGAAAATTATAAGTAAAAATTATAAGTAAAAATTATATTTAATTTCTATAAATGCTATTTGAATACATTCTAATATATCGTGAAAGTTGCAAGTAAGTAGAATTAAAGAAAAAGTGAAAATTAATACGCTTAAAAGTTAGACGGTAATTATAGATGTTGGAGGACAATCGTGTGATAGTACATAGTGCAAGCTTGTTGAAAGTGGAAGAATGGGAGGTTGGTTTCAAGGAGTGTACGTTGTCAGATGAAAAACAAAAGTATTCGAGTGACATCTACTGATCGAACGAACTCGTACAAATAGACTTTTATCCACTCTCTTCTCGACCCTTCCATATGTTTCCAAGCACTTTTCCCTCTTCCTCTACACCATCTCTCCATTTTCTTTAAAGCTCAGCTACCTTGTCCTTAACTCTTTTCGATTACCACTCTCAGCGACCAGATCTTGAGTACTTCCTATTCCCCAGTTACAATCAAAGTGGAGTCCAAGCTAGTAGTAAGATTTCCATTCTCTGCTACTTTTCCTCTAACAAGATCTTACCGCGCTTCTTTAACATGGATGGAATTGCGTATTCGTTTTTTTGATTCTTCTCAATTCAACGTTTCATTGAAATCACTTTTTAATTTTTATTATTTTCAGTTAAATTTGGAAAAATGTCTATTTTAATATATAGTACAGTGATCTGCACTACTTGTACACTGATCTGTACTACTGAAATTATACTATTAACTATGACTATTAACTGACCAGTTACGATTGTTTTTTCTTTGGTCAAACAGTTTACAGTAATTTTAACTTAATCTTGCTTTTCAATTTGTTCAAATATTACTTAAGTTAAGTATTTCTATTCAATTACACAAGAAGATTTGTAAATTAAAATATAATAAATTTCTATTTCTATATTAAAAAAATATATTTATATTAAATTAAGATCATTTATTATTTTTAAATAATGAGTATTAATGATAATTTTTCATTATCTACGAATTTTTATTTCTATACTTTTGATATATCAATAACTAAATATAATTAGGTAAAAGTTTATTATATGATCTCATTCTATGTTAAAAAAACTAAATAAAATTTATTAAAATGCATACTCTAAATTATAATAAATTTAATAATATTTCATTTTAAATTGCGTAGTTAATCTAATATAATCTAGTTTAAGGTTATTTAATTCGTAAAATAATGTTGTGATGTTTTGTGTTGAGATAAAAATTTTAATTTAAAAACAATGATAAGTTTTTTAATAATATTATCAGTAATGATTAATTCGTATTATTTTAATATGAAATATAAATCATTTTCATTTAAACATGAAAATTTTTTAAGATTGTCTAAATCATTCAAAATTATAGGTCAAATTTAGATATTATACCTATTTTTTTCTGCTATATCTCAAACTTTTTCAGTTTCATTCTCTATTTCTGTGTCGCCCTCTAAATAGACACACACAAAAAGTTTAATTTTTTTTAAATATTTTTTTTATACGCATATATATCACAAGTTCTTTGAAATTCATCTATTTGATATTCAGAATGAGACTAGTAAAATATAAAAATAATGAAAAAAGAAAGATGAGAAGCTGAGATTGTGAAAGATTGATCTCAGATATTTTGCTTGCATAGAGATAGTTGAATCATAAAAGGATACAATCTAGATGTCGAACTTCTAGACTATTGTAGTTATTCACATGGCCGGCGTATTTTACATTATTGCTTTCAGACTATTGGCGGTTTCATTTCCTTTTTTATTAGAACGACTTTCTGATGTAATACTTATTTGCAATATAAAATAATATGTGAATACCTTTTATGATGCAGAAAATATTTCATATGATGCTTTGTCAATTTTTTTTATTTAAAATAGTAGAAATTTTAATCATCTAGTATTTACATAATACATATGATATGAAAAATGTATTAAAGTAAGTCCTAAAAGGTAATGATAAAACTGAATTTTGTATATATAGTGATAATATTTAATGAAATAAAATCAGGCAAAAATAATATTAATTTACAATAAAATAGTTTTTTTTATATTAAAATATACACTAATTTTCATATTTTGAACAATGATTTTAAGCAGTAAATATGTAATAAAAATTACTCAAACAAATAAAAATTCAAAAAATGTATATGTAAAATTTAAAATAGTTAATTTACCTTATTAGTAAATTATAGTTAAGTGTAAATACTTGCAATTAGTAATAATTGAAGTACGTTTGTATTTTAAAAGACAAACGGTTCTTATTTATTTTAACAAAAACAGCTTGATGTGACAATAGTGGATAAAGTGTTTCTAAGGTCTTGCTGGTACGACTAAATATGCGTTAAAGATTGTAAGATTAACGTACCAAATAGATGTTCTCATAAGGTTACTGATTGCAGTGGCTTGAGCTCATCAGAAGAACACTTTCTCGTTTTCTAGAAATCTAGGTAAACTTAGAAGGTAAAACTGTAAAGATCACCTAGAGTAACAAGGATAAGGTATAGCCATGACAGTCGTAATGTGAGCGGATCCGAATAACTTGGAAAGAGATGGTGGCGAAGAGAGTTGATGCTTGGAAGACTGATTTCTAACAAGAGTAACTAAGTTTTTGGGTGTTGATATCACAAGCTTAGTCACACTCGCTTTCAAATAAGCCTCTATTATTTTCATTTTGCCCGAGTATTTAAAAATATAAATACGTTTATATTTCAAAGAAGATATGTCTTAAATAGTGCTGCAATAAGAATACACGCCTTATTATAAAGTTATTTTCAGTTTCATTGGATTTTAAGAAATATCGGGTTACTCGTTTATTCTAACTTTATAAAAATATAATAAATGTTTTTCTTTCCTAAATATTTAAACTATTTAGGAAAAACTAATTAATGAGTCTATCTATTGCTAAAAAATATATAATGTAAAATATAAACATTAACCCATTTAATGACTAATTTAAGTAAGGGTTCTTGTGTTACTAAATATTTTATAAACACATCTATATCACGTAATGTATACTACTGTTAAATGCAGAAACTTTGAGTATTTTTTGTTCCTTTCAGTTCAAGCATTTCACTTAAAATCTTTTTTATTTAAAGTTGGTTTGTTTTTTGAGCGTAATTTCAGTGAAGCTTCTTTAAGAGAAAAAATTAAAATATTGTTCTTAGAAATAGAGATAATAGTTCAAGGCGTATATAAAGATAAATGGTGCCCTTGTACTCGTTATCTACAGCAAGACAGTAAAAGATAAGAAAGAGAAAGCAAATACAACTGCCGATATCAAAAAGAAAACAGTCACAACATAATATTGTCATACTATTGTATTGCACTAAACAACAAAGGAGGACAATGTCATTTATAATGAAACAAAGCTCAGAATGAAAAGGATAACAAGTGACCTATTTTATGTCGAGCATACAATTATGACTCTACATGAAAAACTAGAAGGGATGAATCTAATCTTAAAAAGATATAACCATAAAGAGTAAAAATTATCTGTAAATATTACATGATTGGAAAAATATTTAAAACGCCCGGATAAATAAGAAAATCTTGTTTAATTTTTTACATATTATATGACAAATTATTCTCTGCACATAAGAAAATATGAATAAATAATTAATAAGCGTAAATTAATTAAATATTTCGAAGAAAACTAACGGTGTTTTAATATTTAAAATAATTATTTTTTTCACAAATTTTATGTGAAATAATATGTTATTTTCTAATTTTATAATTATTATAGGAAAACAAAATTTAGAAGAGTAATATTTTTAAAGAACGAAAAATTTACTAAAAGATTGTAAGCGAATGAAGATACCTTAATGCACTGTAACTAGCTTTTTCTCGATTTATGTAGGAGATTTAAGTTTAAGCGAACGTAAATTTTAAGTTCCCTTTTCTTGCAGTTATTAGCAACGTATATTGTTGCTGTCAGGAATCAGGCTTCTGGATTAATCGATTAAATACGTTTATAAATGAAAAAGAGAAATGATTAAGTTTTGTTAATAACTTGCTAAATCGATAGCTCCGTACGATTTAATAGCACATAACTGAAAATTGAAGAACCGTGATCGATTAAATAAGCTTTTCTCATTTTGTCAATATTCATTTTATCTCTGTATAATTTAAATTTCGTTTATTTCTCAATTTGCATTTACTTGATATTAATAATGATATTCATGGATTTTAATGAAAAGGTATTACGTTGATTATTAAAGTGGGAGCTTTATATCTTTATCAATCATTATGCATTGCTCACATAAGAGTTTATCATCTAAATTTATGTACATTTAAAAGCAACCGTAATAATTTATCAAAACTTAATAATATTTTATTTCGTAAAAAGAATACTAAAAAACGTAAATAAAGTACAAAAAGGATTGAGCGTAATTAGTATAGAATTCATAACAAAGTTTTTGACATTTTATAAATTAATAAATAATACTTAATAGATTTATTTTGTCCAAATTTATACGTTCAGTTATAAAACGGATTAAGTTGATTTAGTTGTTGAATTGCCTCGAAATTCTGCCAAAAGTTTCAATTTAATACAAGAACGAAAAGTCAAATTTGTAAGTAAAGTTTTAATCGCAACGCATTATGAACTAATTATTTTAAGAAAGTGGAGTGCGTATAAAACAGAATTCGCATAAATAAATAAATTAGCAAAAATGGACATACGAATATATTGTAAAATAATGAGTTCCACTGGGACTGTTGATGGTTGAAATTTTCACGTAAAAAATGAGTCAACTAAATTTACTTTGATATAATATAAGGAATAGCTTAACTTAAAAGGTCGAATTGGGGTAGCATTAAAAATGTTATTAGAGCGCATCTCCGAGTGGGAAAATATATATGTTACTAAATTTCCAGGCTCGAGCCTCGTAATCGGGAAGTGGAGCATTGCCTCAGATGAAACACTTGATCGTAAGCAGAAAATAAAATTTGAGATCGTTAAAGTACGCGAGCTCGTAAGCGATAAACAGTTGTAAAAGCGCTTAAAATTCCAAGATTGATGCGCGCCACGTCGCGATTTGAAAGCGCACGCGCATAGTCTGCACGCGCGATGCAGCGTACGCTCTGAGTTTATAACCGCTCAAACGGCCAAAAGCAGGCCCGCGCGCCGTATCTCTAAAGTAATTACCGCGCGCACGGCGAACTCGCTCCGGCGTATAGTCGCGAATGCTTAAGCGTTTTCTTCCCCCCGCGTCCTCCTTCCTGCGACTCCACGCCCCTTTTCATCAGACCGAAACACATGGAAGTTTTGTGAGTATATAGTTTACCCTCGATGGATTGGCCATCGAGAGGCGGAGAACGCGTTTGAAACAGCTCTTGACGTTTATTAATGGATCGTATAATAGCGATCTTTCCGAAAGTAATCGCCTCGCACCTAACCTCTATCTTTCGCTCTCTTTCACTCGCTTGCGCGAGATGTACACTCGCTCCATACCGTGGCCGGTTCCTCTTTTTATTTTTTCCGTTCCTTTTTGCTTTATGAAAGAGAAAGTTTTCATTCTTTTCTCCTTTTTTCTTCGCGTAGAGACGAGCTTTTTGTTCTTTTTTTTACTTGCCATTGCCATGAAAGATCTCGGCAAACTTTCTCGCACAGTTAATTTAATTTCTTTTCTACATTATACAGACTTCGTTAAGAAACTTTGTCTTAAAGCGCATTTGAAAAATACAAGACGAAGGATTTATAGTAGGCTACAATGAACTGAGCATAAATAATAGGGAATCAAAAAACTAATAGACATTTAAATAACAAATTTTTCATAAATTACTCTCTTGTTCTTGAAGAATATTTTTGTTTACTCGGAGCTATTATTCTCCTTTACTTGAAGCGTAGCTCACACCCTAAAAATACTTTCCTGCTTCGTGATAATAAAGTCGAAAGGGTACTCTGAGCTTCAGCTACCGACGTCATGTATCTTCCATTCGTTATAGCGACAAAGTTTTCAATTTGTTGGACAAATGAAGCAGACGTCAACATCGATTTCGACCGAAAATCTCTCACATTCTACGATCACGTATTATCTACTATCCCTCGCTCGCACAATATTGGTGTTACCAGCTAATCAAGATATGCGGGAGAGTAAACACATTTAATCAAATCTTCGCTTCAATGAAAGACAAGGAAATGAAGATTGCTTTGACGTCGGTAAATCTCAAAAAATAGAAGCAGTGAGCCGCGCTGATGTATAAACACTAGAGAGTAAGAGAAAGATGAGATTCTAACTCGGATGAAACCGAGGTAGTGGATAGTGGAAAAGGGTCGTGAAGGAAAGGAGGAGACTGGCCAAGAAAATCGACGTAGTTGAGCCTTGAGAAAATGTTCGAAGGGTCGGGGCAGTAACAGAGCCGAAAGAGACTTGGGTTGGTTTAAGTCGCGTGGAATCTAAGGAAGATTTAGGATCATCGCCGGCCCTACATGTTTAATGCTAGGGTGTTTTACGTCCTCATCGAGTAACGTTCCCTCTATTACCGCGTCTCCGGCGAATTACGTGATTCTTGTACGGACTGCCACCGACGAGAGCTTCTACGTACTAAATTACTTATTGCTCGAGCTTGGCGAGAGAAATATATAACGGATACGTTCCTCTGAATTCCGCTTAGAAGCTTACATACACATACTTCCCGGGATTAATATGCATTAAGATTTTTTCTCGAGATTCACTCGATCGGTTATCAACGGGAAGAAATAGTTTCAATTGAACCTAGTTTATCATCACTCAAAAGTTTTGCTACAGGCTAAACTATGTTATCTCGTAAATATACTTTAGTCCTAAACATAATCAAAATATATATAATCTATTTATACAAAGTTTTAACTTTGTATTATTTAAAGTAAAATAAATTGAGATTACGGGTTTTACTGCTTGCTTCAACAAATTACTAACAATAATAACTTAAATTTTATAATTTTTATGATCATTAAGTACAAAGAATATAATTTGCAATATAATTTTGTCTATATAATAATATTAAGAAGCAGCGAATTATATTAGGATATAGGTGTATATATAAAATATAAAATTCTGTCTGATTATATCCATATTTAAACTACTTAGAATCATGAGTTATCTGAAAAATGCAGCAATTTTAACATTTTACTAAAATGTTGGGCTCAAAGATTTTAATCGACATTTAAAAGTATTCTTATTTGAATAATTAAATTATAATATAATCGCAAGAAATATATTGGGATCTTTAGAGAAAAAACGAGAAAAAAGATCTACAAAATTTGTATTTTTTAATATCCTATTCATTTCATGTAATATTCTTACTATATAAAGGAAATCAAATAGGAAAAAAGTATAATTTATGTAACACTGGGAAGAGTTACGTTGGAAAAGTATAGAAGATCGATGGCGGAGACTTGAGCCTAAGCTAAAAATCAGAAGTAAGAATTGGCCGTAAGGTGCATGTTTGCACTGGCTGGGCCAGAAGCTTTTATCTACTCGCTAACACAATCTTTCTTTTTCTTTTTCCTTTTCAAAGAATAGGTATTTCATCTCTTTTACTTTCAAGCATGCGATTTCTTTCCCTTGCTTGCGGTGAAGTTTTTGGTAAGTCGAAATTGTAGAACTTTACCAAAGAAAGAGAGCGAGAATCTTCGATCTTTCTCCAAACGGAATGGTGGAAGTACTTGCTACTTCTCTCGTAAGGATCGGCAGTCTTAAATGGAAATCTGCTTTCTCTGGGTAAAACTGATATAATTCAGAGACCGTTTTCGAGCGTTCTAACTTTCCCATCGAGATCGTAAGTACTGCAGGATCTTGTCTAACTCAACAGCAATCCTACATTGACTTCCACTTCAACGTTTGTACCCGTTTTAAAATATGATTATTTTAACATTTAAGCTACTAATTGATTTAAAACCAAAAATATGCAACTTGAGTACCAGTTAATTTTACTCTATTAAACGAAGAAAAATAAAATACTTGGATAAAATATTCAATTCCTCTAATATCATATATCAATTACGTATATGTATTTGCAAGAAATAATACAAGTTTTATTCCTTTTATTTATTAAAAACAAATTTTTTTTTAATAAATAATTGTTCTTGACATGGTTCTCTTCTTATTAATATTATTTTAACAAATTACTAGAGAATTATTAGTCATGGTATAATATATTACCTTTAATACTTAACGAATGACATTGAATTATTTTTATTTGAAAATACAAAGTAGAAAAGAAAATATTTCTTTTTAAAAACAATATAGCGCATATTTATACATTAAAGAAGATGAAGATTTGCTCAGTACATGGATTGAATTATATATCATGTGTTTCACGTATGGACGCATAAGCTAATGAGATATCTATAGTATCTGCAACGATCCTAATTTGAAAGCGGCTACTAAGAGTGATTAAGCAGCTTGATCATTGAGTACAAGCTGGTTTCTATTGTAAATATCACTGAATAGAGGAAATATTTTATATCTTTATTGCTGATAGCACATCAAGTTTTTTATGTTGATTGTTCCAATTAACAGCATTGAAAATATGTCGAGATCATTATAAACTTAAAAAATCAAACAAACGTAGAAGAGAACTAGAAAAATCTAGTTTTAGAAGAAATAAAAATAACGTAAACATGAAAATAGAGAAATTTATTTCTTTTAAAGTCACGTTAAAACATTTAATAGAAAAAATTTCAAAAAGTCTTCTTCGTTTCTAAATTCGATATATTTATGCGCACTAAATACATGAGAAGTGATAGATAAGGCTTGTAGAAAATTATGGTAATCAATGTAACCTATCAGTTGTAATAGTCATGACATTAATATATCCTACAGTTATCAGCCATAGGTAAAATATAGTACTATCACGAACCTCAAAGAGTAAACGCTGAGTTATATAATCCAAACTTAACCTTTCAATACCAAGGAGTTGGAAATTTAGACCCGAGTCAATAGACAAAAACATAGTCATGTATCATTAAGAGGAATAGAAGTGAAATTCGGAATTCAGGTTTGGTAATCGTTAATCAAGGAAGGAGGAGCACCGCCAGTCAAGAAGAACAACGAACGGTCACGCGCAAACGTAGCACAATTCACTCTACTTCTCTCCTTCCTTTTTTTCGTTGTCTTTCATATAAAAATCTTATAATGAATACTAACTCTTTCATCAATTTATTTTTATTTATACTCAAATAAATTGACCGGCTGAATTCTAGACATAATAAATCATTGTCTTGAAAAACTTAATTTATAATGTATTTGCAAGTAAAAATTTTTACATTTCTTAAACTACTCGATATTCTATGTAAACGTATAAAAGTTATGAAGTATATTTACTTTAGCTTATAAATGAAAAGTATAAAATAAATTGAAAATGATCTAAGGTCTGGATAAAATGGATATTTTAAATTTTAGGAAGGAATATAAAGTAAAATTGTGTCAAAAAAAACATCGACTCTCAATACATTTTTGGCAATGATTCAGGGCAATTACAGCTATAAATCTACCACATCAAATAGACAGGTTTATATACGTTCTGCCCACTAATGATGCACCTACGTCGTTATAGTGCCGAGAAAATGGCGGGAAGGATCAGCTTCGGGATTGTCCTCTGCACTGACGCAGACTATCTATTGGTCGGGGTTTTCCGAGCCAACTAGAGCAGGTAATGGAAATCTCTTGTAACCCTTATTTTCTCCAAAACTATCTTCAAACTTCCACCCCCACTTTCCATCTCACTGTCTCTTTCTCTCTATCTCTCTCTCTCTCTTTCTCTTACTCTTCCTCTTTCACTCTGTATCTCTTCCGCGAGTTACGTACTCAGTGTATTAAGGAGTTTCAGGTGCTTAAAGGCCTCTAAGGAGAAGCTCAAGATCTTCTTCCTACTTTACTGTTCCCTCGGACAAATAACGTCCAATGCGTGAGAGAACGAGAAAGTCACACACACACACACACACACACATAATTGAGAGAGAGAGAGAGAGGACTGACAACGTTTTGTCCAGAGTAACTAATAAAAAAAATTATGGTTTAGTTCCGTCATTATTTTCTTATTTAATATATATCCATATAAAAACAATAATTATTATTATATTTTGTTTTTGTTTAAGATTATATCCAATATAAAATAAAAGATCAGATGTATAAATATAAAAACAAACGAAGCTCTGTAAAATACATGAACGAAGTTGACATAAATATAGAGTGCCAAGTACACAAGACACAGAAAAAGAGAGAGAAAGAGAGATAGTATGAGAAAGAAAAAGATAGAAATAGACTATAATAAAAAAAATAATAAAAATGAAAAAATGTTAAATAGAGAAGATAAGCGTCAAAGAAAGAAAAATTAATGGCGAAAACGCAGAGAAAAGAGAAACGTTATATTGGAAAAGAGTAAATAGATTAAGAAGCGACTTGTCGCCCACATTAATCTCAATGACATTCATTTTCATTCTTTCTTGAAATATTACCATTTTTTTCTAGCTCTCTTTAGGGTATATCAAAATCAAATAACACTACAAAATAATATATATGTATTGTACGCTACTGGAGTTAGGAACACGTACAATGGAGGTATCAGAAGCATAAGCTCTTGCTTCTTCAAAATATTGGGGAACTTTAAAAAGCCGAATTTCAAGAATTATGAGAAAGAAAAAATACAAAATACTATTTTTCTATTTATTAAACTATTCATTAGCAATTTTTATTTAGTTAATCATTTTTGTAAAAGTAAATCATTATTGTAGTTACATTTATGAAAAAAAAAAAAAAATTTTTCTTAATTGAATCTTACCTACATAAATATACAGATAAATATATTTCAATTTATAATATTTTTATTACGCATATTTATAAATATATTATTATTCGATTTAAAAATGTTTAAAAATTATTTATATTGTTTTTAACACAACTTTTTTTCTATTTCAAAAGAAAACCAAATAAAATAAGAAAGAAATTTTAATTTCTAATTATATATATAATATAATAAAAATTATTACTATGTAGCTTTTATTTACTTATATATTTTAAAATTTTATATCTCACCTAATATACAAAATTATAATAAAGTATAAATTAATAATATATTTTATTTATAAATATGTGAATGTAACATATTCTTTAAGAATAGAACAAGATTATGATTATCTTTTTAGAAAATCATAAATCATAAAATTGATAACATATGTGTGTGTATATTCAAAACAAGTATTTTATGTGATAGAATATAGATACAAATAAAATAAACTTTGACTAAATTATATAAAATATATTTTGTTCAAACCAGTTCATCTTTATTTTTACCTTCCTTTTTTATTGTAAAAGTTTTTTTTATATATAAAACTGTATCTTAAATTTTTAAAACTTTTGATATCATTTTTATTTATTTATCGAAGCATATAAGCTATTTTGTACTAAAAAAGTAACGTAAGTCCTAATTATTGTTACTATAATTAATAAATTATAATTATTAGTAAATCTCACAGGTAATCCCGAATTTATTATAAGAATGATTGTACTATAAAAAGAAGTAATTTATGATACATATATTTATATATTTGAAGACAAGAGTAAAATAGTGTAGGTATGATTATTAATTTATATATATATATAATATATATTTAATAATATCTATTGTGTTTTAAAATAATAGATATCATAATAGATATTTTGTATTAATTAACAAGTTATAAGAATGAGAATATGCATTCCATTTTTTTTTAAATTATACAACTTTAAATTCAAAATATTTCGTAATAAAGATTAGCTTAGGAAGCAAAAAGATAAAAAAAATTTTAATGAAGAAAGTTCTACATCATAAAAAAGTAAGTGTATACTTTTATAAATTTATATTACTTTTAAATATTACAATACTTTGTAAGATATTTTATGATATTGTACCTAGTTTTATCATTTCAATATAAGTAATATATTAGTTATATTTCAGTTGAAATATATTAATTCTTATATTAAATATAAGAATGAACGATAAAAAAACTAATTTTGAAAATGTAAAAAGAGAAAGTTGAAGGAGTTTTGGAAATAATGTATAAATACATAAGTACCTCTAAAAATATTTTTATATTTACAACATAAAAGTTATCAATTATTATTATTAAAGTAACATTTCATAAAGTCTGAAAAAATTCAAAGAAAATATGAACCTATTAGTATTAGTTTTTATTTTTTCTATTTAAATGCATTTAATTTGACTTCATACTTCTTTTCTGAACCAATAATAAGAAAATATAGATGGATGTAAATGTACATATCTACTTATATATATATATATATATATATATATATATATATATATTAATATTTTACACTTTTTGAATAAAATTGGTAACTGGAAATTATGTTCGAAACAATGAAATAAACTATATGTATGAATAGGAAGCCTTAGAAACTAGCACTGCCTTTTAAAGTAATAGGTTTATATTTATGTACGTAAATTGAAGCTCTTTTCGACTTTTATATCATCATACTGAAAAGTTTTCAGACTAGTTATTTTTGTAGCTGTGCAGAATTGCACATTAACTTGTTTCTTAGCTTTAACGACTTCTTTAACGTTCTCATGGTAAATTTATTTTCAATTAAAAGTCGTGTATGCCTACAAATAACTGCTTAACTCACTTAAACTGCATTTTTCGTTTCTAATTAACTTCTATTCCACATGTTGAATATTTTAAACAAAAAATGACAAGGGGTCGATAGGTTAAGTATTATTTATTGGAACAATAAATGTCACTATAAATTTATTATTTTTGATTATTTTCAAAGTTTAAAAAGTATTTATTTTATCTAGGATAATTCAAAATTTATTTTTACGGTAATATATGGGGTAATACTAATTACTGATTTTATAGCAAAATTTTTTTAAATTATTGACCAGAATAATACCTTTAATTTAATTTATAATTTCATAGAAACTAAACTACTATTGACTTTTATTTATATATTATTGTTAAGATATTCTCACTATTTTTAAAAATCGCTAAGCATAATAAGTAAATAAATGTAACGATAAATAGATATTCTTTTTTCTAAAAGTATCACTTAATAAAATTACCATTATATTACCATTAAAATTTGTATATTTAATTTAAAACAAATTCTATTTATTCGTGATTTGTACCAATCGCTATGGAAAATACTGGAGTTATATATATGTGTGAATATATATGTATACCTACAAATAATGAAGTGTTTAATGATAATGAAAGTCATAGTAAAGCTACATCTCGAAACGTGTTAAAATGGTATTTTATTCAAAGTACAATCGCGTAGTAGGTTGCTTATAAAAGTTTAAATATTGGACCACGAATTCAACTACTCGATGCGAATAAAATAACGCGGGTATCGGGATATAATTTTTCGCTTGCATCGAGACATAAGTTCCTCGTTCGCTTGAGCACTGTGCATCGGGGGCGTGCGCACGCGTGTATTTGTCACCGCACAAAACTCGCTCCATGCGGAAATCGACGTCATTACGATGAAGTATGGAAAATCCGAGTAATCATTACCACGGCCTCGGGACACTCGTATGGCTCGCAGTATTTTGGGCAGCTCGCTTATTTAATGGCGTTCGCCCTGTTGCCTCGAATGGTAATGTTTTTTACAATTTATTTCCGCTACAAATACCTGTACGCCCGATTAATGCGATTCCACAGGAATGGAAGTGAGAAAGGATTCCTGCATATGCAGATGATAAAGGATGGAGTTATGTATGAATCCATTGCCAAATATAAGCATATGGAAACTTTATCATGATTCGAATTTGTTGATTTGATTTGTTTGAAAGTCACGGCTGCACCGAAAATTATTATTAATATCCGCTTGGCGTGTTGGGTTCGCTATTTCTAGCATCGATAAATGGCAAGTGGATAGTAATAATGCAGCCCTGCTCTGTGAATGTTTTTAACAGAAATTTAGGTGAGCATACATAAATTAGAATTTATAATGGTTAGAAAAATATTTAGTTTTATGCTGAAAATGTTATGAAAATCTCAGTTTCAAAGAACAATTTTAAATCATCCATTTTTCAACTTTCAGAATACTTTTAGATTATTTCTGATCAATTTTATTGATACATGTTTTGTAAAATGACTCAAGAGTATGTAATGGTAAATGCATTTTAAAGCATTTCATTTTAAGAATAATTTCATTTTAAGTAACTATTTTTTATTTTATAGAGCAACTCGTTTAAGTAATGTATAAAATTTTTATAATTTTCTTGATATAAATTTGAAAATTGAAATATAACTTGAAAAGTTTTATTAGATATTAAAAAAATTATTAATATGTCCCTTGAAAATACAAATTTTCATTATACTAGTTCCTTATTTTTATCCCTTATTAAAAATAGCATGTAAAATGATCTAAGATATCAGAATTATAAATATCAATTTATTTTCAATACTGTTTAGATTTTTATAGAAGATTATTTTCGAGAAACTGACTAATTTTTTTATTTCTTAATGATAATTTATCGAAAAAAAATAAAAAATATAAAATTAAAATATTGAATTATTTTTCTTATTGACTTTAGGATATTGTGAGCTTAAGCAATCGAGATTCTCAACGAACGTTTAATGAGAATAAAGCTCAGAAAACTTTAAATCCTTCCATGGTAGATGTCGGCATCCTCAATGTTTCTCGTGCAATTCAATGATTCGGGGCAATGTCTTGATGATCTACCATAAAGTATTCGAGGGCAGTTGACTGGTATTTAAGTATGAACTCGTGATAGAATGGAAGTAGTATAGCACACTGTCACGCCTATTCATTTGTGTTAGCGTTTCCGCAAATCGTTAGCATAAGATGCCTAAATTGGCAAATACAATGATTCTTCCACTATAAACTTATACACCCCTCATCACTATGAAAGAACGATAAATCTTTAATAAATTCTATCTTTGCTAAAAAGTATCAGAAAGTAAGTTTATTTTTTTATCTTTCATTTTTTGTTTTCCTTTTTTTTTCTTTTTTCTCTTTTTTTTTTGTTTCATAACCGAAGGAAATTAAAGTTTAAATAAAAGGGGTGGATAAGGAAAGCGATTTTAAAAGAAATTCTAAACGAAAAAATTAAATTTTAAGCTTTATTATTGTGTTTAATGTGAAAACAGAAAGCGTTCGTTAACCTTTAATCTGTGTAAAAACGTGTTTGCAATAATGTTTTAATCAGTGTAAAAATAATTTACCCGGTCTTATTAAAATATTTGAGAAGAAAGTAAAACATAGATAAAGGGAACGATAATTTATCGCCTTTGTCTTTCGAGAAAGCTGAGAGATTTTGTTTCGACGATACTTTACATAAAATATATCTGTATATATGTCAGTGAAAGTAATCGAATTTAGTCTGACATTTTAATAAATTTACGATATTGCATTAATTTCAGAGAAAGAGTTTCATTTTTATTTTTAGATAATTTAAATAATTAAATAATCAGTAAATAATTACATAAAATTGAAAAGCTTCGTTCAGTTAAGAATTTTTATTTTCAACTACGTTACTTATTTTATCTAATTGATTCAAAAAGATAAAAAAAAATGGAAGTAATATTTCGCAGACTACTTAAATATTAGCTGCTAACAAGTGAATGAACATAAATGATAATTCAGGGTACAAATGAATTTTAATACTACAAAATAATAATTATAATGAAGAATGAAATTCAGAATAAATAAAAAGGATTGATCGGTATTATATAAATGCCTGGTGCTATAAACGAGGTAATTATTCCTTAAAAAAATATATTTAATTAAATTGCAGTATTAACTAGTTTAAGGAAAAGGATCGTTGGCGTTTCTAAAGTCCATTTCTTAAGGATAAAACATTATTTTTTTATCGAAAAAATGATAAAAAGGTAGAAGAGAAGAAGGACAGGCAAATGAATGGGAGAGTGAAAGAAAGAGGTTGAAAAATAGGAGGGGATCCGCAGCTGTGGCCCGTCCTGGACTACCCTCGTTCCGGCTCTCCGCACTTTGCTGCGGAGAAGAACTGCGAGAAGGGAGGAGACAGAGATACTCGGCGAAGCGTGCCGCATACTGCACGCGCTGAATGTTAAACGAGCTGCGAAAACGCCCGGTCGTCTCGAATGTGCAATCTCTCGTACTCTATCTCTCTTTCTTCTATAGTCGAAGGTGTCGGCTCTGACAGAACTCACCTCCCGCTGCATCTGTGATGTCGCTTTACTTTTTCCTCTTTACCTCGTATTCCTTTTTCTTTTATTTCGCGTTTTCCTCTCCTCACTGATGATAGAGAAAATCCAGCTGCAAAGTTTCGTTTTTCTACGTTTTTGAGGTTTACATGCACCTTTTACAAAGCTTTTTCCTTCTCTCACTCCGAGAAGATCGCTGACTGTCTTTTATAGCGAATAAAACTCTTTCAAACTTTTTATGGTTGAATTGCAATGGATTTATACAGAGATTCGTTCGGAAAGGTTTTAGTGGCACTGATTAATTCCTGCTAGTCAAGGCTACATTCAATAATCTATAATAAAATCGGAAAAACGTAAGAGTGTAGCTAAGTCCTAACAAAGATAAAAGCCGAAGCATATGACACTATAAAGAAATTTTAAATAAAATTATTTTATAAGGCAAAGAAGAATTTTCTGCGCATTCTCAGGAATTCTTTCTGCGATTTTAATTTGAATTACAAAAAATTCAAGTTCATTTTATTTATGTAATTATCAATAATTTTACTTCATATTAAATTAGGAATATTCTCTTCAAATATTAATTCTCTTTAACATATAATTCATTTCATCAACTTATCTATAATTTAGATTTTTTACTTATCAACGTCTATAAAAAAATATAACTAGCATTTAAAAAATGTCCGAACTACAATCGTATTTACATATTTCTATAAGGCAAATTCGGTAAGTGAGCAAAAGCGAAAATATAGAATAGACAAAATATTTTTAAATGATCTTTTTATGTAAAAATATGGAAAAACATAATCTTCCGCTATTAAGATTAATAGTTGCAAAGGAATTCAAAATTGTAGTATAAATTTAAATTTAAAAATTTTCAATACCTTGTATTTAAAGTTTACATAAACTTCTACCGATAATGTAATAAAAAATTGTTTATTTATAAAATTTGAAGAAGCATAATTTTTATCGTAAATAAGTTGTTTCTCCATTGAATTTTATTCAGTTATCTTTTATATAATTTTTTTATAAATAAAATTTCCTATAAACCTTAATATATATTTCTTTCCCAAATATTCTAATAAAAGTAAATATAAACTTCAGCGTTTTATACATGTGCATAAATACCGACACAAGTGGTAAGGATTTTTGTATTAATTTAAATTTTTTTATAAACGATCACATATTTGAGATAAAAAAGACTTCGCCAGCGAAAATTAAGCTTTTAAACATAAGAGCATCAAAGAAAAATATACTATTCGCTTATAATGTTACACTAAAATTTCATAAAACTTTGTATGCCTAGTTTTTGAGATCCCTCGACGTTTTCTTAGCTAGCGAAATTAAATAAAAACAAAAAATAAATAAAGAATCGACATCAATTCTAGATTCATTATTTCCTCTTTAGTTTCGTCTACACTTTCTCCATCAATTTCATGCACTCACCTTTTTAATTCTGCCATCGTCTCACGCCCAGGTTACTTTTTCTTTGAAGAATGGAAAATTCTCTTCACTTTCTCTTCCGGCATATTTTACCTTCTCATTTTTATAATTTTATCACTCGCATATAGGACAGAAAAAGATAACCAACGATAACACAACACTCCAGGGCATCGGAAATAGTTGCGGCGATGCATTCGAGTTCCCAGGAGTGCAAAAAAATAAAGCTAGAAATGTGAGTTCATCGGACTCTACTTTTCTCTTGTACAATTTCTTGATTTTATTATATTGATTACACTGAAAGATGTTATAGAATATTTGTATTTACGGACTTTATTAAATTTTCATTTTATTTTGCTCAAGCTTTAACGTCTATTTAATTATATATGGCAATGGTATATTTAAATGAAGATACTAAGTTACAATATTTAAAAAATATTTAAAAATAACTTAGTTTTAGTCAAACATTATAGAATTTATATCAAGAATAATGAATTACTCGTGATTTTAAAAAAGTATTATTGAACGTGCGATAACAATCATATTGACCCAGCACGAGTGAACATTATTCTGATTACCATAAATTTTGTCAATATGAATATATTAAATCTTACTGAATGTCGAATAATCCTATCATTACTGTGAATGTAAAAAATCATCAAATAAAAAATTAAGAAATTAATTTCCCGTAAACCGTTATTTTACAAACTTTTAAAACGGTATAGTTGCAAACTATATATAATGTAATGTGTAAAAGTACAATTTGAACTCCATTCAAAAATTTTCATTAGTTATTAAAATAAGTAAAATTATGGTTTTAATATATATAAATTCATCGCTTGAATAATATCATGAATATTCAAATTTAGAAAGTTTAATTGAAAAGCGCATTTTAGTTAAATTAATATCTTTAACAATCACATCATTTCGTAAAAGTATATTTGAAAAATAAGTTTCTCGTGGTTAACAATAGGGGTTAACTGAGTAATAAGGATTTTGGAAGTTAGTTTTGCCACAATCGGACGCATATACTTGAAGGACACAAAAGCGTCCTGTTGCATACAAATTGACGAGTGATTGTGTTTCACAAAAATTAGGGTAGAAAAAAGGGAGGGTGCATCTCGTGGGGTAAGTGGGCGTAACAGGAGAAGCTTGCTACGAACAAGTGACACTTTTACCGTGGAGTGAAAGAAAACCTCGTCAATTGTCTGGTTGAGCTGTTCGCTTTTGTTGTTACTGTTACCATCGTTCTTGTTCGTCGATTTTTCCGATAGGGACGAATTTATAGGAGCAACTATGTAAAGTTCTATTTTTGTCATTGTTTTGCCTTTTCATTCCAATGCCGCGTATATTGGATGTTACAACAGAGCAATAATTGGATTATCCTAGAACGGTAGTTTTTAACGAGGGTTTTTCTAGAAATTTCTTGTTAAGTTTCAATGCGAATGGCCAATTTGGTATCGTACTTATACAAGTTTTGATGACTTTTCTGGAAAAAGACTGCTTTATATTTAAATCTTATTATTATTTTTATCTATTATTATATTCAAAAATTCAGTTTCATCATCTCTTATTATTTAAACTTAAATAAAATTGATTGTTTACTGTCGTATCAATATTTATTTCAGGATGATAAGTTACTCTTCCCTGATTATACTGCTAAAAATATTAGATTGGATATAAAAATTGCTGAATATTGTTGCTCGAAATAATTAAAGCGAAATTAAATCTTGATGAAACAAAATGAATACAAAATAAATTCAGTGCGCGACGGTGCTTAAATTTCTACACACACGTAGCCTACGTCAATATGATTAAATGAAATGGTCGAAAATCCAAAAGCTTACATGCACGCAGAATCTATTTGATTAGCGAAATTATTCAATTTGCACACTAATGAGGCGGTCTCCGTAATGAAATTCCATGCGTAAACGGCATTACTCTTTCATCATAATTAGCACCCACGTTGAATTCAGGTCAATTTCAAAGTCGCTCTCTCATCCTCTCTCGTTTTAACCCTCGTTCAAAGCGGTCATTTTCATATTCTCTTGTAGTTTGAAAGTTTGGCATCGCTAATTAAGTAAATCAAACTTTTAACCATCTGTCAAAAAATTCTATGGCCGTGTGCACTAAAGGTAATAACTAAAATTTGTAACATTTTATACTCGCCTATACCATAGTTACTGATATCGCGCGCCGTCGTTTAGTACGACTCAAGAAAGATAAAAAAAGTAGATTGAGTAAGCGAGAGAGAAGGAAATAAAAGAAAGATCTATAGGAGAAATGTTCGAATCGGTGTGTCGCCGATAAAAGGCTCGAGTTACGGAGTCGTATAAAAAAAGCTTACGACTGTGCTTGTATCTACTAATATGTTTCTGTGTGCGTTGAAGTTTTTATATGATTACTATAACTCTAAGTGTGTGGGCGTGAGATATCATTCTGTACGTTTCTATGTACTCATGAATCCATTGTTACAAATTTGTGTTCCTGTATTTACTTTTTATAATTTTTATATTTTCATGAATTTTTTCTTGTTTCTATGTATTTGAGTTTACATTCTTATTTCATTAATTTTATGTATTCAAAAAATTACCCAAACGATTATGAATTTTGAAAGTGAAATTTATATTTCAATTTATAAACCATCTGTATTTGTAAATCATTCTGTTTTACACATGTACCGATATCAAAATCTAATAAATTAAAATATCTTTATTGTACTACACATAATTATTATAACTAATAATTACACTAATAAAATGAGGATTCAAAGCACAAAAACTTTGAGAATTCATTAAAAAATCAGTAATAAAATTAAAATTATAATAAAATTTATATAAATGTACAAATTTACTAATTCCGTAAATGTTTGTTTTTATAATTATCAAAAATGATAATTTATGAAATGTCATATGTATTATTCTATATTATGTAAACATATATATATCTATGTATAATAATAGCAGATTTGATTTTATTAAATTAGTTAGGTTAAATTTAAATTATTAATAAAAATTATAATTAATAAAAAAAAATAAAAATTAATAAAAATGATTAATAAGAAATAATTGATTAAATATTTTTTTGATCCTGATTAAAAATACTTGTATTATCGTTGTTATATAACTTTTACAATGTTATATTAACATAGAATCGAGTAGAAAATAAATATATATGTCAAATTTATGTTTGAAAAGTTTTACATTTTAATTTATCAAACAAACGATTTTAAATAAAAAATGAAAAATCATACATTTCAAAATCAAAAATAAAGCCTGATATTTATTATTATTATTATTTAAAAAATATTTCAAACCTGCATTTATAGTTTTACCACGAAACAGATAATTGTAGATATTTAAATTTGTATTTCGGAAATTTAAAGCTGCAGTCTAAATATTGTACTGATATTCCAAAAATGTACAAATTCTCTTAAAATGTGCACAACAAAGAGTAGCGATAAAGTCTGGTTAAAATGGAATCGCTCTTTAGAAAATGAATCAACTTTATTTGTGATATTGGATAAAAATTGTAAAATATTAAAGAATCTGTGCATATTTTATGGATTCAGCCAAAAGTACTGGGATCAATTGATATAATCAAGTCAATGTAAAATATTTACTAGTGTCGAAGTCTCTTTAGAATAAAAAAAACACTAATATGTTAAGTTTCATAAAAAGAGATGATATCTGATGAGTATCGCATTATTCTTGTTTATTTTCTTTATCGGCAGCTTGAAATTAGAGCTGTTGGCTCTGCAGATATGGCACATTGTGTCTGTGAGTTGCACGTCGATGATCGCTAAGCTGCTTGCACGACTGTTGCTGCCCAGTTGGCTTTTAATGGATCGGCGCGGGGTAGCAGCTTCGACACATGTCAGCTTACTCGTATAAGCTTTACGACGATGCAAGACTTTTCCTTCCTTCCTTCCTTTCAGTTAAACGCTTGTCGGACGATTAAGAGATATCAATATCGTTGACGTTATGCTGATGCAGGTGATAAGCCAGTCGTCACCATGGGTTCAAATTCCAACTTTCTAAGATACACTAAAGATCCGATACACTATTACACTGGAGGCCTAGATATTTATATGAATGGTTATGTTTATTACTCGTATGTAATCGCCAGGATAAGCTTTCGAAAAATTGGCACGAATGAAAAATATTCAAATGAATGTTTGCCATTGTATAAAAGTGAAGCTTTACTACCTATTTGTAGTATAAAATACAAATAATAGTTCGTTTTCCAATAATTCACAAGCAAAATTTAAATAACGAAAACCAGCATCTATTCAATTATAAGATTATATCTTTTACTGAAGAATAAAATTGATTATTCTAAAAATTTGATTTATTATAATTTTTTTTATAAATTTAACAGAATCATACTAGGAAAATTATTTATAAATTTAATACATGGAATGAATGATTAAATTAATTAAATTAATACATGAATTTATTTAATATGTATTTAGCTCAAAAGTATTGTTCTTATTAATTTCTTATATAGCTGGATTTCAAAAAATAAAGATACTTATTTTTGTTTGTCGTGCCAGTTTAGCTTCTTTCAAAGAGTTTCTTTTTCTTCTTTTCGTTCTGATTCTGTAATTTTTTAATGGATTTCATATATCATATTTTTAAAAAATATTCATTATCCTGTACACTAGAAAACAAGATAAAAAAAGTGAGTCGAACATAATTTGCCATTCCACGTAGAGTAGCGAACCAAAATAGAATGCAATTTTCTTTGTTGTCGTGGCCTAGTCGCGCAAAAAGATTTAAGAACTGTGCTAAGGTAAAATGGCCTGTTTCACGCGCAGACGCGTCGACCAGCAGTGCAAACTTTAAAATGCATATTCAGCCTTTCATGGTCAAGGTTCGGCTCAACTTAGCGAGTTGAGCGAGAATGAGCTTTTCAAGACCAGCTGGGACGCTTTACTCTTTTTCATAGTTCACTTTCAAAAAGAGATGCTTTCTATTATAAATAATGGGTTGACTTTAGAAGAGATGCCTATATGCCTTTCTACCTGAGAGTTGCATTAGAAATAAAACCGTGACACAAATAAACCACTTACGCTCTTGTACCATATCTTTTTAAAGTTTTATATTTTGAGTGTAATTTCGAAATTATAGATAAAAGTAGTAGTTCCTCTTTTGTTATTTGTTTTAATTCATATTGAGACATATTTAGATGTAATTATAAAGTGTGAGATTTTTTCCATTAAAACTTATGCCATTTTCTTGCAAATGTAATGGCTTACTAGTGTGACGAAACTTGGGTTGACTTGAATAAAAATGTTTACGAGTTTTTTAAATTTAAAAATTAATTATGCAGGGAATTCAAAACAAATAACATTATTTGAAAAAGGCATTGTTCTACCTTAAATTTTTTGTTTAATAATGAAATTCCAAATTTTACATTTTTAATTAAGAATTTAATAATTATTTAATTTCATTAAATATCAGTAAAACTTCATTGAGGAATTGCATTTATTTCAATAATTTAAGAGTATACTTACATTCTCAATATCATAAATAAATTTTATTTTTATCAGGAGCAGAAACTAATCGTCAGCAGCTACCCTAAATTTCTATTTAAAATTAATGTGATGTTGAAAAATAAATGCTTCTTATATATCACTTAAAAGTCAGTAAGGAATCCGATTAAGAAGTTCGATCAAAGTGCCTATAATCATCAATTTACTTAGAAGTCCAAATATTCCCATTCACTTGTCACGAAGTGCCACCAAAGTTTCTAATCGATTTGGCCAACTATTTCGTCAATCTGACTGAAAATTTGCTCCCCATCTATTTGTTCTACACCTTACAACATCGGCGCTATAACATATAGTTCCCGTTCCTCTTGACTTACTGTCCTCCAGCTAATATGGAACCTGGTGCCAAAGTCATACTACATAAACATAGCAGAAAGCTGAGAAGAAAATACAGCCTTGTAATACAGACATTAAGAGAGCACAAGAGAAGCCGAGACGAAGAAAGAGGGAACTGCAGAGAATCGCTTAGTTGTTAATCGTTAACACCACTGTATCAGCGGTTTCGCACGATCCTCAATCATTGTAGCTCTTGTTGCTGTACTACCTCCCATCCTACCTTTGAGACAACTTCCATGCTGAACTCAAGAAAGACAAGGTAAGCAACAGAAAGAGAAAACTGTAAGTCCAATTTGGGGTAATTGACTTTGAGCGAATGCGCGCCCGCGAAGTATTTCTACTCTGTCTTACGGTAGCGGCAACCTAAGCCAGTAATATACATATGGATTGTACAGCAAAAGCCGATAAGAGCAAGTTATTCGCTTCGCAGATTCCTGCGTAAATTCCCCTCGGTCCTTACACATGTATTGCGCAGCTGAGGGCGGTTTTCCGTCTGTTTTACTTGAGTGTCAGGGCCATGCATGTGTGCTTACGTCCATGTGTAACTAAGCGAAGAAGACAAAAGTGGAGGAACTCGGCTGCGAATCGCGAAAATTTACGGCTAATTCGCGTAATGTTCTATGTACAATAACCCAACATCTCAGATAAACGTCTGACTCTTCGACGACTATTGGCAAATCATTAACGTACCTTCATGTAAATGGGTTGTGTTAATTCTCAAATTAAACAAGAATTTTTATTTGGCTAATTAAATAAATTTTTACTCAAAATATATAATTAGTTAAACTTTTATTAATTCTCGAAATAACTATATCTGGTAAATAATATTAAAAATTTATGGCTTTAATATTAAAACTAATCTACAAGCTCATCAATAATTGTCAATTATTAATCTAGAACAAATCACTCGCAAATTATTGTATAATATTTTAAAATTCTTTATTGCAATAGAACATATATAGATATTTTTTCCCTTTTAATAACTATTTTTAAAACTAATTAAAATAGTTACGTCAGGATTTTAATTGAGAAAGTTTATTCAACATAAATCAAACTTCATCTGCATGCAAAAAATTAATACAATGTTATTCCTGGGGTTTTAATCGTACTTACAAAAGAAACTAGATAAATAAGGTAAATAGAGTTAAAATACAAACAATATTTATCATACTTGTCAAAGCTATTAGCTCCACAGATATCTATCATGTACAATTTTAATTAGTGTATTTATATAATGGTTATGAAAAACAAATTATTACAATTCAACTAATTATTTTCTTCTGCATGAAAGCAATTAAACAATGTAAATGAAAGTATCTGCTTTTACTTCTGGAGTGAGTAAATATTTATTCCTCCTCGGTTCTGCGATTATTATTTTAAGTCAATTAGCGCAGGATCTTTAAATTATTTAAAAAATAAAAAGAGTAAAGGGAAGAATTACAGAGAGAGAAAAAGAGTGAGAGATACATAAAGGGAGAAAGAGTGAGAGGGAGAATATTTGTATAATAGCTGGTATTGTATGTATTCTATACATTAATGACTACAACATGAAAACTTAGTCGAATAAAATGTTGCCAATATGAGATACAATTATTCACAAGAAAATTGCGGGAGTCAATTTCTAAGTAAGCGTGCGAGAATAATTAAACACCAATATTTACATACGATTATTTTACTTGTTCACAAGTACAGTATCGGCAAATGTAGCAGAAATATGTGCTTGTGCATGTTATTCTTATATAGATGAGCGTGTATTTATGTCTTACAAATCTATTATTGTTGCGCAAGTAAGTAAACCAATATGTGAAAAAAATAAAAAAATATCGATGAAACATTCAGTTTTTTCACTGGAATACCAATTTTCCTTATTAAAACCAGAAAGTTTATGTATTTTAACTAAAGTCAATAACGGAAAGAAGTACAGATGATCTACAATAGAGTTTATGATATAACAATTTTTAAAAATTAATATGATATGTATAATTTGAAATTATTAATTTCTATTTTAATTTACAAAATCTCTTTTAAAAGACAAGATATTGTTATTATTGTTATTATACGGTTAACTTTTAACTTTATGAAATTTTTAGCTCTTATATTTTTTTATAATATTTAAAAATTATTTTCAGAACATTCTACTTGCTTTTTATTGAGTTTTTAACATTACTTCATGCTGAATTCTTAGCATGCATACATAGAATATGAACTTCAAATATCAAAGTACGGTGCGAAAATACAAAGGAATACTCCGGGATCGTCGACGCACACAAGCTATAGGTATAATAACCTGTCATTGTTAAACTTGAGTCATCCCGATATACAATATTAGTATGAAAATGAATTTATTTCCAGTGAAATATTCTCTAGGGATAGTCTTCCGAATGAACTTTGAAGCGTGACAACAAAATATTCGTTGTCTGTTTAAAATATGAAAATTTAAAATAATAAAGTTATAATTTTAGTAAATCTGTATAATAGAAATTTTATTTCAAAATATAAGAATAATGTTGAGTGCACAAAATTGAACAATATTATTAATGCTCATAATAAGTTTGTTTTTAATTAAATTAAAAAAATTAATTTAATTTAATAGATCGTGAATAAAGTATATAGAAATTTTTAAATTGTATAGTATAAATATTCACCTTTTTATATTGTTATATTTTGTAAAAATTTATTTATTAACAATTTTTTAATTACTAATATAAGAAATTGTATTATTGATAATCTTGTATAGATACTAAATAACAGTTTTTTATATTTATAAAAGCTAATATATTAATATAAATAGAGGAATAAAAAAAGAAAAGGCTATTGTATTAGAAAGATTTTGATAAAAATATTTGCATGTAAATCAAAAGAACGATTGAAATATAATATTAAATTTTAAACAATAATAAATTTAAAAAAATAGTGACGTATAAGTTTTGGCATTATTATTTTTTATACATACTTAAAAATATAATTGCTTGATAGAATGTAACACAGGAAATACCAGTAATCAATTTACAATAATGTACATAAATATACGCACACATTTGAACATATAGATCAAAGTGTGTAAAATATAAGAGAAAGAGAGAAAGGGTAAGAGGAAGGCAGATACAGAGAGATAATTACATGGAACGTCTTGTTCTCTTCAACATGTTATGTAGAGTGGTTACAGATATATATATATATATATAAGCTCTGCTTTAGGTAAAGTAGATTCTTGCTTGTCAGCGCGTGCACTTTGCCAAAGTAGAAACGCACAGTATAAAGCAGTACACTGTCGTCGTAGTTACAGTCGTCCTTCGGGCTTAAAGCTTCCGGTTCCTTTCTGTGTGCTTGTTCGCTCACAATCGCAGCTACCTTGAAAAGTACACCCACAGAAGACAGGAGTACCAGGTCAAAATTACGAATTCGAATATCGCATTTGAATTTCAATTTATTTGCTTCAGGCTTTTACATAAAATCGTTATAAAGATCTGTACGAAAATATTATATTCTTCCAAAAATTATGTCATTAGTTATTCCACATTTAATTGATTTAAGATATTTAAAAAGAAAAGTCACTTTTCTTATAAATCTATTTCTATAATCTGTTTCTATAAATTTGCAAAAAAATATATATTACTCAAGGCTTGTGAGCTAATTATTTTATAAATTCTTTATTAACTAATTAAAATTCAATTTTTAGAAATTGATATTTGTCGATTCATTTGAGAGGTTATCAAAATAAAACCAAACAATGTTTAATTAGTAAAAATAAGGAATTTGTTAAATTGATGACTTTCTGCTTCATTCAGACAAAAATGGAGTCGTGAAAAAACTTTGGATTAAATTTTTCGAACAATAATCCTCGAGAGATATCAAATAAAACTTACTCATAATTTATGTACATACTTAGAGTAGCCGAGGAACGCTTTAGTTAAGGAAATAAACTCCAAAAACTTTGTTTCTGAATGGTGATTAAAGCAACTAAATCTTTTTTTTAAAAGCAGTCATGAAATTTGCATTGTAAATTAAATGATGGGAAGTTATTTTGAGATAGTGATTTTGTTTCGTTACTTTATAGTTTTTAAACTTATTTATAAAACTTTTTGCTTATTCGGATTAGGTAAACCAAAACATTGATCAGTAAAATATTCTAATTTTTCGGTGAAAATTTTCTTATCGACCGTAATAATGAAAATTATTTTCTTACTTTTAAAAAAAGTATTGAAATATTTTCATCATTCAATATGAAATAAAGTATGCAAAAAATTCAAAATCTACTTTGAATTTTATAAAAAAAATGTATCGAATATAATTATATTCTAATTAATATTAAACAAACTTATGACAAAGTTTTATTTTTTTAATTACGTTATTTTAGCCTTTATCTAATTCAAATTTTAATTACTAATGGTTAAAAAATCTAGATCATTATAAAGCTGCTTATTATTATTTATTCATTAGATAAAATTTTTTTATATTATTAATATTAGGAGCATAGCTACAACATGGTAGATAATTGTATAATTACAATAAATTATGTATAATAAATGTTTTTTAGATTAATTTAAAAAGTAAAGCAATCTTTATTGTATATCAAAAAGAAAACCTATTCTAATTATAGCGAAAGCTTAAACAGTATTTAGCGTGGTTGTGAATACTTTGGCTTCGAAATACTCAGCCTTTTCCTGAAAAAGATATACATGCATAGATAAAACACCGACTAAAAGTCATTATTCTTCAAAATCATGAATTACTATCATTCAACGAGTTTACTATTCTGCTATGACATATCCTTTTTTCAAAAACTACGCGAAAAAAGTAATAAACAATACTTTATTATTTTTTGAAGTATTGTTTACGTATGAAAGCTTTAGAAAAATATTGTGTTTTTAAGATCTTATATATTTTACACGTTATTTATAGAAGAATGGTAAAAAAAATACATATGAAAAATTTTAAGATATTTATTTTTGTAAGAACTCTGCTTATTAAATATACAAGCAAAGTTTGAAAAAAAGTTGAGGTATACTTTTTGTATTAGTATGAAGAAAATATGCATTTTAATTGGTAAATATTTATAAGCATTTTAAATTTTTGTGAAATTCATATATTTATTAATGTATTATTCGCAGAAAGTAATATAAATACAAATATTATTATTCAATTTTTCGAACAGACTTGGTTTGGTGTAGAAAATTTTAAAGAAACATCCGAATCAAGTGTATAGGAATTTAATTTTCAAATTAAGACGGTGGTAGCTGTCAAGTGTAAAAATAAATTTTTTGAATGAAATCTTTGCGTAAGAAGGTTTTATCAAATGTGCATAATAAAAATTTATAATTTGTAGAACAGAGTATGTGAACAAAGTAAACAATTCTTTCGGCGCTATCTCAAGCGTAAAATGGAAGAACCTCCTGTGAAGCAACACAGCACTTACACTTTTACCGCAATAAAAGTTAGAAGTTAAAAAGCAATTAAGCCCTAAAATCACGCTAGTTTAAGCAAAAATTTTGCGTTTGTCCGCACTTCTCTCGGAGAGTCAGATACGTACACTGCCGTACATCCAGCTGTCGGTTACGTTTCCGTCTTCCCTTGGTAGCCGCGGAACTTGGATAGCCTTGAAGGCAGTAGCCGTGGACGAAACGACTAGGATGAGCGCCGGTAGTCGAAGTAAAAGGCTCGAATAACGTCGTAGCTCGGCGTGCGGTTAGCCATTATTCTGTCCATGTTCTACTTCATCACGAAAATTCGTCCGTTCCTGATGCTGCTGCTAACGCTACTATTCTGAAATATAGAGTAACACATGGCGCTCTATTAGAGATTCAGTCGAGCGCCCGAGCCGTAGATATATAGAGCGAGAACTCGGTGACACGGCTCATTTTTGGTGCTACGTTATCAGCCGTAACATCGACGTGCACAGCCCTTGATAACTGATGCGTAAATCCTGGTTGAGCGCGCGTCGACTCGCACTACTTGCCGCGAGCCTCAGCTAATGCAATTTGCACGGGTTGTGATGCCTGTCATTACTCTCGACACAAACCTGCCCCTTACTTTGCATTGGCGAATCGTGCGCATATCCTTTTGCAGCTTTATGGCGCACCTTTTAAGCTGGATTTCTCTTTTTACTTGTAATGTCGAGCTCTTCCCGGGCTTTGATATACGAGTAGTATTTAAGGGACCTATGTACACAGACTTTAACAGAAACCATTGTCTTGGTATTTAAAAAATAAATTAGTATATGCTTTAAGGGTACGTTGGAGAATATTTTTTCTTTTTCTTCCCCTTTACGACATGATTTATAACTTTCTCAGATGAACAACGTTATCTTAAATTTGATTTCAATGCTCATTTCATGAATATCTAAGAATCTTAACTGTAATCAATTTTCTGCTTGGATTTATTTATTAAGTACGACATTTAGTTTGTTCTGTACACGTAACATTCTACTGAATGAATTACAGATTATGTCAGTATTTCTGTAAAACAAGTTTTATAAAAAAATACTATACGGCGTACAATTAAGTTTTCATTTTTTTAAAGTAAAGCAAATTTTTAAATATAGACGTATACATTTCATACTGTCGTTAAAGCTTAGTAAGTAACTAAAAAGCGCATGATTTAACAACTTTCAACAAAATTAACTTCTAAATATAAGATCTTGTTCTGCTCTAGCTTTCTCGTACTGATTTTAATAAATGACAAATGTGTAAGGCATTACGTTGGTGGTATATGTGGTGCAAAATAAATATGAATAGTTGTATACGATATACAAATCTATGATTTCAGAGGAATAATTTTTAAGGTATTATATTCTTGTACATATTCAATTATGCTTTCTTTTTTTTGTGAAGCTTTTACAAATATTTTGCCTTTCGTACTGAAGCATTAACTCAAGCTCGGAGAGCTACGAACGAGCGGAATTCAAGTAAAGTTTTAAAAATATCTCTGAGGCAAACGCAGTTCTTCCCCTCCCGCACTCCCTCTTTTCTTCGCTACTTTTCTCTATCTCTTTTACCCCGTCCCCCCCACCCCTAATCTTCAATCTCTTTCTCTGTCTTTCCTGCAAAATGTACATGGATATATGTGCACGCGGAAGTGGTCGTTTCGCCTTGTCAGCGTTTCGTGCCAAGTGCCTTGGGTCTCTCCTCTTCTCTTTCTTTCTCTCGCTTGGCGTCCTTAACCTTTTGCCATGCAATTTATTTCGTCGCTTCTTAAATTTGCTTAAATTGAATTCATGTACCTATGTGGTGGACTTTTGACAATATAGAATGAGACCGTGAGTTTGTTTAGACCATTTTCTGCATCATCATCGTCATCTAAAAGATGATTGTACTCCTTCGTGTCATTTAGTATTTGTAAATACAGGTAAATGCATCTAATTAGCATTTCAGGAGAATATTTAAATATTCTTTTTATCATTACAGTCGTTAATTAACATTGAAATTAGTTGGCAACAAATTCAGCTTAATTTATATGATTCAGCTACTTCTTTTTATGACTCGACTGTAAAACATGTATCTCATTTGGGAAAGAAGAGAGTGAATTTAAAGCTGAATATGCAAGAAAAATAAAACTTCCTTTGGATAGAGAAACTCGTATGTCAAAGAGAAATTAAATAAGTATAGTAATAAGATAAATATTTAACTGAGAATTACTTAGATGGAATGTTATAATCAATTTAATATTAATTAGAAAATTTTTGATTTTGTGCAATTTATTTAAACTTTATAAGGTACGAGTTCTATTTAAATTTGATTCCGAGTTCTTTTTCGATTTTTAACTACAAATTATTTTGAAAAGCATATTAATGTTAAGACCATAATTATTGCTGATATGATATTTAACGTATATCCTATTCTGTATAAAAATTTGAATAAAGTTAATGTTACATAAAACACTAAAAAATTAAGTTTGATTTTCTTCATTATTAAACGTTATTTTTAAGATAGTAAGAAATTTTGTATAGTTTACTTTTTATTAATTTACATAAACCTAATCTAGTGATAAAACTTTAATGTGATAGTAATTATAAGAACATATTTTGAAAGTATGCGAGTTAGAAAACTTATGACTTTAAAATTATTAATTAAACAATAAAAATTTTTTGGGAATTATTATTTAAAATATTTTTTATGTAATTTTTATAGCTTTTTTAGTTTATTTATGTTTAAATGTTTACATATTAATGACCATAAACATCTTTTAAAAATATGAGAATTTAATTAGGCTACAAACAGCAGAAAATATAATAAACTTTCCACTATTTATTTTGTACGTGATATAAATCGATGTATTGTATGAATTTACTCTTGACGTTGATTAATTAAAGTTTTAGTTAAACGTGAACACTTTTAGAATATATGAAATATTTGTAAAAATAGAGAACTTTTATTTATAATATTAGAAATATTTTAATTAACAATTTGAATACGAAAGTATAATAGCTTTACCAGTGTTTAAGTAACGATTATTCATATATTTCTTATTATAACGTTTTATTACCATTTTTATCCAAATTAATATAAAAAATAATGTATTTCGTATAATTAGAGTCTTAATCAAGATTTATCGATATCAGGCATATATTTAGATAATTCTTGTTTTGATTTTATTGAATTTTTATTTTTATAATATTTTCATTGAATCTTAAATTCTCACGATAGAACTTTGAATAATTAAACCACACATTACGAGAAAATTCTGCAAAATGAAAATAAGTTTATCAATAAATGAGTTGGAGAATTTGTAAATAATCGTGCACTTATTTGTGCAAATAAAAAGAATTTGACTTAAAACTATAAATATTCTATTATAATTCCATTCAAATTGTGAAAAATTGATTATAAAAAGCTATTTTTCTCTTCATCACTTATATTCTCACCTTACTCATTATTAAAAGCTATATAAACTTCTAAATGAGAAGCAGCATATCTTAAATTTTTTATATCTGATATCACCTCCAATTTATATTAACAATATGCATTAATAAATATTCCACCAAATACTTGTGCTCTAGTTGATGAGGATGTTTGAAAAGTAAACATATATTCTTCCGATAAATTTTATTAAATATTTCTAAAAATAAAATTTACCAAAAATACTTTTATTATGTCTAAAAACAGATTTTCGCAATTCGAGAGCTTGTGGTACGTACTCTAATATTCTAATACTCGAATATCTATACTGGGATAAGTAGTATCTTATAAACTCATTTGCTCTCTATCTCACGCAGTTTCGCAATGTACTCCCGAAAATATTTTGCATGAAGTTGTTAGTAGATTACGTAGGTATTGCCTATCCTATTCATACCTTTTAAAAAACCTTATAGATGGAATTTTGCTCTTGCATTTTCTCGTTTATTTCTACAGCTTGGAAATCTGAAGCTACCGCAGTTATCCCAGTTATTAACAAGCAGTTCAGTATCGTCAATATAGTGATACGACACCCGTCGCAAGGGACCTGCTAATCTTGTGTTTGTGAAGGGTTGTGTCGCCCGTATTAGTGGCAGTCTCAGCTTGGCACGATCTTCAACTCGACCCTCTGGTAACGATGCCGCTCTCTCTCTCCCTCTCACTCTTTTTCTCCCTCTCACTTAACCTTTCTTGTACAATGGTCTAGCTCTTTCCGTTTATTCGGTATTCTTGCAGCACACATAACAGTAGGAAAGTTCTCTGTCCACCGAGTAGCTTTATCTTCCCTTTTCATTCTCTCTCGCTCTCTTTCTCTCTCGTTTTCTCCATTTCTCTGTATTTTCTCTGTATCTTTAGCTTTCGTACTGTAATTCCCTAATTACACGGATTTGACGATAATCTTGTACTAAAACAGGCAAGATTATACTTGCTCGCATATACTCTCTCTTTCTAGCACTATTTCTCCTTCTCACATTTACTCTGCTACTCATGAGTGAATTTATATACGAAAGATATATCTGCATATTTAACTTTCCATCTTTCCATTTATTTATCTATTGTTCATATTTTTCAAGTGAATCAAACGTTTCAATCATTAGTAAACAAAAAATTGAATCAATTTATAAATATATAACATTATTTTAATTATAGTATACATACTTTTATATTTTTAAATAGAAAAATAGAAAATAACTTCTATATCAAAATAAATATTTTTCATACTTTAATAAGGTATAAATGCATGAATGAATTATTATACTTCTATTATTACACTTCAAAAACTAATTTATGAATATAAAACAGTTAAATAAATAAATATAACAGCTTAAATATTCAATATATAGATATAATATTATATTTATACATTTATTTTTTTATTCAACATGAATAGGATGCACAGTAATTAAATTATTTTTATAAAACAAAATAAAGTAAATTATAAAAAGTCTTACAAAAATTGTTTCATAAGAAATTTTTTTAATAATTAAAATATTTATTATTTCTGTAGTAAGTAATTAGGAAGCATGCGCAAAAAAATTAAAGAAATAAAGGAGAAGAAATAAGAATAGAAATATTTCATTTAAATTGAATATTCATTTAAAACACGAGTATATGAAATTTCATAAAACTCTAGAGAATTTTAATTTTTTTATATTTCATTTTTATTTATTTAAATTAACTCAATTATCCAAATAAGTGCAGAAAAAAATTTAATCAATAAAGTGCTATTAAAGTTTTATTTATATTTTTATATTACTATGATATAAACTGCAAATATGTTTAGAAAATTTACATAACAGATTTATCGATATAGTGAAAGGCATATATGTATATATATATACATATAATATTATATCACTTAATTACATTTTTTTATTTTATGACCTGTAATTAACTGAGTCGTACTTTATAAATTATGATATGATATTCAAATATCACTGGTTTTCACTATTCGAAAGTGGTTTTTCATTTTTAATAAACTTTTCCCTTTAGAAAAACGATTTGCAAAAGGCTTGGAAGGCATAAATAAAAAATTTTAAATCTAAGAAAGGTGTAATGTTTAAAAATGAATTTTCTAAGAATCTCTTGATAACCTTTTCCAATTAGTCGACCAATTAATAAGACTTTTCCAATCTTAAGCTCGAAACCAACTAGACTACAGATGTATGCGCGAAAGCGAACTCTAATAAAATTTGCTATAAAAGAGGTTTCTCTTTCGCTTATGGCATCTGCATGTATGAGGAAATAAAGAAATTATGATTGTCGAGCTAAAATGAAAAAAGGAAAGGAAAAAGAGCAAATTAAATTTCATGGATCAACATTAAAATGTAGAATTTTAACGCTACTGTCTCTCGATTCTCAGAAGAGATTGCATATAAGGACATCTCGGTTGTCACTTCTATTTGACGCGTAAGATAGGTTAGATAACCAGAGATGATAGACGATCGTCGTGTGGAAGCAAAAGAGAGGAAAGTGGAATAACGCATGAAATTCGCATAAAAATTCCTCTTTCATTTTAGATACCTAGACTCTGTCATGGACGATGCAAAACTCATCTTCGAGATAATTAAGAATTTAGCTTGGCAACTTGTCCCGCGCTAACTGTGTATACGCATACATGTTTAACATCTCTCGAACTTCGTTCTATATAACTCTTGCACCGCGGTTGGAATATCTTAAACTACTACAGAGCTTCGCACGAGTGTTTATTTTAAGAAAATGCGGTCGCAACTGAGGCAAACTTCTTGCTGCATATTCGCCCCGACTCGACTTCTATCTATTTTACTGGAATGATTTGATTTTAAATATAAAGAAATTAAAAATATTTTACGTCCCTATGTCGGCGTTATTTGTTTTATTTATTTCACTTATAATAATATTGCACTGATAAACTTTACAATAACTTTATCAAACTCTTTACATTTATGTTTATATTATATTTGTATTTGTGTTTATATTTATATTTATGTTTATATTTATATTTACATATATACATACATTTATATACACATTTATATTTATATTTATATTTATATTTACATTTATATTTACATTTATATTTACATTTATATTTACATTTATGTTTACATTCTTTTAGATAAATTATTTAACTACGTATAAAAGTATGTAAATACAGTCATTACAAGAATTTGTTGAAAGTATACGTAATATTTATAGTAAATAAAATTATAAGATAAACTTTTCTATTGAATTAATTTAGCGAATTTTTAAAACATCCTATTAGATTTTGAAATTTTTCTAAATAATTGTTCAAATTAGAAATTTTTAAATTAATGTTCTTAATGAAAAAAAAGATAATAAAACAATGAAAAATTATTTCGTTATTATAAAAAATTACTTTTCTGCTTATAAATTTGAGTTGTAATTAACTTCAAGCTTTTTAGAATTGATTTAATATCTCCAATTAATATCTTTCCTGTTATATCTTAAATAAAGGGTATAACATATTTATAAATGCTATAATATAATTTTATATCCATTTATTTTCGTATAATTTTATATTAATATTTAATTTGGAAATGCTATTTTAAAGAAAATTAAGAAAATAATTGTAATTGTAAATTATTTCCTTCGTGTTAAGCATTTCAAATACCATTTCACAAAAAATTTTCATCTTATTATTCACAAAATTTTAAATTAGAGAAATATTATAAAATATCATCGTAGAAATTTTCGCGGTCGTTATTTTGAAGTCGTTAAAAAATGAAAAAGATTATGCTGTGAGAATCACAATAAGAAAGGCTCATTATTAATTTCAAAATTATAGTTGATAATGAAATATAAATTCTAGAAAATTATATTTTTATAAATTCTTTAGCCACTATAAACCTACCTATGCATTTCATTTAATAGGCACGAGTGTGATCCATTTAAATATTTGAGGCGGAAAATTGCCAGCACTAGTGCTAGAGCCCAAATTCAAACTTCAGGCACTGGTCAATTCATGGATAAATCAATGACCCGACCCAATCGTCCACCATCGCAATGGGAAATGGAGAAAAATCGGCATCGAATTGGCACTCTACCCGTTGTGTTACATCTGTAATCCATTGCTGTCGCTGGTTCGAAGTCCATTGTTTCCGCCAAATCGCGAATGAATCGACCAAAAATCGCTTAAAATCAATAGTCATTCTCTATTTCACTGTTGTTTTGTCGATCATTCCTCTCTCTCTCTCTCTCTCTCTCTCTCTAATGCTACTCTCTAACCCTGGTACTACATGACTATTCAGAACTATGTCACCATTTACCGTTGAAGTTCTTTGTTTCCCTCGCTTCAAAGAGGGAATCAAACTCTCGAGCTTGCAAATTTAACAGGTTCCAAGCTTCGTTGTGCGAGGGAGACTGCATCTGTAAATATCCGGCAGTACTTGATCGCTGCACGAAAATTTAGACCGTACAGTCTGTGAAACGTTAGTGCTACTCATTTGCTGACTGACAGTTGTCCAGGGCTTAGCTTCCTTTTTGTTCATCATTTGTCTAGAACCACCTGGTTCTAGTAATCCATCCGATGGACTCAATTTTATCGATGAAAGCTTTTGTCAACCAACGGGTGCACTGAATGAATTATAGAATTCAAAATGGAGGAAGGATAAACTTTCCTGATAATTTATAGAAGTGTTCAGAAGACTTTACTTCCATCATATCAGTCAGTAACGCAGTGTATTTATTTAGAAGAAATATTTCGTATAATTTGTTTTAAATATACTTAGAAAGTAACCAATCAAATTAAATTTATAATTTTTCATAGTTAGAAAAAGGTAATTGATGATATTGTAGATAGGAAAATGAAAAAAGCTCTACAAATTATTTAATTTAAATTGATACATTGAAAACAGTAATTTGCAATGTTGAAAAAAGTATTGAATTTTGAACATATAGTATATAAGAGGAGGACTGCTGTCTTCGCACAATGTCTGTGGTAAGCGGTCGATATGAAGGTAAATATGAAGTTTCTAGTGGTGAAGAGGATGAGAAACTAAACGAACCATTATACCGATAAAGTCCGACTGCGATTCGTACCCCTACCGCCTCAATAGTTTTGGACAATCCATACGCCCTGCTGTGAGATTGGTACGGTGACTCCTGAACGGTAAGTATTTAGATTGCGAGGGATATTCGTGGGGCTTAGAGCTCTATTCGACGAACTTCGCCGAGACGATGGTCTGCTAATCTTTGGGACTGACTAGCAAAGCGCATATACTCCAAACGATCCTGAATTTTGATCAGATATTGGAGATACCTTTTCTTTCAATTAAAAATTACAAATTTTCTCTTGCATTTTTAAAAGTGCTTGACTTCTATTTAAAATGAATTATTGGGAAAATGTGATTATTAGTAAGTTTTTAATATCAAACATTGAATTATAAACGTATTACGTATTAGGACGAATATCATATTATATTTCAATACAATTTTTTCATAAGCTAATATAATCATAGTATTTCTCCATAAATCTTTCTTTCTCTAAGACTTATATCTTAAGTATCATTTTTAATTTTGCGATAAGCCTTTGAAAAGGCCAAGTATGAATGGAGTATAATAAAAATATTATCGTAAAATTTCCGATTTAAAGATGTGGACAAAATTTTAACTTATTTATTAATATAGTATTATCTGGCTTAAATAAAAGAATATTATGCATTATAATTTTGAATAAAGCTTATAATAATTACATTAATAAATAATATTATACTATTATAAAAAGCAATTATTTTAGACTAATTAAACATTTGCAGTTATAAAATAGACTGAAAAACTGAATGTAATATTTAGAAATTTCATATAGATGTTATTTTCAATTTTATGTTTTCGTAAAGTAAAAAATTGATTTATTCTGAGAAACGTATTGAAAAAAATTTAACAATAATTACTCATATTTTACAATTTATGTCAACAAATCGGCTTTAAAAAGTCTCTAAAAATATCTGGAGTATGTAAAGGTCACAAATTCAGTTGATAAAGCATTTAGCAAGTCCATAGTCAACAAATCGTTATTTATCTTGACACTCGCATAGTATCAATAACCACGATAGGGTTTGAATTGCTGTTCTTTTCGTGAACTGTCGGGTAACAAAACTCTCGCTCAACTAGCCCTGCAAGAACAACAGGCTGCGTACCTCTGCCTCAACTTTGTTGCAGTAGCCTCGTGTATGTTGTTAAATTTTATAGATCATGACTAAAGACGTTGTTTGAAAATCGTATCGAGGTGTAAGTATTGCAAAGACTGAATTCAATGAAATCAAGTTGAAGAAAATAATATAAGCTTAAGAGTTCAGTAACAATATCGGTGAAACGCACTTTGATTTTCGAAATCATTTTTTATAGAAGCTATCGTTATTTTTATTTTTAAAATAATTCTCTTGAATATTTATTAAATTTAAAGTTATTTGTATGAAATTATGAAAAATAATTACTTTAACAAAATTTATATTGTTCAAACTATTTTTTATTATCAATATAATATGAAACAAATACTAATGAATTTCCTGTAATTGGATCATAAAAATCAATATTATAATCATACTAAAGTAATTATCGTTAAAACATAGAATGATGAGCTCCATATGAATAAAATATTCATAAAATTACGCTATAAATGGTGCATAAAGATGGAATTTTTATAAAATCCTTATTTTACGCAAACGTTTAGTGGGTAAAACAAAAGTTGTACGATCTTAAGCTTTCGAAACAACCATAGTTGTAGATGAAATATGAAAGTTTGTAGTAAGTATGACGCATGCATAAAGGAAGCAGACATGACTCGGAAAAGTGTGATGAAATACGCTGTGGGAACTAGGAGGCACCACCGAGTTTCTAGGGGTCGGAAATGCGTGAGAAAGCAGGTCCAAATATAAATGTTATGTTTCATGTGGAACAGTATAGGTAGAAATTGCGGAAAAGGTAAGAAATATTTGCGAGCTCAGAACTACAGTTAGATAGAGGCGGTGACGCAGTCTTACCGGCTTTTTGTTCGTATCTCATTTTCACTCGAAGCTCGTTCAACTTTACTAACGTAATGTATTCTCGTTCATTCGGGAAAATCAGAAAACTTGATCAAAGCAAAGCATTCAATTTGAAATTATTGCAAGAACTAAAACTTTCTTATTCATCATCATCCTTGTCACAATTATTATTGTCGTTGTCGATATCATAATTATTATTATGTAATAATAGCTTCACTGTAATTAAAACTAATTTTAATATTTTTAAAATGTATAATTTATATAAATGAAATTTAAATAAATCAAATAAAAAATTTGTAATTTGATCTCAATGAATATTCTTTATGAATTATAAAATTCTCCCCTCAAAAAATTTTTCTTTACCTACTATACTTAATAATTTAATATCGATCGATACGTGCATATTATATTTATATACAATCAACAGTCTATGAATAATCAGTTTATAATCTATACTAAAATTACAAATTAAAGTCATAAATAAACAATTTTTTTAATTACTCAGAAAATTCTTTTACATTTAAATTGATGAATCTGCACTACCTATATGAATAATTAATTTTTTGTCTATATTATAAAATATTTCTTTCGTAAATAAAAGATCAATTAATTTTAAATTCAATGGAAAAACACAATAATTTTATTTCATTTGCACTGCTAAATGTATTATGTATTTTGATTATCTGAATTCAAGTATAATCATTTCTTGTAATTTCTGTACCTTCATTTGGATCCATCATTACGATTTTCATATTATATGTATATATATCCACACATTATATATATATATATATATATATTTGGTATTCGACTTTCACATGTTCAAATATATAGGTAGATATATTGAATACTAAAGTTAAATGATTTGTCGCAAATTCATTTACCTGTGACCGCAAAAATATGCTTTTAACCATGAAACTTTGTACAACACGACGCCGTGAAACACGCAAACGTAACGAGAATTAATATTGAAAAGAGCTTTTTACATATTTTAACGATCACTCTTTATGAAAATATTTTCATCGTTGAGACTTATAATAATACAGTTACTTGCCGTTTTCGATTAAAGTTATTTTATTTTTGATAATTAGGATTACACTTTCATTTTACAAGCCTAGTAATATCTATGATTCTTCTAGAGGAGCAAAAAAGAAGTTTTTCACCAACAAAAATGAAAAAATATATTCGATATCTGATTAATCAAAAATTAATATTTGTTGTTGAAAAACATAATAAAAAATAATGTTAATTTTTGTTTAATAGTACCATTTAATTTTTCATTTAATTTTACAATTGGAATATTTATCTACATTCACGAATATAAATCTAATTCACATTAAAAAACATAATAATTAAATAATAAATATTATTCTTGTCATTTATATATAATACTTTTATATATATATATCATTAAGTTCTTTATCTCACCATATTTAATGACCTTATTGAAATATTTACGTGCATTATGGAAGTACATTGCGTTCTGAACTCACCTGTAAGAAAAAAATGAGGCAATTAATTATACGTATATAATTAAAGAATATTATCTGTAAATCTACAGTAATATGTGTTAATACAAAATGTCGCTTTAATCATAAATTTGTAATTATCACAGTATAAGAATTATGGAACTAAAAGATAAATTTCAAATTTTATGTTACCAAATTTATCAACTTAAATAAATAATGAATTTTTAAATATACTAGAGATAAACAATTAATCTTGTAAGTTATTGTTACGATTATAATTAAATTATTGTTTACTTATATTTGATAAAAACTGGGATAAAAAATTCTGAATACATTTATCTGAAAAAATTTATTTCGAGAACACAATTCAATTTTACGGATTATTGATTTTAATCCATAAAGTATGAAAATGATATTTAAAATTATTCTGAAATTTCGATCAAGCAATTAGTTATATTTGTTAAAATTATGTAAAATTTTTTTTCTCATACAACAACGATAAAATAATATTAGTTTCTTTAAGGATGAAACTATGATTTTTCGGACGATAGATAAAACTTAATTAAATATCGAAGCTTAACAAACTACTGCAACTTCGATTTACATTGTTGATACCCTCTACTTTCCAATATCCTGTAAAAGGACGAAAAGGAAACGAATGATATTATCGCAATCTCTTGCAAAACAAAATAAATATAGAGAGACAGACATCTCCGTGCATATATGTTGAAATGCTGACCGAACGTGCGCTTGATTTTGCGCGGGGCTTAGGGAATACGCCCGAGATTACTTTCCCATGTTTGTCGAATCGCGAGTGAGATGACAACGACGGCAATCCTTGTTTCGTCGTTTACCGACTCCATGCGCATAGGTTACATTGGCACTCGCCCGGATCTCACGGAACGACGGTCATTCCATTAGGGACTGTTCTGAACGCCTTCATATTCACACATGCTACTTTCGCAACGTTTCACATTGTCTTTTACAGCGGCTGTGCAAATTTCTAGCGGCCCTCATTCTCCGAATGCTATCTGACAGTGTTATAAAATCTTACGATAAATTGGATATTCAAACTGGAGGCACAACCACGCTTTTGCTCTTCCTTAATTATTCTCTTTTACATTTTTATTTTTCTTTTAACTAAAACTATGTATATGTGTATATATATAATATAATATTTAAAAATATACTCAATTTTTTATTTAAAGAGAATTTTTATTTTTTCTCCAAATTTTTCGTACCAGATATCTTTAAAAAATAATCAAGTATAAATTACTCGTTTATTATCAATTGAATATATTCATTTTTTATCATCTCTTATTACATGTTTATTTTTTCATAATTTGATTATTGTTTTTATTTATAGTGTAGTCTTTCTTCAAATAAAGCATTAAAATTATTAATTAAAACTCGTTTGCGTGTTTTTCAAAACGAACATGGAAGATAACTTTAGATGCACATCGTACATACAAATTATCTATATGACTGGGTTAAAGCTACCGTATTAAACGATAATATCTTAATTAAATAGAAAAAGTGACTGGCTTATTTTCTATCTTATTTATATCTATGAAACTCAAGTTAAAAATCTAACTTCGTTTGTGCAAATAATTTCTTTCTCTTAATTTTCTTTTGTTATGCAAGGTTACTGTTGCATTCAATATTATTTCAAGATTAAAGTGAACGTCAATATTATGCATTTCTAAATTTCAATTCATAAAGCCGTTTTAATGCTAATTTTGTTAATTTCACTTACAAAATTAATCATGCATATAATTTTATTCAAATAAAAATATTATTTTTGTTTCCTTACAAAAAAACATGAATTGATTGTAGCATTCTAGAAATTATCAATGTATTAGTATTTGTGCTACAACTTATTACATATGCACTTACGTATCCATTATTAATAGAAAATTATTCAATATTCAGTAACATATTTGTCCAATAAATAACTAGCTTAAAAATATTTAAAAAGCTTAAGTAATTTAAAATATATTTTACGAAAGTAAAAGTTATGTATCACATATTATTAAGTAAAATATATGTATCACTATTAATCGATTTAAAATTAAATCAATTCAGCCTATGAATTTATTAATATTTAGGTGAATTTATATAAACTATGAATTCGGTATTAGATAAATTTCTTTTTCGGTACAAGATATTTTTAATTAATTACGTACAACTGGAATTTACTTTAATCTATTATCAACTTCCGTCACGTCAGCATTAAAATATTGCAATAAATTTTCTTAATATAATTAAATGAAAAGTTCATAGATACAAACCTTTTATGAAATTATTATCTTTAGTTTTTTCTTACATGATTTATGAATATCTCTTAAATAATATTCATTTATATTTTAGCCACATCGCTGGCATAAATATTATTTTCTTGATAAAAAGATTATGAAAACCCTGTAAATTTTTTTATAGCTTATTCTGGTATTAAACTCACGCGTTAAAGTTTCCCTGAAGTTGAAATAGTGTATTTAGTTTTTCAAAAAATCAGATTAAATTTTTAAATTATATTTACTTATATTTCTTAATAAATGATTCATTAACATAATTTATGTCTGAGGTGTAACTAAAATATGTATATATTTATTTTTGAATTAAATACAAGGAATGAAAAATTTTAGACCATCATTCATTACTTACTTTTTCATCATCCACTATTTTGAAATTTATCTTCATATACGAGAAGCAGATATTATATAAGTTTCTAAATTGCGATAGAAGAGTATCTGTTGTTTATTTTTAGTAAACATATGTACAATAAAAAATAGAAAAATACAACTATCAATTATTTGTGAGACTTTTTATCATGTATTGCAAAGATATAGAATTAGCAATGCTAATTATATAAAATAAATCATAAGTAAAACGTGATTAGACGGCAAATGAATTGGAATTTTTTTAATAGTAGAGTAAAAGTCAAACCTAATGTTCGTTAAATATCAATTTAGAGATTTAAATATCAATCAATCTACTTTTAGATAAGCAATTCCTTTGAAAGGTCGCTTTTAAGAAATGAGCAATTCATTCAATTTTAATACATTTAACTTTTTAATCTTTTTAGTTATAGTGTCTAAGAAATAATAAATACAAAAAAAATTATTAAAAGTAACAGTTTATGTCTAATATCTTTTCTTCATATTTTGGTAAAGTTGTAATTTTAAATTTAACACAAACGAGTTTAGATAGTCTGCTATGTTAAATAACACGACAAAAGCTAATTTCTACACTGTTTTATTTGGCTCGAAATCTCATAAGATTATTTGAAAATGTCACTTACGAGAGAAGAATAAGTAAAATATAAAGCGTAAAATTGAAAGAAAGTGAGAATATAATAAAAAAGTGAGTGGGAAATTATGAGAAAAAGAAATAAGAAATAAAGAAAGGGAAAAATATGCAAATGAAAAAAGCTATTGGTAAAATACCGTAAAAATATGTAGCTAAAGTTTAACAGTTGAATATAATATAGCATGCGTAAACCTCGCAAGTTTTATTTATATCACTCTTCGGTTACTTTCTGTTTTCTTATCTTTTGATACAATCGATATTTTCATATTTTATTTCACTATTTCTTTATAACACTAGTATATCAGATAAGAGAAAGAAAGAAAAAATAGGATCATATATGTATTTTAAGTTTAAGTTTTTTTTGTTGTGTTTATACGAATTTATGATTATATTGTATACACTCATTTTCGGTCAATTATGTGTAGGCACTCGTAATGATACGTTATTAGAGAAAAAACATAACTACATAAACTATATATACTATTTTATTTAAATTGAAACTGCAACATAGGAAAAAAGATCGAGTTAGCTGATAGCTGTAGCAAGAAATCGGTTGCTTTCTTTTATATATTCGTCGTGATTGATTTAATAAGTAATAAACTTAATTGAAAAATAAAAAACTTTTTCAATAGTTTGAAAACTGGAAAAATTATATCTAAATAAAGAAAGGATTTCTACATATTTAATAATTCACTACAAAAACAGAATATTTCTTATTTTTAGTTTTACATATTATTGTTTGGATTTGTTATAGATAATGTTCGTAAATTCAAGGTTAGTTATAAATTGTAATATTTTTAATTTTATTTAAATTTATTTATTAATAGATAATACATAAGTTTATTATTTAAATAATTATAATACTATATATAGAATATTTTTTAATTGTTGTTTAGATAAATAATAAAAAATTTAAGAAATAATGATTGCTGATAATTATCATAATATTATCATAGAAATCTTTAATAACTATTGTAATATGAAAATCAGACTTATTTATTTATAAAGAAGATGAATATATATATATATATATATATATATATATATATTTCTATAGTTAACTAAAGTTTGGACAAATAATGAATTTAAAACCACGAATTATTTGACTATTTTCGAGCGGCTGAATTCGAGAAATTATATTTTTCTCACTCAGTTTGAAGTTATCGATGCATATGCATGCGGTTTAACGTGAGTGTTCACTTGGCAGCACAATACACGACTAAAACTGAGAAACGAGGAGAGGACGAAGATATAGAAAGAAAGATACTGCGAATGCATACGTAAGTACACACATTCTGCAAAGCAGACTGCTAATTCCAAGCAGAGAGCTTGGCGTAGTTGGCGTTAGCATCGGAGCGAGGGAGGGAGTTGCAGTCTCGTTACACGATTCACCTAGGCTTCGCATTCATAGGTTCTATATACCCAACATTCGTCAAGCGCCGCAAGCGAAAGTAGAAAGTTGCGAATCGCGTTTGTTGTACGTAAATTAGCCACTCAGTTTCGATGCATTGTTCTCGCCGACGCTGTAGGCGTACCACCCCCAACTAAATTGCAAGCAGACACAGGGTTTTGCGCTTTGAAGATAAAAAATCGACAAGAACGTACCGTTCAGAATTATATGCACTTTTTATGAGAGAAAAAAATAAAATTAAAGTAAATAAAAAAAAAAAATAATTTTTTTGTCTACTAAATATCGATAAATTCTAAAGTATGTTCGCTTATAATAAATAAATCATTTATGAAATTTGCATTTCCCAATATATCTCATATATCTTAATGCAGGTATCGTAAATAAATGTTTTGTTGATAAGTCCCATGTATTTATACCGAATACGCATATACTTATTTTACTATTACGATCGCTTACATAATTGAATTACTGTTTACAGAATTTCATCATAATAATTCTATTAATATGGCATTACTACTTATTTTAACGTAATCTTTACTTATTTAATTAATATTGTGGTTATTGATTTTTGTAATTAAATCATCGCTTAATTAAATATAAATATTTAAATATTGTTAATTACTAATTTGTTGAAATAATATGCTATTAATTTACCTAAATGTTACGTACCGTAACTGTACTCACTTTAAGTAAAGTGTACATTTTTTTACGAATACTGAAGTAAAATTTTAATTTAATTATAAATAATTAAAAATAGTGTTTTCATTTATAGTATTTACCTAAACAAATAATAAAATATTTATATTCTTCTATCCGATTGATATACTTTTTAAAAAAGTTTAACATTCTCAGTTATTGGTTTTCTTAAATTTTTATTTTCGGTATATTTTAGGAACTGTCACAGCAATAATTATTAGATTACAGATTAATTATTAGTGTAGATTAAAAGAAAGGTAAATCAAAATTTGATTAAAAGTAAACAAAAGACTATTAAAAATAGTTTTATTGATGCGATGTGATAGTAAATGGACATGACCAAAGTATTGTAACAGTTTGAAAAGCGAGAAGATAGATGTATCACTGTGCAGTCAAGAGAATCCGCATGTCTAGGCTGTTTCCCTCACTTAATCCAGACAAATGATTCGGGAGTCCAGTGTAGTTTTCGCGAAAAAGTGTGTTAGAGACGAAAAGGAAAGAGCTGGCTAAGATCGATTCGTTCCTGGATAAAACCTCGTTGCCATTTAAGCTTCAATTTACAACTTTTACTCTACAAAGATACGAATCATAATCGTTTTATAGGGTACATAAATTATTTTGATTAGAAATAAGCAACTCAGTTTATTTGTATTAAAAACAATAGTATTCCTTATACATTTATGAAACTCTGCATGCCCGCTCTGAATTCTAATTATTTAAATTTTTTGTCTTACCTCAATATTATCAGCTACGTTTCATCTTCAAATTTTAGAATTAAATTTAAATTCATAATTGGAAGCATTATAAAATATTTTCGTATTAAACCTTTGCAAATTTTCAATAAAATTTATTTATGAGTTGTCACTGCGAAAATATTTTTGACAAAATTCTTGGCATGATACCAAGAAATGGAAGAGATTATTGATAACATATATCGAATGCCAAATTCAAATTACTCTCCGAATGGTCTGTGATGCGCAAGGTGGAGCGAGCCAAATCCGGTGCCGATGACGCGATCAGTGACCGTAGACTCCTTGGAAACGAGGGTATGGGCGATGTACTGATGCACGTACGTTGCAATACTCAGATTGAACAGACGAGCGTAGCTTCGTGTGTTCGAGAGGATCAATTCGATCCTTTCCATCGTTAACTGTTTTGCTGATGTTTTGTTACATTGAAGAAAGTAACGATGTTCCAAGACAATACTTGACAAAATAAGAGAAATTTGTCGGTATTCGTGCGAAATAATTCACGAGTTGCAAAACACTTTCAATTGATAATATTTCATTACACATAACCTACAGAGTTATTTAAAGGTAATTTACATCAATTAAAAACTAGTGCGCAACATGTAAAAATAAAGCATATAAATAAAAAATATAAATTATTATATTATATCAGCACGTAAAAATCGTATCGCGTCACCCTATTTTTTGTACCTAATCCACTATCTGCTAGATCACCTGTCTTACTATCTCTTACTCTTTATTGTTTACTTGCTTCAGCACTCTCATTTTTCCTTTCCCTCGGCTTTCCTTCCCTCTTCTCTCTTTGTCTCTTCAATGCTTACTACTGTTAGTTGCTTGTTAGAATGTTGCGGGATTCGTGTACTAGTGGATCCTTTGCTAGCCCCCTTAGGAGTCATAATCCTTGCAAATCCTTACTCGTGAAAGGATATGACAAACCTTATACCACTACTATTCTATTTTGTCTTGCAGCGTAAGAGCAAAAAGGTACCGGAGACAATTATGATTTTCTGTTTAAAACCTCAAGGAATTTTCTAGTTGTTAAGCGTATTGAACACAAAATGGATGAATTTTAATTGAAAAAAAATCACAATGCCTAATAAGTCAAGCAGATTATCACGGAGTAGGTTAAATATTTTCATCTAATTATTTTTATCTTATATGCGTATTTTCAGTTTTTGTTCAGTTTTTAAAAATATTGATTCTATTTTGTTTAGTAGGATTAAATATTAGTTTTAATTAATAAATTAAATAAATCCAAGGTAAATAATTTATGCTAGCGTTATTCATATAAGTAAAGAATGATATATTTCTGGAATTAAAAATCTAATAGCATACACTTACAACAAAACATTTTTTAACTATGAATATATTTTAAATAAATACAAAAAATTTTTGAAATAATAAATTTCATTATTTTTAAGTACAATGAATACTAATATTAGTAATTATGACATTGATACGATATAAGAAATTGCTACTAGTCTATCACTAATGCGATATCAGCTATTTGAAAGAAAAGCTCTTTGATCTTTCTAGAAAAACTTTTCAAAGTACCTTACTTATTAAGTATTCAAACTTTATAAAATAATTTAACATATACCGGTATATTTAAATTATAAATATTAAATATAAAATATGCTATCTCTAAAAATTCATAGAAATGATTTTTATATAGGTAAATTATCAAATAAATGAAAATCGTACGAACAAAATTTTTTATATATTAAAAAAAATGTTTATATAAAAATATCGTTGTTGTATAAAAATATTCTTAGAAATATCAATAAAATAAAATATATTTTATTTAAATCTTATTATAAAGATTCTCAAAATTTTAGGAATAAATTTTTCAACAAGATTATAGTATTCTAAGCAAATAATTTCTTAATTCAATTAATTGAAATTAATTGAAATAATAATTATTCTCTAAAATCCTATAAATTTAAAATTCATTTAAATTATTTACGCGAAGTTGAGATAATGTAATTTATGTATAACGAAAATTTTTTATGAAATTCAATGATATGATTTTATTTTACAGTTACGTAGCACTTATTCGTTAAAAATAGTAACTTCAAAAATGTATTAATAATATTTTTAATAGCCTCTCTGCACTAAACTTAATTTGAAATCAAATTTTCTTAGGATAATAAATATATTTTCGTATCAAAATGAGTAAAATAATTTAAAATTAAATATGAACTTTGTATTTTTTATATTATTATAAATAATTCACCATGTTATTTAATGATATATGAATAACTCATAAAATTGGTGTACATGAATTATTCAAGTATAAATTTTAAAAATGATGATCAATATACTGTGACTTTTCTTTTTACGAAAAACGACATTTCTTAATAAATACGAAATATTATTGTCAGAATCTAAATTTAATTACTGAAATATTAAAATCAATTTTTGTAACTACTATAAGTAATATTTTATTTTGCATTAATTATAATAATAAATATAATGTATACGTCAGAGAGTTGATGTTGCGTATGCACATGCATTCTTTATGATTACTTTTTAGACAATATGTGCTTTCAGAAAATTTTCACATAATAATGAAAAAATAGAATTTTATAATTAAAAAAATAAATGAAATTTTTCACATAAAATTTCTTAATTCATATATTTCTTAAAAGTATATATATACATTTGTTTTATTTTTTTTACTTAAAATTTTATAATGATTAATGTTTTACCAAAATGTGCCTTTTAAAAGTTTAAACATCAATTTACTTCTTTAACGTAATAATAAATCAGACTTTCAAAATCTTGAAAATCAATTGAATATTTTGAAAGTTTATTTATAGAATATATATATACGTATAACGTTCACTATTATTTCCATTTTCGTAAAAAATTTTTTTTATAAATTCAATATATACTAATTGAATAATTTAATATACTTATCAAATAAATTAGCAAAAAATTGAAGTATTGTCTAATAATCAAATGACATAAGGAGATTTCTTATTAATTTTCATATTGCGTGATAGTTCAAAGTTATATTTCTTCTTAAATTTATAAATACCATATTGATTGAATTATGTTCGTATTTTTATATAAATGGAGAAATGGTGTAGTGTATTAAGTGTTAAATATATCTAATTATCGTAAAGAATTCATTTTTCACAAAATTAAACATTTAAACATTTAATCTAAGACTTACATTACATTATATTATATTATAAATATTTAATATTTATTATGTTTCACTCACACATTTCGTTTAAAACGCATAATAATTTAATAAACTAAATAATAATTATTATTCATACTTTAAGAATTTCTAAAGATTTGCGAAGAGAATTTTTTATTATAATTCAAAGAAACTGATTTTCAATGCACTTTCTATATTATTTATTACTTAGGACATTTTTGTATTAAACTTCATTCATTTGGTAATAAGTGTTCATAAAAGTAAAATATTAACAGATATTTAACGTGTCTTTAAAGTCGATTATTTTGAATACAGAAAATGATCATTATTCTTGCAAATCGCAGTGAGAAATTCATTCATATAATAGAATATTGTGACCAGTCGCATAACATAAAAAATAAAATCCGAGCATATTTTCAAATGTAAAGCTCCATATTTTATACCCCTTAGTATAGTGAAATATATTATAAATAACTTCGTACGTAGATACAAGTACTATTGTTTCTTTTATTCGAGTAGGAGTTGTGATATGAACGATTTGACCAGCCTTGTGTCATCAGTATTTCTTTACGCTTCCTTTCATTGGTATATACATGATGAAATTTAAAAATCTTCTGATATATTATGTAGTTGGAACCTTCGTTTCGACTGATAGATATTTATCTGCTCTTGTTTTTTACTATAAAGGGAAGAAATTCTGAAACGTGAAATATATTCTCACTTGGCGTGCATCATAACTTATTTTTCTTTATTTGCTACTCTTTGTGTAATACATCATTCTACAAAAAATATGCGTAAATATACTGATGTGTTGAATGATCTATAATTTTTTTCTAGAAATAAAAATTAAGTTATGCAAGATTTTGAAAGTTTTTAAATAAAAATAGCAATTCTAAATCGATTAAAATTTATTAAAATGTTTTTTATTGAAGAAGCTTTGAATCTTAACCAATAAAAATGGAGCTATATCTAGTGCAAAGTTTATGTAGTATTATTAGTATTTATATGTAAATATTTACTCGTTTGTATTAGCTGTAATTATATTTGAAAAATTTTGTAAACTTTCCCACTAGTTTTAACTTTACACATTTAATAAGACTTTACTTTCAGAAGAGTTAATTTTTTTATCGTATTTAATGGAAACATGTAAAATAAGTAATCTAAAAAGCAAACACAAGCCTGTACGATTTTTTATACAGCTTTAGTTACATATATTTACATACATTTACATGGATACAAATGTATATGAAATATTGAATACACTTTTTAGCAAAAGAGAATTTAAGTTTTATCAAGTACCTTGGTTAATGAAAAAAAAATGTTCCTCGCATTATAGGTTTAAAGGAATAATGCTAAAAATGAGAATCGATGAAATAAGAGTTAGTATATTTATTTTCGATTCCTTTCTCAATACCTTGTTTCTTTTAACATGTAGCATGCATACATATATAATGCGTATTCAAAGTGGGTTGCACGTGTATTATAAAACTTGACGTTTCGATTTTTGTGAAATTTTTAATATCTATGATAAATCGTTGCACATGAAGAAGGGGTCTTTTTTCGAGTTATAAATTGAGTTTTGATATTCCGGGGATCATTCGGTTCAACTAAATTTTTCTGGAATTCTTACAGCTGTCGCAGCAATGAGAGAAAGATGGACAATGTTGAAGTTAATGTGTACATTATGAGGCTTTTTCATGTTATTTCTATTGAGGGATAATTTATTCATATTTTTTTTAACGCATGAATTCTTTGCAATGAAGAAGTATGAAAATCTTTAATTATTTTTTTGAAAAACTTGTGGTGTGAAAAATTAATAATACAGTTACGTATTAAGTTTGTATTTACTAAAACTAAGGAGTTGAGTTTATAGAGCTACGTAAAATTAAAATCCGGTAAAATTATTTTGTTGAAAATATTTTTCGAATTATAAAAAAGTGTAAATCTAGAAGCTCCAACGTTGCTGGTGGAAAATATCCGTCTCGCTATTGATTCCATCAGCTTTAGCTAAATGAAAAAAGTCCACACTTTCATCTTACACCACAGAATTTCATCCCTTTGTACTCATTTTTTCTTCAGTGTACTCGGTTAGCAAAAAAGCCTTTGCAGTTTCGCGCTTCCTTGTACATTGAACTCGCTTCATCTTCGGTATATCGTCGTATTTCACTGCTTTTCTGCACAGCTCTGGGGCGTCTCTTTTACTGCCCACCCCTTCGGCTCGTCTTTTCGTCGCGCTCGACGAGTTCTTGGGATTCTAATGTCGCAATCTCTGGACTCACACGCTGTAGGAGTCACTCGGGATAGCGAAGGTAAGGAAGCGGAAATAGCCGCAAAACCAGCGTCTCTCGGCGACCTATGCGAGCACGGATCTGCACGGATGAACGGGTTTACAGATGCACGCACTGACTCTTGTACAACGTACACCCAAGGGAGCACCTTTGAATTCGTCCCACATTTGAATACGAATAGTCTTCGATTCTGCAGGAAATTCTCTAAGTTACCGTAGCAGCACGTTTCTCGGGAGGGATAAAATTTTTTCACTCTCTTATCTGTCTCTCTCTTTCTCTCTCTCTCTCTCTGTATCTCTTCCTACTTCTCAGTATGTCACTCTTCGATCCCAAATCTTATTCTATAATTAAGTCAATTAATTTTTTTTATACAATTTCAGGTATTCAATTGGTAACTATGGTGTGAAACGATATCAATATATAAAAATAAATGAAAATATTGTAACCATAAAATATTTTTGAAAATAGGAGCAATATTTGTTAAAGGACTTTTAGTAAATTTTATATTAGATCAAGTAATCTAAAGTAATTAATTTTTTAAATTTCATTATTTGTTTTCATTTAAGCTAGTGATTATATTTCTTACTGCGTAAAATTTACCTTTATGTGCACGCACGTGAAAATGTATATATATATATATAAATTTTTTTGATAAACGAAAGTGTCATACAAATTCTTGAGACTTAACCAATTTTATTTATTAAATTATTATTTTTTATTATTTATGTATGCATGTACTATAAATATTTATTTATATGTATTTATAAATTATCGTATAAGTACAATTAATACAACTATTGTAGTTTGTCAAATTAATTTTCAATATAATATTAGATAAATTAAATAAAATTAATTTTTATCTTATATATAAATATATTAAATTAGTTGTGATGATAATTATTTGTATACTTATTCTAGAATTATAATAAGGTATGCTTTGAAAAAGTTCATATAATTTTGTGCTTTATATCGATAAAATATAATACATAAAACTTATATTAACAATATCACGTTACTAAATTTTAAATTAAAAATTTCAATGTTCGAAAATCTCATGCTCTTATAAGTTTTAGAAATAATTCAGAAATAATATATATTAAAGTATGAAAGATTTTACTTCCCTCAGATTTACAGTAACTTTAGTTACAATGATTATATCTTTATATGCAAAACAGAACTTTCAATCTTTATTAGGAAATATTTTCCTCCAAAAATATTTTATTTATTACTTTCAAATATTCTTTAAATATGAATATTTAATACATTTAAGTACACATCTAAATAAAATCTACAAGTAGAATGCAAATAGTTTGTACATATCAGAAAATTCTATTTCGAAAAAATTTAAATACACCATAGTAGTATATGTTTTAATAATTTAATAAAATTTATATAAATTTTATCAAAAAACTAATTTAACTTAAATCTTTATGGTAAATGTTTAAATGGTTATTAACTGATTACAGTGAAGAATTATCTTTATTACTGACATGTTATATGTAATACACTCCAATATAAATTAATATTTAATTACTACTTGTCATTTAAATTTTTTTACTCCTACAAAATATGATATAATTCAGAATATTAATCAAAATGAATCCAAAGTACATTATTCTATCAATGTCGGCTATAAACTATTTTAAAATAGTTAAAATAATCAGTTTTTAATACGTTCGGAATAAGTATGGTAATTAAATTAAACATATTCATTTCAAGTGCAAGATTGTACTTATCTTACTTTCTTCACTTTTGTAACTTATTATAAAATTCAGTATTCGTTATTTAAACAGATGAATATAAATATTTTATTGAAATTTTCTTTCATATTTAAATATCACTTTCCCCTCTTTATCAGAAGATACTTGACGTAGGGAATAGACCGAAATCTGTAATTACTATTCGATATACGTAAGAGTTGAACTGCTCCTTCTATGCCAACAAAGATGAAGCGAATGACAGGAAGCCGCAAGAAGGGTCGAATACCCTTAGCCTTGCCTCGGCGGATACGAGAACCATCGAAGAATCTGGATAACACATTCGTGTTGTGTACGGATACACAACTACAAGCTATCCACTATATCATTGTGTCGATTCGGCAGGGATTGATTGCGCGATTCGAATCCAAGGGTGTGTCACTCGCTCCCTGTTGGATAGTATCGGAAATTGACATCGCACTTCGTCGACTCACCATAATAGGGCTTTGCGCACCTTGCTTGATACTCCCTCTCTCCCCGCTCCGTATCATGACTCCGTCGACCGGCGACTGTCCGAAGACTGAAACACTGCGGCTATTCTGTGCGCAGGGCTATGGTACGAACGCGCGAATTTCCGATGGATGGACATATAGAGATCCGAACCTCCGTCGAAAATCATTGCCCTAAGGCTTTTAGGCCGTGAATACAGCGAGCGAGCCTTGCGTCTTCCGGCCCGCCTTCCGTACATCCGACTCCCTGGAACGTCTGGTTAATGGCTCGCTATATGAAATTTATGAAGCCAAGTGATATTTCAAGTTTCTAGCCTTCAATTCATCTGCGGTATTCAAGTTGGATCTAGTATTTATCGCAGATCTCTCAAAAGAATTTGTTCTCTTCAATCGCTAGAAAAATTATGTTCAATATTTTTCTCTATCTACTTATCCGGAAACGTCAATTATATGTATTATAATCAGTTACATTACTTCAAGTTATCGAATAATTAAAAGTGAAATTTTAGTTTTAAGAAGTTGAAAAATTTTATCAATAACATATTATATACATACTATGCGTGCAATAAAAAGTTCTTAGAAAATATTTAGTTTCTTTAAGAACAGAAATTTTTCCGTTACTTAATTATCTTCGTATATCTGTATATGATCAAATCCAAAGCACAATATTTTATGGAACAAAAAATCATTATTTTAATATTTACAATTTCTTACTATTCGCTAATTAGTAGAAATACATTATTTATTATTAAATTCTAAAGTATGACTGACGTTAGAAACATATAATTATTTTAAATCGAAATTTTAAAACTGAAGACGTTATTATTATTTAAACTAAAAATATCATTATAATAATAATAATTTTAATATTAAATAGTAAAAATCACTTCGTTTAAGTAAATCACTACTTATATTAAACTAGATAAACGTAAATTTTTCATATTTTTATAGAAATTAGGTATTATGTAGACATGGTTTTATAAATTTTAAAAGCCAAAGAAATATTAATGTGACTTAATTATAAATAAAACTACATTCAAGCAACATAGAACTTTTACTACAGATTAATATCTAACATGTTCAAAACTTATAAATAATATTTTTATTTACAGTTATTAAATTTTAATAATAATATTAAATAAATTAATTGATTTAATGCATCAGAAATTTATTACTAAATGATTATTATTATTATTATTATTATTATTATTATTATTATTATTATTATTATTATTATTGTTGTTGTTGTTGTTGTTGTTGTTGTTGTTATTATTATTAGAATTGTATTTATAAATTAAATTTAAAATTCAATTCAATCTATTGAAAATTTTCTTTTCAAATATATATAAAAGGCTTTATAAATTTATTAATTAAAGTTTATTTTGATTTTAAAATATTGAAAAATAAAATTAAACTAAAAGCACGATGATATTGCGATTATTTTAAATTTAATCGTTTATTCGTTTCAATTTATTTCCTATTGAATTATTTAATTCTAAATTGCAATAAAACAATTAATAATACTATTATATTTCTATCGTTTATATAATTATATAAAATTTGTTTGTTCTTATTTAAAAAAATTTTTTAAATAAAATTCTTCATAAAATTTTTTTTTTTAATTACTTATTATGTTTTCTACATCTTAATCGTGACAATTGTGTATAAGCAACATCTCCCCTTTCATATTCTCTCCCTTCATATGCAATCATTTCGCACCTGATCTGAAAATCGAAAAGAGAAAAGGAATTGCATAAAAAATATCGAAAAGATATGTAAACATCCGTGCGTAGAAACACTCGATCTGGATTTATCCATATTTGCAGAATCTCTAGCAGTTTTATTACTAACAGTCAGCTAAAAATAAAGACAAGTATATTATACGTGTATACGTGATATAGGTGAAATAGAAAGACTTTTATAATTGAATTATATTTTAATCATTTTATGGCAATATTTTCCAAAATTTCTTTGTAGCTAATATAAAAAATTCCAATAAATAATGAAAACCTAAAAAATATAAAAATCAATGATGATATATAATGCCTAAGATTTCCAGTATGATTGATATATTTTTTAGTTTTCTGTTTTTATTATACTATTTTTGAGTTTTATATATACTTAGGTTAAGTGGCGTGCACGTATATTCTTATAAATATTTACTATTTCTCTTTTAGTAATCTAGTCAATATATTTGGATATACTAAATATTAATGCACTTTCTCATGTGTACAATCAAATATATTAAATTCTTTGGAATAATAAATCGTAAATCCATAATTCAATACTTTCGCTCTACAAAATCATAGACTATAGAAAAAAATTTTTAAAATTAATTATTTAAAATTTAGTACAGGGAAATTTTATTTTCTTAATGTTAGCAGTATTTTTAATACAAAGAATTTTATCCTTCGGGTAAACGTACATAAAATTTAGAATCGGTGTTCCTGAAAATATTAAAGCTTAATAAAAGCGGCTCTTTTAATCTGCAAATCAATTTAGGAATATTCATAAAATATCTACAAAAGAATTTATTTTCTGATTCTAATTTTCCTAAAGTATATTTTATTTTAGGAAATAAAATTAATGATTCTTCAAAATGAGCAGGGCCTAACTGCATAAAAGTCAAGTGATTTACGTTTTTAATTCTGCTTGAGTTACAAAAGAAATTTATCATTTCATAAATGTGTCTGCCGAAATACAGAATAAATGAGAATTATATGAACGATGTGGCTCTAAAGAGCCATTATTTTTTATTGGTCGTCTTTTAGTGCCTTTCATTTTCATGATGCAAATCTTGTTTATCAAATCAAAAAAGCTTATTTGTAATATCAACATTAGCTTTAATAAAATACTTTTATAATATTTAAGAAATTATACAAATTTTTTTTCGAAAAATAGTGTTTTATAAATTTTATGGCTGTCTAACTCTATGTTTCAGATATGCATTTAAAAAGTGAAATGTTAAAGAAAAGAAATGCTTTCAAATTTATGTATAGAACGTACGAATTAAAATTATAAGAAAATGAATTATAAAATTTCAATCAATGACTTATTGAAATTTTTATTCCGATAAAGTTGCATTCATCAATTCATGACGATAAAAGTTATCTGGTACCTATAATCAGTTTATCATCAAGATATCAATAATGACATAGTACGAAATAATTCGCCAGTAATTATTGAGCAATTATTTCATTAGAAGCGACATTCAATTCATCATTGTCAAATCGGGGCAATTCATTTTTTTCTATTACATTTTGTTTCTCTCTTTCGCTCCTTCCAGCTGCCATGGAACTACCTTAACGAGCATTGCTGCAGCCTCCGCATTCGCAACAATTTATTCTCTCGTATTCATTGAACTCGATCGGCCATTATTTCAGTCACAAAGGCTGCTTACACGCGCGATGAACAGTTGGCAAGGAACGAAAAAAAGAGACACCAAATGAATGAGAGATAGAAAAACAGAAAGAGAAAGAGAGAGAGAGAGAGAGAGAGAAAAGGACCAAAGGTCCAGCGGGAATTCCGTATGAGAGGAAAATACATACACATACAGACATGCTTTAGAAGCGGGCAACTGTGAGCCTCCCCGCAGCGAGCCAAGCGGGAAAATGCTGGATTTTCCGGCTTTGATGCACGCATCCACACTTTTATACAAGTGTGACACGAGGGCAGTTCACTAGCTCTACGAGTGGTAGGCAAGGTATTTTAATCTGACTTTATGCGAATTCTTATACATCTTATTCTTATCAGACGTACTATCTCAAACGAGAAAAGTCAACGATAATTTTTTATCGGACTTTAATTAGAGAATTTGGTAAAGAAGATGCTGAAAGTGAATTTTCAATTACTTCACTTTATATTAATACCCGGTTCTTCAACGGTGATTTACTTATTCAATTAAATCTAGTAATTCGTTAAACGAAATTTTTATAATTTGATTTAAAATTAATTATAAAAATACTTACATAACTTTCTCAATTATCGGTTTAATTCATTTAAGTACTCGAATATTATTTTTTTCATCGATACAATATAAAGTTTTAAAAATTTTTTTTAGTGAATTAATGGTTTCTATAGTTACATAATTGTTTTTAATTCTTTGCGATTTTCTTCAATTAATTTATACCTTTAGTAAATGCAATGTTTCTACTTAACTTTGACTAATTATGGATTAGGCAAAACAATAATTCGTATAGTGACGAATGTACTTGATTAATTATACGTAGAAATGAAGTTACAGTAAACCGAGTTAAGTAATCTGTTGATTTATTCGTTGCTAAGTTTTAATGTCCTTTTTCGCTTAATACATGCAATAATTCTAGTAGGTAATTAAGTAGGCTATTAGCTTATTTTCTTGGAATTAATCTGAGAAATCAATTGTTTCATTGGATGTGTCACCCAACAATTTTAACCATTTATTACATGATTTTCAAGCTTCTGTTTGTAGTTCTATTAACGAATGACTAATGTATTGTCCGTTAATGCTCTTCTCAGAAAAGAATATATTCAAAAGTTGAAAAGACTCACAAAGAAACTCAGACAGGAAGATTCAGAAAGGAATATATTGTCATATTCCGTAACATAAATATACTATCGTTAAATTATTATATTAATTTAGGTATTAAGTTAAAAAATTAAAATTTTATATTATTAATTTATATATTTTTCTTACAATAATTGTTAATAAAAAACTATACTTAACTCGGTATATTATTTTATAAATATCTTAGAAATAATGTAAATATACGAAAGTCTTTACACGTAAATAAATAACACTGAAACTATAAAATTTTGATAATTAAATATTTAAAATAGTTTCTTCACATCGTGTAGATTATATTCCTTAGAATTTTTTATTAATATTGACTTAAATCTTAAAACTTAAGTGAAATTTTTTACTTAAGCTTCAGAAAGATTGATTTTAACGAATAAGTATTTATTTTTGACAGATTTCTATGCTATAATAAATTTATAATGGATGAACTTTGAAATAAAATAGGTTCTTCAACTTGAAATATAAATAAAACAATAGTAAAAAAAATTTCTCTTTCAGTAACTTCGGGTTAATTGATAATTTCATTGATAAATTTTCTTCACCTCTTTTTGATTTTTTAAGCAAACTTAATTTAATTATAGTGAAACAGCATGCAACAAAATATTCAATAATGTATGTTTAGTATATTTTGAATACATCCAGAGGTAGAAACACGTTTCAACACGCATTTATAAATGTAAATGTATAATTATTTCATTTATAGAAGCTCTTCAATTGAAGTATCCTCAAAAAACCGAATTGTGTCGATAAAAGAAATTATTAACGCTTGTAGGTGAGTAAAAGTAAATCCTGCTATTTTACCAGTATTGAAGTCTTTATTATGTAGTGCATAAGATTTCGCATCAATTAAACACTTCAATGTAGAACAGCATGTAAACACGCCTCCTGCTTAAGCTATAACGATGTGGTAATTAACATGCGCCATTCTTCTCACGTCGAAACAAGAAACCTTCCCAACGCCTCTCCATCGTGTGCGTTTTTACACCCATGCCTACAATATAGACGTCTACGTACACATTTGTTGTCACGACGAATGTACACACAAGAGCAATCCTACCCTTCGTGGACAAAGGCGCGCAAAGTGCTAACGCGTTGCCTGGTATACGAAACCCATCGATGAGCATGTATAACTCATTATGAGACGTGCGTGTATTAACTCGTGCCAACTTTCTCTCCCTCTCTTTTTCCGGCTGTACTGGCCGGCTACTTTCACACTCTCTCTCTCCCGCTTTTGCTTTTGGTCTCAAGAACCCCCATTCTGTATCCGAAAGGTCAGATGTATACTCCGCAGCGGGCGTTGCCACGTCTTGCCAAAGGTCTGCAGGACGTGTACTGTTCGGTGAGTGTGTGCGTCGCATACACCGAGAGGGGCAAAAGAGAGTTACCGTAACCCAACGCTGAAGGACTTTTACAATGGTGGTGTGAGTAGGTACAGAGATATTCCAAAATTCAAGGCTACTATTTGAATTGAATATGCTTTTCTCATTTGTAAAAATGAATTTTTTTTATTTAACGAATTATTAAAAAAAAAAACACAATAATAATAATCATTTAAAATTTCATGTAGTTACTAGTTTTTAAATTATATAATGATATTATATATATTTTGTTTAAAACGATTTAATACAAACTTAAATTAACTTTTTCATTGTGTTGTTGAAATATTGTAATATCCAAGTGTTTCAATTAAAATATATTCAATGATTATTGAACGAAGGGGGACTGCATAAATAGCAGTCAATTATAATTTTAATTATGAATTTATTCAGCTTCAAGGATGACTTATGAATATCTTACTAATTCAATTTTATTTACACATACGTTTAAAGTTCAATATCGTGATTTTATCAGACTATAACATTTGCGTTACTTTTCAAAATCTTCGGTCGAATTTTGATTTTCAAAGTATAAGAGAAAAGCCAGAAGAAAAAATAATGCAACTCGAAAATAAGAAAAATATACAAAAAGGGAGAAAGAATGAGAGAAAGTTAAGTGAAGTAAAAGAAAGAAAACACAAATACCAACGTTGGCGGTCTTTTGTTATGTCGGTCATGCGATCCATGAAGTATTTCCCAATAGGTCTCTTTATAATAGAACATTTAGCTCTTCTATAATTTTTCCATAGACACGCTATCTTAAGAATCGGCGCAGATGACGAGAAAAATTGAAAATGTCACAGTAGCTATAAGAACAAAAAAAGAATAGAAAAGATAGAGAAAATACAGACCCATGATTAAACTGACTATATACGTTGCAGTAAGCGTGCGCTCACGCACAAACAAATTCTACACAGGCCGGGTATTTCGTATAAAATGGAAAATAGGGGGATGAAAATATTATGGACATGAATGAGAAGTATTGTGAATAGGAACCAATCAAGTTAAATAGTAAAAGAAAATTAGAAGAGGAGGAAAATAAGATCGATGAGAATTGGAAATAAGTCTTGGATACATGTATCAGTTGATATGTGTATATTTGAGCGAACGACATAACATCAATCCGAGTATAAAAGACGGTTTTGACCAAAAAATTAAGAACCTTAACAGTTGCTGATAGCTATAATACCCTTCGTATGAGCAAATATATAAACTCGTATGAAGAGGAGATTTTTATTCCGTATATGCGGGAATGAACTCTCGAACGAAGGATTTTCTGCTGTCAGTCTAGTAGCAGTAGCTATATACAGTACTTGTTTTCTTATCTCGTTTGCTCAGCAAGTGCATGGGGTAAATCGAATTTATTGGCTTTGAATTAGCTTGGTGATACCACTACTGTCATGCCAGATGCTTCATTTTCAAATGCGTTCGGGGTGCCAATGCTACTTATGCGTTTTCCCGTCTCGTATTTATCGTATATGTCGTATTTATCTACAATTTAGTTGAATATGTGGATAAGGTTTTCTTACACTCAAAAACTTTCGTCTTGATTAATTTTACATGAAATCTATTGAAATCAACTGCATTCAAATAATTTAATCGGCTTTTATTATTGTATTTAAAAGATTTTTAATACTTTTATTTATTATTTTACTATATTTAATAATATTATTGTCGTAATTTGAACAGAAAAGAACTGAAATAGTATAAAAGAACAGATTAACGAGTAAAATTTTGAATGCAAATAAACTGAGTTTACATTGTGAATTGAAACGAGTGTTAATCACAAAAATAGAATACTACATTGACTACGAATAATATTTATTGAAATTATAAATAGACTTCATCACAAGCTTATTTCACTGTGAAATTAAAATGTTTTTATTCCAAAAATTGATAAAAATATTTGTTATCTGTAGTACAAAAGCAAGTTTTTCAATTTTTCCTAAAAAAATTCTGAAAGACTGTTATGGATTTGATTATCCTGAATTTAAAGTTTGTTAACATTTTTTGTTTAAATATGATTGCAATTTTATGTTCAAAATTAAACTTATTTTAATCGCATTATATTTTGAAAATTAAATCTTTAAATTAAAAAGTTTGTAATAGATTAATTTAAATGTATTGTTATTTTATTAAATTCTTAATAAAACAAAAAATCTGTATACTTTTCACGTATAATATTTCTTTTGAATCAGATAATTAATTCAAGTGCTAATAAAATTATATTGAAAAATTTCCTACAATCAGTATACCATTTTGCGTTTGCTAAACTATACATTTTATCCATAGTATTAGACGATCATTGATGCTACTTTGTTGAATTTAATCTGTAAATAAAATTAATTGCAGTTGGCTACCGTCACAATTATGCCTTCTTTGTATTAATTTAGCTTTTGGCAACAAAATTTCATTTGATACTACTCTATTATCATCATGACACTGACTTAAGCATCCGATAATTTTATTAAAGCTGGATTGAAATTTTACGTTGAAAATTTTCCACCATTCAGAATAATAAATGTATTTAAATGGGGATGCGGATTTCACTGCGCTCGTGACAAAGGATTTCTGTACTCTGCCTTTGACTGCTGCACAGCAGCTGCCATCTGTTTACGGGATTACTACAAAACCGTAAATAATTTTTCGATTCACGTGTCAACTTCATTCTTTTATTAAAAGTCATTAGTTATTTGAGAAAGACGTCCTACGTAAACATCAAAACATCAGCTTTTGTAAATGCAACGGTACTATAACGTCTTCCCGAATTTTTTCACTTTATTTTTAGGTATAATAACGATTTATATTCGTAATTAATTAAGTACGAATTTAGTCACAATACACATTATTTTATTTAAAACTTTTAGATTTTATAAAATTTCATCAAATACTAGATTTAATAATTTTACAAATTAGGAATAATTTTGTGAATTTAATTATAACTTAATGAATTAATTTGACTATAATTATTATTGAATGATGTTCCAAATGTCAGTCTTTCAAATGAAACTTATAATATTTATTTTCAATAAATTAGAATAATTACAAGTGGTTTTAGTTTTAAATGGTTCTCCACCACAAAAATAAAATAAACTAGATTTGAAGACGAGTTCATAACGAAATATCCAGATTTAGATATCCTTCTACGCGGATTGTCTGCCGTTTTCCATGTCTTTTACATTCAACAAAGAAATATAATAGTTGACAAAGGAGCAACGGGTCATAGAGATCTTTTGAAAAATGTACGTGGGCGAGGGTGCGAGACGAGGGGCGAGAGAGGGAGAGAGAAGGGGAGATAGAAAGCGAGACAGAGAGACAGATAATGACAAAGAAGGAGGGAGTGAAATCGAGGAGGTAGGCCACATGTAAAAAGAAAAAGCCACGAATCTACCCTTAGCGCCATTATTCTCGCATTGATCGAATACCATTGCCGTGTGTGTATTTCTTTTGAGTTTAAGATGAAACATTTGATACTCGCATATATACGCAAACTTCTATTGTTGGAAAGATTCACATAAGAAATGCATCCAGGTGTGAAAATCATATTATTGCCGTCCATACAGTTTTCGGACATACATGCATGCATCTTCGCATATTTTTCAGAAAATTTAAAAAAAAGTGAATTTAATCTTAGTACAATCTTCACTTCTTTTAAGTCGTTGCATAAACATTTAAAGCTTTATCTTTCGATTTGAAGTTTTGTAACTTAAGAATAAATTAATTATGCACATAATGTAAATGTAACTTTTCATTTATTGAGAAAATAAAATTCTAATTTTAGTATGTCATAAAATAAGTATAATTATATATATATATAATAATATAATATTATTGAAAAAGTCCAGATTTAAAAAAAATGAATTTACTTAATTATATAATTTTTTTGGAGTTTTCATCCATTGATTTTAGTCTTGCGGAGTTGTATTATGTATAAACTAGAAATAATAACGCGAATAGACGAATAAAATTTACTATTTGATGATGAATTCTACGCTCTCTTAGATTTTCATTTTAAAACTGAACTTATGCAGTCGACTATTCAATCTTTTCAAAAATAATCTACGAAATATATTTTAACATAAAGCAAAGAAGCCTTTATCTAAATTGCAGGAAATTCAGTATTAACAGGTTTTTTTATTTATTTATACATTCTATACGTAAACCATTAAAATAGTTTCAATACTATCCTAAAATAAAATTTAATAATATTTACCAATTAGTTTAAAATCAATTATTTTTTAAGTTAAATTTAGATTAATTGACATCATTTGCATGTAAACAAAATTAATATTCTAAGTATTTATATAATTTTTACAATTATAATTTATACAATGAATTTTAATATATTTTTACGTAAGAAACTTAAATATTTTTATAAAAGATATATTATCTTATAATTCATAACACTATAATTTCATAAAATGAATTCACCTGTTACATACTTTCAAATACTACTAACAGAGATTTTGTTTCTCAAAATTTTATTTCTATAAATTTTTTTTAAAATCTGTCATTACAATGACTAAAAGGTTCTTTTAATATCAAATTATATTTTTTTGATTGAATTGTTACAATGACATTTGATTTATACGTGTTAAAGATAATGAATAGTTGGTGTGTCGCCCGTATAAGTATACATCATAAACTTTGTTTAATGCAGGAAATAAGTCATTATTTAGTCATTAAATTCAATATTAAAATTTATGATTTTTAAAAACAAATATATTCGTTATTGTATTTTCATTTATTTTATTAAGCTTTATACGCGTTAATAAACATTTTTATTTTACTTAATACGGCATTTTGATATAATATAGTTTCATTTAGTTAATTTTATTTAATTAACATTTTTTTTAATTATTTAAAGCGTTTGCTTACGAATACATAATGTTGTCTAATATTTGTAGTGATTAAAAGTTTACATAATACTGTGCTCTATTTTCAAACAAAGAGTTCTATTTATCAAAATAGCTCTTTTGGAAAACATTATATGGAGGTGAATATGTATGTAAAATTAATTTTATATGTGTACAATTAATAAAATTTTAATGTCAATTTGTTTCGTATTAATTATTTAAATGATTATTCTAAATATATCTCTTTTTATAAGAGTTTCTCAATAATAAATTTTTTATATTTTATATGCTAAGAAACCATTTAATAAAAACATAAATGGATGTTTTATCAATTGACGATGTCTAAATGAATATTAATTCTAATAATATAAATCTTTAAATGTTAAAAATTGCACATAGAAAAAAAGATCATTATAAATTTGTGATATTTATAATATTTTTTTAGAATTATGATATTGAATGTTAAACATAAATTTATGTAAAAGGTATAAAAGTGCAATTTAAAGTATGTAAAACACAAAATTTTAGAGCATAAATTTTTATGAAAAAGACAGATCATTTAATATAAATATTGCTGCATCTTAAAAAATGAATTCTTTCGGATTTATAACAGAAATTATGAGTACATAATAGATATCATTTATGTACTACTCATGAATTGTTTTCTATTAAAATTGATTTTCTTATTCTTTCTTTATAATTAATAGCAGCATATTCTACCCGTTGAAACTAAAAAAGTTATATTTTATTCGAGTATACGTCTTGGTCGGAGTCTAAAATCGAGAGACTTATCGTTCTTCTCTTGATTCCATATCAAAGATGAGCTCACTAGATTCAGATACTCGCTCATTCGTGAATTTAACAACTCGATATGCCATGCCTCACTTTTACGCACACCGACGCATTTACTTGGAATAACGAGTAAAATGCTGATACTTGCAAAGTCAGGAATGCACTTTTCGAATCCGCAATATAAACCTACAGTGGAGCTCAAGTGCGTTAAAGCCTCAGTTAAAAGCCGCGGTGCATAAGCGACTGCGTACTGGGGAAATGTTGGATGATGCCATTACGAGCCGTTTATATGGAGAGGAAACGCCTGCCAGGAGCAAATATATGTATGTACCTGCCCCCTTAAACGCTTTATCTTACGAACGACTGAGAGGCGAGTGAAGTTAAGGAGGGTGGAGCTAGATGAACCTCAATACAGTCAAGCGACTTTACGAGTCGTAGGGTAATTTTACTATAACGACGCTACCCTATTCGTTTGATCCATTTACGAGGAGAATTGAGACGTTTGAAGTCCACTTCAACATTCATATATACGGGTATGGTACGGGTTTGTCTGAAATTGTAGATACGAGGCAATAGCCGGCGCGTTTCTTCACTATGTATACTTTCTTTGCACTCACCCACCTTAATCGTTGGCTCACCTTGTAGAAACAATAACTTTAATTATGGCTTTGTTGCATTGAATTTGTATTTTAATTAATTATCATTGAATTTCTTGTGCCTTTGACGTTAATTTTGTAACCAGTTCAATGAACTGAGAATGCAAACTTGTCTGTCTAAAGCGAAAGTAATTAAAGTCTAAATGTTATTAATGAAGTAATAATATATTCGTTTAAATTAGTTAAATTAATTGTAAATTAGTTATACTGGCATTTACTCCTAACTTTACGTCAATTTCTTAACGCATTTATTTAAGTAGTTATATACATATATATATATATATATATATATATATATATATATATATATATATATATATTAATATTCAATATTGTATTAATGTTATAATTAATTTATTATTTTCGATATATAAACGCAAATAAAATATGAAATGATCATCCAGAGTTGTTAACTTTTTAGTTTTTACAAATATGAGCATATTTAGTTTATTACATTGTTATGCTGTGTTCCATACATTTAATATTCTTTACCTATTTTGCTTATCATTTAGTGTTAATACACTTAATAGATGAAATTTTTGTGCCTTTAATTAACAGTTAAAATATTGAATCACGAACACGTAGAAGCTATTTTGGTAATTTCTTAAAAGTAGTAGATAAATGATGTATTAATCTAGATTTCCTATATAATGATTTAGGATGCAAAGTGTGAAGAAACTAGTGGTGGATAAGCCAATGCTTTTCACAAGTTATCTCTCAAACCCTTGTTCCCGTATCTCTTTCTATCTTGCTCTCTTTAGGGTTTCATAGGTCCGTCGAAGTCGTAAAACGGTACTCACGATGTTTGTTGTCGTCGGGACGATTTTCCCTCGAGCGGTTCTAGAGGTGGTGCGCATGCTATCGCACCTCGACAAACCATCCCAGATGCGTCTAGCACTTCCATATATCTACTATCTCTCTCTTTCTACTTTTACTTTTTCTCACATTTATTGCCCTCGTATGGAATATTACCCACTCTACAAGGAATCACAGCACTTTCGTGCGGCCGCCAGCGCGTATTCGTAAATAAGTTACTCGCCCGTTTAAATGTCACCCGCATAAAGAAGGAAAGAGTGTTTAGAAAAGAGTTGGAGTAGGAGGTAAATGCACGGAAAAAGAGAGTGTTATTTACTCTCGACGAAATGGCCCTTCCGGATTTAGTCTTTGTCTCGTAAATTTCTTTTTCCCTTCCCATTCTTCTCGCTTGCTGATATACGTCAAATTCCCGAGATGCTTTAGATTTGATAATTGTTCTTATTAGTGTTAATATATTTTATTGGATCATCAGATAGTATTAAACAATAATAGAGTAATTGAAACATGAATTTATCTATTTTAGGTTGTTAAGTACTTATTAAAGATCATTAAAGCTTACTTAACAAATATTGTTATAAATTTTTAATTTGTTGGTTATTTTTTATTAAGTATGACACGACTAAATTCTATTTGATAATATACATTTATCAATTAGTTTTTTTTTTAATACGGCTAGGAAGGACATAAACGATTTAGTCATTTGACATGGCCGATAACATATCTGTAATGTAATGCAGTCAGTCACCAATTGAATTGTTTGGTGCTTAACAATATCAGTTATGCGAATTATCATATTTTACGTAAATTTTGTTAAATTAATAGCTAACGAGATTCTATCAATAAGTTTTAGTCAAATAATTTAATCGGAAATATTATCGTAATGATATGTATTCTATTGGTTGTATAAACTATTATTTCTCTAAAATGTTATTGGATCATATTCCAGATTACATTCATGGAAGTTGTAAGCAGACTAAATACACAAATGAAACTTTGAAAATAAGCCTTCCAAATACGTCATAAGCATCAACTTTGAAGTTCAACTTACCTACATAATACTTAGGAGTTTGAAGTAAAATATGAAGTATTAATAATACTATTTAAATAATGAATTTTATAAAATATAACATGTAGTATCGATAAATGTTTGTAAGGCAATAATTTCAGTCATAAAATTGTTTAATATTGTTTAAAGAGATTTTGAAAATTACTTTTTCAGAAAATAAGATTAAATTTGAAAAGTTTTCTTCGTATTAATAATTGATTTAAATCTTATATAAATTATTTTATGGTGTGCATGGTAATTTTATATACGATTTTTAACATGTATTTAATAATCGCAAATGTAAAATTTGAGTATCAATGAGGTTATAAAAATATTTTTGAATTTCCAAATTCATACTCCAGCTTTATTATAATCTTGTTTATTCAAAATATGTAATTATTAAACTAAAATCGTCCAACATACTTCTTTTAAAATTAGACGCGGTTAATTTATATGAAAGACGGAAATAATATATTCTTGTATCCATAATTATACTGGCGTGATTGTGTTACCTTTAAAGAATTACTTTACTTCCAATTAGTCGTTTTCAAATCAAAGAGGAACATTAAAATTTAATTTTTTTTTATTTCAAGTTACTTTTGAATGTAAAACATGAGAAATTATTTTATTATTTTTAATTTCAATGAAAAAATAATTACTAAAAATGTTTTTATAAAATTCACTAGGACATATTTTAGTACTACTCTTATAAAATCTGATTATACTTGTTAATTATATTTCAAATAGACATGAAATTATTTTAAAATTGATTTTCAATAGAATTATCTTAAAAAGTTTGATTTTTAAAATGAATAACATTTGTTCATAATTAAACCAAACTTCTAAAATTTTCTGTATTAATCACGAATTTATGGTTTTTTAACGATTGGTTACAACAAATAAAGTAAGCATTTGTTTAAATATTTAAGAAGATAATTAAGAAATATTAACAGAGAAAATAAAATTTATGTAGTATTATAAATAATATAAGCAATTGAAAGTGATGTTCATTTATTAAACTTAAGTTTATTACTTTTGTAGCTGATATTTGCTTATATTATGTAACAGTTAAGAAGAATTTATCCATTTTATAGGGCTATATATCACAGAGGTAAGTGTATTATTTTAGTTTGATTATTCTTTCGTGTAAATAAAATTAATTACTTATTTAATATAGTATACTTTCCAATATGAAAAAGCACAATTTTAAGGACGAGCCTCGAACATGCAGAGGTACACGAAATGCTGTATTGTCGGCTGTTTATGCATCAGCCGCTTGTACCATTTACTTTTAAATATATTCCAAACTCATTGAATCACTTGGTTGATGTGTTTGTTACGTGGCGCAGCATTTTCCCGAGCGCTCAATCACATGTTAGATTTTTCACTCGATATTCATAGGATGCCTCTTTTCTACAATAGACATCGACACCGCCGAAAAATAGGATTTATACAATCCAACGGGGGCATTCTCGATAAATCACAAACAAATAACGCGTCCACCGCATTATCGACAACTTAACAATAGCGGGAGCAGCGCCGATGGCCGCAGACATGCGATGCACTCGAAGATTCGATGCGCGTGGAAAAAGCCGGATCGGCCCTTCCGCTGCAGATACAATACGTTTTTCCGCTTGTTGGCTGAAGTTCCGCGGAAAACTATTACAAGCCGCGCTGCTCTCGAGTTTCACAGCTATGCGATAAGTGTACGGTACCGAGGTCAGGAAAAAGACTTCAGGAAGCTCCTTTTTGTTATTGGTATTCTTAGAGGAGTGTATTGAATTTCCGTAAAAATTGAAATGCTCGAGTTTATCGGATAGAACAGAATTGTTTTTCTGATCGGGAAAAGACAATAAAACGAACTTTCGATCTGGATGTTCGATGTGCGGAACACAAAATCGAATCAAAATTATCATTGTCGACAGTTTTCCATGTATTCTTGAGAGTTTTTTGCGAAAAGAGAGAAAGAACGACCTCTATTAAATCGTGACTACAAGTATTCTTAATAATCTTCTTAACTCCGATATCAATATTTTACATGTATTGTTACTATTTCCAAGAAAAAATTTACAACGTTTAATACAGTTTGTTTTTTCAATTGATAATACAGACTTTTTTCCCCTGTACATACGTATTATCTTTCACTCGTATACAAGTACAGACAGTTTACACTTTATAGATAATAATAATATGGAAAGTTTTTCTGTTATTAAATAAAAGCTAAATTGATTATTAACAGTTATTATATATTTAAGTATATTGGAATAAATAAAAATATATTTCAAAAACTCAAATAATTATAATTTTCCTTCTGTCGGACTTGTTGATAATTTAGAATCATACACATTTAGATATAATTAAAATATAAAATTAAAAAGTAATGTAAGTATTCTGAAGTATGTTAAGGATTATCTAAATACAAGAATACGTTGAAGCAAATTGAAAAAAGTAAGAGCCTTATTTCTAGTTCTTAAAAAAAAATTGAAATAAATAAATCTCAAGAGTATAATATAGAAAGAATGTCAATGTGATGAGAAATTTTTCCTGAAACATAAGTGATAGCTATAAATGTTTATATATACCTCAAAATTTCATGAATTTAAGTTAAGATATTTTGTATGATATTTCCTATAAGACATTCAAGTATATAGAATAATTCGTTTAAAACTAACAATAAATTCTTTTCAGTTTTTTAAATGTCATATAAATATAAAAAAATTATAATAAAATTTTATTTCGTAAATAAAAAAATGTATTCATTGCATTTGAAAAAGAATATATTTGTTATAAACACAGCTAAGGAAACAACTTTTGTCCAGCACAATTCATATCAAATGCCCCCTACTAAAACTAACAAAAGTATTTATAACAGATGAATTGATCGAATACGTAAGATTTAATATTGATCCAGGCCTCAAAAGTTGAATAGAAGGCTAATATTATGATAAGAAGGGAAAACTCACGTTTGTTACAAATTTATACAATTTTTAATTTAGATTATGAATCTATAGTTCGTGTAAGAGTCTGAAATCAATTTTCAAAAAATATATCAAGTTATTTTCATTTTTCACTAGTTAATATCTCAGCAAAAATCTTTATTGAATAAAATTCTGATATTAATATTGAATTTTTAATACTCTTTGTGATAGGAAATTTAATTGTAAGTTGAAAATTTCATTGATCATCAATTATATAATAATTTTTGAAAATTTGATACAAGTATATGAATTCTCGACAGCACTAAAGCGATATACTTGAAGCGAAAGAAAACTGCGGAGTCAGGTTGGACAAGAAAAGAAAGATAGAGAGAGAGAGGAGAGAGAGAGAGAGAGAGAGAGAGAGAGAGAAGAGAGAGAGAGAGAGTTACCTATCGACGGATTTGCAATTTTCCGCGCCATAGGCTACAGGGGCAAGGAAAGCCCGAGGATAGCGAAACGATATACACGCCTCGACCCTCGGGAATGAGACGTCAACCCTCCTTCTTTTCTATGTCGAGCCAACCACCCCGCACCATCCCCTTCCTATTACTTTCGCACTCTATACCTCTCACTCCATAGTATAGCTTTTATTCACGTTTACCGCTCGTCTTTTATTTTTACACTCCGTGCATTTTCTCTTAAACTTTCGACGCGCGTCGGCTGTTTCTACGATAGTTGACATTTTACTTTGGAAAATTAATTTTAACTTCGCTCCCGCGTGAAGATCCGCTTTATATATTTATGTTTATGCAGTTATGTAGCCAAATAAAAGTGGAAGTTTCAGGGGCAAATTTACTCTTTGGGTACGCGAGTTGAGTTGAAAGGGAGGAGAATAAAGTGAGCGGGCGAAAATCCCCGTGTGTATATTAGATGAATAATATCTAAAAGGAGATCACGAATTCGCGTTGAAAAAATAGAAGATAAGAGCAAGAAGAAAAAGATAGTCAGTTTTTGTCTTTTGAACGTATAAAATCTATGCAAAGAAACAAGTTAAAATTTTTCTTAAAGTCGTTACTTTTTATTTATTCGATTTTGTACGCTGAAATTTCTTTATGTACTGAATATTTATCGAATTTGTCTCTTTTTCAATTCAAGCAATTTTGCACCGAATAAATTTAGATGATATCGGATAAAAAAGAAACCGTAAGAAGTAAATTGGGATATTTTATGAAGTCTATTTTGGTAGACGTAAACTTCAAATTTATCTTAAAATCGAAAATTATCATTTAGCAGCACAAAAGGATTTATTCAAGTCAGCTGTGCTTCTCTTTGAATCTGACAGGATAGATGATCGCACGCTGAAAAGGAAATTATATTTTAAAAAACGAAAATGAAATTCCATTTTTCGTCGAATTTTACGTTATTTGATTCGAAAATCAAAGGTAACGCATGCTTTGCTCTTTTTTCTTCCATAAGCGGGGCGCCTCCTAGTTTCGAATTAATTAAATTCAACGCTAAACCAGAATACCGAAAAACATCACCGGTGTACGAGGACTACAAAATATGGCCCATTTTTCAATAACTCTTAGAGCTGCGTCCTCGTAGTTACATCGGCTAAAAGCAACACTTTGAGATAAGGATAAGAGAGCGGTATCTGGGCGATGTGCCTCTTAGTGTAAATAGCGGCATTTTACGCCAGGACTAAGTGTCTTAACACCAGCGCAGAAACTATATGTATTTGAACACTTATTCCCGGAACTTACCGAGCTCGGAGATCCTCACGTATGCGGTGGCACACACCCTCGTACCGAGGCATGTGGAGAGCCGAGCTCATCCACGCAGGCATCAATGGTGGAACGGTCGAATTTTCCTGCTTTACCGCGTAATTATGCGTAATAAAAAAAGCCCACATGCGCGTACACGGACAAGTGGATCACGGTGTTGTACAAGTTGTCGATTCTGCAAATGACAATGAGGTAGCTAAGAACATAACGCGCGTGCAATACCGCGGAAAACTAATTCTCCCCTTGCTTAGGAATTTGACGAATAGCTGAACCGCGCGCGCGCTTTTAGCGGGCCACAGTTGATCGATAAAACAGATTCGCAGTCGCGCCACAGGAGGCGGGGTGAGAGGCCTGGCATGCATTAGCGTCCATATACACGTGTGTCGATGCAGTATATGCTATCGACATTCCTCAATTAATGTCGTACGTGCGAGGACGCTCGAGGCCTGCTGCGAATCGAATGAGGCTCAGTATTTACGGTTAACTATATTTACTGGAATGACGAGTATTTTCCGGGCTTGAATTACTCATTTCACTGCCTTTATAAAGCTTTCGATATACTTATGCTTGCCATTTCCCCCTGACATTTGTCGTCTTGTTGACTCTTTAATATTTTATAGTACAAGCTCGAGGCACTAATTTTTTAAGAGCTTAAGTTTGTTTTAATCAGTTTACAGAGTAATTTAATGAGAAACCAATAGTTACTTTAAGGAAGAAAGACACTTCACATTTTCCTAATTTTATTTTGCACATCTAATTTTCAATTTTAGTTGAATATAATTATATCAATCTAGTCGATTAAATCAGACTAATCAATGAATTGCGTAGGTTTTACGATATTTATACTTTAAATTGTATTTATCGTTGAATTTTTAACGTAAGGCATCCTTTATTCGTATAATATTATGAACAAAATGAAAACATGCCATAAGTCGTAGTTTAAAGATTAACATAAAAGCAAAAATCTTTTGTTAAGTTACATTAATTTTTTCAAGTTGATAAAATAATAAATTTTAGTATCGCTTAATAATGTTACTATTGTTTGATTTTAATCAAAGTTTAGCCAAACAGATATTAATGTAAATTGAATGTTTAACAGAAAACATTTTAACTACGCTGAATTCTAAACATTTTTGATTTTTTAGTTTCTAAGAATACTACACCATAATATTCCATATTTAGTATTAACATGAAAACGCTTTTTAATCTAAGCACATTTTTTATAATTAATTTTAAAAAATAACGGTAAAACATCATTTTTTATCATTTGATTTCTTAAATATTACTACTTGATTACTTTATATAGTTTTAAAGAGTATCAGATATATGACACAGAATAGAATAGACGATTAAGCGATCTATTTTTCTTTACAAAGCTAACGTTTTGATCTTATAATAAAATCGAATAAAACTAGAAATTGTGAAAACTTACATTCTTATAAAAGTTTGTTCAATTTCCTACTATTTGAGTGTATAAATTTGTAGATAAAAAGCTGCTTTAAAAATTAATATTGATATTACTGTAAATATGTTAGAGTAAAATTGTTAATTTTAATGACAATTGATAATACTAAATATACAAATTAAATTTCATATTTATACTCAGTGAACTCCAATGCTTTCGAAATATTAATTTTACATGTTTAAAAATACATTATCATATAACTGCAATGGCAATTGTCAAAATATAATTCGCATACCATATTCATACTGAATAATCTTGAAAAGCATTAGTATACTGTTTCTATATAACCATTGTAACATTATCATAAACTAATAGTTCTAATGACAGTCGTTATAATGAAAGCCGAATTTATTATCGGTAAATTTTTTAATTTCAGTAAAACTAAATAAATCCAGTAAATGTTAATAATTTACTGCATACTTTATATAGAAGAAATGCGAATAAATAGCTTTTTATAATCATTTTTTAGATAATAAAAATAATTCTTAGTCAAAAAGTTTTTTTTTAAAGGGGAACAATATTGCAAAAAAATTTTTTTATGCTATCTTCTGCTATATTCAAATATAAAACATTGAATAGATGTTTTTCAAAAAAATTTTTAATGTTCTATTTTAATAAAAAAAACTTCAAAAGGTCTACGCCGTATTTTAAAGCGCAACATCATGAATTTTTTCTTTATAGAATTGACCAGTTTCAGAGGAAACGACATAAAATAAAAAAATTATACTTTTTATCATGTTTAAGTTAAAAATAAATTTAAAATATCTGTAAAATAATGATATATTATTTTTTAAATAAATGTTTAATTTTAACTTGGCCATGTATTTTTAATAATTCAATAATTTAAAAAGAAGAACCGAACCTAAAAAATTTGATTAAAAATAATGTTTGAAAGTACCCGCTAAATAAGAGTATAATAAATGTATAAAAATGAATTTTCTTCATTAAAATTGAAGATAATTAATAATAATCCACATTTATTTAATATATAGGTTTATCTACGTGATGATATGTTACAAATAAGAAGTCTAATCATTCATCATAGAGCGACATGACAAAACAGCTATCTGCAGATATTGAGAAATTCATTAATGAGTTTGAAATCCAGATCTAATCTTCTAAGCTATATAAATGACCTCTCCAAAGAAGAACGGTCTCATCACTTTTTAATTTCAAATGGTGATTCAAGAAAATATCCGCGAGGATCTCAGAGAAGACCCACTGATGCTGCTAAAAAAAGTGTAGGTCCATCGAATGTGAAAAAAGAGCAGGACCTGCAAAACGTTAAGGCTTGCGATCGCACACCGCTTTTGTGATTTATTTCATGAGTGCGAGCCAAACTAGTAGCAGGTGCTCCCTCGATGCTCCCAAATGCGTTCTAGACCAGATTGGTTTTTTTTTAACGTCAAAAGTCCACTACGAAGATAACAGACTTTCCTTTACAAACTTTTTTCATTTATATGGAATTAGATCGCTATGAAATTGTTATTTCATGATTTTGAAAGTCAGTTATATTTTCAACGCCTTTTTTATACCTTAATATTATATTTTATAGCACGAAGAAGGTACTATTTGTCAATTCAGTCAGCTCTTGGACAGTATATTTAGAAAAATTTGATGTAACGGAAGGAAGGTAAGAATTGATGAAGAATACTCGCAAAACATTCATTAACTTTGTAATTTTGCAAATAACGTCAAAAATATATCGACAGATATAAATTCATTATACTAGTTATTGTTGAAAAGAACTAAATTTAAATAAAAAAACTTACGTTAAACTTAACTGCATATGAAATAAATTTATAGATAACATGCAAATTTAGAATTATAAATTATTAATGCATAAAATAGGTATTTGTAATTTAATAGATAAAAGAAGAATTGTAAGAAAATATTTGACATTTTACGAAAAACGTTTATTGAAATTATCAGATTTATAAAAACGCCTAAAATTTATATATAAAATATAATAATCTTAAGACTATGATTAAAATTAGTGAATGAAATTTGGTGCTTTTCATGATATATTTCTTTTACATTTTAAAGCAGTTGTAATAAAAGTGACAGATTTAAACAAAAAATGTTTTTTATAAAAATATTTTCTGCATACGAATCTATTGCACTACGTTTATTTTCATCTCAAGTTGCACACGGATACAAATTGTACAGTAGCAAATTTTAACGAAGCATTTTTGCATTTTCATTACTCTTTGTACGCGGGGAAAAAATTTAATAAGATGTACCAGGCGGAAAATGCGATGCAAGTTATCCTTTAGTGAAACTGAGATATATTCAACCAAAGACTAGAAAAATATTCCAAATAATAATGATAATTAATAATCTTTGAATGTAATATTGCTTTTTATTGCTTACATTATCATTTCTTTATATTTTAAAAATTAGAAAATAAAGTCGGCGATGCCTAATAGAATAAATTAATTTTAAATATATATTAGTTTTAATATAAACCATTTACGAACAAATTTCAGTATGATTCAAAACTTTGATTACTTTGTATTACTCTACATTACTTTAAATTTATATTACTCTATACGATCTAATACTGTGAAAATTATTTAATTTAAACGTTTCTTTTCACAAAATTTCTATTACAATTGAAATACTAATATTCATTAAAGTGAATAAGATTGTGATTTCTACCCGATAATAATCTTAAGATATGAAATTCTCACAGTATTCTCGCAGCTTATACTTAGCATACTTATATAAACGCATACATCTCAGTTTAAGCCCTTGTTCGTTAAATTTTAATGTCAGAATTTTATACATGCATGCACGCATACCTGCGCATACGTACACGAGCAGTGTAAATTTATTATTCTACATATATACTTGAGCGTATATATGGGTGCTTATGTATGCACGTGCGCACGCACCTTCACGCACACAGAAGCTCGCAGTTACAAGCGTATAGGCAAAGAGACGGAAAAGCAAAGGGCTGCCCGAGCGTGAAATAAAGAAGAGGAAAGAGAGAGCGAGAAAACACGAGGCCGGGAGAGCAGAAGAGGTGGGTTCCATACGAAAACCTCAAAGAATTACTTATTTTAAAGCGATCACGAAACGCTTTTCATGCCCGGAGGATGATGGAATCGCGTTTCATCCGACTGCGGGTCCGTGAAAAATGATCAAAAGTACGCGTACTCGCTTCGCTTCTCGGATCTCTTTCACCCCCGATGCGCTCACGTGTATATATGTACACATAAATATATACCCCCTTCCCATTTTCCGATTCTGCCAATTCTAGCTATTCTTTTCTTTATGCTTTCGTGCTTTTTCCACCTTTCCTCCCTCTACACGCGCCCATCTTGACTCGTCTATGTGTGCCGTTCATATCGCGCTTGCATCGTTTCTGCAACCAAGATAAATAAACTATCGCTCTTTGCCTCATCTTGCGTCAGTTTTCAAAAAAATGCACGAGTTCGTGGCCTATTCATCCTCGGAACCACGCATAGTTAGTTATATTCTAGGATTAATAATAGCTCATGCCACGGCTACGTATTATTTTCGATTTTCGTTTATTTGGGTTTTGCTCTATTATGATAATTAAGGAGTACATTTCGAACAGTAGACAACTATTTGCGAACACAATTTTCTGCGAAATATTTTCGTATTGAACATTCATATAGAGCGCATTTTACAAGCGTTACTCTTATACAACAATTAATAATTTAGTACTCAAAATAGCTGTAATTCATTATTTTAACTTATTTAATATAATTTTTATTCGCTTATAAAATGATTAGTTTATCGATCAATGTGTTATTTTATTATTATTTGTACTAATTTTTTATTAGGCTAACGTATCCTTTTTCTTGCTTTGCTAGAACATTTACAAAGCCGATCGAGTGGCTATAAAGTTTTCATAACATTCACTAGCGAAACTTATTTCAAATTTTCACCATAATTTGCTTATTGGTACGACATCAAAGTAAAAAATTATATTTTCTTTGTTAATTATTTATATATTTAAACTTTCCAACGAAAAAAATGACTATTGTATCTCGCAGCAGCAAAATAATGCCTTAAAAATCAAGCGGAACTTTTACAGATAAGCATCAAAATTTAGCACGCGATTGAAATATTGACACAAATCACTGACTGCATAATTAATACGTTATGCGTCACAATCGATTATCGTACTCGACAAAAAACAATCCGCTGGCCTTTCTTTTTATCGTTCCCCGAGTCCTCCGTTTCCGCACGCACAATAAATACAACGTATCCACGTCGGATATCTCGTTGAGTGATTATAAAATGGTTTTAACGAATGAACGCAAATTCACTCGCTTGCGCGTATTCATATGCCCTCCTACGACGCGAGAAACGCAGCAGAGAAGAAAGCGAAATGATAAAACGGATCGGAGGCTCGGATCGCTGTGGGGAGCGATCCCTTTTTTCACTTTCATTTGTTCAATAGTGCGGTAGAGTTATATTTTCATCGCGCCAAGCACTCTCGTATCGTTTAATTTCTCAACGTTGCAACAAAAGCAACGATTCATTGATATTTCGTCTCGATTTTTCAAGTTTTTTCGGCTTTTTCATTTGCCTCATAAATATAATTTTTTTTTCTTTTTTCGTGCAATCGCTGTGCATATGCAATAGAACTCTTTTAAAGTTGTATTTGATCATAGGGAATAATGAGATCCTTTGTTTACGCGCTTTGAATAACAATTAAGAAGCTGATTTATAGGACTATTCTTCTCAATATGGAGTCTATTTCTTCTAGTATCTACCGTTATCGAGCAAATATTTTTTTATACTTAATCATTCGCTATATAAGCCTGTCAGGATGAAAAATATTATTTCTAAAGGAAAAAAAGGATTTTCACTATTAAAAAGTAGGGAAAATCTTAGAAAGTTATAATTAATAACATCTTTACACGGTACAATTAATCTTGAATAAAATTGAAGTAATTTTATGCATTCTTTGAGTACGTATAAGAATTTTAATGACGATTTTTTCAAGAAGCTGCAAAATAAATTATCAAAAACTTCTCTCCTATGCTTAAAATGTCTATCTTTAACCCTTCATTTACCATTGACTCCTGAACTCGACCCTCGTTAAAGTTCGAAATACGACCTACTGCATTGGAATATAATTCGCAACCAGATACTAAATTTATTTGTATTTTAGAATATATAAGAAAATTCAGAATTTATATTTCAAATTACGATTAATGTTGAACAGTATTCTTTAAGGTTTAGTAACTACCATTAATAATCCACATTTTGTTAAGCTTATTTTGCACAATTTTTCGTGTATTTTGTTGTAAAGCTATGCATATTAACGAATATATTTTATGATAAATCTTTTGGTTTCTTTACGCATTTTATAAAAATTTTAAAAGTTTTTTCAATTTTTTTGAACATACGAACATACTTATTCTAGATATTTGATACAAATTTAATTTTAAGGCAAAGATAAAGAAAAGTCATCGCAATAAGCTACTACGTCCGAAAAAACAAGTAAACAAAATTTTTTATTTTGAAACCATCCCCAACACTTCACAAATAGAAGTAAAAGTAGTACGATAGAATTACATCCATACGATTTTATCGTGGCAATATTTGCTGCACTTTCAGCAACGCAATCTTATAATTCTGCGAGCACGTGAAGAGGACACTTGGGAATCCGAAAAAGGGTGTTCGATACCTCTTCAATCTTCCTTCCCTCATTCCATTTTTTACGTTCGCCATCGAGGAGTTCGCGAGAAGTATTATCAGTGCTCTTGCTTGCGGAAGGGAATTATGTATTCCGTGCGAAACTTGACACACCGGCTCGTATGGGGAAGAGCCGAGAGACCTGGGGCCGAGTGAATTCACCCTCACAATCCCTCGTCCAGTAAAATGACACTCTAATAGACAGGTTCGCATTGGTTGGTTCTTGCTTTCCTCTACCTTCTTTCTCCCTCTTTCTTCCAATATCTTCTCATTACTCTGTCTCTTTCTTTGCTTTCGGAGAAACTAGAATATATGTGCACAGACACCACTATGATTAACTGAGTTCTAAAATTTTATTAAAGCGCTTCTTTGCCCTTCTGACGGTTTTCTACTTACATAGAATTTGGTTTTTTACTTGATTTTTCTGCAAGATACGATAAAACTTTAGTAAAAAAATTCAGTTGCCAAGAAAATTTATTACAAATAATAAAATATCAAATCATTAGCAATATGTAATTCAAAACTGCATCAAAATAATAGATATTCGATTATTATCAAAATTAATGTATAAAAAATATTTGTTCAGTTTAAAATTCATTTACAAAATGTAGAAAACCAAATTTTTCAAGTTTCACGAGTTAAAATCCATTCAATATTAATTTAATATTTATTTTATATTATATAATAATATCATAAAAATAAATACATAAATAATGCGTGTAAAACTAATTATCGATATTTAAATATAAATTAATAAAATTAGACTTCATTTTTTAAATGAGTAATGGACTAAATTTCAACTCTTAAAAGTAGTCTTTTAATTATTAATACAAGAATACGGACAAAACAAATCATATGAATCTGAGTATGACAAAATATTGTCCATTTATAGATCTAGCAGCCCATCAAAAAACCATGGGCTTACCACAGAACGATTTTCAAAATCCAATCGAATGAAAAAGTAGCGATATACTACATAGTGGTGCGATTACACACGTCTACCGGAAGCTAAACCATCGATTTTTCTCTAACAAATTCAAATGAATTACCGATACATATTTGACCGTTTTAATATGCCGTAAGCTTCTATATGTGTAAATATTGACTGAGTTATTTTATATTTCTGAATGCAACATATATTTTTACTTATGATTGAAAAAATATTATTTTCAGAATTTCGAAAAGTTTGTAAACGAGTGCATTATTAATCATTTAATTTGGGGTATAATAATACCTTCTTCGTTTCCATGTGTTGTTTACGAATGAGTCTACGTTAAATAAACAAGTGGTTCATTATGTACTCTATTGATTTTATTCAAGATTATTTAAAATAGTATTGTACAAATAATATCGAGAATATTAAAACTGTAGAATTACTTTGATAAACTATTTCAAGCGTGGTTATAGCATATTTGTGTACCTCATAAACTGAAAGTTTTAATGGATTTTTTTGATGAACTTATCAATAATAAGAATAGTTTCAATGATATTTATGTACCTAACTTTTAAATAAACGACTTCACATATCATTTTCAAAAATAATAAACTTCATTAATTGCGTACTGAAATTAAGTGTATTTTTATTTTAATAATTATTATTATAAAAAGAAGACTTTTAGTTAAATTAAAATTTGCATGACACTCAACTTTTTGAAGTTCATCTGTATAGATTTGATTCAGAATTTTGAAAAAAGCGTTGTAAGTAACATAATTACGAAATCGTATTTGCAGTAAGGGAAAAGACAAATTGAAAGCCTAATGTAGAATGGGAACTAGAAAAGTGTGAAAGAAGTTTTTCACGTGAAAGTAGGATTAAGCGCGTTTGGCATAGAGAATGCCTAACTAACACTTTGCGAAAGCTTTTATGGGCGATAGCCAGACTTAACCACTTAAGCAAGCTTGACTCGTTTAGTAGCTTATACAAGTTTCAGTATCGTCATATGCATAGAATACATACTGAATTCTCTTAAAAAATTGCTTATTTTAAAAAATGTTAAATTAGAATTAAAAACATATAAATATCGACTCAAATGAACTCAAATTTATTCTTTAGCAGTTAGAAGTATTCTAACAGTTTTCTTTTATATTTTATAAATTCAATTTATTCAAAATATAATTTCAATTCAAATTTCTTTTAATTTCTTATAATATCATCTACATCTATTTTATAATTAGAATTGTAAATAAATTTTATAGAGTGATTGTTAATTTTAAAATAAAAATGTAGATCACTAAAAAATTATCTTAACTTAAACAAGTTATTTTCGAATTTTTCATGAATGTATTTTATTATAATTTAAACATTAATTTGAGTAGAATTATCTTCTGAAAAAAATAAAAAATCAAAATTAATATCACATTAATAATAATCAAACCATGAAACTTAAAGGTAATAAATAATATTATTACAGGATTGGTCTTTTTCTAACTATATCTCCTTTGTATTTTTAAATGAAAATGAAATTTATTTGTAATTGAATTGAAATTTTTTATTATGTTTAAAAATATCGAATTTCTATAAGATTAAGTTGAGGAATAAATATAATATTTCATTTATTAATAAAAACAATTCATCCTACAGATCAAGATAGAAGTAATGGTATTGAAATTTGGATTTATGTCAATAAATAAATAAATTGAAATTAATTATAACTAATAATAACTATAATTTCAAATATATTATATTTAAATATATTATAATTCAATGTCTAACTCCAATAAATTACTTAAAATATTAAAATTTATATAAATGATTAATATCACTTCAACTGAAATCTACCCAGAAATAAAAATTATTTTTATCATAATTTTCATGTATCAAAATTTAAAAAAATGAATATGTTCAATTTCATTTAAAATTTCGTTATATTAAATTTAATAGTACGTAAAGTATTAAAATTTAATAAGCAAAAAACTATTCATTTGATCGCTTAAAAAAATTTTATAAGAAGAATATATATTTTTAATATTAATAATTTAGATAAATATCATTACCATCTAGAATCCTAGTTTTTTTACTGTCAGTTTGAATCAAACTAATTATAAGTTTATAATACGTTATGATTTTCCTTAATGTCTTTTTCGTAATTAATTATTATTTATCGTAAATTAATGAATCGTTATATTTTAACTATTTGAATTTGAAAATACAAATTTGTAACTTTCAGCAATAATTTCATCTGTACAATATAGAATAATGAAATTTCATAATTATACAAAAAAATTAAATACATGATTATATAAAGTAAATAATTAAATATAATATAAAATTAAATATATTATTATTTAATCATTTACGCATAAGCCATAATAAGTTAATAATACTGAATTTAATATTATTATTCTATAAAAATATGTGCATAATTCAAGAATTACAGAAAAGTTATTTTGCACATGTATTTTTTAGTTTTATAAATACTGTATATCATATTATTTCATTAATATTTGTAAATTTCTTATTTTTGTAAGCTAATTACAGATATTAAAATTTCATTAAACATTGTAAATATTACGGTAATAAATTTGGCAATACGTGCACATCTACGCATATATTTGTCTATACACAACGCACTCATATGTACAAATGCCCTCGCATTAAAACAAATTTCCACACGAAATAATTACATATAAAATTTACAAATCTCGTTTTTTAATCTCAGATAATAATTCATATTAACTAAAATAATAAAGTCTTGGTTTTTAATTTCAAAAAATATTTTGTTAATTAACATTAAAAATTATTTTGTTTCTAAAATAAATCAGACAAAAAATTTTTAATAGAACTGTTACTTTAGTAAAGTCACATAGCTATAATGAGTAATTTAATGGTTAAATTAAAATGTTTTTAAGAATTTGAAATATTTGACGAATCAATATTAAATAAATATTTTCTGTCATCAAAATCGTAAAACAATCACATAAAAATATTGTCTGTTTCCTTCTGGAATAAATGAAAAAATCAAAATGAATTAAGTATGAAATCCCTTTCATTGTTCTTCACATCTACAGTATTTTATCACAAATAAAACAAAACCTGAAACATTTGGAAATCAATTATTTCAAATAATACTTTACTACTAAGTATGCTTAATTACAAAAAAGTCAAATATTTCTTATAATGGATACATGTATAAAACAGAAGTATGTATAATTAAAATGAAATACGTAAAAACATAATCAATAAGTAGTAAGTGTCAGATACTTTAATCGAAATAAATTTCAAATAATTCAATCGATTTTTTTTCCATTTCATACTTTCTAAAATTATGTTTTCTTTCAAATGACAACAACTTTTAAAAATTAAGTAAATATAAATTTAATTTCGAGTAATAATTAATTATAGTGAGAATAAGCTACTGATAGATAAATAGATAGATAAAAAAATACAACTCGGCTTATCGAATGTTTAGATTTGGAAGATTAGAAATACACATAGATATGCATCAAATTATGAAAACTGGAAATAATTGTTAATGACCGTATGCGGAGAAGTTTTCTTTTAACACGATGAAACTTGTATTATTAAAAAATAATGATGATATTTAAATGAAAAATGTGGCGTTAAAATTTTAGGCTAACAATGTGTTGCCAGTAGTAGTATTGGAGGAAAATTTTGTTCGCGTCTTCTTCAGAAATTATGACGAGAACTGAGTCAAAGTTAAATAAGCGTGCGGTAATAACTAGGACCGACACTACGCTTTGCCGAAAAAGCGAGCGGAAATCCAAGGGGGATAACCACAGACGTACAAGCGATATAACGTGTGCAGAGGCCAGGAATAATAATTTTATCAAGTTCAGAGAGCAGAGTGCGTTGCCTTGTCTCGATGACTAAGAAACCGCCTATATAGGTATACAGCTTGAGAGGAAATGATGGGGGCGATAACAATACTCGCGGGACTCATGCCCGCGCGAGATGCTGTCCCTTTCGCAAACTTCGTTTTGCCCTCTGTCATCCGGCCACCGGCTGACAATTATTAGCCATTGTGTCGTTGTCGTCCTCATCGTCGTCGTCGTCGTCGTCGTCGTCGTCGTCGTCGTCGTCGTCCCCTCAGCCACGAGGGAGCCAGTCACGCGCGTCTCCCGCCCTATTTTTCTCGTCTTTCACTTTTTTCCGTAACGCTGCTTCGCGCTTCGATCTTCTCCACGTACTCCCACGCGACGAATTACGATTCTGCCCCTCGCGATCTAGAGGGAGAGCATAATGAAAATGGAAGGGAAAAGACTCTTTGTCGAGACCGACGCTCAAGCGTGGCGGGAAAAAATTAATGTCATAACGCTGTAGGAATATGGCGTTGCGCCAATTAGCATTCGATGAATCCGGAGCTTGACGATGGCACGATATTATATAATGGCTTCTACTATTTCTAAGCGACATCATCATTATTTCGAAGGCGAGGATCTTTTTTTCATTCTATTAATAATTGCTTGTCTCTTCTAACTTTATGAATACCCTTTAAAAGAGGGTATGTATAATGATCTACTCGATGTTTTCTGTGCCATCGCTGACTTTAAGTTTACATAAAAAAATTTTGGCTTGCATATGCATTGATTTTTAATTTAAACATTCACTTATTATAATTAATTAAAGTCTATTAATACACATGCATTGATTTACTTTGGTGTATTTTTAAAGTCGTTAATATTCAAAAGATCCTACTTTTCTAAATATATTACATTTCTGTCACCCAGATGTCAAGAATCTCTAAAGATGTTGATTTATTTTATATGATTTTAAGATTACATCTATACTTATCCTATGTTTGCAAATCCGCTAATAGTAGAACGAAGATTAATTTATACTACATTAATAGTAACAAAATATATAAAGACTTGTAAATTATTTATTTTCTATAATCATTAAATTATTATTAGAAGTAATCTAATTGATTGGTTTAATGTTGTTAATTAATGGTAGAAAGTCTAAAACTTAAAGGAAATCTTACTCACTATTTCATTAAAGCCTATTTTTACGATCTATAAGAATTTAATAAATTTTATAATATAATAAAAATTAATTATAGTACAAAATTTTGCTGGATCTATTTAATATTCAGAGTTTTGGTGAAGAAATTGAAAATATGATTCGGATGATAAAAAATATATGGAAGATAGAAAATATAATTTATAATATTACTCCTGAAATTTTATGGTTAATATGATCTTATTCATTATTATAATAGTATAATCATTGTTATCAACTCAAGTTAATTCTTTTATTATTAGCTTATTTAAAAAAATTATTTCGGAACATTATTTTTCTATCCTTTTAATACGAATAAAAATATTATCATTGCAATAATATCTCTATTGATTTATATAAAAATAGATTATTCAAAACTTTACACATTAATTAAAAGTAAATTATAATAAATGTATAAACAAAGCAAAAAGAAATTTCTATTTTAAAGATATTGCTACTTTTTAATTAGTAATAGGTCTACAATATCCAAAAAGTCCGAATAAGTTACAATTAAAAAAATATTACCAGCTTCCAAAATACAAATAATATGAACTTTCCTAAATTAAGTCCTCCATCGAGTTTCTTAAAAGTGCATCTTATATTTACCGGTCATTTTGATATTTATAGTAATGAAAAACGCTACTGAGAATGCCATAATAAGTTTAAATTATGTACTGAGAGAGAGAGAGAGAGAGAGAGAGAGAGAGAGAGAGAGAGAGAGTACTTCAGAAAGTTTCATCTTTCTCTGTACTTTAATATTCTGTATTAAAAAGGGAAAATTTATTCTTACTAATATCCTCAAAAAGAGCTCATGTTCAATAAAAACTTTCTCTATAGAATTATATAGAATAGTAAATTGAAGTTGATACATTTTTAATAGCTCTATAAATTGACTCAATAATGATGAAATATCGATGAATCTATTTGTATCATTTGAAGATAAAAAAGTTTAAGATATCAATGTTTCTGTACTATAAAAAGTATAAGAATAAAAAAACATTATAAAATAGTAACTATTGATTTGGTTCTTGTAGGAATTATATCAATACAAGTATTGATAATTATTATTTTTTGAAGATTCTATAATATATCTTGCAAAGATAGTTAAATGTTTTCAATTGTAAAATATAAACTTTTGTGAAATTTATTTGTTTTAATCATATAAAAATAATTTTTTTAATTGAAATTAATTTATTACAATTAAATTGAATTTTATATTATTATTTTAGGATTTTTATATTAAAGTTAATTAATTTGAATTAAAAAAATTGTATTTCAGATAAGTTCAAAATCTATAAGACACACAAATTCACAATATTTCAAATTTTATATTAAAAAATGTATAGTATTAACTATTCTTACCATATTATATGTCCTTACAGGTTTATATTTAGATGAATATAATAAAATTCAGCTAGCTTTTTAATATATTACTCACCTGAAAGCATAAGAAAAAAATTCTTTAGTATACTGTATTATTTAAAACTGTATTTAATAAATATAAATGAAAATACAAGGATTTTCATAAAATGTCTAATTTTGTTAAGTTAAATTTTATTCATAATATTGGTTAAAGAAATAAGCGTTAAATTTATTGTTACTAATCAATTAGAGTATATTGAAATTAAAATAAATACCTACATTGCACATATAATTATGCAATTAAATATATTTAAAAATAGACAAATATCAATAAGGTACGTAAAAAAAATTATTTTGGAATTTAATTTCACCGAATCAAATTATATATTAATAATATTATTGAATTATTATTAAATTAATTTTCAAATTCTAGGAATTTGAATTATTTATATTAACGGCAACGGGTTTTTAAAAAGTTATTTAAAAGTATATCAATATTATTATAATTAAAAAATAATTTAAAAATTAGAAATGTTCTTATTCTTGTTTCTTATTTCATAATATTCTATAATATTTTGATTGTCAATTACATATAAAGGATACTATCTGTGCATGTTGTAATACTTTAGAAATGTTTATAAACGGCTAAAATACGTATTTCATTATAGGTATTTTGCCTTTGATCAAAGAATTAATGTATAACCTAATTTTGTGTTTTGATTAAATAAATACTAATATCATACAACTAACAAGTTTTGTATTGGCAGTCATGGTAGGAAATTTTTTTTTTATCAATTTGGAGAAGTAAATTCTTATTAAGATAAAAATATACTCAGAATATTTTCTTAGAGGATAATCTATGAAATTGATTAAAAATTTTTTCCATAACACGAGTGTATTTGTGTAACAGAATATACTATTTTTTTTATCACTTGTATATATATATGTTTTTGTATATGTTTTAGCTTTTTATTATTTACTATGTATAAATTTTAGAAAACACGGTGAAAAATGCCTCTTATTTTTTATATTATTTTTTATATTTCTACGGATATCGTACATCTAAATATTCACTGCTAATATTAGCATCGTTGGAAATATTCGTTGAAATGTTTCTTCGACTTTCTGCGTTATATATGTGGATTCATCGTACTTGTATGGCTCCATTATTATAAATCCGACTAAAATCCTTACATATCTTTACGTATGGTATGTGGGTTTTTGATCTTGCTTGTAAGTATTCGAGGTATATAAATATTTCCTGATCTTGAGCAGCTGCCCCGAATATATATTCTACACTAAATTGTCTTCGATCTTACCCCTACAGTACTATATTTTCTTTTTCTTATTATTATTTGCCTGCGTAAATACAAGTTTCAAAAATCCAAAATATAACTGTTCCTAAAATATTAAATTTCAAATATAAAAAAACATTTTTTTACAAGTTTTTTTTAAATCAGTTGATTATTATATATATTTGAGTTTTGTTATTACATTTATATTTTATATTCAATTGAATCGTTATCAAAAATTGGGTAGATAAAACTTTTACATAACATAAATACATAAAAAATTTATATATTCTATATTCAATCTAGAGTAAAAAATTGATAAAAAATTTTTTAATATAAATTTATTAAAATATTAGATTTTAAGCTTACTAAAATAAAATCAATCGATTAGGATAAATAAATAATAAAATTCATAAATAAAAATTCAATATTTTAATTAGTTATATTTTGCATATATCTATCAATATAAACATTAAAACTAAACGAGGATTAATGTAAGCTGTCAGTCATAATACATTAATCTAGATTGAGGAAGTAACGGTATAAGGTCGTCTTAATCTGATCGGGACAGATGACGTAAATTTATTAGAAACAAACTATGGAATACATAGTTTATACATTATAAAAGTAAAAAAGTTTACAAAAATAAAAAAATTAAGTTTTATTAATAATTGTTTGAAAGTAATACTTTAAAATTTCATGATTTAGAAATACAAGAGTAAATAAAATTATCAGAAGAAAATCAAGTCTTATTCAAATAATGTATATTTTTGATGAGCTTATCAACACGTGGCTATATTTCAGATTTCTTATTTAATTTTAAGAAAATATGCATGAATATAATATTTTTAATTAACAAAGTTAAATAAGCAATACTTAGCATAAATGAAATCGATGTTAAATGCATTAATTTATTTATTAACGCTTTCATAAAAATATGTATTATAGTGCAGTACTGGGGAAAAATATTTACTTTATAATGATTAAAAAGTTAATATTTTATATTTGAAATTTTTTAGAATAAGGAGTAGATTGTATAATAAATATTAACTTGTAATTTCATGTTATATTTGTTAGATTCAGTGTATTAAATTAAGATCGATGACTACCTAATTAATTCGTTTAGTCTGAATTGTAATTCAACTGACTTGGAATTGGTTATGGTCTAAGATAGAGATTTATTCCAAAAGATTATTGCATTATTAAATAGTGCATATTTTGTGCAAAAACTTATTCGATAATAACACTGGACTTCTAACACCAATAAAACTGTTATTAGTTTTTTTACGACAATACTTGTACATATAACTTTGTAAGTTAGAAGAGTGCTTTTAGCGAATTATGATACTTTTGAAGCCAGTCTGGAAAAGATACAAGATGCTTCTAGTTACGAGGTACTATATCGATGAGAGTGGGCTATTTGTTCTAACACTTTCAAAAGAAAGTTTAAAAATAAAATAGAATAAAAATCTGTCTCTGCAGGTAATGTGATGTTTTTTAATGGTAACAAGTAAGTCTTTTTCAGGACTCGAAGTGCAATAATTGAGTTGGTAAAGGTATATTACTCGAGAAAAATGAAATATACTTTCTTATATTTCATAATTTCAATTAATTAGGAAGCAGTAACAAAGTAGATTGGTATTACTATAAGTATCAGTACATTGGTATTACTTTTTAAAATATTATACATAAACGCTTAATATAACTCAAACAAAATTTATATTTCTCGTAGTATGAGATTCCAGTAAATATATACTTTGCTAAGCAGCTTTAAGAGCATGTAACCATTCGTCGTGAGCTCTTAAAATGTTAGTGGTTTGACCGGATTCGAGGTTAATACTAGTGACAAGAGAAAATAGTTACGGACGCACCCCAGCAAACCACAACCAGTCTATACTTTTTTCATTTACTTGTTTTGATCAAGCAAAGCAAATTCGAATTACCTATTATCCTCAAAATAGTTATCATTAAAAAAAATATTCTTAAAAGTATACTTTTTAAATCTAGTTATTGATAGACAGTCTTTGAAGACATAAATTTGTTATTTATATGCTGGATAAAGTTTCGTATTTCTTTTCTTTTATAATAAGTCGCAATAATTTAAAAATTAAAGTTTTTGATATCAATGAGATAAGAAAAGGTGTCCAAGATTTAATTTAATATTTTATCAATTTTAAAATTATGTTTTAATTTCATTTAATTTTATTTAAATTTTTTAGTAAATCGTTAATTTTGAGAGTAAATTTAAAATTTATTATTAATTGTAAATTATATTTCAAATTGATTATTTTTTTATTTAAAAGATTGTAATCAAGCGTAAAAATAAAATTTTTAAATAAGTAATTGATTTACTAAATTTTAGGATTAAAAAAAAATTAGTTCTATAAAACTATATATTGTTCTTTATTTAAAAAATGATTTTAAATTTAAATACCCTAAATTCTAAAAAGATCTAACTTTAATCATAAAAACCGAGGGTTGAAAATGTTTTGAAGCTTCATTACAATTTTAATCTTTCTGGAAATTCATTTTTTATTATTGTAATAAAGTTATAGACTTTTTTTTTTAATTTAAGTATATCTTAATATGAGTATCATATGAAGTATTACAAATTTTATTCTTATATTTTATTATCATTATTATATGTTTTTTATTATATTCTTCTTATACTTTCATAGCTTATGTTGAATGAAATTTGAAATCACAAAATAAAATGACTAAATTAGATATAGTATAAATTAACATAGTTTTGTATTCATTATTATAATTAATAAAATACACCTTTTTATTTTATATGATATATAAGTACGATAAAATTTCAAATAAAAAATGGAAATTAAAAACGACCGAAAATAATGAACGAATGTAAATATTTTAGAATGTAGAAATTGAAATAAGAGATATCAATTTTTAAATCTAATTAATAATTGGTCATAAGAATTAAAATCCCAAGGTGATAATTGTTAGTTAAATAATTAATAAATGTAAAATTTGAGTTGGAAAAGTTCAATAATTTTATTATATGACTTCTATTATTCAATTAAAAAATATTTTATCTTTTTGAAAAATTGAAATAGTATTAAATGATATTTTATTTTTTATTAATATGACATAATTATTTATTTTAAATAAAACGAATATTTTTAATATAAAAAAATAGAATTTGTATAAATTTAATTTTTAAATATTATTCATTTAAATACTTAAAGTCGGAATAATTAATTAATTATTAAGGACAAATATAAGTAATCAATACTTCAATAAGTAATTAATGTGTTTTATTTATGGAAAATTATTAATAAATAAAAATCTAGTGAATATTTCGAACACTGCTGAAACAAATAGTGAAAATTTTTGTTAAAATTATGAAGAAAACTATTTATTATTATTTAAATATAAATTACAAATTAAAATTTTTTAAGATTATCCTTTAAATATAAAAAAGCTTTTCAAATTTCTCGTGAGTAAAAAAATTGTTTCCGGAGATATTTTACTCATCATTTTTGAAAATACGATTTAGAGAAAAACCTGTTTAAAGTTTCAGCTACCCCAAGCATTTCGCGGAACCTATACTTTGAACTCATATAACTTCGTCAATTTTAATCCAATCATGCTGAAACTTTAAGGAAATACTTTTAAGTTGATATACTTAGAAAATATGGAAAGTCAGAGTTATCTTTCTGAGAATTATGGTTACCCATGACTAGTTTTATTTAATGCGATTGTCGGTGATATTAAATTATATTATATAAGGAATTTTATGTATTAAGCAATAGTAGCATTATATAGAGGTGTTTTATTACTAAATGCCAAAATATATTATAGAATATACAACGTAAAAAGAGTACTGATGAAAAGGATTAATAAGTTATATTTTTTTCTTTTTAGATCTTCTTAGATCCATCTATTCTTTCTTTGTTTTATCGACTATACTAAATGTAAGAGGACGAGTAGGAATAAGAGAAGGGCGTAAACTCTTTTTCCTTTCAAGGGCTCATTTTCTCCTTTTTCTTTTACTTTAATCCCTTGTAAAAAGAGAGTCGTGAAAAGAGAAGAGAGAAGATTGAGAAAAATGCTATTTCTTCATTCACTAAAGATTTTCCTTGCTAACGCTTAGCTTTTCTCGTCACAGCCTTTACCAAAAGAAAAGATTTTAAAAGAAGCTTGACCAAACCTAAACAAACTTTTACAAATATTGTTTTTTATTGATTAATTTTAAAATTTTGTTATAATAATATGTTAGTTTACCTTTTAAAAGCTTATAAATAATTAATTCAGGGTATAGAAAGTCTTACATTTTTTAGATAATTGTTTTTGATAGTTTTTTATAATTACTGAATCTTATTGTAACAGTCGAATTGATCTATATTAAGTATATACTGTAAATAATGTTATTAGTTACTATTCTGATTATTTATTAATTAAATGATATAAAAGTAAGAAATTATAATAAGAAAATATAAGAATAAATTTTAAAACTTTTTATAAATATTATTTAAGAAATTAAAATTATTGATAATAATAGGCATAATTTTAATATGATATTTTTTAAAGTGAATGTTTTAAAAGCACAAATACAATTAGATTCGGTGAGAATTCTGAATGAAATTTAATTATCTAATGTTTCTCTAAATCTGCTTTTATGTTCCAGATAGCGCGTTCTTATCAACACACTTTTAAAGTCTCTCTTCTTTATGTTCTAAGTTATTTTTTTAAAATATACCTTTATGATTTTCGGTAATAATATCATATATATGATGTCACGATAAATGTAATAGGCGACTCAAAGTACATTTATTTAAGCTAGCGTATTAAGATCTAAAATAATTTATGAAATAGTATATAATATTATCTCAAATGTGCGAGATTAAGTTAGGAAAGCCATAAAACCTATAAGCGTAATAGTTCGAATCAAAGAGTTAATAGAATTAACCATTAGTGCAGTGAGCTTATCTAGGGAAAATTACGTATGTCAACGCTTGGTTCAAGATTTACTTTCCAGAAGTGTAAAATATCTGCAGTATCAGTACACAGTCGGTGAGATACCGCATTAAGTGAACTTTGCTTTAAATATTGTCAAGTACCTATGAAAGCGTGGCAAAGCATACAAAGGTGTTCACGGAGGACAATGTCATTATATTTTAACGAGACTGAATACCTGTAATATGCCAGGGCCTAGGTGTTCAAATCGAGCGGCCTCAGGAGTATTTATGCATGTGTAAACTCGATATATTCAAAGAGAAGCAGCTGGTATGATGAGGTAGATGGAAGCGCACAAGCGCGAAGCTCGTCCGAAACGTCGCTTTGACAGGGCTATTGAGTTAATAATGCGCTCGGGAGATATTATCGGAATTTATGCAACACACACACATGCCTCCACCCATGTGCATATACCTACAGCTGTATGCACATAAATATATATAGATGTATATGCCGTGTGGGCTGTATATATTTATATACAGACGCAAGCCCATTTATACATGTGGGTACTCGCATACGTGACCGGACACGTACTCGAAATCATTATTCGCTCGCTTGTAATGAGCGCAGGCAAATTTGATGAGCAGTGTCTTCGATTTCCCTACAGGAACTGACTAACATTGTAATTCATTGCGTAAATTGATTATTTAAAAGTGACAATTTGTTTGTTTATTGAATTCTAAAACGATTCTAAATTAGGGAATTAATTTGTGAAACAAAAGCAATTCTAAATAATATGCTTAATTCAGATAAAAAAATGAAATAAAGGACTATCTAACTCAGATAAATGACGATGGTACAGAGAAATATCTTTTCATTCTTTTATTCATCGTTTAAATCTACACATAATTTGATTATACATCCGTATAATTTTTTAATGTTATGTACAAATAATTTAATTATTTAAAAACGCATGCTATCCATGATAAAATACGTTATTAAATAAGTGAACATTGAATAATATGCTTGATAACAAAATCCACAACTTGTTCAAACGAAAGATCATTTTACGAAAGTAAAGAGAAACGAGCATCAGACACAGTCAATGCAAAAAATGCCTTTTAATTTCATCCCGAGTTTATGCACTCGTTCAGACCGCTAAATTTCTTGCCTAATTACGGAACAATCATGAAAGTATAGTATTATGCGTGTACGGCGTAATATCATATATTCAACACCCGTTCTGTCGTGCACTAAGTACTAATTGATTCGAAAAAGCGTATATGCGTGTAATCGCTCACTTACCGTAGAACATAAAAGCATCAAAGGCCCTTGAAAGGTACGCTAAAGTAGGAGTTGATGCACGCCTCCTTTTATCGTATATTAATGCTGAGAGTCGATATAATATCTTACATACTTCGTCTTTGTACGTATTTCGCTATACTGAGATCCTTGACCGCGTGTTGCATCGTAAGTTTTCAAAGAAAAAGATAGGAAATTGCTTATGCTGATGCTATTTTTATTGTTGTATCTAAATATATGGATAAAAAAATTTCCCAGCAGTTTGTGTACATAATATTAGCGAGTACGTATGATTTAAACAATTGTAAAATTAATATTGTTTATGGATATTAAATTAAATTTTACTGAACAAGCTACATACATATTGAGCAAACAATAAATTCAACATTCTGAATTCAGGAATAGTAGAATTGAAAGGAATCAAATTGTATGTATGAGTCAAATAAAAATTTGCAGATGGGAAAATCGTGATAAATATCACAGATAAGCAATTTCAAGCGATAACTAAGCATTGACTCAAAAATAGAAGAAAAATTTGTTCAAGAATTGGCATTCTTCCACATAAATATCATAGTAGAAATGCAATAATCTTTTGACCTCTGAATCGCTTAAAGAGTACTTTGTATTTAGTTTTAATGTTCTCAGAAATTAACATTGAGAAAAAATATATTTTTAAATTAAATCGACTTAGTATTTATATAATCAAATCTTTATTATTCTCATAGAAATTTTTTTCGACTGATTAATATTGGTATTAAAATTTTATTTTTTAATGTATAATTTTTTCTACATTTCGATATTTATGAAGATGAAACTTTAATTATATTATTTTAATCGGATATAATTTTTGATGTCTGAATTATAATATTATAGTACACGTGAAGTAATAATTGCATTAATTTTAAGTATATTTTGTTACAAGATAGAGAATTTAATTTTAGTTAAAGAATAAACAACTTGAACCATAATAAACTTATTTTATTATCGATTGCAGCTCGATTAAATAAATAATCAATAAGAAAATGATATACTAAATAATTGATTTTAGAAATAAAATAATTTTTCCGAAACAAAATGTCCCGTTTCTTGTAATGTTTTAAAATATATATCATCTTAGTTCGTTGTATGCATGCACATACTTGTCTCCAGTACCTAGAAAAATCATTGACTTGCCAGGTTTTCTTTACCTTCTTTTACTTTCCTTCATCTTTCATTGTCAAGCATAGATAATTAAATAATTACGTACTACTAATACTAATTTTAATCTTGGAGAAATTTGAGAGGACAACCGTCCTCTTACAAGTATTTACTTGCGTACACGCATACTTGTTAGTATGCATAAAGCTGTAGTTGCGTATAGGGAAGCATGGGTATGCGCAACACAAGTGGAAGCAAGTAAGTGGATTTCGGATCGCGCCGCGCGGAAATACTGTAAAAGTCCTTATCGCGTAATTACATCGTCCTGCACTTAGAAGCACGAAGTCACCCCGGCCTTTAGCGGGACGTTATGAACGTGTGCCTATAGTAAAGAAAAAGAGAGAGAGATATAAGCCGAGAGTGCACGAGTCGACGATGTTGGCACGTGCGAAATGTAATATTCCACGTGCGTCGGGAATACGAATTGAGTATTGCGACCTTGTCACTCCCGCGCTCACACCACAGGATATCGACAGCAATAGGCATGCTGAGCGAATTTTCGAGACTGTAAAAACTTCGTATTCACTCTCTCACTCTTCCTAGCATTTTTAGGTTTTGAATGAGAAAAAAGGGGAGGAAAATTTGAAATAAAATGAATCGTTTTTCAACTGTTATCCTATGGAAATGTATCTAGGTGAAATTTTATAAAAGCTTTTAGAAATTGGAAATATTATTTTATTTCAGAATTCATTTAAAATATTGAATCCACTACATATTAACACGAACTAAGAAAATTTAATTTTAAGATTCATGGATGTGTAATTTTTTCCCCTTCGATTAGACTTTTATATATCACAATAGCCTTTTTGATAACTTTTTCATTAATTTTTGATTAATAAAAGATGCCATTTTTTCATATTTTCGTTTATTAATCTACCAATATCTATATAAGAAATTTTATTTACCTCTGAAATATTTTACTCCATTTTAAGATGTATTTGAATATTTGAATTTGTATACAAATGTTCATTAAAAAAATCACATATAGACTAATAAATTTCATAGTCTCTCCAATTTTACTATTTGTCTTCAATTCTGAATTAACTTCAGAAATAAGTATTAAGTTTAGTTCAAAAAAGAGAAAATGTTATACCTTTAATTAGATGTCATTTAAAAAATAGTGTTACGGAATAAAATTATTAAATCATAATTAATCAAAAAACAGGATAAAAAGCTTGACTTGTAAAAAATCTTCGTTATCCATTACAGTGAAAAGCTAAAATTAAAAAAATAGCATATAAAGTTTAAGCTTTAATGAGTTAATGAGTCTATTTAATTTACCTTACTTTGCACACGCTAAAAAACGAAACAAAAGTAGAAATGTGTATAACCTAATGGGTGTGAGTGTATTTACATCGAATGCGTATACAAATTATCCTATTAGTGACATTTTTGGTCTTTGATCTCGAAGCAGAGTCAATGTGTTTATAAATTATTTGGTGTATCCATAAGAAGCGGTATCAAACGCGTCTCTTAAAATAATATCGTTGAAATGTCTACATAAAGCTCAAGTGTTTCTTAAGAGCATTCATAAGCATTGTCAATCGATATGCTCTAGAATTTGTCGTATAAAGAATTCGATTTACTATTTCAATAAAGCCTATAACAATTTCTAAAGTGTAAAGAAGACAATTTACTACAATTTCCAAAAAATATTCACTTTAATATTTAATAAATATATGATAAGATAAAATTCTATATAATATTTTATGTGCATAAATCTAGCTTTTTATTGTATACTGCCGAATCCTTTTTTCAAGCTAAATATTTAAATTCAGCCTTTCTGGAAATTAGTGGATAAAATGAGAAGTTTTTTGATAAACGTCAAATTTATTATTATTGAAATTTGCAACTATTCTCATATAGTAATATTAAGATAATTTTTTGGAAATGAAGTGGAAAAATAACTCATAAGTCGTTCTAAGTTACAAAATTCAGAGCAATAAGATAAACATATTATTAATGCATATACAAATAGATGGGCGTATACATACAAAGAATAAAAAAGAACAAAAGAGAGAGAAAAAAACACAAGCAAAGGAAGAGAGACAGAGTCAGAGAAATTCAATACAAATGAAAACGGATTTATGAAAACTTATTTGTCTCGAAAGATTAGATTATTCGTATTAAAAAATGTGAATAATGACGTAGAACAGAATCTCAGTAAAAATGAGAGTTAGCATTCTGAAATCATAACGATAAAGAGTATTGCACAGAGTAAAATAGAGAAAGAAAGAAAAAGAAGAAAATAGCCCTTTTATCAAAGGGGGTCTACAAGAAGTAGTACATAAACAAGACGCAAGAGACACGTTAGGGTTGGTATTACCTATATATTCTGCTATATACGAGGTTCAAGTCTGGGAGATATGCACTAAAGTCGTAAATATTTATCAAGATTGGCCTTCGGGAATGAAACTGCGGTGGCCATGGTCAGTCGCCGGAGGCTGCACTTTTATTGATGCTTTTAGTTCCTTCTTCTTTCTACATACTGCACTCGCTAAGCTCTCATCTTTATTTTAATCAATGTGAAGATAACTGTGGCTTGTGTTTGAACTTCATTTGAATACGGATATGCGTAGCAAGCGGATGGGAAGCCAGTTTTTAGTTGGGAGACAAACACTGGGAAGCGAGGAGACGACGATACAGAGAAAGAGCGTAATATTTAGAATAAAAGATATAGGGAAAGAGTGAGAAAGAGATTAAGGAGGAGGCAAGGATAGGAAAGATAGGGAAGCCCGAGGCTTCAAAACGACACCATTTTGCGAGAACTTCGTCAGCGACATCGCGGTTGTTCGAGGACTGAATCTTCTACTTTTATTCTTTCTGCTTTTTCCCCTCTTCCTATTTTTCATTCGAGACTGTTGCCTGAAGGCTTGCAGAATTTCTGAATGACAAAAAAGAAGCATTCGTGAAAAGATCATCTGCACATGAGTTCACGCTATAATCTCTGCGTCGCTCCATGATATTTGGTGAAGGTGCAAAAACGAACATATGGGATATGTATGTGCACCTTTGTCTCTCCCCGGAGTCGAAGGTAAAATTAAATGAAATTTCATTTGTCGGCTGACGCTTAGTGTTTCATTTTCGACCTTTGTTCGCGAAGCTGAAGCGCTTCTGAAATAACATCCATGAGAGGATGTGCAAACTAGTTTTGCGCGTCTCTGCAGGTCAAAGCCACATACTCGAGCCGAGAAATGCGTTTATGGAGAATTAGAACTTTATTTTACCCTATCAAGTGGCTGTATTCCTCTAGTAGTATCCAGAAAGTTTTTTAACGATGTTACAACAATATACGTAAACTGCAACTATATACCAAGTATAATCCTTATACTTTTCACATTAGACTATACTCAGACAATGTAATTTCAATTATTTATTACAGTACTTCAAGGTTCTTATAGTTATGATAGTAAATACAGTTGTTACATGCATGCATTCATGTAAAAAAAGGAATATATTCAAATTTTGCGTTGCTTTCTTTTAAGAGCCTTTTTATATTGATTAAGTTATCTTTTGTATTAGATAATAAATAAATAAATTGAGTATAAATACTTATATGTAATTTATTTTATCTAGAACTTCAACACTTTGAGACTTAATATACATCATCAATAAATGTAATGCAGTAATTTCATGAAATACTAAAATCTTATAAATGGAAATAGGATTTCGCTAGCGCGTAATCTCTCTTTTTCTAAAATGACAAATAGCCGTAAGATACTTGCAGGTTCACACAAATAATCTAAGTCTTGCATTGGTGTTCCATGGAATATATATGTATTTGCAGGTTGCTAGATCAGCTCAGTCTTAGTTTAGCCCTGAGATCTCATCCATTTTAAGCGACCCAGTCCTTTCACGTTCCTCTTACTTCTTGTACACTACAAGCTTCTCAGGATATTTTTTCATTTATTTTCCTGTTTTTTTTTTATTTCTTTCTCGCATCCTTTATCTCTCTATTTTTCTCCAGAGATATGCACGTTACATCGTAAATAAAAACAAAACCAAATTTTTTATATGTAATTGTATTAATTGTATTAATTTTGTGACAAATTTTATCAAAATTACATACTTATAATTATAGCAGACAAACACATTTATTTTATTTTATATTTAAGAATATTTAAAAATTTAATAAATTCATGCATATATTAGATAATTATTATATATTTACAGAATTATATTTTATTAAATTCGAATTGTAGCAAATATTGACTTATTTAACATCATTCTAGAGATCAGGAAAAAAAAATCAAGATTTTAAACATTTATAAATATTTTTACAGTTTATTATAATTAACGTTATTTGGAACAACTACTTGCCTTAAAAATTATATGACAAAACTAAACCAAAACTAATAAATGAAAATATAACTATGAATGCAATTTAAATAGTGCATGTAATAAAAATTATTATTTAGATTTAATAAATAATTTAATTAAAATTATCTATTGTATTAATAGTGTACCTCTATCAATACTCATCATTTCATTCTATATATTAGTTTATTTGCTATAAAATTATTTGCATACGCGATATATAAAGTACATTATTTTTATACTTTTTGAATATTTATATGATGTTTATGAATATAACATTCATTAATAAAGTAAAATAATATAATTTATGATTTGTTTTGAAATATCAATGATAAATAAAAAGTTATGAAAGCATATATGATGATAAAACAAATAAAACTTGACATACAATAACAAATATTAACAATGATATTTCATTATTTTGTATCGAATAACTTCATTATAAAAAAAATATTTGTTTAAATTCATAAATAAATTGTAAAATTTAATGCACTTAAAAAGTGAGACCACAATGTATTCAATGATACTATTGATCAAAATACATATAATCCATTCCCTATTAAATAATATAATATTTACTAATCTAAATGTAAGTAGGATAAACATATTCAAATATTACTTTTTTCATATGCACTAACAATTATTCATTTTAATGTGATATGAAAAATTTTATTTTTATATATTTATCTAAAAAATGTGCTAAAAATTCATCTAAATATTATTAATATGAGTATTATAATTAGTTTAATTGCATGTATTATATATTTTTATTAAATTTTTATGTAATAGATAAACTTTTTGTTATTCTAGTATTGCTCATGTGCTTCGTAATATTTTATTCCATGTTTGTGCTTCTTCATTTATTGTATTTCTTATCTGGTACTTGTATATTATTTCGCTTGTTTCCTTACGTCAACTTTTGAAAGACGAATATCTGTGGGAAATATATCTACGTATTGTATGTGCTTGGAGTGTTTAAGCTTTAGATTTTACTGCTTATAAAAGTAAAAGAGCGTATCATACTTATACGAGTCAAAATCTTCAGCTAACCTAGTTTTTGTATTTTGCAAATCAAGTTTAGAATTAGAATTTTTTTAACGTAATATTTGCTTGTACTACTTTATAAGTATATACGTATAAAAGTTAAATGTTTTACTGAATGTCATAAATTTCTAGCTTGTATTACATATTTTAATTATTTTTATAATTTATTATAAAATATTTTTTCTTTTTTTTTCTTTAGGAGAAATTTAGTGAAGGTTGATGCCGCATCTTACAAATATAAATTATTTTAAATTAATCGAATAATAATGTTATAAACACCTATGGCCTAGAAAATAACCCTAAGTACATATTAGTATAATCCTGACTAATTTATCAGAGAATTAAGTTTCATTAATTGCTATAGAGATTGTTTCTTAAATTTGCTTTAAGAAATATAAGATTAAATGTATCAGGTATTTGTAATATTTAAAAAATATCTTTAACTATTTATGATATAATTTTTTAATCAGTGTGATTACATTTTTATAAATATTAATGAACTTTAATAATGTAAATAAGTTTTAAAGTATAATTTTTTATTATCATGCTCACTTTATTTTAATTGTATTTAACAATTTCATTATAAATATGTTACAAGCAAAAGTAATGTATTCTCTTATTCTATAAATAAATTATAATCGTAAAAATAATAATTTTACTTTATGAACTTTGTAATGTATACGGATAAGAAAATCTCTAAGAAATATATGAGTAAAACCATTGCAAAGTCTTTTAAAGCTTAGTATATAAAATGGAAAATCGACGAGACATGTTTCAAAGGTCGTTTAAAGGGAAGAGTCGTATATCAAGCTTGAGAATTTATGGTATATGGCGATCATCCGCGGAAATCCGCCATAAATAAACATTGTAAAATATCTGAAAAGACAAACCTTCGAAGCAAAGCATATGACATTAAATGGTATTAAGTGAAGGACTAGAATATAACGGATCTAAAATATAGAACAACTATTGTAAGTATATATAGCATATGCAAACACACACTCGTACATAAAGACGTGCAAAAACCATTTCTTCTTCGTTGAAAGATAAAGTCAACTTATGTATTTTCCTACCCTTACGTACAACGTTGTTAAGGGTTAAAGCGTTTAGACGGGTAGAAGCTCAGTCAAAAAACCAAGCAATTTCTCGCTGAAATACTTAGTAAAAGAAGCATCAGAAGCGCAGACGTAAAGAGAACATGAGACAAGGTGAGGGAGAGAGAAAAAAATATGAGAAGAGAAAAGGCGAAAGATATCGAGAGCAGAAGTAGAATAAGAGAGAAGAAGATAGAGAATGAAAATAAGGGGGCGGAAAGGAATAAGTAGATAGATAGATAAATAGAAATACAGAAAGAGAGCAAGAGAGAGAGAGCAGAGGTAAAAAATGGAAAGTAAGGAAAGAAAAAGAGACGCAATACGATACGACTTTCCGAGCCTCCACGGGAATTCCATCGGGGACATACATCACGGTACTGGAGGCTTCTGAATCCCAAATTCAAAGCAGCTGCTGCCGGGACCATCCTCTAACTGTCAGAATGAATTAGCAAAAGAATAATGTATGTCCAACGTAGTAAAGACTATGCTCATACAGTTCAAGAAAAATGAAACGATCCACTATTTTTTCCCCTTCCTCGTATCTTCTCGCCCCTTTTTCTTTATCTTTTTTCACCCTTTAGTACGTCAATTTCCTAACGACTCATCTTTTGTATTATTTGTATGCTTGCGGATTTGAGCATGTTACCCGGTTTTTCCACATCATTGTATTGTCATCTATCATTTTCAGCCTAAATAATATCTTGCTACTTGTTTGTCACAAATGCTATTAGAAAAAGAAATCTGCTTCTGTCAATTATTAATGAACTACAAGTTTTACGAGGCCAATTTGATCAGCATTATTTTCAGGACTACGTAATTAATTATATTTTAAATTGTTTATTAAATTATCTTATTTAATAAAAGCACGAAGATTGAAATTTTATACATTTATATTAATAATTAACCATGAACCATTGAAATTTTCATGAGTAAACTGATTCTTATTTTAAATTAAATGAAACATTAATTTAATCTACATGATTCTATGTAGTTTTGTAAATTTAAACGAATTAATTGTGAATTCACTTCCATTCCTATCATTCCTAGCCTTTTATTTTCTAAATAATTTATGATATACTTGCAGTATTTGAACGTTTACGTTATATATTTGTTAATTTTTATTAATTAAAAACTACTATCATCATAAGATTAACGTTTGAGGCAAATTAAAAATACTTTATATAAGAATTATAATTTCGTTTAAATTATATCAGAATATTATTATTTTGTTATTATTTCCGACACATTAAACATATTCTTAACATTCTCATTCTGTTGAGTAATGTACAATTATTATAAATTGCTATATATAATTTATATTTATGTTTTTTTAGAGTTATATTATTATATTATATTAATTCTCAGAGATTATATTTTAAATTATAAAATTCAGAAAAAATAAAAAAAAATGAATGATTGTATATCTGAAAATAGAAAATATCAAAATTAGAATTTATAAATCGAATAAAAATAATAAAGAGGAATTAGATATTAGTATAAAAATGAGAAGATTTTGGTCTAATTGAACAATCATTTTGAAGAAATTTAAGCCTAATTAATATCAAGTCAATAATAAGAATCTTTAAACTCAAAATGAAACGAAAACATTTAAATAAAATTATAGTATCTTCATAAAATTATTAAAAATCTTGTCTGTAATAATTTTTTAGGGTATCAAAAATTAAAAAACTATCTGTAATAGAAAAGATATATCAATTATAATCTCATATTTTCTTAGACTATAACATTAGAATCAAAATGGATATGCTTTATTTAAGCATCTCAATACTAATGTTCATTTCTAGAGGCGCCACTAGGTTCTTGAAGAAGTCGAATTAGCCCAGTCTATTGAGTCACCATGAGTCTGTATGCAATATCCGAAGTGGTTACGATTGTGCAACGGTGCGCGGTTCGCGAGATAATTTTACGGAATTACCGAGGATTTCCGTAATCCGTCGAATGCTGTGGGTTCCCCGCAATTGCGCGATTAGTGCACGCGTCTGCCAACCACGACCGTTGGGATATAGTTGTGTCGAATACACGTACAGGATGTGCACACCTGTGTGTGTGTGTGGCTACGAGTGACGAGAACGATTATCCAAGTCAAATGTGATGACGAGCCGAGTTTTCGATTGGTGATCAGGCGATTGCAGGAATTTGCTTGTTCTAGTACGCAGATAGTAATTTGACCGCGGAAAGCTTTACAGTCACACAATTACACTTTGATATAGTTGAATCAATTTAATTATTAACGGTAAATGTTAAATTACGGTCACTTTCAATATTTTAAGGAATGCAGCTTTCCATAATTGAATCGTTATTTTATATCAACATACTTATATTTAACAAGAATTTTCTAAAATCAATCAACAGAGTATAACAATTTTCTAGTTCAAAATGTTCACTTCGTAGTTCTTGTTTAATTAATAAATTCTAATTACATAGCAAATGTTCAATATAGTTTGATACCACATTTTTAGTAAGAATGTAAATATGCAAATACTAATAACGTAATTCTTTTTTATATTTAATTCGTTTAGTAAATAATCAGTTATATACGTATATTAGAATTAGTTGAAAACAATTATATTCTTAATATATATATATATATATATATATATATATAAACTTAAATTTTAATATAATCCATTTATTAAATATATATTTTTATTGTTATTTCATCTCGTTTTTATATTTGTATTAAAATTATCATAGATGTAGATCTGTTTTATTGCAGTATTTTTTATGATTAATAAATTTTCGTGTATGTCAAGGTTATAAATCATTCTTACCTATTTATTTAAATAAATTGTTATCTACAATAAAGTGATAAAATTTAATGAAAAGTAAATAATATTAATTTATAAAAAATTTTACAATGTCAAAAATAATCTGAAAAATTTTAATTTTTTCTAATTATATATATCGTTAATTTATTTTTAAACGAATATTATATTAATGGTGTAAAATAGTATAAAATAATAATTTTAATTTTATAAGGTTTAATTATTTCTATTCAAGTATAATAATCCAAAAATTCAACCCATTTAAATATTACACGTATATTATTGAAAGATATAAATAATACCTTAAATTAGCCTCATTGATTTACAACTATTATTTGAAAAATTAGGTATTAAAAATTAGAAATTTTATGAATTAAAAGTTATATAATGTATAAAGAATTATACATTTAATAGTGAAATTTTTTTATTTGATGAAATCGTGATAAAATTTTCATCGAATATTTAAAATCGAGCTATGATTTTAATCGTGTACAGAAAAAATTGAAAAATAATAATAATAAAAGATAATGGATAGATCTAGATAAAAAACAAAGAAAGACAGATACCAAGGCAGGTCGATGAAAGAGACGGAGAGTAAAAAGGGGACAAAAGAGTAAAAATAAGTAGCAACAAAATCTCTACTTTTCGTTGAGTGCACCTCCTCCAGTTCGCCATCGGAATACGATAGCAAACGCGGTGAAGCGCACCTATAAGAGCGAGAGAGATGACGGGCGTGGAGGAGGTGGACGCTTGCACTCTTGTGCGAGTAAACGGTTAAGGGAAAATTGCGCACGGCCGACGCAAAATATAAATCGCGTGCAGCTGGCCACTCACTTGCGCACGCGCGCCTACGTGAGCTGGATACATCTAGGCAATACTGCCGGGCTTGACTTTTGCGCGCTGCGGCTGTCTCCTCGGGATTCTCTTCCCGATTTCGTGGTCTTCCTTCTGCCGGTTTGATCATCCTCCCTTCCCAACCTTATAAATCGATCGGCACTAGCTCTTTGTTTCAAGTGCGAAGCCGCCGTTTGTACAGAAGGAAGTGGGCGCGCGAATCTAAATGCATCTCCTTTTAAGTACTCGGTCTCGATTTATCGTTCGATTCCTCTGTATATTTACGCTTGTAGATCAAGAATTTGTTCAAATTTTAAAAGCTACATTTTTAGATCAAGAATTTGTCCGAATTTTTAAGACTAGGTTTGTGGATAAATAATTGCGAAAAACTGTGGCTGAATTGATCTGTCCCACTGATATTCGCAATTGTTTAAATTTATACTCACTTAATAGATGACGCTATTGATCTATGCTATAAATAAAGGTTTTCATAATCGGGTGTACTTGCTACTCGTGAAAATTTCTCAATTATATTTATCAATTGGTCGTTGCTTTAATGCTACCATTTTTATATTCTAGTTCAAACTTACCACCCATAATTAATCACCCCTGTAAAATTGAAGTGATTCTCAAAATTATTCCAGGTTCATTTAAATTCTAAATTTAAAGTTTGATACTAAATATACATTTTTTAAATATGCTATTTACCGGTAATTTACTGGTACACTAAGTACCGTATTATCCACATACAAATGTATACACAATGTTTTCGAAAATTTGGTATATTTTATCATCTACTTATATGATCAGAAGCCAAAATTGAAGTCGTCCAATCTTAGCTTTTATAAAATTCATGAAATCATATCGCATCATCATCTACATGCTCTCGCTTACATGCATATACTGACACGTACACCTGCAAGATTCTTAATCGACACATAGTTACTAAGCTGTGCTAAAAATTTGTAATAAAAATTAATCACACATTAAGAATAGAATAATAATAAGATATTATGAATATTCTCATAATCTTATGAAATTTGAACAATTTTATATTTTTATATAACAAACCGATATAGCAAGATAATTTTGTTCATTATTATAGTCGGATTTAACAGAGAACGTATTTTAATATTAAAAATCCTATTTCGAATACAATCTTATGAAATTAAAACAGAATAGAAGTATTAACAATTAGATTATTTAATAATCTTTATTCGTGTAAGGGAAAATTGTTCACTTTTTCAATAAATTGAAATATAAATAATGTAACAGGATTTTAGCAGAGGGCTGTAATAGTATATAAATAAGCTTAACCGATCCACAGTCGATGAATATTCAAAAATGTCTTGGCTTAAAAATTATTCCAGATGAATAATTTGTTTAATGAAAGTAGTAAAACATGAAGCTTTAATATATTAATATGCTAGTGGATGAACATTAAAAGAAAATGGCTGCCGTAATCACATATATTTGACGGATCTGAAAAGTCATTCAGCGGGGTTCGTAATTCAAATGAAAAAGTCGAAAAGGATTTCCGCGCTTATTTCTCGTCAAAATAACGTTCTTCTTGACAGCTAATTATAACGTTCGTCAAAGTTCGCGCGAGCATTCGATTATATTAAATCAGGCGTACGTGTAAGTTATCGAGTGACGACGAGCTGCATAATAGTCAGTGCGGCTGACGCACCCGCATATATAAAGGAAATTTCACTTCCAAGAGAGAAACGTCGTTTCACTTACGGAGAACAATAGAGTCAGGCGAGAGAGCCAACCTTCCAACTTTACTAATATAATACGCTCGCGGGCACATACTCGTATATACATGACGCGCAGCGGCTGCAATTCGTCCTCTTCACGTTCATATACGAGGAAGCCACGTAAATAATTTACTTGTGGCGCGAGCAAAAGAAATTAATTGATCGTGCGTGCCCCCGTAAGGTTAAATCGCACGTGTCGAGCTACGAAATCGTTCTCTTTCCGCTTTCTGATTATTGTACCGGAGACAAATCAGGACGACGGCAGCATGTTATTTATACGTATAAGCGTTCCCGCTTGCCTCCACATGAATACGCGCGAATTTCGTGATAAGTGGGCTACTGGAAAAGGAGGGAAATCCTTCCAACTTTTTGAACCTGTCTTTTAAACAATTATCGGGCTATTTTATCGCATGCTGGTTGTAAATTCTCGCTTTTTAAAATTACTTCGAAATACCCCGTCATTATTTTTTTAGACTCTGTCAGTTTGACACTGGCGTTAGTGAAAAACTTTTTATTGCATGCAACTTGTTACGGAATTCTATACTACACTTTATTGTTCAAATAGTAAGTCATTACGATGTTCAATGCATAGAAGTAAGATTTTTTTTACAATTCTGAGAAGTAAATTTAAACGTGACTTCAGGAATCAATACCAATATAGATCACAGAACTCGTCTCAATCGTAATGATAATTTGTAAATCTTAAAAATTCTGCGATATTAATAAATGAATATAAAAATTAAATAACAAAAACATGGAATCCAACTTATGTATCTGTTTAAATAAATACAAACTTACATACATACAAAACTTACATGATTTTCGTTGAACTGTTTACAAGGATTTTCTTCTAATTTACGTGTAAGGATTCTCTAAATGAGATACTATCACTCGATTCATGTATAACTATATTTTATCTATGCTTTATTCTCTTCCTTCTCTTTCGCGCACAAGAACTCATAATTCACGAACGGAAGCTATACGAGTATGCACAGCGTCATGATTCAGGTATGTATATATATATATATATATATACGAAGCGATACTTCGGTGAGAGATACGCCCGATAAGAGTACCGTAGTAAACGACAAAGGCAGAGAGCAGTCCTCGACGAAGATTGCCGCAGGAGATTTGAAAATCTTGCTGCGGGCTCATGTGCAAGCATTTGCAAGTGTATAAGGGGCTCCTGCATATATTTTGTGCGGCTACGTATATTGTAGAGGAGCGAAAACTCTTCGTTTCAAGAGAAATTACGACCGATCGCTAAGCGAATTTCCTCTATTTTCCTAAAAATGAAGAATTATTTTCAAATTACCTGCTCTTATATTCATATTAGTATCCAGGATTTATAAATATTCTCGAACATTTAAACTAGGATCCTATTTGTATTTATAGACAATTTACAGACCTTTATGTATAAATAAGTAAATAAAATTATTACTTGAAGACTGAAAGTGGGTGCAATTTTTAAAACAGTTTCTGTTAATTGAGGGTATTCAAGGAGGTTTTACTTTTGAATATAAAGCACTTAATAGTAACTTATATTGTAAAATTTTACCGACGACGCTAAAAATGTTTTAGCATCTGAAAATTGAATTGCTCTCCTTCCATATAAAAATTTGCATTTACAATTTATATTTTATTTTATCGTTACTTAATCGATCGAGCACAGAATACCATACATAAAATATAACTTGCATTTATCTCTAATTTATACAATTTCTCATTCGAGTCGTAAATAAATATAGAAATGATAAATTGAAATTACCAATTTAGAGATTGAGAAGTAGGTGAAGTCTTATGTGCACTCACATATGATTGCAATAAAATCATTTTAAGTGCTATCACTACAAACTACACTCTGATTCTAATACAGCGTAATTATTTACTACAATGATAATGTGTATTTCAATGTCAGTACTCGGAGGGTACATTTCAAGCGGTCTACGTCTCTGGTACTCCAATTAAGGCTGCCTTAACGACGCCCTCACTATGCCAGCTTTCGTCGAATGTCCGTGGTAGCTCGAACGCGGACGCGCGAACTAGTTTCAATTTTCCGTATATACCACTCTACCTTGTATTTAAATTGAATTTTGACTTGGTGTTTGGCTAAGCTCGCGCTAGTGTCGCTGTCTTTTGTTCGGGCGCTGGTTCGTCGCGGTTTCACGTGTCACCCGAACTTGCCACAGATTTTCGCTACTACCATCGATTTTGATCGTCATCGTTCTTAATTGAAGTTTGATTGGATCCTTTGTAGATGTAAAGCTCCTTGTAATTTTGTTCCATTAAGTGACTTAATTTCTGATTAAATAGTTTCTTGACGTTTTCCCTGGTAAGATTAGTTTTCCTCTTATGTTATCCAAGTTTATTACATATTTAGGAATGATTAACTAATTATTTCATTGTATAAGAGTCATGCTTTCTTTTTAATAACTAATACTTTTAAATGTATTCACTGTGACAAATTAAACATAAATTATGGTATTGAAAAATGCTTGTAAGTATTGGCCGATGTCCGACACCAATAATCAAAAAAATATTTACAAAGCTTTTGAAGTTTAATTAAGCAAGGAAATACGTTTCTTAATTTATAAAGATCTATTGAATTGAATTTTTTAATATTAATTTGGACTTTAAATCAAGTAAATTTTTATCTGTTATTAACATATATAAACAATATATTTTTTAAAAGTTCTTTTCTTTAACTGTTGAAAAATATTTGTAGAATTAATGCTAGAATTGCGTTCTCATTTTAAATATTAAATATTTGAAAATCTAATGAAATAAAAAATAAAACACGTGGTAAGATGATTTCTATACATAGTTAAGGCAATTTCTAAAGATTTTTAAAATACTTTTATAAAAATTGCATAGCTGTAACGAACTTTGAATCATGATGGATCGTTTTATAAAAATATTGCAAGCGATAAGTTAAATATTTACACGCAAAAACTACAATATATAAATTTTCAATCATTCAATCAGCCATACGTGGAAGCTCATTTCATAATAAATTGGTTAGGATAGTAAAGAGATAAAGGTAATGACAAAAAGAATCTACCAGAGCTTAGAGCGTGAATTCCATTAAGTCATCGAGCTGCGAAAATCATTGAAGCAGGTCAGAATCTAATAAAATTTGGCTATCGTGTCAAAGCCTTCATCAAAATATATGTATATGTTGCAATATAATGTATAGGTTGAATCTTGATGAAAGGATATGAGAAAAAAGTTTGTTCAGAAAGGATCATTGGTTGATGGGAAAAAAGAGAAAAGCGGACACTTTGTAGCATCTTTTAGGAAAGAGACTCATTCGCTTCTGGGGATTTTTATGCACCTCGCGTCGTATTCTCCTTAAATTTTTTTCTCCGTCTGCACGTCATAAATGGACGAGGAAAGAGGGTGCAAACTCTTTTTCTCTGTCGGCATGGGATCAAAGAAAAATAAGTGGCGAAAAGCTTGTGTACGCAAACCACCATCGTCCGGTGCGCCTGCTTCCCTTTTGCCTTTTTCTCCCCTTGACGTTGTTTCACTGCCGCTCTTTTTTCTTTTTACCAACGAGCTCTTTTATATTTTCATTAAGTTCTTGACGTTATTTTAATATTATCACCATTAAGCTTCTTATGAACGGATTTCGTAATTTTTCTTTTTTACTTACAAATTTTTTAAACCTATTTTTTCAGTTCATACACTTATAAACTATATTTACATTAAATATACTAAAATATATGACAAATATATGTTTAAAATATATACTATATTCACACATATACACATTTATTATGTACAAATTTATATTTAAATTGTGAGAAAAAAATTATTTAAAAATTCTTTCTACTTTATCGATAAAATGTGAAAATATTCGAACATACTTCTACTTTTTTAAATTCATTTTTTCTTTAACATTTGACGTATTGTAATATTAATTATTGTAATAATTTTATAAATAATATCGGATATTCATATATGAATAATTAAATGTGTAGATTTATTAATAATTTAATGACTAAATCTCTGCTAAGATATTTAGAATGAAATTTATTCAATAATTAATCATGCATGAACTATAAATTCGTTTTACAGTTTTTTATGAATCTCATCATCAACCATAAATTTTCATGATGCAAAATTGAAGTAATAATAATTCTTAGATGAGAAATATTATGAAAATATTTAGTTAATACAAATATCTTATTTCATTTTTATATTTGATATCTAATACTTTATATATTATCATAATTAACGTTTACAAAATTATATAGAGTTGATGTATACAAATACTTTTTGATAAAAAAAAATATTCTTACCGTAACTTTTAATTATCTCTTTGTGTATATTTAATCATAAATTTTTATCACTGCGATTATCTTTACGAGACATATAATAAATCATAAAAATTGATATAAAATAGTTTGTTTGTATAAAAGATTTAGTTTTATACATAAAAAAACCAAAAAATATTTTCTCTACTTAACACGTGATACAAAGTGAGATAAATTATCAATCTACATTTTATATATAGATGATTCTCTTATTTTTAAATAAGTATTTGACAAGACAAATTAAAAATAAATAAATTACGTTATAATTACTTAAATTAATTTAATATAATCTTAATTATTATTTAGTAAGACTTAGTATGATTTTTGTAATTATATTTTTTCAATTTGAAAACGCTGATAAAAATTTTGTACTCAAATTTAATTATGTACAAACTTTTAATGGATGACTATGTTTCAGTTACTTTTATTAAAAGATATTTTTTTTTTAATTTAAAAAATTAAATATTCTGTTATATTAATGGGGAAAAGTTTTCGAACTTTTCTCATTTATAAATTAATGTCACATATATGAGTTAGCCGTCATATACAAATTTTTAAAAGTTCAAAAATCTTTTTTTAATAGGATATTTTTGGTATATTTAATATTTATAATATGATATTAAGCAACTGAGTGAATGCCAATTAGATGAATGTTATTATTAAATATTTTTTTACATCAAGTGGAATTTTACTTTAATAAATAGAATATTTATAAAAATAAACAATGAAGTGATTATATTCTATGCATAACCTCGTCCTTGGTATCAATTCAAATTCTACAGTTAAACTCTCAAAGCTAATCGCTACCAATTCCCGAAAGTCTTTAGACTTCCGACACTCTATATACGGAGCAGAAGAGATCTCTATATTCAGCAAAGCAAGGGATAACCAAGTTGTACGGAGGTCATTTATATATGAGTATACAATTATAAGCATTCACTTGTGTAATTGAATTTCATCAAACATATGGTGATATGTAATTATATAATCGATACCCCACGAATGGATCAGAAATTAAAAAGTTAAATATTTATATTTAAAATCAGTACATTTATAATATCTGTAAATTAGAACAAACTTTATTTTTTATACAAAAGCATTTAAAGTAAACTAAACTAATTGTATCATTACTTAAAATAAATTTCCAACTAAGCTTTCTTTTGCAGTACATAATATTTCATTAAATAGCAATATTAATATATGTCCATGAAAGTTTTGAAAACCTATAGATTCAACGAAAGAACTTCTGCGAATTTCATTTAAAGAGAACCAAAATTATGTCGAAGTATAGAGTCATATACTCTTATTGTTCACAGTAAATCATTTAGGCAGCTAATGGGTTGAAAATTTTTTAATTCCTTACTTATGTAAACTACTGATTACCGATCCACATCTTTGTTTGTCGATTAACCAGAATCATTACCTGTACCTTTTAAATGATTTCCTCACTAATTATATGTGCTGGGAATTTTTCATCAAAAACAGATTTACTGTCCATTTAAATTTCATTGAATCAACGTCTTGCAGATGTCATAGATGATGAAAGGTCACCATAAAGAGTATAAAATTTTATTTTTATTTCTTGGTACATTTTTTTATCCAAAAATGTAAAGCGAACTATAAATGAATATTGTTCGTCGCAAAATATTAGATAAATTTAATACGGATAGTCGTCAAGTTAAACTTGGGGCCTATGAGTCAATCTGAAATTTTACATTGCGTCATTTGAAAGATGGTAGTATAAGATGATAATATCATCTTTTCTCAAGAAGGTCACCTTCTTAAAATATAGGTATTTATGAATCCACTCTTGTAAACAATATTTTGGAAAAAAATATAGATTCTACATTTTGCTTTTGTAATATGTTTAGACTTAAAAATAATTGATCATTATTGATTTCATCCTGTTATTTCAATCGATACAAAACAAACATTAATTTATCCAAATAAATTTTTTCATTCAAGAGAAGTGTTTATAATACATGTACAACGTTTTAAATAGAATTTAGAAATATAATTTTACGAAAAATGTCAACAAATTGGTTGTATAAGTTGAAGCACTTGAATATACATTAATATATCGTAAAAATCATATAAAAAATTCCATTCTGATTTAAGTATAGCCATGATTGGAAACTGCCAATAACCAATAATCTTATGAAACAACTTCTAAGATGAGATCGTAGATAATGAATTCAGTTTTATTTATAAGTTGAATATCGCACTAATTGCATTAACATTAATTTTTTCTGACAGAGGTAGAAAAGTTTGAATTACAATGATAGTTCTTAAGAAATAAGTTGAACTTTTTCTCACCGCTCAAATTACTCTGAAATTTTAGATTAATGTCGCAATAAAGATTTGAAGTCAGTTTCAGTGAAAACGGCTCACATTAAATTATTTTTACTCGAGTTTTATGTGTCCAGATAAAAGTTGCACGCTTAACCGTGTCACACGCGCAGGCAGACACGCTTAAAATCCATTTATGAAACGGACTTCGGAATCAATTTTCAGGAACAATTAAGTGTTGGAAAACAATACCTTCATCTACCGAGCTTCCCGATTCTCTGTTCTGTATTATGTGTATTTATTGAAGCGAGGCTCGCGCGAAACGGCAAAGGCGACAAAGCGTTAAAGCGACGCAGCGTGAATTTGTATCAAACGCTCGAATTAATGCTCGTCCGGTATAGCTGTGCACGCATACATTTGCCTGTAAGTTAGGAGCGGTAACAGGCTTAACAGACGTACAACTCCACCATGCCATGGCAGGAGGGTACGAGTCGCACCGAGAATGCTCACAAGACAACGATTTGGCGACGCATCTGTGTATGTATTCGTGGCATCTGTGGTTCGATATAATCCTGACTTCGCCGGCAGAGACCTCGACACCCTCCGATACACGGAAGCGACTGACAATAGCTCGAGATCCGTACACCTATACTCTTATACGGATCAGAGCTCACACAGCTATTTATAGGCATTCGTGTATTTTTCTGCGTGTGTTTACGTGAATGCGGACGTAGAGGATTGACGGAATCATAACTCATTCTTTTTGTACCTATACGCTCTTGTATTTCTGTTGCTTGATTGTACAATTATGCAACTGCGGCAAAGATTTAGCAGCAACATTAATAAGTAGTTGCGCTAAGCTTATTACAGATATAAATCATAGCGTTAAGCTTTAATCGTTCTTCCTTCTTTCACTTCTGTCTACTTTCCGACTCTTACATACTCGCTACGCCTATACAAAACTTAAGAAGACGAAGAAGTGCACATATGTATTAAAATGAATGTTATTAATAATATTTTAGGCACTCCTGTCTGTAAAGCGTTTCATTTAACATTTAACTAAAAATAGATCGACAGAAAGGCAGATAATTAATATCAATCCCTTTTTTTGTCTATGTTTTTTTCTACCTACCTATCTGTCTACATATTTCACTATACGAACCTTTTTTCTAGACATGTCAAAAGAGTTCTTTTGTAAGTAGTTGAGGCGTGCAATCGATCCACGTACCCTGCAATTCGAAGCCATTGCAGTGTTAAAAAAAGTGTAGGTGCATGTGTGTGAGACTATAGTGTAAAAGCCTCTTGATTTTAACCGATCGTATAGTCATGTTCTACCTTCTATCTTCGACTTTTCTTTTTACTTTCTTTCATATTCGACTAATTCTGCTCCTTCATTTTAGTAAAACTTAGAAATGAAAATTATCGTTTTCAGTAATACCTATTGTATAATGTTAAAAACAAAAGCTAAAAAAACATATACTCACAATTTAGCATTAAAAATATAAACTTTTTATTGCTTAGATAAAATACCCATAGTTTTTCATATTTTGGTATTACTATATTATATTTTATTATATAGAAATTTTCACACATTCTGCAAAATATATTCTTCTAATTGAAATCCATCGTAATATATTGTTGAACTATTATATTTTAAATATTATTTTACTAATATAATTAAAAATACACGATTCATTTATTTATTTTAAAAATTTATAGTTTTATAAATAATTGTTATTGCTCAGAATAAAGTTATAAATAGTATGTAAAATAATTTAGGAGAGTAACAGTTTAATCTTTATCTACTCATGAATGGTAATGATATTTTACGGCATTAAAAAAGTAGAAATTATGATACAAAATATTCTTCTCAACTGTACCACTTTCTTGCTTAAAATTATATTTGTATATGCAAACACATATCTATGTATGTGAAGAGAAAGATAGGGAAAGCCTGAGAGGGCAAAAAGCTCCTGGGCTCGAGCGACATTAGTGCAAGACATATTAACTGGACTCTCGAGAGTGCCATAATGTCCCTCGGCATTGCGTCACTACGCATTGTGCAACGTTGCACTGGATCTAGACAAGTTATAGTTTCTCTTGAGGTTCTCCCGAGGTACTCATACCTCCCTTAGTTTCACTCTCCCTCTATCTCTCTCTCTCTCTCCCTCTCTTCCTCTGTATCTTTTTGGTATCCTGCGAGGGTTGACTTGCTAAGGCTTTCCTTAGATTGTCATAGTTTCATCAGCATTGGAATGATGAAACTTCTCTCTTAAATTAAAATATTTCAATATTTATTACGATGCTCCAAATAATAAACAATAGATACAAAATTCTAGATATCTTTGAATTATTATTTCGTTGGATAATTTGTAATTGAATATCTTAAAAACAATTAGGCAACTAAAAAAAAATTTTTAATTGCAGATAAATTGAATCTTACATCATGCAATAAAATCTGAAGGCGAGTAGGTCTGCAATAAGAAGAATGGAAGAATATTGGTTTCTGTAATAAGAATTGATTCAAATCTATTTGATTGAATTTTAATATTAATACGTTTATACATCAACTTAGAGTGAAATAGCAATTTTTATGATATTCGATTAATTCGATTTAATTACTTTTTAAATTTAAGTATGTGCAAGTAACGTTTTATATCAGAATGATAATTTTTTAATTTCTGTACTTTAGTCTTGTTCGTTTCAAAGTTACTTACGTTAATTGTTTAAAAAATTATTCTTGATAATAATTACGATAGAATAATAATATAATATATTGTATGAATTTTGTTTTGCTATAAATTATTTATTTGAACTAATATCCATTTAAATTATCTTCAAAACTCTATAATATCATTTAAAATTCATTAATTTACATCTGTAAAAAAAACCAGTAATTCGATGATCGCATACAGATTGTGAGTAACTTATAAGTCGACAATCGAATATTCGTTATTGAATGACTAAGTCTTCTCTTGTTAAAAATAATTTTTTGTAATAAGATCATTCCTACATTACATTAATGTAGGAATGCTAATATTAATGTTTTCAAAGAATTTGATAAATTTTAATATATGTTTTTATTTATGTTTCAGCTAAACTTAAACTAAGCGAAATAAAATATATACTTTTTTATCTAATTAAAATTTATTAATAAATTTTTTAAATAATTACTAAATTTAAGAACAGTTTTTATGCAAATACATAAATCAGGCAACAATTTATGAATATTCATGAATTTTCCATTTTTAATAATGTATTATACTATCAATTATATTAAAATAAATTAAAATAATATTAAAATAAAATTTAAAAAGCTTATATATATGTATATATGTTAATGTGCGTGGTTGTATTAGTGTATGTATATGCAATGGTTATTTTAACGTGAAATGTAGATATATTACAATAGAATTTATTTATAAGTTTTAATTTCCAAATAAATTTGTTTACATTATTGAGAATCAAATAATATGAGAATTAGAATTGTCGGTTTTTTTTTGCAAATTTAGCGAGTAGAAATTACAAATATAATATCTTTATTTATTTTAATTTTTTCTTTATTTCTCGAACTTTTATAAAATTAAACACATCAGTGAGAAAAAAATTTTAACAAATAGAGAAAAAAAATAGATGGTCTGAATGGGGGTGTTGTAGCAGTTGTCAAAGTTGCCGTGGTTGCGAAACGACAAGAGGCTTGAATGCGTTTCTACGCCTGCATAAGGAAAACAAGAGCAAAAGAAGAGAAGAAAGGGAATGGGGTTGTTTCTTCCAACGGTGACTCGTACAAATATTGTCGTTAGACTCACGGGCGTACGCGTTCCATAAAGGAAGAGAGATAGAGAGTGAGATGAGAGACAAGTGTCTTTGGCAAGTACTAAGGGAAATATAAGGACCCCCAAGACGCAAATAAAGGGACGCTCAATGAACATTGGAAAAAAGATTACACGGTTGTAAAGGGCTCATAAGAATATAGCTCGTCAAAAATGAAGAGAGATGATGGAAAGATACAATCAAAATTGAAAGAGTTGAACGAAGAAAGAGGGAGAGAAAGTAAGAGGAAGCGAACTGTGAACAGAGGGAACTCGTCTCAAGTCGATGCCTCCGGCTTCCATGCTAATAAAAGCTCACACCAGATTGGCTTTGTTTGTTATTTTTCTTTTTAAGTTTCTAATTTTTACTAGAGAATATGTATAAAAAATTTAAAATAATATAAAATTTAAACATATATCTCTAAAACAAGATTTTCACTTTTTAAGCTTTATGATATTTTTTGCCTTGTTGATGTCTTCTAATTAAAATAAAAAAGAATATTTTAATCTAATATTCGACGTATATTTTGAATAGTTGTATAATAGTAGAGAATTACAGATACATCAATAGAAAGATCTAGAAAAGTTTTTCAATTATTAAAAATTTAATTATGATAAATGATGATTTTGGCTAAATATTTTCTTAAGTAGGTTTGATTAAATATTTTTTTTCTATTAATACCTTTAGAATACTCTCGAATACTTTATTAATTAGAAAATAATTTAGAACACACATGTATGAATTTTTATTTTATCTACACGAATAAAATTGCGTACAATTGTATTATATTAATAAAATTAATTTTAATTTCAGTGTATTTGTGTGTAGAAATGAAATTTTAAGCAAAGAAATTTCAGTTGGACAAAAACGACTTCACGAAATTGCACGTTAAACTTTATCCAAACTAAACGCATCTTTATTTTTTGAGAAGCAGAATTTATATATAGAATTTATACTGTAGATATTATCGGCTTATCGGCTACGAAGTCCTTATGTTTAGGATAAAACACAAATATGTTTAACTTATACAAAGTAAAAAGGTGGCAAAATTCGATCTTTTATTAAATAAACGATACCGAAATCATGCATGACTCGATGCATTATTAATTCAGACACATTACACGGTAGTGATTACATGAAGTATGTATGGGGGGAGAGAGAGAAAGAGGGAAAGAGAGAGAGAGTGAGAGTGAAAATAGAAATATAGAAAGAACGACAATAGACAATATGAGTATATATGCAAATGAGTATTATATAGAAATAAAGAAAGAGAGAGAAAGAAAGAATAAACGAGACAGAATGAAGCAGTGTTTGAGAAAGATAAAAAGAATGACTCAGAGAAAGAAACAGAAGAGGAAAAAAAAAAGTAGTTTGTAGACATAATCTTGCCAATGTAAATAACAAGGTATGATTTAAAAACGTGGTAATACAAAATGTGCTTGCGGCATTAAAACGCATTGAGAAAACGCACATTATAAAAGAAACCAAGTATAAGGGAGTAAAGCAAAGAACTCACAATTTTCAGTGGTTCTAGAATACAGTAGAGACAAAATTTGCTATTTTATATTTTATATATATATAACTTTTTGATGTTTATAGTCGCAAAAGAAACTGCTGAATTGTATTAAAGTATTTAAATTAGACTACTTAGCTATACAAAAGTACCAAATACTTATAAAGTTAGGATTATTTAATCGGCTTTCTTACGATTATAGATTTTATATAAGGAAAACCATTATTTAGGTCTTCTATATTGCTTTTTGTAATTAAAATACTTTCAAATAAGCTTTCTTCATGGTATATTAACCTATTATCAATACAAATTTTCAATTCAGCATGTGGAATCAGATATTAAAAATAAATATAAGTGTTTAAAACGTTAAATACGGTATTCTACATGTCTAAGATGTGTAGATATGGAATATTTTGCACCTTTTCTGGTATAATTGATACCGCGGATATGTATGTTAAATTTTCGTATTTTCTTGAATTTGAATTACGGAATAAATCCATAATTAAGTTTTCCGTAGGCGATGATTAATTATTCTATAAAATATCTTGTATGAAACTATATATGTATATATTTAAAGTTATATATATATAGTTTTATTTATATATATATAACTTTAATGAATTAATAAATATTTTTTAATTATATAAAAATAGTTAATATTTTATAGTATTATATAATTATTCTCGAAGAACGATAAAAATGCTCTTTCAATTAGTACAAAAAATTATTAAATATTATAAAATTTGATAATTTTTCTAAATAAATTACAAAAATAAATATAATATATTATAACAAAATTATTTGTATTAATAAATATATAATATTTTTCGTACGCGAGTAAAAACCTTATTAATTGTTTTATAACAAATATAAATACTAAATTCAATTTCTATGTTTTGTCCAATCAAATTTTTTTATTAAAATATTTTTCAAAAATCTGTATGTAAGAAGTATGTCGAGCTTCTAAGTGAAAAGTATCCTCCAATAGATATGGTTCAGATAAACTTCTTACTTTAATCTTTTTCAAACTCTATTCGATTTTTCTTCTATGTTAGTTCTTAAAAAAATTTTCATTACTGTTTTAAGTTCTATAGAAAGCTTATAAGGCCAATTACTTGATATTTTTTCTATTTTTTAATGCGTCTTGAATACCTTAAATACTTAAATCTTCAAAAATTTAGATATTTAAAAAAATCTTGTCATATAAGCGAGTACTTAATAAAATGTAATTTACATAATTTCATTGCCGGCACGTAAAAACATAAATTTAAATATAGATGTATTTAATAATATTACGATATAATTAAAGGTACTTTATTTTGAAAACTTCGTAAAATTGAATATAATTCTATTTTTAAAGCTATGACAATTCATCATTTTCAAATTAGTCAACAACCTAAACAATATCCTCTACTTTTATGGAGGCTATCGCGGTATTCGATCGAAACCACATCTGGCTTTAATTCTACTGCGGATGGACGGTCGACCCATTTGCAAATCCCACAAACGCATACGATTGGCTGACTGAGGCTATCTTGTACCTACTATACGCACACGTACGTGCACACAAGTATGTATAACTGAAAGCGCGCACGGCTGAATTAAGAGGGCGGATAATGTATGCTCGCGAGGCGCGAGCTCGTAAAAGCCGACCGCGAATCGTTTTATGGGAGCTTTCCCTCCTGCGAGTTTAAGGATCTTCGACCTCAGAGTGGAATGGATTATAAGCATATTTATAGAATTAATAATCTCGAAAAATCCAGTGGAGCTTCGGTAACTCGGCTAATAAAAAAAATTAAATTAGAATTTTACCTGCTCTGTAATGGACAAACTGGGCTTTAAAAAGTTTTATGTTCTCCTGCAAACTGTAGTTCTGCTTAAAATAGAATATTAAAATGGTATTTTAGAAACTTATTATTACTGTTGTAATATTTTTATACGCCAATTTTTCATGTAATTATACTAAAATATGTTTCGAGTGATTTCATTTAAATAATTAAATTTAAAAAAAGAAGACAATTCATATTATCCAAAATACTCGTAGTCTTTGAAAGCAGAAAATTATTTGCTTTATTTATTTAAATTATTATAAAATATTCAAAAATAACTTGAAGCATATTATAGTTGCGTGAAGTTTAATATTTTAAAATCGATTAATAAATATTTATATTTATATTTTAAATTAAACTTGATTAAATTTAAATTTATTATTTGTCTGGTGTAAATGAAAATACTTAAAACTTCAGTAATTTTGGTTGATTTAAAAAATTTTTTTAAACTGAATATTGTTATCTCGCCTTTATAACCAGAACTTCCATGTACAGAATGTTTACATTTATGAAACTGAATTTTTTATCTGGATAGTGCTTCAACATCAATTTACACAAAATATTTATTCAAAGTCTATAGTTAAAATAAAAACATTGAGTAATAAATGGAAGGAAGTAAGAATTTTCTAATTTTTTAATTAAAATATCGTAGATAATTTATAATTTACAACTTGATTTAATTAAATTATTAGAATGTGTTTTTCGATAGTTTCTATTTATTTGCATATTATTCGTTTAATATTATTTTGTCGCTTAATTTGAATGGTTACTTCAATTGATACTTCAAGAATTGATTTATAATACATCAATTTATTTAATTCTTATAATTTTTTATGTTATGAAATTATTTCCACATATCTTGTAATTTCAATTTTATTTAATATTCAATTATTTCTCACCAAATAACTGCATATGACTGAACTTACCTGAAAATAAAGAAAATTATAAGTTTAAAAGTGCTATAATACTTAATCTTATTAATAAAAGATACTTAATTAATTAATAGTAAAATTTATACTAGTGATATTAAATTTACATGGTAAATTTTTAGGTTTTAATAAATTACTTATATAGTTTCAAAAACATTTATAATTTTAAATATAACATTTATAATTTAAATTAACATTTATAATTTTATATATGAATCAATGAAATAAATTAATTCATTAAATTATATATTTTATAATTATCTGCTTTCTTTCATTATGATAAACAATTTATAATAATTATATAGTTAAATTTTTCAAAAGTGTATTCATACCTTATACAAAAGTTAGAATACTTATAAAGAAATTTAATCTTTATTACAATGAATTTTACTGAATAAAATTTCAATTATATTTAATTAAAGGAAAGCTTTAGTCTACCATACCACAATCGAAATCAAATCAATACCAGTAAATATTCTACATTGATGAAACTCTACTGGCTTTATAAATTAAAAATTCTATTCATATTAGAAAAAATATATTTGGATTATGCTTGTATGTATTACAATAATATATTACAACAAAGTTAATGATTATAGCCAAGAATATTTTACTTTACACATATTTATAAATAATTTTTTTTTTTAATATGGAATATTTGACTAAAAATACAGGTTTCAAACTTATTTTTATGATAGAAAAATATATCGTTTAAGTTATTACTAATATTTTTTTAATATTAATAAAACTTAATTTATAAGCTATATATATTTTCTTTTTTGATTAAATTAATTTCAAGTTTAATTTAATCCACAAAATTTATGTATTTCTTTAAAAATATTTTAGATCTTTAAAGTTAAATAGATATGAAATAAATGTCAATATATATTGTAAATTATAGATAAAAATTATTATATCGAAACTAATTGTATATAAAAAGTAGATTTAAAAAGAAACAGTGGGTAAGAAAATTTTTTAACTTATTCGGGTACCTATTAGTATGAATGCCCTTATGTACATACATCTATACCTACGTTTGCCCTTGTGTACTCAAACAGAAAAAAATAAATATTTGCACGCATACGCAAGCACATAATCATAAACATATTCTTACATGTACATGATTTTGTCAAATATGAAACTTAAAAATACGTTCACGCACGCACGCACACACCGAGCAAACTATATTCTAATAAAGAATATAATAAACAAACTGTTAAAAAATCATTGGTTTTTCTTATTTTGCATTTTTTATTTCCATTGTAATGAATTTTATTCATTTCTTATTCAAAAATATTATAAGTTAGATATTTTATATAATATTAAATCTACCATATATTTTTACTCTATTTTTTCTTTACATGTTATATACGAGTAATTTGCTTAAAATATATTTTTGTATTTCAGCCGTCTAGTTAGAAACCAGAAAAACGAGAATATTGCTGTACCTTGAGGGAGAGGATTGTCGAAGGGATAGAAATGTGAAGTTGTAGCACCGAAGGTGATGGATAAAAAACTAGAATAAGTCAGGCGTCTATTTGGCATAAGGAAGACTTTACGTTAGGGGTGGCTAACTAAGCTCTTTTGCGGTGACATAGGTTTGCGTGTCTTTAAGCTTATTTGCGTGTGTTAAGGGAGGACTATATGGCAAAATGCGAAAGACCTTTTGGGCGTGGACGTAGGAGTGTACATGCGACGTGAAAAGTTCGTGAATTAAATATAAGTTCTCTTTTCTCGTGTCCCAGATGGTCCACTCGAATTCCTACGAGCCAAAATCACTTAAGTAATTTGAAACTTCAAATTAAAACGTGACGAAAGTTTAATTGCCTCAGAAAGTACTCTCTCTTCTATTAATATAAACAGAAATATGTATAGTTATCATTAGATAGATGAGTTATATTCGTACTTCTGTAATGTTTGAATGCGACCCAAAGTCTTGCATTTGAGTGTTTTCTAAATTACAAGCTTCTATTTTTATGTAAACATTCTCTTTGAAACTTATATAAATACTTTTAATAATAGAGTATATAAAATGCTGTAAAATTTTTGTTTTCTCGTTCATAAACAATACTATTTATTTCATGAAAGCAGATCAGTTCCAACGAAGAAATTATTTTGTCGAATACAAAAGTTTGTGTATAAAATTGCGGAAAATATTTAGATAAAATGTACAAACAGGTTTAGATTATTTACATTTATTTGACATGATGCACATGCTTTTGAAATTGCTAACATGTAAAAAATAATGATTTGGCGTATTGAATCATCGTTTAAAGTACGTATTTTTTAAATTATTTTACCATCTCTTCCTTTATTACATGATACTAGTTAACTTACTTATCATCAGAAAAAGTTGATGAACGGAAGCAGGATTAACGTCAAGAATAATAAAGAAAGAAACGAGATAAAAAGAAAATACGATGTGAAACCATTTCACAGGTCAGACATTATAAAAATTTTTTCTTTCACTGTATACGCCGATAAAGCAAGAGCAAGTTCGTATGGCGTGTGGACATTTACCGGGGCTTTGGAAGTTTGTCGCAATCACCGTTTGTCTTCCTACAGCCGAAGCACGGAACGTGCAGCAAGTCTTTTTATGTTGTTTCTGGCGCACTTGCGTTACCGTGCTTATTTCACTCCTCTTTTTCCTTGTTACGCTTTTTCTCTCGTATTTCTACTTCCTCTTTCTTTTATCTTAGCTTTTACACATCTCTCAATATCTCTCTATGTCGCGAGTCTTCAACTTGTTTCTTTTCTCTCTCTCTCTCTCTCTCTATCTATCTCTCTCTCTTTCTCCCTCTTCCACTGTCCCCCAACCATTATTTGTTCTCCTTCGGACCACACATTTCTTTTTCGTGTCGAACGTGCGCAGAATTTTTCAGCTTCCCTGCTATTTGAAATTCCCTCTCCACTAATGTAAATTTTTCTTTTTTTCAGGGTCTTTCTTTGCTGCAAGTGTAATTGAAACTATGAAGTACTGAATATATACGTATGTGATTAACGTGATACGGAATTATGATTCGAATAAGAACCGTATATTTTTTGACCTTTTTAAGTATAATTAGTTTTTAAGATTTTAAAACTACTTACATATGAAGACATCTGTAGATTTTAACCGAGAAACATCTACTTTTTCCTTTCGAATTTTACAGTTATAAATAAAATTCCAAACTCTTTAATTATTTAATTGTATAAGAACTTTTTACTTTTTAATCTTATATTAATATTTTTCTCATTATAATTATATCGTGGCTCTCAGATCAGAACGTAATATTTTATATTTAAAAAACCTTGGTTAGTCGTTGACACGGAAAAATTTATTAATTTTTCTGAAAATAACTAACTGCATTATTTGTACTTACAATTTTTATAATGCAATAAAAAGCTGACTGTAAAGTACGAGGTAAAATATTATAATAGATATTACCAATTTTTTTTATTTCTTCATTGATAATATATAACTTATATTAAATTCAATTAAGACAAATATTATTATTTTTTTTTCATTTTGAGATATGAAACTACATATATTTAGTTTTTTTAAATACTATTCTTCCAGCATTTAATATTTTTTAATCTTGGAAACAACAAAGAAACTTCAAAATTACAAATATATAAATTTGTATCAGTCTACTTTTTTAAATCTATCTCTAAAAAAATGAATGAGGTTTCTTAAACTTATAAATAATAAAAATCACCTAATATAATAGATTTTTTATGTAGCTGACTGTGATATCAGAGACATCGAATTTTAATATACGTGGAATGCTGTCGATTTGTCTATACTCGTAATCTTACATTGTATTTTAAAGAAAAATTTCGGCCTTTGATTCCGCATGGTGTCATCTTGTGTTCGCAAAAAGCAAAGCTGATGTGCGTGAGCAGAAAACAGGTGTATTCGAGAATAGTTACGTATGATACAAGAGGCGAATTTAGGGGTTCAAGAGGTAGAAAATTTGTGATCCTGCCCAAGGGAAATATTTACAGAAAGGGAGTCAGTTCTGTCCGTGTATATCATCGTAGTCAATCTGCGCACTCGTGTTCTTCCGCTTGATCTGGCCGATCGTGCGTCGACTTATACCACTGCACCAGATGCGGTTATTGGTATTCGCTTTCGGAATTGTGTTGCCATCTGACGCCAATGCTGTGCACGCTAAAGGCTTATCTTGATAAAAGCTTGCGACGGAAATACAAGGATTCAATTCGTAACACTTCTTGCATTATTACAATTGTAAGCTGTAATTTAATTCTTGCAAAATGCCAATATTTTAAAAATTGTAATAAAATTGCTACTTTTATACTTTCCTTGAATACAAATAAAAAAAAAATTAAAATATCGTGCTTAAGAATCTTATTTTTTTCTATTTAGTTCTAGGTATACGTGTATAATAATTTTAATTTATTTAATCAACAATAACATTATTCATTAAAACAATTATATTCGTAAAATAAAATATGAATTAATTGTCATAAAAATATTTTTAATTCATTCATGATCTTGAACTGGAAATGTAATATAGTTTTTTGCCAGTCATTTCTCGTTTTTATTTCGTTGTAATTATTTGTTACTGTCATTTCAAAAGTTTGTGTATAATTGTCTTCTCGAAAATTTACTAATATATAAAATTAAATTTAATAACACTTATTTATTATTATATAATGATAAATTGAATAATACTAATTTATTAAAAGATAAATTTACTTTACAGTTAAATTTATTATTTGGCTATTTATTTATGGTTTATCCTTATCCATTTGATTATGTGCAATACGATATCTTTATTCATATTTATAAATATATTTTATTAAAAGGAATTGTTTTAATCAATAAAAACCTATTTTAAAACAGTTATTGTTTTTTTTCATGTACAAATTAATACTTTTTTTCAAGTAGAAAATTTAATCACAAAAGAAATAACACATTTTATAGTTAATCGATTTTAGTGAGCTTAATTATTAAAATAAAAATATAATGCAAACCCGTATTGTTATTTTACTTTTAATTTACTGGTGCTGTGAGAAATTTAATCTGGCTCATTTTTTCAAATAAAACGCTATTTTTTGAATGTTCTAACTTGGTACACATTACTAGTAATTATATAAAATTTAATTTATTATCAGCAGAAACACAAGTCGTTAGATTTGAAACACGCATTGATTTTCATATGTTTTACGAAACATGATATTTATTAAAAATATTGAAATTGTTCATAAAAAAAATAATAATTTTTTATAAATTACTAGTAATCTAACAAAATCGGCCAAAAACTATTAAAAATATAATTCTGATTGATACAAAAAATGCATTGAAATATATCATCAATATATTAAAGATATACGACGAGAAGAAACTAACGAACACCATTTGAAAAATACTAGTTGTTTCAATATAAAAAAGAAAATAATTTATTGAGTATCCGTTGGTTGAACAAAGAAAATGCCGTTCAAGTCCTGTATCAATCGCCAAGCCAACGATGGCTCTGTATCTATAGTCTCTCTTTCTCTTTGCGAAAATCGTGATTCTAACCACTAACTCGATGAAGATCCAAGTCTTCCTTCCTTTTTTTCTTTTGTTCTCTGTCTTGGAATAGTGAACATATACCGTGAATACCAGTGTAAATTCCTACAAAAAAATTTGATGAAAAAGGAATTCTAGTTTATTAGTATTTCTCTTTTTTATTCTTATTCTCTTTAGTTTGTATTCCTTATGAAATTTTTCTTAATCTTTCCCTTGAAACTCGACCTATATGTACAATAACTAAGAAATCAGTTTAAAACATTGTCAATTTATAAGCACGTGAGTGATACGCACTATGATATTCAATAAAATACTTTATTTTCTTTCTTTATACCTTTAACATTCTTTGCACAGAGTAGTTTTTTAAGACAAAAATATATAACTCATATAAAAGACCTAACTAGTATATTTAATTTTTATTTAGTAACTCAACTTTATTCCATTCTTCTTTGCAGATTCAGTTTTTTACTGAGAAGGGTGTTGGTCAAGTCGTTTTATTTCGTTTTTGACAACACGTTCCACGCTCTGTATGGGCTTTTGTCATCAAAAAGAGGTGAGTGCATAGAATGCTTTTGACGTTTCCATAAAGTGCGCTCTCACCTTTTTTCTGCCAGATTCGCACAGATTACACCAACTCGAATTTTTCGTCCATCTCCATAATTTTAACTATTATCGGAATTTTGAGCATTGACTCGTTTGCCCCGATGCACATTTTGTAAAAGCATTTTTTGATCATTTTTCTTAATTATTTAATATTATTTCGTGAAATTTGTATTTGATATTACGTTTTTTAATTTCAAGTTGCCGTTTTTGATCAAATAGAAGTTATTTTCTAATAGAATATTTTTAATATTTTTTTCATGATAATATATTAAATTAATATATATAATATGAAAAAATCTATGTAAATAAATTAGCAAGGCAAAAAATATAGCAATAGTTCATTTTCTTAAACGCTACTGTCCAATTTTTGATTCCAATTATAAAAATTTTATTTCATTAATTTTTAGTGTTATTATTAATATTTATAATTATTTATAATTTGTTATCAGGGATATATGCAAAATCTTTCATAAAATGATTGATGATAATCCTATCTTTTAAAAGAATAAACTATGAAATAAAATTTTCTTATTTCTCGTGAAATTATAACATACTTTTAAACAATTAATCAATAGAATAGCTATCATTGTTTTACATATTTTTTTTAAAAAAAATCAAATCCAATTACAGTAATTTTTCATTCAATAATTCAATATTTTCAGAGAACTTTTGGAGTGTTAGTTAATAATGAATTACAGATTATGAATGTATACTTATAGTAAATAAATTTAATTTACAGATTCATACGAATGAAAATTTTATTGAAATAAAAAAATAGAAACTTTTTTTGATAATATTGCATTAAACCGAAAAGCTGTAATATTTGATTATACATACATTATAAGTGTAGAAGTTTTTATATGATACAACTTTCAAAACTGTTACTTAGAAAATAACAATAATGCAATAAAGTACTAAAATTTTATCTAGTTTCAACTTTAAAATATGTTCATAGCATTTTTGTTTCCAAATTTATATATTACTGTAGAAATTCAAGAAATTTACCAACTAATATCTATAGTAATACGGTTTTCTTGAAATTGGGTATCTGAAATACATATGAAGTCAGAAAGTATTAAGAAATTATCACGCAATTAGCATTGATGAATTTCAAACCCTAATGTACAGATAACCTATAAGAAAAGTATTTTATATTTATTTTAATTGAATATAAATTCTTCGGATTAACTTTTCTAACCTCATGCAGTAGAAGAAATATTCTATATGCAAACATATGCTTCGTGCAAAATATCCTAAAACCGTTTATAATTTACGATACACATGTGCATAGAGACGTGAAATTAAGAACGAAAGGTGCACTTTACACGATCAGAATGCGAAATTAGTGTATTAAGTTGTTACTAAATAAAACTTTTTACGATATAAATTTGTAAACAATAAAATTGGTATAAGTTCCATATAATGTGCATTTGTTAATCAGAGATTTTTTTTGTATTATGCAGTGCTCGTTCCAAGAAATATATATATAATATTTATACTGTACAGGTGAAAGAAATAATTACGGTTCATGCGTATTCAAAGAGTTACGTCTTTGATATGTACGTAAATAGGTGAATGTACATGCGCTCAAGTATACATCGGCCATAAATGCAGGCACGTATTCACGTTAAACGACAGAGAATGGCAGAGAAGCTGATCCGCGGTCAACACGCGCTATTGCCAACGAAACCATTGGCACAGCTGTTCGTTCTTGCTCTCTCTCTCTCTCTCACTCTATATCTCTTTCTATTTATTTATCTATCTTTCTCTGATTTTCCACGAGTATTTCTCACAAATGTACGCAAAACGAATCGCGCGATGCGGTGATGTTGTATGCTGCAGGCCGTTTATAGATATAGCTGCATCCGCTCGTGTCGGGTTATCGAAATCACCCTCCATGGGATAAAGCGTTTTAGTTTTCGTGATGTATCAATTCAACCCAGGTCTCACTCTCACTTTCACTTTTATGAGTGCTGCATAAATTCAGATGAATTTAATTCTGTCAGTTTTTAAACGTTTGCACTACAAATAATTGAAATATAAGATGTGTTTTAAATTTTCTACGGAAGATCAATAACTTTAAGAAACACGATATTCAGTAATATGAAACGATATGATTTTTTCACGTTTTTTCACGAGGAGAGCATTAGATCAAGTGTAATTTTTGAATCAGAAACAATGATATTAAAAATTTTAGGCATAAATCCTGTCAAACTAAAGTTGATATTGAAATTAAGTATTAGCTTTTTTATTTTGATAGATTCAGATTTTGAGTTATTTACTATACTTACAATTTTAATATTATATCAGAAAAATTTGTACTTCATTATTCTCAACAATGTAAGAGTTTGATAAAAAAATTTTAAATCTCGTAAAAATATTAGTACCTAAGTTTTGTCAGTTGTATTATGATTTATTGTAGGAAGCATATCATTTTTAGATTATACTATAAAAAGATCCGGCATAAAAAATTAATTTAAAATTTGCATAGATATTTGCCTTAATATCATAAGAATGTGATATGCAGATTAACTGCATACTAAATAATGATATTTATTTATATATACACAAATACGTAATAAAACAAAATCAATTAATTGTTAATATATTTACGCAATATATTTCTTATCTAAGACAGGGAGGCAGTATATTATAGGCTTAACTAACGAATAATTAAAAAATTCTTAATACTAAAAAGCAATAGTGATATTTATTATTTTTTAATCTATAAATATAATTGGAAAAATCAATTTGCATTTTTATATTTTATCTAAATTAATATTAAAATTTTGATATTTGATAATAGGATATTTTTCAAATGATCTTGAAATGCATGCACATATACATATATTTGTAAGCGTTTAAAATGACATATATTGAAACAAATATTGTGCTAGTATATAATTATTTAAAAATTTAATATATATATATATATATCTGTAACATCCAAAGTTTCTTATTATTAATGTATAAATTGATACATTTAGAAGGATATCATAATTAATTAAAAAACAATGAAGATATACCCTAATTTTTTAAATAATAAATTTTATATAAATCATTATTATAATTAATATTTTACTTATTTTTAACTAAAAGTATTTTTAAATTTAAATATTTTTAAATTCATAAAATAACAATAGAATATCTCTAATAATATGAAAATTTCGAATATCGATAGATACAATAATGAGAACCTAATTGTAAAATATCTAGTATCGATTGAAAGTAATCAGTACAAAATTGGTACCATCTGATCTCTATGATATGAATTTGCGAATTTCAAGCTTGGAACTTTCGAATTTATCGATTACTTGAAATATTTGATTTTTAATCATCAATTTATCATATTTTACGAGATTTTAAAATTAGAAATAACAGACTTTGCATATTCATGTAATCCTATATAACTTTAATACTTAAAATGAATTCATTATTAAAAAAATTTACTTGTTATTAAAAAATATAACGAATTAATTTATTTAGTTACGTATTTACATATTAGTGAAAGAATTTTTTTACCATCGGAATATATTTTTTTATGTTAATCATTAATGTAAATTCAATTTTTCATTTCCTCAAAATATAGGTTTTATTTATTTTGACTAAAATTCTTATAAGTGTGAAATAAAAACAAATACATATTTCTTAATTATAAAAATCTTGAAGTACTTAATATATTTTGTGGGCATATCTTTTGGAATATTTATTATTGTATAAAAGATCGATATATTAAGAAACGTACTCAACCCTGGATCGAGATACTTGACAGAAAATTCGTACAGGATAAAAGAGACCTATAGGTACTATTATTACCTTTCTCCTTTTTTACCTTTTGGTGGCGTACTTTTCAACAGAACGAATTGTTTGACCAATCTGTATAGTTTTGTCCTACTTTTAGTTCTTTGAAAGATTTGACTACGTTAAATTATTCAAACTTTTATATCTCTTCAAAAGCGAAGCTAGAAAAGGTACGTAAAAATACTTTAAAATCATTTTTCCAAATTATATTTGAAATATAAAGATATATTATTTTACACATAAATTTTGTGATGAAAATAGCATATTTTATTTTACATTTTTTTATTGAAAATTCAGTTTCATTCATAATTTTGCATTGTGTCTGATATTATGACGAAAGAGAATTCTTGATAGAATGAAAAACTATGAGTTACGATTAAATTTCTAATCGAGGATTTAAATTAATTTAAGGAATTTTTTAATGAAGATATAGTTTAAAATTTTCAATATTATATGTATAGTATTGAAATTTTATATTTTCATTCTCATAAATATTTATGGAAAAGTTTAAATTTTTAATAATTGAAAATATACAAATTCCGAGTTATATTAATTTAAAAAGACTTCCGTAATATTCTTATTTATATTTAATCATTTCTGCATTTTGTATGTTTAAAAATTAAATGTTTAAAACCTCTGTAGAATTTATGAAAGGTTTATCTAAAATATGAAACTCTTATAAAAACTATATTAGGATGAAAAGGAAGGATAATAGTACAGAAAAACGGCCATATATAATCTCAACTTAAATCTACTTCTGGCTACTTTAGAACGAAAAAGACAAAAATGCTTTAAAGAGAATCTAAAATATTTTGCATTGATCAGTTAACAAACTGCATGTAACCTAGTTTTCTTTTTGCCTATTTATTACAGCAGCTATCACAGTTAAATGCACTCGCCTTTCGGATTCAGGCAATTGCTTTTCCTATATACGTGAGCCATCGGCGGATATACTTAACGATCGAAACGAAATAGTCACAAAAGAATTCCCGATATCGCGACAATCCACACAAAATCTTCGAAACGTAGTAAAGCGTGCAATAAAATCCAAGGTTCGTAACGAAGTCGTGGATAGGCGAATTTCTCTATAGAAAAAAAAGTAAAACACGACTGTTATCAATTGAATATAACATGAAGAAATTCTTACAGTTACGAAACTCTTCTGGCTTTCAATCTTTAAGATTCGTTTTCTACCTTCAATATTTACGAATGCAATTAATTAACGATAAATATTTGAATTGTTTATTTTAGACTGACATTCATCGAAATAAAAATATCAAATGTAATTTACGAAATTTATAAATTTATCTTGTGTAAGTAAATTTTCTTAGGAAAATAAGGATTTTATTTTTGAAGAAAAATAAGCTTCAATTTTGATAGAATTTTTTATGTGCGTAAATAAAGAACACTCTTTTGATAACTGAAATAGGCAAAACACGTTTTAACATAAAATGTGCTGGAGGAAAAAGGAAGATGTTAAAAATTACTTTTTCTCTAGGTACTCTCGAACGATATTTAAAGGATAGCACGTACTCAACGTTAATACCTCAGTTTAGGTCGACTCTTTCATCTCTATTATCCGCATTGCAAAGGGCACAGTAGTCCTATTAGAGGAGAGTGCATTTTAAACTTCCTAACATAATCTGAAGTACACTGCGCTCTACGTGACGAACGCGTCCATGACGATAAATATTATCTTAACAAAATGGCCCTCTTTGCACATTGCTTCGTATTTTGAACGTACTAGTTGCACGTACATACACGCCCCTACATAAACATGGACACGATGTCGATGGTATTATGTACAAGCAATAATGAAAGAGTCAAAAATTCGCCATTGCTGCGAGTGCAAGAACAAAATCTTGTGAAAAAGAGCTTAGCCGTTACATTGTGATATCGTCTAAACATTTCAAAAGTATTTAAGAGCTTTTATTGATGCTTTTGTCGCATGTTCGTTTCATTCTTCGAGTTGTGAAGTTATCCTTTATCCGATGAATTTCAGAGCCCTTGACAAAGTTGCTCGAAAGTCGAGCTGCCGGAGAATTTAATTGGAACTTTTAAAAAGAATGAGATTTTTGTAATTATAGCAGACTTCTGCGTGCAACACTAGACCATTTATTTTCTTCTATTTTTCAGAGTCAAGGCAAGCGATTATTTCATACAACGAATATTTGTTCCAACATAAATAAATGAGCATTTTACAAACAGCGCGGAAATTAAAGGAAATTTTTTTTATTTTTCGCACAATAGCTATTTATATATATGTATATAATTAATATTTTAAATTAAATTTTCACGGTAAAGCCTTCCAATAAAATTTCGCATAAAGCTAGAATTTAGTTATGAAAAAAACGTGTTTATTATCCAGAAAAATATTTGTCTACATATTTTAAAATTATAATTACTAATTTTTTCCCAACGTTTTTTTATAATGTAGTTTTTACAAATACGTGACCTAATTAGATAAATTTCTACGTAAAACTGTTTTTAACTGTAGCGAATGCAGCGGCACAAATCTGTCAAAAGTTACTTTCAGACTCAAGTGATTTTATAGTATTATTCAAATGATAGAAATAGAATAAAAGTAACTTTTCATGTATTAATTTTCATAATTTATGACAAAAGTATGTAAATATACCAAAATTATAGGAAACATAAATTTTTTTAGTGGCAACATTTAGAAACAGAAAGAAATATTTTTAATTTTTAATTTGCACCTTTTAAATTATAATTCCTATTTTTATTATATGTGTAATAATTCATAACTTCTTCGCAAACTATAATATTTAATTAGAAAATAGTACATTAAATATTTTATTTTTTAATAATTACTTAACAAATAAAATCTAATTTTAAATACTTTTAAAACAAATTAATAATAACTTATAAAAATTCATTATAAAAATGTAAAATATAGAATTATATTAATGAAACTAACAAGAGTTTCAAATATTTTTCAAGTACTAATTTACCAAGTTTTATTTGTGTTAATAGTAAAAATTGAAGTCATATGCCCTTGTTTCGATTTAGGTAGTGAAATAAGATATATTTATAGAAAAAATTGTTATTAGAACGCAAAATATTAATCATTATCTTTTTTGATATTCAAAAAAAATATTGATAGATATTTTTTAGTAGAATATTGAATTTAATTATGTTCTTAGTTATATTTTTTATAATATTCGTTTGATATTTAATGTAAAAATAATATCAATTCGAAAATCAATAAAATATATTTAATTCTTTACAAAAATTATATTCTTATTTTTATTTAGATAATGATTATTAAAATTATATATGGTTCTTACAAAGTATAGTCAATGCATGGTTAAAAAATGTTAGAATCCTTAAATACCCATGGGATCAAATAATGCATTAATTCAATAAATGGTCAAAAAGAATATTGTGTTTTTGTACAGTATTAAATACTAAATGAGTTAGGATAATTAAGTAATAATGAAAAATAGCTTACAATAATAGATAGTAATTAATAGTATGTTTATAAATTGAATTTTATAAATTAAATTTTTAAACAAGATTCACTGAACTTGTAAATTAAATTGCAACTTTGTATTTGAAACAATATACTGAAAATTGTTTTAAAACTAGTTTCCTATATAGATTGTAGTAGATGATACTATTTTGAAAAAATTTACACTTAATAAATTCTACATCGAAGATCTATGTCAGTTAAATTCCACTATGCAAACAGTTCATTTAGGTTAAATTTAGTTTTTACAAAGTTTAAATTTATTAACACTACTACAATAATATACATACTCAAATTCAGTTTAGAATCATTTTTCACTTAATCGCTTTAAATTATTTAGAAATAAAAAGCTTTAATTTAAATTTTGACTTATTTGAAATTGACTGAATTTAATAAGAATTAAACTATAAAAAGTAGAATTTGTAAATTTATCCATGAAAATGAATGCGAATTCAGCTACTGTCAATACACGTTAAGATCCACAGAGAAATAAACAAATAAAACTGGCATACATTAATAAAACATCAGAAGAATTTTGTAATTATGTAATTATGTAATGTAATTATGTAAGCACGTCTGTAAATACGGTACTATTAAAGTATTTTGCGCAATCGAAATCTATCCAATTTAAGCATTAAACTTTGTCGAACGCATACAAAGAAAGCGATAGACATACGGGTGATAAAGACAAAAAGAGAGGAAAAGAGAGAGGGAAACGGAGTAAAAAATATTGACGATCCACTAGGCTAAGCGAAAGATATTGAGAGCTATGATGAAGTAGAAATTTTAGCAACGACACACCATTTCAAAAGTTAGCCACTGAAACGACGTGATTCCCTAATTCACATGTAAAACCTCGGGAGATCTAGTTGGGAAAATTCGTTTCGAAATTATTGCCAAATTTGAGTGTACTGTAATTATACATTTCTACTCATGTGCAATGTGCGGAACCGCTTGAGCCTACGCATGTAGGCGAAAGTGGAATGTAAACTGAAATCATTGGAAGTGCTCTGTGAACATTTTGCTCTTTTTCACGAGCAATTTTTGAGTACCTGCAGCTAATAAGTCAACTCTAATAATTATAGAATAAGTGAATAATACCCTAGAATATTATAATTAACAAATTGAAGTGTAAAACTGTACTGATTAATTAAAGTGTTTGAAATAATGACAATTGAGGTATGCTTTATTTTTATTCCATAATATTTGAAATTCTATATTAAAGAAAGCTTCCGAAAAATATTACTTATGTTGTGTTTCAACTACAAGTTTTATTTTATTCAAATTTAGTCACGATTTTTAATTTCCGACTTCATACTACTGAGTAAATACATCTACAATTGTCTTTCTGAATTTATTTCGTGTTTTAATTAATTAATTCCTCAAAACCTATTTCTGTTCTTTGATCTCACTTGACTTATCAATGATTGATGGATGTTTCTCATTTCATAAGAAAAATATTAAATACCTTTTTAATTTCAAATATTCAAAAAATATCGTTCAGATTAAAAACTATGCATTACTTCTAATAGGAACTCAATATATATAAAACAACGATTATTATGTTTGACAAAGAGGAAAAAGTACATGATTTAATCAAATTTAATTTATTGTTAAAGTCTGAGAAGGTAAAGTATGTAAAAATAAATGTTTTCATTTAATAAAAATACTAAAATAAGTTGATTTATTATATAATGGTTAAAATTCAAAAGAATTATTTACAAACTATAATTTAAAGGTAAATTATAATTTTTTTTTAGGAAAAAAGCAATTTATATTTGATCTGAATTTAGTTGAACAAAATTTAAAAACGAAAAGAAGATTTAATGACTAAGTAGGTCCTTCTGTTTTTATTTTTTAGTTATACAATTATAGATCTGTAAATTAATTCATTGAATTTCAAATCGTCAATTTAGATTTTGTAATAAATTTGTAAAATTAGATATATAATAGTATTTATTTTTATGTATATGGATAATAGTGATATATCAATTAAATAAATAAGTAATGTGAAATTAAGTTATTTTTGATAAATATACTAAAATATATTTATGAAAGATCGAGCGATGATTAACTTATAAACTAATATGCCTAAGCATCAAGTAATAATTCAATAAAAAAATCTATTTTGGAAAATTTCGAGCAGCTATGTTTACGAAATCCGATTTATTTTATCTTTAAAAAATTTAAAAAATTGTATTAGGATCATTTTTCTGTCAGCACATCTGCAAAAAGTAATAGTCGATAAACCATCAGTACTCGTACTACTGCTTTAGTTCTGCCTATTGTAAAAGCTGAATATATGTTACTTTTATTCTCCTTTTCTCCCTTTCTCTTAACTTGATACAACTACGTCTTTGCATCATATTATTATTTTTATGTACGATTTTGCTTACGTACCACTCGGAGTCTGTATGCATGGAAACGAGAAATTGGAAGTAATGCGAATTGCGCTCATATTCGTGATATAAATGCAATGCAATGCCTCGAGGCGCGCAAACGCCAGGACGATGAGAGAAATATTAGCGCATATGTACATATATTTACATACGTATATATCTATATACGTATGCCTTGACACGTGCTTGAGTGTACGCACGCACACGTATTCATACGAATGCGGGCTTGTACGTGTGTAAACAACCGGCATCCCACCCAGAAGACATGCACGCAATACATCAAAAGTTGCACGAGAAAATAGACCTCATTTTGCCTGAGTACGTACATATATGGTTACAAAGGTGCGCATTATAATTTTGTTAAAGTAATCAAGGTGAATTTTTCTTTGTGTAAATGCATCCAACCATTGTTTGGATTTAGTTTTTTCTGGCAGAGAAATGCATAATTCTAGGAAACTTTTTAATTGAATAAGACCTCGTTATTTTACGCGTTGCGAAATTTTTCTGCTTGCATCTAATAAGTGCGAATGCATAAAACTTTGCTTTTAGTTCACTTTTGAAGACGAAGAGCCACTTGATTTGGAGAAAATTTTCTGGTGCTGTTTCACTGATACTGCCTGTTTGCACGGTTGCATACTTTTAGTAAGTAGGAGTGCTGGTTTTATTTTATTTTACTAGTCGGAGATCTACCTAAGCAAAAAAGCACTAAAAGATTGCACGATGTATCCTTGTTTATGGTAAAATAAAAATAAAATCCAGCTTAAACTTGTATTATTTTATTTAGTTTTGCCAAAATATTAGATTTTCTTCTACTATCTATCATACGCTTTACTGAATCTTGGAGAAGCGAAGATATATGTATGTACTGAACACGATAATGAAGTTTAAATTTTCGTCTTAATTCTTTTATGTTTAAAAATATATTCTGAATATAAAGATAAGAGTACTACATTATCAAGAATTTTAAAAAGTTTTCGAGATGAATGAATTCAAATGAAAAAAATTATGGAAAACTTGATAAATGAGTTTTATAAAGGAATAAGGAGCAAAAAAAAATGAAAAAATAAAAAAATGAACATGTATAACTATAAAAGTACTGTGGTATCACCATAAAAGATGTTATTTTCTAAATAATACTAAATCAATGTATAATTCTATATATAATTATATATAATTATATTATAAATTAAATAATTGATTAATACGAAGATAATTAATAATGAAAACAAATTATTATAAAGGGAAAATTATAAAATTTTTTAAAGTAATGAAATTTTATAGCTGCTCATAATAACGAAGAAATACGAAGAATGAAAGACAAGTAATAAATTTTTATTTTTATTTACCAATTGTAGAATGGTATGATAAGTAATTAAGGAATTCAATTATAATTTTTAATAAATAGGATATTACTCTGTTCTTTTTCTATAATCGATAACAATAAATTTAATACAATTTTCAATAAATTTTTTTCTAAAGCATTACTGCCACAACTTATAACTACTATTAAATTTTATGATATACTTTTATAATTAAATATATAGTTTCAGTTATAGAACTAATTGAAAATTTTATATCTAGTAGTAGATATAATTTTCCAATTTTATAATTATATTTATAAAATATTATCGGAACTCATCGAAATAAAAATAAGAAACTACTTTAGGAAAATATTTTACTACGATATTTTGAGAACTATACAAAGAATTACTTTTGCGTTGAATTTTAGTTTTTTATCATATATAATGATTTATTATAATCACTTAATATTCGAATACGTAGGATATAAATATTAATGAGGTTTAAATTATTTTATATTCACCATTAAAAATTAATACATTCATATATATTTCTTATCAGCTTTTCTCAGCATCTTACGAAAGAAACAAATTTTTTTTAAGATATAGAGCCACCAAATATCGGTTAAGAATTCTGAAAAACTTTGCCGATTGATAAAGTTTTCATCCTTATTTGCTTAATTTCATTAAAGTATTTTAGCAAGTAAAGCAGAAGAAGACGTACAAAGCCATGTAAATATTATGCTTAAATTCCAAGTATATCCCTTTATGAATATAGGGAGAGAAGGTCTATACGAGAAGTAGATGTCAAATACATTGGATGAGAAGAACAGACTGCAGTTCTCGCATGTCCACCGTAATGGTTGAATTCGTTGTTGTCGTTTATACTTCCTAGTGCAAGAGCACTGCAGTATTAGTTTTGTTTTATGCACACATCCATATACATAAACGCTCTCTACGACGGAATCTAAGTCCGGAAGGAGACGAGCAGCTAGCACTCATTCATCGTCTTCTCGGGACTATAAGAGGCGGGTAGTTGAGGAGAGAAGTCGTTGAAGCAAAGCGAGACGAGAGAGAAGGAGCATGACAAATGAATTTCCTTGGAGAGTAGCTGCCGAAACCGCAAGCCGATTACTTGCTACTTGGCTTATGTCGAGTGCCGACAGAGAAAAGAGAGATAGAGAAGCATTGAGGGTGAGAATGAGAGAGAGAATAGCGATTTAGAGCGCATGGTGATAAGTCAGACAGAAAGAGAAGGGGACCGATTTACGAGCAGATATCCATGCCAAACTGTCAGCTTAAAACGCTTGGCGAGTGTGCGACACGGGACTTATCGCGATGTGCTCTACAGCTTGACTGGAGTATTGATTGTCATGCATCATCCATAAATAAAGCTACCAAGTATTCGGCGTATAAAACTGGTCATTTTTCTTTTATCTTTTTTACTCTATTATTTATAATGCAACTGATTGTTTTGATTTTTGAACGAATTTGTTAATACATTGCTCACGGATGTAAATATTCTTAAAACATTAAGTTTTAGAAGGAATAATTTTGTCGAGAATACTTCGTGAATTTTGAAATTACTTTTTCAATTTAAAAAAATCTTTTATACCAGAATAAGTAATTACTAGTTCTACCAATAATTCCTATAAATCAGAATTGATTTGTATAAGATTTAAATCAAAATGTAAATAAGCATAAGACATTGAACGTGTGTTTCTTTTCATTTTTCAAAAATTTATTAAGACTTTTAAAGATCATTACTGTCAGCTCTTAAGTAATTGTGCCGTATACATCTGGTTGGAGCTCTGTAAAATTTTCCACTCGGTCAAGCGTAATTCCCCTCTTGAAAATCATGCTGAAAGCGAGAAAAACGAACGAGAAAAACATTCAAAGAGGCTTATCGGGGAACGTTTATAAGATCTCGTATCAACTTTAACTTCAACTCGCTCATTTACCAACTTAATTAACAAAGTTTTGATTAGCACGATGAGTCGGCAAAGTATACACAACTGCGCGTATATACATGTATATATTACTATTTTTCTTATAGATATATTTTACCTTTTCTCTAATACTTTGTTTTGTCTCTTTTAAATGCTTCTTCTTTCGCGCTATGAGTTTTCATAGAAAATCATCAACTTCCTCATTTATTCACAGGATATTTACAGTTTCCATGCATAAATTTGCGTAATTTACTTGACGTGGATTCTCTTCTCAGGAAAGCAGAGAGATAGAGAAAGAGAAGATGCGAGTATGTACGAGAAATAGAGAGAATTAGACAGTGAAAGGGATGATGGTAGCACTCACGTTAGTTCTAAGGGAAATTCACTCTGTAGTAAGGCAGTAGTGCCAGTATGCACGTAGACGAGTAAACCATGGAAAGTTAACCGGTTAATCGTAACTTCCGACCTACACATGCGCGAATATCCGTAGAGTGTACGAGTGAAAGAGAGAGCAACAGAAAGGCTAAGGATGTTGGTAAGCCATGGAAACTAAGTGTGCGTGGCTGTTAGGACAGAGGACAAGAAATCCTGATGCAGTGTGCGAGGAAACAAAACTCAAGACTTTGTGTATCAGAGGAAGGAAGTGTGCTGCTGTTGCTGTCACTATCCTATGAAGTACGTGAAAACACATGAGAAGGAAGTGAAAAGATCCGGAGAATTATGGAGGTAAGAAATTTATCTATGAGTAAAATTCAATTTTCAGTAATAAATATTTTTCTGGATCAATTCGGTTCAAAAATTCATATCATTCTTTTGTAGACTATTTTAAAAGGTCCTGTATCTTTTATTTTTTCTTTTCTTTGATGTTTCTTTATAGTTATTCTTTACTTTATCTGCGGTATAAATCGGATCAGACTAACTGTTAAAACGTTACAATAGAATTGATTTCATTGAAATAAAACAACATTTTTTGGATAGTAGTTTCTTATAAATAGAAGAATACACTTTTCACAAAAACTGCAGCATCATTATTAATTGCATAAAAAATTAGACGTTTTCTATATAATCTGAAAATAGATGATCTTAAAAGAATGAATTGGCATTTATGTCCAGAAAAATGAATATTTTAGAACTTTGAGTAATTTATGAATATTTTTTATTTATCATAAATATTGTAAATAAATACAAATAGAATATTAAAAAAATTAATTTTTGTTTATTTAAAAAATTATAAAATAAAACTATGCTTGCCACATGAACTTTTAAATTTATTATATCAATAAAACTAATTGATATAGTATATTAATCAAGAATTAAATTATTTATCGTAATAATTTTAATAATTTTATAATTTTGTCTATAATTACTTATAAATTTTTCAGTATTCAATAGTTTAGATTAGTTAAAAAAAATTATTACTGAACTTAAGAGCTTTAGTAAATGAAAAAATCAAGATATGCACGCTTAAGACCTCATGAATTATTATAATTAACCTTGAAATAAAATCTAGTGGTAAAAATTGAGATTATGTGTTACGATTTCTAGCAAATGAAATCCCAAAGAAAAAAAGGTTGACTAAAATAGAGTGGGTTTTTCTCCAATAATCCTCGAATTTTCTTGATGCAAGCCAAGTTTTTATTTCACTTCTCGGTCCATCTAATTCCTTATCCACGCTCTTGCATTCTATATCTTCTTTCCAATGCAACATTACTAGTTTCTTCTATCTTTATACTTATTTTTTTGCAGTATTCTCCCCTTTTTATGTACTCCTCACTCTTTTTGTCTTGTTTACTTTTTCTATCACTCGTGCTTTTCTTTTTGCAACGAAAGCATCAAGGGTTCTCTAAGTTGTATTCTTTGATTACAGTTTTTTCTATATAGATCCTATGGATTTTTGTAAGGAGTTGAAAAAGAAAAAGAGCGAAAGAAAGAGAGAAAAAGCAGGAGAATGAGGACCGGAAGTTGGTTAAATCATTTACTGCTCCTTGCTCGCAGCGGCTTTAGCGAGCGAGATTTTCACAGTTCCAGAACTTCTTGTCCATGGGAATCCAAAGTCTATTTACGATCCCTTCATCTATACTTGTATATAGTTAAGTTTCTTCTCCTCATCAATACCGTCTATATACGGATATATCTATATATAGAAGTGCAGAGCGCGCGTCGAATAAGCAGCAAACTTTTGCGGCTGACCCTGTTAAAGCTCGAACTACTTATTAGTGGGAATAAGAAAATGTTGAAATAGAAAATGTTTTCTGTGATTGATCTGTTCATTTAGTTTGTTTACAGAAAATTTTGTTAAACATTATTCTTCTACTTCAACTTTACAAGATATTTAATAGATTGTAAAATTTTAATTTCAATAAGCTATATAATATTTTCAAATCTCTTCCTTAATTTGTTAGTTTTTTTTTGTTTTATTTTTTTTTCTTGTTTTATTTATTTGTAAAACTTACCCCGTGTTTAAAAATCCAATACTGTTTTCTAAATTTCCAGTAAAGAATTTTAACAATAATTTTGAAGATCTTATAAGTTGCAATTAAAGAAATAAAGTTATTGTAAAATAGTAGAAAAATTATCTTTGGTAAAATTAGACTCCTGAAATTAATTTTGTTTAGTGCCATTTTAGTACTGCTGTTACGTTATCGCATCACTATCACGTCGTTCCATTCTATACATAACCCGCTTAAAGTATACTCAGTTTATTACTATTACTCCGTTTTATAGCAAGAAAGAAAAAGTTTTGAACAGTCGTAGTAGACAATAAATAAATACACTTGCTATTTTCCCTGTCGTAGTTAGATAAGCACGTCTACACTAATAAAAAATTTCAAAGTGCACGAATCCATCCCATTCATCACGGCAATACAGCAACTTTTATGAGAAAAAGAAATTCTAGAATAATAACATAAGTTCTTTAAGATCTCTGTGATTATATTATATAAAATTTTTAACTTCTCTGATCTTCAATTTGCTCTGAATCCACTTTATAAATTATATAAATATGAGTACATAAAATGTACTTGTATATACGTACATATAGAAAAATACACATGGATGTATACGTACTTTATATTGTTCAAGAAGTTTATCACTCGTTATACTACCCTCTTTTATTTTGACTTCTGTTATTTCCTTTGTCTTTCGAATTCTCGCGTTCAAGCTTTTCGATTCAAATTACCACTGGTGGGGCACAATGAAAAAAGTTTCCACGTAATAAGCGACTGTGTAAACTCCCACGGCTCAGATTATCTTTTAACTCGTTCTGGTCAAATCCGCGTACTGGCATTGGTTGCAAAAAGAAACTTGAAGTAATGAGGACAATAATCCATATAGTGCGACAAATGGATTCAGAAAAAGTTCGTTTCGCTTCCAATCTTGTACATAATATAAACTTTGCGTACTAGTAACCGTATAATTTTTTCTTCACAGTTCATTATTTTTGTTATTTAATTATTTAATTAATTCTTCGCAAGGCTATTTTCTTATTATTCATTGAAGTTTTTTTGTATTACTTTGAAATTATTTTAAATACTTTATATGAACATCCACGAAAGGAACAGGACTTTTCAATAAGATACAACAAAATGGTACAAAAGGATATAACAAAACAATAAATGGGAAAAGGTAAGCGTAAGATGAGGACATCAACTCATTCAGAGAAGAAGCTTTGTTTTTTCTCTTGTTTCTATCACGCTTCATCTTTAAAAGGAGGGTTTGTTATTTTCTTCCTACTTATCTTATTCCTCTTGGAACTAACTCTCTCTATTGCCCTATGTTAGTGCATGTACATGTGCGTATCCATTCATTCTCTTCGTCTTTACTCTACTACTTCGTTTTATTCCGCTTGGATAACAACTAACGTGGTGTGAAAGCTGCCAGATTAAAAGTAAGTATTCTTTCAAACAATCCCATTTCCGAATGGCGCGTGCCTTGCACACTTTGTTCTACCTTATTTTCACTTCCTCCCCTTTTTATTTTACCATCTTCGTTTCTCATTCTTTCACTTTTTAAATTCTTTTTCTTTTTTTCTCACAGCCCTGACTAAGAAAAGCAATGTGAGACCGAACTTTCTATAATCTACCTTAATCCTAACTGCTTGACTATATTCTCGTCAGGAAGTCAAGAAAGCTTTTTGATAATTTTTCTTCATATTGTACCACTGTCTTATAATACATATCACTAGCTTATATATCTTATACATAGATATCATTTTTTAAATGAACAATGTGTAGTAACTGAAATTTGGAAGGAATAAATAAATACATAGCGAGGTAAAATTTTTAATATAGAAAATTCAAACTTGTACAAGGATTTCAAGCTGAAAATAAAGATCAATGTAATTTCGATTTGGTAAGAAATTATGAAAATTTAAATAATAACATGTTGAGGAAAATCAAGAAGTAGAAATATTAACTCTCGGACGAAATGTCTACAGTATAACGAAATCTTGATTAATCAAAAGAGAAAAGTGAGTGACACAGCCAGTACGAGAGTGAAAACGGAGAACGATGAACGACAAGGAAGTTAACAATAGTCAGCGAGATCCCTTAACTTAAAGCCTCTGTAGTGTAGCACCATTCTTCCGTCTTGTCCGAAAGAGCGGAAGTAAGATTCGTGGCTAAATGGGATTAGTAAGCCTGTATTGGGATGAAATTTACGCTAAATTATTCTGGTCGCAATTTATGGATACAACTGGGATGTACTGCCAGCAATCAGTTCGCTCATCTGGCATCAGCTCTTCTTGAAACTGTTCGGTGCAGAAGTGGAGAAACGCACAAGTGCCGGAAATCGTGTTATTGCTGTTCGATGTATATACGCTGAGCGGCCCAGTGCGAATATCCTATCTAAAGAAACGAAGCAAAGCAAAACGGCTGTATCGAACGTTCGAAAATTAATTGCATTCATTCAAACTTTTGTTCTTTTCTTTCAATCATGTTCTTTTTCTCTTTTTAGCTTACACTTAGATGTTATTCCATTTTCTCTACTTTATTTCACATTTTTACACTTTCTTTATAGCTTTTATTTCTTAGTACCACGCAGCACTTCCCAGTCAACGAATTATTACTGCACTTTACTAAGAAAGCATACTGTGATTGTTTCTTTGCCCAACTGCAGCGATTTTGTTATACTTTTTCTCATGATGAAAAACTTTAAATAACAATTAAAAACAAAATTTATTTATAATGAAAAAATTACTAATTTAAAATACTGTGTAATAAATTATAAGTCTAAAGATTTTGCTGCACAATTTAATTGAAGTTGGTGTCAATCAATGAACGATAAATTAAAAATTTATTTTTACTTATCAAAATTTAATTAGTTTATGTGTAATACATGTCAAACATACCGTAACTCTTGGTTATTTTCTTTATAGTTATAATATTATATATACACATAACCATACTTAATATTTTGTACTAATACTTTGAAAAATAAAAATATAAGAAGAAAAAAATATAATTAATATCTGAGAAATTATTGGAAATCGAAAGACAATGCCCGTATAGATTCAGAAGGTTATATGCTCTTGTATTTTTAATATCGAAGGAGCGAGTTCGAAATAATCAAATACAAAATATGCATACCAATATTGCGCTTCTTATTATTGCAACAGCATTAGTTTAAAAAATAATAACAGATGTAGAGAAACAGAGAAAGAGAGATGAAGAGACCAAGTTAAAGGTAGATAAAATGAAAAGGAAACGCTAGCAAAACCTATTACAATGGAACGTCAGCATAAGGGTTACGGCACCTGGGAAATAATTGCGCGCAATGCGAACGCGATTCTACCTTGATTCTTCTGTAATTTGAATGCTTTAATAAAATAGCCGAAGGTTCAATTACTTTTCTTTATTTTTACGTGTTTCCTCCTCCCCTCTTATTTCTCTTATCCTTTCCTTTTCCTCATTCCTGCCAATTACTCTTTTTTTCTTTCTCTAGCTTCCAATATTTTTTCTCTTTCTCTTTTTTTCGTATTTCATTCAATAAAAAAAATACCCAAAAGGTATTATCGCACAAAAACCGCGCGATCTGCACAGATTTTATATATTACGCACATATAGTCGAGAAAAACTCATGCAAATCGCAGCCGAGTACGCAAAAATTATTGCAGACTTGGCTGCGCAGAAAAATGGAGGGAATTCATAATAATATCTATAAATTTCACTTGGCGAAATTATCGTACCCTCATCTCTTAGTACCGCGCTCTTTTCCGTGGCTGCAAGGGGACCGTCATGAACTTATCAAATTCACCGGAAATGGCTGTACCGAAGATCCCTTATCATATGCAGCCATCGCGTCTGCTTTAAAATTTTGTTTTGGCAGTACCGTGAAAAAGAAAGAGAAATATACCCTTTTATTCATCAAGTATAATATTTTGTACATTATATCGGACCAGTGTGACAGAAAATATAACGAACCATTTATTTTTCAATCTTTTAAGAATTTTTTCATTCATTTCGTTACTATTACGAATGATAAATGAGACTTCTAATTACAATCAGAAATGGCATTAAAAGAACGAATTTCTTTATAAAAACAGGTAGTAATTATTAAAAGTTACACTTGACGAGAAACTATTATTCTTGTTCAACTCTACCCATTAAATGATATTAATTATTAATTTGCAATAATTCTGGGAATGAATGGAGACAACAGTCAATGAATGAATATTTACAGAAAATTTACAATTTACATTTTTATTTTAATACGAAGACATTTAATTAAATAGCATACGACACATAATCCTGCATTAAGTATTATGGGAGGATACGATTGGCATATTCTTTTCTATCGTCTTGAAAGTTGAAGGATTTAAAACTTGACCTGGAAGTCTTCATTAAAATAATAATACCGCGTGTTAAAGTCTTAAGCATACAGCCACTTGCGCAACCATAATCTCTCAAAAATAGAGCTTCTCTACTCTTGAGAATCTCTCGTTTGGTTTTTGCGACGTGTCACACACGTAGGGCTCATTTGCATAAAAGCCTAGCGAACGAGTGAGAGTACGAAGCGAAAGTTGGCGCTATGGGAGCCGTATTGGCTGAATAGGTTATCGAGTGGATAGCGGGAAAATATACGAGTTTCCCTGGCTTTGAATGTATAATCGCGGCGAAATTTCTATCAGCGTATATCTTTCCGATAGGCATGTGTTTTTCAGCATATTATGCTGTAATTAATTAAAAGAGCCACGTACATATAATTCGCAAATGCAATGCATTTACCTGTATATATTTTAGAGCACAAAAGTTACTACATGAAATTGCTGGTACATTATTGTAGCCACACAAGAATCATCACCACCTTTTATTGACTATTTAAAATATGCACAAAGAACGGCTTACTTTCATATGCATATTAATAATTACGTCAGAAAAACATTAGATCACTATGAATAATTCATTTTTCTTCATATTATTCAATTCATCGATGCATCCTTGGGTTTTCTTTGATTTAATTTTCACAATGGAATATATTATAAAATACTTCAAAGACTGAGGTTATACTACAAAAATTTATATGAATATATTGACACTTTTAATTTATAATAATTGTACAATAAATTTTTTTAATATATAATTTGATAGCCTTGAATTGTTTTTTTTTAATAATATAATCTGTATGGTTCATTTGACATTGTATTTCAAATTACATGTGTTCATAATCAGGTTAATTTACAATGATAGTCGTTTATAGCTGGTAATATTCTTCCTAGAACGAACTCTAAATAAATTTTTTTATCGTAACTTAATTAGTTTACTCACAATTAAATACATTTCTATCTTGTTTTAATATTAATATTTTTTTAATATTCATTTACAAAATATAACTGAATATATTGTAATTAAAATTTGATTTTACATTGTGCTTGTGTTATATCTATTTGTATAATTAAATATATATTGCAAAGTAGTGAAGTAAAATCTTGTCACTTTGATATCTAAAATAATTACAATAATATTTCTAATTTAATTCCATTGTTTTCGTTCCAGAATTGCACTACGAAGCTGTTTTAAATTAGGACTATTTTTAGCTTTTTATACAAGTTTAGGTCACTATCAACAGAGCAGTTCTATTTATACTAATAGATATTCACAAATATATTTATATTTTTAAATTATTTATAAAATTATTCAAATATAAATATGTATATTATTTCAAACTAAATTTTAATTAATATTTACTAAATTTTCTCTACTTTTATGATGTTCAAATTCTTTTGTATAATTTAACAAAATTCATCAAAATGAATATTAATGCACTTTCAAAGATTTTTGTATAATGTTGATACATATCAGTGAATTGATCAATTTAACCGATTATATAACTATCAGATTTGAAGAAAAAAATATATCTGGCCAGCTTATCCTTTACGTCTTTCTAGTTATTGAAGTTATCCACACCAGTACAGGTCCATATTTTTCGGAAGAGACAAGAGCTCGAATAAATTTGTCAAAATTAAAAACAGCAGAACAGAGGAAGAGAAAGAAACAGATATGAAGAAAGAGATAGAGAGAGGGGGGAGAGATGTACTGAAGTCTGATGAACAAGTCTATTAGCATACAGATTAAGTCGTAGCTGTTTATGTAAATAGAAGCAAGACAACTTGTGAGAGAAACGAGGAGAGAAAATACAGGAAGAGGGCATTGGGGGAGGGGGTGAAAAGTCGTGTCTACTTGTCGCGGTGTCATGCTGCTCTCTAAATGTGAATCGCATCAGCGTAGTAGGCGACTTTGATTTGAGTTTGGCTTAGAGTTTACGAAGAGTTTGGTGGCTGGAGCTAAAACAAGTCCTTGATAATTTACATGGAAATTCATTAAGGATACGCTGACATCTTCTTTCTAGATTTTTATTTTTTTTTTCTTCACAGTTCTCTAGACGGCGGGGGCCTACATTAATTAGTTCCATCGTAGCAAGTAGCAGATAGCAGACAGGTCCCGCCATCGCGTGCCAATTGAAATTCCGCATACTTATTGGCTGATTCACTCTGCACAAGCCCAAAGTGCAGCCTAGCTTAAAAATTCGCTGACGAAGCGCAAGAAATGCACAATCTCGACTAGACAGAAAATTATTAAATGTGCGATCATTCGTAATTTTCTCTCCAACTTACTCAATTATATGAACATTTTATGACAAATACAGGAAGCACATACCATCTACTTAAATTAGACTACTCTATTCAGGAAGCCGTTCTTTTTTGAATTATGAATGGATAATCTCAACATTAAGATCATCTTAGTCTAATGTATAAATATTAGGCATATAAGTACAAAAAACGATATAATATTTTGTTTATTTATAAAATATGCTTGTTACAGCTTTTCAATTCAACAGACGTTTCATAAAAATTTATCCTCGTACAAATATAGGGTTTTGGACGTTGCCTTTTTACATTTTTAAATAATTATAAATTTAGATTTATTAACTTTAATTATTACCTTAATATGCAAACATTACTTGTACGCACAGTTAATTACATTTCCTTAGACAATTATGCTTCATTTATTTTACACGTGATTTTAAATTCTTTATAAGTATCGAATTTCAAATTATAAAATATATGCATAATGAAATATCGAATAGTATTTTCCCTTTTAAACAATGTAATAATTATATTACGAATAATGAAATTTTAATTAAAATACATATCACTATATAAATAATGTATTATACCTTTCTGCAAAATAATCCACGCATTAAATACTTTTTTAATTACAAAATATTGTTTCTAATTTTTTGACACTTTTAAATTTTATAAAATTAGTTCGTAAAAATGGTAATTTTTATCGAAATTCTATGGAACTCTAAGTCGTGCATATTATTCGCGCAGTAATTTAATCAACAGCTTTCTTTGATTATATAAAGAGGATTATTAGCCTAGACGTGTTGGTTCATTGCAAAGGAGCAGCCTGACAAAAAAGGAGAATGGTGATTTAGCACCGCACACACAATTGGCTCGAGGCGCCTGTCCTTTTGATATTTGACAGTCTGATCTGACCCTCGAAGCGCACCATTAATCGTCAACGAAAATAAGCCCCAATAAATTGGCTTACAAGAGGATTATTACAGAAATTGCTTACAATCAATTACCATGGAAGCGCTAGTTTGCCTCGAACGACAGAGTTAGTACTCTAGGAATGGAGCAGAATTGGTCTTGCTAGGCATCGCCATTAGCAATGGCATTAGCATTAGCATTAAAGTAGACGACGTCGCATCAAAGTTAGAACGCCTTCCTCTATCGCAGCTATCTGTGCTATCCGTAGCGCTTGCGCCTACTTTCAATCCGCGACACTCGACACATTCTCGTTTAATATTCTATCGTCGCGGGGTTGCGCTACTCGTTGAGTGGCGTTGAGCCCGTGTCCGTGAAAGCGCCATGCCGCTTTTATGGCTATTGCGCGAGCCACGAACATCGGTTTTATCGCTGTTCATTCGCCGCGTCGAGTGGCTCATTCATGCGCAGCTCGGACAGCGCCGTGTTTAGTACAACGCTTTCAGGGATTTTTTCCTTTTTTCAGCTGTTCCCGGAAGTTTATGGTGGTACTTTGCTACAAAGCTTGTGTGAATTGCATCATTGAGTGATAATTGAAGATGAGGAAGATATCAGTGTTGATTTCTAGGTGTGTCAGTAATCAAAGGTAGATCAGTTTTCATTTGACGTGTAAGTTTCAAATAACTTTACCCGATGATCTAGTGATTGTTACTTGAAATTCATTTTTATTTTTTAACACAGTTTTTCTGAGTTCAATAATAAATTTCTTGTCTTATTTTTATAATTTTTCATTTTCCATTGAACTTAGAGACAAGTTTAGTTTAATTACACGAAAAACCTTTTTAAATTAAAATACAGTATTTAATTTATCAAATCTGTTTTCCTATAGTATTATAATAGAGTATTATTAATCATTATTCATTATAGTTTTAATAATTGAATGATATACATAATGTTAATGGTGCAAAAATAAAAGTTGTAAAATTCGATGTATCAACAATACAAACTCGTTGAACAATCAGCAAGTTTGAATCATTGAAATCAGTGACTCATTTAACAGAAATCTTAATATTTTTCACGTTTATTAATGAAAGTAAATTTTTTAGTTAAAAATTTGTACATATTTAAAAGAATTTTTTATTAATCTTAATACTATATCATAATAATTTTAAAAGTATTTTTATATCTTGTAATTTAATAAATTAGAAGGTTTTAATTATATTAAAGATATATAATCATTTTAATGGATTTACATAATCCATCATTCAATGACAGTATGACATGTAAAAAAAAATAATATCTAAAATTATTAAAATTTAGAAGTTAACTAAAAGTATTATTTCTACAAAAAATGGTGATTTATAAATAATTAATACATTCAAAAAATACTTTGGCATATATATATATTCAATAATAATAATAGTACAATTTTCGTATATCCTTTTCGAATTAATCTCTTATCAAAACTTTCTAGACTTACATTTGTTAAATAATAAAAATAATAGTTATAGATACATCATATATATTATAAATTGTTCATTGATGTTTGTAACTTTCAGTTTTTAGATTTACCGTAAGAAATCTCTAAAAAAATTCACGATATTTTGGGAACATTATTCAAACTATAAAAACATCAAACGATTGACAGAAAAATAAAATTCAAATTATATTTTAACTGTGTCATTATATTATTAATATATTTTCAATAATAATAATAAGAATGTAAGTTAACTATTATATAAAAATAATAATATGTTCTTTCATATTTATAATTAAAAGTTTTATTAGTCATAAACAAATGAAGATATACTTTTTTAATTAATACCCAATTTTCGCTTGTACCTCAGCGAATGTGTTATAATTAAATTCTAACATAGCCTATCACTTTTTCAATCCTAATTATAGATAATTAGGATTCGTCAAACAATAAGTACGTAAAGTACAATCGAAATATTGAAAAGGATTCATCAATAATTATAGTTTTAATGACAATTTAATCACTCTATCCTGAAAAAACATCAGCAGTAATTATACTCTCATTTGAGCACGTGTTTATTGATTTTATGCCACATAAAAAAGAGAAAAAAGGAGAAACCTCCGCGATATTATATGCTTTTTTTGTTGCGACTGTCTTTACTATCTCATTCTCTCTAGTACTCACTGATGCACACGTGCTCTTTTGTTTTAGTCTGTATGAATGGAAAAGATGTCGCGCTGCGTACTTACGATAGTTTTCCTGGGAAACAGAGAGGAAAATAAAAGATATTCTTCACATGAATAAATCTCTGTTTGAATTTTTATTCACTTTTTTTCTTAGAAAAAGATGAAAAATATAAATAAAGGTAAAGCACTGTTGGGTAGAATTTTTATTTTCACGATTCGGTGCAAACTTAATATACTATTTATAATATATAAGGGTTATACCCTTGTAGAATTTTTAGAAAAATATTTTGAAAGAAATATAACCCTGAATCGAAATTTTTCCATTGAAGAGATGAGAATAAAGAAGTTTGTCGTGGTTAATGGTAGATTATTACATTTTTCAATGTATATATGATGAAAAAAACGAATATTTTAATTGGGAGCCATCAGTTTGCTGTTATTTTTTATGATCATAAAGCCGTTTTCTATTTATTTATAGGAAAATTATTTTTATGAAAATATATGTCCAAATGGTATTAAATATTTTTTTTATAATACATTAAAATTAGTGATTATTGATTGTTTATCAATAATAATATCTATAAAATATCCAAATATTTACTTTTTGATTAAAATAAAAACTTTCATATTCTTAATTTTATGATTTAAAAACCTGTTATATTTCAAATTACGTAATTGTTTATGTACTGTAAACGTTAAAATTTTAAATAAAAAATGGAAACGCTTTTGAATATGTAAAGTTTTAATGTGAAAATATTAAAAGAATATGAAACTTTAAGATTGTCTAATTTTTACTGTTGAAAATTTTAAAAATTTTCTCGATTATATTAAAAATTTAAAAGTATAGCATTTAAAAAGAATACCGTGGCCTATTTTTTAATTACATATTACTATATATTAATGAGTAAAGAATCCAAGGAGAACGCAATATAGCCATTTATTTTTTAGAATTACAATAATCTTTTTAAATAAGTTCTACCTATCTGTATATGAATTTTTCAAAACAATAATCATTTCTTCCTTTGAAAAAAATGTGGTTGCGTAAATATGTGTGTTAGAACTTAACCTCAATACATAATGCAACCCTCATCCATATATTAAATTCCTTTAGATGTAGCTGCACGTATTCCTCATCACTACAGTTGACTGACAGAGTGCTTATGTAAATGTGAAAGATCTGTTATACAATAAATATTAAAATAAAGGGGAAAGAAAAAGAAAAAGAGAAAGTACAAGAGAAAGAGAAATAGAGGGTGTGGAAGATGATAATGGGATAGCAATAGTAATTGTATGTGCGTCAAGCTCTGTAGAGCATTGTTTTGCAATATTTCGCGCGCTAATTGGCCTGGAAATTGCTATTTCCTGAAATTACAATCTACCCTAGTCTTTTAGATTTCTCTCTCTCTCTCTCTCTCTCTCTCTCTCTGTCTCTCCCTATTTTTCCCACACCTTACTTTAGTCTGTCTCTCACTCCTTTTTCGCTTTTTCCTCTGCAATTGTAAAAGAGAGAAATGAAATAGAAGTTGACTTCTCTATTTTTGCACCGAACAGTTTTTACGTTGTTGCGAGAGTGACATCTCTCGCGCAAAAACGACATGTGCCACAGACGTATTTTCTTATATTTATGCAGTTCTTTATTTTTGAATTATAACTCGGGTAATCTTGTTCCACTTATATGCACGAACTACGACGTGAAATATTTTTTTAACTAAATAATTATTGCTCAAACGCTCATATAATTTTTTTCTTACTTTTCTTTCGGTACAAAAGTGCGGAAAGATATTTGTTTTTCTTTTTTAATTCATTAGCGGTGAATCGTCGTGTAGTTCAGAACTGACAATTTATTTGTATATTTATGAATAATTTAAGTGAATTGTTGATAAACCATTATAAAATACTCACCGATAGTTTAAGTACTAAGACTTTTTTTCGTAGAGTATAATTAATAATTTTTTATTATTCTATAGTATTCTGTCCAAAATCTAAAAAATAGAAAATCTTCACTTCTTACTTAGCATTGTTATTTATTGATAATTTGATTAAGATACTAGTAAAAGTATATTTATTTTTTATTGGAAAACAAAGTTCCAATAGGATACCGAAAATAATAGAAAATGTAATTAACCTTATTGAATATTGTATATTTATTATGTGAAGCTCTTCGTATCTTAAAAAGATAATTAAATTTTAAATTGAAAAAAGTAATTCTCTATTTCTCATCATTATATATATATAAAGATTGATTTCTTCTCCTTGGTTAGTTTATAAATTAAATAATTTTGAACATCTAAGTCTACTGTTTCATATACACTAACATATACATTTCTTTCGATATTAATTCCAAAAATTTAATTAAGTTACCGCAAAATTCCATTATTTTTCATTTTCATTTTTCATTTACGTGACTGTATTTCATCTATATACATGTACTGACGATGCTAAATTATTGTCTGTACATACTGGATTTGGTTCGATACCCATGCAAAAAGAACCCATTAAAGATATTTTACTATATATATATTTATAGAGAGAAAGCGATAGAAAGAGTAAAAAATAGAGGGAGCACAAAGTGAGACGGACAGATATTTCATGAAGGAACGGACTCTAGAAGATTTATACGTGGAGATGGAAGGTATCATATAGCGGAGGATTCGAAATAAACGAATCCTTTTTCCCGCAGGATGGATATTGCTATTTTTTTCTCTTTTTCTCCAAGCAAACGAGAATTACTCGCCGAAGGCGAAGTGAAATTTCCAAAACGAATCGCCACCTATAAAATTCTATATATAGATAGTTAGATTCATACCTAAATTCCTGTATACGTGTCCTAGGACGAAAGTGATCGGTTCTATATCACCTATAGATCTATGATTATTCTTTCTCTCTCTCTCTCTCTCTCTCTCTCTCTCTGTCTCTTTAACTATATATATCCAACTTTTTTTCTATGTACCAAAAGGTCCATGAAGCACGGTCTGTGGATGAAAATAGACAATAAATTTTATACGAATGTCGTATCGGCGCACTGCTACCGAGAGTTGTAAAACGGTGATTTATTTACAATGTGAGCTAATTGATTTACTATCGCGACTAACTGAACGGACACTCCAAGTGTGTATCTATATCCCATGTGTGGCTATGAACACGAGCGCTAGGCGATAGCACAGGCGCACAGATGCGGGTTATCAACTATCATTCCGTACCTGTACCCTATGAGTGTCGTGTACCATCAACTTTTTCGTTCCATCTCCATTGCTTTTATTTTTTTTTTTTTTTTTTTGTCTTTCACTAGCTGAGCCGTCGTCACTTTTACGATGCGATTGAGTTTACGCAGTGCAAGCGAGCGAATAGACTCGAATAAATAAAAAAATTTAGCCTGCATATATACCATGTGCGTGCATCTGTACAGATCTATATGAAAACAAGGTAAACTCATAGGCATATATTCATGTGTATTTATTTTTTCATATATTCATTTAGGCAGAGAGAGAGAAAGAAACAAAGAGAATAATACATATTATTTACAAGAAAAACATTGGGGAAATTATTTTAATTTTCGGTAAGCAAAATTTTTCATTTAAAAACATTTTAGGTGTAAACGCATTTAGAATAATTTTGAAGTAGGATTAGTTGCAGAAAAAAATTAAAATTTAGAGATTGATTAAATAAAATTGAGATTAAACATCATTATTGAGTTCTATCGATGAAGAAATAGTATTGATTTTAAGAAAATGAAAGTGGCAGTAGTTTGAATAAGATTTTGAGATTTAAATAAAATTGTTTTTACATGGAAAGTGCCTTATGCTTCATTATTATGTAAGAAGAGCAATATTAAGTTAAGAAAAATTCTATTTAAAAGACAATTATTGATATTAGTAGTAACCTTACACTGATCAACATAGAATAATTTAAAAGTAAATCTTTCCGTTAGCTATATTATTTTAAAATAGTATAAAGAAAATATTCCCATTGGTCTCGTTTGAATGACTATCAAGAAGAAAAATAGAGACAGAGAGTGAGAGAGTGAAAGAGTGAGAGATCTTGAAGAATTGTGAGGAGTAGAGAATGGCGACATTACTTTTGGTTAACGCTTTCGCGAATCTCGGTCTCTAGGCTACTGCTTGCAGCGATTTACGGCCATGGATAAGATGCTCTCCCTTATACAGCCCCGAAGCAGTTGTAACTTTGCCGCTCCGTAATCCCCAAGCCCTAAGGTTCAATTTCTCTTTCCTTCTTTACTCCTTCATAACCCTTCTCTCTCTCTCTCTCTCTCTCTCTCTCTATCTATCTATCTATCTATCTATCTATCTCATTCCCTAGTTTTACTAGTGCACTAGAGTCGACGATGAGGTGGCTCTCGATTCACTTTGCTTTCCTTCCCTTTCTTTCTCTCCTCTCTCCATCTCTTTCGCTTTCTTGGCACTGATCTTTTGATATATCCTAGGTCTTTGTCTTCTGTGCTGCTGTAGATTCACCACTAGTTTGCTATCCTAATAAAGAGTAAACTATCCGAATGTACAATACCTCCACTATTATTGTAGTCAAAAAGCTATGAGCTTTAAGCCAAACGCTGTATAAGGCAGTAAACTAAATAGAAAGAGCGAGACAGGTTACAAGAAACGGTGAGAAAGATAGAGAGAGAGAGAGAGAGTAAATGAATCAACCTTATGCTGAAAACTATTTTATGTCAAAAACGTGCAACTCCATATATAATTTTGCACATAGTTTGGCATATAATTTCTCGCAGCGATTAAAATGGTTAAAAGATATTTAAATCACTATACACTTTCTCAAATACACATATTCATTATTCATTCATTTTCAGATTTCATTCAAGCTCTTCTTGGTTCCAGGTTTATAAATGAATCTTTGAAAGTATTAATGGTGTAATGCAGCTGCTTCTAGATTAGTCGTAAATATACTCTTCGTCCTTTTTTATTTTATTTTGTACACAACACTTTCATTGAAAATTTTCGAAAGTTTTCAAATCTGTTACAATTCTACTAAACCTAAATGTATTGAGTTAATTTAATTATTTTATATATAAAACTATTAATTCGTGATACGTTACATTCAATTATTAAAACATGACTGAAGAAATTAAAGTACTTAAATATAATTAAAAAAATTTACTTAATTTGAGTAGGAAACATTGTAATTTTGTTGTAACATTGTATAATTTGTTTAATATTTAGAACATATTTTAAAGAGACTTCAGCTGTTAGTCATCTATTTATTTTGCTCGTGATATTCATGAGAAAATACTACTACACATTCTTAAATATTTAAAAATATTTGAACATATAATTTATAAGTTGAAGTGATTAGAATAAAATTAAAAGCTAAAGTAAATTGAAATAGATTTATTTAATCTGCTTAAATCGGTTTCATTCACAAATTCTAATCCACACTGGAATTTAATCGGTTTTACTTTAGTACTTTTAACAAGATAATTCATTGAATAAAATTGAATTCTGCGCTTATATATTATTAATTTTGTTCAATGAATTCTGTTTTAAAAATGTCTTTAGCGTGTAATGAATTTTGATTTTATTTTCTGTAAAATTATTTATGAATAAAAAATTTTATTATTCTTGAAAAAATGAATCGCAAGAATTGCATGCGATATATTAGAAATTTATTTGTAAATGAATAAAAGACCTTTTGATTATATACCAACTAAGAAAAAGTGCTAGTTAGTAAATGAGAATTTGAAAAAAAGTAATTTAATTATATAGTGACAGTTAACTTGTAAATGAGATATCGAATACATATCTTTGGTACAGTAACAATTGCGAAAAACTGCATCACGTTTAATAGACGAGAGAGTAATGCTACTTATGGGTAAGTATTACGACAAGGATACCTGAACTATTATGTAAATAATTATTTAACATATATAGAAATAATTATGTATTATCCATTGATTTTGAAGCTGCATACATAGGAGTTATACTTACAATTAATATATGAAAAATCAATGAATAAACATTGAATAGAGACCTTAACATGAAATTTGTTATTAGTTGAAAATAAATATATATAACTGCAATCATGGTAGAATTTTAGTAATTTATGAAATTTTTTATTATGATGAATATAAACAGTATAATGTCAAATTAGACAAAATGATTAATAACTCAATTATTAAAGTTTACTTTTTACGAATATTAAAAAAGTTTTAAAACGCAATAAACTTTATATAATTCCATATTAATTATTCTATTGTATATTTTTTAACTCATTATTGATTATTAAAAAAAATATTGCTACAAATATAAAAAGTGTCGGCATAAAAGGTATACGTCATCATCGTATAATAGAATCATACAAAGCTCTCTTCATTAAGCATAGAATAAGAGCATTTATTATTCTAGTATAAAAAGAATAGGTTATGAAAAAATATTTTTAATTTATAATTTGTATATAAATATAATTATAAGATAAGGTTATTAGTTGTAAATAATGACATTATATATAATTAAAATTTAAATTACAATTTATATTGCAATTTTTAATAGTATGAATTCAATATGAAAATTTTACGATATTTACGACGAAAACAGCAAATATATTTAATTAAGAACATGCTTACTTTTAATGTTATGTCATGGTAACGAGTATATGCTACTTACAATATATATATATATATACAAAATTTATAAAAAAAATTCGAAAACATATGTAACTTATTCATTAATTACATCTATAAGTACAATAATTTAAATTAAATCGCCACGAGATTAGTTATTTGCTTCATTTTTTATGAAAATTTATTAAAATTTTGGTTATATAATATTGTTTTATCATTTCTTATATTTACATTAATTTAAATAATAATTTTTCACTTATCTGAAAAATCTGATTTATCTGTAGACTAATTTTTATATTTTACATTTTTTAGGAGAGTGATGGTAAAAAAGTTATATTTACGATGCACTATAACGAATAGTTCTTTGACGCGCACTTTTTTGCACTTAATCTGGATATACAAGCATTGTGGTTAATTGAAAATCAGAAGCTGAAAGTCATGAAATATCTACATCTGTGTAATCTAAAGGTGGGAAGAACCGGGAGAATTTCACTATAAGTACGATGAGAGCATCCGCTTGTATAATGGTTTTTTTCTGTATCATAGAAAGGACATAAACTGATTATATGTAGTATACTCTTATGAAGGTAAATGATTGGACACGTGTTAAGTGTACAACTCTGGGCGTATATAAAAACAAATATACATGTATGTGTATGGAATTTGAGAGATTGGAGGTGCTTATAAGGGTTGTGTTTACTTAGTTGAATGCGGTATGCAAACGCAACGTGCCTCTTTAAGAATCTTTAATTCACGGTTGGTACATGTATGAATAACTTCCCGAAATGTGATATAAGTAATTTTCTTATCGATTGAAAAAAATAGATTAAATATTTCTAGTAGCTAGATATATTGGTAATTTTCTTTACAAATAGTTTACTTTATAATTAAACTAATTTCAGTTGATATTTGAGGTAAACAAATATATTGTATTATAAATGCACAAATATCATTGTAAAGTTTTATTATCATATTTATTTTGTTATAAGAATGAATTAGAGATTACGTTTGATCTGTTAGTTTATTATTGTGAAATGACAATCGACTCAAATATTTTATGCGATAACAAAATTTTCAACATATTTTTTATAATCAATATTGCACACATAATTATTTATTCGTTTATATATATGTACACTGGAATAATTTAAACTTAATTATTTTAATAAATTTATTTATAAATTTTTAAATCAATTACATGAAAGCCTATTAACAATGATTTAAATAAAATTTTTAAATATTACATTTAAAATGTACACGTATGTAATACGTAATTTCACATATTAACGATATGATATGCAATCCATTTATAATTTTTCATCAACTATTTTTAAAATAACGAATAATTCATAGTCGTTTATTTTATAAACATATATATTATTTTTAATTATATTTATTTTTTGCATAAATTTTATAAATTTTTCCGATGTGAAGAGATTGTAAAACTGTATCTTTTGAAGAAAAAAATGAAATTCCGTAAAAGTATTAGAAGGCGAAAAATTATGAAGCAAAAATAAATCATTTATCGATTTATTGAACATTAAGAAACATTTAAACTATTAAGAGACACAGGAATATTAAATTCTTGTTATTATAAGTGGTAAGTTATCTAGAAACCACTTGCATGGTCACATCTGTACACCCGAGCCAGTGTGATATACATTGTTGACGGGACCTATCAAGAGCAAGGAGAACTATTGTCATGGTATTATCCAAGTGAACCGTTCAGCAGCCAATCACACGTTAACTTGAAAGGAAACACTTATTGGCAGATCAATGAAAACGTTAATTTTCAATGTAAATGAAATAAAGAAAAGGCGTGGTTGTATGTTTAATACATATATCACTACAAGATTTCAAGTGTCTTATAGACGGTTTATATTTGAGGTAATATTGTAATAAATTAAATTGCATATTGTAAAAACTACCAATTTGAAATTTAAAAATTTGAAATTAAAATATATTCATTTATTAATCTAGAAAAATGATTTAATATTGAAGATTTTATTTAATTATAAATTATAAAATTTCAATTTTTTTATAAATATAAATTCATTAACTAAAGAAAGGCGTTTAAAAAAGATGTTAAATTTATCGAGTTTAACAATGAATAATATTATTATATTTCAAATAGATGTTAGTATGCATCTTCAATTGATAAAGAAAAAAAAATGATTTGTAAATATAGTTTGAAACTACAAAAAATTTTTTTATTACTAAAATTACTTAAAATCAATAGAATTAGTTATTATAAATTGCAATTTTGAAATTAAGTTACATCAACTACTTTGAAGAACTGTACGGTTGATTCGGTTGATTCAAAATATTTTTACTTTATTATTTTATCATCAAACAAGATGTACATAAATATTTAACTAAAATGTAATTATACTATAATTATACTATTCGAACTATAAGCAATGAAATGCAATATTTTTCAAAAATTACGTATATCATCTAAAATGAAAGCTATATAATTAATTTTTTATATAGCTGAAAAGGTTTTTGAAAAGTTATATATTTTACGTGAGATTTAACTTTCAAAGTGCTTCATCATGCATAAGAGTCTGAAGACAAGAAGAGTATTTAATTAAACTTATAACTCGGTTTCTCCTTGATATCCTTCAGCTGCGCGAAAAACGGATTCTTACTTGAAGTGAACGCAATCCGTGTTCTTCATTCGGAGAATGAAAATCTGCGTCGCCTCGAGAAAAACAAGATCCCCGAAAGGATGAACTACAAGACGTTAGGGAATTGCGGGTCGAATACTATACAGATTCCTCAGCTGAGACGTTTCTTGCATAACTTTGTTCGTCCGTACGCGACAATTGCTCTCTCCAGGGAATCAAATTCCTACGCTAACTACGATAATATTGTTAAATGAAGGAAGTTGAGCCCAAAAAAGACATTTAGCTTGTAAGTAATAGTAGAATACCTCATAGGATAATTATGCTCTTTTATTGGAAGCTAATACTCTTCCTGGTAAAGCTCTAGATATAATTTAATCAACCCTCAAATAATTGAAAATTCCCAATGTGACATAATGCCTATTACAGAATATGTAATAAAATATCGTAAATTTTCAAATAGCATATAAAACATATTAAGTTTTTCGATTAAATTTTTTAAAAGTGAAAATTAAAATGTTTAATGTTTAATTTTAAGTATAAACTCATATGTCTATTTCTTTTTAAAAACTAAAATGTAAAAAATAATGAGAAGAAAAGACCAGTTTTCGAAAACAGATGTATGTATATTCATTTTTTCAAAAAATGAAAAATATTTCTCATATCTCAGTTTAACGCATAAACTTGACAAAATTTAATGTACCAGATATTGTGTTCGCTGTAAAACAATCATTTTAGAAAATTGAAAAACTGCAATTTTTTAAATTCAAAACAATGAATATTTTTGAAAAACACGATCGAAGTGAATAAAATGTATCTGCAATAATGAAAAAAAATTAGATGAAAATGATATATTTCGTGAGAAACGTAGGTACCAGCAAACGTCATTGCGTAGATGGACGTTGAGTACAAATAATTTTTGTGCATATCACTGAAGCTGGAAAGTCTAGGTATTTACTGTTGAAATGCTTTGGCAATTCTGCAAAATACCATCGGTGAAATGCCCTTGCATACACGGGGATTCGCCGCATATTTGCAAGTGGACGGAAGAACGATGGCAAACGCAAGCGCGAGCTCGTATCGTAAATGAAATCACGTATTCGCTTGTGGAACATGTAAACCAGTCAACGTTACCTTTTGTCTTTCTCTCACTCTCTCTCTCTCTCTTTCTCTCTTTCTCATACAAGTTCTCTATCTGTATCGATATATATCTTTATCTAGTATACGTAAATCGGCCAATGTCCATTCCGCTTTCCAAAAGTAGGAGCAAGATAGAAAGAGATAGAGATAGAGAAACAGGTAAGTAGATAGATAGAGAAAGAAAGAGAGAGAGAGAGAAAGAGGGGTTGGTATTTAATCGCACCCCTTATACAAGAGTTTCTATGTATGTTTAGTGTGAACCTTCTTTACTCAAACGCAAGAGTGAGAGATGCAATATAGTATAGACAGAAAAGGAAAACGAGATTAAACTGTATAATGAATTGGAGAGAGAATACGATAGAGAAATAAATCTTAAGATTGATTTGCTAATCCTGTTTTTGGAATAATAAAATAAATAAATTAATTAATATATCTTACATAAGAGCTAGATTTAATTGAGTTTATGATAGATAAGTAAAATTTCTTATTAGTTAAAAATTTCATCATATTTACATATAAATATATAAATCTAATTCTTTTTTGAAAGATGCTATATTTTCTATACTTAGTAGTTGAAATTGCAAGTAACTCTCAAAAATAATTGCTGTAATATCAGCAGTAGTGTTCTAGAATTATATTTATATATTTATATGTAAATATGATAAAATTTTTAGTTAATAGGAAATTTCGCTTATTTATTTTAAACGCAATTATAGGTAGCCTTTATGTAAAATATATTAATTAATTTTATTATTAGACTTTAAAATATAAACTTATATAATTGAAATAGATGTAGATTCGTGATTAAATTTGGAGTAAATGTTCTGAAATATTCTCTAAGAGCAAATAAATACAGTAATTGATGCAAACTAACTAAGTATAAATGTATTATGTTTACCTAGTTTTAAGTCATAATTAATATGCACAAGTAGTCAGTAAGAAGTATTTTTTATCATATGAGATATCTCCTCAAAGTACAATTTCAAAATGGAAAAAAGTAGCGGGTTTAATTTCAGCTATTTTATTTTTTCTATAACGATTCCTAACTAAATTCCTCCTAATTAAACGATCATAATGTTATAGAACAGATAAATTTTCAGTTTGAGGTTTCTATAATAAATATTATTTTAATTTTATCGTAGTATACGCATTTATACCACATGTAAATTATAAATTTCATTACCTATATTTAATTCTTATTAAAAATAGTTAAAATATTATTTGAAAATATTAAATCGTTACTTTGTGAAAAAGGCACTATTCAGTAATTATAGCAATGACAATAAATACGTAAAAAGTATTCATATATATCTGTATACTTATATATAAATAACACCTGGTTTCAATTGCATTTTTCAAAATTTTTCTGAAATCAAAATAAATGGATTCTAATTCATAAATGTGTAACAATTATTGTATGTTATTATTATATTGTATTATTGTGTTAGTATTGTATTATTATTGTATTGTATTTCAAATTCTTATTCACGAATATATGAGTGTCTGAAATTATTTGATTCCTCCTATTAATGCACTGTTGAAAATAAAAAAAAATTACAAATTAATCTACGAAATAAAATATAAGTAAAACATTATTGCTTAAAAATAAGAGAATGTATTAAAAATATTCTCTAATTAAAAAAGAGGAGAAAAATAAAATAAAACATAACTAATAAGTTGTTTAATTAATTGGAAGAATAATATAGACTACTATTCTGCAGAGAAAATTAAAGTATATAAACTTACAAAGATTATTTTACAAGATACATAGTTTGACAATGTACTTCTAAGAGTAATTCACTATTATATCAATTGAATTATTTTCAAATCCTTATCAAATTTAAAAAAAAACATAAAATATATGACAGAATGAGAATTATTTTTATTATATGTTTGAAAAACAAAACAAAAATACTTTATTAATATCCATAACCTCAGAGAGAGAATAATTTTTAAGAATAATTTTTAGTATTAGTTAATATTAATTTTTGTAACAAAAAAGTAATAATGCTTCCAATATCTGATCAAATATAGATAATAAAATTGAATAAATATGTATATTACTATAAGAATTAAAAATTAAAGCTGTTAAAAATTAAAACTTCACATTTCTTTATGTAACACATATGGAAGTTTAATATAGTTAAAAAAATGAATATGATATTCTTATAAGAGATGTTATTTGGTAAATTGAATAGTTTCTAAATATTTTTTATAAATTACAAGTGCGTAATACTTGATTAAATTTTAAATACATTTACATTTTACATAATAATTTTCTTTAACATTAGTAAAAAAAAATAGCATAAAATTTTATAAAGTAATAATGATATAATTAATTAAACTTTGTTTTTATAGTGATCAATTATTTTAATTAATTAATTTTTTATAATTTTTAAACAATTTTTAAATATATTATGATAAATTTTTTACATATATTACATATGTAACAGGAGATTTATGTTGAGACAGGGTGCTTAAGCTAATTTACACGATTCAGTATATCTGATTATCTTTCGTGTACGGGTGAAGACGATAACTTCTTCTATTTCTAATTACTTACTGAAATGTTTATTTTACTTTATTTCTCGTATCAAAGACCATTGCATATATAAATGCATTACGCATATTATAATTTAATATGCAGACTGTGACAGAATGATTTATATTAGCTAAAATTGAACGATAATAACTGTGAACGTCTCAATGATTTTTGTTGTAAGGCGATGATTACTGTATTCTCCATTCTGATTTCGATTTTGGTTAAGCTGTTGGCTTATTTGTGACCAGTGGTCACATATTCTCATTTCCTTTTCTTCTTGATTTTTTCTCTCTTGATTCTGACTTACTCCTACTTTAATAACCTAGTAATCTTGCTGACTAAGGTTAAGTCCCTTTTTCGACTAGTTTTCTTTTCTACTTAATATGTCGTGTTTGCACTTTACTTCCAAGTAACCCACTGTTCGTCTTGAAACATGTAACATTAGGAATACTTTATCGACATACGTAATACATAATACACAAACCATATAAAGAAAATTTGAAGATAAATAAAAAAATTAAAGTCAAAAAGGAGTAAAATGTTAATTTATTGAAGCGAAAATCAATTGCAATAAAATCTGATGTATAAATCAATAGTTCTTGAAAGTATGTAAAAGTTTTGAAATTAATTTAATTTATAGTTTAATATTGCTAATAAAAATTTTAATGTTTATCATGTTCATCATTGATTGATTTTCAGAACCTAGAAAAATAAATTTATATAAAAGAAAGCAGCCATTAATGAAAATTTAAAACTATGTATATACAAAATGTACATATGATTTAAAAAAGGAGGAGAAAATAAACTTACATTCATCGATACATGTGTATGACATTTCTAACTTATAAAACTATGTATTTTTCATTGAAAAAGTTCAAAACTGCGTTTAAGATTGCATTTAGAATTCAGAATTCACTCCATTTTCCTCCTTCACTTCTGCTCTTTCTTGTATTCACTCGCTATGCTCATGAAATGTTGAAAAAAATAAGTATCAACAAGAGACTTTAGAAATAGAGACTTTAGAATTAGACTTTAGAAATGCGTATTGCCCACTTTCTTTTTTGTGTTATTTAGATTTTATTTATTTTAAAATTTCACTAATTATTTTTAACCTTATTTAATCCATGGAATTATTAATGAATTGTTTATAGTTAATGACTGATAAGCTGCAACTTTATTTTTTATTCGATCGTAACCTTACAGCTTAAAAATATTTTTGAAACAAAAATGTTTTATATAAATTGATAAAAATCAATTGTAAATAAATATATTTGTTATTGTAATATTCAGATTTAACAGATTAAATTATATTAGTAAAGCTATAGCTCGTATCGTTAAAAATGTAATTTAATATCATATTTTTAATTCAAATCAAGATATAAATTTTTCTTTGTAGTAACGAATCGTACATACACTATTTCATAAATTTACCTTCAAAACATACATGAGTAATGTAATATTTATTTACGATCAATAATTACAAATAAGTAATCAAGTAAATTATATGCTATTGACTTAGGTATGTATCTAATTATAAAAAAGAAAATACAAAAAAACGTAAATTTTAATAATTACATTGTTTGAATAAAAAACTTTCAAGACTTATTTATATATTTTTAAGTTCCATAATATTGTAAAAAGTTCAATATTTATAAAGCAACATTTAATATAAAAATCTATTGAATTATATTTGTAAATTAATTCAAATCAATTGATATAAATATAGGTTATACTATATTATAGATGTATTTCTGATAAAAATCCTATATCTCTTGTGGCTACATATATTTATTGACTGACTATTTATTTACTCTTTAAATACTCCTAGAGTTATTCATATCGTATAAAAGTCTTTGGCAGCATTTACTTCTTGAAATATATCTATAGAGATTTTAATCATATGCTATTTTCTGTTAATTTCTCTATTTGTTGCTTATTCAATATAATAGCGTCATTCTTTCTCTTGATCATGTAAAGGCGTATACATACGTCAGTTGTATGCTCTTATCACATTGAGTATGCACTCGTTACACGCTATACTTCTCCGCCTTTCCGCTGTATGTAAAATACTTTATAGTAGGTGGTACATACTCCGTGGTAGTTGACAGGATGAAGTCTCAGTAAATAGCCAACATTACGTATCTGGGATATACCGGCGAGATGGAGTGAAAAGACAGAAAACCACATTAGCAAGGATCTCCAAACTTTACGAGTACCACTCCCATGTATGCCAAACTCTGACCAATGCAAATTCATCTATCTGAATCTGGATCTGTTCTTCCTCGTCTCTCAATTTATACCAATTTACACTCAATTTATTCCATACATAGATATAACTTTATATTAATAAAAAAAATTTATCTTTGAATTTCCATCGGGGCAATGAACTTATGAAGAGAAAATGCTAGAAACAAAAGGGAAAGAGAAATCAACTACAGAAATGTTAGATTCGACGAATATTTGAATGTATATATGCGGAGTGCAGCCTTTTGAAAAAGTGCTCCCCTGCCTCTCTGTATTTCTACAGCACTTTGGTGTACGCATATCCTATATTCAAACCAAGTTCAGATTAGTTTATACATACGTATAAACTAGAAAATACACAGGAGTTTTCATGAAATGTATATTGGGAAGTATATATGAAAATGTGCGAAAGTGTGCAGATGCACGAATTAGAGTATTAATTCGAATATTTTACTTAACATTATTTTCTTCAAATGGTACGTGAATTGTAAAACTTATTTGATTTATTTTAGAAAAACATTATTTTTATAAAAAACAAAATTTAATATTGATTTTAATTTAAGTTGATTTTTGATCATTAATATGATAAATAGTTTATCGTTTATTAAATTTAATGTATGCTTATTTATAATATAATAAAAAGAATAGTGAAGACTTTGTTAAAATTGATTCGTATATTTCAGAATAAGTTATCGGAAATATCAGATTTAACAAACTTTTTTTATCGCGCATACGGAAAACTATATACACCAATTCAATTTTATAGAAACAGCATGAATTTTGCTCATAAAATCCTTCATGCTGTAAAATTCTTCGAAGCACAACATACCGACTGCGCATAAATGAATCAAACTGCATAGAGAAACTTATACAGTAGTATAGATGCGTATGCATCCAGTATCACCGTTGATGTGTATTAATAATAAAAATAAAACAGCATAAAAGTATAAAAAATCACGCAAATTAAAGTGCAGAGAAAATAGACGTAAGAAAAAATTATTAAAAAGTTGAAACTGATGAAATTTCCCTTAGTAATATAAACCCCAGTTAAAGCTGCTGAGTTCACAAATGGATAGAAGAGTCTTTTAATATAATATATGCAACGACGCTACCCTCAACTTTCGTTATCTCATATCTGTGACTCTCTTCTCTCGGCCCAGACGTTATATTCGTAGCCATTGTCTGCTTTTTGTAGCTCTCCCTTCTTTCGCCCTTCTTTTTCCCCTTAACTCGTTTGTCATGATTTCGCGCTCTTAGAATTCGAAGGTCTCTCGGGAAGCACAAGATTAGAGGTGTGTACTTTGCGCGCGTCTACATATTTCAATTGTTCGGTGACATTTAAAAACTTTCGATTTGACAGAAATCTAAAAATTTTCCGGCATCTCGGTTTTGTGTTACAATAAGGATAAACGTAAGTATTAATAATAGATCTGTGTGCATCACATAAAAGCTAAAAAAAAATAAATAAATAAAAATTGAAGAATGAAATGATGAGTACGGACACACCGTATCTCACCCTATATTTTTTACACAACGAAATAAAGCATCCCTACAACGAAAATATAAAGCTTTGACAAAGCTGTAAAAGTTTATTGCAATAATATTTCTCTCTCTCTCTCTCTCTCTTTTCTCTTATCCACTGTTTCTAGCTCTGTCAAGTTTGTTATAATATTGCAGACCTTTAAAAAGAGGTTGAAAAAAGCTGTAACGTTTTATTAACACTCACAGTCATAAAATTTTATATCGTAAAGTCAAACATCGATTTTGTGTGACACTTTTCCTTTTTTACTTTGTATGTTCGCATCTTTCTCTTGCAATGCTCTGTTCTTACATTATGTATTCTGCTTATAGTACCTTTAATCCTACTTTATCAAAGTGCCTCCTCGTATCGTATATCAAAACGAATTTTATATATATATATATATATATATATATTACTCACGCATGCACCCACATCTATATCATACTATTCACACTTTTACTTTTTACTTTACAAGCGAATATATTAAGTATCATAACGAATTGAATAATATTTCATTCAAAAGATTTATCCTTAAAAAGAATATAAACGTCTGTGAAAACTTTATTGCACGAAAATTTTATTGTATTCAATATATATTTCAAATTTATAATATTATACCACTTATTTACGATGGTATATTGATATAAAGTTACATATAGATAATAAGACGTTCAAATATAAATATGAAGATTTAATGTATTAATTTTAAGAAAATAATTGATATTTTTAAAAGCGTAATAATTTTTATAATGGTAGAGAATAATTGATAACTTATTCATTTATTCTACGTATAATTAGTTAATTTTATTTACTAATAATCATATATTTGTTAAGATAAACTAATTTACTATTGAGTGCAGACAGGAACGTAGACGTGTAGAAGGATCAACTAGAGCACGACAAAACATTCATACATCTAAACATCAATCGACTATTAAGCAATAAAAGTGTGTAAGTTTTTTATTGTGTAATGTAGGCATATGTGACGTGAGAACATGTGTGTATGTGTTTTAACATATTGGTACTTACATACATGTATGATTGGTTCCTAGCGAAAACATTTTTGCAAGTTTTTATGTGCATGTGTATAAAGACACGTGTAGGTCTTTATATGTATGGTTTTGCCAACCTGAAAGTAGCATGTAAATGTTGGACTCGTTTTTCATGGACCAACTGTAGATAAGTAGATACAAATTTGCGTATCAACAAGCTTACGAGAAACATATTATAAGAAATAAAAGTATTAAAGTAGAAAAATTTAAATAAGCAGTGAATATAATTCTGTGATTATACACTGCTGTTATTTATATAAAAAAATTATTAATGTAGATTACTTAAGTTGAAATTATAGACTACACAGAGGCATATATTTATGTTTCGATTATTTTTTATGTTTATATTATCCTATTCATTTTTTATTTTAACAATATCAGAAATTCTCAATATTGATTTAAAAGGAAGTTTTTATATATCGGTCCTTGTAAATTTATTTCGATTGGATACATTGATTCATAGAAAGATAAGTTGTATGGAAAATATTCAAAGTGGCTATATAAAATAAAAATAAAATATAATATAAATAATGCAATTATATTCGACATTACATATTATTCGTTTAGTAAAGATTAAATTTAAAATAAAGCAATCATATTATTAATTATAAAATAGAAATAGTTATAGAATTAATAGTAGCATTAGTTTAAGAGATAATAAGAATAAGTATATCGTTGCAGGTATATAACATATATACATGCATTCGAATATAGACTCATATAAAAGTACACACGCGCGCGCATGCATATATATGTATGTCTATGCATAGATATGTGCATATATATATGTTTGACTGATATTAAACAAACGAGGAACACTAGGCATTTTTTGATTTGTGAGGTTTATTTGTTAGGTTTGAAAATAAGACACGTAAGTGAGGTTAGTTTATATATATATAAAGGCATAATGTTTGAAACATACGTATGGATATATGCTTAATGTCATTTATATACATACGTTTTATTAATAACTAGCAGATAATAGCTATCCATATTGGACATATGTATATATATATATATATAATAATTATGTGGCAAGAATAAGAAAAGCGTTAGGAAAGAATATATACGGACGAAGAGAAAAAAGGCTACAGACTAATCCTAATTTTTGCAAACCAAACAAACGAACCAACCTCCTCGGAAAGGCCTAGTCGAAAATGTTCGCGGGATCCCTGTAACAAAAATATATATAAATCATAAGAAATCATAGGACAACATAAAATAATAAAATAAAATATTAATGGAAGCGCTACTTTTCTCGTTTATTTAGAACGCGATTCTCAAGGACTGGTAGAACTGCGTTTTCATTGTTTTTATTTTGAAACACAATTATTTTTTACATTAAGGAATCAGAAGTATTTGGATTTATGTCTAAAAAGGCAGTAGTATAAATAAATATTTATAATAAAATAAGGAATAAAAACGAAAATTAAATAATATAATAATAAATTATAAATAAAATATAATACCTATTTAACCTTTACTAAATTAGAAAATAATTATTTTTTTTAATAAAAATGATTTCAATAAAATGATATCACAAAAGCTCTTCAATATCATTTGCTTTTTTAAGACTTTTACATTTTTTTTATTAATTTTGGTCGCACATGTTTAAATTCTAATAGAAACTTTGAGTTTGGTTATAACAAAGATTATATATTTTATTAATGATTAATTTGTATACAGAATTAAAGAAATATTGTAAAAATAATATTGTATTATTTTAGATATAAATATCGCATTGAAATTTGTTGATTTCAATTTCTTCTTTTACATCTTATTATCAGATTTAATTATTTGAATATGTGTATTGGATTATTAATAGTTCATGCAATACCATTATAATTAAATGTTTCACAATGTGTTTAATACATTTATAATGTACACATTTATATTTATATATCTTCCATCCAGTATCTATATGGTAAACAAACATACAAATACATTCTGTAAATATAAAACGAATTATAGTATCCATAAGTTGAAATTTCAAAATAGACTTTAAAGAAAACAATCCATGGTTTATGTTACAAAATTTCTAATTATATTGATAAGTTAATAACCGCTCTGGCACTTCTCTTTACATCTACTTTTTTTCTTCTGTTACTCAATCATTCTCATCTGATTAATGTTGAAGTATTTAATTATTCAACGTAATTAACATGTTTTAATTTTAGATGATAATTAACTTTAATTATAATTATTATTAAAAAACAGATTTTTTATTTCCAATACACTAACTCTTAGACGACCATAAATTATGAAAATATATTATGCATGTATTAAAAGTATTTAAATTTTTCAGAAAAGTTTGTTAAAGTCGTATGTATTATACATTGTTTTCTTACAGCAAAAATTTCTGCTTATATTTGATGCCATTATTTAATACAAATATTACTTTATTCATTTTCATTTTTATAAACAATAATATTACGCTGAATTATTTAGATTATATTTTGATTTTCAATGAATGTATTTCAAATCGTCATATAATATTTAATCTTATAAAAACTACATGTTATTAAAAAAAACCAATACTTTATATAATTCTTACAATAGAATATATTTTTTTAAATATATTTAATAATCACTAAACATTTTTTATCTGTCTTTCCTTCCAATTGATGACTAATGACTTTTTTACTGTTCCTTTGCTTTTCATCTTCACATTCTTACATTATCTCTTTTCATTTATATTTCACTTTGTTTACATTAAAATAAATAAAAACATATATTTACATTCATAAAATGTATGTATAAGTAACAAGGAATACACACACACACACACACACATATATTATATATATATATATATATAACGATTATTAGTTATTACTGTAACATCATTTAGCAATTAAAGTTTACACATGCATATAAAATTAATACATTCAATGCATTACAGAAGACATCAATCATCAGCTGTCATAGGTGACTTAAAAATATGTGTAAAATTAAAATATCAACACTTAAAAAAATTAAATAGTTTAAATAGGTCAATGTAGAATACTGCCAATAAATCTTAATGAGTTTTAATTTATTTTTTATTTATTACAAAGTCGAATTAGATATACGTTAAGAAAAATAAAATTCAAAATATTTAAATTATTTAAGTGTTAATCTTTGTAAAATACTGTTTATATTTAATATTATTTAAATATTATAAAAATATCACGAATTATGTTATAGTTATGAGTTTCAATTGATAAATAGAACCTCTAAAACCATGTGTTAAGTAACTAGATACATATAGATAAACTTATACAAAATTTAATTATTTTTTTGGATAAAAGATTTATATAAATATTCTACAATTATAAATCTATAAAAGTGAAGGTTATAATTAAGCTCACTTTTTGGTTAGAATAATTATGAAAATGTGTAATTAAGTAGATAAAAGTAAGACCTTTATGAGTGAAGAGATAAATTTGATATGAAGCATCGTAAAGTACATATCGAGTAATTAAAAAATCAATTAAATTACATACATAAAAGTTTTAAACAGTGTTATAATTAGAGATAAATAAATATTAAAATGCTTAAAATAAGTAAATAAGTTTAGAAATTCATAATAATATTAAAAAATATTATTGAAGAATAAAAATAAGGAAAAAGTTTTAAATACTAAAAATTATAAATAAAAGAATAGTACAAAAAAACTTTTTCAAATGTAATGATTTTGCTTAGGTTCAAGATCATCGTTATAAAAAAATATCCCAGTAAACAAATATATCAATCGCTATACATGACGTATTTCCCTAATCGAATCACAGCATACGATTTTGAAATTTTCCACACAACTAATTTGTTTTTGCCTGTACATCATTTATATCCACTAAAAGTATGTAACAAACTAAGTAATATTTCTAAGATATCTCTAAGTAATTTTGATGATATGTTTTGAGAACTCAAACCTCTGCAGCATATCTAATATTTTTCGTTGCTCAATGAATGAGAAATTGCCTTCCAGAAGTGGTAGTGAGAGCATGATGAGTAAATCTGCTTTTTCTTATTCAGTAAATCTGGCAGTGTATATCAGCTTTTGTTATTCATCAATAATAGATCAATTTTATTATCGAGTATTATAGTCTTCAGTTATTTATAAAGATGATTGAAGCTAAGATTTTTGTTATTTTTTCAACTGTTTTATATACCTTCAATCGTGTATGTAGATTTGTATGTTGTTAGAAAATCCATTAAATCTATATCACTATATAAGCGATAAATAATAATATCACTCTTCTACAATATACCTGAAATACAGTTAATTTAAAGTTGGAGTATCAAGTAAAAGATAGGAGAGACTATAATTTATAATAATTTTCGGAAAATATATCTAACTCTAAGGTTCTATTTTATTAAAAATATGCATCCGAGAACTTCTAAAAAATGGCGAAACTGCCTGTATCAATATTTAGTGGTGTCTCGAAGCTCCTTAAAATTATAAAAATTTTCATTTTCACGATACAAAAGAAAATAGTATTAATAAACTTATTAGTCTTTGCTTTTAAGTTAAAGTATGTAGGTAAAGATGTTACATCTGAATCCCTATGGATAGCTTTTCAGATCCTCTACTGCCATCTTGCAGTTTTCTCCAGCTCATTTTATGAATCCAACTATATCATGATTGCGTTTCTAGATTTACTGCGTTATGCGTTAAAGTCCCAGGTACCGTGATAGAAGATCTAAAATCATACTTATAAGAATATCGTCTTTCGATGGAGTTAGTTTATCATTATTAATACTGTATAAGCGTAGTAGATAAGTATATTAAAAGTATTATTCTACAAAATTAAAAGTAGCTTTACGCATTATTTAAGATTGATGATTATTAGATTATTCTGTTAAATATTCAAGTCTAAAGGTAGCTAGATTATACTTAAGTCATATTTTAAAGTAAAGTTTATTAACAGTTATTAGTTTATTTGCGACTAAGATAATAAAATAGTTAGTCAATAATCGATGACCAAGGTTTATTTATAAATGATTTTGAAATTTTAATAATATATTCTAATAATTAGAAGTAAAATAATTTAATAAGAAACTAAGAGTCAAAAATTTCACTGGTTAAAATATCAAATAAGAAACTATTTTCTTGTACTTTGTAGATATGTTAATAAATAAAATAAGGGTAAAAAAAGATAGAAAAATTGAAACGTTTCTTTCAAGATTATGAGTATACATTAAAGTTAAAATTGTTGTGTTTAAAATATACAACAGATAAATATTGTGAAAGAAATATTGTTTCATTTAAAATTAGATTCAGTGTGAAACGTATAATTCAATTATTCATAACTTAAAACTTCATATTATATTAACAAGTTACAAATTAAAAGCTGCAATATTTATTTTAAATTTAGGAAATTACAAAAGTTTTCCATAAAATTTATTGTTGAGTAAAACTCGATTAAAGTCAAGTATACATATAAATTATGCGTCTATATATTATTTAGAAATAATCTGATAAAAAGCTTAATGTCATTATATATTAACTTAACACTCAAGCTATGTTTAATTCAAGGTAGTGTTTAATTTTTTAAATTAAATTTGTATTACTTTATATCATTTTTAAACTAAATTCTTTACGTTCAACAGTTACCTTTTTTGTTATTTTTTTGTTATAAATTTGGAAACCGAATCAATTTTTGTATTTGAAATTCTATAAATATATTTGTAACTTAATTCAATGATAATTGAAAAATTTATAATTTTGTTTAACTAATATAAAATTTATTTTGCACATTAGTTAAATATTATACTATTTAATAAAATTAAAAGTTGTTAAAAAGATGAAAAAAGTAAAAAAAATATAAGAGAGAAATGAGCAGATATGCGTTTATATTCAACGAAGAGAGAGAGTGAGAGAGAGAGAGAGAAAAGAACGTGTGAGAAAGCTTACTGGAGGTCTTATAACACTTGGGAGCAGGTGGTGCGCATAGTCGTCTTATTGCCAAAGCTGTGCAACCTACGAACTCTTGAACTCGATTGCTGCTACTACCCCCTCTGGAATATAATGTGTGGGCAGTAGTAACGACGGCAGCCAGTAAATGCCTGCACGCTCCAACTTTCCTCTTTGTGTTTACTGGTAGAATCATGATTATCAGGTAGGTTTCACGACAGATTGGCAATTAAGACTAGTTTATAGAAAATATTATTCCAGATGTGTATGCCGACTTCTTCCAAACACTTCAAGTAAAACCGATATTTTAATTGTATACACGAAACTTTTTATCTAAATAATTAAAAGAATATTTGATGTTTAAGAATTTCTAACGTAACTAAGTTTTATTATGGCACAAATTAAAAAATAAGGATGTTAATGTTTGATACATTTTTCTTTGCAAATATGTTACTAACCATCCAATAGAGTTAAATAAATCCTGAATAAGTATAATCCAAATTTAGTCCCTGCATATTTTCTGTGGAAAATATAATGTTTGATTTTGTAGATTAAAGTATAAAATTTTACAGGTGTCCTTTCAAATTTCTGTTGTTAGAAAAAAGAATATAATACTTAAATAAATGAATGGAAAGACAAACAACATGAGACTTTCGCGATGTTCTCTCATCTTAATTTTATAGTATTTGATAAAGTATCATATTTTTATATTTGGTACTTAGAAAATATGCTATAGTTAATACTTCTTTTTCCTTTACTTTTTTGCGATTTTTTACTATTTTTCTACATTATTTTATAAGCTGTAATTACTTCAGATTGAATTCTTCTATTTTCCAGAGTAAATTTTCTAATGTAACAAAATAAATTTACTTAAACGAAATAGTACACGAATAATACACTAATTAATTTATTTTCAAGTATTCTCCTATTATAAGTAAATATAAATAATTATAATTTAGATCATCTGTTATATGATTACTATATTATTATATTAATTACTTTTATTCTTAGTAATGATCTTCTAATAACATATTACATAAAAAAATTAAATGTATGTTTATTGTAGCATACATTTTTCATAAATTATTAAATTTTTTTTAATTTTGTAAGAGTATATTTTCACAACTAAAATATATAAAATTCATAAAATAATTTTTTTATATATATAAATTCTTTTAAAATCCAATCCATCAATATACTATACTTATTATAAATGTGATTGAATCTATAAAAACTTTTATACTTCTAACATTGTTATTAACTGTTTAGATTGTAAAGTTTTAGTTACAAATGTTTTGTATCACTTTTTTTACTATTATTTAAAATAAGAATATAAAATTCAGTTATATCTTTAATTAGTACAGTATAACTATAAGGAAGCCAAAAAAATTAATAATTTTAGAGGAACGTAACAATTATGAGACCTTAAAATTTCTTTCTAAAATATAAAATAATTCACAATATTCTTATTATTATACGTTAAAATACATACATGACCTCAAAATAAAATTTTTTTCACAAACAAATATTCACATTATTTAAAAACTGATATATGTTCCTTAAAATAAGTTAAATTCATTTACAGCATAAAAGATGGACCCACGCCTCTTGTGAAGCAACCAAATAAATATAATATTCGTTCTCAGAACTCACATTACAACAAAGACTCAATCAGCGGTATCGACAGCGAGCGTTTTTCTCAATTAAATTCGTTGCGGCTGTTAGGACTAAAAGCAATAAAGATGTGCCTTTCATATATATATATATATATATATATATATATAGTATGAGTATATCAGCATGTAGCAATCGTCCTGATGGTTCAATTAAAAGAGGAGCCATTTTCGGTGTAAAGAAAAAACCGGTAAGTTCATATTTAATTATAAGCTATTGCGCAATTAAAGGTTTAAAGGAAACAAAAATAAAAAATAGTAAAAATAATATCCGTGTGTTTATAATAAAAAAACGGTAAACGTATAACGCTATTAAAATATTTTAGTACTTGTACTCATATAATTTTTCATTATTTATTTAATTTTTGTTATTAATTTATTATATATTAAAAGTAAACCGACCAAATATATGACGTCTACCGCTAAATCATCAACGTCGCTTTCAATATTTAAAAATTTTCTTTGAATTTTTTTTACTTTTTGTGGTATATGTATAAAGAATAAGAAATATATATATCTCTATTCAGCAAATGAGTTTATCAAGCACCGTCACGCCGTTGACGAGGACAAGGATGTGGTAGTCGCTACTCATGACTGACTCAGAATAATTACAAGCGCTGCGCCTGAGGCAGTATTTCTTCAGCCCTCCTCTCCACAGTCACATCTTTATTTCTATATATTCACATTTATACAGTCAAAATATAGTTGCACATATACGTCGAAGGTTAGCAAACTCTTTTTTATAGTGTTCTGCGTCTATGGTAGACCGACCTCTTTCTATAAAATGTAGTATACTCGATTTCCTCTTTCATTCTTTCTTGCTTACTTTCCTTTCTTTCTATTCTTCTACGTGTACATACGCATAGAAGAGGAAAAGATCCTATATCCTTCTGTCGCGTGATTAATCTTAATTTTCGTCGAAGCATAATCTTTAATTAAATCGCCATTGATCCGTGCATGGCGCCTACTTCTCTCTTCCGTCTTCTTCTTTCTCTCTCTCTCTCTCTCTCTCTCTCTCTCTCTTCAACCATTTTTCTTTCTCTATTCTGATCTTGCATGCACTGGCCACAATATCGATTGCTACTCTGTGAAAAAGGGTTGATATAAATACTACCTCTCCGGCACTGAATTAAATCAATTTCATCTCAGACCCATGAAAGGTAATTATCAATTTATTGTATCGTGAATAACAGGTTCAGTTCTCAGTAAACACGCGCTTTATACCTCTTACCTGAAAAAGATCAGTATATAGAGGCGTGTATAACATCGTCACTTAACGGAATGCCAAATACTGGCAACATTAGAGAAGATGCGCACGCGTCTGTGCCAGCGGCACACCTATTATTTTCTATATTTTATACGTCATACCTTTTCATACTTTTTTCATCTCCCTATTTTCTGATTGAATTTTTATTTGATTAAGATTATCCTAAGTATAGCAGAGACTTCTTAAAAACGTTTTTGATTTTTTATGTAAAATTGATTTTTTAAATAATCTTCCGTAAAAAATTAATAATGAGCTTTACTTAAAAAAAAAAATAATTTTTATAATATTGTTTTTTTTTATTAGATTTAATTTTATCTAACTATTTTTAGTAAATAATTAGAAGAATTTAATTTAAAAAATATAATTATAAATGTAAGTTACTGTATGAAATATTATATCAAAATAATATTCAATATTTAAAGTTTTTAAAAGATATATAAATTAAAAAATAATAAATAAATATAAAGGAGTAAAAATAATCATCAATGTAGTATTTAAAAAAATTATTATTTTAGAGTATATTTTAATAAATATGTCAAAATGATTTAAAATGATATAGAATAATGGTAGAACAGTGTAACATATAAGTAAATAATTTATTTAAGTTTGAGTATATTCAGCGATTTAGGGATGCATACACAACTAAGACATGCGAATCGAAACTTTTGATATTTAATTAAATAATATCATTAATTTTTTTGATAATTACACCAGTAATTTTTTGTTCAAAATACGTATTTAGAAATTTTTTAAGAAATATTCTTAATTATTTGTATAAACATTAAATTTTTATCGATTTTTGGAGGTAATAAACTAAATTCTATCGAAAATATATGCATAAATTATTCAATATGTAAAACGACTATATAAATCATTAATTTATAATATGAATAAAATATATAATAATCTGTTCATTATACGTATCTTACATCTGGAGAATTATTTTTATAAGTATTATGAAATTAATTTTAATTTGAAGTATTACTTTTTTCAATGTGTGTATTTAATTTTTTGGCATTTGGACCACGTATAATTTTACTGTATACAATAATGAACTGAATACTGAAATTTTTATATGGTTAGTATTTTCTGTTGTTTAAACAACATTTTTAACTTATTGAATGAATTTTAATGTCATTTAGGAAATTATACGCATAAGTGAACTTTATTAACTTTGTTATGATCTTCTATTATTTGCTTATATGATTTATATATGCTTATATGATTTATATATGCTTATATGATTTATATATGCTTATATGATTTATATATGCTTATATGATTTATATATGCTTATATGATTTATATATGCTTATATGATTTATATATGCTTATATGATTTATATATGCTTATATGATTTATATATGCTTATATGTTTAGAACTCACGCTTGGAAATATTTAATACAATATACATCATATGAACAATTGAGAAGTTATTATCCCTTAAGTTCAAGACCTTTATGGTACTTTATGGTAGGTGAATATGAAGTTAAAAAACATGCTAAATAGAAAATGGTAGTCTGGTAAGAGTCAATACAAGAATAACTAAATTTTTTATCAAAAATTATAAAAGAAAAGAGTATAGACTTAAGTTATATTGTAAATATGATAAAAGACTACAATTGTATGAAACGGTATAAATGTAAAGAACATAAATATATATGATGAAAAGTTACGTGAAATTTCAGGCAGTTATATAAAACTAAAGTAAAAAATACTTTGAATATTAGATTATTCAATTTACTTACAAAAAATATCGTAGAATAACTGAAATATTAGACATAATTTTTTAAATATATTTTGAAAAAGAATAGTAAATTCGAGCTGCAAAGAAATAGAGTTAACGAACGATAGATAAAGTATAAAATTAGACATAAATAATTACTCAAAAATATGAATCTCAATCATAGCTGGTGAAAGTATTTTGTGCAACTTTTAAATGACGTTTTGACAAAAAATGTTTTCGTAATAATTAAAATAAGAAAATTAAAAGTTTGAGAACTTTAACTTGCAGTGATATTTTATTATAAAAAATTATCATCATTATCATAACTAATTATATGTGATTTAACTATTATAGTAAATTTTATCTGTGTAGTTATATTAAATTAATACCAATGTTTGTGCACTTATGAATTTATTTCAACAATAGTCCTTAAAAATCTATTTTTAATAATTATGATAAATTTTTAATTAATAAAATATTTAATGCAGAGCTTAAAAAAAGAAATTTGTATTTTATTTTGTATAATACAAATTTTCATTTTATTTATAGGCATATTGGAAGGCAATATTGAATTACATTCAATATTTGTTCTTCTATTTTAAATGATAAATGATTTGAACTTCTATATGCATCTGAACTTACATAGATATGAATGCAAAAAATTTTGATTACTATATCACGGTTTTATAAGACGTGTTATAGGAAAGCTTACCAATATTTAAAGATAGAAATGTCAAAATATTTTTTGAATAAAGAATAAGGACATTTAACGATTTTTATGTCTAAAAGTTTCAAATACTTAAAAAAGTCTATATTTATTTTTCACTATTTGTAAAGATTATTCATAGTATTGAAAATTTTTCTGTATTAAATGTATATTCTCTAAACTTAAATTTACATTATACTTATAGGTATTATTTATAAATACTTTTAATTAAAATTTAAATATGTAAAAAGCTATAAAGCTTCTTGCAATTATTTATTTAGTATTTATTCATATTTTTCTTAATATTTATTTTATAATTTTGAAAAATATTGGTTTAACATTTGATATTTATATCGTTTCATAATTAGTGAAATTCATAGTTAAATAAATAACAGATGCCAGCCATTTAATATGTTTATTTTTGGATTTAATAATTTAAATAAAATTAGAGAATTTCATATCAATTTAATATATAAATATATAAATAATTAAAAATAATAAAAAAAAAAAATACATTCATAATATATTCTTTCCGAAAAGCCTTTCAGAAAAAGTCTATCAGTTATTCTTGTTTTTGAGTTTATAATAAACATAGTTGTAATCATTTAAAGTGAATCTTTTTGTAAAAGTATATTTAAATATTTTTTCAAATTAAATTATAAAAATTTATAATATTAAATAAAAAATATTATAAAGTGAACATATATACATTTACTACATGCCTACTTGTTTAGGTGCAATTCAATATTTTTTCAGAATACTGCACAAACTGAAATAATTTACAAAAAATTTTGTAATAACTGTAATTTGGTTCAAAATATGCTAAGAAAAAGCATATTTTTGATAATACTAAGCATTGCTTATTAAGTTTTCTGCACGAAATTTCACATGAATTTTAATAATAGTGTATCTACATTTACAAAAATTTTATCATAATTTTCTTTTTTAATTATAGGTAACTATTTTTTCGATATATTTCACAAGTACTTTCAATATTACAAGTAACTATAATATGTAGAATTATGATATTGTAATAGTACTTGATTATCTTAGTTTATCATAATAACTGTGTGTGCTACAAAAGCAAATATATTAAAAACAGACACTTTTATAATTTGCAAAAAAAAAACAAAAATTAAATCAACTTATATAAAATACTTACACAGGGGTAAAATAGTTATCCCTCATATCAAGTTGCCATAATGCACTATAAACGCAGTTAAGAGCCAGTAATTTGTCCAGAACCGGCGTCGTCTGAATTTTCATATATAAGGTATCAAAAAACGTGAAGTAAGCACTGGTTTTCATTGAGTTTTATTGAAAAGTAGAAAGTCACTTTTCAGGAGCGAAAAACTAAGTGGTTGTCAACGAGTCAAAAAACTTCAGGCTTTATAATTGCATTGTTAAAATTATAATCCGAAATCACTGATTTTTTCATTTATCCTCGTTATTAAGAAAAAAAAATTTTTTAACGATTATATATATTAAAAAAATAATTATCTGAAATTTTAATTAATATGAAGTATAGTCGTAAATTTTTTAAACATTTTTTAGTTACACGGGTTGCTAATAGAACACGAAAAATCTTACTTCCGATTTAAAATCGATTATAAGACAATAAAAATTTCGTAGAATTTTATTTTGATACTATTTAAATATGAGTTTTCACGTTTTAAGAAATAAGTAAATAAAATATATTAAAAAAAATAATTTTGAATAATTAAAAGGAAACGAAAGAACCATTTTTTTTTTTATATTTATGCTTTCATATAAATATTTATAGGTTTTTTAATTCTTCATCCTATTTTTAAAACATTTTTTAATGTTTCATATTATAAATTGTTCGTATCACATTTATTTTTGTTCATGAAGTTGATGTAACTATAAATTCAATTTAAATAAAAATTATTTATGAAGTAATTATAATTATATTTTTTTTTAATAAAAATCGACACTTACCTCTGTGGTAGTGATATATAAAATTGTGTGTGGACGCATGTTTATTGTGTGTACTTGTTACAAAATAAATGATAAACGATTATAAATATAATATTTAATTACCTATCTTATTATTCAAATTATTAACAGAACTACATTTTAATAAACATATAAATACAATCAGATAAAAATGAAATAAAAAAGTCCATATTTTGCATTCCATAATGAAATTAGATAATATAAATTTTCCATACTATTCACATACTTTTATAGCAATTTTTCTGTAGTGCATGCAAAGCGTGAAAATTTTTAATCTCTTTACCTTTTGAAAATATTTAATGTTCGTTTCACTTCCGAATTAATAAAGCCATAAATTTATATGGTTAATTTTTTAATATTTATTATTTTGGTTACATAAATTTTTAAATCAATTCTAGAAGAGACGTATACATTCCTTCTCAATTACATTAAGAAAAATTCATTTATCTCTTGATAAATGTAAATGTGATATGAGAAAAATGTGCTAACGAACATATTTCAATTGTCATTTATATATTTGAAATTATATAATAACAGAATGTTTATTATCTTTTTTGTCTTTTAAAGAAAGTTGCGAGATTTAAATCAAGATAACTTATGGATCACTAAAAAAATGATTAATTCTACAGACCAAATATTTGTATGCATATAAAAGAAAAACGTCTTTATTATGTTAATTAACATTTATCGTGTTAATTAACATATAATTTTATGAAAATATTATTTCAATGAATCCTTAAAACTTTAAAGTAATAGACATAATGTAAATATTTGAATCGCCGTCATTTATTATGATGTAATAAATACTACGACTACTATTGAAATATGCATAGAAGATTTTATGCACTCAAACATTTGTTCTGTAAAATAGAATCAATACATTTGAATTTTATTATATTATATGTCCAATTGAGCAGTGAAATAGTTAAATTAGAATTGACATATTCTTTTAATAGACTAATTTTAGATATTGATACAAAGGAAAATAATTTCCCAGTTATATGTCATTCGAAATAAAAATTGTACAGCAACGTAGAACGAACGGACAGGTGAGTGTGGCGCAATGGCAAAGAAAGAAAAAATCGCATGAAATGCTATATTTATACACGCGACCGTTCTTCGACTGAGTTCTAGTAATGTACGACCTCGTAGCATAAACTCGTGGAGAATCGAATATTTCCGTCGACGGAAAATCCAGGCATCATCGGTATGGCAATTTATTTTTTAACCGGCTTCGGGCCGCTTTTTACGGCTTAGGAGTACTGTATGCCGAGAAAACTTGCCCTCGCGTCGACAGTCTGATGGAAGGAAAATAAGCTAAAGAAGAGAGAAAGAGCGCGTAGATGAGTGAGAGGAAGTAAAGACGTGCGTGTGCTCGTGATATTCAGTGTAAAGTTGAAGGCAATCGGGCGAGCAAAAACCATTTCCGCCTTAAATCTCGCGACTGGAATTCAAAAGCGTGCGCATCGGAATGTATGCGATATATAGTCGTATTGCACAATATATATACAGAGTAAAAGAGAGAAACAGAGATATATATATATACACGCAATATGTCAATCGCGAAAAAAAGTACACTTTGCAATGAAACAAAAAGATTCATAAGAGTATTATTATTTTTTTTTGTATCTCAATGATGTTGCGATTGACTAGAAAAATTGTGCTTAAGTATAGTTAAGCATAAAAACTATGAACTATATAAATACAATTTATAGAGTATATTCCAATCCATGAAATGTAAACTCGCAAGAAATTCTTAACTTAAATTTTTATGTTCAAGTATATTTTAATTTATATAAGTTTTATACATCAATTTTCAAATTTTATTTTTATTTTTTAATATTTAAGTGATACTTCTTGCTTATTTTTATTATTCTAAAATTTATAATATTTTTAAGCTTAATTTAAAATATGAATAACTCGTATTTGATTTTAAATAATAAGTACTTCATACAGATAAAAAGAAGTTTGTTAAAAGATAAGGACCTTATTGACATCTCTCTTACTACATTTTCTTTCTTTTTCTCTTCCGCGTGGGAGATCAGTTATTGAAAGAGATCGAGATCCGAGGCTCGTGTCTGCCATATTCATTGCTCTCATGGGTCCTTGTTAACTTCATTATGATGAGCTACGTAGCATGATAACAAAGAAATTCTTCAACGAGGAGATCACGATTAATTTGAAATTACGCGAGTTTTGTCGGAAAATACGTGCGACGATCATTAATTATACTACGTGGGCTTTTGCAATTTGCAGTAATGAGATCATATTTATATGCAATTAATTCGGTTATTCGTATGCTTTTAATCAATGAATTATAATAGAAAGTGTCATTTTCGCATTTCATTACAAATTCTTGAAACAAGTTCTGTAATTTTATATTAGTATATTCATAAAAGCATTGTTCTGTTTCAATTACCATAAAAATATCATTTTATCATAAAATTAAATTTAAAAAGCATTTTTGTAATTTCGTATATTTGTAAAAGTGAAGTCGAATCGAATTTATTATTATTGAAAATTAATGAAAATATTTTTATTCTATGATTTCTAAATAAATTTCAAAAATTAACAAAAAAAAAATGAATGTACATTACAAATTGAAAATTTTTTAAAGTAATAATTATAATAGATTAACAGATTATGATTATTTTGGATCTTAGGTTACCTAAAAAATAATAGAGGAAAATAATATTGAACATGTTTCGAAAATTAAGTTTTTAAACAGTTAATGTCAATGGTCGTAAAATCAGCATTCTTTTTGACCCGTTAAGTTCATCTTCCAATGAAATGATTAAGGTGTCTAACAATCTTTAATAATTAATATTTTACTTTCATAAAGGCGAAAGCATAAAAAATAGATATAAGTAATATTGGCACTTCGTAGAAACTGAGCACTACATCTTCGACATAATTTCGAAGGCCCCCTTGGATCGCAAAAGCGAAAAAAAATGAGAAAGCCTATGATGCCGCGCGCACGAACATGTATATCGAGAGGCGGTACGAAAGATATAGATGAAGACGGTGAATGTAAAGAGAGGAAGGGGAAAAGGCAAGAACCGACGGATGGTTTAATAGGAATTAAACGAGGTGTTGGCAGGGAACGTTAACTTGTTATTTACTCTCTATGGCAGTAGAGACGAATATTATATATATTGTTCCACTGAACGAGGCGCCAGGATGGTTTTATTTTTTTCTTGCTGGAAATCTGAATAGCTTAATTGTACATTCTAAAACGATGCCCTTGGCACTGGTGAATTCGTGTAATTTATCTTTTAATATTATATTTGTATTACAAGGCATTTTTATACTTCAGTTTTAAATTATTAAATATTTTAATTATTGTATGTAAAACATTTCAAATATATGATAAACTATCAAAATAATGTCACTGTTGTATCCTTATATTAAACAATTTTATTTAAAATTGCAGAATAAATATTTCTTTAATTTACATTATATATTTTAGTTTTAATAAATAACATTAATTCCGCTAATTAGCATATCATTAATATAAATAGAGTATCATTGTGTATTTTTATCACAATTTTTTTCATTATTCATGTAATGTATATTTTTAGTTCGCTTATAAATAGATTTATTACAAATCTATCTTTTCTTGTATAAAATTAAAGTTAATACTTGAAATTAATACTATAAAATGAATTCATTTTATAATTATGAATCAGTATTGGAAAAAAAGAAATGTAAATTATACTATCAACTCAAATATTTTCATAGTTTTTGAAACATTAAGTTGTACATATCTTTTTATATATCATAATTTTCTCTTTTTTTATTTTTTCCCTTCATTTTTATAAAAAAATACTACTTATTATTTTTTCAAAAAATAATTAAACAAAATTTTTTCTATAACTTTTTTATAATTAATAATTTATTTGTTCTTGTAGTGATTAGAAAATGTTTCTTGAAAAGAATGGCCTTATCTTTAACACGCTTAACTATTTACTGTAGTTATCATTGAGAAATGGTTGACGAGTTCAAATTTTATTTTTATGTTTACTTAAAAAAGGATAAAGTTAAAAATAGAATTTCAATAATTTTCTCTACAACGGAAAAAATATTCCTTTAAAACATATGAGGCAAGATAATTGATGACTGAAATACAGTTTTAACCAAACTGTGAGTGAAAAGAATTAGGAATTCAGAAAATGAAATATTCAAGGCAGATGTCGAAGAAGTCTCACTTGTAAAATACAACGGAAAAGGGAGCAAAGAAAAATATCAAAGAAGCATGGATCAATAGCTTAAAAGCATCCAAAAAAAGCCTCAACTATATTTCTGCATCTCCGGCGGATTATTTTCTTCAGGTCAGTAACACCTTGCTAAAACCCTGCACAGTTACATGCACGTCCGCAATGAAAAAATATGCATATTAACCCATTTCTTCTATATTTGTCAAAAAGTTCTCGAGATTTCAAAGACTATGTTTCTCGATTTATCAGGTCTACTTATTCAGACGTGTATTTAACCGGCGCGCTGTTTCTTACTTTACGAATCCATAAAACGATACGTAAGAATCCCCACACATACTCAGCAAAAAATTACAAATATGCATCTGTACTGAGAAATATAATTTGTTTAACTTGTTTATTTACAGATATTGCAGCTTTATATATAAGATAAAGTATATAAAAGTTACGTTGTATTCCACTTTTGACATGTTTATAGGCATGTGGGCATGTAATCAAAGCAAAAAATAGCATAAATTCTCAGTAACGAGTGCGTGTATTTGATTTTATTGTACATTTTGCTTGAGCTTTGGATTGTAGTAAATTTGAGGAACGAGTGGTTCATTCGTACGATATTTCGCATATTTTGCATGAATACATTTGAATCGAGCGAATCGATTATTAAAGAGAATAGATTGCTTATCGCAGATGATTGAAGCAGTGATTTTGATTATTCTTTTATGTACGTATATACCTTTATATGGGTGTACGTACACGTACATGAGAGCCCGTCACCGATATGTATTATAAATGAGTTACTCGAGAAATGAAAAAAGTTAAGAGCAAAAGAATGAAAGAAGGATGATATATTCTTTTTCGCATAATAAAAAAGAAAAATTAAAATAAGGAGAAAAAATTTCTGAAAAAATTACATAAGATAAGAAAGAGATTGGATGCAAAAGCAGACGATGAAAGACGTTGCAAATATATCTACATATAGATACTGAAAGAAAAGAGTTTAAACGTATTTTTTCATTTCTTATGACGAGGCTTTGCGTATGTACGTTTTTGTCAAACGTTTATACTTAAAGAACTTCTTATCGTACTTATATAGAACTGCTCTCGTATTTGGAGGACGTCATACGTTTTTATGTGTGTATTCGTCTGCAGATAGATATGAGAAAAAGTGTATATTATTTGACGTATATTTTATTTCTCGTGAAAGTGCTTATCGATTTTATAAAGAGTTTGTACGCATCGTTCGTATAGCTCCTTGATATTACTATTATATATACATCTTTATATCTAGCTACCAACCCTTCATTCTACTCTCTATTTTCATTTTTTTCTATCTTAATCTTCTCACGTCGATTTCTGCATTTCCTTCCATCTCACAACGACTCGGATAATCGATCGCCATCTAGCTGCGAATACACTTGAAAATTTGTTTTTCCTCTTAATTTCACTCTCCCTACTATCTTGCCACTCACTTTAAATCTCTTTATCTTCCGCATATATCTTTGTCCTATGCTCATCTTTCCTTTACAAAAGGCTACATTTATTTAAAAAGCGCATTCCTTTGAAAAAGATTATATGAAATTTTTTTGCAGTTATACAATATCACAAAATAAATAAATAAATATCGTGTTTTACATATTTTCCATAAAATTTTTTCAACTTAAAATTAAATAAATTTTTTTATCTTTGATATTTTTCTGATATTGAGAACACATCTTATTAAAGTAATTCTACAACTTAAAATAACTGCAATTGGCACTTACATCTATTTCATCTAAATATTTTCTATAATTGTAGTAGAAGAAATTTTCTGAAAATTATTAATACCTCCTTTTTTCAAAAAATAAATATAATGTAAATTCAAGAATTTATTTATTTTAAAAACATATTTATTTTACTTCGTTTGTACAATGAGAAATTTTATTTTAAACTTTAATAACTTGCAAAGTAGCGTTCATGAAGTTTCTATAATTTTGTGATTAAAAAAATATTTTACAGATAAATATATTAAAAATAAAACAAGTTAATTATTTTTATAGGTTTTAAAAATTTTAAACCAACATTATTTCTATTTAACGAATAGATGCATGTTTAACGATTAGTTCGTGCTTACTTATACATTCCTTGTAAAGAAACGCATACAATAAAGAAAGCGCAGTTATTCTAAAATAGTTTATGTTTACTGACCACTAAACCTCGTTTTCAAACACGACACCGAGACTAGGTATAATAAGTGTTCATTATATAATCTTACATTTGAATACAAATTCCCTGAAAAAAATTATTTTAATGATCTGTGAAATCATAATTCACTTAAGATGATTTATTCTAAAGTGAAATTTATGACTATTAAAAAATATTATCCATTACTAAATAGTAGATGTAGATTATATATGAATTATATTATAATTAAAAGTGATAAAAATTTACTAAGAATAATGAAAAATTTCGTTACGAACAATAGCTTATAATAAATAAATTATATCAATAACGACATTTAAATTACCTTGATTACAATTTTTAAAGTAAATTTTAAAGAAATAATTGAGATATAAATACAAATTGTTATTTTGTGCTGACTAAATAAATTGAATTAAAATGTATTGGGATGTAAAAAATTAAATCTTTCAAAATTTGTTTAAATTTTATTATAGTAAAAAGGTAAAAATATAAATTTAACAATATAGTATGAAAATGTGAACCCCTTCTCTCCCTCTCTCTCTATCTATCTATCTATCTTTCTCTCTCACACACATTATATCACTTTCCATTTGTATTTATACCAAATTCCATCATTTATACAATCGATGGAGAAGATAACGATAGGCTTGAGGCATTGGCGATGTTCTCCATAATTGAAGATTTCGAGCAATGGCTACTGCGACAGTGGTATCAAGAGGTTGACAGTTTGTGGACTATTCATCCAGCTCATATACCAAGCCTTTGTGCGCGTATATATATGAAAATGCGTGAGTGGCATTTGTGTGCTTGGACAAGCTCATTGCAGTATATACCCACGTCAAGGAAACATATATATGAATAATTTGACTGATTAAAGGTCAGAGTGACTACATATTCCAATTGGAAAGCTTGTCAATATATGTACCGTCTGAAATGAGTGAAGTTTCATCAATGTATTGATGGATCCTCATCAGGTTTATATAGTAAGGTCGATGCACGTTTAAACTTTTGTTTATTTTAATGCATAATATATTTATGCATTTCTAACTAATTTAAAAAAAATCTAATCTAATTTTTATGATTGAATTGCGCTTTAAAAATAATATCTTTAATATTTTCCGAGAATTGAATTATTATTTATTATTAAATTAATTTAAAGTAATGTGAATTTTTATATTTGATTTAAGAATTATAATTTTATAAATATAATAAATCTGAATTTTTATTTAAATTAAATAACATGTGTTTACATATTAAAAGACAACTTAAATATAATAAAAACATCTATATTTATAAAATAATAATGAATCCTTAATGTATATTGTACACAATTTTATTCCAAATTTTTACACAAGCAGATAATAAATAATAAGTTTATTTATAAATAAAATTAATAAAGATATAAAAGTAAAAAGTATATTACAGAAATGTTATAAGTAACAGATAATCTTAAAACCTAATAAAAATTTTATCAATAATAATTTATTTTAAACTTCATATTTTTATTTTTAACATAATTTAATAGTTAGTTAATGTTAACTTTGTACTAAAACTATATATACAATAATTTTATTTATATTTATTGCATATTTAGCATAAATTTTTTATTTAAATTTATACAACCCAATATTATGAAATTTTCTTTTAATCAAAACTATACGTGAAAATTATTGACAAATAAGAATTATTTAGTATTATTTTTTATCTTTAAAAATTCATTATCTGTTTTAAAAATTAATGTTCTACTATATATCAACTAAGTGATATGATTAATTTTTTTTTAGAAATTCTGTTTCATACTATGAATTAAAAAAAAATTATAGATTTATCTCACATAATTATAAAATTATTACATGAACTTTTATGTTTGAAAGGGTTTGAAATTAAGAAAATATATAATAACAGTACAGATCGCTAAAACTTGAATTTCATTAGGGTAAATTGTACCGCTGCTCATAGCATTTAGGCATAATTTTATTGAATCTACTATAGACTTGAATGAGGGTGTAATTTAAATGTTTGAAATGTTGGATAAAATTTACCATTACATACTTTATTATTAAGTTAAATTAAAAATCATGGTTGTTTCTGATTCTAATATTACAATGCTATTTACTATTTATGATACATTATATGATTAAAATAAATACTATATATATAAAATAACACAATACGTGAAAATAAGTATATATAATTTAAAGTTGTTTTAAAATAAATTTCTCTACATTTTGTAGTATTGTCATTATATTTGCCAATATCTGATGATACTGAAAATTACAGAAAGAAAACTGAAAGATGCTAAGAACTTTAATTTAATGCAGAACATTATCACAGCAGTATAATATGATTTATTAGTTGCAGTAGCGTGTTTCAGTACATTAATATGGACTATATCCCTCTCCTTTTCAAGGCACAATTAATTTGTATTCATGCGTAGAGTTCTCGTGAACTTGCTACAGCATAAGAGCAATTATATTACAACCCGCGATCCTATTAAGATATCGATTTCTACACAATTTCACGTATTGTATTCCATATTATAAAAAGATGTTTTTTTGTAATCACATATTTATAAAATGGGAGTTTTAATAAATTTTCGTTGTAGCTAATAACTTCTGTCTTTAGTAAAAAGAGTATATAAAAAAATGTAATAATACAAAAAGATTTCTGCAAGTTTTGTTAAAATAATTCAGAGAATAACATTGCATAGAAGTAAATTCAATAAGACTCCTCTAAACTTCAGAATTTCCGTCATTATAGTTTTAATGTATTGCAAATTTTTTCATATAATTTTTCCAATTGTTGAATTTGTAGAACAATAATGTAAGTAATAAAAATTTAATATGAGAATTTAGTGAGGCTTAGATTTTATGAGCTAAGTTATACTTTTAAGAGATTTTTTTATACATTTATTACAGTTAGACTGATTAAATCATGTATCCTGTAAAAATTGTAAAATAATCGTAAACTTCTTGATATCCTATTTGATTTTTTCATGAATAATTAGATATGTAGACACAAAGTCAGAATTAAAAACTGAATCTTTGCTGTTTATGAAATAATTACAGGTTCATAAATTTACAAATTTTCTTAAAATTATTGATATTTTTGTATTTATGAGTATTTTTTGAATTAATATCTATAATTCATAATTATAATTAGTGCAGCAACTACTTTTTAATGTACGTTCAAATCAAATTTAAGAATACTAAGTGATATTTTGTAAAGTAAATTTGTTTAAATAATTAATTTTCTCAAGGCTGCCGAATTCACTTTCATTTAATAAACTTTTAAATAATGATTTAATAATGAATAATAAACAATAAATATATACTAAGTAATAAATTTCTTATATTACTTAAAAAAAAAGACGAGTATAATGAAATTTACTATGCATAATATGTACACAGTCCAACGATTTTATGTTTGGATTGTATCTATATAATTAAATAATACAAATATAATATTTATGATTCAAAGACGGATATATGCGGATATAACATACAAATGTTAAAATGAATTTTGTACCATTACTTTACATTAGTATGTTAGTTAAAATATAATTGTTGAAATTAAAATTATTCTATTTCTAATGTTTATTACAATATTTATTGTTGATATCATCGTCGTCGTCGTCGTCGTCGTCGTCATCATCATCATCATCATCATCATCATCATCATCATCATCATCATCATCATCATCATCATCATTATTATTATTATCATCCTCATCATCATCATTATCATTATTATTATCATTATTAATATTATCATTATCATCATCATTATTATTGTTGTTATTTTTGTTATTATTATTATTATTATTATTATTATTATTATTATTATTATTATTATTATTATTATTAGGTAGTCTCTGTTTAATTTTTTATAAATAAAAGTTGATACAATTTAGATAAATTTTTTCCATTATACAAAAATTTATGTTATTTGAATATTTTAAAAAGCACTGCTGTTATTAATAAGAAAGAATTTGAAAAAGAAAATGTTTGTGTTCACACAGAGGGTTTTTTCTCTTTTTTCCGCAGCTCTACCATATAAATGAAAAGAAAAACACTCGATTCAGTAGGCAAGAATATACTCATCCAGATGCACTAGGGAATTCGACGTCGCATGCACATATTATAGTCAGCTTTATCTAAAAGCAGATATAAAGAGAGGATAGAAAATACTTCAGGTAAGCCTCTCTCATCTCGATCTCATCGATTGAAAATCTAGAACTTGTACTCTCACTCTCACACTATATTCTTTTATCAACGTTTTCCGTCCTTTCCTTATTTTCTTAGTTCATACAATCCCTGTCGCATCGTCAGTATTAGCCGCAAAAATCACGATGATAAGTTGGTGAGATACGGAGGATGGATGCTTTGACGTGCGAGTATCGACTTCGTGATATTCTTGAATGCATACAGACGTGAACCTAAATCCAGCTTTATTCTTTCTTTTTGTAATGTAGAACAGTACAAAGACTCATCGATCTCACAGTACGAAGACAGTGTTGCATATACTACAGCGTGCTTTACTTTATGTCTTTCCATTTTTCTCTCCTTCTCTACTCCCCCTTCTTCATTTCTCATCTTTGCGACAGATATTTTTATATCAATGAATTCTTCGCAACATGTTGACTTGTACTCCGCCTTTTCTCAATATTTATTTGTATACTTATCTATTTAGCTATCTTCCCATCTCGTTCTATCTATCTTCGTTTTTCCACTCCTAAAAAATTCATCATTTATCATTTAAAAAAAAGTGTTAAGATATTTTAATACATCTCTACAGCTCTAGAGAATTTATTTTTAGGTAACATGGAAAATGTGCTCAAAGCTTTTTAAATGACATTTATCAAAGTATTATCATTAAAATAGTTAAAAATAAGTTCATTTATTAGTGAAAAAACTAACGAATCTAAACTCGAAAAAATCGGTCTACACTTATCTTAGATCAAGTGTAATCAATGTTAGGATTCATTAATTACACAAATTTATTTTTTTTATTTATTTAAATTACTAATTAATTTCCATCGTAAAAAATTTTGTTACATAATTTATTGAGAATTACATATTTTAGATTTTTACACTATGTAACAATTTTTGAAGACAATGTAAATAATTTATTTGGAATATAAAATTATTAAAATCAATCATAATTATTCAATTTTTTTTTAATTACTAACGTTTAATCTCTAAAAATATTATACAATTTTATACAATATCTTTAATAATTATCAAGCAAATGAGTTAATTATAAATAATTGAATTATAATATATTCATAATTATTAGATATCTTAAATTTAATAGAAACACTATAAATAAATACAGATTAATCGAAAGGTATGATTCGATTGAAACTTTGTTAAAAATTTTTTAAGACACTCGTGTATATTTTTGTACCGACGCCATTTATAATTCAGACCTTCTATTTTTAAGTTGCTCGACTACACAATACTATTCACCCTTCCATATTACGCACACTCACTTTATTGAAAAACGTCACGGACACTCGTTGCCGAGACGAGAGATGATGCACGGCGACGATTGGACGCGTTTGCAGAATGGATGCATCGACGCTATGCGCGTCTCTGGAGATTAGCTCCGTAATCGTTCTAGGGAATAATTGGGATGGATGGATGGATAGATCGAAAGCGCCCGCGAAAGTGGACTTATTACTCCCCGCTTCTTTTCACTCTTTCTTTCTCTCTCGTGCGATCTCTCTTCGCTATTTTCTTGCTTAACTTATCCTTCTTCCCTCTTCCTCTCTCCGCCCCACCGCCGATGCAATGTAGGTGAAAGCCGAACTGTACCATGAAGAGGTAGAAGGATGATTAATCGAATTGACTCTATTAGTCTAAAGTGGATATCAATTCGCTTAAGAATACCCTCGAAAAGTGCACGCTCTCCTTGTTATCTTTTAACTTTATTTTTACTTTTTTCCAGTTTTTTTTAAGTATACCAATATTAAACGGTAAGGTTTTTTAAAAATTTATAATGTTCGTTTAAACTCTTAATAATAAAATTTTATTAATTGGCATTGTTATACTATTTGATACAAAAGAAGGAAATAAAAATATTGAAAAGTGAATCGAAAATTTAATGATATAAAATTACTTGAATGCAAAGTTAATTTTGTATAAAATTTTAGTTATAAAATTCACGTATTAAACAAGAAAAAATATAATATACATAAACTATATTTTTTTCATTTTGTTATAGATCTTTATTGAAAATCCTATATATTTTAATAGATAGTTTAGCATTAAATAATATTATTATTTCATTTTAAAAAAATTTTTATTTTTCTAAATAGCGTATAATTAATTTTTCAAATAAGCTCTTATAATTGACGTTCAATTGCTAAATAAAAAATAAGGTTAATTTATACATGTATTTGACTAATAAAAAATCTAGTTACAACAAGAAAAAATTAGAAAACAAATTATAAAATTATATGTAAAAGAAATTTACCTTTCAGGTTCAAAAATGAAATTACGTTTCATATTCATGCGTTTAAACTTTTAAAATATACTGAGTCATATTGTCTCAGATAGCATTTTGTTCGGTATTGAGTTTTATCCATGAAAAAATATCAAGTCAAATATATTTAAGAAAAATATTGTCAAATTTATTATTTATTATTTTCATTATTACATTACATTATTTTCCATTACATATGACGTAATTAAATACTTTGTAAATATACGTTAAATGAGAGATTCAAAAAAATATTTATTCAATAAAGTGAAAAAAAAATTAAAATATCAATTAAGTAAAACGTAATTTATATTATTATATTTTAATTTAGATTATGATTCTAATATTACATATCAAAACGTAAATTTTCTTTAAATATCCACATATACAAATATTGTTTCGATATATATCAAGTGCAAATATAGAAAAAAGTTTTAATAATGTTTTTTATAATATTCGAAAATCTACGTAACTATACTGCATAAATATTCAAAACAAATTCTATAAATATTTCGCCCACAAAAATACATAAAATACATTTATTATAATTTATGTATAAGTTTTGTAGAAGTATAGAACTTCTATTAATAATCCTCAAAAATTTTATGCACAGTAATAATTCGTTTTATTTTTTGAATAAAAATTTATTAATTATACAGAAAAAATTAAATTAAGAAAATTCACGAGATAAATAGTGAGACAGTCTAAGAACTAAGCTAATGAATATGGTGACGATACGAAGTACAGTGAGTGGCTATAAAATCCTTTTACGTTTCTATTGCTTAAAGGTCACTGTGTACTCATGTAAGACTATAAAGAAAGAGTGATACGAAGGATTAAGACATGTTCACAGTAACTAGTAGATTCTTGTTAAATACGACTCTAGCGATATGTTTAAGTATATACCTATTTAAGATTTTCGATTAAAGTTCAAATGGTCATATTTACACTATCATTGATCGTCATATTTTTGTTGTATTCTTAATAGTCGATTACATTTTTAAAAATTAAAATACTCTTAGACTTTAAATAATATCCTGCTCGAGCTCATTTTTAATCTATACGTATGTGTATATTTATGGAATAGTTATTTTTATGCATGCAAGAGTTTTCGTGTTTAAAATAATAAATAAAATACAATATCATACTTTAAAAACAATATATTTAACAATATGTAGTTCTGTGTGTTTAGTTTATATAAGAACAATACTTTTGAAAATGTGAATAGAAAATTAATTTTATCAGTCAATTATCTTTTATAAACTTTCAAATATTAATTTATTAATTTATATGATAATGTATAATAAATTAGTACTTTAATAAATATAAAACGTGAAGAAACATAAGAAAATTCATAACCCATATATTTTTATTGATTAAGTACTTTTATAGTAAATTAAAAAAAAATCGTTATAATGATAAAGATAGTACTCTATTTCTGTATGTACCTTTCAATCAGTTTTCTTCAATATTACTTCCATTTTTCTCTCTCTCTCTTTCTTAAAACATAAATCTTCAAATCGATTTTTGACTTCTCTGTGTCACAAAGTATATTTTTTACTGTTTCTGCTTCTGTCTAAGCTATTTTAGAATGAGTGTAGAATTTTTACTGTAATACATTAAATTCGAAAATGTATACAATTCGTAAAAGAACTAATTATTGTCGTGAGAAGGGAACCGGATTGATATACATAAAGCGAAAATGAAAATAGATAGTGAAGACAGAGGGAGAATTACACGAAGTTATACAAGGTAGATAGAATTGGGGTTGTTAAGTTATAGGTGAGAAGCTAAAGAAATGTAATAATACAAACCGAGAAAATTAATTACCATTAATTTTATCGAATTCGAGACAAAAAATATTCTAAGTTGAATTATTTAGCTTAAAGTTTGTGTTTTCGTACGCGTATTCCTTGAAATGAATTTATTTTCTCATTTACATTTAACTTTCATGTTTGTCTGTTTTTGGTAATATTTTATATTAAAACAAATATATTCGAAGTTAATCATATAAAGCATAAAAATTTACATTATGATCAAATGGAGAAAATTTATTTTAATAATTCAAGTTTTTTGAGTATGGATTTTCATGTTATTAAGTACATTATTTGACTTTACTTTTTTAAAAAATGAACATTATTGTTAGAGCGGAACTTTTTAATGAAATCTTCTGGATATTTTTGTAAAACTAGCTGATATAGTGAAAACTTAGTTTCCAAATGAACTACTATTATAGTTTAAAAAAAATGATTTTTTATATAAATTTTAAACTTAATTATTTATAATATTTAGAAGACACTGAATATTGAATAGTATTTAATTTTTTTACTATTCTTCTAAAGATACTATAAAATAAATTCTAAATAAATGAATTTTTGAAAGTATGAGAAGAAATTTATTGACGTAAATATCCTTGCTGTTGAAGTACTTTCATATGTATGTTTTTTCTTCTGTAAAAAAATCGAACACAAATTTATTTTCGACTGAGCGTAAAGTGGACTAAATAATTTATTATAGCGACAGATTAATTTGGACAAACATTTTTTATTCTGTCGGCTACATGTTACATAGTAGAATAGTATGAATAATTAGACACGTTTAAATTAAATCGATAAAGCTTGTAGAAATTAAAAAATTTAATAGAACACATAAATTTAATATTTTCAAATTTTCATTTGTTTAAATATATTTTTTTAAATTTATGTATATTTAAAAAAAGCAAATAATCAATTTAAGTATATATTTATTTGTTTTTAAACGTGTAAATATAGCTACGTTGTAATAAATTTATAAGAAAATATATACAAAATAAAGAAATTCGGTATGAGATGTATTCGTGTAAAATCTACATCAGTCTAATAATTTTTTAATATTCACATAAAGTTGAATATTCAAACTCAAAACTAGATTGGTTACAGGTTTTGAATCATATAAGTATATTATTATTATTATCATCATCATCATCATCATTATCATTATTATTATTATTATTATTATTGTTGTTATTGTTATTATTATTATTATTATATTTTTATTATTATTATTATTATTATTATTATTTATTGTTGTTTATTATTATTATTATTATTATTATTATTATTATTATTATTATTATTATTCTTATTATATATTAGCTTATTTTAGTTATATTTCAATGTTAATAACAAACTATAGTCACACTTTTCTTAATTGTTTTCACATTTCTAATAAATTCTGTATAAAATATTAAAATGTTTTTATTTTTGAAATATTTATTTTTGACATCGAAAAGTCTATTTTTATATTTTATTTCTTATTTAAGTTTTGAGATGATCAATCAAGACATAATAATTAATGTTTAACTATAGATTTTAAATTTTTATTTGTATTATTTTAAACGAATTATTTTGAATTATTTTTAATATTGATAAAATTATATAATGTGTACATATTATATTATATATAATATAATAATATAATATATTAATATAAAATATAATAATAAAAAATAATATAATATATATAGAATAAAATATACATATAATAATAGAAATATCGTACTCGATTATTTTTTACATAATTTACTTGTTTCTGTTTTTAATTAAACAATTTTGTTTATTATGAGCTTGTAAAGAAGATTCTTTTTTATTGTCATAAAATATTATTAGAAAAACTTTTAGCTATTATTAAAGTGAAAACTAAATTCAAATTTTCTTTTAATTTTGTGCGTAAGAATTTATTAATTTTCTTCAGTAACATATCATTACAAATATTTTTTCGAATAATATTTTTGTTATTATTGTTTTATAAAAAATTAGAAAAACTTTTGGAAGAGTTTGAAACTGCACTTTACATAATAGGTTTATAACAAATACTTTAGTTATGATTTTATTATTGATTGTTTTAATTAATTCACGCTGTAAGAATACAATACTCGATTTCCACATTTTATTCTTATTTTTATTATTTATACATAAGGTAGCTATATTAGTTCAGTTTCAGTAGAACTACGGCTATGTTGTCCGGAAATAGCTTTATTTTTTGACTTTGTAGATAGTCATAAATGTACCTCTACATTTTTCTCTTTATGTTTACATGATCTTATCCTTTCGATACAATTATGTTCCATTGTTGCCCCTCTTCTCTCTTATACTCTCTTTCATTGTCTACATCTTTCAATAATACGATGTCAGCTCATTCGTCGAATATCGAAAAATAAGACAGCTAAAAATGAATTATCCTTCTTCATTGCTTCTCTCGCTCATTGACTCGAAACTTCTCTACTAATTATTCTGCAATACGATAATCGTATTTGTGTTTCGATGCATCCCATGCAGTACTTTGATCAACATGCGCTATCTCCTTGTTACGAACATGTGTGTGCGTATACAAATGTATATATATTTGTGTTCATCGTCGAATGCAATGCAATGCGTATAAGCAAGAACATATTCATACACATATAGTACATTTTGCGTACTAGTTTTTTTAATATTCCATTTTGTAGATTCCTAAATATTTAAAAAATGCATCAGCATATAATTTATACCCTACGTGGTTCTATAATAACTTTAATGCAGATATATTTATTATCCAAACGCGTAAATAAATAGTCAATGATTAATTGATAATGCTTTTAACTGCGATTCAAGTTATTTTACTATAATCTTTAAAATACAATTTGAAGAGGATCTCAACAGTTATTATATAAATTGTTTGTTAAATTATCTCAATCTAAACAAGAAATGTAATAAGTAATTCGAATAGCATACGTATAAATGGATGCTGTTAGAGAATACGCAAATAAAATATTTTATATTTAAACAAATTCCTATATTTGTAAATTTTCTCCTTCTTGTTAAACGAAGAATACAGATGATATTCATAACTTACTTTTCTAATTCACGTATACTTATTTTTACACTTTGTATGAAAAAAAAAGTAATAACAGTTAAAACTTTAAATTTTTAACATTAAATGTTTATAAATAGTAATATATAATTCGTAAATTTACTAATAATATTATATTATTTTTAAAACAATAATGTATATCTTCAATTTCATTATAAACATGCTTTATTAACGAATTAGTATTTACTTATTGTTATAAACTTATTGTTGTAAAGTTTTCAATGTAAATTTTTAATTAAGTACACTTCCACAAAAATACTATTTTTTATGAAAAATCATTTGTTAAATCGTAATATATATACATTACAAAAATAAAATTATTTGTATTATAAAATATTTTTCTTTATTTAACAAGTTTTCTTAGTTGATGAAAAAAATTTAATATTATTCTTTTTATATTTTTAATTTATATATTTTTAATTGCTTCGCTCAAATGTTTAAAAAAAAATCATTTATAAACATAAAGACAATATATTTATAAATATAAATATAAAAAATTTAAATACTTTAAACATTTTAAATATAAACTTTTAATAGAAACATAAAAAGAAAATTTAAAAACCAATTTAATTTAGAAAATTTTGAAAAAAATAAACTTTAATGTTCAATCTAAAAGCATCAACTATGAACTATTTTCTAGAAAAATTCTTATCTTTCGAATATTTAATTCGATAGCTAGCATTTATTATGTTTTTTTTTTGTTTTTTTTTAATTCATTTATTTTCGAAAAATGTTTTATACCTATTAATAGACTTTCAGTATATTTCATAATTAATATTATATTTCATAAAAATATTTAAGAAAAACAACGTTTAATTCTTTACTAATGCATAGACGTGATTGAAAAATGTGAAAATAAAAACGCTAAAGCGTTTTTCTCTAATAATTTTACTTATTACTATATACATAAATCCCATAAATCATATGAAAAAATGTACATATATTTTTATACACAGATTTTTACTTAAAAGTATATTTTATAATGATGAAAAATACTAATTTTGAAATTTAGGCACGAAATTTTTTCGTTATCATTGATTCATTTTTTTACTATTATTATAAGTAATGAGAGAGAATAAAGTAGAAAGCCAACGAGATATAAAGTGAAGCCGAATATTATAAAAAAAAAATTTATATATATATATATATTTACCATACAGTGACTAACAACTAGTACTAAAAAATTCGTAATCCAAAAAAGTTGTTGAACTACAGCTATTTCACTTCATGCAACAGTGACGAGAATGAGAGCAAACATTAAAGAGCTTCCAAGCGTCATAGTCATCATATGGAGCAAAAGGCGTGAAAATTTAAAATGAGATAAAGCGAATGAAAAGAAAAAAGTTCAATAATTTAAAAGTCATGAAAATAAAATTAAAAAAATTAACACTATTAAAAAAATTTGATATGCAAAAGCGCGATGTAGATTTAATCAAACGAAAATAATTCTAAAATATAGTTGTTTGATAAAACACTGCAATGTATATGAAAAACTAATTATTTTATGATTTTTATTATACTGAATGTAAGTACATTGTACAGTGAATTACCAAAAAATTTCTTCTTTTCCTCCTTCAAAATATAATTCATGTATTTTAATTAAAATTTCTGTTAGTAAAATTTAAAAAATTATTTATTTTGTGAAAATGAATAAAAATAAGATAACTTTTTAGAATAAAGCCCATTAAAAATAAATCAAGTTAAGTTAGTGAACACAGTTAAATTTGTATTCCATTATAGATAAATAGATTATACTTTCAAAATATAAATTTAACTTATTACTCTTATCTAGTATGATTCAATATAAAAACTTTAATCTTTCGTTCGAACTTAAAACAATGTTAAAGTATAAGATAAAAGACTCGAGTATAATAAAATAGAAAACGATTGAAAGTACAGTCTTCATCGAATAATATAAAATTACAGAAACTTGGAGCATGAAATTTCACTCTGAAAAGAATACTGCAAACATAGTCTGCTGAGAGTTAAAGAAAAAAAGCTGTAATGTACTCAATATAATAATTGCATCATAGTATAGTTGCTGGCTATTCACGTAGCATCACGAGAAGAGAAAATCAAGTTACTTTCCGGCTTCTAGGGGTTGTGCGCTTCTTTTTGCGTTACTTACTCGCTGAAGAAAAGTCTGTTTGCTACTACTGCCACTATTGCTTTTCCACTTTCACACACTCTCCCTCTCCCTGCTTTCCTCTCTCTCTCTCTCTCTCTCTCTCTCTCTCTCTCTCTCTCTCTATCACGCCTTTCTGCTCTCCTCTTTCCGTAACTTTCTTTCATTCGCAGCAGGAAGAAAAAGAATACCATCACTGCTTTATTGCCGATCTTGCCACTGTCGTTACGGTTCGCTTGACTCGTAAAGTGTCGTGCTATACATAACACATATACAGACACCTGTAACTACGTTCTTGTAGCTGTCGCGATTCACGATACTCGACGCATCAACAGCGAAAGCGTCTACTCAGATATATGATATTTTGTAATTAAAATATTACTCTTATAACAAAGAAAAATTATTAATTATCAATCCGACATTAATAAAGGGACTATTCTTAGTTAATTCTTCCTGATTTTTCAATTTTTCAACGATTGAGAGAGAGAGTAAGAAAGAGATTATATAAATTATATATATTATAAATTTATATATTATAAATTTATATATTATATATTATATATTATATTATTTATATATTATATAGATACTGAATATAAATTTATTTAATCATAGTAAACATCTTAGTCGTGTTTTAAATTATTAAAATATAATTAATTTTATACGTTCTATATAATTTAACAAAAATCTTTAATATTTCTCATTAATTAATTAAAGTATAAATTATCTTTTAATAAGATGATTATTTCAGAGGAACATACTATTTTTTTATCTATTTATAACAAAATCTCTTATTCTTTAAATACAATTACATAAAATATTATGACTTTTATGTTGAAAAAAATTCTATCAAAAATATTTATTAATTATTAAGTTTTTTATTATTAAATTTATTTAATAGATAGAATGATGACATTAAAATATAAAAATATTAATTCTTAATGACAGGAACTTTCTTTATTTAACACTCCTTAAATATATATATAATCTGAATGAAAAAATTAGATATAATAGAATAAATTAGTTTTTTATAAAATATTGTTACTACTAAATGAATAATTCATTTTGATTAAAGTAGGAAGATATTATTTTTTCATCTTTAATAATATTTATCACAGATTGAACTAGAAAATTTTAGTTCTTTAATTAAAAATTTTCATGTTTTTAGTGTTAAATAGAAATGTGTCAATTGCAATAAACTGGCAAGTAATAAGATAATGAATCATTTATGTAATTATTTATGATATTAATGGCAAATTTTTCATATAGATTAAATTATATTTTCTACGCTTACATAAAAAATTAAAGAAATTCAGTTGTGCTAAAAAAGAATAAATTATAAAATTATTAAATCAGGTATCATATTTAAAAATTCATTGAAATATTATTATAATAAAAATTTTATAACCTTATTATTGAGCTATGTACAAAATAATTCATAATTATTTATCGCGTTTGTTAATTAATACTCTAGATTTAATACTTCGATTAATAGAAAGGAAGAATAAAAGCAACACCAGATAGTATTAACGTCAATACACAAATAATGTAAAGATGAACACATTGCCAAAACCAATATGTATAATATAAAGTTATAATACCCTGAAACAACTGGAGTGTTAGCACATTAACCATATGTCACTCTATTTCGACATTCATGTCGCTTTTTTTGCTATACGTATACGATATTTCGTGAATTTTTCGTAAAAATCTAATTAAAAAAATCAATGCCTTCATTATGCAATACCCTTAATGGGTATTAATTTATAAACAAACTCATACCAATCCATGCATATATACTTAAGTATACAGTCAAACACTACCCGCGATACATAAAAGTGAAAATATATGAAAATTGATAAATCGGAGTATTTTTATAGACCATCATCTCTAGCTCATTAAAGAAAAATAAATAAATTTTAAATCCTGATTTTAATGTTAATGCTAATAAAAAAATTGATTTAATAATCTTCAGTTCCTTCTTTCTTAAAAAATTAATTCTACTTGAATTTTATAATAACTGAATAATTTCCAAATAAACAACTTTTTAGACATAACGCAATATTTAATTATAACAAAATAATTCCAAAAATAATAGCTTTACGATCATGTTAAAACAAAAGAATGTTTAAAATTCAAAAAGTTCTATCAACATAAATTTTTCATTTACACTGCAAAGAGATATCAAAAAAATAAAGTTTGCATCACACAAATACTCGGAAAGAAGTTTTTCGTGCTCAATATGAACACCTGGCGCATCAAAGTGCGCAAAGTCGCTGTATATGTATGTTTACGAGATGCGTCCGCGACAGAGTGGTTTGAACTCCCTAACCGTTAGTACGTCAAATCGATGCATTATTTACATGAAAAAAGAGCCCCGTAGTCTAAACAAGAGTAATGGACGTGCATAAAATTTAAGAGTATGTAGAATATGTCTTTACATCATTTTTGCACATTTTACTTGTTAGACCTTTTACAAAATTTAATCTTAGTGTATCCCATCCTTTCCAATGCAAACGATTTTTCAAATCTCTTAAATTAAGCGTAAACAAAACGTTATGTAATAATTAATGTTTCATTCTTAATAATTATAATTATTCAAATAATATGTGATTTTAGTATTATTTGTTAAAGGTGTATTCATATTACATATCGAAAAATTTAATGGAAATTATTTAAATTATTATTTTACTTTTAAAATCATTACATCATTAAACTTTATTAAATTATTAAATTATATTAAAATTAAATTACTTTATAATTCCTTAAGTTTTGCTCTTAATCATAAAAATGAAAAGAATAAAGTGATCAATTCATATGAGGTTGTGTTACTTTTTATACTTTATTAAAGTAATATAACCAATAATCTCTATGTTAATCAGCACATGATTTTTTATAACTTGTGCATAATTATTAGTTTATATTAATAATGATCATTTTATCAGCTCTATATTTATAATAACACATAAAGTGCTCTAATTTTAATCTTCAACATATTATAATGTATGCTATATAACTTATATCATACACAGTATAGTATGTTGAATATTTTTTATATTACACATTTCCACGCTTACATTTTGTTTCAAAGTTATTTTTTAGATATTTATAAAATTTCAACTTAGTGTAATAATTTTTTTAATATTTGTTTAATTTCTGCGTCTAAAAATAATTAATTCAGATTTGATTTGAATACTTGAAAATTATATATACAATTATTATTATCAGTTAATATTATATTTCGTATTTTAATGATATAAACGTAAAACCATGAGAACTATATGATTTTTTTGTGTATTTTTTGCGATTTCATTCAAAGTTATTATGCAATATGAAAGTACATAATTTCTTTTAAAATAAAGGATATTTTACAATATCCCTTTAATATTTCCTATGAATAAAATTATTTTTTATAATCATTATTATAAATTATATAATTTACAAAGTATTTTTATAACTTTTGAAAGCTTTGTAAATTTAACAATTTAATAACATAACAGTTACATCTTTACAATTCTATTTTCTTTTAAATGAAAAAGAGATTATGTAAAATGCATAAAAAGTAGGAAAGCTCTTTTTTCTTCTGTAACGCACGTACAATATTCAACTTCCTCCAACAATTTTCACAAGCTCTTTCGACTCACTTATAAAATCGATCGCTCGCGTGCACAATTCATTATGCGTTACGGCATCGAATCAGCACATCTCGTGAATTTGAAAATTTTCACTTCTTACTTTCTGTACTTTGAATTTTTACTATATAGCAAAGCAAACGTTTCATCAAAAAGATATGTCTCAATGAAAAATCAAGTTGAAAATACTGTTTTTTAATGGTTTTGATTTTTTCAATGTACCAAATTTTAAATGCCTGTAACCAAAAATTATTTTCTGATAGATAAATAAGCTTAACATATTTCTTGTGTTGTTTTATTTAAAAAATATAAGAGTATATTGAGTTGTATAGTAGCAATATTTAAACTACTAATATTGATAAAATTATATTCTATTATTTATTAAATAAGATTTTATTTTAATTAAGAACTAATTATAAATTAAATACGTAAAAAAGTTGATTGATTGGTTTTGTTAATGAATGGTAATTAAATCTTTTATTTAATGTATACGTCTTTTGAAGTAAAATTTAGTCTTTAAATCTTACATAAATTTATTTCTTACAAATTTATATTTATTGATTATGCAATATAAATGATACAAAAAATAAAAAAATTAGTTTACTATTTTAACAAGATTTTATAATTGTAACTCCAAGAATAATATATATTTTAAATTTCAATCTAGAACTATTAATAGGTTCAAATTAAGTTTTTTTGATAAATTATTTTTATCAGTAATTTTATTTTATCAGTTATTAATTTTATTTCAACGTAATAACAAATATATGTAAAAAATATTAATAAATTTCTTCTATTTTTTAAAATAAATGCATATGAAATTATAAAAGTATTAATGATTTTCAATATTATTTGCTACATAATTTATGTATAAGCAAATTATTGTCTGTAAATTAGTACTTGAGAAATATCAAAACTTTATTGTAACTTACTACGAATTTACAACATTACAATTTAAATAAGAAAATAATTTCTTATTTTATATCAGTTAAAATAATATTTATAGCAATGTAATAAGATTCCTTAAAAATAATTTATACAATATACATACACCAGAGAATTTTAGAATAAATCGTAATGCTGTTTCTATTAACATAATTAAAAAATGAGGATTATATGGCTTGAGTGTGATACACTTATACAATAAATTTTATTCATTGTCATGAATACATAAAAGATAGGAAAGATAATTTGGTTGTGTTCGACAAAATTATTTTAACAGAAAGCTCAAGATTTCAGATATTACTGTTCATAAGACTGTAATTTAAATTCTATTAGCATATTATTCTCCCAAAGCCGATGGGACTTTTTTCTCTTTCATATTTTTTATAAGAAATAAGTTATTGTATCAGACAATGCAGTAAAATTATGTTTTCTAAGATTGCTTTATTAAAAACAGGTAATTAAAATACTACATTACAGCTTTCTCTGACATATTATTAATTATCGCATTGAAAAATCTTGATTAAAGACTAATATATAACTTGCAGATTAGTTTCCTTCATTCGTTCTCCATTATTAACTAGTCCACGAAGAAATGCATCGAGGCGGAAAAAAGCACTTTTCTCGTGCACGCGCGCGCGCATCCCAAACCAATGTATACTCATTCTTTGCAGTCATAGAAGGCCTCCACCGATTCCGTAACAAGCACAACAAAGCGCTCATTGATTTCACGACATACGTCGTATTCTCTGGAGCTATTCATTAATTATGGACCAAAATGGGATAGGCGTTGACTGTCGTCGCTTTTTCTCTGCACAAACACATTCCGTATGCAACCCTTTTCTTTTTAGGTCATTTTATCATTTCTTTATGACAATCAAGTCGGCTTTTTGAAAATTTATAAAGAGCTATTATCGCAAGACTGAGTAACCGCTTGGCATAGAATCATACAGTGGGTGTGATTAATTACGCCGAGTCATGGTGGTTACGTTGATTGAACTTCTGTAAATAAAGCATTAAACAGTGTGTTTACAAATTTTTATATTTGTTCGTGCTTAATTGGTCAAACGCAACTAATTTCCGTATTTGACTAAATTGCGTAATTCCGAAGGCCATTCCAGATATTATAGTTCATTATCCTCGAACGTTACTTAAGTGGCTTTAAAGACGAATATGTAAATTAAATTCCTATTTAGACATATACAATGGGTATTCGTTAATCGAATTATTGACAAGATACACGAATATTGTTGATTTATTCTACATAATTCAGGATATTTTTAAGGATTCCACGATATTTTAATATAAATATGATGTAATTATATATAATTTTAAGATAATGGAACACAAATGTGTATTTGTTGACTTTTATAATTTCTTAAATATCAGGGAATGACAATTATGATTGCATATCAGTAAATCAATAAAGCTATTTTGACTGTTTAGATATCTGAGAAACTGAAGAAAATGTCATTTAATTGCTTTTTATTCACCTATTTCATGCAATAACGTTTGCAACGATATTTTACGCAATTATATTAATGTAGAAAATGTTTAATACTTTTGCTAGAAAACTTTGTATTTTGATATTTCGATACTTAATTCAGTTCAAAATAAATTTATCGATATAATATAGTAATTTAAGCTTGTTAATAATCTTAACGATGTGTTGTAATGTAATATGAAAATTGTATTTTCTTTCAATACATATGATTCTAAATTTTTCGTATAACTGCAATAAATATTGTTACAAAAATTAATATATCGAACGTTCTTTTAAAAGTATTAATTGATCATAAATATTTGCATAACAGAACGCTAATTAATTAATGCTGACTATCTATAATAATTACATGCCTGTTTATAATTATTTCTCAAATCGATAGAGATAAATGACACACAAATATACCTTGTGAAAAGTAACGGGAAAAGATTAGAAATAATTGTATATGATGTAATTTAAATATACGTAATACCATTAAAAAAAAACAAGAAATGTACTTTCAAATTTAGCACGCGATCTCTTTTTACCTCATTGCTTAATCTCTTAAGGCACGCATCACTTTTGAAATTACACAAGATTTTTTAACAGAAGATTGAGATTCTCTTGTGTAAAAAAATCCGTCTCGCAGCATTCAGCGCCTTATGACGAAATGCATGGCAAACAGCGTCTCTAATTAAGAATAGTAACTTGTAACTTGTCTAGCTCAATCTCACTCCCAGCCCCACAATTTTACTTTCATTCCAGAAAATGCTAGGGAAACAGACAAAAAGAGAGATAAAGAAAAGGGAGAGAGTTCATCAGAAGGGGAGAGGGAGTCAGCTGCGGAGTCCCTTGGCACGCGCCACTGCCACGGCCACGCGTAGCTCATAACAGTCATAACCCCGCCCCACACGTGTGTACTCATATCGTATACAGCTGGAATCTGAAGCATTATACGAGTAAGCGAGAGAGACGGGCGAAACGTGCAGCTAAAAATTATCCACACTGAGTATTGCATCTAAACTACTCTAGATTGCGTTGGAGTTTTGAACATGTGACTGCTGTATCGTCCAGCTACTCAACATGTTTTCGGCTGTTATCGACGAGGCTTAAACTTGACATAGCATACAACAATATGGATATTAATATTAAGCGCGGATTTATTTATTCTTGGGTTTCTTTGTTCGAGCATAAGTTAAGTGTCGCCGGCTCATCCTTTTTATCAATAAGTGGATTATAGCAATAATTCACAAGATAACGGTAAGTTTGAAGTTTGAGGGACCGATGTAACCTTCACTGTATGATCACATTTTTCGGCAGATTTTAAATGTAAAAGAATATTCGATTATAAAAGTAAATTTAACATTGCATCTGAAAAATGACGTAAAAAATTATGTAAAGCCTTTAGCTGTCTATATACATATGTCGAGAACGGATATAACAAAGTATACTGCTGTACAGAATTTTTTCCCCGTAATATTAGAATATCTGTAAATAAAACTTTAAAATTCTTTCGAATCATATAAATTTTATAACAATATAAGCGCATATTTAGATATTTTGAAACTTGATAAATATTTTAAATTGCGAAAACAGATTTATAAGATATCGATACTTCCAATTTTAATAATAAACATTCCATTGCAGATTATTAATTTATTTATGATTATTTAAAATAACTAAAATATAATGTGCTACTTTACAAAGTAAATCTAAAAATATAATAAATCTCGTTTCTCATTCGGTCAGCATCATCCAACTGATTGTGACAAAAATTAACCCGAGCTTTTTGACTAGATCAACCAGTAGATCATCCGAAAATCATGTTAAAGTTAACGTATTCCAAAAAGTCCATTGCACGGTCCATCAAGCAACAAAATTTCAACGAACCGCACATGCGAACGAGTCAATAGAGCGACAACGAGGATGCGATCGAAAAAGCGCGTGTCAGAGAAGCTGACCGAATTCAAGTAAATCACCGCAACGCTTCACCATCAGTTGACGCGCAAACTATAACTATAATCCAAGCTACGACGCTGACCAGCACCGCTATACGTGTATCAATATTATGAATTATTCTACATAAAATTGACGAGTCAAAAATTTCTAAATTTTATGTTGATCAAAGTATAACAAAGTCATATTTATAATTTACAAATATTGATTTTATAAAGAATATTTACAAAGAAATTTTGTCATACGGGTAATTAAATTAATATTAATTTATTTATCTGAAATTTATCTCTTTTTAATTATTCAAAAACTTAGTGGGCTTTAAATATTATAATTGAATAATAAATTCGTATGGTTTTTTCTTAAAAATGTACAAACACTTTAAGTTGCTGTTATAAATTAATATTATATAATAAAAACGTAAACTTTGAAATGTATTAACTTTTTAAAATTTATTAATAGTTTTATTTATGAGATTAGTACTTATCTTTAAGAATAAGAATTTCGATTTGGAAGTAATTGCAGAAAATTAACTTTTTTTGATAATTTTATACAGCGATCACAAGTAAATTTGATAAGATAAAATCATAAAGTTTCATAATTTACTTGAACAATGTGAGTTAATTAATTACACCTTTATTAATTTTAACTGAAAGTTTCACGTCGTTTTTACAATGGCTAAGTATCCATCTTTTGGATAGAAGCGAAACTAACTTCAACGTCGTCAACATTTAGCTGTTAAAGTGAAATTCTACACTATTCATAGCAACATTAAACTAAAAATACATATTTTTATAAGAAAATAAACATTTTATTATGAGTAAAAATATGTGCTGTTCACTTAATTAAAAAACGCATTTTATATAAATATATATTTTCTCAAAGCTTTTCTAGTACAAAAATAACCATAAAAAAATATTCTATTCGTATAAATAACATTTTATTTTTCATAAAAGAAACTAATTTCTTTATAAAAAAATAATCTAGTTTTGTAATCATTTTCTTGAAATTAGTATAATTCTCCGCATTTATTAAAAATCGATATTTTTGTATAAAATATTCATTTTCTAAGATTTAAAAATATCCATAATTTCATTAGTATTAAATAAGCAATAAAAGTTCTTAGAAACAAGGAAACAGTATTCTTTGATAAATATACCTAATTAATACATAAGAACTAAAGTATAAGCTCGTAATTAATAGGCATAAATGATGAGATGTTATGTAGCTTCGAAGATATTAAAGAAAATCGATTGTATTTATTATGATTAATATTTTACTCAACCGATTGCTTGAAAAAAGTTAAAATATTACTTTTTCAAAGAATTAAAGTTCATAAACCTATGACTTTAAGTTATTAACGTACTTATTCCTCCATACATATCACAGTTTCCGCATTACGATTAAGAATATCTCTATGGTAGCAGCAAATGTATTAAAGTACATAAGCATAGGCCCTGTACTCTGTTAATCGACGAGTTGTCGATTTAGTCGAGTCGACGAACAGCCACTAATCTGCACTCTCAGCTTATGGACTTTTTATCGCCGACGGATATAGATGTACCAGAGCGCAGCTTTCGTTCTAACCGTCCAGCTTTCAATGGTTTCACGTGTGAATTAGAGTAAAATTAATCTTCCTACAATATAGAAAACTTTTTTCCTTTTTAATCTTTTAAGAGGATTCGTCAATTGTTTGTTCGCTCATTTATAAAATTTTTTTGTATTCCAAGTTAAATAAATAAGGTAATAAAGTTTATATAAAAAAACTGACGGTGATTGTAAAGATATCTACAGTGACAGTCGTGATATTTATCTGAACAGTTACTATTGAAACTATGTTTAACATATAGAGCTGTTGAAAACTATTCAAATATAAAATGTCTTAAATTATATCTCATAAGATTTTTAATGAAAGTATTACACGATAATGATTTTAGGTTCATATCTAAAAAAAATTTTTTAAATTATGATCGTCTACTTAAAATAAATGTAATTAAAAATTATTCATATTAATACAAATAATATTATTTTATAACAATAACTAAAGTGTTTGATAAATTAAACAAATTGGATTTTTTAAATTATTTATTAATTTAAAATATTTAAAATATATGCCGATAAAATATATTAAAACCTATAAGTTAATACAACTATAACAATAATTTATATATTTTTATATTATAAATAAAATAAATTTTCAAATAGAGTATTGAAAAATCTATATATTCGAAATTTAATTATTAACTTTATATAATTTCTATGGCTCTTTATTATTAAACAAATTATATTACTTATATTAATATATTAATTAAATTTATAAATTTAATCATTTAATAAAATTTTCATAAGGTAAATTAATATTTAAGTAATATTAGATAATATTTATACGTATTTTTAAAGAATATACATTATTGTTTCACTGAAATATCTATTGTGTTTAACTGTTTCAGTTTATTAAACAAAGTTATATCACTATTATATGTTTATTACTGTCATAATTTTACTTTATTTATATAATATATTTTGACTCTTGAATAATTATGAATTCATTTACTAATAATGATTAAAAAATACTTTTAATTTAATGATTTTTTATCTTACTGTCATATTTATATTACAAATTGAGTAGTTGAGTCTCTACCTATGTAAGGTATTGAATTTAAAAAGTGGAAGATAGAAATAAAATTTGTTATTATAAGTGCTTGTTATTATAATTTAATAACGAAGAATAATGAATATAATATAAGATGATAAATACTGTAAGGATAGTGTAATTACGGAAAATCACTAAAAATTTTATACTTATCTAAATGATTTAAATAATTACATGAAATTAAAATTTGATATATAAAATTTATATTTTGATGTCAGATTTTATATATAATAAAAGAAATTAAAATTTTTACGATAAATTAAAAAATCTGTTTAATAATAATTAAATTTAAATATTAATTCTGTTTAATAGCTAATCTGTCGTTTCTATAATTATTCTAAATAATCATTAATTCTTTTTGCAAGTAATTTTTTATTTATATTTATGAAAGAAATTAAGAAAGACATTATATTTTTTGAAAAAAATTACGTTATAAATAACATGGGTGCAAAATTTAAGAAACTTTCTGGTTAATCCTGTCATCTCAGATTTTGTTTTCTATACATGAAAATCTGAAACGTGAGATGAAATCTTTTATTTATTCAAAACAATTTACTTAATTTACATAAACACCTATACGTAAATATTTATACAAGAATTTAAAAATCGATAAATTTTGCTGTCTGCGAAATCAGTGAATTTTCTAAAGAACTGATTTGACGCACACATTCAATAATTTTATAAACTTTAGTATGCGGAAATTTTCGCTTTTCAGTTTTCATCCCTGCAACATTCTACGTATATTTTTCGAACTACAACGAAATTTAATAATTTGTAATAAATAATTACAATTTAAGGCTTGCATACTAAGCGTTCCAACAACAGAGGCCTCAACGAATCAGCGTTAAAAATAATTTCTAGCCGCACAAAAACTGTTTATCAGCAAATAATAAATCTGAAAAACAAATAACAATTTTTTTGTATTATAATAACATAACCTTGCACAACAATAAAAGTATTATAGCTCTCTGCTCGATATAAATGTGCTATTAAAAAGAGCATCAACAAACGCCAATAATATAAAAAGAGAACGTGTATAATACTCGTGAAACTATCTGTATAACGATAGAAAATAATTAAAAAAGTATCCAAATGACGTAAAAAGAGGGCAACAATATGACAAAAATCCCGTAAAGGGAGGAACTTACCTTGCGCGCAGACGAAGTCAAGCCGCGCGAGGACGATGCCTAACGTAATTAGCACGACGGCCACTTCAAGGGAGTAGTGTTGATGCTGCTGCTGATACTGCTGCTGCCTCCCCATCATCCTGACGCCCTTGTTTTGTTACTTCTCTTGGCTCCAGCTCGTCGTCACTGGCTTTTCTGCCCGTCGCCGTGCTTACATTAAATACGCACAGGCGCAGTTACCGTTCGACGTGTGCGTCACGATCACCTCACGACAACACCACTGAAAAGATCACAATCGAACTATGCTTCGTTATTTTTCAAATTTTAGCTCTTATTCTAGGCTTTTATTTGCAATTTTTCAGTTACTTAACCGGTAACCAGCACCGGTAGCTGCACACTACTCTTGAACGATTACAATAATGTTTTTCCATTACAAATCACGCGAATAGCAACGTTCAACCATCGATAATTATACCGGTCCACTTTCCGAGTCGTTTACACCGATCGCACTATTTTTCCCTTTGTCGTAATTCTCGTTGTTTATGCGTCGTTGTCTCTTGTTTCTTTAGTAAAATGTCAAGGCTATGAAGGTAGGTCCAGTTGAATGTTCAATTGCTCAGTTGCACCTGCGAACAAAGATTAGCTTTTAGTAACTGTAAAAAATGAGTCTTATTGAAATGTCGAAGCAGTTTATTTCGATCAATAAAACATAATTAACTTTTAATCTCAATTAGTCTTCTCAAATTCTTTCATAGGAAACAATAATTTCGTGGATAGATAATTTTTGTTTAATATTATTACGCTTTAAGTATGATCGTAATTACTTATATGGGTTTACTTTTTTCAATAAGTCTCTATTTATCTTTTTGCGCAATACTGTATACATTTCCTATTGAAGTAGAAATTTATCATTTTAAAGTTGTGAGAAGATAACCCAATATTTACAAATATAAACATAAATATCAAATTAAAAATACCTGCTCTCGGAATCTTTAGATGTAATGTATACACATTAGTATCCTTAAACATCGCATCATTCATCCATGTGACAAAATAAGCAAATTATTAGTTTCATCTTGAGAAACCTGGGAGGGAGAAAAATGGGGGAACCTTGTTAATTTTATATGGGAAAGTATCAAAAGCCTAGTAAATTTTTCTTGTGCGTAGCCTGAGACCTTCCGCAATCTCTGCTCTAAAGTTTCGACGAGCGAAAGAGAGAGTTTTATTCATTCGTGGTCAACCAATAAGCGCCAGGGTCCGCGTTCATACGTGCAGCGTAACTTTTGCTCCAAACTCGTAGCAGAGCAAAATGCCTGAATAAAGAGCAGGACCATGAGAACTTAGAAGAGCAAAAGTTTTTAAGTGGGAAAGAGCGCTGCTTCGGGATGTTCGGTTTCTGAATACCCACTAATGATGGTCTTCTCCGGATTTTTTCTCTCACTTGTACACTCAAAGAAGACAACGCAACTGTCATATACCCGCGAGTTTCGCAAAGCCAGCGAACCGTCCGACTTCTGTAGATCAATTTTGTGCTTCTGTCTACAAGGGTGCATACGCTCACAGATACACTCGCTTTCAAAGTCGATTGATCGAAGTTTTTGATTCTGCTTGAAGAATCTCATCCGTGGTATTGTAACTTTTGCCGCTCGTCCGTAGAACAATTTGAGTTTTAGAGAAAATTTAGATCGCAGAGAAGTTTCTTTCGAGCGAAATTTTGTGTCCGAATGATCCGTTTGTCAAGAAACTGAAATGTTAATAGGAGGTATTATATGAATAGCAGATCTAACTGCTTGAATATTGCATGGCGCTTCTATCCTGCTGATGTGTATTGCTCGACAGACGAAAATCGGATAATATTCTGAACCGAAGGAAAACGTCAGTCGACCAAATACCTCATTATAATATCGCTTCCTCGTTATCATATATTTATTCTAACTTTTTCGCGTATTTCTTGATATTGTTTTTTCATCCTTGAAATTTAAGATATGTTAAACCTACAAATTTACTGTTATGAGGTTGTTACTTGCATTTATTGATTAGGAATGGTTGCGTAAAAAATTTATTCAATTATCGTATATATTTATAACATTTCTCCACATCTGAACACATAGATGACAACGAAAATTGCTTTTCGTCTGAAGAAATATTTCAAATAAGTTCAATGAAGATTGATTAGATATGAATAATTTTTTAAAAAAATTTCATTTTTAAATTTATTTTAAACTATAGACATAAATGTATCTATTTTTCTAAAAGTTTTTAAACATTATTAAATATTTAATAATAAATTTGATATAAAAAATATCAATAAATTAATTTATTTCTCAATGCTTGTAGTCGATTTTAATTGTCAATAATTTAAATCTCTCAACTAATAATGAATGTAACAATTAATATCGAATTTATTTAAAAATAAATATAAGTAAACAATACAAGATAATTATTTGATAAAGATTGAAATTTTTAAAATCTACTCTGAGTAATACTTTTCATTAGCGACAATCAATCATAAACTAGAAAAAACTACTAACGTCCAATAATAATAAAATAAAGAAATCAATGATGTTTACGTATTAATTGGAAAGATAAAAGACCGCAATTTCTCTTGATATACAATGTTGTGGGCTGCCTTATTGGTAATTGGGATCATAACGGTTAAGCGACTTTACCGATGTCTCTGATAATATTGTAAAAAAGTTTTTACCCTGCACTGACTCCGATGAAAAGCGGATTAACTTCGTTTTGCTCAATAAGCAAAGCTTCCGTATAAATCCACACTTGTGAAAAGGTAGTCGACTATTTTATAAGACACTTACAGCCAAGAAAAGAAGAGGATGGCAAAGAACGTCACTCGACAAAGTTGCAGAGCTTGATCCCGCCCTGAAAAGGTGAATCGACTTTTTCGACGAGGTTTATCGCGGATGATTGATGAAGTCGTAACACGTAACCTCTGACCCTCTCGTGCTCCCTGCTTTCTTCTCAACTTTTACCGTCCCAAGCCTGCGCTATGTAATAGAGATTTTTTTTCTTCTCGTTACGAGAAGTTGCATACAGCGATGAATTCTTTTTTCACAATTCTTTTCCGATCCGTTGTCTGAGCATAATTAAATGAAAGTATGAAGTGATCGATCATTTGGCTCTTTAAACTTTCGACCAACGTGATATTATTACTAGAGTCCTTTTCTTTTTTCCTTCAGAGATCTGTACTTTTTTCATTGGTCAATATTTATGGCCATTTTTTCCGCAAGAAACCGCGAATGCAGCTGCAGCACATTAATGAACTTTCGCGTTGCAGCGCATTTAAAATCCAGAGCCTAAAAATCTAAGCCAATACACACACACAGACAAATATATATCTATATAAACTTTTGCCTTAATCAATTATAATAAATGAAGTGAGAAAAGAATGTCAGCTGATTGTTTTAACTGGATATGTTTTATTATAATATTTTTTCATATTATTTATTTCTCAAAATTGTATTCACGGTTTAACCGCAGATTTTTTATTTTTATAATTGTTTTATAAAAATCTAGCACGTATTTTTGGAAAATAATCTCAAAATATTTTTAATATAGATAAAATTCATTAATATTTCATAAAAACCTTTTAAATTTAACTTTTTAAATTTTTTATACTAAAAAGTACAAATATAATTCAAATAAAAGCTAAAGAAATTACATCTACTAGTATTATTTTTAATTAAAATTATTATATGAAAATGTATATGAAATAAATAAATGTATATTAACCTGATAAACAAATAAATATATTAAATGATAAATAAATAATCTTTTTTTACAATTAAATAATTCTCCTTACCCGCCATATTGCTTTCTTCGACTTAATAACTTTATAATTATCTTTTTCCATTTCACTGGAAGATTCAGCGGTGAAATATAATACAAATATAACTGAGTTCCGTCACAATTTAAGTTATCACTAGTATAAATTTAATAAAAATTTGATAAATTTTCTTGTAAATAGACAATTATACGTAATTAATTTTAAACAATTTCATTGGTAAAAAATTATTTCAAAATACTATATAGAATAATTGAGAATATATTTCTTGTATAACTAATATAACTTTCAAAAAGAGATAAAAGTACCTATTTAACAGTATAGTAAGATTAATAAAATTATTTCTGTTAATGAGTTAATGTAAAACATGAGAAATAGTTTATTAAATTCAAAATTAATTTTAGTAATCAAATATAAAGTTAAACTAAAAAAACCTTTTATATTTCTAATAATACCATTATTTTTAATTCTTTTACATAAAATGGATCGAGCATACAATATTGTTTTCAATCAAAATTTTATGTGATATAAAAAATAAGTTCTTGTTTAATATTGTTCTAAAATATAGGATAAATATAAAGTAAAAGTGTTTTAAATAATTAATGATAATAAAACCATTTGTAATTGAAATTAAAAACAAATTTTCATTTGTTTGAATAACTGTAAATTAAATCTACAAATAAGAAAACCAATAACAAAAATCAATATTACTGTATGATATATTTAATTTTCATATTCATAGTATAAATTTCATAGCTCAATTTATATACTTATGTATATATATCATTTGACACGGAAACATTTTGTAGACCTCATGTATTAGTTGATTGTATCGTGAAAATTAATTTTAGTCCAATACGAAAATATGATATACAGAACAATAAAACATATTTATATTATATTTTAAATTTTAAGTTTAATTTGATGAATTAAAAATAAAATAATTCTAAACTAACTATTTCTTTGTGATTCGAGTTGTCATGTTTTTTATTTTTCATTAACATGTAGATTAAAACATTTTATAAAAAAATTTGAATTAAAAAATTGACTTTAATGCATCAATATGTATAAAAGTAAAACTATACTAGCTTTTATTAAATAATAAAAAACAAATAAACAAATTTTTTTATTAGTTATATGAAAAAACATATTTCTATGCAATATGTATATTGCATTTTTATTTGTAGTATTGAACAAATAAAAAAATGAACAAGTTCATTAGTAAAAGGTTTCTCGATAATATGTACTCACTGTTAATAATATTAAAAATATCTGACATGTTCCCGCAACAAATTTTAATAATTATAATTCTAGGTGACTTTAATGAAAATACTTCTAATTTTCCAAATTACAGTTAACATCATGCTATCAATAGCGAATAAATTCTCCTCGTTTTCTCTTACCTACACATAATAATTAATAATATTTTCATAAAATATTTATTCAATTACTTTAATAATATAATTAATATTTTTTGTAGATTTAAAATTTATTTTTTTGAAATTTATTCGAAAAAAATTATATATCAATTATACATTTTTACTCACATACAAATTTATATACACTTTAAAACTTATTTTTTTGTGAAATTTATGTTGTTATTTGTTTTTCATCAATACTGAGGAATATTCATTCTTTAGACAATTTCATAAAATGCAAGGAATGATGGGGAAATCACAATAAAAGCACCAACTAGAATGACTCAAATTTTCTATAGCAGAGGAAATAGCGAGAGATGGACGATACCGCACCGATGCAAATTTGCGTAATGCGGAAAATAGAGATGCAAGAGCGTTTGGTTTGCCACATCCATCACGATATCTAGTTCTTTTCAAAAAAGTGCATAACAAAAATGAAGTGAGAAAAAGTATCAAGGTGATGCATAGGAGGCGATCGACGTGGTTTTGACATTTGTTGAATTCGGTTTATTTGCGGTAGATGTGCCGCAGTATACACCCCATTTTCTATTACGCCCTGTACAGACCGACTCAGCAATGACATCAAAGCCAAGCTTTCTGCTCTTGTTTTTCTCGATCTATCTCTTCCTGTGTTTTTCCCTTTCTCTTCGCAGTTTACAGCGAATCGTAAAACGACTACTGGCAAAAGTTATAGATTCTTTCGATCAACGGTTTTCACTCAGACGTATTAGCCACTTTTCTATTTTTTCACTGTCTAAGCTTAGTTTTTTATTTTTATTTTTATACTAGAGTCCTTGAAATTATTACTTAATTCGTGTTGATAGTTTCAATTTACATTTTATTAAAGTTTTGACGGTAAGAACAGAACAAAAGTTTATCTAGGGGGTGTATCGGGGGTGAAGATTTATGTCTACTGGTTATATTTTAACTTTCACGTACATGTACGAACTATGTTGTTTCCGATTGCTAATTAAAAAAATAATAGAAGTTAAAAAATTTATTAATTTTTTTTTCATGAACAATAAAAGATATTTAGTGATGGTTATAACAAATTCCTTTTACAAGTAAAGACTTAGTTTATAAAAATAAATTTAATAATTATAATAGTAATAATTTTGAAAATTTGAACATAAACTAGGCCTCAATTTATAAAAAATAAAAAATTATAGAACGGCTAAAAAATAGGAAGTACAAAATTTTATGTAGAATATTTACAACATACACCGTGCTTAACTTTAATTTGCGATTATAAAAACTTAAACTATGTATATTCAACTACAAAATCGTTCCTTTTGTAACGAAGTATATTTCTGTGAAAAACTTTTAAGATGTAACAATTTGTCTTAAAAATTAATTTGACATATTATAGTATTATAATTAATATGGATTCGTTATTCTCGAAAGGTTTTCTTTCTTACGTTTTTCACGTAACCTCGAAACTTCAAACGATTAAAAATATTTGTATTTACCAATTCACATTTTTTTAAGATATTTCTTTTTAATTAAAATTTTATATTATATTAGGCAAAATAATATAATTAAAATTAAAATATTCAGTTTATTTTGTTCGCGATAAATTAGAATACAATTATATTATTAAATACTCAAGCTTTTATTATCTTCAACATAATTTATATAAAGTTTTTTTATTAGTGATTTTGAATAGTATATCAATTAGTAAATAATTTAAAATTTTAAATAGTTTATTTAAAGAGATGAAAATGATCGGTTACTACAACTTAATTGTGAGTATTACTATCAGCAATAATTGTCTTGTTTAATTTAATAATTAGACAAGTATTATAAAATTTTTAATCTATTTCGATCGCAGTTATATATTCAAAATTGCACATGACTAATACTTTTTTAATTATTAATGTTTTTTATTAGTATTAATAGTACTATTAAATTTTTTAAATAATATTATTTATTGTTATAATATTGAAGAACTTCAGATTTTTATAAATAATGATGACCGTCTTTATATAATTGTTTAAAGAGTTTTTTTAAAAAGAATTTTCAAACAAATTGAAAAATAGATTACATCTAATAAATGATAAAATTTATAATAATTTTTATATAAATTTAATTGTTTTCGAATGAAAATCGGCATTTTATTTTAAAATCATTTTTTTACATATTTACATATTTTTTTGATATTTAAGTTTTATGATGTATTGTGTCAATAATTACGGTTAAAGTAATAATTGAATGCATTAATATGTATTATCCTTTTAAAAGTTTTTTTTTAATATAACTCTTTATTATTTAATTACAATGATTATTTAAAAATAATATCATCAAATTTTCCAATTTTGTTTGAATATTTTAAAGATTTTCTGAATAACGATATTTTGAAATTGATAAATGATGGAAAAAAATATATATTCAAATTTAATCCAAATAATTTGTAATATGTAAAATAGATTCAAACATTATAATTATATTTGCTTAAATTTTTTAAAAATATTTATGATATTTCTTGCAGTTAAGAATATGAATAAAAACTATATATACATAATATAATAATATACTATAAATTACTTTGCCGTGTTAAAAAATTTGAATACACAAAATACATACACCATATATAAGATATATTTTAATAATTTATAACTAGTTCGATTGAAAAGTATATTCACAAATTTTTAAAAAATAAATAAAACTACTATGTTATTTAAATTTAACGTGAATTAATGTTCTGGATATTTATTAATCTATAATTACGTAACTTTTGCAAAAAAATATATATTATAATTTTTTATTTTAATAATAATTTAATAATGATTTTATTGAAACTCATTTTTCTAAATAAGAAATTTAAAAAATTGTTGATTGTTGATTGAAATATCGTGCCGTCCAATGTCTTAAATTATGAATCATACTGTAATCCTTCTTAATTGACGCGGTGAGGTCATGATGTAAAAGTTATTATAGATTGAATTTACTGACTGAAGTGTTATATTGAATAATTTATTTATTGTATTTTTAAAATTATTGTAAAAATGATGAAATAAATTAATATCAATGAAATTCATTTTATAAAAATTTTTAATTTAAAACATAGCAGAAACAATCAATACAATATTACAAAAAGCGTTTTACAAGATTAGCCGTAAAATCTTCATTTTTTGATTTCATTATAACATTTATTTACTATTTAGTATTACCTATAATTATTTTTATCGTCTATTCAATAATACGCGTTCATTTTAATTAATTTGGAAAAATAGTTATACCTCGTGTAAAATATTTTAAATGCAAAAGATTATAAAAAATTTTTTTTTTAAATTTTGGTCTAACGGATCTAATATGTATAGTTTTATATTCTATTTACCATATGATAAAAATTAATAATAATTAAGAAACAATTTGAAGAAACAAAAGAAACTTAAATTATGCAAATTGTTAGCTTTTCTAAGATAATAATGAGATTTTTATATCACCGCTTTCATAGAATAAACTAATACATCTTATTTACAATTTATAAATTAGAAATTTTAATTTGTTTTTTTTTTAATCCCATACAGAGTTTTATTTTCTAACTCAATATATGCACCCATTGCACAAGAACCCTGTATATAAAAATCCTCATCCCCTATAATCACACGCATGTGTCTCCGTAACCAAAGCGATTACTAAAATCGCCTTCGAATTCTCTGTGGAGTTTATGCAATATTTCACAAAATGCTGTCTCTGTAAGTTCGTCAAAGTCAAAGGGAGCGGAGGTCAAAGAGGAAGGGAGCGAAAGTGATGCTGCACGTGCAGAACCTTGCAAGCACAACGACCGGTACTTTACAACGATACCTTGGTAGCAATCTTCCACTTTCTCGACTCGCCTCGTCTTTTTATTGGCAGATCACTGTTGAATTTTTTGATTACGAATTCCACAGAAAAGTCGCCGTAGTAATAACCATAGCGCATACGAGAGCGCAATACCAGTGCAGACGCGGAGATCGCATAGAGTTCGGCGCGCACTTTTCCGCTTATCTTTAGCGTGTGGTGAACGACCGAGTGGCGTACACGTGGTCCGCGGGTAAAACACGCGCACCGGCTTCCTTCTATTTTGAAAGCTAAAAAAGGGCGCGCGCTCGCGGTACGCACAGTTTTGCCATATAAACACGCGCGCGCGACACAACGATACGCGAGCGAGATCGAACATAAAACACGTACGTTCGCGTCGATCACGAGCTCGACACTGACGCGCCTTGACTCTCGGACTTTTAGTTCTCAGCGTTACCGCCTAGCAGCGTCCCGACGCCCTTCTTTCTCTCTCACTCCCTTCCTGCCTACCCGGAAGGCACTGTGTCCCATCCCCCACTTTCACCGGTGTGCTCACTGCGCTCGCTCTGTCCCCCTACTACTGACATCCAACTGTAGCCAGCGGGAGAACGAGCGAGTGAGAAACCGAATCAGAGGGTGGGGTACAACGCCCCGTTCGACATTCGCACGCACACCGGTCGCTTCAATAGAGAAGATGCAGCATCCAACTCAATCGGTCCTTCGACATCCCGATTCCCTTTACATCGAGTGCTAAACGCGAGATTGACCTTTGCAATCCTGTGTTCATGTGTCCGAGTTTGTGTTTTTTAAGATAGCAACGTGAATGCTGTCCTTAACGTAAGGTGTATCACTAGTTCTCCCTTACTTTATCCACCATCGCAATCTTTAAAACTTTATTACTTTATATTAAAGTTATTTTTATGACTTTCATAAGCCCTAATTTAAAAATGTATGTATTTATATGAATTTAGTTCGTTAAAATTTATTTGACAATATTTTAAATTAAATAGCACGTACATTTTCAAATATATTTCACGTTCATGTTTACTGTTTCGATGAACACGCATATCACTTATTAAACAATTCTTTCCAACAAAAGAAAAATTAAAATATTTTTGACTTAATCAAATCATACGATTCGCAAAATCATTAGTTTTGAATACAAATTTCATAAATATTTCAATTTTTTATATAAAGTATAATAATTTTTCCAAGCAATCGATCAACTGCACACGGCTTTGTAATTGAATACAAAGCTTAATGAGACATATTTTTTTATACAATTTTTTCACAAGTTTATAGAGTTCATTTAAAATAATAGCTGATTCATTAATATAAATGTAATTTTATAATAATTGCATAATCTCAATTTAAAATATTTGGTATACCTGTATAATACATTTACTTGATCGAAAATACTTTACAGAAAAATCTAGTAATTTGTTCTATGTTGAGATATTGCTTACAACTTAAAACCAAAAATTTCAAATACCCAAAAAGAATTTTTATTTTTCTGCATCCATTATTAATAATAATAGTGAAGTATTTAAAATATACAATGAAAATAATACAATCAGTTACATATTTATTTTCAATCGATAAAAAATTAACCATCTCTCAATTACGAAAACAATAATCGAAGACTTAACAGAGTCATTATACTCTTTTTTATAACGCAAATAATTTCTGCGTTTTCATCAATTTCTACTCTTTTTTAAATCTATATAAATTCAATCAATTCAAATAATTTCATTAATAACCATACTTATTAAATACTAATGTCTATTTATAATAATCTTCCAAAATTGAGTCATAACACGAATTTTGCATAAAATAAAGTCAGTAAATAAATTGACTAAATCAGCTTATACTAGAGGTACTAAATATTCGTATTATTTTAATTCACTTTTAAAGAGATATAGAATCAACACAATGATTTCCAATTTTCATTTTTATAAGTCTAAACTAAATATATTGATATTTTAAAACAAAAAAATTTCGATGGAGTGGATTGAGGTTCGAGTCATTCAAAAAACACTGTTTCATGACATTCTTGTGCTTGATACTGTCAAATTAAATTGGGGTCTTAAACCAATAAAAATATTAAACGTAAAAATGCAATAATGTCAGATACAATAAACATAGAAGAGAAAAATTGTGTATAAGATATATTTAATGTTTGGTAGATAAAAGTTGAGAGGATTCTGACTGGTAATTGAAATACTCGAGTACTTGAATAAAGATGATGAATATATACTCTTTTTTTAATAATTCCTCTAAATACGTATCTTTAGGAGAAGTAAATGGGGAAATTTACATTGGCCGTTTCCGTCGTAATTATGCGAGATGGAGCAATGGTCAAACGCGTACTTAACTAGTCTGCTTGCTAGACAAATAACACGGTGCCGCTCTCGGAAATCTTTCAACGGATCATCTTTGAGAGAAGCATAAGCTCCTAGCCGCTCAAGTCCCGAAGGTTGTCACCCACATATCGTCTTCTGTTCGACGTGATGGTAGCGTCAGGGTGCCAGCCCACGCGCGGCTCTTAAATGCCCTCTACAGTCATTCCAGGCGTCAAGAGAGTGACGTACTTCCTTTCGTTACAGGGTGGGGCGCAGGGGTTAGGAGGATCGGCTGCAGCTTTTTTCGTGGCAGATATTACACGCGAGCGTTTCGATAAGGGCTTGGGGTGGCTTTTAAAAACAAGGTGAATGTCTGTTTTGATACACTGGTATAGAGGGACGGTGAGCCAATGTGCTTCGAATAAAGAGCGTACCGTCAGGCATACGTGCCTGCTATGAATAACTTATAAAGACTCTTCTACGACTCCAAGCTCTTCGAAATCTTTTTTTCCCTGGGCTCAAGCGCTTATTTCATTTTCCTTTACGAACTTACAAATACTTAATTATACATGCAGTTGCATTATCCTTCGTATTTTTATATTGTAAAATATTAATGACGCATACTTAATTTGATGTTTTTAATGAAAATCTAGAAAATGACAAAATTCAATGCAAAATGTTGAATGAAACTATTTTAATTCTGACTACCATATTTTAACTTCTATACGTAATTTAATAAGAGATTTGATTTTTTTTTGTGAGTTCGTTATAATTTCATCCTTAATTATCAAATCACATTTTAAACTTGGTTGTTATTTAATAAGTTAAAAATAATTCCAGATGTACCGAAGCGTTAGTTCATCTTTAACCAATTAACCCATGTTTTTCAATCAAACATCAAATTATAAAGTTAATTTGAAAACACGAATGTAAACATAACATAACGCGATTTAAATTGTATTTTTGAGAAACGACACAATTGCATTATAACTTTTCTTGATTTTAATAATAGTTTTATAACATTTTCTGCTCAAATAAATATAGACTATGGTACATGCGACCAAATACCTCCCGTCACGCTAGCGATAAAATAACCGAGCCAACTATAGTATGTCATCTCATTTGTACATTATGTACACTGTGTAAATGAACAGACGTTCTTAAGTAAAATAAGTAGAACGATAAGTGAAACTATTTCTTATACAAATTTCAGTTATGCAAAAGGCAGGTTAATACCTATTAGACCATGAAAAATAAATATGAAAGAAAAAAGGGGCGAAGGAAGGTAAGTAAAATTATATTTATATTACATAAAAAGTAAAAAAATGATTTTAATAACATATGCTAGAATGCTTATGTTATTAATTATCGTATTATATATATATATATATATAATAACGAAAATTTGTACCTCATAAAATATTTGTCATTAAAATGAATGAATTTTATAATATTTATTTATTATCAGCTATTTTTTTGTTGATGTGATACTATTATATAAATTAGTTTTCATAGCATATTTCCATATTAAATGGACAATTTCGTTATTTTGAATGAAATGTAAATTTTATGCACAATTTCATCCCATTTTCCTAAAAATGACTCTAAGTGAGTCTAAAAACTGCGAGAAAATTCTGATATGTAGTATAAAAAAATGCATCTATCATAGTATCAGCAATGCTTTTATCATATGCATTTCGAAATACAAGATGCATTAAAATAAGTACCGAAAACAAAACGCCGCTCCCTCGATCCTCCGTGAAATTCAGATCTCGCAAGCTTGATGTTTATTTCATGGATCCTGCCAAGACGTTCACAAACAGAGAATAAAAAGTCTGAATGTGACTGATGGATCGCATGCGGGAATATGTAAGTTGCGACACAATTTTTGCGAATGAAATAGAGATACGCAAAGTGTACGTAAGGAAAGCTGCGGATGGACGCATGCTATTATGCGCTGCATCTTCTGCATCTGCGTCAAGGAGAGAGCGCGGAAGTATGCCAAGAAGTACAGACGGAGGCAATTTGCCACCTACGATGATTTCTCCTTTACTTACGTACTCCATCCGTGCGATTTTTTCCTGTAGCTTTCCTTTTTTAGTACCGCCTCCCTCGTTTGGACATTTTTCATCCACTTCGTGCAGGCACTCGCGTGTAACTGTGCGCCGCCTGTCCTGTACATGTGATCGAGAGATAAAAAGGGAGGCCCCTTCGTGAAAAATTGGCTACTGTTCTATACCTTTAAGTGATAATAAATAATGCCGCTGTGCTTTTAGTAGTGTATAATTGTTCCTGCGATCAGCTCACTCGCTTAATTTTTATGCCGTAATTACATTAACTTTTTTTCATGAGCTTCAAAGAAAATGTTATCAAAACTGTCACACGAATATGTCGTCTAGACGATAAATTAAATTTCAATGATTCATAATTTCAGTTGTCTTGTCAAATCTTATTCCTTTAATCGTATAGTAATTTATATCGTAATAGTTACCTGTGTACTGTCTGTTGACGTTTTAAAAAATTTAATCTTTGATTAAGCCGACAATTTTTATAAACTGTCTATTCAAGCTTTATTATCTAAATATGATTTTTAAATTATTTTTTATATTAAAAATAATTATTTTCAAAACAAATAATCTTTTTTATAATGTATTTAATATGAATTTGTATTTATTTAAATTTGGAATATACAAATTTTTTATGAAAAAAAGTACAATTTAACTGCATAACAAGTAGCGTACTACATACGAGTAAACCTTCTTGTCAAATTATATTTGTGTTATGCTTATAAAACTTATAAACCTAAGGTTTTTTTGATATATGATAGATCAGTAAAAAAATTCATGCACAATTTAACTTGAGATTCAATGCCTTTATATTACTGCCTAATAATGAAGTAATCTTTTTATTATGAATGTATCATTAAATACTTTACATCTTATAAATGTATATTGAAATTTTTGGAAAATTATCTTTTATATCAAATGAATGTTTAAAATTGATTTCTTAATAATTAAATAATGAAAATATTGGAAACCCCACCTTCCATTTTTATCCGAAATCATAATTTACACTAAATTAACGTTCTACATAGCTTCTCGCGCGTATACTAAATAATTGCAAAGTAGGTATCGCCTTGCAACTACCGGAAAAAGCCACGTCTTCTTCCAACACAAAGTGCACTTGCATGCCCTCTCAACTTGTGGAAATTTTGCTCGTTCGTGGAACGCGGTACGGGTAAGCAATTGGCTTTCGCTTCAGCGCTCGGGAGGAGTACGAGTTGAAAGGTACGATCAAGGGAGCTTAAAACACAGCATCTCCCTTAGCGAAAGACGCGATTCACTGGTATGGAAACGTGATAAATCAAGATTCGACTCTCTTTGTCTATGAGAGTGTATCAAGATATTTAGAATTTGATGTTGATTCGATCTCGATAGGCAAGAAATCGTGTGTGACAAGATCCCATTTTAAGAGAATAGTGCCTCAAGTGTACTTAGAAAACAGAAATAAAAGACTGACAGCTCATTCACTTGATAATTTGTGCATTTTAGATATTAATTATATCCATCGTCTACCTTTGTACCATATTTTATCTCTCTTTCTCTAATAGTACAGATTATCTCAACAGAATAAATTTAATGATTACCTTGTTTAAGAAGTTAATTTGATTAACAAATTGAGTATATTTATAGTTTGAGTTGATTGATTTTCTATTTTAATTTCAGATGTATTAGCTATTTAGAACCGCATGTTTTATCATCATTTATGTAATTCAAATTTTTTTAATTTATCGTTATCATCTTTATTGTTTTTAAGCAGTTTAATTACGAGAAAAAACTTAAAATCGAAACTATTAATAAATAAATTAACATATATCCTATGATAATATACTAAAAGTTTATATTTTTAAATAGTACTAAAAAACTGAAATTATTATAAGCAATTTTATCTAAATATAGATTTGGGTGTATCATAAGTATTACATGTTTTATTGAAAATTTAAGATTGGATGAAATTGCTTTCGTTTAATATATAATTTATCTCAATTTCAAATATATGAGATGATTTTTTTATTTTACTTTTATATATTACTATTTTTTTACTACTTTGAAAAAATAGTCGAAAGTTAAAGATAATATATTTTCAAATAAATAGTTATAAAAACAATATTTCAATCATCATCTTAATTGCCCGATATTGAATTATATGTAAAATAATTCAATGGTATACTTAATTTTACAAAATATTGAATAAAAAAAAAAAAAATTTCTGTAAATTTATAAAAGTCCTCAAAATGTGATTCATTAATTTATTTTTCATTGAATTAGTTTATTAAGTTATACTTTACATAAAAATTTAGGTGTGTTTACTTGAGGTAACAAGATACAGCTTGTAAAATGCACATTTTTTGGATCTTATATTTTATCCATTTTTCTAAAGCAATATTTAAATTTAATTTATAGAAAATATAAAAATTATTTTTGTTAAAAAATTACTAATATTGTTTATTTATTATAATCTGTATCACGAGTTATCGAATGACTAATTATTGAAACTCTCAAAATTATAAGTACAGATGTTTTAACATACAAAGAATATCTACACTACAATACAGTCTGTGCACAAATTAGGTACATCATCATGTATATTTTTATCAGCAGGTATACATCAGCGATCTACTCACGCAGCCCTTTTCACCGACTATATTATATATGCAATTATGGCGAGGCCTGCTATCATCCTTTCTCATTACATATAGGTGTACATGCACATAATGGAAATCCATTGACGAGAGGTAAAATCATTAATCTTATGTACATTTTTGGTATTAATAGTGGTTGAAGAAGGATCCGATACGAGTAATGTTATCTTCATTTCTTGGATATATAGTTTCATTTATATTTTATTATTATATTTTTATAAAAATAAAGTATCTTTGTGTTCTAAAACAATTAATACAAATAATTTCATATATTTCTTACAGAATTTTATAATAATCTTATACAATTTTTATTACATCGATAGATTCTTCATTATATTATGAACAAAAATATTTCAATAGTACAATAAAATTGTCGATATCAACTCCTTATTATTTAGACTTATGTATTAGGGCTAAAAAAATAAGTTTTATACATTGAAATATCAATAAATATTTATAATAATTTAAATTTATATCATATCAATAATCTTTATTGCAACGTAAATTAATTATAAATGTATTTATCAATTAAATGAAAAATTTACGTAGTATAGTAAGATGAGAATAAAAGATCAATAATTCTGCATATAAGAAGTGTCTATGCAATCAAACACACCGTTTTTGATTCGTTGTCTCTCAATCTATTCACTATCTTTCTTTCTCTCTCACTCTTTCTTTTCTCTCTTACCCTCGGACTATCTTTTTATTTTTTATTCTTCTTTTCCTGTTCTCACAATTCATTTCGATTTTGGCGAAATCAATTCCAGCATCCTTTAGATGCGAGCAAGCGTATAAAATTAAGCGTGAATGATTGTGCGAGCTCTTTTTTTTTCTTTTCTCAATCGGTCTTACTATTTCTCACTTTTTTAACTCTACTTTTTGCTTAAGTTTAATCTGATCAATTCTTCGTTTTGAATAGGTTAAAACTGCTATAAAACTTTTAAGGTCTATGTAATAAACGTAGTTGACTACCAATCTTTACTGATTTACTACAAGTGTTTGTTCTCATGCTTCACTTTTTATCTATACATGAACACAAACCGAATTTCAATGATTAATTAGAAATGACAAACATCAAGAGATTAGTAAAAATTTAAAAGCAATAACGAATAAAAGTTTTCACGAATGTAAATCTTCCTTGCTGATAAATAACTATATTTTATTTATTTATTCAAATTAATAAAAACATTAGTGTAATAATAAACGTAAAATTTTATTAATATTTTTTTATATCAAACTAATTGATGTACTTATACAGAGGTTACTTCCTAATAAAGGTATTAAATTTAGTAGATGTAAATTTTTTACGTAACGGAAATGGAATGAATTCGAAATTTGAGACAGATTATATATCGATATGAACGCATTTGCGTATCGCTAATCAATAATAGGGATAATCATGCTTAACAATGGTATTTAATATTTATTGGAGCAAAAATTCAATTTAATTTTCCATTTTCAAATTTATCGAAGAATAATAAAATAATAAATTGGAAAACATGCAGAAAATAATATTTTAAATATAATATTTTTCAATATTTTTATAAATGTCAATAAAGTTATTACTACACCGTTGGAATTTTCGTAATCACTTTTAACTTAAAAATCATAGTAATTAATCCCATATACACATACAATTTTCATACATATAATCTTTAAAAGTTTTATAAATAATTAGACGTGTTTTATATTTTAATATTATAATATTTTTTATATACTTTAAAAAATAGATTCAATAAATTTATACTAAAAAGAAAAATAACTATGTATTTGTTAGTTAAAATAGCTTAAAAATCTCTGGATAAATTCTTAATAGGCTTTATTTAAAAAAAAAATGGTCACTTAGATCTAATTAAAGTTCGGGTAAATAATAATGTATCGTTCATTCTTAAATAATAACAATAACAATAACAACAGTAATGATTAAATTCGAAAAATGTTTCAAACTTCAAGGTTCACTTGTATTTTCCTTTCAATTCTAACAAATAAACATAAAAAGAAGTATAAAAATGATGTTAATTTTAACTTATGTGATAGAAAATCAAAGGGTGTGCGATGAAGTATAAAGCGTCTATTCGAATAAAACTCTGACGCTCATTTACAAAGTGAAATTTGCCATTGAAGCGGTTTATGCAATTTGACGGTCATGAAGAGGGTCATGCTTAAATCAAAATCATAGTTATGTCAGTGAAATTATGTGAAAAGACTTATTAGTATCTGCTTAAAATTTTATATTATATCATTCAACTTCTCTCCAAGGAAATTAAAACTTAATTTATTAGTTGTCTCTTAACTGTAATTTAAATTATATACTTTTTTGTATAACCTTTTTGAATAAAAGTTTTGATATTTTTTCTGAAAATAATTTACTAATTCTCAATTTACGTTTTAAACATACTAATAAAATATTAAAAATAGTAAAATATTGTTAGCCACACTTAAAATATGGAATTATGTTACAATTTCGAGTTTCTAAAAAAATATTTAAAAATGAATTAAATCAATTCTACTTCTAATAAAACATTCTCTTAAAAGTTCGTAATAAAATATTTTTCTAATTTATTGATAATTTTTTATTCATTTAATATCCTGTTTTTAAAAAATTATAAAGTTATTAAATAAGATTATTTTTTTTATGCAATATAAAAAAAAATAAAATAAATAACATTTAGGAATATTCTCAAAGTAGTCGATTAAATATAGCTGATATTTAGATTATTGAAAATATTTAATATTACATTTAATTTGACTTTTTATAATTTTTATAATAAGACTTTTTATAATAATATATATATAATTTTGATAAATGTTTTCATAAGAATTTTCATAACATCTATTGAAATTATAATGAATTTAACAAATATCTATTGATTCTATAATAGAAATTAAACGTATGATAATGAAAAAATATAGAAATATTTAATTTATTTTTTGTTAATTAAATCAAAAGAATTATAAACGTTTTCCATGCGTACGACTGAGATATATATCTTGCTTATTTACAGTAAATATATTATTTATATAATAATTTTTATTAAATACTTGTTATTTAGTTTTTTTTATATTTTTATATATAAAAATTTTTATGACAAAAATATTAGTTGCAATAGATAAAAAAATATTATTCTTGGTTTATAAACATATTTTTTATGCTGCTTACAAAATATTCAATATTTTTAGACGAATACTGCGCATTAAAAAAGGAAAAAATATTATTATATAATACAATTTAGCAATGTATTCAAGTAAAAATAGTATATTAATATATAATTATATTTATAACTGTAATTAAAAAAATTAATTGAAAAAATATACAATAATTAAATAACTGTACCGCATGTTTTTCCTTTCATTTAAATTCAATTTTTATGCTTTTTTCATTCAGATAATGCAGTCCGTACATATATATCTAAATTTTGTTTTCAGTATATTGAAAAATAAATATATAAGATAACACTGTACTTATTTTAAGAAATATTTTTTTTTAAATATCTATATTTGTTTACTATCATACTTCCATATAATTTTACTAAATACTTGTTAAAATTAAAAAAAATTTAATCTCAACTTAAAAAAGAGTCAACTAACATTATGAATCAAATGAAAAGTTATATAGTGATCATTTTGAAAATATTATTAATAAATTATTATAGTTTGAATAATAACAATGGAAAAAATTTGATGAAATGTTTATATCAAATTTTATATTCAATTTGATTAAAAGTTTACCTAGTATAAAGATATATGCACCTTTATTTTTAACTATATTATATAGGAATAAATTATATATTTTTCATTTAATACTTCGAGTATTAATTTTTCAAATAAATAGCATATCCAATTTAATAGAAAAACTTAAATTTCTACATTACAATAAATATAATAAATAAGAAAATATTTTTTACTACAAATAAAAAATAATTATTTTAATTAATTTACACAGCATTTGTTAAATTTATGCATAAATAAATAATATTTTCATAAATTATAACAATTACAAAGTAAATAAAAGATTCGTTTGAAATGGCAATACTCATGGATCACTGCTTACATCCATTTAATAAATAAAGTGATTATAAAATTTAATTTAATTATAAGTTATTATGTAAGCGAATTAAAATGACCTTTTTCATTTATAACTGTATAATAATTATTTTAAAGCTTCATTTTTTATTTGATTTTGAAAAATTATTGTATTAAAGAAAATTTAACATTGTAAATTGCGTAATCTGACTTTAAAATTATTCATTTATTGCATTAAATTAAAAATTGTACCATTACATGTATATAATATTTTTCGTATTCAAAGTATATAATTTTATACATTCTATATGATTTACACAAATTTATATATCAGTATTTAATCTTTCGATTAATTTTATTTTATATATAATAATTTAATTATTAAGATTTGATTTTTTAAATTAGATTTTTAAATTAATTATTTTTTATTCTCTTTTTTAATTAAAAAAATTATCTAAAAATATGTCTATTATAGCATTCTGGAAAAAATAATTTTCTTTTCACATCTATGTTATTTGGTTTTATAGATTTAAAATATATCTTAAGTAATATTTGACTTAATTATCGATAGATAATTGGCAATTGCTCTTTTTACTACATTCTTAAAATATATGTTTATAATAATGACTAAGTATGTGAGTGTACAAATTAGAATATCTAATTTTTCTTGAAATGTAATGCTCATAATTTTTATTTAATGGAAAATATTCGTGTACTTATTTATTGAAAAAGTTCCCTCTCAGAGTCCATTTTCAAGCGACTATGCCAATTTAGAAATGTACGTCGTTATCCATGCAACCTAACGTGTGGTTTTGTTAAAGTATGTCTTTCACCCGCTCTCCGTTCGACAACGCCAACGACTTTCCAACAGACCAATGCACGCCATATCGAACGACTTTTCTCGCTCAGCACATCCCGGCGGTATTTGCGCGTCGATCCTCTTCCATGCGACGTGTTTACGTCTTGACTATCTTTGTGCACTTTTACCGTTTACCACTGTCGGTCATAGCTAAACTCGTTACCAAACTAACCAAAATGCGCCTATTTCATTCGCCGTGTGATTGGTCGTCTACACCCGCATCCAAAACTTTAATTCTGAGAATTTCGCTCTCGCATTTATGATCACGCATGCGTAACTTTGAGCTTAATTAAAGCAATATACCCGGTTGTTAAGTTGATTTTATGACTAGAATCTAGATAAATGCTTTTAATAAGAAGATCGATTTCTACTCTTCTTTGTTTTTTCTCAACTTTTATTCGATAGGAATTTTTTTCTCATAACAAACTGTTGTGTAATTTTTTTTGTAAATTTATTTTTTAAATTTAATAATAGTATATTCATACTGAATTGAATTAAGTGCAATAAAATAAATCTTTAATTTTATAATTATTATAAATTTATATGTGCATTAAATTTAAAATAACTAATAGATATGAATAATTTTAATTATAAAATTTCCTTTAGCTTATAAAAATCATTTAGTTGATTTAATAATATTTAGATACTACAATCTGTTATTGTCCATCTACATTATAAAAATATTTTTGAAAAAAAATATATATATATATAAATCAGCAGGTATATTATTAATACTTTTACATTTTATTAAAAATCTATTGTTTTTATATCATTTTAACCTCCATGTTTATTTGGCAGTTAATGATCTAAAAATAAAGAATTAGAAAATGGTTAAAACTAAATATTGAATAAAATTTTTAAAACAAATTTCATTTTTTAACGAAAAACGAAATAATCATTCATCGTGATTTTGGATCCAAAGGAACTCAATATCTTATGTTGAAATAAAATTTCATAATAATGGAAACTCTAAATATTAAAAGTAGACACATCGATATTTAAAATTTAAAAACATTGTTTTATAAGTTTTTAGTTGCACGCACGTGCCTATCAAAATAAAATCAGATAAAACTAAAATATAAGAAACTAAGATTTTTAGATATAAATATAATTATAAATTTAAAACTAATAAATACTTCTGAAATTATTATAACATGAATGTTTAATAGTACTAAATGCAGAAAATTCGTTATGTGCATTTATAACTTATGACTGTAGATGAAAATTTATGGTAGCTTTATTCAATCTAAAATCTTAAAACTAAAATTTGAAATATATTATTTCATAGTAAACATGAAAACTTTTCATCATCTTCCATATAGTTACTATAATATAAGTTCACTAGGTACTTATAATTTTATGTTGAAACACAGTTTTTGGACGCATTTTCTAAACGAGAGTCTATGTATATTTCAGAACTTCACACCAAGCAACAGTATACAAATATCAACATTAATTACTTTCATAATATGAATAAGTATATACTACGTTTTGATTTCTTCGTGTATATTTTTAGATTGTTATAATTTGACTAAACATGAACAGTAAATAAATAATTTAAATTATAATATATTTGATTTTTAAATATTCACTTATTTTGCAAAATTATTTCTGAATAAAAAAGAAATAATCATCTGATATAATATAATAAATTAATTTTTTAATAAAAATAAACATTTTTGGTATATATATATATATATATACACCAAGAAAATTTTAAATGATACATTAATTTTATGTAATCTTTCATTATATTTATTTATCTTAACTTAAAATTATTTGTCTATTTAAAAAAAATATAATTAAATATTTAAAAAAAATTTCTTTTTTTCCAAGATATTAACGTTTAATATGAATATTAATAATATTGCTAGCAATATAGAATTTTAGACAAAAATGAGTATAACTCTAATATTTTTAATTCCGTATTTAATACCTATAAATTACAAAGATTGCACATGATATATGAAATATATAAAATAACTTTACAATAACAAAAATAATATATTTCGAAGAATAATACTGTTGTTTTATTGTAAAAGTTTTTTAATGTATATAAAAAGTAGAGTAATAATATATATTTTCTATGATACATATATATATATAATCCATAATATAATAATTTTAATACAAAATACCTGATAATTACTATGATTACTATTATTAAAGAATATATATATATATATACATAGTATTTTCAAATTTAATAAAGTAAATAATAATTAATATATGTATAAACGTAAATCCGACTTTATTGATAAGTATTAGAAATAGGTGGTAAACTGAAATCTAAAATTATATTAAATTTATATAGAAGGAAATAATAATCAAAGTTTGGTAAATATATTATAATAAATATTTATATTGTCTTCTACGTAATCAATACATTTAAAACAATTTTCTGACATTTCATTTTAGAAATATACTTTAAAAAAATAAATTATAACTATATTTTAAATAATAAAGTGAAAATAATATTTAATTATATGTAATATATTATAATGTAATAAAAACTTTGATTAAAACTTCCCTACAATTGTAATGGTTTAAAAAAAATAATTATTTGTAATTGATATATTTAGAACTTGATTTATAAAAATAAGATTTAAAATTACAAAATATGCACAAAAAACGATATAAAAACACTGAATTTATTAAACACAAACTAACACATACTTACAAAAATTTATTGGAAATGAAGACTATCTATGAATATTTAAATAAAAAATTTATGATGTGCAGAAAAGATAAATATTGGTAAAAATTTCATGTATAAAAACACACATAATATAAAAATATGATCGAATTTTGTTTATTTAAAGATATAAATTATAATACTGACTTAAAAGAATTAATGTTAAATATTAAAAATAATTTCAAAATATTATAATTTAAAACATTTCAATATTCTCAATCTTAATTATTAAATTTAATTATTAATTTAAAAATGAATTAAAGTCTTTACATATGCGAAGAATCCATAATTTTAAAAGAAATTTGAACTTACACAAAAAGTTCTAAGCACAAACTAATTCTCTTAACCAAAGAAACAGATCTTAGAATCTCATTAAAATTCATAAAGGAGAGAGATTATATTCTTTGTAAAATATAAAAATAATCAGATATTACGATATCTCTTGTAGCTCCAAAATATTATTAAATCATCCAACTGAATTATATATTTTGAATTTATATATAATTTATATAATTAAAAAATCTCCGTTGCTATTATAAACATTATTTTACTGAAGTATGAATATATAATAAATACATATCTTAAAAAAAATTTTAATCATATTTTTTAATTTTTCACTGTTGCAATTTACATTATATTTGAGCATATATGTCTGTATATAATAAACGCACTTGTATGAGAATCTGAGTTTATAATATTATTAAGTAGAAAAACCTAAAGTATTTTATTATTATGTGATTCTAAACATATTATAAACAATGAAAAAAATTTATCAATATTTGAATATTGATATTATGTATAAAATAAATACTGTAAATACTAAATATTATGAATGATATTAAAATTGATTCTAAATTTTTATTGAAATATAAATTTTATTAATGTACACAATGTTCTTAATAATTTTATCAATATTTGTTTATATCATTTAATATATCTTTATAGATGTATTTTTTACAATACGTAAGATTCTTTATTTTCATAGCTAGGTAAATATTTATTTATGTGCGAATATGTGTTGCTTTACATCTGCATATGTATTATCTAGATCATAAATTTAAAACAGCTTAGAAGATTTTGATCTGCCACGGTTTATCCGATTTTTTTATTATTTATTGTTAACATCTATCAAAAATGTTAAAACATTTTAAAAATTTATTAATATATTTTTTATGAAATATTGGCTAATATTCTTAATATTTCTAAAGAAAAAAAGTAAATATAACTAAATGTAAAGCAAATGAAATGATATTTTAAATGTGAAAGAATTTTCATTTATCTTTTTACTTATTTAAGATTATCATACTTTATATTAATATTCTATTTCTATGCAACAAAATTACTTACTTTTAGAATTAATGATACTCTTGAAATCCTATTTAGTTGATTAACTTAGTTTTCATTAATTATTTAGAACCATTGCAATAATAAATAAAGTAAAAAGAACTACTTTTATAATCATAAATACAATTGAGAATTTACTTGTGAATAAGGTAATGTATATATATATATATAATTCATACTCAATCATTAGTTAAATTATTTAGCATAAAATAATTATCGATAAATATCTTTTCATAAATTTATGAATATTTATATTATATATACCTGGTTATTTCCATGTATTGCATGTTACCGAAAATAATTTTAGAATGCGTATAAAATTTATGTTTTTTCAAAAAAATTATAATTTTATTTAATTTAAAAAGAAATAAAAATAAAAAAAACAATCAAACTTATTTAAAAGAGTGATTAATGTATTAATTGAATTATTTTACTTACTTTTATAAAAAAGTTGTAATTTATATTTACATTTTCCTAAAATAATGCAAAAGTACAATAAGGTAATTTAAAATAAAGTAATTTTATTGGAGCTTTTATTGGAAAATTCAAAATATAATAAAACTGATTTTAAAAACAAATAGTAAAATATAAACATTGTTTTTTTAATAATTTTCTATTATAAATAATATTGTAAAAATATTCAATGTAATATATAATACTTATATTTATCGTATCATAAGTATAAGTTTATCTATCTGGAATTAAAATCAGGATATAGGTACATATAACTTTAGTTGTAATAATAATATCTAAATATATTATTAAATTTTAAAGTAAATTACTGTAATGTTTATAATTTCGTTTCCAACACAAGTCTATTTTATAACTTTATTCTTTTTATGGTTACTTTATTCATATTATCTATCTAATAATAACTCAACTAAATCTATGAATTGATATTTAATTTATCACGTGTTTAACAATAATATTTCGTGATTTTTTATATTACATACACACAAATTAAAATACTAATAACAGCACACTAATACAATTTATTCTTTGTTTAAAAATGATAAAAATAAACTTAGAAGAAAATCATAATGAACAAAATATTGCATTTAATATTTTATTTTTTATATATTTCTTTTTTACGTTTTAAATTAATTTCTTAATAACAAAGCAAAAATGCAAGAATAGAATTTAACCAATATAGAATTCATGAAAATTATATATTAGAGTAAAATTTAAAATTTATATTTAAATTATATATTTCTAAAGTGCATTTCCGATGTGTACATATGAAAACATTGAATACAATATCTATATCCGTATACAACAACGTATACAATAACAATGTTATATTTTATAAATAAGCAAACATATTTATGTACTATGTTTTAAAACTATTTCGAACTGTTATTAATTTTACTCTTTAACAATTATCGATTAAAATTTCAATTATTTCAATTATTAAAATTCAATTGTAGGAGAATTATTTGCGAATTGAAATTAAATATCAATAAAAATAAAAATTGGTGACTTGAAAACACTATATGAGCATCTATTAGTAATCTTACCTTTATTCAAAAACTTTAAACAGTCGTTAAGTTAAAAATTCATTAAAACTACATAGATAAAATAAGAAAAAATAAAAATATTTCTCGTTTAAAATATGAATATATTAATGAATGCAGATCCTATTATGTATATGAAGATTATTGGTAAGTGATCCAATTAAATTCGAAGAAAGATTTTTCTCATTAGTAACGCCATTGATGTCAGCGTCATCATCTGCCCACCGCTCACGTGAGCCATCAGACTCTATAGAAAGTGAGCAAAGTGACGTAGTATGCACATTGGCTTCTTTTTTTACCCTCTCTCATTCTCGAGAAATGATTCCAGTTTTAGATCATAGTTTATGGTCGCGCACAGAATCCCTCGGTTGCGCAAGCGCCACGCCTTCCTGCTTCACGCTCGACCGCACCGATAGTAGCCGTGCCTCATTATACGTCTTCCCTTTATTTCGCACTCCCCTTCCCTCTCTCTTTCTCGCACTCTCTCTCTTTCCCTTCTAGTCTCACTCTCCCTCTTTTCTCGGCTCGCGATTTGACCGCATGGCCCAAGTAAACGATGTTAGTTCGTGGCTACCAGAGCTGCCACGGCCGCATGCACTCCAAAACCTGACGTCATTATCACTATCAGCGTGTTCGATCGTAATTGGTCACTTAGTCGTGTGTGCGGGAAAGCGTCATCGATTATTATCGAGTTCGTGCGATCTAACTTGAAGCCACTACGTACATTGGGATTTGTGCGTGGACGTAAACGTACGGCAGTCTTAGTCGATCGTCACGACGCTCATGATCGATGATCGCTTTTGCGGAACAGCGGACACGAGAACTGTTGCGCGATGTACGAAAGCGTGTGTCAGTCTGATATTACAACGCGCAATAATTGAACTTCACGGTATATTATTGTACGGAGACCACAGCCCCGCTTGTGCTTGTCCTCCATGTTTCGTCGGAGCTCGTTTATTGGACTTTTTTATGCTATAAGAGAAGCTTTTGTAGTATTTATATTCATCGAACAAGAATGAAATCGTGATTTCAGATATGAATCTTTTGCTTGCTGTAGATATTGTGAAAACAGCAATAAAATACACTGCAGCAACCGCTAATTGTTGATATATCTCATATCTTTCCATGGTATTGTTTAACGCACAAGTTATACAAAGCCCTTACGTGGCATATGATAAATATCGAAGTACAATTTTAAATATTGATTATAATTAAAAGATTAAAAGAATATTTTATATTGAACTTAAAAAATATAAAAAAAATTATTTTTAATTACATTTTAGTTTAAAAAAATAATTGTTACTTTTATGTGTAACTATTAACTCATCAAAATATTATATTTAATTTTTTAGATTCACGTATATAAACTTCTAATACGTTCTTTTTTTATAAACTTTTTTCCAATCGAAGTAGTTTTTTATAATATTTTGAAACAAATGATTTAACTCAATACGCATTTTTAGAGTATTATTTATTAATACTTATCACTTTTAATATGTGTTAAATTTTTTCAAAGTTCATGACTTTAAATAGAGTAGTTTCTATTATTATAGATATGTAAGAAAACTTTTCTAATATATTTATATTCATTACTATCAAAAGAGTCAACTTACACCTTAAAACTGATATTTCTATTTAACTTAAAAGTAATATACAATATAAAATTCCATTCAATTTCCTTCATTGTTTTTCATGTTTTAAATATAACTTAGTTTGTATTGATTAAATTTGCATTGAATTTGAAAGAGTTGGATTTTGAAAGAGAGGGTCAATTTATTTCTGAAATGTTACCATGGCGAAAACTGAAGTACTTTAAGTTGTGAGCTTCATTGTCAGAAAATCTTAATTTACATTTATTTTAGTTCAGTTAAAATGTAGATGCGATTAAGACAAAATGCTAATTTGATCGAAATTTTACACCGCACGTTAAGCAAGGACACTGCTTCCTAAGACCTAAAGCTTCTCTTTTTTAAGAATTAAGGTCACAGCTGTCTCCTTTAACTACAAGTACACTACTTGCTCTAAATTTATGAAGACTCTCGACTTTACGTTTTCAGTAAAACAAAGAAAACCTATACTCTTATAACCCATTATTAGAAAATAAGATTGGTAGCTGATTATTAAATGACCGTACAATTACTTATAATCAAATAACAGAATACAGTTGGTAAAAAAAACTAAATTACAGCGGTAATTATAAAATATATTAATATTATACCAATTCCGATGATGTGTTTATACATCTGTCATCCAAAGATAATAATCGTAAAGATGAAAAATTTATATTTGAAATGAATTCAAACAGATCAATCACAATATCTCACAATTTTTTTTAATAAAAATATCATATTGCAAAAAACTTTATTCAAATATCTTGTACAATTATTTTAAATTACCATATTTTTAAGAGATGTATACTATAATTATTATTTTCATTAGATTTATAAAATTTATAAGGAATATATATTTCATATATTTACGCGTAAAAACAACAAAAAATATAATAATTATCAGATATTAATTGCTGTACAAATTATTACAATGTAGTCTAGAAATAAAGTAATAAAAGTATATAATAAAAGAATATTGTTATAATATCAAATGTTGAATATATATTAGATATATATATATATATATATATATATATATATATCTACTTGAAAAAATTACTTTATTCAAAGTTGGCCTATTTATTGTAAGCTCTACTATATTAAATAAAAATAATTATTTCTATTTGTCTTTATTTTATTGAGAATTATTATACTTAAACAACCTAAATATTTTTTAATTGCAGGAATTATTTTAGTTGACGCTGGCGTAAAGGCTACTGAATATGTTAATGATTGAATTAATTTAAATTTTAATCACTGCTCTAACAACTTCAATAAATAATATTAAGAAATTGTAGAAATTGAAAAAATTCGAATTTTTATTAAAATCATCATGAGGTTTCTCTGATTGAATATATATTCAGTTCAGGTCCATATATGTAGACAAGAATTCGGTCTGCTGCAATCGACATGACTTTTTCGACGGAATATCACTATTCCGTCCATTTTCTGAAAATTACATGCAAAGTCGCTCGTTCGTCTTCCTCCTTCCACCAAATTTTTTTACGAGCACGTAAAAACAGACACTTTAATGTATCCTCACCGGTAGCGCGTAGTACATATATGCATTTTTGGTCAGAGAGGCAGAAAAAAGAATAAACGTATCGCAAAATCGCGTGCGTAATGCGCACGACAGAGAAAAAAGAAATTAATCTAGCACAACCCTGCGTGTTACGTGCATTAATGTGTATCTCTTACGACCTGACATTTAAAGACCAAATTTTTTACGCACTTTATGACTTATAAGAATTATGCATACACTACATGATGAATTAAACGTTGCACAGGGAAATTATTTGAAGAATTTGTGTAAATGCTTATTCTAATATAGAATCAGATAAAAATTATTTATATAAATTTTCATTAACAAACGTTCATATTTAAAAATAATATTTATATTTGAACGAGGATTTATTTGATATTTTTAGAAAAACTAATTGTATCAACAATTCTTTAAATTTTATTACTAATGATATTTATTCACTAATTAATATCATTACATCTTTCAAATACAGGTATTTGTATTAATTATTTTAATTTTTATATTTCGTCGATGAAATAAATTTTACAATTTCTATTTAGGTTAATGTAGTTTTAACTTATAGTATATAATAAAATTAGAGTCACTTGTATTTAAAATGAATAACATATAAACATAAAATGTAATGTGCAAAAAACATATGTATTTATTTTATAACAGATAGCGATTATTTTTTTTATTATACATTACGTAAAATAATTTTTAAAATATTTATGTATATGTATATCTAATTGTAATTATCAAATATTATATTGAAATTTTTATTTGTTCAATTATTTTACAGAATTTAATATTAATAAAAATTAATAAATATGATACACCTTATAGTATTTAGAGAATAATAAATAATAAATAAAGAAAACTTTTGTTGTCATTAAATTAATTAATCATATTAAAAAAATTATAATATAGTTAAGATGTAAGAATTTTTAATATGATTTATAAACAATATTATTATATTAATGAAAATGTCTTTTTAGTGCGAATGTTAATTCTATATTATAAATGTTTGTTATATATATATATATATATATATAATTTTTATGCAATAAAAATATAAAAGAGAATTAATCACTGTGAATAAATATTGTTTTATCATTAATACGAGGGTTCCAATATGCATGCGGGCACACCAAAATATACGATATTTTTTTAGTGGTCCGGTGAACCGAATAATGACTTTGACTGATAACCTGTGAAACCTAATTATATGATACGTATTACTAATCAAAAAATGTATATCAAAATTTATGCTTCACTATGCTTTACTATATTTATGCTTTACTATAGTAATTCGTTAAAGTAATAAATGAAGCTTCACGTATTAAGCATGCAGGGAGTTGCATCTTATGTATCTTAGAGACCTATTTGTGTGCTTAAAAGATTTAATCAAGATTGAATTACACCTTCATTGTAAAGTATGGTGTCATTTTGCTATTGAGAAAACAATGAGATACATAAGAAAAGGAGACAAGAGTATTACGGGCTAATTCATCCGAACAAGCTACAAGCAGAATGCGGGTTCAAACGGGTCTGTGTTCTTCACCCAAAGTAAATACACGTTTTTAAGCATAAATGCAGATATGTAGATCTATACTCCTCATCCTTTATTCCCCCCTTCTCTTTCTCTCTCTCTCTCTCTCTCTCTCTCTCTTTCGCACTCATTTATTGTAACGGGTTCGCTATGAAAACAGTAGACTAAGTGAGAAAAGTGCGAAAGTATAAAGATGAGACTCGAGAGGAACAAAATTTTGTAGTGGTCGGCTGTAGCATATATGGGCGTATTTACGGATCACGTATAAAAAGAAGAAGAAAGAAGAAGGGTGGAAGGATGTAGAAAGCTCACTTTGCTCAATGTACGAAATAAAGATATAGGACGTAATAAAGAGCGGGGTGAGGAAATGAAAGAGTAAGACTAGAGAACGGGAAGATGAACTACTTTAAAGAAGTGGTTCTTTAAAGTAGGTGATGAACCGACAACTCGAGAAAGACGATATGAGACGGAAGCCAAGTCTTACTTATTCTCTTTCCGTCTCATTCTGATCCTCTTCTTCTCTTTATTCTCCCTGTTACTCTCTCGCTATTTCTGTTCATTTTAGAGACGGGCATGGATAGTGGCATCATCGTCTTTTCTGTTGAGAGATTTTTTGAAGAAACAAGGATAGCGTAAGAACGACAGGGAAAGAAGGGGATAGCGCAAGAACGGCGACTCTTCAGATTTACATTTTGTCGGGACTACAGAATATTAATGCACGCCCAGAAACATTAAAAAATAAGCTTTCCTCTATATTTCCCGTCCATATCCTTGTTTTACCTGCCGTATATCGATTTCATTTCCTTTCTTTATTTCAGCGAACACCAGAACAGGTTACGTGTACATCATTCTCATTTATTTATAATGACACTAAAATTTCAACAAACATAGAAAAATGACTCTAGATACTTTTCACGAATCAAGTACTTGTGAAAAGAACCTTGTAAAAAGAAACTAGCATCAAAATCAGAATTATATTTTCAATGCTTTCAACTGAACTATCAAATTCGTTATATTGTTCACATATAGCCACTAAATTAAAGATACATTAATTATTTATCCTAATTAATTATCCTCAAATAATATCTTTTCAATAAAAATAGTACAGCTCTTACGTTTACTAAATCCAATTTAAGGTCGATGCAAATACGATTTGGTTGTGCTGTTGATTGGTGTAAAATTGATGGGAAATCAGAGACGAAATTTCCTTGATACAAAGTAGAGAGGGATGGAAAAACTCAGAACAGAGGTTGATTAAAAAAGTCAGTTACGGGAGACCGAGAGAAGAAAGGAATGGAAGAAGGAGAGAGAGAGAGAGAGAGAAAGAGAAAGTGAAAAGAGACAAACGTAGCAAAGAATCTTTTATTTTCAAGGTATCCATTACTAACTACGATTTACGCGGGCTTCGAAAATAAATTGAGTGTGAGCCAGCTGTAAACTTCAGAACGTGTGCGGATAAAACTCAGCGATGGGAGAATTAAATCAACGCAAATACAAGCAATATATAAACAGAAACCAGAACCAATATTTAATCACTTGTGTATCAACCAAGGCAAATGTAATACGCCTATATAACTTTCATAATTGAACGAAATTTTTCTTATTTTTTATTATACAAAAAAATTATTTATTCACATTACTTTATAAATATATATTAAAAATATTATCATAGTTAATATGTATAAATATATTATAATTAATAATTAACTAATTCGAAAAAAATTACTACAGCTGTAACAAGCTGTTAAACTCACTGAAAGGACATACATATTATAAGAATTTAATCTTTTGCTTAAACAATAACTTAGATATCTTTAAATGTCTTGATTTGTTTACTGAATTTTAATAATAAGACACTGAATAAAGGCACTGCAAAAGCGGTATAATAATAAATTAATTGAATTTTATAAACTAAATTATGTAATTATATAATTTTGTAATAAAAATTTAGCAATATTTAACTGGTACATATACTTATGATAAAGATAGCTATAAATAAACGAATTTTTACATAAAAAACTTGAATAAATATTATTTGATTGGTTTTACATAATTATATTTATTTAAAAGAGAAAAATTAATCAAAAATAATAGTGTAAAAAAAATATTTATCAATCGAATACGTTAAAAAAGCATTGAATAAATCACTACTTTACTTTAAAAAAGGATCTCTTTTTGAACGCTTACAGATTATATAACTTATCTAGAAAAAAGTTCTTCTTACGACATAACAAAGCATTTACTCAGAATGCTAAATTAAATAAATAAAAACAGACATAAAATAGTCTTCAATTATATAAAAACAATTTTTTAACCTTATTTAAAGAAATGCAAAAGGTAGACATATTTATCGTTATATAATTAGTTTTATAATTTTTATAGTTTTTAAGAAAATTTATTAAATGGCTATACCAATATTATGGCATATGTTTTATACATTGAAATAAAGAGAAGAACGTAATTCAAAAATTAAATAAAAACCTTACGCATACCTTTATTTTAATTAATATTTGGAGAAAAAACTATATTTATTTAATTCAGTTTTAGATAATTTAATTTTAAATTAAATATTTTATGTAGCTATTTCTTCTGTAAACAAATAGTAAGTCTAAATTCATTAACACACATTAAGCAATTAATATATTGTTAAAACATGTTTAAATATTTACAATTAATAATTATTCTTGTGCAAAATTTATTTTCTTTTATTAAACTCTATAATAATAAATTGTAATTATAGATCACTTTTTAGTTAACACTCACTATTTTATCAATGATTATTATTCACAATTAAGTTATAAAAAATATGTGACGATTAATCTACTTTTCGTTAAAATGGTAAATGTTTAATAATCTATTTTTAGGCTTATTGTAATTGGTATACATTAATTATCAAAAATATTAAATAGCAATAAAGTTGTTAATTCTCATATGCTTTATTTTTCGTGGTAATTATTGCTAAAAAAATTATTATACTATTATTTTTGCAAATACTAAATATATTCGCACTTGCTGAAATATTTGTTACATATAAAAATTATTGAATAAATTTAATTTAAATTATTTTTCTTCTTTTTTTTAAACCCGTTTATTGTACGACTGTACTGATAGAAAAGTTATCTTATCTATTATAAGATATTATTAGAAGTGTATATCTTTTTTCCCTGATTTTTGTATTAAATTGTAAATATATAAAGCATATATTTCAATAATAACATTCGAATTTATCAAGTGTGACATTATTGGTATTATAAATAAAGGTATATTAATATATTGGTTATATAATCAGATCAATAATAATCAGGTATTTGCTATTATTATAAGTACTATTGAAGAATACATTAAGTAAGTTTTAAAAATATTATATAATCTTTATTAATAGAACTTTTAAATATCAGTAATATATCGATAAGAGAGATGAATTTATAATAAATATATGAAAATCGTAAAATAGTTTTTTATAAATATGCTTATTATGATTCTAGATATGAATCATTAAAAATTTTCAATAAATAAATTTTTATATAAATGGTTGATTAGAGTTATTTAAATTTACGCTACGAATTTATAATATTAATAGTTATGAAAATTTACTTTTTACATTAATATAAAGGCATACACAACTGAGACAAAAATTGTAATATCATGATTTTTGCATAAAATTAATAAGTTTGTTTTATATATGTGAATTTAATTGTATCAAATACTTTTTTTATTTTAAATATTTTAATTTCTATTTTATAATTGATATCGAAAATAATATATAAAAAACTAAATGCTATATAATTGTAAAAATATATTTTATTTGATATAAGCTACTGAAGAACCATAAGATGTACCGTAACTATCATTACCAAGTACTCGAGTGAAGCACAAATTTAAAATTTACGAACGGTGACCCGTGCAAAACTTTTTTGAACTTCAGATATATTTCAGTTAGTATATACACCAATTTCTTGAACTTTTTTCATACTCAGTAGACAGTAACATCAAAAGAAAAGTTGAGTCTTCTAAAAATTATCTCACTTTTATGAGCTCATTTAATTGCATTTCATAACCTCATCCCAGTTTTAGATATAACTATATCAAATCTATAGAGATATATTGCATTCTTTTATTAAAAATTTCATTTATTTATAAAATTATAGAAACAAATATCTTATGAAATTTTTTGTTTATAAGATATTAATTTTATAAGCGTTAATTAAATAATAATATAATTATTTTCGTTTTTGATAAACAGAATAAAAAATGAATTAAAAAATTTTTAAAATCTTTATAATTATCCATAATCATAAGAATAATATATATCGATATGAATAGTCTTGTTAAAAAGTTACACTTTTATATCAGATCTTAAATATCTACACGACTGTACAAAAATTTCCTATTTATATAAGAAGATAAAACTAAATATATAAATATTATCCATTTATTCTATCAATTTTGTTTTACTAATATTAGTACTTAATTTTATAATTAAAAAAATTTTAATTTAAGAGTTTTTAAAATATTTATTGTTATATTTTAGTTTTTAATATAAATAATAGTCATTTTTACTAAAACTGTATTTCATAATAAAATATAATAGATTTCTTTTTAATTTGTTATGTGAACAATTTTAATAAGCTATTACCATTTATATTAAGAATAACAAACTACAAATGCTCTAGATTTCATATTTATGCATCAAATAAGTCAAAATAATATTAAAATTTATGATATAAGGATTGAAATCTGTATAAAGATCTAAAGTACATGAAAAATCTTTCTATAAAATCGATTATCAATTGACTAGAGTTTCATAATTCTGTATCGTTAAGATAAGTTTATCAATAAGTATTAGTTCACTATATTCAAAATTTCATTATTTTCTTTGAAAAGAAAATTCACGAATTTCTAATTAATTCTCATTACAGAGAAATATTAAAAAACAGAATTATTAAGCTATAAAAGATTAATTTTCTTACTTTCATACATAAATTTTATGACATTATAATAAACAAACATCAATATTTAATAATAATAAGTGATTTATAAAGCATTTGTTTATTTGAATTAAAGATTATAAGATCTAATACTATATTCTATTAACAAAACTAAAAAATATCTTTGTAATGTCAGAATTTGATATGCTCCAAAGGAATAAGAAAAAGAGTATGTATGATATTTATAAAGATGATTTGGAAATGTAAATATAATTGAATCAATTATTGAATTAGCATATTTGTATTAAATGGTATGACTTAATTGTAAATTTAAAAAATAAAATGTGTCAACTAGTTGGATTAATAATTATCAGTTATGATATTATATAAGTCGCTATGGTTTGATGGAAATTGATAAATTTTTTTACAAATACAATTTGCGATATTTGTCATAATTAGTTATTTTTTTTATTTATAACAAATTATCGATATAATAAATATAAACATGCATGATTAATGACTTATAACATTCAAAGGATAGTATAATCTCCATTAACATAATCTTGAATTTAATATGTTATATACTTTATCCGCTTTAGTAAAATATAAGTTTCGATTCTCTATTATGCCAGTGGGTCAGTGTAGTCTCATGTTACGATTCATCCTTCCACTTCTCAACCACGGAGATATTATAATTTTACTTGATTCTCGTATATAGCGACGTCTCTCGAAAAGACACAGCGTGGTCTGATCGAGCCATTCAGCTTGAAATAATTTATCGACATCTGTTGCGCAGTCTAGCCACGCGCCCAATGTATCTTGTGTCCATCCAAGGATTATGAAGGATCAGGTACGAAGGAGTTTCATGCAAGCACTTCCTGCACAGCAGCCGCTGGTTTCCGGTACGAATATGTACAGACCGTACAGATAAAGCCTAAGACAAGCCAGCTGCAAATACGTGAGAATCGTCTATTTTTTATTGCAAAATTCTCTTTTGTATTAAGTCACAAGCCACCTCTTTTAGATTTTGATTCCGAATTTTAACTTGAATACATTCTTTTCTTACTCGTAAGAAGTCCTTAAGGGTGTACGTACTTATCTGATAATCACTAGCACAGGTAATTAGGTGAATGATGCATAGGTCTATACGTTATGTCACGTTCATCAAACCAATCAAGTAATTTTTTATTTTATAATTCACAGTTACATTTTTAATATGTTTTACTAAGTTTTATGTTACAATAACGATTGTTTCTTATCCAATACGTAAATTTAAACAAATATAAATTCACAAAATATACGATTAACTTAATTTTAGTGAATACTTTTTCTATTTATTTATTGTTTGAATTTGCACGGATGTTATAGAAAAATTAGTTTAAGCTAACAAGTAATACATAAAGTCTGAATAGTTATACTTCTTACTTTAAATTTAATATAAAAAATTCAGAGGTAAAAATTGATGAAACCATAAAAATGACGGACGCATTATACGTATCGTAACATTAAAACAAAAGATGTGCAAATAAAAGAGCATTTAACAATATAATAACTTATGAAAAAGCAGTTGCGTAAATTATAATAATAATTTTACAAAATTCAATAACCAAATAAAAGTTGAATTTTCTATGTAGTCGATAATTGAAATCAAAATTCCAAAATGTTCATGTTATTTGTCGATTAAGATATGATCCTTATTATACTATTTCTCTTAATAACAACAAAAGATGAATTTTATTTCATATTGATTATTGATTTTAAGTAATTATTATTTTAAAATAAAATTAAAACACATTTCAGGGAATAATAATTAGATTAAGATTATTTAAATGAATTTTCTATTTCTGAAGAATATTAAAGACATATATTGTATCAATAATAAAAAGATTGAGATTATATTAGGATACTGTTTTTTTTATTTATTAATTGAAAATATTATGAAATATTTCTTATTTAGCTATAGGTAGAAAAAATCAATAAATAAAATAGTTCCAAAGGACAGTTATTATTCATTGATTAATATCTTATTTATTAAAATTGATATTTTAATAAAAGATTTCTAGAAAAATTGAATAAATTAAGCTACTACTTGATTAAAAATATTAACTAAAATCAATTAATCAAAGTATTTATCAAATGATTATTATTAAACTATATATATATTCATATAATAATTTTTAATTAAAAGTCAATTCTTTTAAATATATCAAAATATATGTATAATATAAAGAATTCAATATTGTCTGAAAATATTAAATGTTAAAAAATAATGATAAATTGATTATAATGATTTTTTTCAAGAAATTACACGAAATAGAAATTCACAAGAAATTATTTGTTAATTGAAATTTATTTTTTAGGAAATGTCGTTTCAAAATTACTTTGATTTATTTTTAAACTAGCGAATCGTTTAACTTAAAACTTATGAAAATTATATTAAATTAAATTAGAGTATTCTATTTAATAATGATATGTTTAGAAACTTATCAAATGTAAATGCTGTTATAAAAATTTTCTAGACTGAAATAAGTGATAAAATACTAAGTTTTATATATATATATACATAAATAATTGATTTTGATATCAAATAATAAAGACTCTTCGTAGTACAGTATAATATAGTAATTACATGATTTATTACTTATTCTCAGCCTATTAAAAATGAATTAAGACATGAAAATAACAAGACTTATTATTCTAAAAGTCAATAATTAATTATATTTTAATCAATATTGATATGATTTAGTCCTAAATATATATTGTAAAAATAAAACATGAAAATATAATTATATAATACAATTAAATGCTATCATGTTTAGTAATTACTTATAATTGAATTTACTAAACTAAGAATTATTTATACTTATGGAACATCAATATATATAAATAATTTATATCACAATATCCTATATCTTGAAATAAATAATGATACCATTATAAATTTGTAAACCAAAAATAAAAATTTTGTAACATTTATTATTTTATTTTATATGAAGTTAGATATTTTTTGTTCTTCTAAATAATGACTATTATGCTAATTCTATGTATATAAATCTTTAAAAGTAAAAATATTATCAAGTCACATTAAATTTATGAATTAAATTAAAATTTTTTTAAATAATATTATATATATGTTATATTAATTTAGTTTCTAAAATAAATTATTACAGGATACAATGGTTTATTAATTAATGTAGCTTATAATACTCTAATTTACTCATTATATAATTTTAACTAAATTTTTAAAAATTAGATATATTTTATGTGGAGAATATATTGTAGAGTGTGATAAATCTCATTTTAAATACAATAAATCAACAAGTGGTCAATTACATTTATGGTTAAATAATTATCATAAAATTTCTGTTAAGGATTTAATATTTTTGAAATAATAAAAGCACATTATTCGATCAAAACGTTTCTATTATTAGAATTTTATTATTATTAGAATAATAGATTAAAAATTTTTTTAAATTAATATGAATATATTTAAACATTACTAATGATACTATCGTATTAGAAAATTATATCTGTAATGCATGTCGAATATACAATGGATTACCAAAAGTTCACTTTATATCATCCACTCAATTCAAAATAGTTATGAAATACAATACTAAAATCGGTAAAGAAATTAATAAAAGGGTGTTTAATGCTATAAATTAATTTATGGTACATGAACTGCAATTACGAAAAACCATAGACGAAGTACATATATTCAAAAAACAATTTTTCTGCTATTAGTAGAGTATTAAAGTTTATTTATTTTTATTAAATTTAACGATTATAATTAAGAAAATATAATATTCTATTATTAGTCACTAATATGAGATAAGCGTTTATTTAAATTATAATATAAAATAATATAGAGCTTTAAAATGAGATTTAAAATACTTCAACATATATGTACAAGAAAATAATATTAAAATGGCTTTGAAAGTACTAACGTATAAACGTGTATGTATATTATATGAAGAAATGGGAGCGATTATAGTTGTTCCGATAACAAGTTAATAATAAAAATTAAATACTATTAAAAATAATTTTACTAATTTATTAAGATTTTCAAATTATATGTACGTTTTCAATACGCATTAAAAATATTATGAATTAAAATAGTAATTACAAATATAAGGTTTCTATCATTATCAATTCTAAAGTACTTTCTTTAATTTTTCAAAACTTTGGAAAATTTGGTGCAATAGAAATGTAATAAAATTTAATCGATAGCAATTAGTATAATTTACAGGATGATTTTGACAAGAAAAACATTTCTTGTGAAAATAATGGTAAGGAATTTCATTATAAACTGGCTGCTTCCTTTTTTAGTTCTGATTACCATGTATATGTACGTGGGAGTCCGTTTATCTTAAAAAAATGAAGAAGAAAAGAAGAGAGAAAGGCAAATAATATAAAAGAAGAAAATACGAAACATGGATTACGAACGAGAAAAAATGACAAGGTGCGATGAGCCCCGGGCTGTTTAAACAGTTCTCATCTGTTTTGCTTTTTCCTCTGTCGATGTTCTTTGTAGTGCAAAAAGAATAAAGAAAAAATATGTATAAGAGCAAGGGAAGAGAGATAAACAAAACTGACGTAGGAACGTCCTTCTCACTTCTGCCTTTTATCTCTCTTTTACTCTTTCTCTCTCTCTCTCTCTCTCTCTCTCTCTCTCTCTCTCTCTCTCTCTCTCTCTCTCTCTCTCTCTGACTAATTTTGCCTCTGTTTCTGTAAAAGAAAGAAAAGACTTCAAGACGAAGAAAACGCATGTTTTACATTTTTTAACGAGGTAAATAGTAGGATAATATGCGCGCTCACGTTATATTCCAGAGTTCGGAGCTGTTGAGCTCTCCTTCTCTCTCAACCTCAACATATGCGGAGATAGTCTAAGAATGGAAGGGCATCACGTCCTTTTTACAGAATTAGCCTCGAGTCTCAGTATATATATTTGGGCAAAAAAAAAGAAAAGAAAAAGAGAAGCCCTCAAGGGAAAAAGACTAAGGATCGCGCCGGACGAGATATTTAACGCGTTCAACTCACGCGACGACACGATGTGGCTTTTGCATGCCTGACTAGTATACATATAGTTCTTAAAAAATGTTGCTTTTTATGCTCACATATAAATAACGTACTTTTTCACGCGCATGAAAATTATTTCTACAAAGTGTATCAACAATTTAATAACTTTTTCACTTGATAAATTTTGGAATTTACGCTATTGACTAAATAAATTAGTATCCAATAAAATTGGTTAATATTCAGAACAATATAATAAAGTATCAATATTTTAGTTTTTATATATTCGTGCACATAAAATAAAATTCTAGACTCAATACAAAAATTTCTAAATTTCGAATTTAATATGGGAATTTATGTAAGATAAAGACTACAGTGACAAAGCATCTTTTGAATCTAGAATCATTATGTTTTAATAAAAAAAAAAACTTATATAATGATTTATGTTCCGTAATAATTATTGATACTAAGCTTAGCTCGCATTAACTTCTCACTAACTTATTTAAAAAAATATGCAGTGAAAAATGGCTATTGAAATTTTTAATTTATGGAATATTCTCGATTATTTAATTAAAACATTATAGTCTGAAATTAGATTTTTAATTCAGATTTGTTATTCAATAATCAAATTTATAACTAATAAGTATAATTATTAAATATTTATTTAAATGCATTTTGGTTGTTTCTTAAATAATATTAAGTATATTTCGTAATTTTATGTTTATGAATATAAATGGTTAAAGTTAAATATTATACAAGTAAAGTAGACTGAATGTAAAAAGAAATAGTTATTCAACATTATTTAGGAAATTAACCAATGATTTAAACAAAAATAATATTGATATCTATGTTTATAGTTTACTAGATTATTGTTGATTGAACTTAATTGAAATTGCTTCAACCTTTTACCAATATGATATTAATTTATTAGTTTATTAATTTAAAAAAATGGTATACTATGATTTAATTTAGTCATGTGGATTGTATTTGTGAAATAAATCAAACAATTTGAAAAGAAATGTCAAAATAAAATGTGAAAAATGTAATTAATTTTCTAAAAATGAATGGAAAATTATAAGACTAATCGAAATTATCGACAAAAATTCTACTGTATTTTCAATTTCTTTTCTTCTTTTTCGAATAAAAGTATTTCTTAAGATTTCTTACAGTTGAATTCATGTAGTAGTTATTTCTATGAACGAGACCTTATACGAAGAATTTTTATTAAAAATTCCGCGTATAACAGCAATCACCAGTTAATTTAATTTATCGGAGCACATTTTCAACGCGAGATTCGCAGATTTGTCCACATACCAGTAAAGGATATTGAATTTTCCAATGGTAATGCAGTACATTCGCGCGCAGCCGCGCACATATCTAGGGCATTCTAAAACTGATTTTCTTGAAGGCGTGCTAAGTCAAAATTTTTATTGGTAATGGAGGTAAAAGATTTTGAAGAGCGGGCGTAATAAATTGAAAACGTAACTGGCTACGTGCGTTGCAACACGTACTGTCCAAAAGAATGATAGAAGAAATGGGCGAGAAGGCAAATAAATCCAAGGAAAAAAAAAATAGAAAATCTTCAAACTATCTAGCTTGACTAAAGCTATGTTGTCTAACGCCGTCGTAGTTGTCTTTAAGACGAGTTTGTAATTTTAATTATTTCATTGGTAAAACTCCCTCAAATATGCAGAAGTTCCAGGACGACTATAACACGTGGTGTCGACGCTTTTTTCCCGCCCTAACAGTTTCTCCGCTCCTGTCTTTTTGTTAAGACTCTTGTCGATGTAGCTACACTAGGCCATTATTCTATTTTTCTTTTCTGCAAGCCACCGCCTGTTTCGGTTCGAGTCGGATTTTCATTACGAGTGACGTAAGACAACGCGATGAAACGACTCGAAGACTGCAGAGAAAATATCAAAGTTGTAATTCTCTCTCTTTCTCTTTCTCTCTTTCTTCCATACGTATCTATCCTATTTCCTCTTCTTTACTGCTTTGACTCATTCGTGCGTGAACGCTCAGCTGCCTTCAGGCTATAAGCGAGTTTTCCCTCAGGATATACTGCTAGTGCTGCCGCCACCGTTACTGCTACCACTGCTACTGCATCGTCCGAGTTAAAAATGATTCCTATAGAAAAAAGAAGTACATCCCATGGGTCTTAAGCAAACCTACAAGACATTTCAGTTTTCTGTATTTTCTTTTTTTATCGTTTTATCATAGCACCCCGTTTTTTCATTCCTGATTTCAGTTCTGTGTAAGTAAGATTTTCAACCACCGCATTTAACATGACGATTTAAATTTTAAATTCAAAGTTTATTTTTAAACGGATAAAAACATTTATTAAAACTATAAATAAATTTTACTATAAAACTCTATTCAAGATTTGTGTAAAGCATTATTAAATTTAATATTCCATTACATAACTCATTCGTCCATCCACTGCATCCATAATTTATTTATATAATTTATGTTTTCCTTTAACAAATTTTCTATTTCTCTGTGTTTAGTTTTGTTTAATAAATATCTATCGGCAAATATTTTATAACTTAATTTTATATCTATATTTGTTATTTGATACTTTTAAATATAATTACTCTAACATTGTATACTCTCAAATAAAACATTATTTTTATATTGAATAAAGATAACCGATAATTAAGTTTATAAAATTTAATAAATATACTATGTAGTTATTAGTTATTTAGTTTTTATTTTTAAATATGTAATACGTGTCCAAAAAAATACTATTTTTATTATGATAATATTGATAGGATAACTGTTAATATTATTGAACAAAGTATAAAATCTACTTTTCTGTATCATTTTATTTCTTTTTAATTATGAAACTACAATAAACGAAAAAAATTTTGTATTAAAAAATCTTTATATAAAATATATGAAAAACTGAAAAATTTCAAATAATGTTTCCATTTTTTAAACTATAGAAACATTTTTCTTTCATGAAAATTGTATACAAATATTATGTATTACAATTTTTTTCATATTTTTATATTTTTTCATGTTTCAAACAATAAAAGTATAATAAATATGTTATCTTAAAAATTTTAGTATTTTTAATGTGTAATATTAATAATACATATACATAATAATAACATATAACTAATATATAAATATATATGCATAAAACAGTCATTTTTAACATTAAAAAATATGAACTCCTAAGAATCTAATACCTTACTGGTATTGAACAAAGAAGATTCGGTTTCATAGTACTAATTCAAAGGCAAAAAAAAGATATAATTAAAAAATTTTCTTTTAATTTAAACAATAATTTTTATGAAATTATAGTAATTATGTTTACTTTTCTATAACTATCTATGTAAAATTACCTCTTCAGTATTATTACAATATTCTTGTTAATGAAGTATATAAATATTATATACATACAAGGAGCTGAATATGAATCTTTTTTATTTAAATAAATTTTTACATCATTCGAATAATTAACATTTCATACTAAATAAATAAACAAGAAATATATTTTTCTTGCAAACGAAGTGATGGTATTATTATTCTATATATCAAAGTTATTTTCGTTGACATCACATACAGTAAATTTATTTCTCGTAGCTATTTCTATAAAAAAATAATCTTTTGTTGGGAACATGATTTATCGATAACGCAGAATCAAAGAAAATTAATAGTTATTTTGTGAAATCATAATGAAGGGTTTAGGAGAAAAGTAAAACGTATTGTATCTCAGCTTTATAGCCAATCTTGTAGTACATATGCACATACTTGTGTATGTGCTGGCAAATGCGTTTACAAGACGTTGACTCCTGATTCTCCCTGATTTTTCTTTCTTTTTCCCTTTGAACTTGGAAACTTGTTCGGTGGTCCCTTTTGGAACTTCGCCAAATAGGAATTGGCTATTGACCAAACCAATGCTACCTATACTAGCCAAATTACCGCTGCATCACCGTGTATATCGATGTGCTCGAGGCTTGTTACGCGTCGTGTATTCGATTATCTATACGCTCTGCTTTATTATGGTCGCGTGGCGCACCGATGACACTAAAGTTGGATGTACAAGTCGTTTGCCGTATATCTGAGTCTTAAATTTGAATCATTCGCTTCTATTTGCTTTCATAGGCTTGTTTTAAATTTAATGCCAACTAAAAACTTTCATCGTTTATATATAAATGTATAAATATGTACAAATATAATTTGATTATAAAAAGCTTTATAATTTAATAATAAAATACATACATTAATGGAACTCTTTCTTGATCTTTAGTACTGCACTGTTACGGATTTCCTTTACATTAATGGTATATTCAAACTCTTCTCTTATTCCAAAGCAATCGATTATTACTAAATTTTAGAGTTACCCATGAGCTATTAGCTATTCAAATGTAAATGAAAAATAGATAACCGAAAATATAATATATATATATTAAATATATCAAATTTGCATCAATTATTTTTATTTCTATACAAAATATATAAATTTAGAAAAACTTATTCGAGTCATGAATTTTATTGTGACAATTTTAGATTATAAAAATTGTTGGGGGCAAAACTTGAATTTTACTTTAAAAATAGAAATAAATAGATAAAGAAATGAATGAATAATAAATACATAACAATTAAATAAAAAATTATTTAAATTTATATCAGGAATTCGTATAAATATTATATTCTAATATAAAATAAGTAAGAATTATGTGTTATATATAATTATAATTGCGTATATTATATTTTACAAAATAAAAAATTTCATATTAAAACAGCTTTGTTAGATAAACATAAAATAAAAAAGTAAAAAAAATAATAATTAAAATAAAAAATTAAGTAAAACTTCACAATAAACTTTTTTTTAATTTTATATTTCTGCACAGAAATCAGAAATATTACCTTCATTAAAATATTTTTCTAGAGCATACGTACTATTCATTTGTAGTACTTCTAGTACCATTCAATAATCTTGGAATATTAGTATCTGGAAATTAATTTGTTCAAACCAAATACTTTTTTCAAATATAATTTTATAAAAATAATTTTTATATATTAATTAATATTTTATGTATATGTATATGTATTTTTGTGATATTAAGTATAAAGATATTATAAATCATTTTAGCATAAAATATATAAAGTAAGTAAATGAGAGCATCTATAAAAAGTTTAATATTTTTCATTAATGTAAATATATTTTTAAATATAAAATTTTGTTTAGTTTACATGTTTGAAGTGTTTTAAAAATTAACACACATATCATAAAAATGATTTTAGAATAAAATATTTATAAATTTTAATAAAATACCATATTTGAATAATTTTTAAATTTCCTGAGATAATTTCTTGAAAAAGTAGGATTTGTTGTAATTTTCCTAAAAAGAAATGCTTTTTTTCTACAAAAAATTCAAAAAGTTCTGTACGTTAAGAAAGATGATATGATTTCTCTTAGGTATTAATAAAACTATTTTTCTTCAAAAATTTTTTGACAAAGAATGTAAAGGAATATGTTTCAAAATTTTTGTTGAGTAATTAATTAAATAAAATATAAAAATTTGAACTGATTTAATTATTATAAATAGCCAATTAATTATATTTAAATTTTTTATTATGATTATAATTAAAGAAAAATAAATGAATTTTTTTAAATTAAATTTTTATAAATAAAATAATAAATATGATATTATTTTTTTGAAAGCTAAAAGATTTCAGAGTTTCTTTTATTATTTATGTTATTTAGATTTTAATTACTTGGTTAATTTTTCTGCATGAACGATAAAGATATAAAAGTAATTCATCATTAATAAATATATCTAATGAAATATTAAAAAAATATGAGCTCGTTTGGATTATTTATGAAATAAACTAGTAGACCATCCTCGAATTATGAAAATTCAATTTTCTCGTTAAGATTCACTTTCTTAAAATATTACCTACTGAATGGTTATAAAAAAACTTTGCTTCTAAATTTCATCAGAACATTTAAATATATTGACATGTATTAAAATAAGCTTTATAATTCTTTTTTAAACCATAAAAATTTATAGATTTATATTGCCATGATTTTTTAAAATGATTGTATCACAAGTTCTATTACTATTACTAACATATTTTTTTAAATATATTAACATATTTGATTTGAAAAAATGAGTTACCATATATATTTTAAAAAATTTATGGACCAGTATTACTTATTTGAAATTCATTTCGTGCTTAATTTAAGTATTTAAAAAAATGTCATAAATATGTCTTAATGGTTATGTTTAAATATTTAGTATTTGAGTACGTTTTTTATTTTATTTGAATAAAAAAAAATAATACATAATAATTAAGAAAATAGCACTGATGCTAAAAAAACCTAGTTTAAAGTACTTAAATTAAATAAAAAATATATTGGTATGAATCGGTTAAATCAACCTATGAAATTCATATATAATAATAAATGTCCAATAAGTTAATACAAAATTTAATTATTATTTAATTTAATTTAATAGAAAATTTAATTATGAAAATAAAAATTGCTCAACAAATTCACATTACATATTTTTTATAGAAAACTAATAGGTGGTAAATATCAGATTTAAAATAAGAAATTTGTTTAATAGTGAAGACTCGATATTAGATATTATTCGTTAGTCTTTTCTGATATCTCTGATATCTCATCGATATCAGTCGCGTGTGTCATTATCCCAAAGTAAACATTAAGAGTTCAAGCCATTGAAAATTACTTCATATATCCGTTCTACGACTTTTTGAAAATCGTTTGATATTAGATCAGAATAGTGCATTGCTATCTGCAATAGCAGCAACTAGCAAATGAACGGAGAAGTCGCTCTAGAAATCAATGCGTACTAGACTAAAGTACAATCACCCACCTCTTGTCGAGGAAGAAAAGAAGAAAATGAGAGGGGAAAAAGATAGAGGAAAAGGAGTAGTAAAAAGGAGAGAAACGTTAGGTTTTACCACCCTTCTCTGGAGGCCCAGATGAATGAACACAGCGAATAGCAGCTGTGAAGCGAGGCGAGGACGTTGCGGAAAGCCGCAGGAAATTGCATTCTTCTTTGTCTGAGTTTTCTCTCTGTTGCCTTTTTTATCGTTCTTCCCTTTCTCCTTTCTCGTTTTTTTTTTTTTTTTTATAACGAGAAACAGACCAAATGAGACGCTGAGTAGTGTGGGGATGCGGCTTGAGCGCGTGGCTCTCGCTCTTCGGAGAATTGCGCGCGAAATTCGCAATCGACGCGCAATGGCATGTCCCTGGCTTCTTCACTGCACCAACCTGAAAGCCCCTTTTATCGTTTATTTTGTGCTTCGTTTCCTTTTTACTCACTTTAGCCTTTTTCCTTTTTTCCTCATTTAATTCCAGAAGGAAGCCAAGCGCCATAGGTGAAAAGGAATGAGCAAGCAATTAACGGTGATTTTACAATTTCTTTTGGATTTTGTGTTCTTTTAAATGTTATTACATTTAAAATTACTATACTACTAATACGTATACTTTTAAATCTAAAGCTATTTCTTAAAATCTTACGAGAATTTAAAAAAAAAACGTTTCACATATTAATCATATACAAAGCTTATCTCACTTTTAAGTCTTTCTCCTTGTATCTTCATTAATACAGATTAACCTGTCTCCTATATTTAGCATTACTGGTTAGTTCATTCTTACGTTTTACTTCTTAAATTGCTTATAAATCTTTGTTACCCTTAAATCACAAATTTAATTATATTATATTATTCATATTTATAGTAATACCATTTATTAAATCTTTATTAGATCTGTTATAATTTATACTTTGCACAATATTTTGCTTTCTATTTTTATTAATTGTATTTAACTTTTGCATTTATATACATAATAAATAAAAATAATACGCAAATTATTATTTTTTAATTAGTAAATACTGTAGTAATGCGAGATAATACTATTCACTCTTTTATTAAGTGTATTATCTTAATAAATAAAACGTATGATTCTATTATAAAGTATCTTCATGTTATTAAAAAACTAAGAGCATATTTGAAGATATAGTCTAAAACATATGTCGCATAGCATTTTTAATTTAATCATATTTCATAAAAGTTAATTTTCTTAAATCTTTTGTATGCGAGAATATATAATTGTATTTAATGTGAAGAATTATCATAAATAAACAAGGATCAACTTTTGTTAAACCGTATTATATAAATAAGTAAGAAAAGGTATTTTATAAATACAAATTATCAAAGCTCATATATGACGGGAACTTAGTGGTTTTATTAAGATGTAAATAGCTTATATGATGCAATGAATACAATTAAAAAGTATTAAATATAAATTTATATATAATACATAAAGTTTTTAAAACAGTCATTTCTTGTAACAACAAACTCTAAAATTTAATAAGATACTTGCATTATTAAAGTGTTGTGAATAATTCATTTTATTAAATATTGTGATTCATCCTGTTAAAGGAATTTTCTTTAATAATTGAGTGCAGTATTTTTGAGTAGTCTTATAAGTGTATATGATAAACCATATTAAAGGTATAATTTAGATTTTAATATTCAAATAGATTCTAATGTTAATGCTGATTATAATAATTTTTTATTTATTTGATACTCAAAAAGTGTTTTATTGCGTGAATTTAGAATCTTTCAAATATTTAAATAAATAAGTCTTTGTAAGGTATACGTTAAAGATATTTCAATGTATTAAAAAATATTATATTGTTTTATAATGCTTCCTGAAATTTTCAAATACTGCTATTAAATTTAAATGTAAGAAAAACACGAGTTAAAATTAACATTAGTAGGTGAAAAATATTGTATTTATAAAAAAAGTGATGGAAAAGTTTCACTGAAATTTTATTTGAATTTTAAATAATAAAACGTTTGAATTCACCATTCTGCAATCGTAATTGTAAAGGCGTTTGAATTAGATTATGCAATTTCTTCAACATTATTCTTATATTAATTTTAAAAAGATTCTATGCAAAAACTTTATAGCTTATAATAAATAATTATCTACAATAATTGTCTATTTTGAAGCTATCATCACTAAATTGAGTAAATTAAAATGCAAAAAAAAATTGTTGAAAGATTTAAAAGTTTTTTTTTTAATTTTTCTTTTTTTGCTATAAATTACCAAATAGCGATTATATAATAACACAATAATAATTTCAAATTCATAATGTAAAATGTTTACTATTAGATATTAAAAACTTTAACTTATTTAAATAATTCATAAATTTAAATGTTATTTAAAACTTTAATAATATAGATTTCTTATTAATTTATTTTAAATTATTATATTATATATATTTATTATATCGGTATTAGTTACGAAAGATTTTTATCCATAAATATTATCTTACATTAAGAATTGCAGAGTTTAATTAATAACTCGATAAAATTAATAGCATCGATTTAATGAATCTATCTATAATCTATCATGTTAAGATTTTAATGGGCATGATTACGTATCTCAGTTATGTATTGATTTCATAATTACTAGAGATCACGCAGTCTATAAAAACAAACTCTTCTCGAATGTATGTATAATAAATAACAATTAACACATTATGAAAATAATAATACACATAATCTAGTCAATTAGAATTCGTTAATCCTCCTATCAAGATTAGAAAAGGAAGTGTCGCAAAAAAATGATAACGGGCTCCGTATATCGTTGACATTCATCGCACTCTCATCATTTTCAATTAAGGGATCGCGAGGCTCATTGCAAATAAATCGAGCCTATCAAGATTTTCTCAAACGTATCCCGCACACTTGAACGAAAACACCCTCCATAGTACCGGTCTCGCTTCGTGAAAGGGGGAAAGTGAAACTCTGATCCGTGTGCACAGTGGCCCGCGAATTGGATTATACACAAGGGGCGTGCGACTAGAAATGTCATGGCAGACTTTGCGTGGTGCAGGATCGTATCGATTTAACGCCTTAAATTAACCCACCATTGAACACCCTCGGCTTATTTCCGCTTCGATACTCCATGACCATATTGGGTGTAAACTATGAATACAGAAAGGCATGAAAGTGAGAAAGAGCCGACAGATATGCGAAGATGAGTAGGAATGGGAAACGAAAAAATCCGAATAAATGCTCGTTTAAGAGAGTTCCATTGCAATTTTCATTGCTATTTTTAGTTGCTACCGCTATATTTAAACGACAACATTTTCCTTATGAAAATTTTCTCCACAATAGATTGTTCACTTACTGAAACCTCAATAAGAAATAATGTTATTATTTAATGGGATTTTAAAAACTCACATTCTTCTCTTTCTATTCCCTTCTTTTTTATAAAAGTCCGATAAAAAATGAGCTATATTTATAGAAACAAATATAACAACATTTGAAATATATTCAAATCATTTATTAATTTGAAAATCAATTTAATTTAAATGTCAATTGTTTGCTATTGTTTCAGTTATGGACAGACTACTTCTAACATTACATTATTTTATATTAATATGGTAAAACATTAACTTGGAAATTGCTTTATTTTTAAATATATTTTATTTCAAGATTTTATTATTTATTTTAGTAAAATCTGAGTTTTTATATTATACCACTTTGAGAATAAGCTAATAATTTTAATTTTAATTAAACAACATAGGCACTTGTACTATGTTAATTATTAGAAATTTTAATTATTTATTTTTTAAAATATGTTAATTATTAAAAAGCTCTGGACTACAATAGCTTACAATTAAGATTTTTTGCAAAAAAAAATATAATGTAATGGATTATATTCTCAAGTTCAAAAGAATAGTACATATGAAAAGAAAAAGAGGTAAAACAAGAAAAAGAATAGTGCAAAATGTGAAAGCAAGCCATGTTAAAAAAATGGTTTATCAGAATCACCACCGAAAAGATCAGAGAAAGCAAGGAGAAACAGAGGTAGATGGTTGTCGTTTTTTAAGACTTTGGAAATATCTCGCCCCAAGTTGAAAGTAAGAACCATAGGACATAAGTCATCTGAGCAATAACGCGTAATGTAATTACTCGCAGGTTACAACCTCATCAGACTCAAAAGGCTACCTCTTTGTTTTTCTCCCTCATCTTAGTTCCAGTTATAATTAAAAGTCGAAAAAAGAAGGAGCTCTGGATTTTTATTTTATGCTAAGTTGACAGGGACCAACGAATTATCAGTTCAAATAAACTATATAGCTAAACAATATAACTATAAAATTATTTAGACGTTGTATAAATTAGTTAAATTTAATATTAAAGCATCATAACTTTCTTAATTTAATATTATTTACACTTTCATAATGCATATAACAACTTTCCTTTATTACCAAATTAATTTGGTTGTGACGTGAAACTCAATGAATTCAATATAAAATATAAATAAATGATTAAAATTAAATATCATTTCGTGTTTATAATCATTTATTTTAATTTTATTTTTTTATATAATGAATTTGAATTAAAAATATTAGATACAAATTGTGGAAGTTTTTTCTTAACAAATAATAAACACTTTTATTAGTAACAAAATAATCCTTCTGATAAAACTCCGTGATAAAACTTCTTTTAATTATATCTGAGCATTTATAATTAAAATTTTTTGCAAAATTAATATCTGAAAAAAAATTAATTCTTACATAAGAACTAGATAAATATTATATATTTTACAAATTATGAAAAATCTCTAATTTAATTGTGTTAATTTCGATTATTAAAATATTTGAAGAAATAATAGCTCAATCTTTAAAATAAATTTTATATTACAAACAAAATAAAAAATAAAATGAAAACAAGTATTGAAAAATAATCATAATTTCTTAATGAATAATAATAAGATGCGTAATTAATAATACTTAATTTATAGTAGTAATCTGTTCTTATGAATAAATAAAAAATTATTCTAATGGGTATATAATAAAAAGTAAACTAAGAATGAAATAAAATTGCTCGTATTGGTTCTCGGTATTTAATATAAAAAACCCGATGACTTCTGTGTATATTATAAAATTCATGACTAAATATTCATAAAATAATGTTTATTATAATATATTAAACATTCAAATGACATTATTTCTTTTATATTAGTCACTTGTGCATATGAAATATTCAATTCAAACAAGGAGCAAGAATATGACATGTATTGTTTCACAATTTAAAAATTTACCCTACAGTAGCATCGGTCTCATATTGATTAAAAAACTAAACTTTGCGCACAAGATGATTTATTAAATAGTCAACGCATTCTTTTTTTTTCAATCCCGAAATGGCCTCTTCATATTTTGAAGTACAAACTCAAAGCATCCATTCAAAATTAAATACTCTTGTAACAAAGCCAAATTCTGACTGCACGTAGAAAAAACGGAAAGCGACCATAGTGGTGTACACATTCGACGAAAGATTCGTAAAGCCAACAATGAAAGGGGAGAAAAACCGCGAGGGTATGCGGAGAGAGGGGCAAATAAAATTTTGAAATATAAAACCTTTCGCCTTGGAACCACTCGGGCTGCTTATGTACACACTCCGGCACACACGGCCACACCTACATGTATATTTAATATTTATGACATTAGGAGAACGACGGTCTGACGTAGCGAGCGAGCACCGATAGCGTGTGTCCCTTAATGAGCTGTGGCCTATACGAACGCACGTGTATATAAAACGCGTGGGCTGTGAGTCACCCCACCCCCGCCCCACCGTGTCGCAATAATATCGTACAACCGACCGCCGGTGCCACGCTACATAGCCTTCTACAACCTTAACCCCCACCCTAACTTTCCCATAAGGCACTATACTTTCTCGTTGTCTTTTGCTCCTTCAGCCTACCAACCTGCTTTGCCGATCTGTGACCCTTCTTTGCTTTTTACAACCTTTTTTTCACTTCTTGTTAGTCTCTATATGCCTATGTGTCTCTCGCATTTTTGATAACTCGATTTTTTCCATTTTCCTTTTATACTACTTCCCTACTTTATATTCAATTTCATGCTAATATTTTCCCTATACGCAGCAAATAAAATGTTAACTCATCTTTTATTAATTACAACATATTTAATTTCAAAAATGTTTTCAAATATTTCACAATTAATTCATTTTAAATATATTTAAATGTTTTTTTGCTTTTATTTTCAAAAAGAATTTCACAAAAATAATAAAATTCTTAATTTCTTAATTTAAAAAAATTATTTCTTCTTTTTTTTATTAATGAAACAAGTTTTTTCAGAAAAAACTAGAATTTGTCTCTAAAAGACTAATTATTTACTTTAAATTTTTGTACACAAAATTTAAAGATTATATAAAAATAGGTATTACTTATTAAAATTAAAAGAAAGATTAAAAGAACTATTGGTTAATTTTGAAAATATGTATAAAATTTGTGTGCAAAATTGTTTATACATTAGTTTTATCTATCTTAATATGATAATTATGATTTAATTTATTTTCAGTATATTTATGTTGTCTAATCATGATTATTTACTATTATTGTTACAATGGCTATTTATTATAGGAAAATTAATAAAGAAAAAACATTTATAATTGAGCATCATTTTAAAAATAAAATAAAAAGATTGACTTGTATGAACTTTATGTAAACAAAATTTAATTTATATGTAATATTAAGTTAATTTATATTATATTATATTATATTAATATATTATTATTATTATTATAATATATTATATTAAGTTAAATTTATAGTAATATTCAAGATGAATATATGTAATAGAATATACAGAATGTATAGAAAATATTGAATTCATAGAATGTATACAATAATTTGCAATAGTTTACAATGGTTAATAACAGTAATATATCAGTTACTATTAATTTAGAACAAATGAAATTTAATAAACAAAGAATTTTTTAAATTTAATAGCAATATCACAAAATTGTAGAAATATGCTCAACTAATTTCAATTAATTGCTATTGAATTTTTCAAAAAACATTACATTTTAAATGAACTTAAATTTTACAAATTTAAATTAAGTCTTGATACATAAAATACATGATAATAATGACATATTTAAAACTACTATTCCAATGACACAGTAAACAAAACCATGCTTATCATTTGTGAATGGAAATTTAGTAGCGTAAAAACCAACGTATGCTATTATATTTTTAATAATAAATAAAAATTTTATTACATATACGTTTTTTAGACTATAACTTTCTTTAAACTTTATGTATCATATTAATTTTTAAACTTGCACTTTTAACTTACCGATTACTCAATCGAAACTTCTACTTACGTTTTTAGCTTACAGACAAAAATACAATCTCATCTTTTTTTCATTAAAACTTTTGATAAATTTGGATTTTCATTGAAAATATACTCTTTTAGTTGTAATATAGAAAGTAATATTACTAAACAAGAGAATTGGTTTAGAACATAAAAGAGTTTTAATCAAATCAGAAATTCCAAAATTAAATGTGAATTTTTTAAATTTATATATATTCGTGTTAAAACAATTTAATTTCTATAAAAGATGAAAATTATTATTTACATTTATATTATTTACATTTATATATTTTAATTTATAAACTTCTTATTAATATTTATAAAATACCCGATTATGCGTGTTGTAAATTTTACGAGCTGCATTATCCTATAACAAAACTTTTACGTTATTTCTTAAATATTGAGTTTATAAAACTGAGAATATTCATAGTGCAAGTTACCATAAATCTTTTCTTTACATATACATATACATATATATATATATATATATATATATATATATATATATATATATATATACATACATACATACATACATAGAGACATACATATGCATGCATGTATATATACAAGCACATATCTAACCATTTATAGTTTGACTCATATAGTAAAATGAGGTAAATAGTAATTAATCTTTTAATTTTAGTTATTAGCCCCTGTAGACTTATTCCTTTATATAATGGCACGGCTATTGGGTGAATAATTAATAAGCGTGGAGCCGCGCCACTCAATTCTTAACGAGAGAACCTTGTAAACACCAGTTTTTACCTTGTTATTATCATGTATCATCTTTGAAAACAGAAAAGGTAGAAAAGTACATATCTTGTTCCGTACTGGTGACGCTTATTATCTTTTTAAAAATTCTTGTGTTCTCCTGAGGGTTAAGCCAATTTTTATATATTTAGATGTGTCTTTTGATTATTAGTTATATAGAATATACTAAAATTAAAGTAATACAAGAAATTTTTTAAACATATAATAAAAAATATACTAAATGTTTTAAGTTAATAATTATGAATTAACATCCATGAAATAAGAACATATGGTAAACATGTAACATATTATGTAATAAAGCTTAATAAAACAATCGAAAAATTCTAAATATGTTAAAAATTCTTTAGTTAAATAATTTTTCATTCTTCATTACACTTATTTATAATTAAAACTTTGTTTTATTTAGATATTTATAAAGTTACTGATAGTGAATAAACTATAATGTAGCTCGAACTATCCTTGTAAAGGATAGACTTTTAATACTTTTCACCCAACAGAAAAACTACACAACAAATTTATTTAGTTCAACGTGATAATTTAGCATGATTTAGCATGATTCATCACACCGATTTATTTTGTTAAATATTATTATTATACTGATTTCCTTCTTTACAATACAAAATTTGAATTTAAATTTTAATGAAAAAATTGTTGAAAAAAATGAACAATGGATTAATTTTAAAATAATTATTTGTTTCATATAAATAAATATATTATATAAAAAAATTGGACAAGTTCTTTTAGAATAATTAAAAATAAAACAATTTAACTATCTAAAACTCAAATAATGTCAAAGAAAATATTTTATATTGCAGATTTCATTTTACTTGGATAAAATTTTAAAAAATTTAATCTCTCATGCATTAATAATTCAATATTTTGATGTATCTTCTATTATTTATGTCATTTAACTTTTCATGTTATATATTTTAATAGTTATGACTGTATAAATATCAAATAATATCGTTTTAAAGATACCATAATTTAAAAAATTTATTCAATAAAACTTTTTTTCAAAGTATTTTTGTTATTATAGTTAATTATTTATAGTTTTATATACATTTTTTATTTAAAAAAAAATTTTTTAATACAGAAATATTTTCCATCTTTTCACAATATGTATTTTATATACTTTTTCATCTGTTAGAAAAGCTTATAGTTTATTTAAAATTTAATTTAAATATTATTAAAGAATATATATTCTATTTTTTATATGTAATTAAATATGATTGACAGTAAAATTTACAAAAAAACAGTTGTAAAAAGGTAGTATATAAAATATTTAAGTATATTATGAAAAATATAAAACATCAAATTTTCGCATAATTTATAATTTCAAGAAATGTGTTTAAAATTGACACATATACATTATCCTATTATTATTTATGACAATGTATAAAAATTAATAATGTATCAATGCAATGACTGATTTGACAACGCTATCATTATTCTTAATTAATTTATTTTGTAATATATTATTTACTTTGTATTTTAAATAGTAATTTAAATATTATTATATGGATATATTATTCAACACTGTAATGAATTTTGAAGTTTGAAAAAGGATTGAAATAAAGATAATGAATACGTATATAAATTTTCCTGCACATAATGCAATCATTAAATTTTAATTGATAAAATTAAATTAAAATAATTATAAAATAAGAAAAAGGATACTAGAAATCTTATTATATATTTTTTCATAGAAAAAGTTAAAGTACAGATATAATAAAATGCACTGTATTTCTTTTAACGAAATATTGGAATCTTAAAATTAATAAATTGATATCTTAAATCAAACCTTTTATTAAACGATTAAATTTTTACCATTTTAATTATAATCTTTTTAATAAAGATGGCTTGTTTAAGTTTGGACTAGTAGAATTGATTAGAATTATTAATTACGTACATAATAGCATATTGTTGAAAATAAACTAGCTTCCAGAAAAAAGTCCAATTTCCCTGAAGGAAAGCTTTTAACAAATTATATTTATTAATTAATATTTATAAATATTGATATAATATATATATATATATATGCCTGCATCTAATAAAAAGATGCAAAAGAAATTAGGTATTAATTACTACACATGTAAATGGTATTATTATTTGAATACAAAACTAATATGAAACAATTCTCAACTATTTATATTGGGATCAATTAAAAATATTACAACTTGAAATTCTCGATCTTTTTAATTTTTATATTCTAAAATGAAATAGAAATATTATAATAAAATCTTTTACATATTTTTAAAAAATTTTTTCAAATGTAAAATTATAGTTTCAGATAATATATATTTGTCAAAATTATAATGCTAGATGCCTAGAATAATTATGTTAGAAAAATAATTATATTTTAAACACACAAGTCTCACAAGAAATATGTTTAATATGTTGTATATTTGAATATAAAAAAGTTTTTTGGTATTTATTTGATCATTTTTTAAATGCAAATTATCTGTATATATCAAAATTTATGTATGGTAAAATTTTCTTGATATCAAATTTTTCTTTGAAGTCTATTAATATAAATTAAAAATATGATATATATATTAAAATGTTAGTGTACAAAACAATCTGTTATAAGTTTTAATTCTTAGTATATGTAACAGATCTATAAAAAATTATCTATTTTCATGTAGGTCAAATATAAAATTAGAGATACGATTGTATTATACAATTATTATTTTTAAAAGAAGAATATGAACACTAAAAATTTTGTACTTGATATATTATCACATATAAAATGAAGAGATATATTTGAATTTACTGTATGAATGAAACATTAAGCCTTAATTACTAGAAACTTAGATCATATATTTATTTCTATACTACTTTAACGCTACTTTTTTCTGTTTATAATAAAATGACATATATTTAATATATTTAATATCAGGCAACAATATTGTAATATAGAATGAAATAAAATAATAAAATTCGGAAGTCATAATTTTAAATATCTTATAATTAAAAAAAGTAGCTAAAAATCTATGGAGTGTAAGAAACTGTCGCACGGCTTTCTACCTAATGGTTACCCTCTGCTCAGGTCTCTGCATCGCTTGATCATGCTTAGTAATTCCGCCACATTGCCATCCCGACAAGTAAACAAACAACAGCTCTGTCTCTTTAGTATGCCTTCTAGTCTTTTCGTAAAAGCTTCTTACAAAGACTTTGAGTTGTACACTAATGTTCGCAAGTTTGCACTCGCAGAAATTACGGATTCTGGAATTACGCGATTCTGGAATTACAGGTGTGAGAAGGAAGAATACACGAAGACATGTGTTGCGGTGGCAGACCGATGTAGGTATTTTCGTTGTTACTGTCGTGTCGTCGACATTAAACGTAAAATATTTGTGCACACGTATGTATGGAGCGAAGACTAACTTACGAGCTATAAAGCCACCTTGCTACTTTTGCTTATTTCTCGCTTCTTGATCCTAGTTTCTTACTCTTACACTCTGTTTATATTATATTATATATATATATATATACATACATATTTTTAGAAAAAGACAACGTTAGTGCATTAGACAGGTTGTAATAATAGCAGGTTATGAGCTTTTGGATTCCAGTGAGAAGTCGGAATACGAGTACGTGGTAAACGAAATGAAAGAGGCAACAAAAGAAAGAAAAAAGTTAAGAAATAAGCATACACGAAGACATAGTAGAAAGGTGAGAATGTGAAACTATTGGATCTTGAGGTTCTGATCCAATCAGAGAGTAGTGAATTTGACGTGCATAGCTTAACGTTGCTAAGCTCGTCGTACGTAACTTCGGTAAATCTGGTGATTCCACGTGCATAAGATTCAAAGGGTTCTAATACCTCTACCATCACCGCAATGAATATGCAATGAATATAACCTTAATTAAGGCAGAAAAATCAATTAAAGCCCTTCGGTCCTGGTCACCCTTGTAGATTCACCTCTTTGTACGCATACTTGGTGAACAAGCTCTTTCTCAAATTTTGCGCTTTTCCTTTGTTACCATGTATTTCTATATCTTTCCATTTTTCTCTTTTTTATCCCTTTTCTCATTCTCTCTCTCTTTCTTTTTCTTAAACGTAAAACCGATGTTTCAACTAATTTAAAGCATATCAATGCTTGCTAACAATATGAAATCCAATGTCAGTAAAGAGAGAAATATTATTATTTGTGTTTTATATAAATTTAAATATTTTAAATATACTACATATCATAATTTTTACTACATTATATAATTTCTTCTTTAATTTAAATATTGCTAATTATTCCAAGATTTTATTTAGGCATTCTCGGTATTTATTTATATTTATAAAAATGTACTTTTTTGTAACATTAATTTTTTTTTGCTATCTTTCTATTTTTTATATTTATTAGTAGCTTTTCCTATAATTTATTGTCTTTCATTCTTATTTTTTATTACTACTAAATAAACACAAATAGAAGATAGAGGTATAACCAAAACAATATATGCATAGTTGTATTCAATAATTTTTTCAGATGTAAAAAGATTTTGTAAAGTGATTTCATGAACGTTACTAATCAAGTAAAAAATATTAAATAATCTAAATATTTTTTGCTGACAGTTTATTTTATAATCTAAATAAAAGGAATATTATAATTGATGCGAAGCATATATATGAACTTGTAGTAAAAGGAATAATTAAAGAAATGTTGGCAGATTTCTATATACATTGTTCATTAATAGATAGCCAACTATGAAGCTTTTTATTGGTATTACATCCAATTTATCTGACCCGATAATCACGAATCCATTGGACTAACGTAACGAAGTTCCATTGCCCACCTGCTTGTTAAATACCCATTGGGTTCAGATTGAAGACATTTACCAGGATTAACTCAATTATGACTTTTCTTTATTTGATAGCGCTATTATGTTATTCAACACCTTTGTGTAAGAAAATTCTTTGCTTAATTGATTTATTTAATTTTTATTACTTATAGTATATAAATAAAGTATCTATACCAATGCTGCTATAAATTACACAATACGTTTTGAAGTTTTTAATATGTTAAACGCATTTCTAATTTATAATGTTAACATTTTATCTTGAATATTCTTCTAATAGCTTTTTAACATGTTACTATATTATAAATGTTGAATTAATTTACAATTATTAAATAATAGCTACTTAATAATAATTTCTTGATTAAATCTATTAAAAAAATAGTATAAAATAGTATTGAGTAATTAAAACAAAGAGAATATAAAATTTTCTTTAATGGTGTTTTGATATCACATCTGTAAAATAAAAAATAATGCAAAAAATAGTTTGTTACTGATTTATCTTGTTTTCATGCCATAAAACTTTCAAAGATATATTTTAGAAAATGTAACACACAGTAAGAAAAGACCAATAGAAATATAGTTCGAATAAGTATAAGTAAATTGTGCAACTTTTACGATACAATAATTAAATTTAAGAATACGTAAGCTAATAATTTTTGCAAATATAAAAATTATTTATTACTTTTTTTTTTAATTTAGCTTAATTTCCATTAGAAGCAAATGAAACAAAATATATACACATTGAATGTTTAAATGATGAAATTATAATACTTTTTCAAATAAATTCAAATAAATAAATCTTTTACTTTTGTTTCATATAGACAAATTAATTTTGTTAATAAAAATCGAAAAAAAATTTTCGTTATTGGTTATGTCTCTGTAATAAAACGAAGATGCAAACGAGAAGAACATGCGAATACAGAACTATATCTGAACTGATGCTTGTATACAAGTACTCTTAAAGAAAGCAATAATTTTCGTAAACCCGTAAATTTAATTGTAATATCAAGAAAATCTATTTTAAACCATGTATTTGACATCTGAAAAAAGTTTCCGCATTTTATATTTCTGACAGCATCAATTTTAAATATATAGATTTTACAGATTTACAAAGTTTGGAGCAAATTGAAATTTAGATATTTAAGATATTTCCATTTCATTTTTAATTTTAATTTAATATTATAATAATGAAAATAAATTTAAAAAATCTTTTTTAATAAGGTTATATGGTATTCGTTATAGGTTATAATTTAAAAAATTGATTAAACTTTAGAAACTAGTGCTAATGGTAACTATGCCCGAATATTGTAGAATTGTTCTTTAGTATTTCATGCAACATAAACGATTTTAATTGAAGTAGATAAAATATTTTCAATACAATTTATGAAGCTTAGTAAAGCTTACTAAACTTTAGTAAAGCATATATATTTTAAAATATATTTCGTTCTTTGCATTCAAAGAAATTTAACGAAGTTTTAAATTATTTATATGACATTCATTATATATTAATACGATAGATAAATAATTAATAAAAATTCAATATTTTTATTATTTAAAATTGTCTTTGAATTGCAATTTCGCGGTCAAATTGAGTTATTAAGTTTAAGTATCTAAAAAGAATGACTGTTCAATAATGAATTTGTTACAATTTTTGTAAAAAATACAATTTGTACATATTAAAATTATGTTTATAGATACGTATAAAAATTTAAAAAGATTGAACATGTCAAACAATTATTACAAAAAATTTGTTAAATTTATATAAAAAATAAAATCTTTGAAGTCTACATTTATACTTGGATGCACTAGGAGATTTAAATTTCATAATTTTCTGATTTCTAATTATATATGATAATTTTAACTTTCGAATAATTTCGAAATAATATTTTTACGTTTGAAATAAGTCGACAAATCTTGAAAAAGAAATTAATATTGCTGAAAACTTATATTTAATTACTTTTTAGTCTTGAATATTATTTTAATCAAATACTTTCAATTACGTAGAATTAAAAAATAATATTATCTTACATGTTTTTTATATAAGCTTTTTTTAACATTTAAAATCATTTCTATGTAAATGATAGTAATTTATTTACTTTCCATTTCTTATGTTTTGTACAATCTTATCTTAAGTTATTAGAATAAAACATTACTATAATACTTACTAAAATTTATAAATTTTTTTTTAATGTAACAAAATAAAGACAAAACGGCAATATATACACCTTTATTAATTATCGAAATTGAATCGGTATAATATGTAATTGAATGTATAGTAGCCTTAAGTATAATAAATATATATATTAATATTCAAAATTGATATTATTGAAATGAATTTTTTTTATTGAATTTAAGATTTAAAAAAACATAATATTGGATATATTGAATATATTGAATATTATGATATTGAAATTAGCTCATGATGTACTTCTTTAGTACTATGTTGTATTAAAAATTAAAAAAGAATAAATAAATAATTTGTTTTTAATGAAAAAATATCTTCATTTCAATATTGTAGCGTTATGATCGTGATAAGAAATTTGCATTTGTTAAACATTGAATTCTGTAATCAGGAAATCAAAATCCTATCTATTGTCGAACCTTTCTCTTCTCTCTCTCTGTCCTCTCTCTCTCTCTCTCTCTCTCTCTCTCTGTCTGTTTCTCTCACTTTTTTCTGATTCACCGATTCTCCGTCTTTCATTTACATCACTCTTTCCTTTTTCTTTTGTTTACTTCTCTTATTTGATGATATAATTACTATGTATGATTACTTCTCTTTTGTTTTTATTTGTCATTTGTTTTTCTTTATTTTTCATCATCTTTCAGTCTTTTTTATTTAGTCTATGCTTTGTTTTTCTCAGAATATTATATTTTATTTTGTTTTTTTACATTTTTAAAATTCAAAATCTTTATCTATTAAATTAATAAGTAAGTTTTAATTTTTTCTATTAAAATCTTTGTTTGAGTGCGTAAAGCATCTACATATATTAAATACATATTGAATCAAAATTACTAAAATTTTTAGAATTAAAAATCTAATTATTTCTTTAATTATAATATAAGTTTCGTGTAATAATATTGTGCTTTCTTGATAGTATTTCACCTTTTCACAATATTAACCTGATTCAATTAAATTCATTCAATGTAACTATTGTGTATATCTATGAAGTATTAGGAAACCCGCGTGTACGATGTGGATACTAACAAGTGTTAATTTTCTTGCATTAATCCGACTACTAATTACTTAAATTTAACTGTACTCGTATTTCTATAGACATATATTTAAAGAGGTGTAGTCCTATTCGTAGTAAATTATTTTATTATTGTAGTCTATAGTCGAGTCTAATGACCTCTCAATAATATAGTAAAATAAATTATTATTAAAATTGACCTGATAATTTATTAAGAAATAAGAATACATGATACAAATGAATAACGAAATGCGCATATTAAATTTTTATAATATTAAATAATTCTGGGTAATGATCTAAAATGATGCATTCTATAATAATTTTACGAACAAAATTTTAGTAATAAAAATGATTAATATTGATATATAATTTAAAATAAATTACTATTCTGATTTATTTATGTACAAATTTTTTAAATTTTAGTCATGATTACTTTAATTTGTACTAAATATATTTAATAAAAAGAAAATTTTACACAACTAATTACCAATGGCCTATGAAACTTCAAAGTCATTTCTAATGAACAGAGCGTAATCGAATGTAAATGCAGACTCATTAATTGAATTATTTTTTCTCTTTTTTCTATTTATTTTATTGAGTATATTCATCTATATAATACTCTCTATTTTTGTTTTTTTCACTACAAACTTCTTTTATAATCTATAAATAGAAACTCTTTTGCATAAACAAAGAAACGGAATCTAAATGAATGTAAGCGATCAATTGAGTGAGTTTGATGAATGCCTTTATAAAAACCAGTTTATCGTAAAAGTAAAAGAATAATAAGAGAAAGAAAGAGACGAATGAAAGTTAATGCCCGGTAATAGAAATTCATTTCGCTCGTACAGTCTCAGTTTTTCCTTTGAGTCATGCGCGTATTTACGAAGAAGTACGATGCCGTTCGTACAGCACAGTTTCTCTCGCTCCTTTCCACCGAGGTCACTAGCAATAACGAAGGTTGGTGTTTATTAAATTCATCAAATTCAAGATTATGAATGATGTGCCAGACAAGGACTTTATTCTAACTCTTCACATTTAACGTTGCACGCAATTCTTGCATATTATTCTGCATGTTTAGAAATTTACGTAAAATTATTTGAATAAATGTAATAGATTAAGATTTCTTTGAATGTTACGACGACCATAATATTGTTACATTCCAAACTAATTTATGTATAAACGATGCTATTAAAATTTATCTAAATGTTTAAAATATGGCAAATATAAAAATTGTTGAAAAATTTGAAATTTATATTCATGCCAAAATGTTAACTGAAGAAAATCTCATTAATCGTTTAAAAACATTAAATGCTTAAAAAATTGATGTTAATTATATTTTTAACAAATTCGATATCTACTTTTTATTTTTCACAAAAATTTTATTGTGTTTTCCATGCCTTTTCACAATTTCTGCATTAAATTAAATGGTTCCTTTGCAGTCATGGTAGTTTACAGTCCATAGTTAGTTTACAGTTTATATTATGCATACGATAACTATAACAACTTTTTTTCAACTATTGATATTGTAATAATCTATTTTATTTTTTCGTAATATCATTATTTTATGATTGATAATTAAGTAAATGTAGTGATAAATAAAGTTAAAATTATATTAATCTTTATTAACGTTGCATTTATGTCTTAAAATAATCAGGTCTTATTAAAGATCCTTTAATAAGATTTTGAGTGTGAAAATTAAAAATTTATGTATAATCAATAAATTAGTTACTTATAATTTTAAAAATCTACACCTATAAAAGAATCTCATACATTTTAATTAATAAGTTAAGTATTAGGTTTACATATTGTCGATGATTAGTGTTCTAAAATTATATGCGTAAGTTACATATGTACATATATCAATGGGTCTCCACGAAGAATTTATTAAACGCTGCTGGCATACATTTTCATTCGTTCTCTCTATCTCTCTTCCTCCCTCTTTTACTTTCTAACTTATCCCTTCTGTCACACCCTGTATATATAGCTTTCGACGCAAAGCGTCAAATAATGACGAAAGCAAGCAGGGGGAGAAAAGCCAGACGGACTTTTATATTGCGGCAGTACTTGCGGAATCGAGCGGTCACGCAACTGATAGGTGCTTCTAAGTTTCTCTCTCTATCTCTCTTCTTCTTTTTGACTCTTTTCTACCTTATTCCTTCCCTCTTCTCTCACACTTCATCTCTCCATCTACCTCTACCTCTACCCCTTCCTCTTTCGCTTTCATTTCTCATTTTTCTCTCTTAAATCTGCTTTAGCTGTTCGTGCTATATGATACTATCGCGCTTGTATGGCGCTGAAATTCTCGATTAAAGAACGCGTAGGAGCATGCGTTTGAGGATCTCTGATATAGTGCAGTCTCTGATTCACATAATCCCCCTTCGGTGTGGCCGTCACGTGTCGTGTTGGTTTTTTGTATTTTCTGCTGTTTCTTTTCATTTTTACGTAACTAATTTGAATGAAAGTCACGAAGTCCTCGTTTACAGTCGCTAACGATGTATATGTTAGTGTTTTTTATTTACTTCTAAAGCTTCATACTATATTCATTTTTTAACTCCGCAAAAATATTTTGCTTACTGATACGTGTTTTCTTAAAAGCTATTCTTCCTTTTTATTTGAAAAATTATTTTAAAAGTGCCTATTAAGTTTAATATCTTTTATATTTTATCATAATTTTCTACACAAAATATTTTATTTTAGTATCAGCATTTAAGTTCTCCAGATTACAACTATTAATTAAACATTAATTAATACACTAAATGAAAATTGTCTTATCCGCCATTTAATCAACAATTTTTTACTTAAATTTAATATGTAGTCAACAATTTGTATGCACGATATTATACAAGTAAAAATTTATTATTGAAATAATTTATTATTAAGCTACAAGATCAGCATTAAAATGAACTCATTCACAAAAGTCATTACTAAATTTTTACTTATATAAATTTTAAATATACAAAAAATTAGTTTAAGATATTTAACACATAAATTCTCTATGAAATTTTATTATACTTCTTTCTATTTGCGCACTTTTTGAAATATATAGGAAGTAAGTGTATTTTAGTGAATATTTTCAATTCATCATAATGTGTAATCTTATACCGGTATAGTTAACAGTAAAAGAGAAAAAAATACGTAAGTGAAATGAAAATATAGGAGAAAATAGAAAAACATGAGCAACAGAGAATTAACAAAAAATGAAGAAACAAAGAAATATTTCGAAAGAGTTTTCATTTATTTATTCTCGGTTATATTTTGTTATTTATTTTTTCTTTAAAATTTTCTATTTTAAAAAATAAAGATTTTTTTCGTACTGTAAATTGTTTTTAATGTTTTTAATTATACTTATAAATTGTAAAGTGGATATATTATACTTTAACAAATATTCTTCTTATTATACAACTATTACATGTTTGATTTAACCGCAAGTATTTATGATTACAATTGAAATTTAATATGAAAATGACTCGAAGAAAAAACTAAAGCAACAATGGTAACTGAGCTAGAAAAAGCACTCGCCTCGAAAATGAGCAGTTCCGGTGTAATTCCGAGTCATGAGAAGCCACCCGCTTTTCTTTAACTGTTCGTTTATTTTTTATTTATTTATTATTAATTATCTATCATTCATTAAAATCATATCTTTGACATAATTTAAGTAGAATTTTCCTAAGAATATTCTTATCAATTCAAATATGATGATAATAAAGAAGTGGACAAGTGTATATTTGTGATTGAAACGCGAAGCGTCTACTTTATAAGATAAAATTAGTTTTATGTAATGATTCTTTATACTATTTTTTAAATAGTATTATAATTCCAGAATTGAAATAAATATATATGTATTATAAATTTACTATCTATATTAATATATACACATAATTTATTATTCTAAAGTCATTACAACATAAATAGAAAGTAGTGTTTTATATTTTTCTATTTTGACGAACTTTTATGAATAAAAGTAATTTAAATTATATATTTTTTAATCAATACTTTAAAGATTTAAGTAATAGTTTTACATTGGTATAATTAAGTTAAAATATATTATTTTTTTATTTAAATTTTTATTTTAATTTTTTTTTAAATTAAAAAAATTTAATGAATCTCGGATCTATTATAACTAACTGAATATTTAAAGAGATCCTTAGAATATAAAAAATCATTCATTTTTACAAAAGAATAATTGTATTCAAAGTTATTGTATATGGTAAAAAATATTCGAAAAATTAAAATATATTTATGCCATTTCTATATTATACAATAAGAGTGTGAGTTATTAATGTAACTCATTAATTGAAAAAACCATATTTTTATAGATGTTACATTTTTACATATAATTTATTGATATTTTATCCAAAATTAGTACGAATTAATCATTTATTATTGCGTGTTTTTATCTCTGACCAAAATGTCACATTCGGTCTATATAGTTGCTGAAGAGCGATAACTTTCTTCAAACGAAAACGATCTAATTGAAAAAAAGAACAAATTGAGAAAGAATAGAAAAGAAAGAAAGAGTGGTAAAGAGACGAGAAATCGGGGAATTACTTTAAATTTTTCTTTGACCAGAAGTTGAGACAAACTCTTGGCTAGCGAAGCTCACCTTGTTTGTGCTGGGAGAAAATTGTACGAAAGCGAATTGCCCTCGTTTTCTTCCGCGTGATTTCGAAATTTTCTGAGATTGCAAAGTTGTGCCCTCTCTGTCTCCCCCCTCTCACTGTTTCACTGCTAACTTTCTTTGTCGTTTTTCGCAAATGCTGTGCGAGCATAGAATTTCTATTTTACTTTTGATGTTATCGACAGTTGCTTTACGAAGACGCAAAAGTTTATTAGTATGAACTGTAGTGAAAATTGAATAAGTATTTATAAAAAGAGAATAATTTTACTAATAAAAGCAGCATAATGCTTAATTTTAAAATTAAGAAACTCGGTTTAGCCATTCGAGTATTTTTTTCTTTATATTCTATTTTCAATGTAAATAAAATTAATGGATCAATTAAATAGATAAAAAATAAAGTAATTCAATACTTAAGCATCTACAAATAAAATTACAAAATTTTATCTACTATTTAAATTAATTTCGCAAATAATTTTATGTGTTATTTTATGTTTTTGAATATTTGAAAAATATTTTTTAAATATTTAACGCTAATTATTTAAAAGATCAAATATAATATATACTGTAATAATAAGAAATATGAAAGAAAACTTTTATGATCCATAATAATAATCATTATGATATATAATATTATGCAGATTCTGATTTATAACTAAAAATTGAATAATACACAAATCATATTAAAAAATACTTATGAATTTATTACCATAAACTTAAATATTGCTTATATTACCAAATAGTATGAGAATAATTCTATTGTTAAGTTGATTATATTTATTTAAAAAATAAAATATAACAAACGGTGCACCAATATTTATACTGAATAATATTAACTATTACTCAATTTACATAAAATTCCATAGATTGTGTAAATTCATTTTTATTTAAATCTTCAAGTATTATTTACAACAGCATTAATTTTAAAATATTATTATTGTTGTTATTATTATAATCATTATTATTATTATCATTATTTTTTTTACGAAGAATCGTTATGGAATTTATCGAAAAATTTAAATAAAAGTAAAGATTACTCAATACCATCAAATCTAGTCAAGGTCATCAAAAATTTATAGTCAGTTTAACAAATGCAATGTATAATTAATTAATAAATAATAAAATAAATTAGTAATGAACAATATACAATATAATAATTTATGCAAATAAGTATATAGATAGAAAAGAAAAGAATTTTTTATTATATAATATAAATTGAATAAACAAGAAGATCATATAAACAGGTACTTCCTATTATGTCACTTTTTTTTTATAATAAAATCAATTGTAGTATATTTATAATTGTAAAATAAAATATGGTAATTTACAATACACGATCATATTTTCAAATTACTAATTAATTAAAATGAGATATAATTTAATTCATCAAATAAATTACTCTTAAATAATACTTTAATACACTATAATTACATAAAATAAGAACTTTGAACTAACGGAAATGGATTTTACACCGAAAAAAGTAAATACATCAGTAGTGCAGCTCGAAATAATGATTTAAATGTGCTCATTTTTAAACGTTAATTGAATATACATATCATCCGCTTTTTAAAACTATAGAATATATAAATCTCTAATTCAGTCTGACTAATTCTATAAAACATGATTATTTGATAAACATTTCAAAAGCTTTTTATCGACGACTTAATAGTAATTCACAATTAATAAATTATTAATATCATTGTCAAAAATAGAAATAAAGTGCATATTTAAAAAAATGCTTTTATAGTGTTGTTGATGAAGTAGCGTATAAATAAATTATAAAATATTACCATAACTATGTTAAAGTATCTTTTTAACTCAATTACATACTTAAATAATAACAACTAAATGCAATACAAATATATCCAGTTATATAACATTATAAAAAAATTTAAGTTTCATTCAAAATAAAGTATAATTTATTGACTATTTTTAATATAAATCTATATATTTTATATCTTATATAAATTTGAAAACGTACATAGAAAAATATATTTGAAGGTATAATTTCATTTGTACATATAACTGAAATCTAAATTTTACGAACGTTAACAAACAACAAATAATATATTTTTAAACAAAATATATTATAATAACACTTTTAATTAACAATCTAAGTTTTTGTTTAAAGAAAAATTACACTATAAATATTAATAACTATTATATTTAATGGACTTTTCAAAATATTTTGTTAAACATTTATATTGATTTTATTAAAAATAACTATACATAAATGAAAAATTTTTAAATTTATTATATACGCATTATTTTTAAACATATTCATAAAGATTTAATAAAAAATATTCAACTTTCAAAATTTAATGAAAATTTTTACGTTTATTTAAACATATAAAAAATTTGAAAACAAATCTTTTTTTAATATTTAAAAAATTAAATTTAATCATTATGATCATGATCTTACATGTTCAATTTTTTAGCTAAAATTTAATAGGTACATGATTATAAAGATCGTAAGTGAATTAAATAAAATAAATATATAATATCTTTCACTTAAATACATTTTACCGTAATTTTATTTATAAAGTTCAAAATTATACGTATACATTATGAGTACTAACACTGAATTTTTAGAAGAAACGAAAAAACAAGAAAGATAATAACAGACATAGAAAAAAAGAAAATAGCATTGTAAAAGCGGAATGCCCAAACATTTTAAGTGGAGAAAAATAAGTTCCACTACAAATCGCTTACTATATGAAGTCTGGACAAAATGTGAGTTGTAGAAAGCGAAACGAAATGGTAACGGGCAAAAGGCTGAAGTGATTCAGAGACTTTTTTATATTATGAGTTATATAAACGGTTGTAACGTGACATTTTTCAGTTTCTTTTGTTTTTTGCATCTACGCCTCAATAGCATCTGTCTCATCAGTTACGAGGCAAGTGTCGTTCACAATGAGAACTTAATTTGTGCATATTTGAAAAGAGAAGTACTCTTTACGTTTTACACGTTAACTATTAGAATATTTCCTAACTTTTTTCTTATTATATAATGTTTGACAAAGTATTTTACTCCGATTATTGTTTAAGCTTTCTACGCTTCGTGATAATTCCTGAAATATACTAAATTCGTTACTATAATGTTGTGTTTTTTATATATTTTTATATATAGCATAAGATTTTCAAAGTAAATACAGATAAAAATTTTAATCCAAATGGATATTTTTTATAAATAATTTCTATAACAATTTTTACAATAATTTAAAAAATATGAGATGCATGTACTTACAGTCTCATTTTATAAAGCCTAACATATAAATACTTTCTTTGATTAAAAAAGTGATTCAATTTTCATTATTTTAAAAACTTGAAAATAAAATATTTCATTATGGTAATATAGACATTTGAAATAAAATAACAAAGAAACTATAATAATTATTTAACCCTTAACAAATTACTACTTATTTGGACTGATTTCTACATTATATAATGTACTGGAAAAATTTAATTCTAGTATTGCTTTATTTTATTAACATAATTTAATTTTTATTTATTAAGATATTAAATTGATGCTGTCGTAAATTAATTTTTTAGAACAATAGTGCGCTAAATTTATTAAATATATTATTAAAAATTATGATATTAAAAGACTTTCGATTTTCCTTATTTTTATTAAATAACCCAATGACAGGCGATAAGAAAAGCAATATTAAGCCAAGTTAGTCGATCAAATTGTTTAATGAGGAAATTCAACATCAATCAGACAAATGGTTATAAAATATATTGTGAAAATTAATTAATTTTTTAAAATCTAAATTTTAGAATTTAATAATTAAAAAATAATTGAATATTAACATAAATAAATTTTAAAGTTTCTTATTTTTTAAACAAGTTTTAGTATTTTCGAATGGTATTTTGTTTTTATTTTAATAGCGCTTTTTTATTATAGACCTCAAAAAAAATTATGAAAAACATAGAATGTGTATAGCATTCATAAGCTTATAAAAGTAAAATACTAAATGAGTCTTATTCTTTAATTGATAAATTGATAAATTTGATTAAAGAAGAGAAAATTGTTCGTTCAAATACAGCAATAATAAAAAATAATATAATTAATCTGAGTAGAAATAGCAATTAAAGAAAAAGTTATCTAGATATGTAGAATTGGATATTGCAAACATGTAGAACACTGAATGCATGGATGTGTTTATATTTAAGTTTTTATTTGGGAAATTCTCCCAAGCGAGAGGAAGTAGGGAAGCACGAGCTTACCGTTGGGTGTCTACGCTCACCTAAAAATTCTCACTCTTGTTGCTCTTTCAAGAGCACTCTCCCACGCTTTGTGTTTTCATCGCTCATCCAACAGAAGAAGAGCAGAAGAGCGAACGCAAAAAAATATAGAGGTACAGAACCGTAGCTTTCTATGCATATATCCACGTACACTCGTACATAAGTGTGTCCGCCCCCTTTGCGTATTTCAGACGTCAGCAATAAATTCTTGTAAGCTCCCTCATGGAAGCTTAGTCTTCCATACAGAAATAAGGAGTAAGAGAAAGAGAGAAAGGAAGAGACGAAGCAATGGGAAAGATGGAGTGAATAAAGTTTAGTACGGAAGAAGGTAACGAAGCTAGTGGGAATTGAAGGTGAGGCAAAAGTACGGTGAAAAAATGGTGAAATGGATAGGGGTAGCAATGGTAAGAAAAAACGATATTGTGAATGTGGCATGGAAAATGAGAGAAGAAAGAAGAAGACCGAAAAAGTGAAGAGGAGAGTTTGCGGAAAACGCTGATAGCATCTAACTGCTCTCGTTCGCTACCTTGGCTCTTTAAGCTCAACGCTTCAATAAAAGCTTTCTCACGAAAAGATAGTTGGCACTTTGGAAAAGCATGCATTTGCGGTAGTTATACGTATCGGAAGTGAAATCTCTTCTCTTTTTTATTTATCCTTTTTTATATCATTCTGTTTCTCTCTACCTGTATGCACATATGCACACACGTGCGCAAGCAAACGCACGCGCTCATCAACACAAACTTCTCTATTTATCTCTAACCAAAATTCATATTTATACTCTTAGTTTTCTTTAAACTTCGCGAAATGAAGATGGAAAATAATAACAGTAGCCGTGTTGCACGGAAAAACCGCTGCATGCAAAAACGCTCCTGTAAATAACGCCATTCGTCTGGCATTTTTAGAGTGTTAAATCTCTGGTTGTTTTTCTAATACTAGATGAAAAAAATAAAATATCATTATAATTTACAAGAAGTTTTTATGAATTGTACATTTATAAAATAACGAATTATAGTAACTTGGTTATTTTATATAAAATATAAATAGCATGTATATACTGCGTATTTAAAGCTTAATATAATCTGTTTTGGGAAAAATTCTGATTCAGGAAGGAGAGTGCCGATAAAAATTTTTACATTATATGTGCAGAAAAAGGTATAATAATAGTTAATGAAGCACATCGGTAATGATGGTTAACCCATTTTCTCCGTATGTCTTGCAAATCTGCTCTAAATCAAGTTAAAACACTGATTAAAGTGAAAAATATACTCCAGTGATAGTAGACTGAACTTTAGAATATTCGAGTAATAAATTAAAAATATTTTTAATAAAATTTAAGAGTAATTCATGTTAAATGTGAGAATCTATAAAATTTATGGATATTAATAATGTTGAATTTTATGATTTTACAGAGTAACTTAATAACATAAAGTCTAATCTACTAAAAATATAAATTTTATGATTATATTTTTTTAATTTAATATTGAAAATATTGATATTGATAGTTTTGTTTTAATACATAGAAAAATTGAATTTAAACAGTTATTTATCATGCTTGTGTGTGTATTATTAGTATATTCTTATTGACAATCCTATATTTTATATCCTCTTTGATGTATTAATCTCAAAATCTTAAGATCACTTTATTTTATGAAACAAAATTGTAATAGAATTTTTATTTTAAAATAATTATTTAAATATTTATATGCAAATATTTATTACATAAGCGAATTGAAAATAATAATCTATTATCAATATTTAAATCTGACTACTAAATCATTACAATTTATGTAATTTTTTTAATATGGAACAATATATTTAAATTTTATATTAATTTCAATTTGTAATTCATATTTAAAATTTTGAATTTAGTACGTGGAAAATTCTTTTCTACGAATTAGAAATTCAAATATGTTATATATTTCTGTATGTCTAAGCATGCATTAGTAAAAATGTACTTATAATTATATTCAGAATTATGAATAGATTCTGAAAATGAACTATATTGGATATCATAAATTTAAAACATATATAAAATTACTGTTTCCATAGTACATACAGGTAATAATACGAATAAACATTGAATAAAATTTATCAATTTAATTTTTATTTATCGATTAAATACCAATATATGTAAATATGAAATTTGATTGTGGTCAAAATGATTTAGTCAACTCTTAACTCTTTCATCTTACCTTATCATTTTTTTTGGCTTCTTATTCTATCTGTCTCTCAATAATATATACACACGCGCCCGTGTACACACATATACACACGACCAGGGATGCGGATACACACGTGCGCACGCAGAAAAGACAGACAGACGTACTTTCTTGATCGTAACTCTTATAACTCGGGCGCGTGTACGACCACCCGGTAATGGCGATTTTATGTTGCGATGCTGCCAGAGCCATGCCGCTTCTTTCTTTTCCCTCATATTACGCACTGAAAAAAAACTTTTAGTACCAAGTTATAACCAAAGAAAGAGAGGAAAAGCGAGAGTAACTGAAGAATCGCAAGAATATGCATGATATAATGACAAAAAAACAAAATGAGGGGGTAGAAGCATGGAGAGGGAAAATGCTTCGTCCATCAGGGCCATTTTTTCAGTGTAATTTATTTCTTCAAATGCTTTTTTAAAAGCCTCTTGGGCATAGCTACACTCCGTATCGCCGCTCCTCACCGCGATGTTTACCACTCAGCCTTTCGTAAACATTCATCGGTGCACATTCAATTCTTATTCTCCTTTTTGTCTATCTCTTTCATTCTTATTCTCTCACTTTCTATCTCTTTTTCTTGCATGTATTTTTTTATCTTATGTTTTAAGCAAAGTCTTCAAATTTTGAATGAAATTTCAGAAAAGTGCAATGGTGACAACGCTCTTGGTAGTTTATTTATATTTCTTTCTCGTCTTGAATTTATTGCAATTTTTAAAGTGTAAATTCTCTTTTATCAAATATAATACAGTTTTTCTATAAAATACGGAATCTAGAGATGTAGAAAATTTTATAATATTAAATTCATCATTTATTATCAAGCATTTTTTTAAAAAGACTGAATACAGTTTCATTCCCGGAAAAGACTTTTAAATGTTCTTTATTATTTTCAATATACTTTTCGTAAATAATGTAAAAGTTGACAATATTTTATTATAAAAAAGTGTCATTTCTTCAATTGAGAAAATGAAAAACTTGTATTACATTGACATTACTTTTTTCTTATGCGAATTATATAATATCGATCTAAGTTAAGTAAACTGAGAATTTACTTGTATAAGAAGAAGGAACTAAAATTATATAAAATATAGACAGCACCCTTATATAAAAAAAATATAAACGGAACAGTGAGAGACAATAAATGTGTGAGCACACGTAAATAGTTAAAATGTATATGGGGTGAATCTAACTTTTAAAGACTTGGGATAAGGAGAGTTCACCGTCCATCACGACTTTTTCCTCTTTCTTTCTCTTTGTCTCTTTATGGTTACTTATAAATGTATATATATATATATATATATATATATCTCGTTTTCGCCAACCTTCTCACTCTCTTATTCGTCTCGATTATCCGGAGGGAGAATCAGTGGAGTTTGTACGAGGCCCCAGTAGCGAGTTCAACCGCACGATCCACATCCGCCCAAGACTCGCCTTTGTGAAAGTCTCAATTAGAATCCTGATAGTGAAATCGCCCCTAATTGCGATTAATTAACTCTTTACTTCCAGAAGAGACAGAGTGAGAGAGAAAGTAGGAGGGAGTAAGTATGAATTTATATGTGCGAGAGAAAGACAGAGAGAGAGACGGAGAGAGAAAACGAATCTATGCCCGTTTGTAGACATCCAGGTTGCTGTACTTGAATATATAACTATGAAGAAAGAACATCATAAAAGCCAAAAGACCAGATTTGTAAATTGCAATTGCGTTTAAAACTTGTTGAAAAAACAAGAGGCATATTTAGTTTTATTATTTTATTCTAGCAAACTTTAAATCAAACTTTCTAAAACATTTTTAATTTATCTTTCTCGTGTATCAGAAAATTAATTTTTAATTAATATTAATATGGTTCATAACTAACCACTATTACTCACGTTTGCGAACTATATTAAACTATATTAAACTTATTCATTAAAATTCATACATAATTTTCTTAAATACTTAAATTAAATGAATTAATTTAATTTAAATTAAAAATCCTTTGTGTATATAAAAAAACTAATTTCAAATACAAGATAATATTGAATAATAGTTTACGAAATTATTTTTTGGAAAAAGCTGCAAAATGGCTCTCTTCCTTCCATATCATTTAGGAATATGTATGTAGCGATCGTCTGCCTTGTATTTATTGTAATTGAACGAGAAAAAGACTGATGTATTAGTTTTGGCGTACAAGAAGGAGAACGAAAAGCGCCAGAAGTCGTAAGAAAGAAGGCGAAGAAAAAAAACATTTAAAGGTTGACACGCAACGATATTACTACTGACATACGCCCTCGTGCACATATATATATATATATATATGTATACATACGTATATACATACATATACACACATATGATTAGAGAGTGATGCAGCTCAAATGAAAGCTGTTATAGAGAATAGATATAATGTTATATATAGAAAAAGAGGCACCCGTCCCGTCCAATCGAGATCCTTGGAAATCAATCACACATAACTTCTTAATTTTCACCAAGAAAACTGATACTGAGTGCAGTTTATCAAGTTTTGCATTGTTGAAATCTCTTCAATAAATCATACCCTTTTCTCTATTATAAATCATCATCCTCTTAAACCAGCTACATGCACTCTATCGTTACTCCGTGTCTCTTTCTTCCAGATTCTCTCTCTCTCATTCTATCAGCCAAAGCAGAAAACATTCATCAAATACCCATAATATACATATATATATAATTTCCAATATACTCATTATATGTGCGAAAACGAATACGGACAATAAAAAATAAACAGAAATGTAAAGATAGACAGGGTCCAAGAGAGAAAAAGACAAAATACCCGAAGTCATTCAAAATCCGTTGAAATGGGAAAGTCCGATAACGCCTTTTGCGCGGTCAGGTGAAAGAATTGAAGCAGAAGTCTCAGAAAAATCCCATCAGTCCTTGATGGCGGTATCGGCGCCTATCGACGTTTATAAATTGTCCGACGATTTCTCGCGCTTGTATATATTCTAAGCAAGAAGAGACTCTGTCGGGTCGATGAATAAGAAAATCGAGGTTTGCGTTTCACATTATCGGCTCATATTTATAAGGAGGAGGGAAATGAAAGTAAATGTGCCAACGAGAAAGGGTTACAATTAAATTTCTACCACGCGAATGATAAAATACGTGAAAGATTATTAACTTTATTGTAAACAAAGCAATAAATACCGACATAAATCTTATTTTTGTTTTTTGGGATAATTAACTTCTGAGAAAGGAATTAATGAAATATTTTCCATGCTTGCATCAGGTGAAATTCTAATATATATTTCCTGAATTATAATACAATAAATATAAAAAGAAATTATTAATAAATAACTAACAAAATCACTCTAAGGGCTCATGAAATTTTATTCTAAATTTAGAATAGACTTGTAAGTTGCTTCATAAATATTACATAAATACGAGAACTTAGAAAATTTAAAAACTATGTAACCAATGGTTTTAGATGTAAATAAAATTGTATTATTATTAAAATGTACATAACATTTTAATAATATCAATGAATATTTATTTTGCAAAGAATTAATTACTATATGCAATGAAACTTTCTAATTAAGTTTGTTTTTTTTACATTTTTTTCACCCGTGTAATGTAATTAAATATATCAACATATTAAATGTAAAAAATTGCTTCTAAACGGTAAATATGAATTTTGTAAAAAATTTTTGATTTGCTGAAAATTTAGATATACTTATATAAATAAATAAATATAAGATAATTTGTAAAAATAAATTTTAAGGAAGCAAATTATAAAAAAAAAAAAAACGTTGAAATAATAAATAATTTTTTTATGAATTCATCCGAAATATTTTTCAAATCATTTTTCTGTACGTAAAAAGATATGTTTCAAATTACAATATCAAACACATATGAAAAACGAATATTGTTAAATAATAATCGTTCAGAAAATATAATAATAAAAATTCGTTTTTTGCTAAAAATATCAGTATGTTTTCTCTTTCCCTGATATTGTATTAAAAAAGTTACGATCACGTTACCAAGGGCTACGCCGTACTATAAATGTACATGTTCGTTTTTAGAACAAAATCGACCGTTTTTATTGCTTACTAAACTGTAGAATTGCAATTGTCCATTACTCTTTGTAGTTTTTGCACTCTACTGTTATTATTTAATTATATATTTCACGTAGGCACTATTTCTTGTTTGAGTATATCTCAAAAAAGTATATTTTATTAAAAGAATACCTTGTAATGAAAAATAAAAAATTCACTGTAGTATCAATGATACATAATACTTCTGCACCTAATAATGAATATATACAAGGTAATAAATAACTAAAAAAAAAAAATTAAGAGAGTTGTAGCGAAAAATTAAAAAATATATATACAAAATAAGATAAATGGGTAGGGTGTATTCGACAGTTTGCAAAGAATTTCTTTTTCCGATATAAAGACAACCTCTATCTATATTGAAACAAAACATGCTTCTACCTATTTCTGAGAGATATTTCTTCTTACACCGAGTTTTTTTGCTAACAACAACGTAGAGTCAGTTTACCTCCAATGTTTGCCCCAGTGAAAAAAGACCTTTGTAGGTACATACATGTATATAATATTTCGTCCCAAACACTTGTTTGGATCATGTGGCACCTACCCATTTGATTTTCTATCTGTTTGTTTATTCAACTTTCAGAGAAATCACCATCGCTTGTTGTGACTTGGAAAAGTCTCCGTTTCCCATTCGTTTTCTTCACGATAGCAATCTTAATTTACTGCGTAGACGCACGGCACGTGTCCTCTGGATTGAATTGATTTCTGAAAATGAGGCTCTAGTATTTTATTGCTAATACAAACTGTCCACACTTTTTGTCTGGAACCACACTTTTACAAAACTGATATTTATACTTCTTAATTAATTTAACAAAAATTGGGCTTTTAGCTCTCATAAAATTGATTTTTCTTTAATTTAGTTGACAAAAAAAATACATTCTGATTTGATTAAAGTGACATCATTTAATAATATTTGTTTAACAAACTTATTAAAATTGATATAATTATTATTGAATAAAATTACGTATTGAGTATATGTTAGAAAAAGACTTTCTTGTGCCTTGAAATTATATTCTAGGGTTATGGAAACGTGCAAAGACTTGATAGTTCAAAAAATTATATTAGCTGAGTCATAAGAAATTGCATAAAGATTGAGCCTTTTTTACTTCAATAAATATTTAAATTAATTAAAAATATACCAGTTTAAATTATACCTACAAAAAATATTCTTTAAAAATAAAAAAAAATTGAAATCCTAAAAAAGAATTAGAGATCTTGGTAGAACAAGATTAATACACTTAAAAAAAATTAAAACACTTCTCCCTACTTATTATGATATTAAGTAAAAAAATTTTTATTTAAAAATAAGTTTATTCTTAAGAAATTAAGTTCATAATATAGAAATATATGTGTGTGTGTATATATATATATATATGTGTACATTTTATGTATGTGTACTTATGTTCTATGATACATATTCGTATAATGAAATCATAATATAAAATAAACTTATTCTATAATTAGTGGATAAAAATATAGTGGCCTGTAAATAAGTTTTATGCAAAATATGAACGGATTTGCAGGACAGCTGTGCATCGATAAACTCGAATAAATACAAGAATTCTAACAAATTCACTTATATTTTTAATAAATCTCCAATTTTATATATTTTATGAAAATAATAGATATTTTTAAATAAGAGTAACTAAAAATCTTGCAGTATGTGTATGAACATGAAAGTATGATCTGATTAATCCGTTCTCATTAGTTGATGTTAAAAAATTGGAATTTCATCTCTGTAGAAAAGGTGCATGATTAAAAGTTTTAGTGCTACTGAAGAAAAAAATTTTGAAGAATACAAAAGTGTATTTAAAAGATGAAAAAATCAATCTTGGAAGATTTAAAAAGATTTATAAGAATTTCTTTAGACTAATCTCTAATCAACTTTCTTTTATTTAGTTTCATAAAATTATGAATTTTTTCGTATAGGATATAATTATTTTTAATTTTTTAATGAAAAATACAGTTCATTCATTCTAAATCTTAAATAGAAGTTGAAAGAAAAACTTAGATATAATGTGTAAACATTATTTCTAATCTTTTAAAGTACTTTAATTTCAAATGCCATTTATCTCTATAATTATATTGTTTTTATTCTACATTTAAATACAAGAAAAATTTAATATAAGTTATTTTACAATATATTTGAATTTACAAAATATTTTTGTTATACTGGCAAAAATGTTTTTTATAAAATTTATGCACCACGTGAAAAATTTGTTGCAATATAAAATGTCAGCTATTTGTGTAAAAAAAAAATTACATTACTTCCACAAATAAATATCTATTTATATAGACATTTTGTTTAATTATCGTTCAAAATTCACATTTGATTTTTTCTTAAAAAATCTTTTTTTTCTTACAATTTTTGCGTGAAGATATAGATTACAAATAATGAGTGTTAATATTGGCACAATTTATATTTGCATGATAGTAATATTGCATTTGTATAAATTTATACAATGTAAATAATGGGGAATTGAAATAAAATACTAACTATCTCTGAAGTGCTTATGAATTTCTTATCCGATAATAAGCTCGTAAACGGCACTAGTTGCTAATACTGTCCAGCACATAAAAATGTCTAACGGTGTAGAGAAGCGTGCAACGACTATTAGTGATCAGAAACCCTTGACTTTGCATGTATACCCGCTCTAAGCTGTCTGTCAATATTTGAAAAATTATCTTACTCGCCGCATGCCGTATAAAAGCACGAACCGCAGCCAAAGCTCGGACAATGAATAAAGCGCACCGCTCAAGAATAACATGACGTTTTCTCCCTCCCGCTTCTGCTACTCTCTTATGGTTCCCTTCTTCCTCATCCTCTTATACACAGGATGATCTTATTATAACTCAAACGAGTAACTCAATTTTAATACTGTTGTCCGACAATCTTTATAGCTACAAAAGTAGAGGCAAAAAATTTTCGGTGAAGACATTTAAAATAAGAAAACAATGAACGAAAGCAAGACAGAGAGATAGAGAAAGAAGATAGTAAGAGAGAAAAAGAACAAAAGTGTTAACGAAGTCGTGTGCCTAATAGATCTTGAGTGCCTGATTAACGATTCAAATTAAAACCATCATTGATTCAGATATTTTTATTTCATAGTTTCAACGTAATGTTGATGCCTTTATTATTCATTTATATATTTTTATGGCTTTTCAATTTTGTAAATTAATGTTAATAATAATATTATAGAGTTAAAGAAATTAATTGGGTATTCCTTTTTATAAAATAATCTTCATTTTTAAATGATTATATTTTATTCAATCAAGTAATTTTCTAAAAAAAGAAAAATGAAAATTTTATACCGATCTTTTGAAATTTAGAGAAAAGTGAAACTAAAAATATAATACAAAATTGCGAATCTTATGTATTTGGCTTTAGGTTGATAATAATAATATTGATAAAGAATTTTATACAAGAAGTCTATTAAATTGTAAATAAACATAAGTATTGGTACACATAATATATAAACGTACTTTTATGTATTAAAGTATAAATAGGAAATAGTTTTAGATGTAACTTTTACCTCGCAAATCATAAATATAGTTATAGAAATTGTACATAATATTTAATGATTTGTAAATAAACTAATGTACAATGTAAAGATAAATTACAATAGAATAATGGTTTTCAAGATTCTATTTTACTTTTTTTTAGTTTCTGAGAATAATTTACGTATATAAATTATTTACTTCATAATTTTTATAATTTATATATTAAACAGTAACATTTTAATTATATAATTGTGTGGAACATTTTAAATTCTACAAAGTATATACGATTAATATTTATCTTATTTAAAAAAATTTTATTTAATTATTAGATATAATGTGCACTTTAAATATTATGTAAATTTTTAGATCAATGTTATTATTATTACACTATTTTTAATATTAAAATTCTTAAAGAATCCAACAAATTTTTTTTTTAATATTTTACATAATGGATGATATAGTTTATAGTGACAGGTTTAATTGAAGCAATATAGATTAAAAACTGTTAGCAATGTTCTTTAAATTATTGTAGTCAGTGACGCCAATTTTAATATAACTTTATAACCACGATATTTATTTTTTAACACACATATCTTCGATGTTTTATGTACTCATCCTATTTTAGTCACTGTAAGTTAATTTAAAAGGATGGTTATAGTTATTACAATATTTGTTAAAAGTAAATTTAGCGCTTCAAAAAAAATTTTATAGCTTTTAAAAAATTTTGTTTATACGTACATAGATTAATAACAGATAAGCCTTTTTAACAAAATACATTTTTTCAAATAAATATTATACAATTTATTATTATTATTATTATTATTAAAATATTAATGATTGATTTACTGTTAACGCTGATATCAACTTTAAATTTTAAAACTTATTTTATCGTTAGTAATGAGGTATTAAAATAAACTTAATTTTTATATTTATATGACTACTCGATTTATGTTATCTATAACTTTACATAAAAATCCATATGTATCGTAAAAAAATACCTATTATAAATAATAATTGATATTAAATAAAACTGCTTTAGACAAGTCACTACCGAGTCTTATTTCTTTCTTCATATAATCCAAGCTACGCCTGTCGGTCATATGATACATCAAATTTATAAAGCTGACGTAACATTTAAGACGTTAATTTAGGTGGACAGGGAGTCATCAAATCCACTGCCCGAATTCCGGTTTTTCCAAGAATGGTGATACATCCACCGACGATGACTGGGTGTAAATGTTTCAAGATACATCTCGTTGATCCCGACATTATTGCATAGACCCTTTGACCCTCGTTATTTCGCTTATATTTTTATCTCCTAAATTTTTTCTTCTTCATTCTTTTCTCTGGATTTCATTTTTAGACATAAAATATGCCTAGTCTTATTTAACTTGTAAAATTAGAAAAACCTATGAAAAATAACTGCATAAAAAATATAATACGATTTGATCCGAAAGTTTTATACGAGTACATAAAACTTACAAAACATAGAATGACAAAGCAATTTTCTAAATTGTACTTGTAATAAATGTACAATAATAGATGCAATTTTTTTTAACTCACCTTATTCAATTTTTATTTAAGTAATATTTAATAAGATTTTTAATATATATTCGTATAATTATTTTCAACTAATTAGTACATTTCATTTTAAGTATTCTCAAACCAAAAAAAATACAAATAGTGTACTAATTTTTAGTTTTAAAGGAAGTTCAAATTTTAACTATTTTAAACGATAAAAAAACTATTTTAAATTGTACATTTTTAAGTAATTTTTTAAAATATTTAATTAGTATAATAAAAAATCAACATCTATGTTCGCTTATCTTTTGTAAATTTGCTTGTCAATTATAGAAAAGCAAAAATATAATGTATGCATCTATTATGTAATAAAATACAATGTATAAAATTTGTTTTGTTTATCAAGTACAAATTTATTAAATTTAAAAATTTTAAATGTTACTATTTGAATCTATTTTCAAAAAATAATATATCATGTACTTATTTTGTATCCAATATTTTATATCAGTTTTCAGGTATTCACGAAATTAATTATCAATTAAAATATAAAATAATTTTTATTGTAAAATATAATATTGTAATGGGTGTATAATTAAATATTTAAAAATATTTAATTTATTGTTTCTTAAATTATAATTTAAAAATTATATATTCTAAATTTTAAAATAACTTAATTGTGCACTTATACGAATAGATATTATTATATAATAATATTTTAAGATATAAATACATAATTATTTTACAAGTTTATAAATCTTACAAAAACACTAGCATAATATTGTATTGGAAAATAATTCTACTTTTGTCAAATATTAAACTTTGTTTTAAAAAATAGTTCTATTTTTTTTATTTAGTATTTTACGAAAAATATGCTGAAGTTATTTAAGATTTTCTTTAGATTTTCAGTGATGATCTTCCCAACAGATATTTGTTTAAAAAAGTAAACTATGAAAAGTATCCAAAACGATAAATAATATTAAAATACAGGTTAAACAATAAAGCAATAAATTGAATAAAGTTTCATAAAAACATAATGCACAGCTAATAAATAAATAATTAATTTGGATTTAATTAGTAATTGAAATTTGGATATCAATTATGTGTCTTAAAAAATAAATAATATTGTACTTGTACACTCATAATCTTTGTAACTTAGTACTTCTCTTTCCATTAATTCTTACTTTATGGTCAAAAGATAATTAGATATACGTTAGTCTACCGTTGGAATGGAAGCACATAATTAGATTTAATTGACGAGAAGGGGTCCCCGCGTACGATCGTAGTTATTTCTTGTTCTCCCCAGCAGTAACAGCAGCAACAGCGCCGGGAGACTCTTATGCGACGTGACAACACTTAAGATCAGGGAATTGCGCTAATTTGACAAAATTCTAAAAAGTATTACGTTTGCGAGCGAACTTTTTTACTGAATAAATATTAATTTAGCGAATAATTACAAATTTTGTATATTATTTTTTATATTCAATTATTTTAATCTTTGTATTATAACTTTTATTACATTAATAATTTAATTGTGCATACTGAATGTTTGCGTAAGTTATGTGAAGATAATTTTATGAAAAAAGGTAAAGATTATTCTCTAATTTTTATCACTCCAGTAACCGTGAATAGTAAGGAATTTGATATATTGATATATTTTATTTAATTATACATTTAAATAAATATAATATATTAAATTAAATTTTGTTTTACTTGATTAATTGTAAATATATAATCATACGGCTATATTATAAATACGTAAAAAAATAAAATAAATTTTTTTCAGATAAAGCCATTCTTTAAAAAATCGCTAATTGACACCATATTTGTTTATTAGTTTTTCGTTAAAGTATAGTTAAAATTGTTATGTTATTTTGTTTATTTCAAATATTTTCAAAGGCATGGATAACTTAATTTTTCAAAATTGATAATTAAAATAAGAATTATTAATAATTATGATAATTTTAATTTTAATAATGATCATCTAAAATAATAAAAAACTCGGAATCAATAGAAATATATAGTTAGTTTCATTATACAGTTATTTTTATATAATATATTTTAATTGTTTATAAAAAATTTCGTTTTATTCTTATTAAAAAAAAATAATTTACAAAAAATATAAATAAATTATACTTTATTGTTGTATAATTTATATAATATATAAATACTTTATTGTTGTATAATAAGTATAATATATAAAACTACTAGTTGTTTTACCAATAGTGTTAGTATTGTCAATTAAGAACTCATCATTTAAAATTTTTTAGAAATTCTTAATTTTTTTCAATTTTCTCCAATGTAACCAATAATTTTATACAGTGAATTTATAATTTAAAACAATAATTTGTATACAAGGAACATGTACATGTTTGTAGTATATTTCCATATATCTATAAACATGTATGTTTGTGTCGGAGAAATTAAGGTGCACAATAGTCAAACGTCTATACACTATCTTAGGTACAGTTTGCATCATTCTTATAAGCCTGAAAATTAATATCTTTTAAATTACATTATATAATGAGCTTTTAGAATACTATAAGAAAAAATTGACAATGATTTATTTTTCAATGAATTATGATTTAGTAATAAATTGAGCTTGAATTGAATTATGGCCTTTATTGAAAATAAATAAAAATCTATATAATTTTATATTTGTGCATGATTTATAAGATACGTCGTTGAAATATTCTTATAATTTTGAAATTAATTCACAAAATTTGTTAAATACTTTTTACTCAAAATAATCTCTAAAGCTTTTAATGAAATTTTATGCATTCTTAAACACAGCTGAAAAGTAAAGAGTATCAAGATAAAACAAGAGACAAAGTATTAAACGAGTAAGAAAAGTGAAAAGGAAAAAAACGAAGAAGGAAAACGACTATTGAAAAAAGGTTGACTAAACACAAAACAGAAAGTAACGAAGACACAAATATACGGAGATCGTGGCAAGAAAGCTTCAATTTTAATTTGAATAGTCCTTATGTTATTTCATATCCGGTCAATACTTATGCAAATTTTATTTTTTTAAATCTTTCTCTCTCTCTCTCTCTCTCTCTCTCTCTCTCTCTTCTCTGTGTGTGTCTCGATTAATCTTTCTATATTTTAGTTAATATGTGCTTTCCATGTCCTCTCTTACCTTTATAGATACATCGGTACTTACATTGTATACCATTAGTACGATAAAAAAGAAATAATGTACGTGATCATCTTTTTTCTTGTTCTCTTTCTTCACTCTGTTGAGACGTGAATATTAAAATTCAATAGTTTAAGGTTAAAAGGAATCCTGGGAGAAGAAAGTACAACTTATGCACTCATGACTGAGATAAGGAAAAAGTAAAAGACAGAAAGAGCGAGAAAGCTATTTTGCTTATTGATTTTTCTTTCTCTTAGATGCACACGTCTATTTCTTGCATCCTCCATTTGACTTTTATTCTTAGTGAAAATATTCTCTTCCTACAATATATACGAAGATTTATATAATTTATTTATAATTTTTATCACAATGCACGTAATAGAAATGAGTAGAATAAATTTCTTTTCGATTTTTATAAAAGTGCATTCCTTTTACTTTTTTATTGAAATTTTATTTTAATATAAAATTATAATGAAAAAAAATTATTTGTCACTAAAAATTAATATAAATATTAATAGATAGTTTAAAAATAAATCTTATAAAGTTAAGGAACATTTGATATATAATTTATAATAGATTTCGAAGAGTAAGTCACTAGTTATCTTATTAGTAATATTATCAATATATTAAAAATAATATAAGTATCAATTCTTCAAATTATTATATTGTGAATTTTGTAATACCTAATATATCTAAATATTTCAAAATTTATATTTTATAAGAATGAATTGATTCTAAGCTGTGGATAAATGTGTAACCGTTATCGAATGATTTTTTTTGTAATATAAACAAAAAAGTTATTCTCTAAAAAAATTAAAAGGATTCCTTCAGAATTTTACATCCACGAATTGAGCTTTGAAAAAATTTATATTCTTTAATTACCTTGTCATAACTTTCAGAATAAATAAAAGTATTAAATTATTTTTTATTGAAAATTAAGATCGACTATGCAATAAGTAATAAGGCAATTTAATAAGTGAAATGGCGTTTTTTATAAATAAAGAATTTTGTTAAAACTATCTAAGTATATAAAAAATGATTGTAGTAGTTTAGATAGTATATAGAACTTATCTCGATCAATGATTGAAATCATAATATACGTATATTTTTTACGTACATTAAATAATTAAAAGAAAATTTAATTTTCTAATCTACTCTTTTATATAATAATAGAAGTAAAGAATATTCTTTAATATATTTACTAATTTACGCATTTGAAATTAGGATCTATTTATTGTCTTATAATATGGTAAATCCATTTATTTAGTTCTTTAATTTAATATTGTAAGACTGTTACTAAAGCAGACTATAATAACTATTTACTATAATAACAGAATATAATAAAATGATCTTCGATCAATATATACGAATGATAAACAATTCTAGTTAATATTTATTTAATGTGAAAACTGAATCCAGAATATATATAAGAATTAAATAAAAAAGTTTTGATTTATGTAAGTAATTACAATGCGCTATTGAATAATAAATTAGTAGAGTGACTGATTGAAATGTTTAACTTCAATAATTATATTTTAAAATATTTTATAAATTTTTTAGTAATGATAAAGATTAAGAAAAGATGATTTTATTAATTAATAAATTTTATTTCATTAATTAATAAATAAACTTGTATGAAGATAGAATATTATAATAAATTTTAAATATCTAATATGAAAAAGTATTCCGTAACTGAACCATAAAGCACGAAATTTGTTTAAATACCACTATTATATAGAGTAAGTATAAATGATTGATTTTTAGATTTTACGCAATTAAAGAAATATTTAATGTATTTTTTTTAGAGATATTATAAATCTATAGAAAAATTTATAAAATTCCATTTTTTAAAGTGGATTAATATACAAACAATGATTCTTTAAGAGCTACATAATACCGATTGAATTCTGTACATTTTCTATTGAATCAGTTTAGAAATTATTATTTTTTCATTCATAATAATCTCTAAAAAATAATATAATCTATCCATATATATATATATATCTATCTATATATATATATATACGATTAATGGTACTATGAAAATTTTTACACTTAATACGCATCTACTTTATAAACACCAATTCATGTGTTTCTATATATATGTTCTTAATGAATCTCTTTTCTATACTTTATTTTCATTTTTATTGTTTTTTTTTATTATATATATATATCTTATATTTATTGCAATCTTCCTTTTTCTCAATAAATAAGAGGTAATTATATAAAGTAAAGTATTTTTGTTTTCTGTAATAAAAATAAATGATAAACCATATTTTGCCTGGCAATAAATAGTACAAGAAAAAGTTTATCTTAACGGTAATTTTTGTTTAATGAGAACTAATATTTATTGAAATCCACGAATATTTTATCTACTAAACTATTAAAATTTATGTACATTAATTTAATCAATCTACATTCTGTATTGTTGTGGAAAACTAATTCTATTTATTGCTGAACTGAATAAGGAATTTAATTAGGTTTTTATTATCGATCCAACGTGATACTATGATTATATTTAAAAATTACAAAAAACGACATTTAATATTCATTGTCATTAAGCATATTTTATTGATAATAACATTAGTAATATTTTTGATACTAAGATAATTGAATAATTATAAAAAATAATTATTTTTGTGTTGAATAAAATTGTCGACCTTTCAACTGAACTGAAAGAGGCAATGAATTGAATTTGTTATTCGGCTTTTAACAGGATAGATTTACACAGGAAATCGTTTCTTACCTTAAGAAGAATGGATTGGAATGTTGGGAAAATAAGATGTCTAAAGATAAGAGGACCCATCATACCTTGCTCCTAATTGGGCCTGATGTAGGTGTTAAAATAAAAATAAAGACAGAGAAATCAGTAAAAGACAGAGGGAGAGAGAAAGAACAAAAAATGGGCGAAGTTCCTTCCGTCCTCGTTACTCATCCTACTCATCCTACGCGAATTAGTGATCGGATCCTTACTACAAGCACTACTCCTTATGACAATGCTGGCAGATTTCTGTCTTTCGGGACCGTTCCGCCTGCTTTTATTCCCTTGAGCAAATCCAAAAAGCTTTGCTTTTGTTGCTCTCTTCTTCGAAGCCCCTTTTCCGTACTCAATATGAACAACGGCTTCAGCGTATTCGGTGATGAAAAGCTAGAGAAAATAAATTGCAAGCAGATTGAATTCACTCGTTCAAATCCAAACATCACATTAATTACAATTTCCCGTTTATATATTAATATTTTTTTATTCCTTGAGAGAAATGCTCTAATAAATTGTCACTGAATTAAGCAGGATACATTTCATCTAAATCCTTTTGCACTACCTAGAAATTATAAATTTGATATTCTATATATTACAGTTACGTTTTTCATATTTATTTACGATCATATTTATATTCAGTTACTATGTGATTATAATTTTTTTTAACAAAATTGAAAGTTATTTATTTAAAAAAATTTTATTTGACTAAAGTTTAATGCTTTAATTAAATTCAGTCCATCAAAAAAATTTATCACATTTTTATCCTACTGTAAAAATTTACTATATTGGTTCTGTAAAATCAACGATGCGAAGATGACCTTTTCCTTGCTTGTACCGATGGACTTTTTCACAACGAATGGACAGATAAACGACGAAGATATCAAAGCTAAGACGAGGAAGAGATTTGAAGCTACAAGGTATGGATGCAAAAAGAAGAACACCCGAGTCTAGCACGTCTCTGATTACTGCAGGAACATTCGTTGGGATATGATTCAAGTTTCTTTCTTACGTACAAGAGATTTATTCCCACGGCTTATCCCTGTTTCATTCTCTGACTCTGCTTTATGTTCTTTCAGAATCTTTTATTTCAGTTTATATTTTTGTTAGTTACATTTTTTTTTAAATACAATATTTAAACTACTTTAATTACAATTTGAAAAATTTAATGAAATTATAATAAGTAACAATGAAAATATATTTTTTAACTAAAAATTGTATATATTATTCATACAAAAGTTTATTGTAAAAAATATTCGATTTATGAATAATATTCTATACTTTTTAATTTATTTTTATTATTAAACTATATTAATATTAAGAGAATAATATATAATTTTACGGCTGATTCTCCGATAACGATGTTATTGAGAGTCTTATATAATTAAAAACGATATTGAAGAATATTCGGTTAGCCTAAAAAAGTATTGTTTAATTTATGTACGATTTTAAATAAAATGTTTAAATAAAATTATCATTAGAAAAAACATAAATTTTGTCGAAATACTGTCAATTAATCAATTAAATTAAAATCAACATAAATATAAATAAAATTTTTAAGCATGCAGACTGCAGAATTGTTTTATACATACCTGGATAAGATATGTATGAGAACACAAACTTTTATGTACGAATTTTTAAAATAAAAAAAAAAAAAATCAGGTATCGTTTTACATTATAATTATGTCTTATTTAATTATAATAAATTATTTAATTCAAAGATTATATGAGATTAAACGTATTACATCGTTTACTTTGTACATTTTGCAGCAATGTTATGCACATGAATTGAAACTCTGAAAATGAATATAGCAAATAAAATTTTCTACATTTAAATCGTGTTAATTTATTTAAAAAATTACACATTTTCACAATGTAAACCTTTCACAAAGCATATATTTGAAACCTCACTATCGTGTAATCGAAAGCTAACTAACTACGTAGAGTAAGATTGAAATCTTAAGATCAAAATCTGTGTTGATGTAGAATTCGTGTTACTCACTTCCTAAAACAGCTTCTTATTTAGAAACTTTGACAGTAGAATGTTGCGAATATTACATCTACTTAAAAGAGACTGCTTGTAATATATGTTCCAAAATAATAGAGATGAAAATTAATAAAAAACGTTTTTATGTTTAAAATTTCATGTAATTTGATTTTTGAAGAATATGAATTCGATAATATAATTGAAAAAATTGATTTAATTTGATCAAAGATAATTAAACTTCTTGTAGAAAAATCTAATATTATCATTTTTACAACAAAAAAGAATTTTTTTTTAGTCCATGAGTAAAATAATTACTCCTTCATAAAAACCCCGATTTCTCGTTTTTAATTACTTTACTATTTGTAATCACGAACACGCGCTAATGCATATTATTCTGTTAATTTATCTAAATTATGACTCAGAAAATAATATTTAAATGCTTCAAAATGCTTCCATATTTAATAATAATATTGTATCAAAAATTACTCTGGTATTTGTGATTGCACTTCATAATTTATTGCACCTGAAAATTATGTAATGAAAGACTAAAAATAATTATATATATGTATATATAAAATAAATAATTTAAAATAATGTCAATATTTAATAAGCATTAATAGTTTATAAATTTATAAATTTTAGATAAGGCATTAAAGTTATATTGTTATATAAAAAATATAAAATTAATTACAAAATATATTCAGTATGGATTCTTTATGTTTTAATTGCAATATATTAAATATAATCAGTATAATAATAAAGTTATTAATATTTTAAATAACACGTTTTTAATAATATTTGATTGAATTAATATAGAAAAATTCTTATACTATGTGTATCTTACTATATGTCTCTCCTTACGTGTATCTTACAATAGAACTATTTGTATATAAATAAATACAGCTCTTTTTAAAATTATAAAAAATTTTAAAAGGAAAAATCATAATAAGATAACTCATTCGTCTTCAAGTCTGTAAAAACACAATTACATTTATTATACGTGCGTACATGGATACGTCTGCATAAAAGAATATATGGTGTTAATAATTATTTTTTTATAGATTAAAAATTAGATCATGAATGGAAAATAAATTTTTATCGTAATAGTATAAAATATTATAATAAATAAATTCATATTAATATGAATTTTTATGTCTTTTTTAATATTATTAGAATAAACAAAAAATTATCGTAATTACAAGTTATTGAATAATTTAAAAAAATAAAAATAGAATTATTAAACTAATTTGATATCTATACACTTAAACGTTGGTAATACAAATTTATTTAATCACAATTTTTAGTATCTATACTAAATAAAAATTTGATAAATTAAGATTTCTAACTGATATACTTTTTTAAAATCTATTAATTATCATATTTTAGTCGTCCATAAATATTTTATCATTTGTCAACCTATATCAACCGAATCCACATTAATGCTCTCATTAATATTTTCCTGTACAAGAAAGAAGTTTTATTAATAGATAAATCAATTATACTCTATAATAACTAAATTAATAGAACTTCAGTACATTTTCTATTTCATCTTATTTTTAACATTGGAATGAGAATTAATTTCTTTAATCTTAGAATATAAGATCCATCCGCTTTATACTGCAATTAAATTGAAAGCTCAAATGCTGATGCTATTTTTCTATAAAATATTAATTTGTAAATAATTATTGTTTTAATTATTTAAATTCATTAATAATTATATATGCTTTTTAATGTATAGGATGTTCAAGTGTGTATCTTATCACAATAATCTATCATTGATTTTTATTTTATTTTTAGGTATTTAAAAATTCAGCATTAGATCAATTACATGCGCAATAAAAATAAAAAGTAACGTTAAAATTAATTCATAATTTATATACAAGAATATAATAATATTCAATTTTTAAATTTTAAGAAGACGATACAGAATTTACATACAAAATGTTATCTGCAGTTTAACTTTGTGTAACAGCTTAATAACAAGCAAAACTTCTAAGCATAATGATAATATATAAAAAATAGAAATACTAAAAAAAAAAACTTTAAATACTTTAGCTTGAGAAGAACATTAGTTAATTTGTTGACAATTTATTTCTTTATTAGTCAACTAATTTTTAAAAAATACTTATACATTATTAAATTTTAATATTTAAGTGTTTATAATTGCACTTTAGAGCATTAAATACATGTTATACATACTTTCAATATTATACATGTTTTATTAAATATTTATTTTCTTATATTTAGTAACACACATATTATGAAATAATGCAGATATTTATTGTGATTTATTATGAAAGAGCTTTTTTTGATTAAATTACTTTATTTTCTTTCAATTTTTATATTGCTTCTTACACTCAGTTTTCATATATTAAATAAATGTTTTAAATATATTAAATATTTAATTTCTTAATTTCAATAGATATAAATATCTAGATAGTTTTAATAATTTAAACATAATTATGTCTAAGCTAATCTCGACAAAAGTCGGTGCAAAGGTTGATACAATTTATAGCACAATTTGACACTTCTCCATCAATCATTTACAGGCAATTACACGCACTTGGAAATGTACAGTAGTACAGTAAGATGAATTAAGCAAATACAAACTTTGGTAACGGATGAATATGTATTACAGATAATAAATCAAATATTATAAGAATTGCTAAAAAAACAGAAAATTATTATTTGACACATTGAAAATTATATTATCCTTAAAACTCAACTATATTTTTGTTTCAACCGAACTTCTTAATTAAAGAAACTTTTTATTCAACTCTTCAGGAAATAAACGATATTTCTTGTTATTAGATTATAAAAATTGGTCGGTTTAATTATATTATGAAAATAAATCAATATCGCAAAAAATTATCATCATCAAATAAAAAAATTAAAAAAAATTTATTTGTTTTGAAATAAGGAAAGACAAACTCTCTATTTAGAATTTTTAAACATATATTTTTAAAAGATTGTGACTGTCTTAGTGCGATCATTAAGATTAACCAATGCAATTAATTAATTACAAAAATTTAAAACATATATTTATCAATATCTTTATTGTTTAGAGAATATAATGATTAAATGTGTTATTAAATTAATGATAACAGCAGGACGAGAAGGTGAGAAAAAAGAAATAATTAAATTTGAATTGTTATCTCAATTTTCCATGGTGTTGCGCTGAGATGGAGCGATGGTGCCCGGGGTAGAGAGAAAGATTGCGCTAATCTGATCGTTCGACAGCAGCAGCCCTTGGGCCTACGACAGGAGGGATGACGATGGCCAGTAGCTCCGGCGGTAGCTACTCGGGTGACTTCATTCTCTTAAAGGTATCGTAAAACTTTCTGTCCCGTCAATTTTCTTATACGATTTCTCTCTCTCTCTCTCTCTGACTCTCTCTTCCTTTCTCTCTCTCTCTCTCTTCCTTTTTTTCTCTCTCACACGTGGCCACCAATGGATACACATACAATGAAAAGAGATTTTTTTAATAAAACGGATTACGTGGAGATGTCACAAATTCAGGAAGTGAAAAAAGAAAATAATATGAATTGAATTTAAATAAACTTGTTCACCAAATTAAAATTATTTAAAAAACTAAATATGACCTTTTAAAATCATACTCTTCTCAATAACTATATAAAAAAATTACTATAAATAAGATAAATTTTAGTTTTATAAAAAATAAATCAAGATATGAAAATAAATAATTAACTATAAATAAAAGTTTTAAAAAATTATAAAAATACAATAGTAAATAGTATGTTTAAAAATTCGTAATTCTAGATAATCAAAAAAATACTATAGTTAATTAAATATTTATGTATTAGAGATTCGTTATTAATGTAAAATTTGATTAATCTATAGTTTTTTGTTATTTATTATTCTAGATATTATTTTTATGTCATAAAATGAAAAATAAGGATAATTAATTTACTAATATTTTAACTGCTCATTGGTAGTGAATTAATAATTTTCTATATCCTCATAAATAAAAACACTATTACATTTTATAAAATATGTTGCATATTTATCAAATACCTCGAAAACACGGAACTGCTGTAAGTATTATCTGTTTGATAAATTTTTATGGTTTCATTCTTGAGTAAATCGATTTTATTTTTTTCTTTATAGCACACACATTTGTTTAGACAAATTCTTAGTACATTGTATTTCAATAAACTTTTTCATATTGTTCATTTTTATTCTCGGTTTTAGTCTTTAAATTTACAATTTAAAATTATGTGTATACAAGTTCAGTGAGACTTAGTCGAGATTATAAAGTATATTGCGCAGTTCATCCTATTGTGATGTTCATCCTATAACACAACTAGTGGTAAGTCCTAGCACTTTGACGAAAACCTACCAATTGAAGTTCATTTCTGTCCATACAAAATATGGATTAGTACAAGACTTAATTGTTTGCCTTGAAAAGTGCAGATTTATCAAGAATTTGTCCAGAAAATGTTGTTCCCTACTTAGGTAAATAATCTCGATGGAGAGGTTTGGACCAAAGATATCATAGCAACACTGAGAAAAGAAGTTTGTTGCTTTCTGTCAGGTCTGTTATCGCGGTCGAAACAGAACATAATTGAAGCGTCGGGGGATTTTGCGAACCTCTTATGACTAGCCTGTTTGTATGATGACGTTGGTAACTGCTATTCCTATGCCAAGACATGCTGCCGAGTTTCTGTTTTCTATGGATCTATTTTACCCCACTTGCATTTCTTTGAACAGTATTGGAACTTCTTGTTCATTCGCTTCTTTTCTCCGCTGGACTCGTACGTTTCAAGAACTCCAAGACGAGGCTATATATACGTGAAACAAAACAAGGAAAATATTTCACCCTTTAAGCTTCCATTTACTAGTCGTACGTCAATATAAATATTTTAGACTTTCTATAACAAATTCGAAACTATTTTAAAATTATAATTCATTCATAGTCGGATTTTCAAATAATAGTGAGATATCACACAACTTCAAAAATTATAATAAAAGTCCATTTTTTATAATATTTGTATATATATAAGTGATATCCAATATAATTTATAATCGTTGTTTATCCTATATTATAATTATATTTATTATGAAATAATTTTCGCTTTATTGTATTTTTTGAAAATAAAGATTCCGTTTTAACTTATGATAGTGGAGTTCTTGTAAAATCGATCAAAAAATATTTATATACCTATTCTTAAAATACGTAAAATCAATAATACAATATTAATATGTATCAGTATTTACACAATTGCTTAGATAAATATAGTTATATCATGATTTTTTATACAAAAACAATATTCTATATTTTTTTTTTTAAATAATCATGTGTTAACTTAGTACAACCAAAATAATAATGATGTATAAAAAAAATTTATTTCAATGTATAAATTATTTTTATATATAAATGTAAAAGGAGATTTCAGGATGTAATAACCTAATAGAATTATCCGTAATTATCGTCATATCAAATCAATGAAATATATGATTTTTATGTGCGAATACCTTCATTGACATAATAATTACATTAATACAATGAATTCACCACAAAATAAAACATATTCTTACATTATTTCTTTTTTTGCATACAATGGTATAAATATATAATATATAAACATAAGCTTGCATACCAATTTATGTAATTTATATTTAGATACCCAAATATCGGAAAGCAGAAAAAATATGCAATACCAGTGTTAGACAAGGTTTTTTCCCATCCCTTCGTTGCGGAAGTAAACTTGCCAATTCTCGTGTTTGACAAATAATGTATAATGCCAAAACAACAAATTAAGCTAAACCTAGTCATTCTTGCGACTACCAAATGAGATAAAATGAAGAGTGAGTTCTAAGTGGCAGGGCTAAAAAGAAGAATGAAGGGAAAAAGTTGGCCACGTGCAAGGAGCTTAAGAAGGCTAAAAGAGTACGATTGTCTGCGTAACTTGCTTAAAGTCAATAAAGGCGCGACAAGTCGGAATAGCGATGAATCATTTGTTGAATGAGAAAACTTTCTCTGTTGCTTTATACCAATATTCTGAGGATTCTTGGGTCTGTGCCCGACTAGACTTTCATTGACAAATCGAACGTAATGGTGTTTAGCTGTGTTGACATATGCGCCGTAATCTGCTTAGACTAAGGAAGGAAATTGAATTTTGATTGACTTGTAAATTTCTTATACTTTGAATTAACATCTGACATTTAAAGTTTATTCCTTTTTGCAGAAAAATTTTACATAACTATCTTAAATAAAAACAACATTTCAATAACAGCAATTGAACTTATTGATAGATAACTATTATAAATATATAAAAATTTATATAAGTACGTTAATCTTTCTCTATAAGTAGTAAAATAAGATAATACATATACAAAATTGAAATTAACTTTTATCTAGTAAAATTATACCAAATATCATTAGAATTTCATTTGAATTTTATTGCATATTCTAGAAACTAAACAGAAATATTATTTTTTAAATAGGACAATATTTAATCGTTAGAATTTTTCAAGTACTAATATTGGAAATACTGATGAAACAACTTACGAATTATATAGAAATCATGCATATAAATCGTAACTAAAAAGAAAATGGTTTTACTTAACTATTTATTGTTGTGAAAAGGAAGGAATATGTATATAAAATTTTGTATACATTTTATATTGAAACTATAATAAGTAAAAGATTTTATGCAAATTTATTGTGAATATTAAATTAAATATATGATATTTAAAATGAATAGAATTCTAATAAGTATAATTAAAATTTCTAAATCGTTAGATGGCACATTTATATTCACTTGTATCAAATCATAAATATAAAATAATTTTATTTATTTAGAATTACTTATTTAAAATTAGCTTTACTATGATTTACAAATAATTTAAATTATTACATATTAAATTTTTTACGAAGGTTCAGCGAATTAATATTCTAAATTTTTATAAAATAAAAATTAAATTTGGCAAGGAAGACAATCAGTAATATTATATATATTTACATGATTATACTATATTATATATAGATATACACACACATATATGTATATATAATATAGTATAACCATGTATAAGTTTTTATAAAAAAATTATTAATTTTATAAATATATAAAATATTTAAAATAAAAAAGAAAAATCTGACAATACTGTATTCAATGGAGAATTAGAATAAACCATATGAGGATTCAACTTCTTTTGAAATCCAATAATATTTTTAAATATAAAAAAAAATTCAACGGGAAAATTATTTTAAATGTATTTCAAACAAATTGTATGCAAATAATGTTCTATGACTCAGCATTGGATGAGTGATATGCTTGTGGTAACTTATCGCACAATTATGCCATCTCTTGTCTTTCTCCTCAGGGGGTTGAAATTGGAGCGACAGCTCTGTGTGTATATCTAAGCCTCTACTCTGTTTGTATCTAATAAGTATTCTTCATTATATATTTCGAACAGTATCGTTAAATGTGCGAACATTACCCAATTATTCCATCTCTCTCACTTTCTCTCCCTCTCTTTCATTCGCACTCTCTATAGTTGTTTATCAATATATCTACGTAACCTTTCTGTATATTGCAATAGTTATTCAAGAATGAAAGGAATCAAATATTTTTTATACATGCATATATAAGTATATATATATTTATATGTGTGTGCACAAATAAATGCTATTCTGTGTTTCTGTCCATTTATATGTGAATATACGTGTAAATAGGTGTGTATACGAATCTCATGTGAACTCGAGTTGGAATCTATAGCGTTTGTCAAATCGCAGGCCGAGTTATTCCCTCTCGCATTCATCGGATTCCAGGAAGCTGCTGCTACTAAGCTTCTGTACTGACGTTTCCGTACATATAGTACCAAGAATTTATGATTTACCGACACACTATTTTTCAATACTTAAAACTGATTCGTTGAATAAGTTTATTTAAAAACGCCATTAAAAATATAGGGTTAAAAATATATCATCATTTATATTTTTTAATGAACCATTTTTTTCATTCTAAATTATTTATAAAAATAATTATTAATTATTAGTCGAAGCAAAAAACCGAAATACTTTGAAAAGAAAAATATTTGTACAAATCAATTCATTTTTTAAAGCTCTAAGTTTAAGGTTTGCAGAAAAAAATATTATAAAAATATTATGACATAATTATGCATAAAAATAGTTAGTAATGTTAAAAAAATAAATCGTACATTTAATTAATACTCAAAATATGTAATATAAAATATCTTATAATATATGTTTAATAATTAAATATGAATCTTTCATTTTAAAAAACTTATGAGCGGTAGAATAAGTAATCAGATTTTGAGATGAAAATATATATTAAATTGTTTGAATTCCCTTATTAAACAGGAAATTTGTATTTATTATATTCGAATATAATTTTAGAACCGATAATGAGAAACTTTTATTTTTATTAATGCTTGCACTATAGCAAATAAATAAATCTAGGGTACGATAAATTTTAAATAAAAATAATTAAGTAAAGGTGTTTAATTACAATTCATAAGATAGAGGTCTATTTCATAAATGGAGAGTCTCTTATGTACGCTATCTAAGTTGTTTACTTCAATTTAGTACGGTCAATGTTAGGCTCGCGTCGAATCTTGTTTAATATTTAAAATGGAGAAAAATTTTTTCACAAACAAACTTCGTTTAAAAGATTAATATTTGAATACATTTAATATATATCAATTAAAAAAGTTGGAATATTAGTTTCTTTATAATCCGTGGACAATATCTTTAATTAACCAATATAGACATTTCTTACATATATTAATTATAATATAAATAAAATAGTTACATGTATCTTTGGATATATATATTTACTCTAGAAATATTTATTTTTAGTCTATTGATGAATTGATTTAAAAAAATATGCAAATATAATATCCATATCTAATTTTTTGAGTTAACATAATTTACACAGATGTATTTATTTATTCCAACACACATATCAATTGAGTGGATGGAAATATTCAAGCAGTAGTGCCTGCACTCTACAGAATGCACTGTTGTTCCATTAAAGCCATACCTTCCTAATCATGGGCATTCCATGGAATCGTATTATCTCGCATATTAAAGCTGCGCGAATCCTGATTGAGCACATATATGCAGACGAAGTCGGGGGTTGTTATCGCAATCAGATTGTACGTCGTATTTCAACCCTAGGAAGTTACTATGTACAAGTGTGCAGTAAATAATTATTTATTTACTTTTCTAGTCAATCATAGTTAAAATCATAGTTTAATGGCAGCTTGTCTAAAAAAGTTATATTTAATTTATACGTTTTTTTTCATTATTTTCACTATTAAAAATTAAACTAGAACCTATTATAGATGTATTACTATTATTTTTAAATATAAAATTTTTAGTTTAATATGTTTGTTGTTAATAATTTACATGTGTCAAAGATTTTAAATTTTGATACATAGTTGTGACATTTTAAAATTCGCTTCTAATTTATATACAATGCTAAGATAAAAGAATTTAATTGCTCAAAATATATTTCAATGATTACTCTGTTCTAGATTAAGGATTATTCTTGTATTTTCATTTTCATTGAGATAATATCTCAAGATTCTACTTACATCTATGAAAGCGTCATAAACTGCGTGTTCAATGTCAGTCTTAAATTAAAATATCCACATTTCGGAATTTTAAATGGAAACTCAATGCTTATATTATCATAGTTGAAATATAATGTTAAATCTCACTTTTTATAAGCTCTACTGATATGATAAAAGTATACTTTAAAAACAGATTTTCACTCTATATATTTGATTTATAAAGATAGAAAATAAAGAAACTTTACCTGTAACCTAAATATATACACATAAATAAGTTAAAATTTTCAGTATTTATTCTTGAAATATATTACAATTATTATGTTTTACTTTATTTAAATAAATTTTACTGTATCCGTAAACATGAAAGAAAGTAATTTTATTATTAAAGTAAATTAAAATTAAATTTTATTCTATTTATTATGTATGTTTGTTATTAGTATGCATATAGATTTTTATACAGGCTTATGTAACTATTAATTGATAAGTATTACCGCTAAATTTTCTATGATACATTCTCTTATTTCATATCAATCTTCTTTACTGTGTAAAGAGTCCAGATTTGTTTGTCTAGTCTCGTGGTGATTAATGCATACTGGTATCAGGGTATTCAACATAAATTTCCTTACGGCAATTGTACAATTATTTTAATATTCTTAATTTACTAGTCCGGTGAAATAAATTGCACCATTTTGTAAATAATATTTTTTATATTTATGATGTATAAATTAATTTAATACGAAGAATTTCAAATTAAAATAATTATTTATTTTTATAATATATTTCCATCATTAATATGTAATCGTACAATTTCTTAATAAAAATATTTATTTTATTGTTAATGATTGAAAAATAATATCATTATCATTAAGGAATAAAAATACTTACACATTCATAATTAAACTAAATATGATTATTCGAATATATATCATATATTTATTTTATTGATCATTATTAAAAAATATTTAAAAAAAATTTAATCCTTAAATAATATATTACTCATAATATACTGATCATTTGTATACTAACTGGTACTTCAGTTGACATGATCAGCTCCTCCTGAAGCCGTTGCCAAGGATATGGTAGTAGATAGGTGAATAAAAAAGAACATCCGTTTTCTGTTTTTACGTTCGTGGCATAATGCCGTGATGTAGCGCGACGCTGTTGTTTTTTGTCCTCGAGACGAGGGGTTTCGCTCGCGGACGCGCGACGTGGACATACGTCCATTGGCGAACTTCGATGTTCGGGCGCTCTGATGTTCTGTTTTGCGCGCGAGCTTATGTTCTACTGCTGTCGCGTGTATTTTTCTACATATAGACTTTCTGACGCACTATTATGCTATTGAATATCCGCAAAATCTCAATGGCCGTTCGAGACTACGTCGAAAACTCAAAAGCCGTTAAAATGTAATTAGATCTAAAAAAAACTGTAAATAATTAGCGCGTGCGATGATGTGTTACTTAACATGAACTAGCCCATCGCTTACTCTAAAACAAGTACGGCATAATATTTTAAGTTATTAAAATATTGATAACTTATCAATTTTATTCTTTTATTCTAAAGACAATTCAAACCTTTACAAATCTAATTTTTATATTATAATTTAAATAATTTTCCAAATTTAATCATAAGTTGTAACTCAAAAACTGACACGCTCAGCTTTATTAATAGTAATTCTTTAAGCAAAAATAATTAAAAAAAAAAAAAAAATACAAAAAGATTTGTAAAATATAATATTTTTAACATAGAATATAATTTTTATTTAATAAGATTTAAAAAAAAAATTCAAATAACTCTTAGTAAACGAAAAGTGTTACTGCGCACTAAAGACTGCAACAGAGGTGAAATACAAGATAGACAAAGAATTTACTTTTTATTTTAGCCATTGAATAAATACAGATATTGTTGAATATATAAAAAAAATTAAAAAAATAGATTCATTTATAATTTTTATAAATTAAAAAAATGTAAATTAAAACTTTTATTATTAGTTATCAAAAAAGATACAGTATATGTAATGATAGTACTTTATTTTTTACATTAATTTGATATTGAAAAAAATCAAATTTAAATTATAATCATATTAAAAATTCTAGTTAAATATATTTATTTTTAACAGGATCTCAAAAAAAAATTACGTATTACGATATAAAATATTCATTATTTTCAAAAGATTTGTAAATCAGTAATAACTAAAAATTACTGCGTCCTTCCCATAACCAGTTATTTGTTAAATTCCTAATATTGCCCTTAAAACAACTAAATTTGTTTAAAATTTTCACACTAATATAAAAATTTAATACATAAAAAATGAATGGAACTAATATTAATAGCTTACTAAACATATCAGTGTCCAAACATAATAGATCAAAACGAATTAAACGATGATATATAGCAAAACATACACGTGTTTTCATTAGCAGGCATAAGCACATATAAATATTAATGTAGTAAATTATTCTATGTAATATAAGCTAGAGTTATTTGTGAATTATCCCTGTCCTGAAAAAAGGAAATGTCATTTCCTACACTACATTACATATGCATACAATATTGCGTACTAGTTTGTTAACATTTGATAATCTGTTTATGGAAATACATGCATTTCTTAAGTTAACTTAAGGCAGACATATGATTTTACCGCTATAATCTAATGGTGTGGGCGTGGTTTAATCATCGGTTGCTAGGAAGCAATGCGACTTCATTCGTCGTTAGGCGACCGTTACTAAGCGAACTGTATTAGGAATATTTTGCAATCAGTTATCGTTGGGAGTCATTCGCTGTAAACTAAAAGCTTTAACTAATGCTTTTTTTAAATATCGGCAAATTTTTCCTCGAATTTCAATATTGTAAATGTTGGAGAGCTTAATAAAAAAATTATATTTTTATTTTGACAGAAAAGAATTTGATTTCTATAAAATTCAATTTACTTATACGTCTTTCTTCTAAATCTATATTAAGACAGGATGTTATCTAACTATAGAAATATATACATTTCGTCAACTTAAGGCAGACATATGATTTTACCACCATAATCTAATGGTGTGGGCGTGGTTTAATCATCGGTTGCTAGGAAGCAATGCGACTTCATTCGTCGCTAGGCAACCGTTACTAGGTGACACTCATCTTCACTTCATATGTATGAAGATAAAGAGATGAAATGTAAAGTTTTTATATGCCGTGGTATTTTTGTTATTGTATATTTCTTTGTATTTTATTGGATTTAATCGTATTACATTTTTTCTCTTATAATGGAAATATTTAGCATTTTTTATGACAAAAGTTAGTAAATTTTGTATGGGGAGATTCTATGTATGCGTATATATAATTGATTTATTATACCTTATTGTATGAACTTAACTTATATTTAAAACATAAAAAGTGTGTCTGGGTTTGCGAATTTTATTGTTAGTTAAAACATTCTTAATATTTTTTCGATTATTTTGTATCATAAGTGAATAAATATTTGTGCATGTGTTTTAAAATTTTTTCTAATTAAAAATTATAACTGACTGTATTAATTTCAAATTATCAAAATAATACTTACAAGTTCATTATTTAACCATATATTTTTGAAATTTTTTGATTTATCTTTTTAACGAAGACTTTAAAGGTAGTCTATAGGGAAGTGAAATAATTTATAAAAAACTAATAATTATATCTAACTTCGTAAATGTCTTCTTTTTTATTGATTCATGTATTTTCGATGAAAGTAATTAATATTTTTCTAATGTTGAATTCTGATCTGCACCTAATGCTTTCCCTTATTAGTCAAGATAGAGTACTTCTTAAATCAACGTAGCCAACGACCATCTAACTGAGACAAATGTTTGTACACAGCAACATCTCATTCTCTCTGGGTTTCCAAACAACCGATAAGAGAGTCTAATGCGCTGACCCAACGTGGTATAAATTCGCGGCGGATTTAGCTGCAATAGCTCTAACGAGCGGCCATCAGCCCTTTCTCTACCTTTTTAATACCTTAAGTTAAGCACCGTTATTTACATGCTGTCTGAAGCTAAGTACCTAAATATTTTTGAGTATATTACTACTAGGTATTATTTCTCTTGGTTAGGCTTACGCTCCATACATAATAATCCTTTAATAAGTATCCACCCATACTTTTTTCCTCCCTTACAGGTGACAATAAATTTTATGTACTATATTCTTGAATCTTGATATTTTTTTTGAGCATGAATTTCTCATTATTTTTGAAGTACAAAAAATAATACAATAAATAATTACATTTAATACATCCCAATACTCTTTTTAGTTCTTTAAAAAGTATATTAATTTTTTTTAATTTTATTTTCTTATTATTTGTATATATAGTTGAGTCAAAAAATATTCTAATACAAAAGTTAATGTTGCTTAAATTTAAATATGTTCAATCATTAAAACCTATTTTGTTTGAGTTTAAAATTTTAGAAATACAGAAATCAGCTTAAGTTTTTTTAAAATATATTGTATTTAAGTTATTTACATATATATTTTAAGCTAGTTCAAAAAAACTCTTATTTGATAAACCTAAGTTGAAAGAATTTTTACTGTATACATAATTTATTAATTTTATATAAATATATTTATTTGAACAAGTAGATTAAAATAAATTTCAATAATTTAAATAATGGTTATATTAAATTGAAAATATTTAGTTTTAAAGGTGCAACATGGCAAAAGTTGGGACTTAATGTTAACTTAATAATCAATTGTACTGTTTATTATTTGTATATAATAACTGTTTCAATGAAATGTATAGAGAAAAATAATTAGTTCTTTTCTAAGATTATTAATTTAATTTAAATTTAGACTTATAAAATTTAAGGTAAATAAAAAAAATTAAAGTGCACATAAATGCAATATTATTTAATTTTTTTTATAATAATTGTAAGTCTCTATTTCTAATTAGATGAAATAATAAAAAATATATTCGTTAAAAAATTAATGGCCCTGAAAAAGTTTCGTTCAAAATATTGTTTTTAAAGGAATTATTTAATATAAAATGAATATATATTAATCGAATCATTTGTAATGCATTAAACTCTTTATTAGTTCATTCATCAGTATCGAATGCTTATATAAACTGAATCTATATATTTTTAATACATTATTAGATACTTTATTATGTCTGAATAATAGTTAAAGAAAAAAATTTAAATATATTTATCAACTTGTGCATTTTCTCTATTAAACTTCAGATGGGTGATGTAATTCAGGGGATCGGCTTCACGTAAGTAGAAAACCGACTAATTTCCACTAGTAGATCAGGATCGAGGTGAACGCATAAATATCATCACATGAGCGATTCCTAGAGTACGCCCATACATATGGAACAGAAAAAATAGTACTGAAAAATAGTACTAAGAGAATAAACCTCAATAGAACAGGAGACATATACGACCTAGCAATTATTGTAAAACGAAGCGGTACAATTTTAAACAAAGAAATTTATTTAGATTGTAGAATAATGATTAAACATAAATATTAATATTGTTTGTAAAATTATTTGACTATGTGCAATAGAATTTATTTTTATACTATATTATATTATATTAGAAAATTTTACAAAAGTTTTATAAATGTTAATTAAAAGAACTTCATAATAATAGAAACACTTAAGGATTTTAATAAATAAGTTGCAGTTTAATAATAAAATAATATTAACTAAGTCAAAATTAAAATATTTAAATATATAAAAACAAACAGTTTTTATTTATACGTTTTAACGTTTTAAAGAAAAATGCTTTAGCTTATTTGGTCTATTATAGGCTAAATTTGTAAATAATTAATGGGAATATTTAAAATAACGAACTTAAATTTTTCTTTTATGCGCAAAATAAAAATATTGACAGTATTATTTTAGTAGGTAGATTAGTTTTAAGCAAGTTTCTAGTGAATGAAGCCACTTATAGATTTTGACACAATGCAAAACTTCTGGTTCAACCAATTTTATTAAAAAAATTAATAATTTTCAGATATTGGTGGTTCGTATAAAAAAAAATTAAAATGTATCACCTGTTAAAGAGTAATTTATCATGCGCAATTCATTTTTTAATAAAGATGAATAAGAAAAACGTAAAAACGACAAATAATAGAAAAGAGACAGATAAAGAAAAGAGAAAAAGATAAGAATTTCCAAGAAGCATAACGGAAAGTAATTCGATTCACAGTGCAGTGCAAACTAATAACGACGTTTAAAAGCTCTAATATTTTCTACCACCATCTAGACTTACCGGATGTGAAGCCCTTATTCGCACGCGAAAACTTCAAGCCTTATAAGAAAAGTTAACGCGCTCTCTTGTGCGCGCCAGACTTCGCATAGTTCGGTATTTCAAGCTGGTTATATATCTACCGTAAACTCAGAGAGGTAAGAGCAGCAAAGAAGAAACTAGGGTTACACTTCTTCTTGCTTTCTGAAGTTCAGAAGGATACTTTTACCGCTGACTGATATGCCTTGTATCTGGCTCTTTACCTGAGTTTCCGTTTCTATTGTTTCCTTTAATCATTTTCTCCGGTCTTTAGAGAGACTACCTATACCTAAGAGAGAGAGAAAATTTTAGTGAAATTCTTATAGCCACATTTTCCAGATTTTTAGTTTAGTGTTACTGAAAGTTTTCCGAGTATATTGACCAAAGTGATGAAAATGACATACTTCATTTTAAATTACTAAACGAAAATTTTATACACATCACAATTTGTGCAAGAATTTCCATGAGTAACATAAGCTTTTATTAATTATATAAAATATATATAAAAAGTTCATACCAGTTATGTAAATATTTATTTGCATGTAAGTTATTTATATTTTATCCTTATACTGTGAATTCTTAATAATAGATGTGTTTAATATTCAAATTGAAGAGATAGACGAACAGCCGCAAGATTAACAGATTTCTTAGCTAAATTCAATTGAAATGGAGAACTTTTATTTTATATTGACACATCCCTTCAACCAATAATTAATAAATCAAGAATCGTATAAATTTCATAAAATATTCTCGAACTTTACTTTCCATGTATCACGCGAACTCGAATAACAAGATTGGAAACAAATACATTCGTGTACATATAGATTAGAAGTAAATGTGTATTCTTGTTTAAGGAATGAAATTTATTTTCTTTATATTTGAAATCGTAATATTTATAAACTAATTAATATACTCCAAATAAATTTTTAAAATTTTATAAATAATATTGTTTATGTACTATTCTTATAATTTTATTGTTGCTTTTATGTGCGATATTTGTGGCATGGAAAATAATAAACTTAAAGTAGATTTCTTCAAGAATAATTGAAGAACAGAAATTTTTCAAACTGTCGCAATGGTTGCATTGACATATAAAAATCTAGTCTAGTAGGTCCGGTAAATTATAAGATACCACGTATTCACGAAGTCTTCTTTAAATGAATGCTTGCATCAATATTGCAGTGAATGTGGTGGGAGTTTAGTTGTCATATCATCAGCATCACGAGATATTTATTCACATAAGGATACATAATCACATCCGAAATCGCTGTACTATTTATATGGTTGAATGAAAACTAATTCTATATCATAAACTGAAACAAATCTAAAGATCTTAATAAGAGTAGAATTTAAGGAAAACGTGAAAATACTAGTTCGTTGCTATTCGTATTTTTTCAATCTACTCACGTTTATGTTTATGACAATTGTATTTTCGGTAAACATTTTTTATTTTCTCTGTTCGTCTTATTTTTCTATCAAAGTTTGAAAGTCAAAACAACGTATACACAATAAAACGGAAATTATACATCTGATTTTCACGAAATATTTGTCTACATATTTGATATTGTCTCTTATCACTTAAAATTCCTATCACGACCATTTATTTATTTATTTCATTTCTTGCATTTACTAATTTATTAACACTTTTAACACTGAAAATAAAAATTTCCGTAAATATTTATAATTTTTACGATAAAAAAAATCATAAAAAAAATAAAAAACATGATATGGTGTAAAATAAATAAAATCTATAAAAGGAGTACTATATTAATTAATCATCTCACAATTCTATAATATTTAAACATTTATTATTTTAACCATATATATAAACAAATTCTTACAAATTTAAGAAAGTATAAATTTTTGTTCATTTACTTGTTTGATTATTAAAACTTCCTAAGTAAATTTTTTTACTGTCAGTTTTTACCAAATTTATTTAAAAATTTTAATTACATTATTTTTTATCTTTAATTATATAGTGTACTTTTTTATTTAATTACTTTCATTTCTTAATTAATGTATAAAGATTTATCTTTTATTTTATATTTTTCAGATCCAATTATTATTTTTAAAAGATCACCATTAACTTTCATCATTTCAGGAAATTATAAAAAACCTTTTTATTTTATTTTTAAGTTCTATATAAAACACAGAAAAGAATTGAATTTAAATTATTTACATAACTTTTTATCAAGATTGATTATAAAACAAAAGCTGTATTATTTAAGTTTAATTTTTCTAGGTAAAGCCTCTGGATTCTATATTAATTTTTAAATACAAATTAGTAAAGAATGTTTTAGTATGATTTCATATAAATTTCAAATAATTTTCATTTTTACTTTAATAAGAAATTATAAAATTTTCAATTATTCTAAAATATTGATTTTCTTAATAAAATTATTTTAATTTCAATTTTCAAAATAGTGAAAAAAAATATAACATTTGTATTAGTAATAAAATTCAATGAAATAATTTCTATATGTTAAAAATACATTTTATAGTATTCAATATCAATCTTTACAATATAGAAAATATGTCAAATATAAAATCTTATAAATTATCTTGAAGAACATTAATAATTTTTGTTTTATAATTTTATAGAAAAAATTATTGGAAACCTTAACAGATAAGTTTATTATATAAATATTAGTAATTCATAAATATAAACGATTTTATACTCATAAGTTTATACGAATATTTAAAATTGGATATTTTTTTAAAAAATTTTATAAAATTTTATAAAATTTTAAAATTTCCTTTCACGAATGATTTATTTTAAATTTAACTAAATTTCATGTTGGGAATTAATACAATTATTCCAGCTTTTGGGAATAACAAATATTTTTTACGAATTTTTACATTATATCATTTATGAACCCTGTTTTATAAATTAACTTTACAATAAAATTATTAATCTTATTAATGTATCAAATTAAATATATCATAATTATAAAGTAAATAATACATAATTATATTAGCATTATTCAAGATTTATAGCTATACACGAATTTTTTTGAAACATAGATAAAAATGCTAAATATTTAGTAATTAAATTGATTTAAATTGAATTTATAGCATTAAAGTAACTTGATAAATGAAATTACAGATTTATGTCTCGTGCCATTTTTCAGCTATTAAACATATGAACTAAAGTGATTGGGAATATTATCAAATTTATGCTTCTAGCTTAATGACAATTATAATAAATCTTACTGATTTAATTACATATAGTTAAAATATAATCTGCATACAATTTAAAGTGATATGATGTACAACTTTTGATATCTGAAATGAAACGTTTAAGAATTATCACGTGCTTTACAAATTTTAATGATGTCGAATGATCTTATATTTATATTTTGTTCTTTTCAACCTATCGGCTCAAATAAATTTCTTTTATACTTTAATCAGATATTTATGGTCCATTAAAAATGAACATTATAAATATAATAAAATTATTATTATTTTTAATTTAAACAGTTAATATAAGAATTCTATTAATATTTAACGATTAATTTTAAATTATGATTTCCTTAAAAATGACATGATTTGAATTATTGTAAAAATTATTTATGACCCAACACTCTCTCAGAGCATAACTAAGTTCTTTTCACTAGCGTTTCTTCAATGCTCATCCCAGGTTGAACGAAGTGCAAAAATGATGAACCTTTCAGTACTTACTCCTTCACTACCTATCCTAGATATAATACACCTTTAATTTCTGAATTATAAGGTCTCGAGTCGAGCAGAATCGTGGTGTGGTTCACAGTTAATTTACCATTTTCACGTACAATCTTGTGGTTATAAGCATGAAAAGGGGTTATTTGAGATTCTAGCTACAGCCTACTATCGTACATGGAAACGATCGGTTGGTAACACTATGAAATCGACCGGCAGGTGTTTGTGCATAGTAAGTCAACTAGCATTTTCATTTACCATTTTCATTTAGGTACCCATCACTCTATATCTTATTATATTTTTTCAATTTCTTGTAGGATTTCAATCCAAATAAATTAGATATTAATATTCTATTTTTTATAAAAAATCTTTAAATTATTGATTACATTATGAAAATATGTATGTTCAATGTTCTTACTAGAATGCTAAAGGAAATTGCTTGATAAATAAATCTTTTGGCTATTGATATTTTAATTTTTATATTTTTATTTTGAAAATCTGCAATTTAACCAAATGTAACTAATATTTAGGAATAATTTTTTATTAACATGATATATTTTAAAGCATTCTGTTTATTTTTCAGTCCACCATAAAATTAATTTGAAGGGAATGATATTGCATATTAATCAAAGCAAAAATACTTTTGAAGTAAAAAATTGATCAGAGATTAATGGCTGATTATTTCTAAAAGAGAATATGAGGATTAATTTTTAAAAATTAAATCAAACTCAGATAATCAGTTTTATCTAAAATTCAACATAAAATAATATTGCAAATTGTTGAATCAACATTTGAGACTAAAAAAATAATAATTGTAAATCTGAAATTGTTATAAAAATAGTATTCTATAAAGTAACTATGAATTGTTAATGTAATAAATGTACTTTTTAACGAATTTTAGAGAGTATAATAATTTGAGTAATTTATCTTTACATTTAAATTTGATTCTTTCACATTCTCGTATTCTTTTGGAGTCCATTGTCGCATGATGTTCATACACTCATATAAATCTAAAAGTCAACAAAAACTACGTCAAATACAATAGAAAAAAGCGACGGCGAGAAAGCAAACTTATTCGAGTCCAAATACAATCCCCTGTCTCGAGTGAAAATCTTGGGAGAAAAATCTGAATAAATAGCTAAAAGGATGAGAGAAACGAGGGAAGATGCGGAAATGATTCAAAGCATGAGTGATCGAAGAGAAGCAGTACTGCTGGCGGCGAAATAGTACCAAGCATTTTACTTCTTGCGAACCGATTGGGACTGCGAAAAGCTGTAGTGCAAGAAAAATACTTTTATCGGTACCCAACACTCGTCTGCGCATCTGCGGTGCATTGATGTAGATGCTGCGGCTGCTACTTTTGCTCGAGAGCTCGACTCTGCTTCACTAACTTGGGCCATTTAGCGGTATTTCACGCTCTTTAAATCTCACCACATGAGTTTGCAAAAGGCATAAGAACAGGCCTTAAATATTAAACATAATATACATGTCATATAAGCGGATACGACTTCATTTTTCATCTTAATTGAAAATTTATGTCCTACTAAATAAATATGAACATTGACTTTGAGTGTTAAAAAACATTAGATACTTATTTAGTTATTTACAACTTCAAATATATCCTTTTTATCGACAATAAAAAACTTTATTTTCTTTTAACTAGAGACAAAAAAAAACCATTTATCTAAACCCTTAAGTCAGAAAACAAGAAGAATGGGAGACTAAGACCAAAAATGTAAGAAAACGAAAGAGAGAAAAAACGAGTATACTGGGAATGTGTTGAGAAGTGACAGGCGAATGCGAAAGTATATATAGTTGCTGAAAGGCGAATGCTCTAGGTGCTGGAATAGTGCGCGAAGCTTCGATGCGCTGCCTTATTTGACACCTAGAACGACAAACGGCTACCTTATTACCTTTCCATCGTCCGCACAGCTTTTACGAATCGATTTCTATGACCCAGAGGTCTCGCGACTTTTCCTTTACTCTCCAGAAAGTTTCCAACCCCTATTTCTGAGCCATCGGCCGAGGAATTCTCATTTTCTTTCTCAAGTGCTTCGATGTATTTCTGTATACGCGGAATTTGCAACACGGTAAAAGCAATTCTCTAAAATTTACAATTAAGCTATTTACTCATTTCTTAATATTTTTATCCTTTTAATTCGCAGCAATCACAATAAATATTATAAATTTCAGATATTGAATAGCTTTTTAGTTAAAATAGAATAAATTAAGAATATTTTTGATCGATAGCGACTTTATAAACCATCTTAATTTGGTTTCAAATACTCTATTCATTTTACTATCCAATCAATAGTTTCTAAATTAGTTTCATAAAATCGTTTTAGACAGGAAAGAAAACTTACGATTTTTCAAAAGTCAAGAGATCGAATATTAAAATGTTAAATGTATCAAATTTTTAATTTACTTTTATCAGTATATTTGCTATCATTCATTGTTTTAGTTTTATATCAAGCATTATTCTTCAAGAAATAGAAATTATTTTTCTACTTAAATTTTAAATATATCATATCTTTTACATGTATTTATTTGAAATTAGTGTTTTTTTATTTATTATTTCATTTTCTCATTCAAAAATCACAAAGTTGTCAATAAGTAAATGTTATAAGTTTCAATCTATTAAAATTTTTATATTACCTAACTAATTAAAAATAAATAATAATATATTTTGTTTAATGTAATCTTTACATAAATAAATTACAAAAGTATATATAAATATAAAATAATTAAAAAAATTATTAACAATTATTTATTATACTATATGTATATTAATTTAAATTTATTATATTAAAGTATTATTTTTAAAAAAACATTAGAAATTTAATTCAAACAAATACTTGTATATTTATAAATTATCGATATTAACATATCTTGAATTGGTAGCATTGCACATTATAACAATTTGTCTTGTGATTAGATCTAAACAAGATTATAAATTTTCATATATACATTTTTCTAAAAAATTCGTTTATTATTAATATAAAAAAACCAATAAAATCACTATTCTCAAGATTAACTTTACGATTGATATATTATATAATGAATTATACACAAATTTATTTAACGTCCATGTAATAATTTGTTTCATAAATAATATTAATTACATTTTCAACATTCATGAAATTATATAGGGTTGAAATAATTAAATTTTTAATTTAAATAATATATATATATATATATGTGTGTGTGTGTGTGTGTATGAAAGAAGAATTCATATTTTTATGTATTTACTAATATACTTATAAAAATTTATAATAAAGCACAATCCGTAAAATACATTGATTTTGTGAAAATCATCTTAAATATTAGATACAAATACATTATTAATATTATGGGTATCATAATATTAAATTTACCAATATTAAAGGTTGAAAGATCAGCGACTTCTATATAAATTAAATTAAATGTAAGTGCTTCAAATTAGTTAAAAAAAATTGAATCAACATAAAATAGGTTAATTTAAATGTATTTTATACTTTTATAGAATATTTAAAAAGTACTATTTATTATAGAATATTAAACTGAAATAAAAATTTGGTGATGATCTCTGATTTATTGAAAAATTTTTAGGTTGATAAAAAAGAATTAATAGTGTATTTTCAACTTTTTAAAATATGTATATTATTAAAAATTCATTAATTGAATATCGTTGAAGTATAAAATATCACTTATATAGATACCTTTTTTATTTTAGCTATTTAAGGAAAATTGAATAGTTTTGCTTATTTTTGGTTATAATGGTTTTAAATAAAATACATATATCAATAAAGTATTTTAATTCAAAGTCTTTCAAATAACTACCTATCCATTAGTAATTTTCTAAAATAATAAAATTTAGGAACTTAATAAATATTTAAATATTTTTACTTTGTTTAACACTTTGTAATATATTGTTGAAATTAGTGATGTAGAGTGAAAATAATATTAATGAAATATTCGTAACACATATAAGCTGTATTAAAATTCGTAAAAATATCATAATTTTTAGTCAATTTATTGCTCATTCACTAATGTAACATTCAGTAAGTATTCTAGATTATAAAAAACTGTTTCAGTATTATCATAATTTAATCGTATATAAAATAATCATATCTTTTTATATAATTAAATAAAATCATTATTAGAGATGGATGAATTTTCATTCTTAAAAATAGAGTAAAAATATAATTAAATATATATATATATATATATTTAAAAAAAGGAATACATTAAATATTATAAAATGAAAAATTCTTCATATTTGTCTTTTTTAGACATAATCGCTTTTTATTTATATTCTAATTTAATAAATCTTATTCTAAATTGAATTACAATACGTATATATACACGAAAATAATTTCCTAAGGCAATATTAAATTTAAAAATATTGAGTAACATATAATGCTTGACAGAGATGTTATTTTATTACATTAATACTAATATGTCAATTGTCAATAATTAATTCAAATTAATTTATCTTAAAATTATCTTAAAATAAAAACATATTATTTTGACTTTAATTAAAAGTTTGGTTTCTTAAAAGTTACAAATGAAAATGTTTTAATTCATTTCATTTCATCTTTGTACTGATTGACTTTTTCCAATTAAAATATTCTTTTAATAATGTATTAATATTAAAACAAATTTTATATACAAATTAACGTACAACTTTCCAGTTCTAAAATAATCTTAAATAGAAAAGATTTGTATAAGAAAAAATTAATTAAAACTTTCAATAATTTTGCTAAAACTTTGTATGACAGATAAAATTCATTAATAACTGGTTATGAATTAATAATTTTTTGTTATATAAAATTTGTGATAATATTTTAATAAATATTTTAAATTTGATTTTGTGTGTTATATAATATTTATTTATTGTACTATAATTTTTATTATTATCAAAATAAAAATTAGCTCTTAAAATTAGTAATTAAATATTGATTAAAAAATATAAATATTCTTCACATAATGTTTTCTATTTATTTTATTTAATAATTATGTGTAATTATTATAATATTGAAAGATAAATGATTAAAATTTTAAAATCTGCTATTACTTCTTAAGAATTTTTTGCAATAGTGCTTACAGATACAGCTTTTAATTAGTTTTACATCAAAAGTTCTTTTGAATTTAAAGTTCTTCGTAGATATTGTAAGTTAGATACTGTATAAAATAATTAACATAATAGATTTTATATTATTCTTATTATATAATCACATATTTGTATATAGTTCAAAATGAAATCTTTTTAATAATTACGAAAAATTTTAATCGATATCTTTGTAAAGAAATAATTTTTTTCAAATATTATGTATTGCATTTATATGATTAAAATTTTACTTTATAAAAATCGAAATATTTCCACCTACATATTATTTTACATTCGTTAACTGACTTTAGCTTGATATATTAACTAAATATTCCAATTTTTTTAGATGATTCAACTACTGTTTGTTGTACATCAATGTTGTGAGATATCATGCGTACACGTGGTGGTTAAAGGATTTCCTACAGCTTTTTCGTTGTCATATCCGAAATACTACGTGATACGCACATAAAGTAGTGACTCTTCTAAAATACTTGAACTAAGCATGTATAAGTACAATAATAATTTTATATCCAAATAAGCAAATTATTTTTTTTTTTATAAAAAACATTGCTGGTTGCCTGCACATCAAAATACTCGCATTAAAGCTATTTAATTCTTAATTCTTAACTATTATTAAAAATTTAGTATGTAATATGTTACAATCAATATTTATTCGTTTTAAAGTTTACAGAAAATGTAAAAAATATGGTTAAGTTTTAATACACTATTACGAGGATTGTAATCAAAATTTTGTTCAAATTAAGAGACTCATTTAAGTGCAATCTTATAGCTCTATTCATATCATTACTTGACACTAAAGATTTTCTAATGATATTTTACACTAAATATTTGATAACACACATTAGTGATAAAGATTTTAGATAGATAAATATATTATTATTTTACTCTTAAAAATTATGTAACATAAAAGTACATCTTTATTTACCATTTTTTTAAATAATATTACAATGGTAATATAATGAAATTTTTATGACTAACATTACAAAATTTTAAAAAGAATCTCAAAAATTTCTGAATAAATATCAATTTTTTTCTATCAAGTTATATTCTATTAATTTACCTTAGTCTGTTTGTAATATCCTAAAAATGTTTTGCAAATACAAAGTGTAATATCGCTAAAATAAAAAAATCAATTATATATTGGCATAATAAATAAAAATATATATTTACTGATTATGGTATATATTTTCTGCTCCAAAAATAATATGGAGTCTTTTTAACGCAAAAAAAGTTTATGTGTGAAAGAAAACGCCAACGAAATAGAATGCAAGTAGTAGAAACCAATTTTCGCTCAGCCACGTATTAAACTAATAGCCATAACAAGCCTAATGGAGTCACTTCAAACCATCAGTGTGAATATCTCCTTTCGTATATACGCTTCTTATATCACCAGTCTTTTTCTAGCTCCATTGTTGCTCCTCCTACTTCCGTTCGGCATGATTTTCTACTTATAATTAACCCCTATACTTACCTCCTAAACTCTATCCAACCTGCACATTTTTATTTTCACTTTCTTTTCGTTCGTCGTACCTCCTCAGTTATATATACGTACATGATGCAATTTCGTTAGCTCTCTAAACTCTCATAATTAACTCATAAAGCTCATTAAAAGTTAAGCGGTCTTGTTAAGAGTATTTCGTCTAGCCAGTATATTTTTGGAGCATCTTAGTGACACGTTACTATAGAGACTTTGCTAAAACATTAAAAAGTTCTGAAATATTTGAAAGCAGATCAATATTTTATGAATTTAGTTATCCGTTATTGTTTTAAATTCAACTTTCGATGTTATCAAGAAAAATTAATTTACTATAATTAAATGGGTGTATATATTCTTCTTACTTATTATTATTTTATTGTTTTTTCGTGAATAGATATGTTTCAGAAAAATTTGAAATGATTATTACTATGATCTGAATGAATTAATTTATGATAAAATTTTAATTAAAACTACTGTCTTTTTGTATATTAAAATAAAAAAATTAAAATATATGTCGATTCTTAAAAAAAATTATGGGATCAAAATAGTTTAAAATCTAGAGGTTAAAATTGTTTTAACTAAAATAAAAGAAGAAGTAGAAAATATATGATAATTAATTTTGAGAGATATAGTTGACTTAAGTATAAATAGACCGTTATATAAAAGGAATTTATCAAAGTAATCAAAGAAAGCTAATTTAAAATAGGTTTAAAAGAAGGAGTTACAGTTTAATATATAGATAGGCTTTCGACATAATGGAAAAAATACTTTCTTATATAAATGAAATAAAGTTTCGATTCATTTATAATGATTAAATAATTTTAGTAAATATTTCTTAATAAGTAATTATATAATTCTTTAAATATATTAATAAAGTAAACCATGAATTATTAAATAAAGTAACTAAATTAATAAATACCATTATAACTATAATATTTTATTATTAAGTAATTGCTCAATTCAAATTCATTTTAATATCCAAATTTCAATGATATTTCACTTTTTTATGAATAGATAAATAATAATATAATATATAGCAGTATACAGTAGCTGGAAATCACACTATTTAATTTCATAACAAAATAGATATAAGCGTAAAATATCTTATAAAAATATATTTTGAATTTTTAAAATAAATATTTGTAAACTTAAATTACATATATATATATATATATATATATATAATATTCATTTGATATAGAATAGACTACAAGCATAATTTTTTTTTTAATATACCTATTTTCTTCTAATTTTTTTAACTTTATTTGATAATTTTAAGAAATCCTTGTATTATCAAAATTTATGTCACTTTTGGATATACCTTAATATTTGTATTCTTGAATATTCAAATATTGAAATCGATACTGTTTTGTTTCAAGCTGTCGCATTCAAAAACTATTGAAAACAGAAACAAAATAAATAGACAAACAAAAAACAGTATCGGTTCAAAGAAGTACATATTCCATATATCCTAGACTTCGTATTCTAAATCGTCAAGTTTTTCTTCGTAATTGGCCTGTGAAAAATGTTCGTTATTGTTATGTTTACTTACAACTTTTTCAATATGTTTTATTTTATTAGAATTTAATATATATCTATTTTTATTAGTTTATTAGTTATACATATTTGATATTAAATTTTATAGTTTAACATTATACATGGATTGAATGATATTTAAAAATATAAATTTTGAAATTTCAGTATCATGTTCTTCATTTTAAGTTCTTATCACAATACTAATTTTAAAACTAAATAATAATTTCAATTAATAGTTGCTAATGTCGAAATTATTATCTTATCTAATACGTTCTATATAGCAATTAAGAAAAATTAATAATAATTATTGAAATAAAAAATATAACACAGAGTTTTTTTTAAGATTATTAATTTGCATTTTAATATATGAAAGTATTACACAAGTCATTAGCTAAGCCTTAACTGTATGACCTTTTTTGTTTGTGCCAAATAAAAGACTTCAAATCTCAGGCACATGCACTTATTTATATATAGCCCAAACAAAGGGTTATATCGGCTATCTATAATTAAAACTAAGACCGTTAGAAGTAACGTAAAACCATCATAAATAATCATTGTCCATTGCTTCGGTCACTCAAATTTTTGGTTATTTATGATGACGGAAATATAAGTAAACCTTTAAAATCCAAACATCTGAAATTCTACAGAATTTCAACAATAATTAACAACATATTTAATACTATAATAAGAGATTTTGTATCATTAGGATGACTTATCATTTTATTAGATAGATAGTTACTAAATTAAGTGCTTAAAGTTCAATGCGAATAAAATATTATATTAGTAGAGGGCATGAAGCCGCACTCGCTTATCCGTCCAATAAAAGAAAAGCTAAATGAAAGAAAGTTTCTTTGTCTTATAAATGTTCTATTTTAATTCGTCATCAAATTTCATCATTAAAAACGTAAACTTTCAAGCAAAATAAAAAACTGTATTTTGTTTTGCTTATTATATCTGTCCTACAAACCGGTAGCGTTTCATGATTATATTAATCGACGAATGTTTGCTTGAATATGAAGTATGATTAACAATTATTTTATAATATTATATTTTTCAAATATTTTCACTATATATTTTGTAAAATTTTTGCCTGAAATTATATAATTTTATATAAATTAAATTACTATGTACATTACATCAACTCAAAATTTCACGAATAATAGAAATATAAAAATTAATTCTGGTGCAAATATTAATGTATTTTGTCAACCTGCAAAATATATATATATATTTAATCTATGATATTATTACAATAATTATACATAATAATTATAATAATAATTTTATAATAACAATATTCTGTTTATAAATAAATTATGATGTAGTAGTAATACTAGCCTCGATTCCCAATCCATGTAAAAAAAAATAAAAAAAAAAAAATAATTGAAATTAAAAGAGACATCTAATACGATATTTTAATATATTTATTATAATTACAACAATTCAATAGTCTGAAAATAATGCACCTATTTTAGAACACATAGCTACTTTATATTTAGTTTCATTAAATCTGAAAATAATAGAATTGCAGTCTGCAAGTGAGGTGTTGGAACACCTGGTACTGGCACGTTCTTAAACATATCATATAAATAAGTTTCATTTAAGTATTTCAAGTCAAGAAAATATCTATCTAATAAAATATAATAATGAATTAGTAAAATTTCATGGTATTAAAATATTTGAGGAGAGCATTACTACATTTCATTAAAATTCTCATAATGCAATTCATTGTAAAAAATCAAAATTGTTGTATAATACTTTGTATTTCAATGCAATATATAATAAAAATAGTCAAATAGTTTTTTTATAGTATTTCCAAATCATTAGATAGGATTGAAAAGAAATACTTCATACATAATCCGAAGTTGTGCAATATATACATCATTGAAGATTTCTATCAAATATTTTTCATATTTAATAAAATAAAATCTATATCTAATTTTTTTATTTAATACAAATGACAAAGTATAAATAAGATACTAATAAAGTATAAATTTTAATAATAGAAATAAATAGATATTTATCCGGTAATATATTGACGATCAATACAAATTGTATTAAATTTTTACAATATAATTATTTTTAATATGTATACATGTAACAAATAAATAATTTTTTAATTTATTACATTATTAAATATTATGCATAATAATAAGTAAACGCATATAATAGATTATAATAATTTTTGCATAAATTTATCCTATATAGCGTAAAAAATTCAAAATGAGCATATAAGAATAAATAAGTTTTTATAAAAGTATTAAAATTCTTTGAATTTAAGAATTTACCAAAATGAAAGTATATATTTTGATATTCCCACTGAAATTAACTACGGAATTAAAGTAAATAAGAATAATTTAAAATAAATACTATAAAATTATAATAGGAATATTTATGATACTTCAATTTTGCACTTATTTTAAAATTAAATATACAAATATAATCATTTATGAGACATGCTTTTTGTGACTTTAGATTTAGTTAAGGTGCATTTTAAGAAGATCTATTTATAAATATGTATTTTAAGATAATATAGGTCTGTAAAACAATTTTATACTTATCGATTGTAAAGATATAAAAACATTATGCGAAATAATAATGTACAGTTTAATTAAAAGAAAATCAGTATCGTAAATTATTAAAAATTCGTTGAATTTAATGGCATTTTTTAGAAAATATTTAAAAAATGTTTTCTCAATACTTAATTAAAATCAATTTAAAAATTTTTTACAAAAATATAATATAAATCAAATACATGTTTTAACTAATGTATACAAAAAAAATCATAATATTTCATTATTAATATAAAAAAATAATAAGTATTCTGTGAAATATTCTAGATATTTTGTATATATAATTTTACTTTTATTTACTCAAACTATTCTATGATTTGACATCTACAACATATTGCAGAATTCATCTTAAAAGTATAGTAACTATGATTTGAAAATCAAGAAGACCTTGATTTTATTTTCAAAATATTTTATTTTCAATAATAAATTACTATTGGCATATTTTAAAACTAGTTGAATTATTCTGACCAAGTGATCCCATTTAATTTTCTTATTTTCAAAACAACTTTAAAGATATTACTCTTGACAAAAATCTTCATATTTCATGAATTATATGAAATAAATTAACAATATGTCTAATAAAAAATTATATAAATAATTTAAATATTTCATCATATGTATGACATTTCATATATATTTTGCCGTTTAATTAACACGGTACCTCGTTACAAAATTGTATTTAATATATTATACACGATAAAATCAAAATAGTTAAACGATTGTCATTTATATAATATTATTACTTTTATATGTAATAAAGGTAAATATAAAATGTGTAACTTTCATAAAATAGTTATAATTTTCTTTTATAAAGTCTTTGTCCTAATTACTCAAATTTTATTTCATATAGATACATACATAAATAAAAAAAAAACTAATTAATCTGGTTGATGTAACTACTGTAAAAGTAACTACTATTATATGCAAATATTTGACATTGAATATGTAAAATTTAAATAAGTTCCTAATATCGATAAACGTACTTTTTTTACTTAAATTGATATCCTATTCGCTTTACCCCATCTCTTTAATACAGTTCTTCGTATACAGGACACTTCCAAACTCAAAAATTCGGGTACGAGTCGAGAATCTGATTGACGTTCGCGATAAGAACTGAACCCCAATTCGCGCGAATGCACATTGTCTCGGCATGTCTACAAACTCTTCTTTCTTCGGTGTTTTCTCCAGTGGGAAAACCTCAGCGATGAATGTACGTCCACTATAAAGGTAAAAATAGAAAAAGAAAAAAGCTGAACTGCAAAAAAAGTGAATAGATATTAATGTTGACTCTCATCAGCTAAAATATTTCACCCGTTAAATGAAAATGTATGAATTGATGTACTCATATTTTAAGAATTTTTATAACTAATATAAAATAAAATATCGTTGACATCATTTTTTAAAAGAAAAAATATAAATTATTTATTTATTCGGTTTTTATAAAAAAATCGAATCAAAAGAGTGTTAAAAATAGAAATATAAATATTTAAGATTGTAAAATTACAATATAAATAAAAATATCACATTGTTTCTTGCGTAAATCTCGTATTTCTTTTAATCTGAAAAAATTTTTGTTTAAAAAAAAATTACGTCAATATTATTTACTTTGAGAGACATCTTTTTAATAAATCGTAAGAACCTGTTAAACAAGGTAGGTTAACGTTAAAAAAATATGTTATAATAAGCATGAAAAAATTATTTCACTTATTTTTATACCTATGTGTTACTGTGAACTTATGAAAGACTTTTCATATATATGTTTATATATATATCTTATATATATCGTATATATGGCTTACTCACGAAGCAAAGGTTTTATTTCGTACTTCTATTCCTTTGATCAAGTTTAACATTTACAAGATTCTTTTGCACGTATGTACAGGAGAGAATATGCTCTTTGTAAAATATATGCTCAATTATTCGCAATGATGGGCATGTAAATAAAAACTTTGTTGGCTTTTGTTTAGCGGATATGAGGATATAAAAAGCCAAGACGTGATATATATATATATATATAGATAGATAGATAGATAGATAGAGATAGAGAGAGAGAGAGAGAGAGAGAGAGAGACGGCAAATGAAGGGAAAAAATAATACAATCAATTATTTTTATTGGAGATATTTATTCTTTCATATTTTGTGTCACTGAGTCTTAAGAAGTTTCTTATTCAAAAAGACGTATTTGATATTAATTTTCATTAACGGAAAACATGTTGAATATTTGTAGTCGAATATACAATAGGGAAAAGCATTAGATTATAGATGTATTTGAGCACGAATTTCTCGATTCAGTATTTATTCTATCACTTAAAATACATTTATGTAAAATTGTTTAATAATACTTGTAATGTTTATTATTTAGTAATGATAGCGTGAAAAAAAAGAAGTACATTCTTTCAATAAGAGATTTCTTTGTTAAAAAATTAGTATTTCAATTTTAATTTATTATATTAAGCTTGGAAGCTTATGAGTTTAAGAATTTTAAGCTAAATAAAGGTTGTATTAACTAATAATTATTTCAAATTATGAAAAATAAATAATGAGTTATTAGTAGACTATTGTTACTTTCTGACGTGGCTGAATGTAACTAACTAAGAGTTTCATCACTTGTTCGCAGGTTAATACAGTTATTCGTGTCAAAGATGATTTGAAATAATATAAGGTCAATTAATATATCAATATAATTCTTTATTCAAATGTTTTCCGGAAGACTCATTTATATTGCAGTTTACGTATATAACCGTGACTCTACTGTACTTGACTAAATTCCTAAAACTTCTAAACTTTATTGACTGAAATATTATTTTAATTAATTATTTTTAATGTTTCCAAGCTACTAAAAAATGTTCAAGCTTAATATACATACAGTTCAGCTTCATAGTTTATTTCTGCATGTACATTGAATTCTTCATAATTTCTCCATTTTTCTGTTTTGTTCGTTGTACATTTATTGAATATATATATATAGCTTATAATGCAAAATAACTGTACTTGTCACTTTAGATTGAATATAGTTTATATGATACATTGTAAATACAACTCTGATATAAAGAATGCTTTTTTTAGTTCCATCAAAATATTTGTTTATCATGATTAAACGATTGTCTTAATAATTTATTGATCCATTATTTTTATAATTTTATTTAAATCTTACATTGTTAAATAAATATAAAAATTAACGTAATAATAAATAGCTCTAAACTCTATATTAAAGTATAAGCCATAATCTTTTCTTAAGAAAAAGTTTTAAGTAAAAATATAAATGATTTAAAAACTTATATGTAATTAATAATTTTTAAAAATGTATAAAAAAGGTTAAAAAAATTGATTTAAATATACTTTATAATTTATAAAATTTAGAAATGACGGTATGATGCAATTTTTTGTATAAAAAAATTTACTCTAGTAATTATATTTTATTATTGATATTTATTTATATTAAAATCACATTATTTAAATACTTCTAATACATAAAAGAAAATAATAAAAAATAATGAAATATCTATGATGGATATAATATAATATATATATATATATATATATATATCTACGTCGATTGGACCAAGATATATATATATATTGAAAAAAATCCATATTTATTTTTTTAATAAAATTAAATAAATTCTAATTTTTAATTATCTTTTTAAAATTAATATAATTTTTTTAATTATTATGTTTTAGAAATAAAAAATGTTACATGTATAATTCTAAATTTAGTATAAAATAAAATTTTTTATTCTTCCATACATATATATACCTTATACTATTGAATATTTATTTAACTAGTAATAAATAATCTACAGTATGTTACGCTTTTAATATAGCATATTTCACTATTTTTCGTAGAATTTATGAAATATTGACTCTAGCTTACTTATTTTAGGTCTATTTTAGTATTATCTTTCCATCTTCGTCGTTGAATACTTGCACGTCTTTCATTCTTTCAATCAAGTAGAAAGATCTTTCATCTCATGAATATGTAGTTTCTCTACATTTTCAACTTTCTTCAGTTCATTTAGTCACTTATATTTTCCAAAGAAATTTATTATTAATAGTTTGTTTTTCTCAATATATTATAAAATTTCACGTACCACGTTTATAAATTAATATTTTTTTGTAAATTAAAATTTTGAAATTGTGCTATTATAATAAAAAATCTATTGATGAGTATTATTCGTTGATTATTTATTCATATTAATTTATATACGATTTAATTTACTTATATTTTTTTAATAAAAATCTATTTTGCTATATCATTTATTTTATTTAAATTTTTATATTATATTAATGTTATTAAGACTGTCTTATTAATTATAGCTATAAAATTTTTAATATAAGTATACTTTAACATAAATATTTTTCTCATTTTTTCTTGTCATAGCAAGATTACTTCTGATTCTTTTACTTTTGATTCTTTATTTTTAAATTTATTCCTTTTTCAATCTCTAAATATACTTTGTTGTCACTCATATCAAGTTACATCTATAGTCATATTTATTTTTTTAGATATCCTATAAATTGATCGTACTTTTTAATTGTTTTTATCTTAAATAAATATGATCATATGTTTTATACATAAGGATAATTACTTAGATAATTACTCGATTTTATGAAATAATCTTCTTTTTCTATTATTCATACCGGTAATTACGTTAATTTATATTCCTAACTTTCGTTACTTTATATTCCTAACTTTTACTTTCTAAAAGAATAAATAACAATATATTGATAATAAAAACAACGTCTTTAGTCAATTATCCTTATTAATTATTCTTTATGTTTTTACTGATGTTTAATAATTCTATTATAAAAGTCATACTTACAAAAAGTTAGATGATACTTCTCTGAATGTCGTTTTCTTTGATTTACAACAACGGGTAGACCAGACCTTTTTTACTCACATATGACTTTATGAAATACACTTAATGTAAAGTGATTATAACTCTATATATAACTAATACAACATTTTCATTCTTATTCATTTACAACAGCAACACTAAATTGGAAATTTAAAGAAGATATAATTATATTATAAATATTTTAATGAAAATAAATCTATTTTTATAGCTTATATACATAATTGACAGTATATTATTTGTTTAATAAAAGTATTAAATATTATTTACATAATCTTCCACCAATAAAACATGCTTATTTTAAATTTGATAATAGCAACTTACTTAATTTCATATATTAATAAATTTGTACTTATGACTAATTGTTATTATTCTATAATAATATAAATATCTTGGAAGTATACTAAGGATAGTGAAGTGTACGGATCCAGTCTAATCGTCTGCTAATACCTTCTCATTGTGGTAGAAGCTCAATCGCTTTATGTGGTTCACCGATCACATTATTTTTCGTTTTAAAAAATTTATTCCTTTCAACTGCAAGTAGTATTAAAAAATAATATTCTCATAAAATGAAATTATATTTATATTTATTTAAATTTTGTTCCAACATACCTTTTTAGTCAGATATAATATTTATTTTATTTATTATAACAATGTCATATTTCTAAATATACGAATTTTATAAAAATAAATTTACGTTTATGAATAAATATAGACTACGTAAATTAAATTAAATTTTATATTATTGTAAAAATTATTGTAGAAAATAAGTTATAAAATTATTTTATGTGTACACTTTCAAGAACTTTTAGAATTAAATTATTATTAACACAACGTGGGGAAACAAAGAATAAACAAAGCGATGCTTCTTAAAATCATTCAATTTCAAATAAACAAAATAGTTTTAATACATCCTAATTAAAAATAGATATATATAACTTAATTTATGGTACTAATATAATAAATTATGTATAGTTATATAGTTATAAATATAATACTTAATTTTTTAAATAACTATAATTGATAAAACAATATTTTGGAGAATATATTAATTATAAAAAAGAGCTTCTAGAACTAATTATTTTGCTTATATTGTTATCAAATTTCATTTATTTCAAAGATATGACATTTAATATAATGATAATTATTGTATAAGATCGAAAAATAAGAAGTAAAAGATAAAAAAAGTAAATTTATAAAAGCATCTATACTAAATTTTAAAATATTGTAAACCATGAGGTTTATATTGATATAAAATTCCGTTTATATTGTATAGGTATTTATTGCTGAAGCAAAATAAGCACCTAAAAATGCTTAAATTGAAAGTATGTGATATCCATCAGATATTTTTTTATTAAATATTTTTAAAAATTCATGTAATTATTCAATTATTGATGCAATAGTAATATAAATTATCAATTACCTGAAAATTGATTATATATAATGAAATTATTTTAAATAAGAAATTTAAAGAATTACATTAAAAATATAAATGATGTAAAAATATTGAATAATAATTATAAATTTAATTATAACGATTAACTATATCACATGTTATATATTTATTTTTGAAAAAAATTTTCTATCAATGAAATACATTATTTTAAATAAAACCATACATTTTTTTCATAGTCGAGTATTTTTTAGTACAAATTACTTCAACTACTAATACATTACTTAAAAGATATATATTCTGATTTACTCATTACAAAAATAGTTTTCAAAACAAGTCTTTACATTAATATGAAATTTAATTATTTTCCGCGATAGTCTTTAAAATTTAAACTTGATATAGATATTATTAAATTACTATTTTACATAAAAAATAAAATATATTAGAATTTGAAAAAATAAAAATACTCCAGATATATTATATAATGAAAACCATATTCTTCGATATAATTTAATAAAATAATTTATAGTTTTAAAAAATAAATAATATGAATTATTATATTGAATTTTACCTTAATTAATATTTTTAATGAATTCAATAATTAAACTAATAACATGTATTGATTTTATAATTGTTTTGACAGATTACTAAGAATTCAAGTATTTGGTAAAAAAAATTTCGTAAATAGTTGTTGCATTGCAGATTTAGAAATATAATAATTATTAGATTTAAATTAATTTTTATTTATTCTTCTCACTAAACATAGATATGATTTTCATAAATATTCAAATGAATATGTAGATTTACTCATAAAAAATATTTCCGTCAATATCCAAATTCTTTGATCATAAAATTTAATTGAAATAATAAAAAAAATTTTTTCACTACTCTAGAATAATGTGATCTATATTCTTCAATTAAATAATTTTGTTAAACTAGCTGATTAACATAAAATAAATAAAAATAAAATAAATTTAACCAATGAAAAGTTTATTCTATATATATGCGCTAATTGTATTCTCTTAAATTCCATATTCTATATATGGGATATAAATTAATGTATCATAAGTTATATATAAATTAATGAATTATTCTGAATTTATATTATAACCTTAAAGATCGACTTACTTTGAAAGTTGGATCATGTAAACTATATATTTATAATAATCAATGTATATTAGTAAGATAATACATATTCGCGCGTTTAAGATATATATCTCAGATAGTTAAAATATTAAAAGGTGAGATACTATATGATGCAGTATAAAATTTTCTTGGATTTTTTTCATTTCATAGTTTATAAAATTATATATTGGAAAACAATATAGATATTTAAGTTATTCTTCTTAATTAATCATATAATAATTAACTCCCTTATTCTTGACGCAATTAAAAACAGAATTAATGAAAAGACTTGAAACAAGATTTTCACCGTTGCTAAATTCTTATTAAAGTATAACTAAAGAAAAAAGCAAATAAAAATATAAAACTTTATATCTGAAATAAATATTATCTTCTGCACAATAACCGCGTGTACGTATTACCTGTAAAGACTTCCCACGTTCTTTTACGCGGTAATATTTTCTCCTCTTACATATAACGCACATTCAGTTTTATGCCTTCGACACCTGTCTTTCTCTCTATCTATTTACAACAATATAGATATATTCGCCCATCTTCGCCTCTGCTTCTCTCTGGGAAAGTGTCCTCGCTAACTATCTTCGGTAGCTGTCCATTCATGGAATCAGAAGCAGCAACACGCGCGCGTCCAATCAATTTTTCATTTGCCGAACAAATTGGCATCCCGTATACGAGTGACTGCTCAGGGAATAGTCTCTCCTATGCGGGGATGAAAATGGACGAAAGAAAAAGACATGCTAGGGTGAGCAAAAGAGCAAGGAGTGCACGAACGATAGTGAGGGGAATAGAATGAGTTAACTCGATTAGAGTTATATGGGTGTGTGCATGGGCTTCCGGGTTACGAAGAAGCGCAACGTGCGTGTTGCGTACAAACAGAATCATATCAAAAGTATGCACTCGTTCAACTACTTTTTCATTTTAGGAATAACCGAATGGATTTCGACTTTTAAAATATAAATTGCTTTTCGTATTTATCACTCAATGTCTTTAATGGATATCGTGCATAGGTGTTAAAGTATAGGTCAAAATAAAACAAAAATTTTTATCGATGTGATTTTCGACGATAAAAGAGAACTAAAATATGAAGTGAATTTTTTACTCGTTCATTTTCGAAAATATAAAATTTTATTTGACACTTTATATATCTTTGTAGTTTAACCTATTGACAATGAATTTCCTAAGTTTTTCAGAAATAAGTATATTTTTTGGTAGAGCAATGAGTACGTTCATGATTAAAATACATAACTAAATTAAAAAATTATAAGAAGACATAAGTAATCAAAAGTAGTAATGAAAAAAAAATGTAATTCATATTTTCTTGTGATATTAATAGTATAATTGTATATTATAATTGTATAATATAATTGTATATATAAAAAATTTTAGATTAATAACTTTTTTTTTAATTAAGTTATTCTGTATTAAATACATTTTTTTACTAAAATAAAAGTACATAGCATTTAGAAAATACAATCATAACTAATAGAAAAAATATAACCATTTAACTTTATGGAGAAAAATGAAAAATAAAATTATTTAAATAAGTGCAGTTCTTATAGCATGTTGGTACTATTTTTTATTTTACCACTATTAAAAAATTTAAACCATTTAAAAAACCATTTAAAAAATTTTAATTTGACAATCAATAAAAAATATAAAATATTCCTGTTATCTAATATCTTTAGTAATTCCTTTCCAAACTTATCTTTGGCTTTTCAATAATTTAAGATAATTGTCACCAAATATTATTTTCTTCGATAGTCTATAGATTGAATTTAAATTATTGAGGGCAAATGTTAATAATATTTAAAATGAATTAAAAGTAAATAATGAATTTAATAACATTTTTGTAGTTAAAATTTACCAAGTATCTGAAAATAATAAATATATTCATATTTATTATTATTACCATTATCATACATATAATTATATATGTATATAAATTATTATCATACATATAATTATATTCGAAAGGTTAGATAAATTTTAATTTATTCTTTTAAAAAAACATCACTCATAAAAATGTACGTTTCAATTAAATAATCAGATAATTGTATATATTTGTATACACTAAATTACAATTTTACGGAATAAATTAATCTTTAATAACGATCTGAATATTATTATTCTTCTGAATATGCATATTCACTTTAAAATATTATGTATAATCTTAAAGAATATTATACGAAAAATCTATAAATAAAAAATAAAATATCACTATGTAATATTTTCTAGTATATTTATTTATTTTGTAAAATATTTTTTTAATTTGCATCTATTTATTACAATTCACTCTAACTTATATATTTTATTAAATGATTTACGATTTTTCATTCGAATTCTAGCATAATTTCAAATAAAGTAAATACCTTAATAGATCGAAATGTATTCATCAAAGTATTAGAACTAATGAATTTGTTAATTGAAAATATCTAAATATCTAATAATAAATGTATAAATGAATAAAGTTAATTTATATAATTTATATAATTTATAATTAAACTTTACTATTGTACCTTTAGCGTTATCTATGTAACAACATTAATCTTTTGTTACTGATGATCTTATATACCATGCAGATTTTGTTACGATATTTCGTTTATGCATGTGTATATTGCGCTCTATAATACTTTCCTCATATTTCTGGTGTGTATGTGAATGTATTCATTACTGGTGATAAAGGTCACGAAAAAGTGAATCAATTATACGCAAAATAGTATTGTTATATAACGAAAGGTCGTGTAATACTGATACAAATGAAAAGAAGATAGTTATTATAAATAAGTATATTCTGAAAAGCGAAGAAAAAGAAAAAAAACGCTCAAGAAAAAGAGAACAGGCTTGTATGTCGAAGAAAGGCTAAAAGCCAATAATGAGTATCGCGTGCGCGGTCAGTCGTAGTCTGCCTCAGGGTTATGTAGGCTACGGAATGTGCTCTGGTACACCAAAAGCCCCCAGGTATATACGAAATTATGCGACTTAGCACTCTCGAGGCATCCCACGGTTACACATTCACACTCATGGTTTCACCCTCCCTCTAAATCTCCAAATATGAAACAATACACTGTTTGCACTTCCTTCTCGCGCATGTCCAACGTTAACTGATTATCCGAGGTTTCTGTGCCTCCCACTCCCAGTTACAACTTTTAAGATCATTCTATCTTCAATAGTCAGCCAATCGGCTACTTCTCTTTGATTTCTTCTGGTCTCTTACATCAATCTGCGTACCCACGGTCTTTTCTTTTTATTTACTTTTACGATGGCACGTAAAGAATCTAATCTTCTCCTTGCTGCCAAGCTATTTATTAAAGCCTTGCATTGCTTCTTATAAACGAAGTTCATGACACCCTAAGTAGTGACATTCGAGCAAATTCATTTTTGTAAATCTATAATAAATATAACGATTTGAAGACTATTTATTTATTTTTTTATTATAATTCTATTTATATTTATTTTAGAATTTTTACGCAATTTCGAAATTTTAGTAATACTTATTCATGCTTTTTATTAATTCAATAAGCAGAAAATAATATATAATAATACATCAATCTCTGAATAATCAGGTATTTTAATAAATATATAAAAATTCCGTATGTTGGTGATTTTATACAATTTTTCATGCTTAAATATTGCAAACATTTATTAAATGGAACATTAATAAAATTAATGTAAACGTACACATACATATGTAAAACGAAAATTATTATTTTTTATTTTTTCCAGTATTTTCTAAAATCTACAGCTATTTATTTGCTTTAATTAAAATCTAAAATTCAATAATTAATTTAAATAATAATTTTGTATACAAATTTTTTAATTCTTAATAAGCAATAAATATAATTAAAAATTTGTTTGAAAAATTTATTAATCTTAATTTTGAAAATAATTTATAAAAAAATGATTTAATAATTTTTTGCGTATTAGATTTTTTGTAACTCATTAAATCAACATTTAACAAATAATTTAAACAAAAATTTTCAACTTTTGATAGGAAATCGCTTTTATTCATAGTTAAATTTTATATAATTTTAATTTTTATCAATAATTCTTTTTTAGTTCAATAAAAGAAGAAAATTGTTTGAACGTTGTTGTGAAGCAATGATGGATATGAAATTTTAAAGTAACATTGCAATATATTAAAAAATAATCATACATAATAATTTATTTTATTCTAGTATCTGTCATACTACATTTTTTAATAATTTATATAGAGAAAATTATATATAGGATTAATTCATTTAAGAAAATTTTAATTAAATTTAATTCTATTACAAATAAATATATTATTTTATTGATAACTTTATCAATAACAAGGCTAAAATAAATAATTATTACAAAATTAATTTTGTTAAAAATGCATGGTTAAATTAAAGATTTTTATGCAGATATTAAATGTACGAATCAATTACGCAAATAAAATTGAGTCTGCTTGATTCATCTATGTTCTCATTATGTTTGCAAAGTCTAAAGAACTTGATCAAGTTAGTTGGCTTTATCGGATTGTGGTCGCTTATAGAAAATTCGAATGTTCTAGAGGCACACACTAGCGGAAATTGGTCGATAAAATATATGGTTGGGGCACGCAGTATCCATTGCGTAATAAAAATAACGAGAATTCGCTTGAATTTATGAGGGCTAACTAATCATTTTAACGCTGGCTAATCAAGCGCTCTACCTTTTCTAGTAGATTAAAAAAATTTGACAGTGGCGCGTGTTATTTTTTATTTCGTACCGTATCCTCGAAGTTTATGCGCTGTTAGGATTCTATACTATTAATCTTCATCAGTTTTCAAGAAGAGCTTTATATCTTATCTATAATTTTAAGTAATTTGAGTCATCAATACAAGCAAATATATGACTTTGAATGTTTTATTATACTTTCATTTTTTATATTTTGCTTAAAAGTTTAAAAAGATTTATATTAATAATTTTAATTAATTATTAGTGTAATAATACTTTCAATTCAATCAAGTAAAACTATAATGCATTTTACAATAAAATAAAAAATTATAATTTAAAAAAAAATGAATTTTATAATTGTTCTAATCACATTTCTTAAATAAATTTCCAAAAAAATGATAATTTTTTTCAAATTTAACATAAAACAATCATAAACAATTGAAAATGATCATTTAACAATTTGACAATAATATTTTATCAATCTAACTATATCAGGCAAAAGCTTTTCTGCTAGGCGTATAATCTATTAAATAAAAACTGAGATGAAATTTAATAAAAACACAAAATGTTATACATAGCACAATTTAAAATTTTCTTTAAAATCTGTTGAGTGAACACCACCATTATACAAAAGATTGGGTATTAGCTTATTTGGCAAGTACTGCTAAAGCTATTTCAGAAACTTGAAACTTCTTGGATTATTGGAGAAGTTATACCATAAAATAGTTTAGACATAAAAATTTCCCTTGTCAAAACGCCAACTAAATATTTTAAAATACGTACGTGGCAGGTATACCATTATTATTTAAGATTATGGTATTATTATAATTTTGTGACCTACTAAAGTTATTTATAAATCATTTAATTTTATAGAAGTTTACAGAAAATTTTATAATTGAAGTTTATAGAAATAAATATTATGTATGAATATTCATATAGTTTTTACGCATGATATTAACATAGCAATTCGAAAACTTTACGAAAACTATGTATGAGCTACGATGCAGAATTAGACTCTGCGTGAAACAATTATAAATTTATAGCTTTAGTGTTTGACGATGTTAGCAAACTCTTGAGCAATCTATGTCAAACTATTACGTAACAACCATATCTATGGTTAAGATGAGTTACTCTGTGAATTATTTTAAAATTTCTTTTTAACATATTACTTGAAACATCTTGTTAAATTTTTTTTCTCGCATTTCTATGATAAAGTAGATAAAATGAAAATATGAAATTACAATCATTCAAGAGTTAATCATATACAAATATGTTATATAAATACTTAAGTGAGTAAAAGTAATAATATTCAATTTAAAGTATAAATTACAGTTGATGTACAAAGATAACAAAATAATTTCTTTATTCAAAAATTACGTATGCTAGCCTTTTTTATAATAAAAAATTGTTCTTATTAAAATTTATTTAAAATAGTGTGCTAATTATTTTTCATGTACTTAAATTTTATTAATTATGTTTAAGATTAACCTATAAGTGAATTAAAAATTTTCAAATTTGTATTCAATTTTTGTTTCGTTTCATGCATATAATTGAGACATATCTGTTAAGATCTATTATACATCGTTGCCATTATTATTTCATAATAAAATATGATTTTCAATAGTGTGAAATTGTAATTTAAGATTTAATATTAATTTCTTTTAAAATAAATTATTTCACATAGATGCTGTTCGAAAAGTTCTATAAGCATTCGAATACTCTCAATAAAAAGGAATTTTCACTCTCACTCTTATCATGTCTACATATCGTGCACCTGATTCTCCAATATCTATCGTTCACATTAATAATACAGTTAACCAGGAGCACTGTAATGCTGGTACATAAAATATCTCTAGGCGTTTAGAAGTGCCGCGCGAAACTTTCCATATCGCGGGAGCAAACCAGTCGGGAAGGGAAGAACGCTCAAAGTTCATAAAGCGCGCCCTCGGCATCGAATTGCTTGACGTCGCCGTGGGAATTCAAGATACCTTCGCTTGTCATCGTATCGTGCCGTGGTATATAACCGCATTAAAGACTCCAGGTAACACGGTATCGTTGTGGTGCGTCATGGCGCCAATGCCCCGAACTATGTTGCAGTGTATAAGTATACTTAGGAATCTGCCTCGATGCACGTTGACTGGCACGTTGAAAGTTTATTAATAGTCGGTACTTAAGAGATTCATTAAGTCGTGAGCGCTCGATCATTGCCACGCGTCCGGAACTCTATCCCAATTTACAGTCTAGTGTGAGAACTGGCGCACATGCACTTATCTGCGAATATTTATGCGTGTACTGTAATTTCACTGAGAACAAAAATTACAGAAAGAGAGACTTGCTAATAACTTTTCATCAGTGCTTTGTCTCTCATGTATAATCAAATAATTTGTATTGCTTTATAGAATATAATTTAGTCAAAAAGTTATTGATGATTCGCTTATGAACCAGTCATCCATAAATACACAGACTTTTAGTTTTCTTCTAAATATGAGATATTCGGTATTAACTGAAACTGAAAAAATAAATTTTCAGATTTTTCTATACAAAAGTGTAATAATAAAGTATTGCTGTTTTTACATTTACTTTAAATTTATTTAACGTTTTTAGTTAATATCCATTCTAATAAATAATGGAATAATTTTCTTTTTTCATATGTTTCTTTCTTCATAATGAATGAAAATTAGTATCTTTAAAAAAAACTACAATAATAACAAGATTAATTTACAAAAATCAATCTATATAATGTATTATAAATAAGTTGTTAAAAGTATAAAGTTTCAGTGAGTAGTATATTAAAATGATAATATCTTAACGCAATTCAGCCAATCAATTTATAATTATTTTTTTGATGAAAAAGTTGTATATGACTTTTTAGTTTCTAAGTTGAATTCTATTACTGTAATGGTATAATAGACGCGCTATACGATGTTGAAAAAGTTTAAAGTTAGTACTTTATTAGACTTTACCAACCACACGTTATATTATATATTAAATGTTTCATTTTAATAATTATAATAATATAATATGCTGCAAATTTAGTTTTAACTGAGTTAATAGAAGAACCATCATATTAACTAGTTACTTTGAACAAATTATAATTAAAAATTTTTTATAGAATAAATTTATCAATGGAGACTGTTTAAAAAAAACTACTACTTTGTGAATTTACCAATTATAATTTTGTACGTAAAAATGTAGAATTAATATATGAATTATATAATAGTTAAAAAGTTAGAATAATGAACTATTTGTAACTTTTATTTTTGATATTACATAAAATTTATACGTAACAAATATATAATTCAATGAAAATAAATCCTAGAAATATAAATATCTACTGATAACCAATTAGAAATATAACCATATGCACTATTGCATATTAAATAACAGCAACATATAGAAATCTCTTTAACTGAATGAAGTCTGAATGAAGTCTCGAAATAAACAATGGAACTTCTACAGTATATAACAATGTATTTAAATACTTTGGTACTTTGCTTTTTCTCAAACATTTTGAGTTATATCCAAAGATCATTTTTAATATACTTCATTTAATATATTTCTATTTTAAATTTTTGTAACAATAACTTCTTAAAATTGAATTAAATTGAATTGAATGTTTGATTAAATTTCTTATGCTTTTTAATTTACTTTGATCGTGATATAGATTTCTCATTATTGCAGATCCTGGACATAAACGCTATATTAAATTATAAATAAAAATATAAAAATTAATAAATTTGTAATATTATTAATTAATATCAATTTAATATTTAATTGCAATAAAGACAATTATCGGAATATTCAAAACTCAGATTTAATGTTCAATTAAGATTCTATTAATGTTCAATAAGATGTAAGATTCTATACATGCATTATTAATTAAGCCTTTAATGTTTATTATTTTATAGCATATTCTTAATTATATTTCTGAACTTATTCTTATACTTGATATATATTTTATTCTTATTTTTATACTGCTTCTTTCGCTAATTTTCAATCTACAATATAAATAATTTTAGAATTAATATATAATTAAATTTGAATAACTTTTAAATCATATAATTTTATAAGTTAGTATAAGACTTAAAATATTTTTCTTCAACTATATACTAAATATAATAAATAAAATGTATATTAAGATTATCTACAAATAATTTTAAATAGAATAAGTAATTTTTTTTAGCTATATTTTTAATTCAAACAAGAGTTAAAACAACTTTTTCAAATAATTTTTGTAAAAAATATGATACATTAACATTTCATTTCAGATATAAAATTAATAATAACGTTCGAATACGTGACTTTTGAAAAATACTTTGTATTCTGTTACTACTTATATTTTTTCAATGTTTTTACATTATATTATTTAACTAGATACTTTTTTTTAGTCCTCAATTTTTCTTTTATTCTGATTTTATTTCCACATTTAGTTCATCTTAATCTACTTTATTTAATGTACTTCACAATATTAAATTTATTAAAGTAAGGAAATCTTTTTTTTCTTTCTATTTTAAAGTTATGTAATTTCCGGTTTTTATCAGATTCATAGGTTTGTTTTATACCGTATTTCAGTATTTTTTTACCGAATTTCATTCATTGCTTTTATTATTACTAACAATATTTTTATATTATAATCTATATTATTATAATGTATATTATTTTTTATAAATAATAGTTCTCGAAAATTATATGATAAGATCAAAAAATTTATTAAATTTTATTCAAATATACAGTTTTAAAAAATAATCATCTAATATTTGCTTTCGATTAATTATTTTTGCTTCATTTTTTACTTATCTATTTTATCTAAAGTTTTATTTATAGCATAAATGAACAATTTTACTTACTCTGGCCATATTAATCACCATATTTATTCTAATTTCATCGTACATTTTCTACTATTCATAAAAAAATCTGCCTAATTAGTTACTTTGTTAACAGATATTATTTTGCATGTTACATATTACTTTAACTTAAATGAAATTATATTTGTATTAATTTTAGAATTTTATCCGAATATAACCACCTATAGCGTAACTTCTTTTATTTAAATATTTTTTCTTTTCTTATAGTTTATAAACTATTCATTTTAACTTTTATAGGGATTAGAATTTTCTTAAATAAGTGATTAATAATTATATGAAAGAGTAGCTACTCAGGAATTCCAACGAAAAACACACGCAGAATCAAGTGGCATTCCTTTATTCAGCCATTTATCAACTGACTTATTTTAATATGATGGCATCATGAAAAATTACAATGGCCTATATGAGTGAGTATAGTGTAAAAACTGTCCAAAGTTCATCAGGTAACACAGTAAGTATTCTCTCTCCGAATCTTGGATAAAAAAACGAAGAATTGAAAACATGTGATATATTACAATTAAGATTTGATGAAATTATGTTGTTTATATTTTGGACGCTGTACCGACGTGAAGTTATGTAAATATGAACATATGTTTTTCACCTTGATAACATTTTTACTATTAATGCAATTTTTCTAATATATTAATGCTTGCCCTTCCTGAAAATTTATTCACTTATTTGATTTGAGAAATTATCCAATCGTCATAATCGTTATTTCACTGGATAGAAAAATAGTTTTTGTACAGCCTCGTATTAAGTGATACGTTTTTGAGTGTATATCCCTGCATTTATCCTTTCATTCTAGAATAGTCGATTCCTTACATTCGCCGTAACATGATACAGTAGCGTGACCAAGCTACGTGACGACGACCAAACAAGATTGGCAATGTTATTCAATGTGTTGAGTTCGGTATCTTTTAAGACTTGTCCGAACGTGTCGATGAATACTGATAATTATAAGCACTTAGTTGTTTTTTAATTGATTATTAAATTGTTCTTTCATTTATTATTTTTAACTTTTTATAAATTCGAGAATTTTATCTCTAGTTTATAATTTATAAGCTTGAATGAGTATTTATATTATTTTTTCTCTTTTGTATTTAATAGCGAATTATTTATAACATTTTACGTTAATATATATCTTTAATCCTTATTTTGTATCATTATTTTTTAATAATTAGTGACTTTCTGTATTAGATTATAAAATAGTAGATTCTATATTATATTTAATAAAATTTATTTTTCCACTTATGAATTAAAATTCATATTTGTTTCAAGTATTTTACTTATACCAGACGACTATTAAACCACTTCTGAGATTTAAATCTAAAAATTCATAAGCTTTAAATACATTTTTTATGTTTTTACTTTTCACTATTTATAATATATATTTCCTAAAGAAACCTTTGTATATTTAAAGTTTTCTGTATGTAAGAAAATCACAATTTAAAAAACTCATAAAGATCTGTATGGTTATTATTGATTAATAATACACTAACTTTTTTTAAAATTCAATTATACCTTGTAAATAAATTAAATATGAGTTCTTATAAAATTAACCAGAATTTTCCTGTTCAAAATATTATCCCTATTATAATTACTTTATAAATATTTGAATCAATAATCTTCTCATAAATTTGACAAATACGTAGTTTTATTTATAGTATTGCAATATTATTCTATTAATATTTTATATTTCCCAATGAATATATATAGTAGATTATACAGATTATTTATTCACTCAAATATAATTAATTTACCGTGCATTTACTCATGACAAATCTTCATTATAATTAGTTTAAGTATTATTCATCAGTTAAAAATATGAAACCCATTAAACTGTTTTTAATTTCTTCATTAATTTTTCACATAAATCTTGTTCTAATCATATATTCAGCTTACAATTTAACACTTAAAATTATGAGAAATATATTTAGCGTATTTATGTCATTTCATTCTTACAAATTATCGAGATACCTTTCATTGATTAAAAAGTTATTCATTTTTATAAGAATATTTTAATGTTATGTTCTATATACACATTTATTTTTAAAATATTTTTAATAATAAAAGTATTCTTAATAATATTATTTTGAAAAAGAGAAATTATTTTAAATCTTATAATCTTTATTATTTTATAATTTATAGAAAAAATCGAAAAATATTTTCTATTATATTTTATTTCTTAATCTTTTTTGAGTTGTAAATAAATTTTTCACAAATATATTATTAATATCAAGTATATATAAAATCAATTTTGTAACTATTATGTTAATAACTATTTATTATTTATCTTATTTTAAGATAATAGTATCATTTATGATTATTTTTCTTATTTTTTGAGTTCATTTATTTTAATATTATTTTTGTTCATTATTAAATAAAATTGTTCCTTACAACAAATATTGAAGTTCAAATCGTACAATATTTGTGTTTTATGTTGCGGTAAAAATTTTATAACTTTAAAGTTATTATAAAATTATATTTTTTATGCTGTCAATTATTCTTATTTAAGCTGTTAAATTATTTCTGAATAAATATATATATATATATATTAAATCTTTTTTTTACATTCATCGTCATACGAAGATTCGAAACATTCGAAACTGTAAGTATGAGTTAATGATTCTTACTTCTTATTCATATTTGATTATTTTCACTCAATAATGATAGCTTAAAAAATACTGTAAGAAACTAATAATTTTTTTAATATGGTATTTATATAATTAAAGGTTTTGATATATATATATATTAAAAATCTAATAAATTTATTTTAAATATCCTGACTAGATACATATTTTTCAAACGTAACTTGAACGTTTTTACGATTCGAAATATATGTGTTACATAATAGCTACAAGATATGCAAATAAAAGCTATGTTTTAAATTTTTTGCTGTATAAATAAAATAATATTTCAAATTAATATTATCAACTAAAATATTTTAAATCACATCAAAAGATCTTGAGAGCTTATGCATATTTGAAAAATTAACTAAACTATCTAACTAAAAATCTAAATGATTTTATTCATTATTTATTCAAAATTATTGAGTCTAATTATTGAGAATAATTAAAAGAGAAGAAATATCTGAATCATACTTGAAAACTAAAATTCAGTAGATTAGTATCCATAGTATAATAATTATTGTTACCAAGAAAATACTGCAATGGTTAGGCTACATATGCTCAAGTACAAGCATACACATGCACCCACCAATCTGCATACACGCATAAGCTCACATGCAACAGCTGGCTGTAAGGAAATCCACCATTTTACTATAGTTCATATCGTAACTTGCAGGTAATTTAGATTCAAATAATTTTTGCCACTTCACTGAAGTATCTGATACAAGTAAGAAACTTCTATTACGAACTCAAACAGAACTAGAATGAACATGACTATCCCTCAAAATTTTTAAGGAAATAATACTGAAATTTTGATTTAAGCAACTATACCTATTCCTTCAGAAAGCCCATATTTGGTAAGATATTTTATACTTCAAGAAAGCATCTGCCTACGAATACATCCAACTGAATTAGCTATTGAATTTATATTACACCTGTTGAAGTAACTCTTAATTGAAAAGGAAATAATTTCCCAGCACTAAATCATAATCATATATTTTCAATAATCACAAGAAGAGTAACATTCATTTTATAGGTATTGTAATCAGCAATATCTAATTTATCAAGTCAAGCCAAAGGGATCGTACAAGTATGACTTTTGTGCATCTATAAGTATAGGCATTGTCTTAAAAGTAATTGTAGTAATTCGTGACTTGTTAAGGGTGTTAAAGCCCTCCGAGAGGTGGAAAAATCTTTTATAACCCTGAGTGTGAACGGAGCCATACGTTGAACTTTCGTTTATTTTTCGGTAAGGGTGTTATCTATGGAATCGTAGAGTTTTCATTCGATCCTTCTAATTCTTTTCAAGATCAAGCACTATCTGATCATCAGGTGTCGAGCGTTGTTATTCATCCAGAGCTTGCAAGGGCGGCTTCCACTTCTCTGGGAAAAAAGCTTCATCATTCTAATTAGCTTCGCTGTTATAAGCCTCCTTCTTTTATAATTATTATTCTCTCTCTCTCTCTCTTTCTCTCTCTCTTCCTATTTTAGGGGTGCACACAATGAGAGTAAATTAGACGCATACATTATATCTAGATATTGTAGTGCATGTTAAATTTTATCCTTTCGAATTGATCTTTATTCACTGTGAATATAATTTAAAGTTATATAAATACCTGTAATAAGTTTTTTCTTAATAACTTTAAACATTCTTAAAGTACTTCAAAGATATGTACATCTGTGTAGTAAATTTTGTGTTTAGTATACATAAAAGTACCTAAAATCTTCAAAACAAAAATTTATATTTTGGTAGTCACAAATAATAATTTAATAAGTACTCAAAACAGTTAAAAACATAATAAGAAACCTTATCCATCCTTTTTTATTTTTACGTTTTTCCGTCTTTTTAGTGCAGAAAGATGCAAAAATATTAATATTATATCTGTGTTTGTCCCTGTATTTTTCTTTATCCAAGTTCGCCGAGGCCAATTTTTTCTCAGCAGCTCTCGTCTTTCAAGCAAGTAATTTTTCAAGCAAGCGAACTAAAGCGTGTGCGCAACTTCTTTACTTCTTTTAGTTTTCTTTTAGCAACGTTTTCTAATAATAAGCATACACCAACGCCGACACTCGAGACTTCTTTACTCGGCAACCGGACGGCCGACCTCTATCATCATAATTTCTACGTTTCCGCTGTACAAGTATTCGATCCGTTGCTTACACGTATATAACACTTATAGCTTACTTTTTATCCTTCTTTTTTCAACCCACAACTTTCAAGCTTTCATTTTTTCATATGAAATAAATTATATATTTTTCTCTTTGTATTGTCTTGATTCTTTTTTTTGCTATGTTTGTATACGATTTCAATACTTAATTTTATGTGTATTTTATAGTGTAAATGTATGATTCAATTTTTTTTATATTCATACTGGATATGTAAATGTCAAGTTGCAGCTAATTAAATTATGCAATCAAAACTTGATTTAACTAATGAGATTGATCTATCCAGACTCATAAAGTAACTTCATATGCCTTTTCTACTGTTTATAACTAAATATTATTCATGATTAAAATATTTTTTATAAAATGAAATACGTTATTAATAGTATAAATAACATTTTATTTCATTATTTAAAAATTTATATATTAAATTAGGTAAAAATTGAAATAAATGAAGATGTTACGTTTTAACGTTAATATAATTTTTAATGTATGGATAAAAATATGAATAAAACAATAATTATAAAGAAATTGAAATACAAGTAGAATAAAAAAAATTTTAAATAAAAGAAAAAAATGTACAATAATAAATAGCCTATACTACTGAAAGTGATTTTAGTTTGAAGTTTACTTAAATACAATTAAAGAACCAAAAGATTTTTTTCATGAATCAGTTTTTAATTTGGTGAAATTATTTTAAATATAAAATTTATATCATTTGAATAAAATCAAATGATTAATTAAAAGTATGTGACATGTTAAATATTTTTTTTAATTTTAGTGGTTGTATATTACATGTATAAGATTGTATATTTAAATATAAAATATATATTAAAATGAGCTAATGTAAATAATAATTGTTTTAAAAAATTTTAATTTATTATAAAATCTCAAATATAGAGAAAGTTTTTGGGCTTATGGGCTTATATAGTACTTTCCTAGAAATTTTTATCAAACAGATTTAACTTAATTTATATAATTTTATTTTATAGAACTCAACTTTTTCTAGAGAAATTGAAACTCTTTTTAAATTTATATGATTGATATTAAAATCATGACAGTTTAAATTAGTAATATATGTACGCATGAAAAAGCCTTACCTTTATTAAATTTTCAATTTTTCTAATATTTAAAAGATTTCTTTATATTGTATTTTTATAAATTAGAAACATTTATTTACTTTAAGATGCATTAGGATGTTTTTTATTTTATTTTTTTTATATTAAACTCGAATTCTTTAATGTAAATTTATATTTTATATTATTATTTTTAAAATACCATTTAGATCGGATAACGTCAAAGGTACTAAATTATAAATATAATATTACTGTCTACATTCGCTAAATTTTACACCAGATTTAAATATCTCTGTACGAATCCTACTAAATAAATGATGAAAAATACTGTTAACTTTCTTTTAATATTAATAGATGAAGCTAATATTAAATTTATATTTTATTCTGGAAGAAATATAATTTTTAATTAATTTGCTGTAAAAATACTTTTAATACATAATATATTTACTTCACTAATCATTACAAAACAAAATTATGCATATCTTATATTCAACAAATTTTAATACATGTAATTTTTCATAATTTTTGTAATACACATGATTTTAATTCATCTTGTTTGTATGTTTATTGTCTCTAAATTCTCAATTATAAATTTAAATATAATATAATTATATAAATTCACAATTTTCTAATTGATTTCGAAATTTTCCATACATTAGTGAAATTTTTTTCTGTAAATAGGCTATTAGAACACGAAAGCGCATTCCGTCACACCTTGAGTATTATCTTCTTTGGGACTTACGAAAATCCCTCGATACACATACTCCCCGGGAGTGCGACTCTATGCTAGGTTCGCTACAGCTGATGAACATCAAACTTGATTTGATTTCGTCCCAGAATCGGCGATATCTATGAGACGTAAATTCAGAAGGGAAAACGAATTGGCGCAACAAACGAGAAACACTGAATCGAATTCAAGCGTAAATTTAACGAAACAACGCGCATTTTACGAAATATGCGATTTTTGTGAACGAATACCGGCTATTAGAGTGGGACTCAGTGAAATTACGCTCGATTACATCAACATGTACACAACAAAAAATAAAATAATAATAAAAAGGGATAGTTCACTCACCATCTGCCGGAGGCGCTCTTGCTCCACTCACTCAACGTTCTCCTCTTTTCATACCGACAATTTCTCTATCTCTATATTCTTTCCTTTATTTTCGTAGCAGATCATTCTTTCACCTGCTGCTTCTTTCTCCATATCCTTTTCCTCTTTATTTTCTATTGATTTTTAATATTATTTATCTTCTACTTGCAAAAGCTATTAAAATCATTTGTGGATTCATATGTATATTCATTGGTTCTCTCATCATCAAATTATTTGAAATCAATAATTGTCGTAAGACCATAAAAATTTCCAAAACAGAAGACCTTAGTTAAAAATTTTTAATTTCTAATCAGCTGAAAAATAAAAAATGTAAAAGTTATTGCTAAATTTAGTCTGTTATAAATTGTTATTACTATTCATTGTTCATAAGTGAAATTAATAACAACATTTGAGAACTTATATTTGGTTTAATGAGATGAATGATGCTTGTTTACTTATAAATAAAATATATCAAATTTATTTATCTAAATATTTAACAATATGATAAATTCATTACAAAATTACTGTATGCTGATTTTACATTTGTGTCAATCCCAAATATTTATAGAGTATAAAGATACGAGTAAAATTTAGGTAACTAGTAATATTAAAAAAAATTCTTAAAACTTATTTTAACCAAAATTTTTATTTTAGTTTTATAATTTTTATAATAACGCTGTATAAAAATGTTATTGCTCAATTCTGGATATAAGTTATAAAATGAAATAAGTTTTAATAAGTTTGTAAAATTTCTGACCATATTTACGAAATGAAATATTTATTTTATAAAAGCTGAGTAACTAAATAATATGTTAATATGAATAAAGATTTCTTATTCAAAGCTTTCCTTATTCATAAATATATCTCATAATATTATATTTCTTAAAGGCCTCACATCGCAGAAAAAATATTTTATATTGTTGAATCTCTAATATCCGATACAGTACATTTTGAAGGGGTAAAGCGTACATATATTTACCCTAAAATAACATAGTTATGTTACGTTGAGGCTTTGCGCAACCTCTAAGTATCTCTTGGCTCAAAAACAAACAGCAATTAGATATTCATGCGCGGTAATTACTATATATCGAATGTAACATCAATATCAATACGTAATTACCTCTGTCGCATTAATACTTATATACTAGTATTTATCTGAGAAGAAATGTAGGAATGCGTTACATTAGTTACTCGTTATTATCGATTATATGCGTATCAAGAATTCTGTAATTCATTGGATTATATTTAAATTAAAATCATGTGCATAAAACTTCAGTTGCATAAAAAATACATTTGAAGTTTCATATTTATGTATAATCCAAAACATTTTTAATTTACAATTGTATATACATATTTTACTTTAATACATGAATCAACGTATTTCAATAACTCTACTTAATTTCTACTGTCTATAATTTTTATTGTAAGAAATTAAACAACTCTAATTTCTTAATATATGATTTAATTTATTAGATATTTATATTTAATAATTTTTCTAATTAATAAATCGATGGTTTATTTAATCAATATAAATTTTAATGATAATTAATATTTCATTAAAAAGTTAATATTTCATCCAATACATGCTATTTTCGATAAACAAACATTTGAATAATATAATACATCTAATAAATAATACACATGTATAATAATAAAATTGCTTGTTGTTAATTATTTAAATAATAATTTATTCACACTAACCATTACAATGTCTATCACCTCCCATGACAGAGGGTAAAACTATTCCCCATAGGAGTTGACCAATTGAGCCACCTTTACTAACATCACTACATTTTTGGCGATTTAGGTACATTTATACAGTGAATAGGCTATAAGCTGTAGGAAGTGTCGGAAACTACTAAAGAGGAAAATTCACAGTTATAATAAAACAGCTCTAGTAAATTTATGATACAATAAACATCGAATTTATTAATTTATATTATAAAAACTACAGGTTAAAAAAACAGATGACAATTCATTTCTTTTTACAATTTTTTACAAATACGCTCAATCAGATGCTGACCCGCGTAAAAATGGCCAACAAAATATATACACGTTATATAATTTATGCAATGTTTCTTTTAATTTTGAATCGATATAATTATAATCGCATAAGTAGAATTGATATATTTTTTAAATGTATTATAAAAAGTCGATCAAATATTTTTTAATTTTCCTAATTTAAAAATAAATATTAAGAATTTCATGCTATTGATAATAAATTGTTTAAGTTATTTATGAAGTTTCAATAAATAATTTTTAATTATTAGAAAAATATTTATTAAATTTCAAATATTAAAAAAATATTTTTTTATTTCCAATATTTTATTATTGAAATTTTATTATATTTTATTTAATTTTAAGCTAAGATTTAATTGATTAAAAAACGATAATTAATTTTAAGAAGCGACAATAATAGCTTTAATAAATAAATAAAGAAAATTAAAAAAAATTTATTTTGAAGTGTATTCATTAATTAATAATCAAGTAATTAATTCTATCAATATATATCTAAAAGTAGGTAAGTACAAAATGTCATTAAAAGTAAACAAAATATTAGAACAAATTGTTTTCTGCAAATTAAACAAACAATATAATTTTGTTTTCTTTCCCAGTATTTTAATCATAATAATCATATTTACACAGAAAATATAAAGTAGGACTCGTTAAAGAGGTAACCGAGAAAAAACTCTTTGCTGAAAACTTCTGTTACCGTTTACGGATCTATGCCATGACGTTACTGACTGCAAAAAATACTTTTCCAAAGTACGTTTCTTTAAGAAAAGTTCTTTGACGAAAATTTCATTTGCATTCAAGGTACTGCAATAGACTCCCTTCCTCTCTCTCTCTCTCTCTCTCTCTCTCTCTCTCCTTCTTCTTTTTGTTTCAGTCTAGCTCTCTCTATCTGCCTTTCTTCCATCTTGTGCTTAATGAAATTATGCTAAAGCAGGCTCCTGCAAATTTCTCTCTTTCGTTTCGAAATCTTGCTAGTAAAAGTAATCGTGAAAGATTAAATCTATACTTTGCAGAACATGTATAATATTTCCTGGTATTTGCTTACTGAAATTCTTCATCTTAGTTTCTTATGAGGAAATCACTTTTATGAAATCAGACATTATGTAAGTTTAATTTAAAGAGAAATAAAAAAAAAGAAGTGTAAACGTAAAAAAGAAAGTTATAGTGTGAGATAGGGGGAGGGAGAGGGAGAGAGAGAGAGGAAACATATATCTCTAAAACTGACGATTAATCAGAAGATTTAGTAATCGGTGACCTTCATTTTCGATTAACAACGTGCATTATACATTTGTATACAAACTTATATTTTAAATAATATATTCAAACAATTGACTATGGTTTTCAACTGTAAGCAACGAAATTTATTGACGACTATTAGTCAAGAACTCGTAACAGCCCTAAGTAATGTATTGGACAATCGCATTAACAGTGTTTAATATTTCTATTTTCTTTGATCGAAGAAATTAATTTTTCTCTTTTGAAAAATCTCTCTCATTTTGTCTTTCTCTCTTAATCTATTTGTCTCGCTTACTCTCTTTTCTATTTACATACATTGCATTCCATGTACTCTTTAACCTGGTTACGTTTACATGCAAATATGACTTGAATATCTACAAAAGTAGTGATGACCAGTAAAAATACAAGTAAAAGAAGAAAAAACTTGTGCAATAAGATATGAAAATTTTTAGAATACAGAAAAATATTTATTTGAAGTATAGTGAAAAGGAAGAAAAGCCAACCATGATTGTTCTATGTTTTTTCTCATCTTTTAGTTCATTTAAATTTGCAGTCAAACTATTGATTCTGTATATATATGTACGTGTCAAAATAACTATGTTTGCTTGTGAATGCTTGTATTTATCCTTGTTCATACACTCTTCGCAAATTGCAATCATTCAATATTTGGAAGTTTAACCTAGTCACTCATCTTGTAGCAGTTAAGTTTAAATATGAAAATCTGCTCTATTGATTATAACTAAATTTTCGAATACTTTATTAGAATTCCAGAGTTTTGCATGCAAACACATTACAGCTTAAGAAGCATTATATTTTTGCTTATTGAGTATGTATAAAGATTATATCTTACATAATTTTTAGTAATAATAGTCAAAATTTTGTGTTTTAAAATCATAGGAATTTATTTTATATTAAAATTTAAAAACGTAAAAGTATATAATTATTTCAATAATTCTCAAATTAAGAATGTGAATAAATTATTTGTATAATTAATTTTTTTAACGAAATGTCAAAACTAGTAGTAATTCTTATGGAAAAAGTCATATTTCTTCATGCATCACTGCTGGAAATTTAATTTTAGTTTATAGTAGTTCCCAACATGGGTTTTCTACTTTATATGTTTAACATATATTAAAAATAACCAATTTCACGGATAATATAAAATACTGTATTTAATTTTGTTCTAATTAGGATATTTAATGCATTTTGTCAATGAGAAAATTTCACAGAAATATACTGTCTATGCTTTTCAATAATTAAATTGATTTTATCAAATTCTTATATGAAACTGATATTTTTTTTCAGAACATCATCTATGTTGTAATATAATTTTATAAATATACATTTTATATACATAGTATTATAAATATACACGTATTATATGTGTACTTATACATAAAGAAATAGCGTTATTTAATTTGCAATAATAAATTTGTATTATAAATATAAGTGTTTATATTAATAAATTATAATTCTTATTTTAAATAGAAAATGTAGTAGACTATGTAAAACTTTAATTTTTTATATTCACGATTTATAAATAATATTTTAATGAATTTGTTAACAGTTATAACTTTATAATCTTTATTGAAATGAAATACATATGAAAAAAAGTTTTCAAGGTATATGGATAAAGTTTACTCGTTTATATTTTGTATCCTAGAATTGAGTCTTCAAATTTCAGTTATATTGTTTGCCTACGTTCGACACTATATTTTATAAAGTAATGTTAAAATATTGATAGATTCGTGAACAAATATTATTATGAATAGTTTAAATTACAGATTATAAAATGGTTTTTTCAATATTACTATATTTATTTTTTTATTTTCTTTATAATTCCAATATTACTATTATTTTATTTTATTTATTTATTTATTATTTCAATATTACTATTATTTTATTGTGTTCATTTATTATTGTTCTAATATACTATTATTTTATTTTTTTATTTTATTTATGATTTCAATATAGACTATGATTTTATTTTTTTATGTTAGTTATTATTTTAATATTACTATTATTCACACACGAAAATATTGACTACCGAACTTTATTTACTTATATGTAAACCATTTTCGTGAATAAAAAATAGTATTAGTATCGGCAATATTTTATGAGTATTTGTGTATAGATAAAATTTTTGATTGTTAAAATGTTACTAATTTATTGGTTATATACGAAGTGTTATTTAATGAAAGTGAAATATTTAAATAAAATTTTTATTAAAGATTTAATTTTATTATTATTTTAAAACATTTTATAAATATAAATTCATTTTTTATCCATAAAAAATAGTTAGAAATAAATAATCTTCACAAATATAAAAAGTAAGAATATTACTATATTATAATTCGTAACTCTAAAATATCTTGTAATATTAAAAGAACTTAAAATAAGTAAAAAATATTAAATTAAGTATGATTGATGAAGTCATTAATATTTTCGGCTTACAAGTAATAAATTTCTTATATATAGAAATCATTTTTAGTAATAAAAAAAATTTTTATCATCGATTATGACACATGATGTTATTAAATGATAAATGTTCCATTTCTTTATAGGAAGGAAGTATATAACTTGGTTTCGTTGTCAAGATTTCTTGTCGAAATGACTTGAACTAAGTTCACAAGCTAAGCTCAAGGGAACATTTTTCTATATTTCGTTAAGCTCAAAAGTAGAGAGAGAGAGATTTTAGGTTCTTTTAATATAGCGTCAATTTCATCCTTTCACGAAGAAAATTATATATTATTCTTCAAACATGTAAACTAAAGTAGAGCTAAAAGAAGCTAAAGTAGATAAAAGAAGAAAAGAAAGAGAGACAGATAGACAAAAACAACAGGTGGAAAAACGAAAGAGAAAGAGACAATAAGGACGCCAATATATCTTAGGCTCTGCACGCCTATGTCCATAGGCTTATTACGCATGCAATCGATCATTTTTTATAAGAAGACAGAAAACGAAGAAAGAAGAAGAAGCAGAAGAAGAAGGAAACGATGGCAACTACGGGAAAGTAAAGCTCTCTCTTTTCTCATTTTACCACGACAAATCCGCAACATTCATCGTCGGCACTCACTCACATTTCTTTTTCTTTCTTTATACCTTCTTGCTTTCGTTTTTCTTTTTACTAACATCAAAGAAGACATTTCCTTTCGACCTTCTCATCGAGAGATATTCGTTACACTGATCGGCTATCTTTCATGAATGCACATAGCCCACATTAATGGACAAATTGTCCCGCATTACAGTTTCATCATTACATGGAAGAGTGTCTGGGTAAAAATAATGAAGTGTAATTTATCAGAGAAAATAGTTCAAACAAATCCATTGTTACATACATACAAAATAATTTTCCCTTTATAGAGAATAATTTTATTCATTAAAGAATTTTCTAGGTATTAAGAATTTAATCAGAATTATAAGCTCTTAGGAGTTTATCCCAATTAAAAAAAAATTATATTATTAAATGATTGATGTATGATTGCTCAATATGTAACAAACATGTTTACTTTAATCTTTATCTCTATTGTTGTTATCTTAAAAAGCAGAATCTGCATTATTTTTCAATAATATAAACGAAATTTATGACAAAAATCAATTCGAACTATCATATACTTTTGCTATTCTAAGGGAGTACTTTTGAAAATATGGCATACAAATTTATTAACAAGCTATATATTATTAAGCTATGAATACTTATAATTTTAATAGACTCTTAATGTTTTATCGTTAATATAAGATAGATAGACGTTGGATTTATGATTTTAATGAAAACAAAGTTTTCATTAAAACGATGTGAATATGACTAAAACAACGATATAAGTTATAACTATTAATACTTTACTACGCCATATATGAAATTTATGCAATGCTGTGTTCATAGTTATAATTATTTTATCATGAAATAACGTATTACTTTCTTAGAGAAAAAAGTAAATAAAAGTTATCGCTGATAAGTAAATTTAAGTTATCTTCAATATTTAAATATATTAAATATACACGTAAACATTAATTATATTTTCAATTCGCTAAATTATTTTATAAATTCATGATTCTAAATGATTTATTAATATCGAGAAGACTAGCAAGGAAATAATAAGAGATACCCAAAGCCGAAAGTAGAGAGAAACTAAAAATGAAAAAGATGTACATGTATACGTATATAGTAATAAAAGGAACTTGAGAGAGTTGTATATCGAATAAGGAAAAAAGCCATAGGGATCAAATAAGAGTCTAGAAAAATTGCCCCCAATGTCGTCATCATTGGTAATCGCTTTCAATTTATAAAGTTACTAATGGAGTCACGTAAAGAATCTCTACTACTCTCATAAATCGTTATGCTCTTAATATCCGACACGCAGCAGCTTATGACAGTTTAGTCATAACGACAAGCAGGTAGAGAAGTTAGCTCTGACTTGATAGTGTTTCCGACTTCCCATGACTCCTCCCCCTATTCCCCGCACTACGAAACGATTTATCATTGCATATATGTAGAGCCGACAATGTTGAAGCTGAAAAAAATTAAGGACAATGTGAAGCTAAGCTTAGTATACCTACAGTATATATGCAAGCAGTCTTTGAGTTCGGTATTATGCGCTACGCGACAAATCCATTGATTTAAGTAGAAACTTATCAAACATTTCACATTGGTCACGTATAGTTTTTCCTGCTTTTTATGCGCACTTCTTTTATAGCTTTCGTACGTTATGATCTATCAATGAAAAAGAGTAGTTATGGGCTTTCCTTCAATGTTACTATTATTTCTCTCACCGACGTCAGCTTCATTTTTATTTGAAAGAACATGATAATTCTGTTTTACTCAGTTGACTTACAAAAAAAATTAAGGAAAAGAAAAGAAAGTTTGCACGTCACGGGGATACATAAATACGCTCAATGGCCGAAACAAAGCTTATACAATTTTTAAGTTTCAATGGATAGACCAAAAGTATTAAAATCAATAATGCATAATTACCCTGTTGATATATTGAAGTATTCAATAACAATAACCGTTATTAACATTAATCATTTAATCTGTTAATAAACTTCAAATGTATTTTTTCGTTGAAATGTAGCCTACTATAAATTGTTCAAAAAGGAAATTATAAACAAGATGAGACTATTTTCGGACTCACAGGAATCATAAATTCAATAATAATATTTGAAAAACAATATATAATTTATTAAAAAATAAATTGGAAACTAAAAATTTAGATTCATGTATCAAAAAATAATAATTAAATTTTGTTTAATTAAATGAAAAATGTGAAATATTTTTCATAACATATAAACAAAACGATTGAACTTAACACAAAAAATCATAAAAGCTACTTTTAATTTTAACTGCATTTTAAGAATTCTAAGAATTTTTAATATGCTGTTAAAAACACACTTGTAAGTTGTTAACATTTGAAAAGTAACCATGCATATAACATAAAAATGTGATTACATGACTACATTTGAAAGTACTGTTTAATTTAAGCATTTATTTAAAATTTAGAAAATGTTTCTGAATTTAATGAATTTATCATATAATATGAAATGGTTTTATTAAACATGTTTAAAATTAGCTTCTTTTATTTTACTATACAACAAACATTTTTTATAATGATATATAAACTTTACATAGAATTTAGTCTTAATTTAATAATTAAAAAATCATTATTATATATCAAAGAGTTTATTGCTAATGTCAATAGAACTGTATTAATAAATAATATTTCACAGATTAAATTGAATCTTTCCATAATTTGAATAAGCGTTTTTTCTTTTAGTTTTGTAAAAATGAATATGCATTATCTAATACAAAAAAATTATTTTAGTAGATGTCCTAAATTTATGAGTATACATAAATATTATTTATATAATTAACGCCTAAACGTTGCTGTTATTATTAGCAGCTAAAGAATGATTAAATATAATTTTAGAATTAAATTTTCTAGATAATAAAATATTTAAAATTACTTTTTAATATAAGTATTTAAAAAAAAAAAAAAAAATTTCATAAGTTTTCGTAGTTAATATACATTGCATATTTCAATAAAATGGCTTTGTTTATCAAAAATATATTATTAACTCTAATATTTTCATCTAAAATATACAAAGAAAACCTTTAGATAAGTATTTATGCTAATTATTTATAGTCGTTTTTAATAATAACATTGAAAATTTCTAAGTTCCTTAGATCAGTGGTAACTAACAAAAGTGAATGAAATGACAGTAAGATAAGGCACTCTTAGACGCTTAAATTCGAGAATTATTCATGATCCGTGACCTGCAACGCTTGTTCAGTCGCGACTCACGTACGAATGAAGTAATTTGTCTCGATTAAAGTAGCAAGAACAACAGCTTGGAATAGAAAGATATATACATATATATATATATATATAGAAAAGAAGAGAGATAGAAAGAAGAAAATATATATTTACGTTTGCACATAAACTCATGCACGCATACTTTTCTTTAAAGAAAAAGTCGTAACAAATGAGTCTGTGTAAATTAGGTAATCGTTCTTCGGCTAAGTAGTAGAAACTACAAGATCTATGTATGTATATCAGAACACGTATATATATATATAATAGCCTACATATGATTTATATAGACCCTTTGAATTATAAAGAGTTATTATTTTCATAAATAACGATTTAATTTTATTTAACACAAAATTTATGTAAAATTAAGTAATGCAACAATATAATTAGTTTCTATAGATTTATCTTAATATATTTAAAAGTATAAATTTTTAATAATAAATATTTTTACTCTACCAATTGTGGAAATTTTTTGTAAAGGAATTAAATTTTTAGAAACTATAACATTAGTGATTAGTTACTTTACAATTTGTATAAAAAGCATAAAGTACACATAGAGAAAAATTATGAATATTAAATAATAATACTGAAACTTATATATTTAATATTAATATTTTTATATATTTGTCCTATATGTCATAATAAATTTTATTTGGTAAGTAATATTAAAAGTGACAAATTTAAGATTGTCTATAAAACGAAAATTTAATTGAAATTTTTTGTCTTTTAACCTTTTAAAAAGAATAATTCTAGAGTAACAAGTGTTTAAGAAATCTCATTAATTTTTTTAATTGAAAAATTTTCATGTAATTTCTGGAATTTTAATAGGAAAGATACTCATTAATGCCTTTTTACTAAAGAAGTATAAAAAATATTTTGTCTCTAAAGGTTAAGGGCTTAATTATATATTCGGGTAATATATGTTTCGTTATTTGGTTCTAAATAAAATTTTTTATTCAATTCAAACATAAGTTAAAAGTAACAAAGCGACAAAATATTTATTAATTTATTATAAAAGGGAAAACTTAAAGCAATTTAAATGATTATTTTGACACTGTGTCACTCTAAATAATACGTGATCACATAAATATATTACATCCAATAAATTGAATAATAGATAGTGTTTATTTTCTGCATTATATTATCTATAAAAATATACAAATTTCAGAAGAGTTCGATAATAATTGAAAAACTAAGAAATTAAAAAAAAATTATTGATATAAATGATGTTAACATGAAGTATGTTTTGCAGTCTATTAAGATACCTAGATTTTATCAATCTTTAGATAAATTTAGCTTTATACTACCATTCTGATTCACACCATTTACTACACCAGCAGTTCTCTCATAATTTTTGGATCAGTATACTTGGATAGATTTACAAGAATCACTGTATTTTCAGGAAAGTCAATAAAAGAGTGTGATTTTTTGAATAGTGAGATTTTTTATCGGAAGGCCACTTACGCATTCTCTAAAGCAATCTTGCTCAGTGCACACGTTATTCAATTTAATGCAGATCAATATTTTTAAATTTATACTAATCCACATATAAAATGAGTAAAGTAATAAATATTTTTCTGAAATATCAAAAATAAAAATAAAAAGAAGAAATAGTATTTTAATCTGAACCAGTCGAAGATTGATACAGTCAATTCTAGTATATCTACGAACAAAATTTAAATTCCAAAAGATATCATGGTTAAAAATATTAAAGCTTCATTTAGAATTAATAATTTATAAATACGATTTAATTCAACTTCTACATTCGATGATGAAATCTTCTTATTATGAATTAAAGTTTCTTATGCTAACTGGACGAGAATTTTTTTTATACTGTAGTGATGTGAATGAATTAGTATCACAAGATTTTTTCTTACATACAGTTTTGTCGATTATGCAAATAAAAATAATAAGTATTACATATTTAAAAACGATTCTTGATTGAAAATTAAAAAGATTTTAAAAATTTTGTAACCTGATGTATGTAACCTTTTAACAATAAATATGATTTAATCATAATTAATTTGTATGCTCCTTTCTTTATCAATTGACATAAACTGTTTTAACATATTCAAAAAGAAAAAATTAAACAGAATTTTTTAATATACAATTTAATATATAATTTTTAAAAGTAATGTATTTATAATTTTTGAAAAAGAACGTTAAAAATACCCGAATATTCTTTTTGTACGATATTTAATCAATTATATTGAATATGAAGAGTGAAAGAATGTACTTATTTCAAAGTTCAATAAGATATAAAATATGGTCTAGAAAAAAGAAAGTAATTGAAATAATATAGTCTTCAAATACATATATATTATATTATTTAAAATTGTGTTCTTTTAGAATATATATAAAAGCAGTATTTTTATAAATGATTTTTAAAATGCATTAATCTTCGTAGGGATTAGATGTAAATAATACGAGATACAGAAAAATGAAAGGATATTAAAATTTTAAAAAAATTGAGGAACAAAATTGCAAATAAAATGACTATATAGTATATAAGTTTACTATACATCAACACTTTAATAAACACTTAACAAAAATTGAGAAAAATGAAAAGTGAGACACATTATAGTAATGTTGTCTGAAACAAGAAGAATTCTAGTATGAGCGTCAATGTTTTCATCAAAAGTTGTAAAAGAAATATAATATTCAGTTGCGAAATTCTCTCACAATGCTTTACAATTTCATATCCTTAAAGTTTTGAAATCAACTCATGTAAATTTAATTAAAAAAAAACATCAACTGTGATATTTTAACGTATTTACAGAAAAAATAATTAAAGTTGTAATTAAAGAATTTAAAAGATCAGTTTAAAAATCATTCTCAGTATCTGATCTATTATCTTAATATCAGCTAATATAATCATCTATAAAAAAGATCGAAGACTGGCTGGCGCATATTAAATAAACAATTACGCGCTTGCGTAATTGTTTACAGTTTCTTAGATCTAGTTACTTTTTATCTAGTTACGTTCTGTTTCAGGTACAAAATTAATATTTTATCCAAGTTTTAATTAAGCAAGATAATGTTTTCCCATGAAACCGTATTTTTTGACAAAATCATAATTGACGAGCAGGATTTCTATAAGTCTATTATACTTATTTGCATAAATTTTACGTATTATTATTCTACTTAAAAGTAGATACTGATTAAAATATTTTTAAATTAACAGAAAAGGATTGTTTTATGAAATTAATTTGAAATAAATAAAATCATTTCGTAAACAACTGATTGAACTAAAAATTTTTTGTTGTGTATTAAAATAAACTATTTTTATACTTCACTATTTTCTGATTTCAGATGCTCTGATTTTAAGAATGATTGCTCATTATAAGCGGTTTTTAAAAAATCTACTTAAAAAATCAACTCCTGTGAATTTATTTTTTTTTTAATTTTTTGAAATATCTCTCTCCGTAAGAACAAAAATATAATAAAAATTTTATAGTTCATTTTTCTATAATTTTTAAATATTTTCAATTTTTGAGTGTTAGACTAAGTGCATCTCTTTAATTTATAAATCTTACGTTAATTTTAAAATATATGTAATAACTAATTTTAAGAATTTTTAATCAATTTTTATTTAAAAAATGATTTTTAAAGATTTGTTATATATTATTTTCAATTTATAAGTACTTCAATAATTTAAAGTTCCCGAATCGATTGCATGTAAATTTATAATTACTATTAAATAAGATTGTGCACTTAATATTTGTTTAATATTAAATATAAAGTAGAATAATATAAGATGTTTTAAGTTTAAATTACAATAATTTTTAATTTAAATAATAGTTATTTATCGATCATTATTAGATTATTTAGGTTGGAAAAATATCGTCACGAATTTTAACAATTTCCACTATGCAACCCCACAAAAAATTTGGGTCATTGAGTTATATACACCTACACATTTATGTATATAGGAGGAGATAAACACCACAAGCATTTTAGTTGAGACAGCCTAGTTAACTCGTGAAAATCACGGTGCATATACTACAGCCGAGTGACGACAAGTACGGAGACGGTAGGCGAGATCTTGACATTCTCGAGTGAAGCGTCGAATTCTCAAATCTGAATTTCCAAGACAATCCAAAAGCGGCACCGGAGCGTATATATCAGCATTTACTCAACCCGAGTGTACGCAAGTCGCTCTGAGAATTCGTGATTAGAAATTGGTTAACTGCGCGCGAGATTTTGGGAGGTGTATTCGCGAATTAGCGCAAGCAAATGCTTTATATGCTTCTTCCTATTTTGTTATTCTCCGTTCGTGCTTCATGCTTCGATTAATTACTATTAGTAATAAACGTTTTTCTAGACATTTTTATTTGTATTATTCAGTGCACAATATTCCATGTAATTATTCAGATTGATTCATATATAGCAAATAAAATGATTCATATATGCGTATTTATGTTTTAAAAATTATGTACATTTTTGCTATTTAATATTCTTAATTATAGAATAAGATATTCATACGGTAAAATAATTCATAATAAAATATCAAAAGGTAAAATATTCTTGAAAACTTTGTGCTTGACAAATAATAATAGTGAGGCTACTTTCATAACCAAATTCACCTTTCACAATTTTTAGACAAATGTATTAAATAGAAGTAACATTAAGTCTGCCATATAGTGGTATAGAAATAAATATTAAGATTATTAAAGACTATTTAATAATTCATTAGCTCAAGAGCGCGGTATTTTATACTGTGTCTTACAATTACTAAAACTGTTTGCAAGATATTATTCTTACATATAATCAAATATTTATTTCTTTATGACATATTTTTATATTTAACAAGAAAAATTAAGTTTATCTTATAATATTTAATGAACCTAAACTATAATCCTATTAATTCTATAATGAAAAAAATTAAAATGCAACTTAAGTTTTTGGAATCTGCTCTAAAGAAACTTATAATAATTCCATTGAAAAAAAAGATAATACTTACTGCTGTAACTACATTTAATAATTTTCTAACTACTAATAATTGTTTTCATAAAATAGAAATCAATAAAAAAAACATGATTTGTATAAAAATATTTTAATGGACCTAAATTGATTGAACGATGAAAGACTTAATTATTTACTTGAACAATAAAAGCCGATAAATATCAGAATAAAAAAGGTTGAAATTATAAAAATATATATTTGAATTTGATAAAATTATAATAATTAAAGTATGTTTTTTAAACTGAATATGTTATATTTTCTCAAGTAAAATTATAATGTCGGCATATAATTTGAAAATAATATATAGTTTTCTAACTTCATTATTATTTTTTATAATTTATTATTCAAATGCATTTTCAAAAATTTGTACAATATATTTTTTAGATTTTCTGCTGAAATAATTACATCTGCACCAATGTACAAAATATTTTTGAAGAGATTTCTAAAAATTGAAATTAGATTTAAATTATTATTTTCAAGTATATTCCCTGTCACTTAAATTTTAGTTTTTCATTTCTTTACATCGTACTTTTTAAACACTTTTCGTATTCAATCTTTCTTTTAAGAAAGCTTACATTTGATATAATGTATCTATTGTTATATTTTTCAATTTATCTAGTATAATATTTCACTGTTTTACACGGTACTTTACAAAATTAAATTTATCTGACAATAGAAATTAATTGCATTACGAATATTTAGCGTTAGTTTTAAAATAATATTTATAAAAAAATTTTATCTTGCAAAAAAGAAAAAAGAAAATATATTTAATGGAGTATATGTTTGTGTATATTGAAAAAGAAAATTTCATAAGACATAGAAGTTATATAGCAATTTATATTTCGATAAAATAACATTATGTTTTTAGTTTCACTTTTCCCTTTCCTTCTCATGAAAATTATTACATTTTTTCTTATCTCTTTATCCTTCTACTTATTTCCTTGATTTTCCATTTTAATTTTTATATTCTTATTTTTTACACTCTTTTTTCTTTTTATATATAAAAAAGTATTTATACTTGTATTTATGTGGATACGTATGTGCGTATGTATATATATATATATACATATATATTTATATATATGTATAAATATTATTTATTGCTTTTATAAATGGTGATGGTCCAATAGCTTATTCATATTAAATATATCTATTTAACTTCTTCTATCTAATAATTTATCTTTATAATACATACACGCAGACATACATCTATATCCATCTTTTTGCCTACTATAGGTTATTGACAATAACTATTTCTAAAAACAACGAATAATCTTTTTTCTAATCATCTGAATCACAGCAAAAATTCACTCGTATACGTTGAAATAACAGCTCAAGGAATATAAATGGCGATAGTACATACGAGATTCTGTATAAGCGACGAAACCCTCGTATTTCTTATCTCTTACAGCATGAATTCCTGATAATATTGTACGTTACACTTTAGGGGGAGGAGCAATTTTCAAAGCATCCTACGTTTCAATTCTTGCAGAAAGACTGATTATAACAAATAAAATTATTAAACCGTTTTAAAATATTTAATAGATTCTATTATAATATTTTATCTTTCTACTAATAAATTATTTAATAACTTAATCCAAACATAAATACAACAATAATCATTGATATATTATTTAAGTTGATAACAAAATGATAATAAATTGGAATATAATTTGATTAATAATATCTACTGATCTATCAATTAAAAACTTGAAATACTACTTACAATTATTCCTTAACATTTTTGCTGAATTACGCAATAGAAATTTGTATATTTATTATTATTTTAAAATTTTTTTATAATAGACAGTATCTTATCTAATTAATATAACCTCAATTATTGAACTATTCTTCATGTTATAAATTAATAATTTATACTAAAAGTGTTATTTACTCGATCCTAAAATTATTATATCAATAACTTTAATAGATTTGCATGGAAATTGTATTTTTACGTCTTATTAAAATATTTAATCATGAATCATATGTTGAACATATCTATATTGCAACAGTTTTAGATAGGTTAAAGATCCTTCTTGGTTGCACTTATAACGCATCGCATGCAACAAATCAAGAGAAGAACAATAACGATATAATAGAACATAATACATTAATTTTTTATTTAACGTCGTACGCCGACTGAAGGTCATAAAAAATCTCATTTCACTTTTATCATCAGAAATGTCTAAGTTTCGTTGGTGAAAGGCAGAGATGAAGAGAAGGATTAAACGAGATGATAAAGAAAAGAGTGAACGAGAGGTACTTAGGTCAAGAAAGAGAGAAAAGAACATTCAAGCGCGTGTAGATTAGTTTCATGTGCGGCGATCGTAAAAGCCGCAAGGCGCGACGTGCCGTAGCTTCTATCTCGTGAACATTTCCTCCGCCATTCCTAGATCTACCTAATCTTACTTTTTTGCTTACTCTCCTTCGTCTTTTACAATAATATATGTATATATTCTTCTCATTCTATCAAAATAATGTTGAATTACAATTAAAATTGCTTGGTAAATTTATTTTAATGTGGTATTACGTTGATTTATCAACATTTCTCACAAACAAGAGCTATTAATCAATATCATGGTTTTTACATTTGAATACGATATCGATTATTTAAATATGATAAGACAATTATTATGTCCATGAAATTACGTGAAATCACTACAAATAAATTAAATTTGTTACATCTTTAAAACAATTCAAATTTTATTATAAAAATTCAAAATAATCAAATACTTAGCATGTACAAGAAATTTTTAAACAAAAACTACTCTAATTACAAATTAAAAATATTTAAAAGTTGTATAGAAACTCCAAAAAAATGTATAAGACAATAGATTTTATTCGTAAATATTAATGTTATAACAATTCTTAAATTCACGCAATTTACAATATTATTTGTTATACAAATTTAAATATTATTAAACATTATATTATTATTTAATAAAGTTTACATCCTGAATATTGTGAAATTATATTTTTAAATTAAATTTTTTTTAAAGTTTGAATTAGCATAAAACTTTTAGTTTCATCTAACCAAAAACTACAGAATATATCTTTTTACATCTACAAATAGTTAAGTTAAACTACAACTAAATTAAATAAAAAACCCATTTATTATTAAAAATGATTTTACTAAAAATCTTAAACTTAAGTTTCAAAATAAAATTGTATATACCTATATAGGGAAAAAGTTAAGTTATTTCTACTTTTAAAAAATTTTTAATAAAAAGAATTTTCCCATTTATAACGCAGATGATTAAAATTAATTATAATATATTATGAATTATAATATTTTAAATCTAAATAATACGTAAATTATTTCATTATATTTCACATTATAAATATTTGAATAATGGATCAATTAGTAAAATGTCAGCTTTTCTTTTTATGAAAAATTTACATTAAATTTAAAAAATTAAATAATTGTCAAATTTGTTGAAACGAGTTTACACTTCATCTAAAAACAAAACTGAGTTTACAAGACGCGTAAGGAAATTAAATTTTTCGAATGAAACATAAGCACAATAGATTCGCTTACAGTATAATAAATAAAAAACGATATCTCTCTTGTTAAAAAACCTCAGAAAAAACAATTTTCCCTTTTGTTATTCTGGCTATACTGCAATCATAATTTACGCACACATACTTCGCGAAACTTGAACATGAACAGGACGTTGCAATTTTTACGAGCGATAAATCCCGATGAATATTTCATTAATTTACAAGACTAATGCAACTCACCTCCTGGGTCATTTTTTGTAACTCCTTCCTCTTTTACTTTTACCCTGCCTGCTTTCAGATAACAATCATATCAAAAATTAAGAATTGTTTTTCTTCTTTTTCATTATCTAATCTGCATTTCCCTATCAAATGTGTCGAGAATAACTTCAAGTGCTAATTTATGACTCTCGAGTCCCGAACGCATTTCCTAACCCCGTATATCTGCATCTTTGTGTGTTATTCAGGTTTTATTTTGTTTACAATCAGTCTCTGTTCATACAGAGTATCAAATGAATGCGTTAAATAGCATTAAGTAAGGGCTCGACTGGAACCTCAAATTTTTCCTTTTCGGTTTTACCCCCATGCTGTATTCTCCCCTCTATCTTGGCTGAGTATGACTTCCATTTCGCGGTAGTTGGTCGCACATAATATGCCGCAACGTGACAAATGTATGAGAAAAAACTTGATGAAATACTGCGGCCCCTTGACTCATACCTCTACACTTTTTCATTTTATCTTTACATTTATTATCCTCGATTACGGATTTCTACAGTAATACAAGTTTCACACTGGGCTTTAGATTATTTATCAACTATTATATAAATTCTAAAGTAATATTTAATTGTTTAATTAATTAATTTTATTAATAAAGTCTATTTATAATTTTAATCCATTATTAATTGTAAAGTAATTCGTAATTAATTGTTAATATTTTCTAAATCACTAATCTAAATCAATGTATGTTAAATTTGAATGGTGTATTCATAATTTTATAATTACGAAGAGATAATTACGAACAGAATTTACTGTATGATATACATTAAATTACTGAAAACAGAGTAGACACTAACAAAGTCTTGATAAGAAAAATAGGATGAAATAATAATATGAAATAAAAATAATAAATTTATATAGTACTGTTAAACTAATCTTCCAGAAATTTAGCATAAACAGATGTAAAACTGCGATTAGAAAATACCAAATTTTACCCATGACAAATAAACAGAGAAATATTTACTGATAATGAATAAAATCTAAACAAACTTTTGTTTAGAAAAAAATGTATATGCTATAATAAATTTATCATAAAATAATTTTAGTTTTCATTTTGAATATAAATCAATAAATTAGTAGAAAAAGAGACTCTTTAAAAGCTGTTCAGTGTTTAGGAACAATACATTCTAATATAACTTGATCTATATGCTACATTTTTAACATAGCAATATTTTAAATGTGTACTGATTGACTTTATGGTTACTAAAACCGATTTCTATAAATTATATATATATATCGTATTTCAAATAAATTAATATTGTATTACAGTGAGAATATCATAAGTTTTATTTTATAACCATGATTATTTATACATTTAAAGTCTGTAAATGTAAAAAATAAATATTTAAAGTATCTAAAACTGTAAATGTTAAGCACAAATTTAAGTCTTAAAATCAACTAATTATGTTATTATGTTTTGTAATATAAAATTCATTTATCTAGAATTACAATAAATAAATTTTACTATTTTTTAAAATTTCAATCTTATCTTTTTAAATACAATAAATGAACTTCGATATCATTTTAATATTAATATTTTGTAATCTGTTTAAAGTTGAAACAATTTTTTGAATAGAAGCCTCTATTTTGAATTCGGATTATGGATAAATTTCAAGCATACTGCAGAATCTATGCTGTACAAATTTGGAATCTGAGCTCAAGATTAAATACTTAAGCCTTATATTTAAACTCTTATTAAATTTAATTTAAAAGATTCAAATTAATTTATATCATAACTTTAAAAAATTTATACTGCATCTATTGAATATTTTTATATATTTAAGTTGAATACGATCATAAGCCTAATTGAATTCAATCTATGCTTGGCACTCAAATTTTAATTAGCACATGCTTCAATATATTTATAAGTATAATAAAGTAAAACTGTACAATATATAAGAATTATATTTAAATAAAAATTCTATACAACAAATTAATCACGACTTTATAATATTATGGTCATTAATTTAATGATAGATACTCACATTTTATTTAAAATATTATATGTAAATTGATCAAAAATTTAAAATTATACGCTTAAATGCGATTTTATACTCTACAGCGAGCACTTAAATAGCCAATGCAATAACTCTTTCAATTACCTAAAATATTATCCTCAAGTTCATTGCCTTAGGACCTATAGTTTTGAATAGTGAATTATTTTTAACTTTTTAAAATCTATTACCTAGCTTTTTATATAATTGGAAAATTAAAAAATCTTCACTTGAGATTTATAGTTTCAGAATCGGAATATAATAAAAAGTATGCTTGAAAAATTATAAAAAACATATGCTAAATATTAAATAGATAAAAAAAACTTTAAGTGTTTATATAATATATTTAAAATACTAAATAATAAATATTCAAAAGATTTTTTCAAATTGTATATATGTATATGTATGTATGCACGTATATATAGGATTATATAAATAAATGAAAGCATAGAATAAAATAAATAATTGAATTCACTTTTCCGCAAATATGTCGATAAATTTTATTAAACGAACGTATAATTTAAACTTCAATTGTTCGTACATAAAATATTAGATAAATATTCTAAGTTTACACTTTAAAATGCTATTTACTATACTTGATGATAAAATGCGCAAAGAGCATTTGAAATATTTTTTAAATATCACATAGGTATTACAGTCTGATTCCCTTTCCGGTTGCTATATTTTCCCTGACATAAGAGCCTTATTACTTTAATTACAGTAAAATTTCCGTTTTTAACTTTATGAGCTTTTATTTTACAACACAGATAGAACAGCAGTTGTACCGGCGGCAGGTCATTGCGTTGCGACGTTAAAATAGCAAACGTGAGGGAAAATACGCATGTGATATACGGAAAGATAGAATAAGAGAGGTGGATGTGGGAAGGGTTTTCCCGTAGCTACAAGTAACTTTAAAGCGAAATTCATCAACAGAATTTAGAGAATGGCCTCTGGGCATAACTATGAGCATAAATACTAGCAAATGAATACGCTAGCAAATATGATACGAGAAACATGCGTATTTGCACGCACAAGTGTGTGTAGCAAACGACTGTGATACTTTAAAGTGGAAAAGAATGTTAATTTTTCAATAATATTTATTTATTCCTGTTTCAAATAAAAAATTTTAGTATTTTCGTAAAAACTTTATGAAACAACGATAGTTTTATATATTTCGTATTATTTTTTTATGCACTAACCGTATATAACGTACGTGAATTGGTAAAATTATGAGATTACTCGTGAATATAACATATGTTTCATAAGACCAATATTTTGAAAAAATTATTTTTACTGCAATCCAATTAAATTTAAATTTTAATAGAATTACTATATGAATGTTCAAATGTACAATCAAATAATAAAAAAATATTACATCAATTAAGTACATGTATTTTCATCTTTTTATATACATTTCAATTCAAGATAACATGTACAATTAATTTTAATGGATAATGAAGTAATTATAATTTATCGTGATATTAATTTATCAATAAAAAATTTTCGATATTGTTGATGAAAAAATTATATAACCTACTCTGTACACGTTACTCTGTACAGAGTAAGTTATATAATTGAAATTATTATAAAATTGGTATAAAATTGCTATAATTTAAATCAAACTTTCTTTTTTATATACACATATTTATAAGAAAACAACTTTAAAATGACTGAGTTAAATTCATGGAGATAATGTTTTATTGATATCATTAGATATGAAGACTGAAAAAAATTTATGAAATATTCAATTCAAAAGGATAATATGTATTAAAAAAGAGGAGACATTTATATTAAGAAAAAACATTGTTTTTTCATTGTCTCTTCAAGAGTAAAAGTTTCACTATATTCTCTCACGACTGTTCATTATTTTTGAAGAAATTGTCAAACTTAAAATCCGAGTTGAAAGGTAAGTTCTTTCATTTACTAATTAGGATCTAAATTCTAAACTTCTTAGTGTTGAAGATACAGATTCAAGTTGCAATACGTAAGACTTACTCTTCACCATTACATCCCTGTCACGTATGATAGTATAATTAGTTTGCTAAAATTCGTTTTATTTAACAGTATTATAAAATAGTATTATTGTATAATTTACTTTTATTCCAAATTTTTATACAGAAAAATGTTAATTTACTATTTGATATATAATTTTTTTTTAAATAAAAAAGTAACAATGAAATTTTATGTGTAAAATAGTAGGAAAAATTTAGATATATTATTGTATAATTAAAAGCCTGATTTCACATACTCAAAATGCATAATAAATAATTTTACATTATTAAAGTTTTAAATTAAAGTTAATGATATCTAGTTTAATTGTATTTTTTAAGTAATCTAACAAAGATATTTTTATTTTATTAATCTTTATAAGATCTTTATACTTATTAAAGAATATAATTTGGTAAATAATATTGGTTACACACAATATTCAATTTTTTAACGAACCCCCTTTTGAATAGATTTTTATATTTCATAACTGTATTTTTAATTAAATTATGGATTTTCAAATTTGTCCAATTATCTGCTTGTTAAATTTTTAAATAAAATCCAGATACATAATTTTGCATAATAACTTCTAAGTTAATCTAAAAGTATGTAATTATTTTACCTCTATTATTGTTTTTTATTCTGAATTATACAATTTTGAATGAAAGTATTCTTTTATAGCTATTTATAATATCATTGTTTTTTAATATTTAGTTGAATTTATAATTTAAATATGTTAATTGACATACGTATATATACCCTTAGATATTTATGTTTCTTTTCCCGAGGGATTGTCATCTTGTCGCGTGCCTTATGCAGGAACAGTAGAGAGGTTTGTGCATACGCAAATGAACGTGGTAGCATGTACTTAGCTTGGCATGAAAGGATGAGTAAATAAGGACTTCCTAATATAGGCTCTCAGCAATGAGAGAGAATGTATGTCTACATGAAAGGTGACTCCAGTCATAGAGATTCTTCGGCTCTATGTGAAAAGCGCCCTATCACATCAAAAACAACCATACACAAGCTTATCCTAACATCAGAGTAGTCCCTGGAGTGGCCTTGCTATCCATATGGAATGCAACACCATGATACTCAAATACCTCTTCTACAAGGCAAAGTGATCATTATGTGTAGGGACGCGTGGGTGGACAAAATCCACAAATTTATAAAACATGAAGTGGCTCAAAAAACAAATGTCTGAGTTTGAAAAAGAAGTACGTACTATGTGCATATTAAACCCCCTTCGCTAAGATATTTTAAGCGCGAATCATTATGTTGCAGAGGACATTAAAATTATGCTATCTAGGAATATCAAGCAAATATCTATTGATATTCTTGAGACGGGCAGGTGAATTAAGTTAGCTGAAGGTAATAAATATGAGTACATTGCATCTTTGAGAATTTTGAAATTGCAAACATTGAAACACGTTAAGCTCTGGTTTAACACAGTAAGCATAAGTGTCAATACTAGATTAGCACGTTGTACGATAACCGTAAATTTAAATATAAATAAAGTGTAAGTGATAAATTTAATATATTATAATACATAAAATAATTTTTAATAAAAGTATTAAACTAAAGTGAGATAAATTAAAGCTTTAAAACGTTATTTTACAATAGTTGGGTTTCTGAAATGACATTCATCCTGTAGATTAAATCTTTAAAATTTTAATACTCTAATTTAGAATATAAATTTAATCAATAAAGTTATTTTACATAATTTATACTTTTTATACTTACAAATAACTATAACAGTATTAAAATGAGATTTTAATTTAATTTTTCGTATCTGGACGAATTATTATTAACTGTATGCCTAACTTTATATGTTTTTATTTAATACAAATTACAATTATGGATAACATGGAAATAATAAAAAATAGTTCAATAAAATAGTAAATACTTAACGGTTATAATAACTACATCTGTTAATAAGTTTACTATATATATATATATATATATATATATTAGCGTAAAATAATAAGGTCTGTTATTACTAGAGAAAAAATACAAGTAAAAGGAAGTATTTCAATCGCAGATTATAAAACTTAAGCAAGTTAATTTATAATATTATATGAAATGGATATTACTTAAGCAAAATTCTTGTTAATTAAGAAACAGATTCATAGTAATCATAAATATATACGTTTATATGTATTTACTAATGCATATATACAATAATACATATATAGTAATGATTATATGTACAGATGATGTGGTTAAATATACGGATGCATTTTATATTTTTTTACATATTTTCAAATGTAGGTTTGTGTCAAAAATAAAAATGAAAAATATAATTTGATCTTAGATATTTTTTTTTTTAATTAAAAGCTTGACAAAGAAAAAATGTGATAAGGTAGATCCTAAGCCAGATAGTTTAGACCTTTAAAAATGAAAGAAAGGTTTCAGTATAAAATTTCAAATATATAATATCTTAAAATATTTAACATTTATGTAATAGTCTATCCAATTATAAATTAATTAACAACATTTTCCATAAAAAATTAGCTTGCAGTTTGAGATTAAATAATATATATATTGAATTTATTCTCAAAATATAAAAATATTTAAATATTCATTGTAGTACATTTGATATAATAAATTTAGTTTATCTCCTTATTTTAAAAAATATTGAAGCTTAAAATATATTATTTTGAATTTTTTACAAAATATTGTAACAAAAACTTTTATACAATGTTATGATCTATTCAATCTTATGACATTCAAAAATTTAATTTAATTTTACATTTTACCATCATTCTGAATACAATAAACTTTTGGAAACAATTTTTATACAAACTATTTTTACTGTTGTTTATATAAATTAATTTAAATTGTATATTCTTAACTCTATTTAAAAAAAATTATTCTTCAATATTCTTTAAAAATTTTATTTTATAATAGTTGTTTTAATATTTTTAGTTGAACCAGACTTGAAAAGCGTTTGTATAATATCATAAATAATTCCGTATTTTGGATGTTTTAAGAGCTAAAAATAAAACTAGAAATAATGTGTTTAGTTTATATTTAATATGATATTCAAATTTTCTTAATTTTATATTTATATGCTTAGTTTTAAATTTACTCAATTTTAATTAATTAAATAAACTAATTAACAATTTAATAAACTGATTATTATTTCTAAATTTTCAGCAACAGACGTTTCAAATGATCGCATTATATCAGTAGTCACTCATTCACTTGTACACGAAATTAATTTTAGAATATTTCGAAGAAAATTGAAGAGAAAGTTAAAATTTCCAAGCTGTTTGTTATCATCTGCATATATATTGATGAAAATAATGTATTATACCTATAGATATATACTCTTTCTGTAGCCTCTCAAAACATCTGCAATTGAAGATAAATCTCTCATAATTAAAAAGAGACGAGCAACTAGGAAAATATTACTTCTAACTATTAACGTACAAATTTCATGATGTGTATCTTAAGAATATCTAATTTTTAAATTTAACTAATGATAATTAATTAACAAGTTTATAATTCCTCAACGTATTTAATATAATGAAACATTGACAAAATTAAATTCATTCAATTTTTTTATATAATTTTATATGTAAAAGCAAAATTAACTTCATAATACTCATATTTTAATGTAATATTTTACATAAAAGTAGTTTTACTAATTTATTTTTTTTAATTATTAGTTAGTATAGAAGTAATATATTAATGTTGCAATTAATCATGATAAGTGAATTTTTTGATTTATGTAAATTTTTGGTTACTTTATATCAGAAGAACCATGTATAATTACTTGTATTATTGAATAAGCTCTAATATAATGTAAATAAATTATATATAGTAATATTACCAAATTACAGTCAATATAAAAAACAATTAAATTAAAATATGTTATTAAAACTTATAAAGTAAAGCACAGATAAAAACTAATTTTTGTAATTATTCAAGATTGGTGCATTAAATTAAGACAGCACTTAAAAATCTATATTATTCAACAGCTTGATGTGCATATTAATTTTTGCTTTGACCTTACCTAAAGCCAGTGCTCGTGGTACTCGTTATGGATGCAGTGACCACGTGAAAGATAAAAGGGATATAATCGTGAAAGAGAAGAAAGAGACAGAGAAAGAGCCCTGCGAAAACTTTAAAAAAGAAGGTACTCGTAAAAGCACCAACAAAGATGCCAAAGGAGAAGCAGATGCCATCAGTAGAGCTTCTGGCAAAGACGCCAATGGAGTCACCTACTATTGACAACTTGGCCACAGCAGTTGTAGATCTGCAGACCACTATTAACAGACATCATCTTCTAGGACACTATTGCGTACTCGACGTGCATTCTCTCTTTGTATCTCGTGCTATATTGGCTGCCTCGACACAACACTGAGACCATCCTCAATAATACTTCAAATATCGACTAATATTATTCTTGACTCTCTACTTGTTCTCCCACAGTATGCAAATGGTCTTTCTTGGAAAAAAAATGAATATAAAGACCTTTTCATTTATCGTTAACTATATTTAATAATGGATAGTAGAATTTTATGACTGTACATTATATATTCAACTCTCAGATTTCCAAAAAAATATAAAATATTATCCCATATAATTTTAGGTAAATACTAAAAATAAGTAGTTCTTGTACATTGAAGCTTATAAAATACTAAATTATCAAAAAGGAGAGTTTGATCATTTATTTTTAATGAAATAAAACAATCGTGAAATAGGAAAAACTGCAGATCTTTACTTATTTGAATAAAAATCTTTTATGTTTTTAATATAAAGAAATGAATTCGATCGTTATGAAATTTACGCTTAATATAAAAATACTCAAACATATTTTGGAAATTATTAACAAAACAAGCAATGTAATTAAGATTTAACAAATTTAAAAAATGTAAAAATATTAAGCATTATATACTTCAAGTTTAAATGAATAATTGGTTACTATGAAGAAATTCTTAAGTTTAATTTATTTTTATTTGCATGGATGAAAATATATAAAAGAAAATAATTAGAAGTCAGTACAAAATAACTTTACTCAGCTCTTTATTAAAATGTATTTGAAATTTTTATTTAAATAAAAAATGTTATGAATCCATGCGTAAGACTACAAAAAGTTTTATATTTTTTAAAATGCATTATAAAAATTATAAATCAGTTAACTAAATAGATAAATTAATTAATATAGTTTCGTATTTTTCTTTAAATCCAAGATGAATTCATAATAAAAATAAAAATTTTATAAAACTTATCTGTTGTTCGCGGAGGGAAGGTGGGTCGAGGAAAAGAAATATTACGTAATTGTTAATCGTTTAATTTTCATTTTATTCAGTACTTCAAATTACTTCGATAAAGAGCAACCGAAAAAACGCTGAATTTTGTCATCCACCGACGCAGTATTTATACATTTTATAAAAGTGCCATTTTCTATAGGGGGCGGCAAGCCGAGACTCAAATTAAATAATCTATGGTGTTTTTACGTGTTGTATTACGCGCAAACACTCTTGAACTTGAAACTGAAATCTTTATTTACATAATTTTTATAGAAAATTCCTTCTATGGGTAGTGTTTCAGTCGACACGTGTCATTGTCGGAAAATTACTTAACAACAAATAATTTTACATTTCGAAGTTCATCGCTAAGCAATAACTCTCTGGTCTGTCCCCGGCTGTCATCGTGTGATCCTTCACAAACGAGAAAAACTCAAGGCATTCTACCCTCAACATTATCATTATTTAAAATATTTTAAAATAATATAAAAAAGTTAATTTAATTACTAGCTTATAGCTAGTTCATAATTCAAGCATATATCTTTTTTAAACTTAATTTAAGTTATCAAGTTCATTATTTAAAATTGTATTTTATACATTTAAAACAACGTTACTTTATTCAAATCATTTTTATACAGATTCCTATTTGAATAAAGAAAATCTAGTATTAGTTTTCTAATATATGTTACAGGTGTTCAATCTAGCCATCCTGATAAAGAGTTGGCTGAATTATCGTTTCAGCTAATAGTTTACCGCATACGTCGCACTAGATTTCACAGATTAAATGAAGTATATCCACATATTGAATAATAATAAAACTTAAGCTTTTTGCTGAAGTATAATACAAGAAGTAGTACATGCTTTCTGAATATAATTAAAAATAACGTTAATATTTTTTATTATGCCAACCTTAAGATCTGATATACTGCTATAAATAATGAGTGCTACTCTAAGTTAAAATTTATCTCTAAATATATTATAATGCATCAGCATTTATATAATGTTATTTTCAATTTATTTTTAAGATTATATCAACAAATATGAAAATACATTCAAAAATTTTGTGTCTAAATTCTATTAAATAAATTATTTAAAATTACTTAAGTACAGTTTTTTGACTCCTCAATACACTTAAATATGTACTATAATCGTAGATAATTTAAAAATTAAAATTAAATTCAGAAACTAGTTCATATTTAATTTATCGAAAACTGCTGTTTAAATTTTTATTTATTATTAGTAAAAAATCGCTGTTTGTTAAATTTTAACGAAGTATTATTTAATTCTTTTGTAGTTTGTCAAAAATAATCAAGTGAAATTCATTTTAATTAAAATTTTATTATTTATAAAATAAATTTAAACTTTTTCCAAATGTAATTTTATAACTAATTTTAATCATAAAATTTTAACAAGAGCTTAAATTTAAAAAAAGAATAAATAGGAATTAATAGCATATTCAAAAATAAATTTGATAATATATTTTAATTCAAAGACTAACAATATTAAAAATACTCTAAAGATGTAATTTGTGAAACCAGCATCAGTTAAAAATAAATTTGTTAAATTAAAGTCTATTATCAATGGACAGAGGAATAATTAAAACATATTCAAGTTAATAAGAATATTTAATGAATAAATTATTGTATAAAAATCTATAAATATTTAACCGAGTAGATTTTAACAAAATCCAATAAAATTTTTATATTTTTAATGCTAATATCAAGGTTTACAAATATAAAATAAAATAAAATAAAAATAATTGTTAATTATAAAATTTTGTATGAAATTCAAAATTTTGAAGAAAAAAATAATGTTAATTGTAATAAATAACGAAAATCTACAGAAATACTTGTTAGTACACGTTTAAATAGTTTAATTTTAAATAAAAGATAGAATTTCGTTTTTGCGAATATTATCCTGTATATGCGAGCTACTAAAACCTATGTATTTTTTATTCAAGTCCTACTGGAATAGTTATAAAAAAACAAAAATATTGTTTACTTATATCACATACAATGCATTGATAAGAATATGAATGTATGATTTTTAACGCACAGAACTTAATATGTAAGTGAATAATAGAAAAATAAAAACAGTTTAAGAAGGAATAAAAATCAAATAGAAAAATTCGTAACTTTAAAAAAAAATTATCCCAGTTTAAGTTTATAAATTTTTTGAGTTGATCAATCGAAGATAATTTCAATATGTTATCCTAGAGAACTAGTTGCTATCGTATTAAATGTAAAAATCAACTTATTATAATTTAACAAAATTTTTCTATATTAATTCTTTCAATTGAATGATCATGAATTATGAATACTTTCATTAAAATAAATGTTTTTTTTTGGATCATGATACTTTTTTCGGTTTAACAAAAAATTTATTAAAAAATATTATACTAGTCGTATTTTACTTAATATCTGTGTTGAAGAAAAGCAAAGATGACTGTAAGTGTGCTTAACAATGACGTAACCATTAGAAAAAAAACACTGAAACAAGACGAAGAAAAAAAAAATAAGGCAACAGAAATACGAAAAACGAATTCTGGTTATATCCACCTTACAGACAATTACGACGTCCAATAATCTCGCGTTGCAGGACGATCAAACTAATGCGCTACTAGTGATGAAACGACCAATATGCTTCTAGCGATCGTCATCTTGACTTTGTTACATTTTCCTCGCTTTCACAGTTTTTGTAGTTAAGTTTTTGCTTCTATCTTGTTTCTAAATATTCAGATTGAACAATAAATTTTTTTAAGGATTTTATAATTATTAAGGTTCGAATAAAAACTTTTCTTTTATTCATAATAAAAACTATTATATAACTCGCTATACTTTCTTTGTTTCTTAACAATACAAAATTCGAGGTAATTACGTTTAAACTTCTCAATCCTAATTTTTTAAGTATTTTTTAAGTTATAAATTATTTCATGCTAGAAATTTAAGTTCAATTATTATTTCATTCCAATTATATTTTTAATAAATTTTAATCAGTAATTAAAATTTATTCGACATTTTTAATATATTTACACACCAATATTATTTATTTTTTAATTTTTTTTTTATATAGGCAAAGAAAGAATTTTCTAAAGAATAAGAATAATTATAAAGAATAATAATATTCTGGAGAAGGACTTTTTTTATCGAGACATCTCAATTTCATAGGATGAAACTTGAATTAATTTTTGCAAAAGTTATTTTTTCAGCTTACCTACCAATCCTTATTCTTTGTTTCTTCGAATCATCTTCATGTTATAATTGTAACATGAAATCTGATACTTCACTACTTCAAATAGCAGATAAATATTTTTTTAAATGACGCGCATACAAAAAGATTTTTATCTTTTGAATTTTATACATTCAGAATTGAAAAATAAAAAATGTTGCAAAAATTAGAATTAAAAAAAATCACTTTCGTTATAGAGAATCTTTATATTATTAGATAAATTATTATATATTAAAAGACAATTATATTGATTCTACACTATTACATACTTAACTACATAAAATAAAAATAATATTTTTTAGATCTTAATAAAAATACTTATGATTAAAATATTTACTTGTATTTAGAAATAGTTTTTTAAAGAAAAATGCAAAAAATAATTTAAAAATATTTTCATACAAGATAACAATATTTTTATTTTAAATTAAAATTTTGTTATTTAAAAAAATTTTGATTAAAAAAAACTGTTATTACCGCGCGTTTAGAATAATATGGTAGCAAATTATGTTTATGCATTTAAAATTTACAACTAAATAAAAAATATATGTCATCTCATTTACCCCGTACAATACGTAAAATGAATTTAATATAAAAATTAAAATACTAACTAACATTACAAGAATTATATGATATATAATTAAAATAATAGTATAAAATAGAAATTACAATTTCAGATATAACGTAGTAGAACAGCCAAGCTTATATATTTTGTGACTTTAACGGAATTCTTAAAATAAGACTCAATTAAAAAATTAAAATTTTATTTATTTTCTACAATTCTTATTAAAATTTTACATTTTAATTAGTTATGAATATTTTTTATTAAAGAATCATATAATTAACATAAAAACTTAATTAAATATACTCTTAAGTTTTTATAAAGTTTACAAATTTCATATATTTATTTATTTTTAATAATCTTGTATTTGGTTAGTCAAGAACCAGTTATGTATTAAAACATAGAAAAATGGAATATTATCTTCATAATAAAATCATTTATTTATGGTAAAATATATATAAATTATACTGGTGAGAGGTTATTATAACATATAAAGTTTTAATAAAATTTTAACATGAATAATTAAAAAATTAAATGAAATAATAAATATTTATCGAAAATGTGCATTTTCCAAAATAAAATTTTTAATTAAAATTTTAAATTGTAATAAAATTAATTTTTTTATTGTTTAAAAACACTTAAATATTACATTTTTATAATAGGAATTGTTAAATATAAATGCTCCAGTACTCAGAAACTGTGGCAAGCGTGATTAGTTGTAAGTGAGCTTGAGATTATTTCGGTCTTCGACAAGCATTGTACAATGAGATAATCCACATTGCGTTGGTACTTAGATCTTTATTATCTTTACTTTGCCTTAAATCCATATTTCAATATGATTTTTTGAATAATTTTTTTTTTAAGTTATATGTCGAATGAACGAAAGAAAATCCGTGAAAATAAAAACGTGTCTTTGTGTGGATTTATTCGGATCATAATTTTTCTTTTCCTGAATAGCTTGATATGAACAATGACTATTATTAATGTATCTGTAAGATAATATATTTATAAAAGTAAATAATTGCCCGTTGTACTTTATTAATACTGTATTTTCTAATTTCTAACAAATTTTAAGATTTCTTGATTGAATAGTTTAAAAAATTAAGGTTTTAAAAATATTAAGTGAATAATATGAAAAATGGCTATTATCAAAATATTACTTCTTAAATATTTGATTAAAAAATTAAATATTTAAATTTATATAATTATGTTTAAATTTTTAATTTAAATAACTTTTTAGATTATTTCAGTTTACTCTAAATAGAATTATTCAAAAATTATAAGAATACACTGACAGTAAGTACTTGTTTAACCGCAATTTTTTTATTCTGTTAAAATTTCTAAGGTATAAAGCTTAATTAAAAATATGTAATATTTAATATATTAATATCTATTTAAATTAAACATATATATACACATATTGTTCATATAACGGAACACTTACATGAAACTGATGTTAACGTATAAATTTCAAAATGTTAGAATTTAAGAAATTAAAAAACTTAATTTAAAAAAAGAAAAAAAAATAAAACATTATAATAAAATATATATATATATATATATATATATATATATAAAAAAAAAACATAAATATAGATATAATATATATATATATAGAAGACATCGAGAGAGAGAGAGAAAGTGAGAGAGAAAGAAAAGAGAGATAATTTTTATAGAGAGGATATAGCAAATTATTTGTGTACATTAATAGTATTATAAGTCGATTATTAATTTTTATTGATATTCTTTCTGTTTTTTTATTATTATTCTTTTGTTTCTTTTCACTATTTATTTTTCATATATACTCTTAGTAAGTAGTTTTTATAAGATACAACCCAAGTAATAGATGAACTTAAAAATAAAAGAATGAACGAGGATGAAAAAGAAAATGAAAAGTAGGTAAAATAGGATACAGCACGAGGATACAATACGAGCTATGCTTGGCTAACTCAAGAAATATAAGAAAAATAAGAGTATGGGGATATTTCTTTCTTTCTCTCTGTATATTGCGTAAGAGGAATAGACTACTTTGAATATAATGAGAATTAGGGGTTAGAGATTAGAAGAAAAAAGAACAGTGCATCAACAATAAAATTCTATCGCATTTTCCTACAAGAATATAACCTAAATAAAGAGTTATACCTGTGATTGTGGTTTCGATGAATAATGACTTTCCTAGATAAAAAATTTAATAAAAAATATGAAAAAAATCAAATATTTTACATGTAAATATATTTATTAAATAGAACATTAAATAGTTACAAAAATTTCTCTATTCCAAAAAATTTTCATATACTTTTTTGAATAGTAATATAATTTTTATTTGAATACTAAAATGAAATTATAAAACTAATGTTTAAATATGTAAATTACAATATTTAGAATCAAATTATGTTTAACTAAAAAGACTATCTTTCTGAAATATTTGAAGTTTTCTCGTACATAATTTTAATATAGATTTTTTGATGGCTAATGAGTCAACATATTATTTCGTTATTTTACATGCAAAATGAAGAATGTGCGGAGGTCTTTCTTGAGGTGCAGTGTCAGCACCTTTAGAACAGCACACCCTTATTTCTCTTTAACCTCGTTATGTATATCCGTGTCCTAAATATTTGAGCCTCATCTTCTAGACTGCGCACTTGTTGAGACCGCACGTTACCCCTAAGTTTTGTGGCACTCAAAAACTAAGTAATGTAGATTCACGTCTAGCTTTGAGAATATACGCTGATATCGTTGAGGTAGTGTATGTAATAATTTTTGATGAGTTCTGACAAGTCATATACACATCCTGCCCCCGTCAGGAGTCTGAAAGCCGTCGCCTTGAATGGGTAATGTCTTCCGTTTTCGTTACCAAGGCGATATTATATTTCCTCAATCATTTTCTAGAAATGTTTTCTAGTAACCATTGTGCAGATTAAATATGAAGAAGATCTTCAAATTTTCCATATCTTTTATGACTTTGTAAATGACTGAAAGCAGTGCGTGGAATTCATTTCCATTCTTTTTTACGATCATTTCTACCGGCGACGAGTCTAAGAAAGATATCACCTCGATGAATATACTGAACAAAATTTTCTTTTTATCAATGATTATTTGTACATCGGCAATTTTAGTGACCTTTTATTATTCAAGATGATGTTACGTTTAATAAACGAGGTTAGAATCATTTACACTAAGCCTTCATCATCAGAAATAATATGATGGCATACAGCAAGTGTCTAAAGTGCGGTTAATACTTCTTCAATAGTTCTTCTTTTTCTATTCTATTTTTTTTTACAAGTTATCAGTTTTACCATATTCTGGCAAATCTATTCAATAAAAACTATCTTCCATGTTTCTTTTCTAAAATTTAAACAGATTATTGGGTGGATGAATGGCACTTCTTTCTCTTTCAACCACCGTGGAAGTTAAGTTCCCGGCATTAAAAAGAAAAAGTCTTGCACACAACCGCTACGTATACTTAAAGTTCGCACTCTCCTTGAAGCAACACTTTCTAGTCCTTGAGTATCGACAGAAACACTGCACGCGATCTCGACTGCATAAATTAATTTATCAGATAAAAAATTTATCAAATAATGAATTGATAAATATTTGATTACTACAATTTTTAACCTATATATCATAAGATAATTTAGGTAAATTACGTTAATTATATAGTATTAATAATAATAAAAAGCAATAAAAATATTATTGTACTTAAATGCTTGTCGATCTTCTATCACTGTTTAATGATTATATTAAAATAACACGTGTTCTTTTATTCAAATATAACTATCATTCCACACAGTTATATAGAATAGTTAAATCGCATGAAAAATAATTTTTATAATAGTAACGGAGAAAATGTAAAATATAAGGTTCGATCGTAACGAGTGAAGTAAATAAATGATCATTCACGGTGCTTAAGTGTAGAAATGGCTAAGCCTCTTGGAAGGGCTCGCGCGAACCGAGTTTGTGTGTGAATGCGCCTCGAACTACTGATTAGAATTACGGGAGCACCTGCAAAGCCGAGCCGCCGCTTGCCGGAATTATTAACGTTTCCTTAGTGTCGCATTCGTGCACAGGTCTTCATGAATTATAATTGCCAAAGGCTTTAATGGATACCCGTAAATAATTCCGCTCTCAGAGGACTTATCGTAATATCTGTAGTTAAGAATTGTTAACGAAGAAAATTAATTAAAATTGTCTTTAGGGGTCGCTAGAATTTAATGCAATTAAATTTCGTAAAAGTAAGAAGGTAGAGATAATTTTTGCAAAATTTAAACCTTATTGTGTGTGAAATTACATGATTTTAAATACAATATTTACTACAATACAAAATAAATAATCTTATAATTGTTAATTAATCTTGTATTTACTATTTATATTGTATTTATTGGAAATCTGTTTTGTAATGTAAATAAATTAATTTATTGCTAATTTTAATATTTTTAACATAAAATTTTCACTAAACTTAATAGACATTACTTACGAATATTTATTATGTGATTATATATTTTACATATACGGAATTCATGCATGGTCTCTCAAATGCGCCGGTAATAATTTTAGACAAATATTGCTTTATATTATTATATTTTTTCTCTAACTTGATAATCTTACCTTGATTATGTAAGCCAAAATTAAAACGAGTTTTTATATTTTTTAGGTTAACTTATTGATGATAAACATTCACATTCTATATTTATAATTTTTAATGATTCCTATTTGAATAATTATGGTCATATATTTATATTGGTTCAAAATATTGTTGATAAAATATTAATTAATTTTAAATTGTTCTTCTAGATATTAAAAACAAGTAGTTAGTTAATTAGTTAGTTTATTGAAAAGAATATAGTGTGTTATTATTAAAAGTACATTAATTTATACATTAATATTTGAATATTAGATTAAATTTAATGTTTTAAATAAATATTTACAAATTACTTAAAACTAAATTCATAATATTTCAGGAAATTACCTTGTCGATAACTTGGTATTTTAGTTATTGCTCCATATTCTCTTACTTGGTTTATTCGATACTCTTTGGTCTTCCTTGCACTTACTGTTTGTTATCTTGCTTTCTTAGATTTCATTCGTCTTTACTTTCACGACTTCTTTTTTTTTTTAATTAAAAGATACTATATAATATACACAACGATATTTTTGTCGTTAAAAGATGTTTTTATGCAAGATAATATAATTTAAATAGATAATGTAGTTCAAAATATTTATAAATTTTTAAAGTGCATTTTCCTCCAAATTTATGAAATATTTCATATCTCTACTTTGTTTCGATGAATTCTATACAAGTAATATTTCATAATTAATAAAATTTATATATATATATTTATATTATATATGAAGATATATAATAGTACAATAATAATAATAAATAATAATAATAATAATAATTATTATTATTATTATTATAAATATATGAAAAAACAATTAATATTTGAATTAAAACAAATATTAGAAAATATTTGTTCATAATTGATAATAGTATGCTAATATATTCAAAAATAAATGTTTTATTTATATTTAAATTTATATTTATAATTATATAATTTTAATACTTATAACTAAATATATATTCAATTTATAATAAAACTCCTTTTGAATTATTAAATATAAATATATGTATCAATAAAATTTTATTTTACAATTTTTTTATTTTCTATTTTTCCTCTACTGTACGTCAGCTTGTTCGGCATAGTAAAATGTGAAAAAATCTACCATTCCTATGCAAATTGACACTATAAGTAATAATAACTTGTATATTACAATACTTGTATATACAAAATAGTTGAATATTTGCTTAACTTGTTCTATCAAAAGAAATTGAGAGCGTATTATTTTTTTATAATTGTAAAAAATGATATGTTGATACATAGATATTTTAAAATTTCAGATCATTTATGAAAATTCTAAATATTCAAGAATTTATAAAAATGTATATTATATTGTATTAGAGAATTGAATTTAGAAATCATGTATATTTTGCAGTTTTTTATAAATTGTTTTTCTTAATATGAAATGACTAAACAATATATAACTTTATTAAATGACGATGAATTTTTAATAATATTTTAATCCTTTTTTCCAGATTGAAAATAGAAAAGTTAATATCACATATAAATATTCTATTTAAAAAAATAGGAAGAATCTATAGTACACATCCACTTAAAACTTAATATACGGATAGAAAGTCTATTATTTTTAAAATATTTCATTGATGAAATTTAAATCTTTAAATAGAAACTATCAAATAAAACACTCTTTGTTAAAAATTTTCCAATAATTTAAAAAATAAGCAAAAATATAATATTTGATAATAATGAAATTAATATTGAAATAATAAGTATTTAAATACATTAAAGCTATTTGAATAATAAAAGAAAGATAAAATTAGAAATTAAAAAAAACAGTAAATAGTGAAAGCCTTGGTACAATAGTTATTATATGAAGACATAAAAAAGTTAATTAATTTATTCAAAATTAATCAAAAACTATAATTTTTTATTTTAAAAAAGTTATCAAATAAATACATACTTGTAAATTTTCATTATCTTAGAAAAGAAAATGTCGAGAAAATATAAAAATGGTTATAATATTGGACTTAATAATTTACTGTAGAAATATATTTTATATATTGCACACATACTTGTAACAAGTTGATAATTAATTAAAGACGTAGATAAAATAATTATTAAGCTCATATGACGATAATAACAAAGTTTTATTTTTAAACTACTACAAAACAAATGATACAATCTTGACTAGCAAATTTAAAAATTGTAAACTAATTATAACTTCAGATATTAATAAAAAATTATACTTCTTTATAAATTTATAAAGTTAATAATAATTTCATATATACGATAAATATTAAAGACATTAATTTTTTAATGATACTGAAATTAATAAATTTTATTTTATATGATTGTCGAATATACTTATTTAGTATTGTAGGTTATATGTTATTTGAAAAATATACTTTTTGTTTTACTTAAGAAATCGAAAATAAACAAATAGATAAAAAATTAAATGAAGAGTATTATTAAAATAAGAAAAAAGAATCAAAGAAAGTGAGCGGTTTAAAAGGGGTCGACAGTCAAGTAAAAGTTATTAAACATTATAATCAAAAGAAATAGTATGTGTTTAACCTATGTGGCTCTAATATAACGAATAGTAAAAAGTAAATATTAGATTTCTAGTAACAAAAATTTAAAAAAAATATTCAAAGATGAGATTTTCTCATCGAATAATTTTTCTCATTATTCATCCTTGAAAAAATCAGTTTTAGCCTCAACGTTACAAATACAATTTTGTAAAAATAATTTCCTGTGCATTTTGATTTAATTCATAATAATGTAAAATAAAAATAGAGAGAAAATTGCAAGTAAAATCTAGAGTATAAAAAACTATTAAGAGTTCTATAATATGAAGTACAAGCAAACCCCCGAAATAGAACGAAACCACAAAAAGCTTGCATTCGAAGCATCATTCGAGAATTAAAAATATTTTCATGATGGATAATGTAAAATATATTCAAAATAAACTCTATACACATTGATTAATGTAAAATTAATGTAAAGGACTACATAGTCTTAAATTCGTGTGAATGAATTCTTAGAAGTTTTCACACAACCACAGACTAATTAATATTATAATATTTAAAATGAAGCAACAATACTACTATTACGCAATAATCATTAAATTAACTTCAAAATTAGAATTTTAATTAATAAAATTTATTTAAATTACAGTAAGATTGAAAGGAACTGATGAATTTTATGTGTACATTTTTATTAAATATGTATATTATAGCTAAAAATATCTGTATTTACATAATAATTATTCTTAATATTATAAATATATCTTTAATTATATATATATATATATATGTATGTATATATGTATGTATTTATATTAATTGTACATACATGCATTTTAAGTAAAATGACATTTTTCTCATTAATGACTTATCTGCGATAAGTAAGCGGAAATAAAAGATCTTTTTTAAAAAGAAATTAAGAAGCAAAATTATTTGGACGGTAGGGAGGATAAAAAAATCTCGTGCGAAATCATCATAGTTATACGCGAAATTGTGAAATTGTTATTGTCGCACTCTTGATAGAGCCGCGAGTGTTACATTCCAAGTTTTGCAAAAGTCACGCGCGAAGTGTCGTTAGAATAGCGAGTTAAAGTTTGGAACGGTATGCGCTCTGGACTCTCGAAGTGAAAGTTAAATTTTCTTTGCTTGTTGCAATTCAATTCATTTGTAATTTAAAAAAAAATTTGGAATTGTCGGATTCGGATACTCAAAGTGATAAGAGAGTGCAAAACTTGGAGAAAGAGTCGGTAGTCGACTAACAATTACTTCAAAAAATATAAAGAAGCGACAGAGAAAGTCAAGAGTTTTCCGTTAAATCTAACTGCGACAAGGCTTTTGTTTCTAAAAAATACCGAATTAATCATTTTCTTAATCTTCTATAACTATTTCCAAGATTGAATAAATATCTTGTTTTATTCATCATTACAGCAACAGTAAAATTGTAAGTATTGGCTTGGCCAAAAGCCATCACCTCCGCAATTACATCAAAGATTGCTTTAACATGCCGACTAACCACTCGGTGGCAAAATCTACGTGGAGCGCACGTGGAAGCTTACGACAGATAAGCACAATGGTCAAACGAACGCGCAGAGCAGCCCCAGCATAACCATAGGTCGAGCGGAGAGGGGAAGACTTAGATGCTCGGTACTGTAGCCGATATCCAAATTTGTAACACATTTTTCCCGTCACAATTCAGAAGAATTCGTTATTTTGCTTAACTCTGCTATTGTCATTTGCTATTTATTATTTTGAATGTTATTTTTAATTTTTCTTTTTAAAATATTCAATACATACCTTTTAAAAAAGACTACTTAAAACATTTTAAATCTAGCAAAACTAGTTTTAAATTTTTTTATCAGAAACTTGATTAAAAAATATATATTTTTTGTATAAACTATAATTATTGTCAACTATATTAAAATGATTCATTCAATTTGACATAGATATTATTTTCTACATTGTCCGTACCATCACATATAATACTGTTAGTTTAATTTCTATTAACTTAAAATAACATTGAGGTTCAGTTAATTGAAATTCTGTTTCAATTTTGAATAGAAATTTTTGCTTCTTTTTCTTTTCTTATAGATATGATGCTACCTGTTTTATGAAATGTTCTAAAAATTTTAAGAGCGGAAATATAAATATAGTTATTTTGTTTAAAATAGACTTTTTTGACAAGATATTAATTGTTCTTAACTGACTCAATATTATAATTATAAAACAAAGAAAATAATTTTCTTTCTAAGATTAAAAATAAAAATATAATATATTTTTAACTGCAATTTAGAGACATTTTATTATTGTTCTTGCGGCGAAAATAGAAATACAAAATATTACTATATTGATATTATAGAACAAATGTTGAATGTTTACATATTTATTAAGTAAAATCAAATTTTATAAAGTTAGACAATAGATGACATTATAATGAAATCATAATGATTCAAAAGATTTCAATGTATTATAAAATTTATAAATAATAACTAAAAATTTATTTTTTAATAATATAATGTAGATATTAATATAACTAAATATTAAAAAGTTGAATAAGAAATCCAAAATGGACTTTATATATTAGTATAAAAAACTGAAAATCTTAATATGAATAAAAATCTGAAGGTAGGTAAAAATTATTTAAAGATACTTCTACTTTGACTTATGTTTAAAATTGTAAAGAAAAAATAAAAGATTAAATTAAGTAAATAAATCATTTTTATTTGCAGATAGAGTAAAAATAAGTTAATCATACGAGTAGTACAGTACGAATGTATTTGTCGCTAAAATTAAAGTGGTATTTTTATGTTAACACTCAGATAAAATCTTTTTCCTCTAAAAGCAGTTAAAAACATTGTTAAAAATAAATGTTACAAAAATTATTTGTTATTAGAGCACTTTAAAGGAGAAGAATTTTATATTTTTTAGCAAACAAATAACGTTTTTATTAAAGCTTTATGTAATATCTTTTTTTTATATTATTTTAGATGTTTTTAAATATTATTTACGTTATATAAAATTTGATAATATTTTTACATATTTTAGCTGTCTAAAATAAAAAATATTCTAAATTATACTAATTTTTCAATGAATGTTTTATAAAAATTTATATTTGCTTTAAACCTAATATGCATCTACAATGTAGATGTATAATAATGTAATTATTATATTTTATTTTGAGTAATATTTTTTTACTTTCTCTTAGTCTAGAGTAATCTAGAACTTCTACTAAATCATTATTTGTTATGTCTTAGCTTTTAATTGAAATGAGATCTCAGACTTTTCAACCTCGTTGAAGTTCTAACTGAATAAACGTACGCGGTATCCCTACTACACTAGTCCCTAGTAATTAAACATTTTAAATATTCATTACATTTCATCATGTTACTACTTAACCTTGTTGATATTTTTTTATAAATATATAATGGTTTAACTATATTTTATATCATCATAATTGAAGTTTAAGAAAAACATCATATTTTGTGTTCGTAATTAAATTTTTATTTTAAATTCTTATAAATTATTTATGATATAAGTTCTAACTATTGTATTTTTAATTTACTATTAGTATTACAAAGATTCTAATACAGGGTTTAATAATTTATTCCACGAGTGAAATGTAATCAAATAATAGAGATCTATCAAATATTCATATATATTTACATAAGTCTTTACATTATCAACATTACGTTAATATTAACGCATTAGCGATCAAAAATGCGCAAAATGTAATAAATATCTACCTAAAATACTATTTTACGGTGTTATTAGCGAATATAAACGTATAAATAATGATATCAATGGAAAAGGCACGCATTGCAATCACAGACAATTGTAACTCCTTAAATGTACTCAGTCACGTACGCATTTTCATTATAGTATAGATATAACTTTAGATCAACTTGAAAACATTATTTTTATCATTCCAGTCTTTCGACCTTCTACATTGACATAATACGCAGTTGTGTCTATATTATACAAAAATATGAACAGATCGTGAATATACGTTACAAAAAATATAAGAAAGAAACGAAGTGAATTTAATGAAACCTACTTTTTATCCTGAATACATGCGCTTAAATAAAAGAATAAAAGTGTATATACTTTATACTCTTACTTACATAAAAACAAAATAAGATACGAGTCTTATATTCACTTTCTACACTTATCATCCCTAGGGCAGGATTTATTTCTTCTCTATAGAAAAACTATTTCTCTTATATCGTACACATAATGTGTCAAATATCCAATTATGTTTACCGTACTGATAAATAAAAATTTATTATGATATTGTAGCATATAAACATGAGAATAAATAATACATTAAAGCTTATAATACATAGTAACATAAAATATTCACGGTAATTTAAATATCAAATTATTCGAGAGAAAAATAAATCTCTACTCACTACACAATTATACTGTAATTATTATGACTCTATAATCCATATATACATATACAGAATACATTGTAAAATTCACTAACTCGAATAAACTAACTTTTATATACTTTATAGGCATATGAATTTTTTTAATTTTTATAATAAAACCCTTTAAATTGCCTTTTAATTTGATATTTTAATCATTGCATTGTGGGTATTTTTTAAAATGAACATTTTCAATGAAAGAAAATTAAAAATTATAAGCATTATTATTGTAAAATAATTCGATAAACTAATGAATATTTTAATTATAGGATAGGAAATATTTTTTAATTATAAAAATTTTATTATTAAAATTAAATCAATAATAACTCTTCAAAAAAGCTAAAATGTCATCGATGAAATGAATTATTATTATAATATTTTTTAGAAAGAATTCTTTCTGATACCATCGTAATAAAATTTTTTTTAAGAATTCAAAATAATCCCCTGAAATTAAGTTTAAAAAAAAAAATAAATAACATTATAAGGATATCGGAGTACTTTTTACAGAACTACTTTTCTTTTTCTAGTATGAATTTATATTCTTTCTCTATATCAATGTTGTTTTTCTAGTATATCGAAATATTTTATATATTCTTAAATTCAATATATTCAACATCAATTAATAATAATATAAAATATTTATCGATTTAATGTATATCAAATTTTTTTATTACAATCAAATTATATTTTATTGTATACATATGAAATTTTCTATCTATTAAAATTTTTATAGAATAAAATATGTAATTTATATTATTTAAAATATTAATTTTAAATGCATCTCATATTTTAAACATTTTTCTCCTGTGTAATGTATACTTATTTTGCTAAAGAATTTCACAAGTATTGTACTATATTTTATATTATTCGCATTTTTTTATTTATTATTACTATTCTTTATTATCAATTTTTGAATAATTAATAATAATTTATGAATAATTTATATTAAATAATACACGTTAATTTTTTAATTTAAGAGAGATTTATAAATTAGTTTCAAAATAAATAATAAACAATATTAATAATAAATACTTTTAATTAAATTATTCTATTACTAACAAAATTTTAAATGCTAAAAAAAATAAATTTTAATTATTAAATAGTAATGGCAAAATATTAATTTATTTTTCAAAAAATTTTATTCTCTAAAGCCAGATACTCCCACAGTATAGCTTTGTTCATTTATATTATATCAATTCCCATCAATGTATAAAACATGCAAAATAAACTTAACAAATACATTACAATTGTTTATAATTATATTATAGTACTAATATTTATAAAATCATCGAAGAGTATAGGTTATTGAAACAGTTGTTCCAATAAGTCATCTTTCGGTCTCATTTTATGTCAATCTGTCTCTCTCTCTCTCTCTCTCTCTCTCTCTCTCTCATTTATCCATATGAGACGTTTTCATGTAACTTTAAAATATCTAAAAGTTAGTGAAACTACATACACACCAACAAGTCAACATAATGCAAGACAGAAAATAAAAAGAACAAAACAGTCGCACGACAATGACAAACGTGTTCACGCTCCCGTGAAAATACTTTTACCACCATATATATATATATATATGTATAGATATGTGCGTGTGCGTGTGTGTGTGTGTGTGTGTAATGACAAGAAAGAGTCCACGAAGGTTATTGCGGTGGCGGAAGTAGTAGCACCAGCTCTGGGCGAACTAATGTGACGTAGATGTACAACGATGACTTATGAAATATGAAAAAACGAAAGAAAATAAAGTAAAAAGAGAAAAATAAGAACTTTCAATTGCCCCGTGGGAGATAAACGAATGACAAACACGACTCAAGATACACAAAAGTCAAATCATATAGAAAGTCTCGGTTGACTTCTGTTCCACTATTCTTATTCTCGTGAACTTCTTTATCCCTTCAACTTGCTCTTTTTTTGTATCTTTGACTGTTGCTTCTCTCTAGTTTTTCTACCACCACTCCTTATTCACCTCTCTTTCTCGATTTATTTATGGTGTCAGATGTACTTCGAAGATATAGTTAGCATAGTAGTGAATTTGAATATGTAATATACTTGCAAATATTTCTGTTTATTTTAAAATTGACAGAAGACACCTCTAGCTTCAAATCTATTCCAAGTTTGAATGCTAAAGCATATCTCATACAGTTTTTAAATTGCATTATGTACAAATGATCTAAAATATTCCAAGCTTATCTCGGAAATTGTAAGAGCTGTTGGTGTTTCTCTAGGAAACAATCAATAATTCGATCATGTATTGATCTCATTTATTCTAAATTATTTTTTGTAGTATTCGTCATAAACCTTGTCAATTTATTGTAAATATTCCATAATTAGAATATCGTATAGTTATTAGAAACGATTTAGAAGAAATAATTTAACACTAAAATCATAAATTTATCGGAGCAATAAAGAACAAGTTATGTACGTCCTCCAAAGTATTGGTTTAAATGGTTTAACAACATATGTAACAATCAAAAGACAAACAATAAAAATAAATTAAATATTGACATATTTCTTGTGAAAAGATTAGAAAATCTTGAAGTAATATAAATAGAATTTTAAGAGAAGATAAATAAGGCAACAAATAAACAAAAGTAACGAAAAAAGTACAAATTTCTGCTTCTAAACGTTTGAGAGTTGCAGTAAATTAAAATAATTATGATTACTATTTTTGGATAAAATAAATTTTTTAATTTAGTAAATTATTGAAAGTAATCAGTAAATCTTTATGAAAATATAAATAAATAATTTTAAAAAATTATAACGCATGCTTTTCATGTTTGTTATATGTTTTTCATACATGCATGCTTTGACATAAATAAATCAGAATTTGTAAACATGTAAACATATGTATAAAAATGAATTTTGTATTAATATTATTATTTCTGTTATAATTATGACTAACAGCAATTGTATTATTATTATAGAATATTTTTGTAAGTTATTATTTAACATTTATAAATTTGTTTATTGTTTAATCCAATTAATAGATACATAAAACAATTATATACAGAAATTTAATAGAGGCTACGGTAATATAAGTAATAAAAAATTATTTTTAAATTCTAAAATTTTTCATCAAAATTATTCATAAATATTTTATTTAACTATTAAAGAAATAAAATCAAAATATTTAAAACAATGCCAAAATTTGGCATATAAATATTCATTATTATTATTTTTAAACTCATTTATATTTGAGAAAGTCTTAATAGTTTTTTTAATATTTATTTACATTATATTATAATATATATATATTAAAAAAGCATGTATCACATATAATTCTACAGTAATATAAGGGTAATTTAAATTATTAAATCATTCTGAAATCCAATAATAATCAACCAATATGTCTGATTACTAGTTAATTTTTTACCTGGCTGAGTAATTTTTTATTAGTCAAACTTAAAATTTTTTATAATTTTTATATTTATAATTGAGTTATATATTTATAATTTATGCTTGACAATAAATTATGTAACATGAAAATAACACGATTGCAAAAGTTTGATGCAACTTTTATTTGATAAATAATATTATTTATTTTATATTATCATAGTTAATTAGATAGCGAAGAATTTTTTAATTATATAATTATATAAAATAGTTTCCGAAGAGATTAGTGTCGACTTCTTGTGGCAGTTATTGGTACTATATTTACATGAATATATTTATCGACTGTGGTAAGTATAAGAATAATTTTCTGTACCTAAAATGTAATATGTGTCAATAGTGCAATATTCTATTAAATTAATTTTATTACAAATTATTTTCGCAATTAGTAGTATTATTTTAATTTTACAGTTTAAATGAAGTTAACTTCATAGATTTTTTTTAAGCTTTTAAATTATTTGCTAATTACATTTTACCTTTCTTGTTTTATATAATTACTTGATTTACCACTTTTACATTATTAATTATTTTAAAGAAGTAGGTTTATTTTCATATCAAAATCAAAATCTGAAATTAATTTTATCAATAAGATAGAATTTTAGAAATAAGATACATAAAAAGTATAAAATTATTTTATATTTTTTATAACAAAAAAATAAGATTTACATTTTATATATCGTTTTTAAATATATATGATAAAAGATTAGATCTTGATATTAAACTAATAATTTTATCGTTTAGTTGATAGAAAATAATTAATAACATTTAAAATTAGTAGTTACCTTTTTCTTTACCGTGTTATAGTGAACTAGTACATATTAATTATTAAATATTATTAAAAAGTCAATATAAAATTTAATTTCAGATAGGAAAGACTTTTTTTCTTTCCAAAATTATTCTTACCAATTTTAAGTGAGGCATGCTAATGCATATTCAAATCATAAATTAGTATTATTACTAAAATATCATGTCAATATTAATATTCTTCTAGTCCTTCAATATCAATGTACAAATATAATTTTATATTATTTTATTCTTTCAAAATTAATTCAGACATTATAAATGGAAGTTGAATCTTTTTTAAATAATACATTTAAAATTATTTTATTTTTTACTTATCGATTAAAATTTTTTTTAGAAATAAATTTGTATATAATATATATCGAATTAAAGTAATTCAATTCTTGTTACAATAAATGATTAGAAAATCTCAAATTTACAATATAATGTCAAAGCAATGTAGTAAAATTGATTTTTTTAATATACTGAAATGGCAATAATGTTATATAATTTAACTGTAATAGTTTTTTATAAATCCTTCTTCACCAATTGTAATTCTTAAACTATTAGTATTTATTGAGTAATAGTCTTTAGATAGTTTTAATTATATTTTAAAAAATAATGTACAAAAAAATAAAAAATTTAAATATTTGTATTAAAATTGAACACACTTTTTATTCTGTATGAAAATACTGATTATATCAATTATTAAAGACCATGACTTTTGTAAAGACTTTTTTTAAAGTAGATGTAAGAATTACGTAGATATATTATCCGTTAAGTCAGTCGCGACGCAATTATAATCACCTCTTCTTTTTCAGTTCTTATTTATCTTCATCTGGATTATAATTTCGTTTGCATGACATATAAGTATCTAAATATGTAACTTATTAAATTATTTAGCAATTCAAATCGTGTCAAGTACAGAAATATTCTGTGTTTTTATTTATGCATTAACACGTATAATGTAGCATAGTAAGATGAGATAGTCATTCACAACTTCTTGTGGAATATATCTATTTATATAAAAAACAATTTTATTTTTGTCAATGTACATGTATGCTGGTATATTTTTCAATAAAATTCGATTTCTCATATAGGAAACTGAAGATTACTCGACTTATCCGTTCTTAAGGAAAAGCGAAAAAGATCGAGGGAAAAAAGTTTGAAATATGGTGAGAAAGGCAATAGAAGATATGAATATTCCCTTTTTACACTAAAAAATTCTCGAATATTTACCAGAAATTCGTCGAGTAATTTATTATTTATATATATTTAGTTTTCTGAAATTTCATCTCTATAAAAATACTAAATTAATCATAATTAATCAATTATGTTGAAAGTTATTTTAATATCATAAAATACTATAAAAAATTTTTTTAATTTCTAAATAGCGGTATTATTTAAAAATTGAATTGATTTTTTATTGCTTTTAATCAATTGAATATAAAAATGTAACTGAAATTGAAAAATTGACTTCAAATTTAAGGGAAGAATCTATATTAATTACATTATTCAATTCTAAACTCTTGATTATATTTATTAAATTTTTAAAACCCTTATTTCATTTTATTGAAAAATATTCAATACATAAAAAGTTATTCAAAATTCCTTAATATTCATATTAAAATATTTATAAATTCTTTCGAGTTATTATAAAAAATAGATTAATGGAATACAAATAAATTTTTATAGAATTTGTATTATCGTTTACAATAATAAATTTTGACAAAATATATAGTTATTAAACAATAAATTTTTTTCTGTCATATTTATTTAACTAAACTATTTTGAATTTAAAATTAAAAAAATTAATAATTAAATCTTTAACTTTTTCTACACAAAATGTAAGAAATATTTGAATATAAATTATATGTTTTAAATTAAAATATTGTTGAAGTATATTATTATAGTTTAATGAAGACAAAAATTTAATTAATTTTTTTTTAAATAAATTAATGAAAATAATATCTTTCTATATTTTTATTGTCCAAGATATATTAAGATTAAAATAATGCGTTTATAGAAGGTAAAAACTCTTTTGGAATAGTATTTCCTTGTTTTTTTTATACAATTGGGTTGAAAATAATAATGAAAAAATTCCACCGACAAAATAAATGGTTTTCTTACGCACGCGTTGTTTCCACATGTTACACTGCCACTAACTGCTTTAAAAATTACACGAATTTTCTTTGCTAATAAATCTTATCCATGTACCTCAAGTCTAAGGCAGTGTTCAACCAAGGAAAAAAGACTTCATTTTTTCTATAAAGTGAACGATACCATTCCGTTCCATTTTTCACTGTCGTCTTAATTTATATTTATAAAATTTTATTCTTAACTTATGTATGTTTTTATTATTTATATTTTTCTAACAGAATCTTAGTATTAAAAAATTTCTGAAAAGAAAAGACTTTGTAAACGATTAAAATACAATACTTTACTTAACAATAAATTATATTTAGTGAATATTTTTTTAATTGAATTAGATATTATTAACATAAAATAAATATTACTTAATGATTTGAAAATCACATAAGCAGTTGTTTCATTTACTTTTTAATAACACTTAAATATTAATAAGTGACTTTAAAACACAAAATTATAAATTATTGTTTCAAATTACACATAAAACAATACAACTTTCGAATTATGTTAATGCGAAACATAGTTTAAAAATAAAAAATTTTATAATGTGCCTATTAATATTAAGATGAATATGTTTTATAGATAATACAACTTAACATAAATTAAGTATGTATCGAGAATGGAAAACGAAAATATAGTAAAAAATATTGAAATAGAATGTAATAATTACGAAAACTGAAAAAAAATATTAATTAATTATAATATATTTTAAATAAAAATGTTTTCCTCAAAAAAGTAATAATTATTATGTTCAAGTAAATAAGATCATGTAAATTCAAAATTTTTGTCAAAGTGATAATAATAATAATAATAATAATAATAATAATAATAATAATAATAATCATAATAATAATAATAATAATAATAATAATAATAATAATAATAATAATATATAATAATAATAATAATAATAATAATAATAATAATAATAATAAACTAAATTATTAAATATATCTAAAGAATTTCATTTTAAAATTTTAAATTTTATTATTATTTGAATTATGCATAAATACTGTTTTACATTTTCATAAAAATGATTATATATGCTCATATACTGATAGTCATTATTCAAATAAAATGTATCATTTTTGTAAAAAAATAAAATATATTTATCAAGATTATTTATAATATTTATAAAAGATAATCTAATGAAACGTTTTAAAATGCTTGTAAAATAATCTGTGATTTTCAATTAATTTCAATCGAATATATATTCTATTAAAAATTATCTGGGCATAAAAGTAAGAAAAAGTATGTTGATATTAACTAATGAATGAAAGCAACAAAAATGACTCGAATTTATGTTAGTAAAAAAGTAACTCGTCAACTCATCCATTCATCAGAAAAGCAATAATGTATATATGTTAAAAAAGTAAGAAAGAATCATGAATCCAAACTCGATCGAATTTACGAGAACAAAGTTTTAATTATAAAAATTGTTCAAACTGGCAAAATAATTATAAAGCTCTTTATATTCAAAGTAGTTTACACAATCCAAAGTAAATCTAATAAACTTCAAAGATGAACATAATTTTTTGAGTTGCCTTATGAAATAACATCCATTTTCAACGATTGCAAGTGTACTTTTTCACCCATACGTTGTTCAAGAATATTTACTTTCACTACTTAATAATTTGTAACATCTTTAATGAGAATTATTAGAACTGTAATAAAAAAAAATATGAATAACTTTTAATTAAAATCAAAATTCGAATAGAAAATCTGAGTTATACGCAACTTACGTATTTAAACACTAATAACATTCAAGTTGAGTTTTCTTTTATAGATAAATTTTATCTAAATATTTTATAATTCTAATTGATTTCTTTAGACTGTAAAAATACACGTTTCCTGAAATTATTATTTGAAATCTTATGAATAAAAATTCATATGTAAAATAAAAAGTTAAAAGATGAATGAAAGATAATAAGAATTATTTCGAAGATTTTTAAAAGGTAAAAAACAATAGAAATTTTAGAAATTTATGGAGAATATAAAACAATGATGCATTGGAGTTGTATATGATTCATTTGAATGTATTCGTAAATTCCGAAAGATCACGACATATGTGGTTCTCCTTCCGAGACAACTTGACTCGATTGAAGAATCATGTGTCGGTGGCGTATACGTTGAGAAAACTAGTTTGCAAGTACCGCGACTTATAGACAGACAAAATTAACGATCACTGCGACACGTATTAGGATTATGAATGCACTTTGATTTTCGAGCACTGTGAGTACAGCAGTAATAATTATTTATCTATAGATTTACGAAGAATAATAAAAGTGTAAAAAAATTTAGTGAAATCGCTGTTACAATTAATAAATTGCTTTTTTAATCGTGACATATTTTCATACTTTCATATAGTTGCTCTAATTTCGATTTTCATCTCAAACATTTAATGATATATTTTTAAATAATATTGTATGAACTACTAATAAATTAAATTTAAACTAGAGTGAATTGTGAAATTATATTAGTATTTGTTTATATAAAAAACATTTGTAAGTGATATTTTTCATTGTAGAATATACATTTATTTAAAAAATGAAAAGAATTTAAACAATATAAGAATAGGTTAGTAATAAAAAATAAAGTTGCAGAAATTAAAAATTAATTACAATAAAAATATTTAGTTCAAAATTAATTATTAAAAAACTTAAACAAATTTTTTATTAAGAAAATGAGAATTATTCTCATAATACAACGAACATTAGCTACGCAATGTATTATTTGATTAGCAATTTTTAATAAGAATTATAAATTTGTTCGAATATTTATTTATTATTCCACTTAATGTAGAATTTATCAATATCTACATACATATATGAACTAGTAAATACCAAATATAAATTATTTTTACATAATTATATAGAACATCAATTAGATAAAAATGAAATACTAATGATTTTTGTATATTTCAGTAATTGTATAATAGTAATTTTATAGAATTTTTCCACTACTATGTCTATTATTACTTATATGTGTCTAGTTATAATTTTAAATTTATAAATCTAAGATTATCTGCAATCTCTATAAAGTCCGTAAGAATCATTGTATTAAATTATATGTTATTAGATTGGAATTAAATTTAAAATTTTTATTCGCTTAATTATTAAATAAAAGATATTCGAGTTTAAAAAGTCAATTCTAAAGCAATAGTATTTGATTGTTGAATTTATCTTAAATCCAACTGTGTCAATAAAACTAACATTGACAATGTATAATAAGACTATTCGAAAACACAATTTTTATAGTTGCTTCTAAATATTACGTAATATCGTACACTTTGTAAATTTTAAATCACTATATAAAATGCTTGTGATTCATAGAAAACTTAGAAATCTTTGTAAACAATTCTATTATATAAACACCTAAACGAGATTGAATATAAAAAAGCGGAAAGTAATAAACAAAATTAAACAAATATTTCTACAGCTTTTTCTATAACCTCTTCGCAAATTTGAAAATATTTAAATCGTGATTCTTTGATAAATTTTTTTTAAATTCTTATTATATATTTTCATTTTTCTCTATGCTGAATATAATGTTATAATTTTTGATGATCAAAAGAATATAATTATTAATAAATTCAACACAAATACTCATTTATTTGCTGAAAATATAAAAATACAATTCCACAATTTATGAAAATCCATTAAACCAATTCAATAATTTCTGAGTATTTTTCTTTACTTTTTTCTATAAATAAAGATTTTAGATTACAATGTAGTAAAATATAAAATAAAACTACAAACAGCCTGTTTTTAATAAAAAATGTGAATAAAAGGAACATTAAAAAACCGAATTTAGTGCCATAAAAGAGATTATTTTTTCTTCCATGAAATTATTTCTTAAATTTTACGATTATTATCTACTAAGATTATTAAATATTTAATGAGTCAAATATTTTACAAAATAATCGTAAATTTATAAATGTTACTGTAATATCAAATATTATGATGGAGAACTTCGATAATATAATATATATGCAGCAAAATTATAATAAAATTAAAAAATCTCTTATAAAATTAAAAATATTAATGAATTTAATAATTTTGTTACATAACTATTATATCTATATGTTTGAATTGACATAAATTTTAAGTATTATAAATAATATTTATTTTTAAATGTTTTATCTCTCATCTAGTCAATAATTTACTAATGAAATTCTGAATTGCTAACATATTTCTGGAACTACAAAAGATGATCTTTAATCGCGATCTAAAGTTTTTTATTCTTTGTTCAACAAATACATCATGTATATCTGATAATTAGAAAATATTAGTAATATCAAGACTTACATTTTGTAATAAAATATTAATAAATTTCTATAATTGTTTTATTATTTTATACGGATCACGACGTTGATCATTTTTTAAAGATAATAAATTCCAAATGTTATGTGCGTATATATATATATAATATTAAAGTAAAATTGAATATTATTAACATAAAATTTCTCATATACATTATTATACATTCATATATTTAATTAATACGATAATCAAATAACTATCAACACAAATATTTTGATATGGACGTATGAATAATAACTTGGTGAATCAGATAAAATTAAGAAATTTCAAATACTATAATTTTATTAAAGGGAATTTTAAAATGAATTTTATTCATTTTTTAAATATAAGAGATTCAAAAAATAAATTATCAATCTATATTTTAGAAAAATTTTTTAATAGATATAGTAAATATAATTAAAATTTCTTTAACTAAAATTTAATTAAACATTCTATATTAGTCATTTCATCCTGGACTTTGTAAAAAAGTGTGAATTTAATTTTCAATAACGCCATAATTGATATTTACATACTATCCATTTTTAATATTATTAGTAATACCACTAGTTCCTATATAGACCTAGAAATCAGTTGCTTGAAATTTGCATGATTTAAAAATATCATTTTATATAATTTTACACGCATAATAAAAAAAAAAATTTATAAAATTTAAAAAGAAAAAGTAAAAATGATAAAGTATTAGATAATAAAGAACTTAATCATTTAGAATAAAATGGAACAAATAAAATAACAAATTTAGTTTATTATATCATTTTATGGTAGATAAAGTATGAATACATAATTTTTACGATTAAATTTATAAGTCTAATTGTGGATTAAGATAGAAGAACATACAGATAAAAAGAGTATTAAAAGAGGAGTCAACACTTCATTTCAACATTCATTAAGAAACTGAAAAATTAATTATAAATTCCATATATCTTCAATATATTTCAGCATAGTAGAAATAAAAATTTTATCGATAAAATATTTCTTTTAGTTTTTTTAATATATTTTTACTATGCATTATTCTTTAATAATACCTGATTATGAAAATAGCCTTACTTATTTTTCCAATTATTATAAATATGTAAATTAACATTTTAAGAATTAATAATGTAATCATAATATTTCAATGGTAATAATTATTTGTAAACTAAATTTTTTTTTTTAATTTAATTAAATTAAATTTTAAAGATAAAAGATAAGTATTTTTTCAATTAAATTAATTAATTCATATATTCTATTGCTTAAATTGTATTGTTTAAAATTATTCTTACTATATTATTGGTTTTGTGTCTGCGTATGTGCTTGCGCGCATGTATAATATGTTATTCTAAATCTAAATTGAATAACAAAGATGAGTTTCACTTTATTAAAATCCAAGATTAATCTTAAACCGTTTTTCATTTTCCATTAATTAAATCTATTAATTAAGAAAATTTAAATTTATATATTATTATTTGAGGCTTATAATGAAAGAAAAATCGAATGTATTTTATTTTTAATATAATAATTTGTTTTTATAAAATATATAAATGAATAGCTTAAATATCACTTAAAAATAAAATCATTTTTGTGCTCATGTACTGCGTAAAAATATTCGTTCGTAAAATCAAAATTTAAATACTATATACTTAGTTATTTTTATATAATTTTAAATAAGATTTTTATTAAAAAAATTGGCTAGTAAATACTTTTAGTTTTCAATAATTTTTATGTTCAAAATACTAAAATAATAATTAATTACTTGACATGTATAAATTTTAATTAAAATGTATTCTATGAAATACGTAAAATATCGAACACTTTTTATAAATTAATGTTTTATTTGACACTACATTAATTATATATAAATATTTTATTTAAAAAAATTTATTTAATTTTTTTTCTAAAAAACATCATTTACATTACATAAAATTAATATCAGCTACTAGTATCTAATATAATATTTTCAATTAAAATTAAATTAAATTATAAATCTTTTAATAAAGACTTTAATCTTTTATTTTAGTATGTTTGAGTATTGTATTAATATTAATATATTGACTTCAGTAGATTTAATTTTATTTGTTGAAATCATTTTTTTACTTTTCCTCTTTAAGTAAATTTTTAAAATGATCAAATTTTCTAAAATCTTCTATTTTATAAAAACTTTCAAATATTTTTAATATTTTTAATTCATTTTTTATTTAATCTATTTATTAAAATTACTTGCATTTTCTTGACTGATTAATTAACTCTTCAATCAACACCTGCTTCAATAAACGATTATAAAAAATGTGTGTAGTATTCACCGTTAAAACTTATATACTACATAAAATGTAAATTAAAAAATTTTTTTACTCTTTCGTACATTGACATGAAAAGTAAGTCGTACGAAACTTTATTCAATATTACTTATTATCGCACTCTCATATTTGAACTTTTGCTAACATTTGTCTAAGTATTGCCATTCTTCCATCTTTAAAGGCCTTACGTCATCAACATTCGCATTTTTGCATCAAATTCAATTTTATTTAAGATTGTACTAATACTTTAGAAAATTTTATTTTATTTCGAAAATCTATGTTAACTTATTTGTAAAAGAAGAAAATAAATATCGATACTATGTTTTCTAATGTATTTAGTACAGATATCTATATCGTACTTCTATAAAATAATGTATTTACTTATATTAAATCTTCATGTTTAGAGTGAAAATAGAATTAATTATTTATAAAATAATAATTATAATAATATCAGTATTATAAATTAATAAAAAAAATCAGTAAATGAAATATAAGAATAGTTCTTTTATATATAGCTATATTCATATTCGCTTTTCTCGACAGATCCCCTTGCACGTGTATTAATTCGATTATAATATTTTATAAAATACAAAAAAACTTGCTTATGAAAACATACAATTAAAAAAAGCTCAAGCAATATTTAAGGACTTTAAATCCTAGACTGATTTGTACCTATCACTTATTAAACTAAATTTGGTTAACTGTTATAATAATATTTGCTTTTATAATTTTGATATTATAAAATTCTAAAATAATTTTCAAAATATTATTTGTTAATTTTGAAAAGAGGTTGATAAGTGTAATCAGATATTTTAGTCTCTAGCAATCGATGCAGACTTGATTATACTCAAAAATCTTACTGAAAAATACAAGAAAGTGTTAGAAGAAATAAAAATAAAAGTCTAATGTTAAATACTATCGAAAACTAAGTTATCTCAAAGATTTATTATGTACTTGATACTTTGATCGGTTTATTATCTTGAATTCGTTTCGTATTTTCGTATCTCAACTATCAAATGTACTTGTTCAGATTTCGCTACTTTTTCTTTACTTCAGAAAACTCTTCACCACTTTAATGCAACTAAAACATTAAATTCTACTTAAAATTTACTCTTTACATATGTATTTTAAAATATATGATTCCAGTACTTTTTAATAATCTCACGTGGCCATATTTTCTAAAATTATATTGTTATGTGAGATCTATATTTACTAAAGAAACTCTCAACTGTCATTCCCGTTTTTAAATTATAATTATACTTATAATAATTTAAAAATATATCAATTATGAAAGCAATATCATAAAATTAGAATAAAATTATAAAAATAAAATTATAATATGAAGAAATATGAAAAAAATTTAAAATATGTTTTCAATATAATATATTAATTCATATAAATATATAACACCTTCAATTTATTAATAATCATACATGTAGTTAAAAAAAATATTGAAAAAAATTATGAGGATTTGGTCAAAAGAATATTTTTTCACATTGTTTCAAATTACGTTGGAATATTTTAGCCGTGTCATTTCTGGTATCATAATTTTTTCTTTTATAACAAATTACTTTCATACCAGTAACAAGGAAAAAACGAACCATAATATATTAAATTATGTATTTAGAATTTAAAATATTTATGAATGAAAATATGATATTTATTGAAAAAAATGTATTTCTTGGTAATTGAAAAACATTTTGAAAATCTTGTTAAATAAAAAAATGATGTAATAAAATACTTAATACGTTGTCAATGTTCACTTTTTCTACATATTAAAAATATAAATATGAATAAATACATTTGAGAATACCTTTTCTAGTACTTTTTCAGGTAGGTATACTTGCGTTAAAATGATTTATATACGTAATACATTTTTTATGAAAAGGTCCTTTTTATTTTAAGTCAAAATATCTTCAACATTATAGAGAATTTAATATGCACATTTTATTCATATCTGTTTAATTTAGTAAAATTAAAAATTTTTAAATACAGTTTCTCAAGAATTACATCAAAATAATGATGTTAAATTGATGTAAATCGGTTAAAAATACTATCTTATCAAATATTCTTTTTTATACATCTTCAGAATATCACATAGGTTATATAGAATAAAAATAATCTAAATTTGTTTTGCAGAAATAAAAAGAAATATAATATTTTTTAAATATGACCATTATGAACGATTACGAATATAACTAGCTAAAGTTGTATCTTATTTAAATTTTTTAATAATTAAAAAATTATATTTTATAAGAGTTATCATAAATACAAATAATTTATCAAGAAATTAGTAATATTGATTATGAAGTATCCACTAGATACTTTTGAAAAAAGGTAAATTATTTATTCAAATAATAATATATAAGACAAATTTAAATACATAAAATAATGTACAAAAAAATTTTATTAATAACAAATTTTCTTTATTGCATATATGGCAACAACAGGACGAGAATTTTAATAAAATATTAATAAAATATTAATACGATTAGGCAATTATGAGATTTAATTTGTGCAAACACTGAAGATATTTTTATTTTAAATTGGTAATGATCGGTAATCATATCTGATAAAATTTGTTGACAACTGGCAGCATAAACTACACATTTTTTTTTATTTTAATGTATATTTTATAAATATTTTTCCCTTTTGTAACTCTCACCTTAAATAATCCGAATAATTACTGTTATCTATATGAACAATTGATTAGTTTAGTTGTATGATAGAGTATTATGTATCATAATATGTACAGGACAATATTTTTATATATGAATATAAAACATCTACTGCAAGTTTAATCATGCTGATATTTAACAGATGTTAAAAATGTATTTATCTATTAAAATAAAACATGTAATCTAAAATATTAGATTCATGAACGGTCACTTTGTTCATTTTTGAAATCTTTTATAATGCTGTCGTAGCGATGTTTTTCTTTTCGCAGCCATACATTTCAAAAACAGAAGAAAATATTTTTAAAACTAAAGAATTCACGAAAATTTTTATATCATAGAAACTTATATCAGTATAAAGTTATTTTTGTAATTGACCTGTTAGAAAATAATAAATTGAACATAATATAAAATTATATAATTAATGCATCAATTATCAGTATCTAGCTTATATTTTTAATAAATATTTTACTATCTTAGTATGGAATAAAATGATTAAATAAAGTTTTCAATTTTAACAAATAAAAATAAGTAATTTTAATATAATACGTTGAAACACATATTTATTTCTGGTTTTTTTGGACGTTGTAAATGAAAACATGTTATCTTTTATTTCGTATGGTTTAGGTTATTATATTTATTATATTTATATATTATATCTCAAATATAAAAGAGTTAAAATAAAATATAAAATTATACTTCTCAATACAATAATTGTAAAACACTAATATTACTCACTATATATTCTATTTAACTCTAATGGTTTGAAAATTACCAAAATCAATTGGATTCACAATATTTTTAATATTTTTTATTGTTTATATATAATATGTTAAAATTAAATTTTATATATTATATATGTAAATGTAGATAAGTTAAAATATTTTTATTTTTAAACAAAATTTTATTACAAGTAATTATTCTGTATAATAATTATTCATTATAATCAGAATTATTTAATTACAAAAAAAAAACTAAACAAAGGAAGTTTATATATACTATCTCAGTTTAATCCCATTATGGTATTCATAATTTCGCAAAGCATATTGATTACTTCGTGATTGATTAAATCGACACAATTTATTCTTTAAATTCAGATTTATAGGTTTATTTTTAAACGTATAACATTTATTTAAATATATTATACTCTTTAATTTTGTAAATAAATAAACTTATAGACTCACACTTATTGTATTAAAAGTTTTTAAAGAGTTTCTTTAAAAATACTTTAAAAAATATAAAAATTGTGCAAAGTAATAAATTATAATTATACATAAATGAATAGAAGCATAAATTAATAATTAACCAATTTAATTATGTATAATTTTTTTTACTTTAGAATTCCATTGAATATACTAAAAGAATCAATTAATTTTTATGAATTTTGTTTGCATAAATAATGTTATATTTAATGTAAAAATTACCGTGTTAAAATTAATAATTTTTTGTTTAATAATTAATGGATAATAATTTTATTTCAAAAAATAAAATTATCATTTGAAGATTAAGTTAATTAGATAATTACTCTAAAAATTGATGTAATAGAATAGTTTTTTTTTATCATAAAATTTAATTTTAACTTTTTATTGTATATGTAACTAACATAAAACTATAAGTATCACTTTCATAATATAAATAATTTTTAATCTTATTACAAAATATATGTTTTATATTTATTTTAATTTGTAAGTGGTAGCTTATTATTAATAGAAAGTAACACAAAAATAAACTTAAACAGCTTTTGTATATTTTACTGAATTACAAACTAATCTCGCGGAAGTTATTATTAATGAGTACCACAAAGCTGTTTCATCTTCTTTTCCTTCTTTTTCTCTTCTTCTATGTTCGTATTTGTCTATCCTCTTTTAATTTTAGCTATTCTTTGTCTCTATTTACGCACTCGGCAAATCCAACAGAATTCATATTCATCCGCAGTGATCTGCCAGTAGTATACGTAAGCAGTGATTTTTACATACTTGTTCTGTCTCTTCGTCCCCATTCATTTTTAGCAGTCATTTAGAATTATTATTAATGCCTCAAAATAAAGTGCTTTCCCTGTATATATTAGTTATTAAATTTTAAGCAGCAACATAACAATGAAACAACATAATTGCACTCCAAATCGTTATTATGCAAATATTTTTTTCGATTTATGTTTGAACATCTGCTTTAAAAGAGTGGATCCTTTGTTGCGAAAAATTAACTTAATACAATCGGAGTCATTCATTTGTTGTTATAGCAATGGTAAATTCTGAACTTTTGAGCGTATTAGAACTTTTCGGAGAATTCGAGTGTGGAGCTTCAACAACCGAGACGCTCTCGTCTTCGGGAGAAATTTTGAGGCATATCCGGAAATTCAAAGTGATCATCTTGGAAAAACCTTTACAAACGATTCACGAATTAGGAGTATGGCTGACGGTATCATTGATAACACATCGGTAGTAACACCGATCGCCGACGTGGATTCACGTGATGAATATCTCGCTTTGTGGGAAATCATTGTGCTTCTTATGATTTTCATAATTACATTCACAGGCAACACACTTGTTCTGTTGGCTATTTATTTGAGAAGATGCAGAGGCAAGCGTCAAAGACTCACGAGGATGCACTTCTTCGTCATGAATCTGAGTATAGCAGATTTGATCACAGCATTTCTTAATGTACTGCCGCAACTGGCTTGGGATGTTACGTATAGGTATATATTCAATTAAAAATCATTAAGATTTATATTGAATTTAAGCAAGCTTACTTTATATATCATATAAATGCATAAAAAAAAAATTCGTTCGACGATTCATAATTAGTTTAAGACCGAACGACGAAAAAAGTCGCTTATAATTCCAAAATCATGTATAATATATTACAATACAATACAATATAATATAATGTAATAAAAATTAAATACTTAAATTCTTTAGCTAATTCGCTTATTCGTTGTAAAATATATTATAATCTTCAATTTTTCGCTATTTCATTAAAACATTATAAATTTACAATTTTATTTCGATTTGAGAAATAAATTTTTTTTCTTACAAAATTAATTTTATGTATAGACTAATCTATTGGTTTATGACTAAATTTTATTGAATCAACATTTTTTTTTTTAATTTGACAATGGTCCCGCATTAGTTTATTTATTATTTCTAAATGTATGTAGTGTATCATATTAGAGTTTACCGTATCTATCTATGTACATTTCAGTTTATCTATATTTTGATTTTGTTTTCTATCACAATATTACAAGTTTATTGTACATTTCTTAACGTTAAATTTTACTATCTTAATGATTTATATTAAATAAAGAAATACTAAACTAATAATTAATACTAAAATTTAATACTTAACATGATAATGACTACATTTTTAATACATCCGTGACAAAAGCTAATAGTTTTTTAATTAATATTATCTTATTAATATTAATATCAAAATTTGAATAGTTACTTGTCAGTAGAAATTATTTATTTTCAGAATATATTTTTCTCTCAACTAAATTTTTTAAATTCCGTTTTAACCTACATATACAACCTACTTAAAATATTTAAATCCACAAAATCCTTACTGCTATGTTTTATATTTACTATCATAAAAGACATACAGTAATTATATTCTGTTATTTAAATAAAATGACATTAATCAAAATTAAATTCAATCTAACAATACAATACTAAATACTAAATACTGAAAAATATATATTATATTTATAATTTATAATTTATTTTACCCAATTAAATATGATCCACGTGTACAATGAAAATTAAATTTCTTAATTATTAATACGTAGGTAACTTTTAAACAGATTATGAAATTAATATTTTGTATGAAAAAATTTCCAATTTTTTAAATGAACAAATAACGTTATTTCTATTAAATCAATGAAACATCTGTATTTTTGCCGCTCAAAAATATAAAGTATTTTTGAATTAATTTTATTAATTTCCCATTCATTCTCGTTTTAGAATTCCTATTTTTTTATCGAATTCAATATGACTAAGTCCAATAATCGTCTCTTAATAAACGTTTTATCTGATATCACGATTATATCGTATTTTTCTTCGTGTGTCTTATATAGTTAATGTTAATTCGTTTTCAGTTTTAATTTTTTTGTTCTAAAAAGTTATCAACCTCCCTCATAATATTTACACTTTGTTAAAATACTTATCAAATATTTATATTTAAGACCATTGTTTTATTCATGCAATTTGCTATATTTTAATTCAAGATTTTCAATGTATTTCATTCGGTGTCGTTAATTATAAATATTTTTCTTTTTATGATTTATTAGATTATTTAGTATTTTTTTGATATTATTTTAATTTTATATCTATATTAGTTGTAGATATATATATATATATATATATCTCAAATTTAAATAATTTAAAAACGTACTACTAACTATCTCATTCTAGGTAATTTTTCGTTTAAATTTATACTCATGAAATTAGTAAATGCGTTAATCTATTTAATTTCAATTGACTTGCAATCATATCTAATTAATAGGAAAATAACTGTAAATATAATTATATATTTGGCATCATACTTTTTAAAATTATGGAATATATAATTTATTTTTTACCAATTAACAAATAATGTGTCTTTCTTTTCACATTTCCGTACATATTTTCATGAAAGTTTAAGATTAAGTTATATATATATATTAAAAAATAAATATAAATGTAAGAAAAACATTTAATTAAATTAATTATTTTAAGTTTAATTTCATTTTAATATATAATTAATATTAATAATATATATTTGATAATAAATTTAAATATAATCAATTTTATAAATTTTTTATTTAATACGGATGATAATTCTTATTTTTCTCATTCGAAATCGAGTAAACATAATACTTTTACAATTAAATCGATATAAATTTTAATAAATTTATTAGTATTTTATCATAAAGTTAATATACTTCCGTTTGGAGAAAAAGATATGAAAGAAGATTTAACAAAATATTCTTTTTGACTTCACAGATTCCTCCACAGATTAAAATATTATAATAAAAAAAATAATCATAAAATTAAAGATTAAAACTTCTGCATATTCAACTAATCATATGTAAGTAAATCAATAAGTACTGTGTCAAATTATAAACGCACATCCGAATGAAAGAGAAAGTTCGCTTGTTTGATTCCAGAATAAAATTGGGAAAAGCATAATAAAAATTTACATAGTATTAAAATGTTTATGTATGTTTTTTAATATTATAATAATATAAAATATTATGTAAATTGTTGATAAAATTTTACTATTTATTAAAATTTGTAGAATGATTATATTAAAATTGTAAGATAGAAAATATATGAAGATAGATAAACTAGAAAGCACGTACTTCCATCAAATAATATAATTTAAATATTTGCGTAAATTTAAGATTAGTAATTAATATTCCAAACTAACAATTAAAATAAACATTTGTATATATGTATAAATCTTTATTAAAATCCTGAATATCTATAATTCACGAAATAAATTTAAATTATAATATTAAAATGTAATTTAAAATAAAATTTTCAATGATTATATAATAACTAGAAAAAAGTAATAATATACTTAAAATTTGGATAAGAAATTTAAAAGATAAGTAGATTTCAGGGTGGAGCGGTGCTTTGCAAGCTCGTCAAATTTGGTCAACCTCTAGGTTCGTATTTAAGTTCATATGTGCTCATAGCCACAGCTATCGACAGATATCATGCGATTTGTTATCCAATGAGTTATTGTAAAACCACTTCAGAAAGATCAAAAATAACCGTTTACATTGCCTGGATAATCTCTCTTCTTCTTTGTTTGCCTCAAGTATGTAAACTCTTTATTCAAAGTAAAGTAAGAATACAAGAAACAGGTTAAACAAGAATATGAAGAAAATATTAACAATTATTAATGTCCTGAAATATAATCTATTGTAAAGCTGCTGTGCTCATTATTTAAATAATATTGTATTCAAATTGCATTAACATTAATATCTAATAATTAGTCTAAATAATTAAAAAATGTCCTAACGTAATGTTAAAAAGACTTTAAAAAACAAATTAAGTATTTTTTATACTTTTATGTACTTTTATTTTATATATTACATTTAGCATATAATAAATAGAATGTATAGTAGTTTAAATTTATCATAAGTAAAATTTAAACACATTATACTTTTATAATATTTAATATTCTTCAAAATTAAAAATCTAAAAAAATATTATAATTATGATAATTTTTGTTCATTTTGTATTTATTGTGTTTAAATTTTAATAATTTAAACCTATAATTCTTTTTCATGAAAAATATATACGAGATGTTATCATACAGGTTTTCGTGTTCTCATACCAAGAGGTGCGCACAAACGTTTGGGATTGCTGGGCGACATTCAGTTTATCCTACGGAGAAAGAGCCTACGTTACCTGGTTAGATGATCTTTTAACCTCTGCATGCTATATTATATAATTATGGACTCCATATTACATAACTTATTTAAAATTATTTCTTTTAAAAATTAAATACGTCCTTTTTTATAACATTCAACAGGAATAAATTTTAAATTTATATATAAATTAATATATATAATTTAATATAAATATAAAGAATAGTTAGACGTAACTATCATTATACATTTCAATTGAAACTGAAATTGAAAAATCGTACTCAATAAAATTTATTTTTAAGCAGTAACTTAATAATCCAAATACACGTATAATGATATTTTATGCAATATTATTAGCATTTATACTACATTGAATTAAATACATTAATATATTATACATTATTTTTACATTTAATACACGATTGCCACGTGTTTCAATATATATTAAATTAAATCTGGTTACCATTAAATAGTTATGAGTCCTCTACTTAATAAGCTTAAATATGTTTCTACATACCACTGGGAAAGTGGCACTGATGTCAAGAACTTTCCTATAAATTTCCCATATATGATATTAAAAAATATTCGTTTATTTATTATGAATTATAAGTTTTAATTTTTTACATAAATATTAATTAGAAACATAAATTTAAATATTATTCATTAATTATTCATTACGTTTTGAACACAACAATAAGTTTTCACGAAACGTTGTATATGGAAAAATGTGATGAGTTTTATAATAAACAAAACTAATTTTTTTATATTAATTTATTTTACAGTAAGTTAAATAATCAACTTTTTATCATTTTCATCCTATTGTTATATACATTATCAGTTGAAAGGAAAAAGCTGCTTAGTAAAATTAAAAACTCAAAGATTTCTTAAGATACACATAATTATTTAGTTTATAAGTAACTATGCATTTCATCGTCTTTTTTGGTTAATAAATATTATAGCATTAATTATGTTAACTTAATTTAGAGTATTAAAAGATCACAGTTATAACTCTAAATATTTACGAGTAAATTTTCTGAACAAAATGAACACGTTATTTTTGGTAAATAATACAAGTTAAACTGATCATAACAAATATCAGCTTAATAAATAAAATATTCATAAGACAGCTGATAGAAAAATCAATGATGATTAGAGCGTCTGTTGATAAATGTATCATAAATAATTTGTTATAATATATAAGTTTACAAAAGCATTTATTCGTCAAACTTCTTTATAAAAATTTAAGCATGTGTAAAAAAATTTTTTCTATAATTTAATGATTTTTTTAAAAAAATATTATTAATTTTATCTGTAATTAATAAAAACTTTATTGGAAAAAATGAAAAGATATGTTTATTTAAAAATTATTTTAATTGATTATTTTGTAATAATAAATCCAATATTTAAAAAATCTTATAATAATCTTGTAAATTTATATTTTTATTTAATTTATCTAATATGCTATATTGCTCATTCTCAAGAATTTTAGGAACAGAAATGCATTAAATCATTATCATAAAGAAAAATATGAATTGATGAGGCATAATATTTTTGCTTGCATTCTTATGCAATATGTGCTAATTTATCATATAGAAAAAATGATTGTATCATGACTAATTTTTTAAATCGCTAAATAAGAAATAATCCTGAATAATTAAAAGATTTTGATAATATGTTAGCACCGTCTATCTTATACTTGAATTCAAGAAAAATTATAAGAAAAGAATCCTATACAGTTTTTAATAGTTTTTAAATTGTTAACTTTAAATGAAATTATGAATGTGTTTAATATGGATATAAAATAGATGATTTAAAAAATATCCCGAATTTAATTGCTAATATAATAATAAGAAATCTTTTATTACACTAGATACTTATATATAAACAAAATTATTGTTATTTTATATTAAACTATGAAACATATTTTTTTTATTTCTTAGGAACATTTTTTCAATGTACTGCTCTATTTTAATTTTTAATGATCGATACAAATACTTATTCATATTTTGTTATTTGTACAAATAAAATTAAATTCTAATTGAAACAGTTTCGAACATTTACTCTGAGTCTGAATTTTATTCACAGGTACAGCATATCGGTTTTTTTGTTGCCACTTTGTGTTCTAACATTTACCTACGTAGAGATCTGCTGTAGCATCTGGCGAAGTCGGGAGATTTTCACACTTGTAAACCTTGAAAGGCAGCGCACACTGCAGAAGCAGACGAATAATCAGAACTCTCTAATCTCAAAGGCGAAGATAAATGCTGTTAAGCAAACTCTGGCCGTTGTAATACTCTATGCAGCCTCGAGCATACCTTTTATTGGCTGTCAGTTATGGGCAACTTGGGATTCTGCAGCATCGACCTCGTCCTTTTTCATCGGTGATTATATATACCCTTTAAATGCAGGACCTTTGAACTTACTAAAAATAAATTTTATTTGTCTCTTATTTTAGCTGTTCTTTATTTAACATTAAAAATATTATAACAAAAATTAAAAAATTAAAAATTATATTAATAAATTTCTAATTAGCTGTTTTTATGTTTCATAAATATCTAAGTGTGACTCTTTACTATAAAAAATACATCATAATTTTCTTAAATGTTAAAATAAAAATTATCCGGAGAATGGAAAACGCACAAAAACTAGTCAATAATTCTATGAAAACCAACATTAATTTTTATAGGAAAATATATTTATTATTTATTATTTTACGCAATAAAATGTTATAAATGATTTAATGACATTACTACAAGATTCGTAATATTCCTTATCTAAATATTATAAAGTTTTATTTTTTTAAATTTAACTTTATAGTTAAAATATTGTCATAGAAATTTAACTAAAAAAATAAATTGGCAAGTCACTTTAAAAATTCACATCATTTTTATTATTTACAAAAATTGAAAAAGAAAGGTTAATCTAATTTTAATTACCAAAGTACCTGTGGTATTTTTTTACAATATTATTATTTAGGATCTGAAAGTAAAGATTGAATTCCAAAATCCAAGATTTTAAATATATCCACTAAGTTTGTTCCTTAAATTTTATTTTAATTCTATATCTGATCTTATCATATTCAAAGCATATTTTTTAATTTTAAATTATAGTCTTGATTTTAGAGCTCACATTAAAATTATGTTTAATAATATAAATAGGGTATTATAGATAAATTACGTTTAATTTAAATATGTATTATATAATTTATTGATTTTAAAATCATTTTTGTATATAAAAAAATGTTATTTTAAACCTAAAGAGATCGTTAACTTTTATTTATTACTAATATTAATTTTATATGATTTCCGAATAAAACATATTTTCAGTATATCACGCTTCAAATATACTATATTTGTGAATTTTTTTAAAAAGTAGAAGTAAATATAAAAGTATTTTACAATGTAGTTTAAGTGTATTTTAAGAATTTAATCAATTTTTTTTATTTATAGCCTACTTTGTATCCTAAAATAATATGATATATTATATTTATGTATATTTTTGTATTATAATTCTACTAAAATTCTGAATGTTAATTAAAATTGAATTATTAAATACTAATTTAATTATAATTATTAAAACTTACTCAATTGATGCAATTTGTATTTTTTATTATCAAATTTCTACATTTTCATGGGCGAGGGTATTTTAGCTAATTTTGATAATTGCGTTATAATAAATATAGATTTCAAATAAATTACCTTTGGTTACAATTATCGATAACTAATTAGAAGAATTTTGTACTAAGGAAATATTCATGAGTTTTGAAAGAAACTATTTATCATACTCGCATCTAATGGTATACTTTTGGTCTGTCGTAAAATATTTTAAAAACAAGATTTGCATTCTTATAAGCTAATCGAGTCTTCTTTTAAAATTTTTTATATATTTTTTCAGATAACCGTCAATCATAGATTATTTCCTTTGTCGGCAATGTCGGTATTTTTCTTTAATATTGAAAAATGATTTAGCACTTATTTCTCTGTATACTTTTGTATGGAAAAATATGTTCTTTACCATTCCTTAGAATTCAAAATTTCAAAATGATCTATTTTCTAAAATAGATTAGTAATATTATTATTAAATATCTTAGTAATTATATATAACTTTAATTAATAAATTAATTTAGGAAAATTATAAAAATATACAATACTTCATTTTAAAAAAGAATAAATTCATGGGTTTGTAACTACATTAAATAATAATTAATTTAGTAAAAAAATTTATCATTATAAACTAATATTATCTTTTCTGATATTATCTTCTAATATTAATAAACTATATTATCTTCTTTTTTCACGTATAATAAATTATTTGCTTTATTAAAAAAAGTTTACTTTTTTAAAAACTTAAATTGAAAATATGTTTTTTATTTTATGAGAAAGACTTGGATAATATTTTTATATTATCAATACTCATAATAAATTTATCTTTTAATAAATAAACTTCTATAAATCTATAAAATACATATAATTTCTACCAATCGTTAAAATAAAATTTTAATATAAATAATTAATAATTAATTAAAGATTGATAAATTTATAAGCTATAACTTTCCTTTATTACTTGACTAACTTATACATACTTGTAGAATTACAAATATATCTTGTGGTATAACATTAAGAAAAACAAATTAAATCAAATTGAAGATCAAGAAAATATATAATTTTCTCTTCAAATATAATGGTATAACTTGTGTATTTGGGAAGTGAACATATTAATACTTTCAATGTCACTCGACATATTTCGTACTAGAAATATATCTGAATACATAATAAAACAATATATTATTAATTAAATAAAATTTTTTCATATTCTTTAATCATTAATTACAAATATTTATTTTTAATAGGTCCAACTTTTACAATACTCTCCTTACTCAGTAGTTTAACGGGTTGTGTTAATCCTTGGATTTATTTGACGTTCAGCTATGAATTACGTATTGCATTGACAAAATTTTTGCGCAACATAATAAAAGGAAATCGGTCCTCACGCTTTGGTAAATATTATTTCTATTTACAATGGTAAAAGAAATTTTACTGAAAACAAGAGTATCTTCATTATATCTTTTTCAGAAGAAGCATCGACTAACGCTAATTCAAACGAAACGGGTTCCCCTAAAAGATCTTCCTTAATCTCGCGAATATCTCATTACGCAAGTTTTATCATTTATCGTTCTAATGGAAACGACAGAAATAGAGGATAATATTGAATAATGAAAGAGTACCTAACTGATCTATTTGTGAAATACAATTTTATGCCAGTGATCGTAAATGTGTATGCTTTAAATTTAATAAAATTTATTCTTTTAAAAAAATTTTTTAAATTTTTACACGAATTTAACTTTTTTTTAAAAAATCAATAATTGTAATCTATTTAATAATAATATTTTAAAAATATGATTAATCAACGTTGAAAATGCTGGTACTAAATTTTAGTTTTGCAATTAATTAGTATAAAATCTTATGCACGAAACTAATATTATTACAGCAATTCTATTTCATTTGTATTACAAATGTCATTCTAATATATGCCTCCCAACTTTACTATTGTTCTTTAGTTGAATAATTGATTTAATTTAATTGTTCTTCCCTAAAAGCAAATGTTCAACATAAGCGTAATTTCAATTCTGAAATTAGAATTATATATTATGAATAGTCGTTAAAAAAATATAAAATATCTAATTTACCTTAGATATGCTAATAATGCTGCATGTATAAATTCTCTTTAATATGGAAATTACTAAAAGAAATTAATTTCAAATGCCTTAACTATATTTACAAATGTAAAGATTTGTACAAATCAATATATATTGATTCTATTCTATTTTTACACAACTAATTTTAATTAGATTCATTTTTACAATTTTTCGCCAGTGGCTTGAACATTCTATTTTTAAACAAACTAATTTTTTAAAAGATAATTAGGTTTATTTATTTAAATTTTGATATTTAGTTAAAGTTGTTAAATATTTTATACTGTTTTTATTAAGTATGTAAAAATTTAAAAAAGAATACTTCTTTATAATTTAAATTTTACTAGTATAGTCTAATAAACTATAAAGAATTATAAGAAAATTATGTAAATACAAGTAAAGAAATTCTCTACACTAACACATTTGGTGTAATACAAAGTATAATTTTGTAAGAAATTTGGTAAGCTCTTGAATTGAAATTTCATCAACTTATAAATTATACACAAAGAAAAAGATACTTTTAACGCATTCAATTGAGAAGAATGGAGTAAAAATAGCAGTCATGGAGAATAGTTTCTGAGCAAAACCTTCTACTAAAGTGAAAAAAGCTTCAAAGCTGGCGAACTAATTGTAAGGAAATCTACTTCGAGAGTCGGGGTAACGAGACATCGAATTTCATGCGTCGCTTTTGAAAGAAACGCGTCCGTGCGAGTCGGTAGCGCGCTATGGACTAAACGCTTGCGGGGGTAGGGGTGATTACCATGGAAACGCGTATACACTCGCAAGTTGTACATCGATTCCGAGGATCGGCGTGCAGAGCGAGTTCGGGCAGTGCGAGTGCTTGCAGATGACGGAGCACAAAGGTACGTCCTTCGTCCACTCGTGCGTGAAGGTGCCGGTAGACCCCTACAGTCGGCAGCCTACACCATTTTACGAACGACCAAAATGTACGCTCACCAAGGAGAAGATGTTAGCGGGGAAGTCGCCGCCGCGATTTCAAGTGGAGCGAGCTTTCGATAAGCCTCGCGCTAGGTGAGTTTAGCCGTTTGCATTTCGGCTGAGCGAAGCTTTTACCAGGGCTTATGCCAGTGGTACTTAGCATTGCTGAGCGGACGATCGCTCTGCTGGCATTCAGTCTGTTTCGCTTGAAAGTTTTTTACTCGCAAGTTATGCAAGAGGATTAGGCTCACGAGAGTACACCACTTACCCTTAACAAACGAAGATTCGAGAAAATGCTTCATGGTTATCTTATTGACTCTATCGCTCGGTATATTTTGATGAATTAAGATATTGCAATTAAGATTATAAATACACAAATTCTATTGTTCGTGAATAAGTTTAGTTTGTATAAAGCAGTACAAGTAACAATATATAAACTTTTGTCAAGTACTTTTCATTCGTCTTCTGAACAAAAGTATAACAATTTACATAAACTCATTATTTGAATTGTGTCTGCTTAACAATAAGTGAAATCTCTCCTAAAAACTTTTTATCTATCACTAGAAACTATAGATTTTCTAACGACGATTGTTGATTGTACTATTATAATTGCTCGATAAAAATACTGTCAAATGTTCGATTACTTAAAAGTCAGCCTTAAGTGACTAGTTTAGTTTAAGTGACTAGACTTAAATTTTTAAATATTAACTTCGCTTGAAAATAAATTTTTATAATGATAACGTTTAGATAATCTATTTCATTGGAAACAATTATTTTTCTTATAAAAAATTCGTCACTGTATTATAAGCGATGAAAATTGCTAGTACGCAGAAGTTATCAAATAGTATATTTATATTTGTCCATGTAATAATCAAATGTTTCACGCATGCGCATAACTTTATTCTGAAGCACAAACTATACAATATATGTACTATGCCGGATCCGGATAGCGTATATCTCTTAAGAAACTCTACCTTTGTATTTTAGAATTGCTTTATACTACTTAGCTTCTGAAAATCAGTTAAATTATTCTAACACAAATTTTATTTCAGTTTAATATTCGTAAATATAATTCAGAAATAAATTTAAGTTTAATAAACATATTTCTATTAGAATTTGAAATTAATAATATTCTAATCGGGAGATCCATATTTCGTTAATTATATTAAAATTTATTATAAATTTCATAAATTTCAAACATAAATATAAAGTAAAATGAAATTTGCTCAAATTAGGTTTTGTTTCATTATTTTAAAAATATCAACTTGCTACTTAAATACTAGGTTCTACGGATGCTGCTGTGCTGCCTTTCGTATTTAAAGCTGTAATTCAAATATCTATTTTTATGATGAACCTACAAGTGTGTATACGTATATACAATGATAAACCGCTTTGAAGTTTACAGCCAATCTTCGTGTACTTTTTAGTTAACTAAACTCAGTATAAACTAGTTTACAGACTAATTGTATTCCTTAATGTATTCATTAGCTGGGTCGAGTTATATATTAAAAATATTTTTACGGTAAGTGTGTTAGAAATTCGGGAAGTTAGGTTGACTTAATTTAATTTCCTAAAATCTGATATCGTGAATAAATATAATTAATTCAAAATGCAGCACTTAAACTTATAAAATTTCTTCAGTTTTTTAAAATGAAACTGAATTGTTGACGTTTACAATTTTTAAATAATTAGAAATTAATTGAACGTTTGATAATAGTAGTAAAAACTCATTTAACGGAATAAACATATTTTATTGAAAGCAGTTTTTTAAGTTTTGATTCATAAACTTAGGAAACATGATAAAAATATGCAAATTACATAGCTCAATCGTGATAATGCTATGTTTGAAACAGAATAAAAATTTTCTTAAATAAATTTGCATATGTGCATTAGCTACTTAGCATTTAAAAACAATAAAAATTAACTATTTTATATTGATGAATTCACTAATTTTTTTGTTAAAAAAAAATAATTTTGAGTGATATAATAAGATACTTATAATAGAATAATTTCCATAATGTAATATTTGATATCTTATTTGCCAGTTCAGGAAGTGTTCTTTTCACGTGTGCGAAATTACCATAAGAATTATCTTAAGTAGTACTACATACGAGTGATTTATATATGCCTATGTAACCATATGAAAATGAACGTATTTATATGGAGTATTAAATTAATCGATTTATTTATTTTTAAATATCTAGATTCTTTTTAAGGTCATAAATACGTTTATTTGAATGAAAATTAATATATATATACATATTCAGGAAAATTATTCGCATCTATATTGAATTTTTGTATATTATTTTTTTAAGAAAAACACTATATTATTTAATAATGTACTTCAATATAATGTATTTTTTAGAAAAAATTTTAAGATTGTGGATCATAAGATGTAAGATTAAATATTTGATATATCACAATGAAAAATATTTTAAAAACTTTTAAAGGATAATATAATTAACATATCTTAATTATCCCTATATAAAAATTAAATAAGCGATTTTATAAATAAAATCTAAATATTATTCGAATTTAAAAAAAAATTATTAATGTAAAAATATAATAATTGTTTACGTTACGCGTTATGTGGTAAAAAGCAATGAGTAATTTAAATCGATTATTTATTAATCCGTATAAATTAATATTCTACAATTGTAAATTATAGTGTTTACGATTTAAGATAAGAATTGAATTATTTTTTCTAATTTAATCGTAAATACAGTTTTCCTTATTATTCTTTTTTTATCATTTAAGATGTAATTCAAGGTGAATAATGAGGAATATTGTGATAGTTTCCATGTTTAGCATTAGAACATTATTTTAACATCAGACATATCGTATGTATTAATTTCTAAAATCTGCAATAAAATGACACCAAAATCTGATTCATTGTGCAAATAATTCATAAATATTGCTATTGATTTATTAAAAAATACAGCGATTCAGACAACTCGTAACTTTAATTAATTACGAAACTTTATAAATAAACAGTAAGAAATATACTAAGAAGTTAATATAAGTGTAATTTAAGTATGCGTTTAACAGTAAATAATATACATTTATATGGATATATTAAAAAGTCGATTGATTCGCACAGGATCGAAAACAAAAGGAATACTGAGCTGGAGAGCGCTCGTGAAGATTACAACAGCTTCCTTGAGTTCATCGAGAGCATACCCGACTATATGGATGTGCACCATCTATCGAATGAGCAATTCAAGCAGAAGCTTGACTACCTGAAACGCAAGCAGAGAATCCTCTTGAAGAACCTGCGTAACTGCCTGGAGCAGGAGGAAAATCAGGTCGCCGCTACAAAGAGGACGAGCGCAAGTAGCAACGATAGAAACACGCGCAAGTTGCTGAGTGAGAAGAGCTCCGGTGATGCTGAAATCATCGCTGATACTGGATTGGCACTCAAGGGAAAGCGCTGCAACTTGGAGGAATTCAGGACTAACAGTCCGCTCTTGTATCCCTCTGGTAGTTTTTCCTGTCTAGCCGAAGATCAAGACTTACTCACATACAGGTAAGCCTGCTATTCCATTGTTCACATGTTCTTACAAGACTGCGAATCTAAGGCACTCAACTTATTCTTTTCTAATAGCGTTTACTAATTGAGTGCTTGAATAAGTTGTTGAATTCATACTAAAATTATGATCATTGAAATTTTTAATTATATTATAATTATGTCGATTCTAGAAATAATTATAAGAGCTCTATGAATATACAAAAAAATATTCTTGCGTGTGAACTCACGTTTCATCTTGGTCATAAAATTGCTGCTTGTTACTCTAACAAAAAATTTTTATGATGTTTTATATATATTTTTTTTATATAGTTGTTTTTATGAATGTTTATTCAAATGGTAAGTAGTTTAAGAAGTGGAGTTTAAATATACTTGCCTAGAGAAAAACACATGAAACTTAAATTATTGTTTTTGAAAAACTTTTTCAACTTTAAATACACATCTGCGTTGAAAACATACTTGCCTTGAAAATACTTAAAAATTCGTAAAAATTCCATAATTTCTGATCAGTACTTTTAATATTTCATTCAAAAACTCTTTTGATTCAGTCTTTCTATTGTACACGCAAACCACTAAGTGTAAGCAATTTAAAACATAAAAATAATTAAGAGAACTCATACCTCACAGATACAAAGATTACAAAAAGGACGAAAAAACACGACGCAATGAAGAAATTCTGTCAGCTAGTAAAACCTGGAGCTCCGGTAGCGAATCAAAGAGCAGTGAGAGTTTGGAAAGTGACAATCATGAAATAAAAGTTGACACCAAAAGTTTGCCAACGTGCAGCCCAAAAAGATGGAATCCCACACTACCAAAACCCTTCAGTTTCACACTCAGGTATAATTTATATGTGTATGACCATGCGAAACGTAAATTAACATGTTTTACTTACTTGGAGAATTGTGATATAATTTACGATGAATACTCGAGAAACTTAATTACTACAAATTCAAATAATAACTGACTATGGGTGTTTATGCTATGTAATAAAACAAACAATCTCTTACTTGTAAGAAGCATAACAGGAGTTTCATAAAATATTTAATCGCTTTTAATGAATCTTATTTTTTGTTTATATTGTAAGTGCTTAACTTACTATTTATCTAATTGTCGTTTTTTTATAAAAATAAAACATCTGATTTTGAGTTAATTATTTATTTATGTATTTATTAATATTAATATATTCATTAAATTTAGTTTATTATTGCACTTCCCGATTTGTATATATTATTATTAGTAACTAATCAAGATAAATTTTCATATCCAAATTTAGCACATCAACTGAAACTCTCGATAAAAATTTCTCAACGTAAGTAAAAAAATTAATTTACTCGTAAACAAAAGGTACAAATGATTATTTGTATACATTTTTTGAAATATTACATTTTTTAATTAAAATTATTCTGAAATCATATTCATACATTATAGACATTTTTACCATCAATTTATCCATACATTAATGTAATTTTTTAAAAAATAATAAGCAAAAATTATTTTGTTCTTTACTAATTTCATATAATACATAATGTAATATAATAATTATGTGAATTGAAAATTGTAATTAAGATTAATATTTTTTATTTAATGAATATTTATTAATTTAATACCATTATATATTATGTAATTTTAATTATTCATAATAAATAATGTTTAATTCAATTATTTAAATATTTGGATAATATTTGTTTTTATGAAAAATGCTATCATGATTTCTTTTATTTTATTTTTGACCAATATAATCTGGTTCCATAAATAAAATAAAAAATTTTAATTATATAAAATATTGTTTTGAGATTCAATAATAAAATTATTACTATTTATTTATTACGCAATTTGAATATAAAATTTTTACAATCCACTTTTTATTCAAAATATAATACGTGAAAGAATAATTCGTTTTTTCAATGGCTAAAAAGAAGAATACCAATATGAATGTAGAATTATGATTCCCAAGGGAAGATGCGGAGAAATACATGACGATGATAGAGAAACAGATAGAAGAAGAATATCTAAGCAGTACAAGAAGCAAAAAGAATTCAGCGAAAAAGCGACGTATAAGACCGGTGCCCTTGACATCGAAAATTCCTCTGTATGACAAACTTGTAGCAGAGAAAGAAGAAAGGTACCCAACAACATTCTCTTATTTATGTATCTGTACGTAACAATTTCGAATAAATTCTTTGAAAAATTATGCAATTTGTGTACCCTCAACATACCATTTTTCGAAGCAGACTATGAAGAGAATTTCACTGTTTTCGCAGTTATTTCTAGATCTGGTCTCTGCTTTTTATTTGTTTTCCATGCTATTTCATAAGTATTTCGAAGAAATTGTACATATTTTCTATATAAAGAGTAGCGTTTTCGTTTTAAAATGTTTGAAGTACTCGTTTTAGCATAAATGTTTTTTTTAAATTAATAAGCTAAGATTGTAAGTAAATAAAAGCCAAAATATAAATAATTTCTTAATACTTTGATTTTATACAAACTTCTTTCTGTAAAGCATTTATAGATTATCTATGAAAAGAAATATTCAATTAAATTATCGATTTAAAATTAAAAAGATAAACTTTTAAAAGATACAGAAAATTGAGATACGTAGATGAAATTATATTTTTAGTACAATAATAGTATCTGATATTTCTATAATACTTTCAACATAAACTTTTTCATTTGCAAAATTTTTTATTTCGAAATTTTTCTAACTCTTAAATTGCACTCTTAAAATTCCTATATTATAAAATTTAAAAATAACAGTAACTCACATATAAACATTAAGTTTTATACTGTTATTATTACTGCACTTTTACTGTATTTACATTCAGAATTTAAATATCGCAAGACATGAAGAAATAAAAAAACATTGCATATCATTTCATCGAACGCCTTTTTACGTAAAGCATTAAAAATCCTTTTTTATTTAAATCTTTTTGTATTTAAGCAAATGCTCGAATACTTCACCGTAGGTGTATTTTTATCATTGTCTCCTGTAATTTTCCAGAAGTCGGATGGTACGAGTAGAGAGCGCTTTGAGTCTGATGTCGCAGATGCGACCTTTTAAGTTGGAATGTGATCGACGCGCATTACGAGCTTTAACGCGTTCGAGCCCCGAGCTCAGCGATAAGAAGAGTCACTGCACCACCACGCAATTCAAAGCGAAACCTATCCCGAGAAACCTCTTTAGCACCGAAGTCTATGATCGGATGCTTGAAGACGAATATTTCAGGTAGTATGGAAAAACGAGACCGCATACGGTTATCGAGCGAGTCTGATTCACTTTATGAACTCTTACAGTTCCAATCTCTTTCATCTCGATCAATCCCAGCTTTATTTTCCACTCTAAATAAAAATTCAAGTTTCAATACGCATGTACGGAATAATAGATGCAAGTGTATCTCAAACATAAAAATATTGAATATAAAATCGAGCTGCTTCTTGATACGTAAAAATATCTCTAACTTCTTTTTCTTAGGTGCCAATATAATTAAGGTCTATTTATTATTTATAAAATACTCATAAAAATTGATGTTTCTTAAGAGCGAACAACTCAATTCGTTAAATTTGATTAAATAAATTCGTACGTATTAAATTATTCTTCGTTGCAATAAGCCCTACTGATCTCGTTAGCTCTGACCTTACGGATATAGGAACATACAAAAGCGTATCAGAGCTGCAAAGTTGATGAAGTCGGCGTCATTACCCCCGTCGATGGAGCGGCGAAATCGTTGCAAATCCGCAATGAGCTCGCGCTCCCAGAACACAATTAAAAGTTCATCGGAGGAGAGAATACGGAATAGCTCTGACTATGACAGGAATTCGGTGGCCATGAGTCGTGGTACGCCTCTACACTCCGAAAGATCTAGATCTTCGATGCTGACAACGACTCTACCAGCCCAGGGTATCAACTTAGCTGCGTTACTTAGAGCTCAAGTGTCGAGGTGCGTGCGACTAACCACAATTTGGCCTACCCAATAAACATTAAAACTATTGCAACGACATAAAAAATTGCGATATACAAAATTTTGATGATTTATTATCGCTTTTTTCATTCTTGTAAAACGTAATTGTAAATTTATAAAAGCCAAAGTGTATTAAATTATGTGTTAATATATATTTAATTTTTAATTTTTCTCTATGACATACAATCAACTTTTATTCATTAAATATTAAATAATGTTTTTAAACAAGAATACAAACAATTATTACTAAATTTATTTTAAATTTTATTAAAAGGAATGAATACTTTATTAAATTATATTTAAATTTTATTAATTTAAAAATCATTTATTATTATTAACATTATATATTTTTGAGATAATTGTTTCATATCTAAATTAAATTTAAAATTATTATACTAATGAGTTAATAATAAACACATTAATTAAATATTATTAACCGTCAAAGAGTAGTTGTTCCTAAGCCAGTATTTGCTTCTACTAATGAAGTAAATTTATTTTAAGTAAATAGACTTGATTTTTTTTTATACAATAAATTTGTATTTATATAATAGTAATTTATTTAGTTAATAGACAAAGTAAAGTAAATTAACTTAGTATACGATTCGTTCACATTTCTGATTTTATATTATTTTAGTAACCTCTATAAAATATTTTACTAATTATTTTAAATAAACTTGTTTGCAATCTTAATTTAAGTACTTAATATCGCTTTCTCTTTCGTAATAAAATTTGCTAATATTAATTAAAATTTCTTGAATATCTTTAACTTCTTAATTTAAATCAATATAATAATGTATTTTAAACCTTAATTAAAGAGAAGTTGTATTTACTTTTTATTAATAAGCAGATATTAAAAGATAAATAATTTTGTATTAGTATCTGTATTATGTTAATTATTAAAACCTATGGGTTGCAAATTTTCGTTCAAGTAAAGCTTATAATTCAAATTTTCTTTCAAACAATTACTAGCTGAGACTAATTTAATAATTGTATATCAAATAATTGTAACAGTTATACAATTTCAGAGAAAAGCTGGAGCGCGAAATCCAAGAGCGACTCGAAGAGAAACGTCGCGATCAAATGCTACGGCTGCGCAAAGCTTTAATTGGAAGAAAACCAGCATGGAGAGCTCTTCGCTCTGCTGCTAGGTTTGTACATCTAATCATTCCTAAGCCTTTCTTCCGATTAATTTCATTAATTACAATTGTAATTAGTTATTGCTAATTAAAATATGTTATTTTATACCGATTTAGTATTTTTAAGGCACTGTTTGAACTTCAACATTAAAATAGATTAAACTAAAAAACTAAAGTATTATATTGTTTAAGATAAGTTATCTATAAATTTTAAATACCGAACAAAGATCTGCCAATTGTCGCATATTTATTGTATTAAGTCATATTTAATCTATGTTATCTGAATTCTATAACTTTTTAGAATTTGCATTAATACCTTATAGATGCCTTTCCGTATACCTACAATTGAAAATAAATGCTGTTTCTTTTAAACGTATGGATTTTGCGTTATGAAAATATATCGATATATTTTAAATTTTATTATATAGTATTATTTAAATGTATCAAAAAAGCAAATAAACTTTACACACATTCCAAACGATTAAATGGGAAGTAGATGTGAATGAGATTCGTCAAGTCCGATGGTTCTTGCATACTTACGCATTTATATATTTATAATTAAGACATGAACACGAGAGAGACTTGGACTTTCGAACATCATTGCGCCGTGACGAAGCGCGAGAGCAAGCTGAGCGACATAGACTTCAAATGGAAATGATGATCGATCGTGTCACGCAGATCCCCACGCTTTTCGAGCGCTACTCGCAGGTAAACTTCTTACCTAATTATCTTTTTACATAATTATTCATTACATCGAAAATTAACTAAACATTAGAGTACGTAATACAATTTTTACGCGAACAATTTTCTACATACATTCAACAGTTCTATAAATGTTACTACTTGAGAAATAAAAAAGAATTTTGATTTATTATGTAATACTCATTAGTCGCATTCACTAACATAGTTCTTTATTTAAAGGAAATAATTGTTTTTATTTATTCTACTATATTATTTGTAGTTTAAATAAATCCACTTCTATAAATTTATTTCCATAATTTCTTTCTAATTCCAAATACCTTTACAACTAATATCAATAAATATTTTCAAGTACTGTTATAATATAATATAAAGTACTAGTTTTTGACTAATATTTTTGCAAATATTATTTAATTTTTCAACAATTGATTATCTTTTTTTTTATTGCATTAATCTTTTGGTAAATATGAAGTCTTTAATAAAAATACTACTTAAATCTACTTTTATTTTTTAAATGTCATGAAGTATTTAAGAACGTTCGTTTATAAGTAAGCACGAAAGGGTTTTTTTACGAATGCTTTGAAAACACAGTGATAGCATTAGCTTTAATTAATCCAAGTTATAATTACGCTTTTCTTCTTTCAAATATTCAAATTTAAATAATCTGAAACAACTTGACCACTCCGTCATGAGGACGAGATGATGTTGCAGAGCTTCCGGTCATCCATGCATCTGTGCCCCAAGCTGTACCCTCGCCCTAAGATACACCAGTGTTCCAAATTACACGAGTTTCCGAAGCCGATCGAGAAGATAGAGCGCGATTCCTGCAAGAGGAAAAAGAAAAAGTCCAAGCCGAAACGCCAGAGCCCGAGCAGTGGCGACTCCTACGTGAGTCTCACTAGCAGTTGGGGTCCGAACTCGGGTTCGTTTACCAGTTCCTCAGGGACTCCACCCTCACTCAGCCAATCCTCTGTCTCGGGTAACTCTCGCAAATCCGCTGAGAAGAAAAAACACGACAGAGGCCCGCTTAAGGTGTCTATTAACGAAAAGGCCGAGCTTATTGAAGACACGTTTTACGACGACGGGCCCTTATCTGAGGATTCAAACCAAAACCATAAGGAAAGTGAGAAAGTCGCCTTCAGCGATGATATCGAGCATATTAATGAGTGATTTCTCATTACATAAATAATGATTGCTGCTCTTCCTAACTCAGAACTAATTAAACAAAAACGAGAAAAGTGAAAGATACTTTAAATTTGATATTCGAATTTTATTTTTCGTACTAATTTATTTTTCAGTTAATTTAACTTTGGATAATAGATAACAAAATATAATTTAGAAATAAAAAGATCAAAACTCACTCTCGTGATGTTTCTTAAATATCAATTTAAATTCAATTTTAATGATTATATAATACTCAGAAATTTTTACGTAAAGTTGAAAAATATCCTATGCAATGTTTTAACTGGTCGCAAGTATAATTAATTTTTAATTAAAAATCTTTTTTTTTAAACAATGAATGTTTTTATTATTCAATTATTTATAAAATCAACAATCTAGTTATAAGATTTAAATTTTAGATTGTAAACAGAAAGTTCTAAAAGATCTATATTTTATCAGGTTTCAACACTGATGTTTGCAAAAACGTATTTATAAGTAATGTTTTCAATTACTATATGGATATAATATTAAGTTTAGTAGAATAATTATCTTTTAAGTGTTATTATTGTTTAGCCATTACCTTGCATTTTTAGAATTTATTAATAATTACGTAAAATATGTGGATTGTTCAAAGCATAACATTAAATTTGACATTTTTTTTAATAAAATAAAATAAATATTATATTTTTATCAACATACTTTCAAAGTTAAATTAATAAGATATTTATAAAATACTGAAATAACTTAGAAAAACTAAGAATAATATAATTTTTTTTTAAATTATGAGTGATGAAAAATATATATTTGTATTACTCATAAATTTTCATATGTCAAATTTTCATAAAATGTATTGTATACATTTTAAGGTACATGTATTTAAACTAGATTGAAACTTTCAAATTGTTTAAAAAATTATTATTATTTAATTTAAATTATAAAAATCTACCTTGATTTAATTTTTATTTTAGATATTACGAATAGAAAATTTAATTTATAAATTAATTCAATACTAATTATTATATCAATAGCGATTTGATAGTTATTTATAACAAAGTTCGAACAAGTAAAATATTATAAAAGGATTTTTTTAAATATTCTGTTCCAGAAAAGAATACTAATAGATGATTTCAATACCTTCAGAAACCATATAAATTTTATGTACAAAAATTTTTAATTTCCATAAAATCTCTTAATAATAATACGTAAAATATGTGACAACTCAATCAGATACTTAATCGAATTGTATAGTATACTCGGAACAATCCATATAATAATCGGCAATATCCTATTATTAAAATATTAGTTTAATATATAAATAAAATAATGTTATGTGATTAATTTATCAGTGCAATATTTGTCATTAAATATAATTTATGTATAAATTATAATATAGCATAAATGGACGTATGTTACACGTGCATTGCTAAAGTGTCTTAAATTTAACAATCTATGAAATTACAAAAATATTTTTATTAGATTTTAATGAAAAGTTTAAATTTTTATATATTTTAATATTGTAAATAATTATTTTAGATGCATTAAACGTTTGTTAAACTTATTCACGTTATTCAATTTAATCACATTATATTCTTTTTCACTATACTTTTAATATACCGAAGATTAAAAGTTTCGGAATGTGCAATATTTTTGTTATCTGTCAAAATATTTAGATATTTATATAGTTAAGAATATAATTATTTATTTTTAAGCATGTTATAATTAACTTTATAATTAAAAGACTAGACAATTTAAACCAAACATCAAAAAATAATTTTAATGAAATAAAAATATAATACATTATTGTAATAATTAATATTTCATTTTTATTAAAAATGATTTTGAATGTTCAATTAATATACATGTTTAATTTATATCTCTCATACTATAGAAACATTGTGTTATTAATAAGTATTTATAACCATAAATTTTTGTTTGCTAAAATGTAAATGTTTCTAAATATACTTATATTAAACAAAAGAACGATGAATGTTTTTACTATGAAATAAACTCCTTCTATATTTTATTTTATTGAGTAAAAAATCTATTATTTATACGTAAGCTTTTTCGATTAATCTAAAAATAAATTTTTTAAATATTAGTGATTTCATTTCAATAGTTGTTGCAGTTTTTATATTAAAAATTATAGTCAGAATCATTTAACAATGTATAATTATAAATTAAAACAATGTGATCTCATATTATCTAATTAATAATTTTAAACAATATAAAAAAGTATAAAGAATTGAACCAAATATATCTACAATCCTCTAAAATATTGGAAACTATTTTTCAATTCATTTTACAGAATTTATAAATTTTAGAAATACGTATTGATGCAAAAGATAAATTTTAAAAAGTTTTAGAAACTAGCACTATTTGTAAAAAAAATAGTATTTTTTATTATTTCTTAAAATATTTTATATTCAATTATTCGAATAATCATGACTATTATATTGAATTTTTCAATTAGATTAATCTCTAAATTTATTTTATTTTTACAATTATTAAATAATAAAATTTATAAACAAATTATTAGCAGTAGCTTGTAAAAAATTTATATCCTATAAATAATAAATCAAATATTTAAGACTAAAAAGAATATTATATTATATTTACAAAATAGTATCATTAAAGCAAGCTGAATGAATTCATTAGCTAAAATCCGAGTTATCTTTACTCACAAAGTGCATAAAAAAATAAATTAGTAATTAACTTATTCAAACATTTATTTTTTATTTACAAGTTAATTTTAAATTATTTGATTTATATACGGGCATAAAAATCTCGTCAAGTAAATTAAGGACCACTGAAAAAAGGGAGACCATACCACTTTTTATCAAGAGATTCTACCTGAGCAACGTGTCTTCCACCAAGTCTTATTTCTTCGAAATATATTACATCTATCAGTCGAGAATATGCTATAGCCTGTGAGTTTATATTCCGACTTCCCACATCTTCAGGTGAATAAAATCGGCAGAGAAACGCTCGATAAAAGTCACATACTCTCACGTACATATACGTAAATCGAGGAGCGGTCAGGTCTTCTTGTTCTCGCTAAAGCAACCGAAAACTAAAAGACTCTCGCCATCACTCGATTCATGGTCTCATAGTATTGAGAATCCAATCAAGATAGAAGTCGAGACGTGTAAAAACGGTGGGATAGTGCTCTGTGTCACAGTCCTTCACTCCGAAACTTGAGATTCCATACTGCACGTATCGCGGGTGCCCGTTGTAAATAGTAGGTGCCTGCAGGGGTCCACCTGAATCGCTGCTGCACGCGGCCGTTGGATTCTGGCCACTCATGCAGATCTGCTTCTGTGATATCTCTGTTTGACTGCCGTACGTGACAGCGCAATCGTCTTGAGGAAAGCGAACCATGGCCGCCTTCAACATCACAGCACTCGGAATGTATTGGGCATTGAAACCCCAACCGGTCACCATCATCTATCGACAAGCAATAATCGATTCATTCTTTTTTTAACACAAGATTAAGTGTCGAAGATCAAAGAAATGCTGGAGCTGACCTTATTTTTCTTTGCACGTTATTTTTCCGATATCGCGAGATTGGCTATTGGCGACAAATAGTTTCTCATATACGGGTGTAAGTTCAATAAATAAGAAAAACGAAGAGTGATATGCTGTGGTAGATGTAAATAGAACTCTACAAAACAACTAACCGATTTCTTTTAAGCTTCAAAACTAGAAAAATTGTATAACAAACATTGCTCGCTAGTTTTTGTATTTAATTTTAATTTATTCAAGTTATAAGAAAATGATGTTCCGAAATGTGCATATTTAAATAAGCATCTACTGGAATTCAGTGATATAAAATAAAGTAAATAAGATATATAGAAAGTATTAAGTTTGAATGTTATAAAACAATAAAAATTAATATATGATTTTACATAATTTAATTAAAATTGTAAATGTAGCTTCTATAGTTACATTTATAACATCGAACACATATTCATCGACACACACACACAAATAATATAAGCTTGTTTATTATTTTTATTTTTTAATATTTTTTATATTTATATTATATTTTATTTTACTATTTTTAAGTCATTTTTAATTTAATTGATATATTAGAATAATTCTTGTTTATTTAAATAATCTATATGGAACTTTGCACGGAAAGCCCAATCAAAAGTAGATTTCTCAAAAATTTCTACTCTAATTATTCGTTTTATGTAAGAAAATTAATTTATTCGCTATGATTTATTTAAAGCTATCATATAGGTTTGCAATAGGTTTATAAAATTATAAAATAATAAACTGAAAATTATTCTATCGATAGAAAATACAATACCCTATAGATCAAGAAATCATTTTATTATTATAAATGACATACAATATTACATAAAATTCACATATTAATACATACCGTTTTTGACGTCATTTTTGATGCAGGACCAATCGGTAGACAAATGGGTTTGGCATTTTCGGGTCCAAAATCAATATTCTCTTTTAATCTTAACAGAGCAATGTCATTCTGTAATTCAGTTAAAGAATAATTCGGATGAGCTTCGGCCTTTTCAACACTAATGTCTTGATATTTTTCAGCGCAAACTTCCTCGAAAGTACCAGTCATTTCACAATCTCTTGCCTTTGTAACATCATGCTCCCCTATTCTGACTCCAAATAATGTCATATCTGAAAATCAAACATTTTTATTAAGATATTTCATCATGTCATAAGGTAATTTAAGTTATTCTTTTGTTTCCACAAAATCTTATTCTTTAACTGAATTTTTTGGAGAACTTCTATAATTATGAACTATTATCGAAACACGAATAAACAAAATATACATAAAAATTTATTTTGAATAGTTGCAACATTTTTTTAGAATTATTCGTTAAAAATGAATGCAATATTATGAATTAAAATGATTACTTATAGCTCATATTTGATAAATATAAAATGTGAACGTAATAAAAATTGTAGTAAAAATTATTAAAGTTAATTTAAAAAATGAAACATTTATTGAATTATTTCATTTCTTTAATTGTGGAATAAAAAATATTTTTATAGTAAAAAATTTTTCCAAAATAAAATTTAGATGGGTAACTATTCAAGAAGATTTATTTTTAATGCTTAAAATAATTTTACAAATTAAAATAAATTACATAATTATACCTAAATATATTTTATTACTTTTTCATATTAATAAAATAATTTAAATTTATTAACTTTCGGTAAGACATAAGTTTTAAATAATTTTTGAATAAATTAAATATAAAATTAAGTACATTTTCATATTCTTTTTATCATAAAAAGCGAAATTTTAAATATACACATACACACACATATATATATTTATATTTATCTATTTTCAATAAAAAAATTATTAAAAATTATAAATAAATGTAAAATTAGTGCTTCGTTATAAAAATTTTAAATTTATGTAAACATATTACAATTCAAATGCTTAATATTAAACAATATCTTAAAAGAAAAAGTTTGATTAATAATTTTTTTTTAATTAAATTAGTTTAAATGAAACTACTAATGCCTAAATTTAACATTATTTCATTAAATGGATTTTTATCTTGAAACTAGTTTACAATATTGAATTTTCGAAATACCCTATCATAAACTCTAGGATATACTAGTAATTTTATAATTTTTCTCTTACTTCAATACATATTATTAAGAAACAATCTGGTATTGTATTTGCAATTGGAAAAATAAGAATAGTTTACAAAAAAGAATAGTAATTTTAAGACAACGTAGAGAAAAGTATACACTAACGATTTAGATGAACGTACGCTAGATACTTACCTGAGGTTAAATTGGTAACACAATGAGCAGCGGTAAGGATATATCGTTGGCTGATAACTGAACCACCACAACGGAATTCTGAATTGCGACCTTCCATTTTATAGACTAAAAGTACCGTCCAGGGGAACTCAAATAAACCCGTTTTGTTGGTACCCATGATTCTGTTGCTACTGATGGGTCCACATATACTGTGATTTAACAAACCTAGATTTGGATGGTTCGTCACATTCGGTGGCTCCAATATTTTCGAAATTGGTTTCGATGAAGCGACTGCCATGCTCAGTATCTTTGGCCTCACCGTATGTACTGGATTTATGCTCGAGAAATTCGACTCATTTATCTTGAAAATATGATATTCATTTAAAATTTTGTTTAGTATAAGAATAAAATTATCCTTTTATGAATATAAAATAAATTTCATTTATAAGAAAAATATATATCAATCACGATTCCTTAACAATTGAGCCTTATTGAATTTAAAAATAAAATTCTTTATCACCTCTTTCTGAATAAAATAATTTATTATTCATAATTTATTATCCAAAAATAATAAATAAAAGATAAATAATTGTTTGCAATATTATTCGTCACGTTCGTAGGAAAATTCAATATTTCAGTAAACATTAATTAAATCGATTGAATATGTTTTTCACAGCTATCAGATATAATGTAATACAATTATTTATATTTATAACTATAGTTATTGTCATATTTAAACGAAGTACTTAACTTACGTTCATTTCACAACAAATTTTTGGAGTAAATCTGTCAAAACCACATAGAGACTTTTTCAAAAATATTTGAGTCGCATGTGCTAATGGTTTTTGTTCTAGTATCGGTGCGATCTGAATACATTTCCTTATGCCTAAACATATACCCGGCTTACCATTTGGCGTTTCACAGTTATTGTCATTAAACTCTATATATTCTGAAATGATAATTTTTTACATATATATATATATATGGAAATATTACGTACACAAATATATTATTTACTTTAATGAACTATATTGCAATTACAGTAAAGTTCTACGCAATCACAGTATTTTTGTAGAAGTGTACTTATCAAAGTTTCATATTTTCGTAATTATAAACAATGATATATCTCTTTTAAGTTTTCATGAAATTAATATCCATAAAATAAATACTTTGTTTATAATTATGATAATGTTAAATTATTATCTTAAAAGATTAATGATAATATTCTACATTTTCTTTAATCAGTTATAAAAATAGAAGGTATTGTTATATCTATATTAACTAATAAATCAAGGAAAATTTTCCTCTTTTTGATATATTGAATATTTAAGTGAATAGGCGTGAAGTATATTTTACATCATTAAAACATTGTTTTGTTAATAATAAAAGCACTTTGCAATGCAATATTTACTATTTGTAAAATACAGTTGCTTATATCTAAATCCTTTACATTTAATATTCATGACTCTTCTCATTCACCAAATATTCTACAAACTAAAAACCAACAAAATGCTTGCACAAATAGTCGTATGAATCAGGATAAAAAATTACGTTGGCTAAACTGAAATTCGAGCGAGTTTCGTAGTTCTCAGTTTACATGGAAAAAACGAATGTTTAACGGCAAGACCAACATACATTACAACTTCGATTATGTACATACTGTATTCAGTTTTGCATAATTTCACCGTTTCGAACGCACGCACATACACGCCAAGCCAAAACATGCACATCAGACCGATTTCGTGAACATCTACAGGCACACATTCTTAAAATCTCAAGGACATGTATTACTGTACAACGATCATTCGAGGTTAAACTAAGATATCATAACTAAACAAGTATTTACATGGAATAACCAATTTCATACTTACGTGCAGATACATTTCGCGTAATTATGACGAACATCAATCCTAAAACGAGTCGACTCCACTGCATTGTGCACAACTTAGAAATAAAAAGATGCATATGCATTATTACTGCAATTCAGAGAAAAACTTAAATATGGCCTTATACTTTTAAAATTGGGACATTTCACTTTTCATTCCCTATATTTTTCAATGGCTCGCATGCGTATAAGCGAATACTTGCATTAACAACTATGGTTTCACAAACTCTAATTTTCGAATAAATGGAAGATTCGCAGGGAGTTTGTATTCAGTCAACGGACAAACCAGTTTTATTTTACAAGCATGTTTTCCTGCGCTAGTCTCCCGCATGCACTTGCTCTCTTTCTCTCTCTTTTCTCTCTCCCTCTATTCCTTCATATTTATCTGTTCTCTGTTTATCAATAATTCAAGCATAAAAGCTAAAGTGCGAATCTTTATCATGTGCGCCATTTCTTATTTATCTCGATCTTTTTTTTCCTACCCAGGTTGTAAACACTTTAGGAGGAATGTAATCTCTTGAATATCTACCGTCATCTATTCGTTAGTTTCGATGGAGGCAGTAAACGTCAAAATCGAAGGAAATAAATCGGAGTGCAGTTGCGTTATTCAGTGATTAACGAATTAACGAAGAAAGAGTGCCACGCAGTTGCGAGCAAACATCCATGAATCTGTATATTTAAGGCAACTAACTACATAAATTGCGTATACTGCATACTTAATGAGTTCTAGTTTCGTCTTCTACAACTAAAATCTTAATCTTTTTTACTTTGCATAATTATCTGAACAAAATTATATTTTTCATTATTTTTATGAATTCAAACTCGTTAATTATTAAATGAATTACTTTCAGTGAAATGATTCGTTATTATCATTTCAATTATTTACTTGGATCTTTCAACCATAAATATATAGATACATTTTATGAGAACACAAGAGTAGTTGAAAAATTTTTTATATTTTTAGAAATAATGTGGAATATAATTAATTAATAAATTAAGTATTTTATATTAAAATGCGAATGATGTACTGTTATTTAAATTCAAATGATACCATATTTCTATTACAGTAAATTCCTCTCCTAATTTTATTATTATTGTAACAATACTCTTGTATTACAATATATTGGAAATGGATAATTTACAATATAAAATTTATACTAAGAAAATTTTAAAAAATCCTTCTGATACTTACGAATTCATGAAGTTTTGAAAAACATTCTAATATGAGTAAAAAAGAATTTTTAATTATATTTACTTTATTTCATATTGGCAAAGATTAATAAAGTTTCTTGAATTGGTATCATTAGTTAAACGAACTTTCACGATTTATTTATTTTACGTTAAATAAATGCAAAAATTCGAAATTAACAGTTGAGAAATCATCTATTTATGAGGATATGAACAGATAATTAAATAAAAAATCATAGCATTTAAAAAAATAAAATAAAAGTGTATGCATTATTTTGTCACCTTAAGTATACAAGTAGATTTCTTTATAATAAATAAATAAAACTTGCATTTTCCTTTACATAAATTCGTTACTACCACATAATATATTTGCATTAACAAATATTAATGACGGAGTATGAAAGGTGATATAAATAATAGAAAATTAAAAACTAAACAAAAACTTTCAAAAAATATATTTCTTTAAAATTTATTCTCAAAATTACAGAAAATTATAAAATCTATAACAATTATCCTTGTTTACAGACTATTTTATTTATATAAATATTTTATGTATGCATAAAATTAACATGGATAACTGTTTAACTATTTTACAAGAACAAAAAGTTTTTATAAATTCTTTTATGAATAATATGTTTGGCTTTGTTATGTTAAATTTTATTTTTTAACATTATACCTTAAATATTTTTAAATCAAAATTTATATATTATAAAATTGTTTAAAGGTATTTTCGAAAGTAAATTTCCAATTTACTTATATATTTATCAGGTCCAATATACTGTTCTGAAATAGAATTTTTAAATCTTTTTATTGAGAATGCAATTAATTTAAATTTGAACTACAATGTATTTCAAACGTAGCCTGTTATTTTTCCTGTATTTAAAATATATTATACGTACCGACTATATAAAGTTGCATGCTAAAAGTAAAAATTTAAATATAACTTGATATAATTGTAATATTTTTTAAGAAATTACTGGTGGAAGTTATGATAATAAGAAATAACCAAATCACTTTAGCAATTTCAAATCATGCTTAGTAATAACAACTTATGTATTATATAAAAATTCTGTATTTAGTATTTTATACGTGTAATTTTACGAATAGATATGATGTATCTGACGATAAACAAAGAATAAATTTATCATATAAAAGGATTTTTGGAAAAAATCTATATTTCTATTATCATATAAAATACTTTTTTATTATCGGATATTTCTTTCTTAGGATATCGTTATCTTTGAATATTTGTAACTAAATATTTACATCCAAAACTATACTAGATAATTAATGTTTTTAAACGATAAATTTTCTAAATTTTCTACCAGCAAGTACTATTTATACATAGCAAATAGAAAATTATTGATAAAAATCAAGAAATCGCTTCTTATTAATTCAAATTTTCTTTATTATACATTTAATTTTACTACATATTATATATAGTTTAAAATATTTGTATTTTCGCTTATTTAAAAAAAAAATTTTGAAAAATACTGTATTATAAGATAGTTAGAATAGATTAGAAAACAAATAAATACTATTATGCCTTTTCATATTTATAAATATCTTTAAAATAAAAAATTATTTGTACTTTTAATTTATGCAATTTTTAGCCTTCAATGCTTATTGATAAAGTATGTTTTTCATCAAGTACTGTGCTATATATTCATTTATAAAATTTTGATAGTGTATTCAAAATACATTAAACTAATTATATTTTATACTATGTAAAAAATCTAGTCCCACAAAACGAAAAACTACATAAATAATTGCAAAAAATTCTAAAGTTTATTATTAAAAATTTTTCATAAAATAATATTTACTTTCTTTATTGCATTTTAAATAAAATTATTTTATTATTTTTGTTATCTTTTCACAAATTTTTTTTCAAAATGCATTTCTAATAAAAATAAATGTATGAATAATTTATGTATTTTATAGAAATCTTTCATTAAATGTCCTATCCAATTTTAATGATGTAAGAATATTAGGAAAATTGATAAAATATTAAATTAAAACATAAAAATTTCAATAAAATTTTGGTATTCTTCTTTATTTAATTTACGTAAAAAAATTATTGACATTTTTATATCTTTTACAAAAAAAAGTATTTAAATAATATCAGTATCAAACTGCTTGCATAATATCTTAATAAATGTAATTGCAAAATAATTTATTTGACTTACATGATAAATATAAATTAAAAATTTATTTAAAACGTTAAATACAAGTTAAATTATTGTTAAATACAAGTTAAATATTAAAGAAATATAGATAAATAAAATATTCACATATTTAATATTAATTTATTGATTAAATGCAATGATTATAACTAGCTTGAAAAAATTTTGATACATTTGTTTATAAAATTTATTGTAAATTCTTTATTTAGTTTTTACTTGTAAAATAATTATTTATATTAAATATCATCGTATTCAGTTCAATATATCCTTAACCTTTCTTATTGCTTGACCGCAAATAAATCCGATAAAAATTTCTTACATTTGAAATTATTGCAATAATACATTTTTCACTTTTCTTGAATGTATTTGATATCAGAATAGTTCAATGCCAATAATAACGCAATTCAATTATGCTTATATCGAATTTGATTACAGAATATGATAATATAAAATTTAGTGTTACTCTTTATGATTGAGATATTTCTTTATTATTGTACAGCCAAATTTTGTAAAATATTATATCTAATTTTTCATTAAACAAAATCTGTCTATATATTTATAATATTATAAAATAATTTTTATAATTCTGACAACTAATCTAATTTGATAATATAAATACTCAATATATTTTGCTTAACATTTAAATTTGAAGATTTCTAAAAATTAAAAATTAAATTATTGACGAATTCCATTAAATTTATATTTTTTAAATTAATATCACAAAAGTTCTGAATTATTAAATAAATAAAAATAAAAAATGTTACATTCTATATTGCATAAGATAGCTCTTATAAGTTTATTTGAGACATAAAAATAATTATAAGAAGTATAATTTTTTGAAAATAAATCCGTTTATATGAGAGTCAATTTTATTATCCATAATTGTCTATCACATGAACCGCATTTGAATAAATGAAAAATTAACTGCTGGTTACATCTATATTTATATTATTTATTTATTTTAATGCATCTACCTTTTTTAACACTATAAAAATCATCTACGTACATGATTCCTAGTAAACTACTATCGCTACACGACTTTTGAAAAGCAACAGAACGAAAGAGGACGTCATCGTGTTCGTGCAATGCTCGTGCCACTCAACAGCCACATTTAAATATGCTGCACTGGTTCTATGCATATGCATCCGAGCCTCGATAAAGTCAGCTTTTGAAAGGAACCACTCCACCACAAAAAGTGCAGTTTCTTTTCCAAAACTGTAATTAACTGGGGAATATCATTTATATTTGGTTCTCTAATTCTAGTGTGATTGAGGAAAATATAAGATATCCAGGTAATATTGCTACAATTTATTTTACTTATTAAAAATCATAACATTAGAAAGGAACCACTCCACCACAAAAAGTGCAGTTTCTTTTCCAAAACTGTAATTAACTGGGGAATATCATTTATATTTGGTTCTCTAATTCTAGTGTGATTGAGGAAAATATAAGATATCCAGGTAATATTGCTACAATTTATTTTACTTATTAAAAATCATAACAGTAAATGCGATAAGTTTATTTTAAGTTTTCAATACAATAATGATCCAAAATACGCTTTACATTTAATACAAAAGCAAATTTAAAAAAATAATAAACATTGAAATCTATCAGTTAACTCGGATTCTTTATTATTAATTATTAAGTTGACGAAACAATAATTTTATTTAATTAGATATCTTAATCAATAAGTTATTGGCGTTCTTTTTTATAGTATTGAATATTTAATTTTCAGATTGGGATTATTTATTTTTATTTAACATAATTAAGAGATTATTTTTCGAATTTTATTAATCAATTATAGTTAATTCATTTTATTTGCCTGTGTACACAAATGTATATGTATGTTTAATGTTCAAGAAATATTATTATCTTTTACTATTCTACTTTATTTATCAATATAAATAATTATGCTAAATAAAAATATTAAATATTTATAGCATTTTATAAATTTTTACTATCAAATAAGATTCAAAACAATTAAATGGGATGTTAGATATATAATTGTAAAAGTGTATAATGTTAAGTAATACGTATATATATAAAAAGAAAAATAAATTTAGTTATATACTAAATTATAAATAAACAATGTATGAATTATTTCTAAATAAAATTAAAACAATTTTTTAGTACTTATAATAAGAAATCTACAATACTTAATGAAATTTATTATAGTTATAAAAATATATTTACTAAAAATAATTAATATTAAACAGTGTAATATAAATTCTGTTTAGAAAATAATTTTATTTGTTAAATTATATCAAGTTTTTTAGCTAAAGTGATAAAAAATGATTCTTTAATTAAATAAAACAAGTTATGTATCTTAATTATACGTATACAAGACATGCATAAGATGGTAAATGTAGCAAATGAAATATTCATATTCATAAATTAATTATTTATTGTTTTATTATTACAAATTTTTTATTTTGTTTACCTTAGTAAAAATTGATTCATAAATTTCAGCTCATACTTCAATTGATTAAAAGCACGGTTATTAATAGTTTTAAAATGGCACGTATAATATACTTATTATATTGGCTAAGCTATTTTTTACATATTAAAATCTTTATGGATTTAAAATTTTATTTCTAAATAGTTATGTTTTCTAATCGTTTAAATCAATATCAATAATCGTGTAAAATAATAAAGTATTTATTATTGTTAATAATCAAATGTTTGTGATACCTAGAAATTTTAAACATCGAAGCATCAAGAAGTATTTTTGCTTTTTCGAAACGTTCACCTACATTAGAAATTCAATTCTTCCTACCTACTAGTACAATTTAGATATATATATAGTATATATATACTTTCTTCAAGAACATTACCACATAAAGCAATAACTTTTGTCCGTAACAACCACGAGTTCTTCTTGTTCATGACTTAATGACAGATTTAGATCAGGGCTTGATTTTACTCACAATCCAGGGTATATAATCATAAACTTTAGTGTAAACGCCGGGCCAGTTTTTCATTCCGCAAGGCGAGGGTCCAAAAGATACAACCCCTGCAGAGCTCCACCTAACGGAACCATCATTCCGTTTTTCTTGTTGCATGAGGGGTCCACCGGAATCTCCCCTACACGAGTCCTTACCGGTCTCACCACCCGCGCAAATTTGTTCGTCGTGTAACGTGATGTTGTATCCCATGTACCTTTGCGCACACGAAACCTTATCGGCCAGACGCACGGTCACCTTCATCTTAACCTGAGACTCTGACTTATTCTCCGTTTGGCCCCAACCAGCAACCTGGAAGTGCTGGTTAAGTCCTTGCGTGGATGGCAGACAGATTGGCTTTACGAAGTTACTAAAGTTGACATCGCGTGCCAAACGCAATAAAGCAATGTCGTTCAACTCCCCATTCTCCCCAGTTATGTAGCCCTCGTGGGGAATCTGTTCCTCAACAGATACAGTCAAGTGGGGGTCCGCGCACACCTGGCCATCGAGTCCATCGGAAATACAATCGCGTTCGGTTTGCGTGTTATACTCGCCCAGACGAACCCCTATCAACTTCCAGCTCTTTGGTACGGCGCGACCTTTGATACAATGGGCTGCAGTCAACACGTAACGCTTGCTGATCAGAGCTCCGCCACAGGCTGTTGTTTTTCCGGTTGCTAAATCGACAAAGACAATAATACGAATAGTGATTAATATAAATTCCTCGACTCGCTCGCGTTTATCTTTTGCAGTCGAATTTACTGCATAAAACAAATATAATTTTAAGTCTTAATAAAAAAAGAAATAAGATTAAGCAGAATAAATTCTTATCGATAATAGAATGTTTTAGAACACGAACAGTAAAAATATGAATAGCTCGCAAATATTGCACCAATTCCATGTATCCAATGGAAATTGTAATTAGTAGTTTATTTCTAAGTACATTAAATAAACGAAAACTAATAATTAAAAAAAAAACTTGTTCTTTAAGGAAATAACAATGATTTTTCGTGTACAAGTATTTTATAAAAAAAGAATCTAATAAATTTATTAAGAAATCTTTAAATATAATTACATTGAATGATTTGCGCTTAAATCTATTCACTAAATATCAGATGTATGTTTTACTTACGATTTTAAATTGAAAAATATTCAGCAACTTCGTAATAAAATTAATACGTTACATTAATGAAATATTTTAATCTTCATAGTATGCTTATCATACATAATACTCTTTAAATCATCGTGTGATTAAAATTTTATCATAAAACCTATAATTATTCATTTATCTGCTTCACATGTAGAAACTCATCATTCCAGATAACTAGCAAAAACAAAGCAGAATAAATTTCTAGAGGTATTAATTTTTAATCTTCAATGCCACAATTTGAATTATAATATATAAAACAAGAATAAAATAAGTGATGCATTTCAAAGATCTGGAGCAGAACTTTAATCAAAGAATAACGGTACACAGGAAAATTATATTGAAAATGGCTGACAATGAAATGATTGACTTATCGTGGTTCGCGCTCTAATTATTAAAAGCGATTTTATACGTACGACTAAATGTCTATAACAAAAAAAGGCTTATGAGAAATTGATTGTTGTATGATCGTTGCATTACACGACATTTTCCCTATCCAAATATGAATCTATGCATTCATCTAATTATCAATCACCTGGCAAAGGTCAGTCTCTCCAAAAACTTACGCTTGCGATACTCCAGAAGTGCCATCCATGGGAACTCATCGAGTTCCGTGACGGTACCACCGACAATACGATTAGAAAGATCACGACCACAGTCTTCCGGTAGTAGATTACTTGACGCTAGAGGACGAATTGTCGATGACGTGTTTATAGCACAGCATACCTTCGGGTCTCTGTTTTCATAGCCGCACTGACTACTCCTCAGGTAATTTATGCTTTGCTGATTTAGCGGTACACTTGTGAGAATCTGTATAAGCTCCGGACATCGCTTAATATTTATGCACTGGCCGTTCTGACCTCTGGGCGTCCGACACTGGTTTTCTATAAATCAAGTAAATAAATTAAGAACTCTCTGATTGAATTTCAGTCAGATAAGTATTTCTTCAAATTTTCAACATCAATGAAGCATTACAGCTTGTATTATTCAATAACTTCATTTGAATAGAATTTTATTTTATAAAGCATGTATATAAATTGCAGCAATTGTGAACTTCATCCAATTTAAAACCATACTTGCTTAAAAACCTTCATTTTCTGTTCATTTTTTTAAAATGGCAAACTTTATTTAACTACCAGATTTTACGTATCGAAATCTCAATTATTTTCAGTATTATAAATTCATCGGTACTAACAGTACTTACTTTATTAAATGCAATTTCAAAAATAATATTATTTAATATATTTTATTACTATTTTACAGAATGATATATACATGTGTGTATGATAGTAACTTTAAGCAAAACATAAATTTAAACATATCATGCTATTAATTTTAAAAAATGAAAAGAGACATATTATGAAACTAATAATTTTATACGTTTATTTAACTGCAATAGTAAATGATACGTTTTTGTGAGCACTTCTTTTTATATTTGAGACAAAATTTTGAATTATTTATTATTGATGAACCAAATATTCATAAATATCAGTAGACTTATTATTATAAAAATTTTAATTGTTAAAGTTTATCATAATCTATGCGCTTAATGCAAGATAACTAAAATATTATTAATCATATTACTAATTTCATGAACAAGAATTACACTAAGTAAATATAATTATAATAAATTAACTGCAAAAATTTTAAATCAATAAATTATCAATTTCTGTATTAAAAAGGTTAATAAATTTTTTATTAATAATTTTATGATGATTAAATTATTATGTTATTATTGAATAAAAGAAATTTAATTTAAATAAAACAGCTTTTTTCAAATAGCTAGCGTATGTTAAATCTATTCGGAATTTAAAATACTTTTAGGCAGATTCATCACATTAAAATTGTGTAAATTCAGTTTTTAATACGATAGTTAATATTTCATAACATTCAAAAATTGTCATTAATTTGTTACAAAATCAATTATTTTGTAGCTATTTATTTTTTTAATAAATTACATAAATGTAAGCATAAATACGGAAACCATGCGCATATCGGTAAATAGCTAATAGCAAACAATAATTCTGATGGTATTTTAATTGGATATATAATTCAAATTTTACTAATGATATTGATCTTATAAATAGAAATTACGCTACTGGTATTCGATATCATTTGTTAGCTGTTTCCTCTTATATAAGTTTAAGTAAATGAAACGAAAAATAATCATTGCAATTCCTGATAATAAATATACAAAATTTTGGTTATTATTAATTATTTTTAATTTATTTAAGCTATTTACTTAAAATTATTATTCATGAATTGTACATTTAAGTTTTTCTACATACTAATTTTATTCAAGATCAAATAAAGTTTTCACATTTCCATTTGTTTCGATAATTCACTAATAAGTACTTATTGTGAATAAAATAAAAATATATGCCTAAATTAAACTACTCGTTATTATATTTTGTAATCAATTTTTCATTTAACAAATATTATTAAAAAATAAAGCTTTACTAAAATATTTCTAATATTTTCGATTGTTTATATTTATATGTGAACAATTATAATGTTATTTTATATTGATGATACATGTACACTAATAATAAAGCAATATCATCAATGCACATCATAAATAATTATTTAAAAAATGCTTTAAAATTAAGCAAAAATTTTATTCATTCGTAAAAAAAAAGTTTTATCAGAGATTACATGAAAAACTAAATAACAATTAATTTTGTGCTATTTTAAAAATGTTCTTTAAAATGCAATGCACAATTAAAGTTAGTTAAAGTTACAATATTCACGTAATATAATAATTACTTCCATTATAAGAAAAAACAATAATGTGTCAAGGTTATTATTTTTCTTCGTTATTTTTCATTTTATTATATTTGCAGTGCACTCGGCAAATTTAATACTATAAATTGTATGTAAGCATGACTAATCAATTTACAATGACCATAATAAAATGGATCATTTAAATAAAATTTTTTCTCTTCACAGATTAAAAAAAATATGTAAATATATGTGATAGTACATACGAGCACTAGTAAGATTGAAAGTGACGAGCCCCAGTAGTATAAAAGTTACTTTGGCCTTGTAACCCATGGTTGATTTTCTTTAAAATGTTCTAAGGAGTAGTCGATAGTTATGGAGAATCTGAAAGTCGCGTGCGCAGACACGTCACGCTTTATATTATCGCGTGGATTCGGTACCGAAATCTGATGACAACGTACTTGAAGAACAAGAAGATATCCAAATGACTAAAGACTCGATCGGCGACTGCGTGCGTGTATTGGAATGATGATCCAGGGTAAACGAGTCTCCCACCACTCTCGACTCGAAGCATCCAGTTTCTTTCAACAATTTGTTTGGCTTAGTACGGGCTCTTTTTGTAAAAATTTTCATTGGACTTCATAGCCACTTATGGGTGGTTATTTTTATTTTAATTCACTGGTTCATTATTCCGAAAAATAATCTTTCTTTTTAACTTATAGTCTCTTTTTTATCTACTTTAAATATAATTTCTTGTGTAATTAATTTAAACAAATGCTAATATTTAATCTTAATTTTAGTATCGAGTAGAACTGTACGTCTTTACGTAAATTCATGTTTCAAAAACATTTCGATACAATTATGCTAATTTGCTTGATTATTAAAATTTAAAATTATCAAATATTTTTGTCTCACCATTCTTTGTTACATCGATTAACCAGTAATTTTTCAATTATCAAAAAAAAATAAAAATATAAAGTTATTTTCAATATTTTCAGTGTTTTTATACGTTAGTATAAAGTCTAGTTTCTATTTATTTTAATTAAACTGAATAAATTACTAAATTTACAAAAATAAAGAAAATTACTAATATTAAAATTTTTATAAGCGGAAATCTTAAACAGTGTAGAAAAAAAATATTAAAATAAAGGTCTCATCCATATATACCTTTCACCCAAGAATTAAATACCCAATATTACTATATTACTTCGGTTCTTTCAAAATTATATACAGGCAGAGTTGACATTATTCATAACAATCATTCTGCATATAAACCATAGTAATGCAATATTGTGCAAGCTACCTCAATGAATAAATACAAACATTAACCAAACATTTCATACTTGAATATAAATATTGACGGGCGTTTAAAAATCATTTAAGTCCTTGAAAATATCCTTGAGTAAATAATGAATAACAAAGTTAATATCCTACTTGCTAAATATATGCAAAATTTTTGGTCTTTTTTTTCAAAATATGCATCGCAATCCTTGAGGTAGTAAGTTCATTCTTTTTTCAAAGTTTTTCAATGGACGCTTACGTAGATCATTTGAATAACTTAATATTTTATTATAAAAATTAAATTAACAATTTAATGAGTTCAACTTATAATAACAATTTATTTTATTAGTTATGAGTTATAATTTTATTATAATTAAATGAAATTGATTTGATTTTTCTAATCTATTAATTTTCCTACTGTTTGGTTTCAAATTTTTAGTGGATTCAAATTTAATACATAAATTTTAATTAATGCTTAGAAGCACTTAATTCATTTCAAAACAGTGTTTATAATCTATTCACTCTATTGGTGACTCTATGTATAACTCTGAACATTTCTCGCTCACCATTGAAGGTTTAGATTAATTGCTGAATCTATTTTAAATTTCTATGCATAAAATAGCGTATCCATATTCATATTCATTTTAAACCACATATCTGTACATATAATTTTTGAATAAAAAATACTGCTTTAGATTTATTATGATTATTATTATTCATTTTTGTTATTTGTTCTCTATTTTTTTATAAAGATGTTCGGTTTTATATGTATATGTATATAAGTACAGGATTAAATAAATAAAAAAGTGATTGTAAAGATACACAACACTGAAAAAATAGATCAAACCCATATTTGAGTAAATAAGTGCATGTAATTATCCAAAGAAAGTAGTACCATATTTTTCAAATAAAAAATTTTCATACGAAGTATCCTATTCATTTTTTAATACGGGTTGTATTTTTGCTCAATCATCTATATAGATAAATTTCAAAAACATAATTACATACACAAATATACAAAACAATAAACAATGTAATAATATATTGATAAGTAGACTTTTATAACATATAAATAATTATAATTATAATATAATTGTCAAAATGAATTTTTTTCATGTAAGAACAATCATATCGTTACTTTAAAAAGATATATTTTTGAATTATAAATTATTCCCACTAAAAAGGCTCTAACATGAAATGAAATATATTGATATATAACATAAGAAAAAATACATATCAAAATCTAAATTTCCAACACGTACTATATTAATATTTTTATCATATTGCATACATCGTATTTAATTTTTATAATAGATTATTTTCAAAAATAAAAAAACTATTTTACAAAATCATTAAAGTAATACCTAGAAATACAGAAATCCTTTGGTAATACTATCTAATTACGAAATCTAATGACGAAAAATTTGTTATTCCTTCGTTATCAAAACTAACTGCAAGTTTCTAGTGACAGCACTTGATTATGTTTATTTTGTTTTTTCTATTTTTTCTTTCTATCGTCACTAGAGATAAATGTTTCTAGCGATTCTTAATTCTTATTATAAATATCCATAATAAATAATTATGAACAAAAATATAATTGCAAACTATATAATCAAGTATTTATTATTTTTTATAAAATACAATTTAAAAAAAAATTTTTTTATTAAAAATTAAGTACATAAAATTATATAAGAAAAAAGAGTCGATAAACCAAATTTTTCTTATATTTCTCACTCGTGTATGATACTTTAAAGGATTGTGAGAATATGTTAAAAAATTATACATACAAATAGTCAATTGATAAATCAATAATTATATGCATTGGACTAATGATAATGAACTAATAATAAGCCTCAATATTATTAATACTGTAAATTAATAATTCATTTCAATTTATAATGGAAAATAACATACACGATAAAATTTATTTATTTACACCATAAAAGAAAAAGTAAAGATAAATAAATATACCGATTAAGTAAAAGCAGAAAATAAAGTGTAGATAATGAAAATGATAAGTTTTATTTGAAGTAACCAATGGAGTATAGGTTAAGAAGAGGAATTATACAAAAAGTACAAATAAGTGCTCTATAATATTAATAAAAATATAATAAAAGATAAAAATATATTATTAAAAATTGTTACAATATTATATATAAATCAATACTAATATATGATTAAAAAATTATATTTGTAAAATTATTGCATTTTATTCAATTATTAACTCTATGAAAAGTAAAAACCGATTCCAAAACTTTCCTCAAGATTTACACAAAAATTCAATTCATTAATATGACAATTGAACTGAAGAATTGTATAAAAATAATTTTTTTAAGAAAAGCAAAAGTTGTGTGACGTATATTTATATAATAATTTTATATAGAAATGTGGAGAAATAAAGTAATAAAATAAATCTTATCGTTTTTGTCTTATACCTTTATCAAAAGGAAATCTTATTTAATGTGAAACGATGTCCAAAAGAGTAATATACGTCAGAAAGCTTTACCGTAAATAGCTGAAAAATACTTTTTGAAAATAATAACTACTTCTCTATATTCTACTTGAAAGTAGTGTATAATATTTTTATATTTTTTTATATTTTTTAACGTTTAAGTAAGTATTAACCAAATCTTTTCTTATTAAACCTTTTTCTCTTGAAACCAACCCACTTTCCAAGAAACTAAATGCCTTAAAGTATACTGTAAATTATCTTTCTTTCTAAATCGTTTAATTGAACTGTAATGGATTAAAAAAAATTTTCCTAATAAACATAATTTATATAGAAAACTTATAGAAAATAGTTTTTTCAGAAAAAATTATAACAGAAATTAATTTTTAAATATAATTCCAAATGATTCGAAATTAATTCTAAATAAAATAATGATTACTACTGTATATTATCAAAATATTGAAATTATTCAAAACTAATACCTTTAAAATTTTTAATTACATTGAGCTTATAATCTGTAAATAAAATATTACAAAATTTTTTCATGATATAAAAATTAAAAAATATATTACTACACTGTTTATGATATGTATCATACAAATTAAAATTTATATATTATATTAAAAACCAAAATAAGTTAACATTTTTTCATGTGAAAATGTAATTGTAACTCAAATCTTACATAGAGTATATCACTTAAACTAAATCAAATAAAGAGGCTATAATAGAGTACAGTTAGTATTTTATATTTAGTATAATAAGAATATATAGATTTTCTCGGTGTCAAGACAAACATGATACATTAAGACACAAAAAAATGGAGACTTTACTTTTAAAAACTATTAAAATCATTTAATAATTATATTATTCTAAAAAACTTATACTTAATTTTACACAACACAAGGAAATTTGAAAATATTATAAATTAAATAAATGATTACATTTAATATTATTCTATTACAGTATAAGAAGTATTAATGTATACTTATAATAAAGTATCAAATATAAACTTTATAATTTAAATTAAATTTTATGAAAAAAATTATTCTATTGTAAGAAATATACTGTGTTGAAATTTTTAATAATAGGTATAATAAATTATGAAAATTTAATCTGTAAGTAAGTAAAATAAGTAAAATAGTAAAATTATTTAATTATTAATAGATTAAAAATAAAGAGGCATTTTATAAATATAAAGGTTTTTAAACTTGATTGTTTGTTAGAAATAACCTATATAATTAAAAGTTAAATTAAAAAACTAATAAAAAAATTTTAATTATTATTAAAAATTATAGTAATATTAATGTAAAATCAATAATTATTTATTCGATAAAAATGAAAAAAAATTCTTTATTAACTTAATTTTTATTAAATGTATTATTAAATTAATTAGAATTTTATTAACAATAAAACAAAGAATTAATGCTGTTTTAAATGTATTTAAAGATTGCAATAACACCAGAATAAAATGCAACGAAAAGAATTTCTTACAATATTTTATTGTTTAATAAACGTTTGTTCTAAACCAATTTTTTTTTGTTATAAAGGAAAAAAATTTATTTAAATTAATAAATATTAAATCAATTTTGATAAAAAAATCACTTGAGTTACTTTAAAAAATATAGCTTGGTAATGTTTGATAAAGCATTTATATTTACTTACAAAATATAATAAAATTGCAGAGATACTCACCCGTAAAATTAATTACGCTATAAATGGCCACAATGATTAATAAACCCTCTCACGTGTATTGCTTCATTGTATCATGCTGTAGGCACTTATTAATCAAACTAGATTTTTCTATTTTATGTGCAATACGTCGAGTCCAAGACACGAAAGCAAAATGTTAAGTCAGCTTACCAAAAATATTTTGAGAAAATAAATCCATATGATTTTCAGCTGTAATTTTGTCCCCTTCGATATTATTGTCAAATTATTTGCTGCTGCATCGCACAAGGTAATCTTGTTTTTCTCTTGTTGGGGAAAATGACCCTTCTGTTCGACGATTCACTTCTTAAATTTATCGTAAAATTTATACCCTGTTCTATTATAAAGGAAATTTATTTGCTCATATAGGAAAAATTAGACGCTTATTTGGATTCAATTTCAAAAAACTTCTTTGTGCAGTTTCTAATAGTGTACTTCATCATAAAAAATATTATGTAATTATTTTTTCGTGTTAAAAAACAGATTTAGGAATAAATCAAATAACTTTGATCAATTATTTGATTGATTTTTCATCATAGCTAGTATAAATAATTCAGTTCTTTTTTTTTTATTATTTTATAACCTTTTATGTAATCTTGAAGATCGAATTTTTTAAATAAATATTTAGATGAAATTGTAATAACTAGAAGTTTATTTGATATAGAGTAACTATCGATTTTATTTTTTACTTTACAAACTTTTACAAAATGTATTATTTAAATATACTCATTACGAAAAAGCAAAAGCCTTGTGAGTATAAAATAAACTAGTTTTAAACCACAAATTTTTTATTTATTTGTATAACAAAGAAATTAAAAGGTTTATCACTTTATAATTTTAATAATTATAAAGTAATGCTTATATGTATTTCAAAATTATAAGCCTAATATCTTTAAAAATATCTTCATTGAATTAAAATAAAAGATAAATTAATACCTACTTGGTTCACAAATAATGGTAAAAATTCTTTTTAAAAAGAACTAAAGTTAAAGAAATATATAATAAATCAATGCCATGGAGTAAATTTTGACCGATTAAAAATAATAGTTTCATAGTATTATGGGTGAATTTTTTATTGTGTACTATTTATCAAAATTGGTCTGTTGAAATGAATAAACTCTGTAGATTCATTTTTAAAATACTATTTTTATACCAAACATTTATAAATAACGTACACATTTTTATAATAAGAATAAATGCATGAATTAAAATTACATGAATATAAAAAATACATGGCGATTAATATGTACTATTAATTAAGAAAAATTGTTTTATATAATTACATAACATCGTATACAGAGTATGAATTCTATATAAAATACGTATTTACCTATTTAAATTACGAAGATACATTATTTATTAAAAGTCTAAAAATATATAGAATAAAGAACCAAGTAAAATGATACTGGAATCATAATATTATTTAATTACTACTGCAATAAAAATTTTTTAGTTGATGATCAAAATAACAATACCAATAATAATAGTAACATATATAAGATCAAGATTTTTTATTACACTTTTTTAATTCTTACACAAGTGTGTATATATACTTACACACGCGCACACGCGTCGACTAATGTGCATTCACGCGCTCATGCGCCCGCGAATGCGTACATATTTATAGATGCTTGCATATTTGGATAAGTGCTCATGTGCGAATCTATCTGCATTTATGTATAATTTTTGTACTCTATAATATACTGCTAAATTTCACGATCCTAAATCTGATTATGCAAATGAATAACCTAAAGAGTATGTTCTGCGTTTCCAAATTGCACATCCAAATAAGAAATATCAAGAGATATTATCACTCATCCTAGTACATCTATTATTTGGTAGATATAGTATAGTATACTATACATAGTGTATAAATAGTATTGTATAGAGGAAAAGAATAATAGAATTAAAAGTCCTATAAATACAGATAAAATAGTCACAAGAAGGAAGCAAATCATCTCAGGCTTGTGCCATATTTTCAATAATCCATGGCATGAATACAGAAATCTTGGTGTAAATGCCCGGTAGGTTTGTCTCCCCACAATACTTGGCACCGAAGGACACGATACCGAGGAGGTAGTACCGTGGGCCCAGAGGGCCCTCAACGTCGACCTTCATGAGGGGTCCCCCTGAGTCTCCACCACACGAATCTTCGCCGATTTTACCACCTACGCACAATTGACTCGAAGTGATGACCGCAGATCTCGAATAACCTTGTTTACAGCGGTCTAATTCTAGGATCGGTAGCTTCACCACCTGCAGTACTGTGCTCATCTCTGGCTCATCTGTGAAATTTGAAATTCAATTTTATCACCCTTACACTTAAAAATATGAGTACTTATAAATCACTGCTTTTAGTTCTATAATGTCTTACGCTGATTTCACCCACCTATAACAAGCTGCTCATTATTGTATCATTTTAAGTTTCTACTGATGTAACATAAAAATATGTAAAACAAAGATTAATTGGAAAAATAAGCCTAATCATGTAAATTATTGCTTTTGTACTTTAAACGAACAAAATTGAAGTTTTAAATTTTTTTAATTTATTTCTAGTGAAACGAAAAAGGTTTTAAATTATTTTATATGTAAAATATTGAATATTTTCATCTTGATCTGTAACGATAAATTAACAGACTACTTACCATTCTCGAGTTTTAATTATTTTTTTTTTCAAGAAAAGCTTTTAATAATGATAATTTAATAATGAAAAAAAAACATTAAAATATTTATCTTATTTTTACAATACTTTTGAAAGATTTTATATTAAAAATAAATGTACTAGACATTATTTCATAAAACATTATATGCATGATAAAATAAAAAAAATGCTCGTTTAACAAGAATTTTCATCAAATATTGAGCAAATAAATGATTATTTAAAAAAAACATCAAAAAAATATATTTCTCACATTTATCCGTTTTAAAATCAGATAATTTATTAGCATGATAGAATAAAAATTTTAAATTAAATTAATGCATATTTTTAAATTTACAATGAACTACATTCACTCTAAAACAAAAACAAAAATTAGCATCTTAATTATTTTAAAATTATTTTGTAATTTACTATAAAATATATTCAGAGATAAATATTTAAATAAACTATTTTATTACTTAAACTCTACATACAGTATAATTCATTACAATAGTAATAACTTTTTATTCAATTTTACTTTATCTCATTATTTATAAACACTATTAAATTTTAAAATTAAACATTTTTTTTAAGATTTTTAAAAAAAATTATTTTCTCTCGTGTAATAAAAGTAATATATTAATAAGATATTATTAAATGTGGAATTTTTTATAATTGAAATTTAGTTATTTATATTTTTTATTTATTTATTTCACGATCAGATTAATTTATATTACATATCAATATATTATATAATTAAGAAAATAAAAAATAATATTGAAATAATAAATGAGTTATAATATTACAATCATATCACATGTTAACAAATAAATAATTTACTATAATTCACAAACTTCGATTATTATAAAATATTATACCATGAGTTATTTTATTTATAAGATATTAGAAATTTTCATTGAAAAATTTTTTTATAACCTTACTTATAAACACTGTAATATCAGACGTTATTTAAATTTGCTTATCATAAATAAAAAAGAAAATGTTATAGTTAAATTATATGTTAAATGTAATTTTTTCCTTTATTTGTTTCATTAAAATATAAAATATATCTGCTCATTGCATAAGTATTCTATTTATATTATGTATATAAATATGTTATATATATTATATATGTATACGTACTTATATCATATATTCCCCAACCAGCAACTTCACCTATTGTCCCTGAGAAGTTTTTGGTTAATAATTTTCCACTCATTAAGCAAATCGGCTTTATAAATTCTACAAATAATAAATTGTTATATTATAATATATTAACTATAATTTCTAGTAATGTTAAACTTACCCGTAAAATGGATATACCTATTTACTTTTATCAATGCTATATCATTTTGAAATTTAGGATTATTATACGACTTATGAGGTATTATTTTTGCAGGTACATAATCTTCATAAGGGAAATTGCAATATGATTTAACACAATCAGGATTCGTCTCAGTATTATGGTCTCCTAATCTTATCACACTAACTGCAATTCTGAATATTTCATTAAACAAATAAAATTATGAATAAAATACTAAAATTTTTCTTCTAAGAATATTTCTTTATACAAAATAATGTTATAAACATCTTTTGATAGACTTTTTATAAATTAAAATATTTTTTATATATATAATTTATAATTAATTTTATAATTAAAAAAATTATTATAATTATAAGATAATTATTTATCATTTTTGTAACAAATAATCATACAATTTCTCTAAAAACTGATTTTTAAAATACATTTATTTCAAGATTTTATACTTAGTTATTTATTAGGATATCACTAATATAATAGTAATTAATTCATCGATCAGGATGTTATTTATTTTATTTCAATATACATTTTTATATCATACTTATTGAAATACTATTAGTATTATTGCCTTATAAAATTATTAACTAACTTTTCTTTTTATTTTGTTACTATTTTTTACTACTGTAATTATAAAAAAGAATAATTATTTTTTATTAGATTTTATAAGTTTAAAAATATTTAAACTATTAAAATAATATTTTTCGAGAAAAATTCTCTTACATAAAAATGTACTCTAAACAAATCTAAATATAATTTTCGAGCTATTAACATTTCGAAATTCTGATAATTAATTTGTAAAAATGTGATAAAAACAATCGCCAATTTATTTAAACATTTTTATCATATAATAAAAATTTATTCTTTTAATTTTGGTAGTTTTTTCCAAATAAAATCAAGTTTTTTAATAACACTGTAAAAAAACACATAAAAATTTTAAATTAAATAATAGAAAATATAATCATTTTAATTATTAATATCTTAAAGTATTTCGAAAAAAGATACACTAAAGGTATAAATTGTATTATAAATAAATGTATAAATTATTATTTTAAATATTTTTAAACGTTATTATGTTCTTGTACAATTTTGATTACATTTATATTATTCCTTTTAATTACAAACAAAATTTTTACTTTTCTACTTTATATTTTATTAAAAATTTCTAAAAATCATTTTTTTTATAAAATAATTAATATTTAAATTAAAATATAGATGTTTAAATATATATGGATATGTTTTAATAATGTTTAAATTAAAATGTTTTTTAATTTTTTTTTACTGTATTAAATATATTTACAAACTATAAGTCAAGCTTGGATTTGTCTAATTTTTATTATTATATATAAAATTACATTCTAAATATTTATATTAATTTATGACTGTTATATTTAATAAAGTACTTATAATATAAAAAAATATTACTTCTTTCTTTAATCGAATTCTAATTGAAAATTGAAAAATCAAAGTTATGCGACTAATATTCATATATACTATCAAATTTAATATATATATATATATATAAATTACTACTAGTTCTTATATAGTTTAAATCATTTACTTGCAAAGTGTATGAAGTAAAATGATTATATATATATTTATATTTTTTTTTATTGTATTTTTTTAGTGTAAGAAAATAATAGTTATTATCCTTTTAAATAAATATTAACAAGAATTTTACTTTATTAGTTTAATTATTATCAGAAATTATACATTTAACCATTATTAGAAATTATAAAAATTTAATTATTATTTTATAATAAATAAATATTTTAAAAATCCAAAAATGAATACTGTTTTTAACTATTAAAAATACCAAAACTAAAATAAACTGTAAGAAGTTCCTAATTAATTTTTTTATACTATAACAGTTTTCAAATTCCTAATCCGAAGAAGAGAAAAAAATTTTCTGATAAATTTTTTATTGTGTTTCAAAACTCAACTATTTAAAGGTTTACGATCAATAAAATATAACAATAAATTTTTACTTGCTGTCTAAATTCACAACACAATGTGCTGCAGTAGTAACAAAGATTTTACTAATCACTGTTCCTCCACAACGAAAATTTACTTGACTATTCTTGTCACTAACTTTATTATATCCAATTCTAGCAAGCCATGGGAAAGAACCCATAGATGCATTTTTACCACCAATAATTCGATCGGAATTCGAAATTCCACATATCTCAAGCTCTGAAATTGAAATTGTATCAAATTAAATTTTCAAAATTATTTCAATAATATCAAAAATATGTATATTTTACTGTAGTTACAATTAACATATATATTTCAGTCTTAGTTTTAATTGAATTAATATTAATAAAGTACGTTAAAAGATCCAAATACTAAATTTTATTCATATATATAGAGAGAATTTACTTGTATTTTAAAATTTGATTACTGAAAATAAAGTATTAAAATATTAAATGTATTGATTAAAAAAATATATTTACAAATCTAGAAAATGAAAAATTATAATTTAGTATAAAAGTTAAATATTTTATTTTGTAAACATTTTTTTTAATAATGCGAATTTATAGAGGTTCATTTTAAATATTCTACATTCTATGTTTAACTAAATATATAAAACTCACATAAAATTAATAAAATATTTTTAATCCCGTGTTTAAATAATACAAATTTTTAAGTACATTTGTAAAGATTATTCTTTCTTATAAGTGAACTAATATGAAATATTCTTGTTACCACGTTAATAAATAATTTTTTTTAAATATTTCTTTAATAACTTAAAACACAAAGTACAATATAAAAGATTATCTTTTACATATATGAAATAGGTATGCAAATTTTCAAACTGTTAATGTAATTAAAGTTTAATGTTTTAATACTTATTATATAAATCTTATAAATATTCATAAAATAATAGTATGCTTGAAAGAAAATTTCTTTATATTATCAAAATTATTATAAACAAAATTATGAACAGCCTTTATTTATTATATCTCTGAAATCGTTTAATTTTTTGTAAATTACTCGTATTCTTTCTTAGTAAATTACACATAGAAGTGTTATCTTTAGTCGTAAATTATAAAAAAAATTCAATATATATCTGAATTTATATTCAACGATTAATTATATATTTGCAAAGAAAAAAATTCCGAATAGCTACCGTATTATGTAAAAAGTAATTTAACTTAAATTAAATTGTTCTAGGCTGCATACAATTAATTTTCAATTTTTTTTTATAAAACGTTAAATTTATTCGTAAAAATCGTTTAAAATTGCATTTTACGTTTATTTGATAAATTTATTATATTTACGATTTAACAAAATAAAATGTTCAATTAAATTTGAGAAACTTTGTTTTAAAATTATACTATAATTTTTAATTTTTATTTGTTACGAATTGATAAAAAACTAAATATATACGTATTTAAGTATACATATGTTTATATATAATATAAAATATATGAAATATAATTTAATTATATATATATATATATATAAATTGCTAAGCTGCAGTTCTTGTAAAAATAAAAAACTAATATTTTAAAAATATTCTTTACCTGTAGCACAATTTATTGTAGCAATGTGCGTGCATATTATTAGAATTAAACCTTTTAAAAGGCTCATCTTGCACATAAATTAATATATATTCCACAAAATTAGAATTATTTTCTTTTAACGCAAGTGCTTAGAAATCAAATAAAACCGATCAACAGTGACCTCCACTTTCCACTTGACTTTAAGAGTTTGACTGCCACCTTATCTGAATCAATGTTAGAAACAATCATTGAAGCTATAACTTATTTCGTTCGGTACGTTAATAAAGATTGCAAATGCAGAATACTACGATGAAAATATTTCTTTACACAATATACAATAATAATCAAGGACTAATAATCAAGACTTAGGTGTTTAAATATTATTATATTTCATTTACATACAATAAAAAAGTGAAATACGTTTTATTGATCAATTCATTAGAATAATCACATTCCATATATTCAAACAATAAAATTAAATAATTTAAATTTTTTGTTTTTCCTTCTTAGCTGCTTCTGCCAAAGCTTCTAATCTTTCATGTTCAGCAATTAATGCTTCCACTTCATTTGGTGGTAAGATTCTCGTTCTCGTTTTTCCATCTACGCGCGTTAAGGTTGCTAATTCAACTAAACAAATAATTTTAATAATTAAATTGATATTCAAATCGTAATATTAACTTATAAGTTTAATGACAATTATTTACGAATATCTATTTTCTCAACACATCAAATATAGTAAATTAAATTAATAATTATTATTATATTCTAATATATTACACACATATACATATAAAAATATACTATATTTGTTTATTGTATTATTAAAATTATTTAATTATATACACTTATTATGTTATAAATTTTTATTGTAAATAAAAATTAATTAATTAAATATACATTATTGTTATTAACCTTTTTCAGCAGAAAGCTTATTCATATCCAGTGTTTTAAACATGACTTTGATTGCAAGTGCCATTGCATCTTTCAATGTCATTTCTCCCTCTTTGTATTCCTGTTTTAATGATGAAACTGCAGCAGCTGAGTTATTACCAATACAAGTTGCTTTCCAACCACCATAATTCCCACTAGGGTCTGACTGATACAGTTGATAACCATAATGACGATCCCATCCCATATACAATATTGATACACCAAAAGGCCTCTTGCCACCATATTGAGTATAAGCTTGTTTAACATCACACAGCCATGATACCAATTGCTCACAAGGAATAGTTTCTCCATATTGTAAAAGATACCTCTGGCCAATGAGACGTAATTCATTTGTTAACACATTTGCATCTGATGTTATACCAGCCACTGAGCAAACTACATCATCATTTAATTTATATATTTTTTCAGAAAAAAATACTTCGTCTAGAAGTTTATTTGTATTTCTTTTTTCAGCTGCTAACAATATACCATCATTTGCTAAAATACCAAGACAGGTTCCTGCATGACTTATAGCTTCCATAGCATATTCAACCTGATATAAACGACCCTCTGGAGAAAATATTGTTGTACGAGTATCATATCTACGAGCCTAAAATAAAAAAATTTAGGGATAAATTTATTGTTTATATTTTAAGTGCAACAAAAAAATATACTATAAACATTAACGAGAAACTAACTATAATTATTAGATTATCAATACCACAAGAAATAAATTAATTAAATCATCTATGAAAATAATTAAGTAATAAAAAAATGTATAATAAATGTATTTAAAATTCTAAAAGAAAAATAATGTATTAGATGACAATGCATTTCCTACATAACCTATAAAGTATTGAAATTATAAATTATGTTTATAAAAAGTACGTAATAAAATTATTAAAATAATAAATACTTTGGACTATTATCTTACCATTTTATCTGTGTATAGTGAAAAATTTGTTTAAATGTACTTTTTAAATCTACAGCGAATCAATACCAAAATATTCTCTATAAACCAAGTGAAAAACGTAACTACAATCTTTATTACCGATTCTTCGGGGCCTAACCAAAGTGATGCCTATAGCACAGTAACATATAACATTGAAAATAAATTTTTATTACTAAATTATAAAGAAAATATTTCAGTATATGCAATAATATAAATTTATTTTGATATAACAAATATTGAATTTTAATAATAATTATTATTTTACAATAAACAATTATAAATAAGCTTTATTAAAAACGGTTAACATTAATAAGAATAGATTTAAGGTTTTTCAAATAAACATTAAAATATTTAAAGTTTAGAAGTGCAAAAAAGCATTTTTAATTTTAAATAAAAATATAAAACTTTAATTCTCTTGATGATTCTTAGATTATTAATTACTATAACCTGTTTACATAGAATAAATATTTTGTGATCGAAAATAATTTTATTTGCGGTATTTCAATATATACTAGTACTTAAAAACTAATTTAGAGAAACTTTGGCAGACATAAAATTCCAGTTTTGACCAAATTTAAAAATAGCCTAATTTTGATAGAATATAGACTATTGAAATATATGTCCAAACTCTAATTCACAGTATTATATATATATCCGTGCTCCAATCAAATGCGAGTTGCACCTTTTTTAATTATAGTACAATCAAAACACAGCGTGCGCAATACTACATAAATATACAAGTAGATTTTGATATGCTACGAAAGTTTAAAAATATGCATAATAATAAATTTTTACAACTACTTTTTGAAGTCCGTGAAAAACAAAGTTAAAATTTAATTCATAGAACTATTATTTTCCAGTTATCTATTATAAAAATATTATAATTATTTAGGTTATTTGTTTTAAAAACATGATTTATAAGCAGTATCTCCAATAACTAATAATTTTCACATGTAGTTAAACTAATAACTTATGTTATTACAAACAACAATATGTCATATTACTTAAGATATTACTAACCCTTGTAAGTAATTAACTAATTATAATTAATTGAGCATTTTCTTAATTTTTGAAGTATATAAATATTATCTTTACTGTTACATTTTATTTCTATTTTGTTTTTAGTTACAAGACAAATATTGTAAATAAATAATTATGAGACGAGCAAGAATAAAAGCAGTAGCGACAGTACCAGTTCGTCGAAAGACAGTACAAGATGGTCCAGGTACAGAAATTGTTGGACAAGTTGATAAAAAAATACCTGAAAAAACTGTGGAAGAAAAAATAGAGTTTCAAATTGATTGTACTTCTAATGAAGTTAAACCAACAGAAGTAGAACAAATTTTTACACATGAAATTACAGAAAAACAAATAATCACTGCAAAAAAAGAAACAGATTATTTAGATAAAGTTCTTGATATTGACTCAAAACCAAAAAATGATAGACAAAAAGCTTTTAAAATTGAATGCCAACAAAATTCTTCAGCTATATTTATTGAAGGTAGAATTTATATACTTATCCATTAAATATTTTAAATTTTATCTAATTATGATCTATAGAAAAAATATAATTTCATTTGAGTTACTTATATTTTTCAAAAACATATAAAATGTATTAATATGAATCATTAAATTTTAATTAAAAATTTATAGGTTCACCAATTAAAACAATACAAAATCGTTCATGTTTTATGAGGCCAACTCCTAGACTAGATGGAGGTGGTAGAGTTCGTAGAAATAGTATACAAGGAAGTGGTGCCAGTGCAAGTGAATCAGAGGATGATAGTAGAAGGTCAAATCCCATTGTACCAAGTCGTGTAAGAAATGATTCTGTATGCTCTATGCAAAGTTTAAAAGATGGTGGAAATGTAAATAGTATTGCAAAATTAAATCTTGGTCAAAAACGACGAATGGTTGTATCAGAATCTGCAAGAAAACTTGCAGAAGCTAGAAGAGAATTTCTTCTCAAGCATGAAAACAAGTCTCCTGATAAAAGTAAATTAACAATGTATGATTTAATATATTATAATCCTACTAGTAATCCTATGAAACCAAAACCAACAACGGTAAGACCCAGTAATAGAAAAATGTCAATATGTTCGTAAGTATATTTTTACAAATGCAATAACTATGTGTGAATATATATTTATAAAATATAAATTTCATAAGTAATACAATTAATAAATAAAACTTTTATATAGTATTTCTGATAAAAAGAAAGAAGAAGAAGAAGCTGGAGATGAACCATCAGAAATGCTTGTACCACAAGTAAAAGTTGGACCTAACGGTCAATTAATAATTGATGAACAAAGTCTTGTAATAGATCAATATAAAGTTCAAGAAAGTATAGATCGTTCCGATATTATAATAGACGAAGATACTACAGGGAATGGTTTTTATAAGAGACGTAAAAAAAGTAAAGAGTGGAATAAATGGGAAACTGTAAAGTTTTATAAAGCATTAAATACTTATGGTACTGATTTTTTATTAATGCAAAGCATATTTCCAACAAGAACTAGACAAGAATTAAAACTAAAATATAAAAAAGAAGAAAGATTAAACCGTAATCTAGTTGAAAAAGCACTTCAGTATCAAGAGTTTGATACAGAAACATTAGAAAAAGATCTTGGTGAGGATTTTAATTAAGCGTTACAATTATTTATTATATTACAATCACAAACTAAATATATAAAATTAAATTTTTTAATTTTAATAGCAAGTGTTGAAGAAAGTGAAAGAAAGGAATCAGAATTAAACAAAGTGAAGAAAGATATCAATTTACCATTAAAGAGAAAGCGGAAGAGATGTCGTGAGTTTTTACTTAAATTTTTATTTTAAAATATTTAGTAAAATTAATTTTTAATGTTTTTATTTCAATTATTATTTTTAGATTTAGTAACTGGTGAAATAGATTGTGAAAATGATGAACAAAATTTAGAATGTAACAAAAATACTTGTGATGAACATTCTAGTGATGAAAATGCTAGAATAACTATCACTAAAAAAATTAGAAAACGTTCAATACGTAAGCGTAAAGTAATTAAATCAGATATAAATAGTTATGACGAAGAATTTAAAGATAATTCTAATAGTGAATCAGAAGTGTATAAGGCTCAACCAACAAGATCTGGTCGAATTTTCAGAAAGACTAAAAAATTACAAAAATCAATAAATGTCTTTGATATTGAAAACGAAGATCAAATTGAACAAATAGATCAAGTAGATGATAGGTATAATAATAATAAAGAAGGAAATACTAAAAAAATTAAAATAAATGATTCACACAATACTGAAAATAATGAACTATTTAATAATTTGCATAAAATTCAAAATACTGAAGTTTTAAGTGAAGTTGATCAAATAAATCAAATAATTGAAATACAAAATGATGAAGAAACTGAAAATCAAAATGAACTCTTAGAAATATTAGGAGCTAGTTCAAATGTGTCAAATATATTTGAGGGAATTTCTGATGAAATTCCTAATATGACTAATTTGAAACCAGGATCTTTAGTTGTTTTAAAAAAAAATTCTACTAATGAGCCAGGAAAAACAAGCTTACAGATTTATATTGTGAGTGCTGATTATGATATGAATAATCCTAATTGTAAAGATAGTTTATTACCTATAGATTTGTCTCCTGATATATTAGAAACTGTTACTAATTGTATTAAAGATATTGAACCACAAAGTATTGCTCAAGAGTGCAATGTACCATAAAAAATAACGAAACAAATTTTAAATTATATATTTACGTATACAATAATAAATTGTAACTTAGGTTTGATAACAATTATTCATATTTGTAATTTTGTTAATTTTGTATTTAATCTTGATATTACATTTTGTTTTTACAAAATTACCATATTGTATGTACATTTTATATATAAAAATATATATTTGTAATTTGTAAACATGTTTTACATTTGTATTAAAAATTATTTATTTTTTTTTCACGTGAGACATAATTTTTAATTTAAACAAATATTACATTTAATATTTAACCGCGATAAGCAAGCCCTATTCCATACTATTTCTTTAACCAATCGAAATTCAGTAGTTGAATTTTGTTCACATTAGATAGGTTAAATCAATGTTTCGGTACTAAAGAATTAAATAATAATATTATATTTATTATATTTAATTAGATTTCTTTAATATTATTATATATTATGTTTCATATCAATTTTTATATCTTGACAAAATGTAAATAAGAATATTTCTTTAAATATTTTAGTATCGTAAAGCGAACTTAACCTATTAGTAAATGTATTACTTTACTTTTTAATAAATTATTTAATCGTTAATATGAAACATCAATTTGCTGAAACAAAATCTAATCTTAATGCAAAAACAGAGGCTGATGTATGCCTTTTTGAGTATCTTCATGGAGAAATGGTTAATTATGTTATTGGTAAATCTTCTCAAGATGCAAATGTATGCCAGTTTATTTTTTGTTTTTATTATATATAAATTACTAATAAAACTATTTATTAAAGGATACAGAAGAGGATCTTTCGCGTCTTGAATGGATGGGATTTAGTGTTGGCTACCGAATTATTGAAAGATTAACTAGAGAGTGGCCAAGATTTAAAGATGAATTAGATATCATCAAATTTATTTGTACAGACTTTTGGACTAGTCTCTATCATAAACAAATTGATAATTTAAGAACAAATCATCATGGAGTTTATGTACTGCATGATAATGAATTCCGTTTATTAGCTAAAGTTGGTAAAAGTGGAAGTAAACAATATTTACGTGAAAGTCCACGTTTATTAGCTTTTACATGCGGACTTCTTAGAGGAAGTTTAGCAAATCTTGGTATTGCATGTACAGTTAAAGCAGAAGTTTCTGCTTTACCAAGTTGTAAATTTAATGTTGAAGTGCAGAGAATTTAAAATAATTTTACTATGCATACATAATTACTTTGTGAATTCTTTATTATTTTATAAATTTTAATACCTCACCTTGTAGCATAATAATGTCCTTTATAGGGTATTAAAAGTCAACTATATTTCATAAACTATTTTTAAAGATAACAATATTGTAATTTTTTAAGGCAGTATAAGAGTGCATGTGATTTAAAATTTTTATCATAAATTAAATTGAATTTGATATAATCTTATTATCAAAATATAAGTTTGTAAAATATCAATATAAAAATTATAAACCTTGTAATACATAATAATTTAATTTGCATAACGTTATTATATCAACTATGGAACCTAACTTGTTCAAATTGAACATGTTAAATCATTGATCACAAATAAAATTTAAAAAATCAATTTGAGTTAATATTCCTATTAAATCATGATTATTTTGCTCTTCTAGAACAACAACATAGGTATCATTCTGTAGAATTTGAGATAATTTTCCAAGAGTTGCTGTCGTGTAAACTTTCCTGAATTGTTTTATAAGTATTTTTTCAGCTAGATCTGTTTGGTCAACCTCACCAGCAATTATGCTACTAAGAAGTTTATTGATAGTAATAAGACCTCTAATATTTCCCTTATCATCACACATTGGAATTTGATGAAAACTACTGTTTTGAAGCATAGTCACTGCTTGTTTACAAGTAGAATTACTTGGCAGAATAAAACATTCCTTTAGAGGTATTGAAGATACAGGTAAATCCCACCACCATTCATTGATTTTTATTGGTTTCGGTGGATCCTGCAATGTTAATAAGAGAATATATTTTTATTTTTAATATTTTTTCAATAATTTAAAAATGTGCTTTAAATTCTTACCAAAAAGTTTCTAGATTCCATCCATTTGTCAGAAATAAATTTCGTCATGTAATTACGAATTCCATCTGGTAAAATTACCACCACACGTTCGTTTTCTGATAGATTCTTAGCAATTTTTAAAGCCGCTATTAAAGCAGAACCACTACTACCACCACATAGTAGTCCTTCTTCCTTTATAAGTCTTCTAGCTGCATGAAAAGATTCTAAATCCTTTGTTTTAATCCACTTATTTATAACTTTTCGATCCAAAACAGTAGGAATAAAATCATACCTGTAGTAATAATGGTAATTAATAAGAATATTTAATCTTAGATTTATACTTTCAATATTAAAAAATGTTTTAAACATACCCTATTCCCTCAACATCATAATACTGCAATGGGCTATCATTCAATTCTGGAGGTTCAGCAAGCAAACTTCCTTCAGGATCAGCAGCAATAATTTTTATATCAGGTGACAACTCTTTAAGCTTACGACCGATTCCACTAATAGTACCTCCAGTTCCTGCACCAGCAACCAAGTAATTAATTTTTCCTTCACATTGTTCCCAAATCTCAATTGCTGTCTGATCATAATGTGCCAAAGGATTTCCTGCATTTGTATACTAGATAAAAAAAAATCAACAACTAAATTACTTTACATAAAATTTTAAATAAAGTTGATTATTTATTATTACTTGATCTAAAATAATACTGTCAGGAATCTGTTTTTGTAATCTTTGAGATGTTGCTATATGTCCCTTGGGACTATTCCAGGCAGCTTCTGTAGGTGTACGTACAATTTCTGCACCTAAAGAACGAAGTGTATAAACTTTTTCATCAGACATTTTTTCTGGCATCACTATAATACACTTATATCCTTTAACAGCAGCAGCCATTGCTAGTCCAATTCCAGTATTTCCACTTGTTGGTTCAATAATTGTACAACCTGGTTTCAAAAGACCTTTTTCTTCAGCATCTTGAATCATTCTAAAACCAATTCGATCTTTAACCGAACCACCAGGATTCATGTATTCACATTTTACAACTAAAATAATTGTTTTTATTAGATTTATAGAGGCATTTTTATTATAATATTACAATATTATTACTTACACATTTCACATTTAATTCCTAAAGATTTTGGAATATTATTGAGCCGAACCATTGGTGTTTGTCCAATGGCATTAAGAATGTCTGGTAGTACTTTTTTTCGATCATTTAGTCTGTAAAAGATCATAAAAACATACTTTGAATATCTTATTCTTACAAAAATTTTTATAGAAAATTATAAAATAATTTTACAATATTGAAATTAAAAGAATTCATTGATAATAAATTATTTTGGTACTTTTAAAGGCATTATAATGAATATGAATAACATAAATTTTATTGGTTTTTTTTTAGTGTTATTAAATAACTATTTATATTTATATTGATTTATCACAAAAATTATTACATCCTACTAAATACTTTATTTGTTTAAATGTATAACAAATATTTTTCTAAAACTAAGACTTTAAGGGTAAAATTTTTTTCTCATAAAAATAGCTAAACAAGAATAAAAATTTTATCAGTTGAAGTAATCAATTAAATGATTACACAACCTGCCTCATGAACTCAATTTTGTACGACTCATCGCTTTATGCTTGTCAAGGCCATTGTTTGCATGAAACAAAAGTTCGTCGGAAAAGATCTGGAGCAAAGATTTGACATCTGTCCCTCATTGATCCTATTCGAACCGGTCGGCATGTATTATTACTTCGAGGGAGTGAATGATCGAAAAGCAGCTCTGCGTAATGTACACAAGTTGCGCACACGTGTATCTGCTATGCATCGTAGATTCCTTGGATATAAGCCAAAATTGGGATGCCATATCTCCTGAAGTTTCCCTTTTCATGTTTTGTTAGTTTAAAATGTTCGTGCTTGATATCATTTTTGTCACTTACGCATTCTCATCTTTATCTTTATATGCTCTAATCATATCTCAATACTACATTAGATAATATACGTATATAATTATTACTACATTGTTCAGCAGTATATCTCGATCATGTGATTCATATTTTCTCAAAGAACAAAATTTTAAATGTATCAAGAATTAGAAACTTGAAGATCATTATTTTTTTTAAAACATAAATAATAATTATATTAACAAATATAATAAACTATTTGGGTTAATATAAATATTTACTATATCTTAAACTACGGAAAAATTTTTTGGAAGAATTTTGAATTATTATTTCATTGTAATAAATAACGTTGAGTAATTTTAATTTAAAACATATTTAACATTAAAACTGTTTTTTGCAATTTTTGTAATTTTGCAATGTATTAATTATATGTATTAGTAACTTTAAAAATACAAAAAATCAAAATAAAAACAAACCGGAAAAAATATGTATATGATTTATTATAATAAATTTTATAATAATTAATAAAAAATAATTATGTAAAATGTTCACAGAAATTTTTCTGATAATAATTTGTTCTGTTATCAGAAATTTATCATCAAATCATCTGCAATATTACAAAATTTTATAAAATCGTTATTAAATAAAAATATTGATTTAAAAAATATTTTTACGTCGTAAAAATATCTTTTTACAATTATAAAAATGAAAAAATGCTTTTATTAATAATAAGGTTGCAATATTCATCAATAATAATGAAAAGTTGAAATTGGTAGCTAGAAAATAGAACGAAACAGTAGTTTCCAAAACCTTACTTGCTCCGATCCGTATGTGGACTGTTCGTAGAGTTTGGCTTCCACGTGCACTGGCTCAACCTGTCTGGGCGTAATAATTCCAGTTCCATTTTCCTTGTAATTTAAATAGATCAACAATTTATAATAAAGTTCTCGTTAAAATTGAATTTTTGCGCTATCACAAACAATAATATGGAAAACAGTGCGTAGAATACGAAACCGACAACAGTCGCGTAGCACACGTTACTATAAGCGTGTTGCTAAATTCATCACTCGCGAGTCACACATTGCACCTACAGCTATGTATGTACAGGACAACAACACTACAGGCTATTTCACAACTGCCCCTTCAGGAATAATGTTTACGCACAACAAATATATTACTGACAATAAATATACAAGTTTTTAATCATTTTTATGAGAAGTAATATTTTCTTTGCCGCATTCTCATAATTTTGATATAAATAAAACTTAGTTCGCAAAGCGCGTAAATTGAAAATGTTATTTCATTGGTCGAAGGATATCCTCCATGGAACGTCGTAAATGAATACGATAAAAATTTTGAATACAACCACGTGTCTCTGATGTCGTTAACAAAAAATCATATTTGAATTAATATTATATTGTATTTTAATTGTCTTTAGAGATTTAAAAAAAATATTTCGATAATCTATCTAGTAGGAAAATAGGAACGGAAAACTTTTTTCTATCATTGAGAAATAGAAAACATGGATTTCCTTATAACCTATTAATTATTCTAGAGTGTATAACTATACTACAATATCGACCAATATAATCTGGCCGAACTTCTAAAAAACTAAAAAATACGATCGAATTATTACGACTTAATGAAAATAAACAAATGCATTTTAAATTGACGAACTAAACATATTTTAGAAGAGTTTTGACTATATTAACTTAGATATAAATAAACGTATTAAAATGTAAGAAAATTTTTAATATTTTATATTACACTATTCTATATAATATTTATTTACAGCGTAAAATTTCATAAAAAATTATTAATATTGTTTATTATTCAAATTTAAATTAAATTTACTTATATAAAGGAAAAGTAACACCACCAAGATACAAAAATAAATAAGAAAGTACTATACAAATTTGATATATTAATTGAACGTTTAATTAAATATTTAATAATGACTATAATAACTTAACTTTTTTAGTGATGTTACAAAAATTTAGTATCTAGATTTTAATTATAAAAATTAATTATAAAGTTGTTCACATAAATTTTCTTTAATAAAATACTAACAAAGCTTGGAAAGAAGTTTATTGTATTGTTCTTATTATAAAAACCTATTAATTTTATTAAATGCAAATTTCTTTTATAAATAAAAATTACAATAGTTTCAACGTGTATAAAAAGAAAATTATTTACTCTCACTATCACTTTTTCTTTCTCTAACTCTACTCTTTTTATCCTATTATTTTCTACATTTCTTTATTACCCCTTCTTTTTTTATTTTATTTTTATTTAATGTATTTCATTCAATATAGATTAAAACGATAAAAACTAGTTACCAAAGAATATTTTTATATAAATGCGGCTTTAAATGCATCCCATAAAATATACGTTTAATTCCAATTAATTATCATTTCATCATTTGCATTAAAGAATTAATAAATATTATTATTTATAAATACAAACTTTAAAAATGTACAGAGTTAATATATTAACATTATTTACAAAACATTATTAGAATATTTCTTAAAAATTTTTTAGTACCTTTATACTACCTTATTTATTCTTATTATCAATTATTATTTGTAGTAATAAATAGTAGGTTTATAATAACCATTAATATTTATAATATTATTATATTAAAGTTTAAATACTGAAGTAAGCATTTTCCTAGAACAATTAAAAGAAAATAAGTTAAAAATTGATACAAACTTTATTTAGAAAACAAATAATTTTCTTCAATTAATTAATTGTTATATTATAATAACACAGGTTTCGTAATTTTATTTAAAGTAGATGACAAAATTCACTATTTAAGTTTGCTAATATGTATTGATATTATTATCTTCTTGTTTAAAAAAAAATTAATATTTAATAAATAAAACTCCTAATATAAATCTCTTAATTGATCGCAATGATAAATAAATAAGAATGTTTTCAACCACTATCAATCATAATTTATTTTCTAATTTGACCCAATTGATATTTTCTGTTGTCTACAAATTTAAAAAACTTTTTAGGAATACACTTTCACTCACATATATTTTAGAAAATTACATTCTTTGGTTGTTATTATAGGAAAATGCCAAGCATATAATTAACATACGATATAAATTAATAATCAACTATTTTACTTAATTTTTATAATTAATAAATTTTATTTCATAAAATATTTAGAATATTTTATAAATATTTTAAATAATATCAAAAAAGTTGAATATTCAATAAAATATAAACAAAGAAAAATTTTTAACATTAAAGAACAACTATGAACAAATTCCATGTATGTTTAAAAAATGTTTTCAAAGTAGCATTAATTAAAAAATAAATAAATATCATCTAATATCAATTATATATTAATCTTTTAAAACTAATGAATAATTATTTCAGATAATTTGAAATTAAGCTATCAAAGATTTATTAAAAAATAAATTAGGTTACAACTTTATTAATAAAAAAAGTAATATCTGCCACTAAATAATTCTTAAATAATACATGTATATAAACATGTTGTAATTAAAAAAACAAAAAACAAAATAAAATTTGAAAAAAATTATAATTGAATGTATGAAACCTTTGATATTTGTTTATTAAAGATTATAAAGTAAAAACTTATTTAAACTCATTAACATTAAAATAATAGTCTAATCATTCACGATTCATAAGCTGTACAAATATTTATATTTATAATATTTGTACAATAACTAGTTAATTAAATATAAATCATTTATATTTTATATGGAATAGAGAAAAGTATCATATTTATGTAGTTTAAGCTTTGTACTCATATATATATATATATTTGTTTTTTTGAATAAAAAAAAAATTAAAATTAAAAAATCAAAAAAGTTGATAAAATAAAAATCTATAATATCATAAATCAATTCCATATTTTACACTATAAACATTAATAGGATGTATTTGTATTTAACGTAAATGACTGACTTTTTTATATAATTTGTGTATACATATATATTCGATAATTATTCATTATTTTTTTATTAAAGTGTGATTTTTAAAAGTCAAATTATTAAAAAAAACGTTTTTAAAATTATTCTGTCGATAAAGTATTTGTTTTAATATTTTTTAATTTAATTTAAAAAATTCATATAAACTTAACAAATAATATTCTTATATTAGAACTTTTTTATTAAAATAGACAAATTTGTATAAGTTTATTATAAAAAATTGTAAAACTTAAATTTCAAAAGAAGGTTATATAATTTTTCATGAAAATACTCATCTTTTAAAAGTTAATTTAATAACTTTTTATTTTATTCATGAATTAATTAATTAAAATATTGAGAAAAAAACTTCACATTGCCAATCCGAATTTCTGTCTGTACTTATTATGTTAAAGTTTTATATCAATTTACAGTATAAAATTGGAAAATTAAAATAAAATTATAAAAATATAATTATATTTCTAGGTTGAATCTTCTTTAAGGTATGACAGTTCTACCAAATAGAAGATATTTGTGAATAAAACGTTATTTTATTTCTAATTAATATTTTCACATGTTAATATAGTAATTATTGTAGTACAAAGTAAAAACAACAATTTTTAATACATTTAATAAAATTAGTTTAATTGGAACTTTTCAGATTTATTTTTTATACGATTTTATTTTACATAAGATAGTATATGCAAAAGTAACTATGATTATATTAACTTTTTAAATATTAAATTAGTTATTTAATAATTAAGATCTCACTAAATTCTCTAATGTAAATAATAGCTAATAATAAAATTCATGACAACTACTCATTCAAATCATTCTTATACAAATTACTTGCGAAATATAAATACTATCTTTATAATACCACCAAATAATACGCAACTTATACAACGAAATTTATAAAAAACATTCTTGTAATGATCATGTATTTCTTACGTAGTTAATGTATAATATAAAATGGTTTCGAATGTATTATAAAATATGAAATAAATTTAAGTAAAAAATTAATAAACTTAAATTAAAGTTTACGTATTTTTTAATTATTATATTCATCATTAAATTCATTTCATATATTTCTATTCAAAGGAAATTTTAATAGTACTGTGGTTTAAAAATTAAGTTTTCCATACAGTAAGATTCTTATTAATTAGGGTAGATTCATTTTTATTATAGTATATAAAATTTTTGACATCATATAGGGATCAATTAATTTCTAATTTATAGATGCTTGTTATTTAAGTAATAGCTTGTAATTATATCCTATAATTCGTGTATTAAATAACGAAAAACATAGTACACATATATTTTATTATATAATAATTTCTAGTGAACAGAATAAAATTAAGTAATAAATAATTGTTATAAATTAAAAATATAAATATTAAACTATTTTAAAGTTAAATTCTAAAGAAAGACATTCTTGTATAAAATATAATATTTTAAACATTAAATTTACAGTAAAAAAATTGATAAATAAAATAATATTAATTAATGTTTAGAAAAACATAAAAAAACTAAGTAAATGTTTGACTATAGTCAACAAATATTAATTTATATTAATAAATCATTAATGTCAAATAGTAAATTTTAAGCTATAATTAAAATTTAAAAAGTACAATAGCTTTATTTTTATATTTCCAAATATAATATCACGTATATTGATGTAATTTAAAAATATCTATATTTCAGGTTAAATATAAAGCACATTATAGATGGATTTTTTAATATCGTAAGTAATTCAAATATAAAAAGATATGCCTATTTTAAGTAAAAAATTTTTTTGAATACCATCTTATATAGCCCAAAAGATAATTTTTCTAGTGTTTGCATAACTTTTTTTTCCAATCCAGTATACTTAGGAAGTGGATGCTATCAAACATCAGTAACATGAATCAGATTGATTGCTAGCGACATAATATTAAGTTTCGAGATCTCGCTGTCTTAACTCCACTTGACCTAGCTTACGCAAAATTATTAATATTAATAAAGGGTAAAAAGCTAATGATTTAAGGTAAAAAAGGAATAAACACGTAAACAGAAGCCAAGTATCATAATTTCAAAGCTGAGACATTGAAATTATTGGTGCTCTCGCGGTAGATTCGAAAATTAAAGGGTTTCCTGGCTCCTAACGCCCACGCCACGCAGAACATCAAAGTGTGAATCAAAACGGATAAAAGTGCGAGTCGCATTAAATCGGCGGAGTAGCTGGAGCGCCGATGTAATAAGCGCACGCTCCTTTTCCATCGTAACGTGAGCCACGGACTTGGCGCGGCCCGTTTGCACACGTATACGCACACATGTGACTAATGCGCGTAAAGTCGTTGGGCCCTAGCCGAGAAAAGGCGACGAAAACAGAGGGCACGGGGAAATCGTGGGTGTATGAGTGTGAAAGAGAGAAAGAAAGCGAGAAAGAGAGAGTGAGTGCGAGAGCGTAGGGAGGAGGAGGAGGAGTAGGGGCCCCACGGAGTTAAGACACAGCTTCGCGAGTACAAGCTGGAAAAAGGGGGCAGGTGACGCGATTGCTCGAGGGGGAGAAGGTCGCGCGCCTGCGCACGAAGCGCGGGCGCTCCTCCACTAGTTCCCTCCTCGTCGGTCCTCGGGCCCTGACAGGCGGCGAGAGCGAGAAGAGCGCGAGCGCGGCAGGAGCTCCGAGTGCGCGCACCACGAGAAAGCGCGCAGTTTCCGCGAATCGGTGCTCACGGCTGACGACGAAGAGCGCACCGCGCCAACGAAAGGTACTCGCGACGTTGTGCACGCGACGCTGACGGGCCCCAAGAGCGCGCGCTCACCGACCCAGGAAAGGAGGCTGGAAGCATGATGATGCTGGGTGAGCTCGAGACGTTGAGGCAAAGATCATCATCGTTCAACGGTTGGGATACGTGAGGGAACCTCGAGGATCGCCAAGAGGTGAGCTCCGTTGCCTTATCGGGCACCGATCCGCCACGAGAGTGACATTTTTCGCGAGATTATCAAATACGATCCTGCTGTCTTATGTTGCTCCGAAGGCTTGCGCTACTTGGAGAACGGGATTGTGGGGTAAAAGTCGACTTCTGAATCAAGAAGAAGGGTTGGATAGCCGGCGTTGTTGGTGAACTGTAGCTTTTGTTTTAGGAAAATGTTGTCCACGTAAAGAATCTTCAGAATCGCAAAACTGCAATTTGTCTTCCTCGAACACCTTGCGGATGCTGAAACACGCATAATTTTCATTTAAATCTAAATCTAAATGAAAGCTCGATTTTAAGCTTAAAGCATTAATCCTTACTCATCTTCCGATTTTTGCAAGGGTCCTCATCTCCAAGAGCTCAAATTGCTTTAATTATGTTTCTATGACATAATCTAATTGCAGAGTATCGACCTAAGACTTTTCAACCGTGTCTCGGATAAGCAACAAGAAAGAAAAGACGAAGGCGCACTTGTGAACACCTGCGCACGACACACGCGATAGCAAAATTTTCGCCTCTCTCCTCTTTGCAATGCTTAGAGTGAGACTTCCCCACTCTAAATCAGTTGAAAACCCGAAATGGTTAGTTACCATTAAAATAAAACGCAAAGACGTCGTCTCCAAAAGCTTATCCCGTGAACCTCAAGTTTGCGTATTCGTTGATCCTCGATCAACCCACGAATTGAACTAGAGTGCAACCAGTATTCTAGACCAAACATTCGCGATCGTAGCTTGCAATAGGCATCGATTCCTTCTTTGTTTACGCCGAGTGAACGTGACACGCGCAAATTCGATGCGAGCTGTCTAAGACGGGACCTGCAGCGTTCCTCGGTTGCGCGCGACAAGCCGCTGCGTCTCTACCCTAGCCAAGGCTGCCTCGGCGTACGGACGTACGGAGGACAGCCACGGATTTTTATAAACGCGAGATCGATAACGCGATTTCACAAGGATGTTGCGAAAGCCAGCGGCAGCAGTACGGCGAGAGAGCACGAACGCTCGCTCTCGAAGCAGCGCGATGTTTTACGTTATAGGAAAGAAAAGAGTATGGAACTCGCGCGCGTGGAAGCAACGCGACGAGATCGATAAAAATGCGCTCGCTGGGAGTCTTTATTATGGGCCGGATCATGTGAGCCGGCCAAGATCCCTTGATCGAGGGCGGTTGGTACCGTTCGTTCCAACCGCGGTTGTAGGTGGTGAACGGGCTCACCGATCGAGTATGTCAAGTTTACAGAGAGACCCGTAAAATTGAAGGAAATGAGACTGTCGCAGAAGGGAGTTTCGCCATTGGCTCTTGTTCTATGATTTCAGTACTACGTGATATTAATTCGCGTTTGATCACTGATCGATACTGTATTTGCACAATAATATTCAACTTAAGCAACACGCCTCAATTTCACTAAGCGTGAGATCAATAACAGCATAAAAAGTTATTCCAATAATTTTGCATAAGAACATAATGTTTATAAAACTGTTAATATCTCGATGAAAAAATTTCTTAGTCATTTATTGCTGTTTATGACTAGAATCTTTAATATGTGGAAATTATAAATACCATTGCTTTACTTCATACCTTATTTAATAAACATTACCTTAATAAAATATAACTAAATTTATAAACTAATTCAAAGTACTTAAAATATTATAATATGGGATTATCTTTATAATTCAAAAAACATTTTATCATCTTCTGAAATGCTTTACGGTAATAAATATTCCTCTTTGAAAAGAATCGTTTTTCACATTTGAGTAATTAACAATTAATTATATACGTAATTGGATTAGAAAATTCATTGATGAATAACTTTATTCTATTAATGCCATCATTAACATTGCAATTTTAAACATACTTTACTGATAAAATAGGGGAAGAAAGTTAATATGATAAGACTAGTCAAAAAATTTATCGATGAAAATTAGAAACAATTAGAAACTACTTCATATTAATTAAAATTTTACTTGTATCTCTTCATTAAATTAACTTTTATTCATCATATTTTATTCATCATACAGCATGTTAACTTCATTTTCTAGATTTTTTTTATCGAAACACGATTACACTTTATGAAGCTTAATTTAATTTTAATCAACGTAATTTGTAATCTTAATTATAAAAATAGAATATGTATGCAAATGTAATATTAAATCAGTACCAATTTAAATGATACAAAATTGATTAAGTAAATAATAAATAAATCGTATTTGTTTTACATACGAAAATAAATATAAATACAATATTTTCGAAGACATAAAATATATGTTTAAGGATTTTAAATAAATTTTTCCCCGGATTAAAAAAGCCTTATTGAATATAGAGCATTCAATTTTTGTTATGCAACTGCTCATTTATTAAAATAAAATAACTAAACCTCTATTAATTTATATTAGACACAACGGAATAAATATATATTTAATACATCGTTCTAATTATGCCATTCAACTAGAACTTGCATATTATTTGAGTCTAATATTATTATTAGACAATAAAATTAAATTTCTTTGAAATATCTCAAATTTTAATTTTACAACTTTAATAAAACATGTAATGCTAAAGTTAATAAGATTCTTCTTAAAACTAAAAAGTAGAAAGTGTCAAATATCAAACGGAGATTTGAACGAGTTCTTTTTTACCTGCTCGCTGAAAAGTGTCATTTGTAAGAACGCTGTTAAAAAATTTTCATATAAAACATATCGACTGCTTTAGTGCAAAATCGGCGTCAAGCTTTGCGAATAATAACATAAAATAAGAATTATCTCAAACTGCAGAACATCCCAGAGGTCCTATTTCATCACGTCATCAAGTCATCGCTGAGTATTAGCCTTTCTTTGAGTGCAAAAACAAAAACAATTAAAATCCAATAAAGCATGGTTAAAAAAGGGAAGAAAAAGACAATTTCAGCAGAAAAAGGAGCTAAACAAGCTGTAGTGAAATATCAAACGATACAAATCATGCAACACGCTTGCGCATGCACTCACACGCACAGATCCCTGCAGAAGGTCGCCCATTTGTGCGGCCCTCGCGTCCCCGATGCTCGCGTTGAGTTTCGGTGATTCGTCTGGCGCGTGTGCGATCGCGCGTAATTTTGAAAAACTTTTAATCGACGAGTCCCCCTCCCCCTTCCTCCTCGTTCTCTCACTCTCTTTCTCTCTCTGTCACTCGCTTCAAGCCGAGCGAGCGTGCGTAACGCTTCCTAATAAAGAAAGGACCTCGCGCTCACTCACGACTTCTTCTACCACCGCTCCGCGCTGACTCGACTCTCTCGCTCTCGTGTCTGTTCCGCACCCTGACTGCATAAATGGACAAAGCGCTCGTCCCTCTCTCACTCTCACTCTCTCGCACGAACTCGCGGCTAAGATAGAAGTAAAAGCGAAGGTGGGGAAGATCGCGCTCCTCTTGATCACTAGGCCGACGGGGCCATGACCACGTTGTGACAAGGTAACCGAGGGACGATCGTCGTCGCGGCAAAGCAAAGCGGAGCCTCGAGTCGAAATCGCGGCGGACGACGAGGCCTTCAACTTAAACTCGAGCGCGAGAGGATAGCCTCTATGTGACTAAGCGAACGACACACGCTCTCTTTCTCCGTCATGAGCGCGCGCTTTTTTCACGAAGCAATTAAGCCTCCTTGTGGCGACCTTTTTTCACTCTTTTGGCGTAATACCGCGGCTAATTTTAAACGATCGTTTCTCTAGCTTGGACAGTGTCACGTTTGTTTATATGGAATTATGCGAGGTGAAACGGCTAATTGCGGTATATTCTTTGGTGATTGCTGTTTTTTTTCCGCTTAATTTTCTTTTTGGGAGGAGGCAGGATTTTATTACCAGGGAACGAGACATGAGAAGGGCTCATATGTTTACGTTTCTTTATAACACCCAAAAAACCCTCCTGCTCAAAATAAATCATATTTTTGCACTCACGGAACTCATGGTTGTAGCTCAATATTTCTCACTCATTCTATTTTGCTGAGACCGATTGCTATTTCTAGTACACATTATCTACTCAATATCTTATCTTTATTTATACCTTGAACTTTTTTGACTTCCTGATGATCTATTTATACAATTAAGATATTAATTTCTATCACCAATGGAATCAATTTTCATCGATTATCCATTAACTAATTTTATTACTATTATTATTGTTGTTTTTATTACTACTACTACTACTACTATTACTATTTTTTATAAATATTTAAAATAAAATGTTAAAATATAAAATAATTTAATTCTATATATTTTGTAACATTATTATTAAATTTTTTAGTACCCGATTCTTAAATGATTTCATCAAATTGTAAATATTACTCATATAACAATATTTGCTACACATCAAATGACAAATAAATATAAGTTAGCAATATTTAATTTTTACCTTATGTTCAAATTTTACAAGCCTTTATTGAATTACATTTATCAATTATGAAAGCCTTTTGACATTACGGTACTTTGAAGTTCCGTTTAAAAAATTAGATTTAATATTTTCAAGATAAATCTTGACATCTTTTTTTATATTTAATATCATTATTGGTAAATAATAAAAAATATATTTTAATATATATCAAATTTAACATATTTTAAAACATAAAAATATCTCACTGATGCTTATAATCAAATAAATATTTTTCTTATCGAATTTTATACATGCACTTTATGCATGGAAAATGTTTGTACTATTTCAAAGATTATATTTGGTATTCAAAGGTATTTTAATATTAAAATAATTTATTAAATTAGAATACAAAATGTTAATAAATCTCACAACACGTAATATTATTTATTGTTCAAAGAGATAAAAAAAGATATTTTATAAATCAAATAACTACATTTTTATTTATACTGCATTTTTATTTTAGAGCGTATTTAATAATTATTATAATACAGATTTCTAATTTATAATATATGATGATAAGTAAGAAAAAGTGTATAATTTAATAATGAACAAGATTTCAAGATGATAAATTATACTTTATTTTTAGTTTTCAAGATTTTATTAAATATTTAAAATTCATTGAATAATTTGATTCATAATAATACTTTACTCAATTATTACTATACATTTATCAAATTTAATTACCATGTATTTATAGGGAATACAAAATTTGAATTTTATAAAACTCAAAGAAATGTTGATTAAAAAAAATCTATTTTATTTATTTACTTTTTGAATACATGCATTATTATTCATTATTTTTTATGATATAACTATGCTATCTCAAAAAAAGCGTTTGAGAATTTTACCTTTTTCAGCTAAAAGATTTATTTGTTGTTTCGCAAAAAACTGAAGGTCCACCTTCATCGAATCTGTTAACGATTCGCAGGATTTTATTTGATATGCATTCAACGTTGTTAGAAAGACGTGACTTTAATATTTTTGCGTAATCAAGTATTTAATGAAAACGAAATCATGTGTTGTCATCTTACTTTTAACTAAAAGATTCACGAGTCTTATTGTTTATACAGTAATTACAGAATAATTTTAAGCAGTTCAAAGAAGACGATGTCCATTTTAATGTGTTTCTTCTAAAAACCTACAAAATGCCTGCGTTTATTTGCTTACATTTCACTTTCTCTCTTCGAACATTTTTTTACCTCATTTCCACGAAGTGCTCAACATTAGTAAGCAGAAAGCACAAAAAATCAATGGCACACAAGTTAATCTAAAAAGTTAGTCGTCCATTCATCCATTCAATTATCCCATTAAAGTGATTTTTCGTCATGAGCGGCTACAAAAACCCTTATAAGCTACATTGAGTCGCCAAGAACTCAACTGCACTAAAAATGAACCATAATTCATCTAGAACAAGGCACTTAATATTATTTCAAATTTTAGAGTATTTTGTAAAAAATTGCGTGAACCGTTTAATGAATGTGATACGATCTATTAATGAACAATAATATATCCACAATATAAATCGAGATACAGTTTTTATAATTAACGTAGTTTCCATTAAAATTGAATGTTTATTGTTCGTCTATATTCATTAGATTTTCTAATATACTTACATATAATTACAGCTATGTTTAAAGTGTTTAAAACTCCTCTTCTGAAAAAATATATTTTGTAAGTATATGTCCACGAAAAAATCCCATCCTCTCACTAGTAAATGCATTTTTATGTAAAATATAGCTACATTGATATTAAGAAATATAGAGGCTAATGCAACGTTGCTGAACTATAAATAATTCAACTCGAAAAGCATTCAGTATCATAGTTAGTGCAAGGACGAGTACAGGTTGTGTATCTTAAGAACATGGGTGCTAATATAAGAACAACCTATTGCATTTTATCTCCCATTACGCGTTAAAATAATGCGCAGAAGTATAAATAAGAAAGTGAAAACTACGCAGAATATAAATTCTAATTTTAGGAAAATATCAAGCCACAAAATTAGTTGCACAAATAATGATTTTATATTAATGATTTGCTTATTTCTCTAAATTTGACGTAACTGCAAGGAAAGAGGTGCGCAGCCTTCAAAATTACGCACAGTACATTGGTGAACTCAAAGAAAGATATTAAAAATTTATCAATAGCTAGGTGCTGTGGACTCACACGGGTAGCTATGACACCCACGCAGTGACGTCATTCGCGCATATAATATTACATATAATAGACTTCCGTGAAGCAGGAGAGCGTGATGCGATTGGGAGTACAGCGATGAAAGCTGCTAGGGAAGATAATTGAAAAAGTAGTAGTACGCATAAAGAAGAAGCGTACTGCACGGCATTTTCGAAGCGCGCGAACGTTTCGAAATTCGCGTGTCCGCGCGAATGCTCAGCTAAATGACGTCGGTGCTCGCACAGCATAGCGAGGAGAAAGCGAATGGCGCTCGTCGTGCACGTACATAATAGTAGGAGTGCCCTTCTGGCTCTGCGCCGCCAATTGCTCGGGCTCTCGATCGTTTTCCCTGGATCGGTCGCTCGACGACCGTTAGGAGTGACACGCGCCACACCGCGTCGTAGGCGAGACATTCGTTAGCTCCCCGGGCGATTTTTCTCTCTCCGCTCTCCGCTCTTTATTGTTTTGTAAAAGTAAGTTATCGCGTCTTTACGGCCATCGGTTAAGTAACGAGCCTTTTAGATCGCTTCGTACGAGCAAATGTTTACTCTTACTTTTACGTTCCTCTCCTGTGATTTTTCTATTTGTCTTTGTCTTTGTCTTTGTCTTTCCTCGCGGACGATTACATTCTTACTATTGCAGTGTAGATCTTTTCTACATTTATTTTTTATTTAAACTTTTTCAAGGTATATCATCGAGCCGTTATACACGGAAAACTCTTTTCATTTTTCTTCGAAGTTCTTATTACGAATATTCGACTTATTTAGATGTTTTTTACCTTTTCAAGCATCGAAAAATAAAGAACAAGGTTTTTTGAAGCTAGTAACAGAAATCTTTAATTGGCACAAAAATTCAGTCTAATTAAAGCTTGTTTGCTATGGACAAGCCTTGTTACTTATTCCTTATAACGTGTATAAATGTCCTTTATAAGCTTTTATGTAGTTATATATTTTGTTGCTCGCTTTAATTCGAAATGATTAATTCTGAAAAAATAATGTACAGATAAAAAATAAACATAAAGCAATAAAAAAATATAGACGTACTTGTTTTAGTTTCAAAATCAGTCCCATCTCTCATTATACATACACGGGCGCCAACACATGCATCTAGGTAAAATAAATTTTTTTAATAAAAAAAGAACATAAAATATTCATTAACGTAAACTGTGAAACTAAGGAGAAACGTATTTTCACGGAGTATAATTCAATAATTCATCGTTCTACAGTTACCTACATACTTAACCTTGAAAAAATAGGTCAATTTGTAATATCTTCCTGCGCAACATTTTCCATTAAATCATAACCAAATGTTGGGATAATATCACGTATTATGTCATTTAAAGATATAGAAATATTTAGTAATCGAATACTTTCGTTTTCTTTATGATCAAACTATTTGCATATTAACAGTGTAAGAAGATTATTATAATTTTTAATTATAAATGTACGTTCTTTTATATATTAATCTAAGTTTATGTAAAAAGTGATAAAAACTGATATATCATTTTAAAATATTTAAACGTCATGATATTAATTGGAATCGATCATGAATCATAACAAACAATTTTTCTGATCAGCGTTAAAAATTTTATGCATCTTAAATCACACGCATCTTTTGAATTATATAATTGACGTTATTAAAATATTCGCCTAACTTATTGTGTTAGAGCGTAAATTTTACGTATAGTTTCTTGTTTTAATCGCATAATAAGAGCTATTAAACTAGACGATTTTCCTAATTGAATTGTTTGTCTATAAGAAAAAGCAAGGATAAATTATGACGTTATTCATAGGTGCTGATCGGATATTGAAGTAGATGCGATGAGGCTAAGAAAGTCGTTTAAAAATAATTAATGAACAAAATATTGTGTTTACATGGCGCTTAGAGAAGCCGCGAATGCAAGAAGAAGTAGAAACAAGAGGCTCGTGAATATAATAACCGATTTTGTCGACGAGAAGTCTGCTATAGATCCATAGGTACGGTGGTAGCGCTAACTCCTCAACGGCGTTGTAGTCGTCCTCTTTGCTGTTGTTCGACGAAAAAGAAGACAGCACTCTAAAGGCGATTCGTGAGCGCGAAGGAGACACAGATGCTCGCGCACGTGTGGGACGGCCTTTTTCTTTCGCGCTCAACTCCTCTCCTTTTATTGTATAGGCGCCCGCGTGCACCGCGTCGCCTCATTAACATACAGTCGACTACCTCTTCGAATTGAATGTGTGTAAAGAGGAGGAGAGTCGATTAGCTGATGCTGGCCGCCGTTTTGTGTAAGCCATTAACGCCGCCGTCGCGCACTGTGGACCCTTGACGCGAGCCTCCGTATTAGATCCACGATGGTTACGGGTTTACCAACTGTGTAAGATCGAGCTGCCGATAGGTGTCTTGGTAAATTCGTTAATTTAAAATCCACTCGCATTAAACAGAATGAGCTGCTGCTTGGCTTTTCGCTCGCCGCCGGCAGGAAGTCATACTAGAGATAAGCGCGCCAGATCCGCCTTTTCACGCTACGGACCATAACCTTTTATTTATTTGCATGCACTACTTTCTATGGGGAATTATTTTACGTAAAGAACCTCTTGATGTTTCAATGCTTGTACTTTCTTTTAAGTAATAAATATTTTCTAGAGATAAAATAAAGATTTTCTTTTTCATCGAGATTACATTATGAGCTACTAAAAACACATTTTTTAATACCATCATCTGCTTGTATGCGGCGAAAAAAAGTAAAAGCTACTCGTTACTTTATGACTACTTAATTAATTTAATGAATCTTTTTTTGAGTAACTTTTGTAATAATAAACCACATTTATATTATTCATTTGAGATGCTTCGCGTACGTAACGGTCGTAAATAATAGATTCTACGATATTAAGTGACGGCTTATTTTTATTTTTACAACAAACAAAATTAACTCTATAGCGCATACAATGGTTTAGCAAAACGTAATATTGATTTTTTAGTCATAGAAGACAACACTTAACACATTGAGATTTAAATAAAAATAAATTTAATCAAGGTTAGACACTATGCTTCGCTAAAATTAAAACTTTATTATTTTGCATAACAGTTTTTGATGTTAAATATAAATTTTTATTTATTACAAGCAGAAAAAATAGTTTAAATAAATTATAGTTAAAAAATGTTGGAATAAATAAAATTTAATTGTAAGTTAGCTTTAAATTTAAAATATTATTTTTCTTACGTAGAAAATTTATTAATGATTGAAAACGTATATTTAACATTGGAATTGTCAATTTAAATACTGTAGGCGTATTTTAAATTCAAAAGCATAACTCGTATGTGTCATTAGAGTTGTAGAAGTTCCGAAATCGACAAATATTTTAGCAGATATTTAATTGCTAAATACTTTGTAATCATCGTGATTTAAATAATATCTTTATAATATATTGTATGAAAATCCAAAATTTTAATTATTACTGTTTTGATCACTATCCTTGTGCAACTATTATATTTCTCACAGACACAACTTTAATTTTTTTAAAATTTTATTTGCTTATAAAAGTATGAATTTGCAAATAAATAAATATTGAATTTATAAAAACAAGGCCGATAAGTTACATAATAATATAAACCCATTCGTAAAAGGTTTCAACTCGATCAGCTGATATTATAAGCTGAAAAGAATTTCTATAACTTAAAAAATAAAAATAAATTAACTTGTTTCGACAGACGGCTATTCATATTTAATATCCAGCGTAAATTATATTGAGAACCAAATTATTAAATTATTTATAATTGATTTATTTATCAATTAAATTCTCTGAATTTATTTCCATATTTATTTTTCAGAATCCATTTCTACACAAAGAATAACATATAATGAAAGATAAGAATTATTTGAAAAATATTAGTTGCTTCTTGTTTAGTATGTTCATTTAAAACATACAATCCATTTCTTACAAATATATATGATAACGTCACAAATCAAGAAGATTGCATTAAAATATAACCATCGTGCATTGCCTTATTACAAGCTTAAAACTCTTATCTTAAATTTAGATTATCTCTAATGAAAGGAAAGTAACGACTCACCCGTAAAAACTTTGTGAATGAAATTTCACTTACGCTGTAGTGGACATAAGACTAAGTGAAAATTACGAAGAATATGTCCTGTGCCACGTGTATAGCTACAAAAAATACTAGCACCTGGTACACGTGTCTTATAATCCCCGGATGGTAATCTGATTTCCGTCGACTCGCAACGCATTATGGAACGCTCGTAAGGAACAGGAGGATTGACTCCGATGACAGCGGTTACAGCATGATGAGCGTCACTTAAAGTGCGCTGAGCTCACGCTTATAGTCAGCATCTTGAGCGTGAACTCGAGCGCATCAAGAACTTTAATCATGCCTTTGCATTAATACATTCAAATCGAATCGGGTCATTCAATAGAGCACGAAATCCTATTGCTACAATTTAATTAAAAAGATTGGCGTGATAAATCATTTCTGTTTCAATTAAGCACGTGTCATAATCAAGGAAACGCTTCCTTCGACAGATAAAAATAAAAATATTATGACAAGTATACTCGTAAAAATTATAATTGAAAAATCGTCGTTTCTATATTAAAAGTTCGTTTGTCGGTTTTGTGTCAACAATTTTTAGTTCTCGGGGAAGTATCTAGATTCACGTTTAAAGTAATCATCTGTCGAGTAAGAATGACTTCATGGTAGTAAAAATTTGATTTCGAAATGAAAATCCACGCTTTTTGCTCTAGGGGCACCATATATTATATTACTTTTTACCTTTAGAAGGTGACTGTATTTATCGAAACAATTATCAAAAGATATCGAGTATTTACGAATTAAATTTCTTCCCTTTAATTTATGTGCATTGGAGGATGAGGTAATTTGTAGATTATAGCAAAACTGAATTTTGAGTAAGTGACATTCAATTTTAAGGTGCACTGAAAATTTGTTTAATAATAAATTCTTATTAAATTAATAGCTGTTTACAAAATTCTAATCTTACATAATACTTAAGTACATTTATATTAATGAGTATATATAAAAGAGACGCTTCGTAAAGCTGAAAGTTAATACACAATAGCATGATATTCAAGAAGTGTAAATTTTACTAAAGACTTGTATGAAATTCATTAAAATTCAAAGATGAATAAAACTGATTGTTGGAAAGAAAAGTACTTGAGCTTGATTTGTATGTAAATGTACACTGAGACAACCAAATATTTTTTTGATTCTCATTTTTTATACTCGATATTTCGTTGTCGATATTCCGATACAGCATGTTAATTGATTTGAGTAATTTCCATCTCACTGTTACACTGCGCACGTCAATAAAATTAAAAAGTTAATAAAAGAAATGACAACGTCATGGCCGGTCATTTCGGTCAAGTTGTTCTCCCTTCGCACGTTCACTAAGATACAAGAGAAAATTCGCGAAAAAGAGAATTAATTATTGCCTAGGAGTGAAGAAGGAGACGTCGACAACGACGACGATGGTGGCGGCGGCGGCGGCGGCGGTGGCGCGCGAGAAAGACACGACAAGTGCGAGAGACGGAGAGAGATAATGCGTGCGAGAGACCGAGAAAAGACAAGCGAGGTCAGCAAGGTGCCCGATATGGTATCCCAAGTCCGCTGTAAGTGCCGTTTCATATATACCTACCTGTTGCCTACGATTAGTTACATCGTAGCCGACTCCACGCGCGACGAAAGCGCCGAACGCGACTCGGAACGCGTCCGCCCGAATCTCTAAGCCTTTTCCTCATCTGGAAACAAGTCCAAGGCGAGGCGCCTCGCGCCACCGCGTTATTGCTCATTTTCGCGAACCTTCCCGCGAACTCAGACGTTGGTACGTAAGCTCTTCATCGCACTTTAAGGAGCGCAAGTGCGAATCGCTTTCAGTGATTGGAAGATATATAATTCGGTAGTCGCTTCGTTTTATTTGCTTGCACTCCTTTTCATTTGCGAACTCCTTTTATAACGAAGCGTCTTTATTTTATGCATCTTTTTTACCGCTCATAGCTTTGAATGGCAGTGCTCGTTAAAAAATGTTATTATAATTTTTTAAATTATTGCGAATTTTTCTTCGCCTGAGACGCAAGACTGAATAGTGAATACATGATTGAGCTATACGTAGGAAGTTCATTTGTCCGATACTTTTCTTTTCCATTAAAACAAATATACTTTAAAACTTTTACAATTTGTGCTAATTAATTGGTTTTTGTGGACATTCTCAAGTAAGATAAGAAGTGATACTTTAATGCTCTTCACTTGTAAAATTCATTCATAAATTCATGTATTTTATCTTTTAAATTATAAAAGGAACATAATTGAAAGTTGTATGTCAAGTTTATATTTTCTTCTGTTTATTAATAAAAAAATTAATTAATTGGCTTTATTTTATTATAAGAATTTATTAATTAATTCGGTTAAATATGATAAAATATTGAATGACATATATTGTTTTAAGTAAATTTGTTTCTTTATTAGAGACAATATTGTTTTCAACGTTGGTAAACGTGAATTTATAATAAATAAAAAAATGTGATATTCATCACAGCCGTTTAGTATTATATTTTTAAATCAAGTAGAACACGAATTTTCGTAATCTTTTTTTTTTCAAATAATCTCTCAATAAATCCAAATCCAATTTATTAATTAGCATAAATTGAAAAGGTTTTCGACAGAACAAAAAACTGTTGGTTCATATTTTGCTAAAGCACAACTTATATTCAAATATTTTAATTTTAAACACCACAGGGTACAGAATTTTTTAAAATAAATTTTTAAGCTTATAAATTTCCGAAATGTATATTAATCATCTTAAAAATAATTTATTACCTTAATAAGTGATAGGTAAATTTTCAGGAAAAGGTAGAATGACCTCCGGTATTTGCACTCTTATATTATCAGTTAAATATTATTAATAATATAAATATAATCAAGGGCGTCTAGATCTTCATAAAAATATGATAAGAAGTTAAATTTGTAAAAGAAACGATTCTTGAATGAGAGATTTATTGAAAAATAATTCATGATTATACATAACTATATAATGCTGATAAAATACAATTAAAAAAGAGAATCTTTCGATTGTACAAAATATCAGTGATCTTTAAGATAATGTATTACCACTTACAGTTCATCACTAAAATTTTGAATGGGAATGACCAATTGTGCAAATAAATGAAAGATTTGCGTGTTACATTAGCGAGACAGTTCTCTTTCATCCGAATAATAAAAAAAAAAATGTTGAAGTAAATTGAAAAAAGTATATATTTGCTGAAAACAAACATTAATTAAGAGGTTGTGCCTCAAGTTCCTTGGGCTTCTCGGAATCGATAGACGCGCGGCAAGCGAGCTAAATAAACAGGACATAAAAGCGAGTTTTACGGGTTTCGCGCGCGATTTACCAAAGAGCGAGACTATCGCTGCCCGTGTTGGTACTTAGTTAGGGAGTTGCGCGCCTCGCACGGATTTTCCCACTTCGTGCACGTGCGCCGCGCCGCAATTTGCCATGAACGCCGCTGCTCTCTTTCTCTTCTCTCTCTCGTTTTTTCTCTTCCTCTGCTCTTCGATCTCGTGCGCTCGATCCCCTCTACGGGTTTTCCTGGAACTGATTGCCGATCGTTGCACTAATGGATTTACGGGGATTAAAAAAAAATTTACTAGGAAATCGAATTGACTTTTCTGTCCAAACGAGGAGCTCTATTTTTGGATGCAAAAGATGGAAAAAAGGAACGAAGGATCGGCGCACTTTTTTCCAGTTGACGTTTATTGCCTGATTCACTTTGCGTAATTTCTGGAGCGGCGGCATATGATAACCGCGAAACTTTAAAAAAAAATATTGTCAAAACATAATTTTTTCATTCGACTTTTACGAGGATTTTACAAAAGTTTCTCAAGCCATTCTTTTTAAATAAGACAATGTTCGACATTCAGTCCTGTATCAAATTAAAAACATTAAAGTTTTAGTTTATTACCTTGGGAATTATTTACCTTTTATGTTGTCTTATTCGCTCAGTGCAAGTAAAAATGTATTTATAAATTTGTGTAATTTCATTCGGAGACGATTGCATGTATGTGCAATAAAAATAAATGAAACATGTTCATGGTTACGGATTTTAAATATGACGATTTTACTTGCGATGAATCATTGATTTTACTTAAATAGATAAGTGTCCATAATATGCACATACTTAGTTTACAATTATCGCAAAGCTGTACTTTTGTACAAAGAGAATGAAGAATATGCATGAGCTGAATTGGATGCTAATACAGCGCGCGATTTATGTTTTTTTATACAAATTACTTTTTGAAACTTCAACGCATTATTTTTTCACTTTATGGATATTAACGAAAAACTCAAGACAAATAAAAGCTTCGAATTTCAACTGAAATAAACGAATTTCCTTTCATCTGGACGTCGAAACTTCTTGAAATTTATGTCCGACTTTAAATGTTTTATCGCAAACTACTCGTTTATGCATACCTGATTTTTAAATATAATCTCGAATAGAATCTTGTAAAAACTTGCAAAAACTTTTCAATTGCTCTTTTAAGTATATAAAGTACTACACGAATGCTTGTTATTGAAATTTATAATGGAATTTCTTTATCAATCAGTCTCAAATAAATACAGTGTAAGATTGTTCTATAAATAAAATGCGTTTCCCAGCGCAAATCAATCATAGTCGAATTCCAACTCCTCCTCTTTAAATTCTTCCGAGAATCGCTCGTAAATTCTTACAAAAATTACGAGAGCGCATTAAAGCTTAAAAACGAAAATAAGAAGGGAAGGGATTGCAAAAAATCGCGATATTTATTAATCAACTAATAAAAGCAACATTGAGCTCTCGCGGATTAAATGATTGCTTTATGATCGAGGACGTGTTCCACTTAAATAATCGCGCCGCATCGGCATGTCGGGCGTCTCTTGCTTCAGCATCTCGTTGCCGCAGTCGATCGAACAAGCGCGAGAGGCAAAATTGATCGCTGCCAAACATCTCTCGCAGTTAGATCCGATCCTGCGTGCGCTGCCACCTTGTCATAATTGATCCGTTGCTTTTGCTTTTACGCGTAAATTAACACCCGTAGTGTAGGTTACCCATTTGGCCAAGAAAATATGTGTCCGGCACGCGCAACATCGTTACGCTTTTAATTTTTAAGGACGATAAATATGAAAATAGATATATCACCTCCGCGGTTGTTTTTATACATACATTGCTTTTCAAGATTTTTATTCAGATTATTTATGATATAACACTTGTTGTATGGATTGTCCGACGTGTAGTGTAAATATGTAATTTGGGATAAATAATTTAGAATTTTTTACCACCGAATTAAAAAAGATTAAAAAAGTAAATCTACATGTTCTTTCTAAGATTTTTATTTTTATTGGTTTATTTGTAAAATATTTTTCAAATTTTATAATTGCATTATTAAAGAAAAATATTTCAATTTAATTTCTAACGTTCATCAAATAAGTATTAATAATTATTGAATTTTATAATTTTCTTTGCTACTTATGGAAATGTGTATTCACTAAACGCTTGAATAGAATATATTTTTATTTTTTATTTATTAATAATTGAAATATTAATAAGTTTTAGTTTAAAATAATAGTTTAAAATAATAATTTTTAACACCATTTTATATAACGATAAAATATCTTAAATTTGTATTTTTTTCATTATGGAATGTATTTAAAACTTTTATTCTGTATAAAATTATTTTTAACAATACGATTTAATCTAGAGTAATAAAGCATTAATTCAACGAAATACTTGGAGTTTTATGAAATATTTAAAAGTTATTTTAAGTAAAATGCTTAAAATAAATGTATAAGAAATTGAAGAAGTTTAGTTTATGCAATTATTTTCAGATAATGTACAAACTTTTAATACAATATTGAAATGTAATTAATATTAATTATTATACATTCAACATATTATTTTAAATTTAGTCTCATATTTAGAGATATATTATTATAAAATAAAAAGAAATAAAGAAACTTAATTTTTTTTTAATTTCAAGATTCAATACTGTACTATCTCTGTTTTTATTTTTTTTATAAAATATCATAATTTAATTAATTTGTCTCAGTAAGACTTATATTTAAATCTTAAAAAAAAATTCGTACGCAAAGTTAGAAAATGCGAAAACTATGCAAATGCAAATATGATTATAACTTACTTACAGAATTCGTGACTTCAATACTGATTAATCATTTAAAAATTTTTTTAAATTAGAATTTTCCTTTGAGAAATTTCTTTGATAAATATAATTGAGTTTAAATTGGTAATAACTAAACACTATGATTATTTAATACATTTTATAAAATTTTTAATTGAATGAGTTTATGATTTTTAATTTTTTAAATATATTTATATACTTATACGATATTTCCTCTAGTATATGATGTCTAAATGATTATAAATATATGATAACTTTCATCTATTGCCTTATAAAATCATTTTCTAAATATTTAAGAAAATCAATTCATAATGTATATTGAAGTACAATGCTACAGATGGATAATTTACTATATTCAGATGATTAATTTATACTATTAGTATAAAGGTTTCAATGATCGTAATAACGACGTATCAACAAATCGTTTAAGCCAGTTTTATGATCAATTTATTTTAATTTTATAGCCGATGTTTCTGTTACTTTTTAATTACATAATTGAAAATCGTTTAAAAAAAAGTTTATATCATATCTTAAATGACTGCTTTATCTTAGCTTTTCTTTAAATTTTACTTTCATTTAAAAATTACAACATTTTAATAACGTGTAATATCTCTATAGTTAAAATTTTTTAAAGTTTTTATCAAAATGACAGAAACTATGGTGAAAGTGATGTATTATAAAAAAAGATAAAAATTTAACATTTAAAAATACGATTATAATTTATTTTTATTTATATTTGATATTAGAAAGGAACATCAGTGCTTTTATCTAAAATAAAATAGTTGGCTGTAATAGAAATGATAAAAAGACTAATTTGATATAAAAATAAAAAGAATTTGTTTAAACAATTAAATGAATTAATTATTTATATATAGTAAAAAAAAATAATTTTCATTTTTTATTCAACTAAAAATTCATCTTCTCAATTGACATTTAAAATATCTATACTTTTAAAATTGTAAGTGTATATTTTCACAATAATAAATTTTAATTATTTCCTTGCCATATAGCTAACCACGCTTATGAGTTATTTGAAAACATTAATACTCCGAAGTATTTCTGTGACAAATATTTCATTTCTTTATTTAGAATTTAAATATCTAAGAAAAATATGTGGAAAAAATTTTGTATAAATATAGATATAAAAACCAAGTATTTATCGAGAATATCAAAGTGTCGTTATATTTTTATTTGACTTATAAGCTTTAAAATTATTTTTTGTACAATTTATTAGAAAAAACAATTATATCATTATTTAAATTTTTTTAATGGGTAAATCATAAAAAATATACAAAGCATGCATCATTTATCAAAATATTTGTATATATCCTGTTATAATTCATTGCATACTCATAATTTGTATAAAAAGATAAATGTTAAATTCATCAAAAATGTTTAATAAAATATTCTAATTCTTTGTATTTTGTAGTTATTTCCTCACTAATAAATAATAAAGACACTCTTATCACATTTTTTTTAATACATTGAAACAAATCTATGAATTTATAATAATTTAATAATTATGTATTCGAGAAATATTAATTTTCAATAGCTCTTACACGTTTTTAATACACTTGCTATTAACGATGATAAAATTGTTAGTAATTTTCTAAACTAAACTTAGCAACATAATAATGAAAAGAAAAATCAACTTTTGTATATTTTTTGTATAACTTTTCTAAAAATGTAGTTCCATAATTTATATAAATACCTTTCATTATTATCTTTTGATATTAATTCTCACGATAATAATTTTAATTCAGTGTTGATCTAATTCAAACTCTAGAATTGATAATATTAATATAATTGAGATAATTTCAAATGAAAGTCTTACTAATTACAAGTGAATTAGTTTGACTATGTTCAGCATTGGATGAATGCAAAAGTACAGTAATCAGTTCTCCCGTTGGAAAATGAAAATACCGTCTTCATACCAATTATGCACTGTGCAAATTACCCGTCACCTCTATCCGTACAATTAAATAACTTAAACACGTAGTTGAGTCTCTTACTTGTTGTCTATATAATGCATCAGCGGTCATCGTCTTCGGTTGTTCGTTCCTCATACGTCAATCAACTACATCTACTCTTTTCCGGGACGACGTAGTGCATTCGACATTAAAAATTAGTAAGTAGTGGCGTAAGCGCACTAATTCAAAATTTATATCACGCCTCGAAGGTGCATACATGCGGGTGAACTTAAAAGGAAGTGCATCGAATGCGCAATAACTTAGTAGGGGTCCTTAATAATCCTGATGTTCTATTTTTAAATGGTGATCGCACAGTCCGAATGTTTTTGGTGCATGCATTGATGCAATCCTATGATCTTTTAATACCCTCTTTTTTATATTGGATATTACTCGCTCTTGAGTGCATTTTCTCGCGGTTAATTTTTATATTATATTATAATATATTGCACATCTTTACAAATATTCATCTTTTTTCTTTATTTTTTGCATTGCTTACTTGCAAATGAATTTTTTATGTCTTTCTTTTTTAATTTCACTGAAGTGACGGCGACGAGATTCTTCTTCGGTTTTGGAAACTAATTAATATTCGGTCATTCGTTCCAAGAGTCTGTATAATTCATTATTCACAGGTGATTTCCATTGTGGGTTTCACGGCAACTAAAAAAAAACCAGAATAGAAGAGAAAGATAATCGATTTTGAATTTTATTGCCAAATAATAACTCATCAGTATGCAACATAGATGTTGGCGTAACGATCGTTTATTATGTACCACCAGTAAAATTACCGATTCTGTTGTTTGAATGAATATAATAAATGGTTTTATTTATTTTAATGAGACTTTATATTTAAGTATAATTATTTTTTAAATTTTTATTCGTGAATTTATGCTAATTAATTGGTTTATATTATAAAGCAGAATATTTAATTATCATTCGAATCGACGAAATTATTCGTCGAGTTATATAATATTTCAAATTATGATTCTTTAATAATTTCAATTCAATTTTAAAAATTATAAATCTGAATTGATATATACTACTATAATAATATAAGTAAAATAAATATAAACATATATAAAAAATATTTGGAAAATTTACTTCTTTTGAACTTTATAATAAATACATGTATTTGCTTTCGTAGAAAAATTATATAATAATTATTTATTTACTTAAAATAACAATTTTGTCTTAATAGTTTCAACATAAATCTAAAAATAAGGATTGATTATCCCTAAATTAAAAAGTATAAAAATTTAAACTTTCTTAATTACTTCGGTAATAAATAATTATGTTTAATTGAAAAAATATATATCAAAAGCAAAAATAACATTAAATGAAAAATTAATTAATTCTAGATAAAAAATTTTAAAATATAACTATACTTTCTTAAAAATTAATAACAATAATTACGTTATATTTAAAAATCTGGAAAAAATTTGAAGTAAAATATATTAAATAGAAAAAAGCTCAACATAAAATTATCCAATAGATAAGGTAAATATTGACTATAAAATTTATCTGTTTGAATAAAAACCCTCATACTTTACAAAATTTTAAAAAACTTATAAATAGATTGTTTTATTTTAATATTAATTTAAACATCCGAAATGAAGAAACAAAAAAGTGTGATTATGCGTTAATGTAGACTTTCATTCAACTTTTTAATCTAAGTACGTTACATAACAAATCAAAAATTATATTTAATATTTTTTCAAAGAAACAGCATTTGGATGCCAGAAGCCGTTTTTTAAATATTTTCAACACCCGATATATGATTTTAATAGCTGTGAAATCTCGAGTGAGCTTATTTGCAAACGTTTACAAGTTTATTCACCTATGCGATCATTAGTAAACATAACTGTACGTAAAGACTTATTTATTCTTTTTATGAATTTGATTTGCTTACAACTAATTTTTTACATCAATCTCAATTAATTAATATATTATTTTAATGAAAGTGGGATAAAATTCAAGCGATACTAACTGATCTAATACAGATAAGTGCAAAAAAAAATGGATTTTTAAAAATTCGAATATTTGTACACGTAGGTTATAATAAATTTGCAGTTTAGTAAAAAATAGTACAAGAAAATTAATTTAGTGTTTTTTGTATGTCTTATAAATGCAAAAAGAAAAACTATCGAGCTGCTGCAAAATTGAATTATTGTTACATTGTCATATGTAAACAATCTATTCGTCAAAATTACCTTATGTATTACAAGAATTGAAAAAGCATAGGGATAATACAGTGTGCGTCAACAACAGCGTGCGTATTTTTATTGGCATAAGAAATGGCAACGGCAACGTGCCCACAATGATAAATTCAAAGTCCGGCATAGACCAGTTCACGGGGCAACTGTCGTTTCTTCTTAAAAGAGATAAAAAACATGAAAAAAGACAAACAATAATAATAAAAAAAGAAAAGACAGTGCAGCGCGCCAGTCGCTCTTCCTCCCGGCGTCGGCGGCAGTATCTGTTTATTATTCCCGATGCACTTCGCCTCTCGCTTTTATGCAGCCCGTCCTCATCGAGTCATCCCCGCCCCTCCCCCGAGCGCGCTCACCCACAACACCGGCGATATCACTCTCCCTCCCACGGCACTCTCGATCTCGCTGAAAAGAAGCATTGTGCCGAGTGCGACCCAGCCGTTATACCGTAAAAGGTAATAACACGCGTGACACACGCGGGCCTCTCCCTCACCTTTCTTTCTCTCGGCTGACCGTCTCTTGGACACACCGTTCGTTAGACGCTAATAATTCCGAGCTATGATAGGCGAAGATGACCGTCAAGGTCAGAGACAGCACTGTTTTAGCAACGTGGAGTTTAAAGAAATACAGGACTTTATCGTCTTTGTCGACAATGTTGCAGACATCGTGCTGTTAATTTTTACTTTTGATTTATTGTTTTGGAAACACTGTTATATCATGGAATCGTTGAAAGATGTGCTAATTGAAGTAATCTTTGAAAATAAGACTTGTGCACAAGAATTGTCGAGTGCGGTTTCTTTGGAAATCTTTATTTGACAACTTTTCAATTGACAAGTGGAGGCTTGAGACAGTCTGTTTATCTACCTTTCTGTAATGGAAATAAGCTCTTTTGTCGGGATCGATTTATCTGCTTTTAAAATGATTCTAATATTCTTCATGCTATTTCGGTTGCACTACACCCACTATTGATAATCCTAAGAAATAAAAACATTATTAGACATTTAGAAATATCGTCTAAGAGTAGATGATTTTACATAAATTACATGGCTTCGTGGGTTATACTTGCTACGATCAAGTGGATTTCGTCATTAATTTACTTTTGTATAGAAGTTAAAGTTTAAAAATGATGTATTATTTTACGAAATCATGAGTCACAAAATTTAGTTTAAAAGTACGATTGTTTATTTGATCAAGTTACCTTTGAAAACCAAAATCAACTCACAAATTCGTTGTATATTTTTTCGCGTTTTGTGAAGTCAGTATAAGTAATACTGAGTCAAAGCATGTTTTATTCGCAACGATTGAGAGACGCGATATGTACGTATTCGCGATGGACATTGATGAACCCTTACAAGGAAAAACGATTACATCGAGACGCGCGTATGTATGCGTATGCGTATCATAAATCAGCAAGCACATTTTAATCATCGTTTAGTTATTTAAAAAAATATATAATCTTTTTATTTGGTGCCTTCTGTTTACGTTGAGTAATATTTTTCAACTTATGTTTTCTTTATTTTATTACACCATTATTGGTAATTTTCATCTTTTTCTTATAAAATTACACTATCATTAAAAATAAGTAGGTCGATAAAGCCATATAAATTATTATAAAAGTATTTTTGCCAGGAAAATCATATAAAAACGATATTAAGACTCAAATTTTCACAAAAATAAGAATTTTAAGAATTAAGCGACCTCTGTTTTAAAAAATTTTTTTTTTCTAAAAATGCATTATTATATTTTACAAAATTACCTCTTTTACTTTAATCTTGGAAATTTTATTTTAAACTTTAGACTATAGATTTAATAGGAAATTATATACACATTTCCGGACATTAAACAATAAAAGAGTTGCGAAAGATACGTTAATTACATAATTCTAATTTTTTAAATAACATATTTGTTTAAAAAATAGAAATATAATTATAGCTATCGTAAAGTTATGTTAAAAATATCGATGTATTTACAAAAGTATCTTCAAAGACTTGGTTATTTTTCAATGTGTAATGATTTTTTATATTTATGAAAATTGGGGTATTCAATTAATATACCATCAAGAATTTATAAATTTGTGACCTTTTTTATTTGTTTCAAATTAATAATTTTTCTAACAAAATCGCACGGCTTACTTTTAGCACATTATTTTCTGGTACTATAATCTCCATTATCTCGAATACTTGATGTCTTAATTGTGTGCCATTTCTATTAATATTAAAATGTATCAATTTTTTTCGAGCAATATAAAAATTGTATGAATTGAATATTAAGATAGAGAGAGAAGCGGTACGAAATAATTTAATCGACGCAAGTTCGTTGCTCATTTTGACAAGCAGTATGTTAGATGAAACCTACAGTTGCAAACTTATATAACGATGCACTTTAAATACACATCGACTTTAAGAAGCGACTATTCGAATTCCTTAGGTAAATGATAATAAATCGCACGACTCTTATTAACAAATTAAGAGAGCGTTAGAGAAAATGTTAATAGCACACTCTGATCGATCGATCTCCACGTACATTATAATAACAACTAGGATTCGTGTACAAAAGCGTACACATGTAGATAAATAAGCACTTGGCAGGAATCGCGACGTCTCGCTCGAGAATATAGACATTTTATCACGGCGCGGGATGAATAATCGATGAGGAGAGGAGAGCAGAGCAGAGGAGAGCGAAGCAGCCCCACGATGGAAAACTTACGTTTTCGATTTTGAATATTCTATTAGTCTAGGTCCGCGTCGCTTGGGTCGGCTCGGCTCGATTTTCTACTTTCAACCTAGACCTTCGGCTCTACGGCGCCGATCATAAATCAAGCGATGGACTGCACGTGTGGAACGCGAATCGCCAGAGCCCGTGCGCCGCATCTCGTGGGAAATCCAGAGGGATTCTTTATCCGGGACGGCGTCGCGCACGGGGTGAGGACGAGGGAAAGCTCCGGTCGCCGATGCGAATAACCGATGAGCCGGCGCGCGCCGCGATGAGACGCGATGATGCAACCGGAAGTCGTGCCGACGAGAGAGCGATAATAGAGAGATCGTATGAGAGGATCTTGGCTGCTTCTCGACGAACTAGCAAGCGCTGTCCCACAAATCGACGTGGCTTTTTTACCCCTCCATGCTTCGTGTTGACACATTTTGAGCCGCCGTCGCACTCGCTTATCTGATAGACATGTTCAGCTTCTTCCTGTAGATTCTTCGTGAATTCCCATTTTTCTGCAATTACGGCGAAAATGAAAGAGTCACGGATCATATTAGAAAGGAAAAGTATAGGAGCAATGAGAATGTATTATTACGCCGTGATTAATAGCCTTGTTCTTTTCATTCAATTCGATGTACTACAGGCATTATTATGTTTACCTTTCGTCGTTTTCACTCCCCCTGCATCTACAATGCACTCTGGTTTGTCAAAGTAATCTTAAGCAAATATAATATAAAAAAAATTTTTTTAACCTCTCTAGACAATAGTGTCTAGATTAATTATTCGGCAAAACAAAAATTAATCGAATACAAGCTTTTTTACTATATGAAAAATTATTTAAATCAAGCAAAATTATGTTACATGGTTAAAAAGATTATTTATCGCTTATAAAATCCAACATTATAGCTTTTATGTTATATAATTTACAATTAATTATTTTCAATCGGAAAATAATCTTATTACCCATAAACATCTTTAATTTCATGCAACAAGACATATTAGTGCGTTTAATCTTTGAAGCGCAAGGCCACGCTAATTTAATTTATTTATGTATTTTAGATCGACACAAGTATTATCACAAATGCAGTCAACATGGATTCCAATGTTGGTCTCGACTACATTGTGGATAATCCCGACTACTGCAATAAGCTCGCTTCCGGTAAGTTAAACGCCCAGATAAGTATACACATTCTTCTCTCTGAACTTCTTATTACTAGTAAATTTAATATATTGTCTTCTGAGTAATAACTTTTGTGTAAATCAAAATTTATGGCACAGCTTTGGACACGGCCTGTCCATCCGTGAAGAAGCAAGTCGTCGAATTACTCTCGGCGCTCTGCGTTTACAGCCAAGATGGACGACAGCGTGCAATCGACACTCTCCATATTTACCAGGTAAACATTCGAAATCCTTTGCGCTCTTTTCATCGCCTCACATGCACATGATATACTATAGGCCTGTGTATAAATTTTAAAGTAAAATCTTAATGGATGTTGTTTTAGAAAACTAACAGCTTCTATTTTATTATCAGATGAATTTTTTCATATTGTGGAGAATTATAAAGATATTTAATTTTCTATCTTTAAATTTTCATAGATTATCTCGCACTATTAAGATAGAAACATTTGAGGAGCTTCTAAATTATTTATTAAAATAATAAAAATTAAGAAAGCGTATAAGTATATTTATTTATTAATGTCTTAGCAGGTGAATGCATCTTTATTTTAGTGTTTTTTAATGAGTTTCTATAATTATCAGAGTTTTATAACTTTTCGAATCTCTCCAATTCCAACATATCACTGTTTTTTATAAACAATTGTTATGCTGATAAATGGTCGGACTAAGTTAAAAAGAAAAATTGATTAACATAATTATAATATATTATTTGTAATTAAATTATATAAATTTACTGAGAATCAAGGAACGAAATCTTATCTTATTTTTAAAACGAGAAACTACGTGAATTGCTTATACAAACATTAGAAATAAAAATCAACTAGAATATATTTAATTTTGTAATAAATTAAACTTAATTGATAATACTAAATTTTTTTAAAAATATAAATAAAGTAATTTAGAGAATTGATTATCAACAAAATCAAATGCCCAATACCATATTTTATTAACCACATAAGAAGCAAAATGCATATCATTTTTTATTTACTTTTTGAACAAAGAACGGGAATGCGCGCTCTTGCACGGTCGATTATATCTTTCCTTCGTACACTATACTAAGTAGTAATCCTGTGACCATGTATCTTCTATATAGGAGCACAAAGGTGAACGCTACCGGCTACTCCTCGTGGTCGACGAGTTGCGGAAAGCAACGGGCGAGGATTACCAGACGGCGTTACTGGCATTCATCAACTGTCTAGTCATTTCCGCACCGGTCCTCAAGGACCGTGTACGGATCAGAAACGAGTTTATCGGTGAGTGCGTTATGATCGCTCTATTCATTAAAACCCAATGCAGCTAAAGGATTTTCTTGGATCTTAGGGAACGACTCTTTGAAGAATATTTACTATTTCATTTATTTCAAATCATGATATATAATCCTTATGATCGCTGATAAGATTTTTTTCTTTCTTATTTTTTCATTTCTGTTGCAGTATGTGAATTATCATATTGAAAATTATCTATGCGAAGGCAGATTGAATTTAAATTTAAACATACCATAAAAGTTATGTGTTTTCTCTTGGTGGGTTGAAATTGTACAGAGAAATGATTTTTTTATTTAAATATAAATTGTTTTTACAAATTTTCCAAAACGAATTATAAGTACTTCAGATACGATACTAAACATTTGTTTTTTTTTTTATAACTAAAACAGTTTTTGTACCAATTATAAAATTTGCGCTCAATAAAAACTAAATTATCACTATTCATGAATTCATATTTGTACTTTTTATTGAAAAGATATCTAACGTAAACACTAAAATAATAACAGATTTAATGAATGACTAGAACCTCGTTTTATGTGCTAATTTTTAATACTTACTATTATTAAATTTTATAATTTTTAAATATATTTTTTAAGTAATTTATTTTTTATTCTGTTAATTCATTTATAGATTATTTTATAATTATAATATAAATATTGAATAGATAATTGTATATAAAAATTAATTATAATTATATTTTTCGTATCATAACAAAATATAAAAACCAATTTTATACATTTAGTGCCAAATTTGAAAAAATATATGGATATTAAAAAATGAACCCTTTATATGCAAATATTTATACATGTAAATGATACCTAATATATAGTCCATAGTAGCTTTCGGTTCGTTAATTATAATAGTGGAACTCAGCTATTCATATTTTTAGTTTTTATACTTGCAAGCTTCTTACATATAATCCAAACTTTTGCGCATTATTTATAAAATAATTATGCTCTCATATTTAGTATTGAGGTAATTTGAATTTCTATGCCTTATGTAAGAGTTTAGTCGTTAATTTATATAAGAACATAACTACTTATGTTTAAAAAATTTTCTAGAGTTTTCTTGCTTAACAATGTTTTAATTAATTTTTTATAAAACTTTTTTATTATGCTTACATCCGCTGCAATATAAATTGTTATTTGTATTCTTATTATACTAATATAAGTAATGCAAATATGAAAATTTGTCGAAAACTTTTAGAAATAAAATACGTGCTTCCCCAACATAAAAATAATTTTTACATTAATATGTTTGAAGCAATGATTAATAAAGTCTAAATATTGTTTGTTTTAATATAAATAGCATTTTTTATAAAATATATTTTATAATTTTATTTTTTATACAATTAATAAATCTTTATATATTTCATTTTTAAAGCAAATATTTGATTTACGGTAACAAATTCTTAGTTAGAATATTTACTTGTATTTCATAGATTATGATATTTTAGTGCTTTTTATTTAGTAATTATTATGATATTTGTTGAAAATTTAGTTTAAAAATATTTTTATATTATAATAAAGATTCAGAAAATTTAATTAAAAATAAAGAATAAAAATAAGAATAGTAGAAATAAGTTAACTTTTTTTTAAAAAATACACTGTAATTAATACAAGTATTTTTGTAGGTCTCAAGCTTCTTCCGATCCTCAACGATCTTCGGTAAGTAACCTAAGCATCAAAATCTAAAAATAGCAGAAACGTATTAAAAAAGAATTAGAATATTAAAAGATAGATTCAAGATTCCTTATATTTAGAAAAAAAAGAACTTTTTATTCGTACAATAGTAGCATCTTTCATAATCATTTCACTAAGCAATACTTTAAATAAATATTCGAAAGATTAAATAATTAGTTTCATAAACTGATAATTATTTTAATAAAACACAATATAAGCTTAATTAATGAAAGAGAAAATAGAATTAATTTTATGATGGGAATATGTAGAAATCAATAATATACACAAATTTTATAATTGCGAATACTTGTTTTAATTATTAAAATATTTAAAACGAAATTTAATTGATTATTAATAAAAAGTTTCAATTGAGAAGAAGCGAGTCAAAGTTGAAAATTATAATTATAAACAAAAATAAAAATTCATACTATGAAGTAAAAAATAAAGTTTATAAATTCCAACTCAAATGAATGAACAATAGGAAGAAAAGGTGAAACTAATGATAAAAAGACCGACATTCATGTATCGCTCGGGAATTATCTACAGATTTGTTATTTGAATTTCACTCGTGCAGTATACCAATATTCACCTAAAAATGGAATACCTGTACTACTAAAAAATGTAAGTAGTAAAAGTCGGATGCTTCATATCTGTATGTTAACAATTATATCTTAACTCGTGTTTTGTAGGAGGCTTTGAATTTTTAGATCAGATTACGCTCGTTCTATCAACAGTTTTTAAGTGCATTTGTGATTCTTGATAAAGTAGTCTTTGGTAATTACATATGTAAAAGTCGCTTTAACGGTATAAAAATAGTATCTCGAGAGCATGAATTTGTATTTAAGTTGATAATGAAAAAACTAGTAATTATAACATCATGAACTATTTTCGCGAAAATATCATTATATATAAGAATTCAGTATTAGGAAAGTTTTGACAAACAATCCTCTGGTGTAATTCATAGAACATGCTATAAAAGATTAATTGGAATTCCTTTGGCGATTATGCTTAGGCCGAGAAAAAATATCGAGAATATATTCTGTTGCGTAGTAGCATTTCATTATAATGAACTCTATACTCTCTTCAACGGCAAAGATAAGAATTAGAAAACAAAAGAAGTAATTGTGCGATGCCAGAAGCAGAGGTTGTGTCGGAAAACGTAAAACAATAAAATCTGAAGGAAAATATAAATTTCGATAACGATCTTCAATGACGACCTCGATCTCTGCTCGAAAATCTCCCTTTTAAGCAGCTGAGCGAATTATTGAAGCTTCGCAGCTACTAGAGGCTTACGTGCGTACGAAGAGGAGCGAGACAGAGATAACCGGTGCAAAAGAAAGCACGTGGAGAAGCCAATGTTCCGTCGACGCTTCAGAGCAGCAGCAGCAGCAGCATCGCGGCGCCAGTAGGCGAGAAATAGAATCCAAACGGCGCACGGTGTCTCTCTCTCTCTCTTCATCTCTCCACATTCCTAGTGACCTTTAGGGATAAGAAAGCGGCAGAAAACCGGGGGACTAGGGACAGCCGGCAAGAAAGCTCTCTCTTCTCCTCCCTCCGTTCGCATGCCTGCCGCATGGGGATCTAGAGACAGAAAGAATATCCCGAATTAACCTCCGAGACGAGAAAACTCCGAAGAAAGAGAGAGTGAGAGAGTGTCGGAGAGGGAGAGGGATGCACCTGCAGAGCGGCGCCGCTGCTGCAGCAGCTCCAACGACTGGAGGCGCGCGGCGATAGATAGTTTTAACTCCTCCGGAGGCGAGAGCGCACTCGTAAGCTGCGGTTGACCCACGCTCTTTCCCTTTTTATTAGTCACGCACACGCGCATTTTTGAAGCCGTGCACGCAGTCTTTTGTGCTCGGATAAAGAGTGAGTGTGCCGCGTTCATTCTCCTCGTGCTCGTGCTTGCGCTGATGGATACATAAAGCCGGCTTTTGACTGTCTCTCGGGCGCGCGCCGACAGTTTCCGGTTTCCAGTGAGTTTTCCTAGTCCGGGATCGACATAGTAGATCACGTAGATCTACCCAATGCGCAACGGCTCTCGACTCTTCTAGCTTTCTGCTTTTTGTATGGGAGTGCGCGCGTGTGGGTGTGTATTTTTCTTTCGTTTATCTACCCCCTCTCTTTCTCTTTTATTCTTTCTTTCCTTATTTCTTCCTTCCTTTCCGTCGCTCCTCTTTTTTCTTATGGTAGACCATTTCTATTTTCGTAGGCGTGTAATTGCGGCTTTTTATAGGAGAGAATTGTTGTATGCGCCAAGGCTGTGAGTGTTTTATACACAGCGAGCATATAATTGTTGTTATTGTAGGCCCCTTTTTACAAAGCGGCACGTGTGTGCAGTAAACGAGATAAGTGTGGTGCAATCTTTGGAAAGGATTAACAATTCTAATCGAGCATTTATATTCGTTTAATTTTTACAATTTCCAACAGTGTATATGGAATTTTTTCATCTCAGTCTCCAGTTAGAATTAAGCACGTGCTTCAAACTTGTTCACTAAGTTTTATTAAAATTCTTTGTTTATATTTTTACGAGTACCAGTTGCATACAGTTTTTACCATAATTTTTATAATTTTTAATATTTATTAAAAAAAGGATTTCGAAAGCTTTTAAAAGATTTTGTTTGATAGACATTTATTTGAAAGTATTTTTAATTATTTTAGTAATTATCAATGTATTTACAATAAAAATATTTTTACATTCATTCTTTGATAAGTCTAATTTACAATATTTTTATTGAATGGCTTGTATAATGAATAAACTTTGTAATTTAATTCAAAAACATGAATGGAAAGGTATTTGTTACAAAGTGATAATAAAGTATTATTGTAACATTATTATAATTGCATCTAAGATGCTTCTTCCTACTTCAAATCCTTGAAGTATTTGAATTTAAATTTAATATAATTTTCTTAATGGCTATAATTACACTAAAAATGTGAGACCTAATCAAAATTAAACATAGATGCAAGTTTCGTGTGATTCACGCTAGTATATGACTGGTTTATATTTAAAATAACCGCCCTAAAATAAGCAGTAAGATTTCTGTCAGTATTCCACATACACCAACGAAAAAAATATCATAGAACAAAATTCCCTGGGTTTACGTTTTTAATAATATTTTTTAAAATAATTATATTTGATTTTCTGACGTAATTGAACGAATATCATTAGAAACAAACCAGTAACTTGTAATTGTATATTGTGTGTGCAATAAAATTTTTAATTTATGATGGAAAAAAGTTTTTTTTTAGTCCTACAGTATGTATTGCTCACATTATGTACGGAATAAAAGAATTAATTATCATGTCATAATAAAAATTCTTCTTAAATGGAATTTAAATAATATGAATTTTATTAAAATATTATCCAAAATATATTCATAATTATCAATATGAAATATGAAAAATAATATTTAATTGTTCTTATGTCGATAATATTAATTGAATTATGTTGAATTTTATTTAAAATATGTAATGTATTAACCTTTTTACGGTTCATAAATTTTGGTTCTTAAATTATTTAGAAATGTGCATGAATACAGATGCATTAATAAATTAACATGTTTAAGTCTCATTAGACGATATTTATTTTTTTTTGATGCAGTAAATTAATTTAAAATTATTGTAATTTTAGTGTATGATGAGTCACGTAAATGATAAATCATTTTTATACTTTTGTCAGCATTCATTACATTTCCCATAAATTTTTTTGCAAATAATGTACATTGTAGATTGTATCAATGTAAATTCATGAATATTATAAAAGTTTAATAAAATAAGTGAAATTAATAGAGTAACTTTTGACATCTCAAATTAAACATCCATCAATCGCAGTTTCTGAGCTTTTACACACTACAAGAATAAAAAAATCTATTTTAGTTCGAGAGAATTGAAGTGATTACATAGACAATTCTCAATCTCCATTAATCGCCTAACATACAATGTAATCCGCACAGTATGGCGTCTTGCAAATAAGCACAGCAGTAAAGCTACAATTAAAGTACACTATGAGCCAACAGCGATGCTGAAATTCAAGCCGTTATCGCACATATTTCGCACGCAAAAGGTCAATCTAAATCCCGTATAGCAGTTGTTTAAATGCAGCACTGCATTAAATCTTCGAGAAGGTAAAGGCGCGTTAGCTAATGCGCTGACAAGATACGTATTGCTCCCGTTCTGAAGAGGCGAGCGTGATCGATAGATAGCGAGACAGCGATGATGCTTATTTACCTTACGCACCGTATGCGCTCACAACTCATTCGCGGTCCGTTGAATTTTTCACGAGACAATAGCTCTTGCGTTTGCCATTGCGCCGCCTTTCCGTTAAGCGTAACGGTTCCGATGGGCCGAGCACGCGTTTGGCCGTCTTTAACTGCGCTCATCCGGCCCGATGAGCCTTATTGACGCCATAGGCAGTAGCCACTGACTCGATCATTGTCAGTCCGCTTAGGTGTTACCCGACGGCTCCTCGGGCTCTCGTATACGCGACCAAAATCCAGAATCGAGCACCGATATGCATACGTGAGCCCGAGGCGTGCGTACACGCCGTCCGGCGTCGAGGCTCAGTCCACGCATGGCAGGAAAGCGCATCGCTCCCGCCCCCGGTGTACGCGACGGCAAGGGTGTGGTGCCATGAGCAAGGCCGTATGCGGGCATTTGGCAACACTTGTCTGTGATTTCAGGAAGGAAAAGAGCCACGTGCCGGATCTCAGAGTGCAGTTGGACGTCTTCGACGACCAGAGGGACACGGACGAGGAGCTATCGAATCAAGGTCCGCCCGGAATCGATTTATCCTCGCATGTTGATGTCTTTTATGCCATCCTTGGACAGGTGAGCTTTTGGCTCTCTCACTGAATAGTGTGTGTACGTGCACCCGCACGCGGACACGCATATGTTTTTAAATGTTGCTCCTGACACTGTAAATATTTTACGAGAGGCATTGGCACGGTTATCGCGGAAGTGGACGCACTTTTGCGTGCGCCAGTAACACGAGCACACGCGCAAAGCTACACACTTTTTAGGAAAACATTCTGGTGATAATAATTTACGCGAAACATTACAAGAATGTTGACGCGCTTGAAGAAGGTCTTTCTTGAACTTCCATTACCAACATAACAATGATGCTTTGTATTTACATAACATTTTTTTAAATATCGTTTTGGATTTCTTTAAATTTTCGTTAACTTTATGAAAATAAAGTCAGTGTTAAGGGAAATTACAATAATAAAACAGATTACTTAACAATATCTCACTCGAGCGGTCTTTACAATCGACGTCTATTAATATTTGAATGTATTTCAGATACAAAGAAGCGTTATAAATTTATTTCAAAACGTAATATTAAATCGCTTTTTTTTTGTTTATTTTATAAGTTTTTTTTATCCGATTGATGTAATGATTTTAGCTTTTGATAAATCATTCAAAAAACTTTATGGTGGAAACATCAAAAGAAATTGTAATTTCTCGTCGGGCACCCACAACTTACTCTTGTAAGCTGTGTTAATAAATATAATTTTTCGCGCTTATTGTGATTAAAAGACAAATACAAAGGAATAATAAATAATTCATAAATTTGTATTATAAATAGGTCGCAGACACGCCTCAAGAAATTCCTTTCCTGAGTATACTACAGCATTTATTGCGACTTGATCCCAAAGAGGCGGCAAGCGATCTTGCCTGGGATACCGCCGAGACGTTGGTCCATCGAGCCACACTTTTAGAGAGCAGGGAGGATGCTACCAAACTCCTGAGATCACCGAGCCTACAGGTACTGGTTCTAATTTATCAAATCGATCGATGTTTTGCAGATGTTGAATAACAATATCTTTTAAGAGAATGATATTAAGCTTCCCGTGAATATCTTCCTTTAGTTTGAATTTATCGCAACCTAATTTATAGATGAATTATGTTTCTCAATATTTTTTTATACTAAATTTTGTAAGAGAATCGCAATTTCGTACTTAATGGATGTAGAATTATAAAAGTAAAAGTATTATATAAATTATGTCATAATGTAATTAAAATTATTTACGAATGAACATAAAGTTAATGGAGCATTTGAAGTATTGAAAAGTAAAACACTTCTTTACTGATTATATTTATGTGTCTAATGGTTAATAAATAAAATTATTATATATTATAAATGAATTTATACTCAATGAAATTAATATTCTGGTTGTTTATACTTAATTGACCAGAAAGTTTATTACACTCAGAAACTATTATCTTTCATTTATCATAATAAAATTATTTAAGCAATGTATTTTTACTATATCATCATCAATCATTTTATTTATTTATAAAATAATTATAAAATCATATTAAAGAATGTATATTTGTAATTAGTTCTACTTCAAATAAATATTCATTTACCTAAGATTCTTATCTATTTGTGTAAAACTATAAATACGTATACCTTATCAGTATAAAATATCTGTATTTTTTTTAAGAATAAGGCTACTATGAATTATTTTTAAAATTAGCATATTGTATGTATTTTAAACAACGAATTATGTCTTACGATTGCTTATACTCTTAATACAGATTTTATCTAGTAAAACAAGTACATTTTCGAATGCAGCACAAACACTGTTTATAAAAATCTCGTAATAAGATTTTGTGCAAAAATTTTCAAATTGGAGTAATAAATTTAGTTGTAATAAAAACATAAATTAAATGTTGTATTATTTTAAATGATAAAAATGCAATGTAAATTCTAAAGCTGACAAACAGAAAAATAAGTACAAGTGCAGAATATTATTTGTTGAATTTTCATTTAGTACTCGTTTATATTCTTCATGTCTTTGATTTCATTTAATAATTCGTTAAAATAAACGAAATATAGACGAACCTATGCTGCCATTGTCGAGGCGCCGATCAGACCTGCGGCGGCAGCCGCAAGTCCTCGGTGCCAACGACAGTTTCGACCACAACGACGACAAGCGTTGGCCCGGTGCCGCCTCCTCCACCACTAGCCCTTATTCTGCCGCCCCCACCGCCTCCGCCACTCCTCGTCATCGGGCCACCACCACCCCCACCAAACACCTTCATGGAAGCGCCACCGTTGCCACCACCGTTGCAGGCGCCTATCGCAGCTCGCGTGCCAACCCCAGAGCCACCCAACAACAGCGCCAAATTACTACCGCAACAAGAAATACCCACCCCCAAAACCAAGATGAAGACCATCAACTGGAATAAAATACCCAATCATAAGGTTTGATCAATCATTTTTTCGATTATTTTGTATAGTTATATGTTATGTAGGAAATAAATTATCAATCATATACGACTTTGTCATTTACCCCTATAATCCTTATAATTTCTATAATTATCATATACATATTTATCGTATAAAAAAATTGATAAATGATTTAATAATTAAAATACTATTTAGAATACATATATAATATGAAGTAATATAATTTTACTTTTCTTATTCACCTAAATCTTTTAAAAGAAGTTAGGATTAAGACTGAAATTGATAAATTTTTAAAACGTCATACATATATAAGGACACGAACAATGCGTTTAAACTTTGATAATTAATTTGATCATTCTTGCTAGTTTAAAAAAATCATGTACAATTTTTAATCTAATTAAAAATTTTTTTGTAAATTGTTAAATTAATTTCTGATATCGGCTTATATTTTAGATGTTTTCAATGCAATTTATGAAATCACCAAGATAGTATTATTAAAATTAATTTTTATTTAAATAACTAATGGTTGTAAATTAAAAATATTAACTTTCAATTTTTAACTAAATTTTCTGTAATAAATAATAAATAAATCGGGCATCTTTTATTTTCATTTACTCATAGGTCATCGGAAAAAGAAATATTTGGTCTTTGGTAGCCAACGAGCATCAGAATTCTCCGATGGCTGACTTGGACTGGGCGGAGATGGAAGGCCTTTTTTGTCAGCAGGTGCCACCCATGATCCCAACCAATACAACATGTTCGAACAATTTTGGCAATGGGGCGGATGCTGATAGACGACGTCGAGAACCTATGGAAGTAAGAATTTTAACTGACGTTGTTATTTTAAACGAAAATTAAAAAATGTTTATTAATCTAAGAAAAAACCATTTTTACGAAAAATAAGTTTGTTTTTAAAAAGTTTAGTTATGTTTAAAATTTTATATTTTAATTTTAAATTTTAAATCAAACATTAGAGTAAGTACGAATTTCTCTGTTTTTTTTTAGATCGCGTTGCTGGATGGAAAGAGAAGCTTAAATGTTAATATATTTTTAAAGCAGTTTAGAAGGTAAGACATTTGTTTAAAAATGATTTTGTGCAAAAATTATTACGTCATACATACGAATAGAATAACAGGCGTATATAGCTATGAATCTATAGCAATACGCACAAATAAAATTCAGATATAAAAAGACTTTTTTTTCTTTAGTTCAAATGAAGACATAATTCAACTAATCAAAGACGGCGGGCACGACGACATTGGCGCTGAGAAACTGAGAGGCCTGCTGAAAATCTTGCCAGAGGTCGACGAACTCGAAATGCTTAAAAGCTTCGACGGCGATAAGTCGAAGCTCGGAAATGCTGAGAAATTCTTCTTGCAGCTCATTCAAGTACCAAAGTAATTATTGCATTGATGATCACTCTTTTCTTGTGAAAGTAAAACTCTAATTAGTCGGTGTTAAAAATAGCGCACTCTCATTCTTTGCTATAGTTCAACTACCTTACCGGAAGCAAAATGTGATTATTTTTAAGAACTCGATATTTGTACAAACTTTTATTTTTGTAAATTTTTATACTCTTAAATACTATAAAAATCTTGAAGACTTTTGCTTTCGTTTAAAAATGTTAAGAATTTAAAAACTATCTTCAATTTTATGTCTGATTACTTTTTATCTTTGCCAAAAATTTTAAAAGCTGAAATTTGGTTTAGTTTAAAAATTACTTTTATCAAAGTTGATTGTAGCCTTTAACGCGTTCTCTCGAAGTAGTACTTGAATTTCAATTTTTTACTTCATAGTTATAAATTACGAATCGAATGTATGCTGCTAAAGGAGGAATTCGCGGCGAACATGAGTTACCTTGAACCAAGTATAAATTCGATGATTCTCGCTGGCGAGGATCTCATGACAAATAAATCTTTACAAGAGGTGCTTTATATGGTTTTAGTCGCTGGAAACTTTTTAAATTCGGTAAGTTAAAATTAACTTTTAAGTCTTAAAAAATGTAGATTTACTATTCTACATTTTTTAATAGAAAAAACAATTGGTTTATCTTTGAAATCTTATTTTTAATGATTGATCTTTTTTCCATTTTTAAAAATATCATCACTATAGATTTAAATAAACTGATTAATAGCTTATTTACATTGATATTTACCAATTATTTTTTGGTATTTTTCAGGGTGGCTATGCAGGAAATGCTGCTGGTGTTAAATTATCGTCTCTTCAAAAATTAACGGAGATTCGCGCAAACAAACCCGGAATGAATCTCATACATTACGTAGCAATGGTAAGGCAATTAAATTAAATTATTTTCAATAAAAACATGTGAATACATAAAGTTCTTTGAGTTTTTATTCGTTAAATTTATTGTAGCAAGCTGAACGTAAAAGAAAAGATCTGCTAAGTTTTGCTCGGGGGATGAGCGCTCTTGATTCAGCCACAAAGTAAATATCATTTTCTAATTACATTTATCAATGATTTTATATTAATTTTATATAAAGTTTTACACAAATTCAGTTTAATAAAAATAAAAATTTAGTTTTATTAAAAATTATAACTAAAACATAGTTTATTAGTTTTATTTTAGATCCATAATTAAGTAATGTATTTGTTGTGAAATCTTTCAGAACAACGGTGGAGCAGTTAACAAACGAGTTTAATGCACTCGATACAAGAATTAAGAAAATTCGAAGCCAAATACAAATGCCAACCACTGAGCCTGATATCCAAAACCAAATGGCACAATTTCTACAGATGGCCGAACAAGAAATGGCGCAGCTAAAGAGAGATATGGAGGAGCTCGATGGTGTTAGACGAACGCTTGCTGAATTCTTCTGTGAAGACTCTAATACATTTAAAATAGAGGAATGTTTTAAAATTTTTCATCAATTCTGTCAAAAGTTCAATCAGGCGGTTGCAGAGAATGAGAGGCGAAAGATTCAGGAAGAGCAGGTGCTCGCTCGACGAAAGCAAAGAGAGGAACAATTGCTGGCTAAAAAGCGTCTGTGTATGTATCACATATTATCTATTATTAATCTTCGTTTTGTTATATATATATACTATACTACTCTTTTATTACTTAATGTTGTAAACATTTGAATTATATTCTGAAAATAAAAATGGTCTAAAAAATCAAATTCATATTATTCTTTTTACGCGATTAATTATGTAAGATGTAAAATAAGCATAAAAATATTTTACGTAAGTAATTTATGACGGAAGCTCTTCCATATGGTTTTAATTTTAATGAAAACGATGTTTAGAAATGGTAATTAGTATATATAATTAATATATTTGTAATATTTATTTTCAATTTTTATTTGATTCGTTATTATTTTTTAGTGACCAATCAAGCAGAAACTCCAAATTCTGAGTCAGATTGTTACTTGATGGATTATAGCTCTTTGGAAAATGGCATACCACAAAAGTCTTATAGTCGCGATGCCAAGGTTAGCCGTCAATTTTTTATTAATTATTATATGTTAATAATGTGAATTAACAAGTTTAATATGATTTTAATAGATAAAAAGACTGCAGAATGGCATGGTTACATCAGATGAAGACATATCCACTACGGGATCGCCTAGTATCCGTCGACGTTTGGGTTCTTGTTCGGGTGGTCCCGATCAGCTCTCTACCAAAGAAGATACTTATTCGCCAGGTATTATTTGATTTTATGCTCAATGTATGCCTGAGTCATCATTTTGAAAACTTTAGCATAAAAGGTTAAAATTATATGATAATACGAATAAAAAATAAAAGAATAATTATTGCTCGGCATGTATAATTTTGTAGAATATTTTTTATACTAATTTCATAATGAAACAATAGATATTTACCATTATAAATTTTCCTTATACTTTTCTAGACATTACGCCAAATGGAACCCTACGTCGAAGAAGAAGTCGCATTCCGTGTGAAGATGACGATGGTAACTTAATGGACTTTTTGCGTACAACTGGCCAGGATAATACGCGAGAACGAAAATCATGGGGCAGTTTAGGTAATTTCAAATTCACTTTTTAAAGTATAATTTGTTATATTTTCTGCGTTTGTATAACGAACAAAACGCTTATGATACATATTTTGTAAGATCGTTCGTGGGCTAAACGGGCACGCGGACAACCACGACGAGGAGATTTATTGAACGCTGACTTTTCTGGAGACCGTGAGAGACCAAGTTCTCCGTCGCCACTTATCGAGAGCAAGCCATTCCTACAGGAGGAAGAAGCAAAACCTACAGGGTAAGCTTTTTGAGAAGTATTTTAATTTAGTAAGAAAATTTTTCGAAGATATTTGTAACAAATGCTTTGCAATATATGATTATATGAAAAATATGAGGTTTACTTTATGAAGTGCATAAGGAAAAATGACCAGTAAAAACTAGTCGAGTAATATATTGATTTACTTCGCTATATTTAAATAATATAGCGATATATATAATAATATAGCGATGACAATGATATACTTATTAAAACACCAGTTTGAAAAATTTCCTTGTAATTATAAAAGTAATTACGAATTTTTCCATTTTATATTTACTCATGAATAATACTAATTACAGTTTATGCATATAAAAAAAATGTATATATATATATACATATGTATCGTATAGGATTTAAAATAAACTCTTATTTTTTGTCATGTTTTGATTATTTTTTATCAAGATAATTTAGAAGTATTTAGTATATAAATCTAAAAAAATTAAACATATAATTTTTAAGGACAATAGGTAATTTATACCACATGATAGTTTTGAAATATGATAATCTTGGTTCTCAAGCATTAGTTAACAAGAAAAAAACATGAAGTAATATCTGAATAAACGTTATGTATATTGATATACTATTTGACACGTTTTCCGTATTTGTCTTACTCACTATTAATTTGAACACCACTCAATGTGTTAATTTAATCATTTTTTATAAGGAAATTTCCTCTATCCATAGCAAATAATTCAATTGTATTTATGATAATAAAAACAGAAAAGCTTGGAGACAAAAGATCGAAGCCTGGCTCACGGAGAATGAAAAAGAAGAACGGGCGGGTGAAGAGCTTCAACGAAAAGCTAGGCAGCGACAAGCTAACCGCCGATCCTTCGAAGACTCGGGTAAAATAGCAAATAAAATTATAAATATTCTGATGATAAAATAAATTATTTCATATTTTATAAAATTATTTCCAGAAAATGAAGGCAAAAATTTGCAGCCCAGTGCATTTGCCGAGGATAATTCCTCGAGCACCGACAGATACCAAAAATACGATTGGCGTCCATCTGTTGAAAAGACCGATGTTATGCGAACAATGGAAGCCATCGAAGGTAATCTCTCGTATTTATCTGAAACACTAAATTAAAATTTCTCTTAAGTTTTCTCCACTTTTCACTAAAATTTTAATATTATTATTTATTAGAAGCTCAACCTGCATCGTCACAAAAAGATAAATCTCCTTGGAGAAAGTCCAGTCTGAACGTTCCAAGCAGTGTCGAGGAAACGGATCCTCGATATTCTCGTAGACTTCGATCTCGACTCAATCCAGACAATATTCTTGGATCAAGCACTTTACAAGTATGATAATAAACAAAAACTTACAGAAGAATAAAGATTATTTTTTGTGAAATATCAAGTTCTTGATATGTTCTCTGAATTGTTACTTTTATAAGGTGATTATTTATTCCAGGAGTACTTCGATAAAAATTTGAACTGAAGTTATTACTTAACTTTATACAGAAAAATTCATAAATGATTTTATTCTAAGGAATCAAAATTCATATTACTTAGATTGATGACATTTTGCAATCAAGAGAGATAAAATTTCTGATGATATGAATGGTTTTTCAGTCTATGCAGTTTAAACTACTTATGAAACATTGAACATATGACTTTTTATGTTCTACTTGTCTCAAAGTCTTTTACTTTAATTATATTAAAATATTGCTTTAGGGAAAGTTAATTTAATTAATTTAGATAGGAAAGAATACATTTTTCAAAAATTGTTTATTAATACTATTGATAAAAAAATATAGTTTAAAAGAAAATCGAATAATATTTTTGCGAATTTACAGTGAATTGACATTAATTTTGTTACTAGGAGCAATATAGTTCATTTATAATTTAATATATTCAAAATTTTTGCTCATATATATTGCTGTGAAATTTTATTGATTAAAATGGCTTATATTAAATAACCATATATATTTCTTTTTAACATTTACTTTAAAAAATATTAGAGTTAAAAGTATCTAAATAAATTAAATTAAATTTTTTACTAAACCTTATTATTTATTAATATATAACAACTTTTCGAGTTCAACTTTGCAATTTTGAAATAGTAATAGTCAATATTTATATAAAACATAAAAATAAAAATAAAAATAAAAATACTATTTTAAAATAAATAACTGTAAAAGATCTTTCTAAGTGAATTGTAAGTGAATTCGTTTTAATATAAGTCGAACTTTTATGCAATTCAAAATAACTTTTTAGAACAAAACAAAAACTATTTTTTTCTTCAAAATAAGTAATTTATTATTTAACTTAGTTTCATTCTTTTATATTTTAATAAAAATCAACAAAAATATTTATTTAAAATTTTTTTGCAGATTTTTAAATTTCTAATAAAAAAACTTAATTGTATAAAAATGTCTGAAAACGAATAAAAATAAACATGCGAATGAATTCACTGAGATTTTTTAAATCATATTTTTATATCCATTTATATTTAATTTCTCTCAACTAAGAAATAAATTTTATCTTGCTTTATTTATTTTCTAAATAAAATTTTATAATTTAAATTTTTAAATATCATTTGAAGTTGTATTTAAATTAATTTTTATGAAATTGTAAAAACGTAGAATAAAAGATAAGTTAAACATGATATAAATAATAATAAAAAGTGATATGTTTTTATTGCATTGTTTACATCTATGAATATTCTTGAAAATTATTTTGAATATATTTTTTCGAGTAAATTAAATATGTTCTAAATAAGTTGAAATAGAAGACTCGAAAAATATATTTAACAAAGAAAATTGCATTATTTAAAAATTGAACTAGTAACAAGAATTTTAAAAAATCAGTAAACATACATTATGAAAAAATACATTTGATTTCACCAGGCAATTCGCGAAGAGGAGCGTAAAAAAAACAAGGCATCGGAACCAGTAGGAACAGATGGAGGTCTGGACGAGCTGACGATTTATCTGCGAACGCCGACCTCGACGGCTCAAGTGCCGACGTCGAGGCGGTTGTCACAATTAAGTAAACGAGGTACTGAGGACTCCGAGACAATCAGTGACAAAATTGAAATCGATTCAGACAATATTGAGACACCACCAGCAACAAGGCGACTGTTCAGCCCACCCAAGGATGTTAAGGTTGTCGATAAGGACGTCGCGAAGAGAGATCGTGTAGTGACGGGTTCGGCGGTAACGGCATCAACGACGGCTGTAACAACAATGCCGTCGATGTCGATGACATCAACGACATCAACGACGTCCAATCGCGATACCAGTAATTCCTACACGGACCTCGGAAGTGGTAACTGCGAATTAAATTTATTTATCCTCGTATAAGTTCGTCTTAAAAATAAATCGTTTCCAAATATTACATTTAAAGTATTTTGCAATAATAAAACTTAAATATTATTTAAAATATGAAATATGCGAATGCTATACATTACGTGAAAAAATTTAAAGAAACCAGCAGTCAAACTTATATCATTATATAATTTTTTCAAAGTACGCTCAAACAATAGTGTAAATCTACCATAAATCTAAGATTTATCGAATTAAAATAGTAATTCAAAATAGTTATTAATAATAAAAAAATTTTATACAATTATTTTTTATTAAATCATTAGAAAATATTATTCAAATATTGAAATCTCTAAAAAATTAGAATTAATATGGTTTTATTACTTTCTAAATACATTTAATATAGACAATTTAGCATTTACAATATACACTTAATAGCCTAATAATCGAATATTAATTCTAAATTTTGTTTAACTATTTTCTATGTCATTTATTTTGATAATATTATTAGTTTATATTTTTGATTAATTAAGCGTGAAAAATTTGAAATTCTACAAACAAAAAGTAAATACCGGGACCTGAAATCAATATTTGAAATTTTAATTATTAATATTATTAAAAATATTATTTTAATTTCTAATTAAAACTAAAATAGCATACTTTTACTAGCACAAAATGGTAACTCTAATTTTTTAAATTCAAAGATTTGATCTAATATTTTTGCAACAAAAATAAGAGATCAATGTTATTTTTGTCATCAAGAAATTTATTTAAATTACGCATAATAATTTTTAATTAGTTAAACTATTATCTATATAAAATGCGTAGTTTGTAAAATATTGATTAAATAATTATTTATCGATGGATATATGAATCATATTATTTTCTTTTGGATACTTCAAATATTCGACAATTATTTTATTATTTATTTTATGACTCTGATATTTCAAAATTGATTACGTTAAGTCTATTAATAAAAGTGGTCTTTGTAAATACAAAGATGATAAAAAAAATACAAATTCGATTAAGTAAATAAACACATCAATAAGTTACGATAATATCTGACGTAATGCGTAATATAAGACTATCAAAATTTTGGCTTAAGTGTCATGATTAAATAGTTCAAGGCATTGTCAGGATGTTAAAATAAAAACAAAAAAAAACAAAAGAAAAAATAATAACAACACAGATAAACTCAAATACCGCAGAACATATCGATACAATATAACTATCTTTTAGATTATTGAAGAATACACGGGACCCGTCCTTTAGACACGGTGTCCTCGATTGCATGTTTTAAACTCTCTCATTCGACATTCTCAATCCATTACGATACCTCGAAAAATATCCCCTTCACTCAATAAGTATTTCTAAATTGCTTACGGCGTTAAGATACGGGCTTAAAAATTACACTGCTACACCAAGCAATTTATGCATTCATTCCCATTTGATTGAAAATACTGGTATCATTAACTATGTATTACTGCTTTTGATCAAAACTCTAAGTGACCAAAACTGACGTAACATGCTAAACAATCATGCTTCGTAATGATCTGCATTTCCGTAACTTATTATTTCACCTACATTCATACGTATTAAAGTACAAATTACATATAATAGCTACCCATTAATTCTTTTATATCAAGGATTTTGTTAAAAATTCTGACAATAAAATTAAACATACATGCACTACATATAATTATCCTACGTTTTGATTAAAATTGAAAATGCAGGAAATTAAATTAATTTTAAATTACCGGCAAGCTTTTATGTAATGATTTTTTTTAGTTAACAAAGATTTATCTTAGAATATCGATATTAGATTTATCTTATATATTTTAGAACTTTATAATTTATTATTTCATCTGCAGTAAAAACAATTACATACTACATTAGACACAAAAACCGCTTCGCATCTAAAAAGAAAACCTTGAGTTAAAAATCTCGATGCAGCTGAATTGTATCAATAACTGCTGAATATTATCAATATTATAATACTTCTAACTTGCATTAATTCAAAGTAAAGATTGTTTTTGATTTTATAAATGATGAACTTATTTTTTGTTGCAGGTAACTTTGACAGGTATTCGGCAGCTCGTCGTACGCGCCGCTACAAGAAGGGTCAGGATCCGTCACTCGACAAAGACAGTTTAAAACTCGAACTGCAAGCAACAGGCGAGAGCGGACAGGAAGACGGGGTCGCCCACACAAGCATTGCGGCACGTCGTCCAAGCACTCTCGCGTTGAACGACGAGCAGGCGGATAGCGACACCATGTTGCGCATCTGGCAGGACAAACTGAAACGCCGGGATGCTAAACGGGCCGACATCGACACGGCTCTCGCGCAAATCGCCAAATCGGGTGAGGACTTGCAGCAGCTCTCGTGCGGCACTGCGGCGTCTTCTAGGGGCTCACGACTGCCTGTGACACAACCCGCTCCCGTGCTTGCTGTCACCAACACTGTCCTAAGCCCCGTTATGCAAGAGTCTAGGCCCCGAGAGGCGGCCTGCATTCTGCCTGAGAGAGCGACGCCGAGTCGTGAAAGGCGGCGCAGTATGATCGACCCTAGCCAGGTCAAGGAATCATTGAGACTGATGAACGAGCCAGAGCTTATCACCAGTCCCACGGATGAGAATGTACCCTCCGGTCCACAAACACTGGATGGTAAGCGAGAACGACTCGGCGTTTAATGAAATTCTAGTCTAATAATAGGTTAGATCGACTATTTTGGCAATTTACGTTCGTTAAAAATCTTTAATCGTAAGTTCTTAATTTGAATTCTGGCAAATTTTTTCACTATTTACTACTGTAAGAACTTTTTCTTTGCTAGTCCTTCGTACACATTTGTTTTACGCCTAATTGCATATACTGATTATTTTGGTTTACACTTAGAAACTTTTTATAAAACGCATAAAGACACTTCTCCTAGAATGCTCTACTTAAATATATATCAAAGTATATCGAGGGATTAAAATAATGAAAAATAAATGTTAAATGTTGAATAAAATAGTGGTTGACAAGCCGTCGAGAGATTCGAAAACTGAAGAGCGTAGCAGGAGTTACGAGCCTCTGGGTCAAGTCTCGGCGAAGCAAAGCCTTGCCTTTGGTAAAAGTACGTCTCGTTACATCCCAGAACTGAGTATGATGAGCACAGGTAAGGCACGCGAGTTGGAGCTTAATGACGAGGGCTTCGAGGAGACACAGAGCCTTGTATCGGAGACACTGAGCCAAGAAGCATCTTCCGGGAACTACGAGACGGATACGCATGATTCGACGCGTTGCTCGCCGGCGGAACTCACGCGTACCGGGAGTGGCGTAAGAAGCAACGGAGTAGTGGGAGTCGGAGGCAACGGAAGTTTGCCCAAGGTGAAGTCTCCAATCGCTGCCACCACTGGGTCCAAGACGCTGCAAAGACGCGAAAGCTCAAGGAGTATTGCGCACGACAGGAGCCTGGCAAAGATCAAAAGCTTCGAAAGGAGAGACAGCAGAGACAGCAGAGACAGCAGAGATAGTAGAGACAGCAGAGACAGTAGAGACAGTCGAGATAGTTTTTCGAGTAGGACAAGCAAGAGCCAGGATACGTCGAGCTTCTTGCCAAAGCGCACAGCCAGTCTTAAGAGAGAGCCACCCACTCGGTTAGTACGATTCTTCATTTAACAAATGAAAATCATTTAAAATATCATATTTTAAGTTTTCGTTGTAATTTTTAATGATTATTTTGATGGTTTTTATTCCCGTGATAGGCATTTTATAATGTATTTTTTTAAAATAGAATCTAATACAACTATGAATGATATGTTGTAAATATATTTTTATCAAGCAAAATGATTTTAATTCTTGTACAATACCTTTATGCACATGAGTAAACAATTATCATTAAATTATTTTTAAAAAATAAAACTCAAGGATGGGCACTTTTTCACAATAAAAAGATTAGATTTTCTTTATCATAAAATAATATTAATATTTTAACGTTTACTTTTTAAATAATAAATATGAGTCATATATACCGTTTATTTTATCATATAAAGATTTATATCGATTTCTGTGAAAATAAATTGTATTGTTTTCTTAAACTTTGAATATAAAAAAGGGAAATACTATTTATTATTTTAGATTCTTGAGAGGATACTTTTATACATTTGCAATATTTAACCTAATTCAAATATTTACCTTAATTCGATTCGTTTCAATTTATTACCTTTTATTTATACTTTTACAATTAAATGAAACGTGATTTAGAGTTCATCTTAAACATACATTTAATATAAAGTTCATTTTTTATCAATATAAATAAGTATTGATTTTCCGCGATTAAGGCATGTAAAAAATATAGCTATAAAAGTAAAATTAGATACCGATAGTTTGCTGCCTATATTATAGCGGCAAGATCTTTGCACATTCGATGAAAAACTAATATCGAACTCAATGCTATTTCTTATGGAACTCTTTTGAATAGCTTTCATTTTATTCTACAGCAAAAGTTTGGAGAGCGCAAGACGCGCAGTTTCGAGCACCGGCCCAAGGAACGAAGTCGAACGCTCGGGATCGCGTAGTAGTCTTCGAAGTTCCCGCAGTTCCCTCAACAGCGCAACGTCTGTTAACACGGTGCGGAACATCGGGCCAAGCGCGGGACACCCACATCTCGGCAGGTACACATCCGCAATCCGCGCCCTCACGAGTGACCTGCGTAAGAGTTCCACAGGCTCGACGAGCGCCACCGAAGATAAGAGGCGCCCGTCAACTCCAAGGACTTCCACCACCAAGATTCCTGCCAGCAGGAGTAGTAGCAGCGGTAGCAGCGTCGGGCCCGCGGCCAGGAATATCCGCAAACCCGTTGGTGTGAGTTATCGTTTATTTCAATTATCTTTTTGTGCAATTACTTCTGAATGGAATACAGTTGAAATAACACCCTTAGTATTAAAACATTTCCTTTGGACTCTTATAGTTTTCGGTTTCCCAACTTAAGTAGGATGAAATTATACTTCGGTGCATCATTTTAAAATAAAAATAAATATAAATAAGTACTAACATTTCGATATAAATACGTTCGATTTCGTTTACAAATAATGCTTCGAGTTGTAGATGAAATTGAAATCTACACCTCTTTCCTGAAATATTAAAATTAATGTATTACAATAAAAGTTATCACGCTATGTTTAAACTATGACCTTGTTATGAAGGTGTAAAATCAAATATACTTAAAATTTTTTAATATTGTTTTTGTAGACGTTTATTTAAATATTATTGCATTTTGTACTCAAAAATCGGAAATATCATGACTTCTTAGAAATAATAATTTAGTAATCGTTGATTTTTCATAGTAAGTTAGCAGTGGATATAAAACCTGCATAAAAATAAATAAAGTAATTACATTAGTTTATGCTATTCTTGAAAACTGAATTGATAATAATTAGATCTTCTTTAACGGGGCATAAATTTATATAGTTCCTCCTGTATGAATATTAAAAATTGATTTAAAGCATATATTTATATTTTAAAAACAATTAAATGTGTAAACTGGAGACTATAAACAATTAACAACTAGTTACTTTGAAAAAATTTGAACGTGGTAGAACAAAAAAATTTAAAGATTCATTAATATAATATTATAGTTACCATTATTTAGTACACAATTTTACAATAATCAATGTCTCTGTTAATGCGTTTTTATCACCGACTATAAGATTAGGCAACAAATTCCTTCTCAGATTAATACTTTGATTGTTTATAAAAGATAATAGTAAATCATTTGCTTTAAAATTATTGTATCATGTATAAACATGATAAAAATATCAGAAGAGAATATACAAGCAGGATGAATACAAACAGTAAATTTATATTAACCGATTGATTTTCGAAATCTTATTACACAATATCTAATTGGTAAATTATCTAAAACGTTTTGAAAAGATGAATTCCGAAAATTACCCAATAAAATTCCTCTCCATAGCACCGTTTTATGATAGCTATAAAAAGGAACGAAATAACGTACTAAGAAACCTTACAACTCCTCCGCAAACAATAATGAATCCTAACAATTATCTCCATTTGTCGACAAGCTTTGGAATTTTATCTTTGGGAGTGGCCGAATAATGAACGCCGACTCGAAACTCTGCTAATCGTTCTTTCAACATCTTTCTTAGGCGGTGTCGGAGGCTGCGCGCACGAACAGCAGTTTAAGGAGTCGACCAGCTGTGGTGGCATCGCGCAGCAGTAGCAGCGGCAGCAGCGTCGGCCAGCAGATTCTCGGCAATTCCAGCAAGGCCCTCGGCCTCGGCTCGAAGAGCAGCGGCACCAGCACTGGGCCCAGCGGCACTAGCAGGATAGGCCAGTCACGTGGTAATACTGTCGCCGCCAGAAGTCAGAGCTTTATGCGGCCGACCACGGCGAGTGTCAACAAGGGCTCGATACCCAATCTGCCCAAGAGTATGAAAACGCTTGTAAAGTAGTCCGCTGGTGTCGGGCACCTCCCACTCGCCCAGGGCTAAGGAGCGAGCGTGTTTACTCCCGTACTCACTTCTATTCGCGGGCTAAGGGGGATTTCTGGTTGATATTAAAGTTTCGAAGAATACTGCGTGGGGCGAATGGCTTATTCGCGCGTCCGTTGACTTGAATAGCTTGTCTGTGAAATCTGACAAATGTTTAAGCTGCAAAATACGCGTGTTACTTTTAGCATGTAAATAGCAAAATTGCACGGGGATAAGTTGAATGCGAAATTTAAGTTATGGAAGATGTGGTTAAATCGACGCGACGATCTAAAATTTCAAGTTACTCATGGGCGAATTCACGCAAGCAATCAATTGTGTTTTATCTCATAGCTTTTGGCAATTTTTATTATCAATAATTCTTAGTAACGCTCGGTTTCTTCGACAAAATGGAGTAAACACGCTTACTTACATTCTCCATTCACTGTATATACACGTATAACTACAATCGTGCAACGATTGGACTTTAAGTGACGAGCATATAATAAATAATATACAATTGTACGCGAAAGGGAAAAATTGTACGACTGAACTCTGTTTTTCTTAGTCTTTTTTAAAAGATATAAAGTTGATTCTTCTGATTTCCCTTTTTAATTTATTTGACGATTCACACATTACAACATATAATTGTAAGTGGCCGTTAGTGCGCGAAGGTGAACCTAAGAAGGAAATTCTTACGGATATTTCAATATGAGCACTTATTCACTTACTCGTTCTCGAGTCTTTCCTTCTTACCACTCCGTTAAACAGAGAAAAATAGTATTTCGTAACACCTGTAACATACGCTGCGACTAACATTTAAGTACTATATGTGCATATAATATATTATCTGTATCATCGAGAATCGATATTAATAAAGTTGACTTTTGATGAAAATATTCCAGATTTTTATTTATTTATTTCATTCCATGTATTATGTACGTGTTTCAACGAGTAATAAGTTTATCAAGAATTCAAAACAGATTAAAATATTTATATGTTTTTCCAATTTAACGTTATGGATTTGAATTATATCGTGTATGTATATATAGAGGAGTAATGGGTTATTAATCAAGTAGAATAAAACTTAATTATCATATATCACTATTATTTCGTAGCTGTACATTTTATTTAACAATAAAATATTCTTCTAAAATAGCATAATAAGTAAAACGTAATTGAAATATTTTTTTATTAAAACAGTTTTATTTTACACCTATTTAATAAAATATTAACGTAACAAGTTGCCGTTTATGCTTTTACGAAAAGCATTGAAATATAATAAGATTGGTCTGTACCAATTGAATAAATACCAGACATAGACGACTTAAACTTAATCATACTTAAACAAAATATATTTGATATAATCCAAATCGACACAAATGTTGCACGGAACATGCAACGATTGTTCATCGTATCAAAATATGCCTGTACGCAACTGTTTTAAAAGACAGAGAATTGGTTTTAATAGAAGTATACAAGCATTGATAGACCTATGTAATATCGTTCTCAAGAAATATATACTATATATATATATATATATATTATATATATCATACATTTCCTGCTAAACTTTCTATAAATAATAATTTACAATTGATCTTCGTATTTACACATCTCGTTCATTTATCAGTGAATCGAAACACTACGAATACAGACGCAAGATTGGTTTATACTTCGAATTATATCACCGCTAATCAACAGCACACATAGAATAAACAAATAAGTGTATACTCTTTGCCCGGTGAAAGAATACACTATACATTCAAAAAACGCTCATATAAATAGCCAATCACATTATAGGACGAAAAGAAAACAAAAACTTTTATAAAATGACTTCAAGCAGTGGCATGTTTAGACTTCATTTTTTCGTTCATTATTTAAATAGTTTCGATAAAAGTATATTTTACGTATAAAAGATTATCGACGAGCATACTTCTTACGTATGTATACGTCGTGCAAAAAGCGACGTACTATATTGACGTAAATATTTTACAATTTCATACATTGCAAATATAATAGTAATAATAATAATAATGATAATGATAATGATAATAATAGTAATAATAATAATAATAATAATGATAATGATAATGATAATAATAGTAATAATAATAATAATAATAATATTAATAAGCATTGTGATACCATCGAGAATAAATATACGAAAAAATTGGACAGCTACGGATCCTTATTCAGCAAGTTAAAAAAAATTTCGAGCTAAAATGACATACACGGATGAAAAACAAATGTTTGTATAAATATAGCAATCGTGTGAAAAAGGTAGAAAAGAACGAAAGCCAGATGGCGAAGATGCACACTCACTGGAATTCCTCGAGTTCTCCTGGACGATCCGTTGAGCGCCTTTTGGAGAATCCTGTCTTTCTCTATCTCTTCTTTCTCTCTTACACTTTCTTGGTCCCCTCCCACCATTCCTCTGACTCACTTTCTCTCTTTCTCTCTCTCTCTCTCTCTCTCTCTCTCTCGCTCGTTCGCTCTCTAGTTTTCTCCGTCTCTCTACTTTTCTCTCTCTTTTTTGGCGTATCGGTTCATGACGATTAACCTCATGGAACGTCGCGGTCGCCCTTTCACGTCGCATCGACGCGGTCGCGGAAGGAAAGCGTCACCGGACCCTTTGGCGCCATTATATACTCAAACTGCAGGCCCAGCTCTTCATCCGCGACTATTTCAAATTCACGAATGATCTACAACAAAATATCCATTTGTTACTGAGCTTCTAAAAGGAAATCAAAATTCACGGTTTAATTATTTGAAATCATAGATTAATAACTGGACGAACTTTGAATATTGCGCAAGTGATAGCTTTGGCGGCATGTGTTGTAAAAGAAAATTGCACTGTTTGAAACTAAATTAAATTGCGATATGGGTAGACAGTGAAAATAGAATAATATTATGTTTGGATATTACGATCATGCTAATAATAAGTAATACGGCAAGTAACACAATTTTAAATTATATAATTTCGTGAAATTGTACGAGTTATTTGGTGTAATTGAAATTCACCTGATAGAAAACACAATGGTTAATAAGTTTTCTTTGATTTATCGTGGTACCGAGCATTACAAACGTAGATTTATGTCTGCAATGAATTTTATTATTTGCAGTATCAAATTACCTGAGAATACCATCAGAATCCAATGTACAGATATTGGATAAGTCGATTATTCTCGATCTGTTTGCATGAAAAAACTGTTAAAGGTATTACGCCATTTACATGGACATTCAGTATTTAGAAATACATTTGTCGGAATTATTCGAAGATAAGAATGTTCAAAGTATTTTCACGGTATACGAGATGAAATTACTTATGAGTAACATTGCTGCTTTTCATACCGAAATTGATTAAAAGAACTTGGAACACGTGAGAATGTACATTTTTTACGAGTAACCGTCGTCGATCGTCGTAACTCACCTTTGCAACCATGAGCTGGAGTGCTTGCTCGACAAATCGTTTGCCCGGGCAGATTCGCCGACCGAAGCCGAAGGGTGCCACGAGATGCGGCGAGTGTGGCTCGTAATTCTCCGCATTCAACCACCTCTCCGGTATGCACTTATCGGCGTCTTTGAAATTCGCCTCGTCCAGACCGGATATCCATGTATGTAACAGCACTACTGTCTGTGTGAGAGTACATTTTTTCCGTTCTATACACTATTGTCTTGTCAAAGAGAAACAAAAATACGGGATTCATAGATAAATTGGAAACTTACACCTGCTTTTAGGTGATAACCGCTAACTTCAACGGATTCCTCCAGTATACGAGCGATGCACGGGGCTGTCGGCAATAATCTGTGAATAAGAAAATCACGATTTTAGAAGATTTTCGTTTAAATTTTTTGGTGAAAAGAGCCAATGTATTGATTTGTAAGGACAGGCGTGTGCAGAACCAATATTCATTAACTATAAGCACATACTGCGCACAGGCGAAATCAAGAAACTCTAGTTATAAATCATGATTTCCCTTTAGTCAAAACTTTTGTGCTCGATACCTTGTTATTTTAAATATAAAAATTATAGTGAAAATAATATATATCGTCTAATAAATATATGTGAAATCTATTTCTATCAAAACAATACAAGCTATTCTATCGAAAGTTCAACTAGTTAATTATAATCATATTTCTTTTCTTTTTGAAGTTTTTACATATTACTAAAATTTTTCTAGAAATATTGTAAATAATTAGTTTTAAATTGTTAAAAACCCTGATAAAAAATACATTAATGCTAGTAAGTTCAACAATTAAAAAATATTATTAAAGTATAAACTGTAAAATATGATAACGATTATATAAATACAAAACTCTTAAAATTCATTGTCAAACAATTATTTTGCTGATTTGATACAAAAATCAGATAATAGTGTATTGTCAATCCTATATCATTCGTAAAACTACATTTGATGGTTAATTTTTATCATATGAAAATATTTATAGTTATAAATTAAGTAGAATAAATTTGAATTAACAATTCTTTTAATTATAGAAATAATTTAGTATCTCAAGGTGATACATCAAATTTATATGTGTGTATGTATGTATCTACGGCATTACGTTTATTAAATTATTTCTTATTTTTTTTTAAATTGAACTAATTTCTTCTAATTTGGAAAATATAGTATACAAACTTAATAAAAAACTAATATTACAATGGTTAAAAATGAAATTTATTTTTAAAAAAACTCATCAGTATTTTAACGTATTAAGTTAATAAATACATAAAACAGATCATCTGGTGACCTTAATGCTTTAATTGATTTTAACATAACACTTTCATTCATGAATATACAATAAGTACACATAAATTGTACTTATCACATGTTTCAAAACAAATATTATTTATTGCTGAAAAGCGACATCTTCTTTTCAAATAAAGTTTTTAATGGCTATATTAATTATATCTGATTACTGGGTTGTAAAAAATGGAACACTACAATTATGCAATATTATGACGTGTAATGGACAATACAATTATATTATGTATGTATTTATATATTACGGCAATATGTGTCAATAAATAGTCATTTTTAATTGTATTATAATAGTAAAAAAAATATTGTATCATCTGATCGGAAAACTTTTTATATTTGAAGACATTTATATGATAAATTTTATGAATCCGTTACGCCACATGTTTAAATGTCCAAACATTGAATATTTTAACTTATTTATTAAGCATAAACTCGTGATTATATATGTATATATTATTCTATTAAAAAAAAATATTAATACTTAGTTTTACAGAAAACTAATATATTTTTGATGAAATTCAACAAGGAAAAAATGCAATATACTTTAACTTTTGCATGTTTGATAAAAGTATGAAAGTAATTATTAATTAAAAAATTTTAAATAATAATAACAATAATAGATTGTATGTTAAAATTGTTAAAAGTTTATTTTAATATTCAATTTAAGTTGAGTATCATAGTATTTACAATTATTATTAGAATTTCAATATTATTAGTAAAGTTGTAATTTACAAACTTTATTTCTTATGAACAACGATAATTTTACAACAAAAAAAAAATGATAATTCATGAAATCGATAAATTCAATTATATTTCCCCAAATTATTAAAAAATACTTAAGTAAATTTGCAAAATAAATCATTTCATTTCATTCTTATCATTCATATACATGTAAAATAGTAATTAAAGCTTGAAAATTAGTTTTATATTTAATAAATTATAAAAAATAAAGAAGAATTAAAATTGAAAAATTTGTATAAATTTAAAAAACTTGTCAATTAATAAATATAATAAATTACTTTATAGTTTAGCGTATTATTCAAAATAAAAAACACATTCAGATTGAATTTCCGAGGAACAAATAATAGAAGAAAAAAATTGACAAATGTATGGAGATAAAAGATAAAAGAGCTGCCGTATAAAGCAAAAGTTAATCTTGGTAAAAGCAGCATTACCTCTCGTAAGAATTTTGACAGGTGAGCAAAAAGAAAGATTCGCGTGTGCCGCACCGACGCTGATTTAACCGCGCAAGCCGGCAAGAGAAATCCCATGATCCTGTAGAGACTGGGTAAACGGTCGCAAAGGCAATATAATTACGTCACATGGCCGGACTACCCGAAATTCTCCGAGAGATCTGAAGAGATGAATGGACAAGGTGTTCGGCTTGAAACGAAGTCGTCGAACTTTTAAGGAAGAAAGCCGGGTGAGCCAGTGAAGAAGCGACACAACTGGGTGGGGTGACAAGTCGTAAAACCGGAAGATAAGAGGGTCAAATACAAGGAGCGACTTTTTTTCGCACCGAAAGTCAAATTTTTTCCCCCTCTTTATTCTTCTTCCTCAATTTCTTTCTTTTTCTTTTGTTTTCTTTTAGCACACCTTTTACTTGACGATGGGAATACGTTTTTTGCATTTCAAAACCAAACTCGACAAAACATCGCCGTATGTATATGCTTGTTGCCTAGTACATATTCATATCACATTCGCATTTATATTATTATTCTTTCTATTCTTTCTCTCATTTTAAGCTTAAATTTTCATCTGTATTAACATAAATCATTCTTCAATAATCGCTAATCAAATGTTACACAAATCGCATTTATTTTTCATTGAACACAAGCACAGGTTCGTGATTTATGGATTTTAACTCATAAACTTCGATTATTTGCGTCGAATATCAAATAGTAATTAAGCTTATGCTTCGAGATATTTTTCATTTCATTAATTGCTTATCGATTGTAATCAAGATATGAATAATAATTATCGGTTCACGCGCACATCACTATTAATAGTTTTAATTAAATTACAAATATATTTATAAAAATAAGATAAGTCAAAAATTAAAAGCAATTTTTTGTATTTACTTCATTTTGAAATGAAGCTTATTAGATGTAATTTTACCTGAATACCTCAGTGATGAAAGCTCGAATGTACTTGGCGTTCTTTAAGTCTTCCGTATTGATATCACAGTGTGGAGGTGCCAAGGAATCTGCTTCTTCACGCAGGCGTTCTTGAATTTCTCGATTTTTACCAACCGTATGAAGGAGAAATACTAATGTGTTACCAACCTAAAATTAATTATTTTTCATTAAATTCGCTGACATTAATTTTTGTTCGAAGATCCATTGAAAACTAAATACCATAAAGATTAAAATATTTATTATTTTTCAATTAAAACGAATTTTTCTTTAATATTATTATTTTATTAATTATTTATTTCAATAAAACTTTATTCGAATTTCGTAGCTTATGATTTATAATATTTAATTTACTAAAGTATTTTTTTATTTACAAAATATGTTTCAAATATAATAAAATTTTAATATAAGAGAAACCCGAACAACACTATTTTATCGTTCTACAACAAAAGATAATTGTGTTTTCTCTGTCAAGAAATAAACATTAACTTTTTTAATAGTATTTAATTAAAATTACTGATAAAAATAAGATAATTTATGAAAAATTATTACTTTCTAAAATATGCAAATATAATAAAATGTTTCTTTTAATAAGTTTAAATACCTAACAAAAAAATTATTACTTTCTAAAATATGCAAATATAATAAAATATTTCTTTTAATAAGTTTAAATACCTAACAATTCTTTAGAGTAAGATTTTAAATACTTCTAACATATATATATAATTAAAAAATATTCTTCATCAATGCAAAATGCAGAATTATCATTTACGGAGTTACATTAGCATTTCCTTAAAAACAAAGTTTTTAAATCAACGGTATTACAACTCAATTATTGAATCTTTTTGACTTCTTGGATTAATATAAAATCCTACTCTAAGAACATTAAAAGAAAAACACACGCTAGTGTAGAGCTATATGAGAAAAATATACTTGGATGATTTAAAAAAATTATGTCAAATGAATAAGATTAAAACAAATAAATAATTACTGTGTGAATGCCTGCAGCGATGAAATCTACAATAGCAGCCCTCTTGTCCCGAATGTCTAAGGCCTTTTCCCTTAAAATTGATAGAAAAACTGCCTCGATACTTTCATCTTTCGCGCTTTCTTGCTGTTCTTTTATCGTCGTATCAATTAAATCCGAAATTATACTGATAAAAAAATTAATTAGATGGGTTTAATTTAAATAATATAAGTATGAATCAAAATAAAATCAAATCAAAATGAATCCATCAAATACATTTGAATATAAAATAAAATCCATTGACTTGACACTAATGATGATTAAATAATAACCACTAAACAAATCATTTACGTACTTTATTATTTCAGTTAGTAAGTAAATGCGGATGAAGATAAATTAAATTTCTATATTGATATATTTTATAAGCCAGATTATTGATTTTTCTTTCTTTTTTGAATTTATTTTTGTTCGAGCAGCAGATAAATAATGGGACTTACTTGTAAATAGTTTCTTCACTGTCTGTTAGATTTTTATAAGCAGCGGTTGCATATAGTTTCCACATGGGAAAACCGTAAAAGGCGTCTCTCGAGGCCAAAAAGTGCGTTCTAACCGCTTCCGCTAATCGGCTGGTTAACGTACTGACAGAATCCGGCTTTAAGAAGCCCAAATGTCTGCCGAGCATCAACATACATGTACCTAATCAAAGAGCGAAAGAAATTTGTAATTTCTTTTTATACAGATTGGAAGCGATAAATAATTATTTCTTTTACATTAGAAAAAGTCAATAATTAAGTAGCATAATAGTCGAGTAAAAAAATACAACTCGCTTACAGTTCTTAGAGCATCGATTAACATTAATCGTACAATTTTAATTTTCATTTTGTTTATACCTGCGGTATATTAAGTTTTTAATAAAAAGTAGTAACGAAAGAGTATTAAATACAATATACAATAGCACATCTTGAACGGCGACAGTAAATTTAAAGATAAACAAATGGCTATGGAAATTTTCACTGAATCAAAATTTATAAACCTTAATAACACAAGTTTAAATAATATAAGCCATGTATTTGTATCTTCATTGAACATAGAATGCACGAATAGTACTATAAAATTATCAGCCAATTAAAAATTAAAAATTATAAATTGTTGCAAAAGTAATTATGAAGCCTATTGACCGCAATTACGTCGAGAGCACTAAGAAGTGTCGCTATTACAGTCGAGAAAGACTATGCTTATCCTGAAACTCACTCTCGAGGCCCATTCTGTAGGCGAGTTCCTCGAATCCGATCACGCTGCATCCGGTTCTTCGACTCCGTATCAGATCGATGAAGTCGTCGGTCACGCCGTTGAGCGCGGGAAAAAAACCTAGGATGGTTTTGGCCCCCATTAGTTCCGGCGTCAGGGTAGCCCGCAATTTCTGCCACGTTACGCCCTGCCTAGTTTTTTCCTTTTATATTATCATCGTCAACATATTCATATCGTTTTCGTCGTGTTATCGTGTACCCGCGTTGTATGTACTTCTTGCTTATCGTGAATACAGAGAAAAAATTGTTAGAAAAAGGCTTGCGATTCTGGTTGTTTTTACAACGCGCACCGAAACTAATTTCATTGAAGGGCTCTTAGAATGTTTTGCAACGAAATTTTATTTACAGTTAATTTATTAAGTTGCATTATGCTTTTTAGATTAATCTGCTATTGCATCTTTTTCATGTACCAAGGAACATTGGTAAATTACTTTCATGAAGACGATTTCTAAAACTCGATAGAAAACGAGCAATTATGTACTTGACTTTTTCTAATAATTTTTCTTCGTATTATGTATTTTTCAATTCAAATTTATTATACACTTATTGCTTTATTTCTGCGTTCACGCTCTCACAGCTTTGTTTATTTACTTATTTTTATGCTTATTTATAATTCATTACACAAAAATTACATAATACAACATTACATTCGATTATGATAAATAATTTAAAATTGAAAAATGTTAATTCGTTACAAAAAGATAAGAGATTTATTGTACAGAAAAAAGCATTTCCTGAGCACTCGTGGTATAATGTGTCGGATTAATTTTTAATGACTGATAGCGCGAACTCACGTAATTTGCGATTATACGCTTCATGAATTTATTTATGTATATTCGTATTACATACACAAATTGTGGAGTCAGATAAAAATGAATTTTGTTTATAAAGTAATTCAATTTTCTGTATTACTTATTTTGTTTTTAGAAGTATTCTTTTTAGAAGGATTTATTAACAATATTTTTATTCGTCAATATATATATATATATATGAAAATTTTATCCCAACATATGTGTAGATCTATAATAGTGTAAAGTTATTTTGTTACGTTCCATACATAAAAATAAGTAAAGCAGTTTATATATTTAATTATAAACTATTCCTTTTCAATTTGTTTACAATTACTATCAAAGCAATACAATACTTTAGTCTATCTTTTCAAAACTTTTACTTAAAATGAAGCAAATTTGTAATAAGTTTTATCTTCACCCTTTAACTTCCTTCTGTTGACACAAACGAACGGTAAATTATAAAACAAAAAAACAAAAAATCGTCTCGAGAAAATGTTGTTCTTCTGCACAGAATGGTGATGTAAGTGAAACAAATAATGAGCGAAAGTATGTACTTACTCATTGACGAGCCCGAGAGTGACGTAGCGATCAGTCTTGGTCTGTCGGTAATGTGAGATGACCTCCTGGGGCGGTCTTAAGGGATACTTGCTGGAACGCCTCAGTATCGCCTCGATGTCACGACGCGTAAACAGTGAGACAATCGGCCAGTTCCAGTATGACTCCTGCTTGCACAGTGGTCCAAAGCGCATCCTCATATCTGCTCTTAAATAAGGAATTAAAGAACGATGCGCCTAACGCTGATGCGCCCAGACCAGTGCATGCGCGCGGATAATGCTTTTTATCGTCCCGAGTGCGCGAAGAGACCCGGATCAAATATGATTAACGATTCGCGTATGTCATGTGTGCAAGCGTCCAATGACTAATATTGACACGAATAATTAAGGAACTGAGAGTACAAGGAACCGCAGCTCACCGCAAGCTCTGACCCAAATAAACAAATTACCGAATCCATTTACGCTATATATTGAAGCGCAAACATTCTTTCTCCACGAATTACCCTGACATGTTTTTATTGAGATTCAGAATTCAATCGATTGGTTGAGAGTGTCTTTTCGTGATCGAAATTCATATCATTCAATTTATTCTACTGTATACTCATTTAACCTTGATTTGTTCCTTTTCGTTTTTAATTTGATTCTATTATCTACAAAAATTTCTTTTAAACTCTTTGAAAGCCGCAATCCATTTTAGATGAGTAGTTTTTGTAATTAATTATTTTATACCGTAAATTTAGAAACTTTTTTTATTTCTCTGTAACTCAAACGCAGCACAAACGTATATTTTCTAAATCTCAATAAATGTCTTCCTTTTGTTAATGACGTTACAAACAACTTAAAACAAATCAGTAGTAATTGAGTCCTTTTTATCATCCATGTATAAAATCGTAAAAAGTAAAATAATAAAATAATCATAAACTTTATCGATTAAATAAAGAAACAAGACTATTATCGTAACAATAGCTTATACTACCTAATTTTAATATACCATTTTTACATTTTACTATTTATAAATTTTGAAACGTCAATATTCCGCCTGTCTTTTTTTTTAAACAATATAATCAACATTTCATTAATTTTGAAAGAAGTCGATCTATTGCCTGTCGAACGTTATTTTTTTTAATTCATAAAAGTTGCTCCGTAATGGTATAGATCACGTTTGACACTTTATGTGAAACTATAATTTAATTTTATAAGAATTTTTATAATCCAATAATACGATCAAAATCGGTTAACTTTTATTTCTCTAATGAAATAGAATGTTAGTGTGGCATGCTAACATAACAGAAGAATAATTCATTTAGTGCTAACAAACAAGTTTTCTTCTTTGAATACTAGATAAACGATGTTTTAATTATTAATGCCATATGAGAATTAAATTTCTGAAATTTATTATCTAACTTGATGTTCAAAAGTACATATTTACCGAAGACTACTCTCAAAGATATATTTTTAGTCATTTTTTACTTTACCGATACCTCTCTTATGATCATATGTATCTAACTTAAATATTATCATATTCTGATTAATAATCATTGACAACGACTTATTTATATTAAAATAAGTACTAAATAAATTAAATTCAACATTTCCTGATCAATTCAGCAATATACATAATACGAACTAGTTTTAAATTTTTAAAAGATCAAATATGGTCACATAATTTCTATAACTGTTTTAATTAAATTGTCGGTGTGTACAGATGAAAACCATTATTTATTCAATAAATAATTATATTTGATAAGGTAATTCTACAAATTTCAAAAATCGACTTCAAATTTCTTATATCAATATTGACTAGAACTTTAAAACTATAAAGATAATTAAAAAATTAGAAATTTTAGTTTTTAAATTTTATGTATATTAAATATTTTATGTATTTAAATATTTAATGTTTATCAAGAAACTGAAAAGTATTCAATATTTTAGTAATGTAACAGAACGCAAATATGTTTACAAAAATTATCTTAATAGTTAGGAATATGAATTAATGAGGAAGTAAAGAGAATATATATTTACAAAAAAAAATATCTCAATTTATAGACAGCTTTATGGATCTCTTACCTTTATATGCTTCGTGAACTTTATCTATGTGATATGGACCAAATTTAAAAAATATCCAGGAGGTGCCAATTACTGGTAACGACATCGGTCCTGGTATATCTTGGACCGTTTTATACTTTTTCCTCAGCATGTTGTCAGAAGTGCCTGCACGATATATGTTATTAAGCATTTCTCAATGAAATTACACGACGTGCTTCCATTTTATTATAATGGAATCATTACTTATGTTCTTATACAGATTAATGATATCTTTACTATTTTATTTACGTCCATAAATTTATTAATAAAAATAACTGATTTATTTTGAGTAGATACATCTATACAAAAATTAAAAGTAGCTTTACTAGTTTTTGCAATTTGTCTTTAATTTAAAATAAATATTAGAAGAACAATAATACGAATTATTAAATTTACCTGATGTTTTTCGAGATCTTCTGCTCCAAAAAACCCATGGTGGCCAATAGCTAGTGGCGAGAACTAAGAGAGTGAAGAGCGTCGCCGCTACCACTTCGAGAGCTACCGTTAACAACATATCACAGCCGGCTATGTTTTCCTTTAAAAAAATGAAATTCCTCCCATTATTATACTTTTATTTTTATTACCATTCACTTACTTCTTTGCTTCTTTCATAAATTTTATGTCAAGCAATGATAATTTAAGTTAATCCAGATAATTTATAATGAAAATACTACTAAGCCGCTAAAATAAATCAGTATACTATATAGAGCATTCTTATTGAAAGGAAGTAATTTCTTTATAAATAAATGACAGTACACTCAAACGTTTGGATTAAATTGATAAAATGTTTCCTTGTGTTATATAATTTTGGTATTTATATATTATTTATTATAAGAGTGAATAAAAAAGGATTCCTATTAAAGGAATTGCGATATTATTCAAGTAAGGTCGCATTACGTGATTAAGATTTATATCATCAGAATTCATTTAAAATATTTTTTATTAGTAGCTTAAATATATATAACGTGCCAAAATATTTATATTTACTAAAAATTTAGTAAACAAGAAATGCACATCGCGCGATTTGGGATGCAATAAAAAGATGTATTTAATTATGATTATAGTACGAGGGCAAGTTCTTATTTGCAATTTTTAAGACATTAAGATACTGAATATGAGACACAATAGAAAAAATTAACTGCAACGATCAAAATACTCGTGCGCTCAGTGATACGCTCGAGCGAATCTTGGGAGCTTACAGAGTATCACGAAGTTCAGTGAATGAGTCGACTCGCCTAGAGCTACGCTTTTGCCCAGCGCAAATCGAGTTCTACTAGAAAGAAAAGATAGACACCGGATGAGAAAGAAAAAAATCTAAAAGATCCCCGTCGCGCTCTTCCGGCATACTGTCTATGCATTCATTTTGCGTCGTTTATAAATCGCCTGCTATAATCGGGCGATGTATAAGTGCATGGATGCGCTTATTGTTGCATATAATCTCTTTCTCTCTCTCTCTCTCTCTCTCTCTCTCGTCCTCTCTCTCTCTCTTTCTCTCTCCCTCACTCTCCAGGTCAGAGATACTTTCGCTCGCGTGATGCACCGTAACAAGGCCTTATCTGCCTTTATCGTACTCTTGCGAACAATGGGACCCTATGCAGACATATCCGTAGCTCCTAGCGAGTCTACATACTTTTACGATCTCGCTCTCTCCCCCATTGCCTCTAGCTCTATGCGCTTATGTACGGATGCGAAGTGAATGTTACCATCTGTTTCTTCCCCCTAAACTCTTTCAGGAAGAATTTACAATTCAACGTTTGTAAGCGATGCTAGTGCAATTTATTTATAATGCATGTGTTTATTAACTGATTTCACGAACAAAAAAGTTCAAAGGACTTGATTTCCTTTAAGGTTTCACTCGTTTGAACTATTGATATTATGGAGAAACTTGATTCAACCTTTTTTAAACGTTTAATCAGTACTTTTAAGGAACTATTAAACTTCTCAACGTTATTAAAAAGCCGAATCCATATTCTAATTTTACATTCAGATTTTATCAAAAAATTTATTATCTCGTATAACATAATTTATTTTATAATTTAGACAATTTCTATGCATCTTTTTACATTCAAACTAGATTATTTAAAACCACAATTATATTTTTATATAAAAAATATTCACATATATTTATATATTGTTTAATAAATCCAATATTTCAAATATTATATTATTAATACTTGGAGTAAAATATATTATTATAATATTGCTTACATGAACACAAAATAGATTATCCATAATTGTATAAACGAAATATATTTTACTATGTGTTTTTCGTATTCAAAGATATATCTTATTAAAAACAAATTTAAATCAGTCGTTATAAGATTCCTTAGAAAATTTAAAAAATATAAGCAAAAAATTTATTATATTTTGGAATAAATGTAGTCATTAAATCTCAATATATATGCCAAAAGATTTTTATTGATCGAAATTCAAAATTCAGTAATTATGGCAATGAACTATAAAGAAATAGAAAGTATTTCAAAATAATTATTTAACTAGAATTATATAGAGCATTGATTATGTTTTCTAGATAGCATCTTCAATTTTAATATGGTATCGTACTTTCAGACTGGGTTTCTAATATCTTAATCTTTTAATTCAGAAATAATATTCGAGAGCTGATCGATATCCGTCAATTAATCAAACATTCGTCCTTATTTATATTTCTGATCTCTAATTCAAAGGATTATTTTACTAACTCATCGATAACAAAGATCTAAGTCTTAACACTTGTCGATAACGTAGGTTTTACTCGTTTTAATAATACTCTTAATATAAAAATATCACTTAAAATAAATCAAAATTAAAATATAAAATGTGTATTTTAAAAAAACTGATTTTAATAAATCGATAGATTATAAAAAAATGGTCATTATAGCCTACGATTATACTTAATTATTCGTGATTTTTTACATTTTGTATAATATTATTTAAACATATATACCATATAAAAGAAGAAACTGTACTATATATTATTTTACATTTAAATGTTGTTACAAAAAAAATATTTCAAATTATTTAAATTAACACAGTTTTTCTAAATAATACATATATTATAAGCGAAAGATGTATAATAAATATTTTAAAATAAAATATTAAATAAAAATAAAAGTCAATTGCATAATATAACGAATAGCACTAATGTATACAAATAATACTTTTAAATCTTCAATGAGTCTTTCCAGAATCCTTAATCTTATTCCAAAATAAACAAAATTTATCCTTGAATGTTAAAATTATGCTTATTTCGTTCAAGATTTTGTTTTCATTTTCTAAGAAATCTTTAATTATTAGTGTATTTTAATTCAATTATGGCGGATGTTTAAATTATTGCATACTTACACTCCATTGCTACTTAAAACATTAAAATTTAAAACAAATAAATTTGCTATGAATAAATAAATTTCATTATTTATAAATAATTGAAAACTTAAACAGTATTTAAAGGCAAATATTATAGCAAAATTTAATAAATTAAACTATATTTGTGTTTAATACTCCCAAAATTTTTAGAATGAATGAACTGAAAAACTTACAGAAATGATAAAATGTTTTTGAATCTTATTATAGAAAGTATCATAGTTCATAATGTATTATATATTTTTATTATTGATTAGAATATTAGTAGTTAAAAAAGTTATATACAAGTTTAAATTGATAAAATAACTCCTTCATGGATGTTTTAAATAAATTTATGATAAATACAAATATGATAGAAATTTAATCATAATAACTATTTAAAAAAAAAAACTAATTAATTAATTAACGATAAGTTTTTAATATAGTTTAATTAAAATTCTTTCATAAAAACACATTTAGTTGGATTTTTCTTTAAATTATTATTTTTTATTTGTCTTTAATTCTTATAAATATAAAAAAAATTTCTAATTTTATTAACAATACTAAATTCTATAATAATGTATAAAGTTTACTTAAATCTATCATTTAAAAATTCAACTTAAATTATTTTATAGATACTATCTAGAAAGAAACTGTGAATAATTAATCATTCGCATGAATTTTATAACTTTACCCAGTACTCAAACTATTCCTGTACTTTCACGAGCATTATTTTCTTCTTTAATTCAATAGAATTTTATACAGATTCAATCAAATAAAATAGATATAACTTTATAAAACTGCTCGATTTTAATAGATTATTTGTTTTCCCAATTTCATTATTTTTTATTAATTTTTCAATCAGTTCAGGTACTTATAAAATTAGTTCGAAATAATAAATATAAATGGTTTTCATTCGCTTTCACTTTTTAAAATAATTCTCAGTGAGCAATTATGATGTTTTAACAAAATTTTTATTTCTTAGTTTTGAGTTAAATCTTATTTATTAAAATTCTGGAATATATTTCCTTGTAATTACGTCTATAATATATTAAATATTATTTTACAGAGATCATACAATTTTTAGTTTTAAAGGATAAGCTAAATATTTCAATTTGTTTTTTTTATTCCAATTGCTTAGATATTCTTTTTAAAAATTCTAAAGTCATCGTCATTCTTAGTTATTGAATCCCAATATGTATTAAATTATCCTTTATATAAACTAAACTGGAATTTATCGTTTCACAAATTACCTATCGCTTCTTATTTGCTCATATCGTGTATTGGTGAACAATAGAAAGCGAGTAACTATACAGCACTGCCGGTTACCTCTTCCTTTTATTCTATGGTCGATAAAGTTGATGCATTACATCTAAGAGTTGCGTTATAAAACGTTTGTTCGCGCCGTATAAGCGTGAGCAAAGTCTTTTATTTTCCTTTTTCAAGCGATCTCATACATTTTGACGCAGATATTAATTTTAATGCTGTGCAGTTCGAAAAACGGTAAAAGGGGTTGAAAATACCACAAAAAATAATGCAGGTTTGATAAGAAATATAGGTAATTGTATATACATGAATTTTCTTTATCTTTCTAGTACAATGATATTGCACTTTCACATGAGAAACAGGGAGAACTGAGCGATACTGTATTAGGATAAAAATTAATATGTATACGCCTATGAGTGTGTATTTTTATTTGCGAAAGTGAGAGAGTGTGTTATCTGTAGCAAATAAATCGGATAAGTTGTTAATTCCACAAGGTGTAATTATTGCGAGAAGGTCAGCTTGCGAAACGAAAATTCAATTTTCTGCTGTGTATATAGACACATATTTATATAGTATATATGTTTAAATTTGTAACTACATATATCCGTACATGGAGATAATTAACGATATCGACACGGTAAAGAGATACGTGTGAATTTGGTATTAGGACATAAATGACAAATTGCTTTTTTACTGATAAAGGAATTTTCAATTTTTAATGCCGCTCTTATGCCGTATATTATTTATTACTAGCATTAAAACATTTAACTTAAAGTGAATGATAAATTGCGGATAAAGAAATATTCAATTATTAGCAACACAATACTGTGCTCATGAACTTGAAAAAGATTGTGTATCATCTTCGGAATGATAATCATTTTTTCTTATGTATACTTCTTATTTTCTTATTCTACTTAAATTTATAAAATGTTTGTTGTTTAATCAGTATTTTTATGAAAAAAATCTTTGAAATATTTATCTATTTGAATTATATTACATTCGTAAATGTTAAGTCAATTTTTTTAAGAAGAACATAAATCATAAAATAAAAATTACATTAGAAATACAATATAATATAATTCATCACCCAAGACTTGTATTAAATGGAACATTTTTTTTTAACACAATCACTCTTTCGACAAGATAATTTCAGTTATTTTAGTACATTAATTTAATTTATTATAAAGATTTGAAAGTATGTATAAGAAATAAAATACAATTCATTTATAAGCCTTGTCGATAAATTTATTTATTCTTATTTGTAAGCATTTTATAAATACTCGGTTGAATATTTTTTTTAAGCGGAATGTATACATTGAGCATAATTTTAATAATCATAAGTAAGTTTATAAAAAGAAAATTCCTCTTGAACTAGAATTTTTTCAAAATACAACTCATTTTAATTATCCTCTTACTTCCTTAAAAAAGATAAATTTTATTTCAAAAGAATGTATTTTTTCATGAGAACAATTATCAAGCTTTGAAAAAAGTCTCTTTATAACTTCGTATTCAAGAATTTTCCAAAACAAAATCTTCCTTGAATTCATTGCATTTTTAAGATATTCATTAGCGTATTTACCTTAAAATATCTTTTCAATTTAGTAAATAAGTCTTGTCGTGTATGAAAGTATTTCATAAACATAATAACAATTATATATTTTTTAATAATAACTGGTAAGTGTACATGTAAAGTATTTGAGGTTTATAAAATTATTTTAATAACAGGAAGTCTCATAAACATAAACTTATCAGTTTTCAAGTGAAAATAAAATTGATTTACCAATCTTTTTTTTAAAATAACAATTTAGTTAAAATATGGTGTCATATAAAATTTTTATATTTTCTATAAGATCTATTTAACGTGCATCTATGCGTGTTTTTTATAATGTTAATAGAGTTCTCATTCTAATCATTTCTTGTGTTATAAAAATTGTGGTAGTTACGTATCAAAATAAATGTACTTAAAAATATAATAATAAAAAATGAAAATAAAAGTAACGATTGTTCATTTAGATCTAAACAATAAAATAATATGTACAATCTTGTGTTGAAACATAAATTATATTTTAAAAAATTGTTTGTTAGCAAAAATATATAATAATTTTGTATTGTAATAAATAAAAAAAATTAATTTGTTTAAAAAATTAATGTTAAAAGAAAATGCTTGAATTTAATATTAAGAATATTTTTTAAATAAAAAATAACATAGAATTCGAATTAATAAAAAATAATTGACCAAACAATTGATTTAATAAACAGAAATTGTAATCCATGAAGTTCAAGTGCCTTATTAAAAACAACATAACTATTTAAATCTAAATATTTTCATACTTAGTCTATAAATAATTTTGTTTTATCTGCATAAAATGATAAATAGTTTCTTCAGAAAAATGTTATAATAATCTTGTAAAAATATAAATTTAATAACAAAGGAGTTTCAGTGTGATTCTTGAAATGCAATATTTAGTGCATTATTTTGAAGTATGCAATGTGATAGAATAGCTTAAGTTGCCTCTTCGTAAATATTAACAATATAACATCCACGTAAACATAGGATTGGAAATAAATCTAACGATTTCAAAAATTTTGCGCCATTAAGAATGTCAATATTTGAAGTTTGCACCTGATTTATTACGTGCAAGCAGGAGGAACGATCAGACCAGCTAAGGAAACTTAAGTAGCGTGTAATTATTAATTGTTTATCACGTGTCGCATATAATTACGGGCAAGTTGTGTTTATCATATTGATAAAGCGTAAGCCTTCTCAGTGAATAAAATACCGGCGCTTGTACGAAGGCTGACGCGTGAGCTTGTTCGCGCACGAGATAAATGCGCTCAATGGCAATGAAACAATACGACGACAATGCGCAAATTCTTTTTTCTCCTATTGCATTCGTGTCATATTTTACTCACGAGTCATACAACGTGTATTGAGAAAACTTTCTGATCTGTGCACTGATCAAACTTTAAGCATACCTACTTTACTATTTCGCTTTTTTATCAGAGCACGTACTAATCTCTTTCAATATTTATAAGTTAGTTTTACATTCCTAAGATTATAAATGAATATAACAATATTGAGTATTAAAAAATTTCATATTATGCCGTTAATGATACATAAATTTTTACATATTGTCGATTTTAGATTCTCCTTAATTTTCCAGCTTTAAACAATTGACGTATGCCGTATTTTCAATTTTTTAAATAATTGAAATATCAATTAATATTTCTCGGATTCACATTAATTCTTATCTTATTATTTAAGTAATCTATATATTATTACAACCAAATTCAAGATTAAAAACTTGATCTATATCAAAGTTGCATTGAATTGTTAAGAATGAAGGAGCTATAAAAATATATATAATATATATACAGTAGAATCGTCCTGAGTTATAAATAATTCATACAACTTTCATTGAAGCTGAACTTTCATTGAAAACAATTTATAATTCTTACATTGCAATAGCATTTAAACGAAAGAAGTGAATTAAGCCCGTAATTATGACTCTTAATACGTTTCATTTAGCAATTAGATAGATTATCCATTTGATACCGATTTTTGATAATGAGTATACAAAATAAATTTCGATCAACTCTTAGGAATGAGGAAACCGATTAAATGATTTCAAAAACGTAGAAGTGATAACATTTATTCCATATTATATTAATTAATAATATCATTTAATTTGTTTTTTCTTCTCCAATTTAAATAATTAAATGCTATACGTCCATAAAAACAAGATTATTCCAGAACGTGAATGTCATTCTGTCATCGTATATTATTATACTATTGAAATTAAAGAGCTAATATTTATCTCCATATTTTCTTACTTTTTTTTCAGAAAATATATAAATATTTCGAAGTAATGTGTATTTTTATTGCTTAAATTTAAAAAAATGGTCGATAAAGAATAGAAGTACCTGGTCTCGAATAAATTCTTTTCATAAGCCATTTATTATCTGAAAAACTTTTCAGAAAGAAGATATAATTTTCTGTACTGAATTAATTAAGCGTCTCATAATATTACGTCAAATGAATTTATGTATTTTCAAACAAGTAAGTTTCTATTGTCATTTCTTAATAATTGTGACGGATTCTTTTAGAGCATATAAAGATGAGCTGACGAAAATTGTTGCAGCCGAACACAACTAATTCTTTCTGTCTATTTGAATTTTAAAAAATTTTTTGTTTTTTATTTTTGTTTTATTGTGTTTCATTTAGGCTAATTATTCTTAATCCCTTAACTATTCTACTATATTTCGCATGTTAGGTTTCCTATGTAAAATGCCGGGTAGCGATTGCAGTGCATCATGAGAGATGCTTCATCTGCAGTGTATGCACGCCGGCCGGTTTAATAATAGTGCGGTTCGCTCTCTCTCTCTTTCTTTCTCTTTCTCTCTCTCGCTCCCCCTTCTCTCACTTGATCTCTCTTGCACGCTTTTTCTTTCACTCTTTCTTTCACACTCTCTGTCTCCCTCTCTTTCTCTCGCTCTCTCGTTCTCTCTCTCTCTCCCTCTCTTTCTTTCGAGAAGTACAGGACTTTATCGCATCGACTGCTGCTGCTGTTGCTTCTTGCGCCGTTACGGCGATAAGAGCTCGTGCATACTTGAATGTTTCGAGACTAGAATAGCGAAGATGAAGAAATGTGTGACGAAAAATGCTGTTGATGGGCACTGCTTACGTGTACAGTGAGGGATCGTGTCTCTCGTGCATTTGAATCGATTCTTTATATTTGAAGAATGATTGAATTGCGCATTTCAGTGGTAAAGGAAGCTTTAGAAAGTTAAATGAAGAATAATTCTAAATATACGGAAATACAAGTACGTCATCAAATAATTTTCCATATGAGAAGAAAAGTTAGTCTATCACAAATAATTGACTTATCACCCTCCGTCATATTTATTTAAAATATTATCAAAAATTTGTTTAAACTCAAGTGTAAGAATAAGCTATATTAATTGTTAATTTCAAATTAATATAATAAATGCTTTTATTTTATAAATTAACAACATAAATTATTAATTATGTATAATTATTTAATTATCAAAAAAGAAATTATGGAAGCTTACTAAAAATGCATTATTATGTGCAAGTTTTTGTTATATGTAAGTCAATTTTTTAGATGACTAACTATAAAGTTATCCCTTTCTATATTATCTTGTTTTTATAAATATCAGCATCAAAATCATGGTAATATCATTGGCTGTTTTGTACAAAAACTTTTCTAGAAATATTTTCTTTGGTATAATTAGATACAAATAAGTTAATAACTCGGAGGAATATTTAGCTTTAACATCGAAGATTTTTGCCAATAAAATATTATTAGGAAATTCTCTGATATACTCGAATTTCTTATTGTTTCTGATAAATATTTTCCTCTTGGAATAATTATTCCTGCAACGTATAATTTTTTGAACTTTGGTTAAAAACTTTATAGGTGAATTACAGTATGTTGAATAAGTATCCTCTACCATTCCTCTATACAGAATATATAAATTAATGCTGAAACGTTTGCAAAATTTTGAAAAAATTTAAGGTATACATATCTTTATATTATAAAAATCACAAATTTGTATTAAATGAGAAAAAGGCACGGCAATCTTGCGAGATTCAAACAAAAACTGTGAGAAAAACGAATTGAAAATTTTTATTACTGTTTTCTATAATTTAATTATTGAAAATTCGAAAATGTATCGAGTAGAAAATTTAAATTATATAAAAAGTGTTTTATCCGCTAATTTGGACAACAAAAAAAAACTTACATATATTAGAAAGTTTTAATAAAATGAATGTAGTCACTGATATGAGTATCGGATTGATAATATGTGAACCGTTCCATGTCTTCTCAAGATATCACGTAAATTAATTTAATAAAAATGATTGTTTAGTTATGTAACAATATGCAAATACAGTCGTGATTGCAAACATAATTAGCTCTTCACGTGTTGTAAACAAACCACCATCCCGACTTCGAAATGCATCGTAAAGGTTACACACGCCAATCACGCAATCCAATGTACTTATCAGCACGTTATCATTGACTACCATCGGTTAATCTAGTCACTGGCTACAATATTTTTTACCTTTGCGTCTTCTTCGTAAGCCTTTTACATAGGCATGCAATAAGAAAAAACACATCGAATAATGCTGGTGCTATGCACATGCTTCCTCATCGTTCGTAAATAGGTGATAACATCTCGCTATCGTTAGCCGTCTCAACAAATGAAATCCTAGTACAAAGGGTATCGCGAAGCACAAAATTACTTTTCGTAATCAATTTTTGCTCAAATAACAAAGAGCAAATAATATGCTGAATGAAAAGTCAGAGAAAAATTGATCTTGTTATTCTCGTCATTATCTATATTTGTGTGCATAAATTCATCTTGTAAAAGCTCAGAAACTATAATTAAACATTATAATATAATACAATAAAATGTCTATTTTCAATGCTCATTTAAATCGAAGGGCATTTTGCACGATCTCTATTCCCGATAAAGAATCACTTGTAACGACTCAAAAAATTTTGGTTATCTGGCAGGTTTGAAAATGTATAAGCACAGTTGTACAAAATTTTTAAATTTCCATATTCGATATTACGCTTGCATGCAGTATACAAAAATAATGCCGTTCGCTGATAAAACTGTCAAAAAATATACACAGAAATTTTCAACGGGCCTCCTCCAGTAGGTAGACCATAGTCCAGAGAGCCGGATAGGAGGATAGACAGATAGGCATAGAGATACAGAAACAGATAAAAATCGTCGAGCTCGTAATTACACGAAAGGCGAGTGCACTTACCACTACGCGCCCTTTTTCTTTTCGATTAGGGCTCGCGATTTCAATATCTTCAGCGCTCGCTCGCATCGACATATTTACGTTCTGCTGTAGCTGGCCACACCTTGGCACACTGTGCTGTTCCTTTTTACTTTACTTTGTTTTCCCTAGTGCTATTCGTAATACATCTAAATACATGCAAGCTTGCGCGCGCATACATGTGGCAACGACTGAATTTCATTTATATTTTTACAAGCATGCACGCGAGCGCATTCGTTTGTGTTTTTCGTGTTTGTATCTACATGCGTACAAATGTGTGCGTACGCGTGTGCATGTTGCGCGCGCGCACACATTCACGTATTTATCTGCATTATGTACCTGTTTACATCGCGCAGAGCGCAGTGAAGAAAACCGTTACTTCGATGAGTTCCGCACGGCTCATCTCCATTGCCCATCTAATTATTTATTTCAGTCAAGCTGATTTACGAATTTTTCTATCCTATCTTATTTTTTTTCTTTTCTCTCCTTCTTCATTATATCTCTCCCTTTCCCACGCAACAGCACGGAAGTATCTCCTCTCGTAAATATTTAAGGCGCCTATGAATATTGTCGATGCAACGCGACTCCCGCAAGGAATTTCAATTTTTATCTCGGAAGTCTGTAAAGAACTTTTACAGTATTATCTTAAAAGTAGACTCAATACATTTTATCATTGTCGTTTAATGCATTTTTAAAAAGAAGGCCTTAGGTATTATCAACAATTCATTAGGGTACAACAAATACATCGATTTAATTTCAATCATTGAGAATATTTACAACTATTCATTATTCGCAAAAGCACTAATATTATTCAGTCATTAATGTGTTTGATTTTTGAAACTGAAAAATTTAAACAAACTGAATTTGTATTACATATAATAAGTAAATGTAGATATTCTTGTAAGATAAACTCAAGGAAACTTTAAGATACTCTCATTTATTTTGTAATTTTTATTTGTGTTATGTAATATCTCCAATTATATCGTAACGATAACGTTCTTAAAATGTATAAAAAAATTAAAAGTTATAAAAACAATTTTGTAGTTGGATACATAAAAAGTGTGATTTTAGAAATGAAAGGTAATTATTTCAAGGATAGAGTGAAACCTAATATCAATAAGCCATGCGTAGAAAGTATATAATTAAATAAATATAATAGCAATATTTAGATATTTCATTTTAGGAAATTTTCAACTAGTGTTTAATAAAAATAAAAAGAAATACATCTAAAAAAATTAATCTAATTTTTATATTATATATTTTTATGTATATTTCACATATATATTATAATTTTATAATTTTTTACGCGTCAAGATTAAAAAAGTTTCCTTATTAATTTTTATTTTATATATGAAACGCATCATTTTTCCTTTAAGATCACATGTACCGATTTAAGAGTGTAGAATATATAAAAAATGTATAAATCATTAAAAATTAGAATATTTTTCTTTATTTAGTTAATGAAAACTAAAAATTTTGAAAGAAAATAAACACATGAGTATGTATGAGAAAATTAAAATGATGATAAAGATTATTCAAGTTAAACAATATTTCAAATAAAGTTTTAAAATAAAAGTTCTTTGCATTTATTTAAAAGATAAAAATGTATTGGTACACGCAAAACTAAATATTAATTTAAAATAAAAAAACATACTCATAAATCTATTGCTTATACGAATTAAAAAGTGTAGAATTATTGATAATTATGCAAGTGTTCACCGATATTTTTTATTACCTTCAATGTTATTGTGATTTAAAATTTTTAAGCATAATTACTTTATAAAAGCGGGCTTCGCGTATTTTAGTTGTTATCGCTTAGTTTGTTTTATGCATTAACCAAATGATGCAGAGATAGATGGGTTGCAGTTCTTACATATAAGTAAGTTCTTAAAGAATGTATAAAGTAAGAGTGAAACTCAATTTTTTAAAATAATGACCAGAAATATAAATTTTAAGATATAAATTAACCGCAAGCGAGTAGCAGACACGGTAAGTATCGAGTGTTTATTTATTTTCTATTGTTTCAATGCTCAAGTCCCTTCATGATTCACCGCAAAAAATGCCATGAAAAAGTCATAATTCACTGGGAGGAGCGAGAGAGCGTGTGACTGCATTACGCCCATTAAAAGTAAGACTTTCATAAAACAATCAGTTATAAGCGGAAGAGGCGCAAAACGACGGGAGAGGACGGGAAAGGATGAGAAAGGATGAAAAAGAGCGGAAAAGAATCGACGTCTACGCGGATTCCAAAGCGAAGAACAACAGACGGCGCGCGTCCTCGTACGCGTGGCCTTAAAAATGCAAAAAGCCGCAATTTTTCGTTTAGTTTCTGTTTGCGGCCTCGCGCTCGCGTAGCAAGTGCGCGCGCTTGTCGTTTATTTTCATTCCTCCTCATCTTTCTCTTTTACTCTTTCTCGCATTCTACGCCCGGCCGCGTTATCTTGCTATCTCTCTTTCTCCATCTCTTTCACTCCGATGGCCGTAATAAATCGCAGGCGTGTGTGCGTCCGTCTCTTGGTGCGCCATACGTTTGTCTGGCTACGGCTGTGCGCGCGTGTGTGCGCGCTTGCGTCTTTCTCTCTTTTACTCGGCGGCTGTATACCATCGCGGCGCGCAAGAACCGTTTCGACAAACTGGTTCTGTCTCGCGCGCGCTCACGAGCGATATTCGAAAAGGAAGAACGAGAGTCGCCTGTAAAATGGGAGGTAGCGATTACCGGCGAGAAAGGAAGACAGGAAGCGCGCACATATGTAAACGAAAATTATGTAATTCGGGGGATCGATATTGTATAAACTCGCGCACGAGTCCGGTGCACTTGCAGCCGTGTTTACCTTCGATGAAAAACACAAAACTGTCGCGAAGCGCGCGCGCGCTTAACACCATCGTTGATCGTACATACGTCCTTGTACGTACGAGTCAGAGACGCAGCGCGTGTACGCATCAGCCCAGCTACACGCGCCTTGCTCACCGTGAAAATTCGTTAACAATGCTAAAGAATTTAGCTTCACTTTGAAAATAATATTTTTCCACCGCCAAGTCCGTATTTTCAAAATACGCGTCTCTCATTTGCTCTCAACTAAATTCATAGCGTATAGCCCTACTTTCCATTGCTTACTTTTATTCTTTACGTAAGCTGCTTCTCATTTTTTCTCTATTTGAACTATCTTCTGAATTAAAAATTACCCATTCCTCTATATTAAGCACTAAAATCTTAGCTATCTAAACTGGCAGAATAAATGATATGGCTTTATCTGCGCAAAAATTATGTTAGAAAAATATATTTTGTTCAAATAAAGCGCGCGCTAATTCGTGTATATAATATAATTCAATCAAGCCAAACTTCTGAGTCTCATGCATATAATGAATTATTTATAAATTTATAATACAGCCTAGCAAATAATGCTATCTATGAAAACATTTGTCTCGGTAAAAACTGTCTACCTTCTCTTATTTCAACAATTTACAATTGACCTTCCTTACATACAACTTTTTTTAATTTATGAGCACTAATTTAGAGGTGTTTTTATTTAATTTTAATCGACTATATTTGTAATTTAAATTAACCCAGATAAAATTTCAACTGGTATTTGAACGCATAATTACAAAAACTTATTAAGACGCTTGATTAATCAATTAATAGTCATCATTATTAATAATTCAAAAAATACCCACATAATCTGCAAGGGGATAAGTTTATATTTTGTTTATAAAATAAATCAAACTGCTTTTGTATTATAACTAAAAATAATAGATAACAAAATTCTTCGGTTATATTAGAATTATAAAATTAATTTTTAATAGATAAATAAATTAGAGAATCTAAGCAACTATTTATTATATATATATATATATATATATTTAATGAAATACTCTGAATGCTTTAGTATCTTTTTTCTAATAATATGATAACAATGCATTGATTCAATATGCAGCAACTAAATAGAGTAAAAATTAACTGTCGGAATATTTGATAGAAATATTGATAAACATCATGCAAGAAGCAATAATAAATAGAGTAACGTTCCGAGAAGAATTCTGACGGAACGGACGACTAAAAACAATATCGTAAAAATAATAAGAGTTCGGCGTATTAAAAATAAAACTATTTTTTATTATTATTCGTTGAAAAATTGTGATAAAAAAATGTAAAATAGAAAATAAGAGGAGAAAAGAGTTTAGTTTCTCTCCAACTCGTAAGCGAACAGCATGCGCATAATTATAATAGAATAAAGCACAAGTGTACATATACAACATAAATTTTATTATTTCTCTTCAGTATACCCCCGCTCACCTAAAACTCCCTATCTTTCATTTTTTGTAATACAACAACTAAAGTGGTGACCCCCGACGTGATCTTTTTTTACGTGATTTTTTTGTTATTTAGAAATCACAGGGAACACGTGTGGAACAGCGGACAAGAACACAGCAGAGCTAGTAAACCAGATTTTTAAGTTTGGCTTTCGCGTACCTGCACTTAACCACGGCAAGCTGGAGCTATGGTTTTGCCACCTGGAGGAGGGCTTCGCGACTACGGGAATCACTACAGAAGCTACAAAATTTAGTCACACGGCAAGCAAGCTGGACCCGCGATATACACAGCTGATTAAGGATTTACTGATGTCTCCTCCGCATGATGCACCGTATACAGCAACAAAAGCGGAACTGTTGAAGCGGCTGAACGTGTCGCAGGGGTCCAAGACGCGATGGCTGCTGGAAAACCAGGCAATAGGAAATCGGAAGCCGTTTGAATTACTTCGACACCTGAAAAACTTACCAGACGCAACGATCCTAGATGAGCTTATTCGTACGCTATGGGAGCTGCCGACGAGCATACAAGCTGTCCTCACAACGCAGTCAGATACTACCTTGGAGAAAGCAGCTGAAGTTGCTGACAAAGTGATGGAAACGCAGAGAGACCAACCCTACAAACCAGCACAAGCAGCACTCATCGAATCGATGCGGGACACGGCAATAAATATGCTGACGGCGCAAATCGCGTAGCTAATGACGCTCTTCCAACAAGAGCTAATGGAGGTGAGAAGATCCCAGAAAAAGTATGAACGGCGACCAGGTCCAGCGTACCGCAGCAGTTTCCCTGTATGACCAAGATCACGTTCGAAGGAAGAAGGCGGATTGTGCTGGTATCACTGGAAATTCGGCAGTGAGGCATACCAATGTAGGAAACCTTGCACGTTCGCGGAAAACGAAGCAGGAAATCGTTAATGGCGACTAGCGATTCCTAACACACAACACGCCGCCTCTTCATCGCGGATAGGCAGAATACAACAATGTATCTAATAGATACTGGAGCTGATCTTTACGTATATCTATGCACGGCTGTACGAAACCGGCTAAAAAGGACAGAGTATGAGCTCGCCGCCGCGAATGGCTCGGTAATACATACATACGGTACGACGACTCTTACACTCGACTTCGGGCTACGTCGAAACTTCGTGTGGGGAGGTTCGTTATCGCAGATGTTCCCAAGGCGATTATAGGAGCCGATTTTTTATCGCATTACGGGCTGCTGGTCGATCAGCAAGACGGTCAGCTGATCGACGGAGAAACGAAACTGACATCGCTGGATCAATTATATACTTCAAGCGACTGCCCCAGCATGAAAGCAATAATCGGGACCTCGAATTTTCACCAACTGTTAGCCAGGTACCCAAAGATCGCACGACCAGAGAACCGAGTATCGGTAACGCGCCACAAAATACAGCTCTACATAAAAACGACGCCAGGACCACTGGAGCACAACAAGCCGAGGCGATTGGCGCCGGAAAAATATAAAAAGGCTAAGGAGAAGTTCGCCCTTATGATGCAGCTGGGAGTCACACGGCCGTCTGACAGCAGCTGGGCATCCCCCCTACACATGGTGCCGAAGGACGGAGAAGACGAACGCCCATGCAGAGACTATCGGAGACTGAACACACGGACGATACCGGACCGCTATCCCGTGCCGCACATACGCGATTTTGGACAGGAACTAGAAGGAAAAAAATCTGCTTGAAGATCGGTCTCGTCCGAACGTACAACCAGATCCCGGTAGCCGGAGAGGATGTCCCGAAAACGATAATTACGACGCCGTTTGGACTTTTCAAGTTCTCGTTCATGAGTTTCGGATTGCGCAACGCGGCACAAAGTTTTAAAAGGCCATGGACAAAATGCTGCGGAATCTGGACTTTACGTACACGTATTTGGACGACATCCTGGTTGCATTAGACGACAAGGAACAGCACTTTTACCATCAGAAGCAACTGTTCGGACGCCTGCAAGAATACGGAATAGTCGTGAATCCTACGAAGTGCGTTTTCGGCCAACAAAAGATAAACTTCCTAGGTCACGATTTATCAAACCGAGGAATAATACCGACAGAGAACAAAATTAGTGCCATCAAGGAATATACTCGACCAGAAGCAGCAAAATAACTCCAAAGATTCCTCGGTGTAATCAATTTTCACAGAGAGTTACTTCCGGATACGGCGCGAGTACAGGCGCCGCTAAATAACCTCCTGAAAAATAAACGTAAAGGAAAAGACGCAATAAACTGGACGGATAAGGCATCAGCAACGTTCAAGAAGACTAAAGAAGATTTAGCGCAAGCAACGCTATTGGCACATCCGAAAATGGGAGCCCATCTCGATTTGGTCTGCGATTCATCGGATACCTCATTCGGCCCCGCCTTACAGCAGAGAGCGAACGATTGCTGGGAACCATTGGAATTCTTTTCAAAAAAGCTGACTCCTACACAAGCGAGGTACAGTACCTTCGACCGCGAGTTGCTTGGCATATACCTGGCGATAAAACATGTTCGTCTTATAGTAGAGGCTCGCACGTTTACGATTTATAGTTACTACAAGCCGCTTGTCTACGCGTTCGAGCAAAAACTAGAGAAGGCATCGCCGAGGCAAGCATGTCACTTGGACTTTATCGGTCAATATTCGACGGACATTCAGCATATCTCCGGAAAAAATAAGATCGTAGCGGATGCACTATCTTCTTATGGAGGAAATTGCAGCACCGTTTGAATTCACCACGCTAGCCGGAGCACAAAAGGATGATGAGGAGATCCGAAGACTGTAATCCGGAGAGATCAGCCTCCAACTTTAACTCATCCAGATTGCAGGAACGGATGCCCGTGTCCTATGCGATGTCTCTACCGGGACGATACGACCTTTTATTACAAGAACCTTCCGGAAGACTATATTCGAGGCCATTTATAAACTAGCCCACCCGGGAATGAAGGCAACAATGAAATTGGCAACACAAAGGTACGCGTGGCCGTCAATAAAGTCGAATTGCAGACAGTGAGCAAAGGCCTGCGAACAATGCCAACGCTCGAAAGTTTTCCGTCATAACAGCATCGCTTAGAAAATTCCAACTACCAACAGCAAGGTTTCAGCACGTGCATATAGATATAGTTATCTTGACGCACTCTGAGGGGCAGTGATATTACCTCAATTGTGTGGACTGATACACGCGCTGGTCAAAATCCATTCCAATGCTGGATCAAGAAGTAGAGATAGTGTTGCGAATGTTCTATGCGAATAATACAGATTTGGGGCTCCCGTCCGCGTAACAACAGACCAACGGCAACAGTTTAAATCGCACTTGTTTCAGTCCCTCAGCCAGTTCATAGGTACGACACACTTGCGATCAACCGTCGACCACCCACAGTCGAACGGCATGGTGGAACGTCTACACCGACAGCTCAAAGCTGCGATAAGGTGCCACCAAACAGAACAATGGATATGGGGACTCTTCCCACGGTCATCCTTGGAATCAGGGTGGCGTGAAAAGACGACCTGCAGACTACCTAGGCGGAGCTCATCTACGGCGAACATTACGCTTTCCGGGGGAACTACTCGCACCTAGTTCGGAGAATGAACTCCAAGCTACATTTATCAAGGAATTCAGGCGACATCTTAGGAAACTTCGACCAACATTCGTAACCCAACATGGACCTCAAAACACTTTTTTTTTTAAGGACGTAGCTACGACGAGCCACGTCTGCATGCTACGTGATGCGATCCGAAGCACGCTAGACATGCCATACGACGGTCCGTACCACATTATCAGTCGGAACGACAAGACATTCGTCCTAAAAATCAACGAAAAAGAAGTAACCGTTACAATTAACCAACTTAAGCCAGCATACGTCCTATCAACGGACGAGGAGCCAGTCACCACCTTCCCCCGAGGCCAACAAACAGAAAGAATGGTCCAGGAGAAGACGTCACCGAATGAACCCACCAACTGCCGTTTTGGAAGGCGAGTACGTTTTACCAATCGGTTCCAAGCAGGCTTTACTTAGACAAACAAAATCAAGAAAATTGTGACTTTATCACCGGCAATGGGGTACTATAGAAACTAGATAGAATAAAAATTAACTTTTGGAATATTTGATAGAAATATTGATAAACATCATGCAAGAAGCAATAATAAATAGAGTAACGTTCCGAGAAGAATTCTGACGGAACGGACGACTAAAAACAATATCGTAAAAATAATAAGAGTTCGGCGTATTAAAAATAAAACTATTTTTTATTATTATTCGTTGAAAAATTGTGATAAAAAAATGTAAAATAGAAAATAAGAGGAGAAAAGAGTTTAGTTTCTCTCCAACTCGTAAGCGAACAGCATGCGCATAATTATAATAGAATAAAGCACAAGTGTACATATACAACATAAATTTTATTATTTCTCTTCAGTATACCCCCGCTCACCTAAAACTCCCTATCTTTCATTTTTTGTAATACAACAACTAAAAATACTTTTGTTTTAATCCATTAAATCCCTATATAATATAATTATAATTTGACTTTTCACTTTTCATTCATCATTTGTTTGCATATTTTATTGCTATGTTACCTATTAAAAAAATATAATGAAAACCTAAAAATACTAAATCTAACTTAAATTTGAATATAAGTCCAGTCATATAAACTTTATTTGAACATCTTAATTTTAAATACTCGAATCGTACAAAATTTCAATATTAAATATTTGTACTTAAACCTTTCATGAATTTAAATCTCAGCAAATTTATTATTACAACAAAGTTAAAAATATATAAGTTGTAATTATTTTATAAAATATTTCTCATTAATTAATAGTAATAGCGTGTAAAATCACTATTATATAAGAGGTAATGAATACACGTTATAATTTTTTTAAATTTAAAACATTATACAAAATTGTTTTCATAGTTTTATATTAAACAGGTTTATACGTCATATTAATTACATTTATTAAAATTACTAACTATTTATTAAAGTATGATCAACGTAAATAGTGACATTTTGTGTGAATTAATCAATTAATAATTTGAGTTTACATTTACTTTACCTGCATATAAAAATATTATTTTCATGTATTAGTTTATATTCTTTTTATAAATTAAGATTAGATTAAAATGTAAATTAATAAAATTTAGAAAACATTACACAGCATTTAAATTTTACAGATTTTATTCATCTATAAATCATCAATATAATTTTTTCCTAGCTTAAGCTAATAAAATCATTTTAAAATTATATATTCTTATCATTTAAAGCTCAAACTTTCATATGATATTGTTATCAAATCTTTAAATTAAACAAAAAACTTATTTTTAAATATATATATATATATATATATATATTTAAAAATAGAAAAAATTGAGAAAAAAGTTGTAGTATGAACTAAAAAATTTTTTGTCTAAATCTTTATTTAATAATATTTGCAAATTTCTTTCTTAAATTGAAATTCAACTTCATTTAAAATTATATTAAATGTATCTAAATATATTTTATAAATAGAAAATTTTTAAAATTCTCATCATTTATTTAAAATTAAAAAAAAAAAACAGAAAATAACAAATTGTCCAGAAATTTTTTTATAAATTAAAAGAGTCTGTTAATAGACTATTTTTTAGTAATTTAATACTTAATAGAATATATTATATAGAAAAGTAAATATTTTATTATTTACATTCGCATTAAAACTTTAAATAAAAAGTTTTAAAAAGAGTAACTTTCCGATGTTTGATAAATACAATATCTATTTCTAAATTTTTTGTCAATTTAAATTATCTAAATCAAGGATTTAAATTTTTTCTAATTAACTATTTAAAATTTTATATTTAGAAACAAATATACTTTAATCAAAAAGTTTAATTTATAATACTATTTTAGTATGAACGTATTTTATGTAAATTTACATAGAGTGTAATACGACTTTTTACCTTTCGCTAATCTGTTATGAAATTTAATTTTCTAATTTCTTTTATTTAACGAAACTTACATATAATATTTTTGTAAATACTAAAAAATTATTTATAAATATTATTTATTTATCGGTAATATATATCTGTATAATCTTTACACCTGAAAAAACCAATTTTATTCTGCAATATATTATATTAACTATATATTTATACATAATTCCAATAATAAAATTCATGTTAAGAATTAAAATTTAATAATTATTTCAAGTCAATGATTTTATGTTACAATAGGAATAAATTTAATTTCTATAAGTTCCATTTTAAACTAAATAATTTAATTTTTCTGTTTCTAAGATTTTAATAAATAAGTCTATTCATACAATATTATATTTAATATATTATTCTATTAATTTTTATTAATTATATAGTGTATTATAATTATTATGTAATATATATTATAATATTAATTGGAATCAATACAAACGGAATTTATAACTTAATTGAATAAAATATTTCTGCAACTATGGTCAAGTTGATATAAATAAAATATTATTGAATTTATAACAATTTTTTATTAGATATATTTTAATATGTGAAATAAATAAGAAATATTAATTTTTCAAATCTCGAAACTGATTATAATACAGAATTTTATAAATGCAAGTGAAAAAACTTAGTACAGAATAAATTTTTTAAATTCACAAGATTTATAAGATAAAGTTTAGATGTTTATTTTTTAATGTCTAATGCAAACTTTTCTCATAAAAATAACTGTAAAGTAGATAATTAATACCTCATGTAACAATTACTAAAAATCATTTATTAACGTAACAAATTTTAATATATCACTTTTAGATGAACAAATAACCTATTGTAGAAGATTATCATAAGTATAATATTCATTAATTATAAAAACTTTAAATTGTTTGATTTTGAAATTTTTCATTGTACATATAATTTTTCTCTGAATGAATATTATTATTTAAATATATTAGTTTGAATGTTAGTAGTGCCGTATTAAATAATGAAGAACTCTTAAATTGAAGAAATTATGTCGGACTTATGTTTGATTTATTCAGTACTTCTTAGCTCCTTGCATAGCATTTTTTGAACTATATTTTAACTTATTAGTAAACATGTTTATTCCATAGTTTAACGTAAATAAGCTAGACGTCATAAACAAGTCATCATTTTTTAATACTGTTTTATTAAATATTTCACTTTTAAAAGTACTATAGTTTTTTTATTGGGATACATTTTCTTCATATTATAAATTTGAGATTTAACTTTGTGTCATGAGTTCTCTATAAAGATATCAACAATTCTCCGTATCAAAGTTTAATTCATTTGGTCATCATACTAATACAGGGGTTACTTTAAGTTAAAAATTAATGCTTCGAAGAAACACTTCATCGATATTCAATTACCAAGATTTTCTTTGAACTTCACAGTACTGATCATGTATGTCATTACATTGATATATCAAGAAGCATCATTTTTATATTTTTATATGAAAATTTAAATTGCTATCAACTTTATACATTATTTAAATCAAATCTTCATCAATACATAAAAAACCTTATCTGTCTTATTTTTTTCTATCATTAAAAAAAAATCCACTAGGCTGAGAAAACCAATAAAAGCACTAAATACAAATTTTAAGTATACTAAATAAAAAATTGCAATTATTAAAAATATATTGTGCATAGTCATTTAATATTTAAATTATAAAAATTTGTAAATATTTTATCACTTAAAAATAATATCCAATATTAATTATGTTTTATTTTTATTTTATGTTGCTACAATAATTATCAAAACATAAATAATTATAAAATTATGTTTCTTTACACAGAGTTACTTATACGTTAATCCTTACAACTTTTAAAATTATACAATTAAAATTTTTTTAAAAAATTGAAAAAATTAATTGAATTAAATTTTTTACTTTTGAATTAATGAATTAATGTATGAAAATATGTTTGATCAATTGTAAAAACAAAAATTTTTATATTCATATATAAAAACGATATTAATATTGATATTTATGTTTGCATGGATTTATTTAATAAAATTGTTTTAATTTCGATTAAAATCAGAAAATAAATCAAGTATATTGCATGTATTCAATCCGTTTGTTTACATTAATTTTTTTTTATTTATTCTAATCTTAGATAAAAAAATATCAGTCTTTAATAATTAATTTATAGAGTAATTGTAAAAAGGAATCTCAAAAACTATTTTAGAAACTGATTATGTACATAGTTTTATATTGATCTTATGACTTTCATAAATGAAGTTACCGCTACTAAAAATATCGGTTAAAGTTAAAAGTAATATCTGTGAAAAATGAACCCAGATGTTAAAAGTAAAAAATGAATAAATATTATAATATTATAAATTCAAAAATAATGCTCATAAAACAAAGAAATTTTCCCTTGAAATGTAATCATAAAGAACTTACACCATTAGATATAACAGTTTGCAAGATAACGTAAATGATATAACTAGAAGAATACCACTTAGATGAATTCTAAGTTTAGTCAGACGACTTATTTAATAAAATAGTGCATATTACTTACATATTTATTCAATTTAATGGCATTTTTTAATTTATTATTGCTAAACATAAATTTTATTTTAATGAAAATTTTAGTTCGAAATATAAATATTAAGTATAAATGTGTATTTTATAAAAACAATTTATAATTTATTTCGTCTATAATACTATATTTTTAAGCAATAATTTAAAATATTTTAATACTTCAATGAGAATTTTTCAATTTTATTTAACAAAAGTATTATTTAATTTCAAATACTTTTGAAACAATATTCATAATTTTATAATTTTTATGATATATTGTATAAGTATTAAGACTGAAATAAGCGAAATATCTTTTTCTAAAAATTACAAAACAAATTGTTGTCGATTTATCAATATTGAAATATGAAAATGTATATTAATTTTTAAGTAATGATTTATATATAAAAATACTGTTCATTACTATTAATAAAATAAATTTAAATCAATAATTATTGGTTATAGTTTATTGTATAGTTTAATCGGTATAGTTTATTGCATTAAATTCAAATGATTATTTATTTTTTACACTATATTTATAATTTTGTAACTCTGCTTAAAGATACAAAAGGGTAAAAAGTAAAAAAATCAAAAAATTATTTATTCATCCATAAAATTAAAATAAATTGCTATCAATAAGTAAAATAGTAATTAAGTTTTTTACTAGGTGCTAGATACTAAAATTATGAGAATACATATTCGAACATAAATTAATACCTATATCTTTAAATGCTTGATAAATGGCTTATGTATTAGCTGTGATAAACGATTTATCCGAATTCCTGAAAATTTGTATTAAAAATAAAAAGGCATGATTTCATTAGTTCAGCTTTTATGAAAAGTAATATTTAAAAGTATCGCAAAAGCGAGACTCAAGTTTGAACAAAGATAGTGAAAAGTAATTCTTCGATAATATTTCAAAACGGTGTATAAGAAACATCGCTTTGATACAACGACATGGATGACAGTGGAATTATTTTTGATGATTGCTAGAGAAGAATATAAACAAGTTGGCTTAATAACCTCTGAAGATGGCATGTAAATCTAATATGTATTCATAACATTAAACAAAATAAATTTTAAATTATTTACTAAATTTTTCTTTCAGTCTATTACTTTACCGTAATCTTCATATACTTTCATTTTATATTCTAGAAGCAATGACGTTTTCTTAATAAAAATTTACATAATTCTAGGAGCTTCTGCAAATTTGATACAGCTTTTCTTTCAAGATAAGTAAGTAAACCAGTTTTTTAATTATTTTATTTACTTTCATAGATATGTTAAATACATATTAGGAAACTTAAAATTCGTATAAGTTTTAAATAAACATACATTTTTTATGTATCTATAAACTATTTAAAATTTAAGAAAGCAAATGGAGTCACTGTGTCAATTATTCACGCTCATGACTTATTACATATAAAGCTGGTCTTGCTACTCCAATTATAAGCGCTTAATAGGTATACTTCAATAACTTCAATCGCATATTCATAAAAATATCTAGTTTATAAATTAATTATATATTAAAAAAGCTTTTAAAATAATGTATATGTTTATATAAAAATTTGGTAATAATCAAATTTTAACCGAGATTATTATTAAAAGTGATTCACATGTCAATATATTATATAATAATTATTTGTAACATCAGACATAAGCTATCACTAAAAGATATTACTAATACTTTTCAATGAATATTTAGAATTACAAATAGAATTATATTAAATGAAATATAATGTATATTCATGTAAGATTAACAATGCAAGTCAAATGCAAACTAATATTATAATTTATAGATTTGAAATGTGTAATAAAAATAAATACAAAAAATTTTTATTAAGATTGTCAATTATTTAAAAACATTACATTAATATTGTTTTAAGAAGTAAAAAATATTAATAATTTAAATTTACATCGAGGGATTATTATTTATATTATTAATATTATAATAAATGAGTCGCTTCGTAAATATTAATTATCAATATTAATATTTTATATTACACATAAGAAAGAACTATTGTAAGCGATATATTTTGAAAAATGATTTTTATTCAATTTGTATCCAATATATTTGTATTTATAATTAATGATGTAAAATTACAAAAAACAACTTAAATCTTATAAATATATATATAATGAAAATAATGAAATAATTAATGCCAATAAATATATCTATCAATTACGAAATTTTTCAAATTATCCAAAATAATGTAGTTAAAACGCAACAATCAATATACCTTCAGTCTCTCATAATAACAGATAATGAAGTAAAAATTATTTTATAAAAAATTTAAATTCTGTGCATTTATTTATAACCTATTTAGTCAAGAGATTTAAAGGTCTCCTTTATATTTTATTCATATCATTTAATATTTCAGTATTATTATATTATTCATGATTTTATGATTTAAATAACCCATTAAAAATATAAAAATCTACTAGTATATATTTTAAAAATTTCTAGCATTAAATTCACTTACATAATAATCATTGATTATCGATCATAATATTCTTATTGTAAATAAATTCTCATTATCCTAATAACTAGATTAGAATGAGTGAGCTATAAAATTTGGATTGAACTCATAAAAAAGTTTGCAATAATTATGAAAATTTTTATTGAATTTAAAAATTTCATAAAAACTAGTTGTTATTTATATAATATATGATGTACATTTTTATGAAAAATTAACTTAGTACAGTAAAAAAAGCATAAAATTTATTCTAAAAAAGTAAATAATAATTACAGACTTACTGAATGCAAACCTTAAATTTAAAACATAATCCTAATTTTTTATAAATAGTTTTCTGAAAAATTTTATTATTACTGTTTGATAAATATATTAATATATTTTTAGAAAGAAATTCTTCGACATAAACGTAATGGTTAAATTTAATGGTAAATCATTTTGTAGAGAATAAGTAGATGCTCTAGGAAATTAAATTCTAACAAAAATACGTAGCGTAAATATAGTTTTGTTTATAGCTTTATGCATAAAGAATTGTTAAATTATAGATAATAAAATCCCTTTAAAAATTTTGATACTCAATTATGTTTTTTTGTAAAAATGAATGTTAATTTATGTGAGCTAAATAATTTGGTTATAGCACTACACGGAAAAATAATTGGATAGAACACAGTAAATGACTGCGAGAGAAATTTATTCGCGCTTTGAATAGCGTTTATCAAGTAAAAGTAACAACTTGAAATATTGTTTTACAAAGGTTGAGACACATTTCTCCCGAAATACGTTTTTAGAGAAACACTCTAACCGCGTTAAATAATCGAATAATGAGAAATTGAAATTGAAAAATAAGCCGGAAAGCAGTAAAAAAGAGTGCGCTGTGATGCAATCTGCGACAATCCAGATGAAAAAAGTCGAAGTAGCGTACTTACAGAAGAAGAGGACGATGAATTGGCTGAGGTGGAAGCGACGTCGGACGATCCCCAGCGTGAAAAAGGAAAAAACGCCCCTGCGAGGTGAGCGCTTAATTCCGTGCCCAAGGAATGACACACGCGCACCGATCGTGTGTGAGCGGCACGACTGCGACTGAGGCGAACGCGAACGAGACAGTCGAGCTGATACTGGAGCGGCAGCGCGCGATTAGCCGTTGGTGACTCCGCGCCTCGGGGAATCCGTTTGTGTATTAAAGAGAAAAGCCAAAAAGAACGGTGCTCTCGTTTGTTTGTTTTGTTTTTTCTGCTCGCTCATTCGCTCTCTCTCTCTCTCTCTCTTTCTTTCTTTCTCTCTCTCTCTCTCTCCCTCTCTCTCTCTCTCGCTCACTCTCTTTCTCTCTTTCTCTTTATCCTTCTTCGCTCACTCTTCTTTTTCCGTGACGACGTCAACGGCGGTTTTTCACGCTACGAATATCAAAACGGACCCGGACGCGGCGAGGATACGCCAAGAATACGGGAATACGTAAAAATGGAAGGATTTTTATACTCTTCGGGAGGAAAATAGACGTCGGGTTGAGATTTTTGCAGGAATAAGTAGGGGGTGAGGACGGAAGAAGAAGCGTCGGTGGGAGTGAAAAAAGAGGAAAGAGTGAGAGAGAAAGGGAGAGAGAAAGGGGGAGAGAAAGGGGGAGAGAGAGAGAGAGAGGGAAAAATAGAGGGAGAGAGTAAAAAGAAGACAAGAGAGCGCGCGAGAGAAGAGAGAAGCTGCGGACGCCCGTCGAGTAGCGCAGCACCTTTCCGTCAGGCGTTTGCGGCTCTACTGAGCCTGACACACCGATCCGGCTGATCCATACCGAAGCTCATGTCCGCGTGTTTACTGCTGCTGCTGCTGCTGCTGCTCCTGCTGTTGCTACTGCTGCAGTTACTTCTTTTCTACGTAGTGCACGATGTACATACACAATCTGCACATACGTACGCATATTGTCGACACACGTACCTCATCTGTCCTCTCTCTCTCTCTCTCTCTCTCTCTCTCTCTCTCTCTCCCTTTCTTTCTTTCCTTCTTTCTTTTCTCCTACTTTCCTCAAGCGTCCGGTTCGCACTGTCTTCTACTCTTTTTATTTCTTAAGTGTACGAACGAATGCAAATAATGCACGAACAAGTGAGTAATTTTTCGAAATGAATAATATAAGAAGAATGCACGAGCGTGTTCAAGAGGGAGAAGCAAGAGGAAGAGATAAAATGGTATACATGGGGCGAAAAAATGAGGAAAGTCTAAGAGATACATAAATAAGAATAAGAGGTAAGAAAGAGAAAAAGAAATAAAGCGAAAAGAGAAACGAAAGTTATTGGTGATAAGGGGACAGAAATATGTACGAATGGTAGATTAGTAAAAATTCTGAAAAGGTAGCTTTCTCTCTTTCGTCACCGTTTTCAATTTCATTGCAGATTTCATTAGTCAAAACTTATTCAACAATAATCAAATAAAATTGTTGAATAATAGACTAAATTGTTTTTGCACGCTTTTATGAATTCATTTTATTACAACTATAAATTTTAGTTAACAAACGCCTATAAAAGGAACCTGTCATTAAAAAGAATCTTATTTATGAACAAATTAAACTAACCAAGCTTTTCGTTTTATATAATTTTCCCATTTATGGTACTTGAAATATTTAAATTTTATTATTAACCATAAAAATCATCATAAAACTGATATACAAGATAATTATAAATATATAAAGCTGAACAAATCAATGATATTTTTGTAAAAATTTATTAAGAAAAGAAAAACAAATTGGAACGTCATATAGATAAATTACAGAAAAAGCTATCAATCTGCGTGTTATCAATCGGAAAATCGGAGGAGAACTAAACCTCCTTCTAATGGTGGAGAAATTTAAGCAGGGAGACTTGTCTCGCTTGTTTTGTAAAGTATATTAGAATTATACATAAAGATAAAGTTTTTTCAAATGTACTATTTTTTATCTCCTTTAAAATTTAGATTTTTTTTATTTTTGTTCTATGTGCTACGATTACATGCTAGAGTAATTTATATATACAAAGCTAATCTATTATCTGTATTTTTTTACATTATATTACTATTCGTTGTATTGATAATGTATAAGGATGATAATGCGGTGTGCCAATAAACGAGGCTTAAATTCTTTTTCGATCGCTTTTAATGAGAAGCTAAATGACTCAATTCAAGACTACTTCTACTTTTCATTCAAGATAAATCCGAGTTTATGCTGGCACAGCATTAAATGCAGTGAAGGTTGCGTTTCATATATTCTAATTTCTTCAATTTCTAGTTAGTTAACTATAACGTGTTCCAAATTTAACTTAAAAGTACCAGAAACTGATCATTTTTACCGGTGTGATTAAATTAAATACACAATTAAGCTACTGTCATATTGCTATTACATATTTACCGATAATTTTTAATAAGGAAACATTGTCACATCACGTTACATTATTCGGTAAAAATTTGTAAGCAACTCAACACTTTACCTTTAGCGCTTTCTAAAACATCGCCAATTTGTATTTTTTTCGTTTTGGACTCGCTCACTAAAAATCTACGGGCGGTCGCCGTAATGCCAAAAATTCCATTCGCACAATGCAAGTGAAAGCAAGCTGTGCGCTAATTAAGAAATTTCTCCGAAGCTGGAGGGCGAGGAGATCGCGATCTTACCTAGAAAAAAGAATGTGTATTCAGATCATTCGTCTCGCACCTGAGGCGACGGAAAACAGCAACAACGAAATCCGGCACTTGAGCAAGCGAAACGCGAGCCGCACCCGCGTGGCTCCTGGAGATAAAGCTCCGCGACCCAGAGGCGGCTAATCATGCTCTTACATCGAGCAGCGCAAAAGTCGCGAAGCGGAGGCACAAAAAATAAGTAAAACGAACATGGTTGACATGACGGCCGAGGGGACGATGCGACGACGCAATGGGGAGGATCGTACGGACAAAGCAAACTATTACTTATTACCGTAGATGCTTTCGCTTTCATTCAGCTTTCAATCCTGTATTTATATTTTTCATCTTTTTTTAAAACCATTCTCTTCTCAAATCTGTGACTAATGCTTCTGCATTATAATTGTCAGTTAAATAATTACTTTTATAATTTTATAATTAATTTTGTGTATGAAAATAAATATAATTACTTATTATCATTTTTATCCTCTTAAAATAAATAACAATTATGTGTTATCTAGTTTTGTCCAGATATCATCTTAATGAGACTACATTTACGCTAATTGCTGTGATGTGTTCACGTGAAACTTATTAAAGAGATTGAGGTAAATCGTGAATTGGTAAATTTTGCGAGACGTAAATAAACATATTATCTTAGATTAAATGGCTTTTTAAACAGTTTTAAATTAGAGTATCTATAGATATGCTAAAGACTCTTTGAACATTTTAAATATTTAAAACGAGTGACTGCTGCAACAAGCAATTTTTGGTTATAGTCTACCAGTGTCAAACGTGCGATTTTTAAGGACTTAGTGCTCTCCAATATAAAATGAAGGTGCATATGCTAAATTATTTTTTTCAAAAAGACATAAAAACGCACGATAGTTTTATAATTTTAATAAACCAAAGAATTATAAAATGTGTAACCCATATTTGCACTCACTTTGCTTTCTACTGCACGTGCGTCAGCAGTCATAGATTTTTGTACGCTTACTTTACCCCGTTCACTTTACAGCGACATAACGGTATTTAACAAAACTCAATATTCAAAGGCGAGTATTTATTTTATAGTTAGATTATTTCTATTGATATTCTGAGACAATATTTAAAGAAAATATGTTATAGATAAAACTGTTGAAAAATTAATCCGAGTCTAAAAGTAACTTACAATAGTTGTGTTATCATGCCGTTTCATATTGATGAAAAGCACTTGTTTTATATACAATTTTTATAATTATATATCATTTCAATCACTTAATATCATATGTGAATTAAATATTCTCAAAAATAATAATAAACTATCAACTTTATCTAGATATCTGACAATTAGTAATGATGTGATCTTATTAATAGGGTGTACAGATAAACTTAAATAAAACTTGCCAGACATTATAAGATTAATTTTTTGCATTGCTTCTTCTATAAGATTAGTAGAGATAAAAAATGTTTATAAAAACACTTAATCATCGAGTGAATCTCTTATTTTATTCTTGTATGTGCAAGCATATATTTAGTTACTTTTAGCAATTTTACATAGATGATTGAATTATCATTTTCTTAATTTTTAATCATTATTAGGAAAATAATTGCTAATAAATAAAATATATTATTATTTTAATTATTTATCAATAACATATTCAGAAAAAGATTAATTAAAACAACATATCTGTAGATTTACTCTATCAATAAATTCTATTACATCCAGAATATGTTCTCAGTTTTATGGAAGAAATTGATGAGAAAATATATTCTTATTGAATAGCACTGAATATTAACGCTTATAATAAAACTAATATAAATTTACAGTAATACATTTTTAAAAAACCTTTTTAATTATTTAATGTTATTAACAAATAGAAAAATATTTACAAAGATAAATTTACAAAATATTAAATTTTGATTATAAATATTTATATAAGCAATAGTAATATTGGTTTTCAAGTTTCTTTCTAGTCATTATTCTTAAAATATAATTCATAAAAGTTTATTTTACAACGAAAATATAAAGGAAAGCCTTTATAAATTACTATTTTCTCATTTAAATTTAATGAATAATGATGAATAATAAAATTTGATAAAACAATTTAATATAACAACATAATAATTTAACAAATGAAACTTGTATGTATTTTAATTGCAAGTTGTACTGTATTATAATTTTGAAAGAAATTATTTTAAATGAATTTGAAATGAAAAAGGTATATATATTAAAATTGTAATACAACGTTGTACAATTATCTTTACTGCATAGTGAAAGCACATGTAAGGTCGCTCAAAATATATTACCTTACTAAAAAAGATCAGCTTCTTTTTATTTCTATCCTTTTATTATATTTTATTTTAAGTTTTCATTTTCTTAACGTTCAAAGCTTCTTCGCTATCAAAATTGTACTTTTAACCCCGCTTTTTTATACTCTAAGATATAATCTTAGTGATATTAAAAATATTTTTATCGTTCTCTATAATACATAAATAATTCTATGAACTTATTTATATTTATTATTTATAAATTTATTTAAATTGAAAATCTGAAACAACTCTAAAATAAATAATAATGAAAGTTTACAAAAAATGGAGAATAATCTATTCCCAGTATTTATATTTACTTTTTTATTATTAAAAATATTATGTTGTTTTTTATTTATGACGCGAATATATTATAATAATTAATATTGGCATTATCTAGTTGAAAAATATATTAAAAATTATTAAAAGTTGTATCAATTGGAACCTGTAATGTTACGTTCTATCAAATATTGTATTTCTAAATGATTGATTTGCTTCATTAAATTAATTATTCTATTTAATATTCTAATGCACAGGTTATATTAACGATTATAAATTACCGAGTAGTGCGATAAAATGTGACAGATTAATATTTCGATATCTCCAAAAAAAAATATATGATAATGTGACAAAGAAACGTCTTATAGAGAAATTTCAACCTTTTTATCTGAAGTAGACTTATCATTTTTTTTTAATTTATATCTCATTTTTATACTTGAGAAAAAGTTTTACCGTAAGTTACTTCAAGTTGGTGCCTAGACTTTTTTTAGATACATGGAATATAGAAGCTTAAAAAAATAGTAACGTACAATATCCGGCATAACTTCACAAAAATGGATTAAATTTATCGAATTCTAAGAATATTTCTGAAACTTAAAATACTTTTCACTTTATTTAATTTCGTTCAATTTGTACGAGGATTGAGATAATCGCTAAATAATTTTTGTAATTTTAATCGAACATAAATTTCATTAAACATAAATATACTGTAATATATTTCGAGATACTAATTATAAAGCTGGCGATAAAATATTTTTTCTAAACTCTGTAAGGAGGTAGGTTGGTAGGCTTTGAAAAAAGCTGGAAAAAATATAACTTACGAATGAAAGTATGAGATTGGGAAAAACCAGTTATAATCAGGAACCCTGCGCGCGTATGGCCGTATAAAATTAAGTGAGTTAAGGATGGAACATAACGATGTTGGCGACGACAACGCATAGAGTCCGGTAAAGGGGCGTGCGCGCGAGCTCCTCTCATCCGCTGGCATTATGCTTTACAGCAAGAACAAGATGCGCGAGTCTATCTTAGAAAACGAGTTTCCTATCGACAAGAATTCACAAATTCACCCGCTCTTACATCGCCGCTGTTCGCTGAGTTCGTACGTGATTAAAGGGTGTTACTCCTGAGGAGCACGCCCTTGAAGGAATTTTCTAAAATTTTATCTAAGATTACCTTTGTAGCTTTAATTCTGCAGTTGGAAAACGTCAATGCTTAATGTTATACGTCGTTATGCTCGTTTATAATATTGAGTAAAAGTTGGAGTTTGGTAAAAGTCCTGACAACTAATCAACCTGTACCTCGGGCTCTACAGCCTACATTCTGCATCCTAAGCATACAAAACGACAAATATAATGCGTTTTAAAAGGATGACTTTAGCAGAAAACTTAACTCAGTATTATATTAGATAGATGACGCGCTCTTTAAAGTTTCTCCATATTTGCATTAATCATAATAATTCAATAGAAAAACGTATATAATGGCTGCATTAAATTTTCAACATTATTCGTTTGCAGCTTAAATATTCAAAATATTCAAGTACAAGTACTTCAAACGTAAAAATAAAAAGTTTCGATATTAATAATAATTTCATCACATGCGTAGATTAACGTAGAATCAAATAGTTTACAATACTTATAATTTATATGTACATTTCATCGCGACGTAAAAATATAATTTATCCGAGATTTTATACTTTATATGCATGTGTATTAAGTTAAATTAAAAATTTAAATTAATTCATAACTTCAATTTAATTAAAAAAAAAAACTTTTGTGACTACAACTAATAATGAATTTTGTTTTTAATAATAATTCGATTAGTAATTCAAAGATCAGACAAGGAATATTAAAATTGAAAATTGAAAAATAATTGATGCAATTAGTTAATTTGAAAAATTTCAATTTACAAAAAAAACGTTACAGTTTCATAGCTTATTACATTAAAAATAATCGTATGGTTAGATAATATAATTAATGTAATGACTATATAGTAGTATTGTATCCGATTTCTGATAATCATCGTGTGAACCAAGATATTTTTACGATTTCTTTATTCGTCTATCAGCATTTTATTGAACAAGAAAAGTATCGAAGAAAACAAATGAGTAATAGACTCTACGATAAAAAAAAGAAAGATGTTGTTTGCAGCATGACCGACATTTCGTTCGTCTCGCAAAAGCAGATAGTAAATTCCCATAGCCTACGATATACCGGTACCAGATGAGAAAAGTACCTCCAGACTATGTTAATACTTATTTAAAATAACAATTATTAATATTTATAAAAAACTATTATTATTTTGATATTTATAATATAATAATAATAATAATAATAATAATAATAATAATAATATTTATTTATTAACTGTTTAATGTACTTAGCAAAACATTACATGCTTATTATAAACTTCAGTGCATTCATACCAAAATTACAACAATATTAATTTTTACAATAAAAAATATTTTTAAAAGTTAGCGTCAACGCACGCGATGCAATTAGAAATCTAATTTAAAATCTGAGAAAGTTCCTGGCTGTTTTCCACTGCATATTTTATTATAAATTCCGCTTAATCGTCGATGACGGATTCCATAAAAAAGCCTCTTGATCACCGATCAAGTATTAACCAAGCGAAACGACTCTCTGTACAAGCACTCTCGCGTTTTTCCGCGTCGATAGGATGCTGCAGTGCACATTTTCGCGCAAGCAACAGACGAATGGACAGAGAGGCACTCAAGATCTATAACGCAAAAACATCACGCTGTCTTCGGACTGCAGAGTTACGGGCACTTTTTTACCTCTTCCAGTCCAACTCATACTTTTACAGTTTCGATTCAATAACGGTTCTTCTATAATTCTTTTACACCAACGCTCTACACATTGGCTGTACTCCTCCTAAGCCTTGGCATTTCATCCCCATGTTATTTAATGCACTTGAATGTCAACTTCTTTTACTTAATAATATACTTGGCCGTTCGTTATTTTGTTCCCTTTGTTAACTAAACGAAAATTCATTTTGAATTAAAATTAATTACTTCACTTTTATCGTGCACGCATTCACAGAACTTTAGTTATTCTAGCAAATCACTAGCAAATGCTAATGTTTTTGCGAGCAATTGAAAAGTAACAGATTGCAAACCATGTGCTGCTCATCATCCGTCTGGAAAAATCCAAGACGCTGTACGTATATCAAATGGAAACAATGTCAAGTCACATATACTTTCGATCGTTTCATAGAAAGAAAAAAACTAAATTATCAGGGCTTATAAGGTATCGAGGCGATCGCTCGATAGCTCAAAGTCACGAAGCGGATGGAAGGCGCGGATGAGTTGTATTAAAAAACGCAGCTATCCCTTGTATAATTAGCACCCCTGTGCGAACAAGTGAGGTGCGTGTATTATCGTGTATTATCGCGCGACAATGGACCGAGAAGTCGTAGCGCGAGGCTAGTGATCGAAAAAAAGGATCGTAAACCGCTTGGTTCACCAAACTCCTTTCCAAACAAAAGCCAAGCTCGTCTCGAGCAAGTCTCGGCCTACATAGATCTTCCACCGGCAGCTCACGAATATACCGAAACGGCTTTTTTCTGTGAGTACGATCACGTGTGACAGCGGGCTCGTCGTGAGCGAGATAAAAGGAGACGAGGAGATACCAAAAACGGTGCAACAACTGATGCGACGGGCTCGGAAGTGAGGCAAGGCGCGTGCCGGTCAATCACCCGGTGACACGACGACACACACCAGGAAGAGATCTTCTCCTCTTCTCCTCGCGCACTCACGCGGATATACGTTTCTTTTAGAATTCCACGCCGCGGCTCCTCTCCCTCGACCGGACACCTTCCTCTCCGTGGGCGCGCCTCGCGTTTCTTTCTCTCTTTCTCCCTTTCTCCTGAGCCTTATCTTGCTCCTCCTAGCCCCTTCTTCGTGACGACCGACATTGTACGTTACGTGCTTATAAAATTCAAATCGAGGATACCACGGCTAACGTAACCGCGAGTCTACGAGATTTGCTTGAAAAAAGCCGTTGCTTGTGTGAAGGCGTTTTGAGAGGAGTGGTTTTATGAATCGAACGGGACGCATTATCGGAAAGTTCTATTGACTAAACTTGCTAATACGATTTGTATACGTTTACTCTTGAAGCTGCAAAGTAAACTATTGCAGTCCGATCGCGAGTTTCGAATACGATTTTATATCGAAAGCTTCTAATTCGTGTGCTTCTGATTCATCAAAATTTATGATCTTACTTGTAATGGCACAAGTTGATGAGAGCTATCGTAGATTCGAAAAAATTGAATCTAAGGCCTCTATAAAGAAGCAATTATGTCAAAAGTTATTTAACAGTGCACTTTTAAGCGTTCGTAATGAATTCAAAGCATCTTATTATGTCTTTGAAAATTAAATTTCCTTCAAATATAATCGCATCGCAAATGTGGATAATTCATTTACGTAATAAAAGAAAGTTCTTTCCCGCAAATTATTGTCTGTAACACCTATCAGATTATTGATGCAATCGATCAACTCATAATCGTGAAATGCTGGCATGAATTCGGGCGTGAAAACAGTACGCAATGTTAACATCGTCTATCATCCCGCCATCGCCGTCCTATTTTCCCTTTTGTGGAATCGTGGATATAGATAGAAATTAAATTAACTGAAAATTATGTTTACTGATTAAAAGGCGGTTACCCACGATAATTGTGACCTAAAAATCTAAATTTGCTTTGATTTGGTATAGCATTAATAGTGAGATTAGGTCACCGTGTTGCCAACAAGTGATTATGTACCAATATATTTCCTCGAAGTCTTAGGGTAAATATTTATCTAACATATGAATACATTATTCACTTAATACCATTGTGAAATGTATCAAAAAGTGGTGCTCTATTTTTTTTGCACAGAGACAATATGTAGTAAAACCAATATTTCCATGTACAGAACTTTTTAAATCACTTTCAATAAAAATTTAGAAAAAAGTTGTTAAATAAATGTTTTAGTAACAAAGTAATTTTTACATTATTAGCATATTTGTTGATACTAATGTAAATCTTTATTGCAGATTTAAATCTGATATGCAATTGTATATATATATATATATATGGCTTTAATCCTATACGCTGTTTATGAGCATCGTATAAATTTCTAATTATAATTTATTTTTATAATTTAAATCAATAATAAAAATATACAACTCATTATTTGATTTTTTTTTTAATATTTCAATGTTTGATTTGTATTTCTGACTCAATCCTTATAGATAATAGTGATAAATTCATATTTTACTTTTTATAAATATGCTTAAGTCATTCACAAGCACTTTAAGTACAATTCTGTAATCTTCAATAAAGAAAGTTTTAAAGAAATCAAAATTTTAAATTATAAAATTAAGTTCAGGTTCGTAACGATCTTTATAAAAAATAAAATATTTGATATCAATCTCCTTACAATAAAAGCGAAAATACATTAATGCATTCAAACAATACTGATAAAATGAAATAGTAATTGAAATTAAAACTAAATTGAATTAATTTAAAATAACTTTTAATGTAATTTCAAAATAAAATAATATAAATTCCACTAAACGATTAGACATATACTATATTTAGAATAAATCATCACTAAACAAGAGTTTAATATAAAAAAGGGAAAAATATAAAGATTAAACTCAAATAGTTTAAATAAATTATCTGTACAAAAAACGAACATAAATAAATATTAAAAAATGTGTAAGTCGAAATAAATGCATAAAAATTTATTTTAATTCATTTAATACTAATTAAAATACTTTACATATAACTAGTACGAACGAATTTTTAACTATCAATTGTCGAATTAGATGATATTATTTATCAAAATTTAACAAGTTGTGTAATTTTTAGTTTTCTTACAAATAAAATTTTAATAATAAAATATTTCTGGAACAAAAAAAATGTTATCTATACTATTTCTCACATGTCTGAAAATAATCAAACATTTCACGAAAAATAAAGTTTCGAAGAATAAATTTCAAATGAAAATTTATAAACACTAATTATAAGTAATAATATCAATAAATTTTAATTAAGATAAGGATTGAATCATGTTATATGTATATATATATACATAATTTTTTATATTGATTGTCAAAAATTTATAACTGATTTGATAATTTCTTTTAATTAACAAAATAACTTTAATAAGATTAGTTTGATTAGAATGAATTTAATTTAAAATTTTTTTCTTTAAATGTACATATAAAATTATTCTATCGTTAAAAATAAATTAATAATAAGGATCGATCAATTTCGCATTCATTGTTAAATTTTTTCTTAATTACGTTAATATTAGTTCATTAATTAGTTCATTTTCATACATGTAACTTAAAATAAAAATGATTTTTTTTTAATTTTATGAATATTTTATTAATATGTATATAAAATTTATTTTACATACTCACACAATTAAATATATTTAAATTCATATTCATATACTTCATTAATGTTTAAATATAAAAATAAAATTTTATGTAATTACATTAATAACAAGTTATTAAACAGCTCCTTTCTACAAATAATACAGCTACATATACGTATGAATATTAATAAATTATTTTCTAACTTTTATATGATTATTATAAAAATGTTCTTTGATCTTAATATATATTCTTAAAACTCATATTTTCCAAATTTGATGATAAGTAAACTCCCAAATCAAAATAATATTTATCGTAGACACTTTTCCGAGATAAATGAAATAAAGTTTATTTTACTTAAAACAAACAAATAAATAAAAAGTATAGAATCAAATTGTTTCTGATAATATTATTTATTCGTTTATGTTAATATTTTATTTGTTAAGTGTATAAATAATTTAATCAAAATCAAACATTCATTTTTATAACTAGTCTTTACTTTTTATCACATTATTATTGTACGTTATTTTTGTAGATATTTAAATAATTTACAATTTAATTTTAAAATAAATTTTTAAAAAATACATCCTTTGTATTTTTGTTTATTTATATTAAGTGTATTTGCATAATAAAATTTTAAATTGATTTATTTATATTTAAAAATTTATTTTTAATTAATTTAAATTTTAAAAATGTAAATAAAAATTAAATATTATTCTTTATTATAATATTGCTTATTAATAAATATTTATAAAGAATATGAATTGAAAAAATTGATATGTGATACCAAAATTAGAAGGATAGAGTAATAAGCTTCAATACAGTTTGAAAAGAAACTACGAATTTAATAATTTAAATTAAAGGCTAATTAAAATAAAACTTACGTGTTCATTATCATATATTTCTCTATGTATTTTATAAAATAGTTTTAAACTTAACGCATTAAATCGTAAATTATAAATATATACTATATATATATATATATATATCCATATCATCTGTTAATTGTGTAATAAAAGAGATATTATTTTGTTTTTAAAATTTTTTATTTTCATTTGGTAACTTAAATTCAAAATTGAATCTTTTCGATATTATGAAAAATTAAATACTTTATTCTTGCATCTTTTTACGACAAACGTAAAGATAATTACTGAACTTTAATTACTGAATAAAAAATTAAATCAATGATGTAAATAAAATATTATTTTTTTAGAATATTTATATAATGTACTATATATATATAAAATAATTTGATAATAAAAAAAGTATTTCAAATAAATTTTTAAACGTATGTATATTAAATATTATCTATTATATTATTAAAAACACACACATATACACACTCCCTCACCCCACGTACATGCATGCATAGATAACTGTATATGAAACGAAAAACTTCTTCACAAATAACTACATATTAAATTTAAATAGCATTATGAAATTAGATTGAATATTTAAGGACTTTCAATATCTTTTGTTCATTTTCTATAATGTATATGTTATTTATCTTTATACATTTAAAACAACTTCAAGAAACACTATGAAATTTAAAATCAATCGATTATATCTATTTTGAATCTTAAAAATTAATTCTAGTAATTAATATTATTAATTCTTATCCTATCGATTGCAGTAGAGAAAAGATTTTATTATATTTTAATGCTTCTTGTATTCATTTACTTAGTTTATGAAATACACTGTTTCGTTTTAATTATCTAAATTCTTTGAAAATATAAAACATAAAGTAACATAGTATAATAGTATTCGTATTTATGAAGAAAGTGTTCTAACGATTTATCACTAATATTGATAAATCTCTAGACTTTTTATACCTATTAATATAACTGTTATTTTAAATGTAATTCATACATTAGAAATTTATTAGTATTACGACTTTTGATATGCATGAATATTAATTTGTAATATATAAAACTTTAGTTTACAAAATTTAATAGAGTGTGTTTGTTTTGTATGCAAAGTAATTAAAATTATTTAATTGGATAATCCGAGCTCAGTTGCATTAAAATCGTAACTTAATTATTTACGACAAGTTATTAATGTTAAGATAAAATATCAATTACTCTAAATCTATATTGCGATGTAACTATTATTATATAAACATTAATATAATATTTTTTAATAATATATTATTTAAAATAGTGAACGTATATATAAAATTAATAAATATATGTCAAAATTTATAAAAGAATTAATGTATTAATATAACTGAATAATGTTGACAAAAAAAAAAAATTCTTTAATTCCTGGCATTTTAAATTTCCAGGCTAGACTAAATAGGTTTATTTCATGAATAGTAATATTATTGCTTATAAAATAAGTTTTTTTTCTATAAATTTCATATTCCCCCCAAATTTTTACTAATATTTAAACTTCTTCAACTATAATTTAAGCGATTATAATAACCAGTTTCTTTGCAAGTTCTTACAAGTTATTTCTTTGTATATAATTTGGATAAGTACACCACAACACAGTTTGTATCCCAGGTTCACTCATATTCCGTTTGTGCAATTTTTTCACTTATGAATCCTTACTGGTAACCCTTGAAATCATTAACAAAATTGCCAAAAGATATAAATTAGAGGTTCTCTAACAATTTAATTGCTTAAAAATGACAAGAACAATCTGAAATATAAGTTGTGGAAACATTTTAAACACAAAAATGTATAGCTTTTTCCGATAAAAATCTCACAAAAGTGTAAGTTATTTGTTATGTTCATGAATTATATTCAATGAAGTTAAATACAAAATGACTGCATTTAAGTACTTTTAAAACTAGATTTTTAATTTGTCTTTGATAAAACTATGAGAATCATAAATTTTTTTATACCCTTTTTTATAATAATTTGATTAAAAATCTCTTCTAAACATTAATAATATTAGTTCATTTAAAAGAATTTTTTATAGCGAAGGATAAAATTTTTTTTAAATAAAACTGGATAATGTATTTAAATATAATTTTATTTCTATGTATGATCAATATTATTCTTTTTGGTTATTATTTTCAAAATAAATATGAAAAGATATGTAAGATAAAATTGAATGAATAAAATACATTCTGAGCTAAAACTTTACATTCTAAAATTGTAAATTTGTAAAGTTGCAATACTATCTTAATGGTACTAATTTTTTAACAAAAACATAAAATTTAAACATTTAAAATTTAATTATATTAACTTTATAATTAATATTTTGTACATTTTTTAATATTTGATAGTTTATCTTTTAATAAGCCTTTTAACAATTTCATACAGAAAACAAATATGTAAGTATGTCTAATTTTATGATATTTTAAAATATTTCTGTAATTATTTTTATCTTTTTGGGAACTTAATACATTCGACTTTATTTATATAGCTTGTATCGTGACATAACTTATACCTAAGATACTATTATCGAATCTATAGTCCTTATAAAAACAATTCAAACCATAAAAAGAAATGCAAATATTTGGCAAATTTTTGGATAATTTTTCCAAATTTTTAACATTTATTCAGCTAATATATATAAAGTAATATATTTATTGTTTAAATTTAAAATATCTCTTAAATTAAGAAAAAAAGAATTCAAGTATTTAGATTTGAAAAGATCGGATAACAAAAAGAACAGGGTAATAAAATAAGATACAACTTTTTAACACTGAATAAATATGGACAGTGTTAATAGCAGTGTTTCTAATACTGCATTAATAATTAAGACAAAAAATATAAAAAGAAAAGATAATAAAAAAAATATTTTTATTTAAATACAAATTATTTACTTAGACTTTTACTTAAATAAATACACTAGATATCGAATAATTTCAATGAGTAAATTTGAATATTTAGAAACTATTATTAATATATCTAAATTTGCATACTGTATTTTAGCTCTACATTACCAACACATGAGTTCGCTTAAACCAACAACGGGTAATTATTTAAAAATATATTAGATCTATTTTATATTCTTTTTCAATAATTACATTAAAATAAATGCAATTCATATAAAAATTTAATGAAAATAAACATCTTTATTGAAAGAAAAAAAGTTATGTATCACCCAATTTAGGATTAAATTCGGAAAAAATATTTTCTGATTAACAAAACATCTTTATTGATTAGAAATTAAATTTAACATACATAAAAAATTTATTTGGTTTATTATATTCAAAAACTTATAAATATTTATTTACGCTAATAAATAATTAAAACACCTATCTATCTATAATTGGAAATTATTAATCATTTTTTTATTGTTGTATTTTTAAAATTAATTCAAATTAAAAAATTAGAATTAAAAAAAAATAAAATTTATCTAGAAGACTTTATTTTCAGCCTGATAAATAAAAAAATTAAAAAAAATTGAATATATAAGTGTAATTAATTTTTCTTAATATCGTACAAGCGATTAATAAAGTTTCAATATTTACGTTTTTAATCCTAACAATGTTCAAATAATGTAAATATAAAAAATAATAAATATTATAATTGTAAGAAGATATAATGAAAGATACTAAAAAAATGAATTATTTTTTAACTTCTGAATTGTATGAAGATTTGCTTCGAATTTCCCAAACATAAATCATTAAAATAAATTATTATATATCTAAATAATACAACAATATCACAAAAATATTTTAATATAGTTTTTTTTAATGATAGGTTAATTAAATTAAAAACTATTTTTCATTAAAATTAGAAACAAACAATACAGAGTGAAATACTTAAATTTGTCAAAAATTTATTTTAAATCATGATTTTCTCATATAAATAATTTTTCCTTAATTATAACAAATTTTTAAAAAATTTCCTATAATATATGTATATATATATATAAATATATATGGCATTAGTTGCTTTTATGATAATTTTTATTGTTTAAAATACATATTAAAAATTAAATTATGTGTTTGTTATTTTCGAGGCCTTGTTTTAAACAATATATTTTAATCTTTATACAATTGATACAATAATATTCATTATCTAATGTCTAAATTTAAACAAAAAAAACATTATTGTAATTTTATTAATATTTCAATTTATATAAATATTTGACAAACGAAATTTATTTAAATATTTATTAACAATTATTATATATATATATATATATACATACATATATATATAGGTATACATCTATATTATAATATATATATATCTATATAAATATTATCTATATAAATATATTAGATATTATCTATCATATTATTGAATTAATAAAATATCATAAATTTAATAAGTTACTTGGTCAGTTTGATTTCACGGTTTCGTCAACTGATATTGATAACTTACGACAAAAATTACGGGACTAGTTTAAATTATGAGTCAATAAAATTTATATAAAATAACTGAACTTCAGTTTCTTGATATTTTATTTATTTTTCATAACTATTATTTAAAAGAGAATCATTAAAAAAAATTATTTTTTAATATTGAAATTCATTTAAATTTAATGAAGTATATAGAATTAGACTAAAGCATTAAATAAAAAATAATTATACGATGATATTTAAATAACATTAATGTATCGAATATAAAGAATAGAAAATATGTAAATATTGTGTATATTAATATTAATAATAAAATTAATGTCATGTTTACATATACAAGAACTTCTTATTACTTATTATTATTCATTTATGTAAATAATATATTATAAATATTATTATAATAAGATACTTTATTTTAATTTAAGATTAATTTAAGATAATTATAAGATATTTTATTTTAAATATTAAGTAACATTTATGCTTATAAAATATTACCATGAAAGTAATTAAAATTATTCAATTATATTTACGAAAAAAGCTATTCGTTTTAATAGAGAAAATTTAGAAGTACTTAAGTTAATTAAAACAATGTCTGCATATTAATATTTTTAATAAATCTTAATTAATAAAAATAACTAATAATCGTTTTCCTTTCCTCTTTTTAGAATAAATAAGCTATATACATGATTTTAAATAAAATTAAGAAAAAAATATTACACTATTGAATAATTTACATTTCAATAGCCACCTTGATCTTCCGTAATCTGTAGGTTTTTGATCACCCCTTATTTCAGGTTTATCTGTCTGGTTTATCTCTCTCCTCTCTCTCTCTCTCTCTCTCTCTCTCTCTCTTTCTATAACACTTGCATCGATTATTTTACAACGATCGATAACATTAATATCTTTGTTTACAATTGTAATCAATTTTTTGTATCCCATTTTGAAATATTCTATCTTAATGTGTATTTAATTTATTAAACGTGAAAATATTTCAATTTTCTTATATTAAATAATTAAGAAAATTTCACGTTTTAAAAATCAATTTAAAATTTATTTTCACGTATTAAACGAACTCTAAAATACACAATAATAAGATAATTAATATCCTTTAATATAATGAGTATAATTTTATCTTCAAGAGTTTCCGTTCAATTACTTAAGAAATTTTTTATCATCTATCTGTTTCTTTTACAGCTAACAAATGTTACGTTAAAGTAGTTTGTTTTGAATCGTATGATTATTTAGATCATGCAATCTAAACAACCTTGTATTCGTTTTAATAAGAATATTTAAAATTTAAACTATTTAAAAAAATAGGTAATTATAATGCTTTCTTTAATACAGAATATTCATAATACTTTCAATCAAAGAAAATAAATTTATTTTTAATACGTTTTGTATTTACCAAAAATTTTATTTTATATTACTATGCAACTTTATGCTCAAAGAAAATGTTGCTATTAGCAATTTTCTTGATATATATATTAGTAGTACAAAAATTTTTTAATATGAAATAAAATTTCAATTAATTATGAATAACAAAATGTATTAAAAATAATATTCTTCGAAAAATGCACTTTATTTAAATATATTTCTTTACAGGTTTGTTAAATCTTGTGCAAATTAAACTTTCGTAAAAAATTACAAATAAACTACCGGACCTTCATCGAAACATTTCTATGCGAGTTTATGCTTAAGATCTTTCAAGTTTTTACAAAATTCGCGACGTCTAGACATTACATAGTTGGTAATAATCAAAGATAATATATAAATTTACATTGAGAGTGGTCTTTAATTGATAATTTATATATAACCGACTCCAATCAATACATATGATAGGAGTTTCAAGAATTAAACACTTCATTAGCACAGGATATTTTCTTATAACTCTTAATTTCATTCCTACAAAATGTGTGTGTATTTGTGTTTGTGTTTATGTGCGCGCCCATGCGTACGTGTAGATGTGTGGCTTGAAATTCAGTACTTAGATTTTTATTGCATAGAGAATTTCATTTTTCATCTCATTATTAGCAAGTAAAGATATAATAATTAATTTATTCTTTAATGCTTGAAGGTCGAGTTTCAAAATTATTTCATATTATATAATAAGATAAATAGATGTTACTACTACTAATATTAATATTAATTCTAAATTTGATATTATTTTGATGAAATGTACCATGAAAAATGAATTCAATCTTATAATTTTATTATATGCATTACACAAATTCTTTAGATAAAATAAAATTAATAACTCATTAATTTAGATTTAGGTTTCTTAATTATAAAATTACTGGTTATAAAGTGTCATTAGTGAGTTTGTACAATCCAGACTATGTCGTTTATAATATTGATAAAAACAATTCTTTTATTTATTGCTGAAATGTTTATTGCAACTGATAAAGATAAAAACTGAAATGTGAACAATGACATTGTTTTTGATTACATACTTATTTAAAAACATGTCCTTTTGTCTCTCTCCGGTATACCTTCAACTATTCCTATAACAAATATTTTATGTATAAATGAAATTTATTGAACTTTCATAGTATAATAGATGTATTCATAAAATAATTGAAATATTAATATTTTTTAATTTTTTTGTTTGTTCCTTTTTATATCACGTGAGTGTATTTATATAATTATCATCATTTTTCTCTATTCAATTACATTTTTTCAAATGATTGATCAAAATGAAACATCTATTTGAATTTTAGTCAATTTAAAAATTTGAAATTACGAATAACTTTCAAATTATATTTAAAAAATTTTCTTTTAAATATTAAAACGAATATAAAATATTAATTTTAAACTTAGTCTTATATAAAATTAAATAAGAACTTAGAAAAAAATTTACATATTTAAAAATAAACTGTTTGAAAGAAAATTCAATAATAATTTTATAACAGTAACAAATATAACAACTTTATTCTTTTTATACAATTATAAAATAATTTTAATTAATTCATTTAAACAATAATAAGTCTATACATTTTATACAATTCGCATATTTTTTTAATGCAAATATTTAATATAAATTAAGTGGTTGTATATTTCGATTAGTTTCCTAAAACTTTTATAAATTAAACGAATTAAGTCAACATAAATAAATTATAGCATTAGAATCGAAAGTTGAAAAGCATAGAAAGTTTTATATAAAAATTAGTAACGAAGGTCTTTCCAAGAGTCAAACCAAAAATAAGTAATCAATATACTTATAGGAAATATGATTATCTAATGTTTAGTATCTAAAAAAAAGTAAAATAATGCAGCGTATTATTTGTTTTATAACAATAATGTATACTGAAAATAATATATCCCTTACAATGATTTCATTAACAAATTTTTATAGATATTTAGAAATTTAATATAATATTTAATACTTACTTGTTTAAAAATCGTATTATTTACCATCTCCTTATAGATACTATGAGAAATTATTGTAATTACTTTAAAAATACAAAAAACTGTATTATTATAAGTATTATTAACTCTAAATTAATAAGACTATTTATTTATAATAATCTGATAAATAACAGCAACATACATAATTGTTACAAAAAGACAATTTGAACGTTTGAAACTATATTTAGAAGTTGCTTAGAATTATTAACTGAAATTAATTTTACGTGTAATTTATATTTTATTTACAATATAATACATAAGAATGTTTTCTTTCATAATAATGAAAATTTGTTATAAAATCACTATTTTTCTGGGGATAGTTTTTCGAATCATTTCTTACTTATGAAATTATTATTATTATATTTAAAATATGTAGAAATGAATAATATATATTTGTAAAATACACAGAGTAAAGAAAAGATTATAATTCGCTTATTACTAAAAACATGAAATTATTTTTGTTTTTTTAGGAGTTAAAGAGACAGCTTACAAAATAGTGCAAAATTAAAACATAGTAACCTTATATTTCTATAGTTTTGAATATTTTTCTTATAGTTATGAACATTTGATTCATAAAAATTATTAATATTATGACAAATTTAATATTAATTATTTTATTTTAATTAAAATATTTTAGGTTATTAATTAAATAGGTTTAGTATTATAGAAGATAAATATGTTTATAAAAATATAATTTCGTAAATGACATCCATATTAGTTTTTAAAAAAATTTTATAAATTTTTAGTTTATATTATAATACAATAATAGAATTAAAAATTTATTTATGTAATGTAAAATTTTAAATTAAAGTTTTAGAACAAAATATTTTATTTTATTTTTTCTAAAAGATTTCACTTATTTCAACACCTTAAAAAAATAAACATTTTTTTTGAAAATGGAATAATTTAAATATTTCTACACTAAAAAAGGTTTAATGTGTATTTAAAAATCACAATTTTCAAACCACTATAATGAATGACATGAGATCTGATATATATTATAATATAATATAATAGTATAAAATGCTTATTATTCTATATAAACTTGTGCATTACTTAATACATAACAGCCAACAATATTTTGTTTCATTTATAATTATTGTTTTTTTAAGTTTTTATTTATTTCTATGAATTCACTAATTATTTCTTCAATTTTTTTCTTAACAGATTCGTTATCTTTCATATACTCTAGCAAATAATTTGATCTATCTTCATGAAACGATTGCTCAAAATTTTCTGATGATTTCACAGTATCTTTTAATGTATCAGAATTTAGTAGAATAGTCGGGAAGTATAGAGTCGCTGTAATACAACCATAAAATCTCCATGCTTCATATCTAGTCATAAGTTCTTCCAATATAGGTACTTTTATTTCATTTATTGGATTATTATTTCTTACCGTCTCTTCAAGCACTGAACGATAATATCCCATCAATTCCTTTTCATGCTTTCTACGAAATTCCTTTGAACTGTTCAAGTACATTAACTGTGAAATGTCAGCAAATATAGAACTGTATCGAGTAACTTGAAAATCTACCAACAAACACTTAGGTGGCGTTGCAGTATTATTAAACATAATATTATTCATCCAAAGATCTCCGTGACAAACGACATTGAAATCAGTTGGAGATAATTTCAGGAAATCAAAAATTCGAAGAAATCCCTCCTGCAAATCATTACTGTCATGACCAAAGTGTTCGGCTACCTTACCCATAAATTGCATGACATTTTTAGACCAGTTCCATAATGGCATTTCGGGATTGAATAATATCTCACATAAACCCTCTGAATAGTGATCCCATACTGTTACAGGATGCTGTAAATAAATTTACTTTATAATGGAAAGGTTATACATGTGTCAAAAATTAATTTTTGATTTTACTTCAATTAAAATTTATAATGTATTTGATTTTAAGTTTTTTTCTTAAAATTTATTGTATTATTATGATTGTATGTGTTTTTCAATTTTAACTTGATTATTATAATTTTAACTTAAAAACTTATTTATATTAATAATGTATAAAAAACTTTAAAACTTTTGTTACTTATATAATTTTCTTAAACTTTTTTAAAATAACTAATATATTACATTTTTAATTATTATTATTAATAGTTATTATTCTGTGTATATAAATAACACAGTATCATTTCATTAATAATATTGATTCAACGTCAAGATGACGATAAAAAAATTATTATAAACATCAATAAATCATTTTCATTCAATTAAAAATAATATAAATTAATTTAACATAAATACTGGCTTATAACCCTTTCAAAATACATCAATATGAATTTTCATTTAATTTTTTGAGAATTTATAAATTATAACAATTTGTACATTGTTAATGAATTTGATGAACTAGAAATAGATTCTCAAAAATTATATTGTTTTTTTAAAAAGTTTTTCATTGTAATTTACATTTGTAGTTTGACTTAGATGAGCCGCTGTCAGAATTGAACAGCTATGAAATCGGGCAAGAGTACCAATCGCCAATTTTATCATATCAAATCGATCAAATAAAGGATCAGAACTGCCGAAAATTGTATAGCCCTGTATTCTTAAATCTTCCATTATTAAGAAATTTGACTTTGCTAAATAACATTTTGGCACACATTGTTCCATTTTGAAATTCAAAAATTGAGAATTAATTGTTTCAAAAAAATATGACTCCTTTTCAAATACATGCATATTCTTAGTCAACGCCAATTGTGACTCACAATTAAGTGGTATGACTTTCAAAAATAAGCTTAATGTTTCTGGATCACTTGTACTTTTTTTCTGAAAACATTTAAGTATTAATTTTAATATAGATTTAAACTTTAAGTTCTTATTGTACTTTAAAGTCATTTAGTATTTATATGGTAAGATATACCATGCAATCACAGTAGATTATACGATATATTATCTCTAATATTATTATTCACTATAATTTCATATATATAAGCAGCTCTAAAGAATTCATTTAATTATGATATTCATTCAACAAGCATATTTGATACTTGATTAGAAATAAATTGAGAACTGTGCTTTAGAAATTCAAGAAAATGAAATTTAATTTTGAGAGCTAAAAAATGAAAGAAACTTAATATTTAACTACTTTAACAACGTAATTTTGAAAATACAAATATGTATTAAACATAAAATTATTTTTATCCAATCATGTATCAAATTCTATTCAAATCTCTACTTAAATAAGTATTTCTAGAGATAAATAAATAATATTGCAATGAATAGTCACTTGCACTCTCATATTCAGATTAATTATAAAACATAATTACTTCGGTAATTTTCTTAAGAAATATATCGATTAAAAAAAAAGTTTGTTTTTGTGAAACTCATTATATACTTCTACTTAAAATAATAATTAATTTGTTTCATATATTATTATTACTAGATTTGAAATAGATTTTCGATTAATATTTATACGGTGTTAAATTTTATAATTGCCTCAGTTGGACAAAATTTTTTTATAATAAATTATATACATAAACAAAAACATTTTACTTTTTAATAAGTAATTAGTAATATGTATAAAGATGATTTTTGATGTAAGTCTATATTGATATAAAAAATAAAAGTTAAAATTTTTTAATTATTAATTTTAATTCAAAATTTATTCTAACAAATATTTTGAATTACAAAATAAAAGATAAGAAATACCGAATTTTCTTTTAATTTTTTTCAAAATCAATAATTAGAAAATCAATAAATTAGAAATTTAATTTTTATTATTTGCTTATAATAAAAATATAATACTGATAATATGTACACATATACATTTACATTAAAAATTATGGAAAACTGTATGGAATAACTATTTGTTAAAATTTACAGAGATTTAAAAAAATGTTATTTGAATTTAATTTTAAAACATTTAAACTCAAAAAATATTACAGTCATATATTAATAATATTGATATTCAAAACTTTTATTTTTATATTCAATTCAAGTTAATATTGATATATAACATTGATTATAAAATATCTTCGCTTTATTCTAATTTATACAGTATAGATCAATGCTAATGAAACTCGCTAAACGCTATTTAAAAAAAAATATCATTTAAATTTCTTTTTATTATATATTTGAAATATGTTGAAACTATTTTTAACGTAAAAGACTTTATCGGTAAAAGTAAGTTTAATATTTTTGTATTTTTACATTTAAAACATGATAATAATAGTGGCGTTCTTATTTCATTCTTTATCTTAGTTATTTTTATGATTTTCTATAAAATATTGAAGATTAATAATATAACTTTAATTTTATATTTTTTTATATACACTTTTTATACATTTATTAAAAGTTGCAAATATAATTAAACTATATAATAATAATAATAATTTGTTAAGTTAAGCAATAAAATTTTGTATGCTTCAAGTATTATGAGAAATTCATCTTAAAGTTGAAATATGAAACAAATCGATGTACCTGAATTTTTATTTTTAAACTCAGATGATTTCCTAATAAACCAAGTGGTACATTGGAGAAAGGTTCGACATAATAGTTTAAAACTTTAATTGACGAATCAGATGTAATTCTATGAACAGTTACCGCTATATCTTCTGAGGTTAAAATAGTATTAATACTGGTGTTTAATTGCGTTTTGGTATAACTTTCCATGATATAGTGAAATTCGTCTATCAAGTATTTGCAACGATTTTAGCGTAAATTATTTTTAGAAATTATCAATACATGAATGTAAGAATAAATAAAATTCCACTTCGATAACGACTGCTTTTAGCAAGAATTGAGAATCAACTGAGGCATTTTATAGTAGTCAGTTTCTAATATAGAACCGCATATAAAAAAATATATCGCTCTTGATAATAAATAAAGAAGTTAAAAAATACTAATCGAATAGATATAATTAAAAAATAAATTAATTGAAAAACGTGATGTAAATAAGTAAGTGATACTATATATACTTAAATATTAAAAGTTTAAATATTTAAATATTTATAGGTTGTATTTTTAAAAGTACTTAATCAATAAAATATTACGTACGTTTCATTTCGAAAAATAATATTAATGAATACCCAAATATTAAAAAAATCATTAAAGAAAACGTAAAATAGTAAAAATATAAATTATTGATTATTTTGCGATTTACTGATATTAAATAAAGATTATTTTTGAATTTTTTAATAGTAAAACTTAAATTATACTTATAATAAATTAATTGAAAGCTTCTGACAATAATTTTAACTTATAAAAGTCATTTTTATAATTACAATATCTACTCTATATTATCTATGTTTACATAATTAACATTAATTTTTTTAAATTAACAAAAGTTAGATTTGTGTTTATTTAATATCAATACAATTATCCGGAAATACCTTACGCTGAAATTTTTATGCGATTATTATTGAACTCATTGTATTATAATGTTAAACATTGGAAAATGAAATGAAGAATTGTATTTTATTTTAATGTGACTGAAATTTAATTTCAATTTTTTTAGTACGTCAATTTTTAAATATTACTTATAAAAAATAATTGCAATAAGAAATTTTAAACACGAGAAAGATTATATATTAAATAATTAAAAATTTTGACATAAATAATCATAGATTAAAGTATAATAAATATTATAATTTCTAAAAACATCAGTTAAATATTATTATTTAGGATTTTACATTACGTACCTAGTAGTTATAGCTATTCATTTTTAATAAATTACTTACATAAAAATAGTTTACACAATTGATTATTTCGTTCAAGACCTGGATAAGTAAATACTATTATTTTAATAATTTGCATTAAAAATATATAACAATCGTTTTTAATTAACTAATCTATATTATTAACATAAAAATATGATCACAATTGATTTTTAGTTGAAAAAAAATCTACAAAAACTTAAAAAAAAATCAAAGATCATTAAATTTGTGATACTAATTTGTCAGTAAAATTTAATAAGTTGTAATTTTAAAAACCATTTTGTGTAAATTTTGGTACAAAATAAAAAATGTACAGCTTAAAAAAGTAAAATATAAATTTGATAATAGTTTTTATTTTTAATACCTATTTTATTCAAAAATTACAATTTATTATAAAATAGATTAAATGTATTTTACTTATAAATTGGATAAATTTTTTTTTTAATGTAAAAAAATTTTTACGGGGACCAATTAAATTACAAATGTAATAAATATTCGTTTTTTACTATATAAATTGTTAAAATATTTAATAATTTATCTATTTATCTGTCATAATAAATGAATTAAAATATAATATTTCAATTAAATTACTGAAATAACAAAATATTAATTAAATTTTAAAGCTAATGCAAGAGGTAAATGGGTTAACATTGATAGTATCAGATTACATATTATTTTTTAATATTCTTTAGTTAATTAAATCATTTAAATGGATTCACTTAAAAATTTCAATAATATAAAATAAGTATACTCGTATAATATTAATTATGCGTTTCTAAAATAAAATAAAATTTAATTATATACATATTATGAATCTGCACATCTTGATAGAGTAATTTCTAAATCCTTAATAAATATTGATCAAATAATTTTCTCATTTCTTAATTACCAATGTGTTTCAAATCCATGAATGATACAGATTTTGTGACTAATGATCCAACCCAAACTATTAATATTATAAACCTTATTAATATGCCAAACACGGCATCCTATTTCGCCTAATTTAATAACATATTATGATAAAGAATAAACGAGATATCTTGTATATTAATTAATAATATTAATAATACTATTTATATTTATATTTTTAAAATCCCTTTATATTTAAATAAACATCGAAATATGAGTAATTAATATAAATATAATATTTAATAATACTTAAAAATCAAAAATATATTTAATTTTATCAACAAGATTTCTTATAATTCAATAGTGTAAAATACCTTGTAAATAGAATAATATGCTTTCACTACTACTTAATATTTTTATGATGTATGTAATTTTTCAAGCATTTAATAAGTTTAAGATGCTATATCATAAATTGGTGTACAATATCATAAAAATCTATTTAAAAATATATTTTATAAAATCAACATAGTTTATAAAATAAACCGTTGAAGAAAAATAAATAGCATATCCCGTACCTGCTCAATAAAATATAAATTAGAATTCATAAGCGGATGACAAGTTTTAAATCCACTTTATTGATGATAATGTCTTAGATTAGTGAAACTATTTGGATATTACAGAAAGAATGCTATTTATTAAATTAAAAAAATCGATATTTTTTTTAATTTCAATTGATAGTAATATATCACTAGAAAATATTAATAAATTTGCATTGCAAGTTTAGATATAAATTTATATAATTTATAAAAAATGTATTTTTATATTTTTTTAAAACTAAAAAAAGTTACAAAAATATAATCCGAAAATTAAATATGTGTCGACTTAGTTGCCTATAGAAGTTAACTCCATTGAAGAGATATTTTTACTTTGTTTATTACAAATAATAATAATATCTATATAAATGTGAAAATTTTCAATGATCCACATAATTATAATTTTTTGTCTCATAGCGATTCATTATTGTTTGATAATAAATAATTTTTTAATAAGTTTATACTAGTTCAACATTTACCACGCCATCATTATGAATTCGAATTATTTTCTTAATTGTTTTACCTTTTTAGAGATTTATAACACGCCTTCATCTTTACCCTCTTTTTAATTGATTTCACTTAAAATTTAGTTTATTAATAGAACCTTTTTTTGAATTATATTTTTAGTGCAATAACTTTTGACATGTAACAATATATGCTGTTTTTTATTTAAGCCTTATAAAAGTAGTTACGTAATTTCTAAGTCAACTTCAAGTTTACATTATGTTTATTTAAAATTTTAAAAGTAACAAAATATATTCTTAAACTCATAGTAAAAACTGTATCTAAAAAATATGCATAAAACTGACACACAACAATTTAAGAATTATTAATAAAAAATTATCTACAAGTATATTAATCCAAATAAATATTAAATCTTCCACGAACGTCTACTACTGCTACAAAATTCATCATGATTTTTTAAATCGGTTTTAATATTAACACGCATAGCATAACTATAAGTTTTTAACGCAATTGAATAGTTAAAACCTAATTATGTCATAACAACTGTTTTCTTCATCGTAATAAATTAATCGTAAATACAATATTGAGTTCCTAGACCAAATATTAAAGAATTAATATCTGTAAGTATGTGAAATTATCTTTTTATAAAATGACTTACATTACGAGAATAATTAATTGAAGAAGTTTGTTTTTCTTGGAATTTCTAAAGTATCAAAAATAATTTAGACACTGAAATCGGGATTCTAAGTATCGAAAAAGGTCTTTCAACAGCATAACGCTCGGTTCTTCAAATTTCTACTACTATTCCTATCATCAATTTACACGTTCGCCCACTAGAATACACACGTATACAAAGAATTTTTTCTAAATAAAACTTCTTCTAAATGGATGTTACAAAATATGAATAATGCAGAAATTGAGGCACTATCAAAAATTATTTAGAATGCGCTTGTTAGCTTATATGTAGAAGTTATACACAAATTTATGATTTTATATCGGATCTCATTCGTGAAACTAAAAATTTCCAATGAAATAAATATTCTCTAACTTGACTTATGTCTTTTAAAATAATCAAGTTAATAAAAAACTACGTTATAAAAAATTAATCGATTTGAAAAATTCCTTTAATTTAAATTTAATTATCATGAAAAATTGAAAATTTTCTTTACTTGATTCATTTTTGTTATAAAAATTACTGAAGAACCTTATAAATCATTTAATAAATTAAATATACATTGTAATTATTTTTTAACCATGTAATGCGTATGACAATAACGCTTTTCACACTGTAAGATAATTCAATCTCGACAAACGATAGTCAATAATGCATCGACAATTATCTTTTAATCTTTCAGTCTTTTATCTTATGACTGTAGCTTACGTTAATAACGTTGCTATTTTACTTTCTCGACATGCCTTATTTTTACATGTGATATTTTTTTATACGCGAAAAAGCTTCTCTCGAACTCTCGAAAATAAATGTATATTTAAATACACCTTTACCTTTTTCTAGATACTCACTTATATACCTTATAACACCGTTATCCAATCACGTGCAAACGTGTGGTACATTTCTCTCTCTCTCTCTCTCTCTCTCTCTCTCTCTCTCTCTCTAACAACATTCATGTTATAAATTTATATGAAACAATACAATTTTTATTTTACTTGCATAAAACGTAAAAATATATACACTATTTAAAATTAAAATTATAATGTAAATCATATCAGGAAATCTTTTTTAATTTTCATTACTATTTGAATAGCTTACGTTAATTGATGTAATAGTTTTTTAATTTCTAACAAGTATTTTGAGAAACATTAAATCGATTGGTTATTTTCATCAATATATCCTGTATTATATAATTATTTTAATACTCCTCAAGTAAAACCGTTACAGAATAATTATTATCAATAGAGTTTCAGAAATTAATTAATTTTTTCTTACATTGAAATGAAAATCATTCACATATATTTTCACTTTTTGTAACTAATATTATTTTTATTATTTATTCCATATATTCAAATATAATCGACAAATCTATATTTAAAACAAAAAACTCTTATATTTTATATTATATTTATATTATTAACCTTATTTATTTTAAATAAACGATATCGGAATATCCATAAAATATATATCTATACAATTTTAATTGCGTAGTATAAACTAAATAGATTAGATTTTTCATAGTAATCTTAACTGTAGTTTAAGAAATTTTATTTCTTAGAAAAATTATCTTACGATTTTTGTATTTTTGTAATAAACTGAAAATAATAAGCGTCTCAATCGCTTTGATTTTAATCATGGAAAGTATTTTATCGTTTATATCTTCTTGACACAGTGAAAAATGATAGTTAATTTTTGCAATATTTCAAGCAAATTAGTAACTGTATTTCAAATCTAAATTATGATTCGAGAACTATATGAGATCGTTAGAAATTCGAAGTGTTAGAAGACCTATTTTTAATTGAGGTCGATATTATTCGAATTGAATCAAAGTAAAAATAATATTTTATAAATGAAAATGAAACTATTAAAACTAATTTTAATGTTTTAAAAATAATATTTTAAAAATAATTTTTAGTACAATATTAATTATAGATTGTAAAAGTTATTAGAAATAATAAATTTAAATAGAATTTGAAGATACTTGTATATAATAAAAAATATTTAAAAATGTATTAGGTTAGAATTATTTTGTTACAAAAATATAAATAACACGATCTATATAATTTTGTAGCACAATGGCTACAGTTATGAATATTTATGCTAATTAATTTAAGCTGTAAATTATCAAAACATTGATAATTAGATGTTATTTGTGTAAAATTTAAATCATAATTTGGCCATAAATTATAAAATAACTACGAAAAGAATATTTTAAAAAGAAATTCTAAATAAACTTAAAAATAATAACAATGTAATTCCATATAGTTTTTTAATTTTATGTATTATATGATAATATCCATGGCTCATTATTGATGAAAATTTATTGTTAGTTAAGTTTACATCAAAGTATATACATTAAAATTTTAAATTAGAAATCAAAGTTATATTTGAAATAAATAATTTAATTAATTATAAAAATAAACAATAAATTTATTAAAATCTTTATTAAGCTCAAAAATTATTTGTTTATGAATAACTTTGATCTTTTTAAGATATAAAGTATACTTGTATCTTATTTTTATAAATATATTTTTATAATTAAAAAAAGGAACACCTATATTAAATTATAATAAATATTGTGTTTTATGAATATATAGCTTTATAATGATATAATTTTGAACCTTAGTTTTTTATTATAATAACAGAAATTTAAAATTTGTTTAAATAATGTTATTGTTTTGTACCAATTTTAAAATGAAAAATTAATTAAGTATATAAATATATTATATTTTATATATTTTTATATGTATTGTAGATTACTTTTACAAATAGAATATTTTATAGAGATTTATATTATTCATTTATAGAATAGTATTCTATAGTTATTCAAAGTTTGTAAAACACTTAAATTTTAGTTTATATAGAAAAAAAGAATGAATTAAAATGCAATGTTCATTAAAAATTACTTTTAATATCAGAATTACATTAAAATCTATTTTAATCAAGAATTTTTTTATTAACAACTAATAATAAATTAAAAAAAAATTTCGTATTTTGCTAAAAAATGTATAAAATTATAAAGCAATATGATTTTAATTATATTTAAAATACGGAATTTATAGCAAATAAAAGTCTATAGAAGTACATTAGAGAATTTCAGTCTAGGTGGAATAAAAAATACAGTTATTAAAATTAATTATTCTTATTTATCAAATATATTTATCAACGTTATTAATAAGAAGTTTATCTAGTACGAAATTATAAAATATAAACATCAAATAAAATTATTAAATAAACATGTAGAATGGTTGACTATAAAATATTGTAATGCTACGTATTTACACACAGTTTAGGTATTTAAATAATCAATTTTAAACAATAATACCTATACCAACTTAATACAAACATCTTCCTTGTTGTAAAAAAGAATAAAGAAGTAAATAATATATATTAATCTTATTCTACAAAAGTAAAATTATATGATTATAAATTTACATATTAATTAAAATATTATAATAATTAAAATAATAATGAATGTAAATGAAAATTTTCATTTATGCCTATAATAAATATTAGAAGATAAAAAGTATTTAAAATATAAATTTAAGTTTTTAAAGTATTCCGTTGCATTTGTAAAACATATAATCTATAAAAAAAAATAATGTACATCGAAATTAAACAATAAAACAAGATTAACATAAGAATGAACTGTATGAAGTAACTTTTTAAAACATTATGTTCATACTTTCATCACCAATCAAAACTATTAAAAATATTAATTATTTTCATAATACAATGCAAAGACTTAACTGATTTTTTTTGTCAAATAAGTTTTAATTAACAACATTTTCATTTTTCACACTGGATTTATCAGAAAAATTCACAGTAACTTATTTATCTAATATAATTTATATTAGATTTTGAAAACATTGAGTAACTTTAAATAAGCAAAAAATAACTCTGTATTTTATTGGGTGATATAAAATAATATAAAGGTTTAATTAATACTATGTCCAAAATAAAATTTAATATAATATTAACTTTTTTTTAAATATGAAAATTTTTAAATAAAATTAGACGGAATTCGTCAAATGCATTTTATCTTGTGCTAGAAATTATAATAAAAATTAGTTACTTCAAAAATTAAAGTATTTTCTTAATCCATATCTTCAAATTTCGATCGAGTATTAATGGATGAAAAAAACGACTTTTAAAACATTTTTATTTAGGCATGAATCGATGTAACACAATTAAATTTAAGTGAAAATAATTTTAACTAAAAGAAATATTTTTTCTAAAAAGGAAGAAAAATTTTCATATTCAGTTATTTACACAAAATGTGCTTCCAAGACTCTGGCTTTATCTAGTTTTTATTTACTCATGTTTCTATTATTCTCAGTAATTCTATAAGAAATATATGTCCCCTTCTGTAACTTCCTGCCCTTCATTTCTATTATAGAAAAGATAAATGCTTAGTATCTGAATGAAATGTAGATTTTCATTCTTGTTTCTGAATAGCCATATTTTCAAACTATGTAAAATAAGAAAAAACTCGAATATAAATTTGAATACTGCATTGAAATGATGTCTTGACTAGAATATTTTTAAATGTAATACACGTTTCAATTCGTGCATTTATTACCTCGTTTCAAAACACATTTTTTATAACAAATTTTGAAAATATTCATTTATTCCTGATGAAATATATTCAGAATAAATATAACTACTGAATATATTTATGACAACAATATTTTATTACTTTAATATATTTTCAAATTATTGATAAAATTATTCAAATTTAATAATAAATAATTATTAAATTATTCGAAAGTAACGTTGATAACATACTTATTATATTGTTATACTACCTTCTTATATTTATTAAATATATATTAGAAATAATTTATTGTCTACATACTTATTTTTTTATAATAAATACACAGAGAAAATAAATTTCAAGTCCATTAGAACACTATCAAATTTATTTAAATATCAAAAGTAGCAATACATACTAGATATAAACTATTTGATTAGTTAAAATTTTATATAGAATGTAAAATAACTGGACGAAATACGCTATTTTTAATAAATTACAACAAAATATTTTATAAACGTCATAGTATACGTTAAAATTTTATGTATTTGAGATTGAAACTTGTACCTTTAAAATCATGTCGATAATATTTCTGACAATTGAAGAATTCTGATTTCCACGTAAATGTATAACTATTCACATATAATCGTAACGATCTATTATATTATACAGATTTCTCGATTAATTTTTTGTAAACTAGTAGTTTACATTATATTTAATATTTAATATTATATATTAAAGCTATTTAATATATAATATTTAGTCAGAACAAAAACGAATTAGTGAGAATCAAAAGTTTTTAACAATGATATATCATAATGTACTAAATTATTTTCAAAAATTAAAAAATTAATATTAAGAATAGAAAAAAAAATTGTAATACTGAAACTAACACGAAAATTAATCGGTTAAATTAAAAAATCAAACTCTAAAATATTGTGAATTCGTTAAAAAAAATATACTTAAAAAAATGTATTTATGAATTCATTTATAATACATAAATTTGTACAATAAAGTAGATTTAGATCTTTGAAAAGTAAAATTTCTATAAAATAAAAACAGAAAAATTAAACATTAATATATAGAAAATCGTTTAACGTATAACAAAATAAGTTAATTAAAAGATGGTTACCAATATATAAATCAAAATTAAATAACAAATAAAAAAATAACAATTATATATTTTTGAAAAATTTGTCTACTAATTTTATAAAAATATACTTTTCTATAAAGATTATATAATTATAAAGTACACAAGTAAAAAAATTGTATACGCAATAAATATGTAAAGTCTTATTATTTATTGTACGATTCTAAAAAAGACCGCAAGTGACTTTTACGATTAATATTAATTATTCAGTAGACTTATATATATAAATGTAGACATGCCTCAATACAATCATTATAATTGTAAAATTGAAAGTTATATTTTATTAAAAGGAATTTTTATAATTATTAAAATAGTTTAAAATTAATTATTTCTTTAATATTAAAAAATTTACATATATTATGTAAAGATATATATTCTATTTAAATGAATACTAAATATTAATAAAAATTTTTGTAAAAATCAATGTATAAATTTTTCTTAAATAAATAAATGATAATAAAAACTTTTATTTTTATTTGAAGAAAAATGAACAGAAAATCAACTTACCTCGTATAAAGAATTAGTTGCTTTCACAAAGTATCAATAAATAAATATCTATAGAAGCAATATTAATGACCTGCAACCCTTAAGAAAATTGTTTTTTAATTTGCGTTTTAAAAATACAATGTATTAATAAATAAATCTGAGTATGTATTTATTATTTCACATTAATTTAACTCCAATTCAAAATAAATTAATTGTTACTTCATCAAATACCCTGTTTCGTTCAAACAAATAATATTTAAAGTAACAAAAAAATATATATTGAAATTTTTTAAATAATTTTGATAAGAATACAGAGTAAATAATAATTAATCCAACGGCTCAGAATTTATTTTAATAGGCCATACTAAGATAATAATTTTGGTTGTAAAATTATAACTAATTCAAAAATTATATTAATGAATTAAAAATAAAAATAAAAACTTATTTTAAAGTTATTTTAAAATAAAACTTATGAAAATTAAATACTCAATGTTTAGCAGCACGCTTTAATTTATTTAAACAGCAATTAATTAAATACTTACTTCTTATTAAAATCAATGAGTCTTATTTTCTTATTAGGAACCGTTATTAATAAGTTTTAATTAAAAAGGATTAAAAGGATTTTTTAGTATATTTAATAAAAAACGATTCTAAATTACATAAGAAAAAATTGTTTTTTATTTCTATAATTTAATGTGAATTAAAATCACTTTTTAATTTTCATATTTTTTCAACGCACGTTTGAAATTTATAAAATAGCAAACAAATATTATTTTGAAAAACTTTAAATGAAATACGCAATAAAATCAAGTGAACGTAAACAATTTAATCATTTTATAATAAGAGAGAATATATGTTACTATTAAACAACTCTTGATTAAGTTATTTAAAAATCAGATAAAGCTATTATTAGATAAATTAACTTTATTTTTACTTACGTAAATCATACAACATTCACTCCTAATTAAGACAATTATACTACTATTTAAGTAAATAAAGTCAAGGTCATCATTGTTAATAAAAAAAAATCACTTTCAAAAATTTGAACTATAATTGCTATTTGATAATCAATTACTAATTAAAAGTACGCTGTTATATATAATTCGTACGTATTCAAAATTTATAATGAAAAATATAACGGACTATTAAACCAAGTTTGAATGATTAATTAGTTACAAATTATGAGAGGAATTTCTTCACACGCACACGTTTATTTAAAACTATCTATCAATAACATTTTAATGAAAAATATGATTTCATTTCTTCTAACAGTGAATGAAAATATTACGATCATTTTTTATATGTTTGTATAAAATTGACTACTTTCATGCTTTCGTGAGACAATGATTCAATCTACAGCTTTTCTAAAGTACCAGAATAAGTATATATACAAATACATATGCATGTGTATATATAAAATATTTAATAACGAATATATGTACGATAAAATCAAAATAGCTAATTTCTATAATGGCCTTAATTTCAGTTACAAATACATAGTTACGCATTATCGTTATTTATAATTCGCAATATTGCGGTATTTTAGATAAATTATATACATGTCAATTAATTTTATCTTGCAATAAATTTTTAACGTTGAACTATTAATAACAAAATGTAAGTGAACTTATTATCATGAAAAATTATAGCTAGCATTTCAAATTTCATGTAATTAATTCTAAGTAAATTTAGTCACATTTCGGGACCATGCGTTACTCTGTCAACACAATAATGACCTGAAATCAGGATACACCCATATGTAGTCTCAAACATGGCATTTACAATACAGATTTAAATGAAGATCCTGTCTACATAGGTGACGACACATTGATATCCACTATCAAGCTAAATGAAGTAGGCCCATAAAATTTGATAGAATTTGGCTGCTGTGAAGGTAAAATATTAGGAATAATCTATTAGTTGATTTAAAGCCTAATACAATTTGTACATTTGAAAATATATTTTCAACACTGTATGCAAACCGATTTTTTTAAACGTTTCGCCGTTAGTAAAATAATTATTTTTAATACATTTTTCCATAAAATAAAAAATTATCTAAAGAAATAATTTTTATGTTTGAAAGAAATATCAATTAAAAATAATTTATAATCTATTTTAGAGATTGAATTGTTTAAATTCATTGCTTGATCAATATATTCATTATTTTAGGATTTCTATATATTTTACCTACAAAAGATCTTTTATAAATACGCTTAAGGAAACGACGCAAAACATATGATAATGCAACATTCTAAATGATTTTAGAGCATTTTTTACAAACATTATTATACTCTGTTTAATAATAGATATTTAAATGTTATATACCCATAATAAAAGAAAATAAGTTTCATACGTACCTTTTAATTTAATAACGGGAAAAATCTTGAGGCTAAAAAGTTAAGTATTCCAATAAAATATTCATAATGCAAAAATTGCTATTTATAATCATAATAATCTGTATCAAAATTAATACTATTTTAAACGAAAAAGATTTCTTCTTATCTCATTACAATATTTCTTTATTCTTCAAGTTAACTTCTTCGGTATTTAATATATTTATTTTCTAAACATCTTATTTTTCTAGATTAAAATAACTATTGTTCGTAAAAACTACGTGATATCCTGTTTAAGAAATTTGGTATACAATAACTAAGGAGATAAAATTATCTGACTTTATTCAATGTAGATTTGCATCATTTTGAAACTCAATTTTTAAATAAAATTTTTAAATACAAATTAGATTAATAATAAACTTAAAGTGTTTACTAAACAGCCTAAGCATACCCAATAAAAATAAAAGATCAATTGGGCATTTTGGAAAAAAAAATGATAGCTATACATTTGTTTCTTCTATAAATAAATTTGTAATATGTTGAAGGATGCATGGTTATTTAATTTACATAGATTGCAACATACGTCACTGCATCCGTCAACGAGTTCATTAAATACAGTTATTGAATAATTTTTTTTTCTTCAATTGCTCAAAAAGACAGATCAAAACCGCTGATGAAAATTCGATGGCTGAGTTGGCTGTGCAGTCGAATAAACCATACCAGGTGGTTGTTGATGAGTCATAGCATGACTTTGGTGTTGATGAAATTCAGGTGCCCCATGAGGGCCATTCAGTCTAACTCTTTTGGGATTTTGACCATGACTATGTTCGCCATTACCCTGTTGCTGCTGATTTTGTTGCTGAAAATTTTTGTTAATCTAGAATTTCAAAAATTGTTTAAAAAATGATAAATACAATTTTAGAATTATTATGTGTGGTCAAAAATAAATTATTTGGTCACGCTATTTATCAAACTCAATAAAAATAAAAAAAAATTTTTTAAAAGTTAAAAATCGTTAATTTATATTTTATTCTAATTTTTTAACCAAATACATTCTTTTTTTAAAATATATTTAAATTTAAAGTTGAATCTTACTGTTTGTTGTTGATTTTGTCTTGTTTTATTTTCAGTCTTATCTTCAGTATCATCATCTGTTAAAAATTCTCTTTTTGGATATGGTATAGGGCATCCTGCAAATATGCTATAAAAGAAAAAGAAAATTTTTATAATTTATATTTTGAAACTATTTACAAAATTTTACTTACTCTTGAGTAGGTAATGGATCTTCTTGAAAGTATGGATCTTGCATGGAATGTTCTGATGTAATTCGTTTATTTGGATCCATCATTAGCAATTTTTGCAACTAAAATTAACATTAATTTAATAAAACATAAATATAATTTTTACTTAAGAGTAAATATAATAAAATATTCACCAAATTGAATGCTTTGCTATCTGGTTTAATTTTATGACGATCCATATATTTTGTTAAAGAACAGTTGGCATAACTGGAAAAAATTCATTTAAAATTTGTTAATAATAAGTTTAATTTAAAAAAATATGATAAATATAACATGTTACTTTGAACGTTTGAAGTCTCTTAACAGTGTTTGATGTTCTGGCATTTTTTTAATATCTTCCCAATCTTTTTCTAAAGGGAAACCCATTACATTAAATATCCTAAAACATTAATCACTAATATAAATAAAATACGTTTAAAATTTACTTAATTATTTAAAAATATAGATGTTACCTATCCAATTGATCATGATGATATGGATTACTGGTTTTAATATCTTCTTGCCTACAGTGAAAAATTGGTTCTGATGTTAAAAGCTCTGCAAATATACAACCTATAGCCCATATATCTAAAAAAAATCAATTATAATAAGTAATTCAAATAGATTAAGTATCTAAAAAGTAATATTAACCTATAGCTTTCGTATAATGTCTAGCTCCAAGAAGTAATTCTGGTGCTCTGTACCAAAATGTTACTACAACAGGATCCAGATCAGCAAGAGGTTTTAAAGGAGCATTAAATAGTCTAGCAAAACCCATATCAGCTATTTTTACACGACCCCTTTCATTACCTTCACCCATAACTAAAATATTTGCAGGTTTCTAAAAATATATATATAATTATAAAATTATAAATAATTATTAAAATTTATCAATAATAAAATAAACTGAATTTCAATATTACTAAATCTCTATGGAGAACCCAGTTGGAATGTAAATAATGAATGCCATCTAATATTTGATAGAGCAAGGATTTTACCATACCTTTTGGCACCATAATTTGTTTTTTATTTGCTTTTGCAGCTCTATGAAATTTGATAATATGCTGAAACATAAATATTGCACGTTATATAATTAAATTTAGTAAATCTATTTTAATTGTTTTATGTAAAACTAGTAACTCACCCATAAATCATGTTCTGCAAAATCAAAAAGTAACCAAACTTTACGATCATTGTGAGATAAAAATACTCGAATAAGAGTTATAACATTTATATGTTTAAGCTCCCTAAGAAGCTAAAAGTAAAAGTAAACTTTTAATTTATTTCTAAAGGGAATATGTTAATTATATTAAAAAATTGAAGAATAACTTACTGTAATTTCTCTACAAGCAGACATAGAAAGACCAGTACCTTCAATTTGCTTTAATGCAAAATCTTTTGTATCCGGTCTACTTTTCAATTCACTATCTGGTACTCTAAACAAAAAGTATAACATTAATTATTCATATAGATTTATATTCAATTATACAAAATTATTAATATGTTTATCAAATTATATTTTTAGAAATATTTGTTTGGTAAAGAAATAGTTGAGATTTTTAAAGGTACACATGTGAAATATAAGTCATAACTCTGATATAAATATTGATTTAAAGAATTATCTATTTTTGAAAATTGCCTATTATGATTAAGAAAAAACAGTTTATTCTTAACAAAGTTGAAGTAATTCTAATAAATATCTTAAAGTCTTCATGGGAACATTATTGTAAAACTAACCCTTCTTTTCTACGAGCTTTATAGACGTGGCCATAAGTGCCTCGACCGACTTTACAGCCTTCAAATTCGAATAAATCCTCCACTTTAATACGATCCTTCTGAGTTTTCATTTTAAATTCATAATCCATCATGATTAGCGTTCACTGAACGATTAATAATTATCAACTGTAACGGGGCATCTTTATCCTGCTCCTATTCTACTTGACTTGACAATTGTATATCACTTTCATTTATTTCCCTTTTAAAATCTAATCCATTGTGATTAGGTATTATCAAGTAATGTATTACAATTTTTAGTTTCTTCTTAATTATAGATTATTCGTTCTTCAATAAAAATGTACGAAATAACTTGTACTTTTATTTTCGGCTTCTTGTTGAAGATTTTTAGAGTTCACTCTTTCATATTGACCATTGGAGAAAAACTTTGACTGTCGCCAACTGCCAACATTGCATACTCGTACATATTTGTATATACTATGAACAAAAATTCAAAGTGACTAGAAGAAAAATCGCGCCAAATTTAAAGAGTAAGAGTATATTAATTACTAATTACAAATGAAGGATAATAAATTATTTCAGGTATTTCAAAGATTGTACATTATGTTTTTAATTCATTTAAGCTCAACAAATTCTTATGCTAATAAAAATATTGTATAAATACCAGAATTTTGATAAGTCTGCATAAAAAAAAATTTTTTTTTAAATAATTGTAATATATTTGAGTAGTTTTATGTGTATAGCAATATTTACATATAATGGACTTATGTAAAATATTATTAAACTAATATAATTTTATATGTAGATCTTTTACATTTTATATCATCTTATGTTTTTTTCTAGTATGTATTAAACATGAAGCACAAAATAATAGAAATTGATTGAATTCTAATTATGAAATTTTTATACAATGTAATCAATAAAAAATAAATGATGTTTATAAGAATTATTAAATAATAGTTTCAAAGCAGCTGTAAATTAAAATAAACTTACTCAATTCCAATAAAAAACTATATTTGAATTGATATTTCAAAAACATACAAGCATGATTCCTTACATTTAATTAATATTTAATTAATAAAAAAATGTAAAATTAATCTAAATTTTAAAAAAGAATATAAAGAAATGTTGTAAATCAGTTTCAATTACACAACTTTCAATAAAATTACAAATTAACAGAGATAGAGAAAATGTTTAAAATAAAATAAGAAATAGACCTTATTCTTTCTTTAAATTATCTTACAATTTTTTTTCGTAATATTTTTATTTTCATTTTGTACTTGATGTATTTATTTTCTGAAAATTTAAATAAAAATTTTATAATATATTTAAACGTTACCGAAAATTGAATATTTGTTTACAATTAAAATTAATTATAACCGTAAAAAAATTAATAAATATTATTTTTTATATTATTCTACTGCATTTTTTACGAATACATATATTTGTTATCAATATTTTATTTATAACTATAATTGTAAAAAAAATTTTTATATAAAAATGCCTTATAATATTTAAAATTGAATTAAAATATATTTGGAAATAAATATTTTTTAATTATTTCGTGGAGTTAAAATATTCGAATAATACATTCGAATTTTGAATATTTATGAGCAAATATTTATTTCGTAAACTAGTAAAATTAGCCTTTTATTATATATAATTAGAAAATAAATATTTAATTAATTTTATATTTGTAATTACTTTAAATATGTTAAAAAAAAAATTTCAAGAAATTTAATTTAAACGTCATATTTTTAATTTATTATTAATACCGACTCTTACTTAATAATGAAGTATAAATTTGCAGCTTTCACATAATATACACAAATGATATATAGAAAGATTAAATTTAAAAAAAATTTATTAGTCAAAATGTGAAACACCTGTTTTATGAACAATAATTTAAAAAAATTAATTAATTAACTAATAAGAATTCATTTTTTAAAAGAAATTATAATAAATTTTGCAACAATATAATAGTTCCTTATAAAATTGAATATTTAAATTTATATTTAATTTTATAATATTACAATCCAGTAAAATAACATCTAAAGTTAAAATAATGTATTAAAAAATATTAAAGTATTTATTAAAATGAATCCATTAAAATAAATAGAATAATCAAATATTCAGTATTTTAAACATTTTTTTGTAAAAATATGATACGAAGGTAGAAAAATATTCCATGGCATTTTTTCAACTTCAATATGTCTATTACCCATTTTTCATCGCCATGGAAAATTTTGCATTATAATGACTAATTCCATTTATAAATTAATAGTAAAACATTTCTAACAATAAAAGGAAAGCGCCGATTAAATTGTAAACGAATTCGAAGTATGAAGAGTATTGCATTGAAAAAGAGTAGGAGTGAGACAAAGAAGGAACGCTGTGTACGACGGGAAATCGTCCTGTATGCCAGCCGCAAGGTATACACAGAAATAGAGAGAAGGTAGGAGTCGGTTAGCAGTGTTGAAAGAGACCGCCATTGTTTCTCTTTACACGTAACATGCACTAATATCAAAACACTCCTCTCGTTACATTCATATATATGAATAAATATCTACTGAAACTCTGATACATTGACCGTTACTGCTCGGCTTTTTAAAAAGCCCGATTTGCTGACAGAGTAGTTGAGTTCATACACGCGCACCCAACGTGCATTTTACATTCGTACATACGCCGTACGATCCGCCTTTGTACGTCTGTCTTTCTCTTGAGTATAATTTCTCTCTCTCCCATACAGATTCAATCGCGCCGCATCGTCGATTCTCACTCTGTGTACGAATCCTCCCTCCCTCTTGCGCGCGCGCACACGAGCTCAAGTGTCGTCATCACATATTATCCTCCTAGTGGGACGACGACGACGACGACGACGGCGACGACGAGAGGATCGTCGAGAGTGTGAACGATTCCGCCCGCTGTTCTTGTTCGTCCAGTGCCATTACTGAGACCGCCGCTTCTTCCATTTATTTTGTCGCTGCTGCTGCTCTTTCAGCCTAGCTGGTCGTTGAAGCTGCTGCCACGACATCGATAATAAAGGCGCCACGCATATAACCCCGACGACCGTCTCTCTCTCTCGTCTGTAAAACCATAGCATGTCCACGATGAATCCCGAATAGTGAGTAAATAACTACCGTATTCATGGTTGGCCTTTTTTCAAAAGCAGTAACGGTTAACGTTGACACTTTTTTACTTTCAATTGTACCCAATTAATAGCATCCTTAATCTATGCAATAATCTTCATGGATTTTCCGCTTTATTGTTTTTTCTTGTTCTTTCCTTGCTCATCCAATGATACGAACTTATATTCTCTGTCTTTCTCATCGACTCTCCTGTAACAACTAATATTTCATTTCGCTCTTACTCTTTTTGTACATGTACACTCCCTCGAAAACATTTTTCGCATTTTCGTTTATCACGAAAATTAGGCTAATGTCTCAAGCATTATGAAAGTTTGCATAAAGCCCAATCGTTTAGAATAAAGTTATAACTTTTTTCTAGTTTTATTGATGTAGATTTCAATAATAGTCTAGTATTTAGCATAATAGATAGTTGTTCAAAATACCATATAGTGTAAAAGAAAAGTCAGATACGCCTATCGGACTGTGTCTCAGCTCTGTTAGTTCTTTCTCTCTCTCACGCACGCTCTTTTCCTTTTTCTGTCTAACTGCCCCTCTTTTTCTCAAAGCCAGACACACACTATCCTTCTTTCTCTTGCTTTCTGATTTGTCTTACATGCACATTTAATTGACTCAAATCATGAATTTTTCGCACCTTCACGTACCACAGCCGAGCTAATTGCTTTTTCCTATTATCAAAAAGGGATAATGTTTTACTTCCCTTGATCTTTAAAATTTTTTTCTCATATAACCAAAATGAATACAATGAAATATTTATTACAAGAATTGCCTTGCAAGCAAAATATAAGAATAAATATATTTAATTTTCTCATCATTTATTGCGTTCGAAATTAATTTTTTTTAATAATATTGTTTTCGTATTGAATTATTCATGACATGCCTTTGAATTTAATTATTTTTCTTAAGTGTATCTAAAATATGTTACAAAATATTCATGATGATTACTTTATTTATATATGTCATAAACTTTTATTGTATTAATTCTAATATATTTTTCTTGCAGTGATTACCTCTTCAAACTTCTTCTCATTGGAGATTCTGGTGTGGGAAAATCTTGTCTGCTTCTTCGATTTGCTGATGACACTTATACAGAAAGCTACATTAGTACAATTGGTGTAGACTTTAAAATAAGAACCATCGACCTTGATGAAAAAACGATAAAACTTCAAATATGGGATACTGCAGGGCAAGAAAGATTTAGGACAATTACAAGTTCATATTATCGTGGAGCGCATGGTATTATTGTTGTTTATGACTGCACAGATCAAGAATCGTTCAACAACGTCAAACAGTGGCTTGAGGAAATTGATCGCTATGCCTGTGATAGTGTTAATAAATTACTGGTTGGCAACAAATCTGATCTTCTTACTAAAAAAGTTGTTGATTATACAACAGCCAAGGTAATATATTTCATTTAAAGCATATTCATAAGACAAATATATACATAGTTTTTAAATTTCCATTTTTAAATACCAAAATAGAAGATATCTTCGGGAATAATGTATATAGTATTCAGTAATATATAAAAAGAAAAATAATAGATTCATTTTTTAATACATTGCTAAACATAATTTTCCTTATAATTTCCTCATAAGAACAATAAAACATATACATGAAGTATAGATATATTAAGTGTAAAAAAAGAAATAAAAAATATTATAAGCATTTGAATAATAACTTATATTTTTAAAAAAATTTATTGTAAAGTAAGAAAAAAGTATGTAATATTTCGAATTTACATTGTAATGTAAAATTAAAAAAAGTTTTATATATTTATTACCAAATTTAATATTGATATTTTCTAAATATGAACAATATATAGTATTGTTTAACGCTCTATTTTTTAAAAAACAATTTTTTGCAATTTCATTTCTTTATATTATAAAAAATCATATTTTTAATTAATAAAAAATAGCTTAAAATTATTAATATAAAATTAATTGTACGGTAGTAACATACTAATAAGCTGAAAATTGAGATTCTCAAAAATATAATTTAAACAAACAAATTATTATTTTTGTTCTATTAAAATTGTGCTTGAATATTGCCAAAAACTGTGTTTAGTATTTTATTTAAAATTTACTTTTTTATAATAATATAAGAATAGAACATTCTCTCACCAGATAAGATTATGAACATGCTATCCGTTTTAAATATATACGTATATAGTTACATTAAAAAAATTGAATGTTTACTAATCATTCATTATTAAACAATTATAATTACTTATTTATAAAATCTTTTTCACAAATGTATCGTTTCAATTTTAATTAAATTTTAAATGAAATTAACTGAAGTATTTTGAAAATGCTAATGATATAGTCTATGTATAATTATAAAAACATTTATTTATTATATTAAAATATTATAGATAAATTTGAATTTGAATTATTTGAATTTGAAAAATAAAAATCATAATTAACTGAATTTTATGCTAGTTAAATATGTATTTCCCATTATAAATTAATTTTCTTTTTGATCATCTAATATTTAATTTTTTCCATTTAAAAAATAAATATATTATCTATGAAAATTTCGAGTTTTCAAATTTGATTATTTATGATATAACTCTAGTTACTGTAACATAAATAATTTAAATAAACGATGAAAACGAAATGCTGGTTAAAAAAATTTTATTTGTTCTTATAATCTAATTATTTTATAATAAAAAAATTTTTTTTGATAATTTTGAATAAAAATAGTCAGAAATATTTTTTATTCGCATAAATTAAATTTATTTGACAATAAATTTAATTAATATTGATAAATTTCTTGAATGAAAATTTATAAAGTAATGGGCATTAAAGTAAATAATGAAAATAAAACTTAAGAAAAATATGTTATATAAAATAATAACTATGAAAGTGAAGTAATAAGTATTTTGATATATTAAATTGATTAAAATATTAAGCGCGTTTACAGCGATTTTTAATGTTTGAGATTACAACTATTAAATTTTATATATATTATAAATATTTTTTAGAAGTTCTTTATTTTTTAAAGAATATTTGTTGAAATTGGAAAATTTTAAATGTTTTCAAGTCGTATAAACTAGTTCGTCTAAACGCTAATGTTTTAAAATACGTTATTCGATTTAAATTTGAAACTTTTAACGAATGCAAAATTAAATACATTTTATTCTATTTAAAAACTTTTATATTGCAAAATAACGAATACGCTGCGGTTGTGTAAATAATTTTTTAATTGTACACAAATAAAATTTCGCTTATAAGCAATTTAACTTAAGAATATACACAAATATTAATAGACTAATCGTCAAATTTTGAAAAATGTTTTTTACAATATTCTTTTGTATCACTTTTAATTTATGGAGTACAAATTTAAAATCTGTAATAAGTGTCAGAACAGCTCATACTGCTGTATTTCTTCTATTGCCTTATTAATAATACTGATTTGTCTGAGTTCTAAATTATAGCTTTAAATTTTACCATCATTCTTTTTCTGTCATATTTAAATTTTATAAGTCTTTAAAATTATCTTTTTTAATCTGAACGATTTATAATGTGAACTGAATTTAATAAATTTAACAAATAAAAATTAAATTTACCGAAATTAGTTAAATTCAAATTCAAATTTTGAAAATGTTCACGCTGTTTTTTAATTTTAATTTTTTATTATTTTAACTGTTTCATTTAAACTATTCATCTATAAAATTCGATAATTTTTTAATTTTTTACTTCATTTTTCTTAATTCTAATTTCATATAAACTTGCTTCAGTAATGCATAAACTAAAATATTTATTTTTGCTTGGTTTTTCTAAAGATATTTTGAACTTAATGAACATAATTTAATGACTCAGATAGTATTAGATAAAGTAAAATTCCTCTAATTTTTAATAAGTACGCCGATACACTACACATGTGCTACACACGTGCATACAAACATTTTAAAATATTTTCATTTTGAATCATTCATTAAGAAGAATGAAATAGTTTACTTTAAGAAGTAATTCAGTATAAATAATAAACGGTAAACTATTTTTTTTCTTTTCAAAATTTGTACGTGCTAAATGCTTAGAAACGATTGATGACTCGATGACACCAGATGACAAAATATATGTATACAATGTTTTATTATGAAGCATTATTAATTATTATTATTATATTAAACAAGTTACTCGGAATATTTAGTAAAATAATTTAATCAATATTCTTGGAAGCTTATTTTTTAAATTTATTAAATTTCAATGAAGTTATTGTAGGTGAGTTAATTTTTTAAATGACGATAGATAAAATATAGCTGAGATATGTTTAATGTAAATATCATTAATAAGTATGAATAAAATAGATATATTTTCGATAAGAAACCAAAAAATATAAATACATACTTTAATAGATATTATAATAATACGTTTTTTTTTATTTATCTTGAATATTACGCAAAATAGTTAAAACGTTTACTTATTACTAAACTTACTTTAATTTAATATTCAAATTAATTTATTTTTTTACAAATATATTATTATTTTATTTTGAAATGTTAGAAATCTTGTTTATCAGAGCTTAATCGTATATTATTTAAAAATTTTAATTTGATAATACAATTAGAAATTACCAGTTTTAATACTTGCAATAGAATAATTCTCAAAAGCGTAATAATTTTATTTTACATTTGTTGAATAAAAAGCTTAATCAAATTTTTCCTTTGTGTCTTCCTATATAACGGTTGAAAACTTTAATCATAGCATATGTATGAAGGTTAAATATATTTTTTATTCTTTTTTTATTCATTATTTATATAAAATAACTATGTTTGTATTTCTACATTTTTTCCCGATAATATATAAAGCGTCAATGATGCTTGTAAAATCATCTGCTTCATTGCAGTTACGTCCGATTAAAAGGTTATCTATTTTCATTAAATTTTACGTTTAAAAACGAGAAATTGTATTGAAATTAAATTGAAATGAAATTAAATATTAAAATTAAACAAAAACTTTTTCACTTAACCTTTTTTAAAACGAATGCATGTTTTAATGTGTAATTTTCTACTTTTTTACTTTCCAATAATATTATCATAGAGATTTTAATATTTTTTCTAGTTTAAAATTTTTATTTATAGCAGATTTAATTACATTTTATCTCTTATCTAGTTTGCTAGAAAATATCGGAATCAAATAATATGTATTTTCTATAAATTATTTATTTATTTAGGTCTTAACATTAGTTAAAATTAATACGTAATTTTTTAATAGCTTATTTTAATTTATTTAAAATTTTATTAGTAATATTGAGCTTAACATTATCAAGGTCTAATTCTTAACTACTCATGAAATCATATTTAAACCTGATTATTTCGCTGATCTTAATAAATTTTAGATATTTTCACTTACAATTTTATTTATAATCCCTAACTCGGTCAAAGCTGCCCATTTATTATGAATGATGAATAATACTATAGAAAATAGCTTTTTTATACTCTCTATAACAATCTAATAATATAAATTAAAATGAAATTAAGTAAAATATATTATAGAGCCCTTTTTCGATCCTTAGATGGTGACTATTATAAAATAATTTTATAGCTATATGCTATAAATATCACCGTGATATATTTTCATTAATTCCCTTAATGTTATTGACACTTAATTAAACTAGTACTTCATATAATTTAGTTGTTTTAATTGAAGTTCGCACCATCTTGAGCAGTATGTTTATGTACTATTATTATTACTACTCTACTATAAAACATGTTATAAATAGATCATAAATTTAATTGTTATAAAGAGAAATAGCATAGCGTGGTGATATCTTTTAAATAAAATAGCAAAACACTAAAAATTTTCGGTAACATTATATCAATAACATGAAATATTCTGTTACGTTTCTTTTTTTTAAGGTAAAAATTATGTACGTATAAATTAAAAAATAAAGTCAGAAAAGTTATAAAAATTTATAAAAGAGTTCAATAGTCGTCTATGGTATTTATAAAATAGAAAAACGTTGAATATATTGTTTTAAGATATAAAAACTATTTTTTCTATGTATTGTAAACAATTATAAAACAATTTACCGACAAATTCTTTAATTTTTCCAAACAGGAATACGCTGATCAACTTGGAATACCATTCCTCGAAACATCGGCCAAAAACGCAATGAATGTCGAGCAAGCTTTTATGACAATGGCTGCTGAAATCAAAAGTCGAGTAGGACCCCCATCGAGTGCGGCTAGCGATCAAACAAGCAAGCTCAAAATTGATCAAGCTCATAATATCGATACTTCGGGCATTCAAGGTTCTAAAACCGGATGTTGCTGAAACATTTAAGGCCACATCGTTTCCCTCGGATACGAGTGAGCTTTTTACACTTTTCATTCGTTCCGAACATAAAAAACAAAAGAAGTTACGAGTATGAAAGAGGAACAGTTTGACCCATAGGACATTTTCTTTCAAGGATTCAAAAGACTTGCATGAAATGCGGGCGATTCCATCTCTTCTTCTTTTACTTTTTTCCATACATTATATATATATATATTTTCTTCAACTGCGGAGATAAAATAAGAGAATTTGTATCAATTTGATTTTGTAAATTAGAACTGATAAATTATTCATTTAATACCGATTTAGGCGTCGTTTTATATATTTATCGCGTCACCTTTGACTTTTAATCATAAAAATTCAACGTACTGTCTTTGACATGAAATTAAGCTCCTTCCTGCAAGATTGATTACATTGTTCTATCAATTTCCTCTTTTTTCATTATCTCGGATTAAATTAACAGTTTTGAGCTGATGTAAATGTGCTCCATAATTAATATAAATGGGATGGAAGAGAAAGAGATAGAAGGAAACAGTGCGTGCGTGTTAAATAGCAAGAATTTTACGAGTGTCTGGGGACTAAAATTAAAAAAAAAATTATGGAATCAAACTCTTTAAATCTTACGTGAACAACTACTACGTCATTAAATTGATGGAGCATCAATTTGTTTGCTAACAAATGTGTATACTTCATTTATGAAACTTTTTAAAACCGTATAGAAACAAATAAAAATCAATCGATCGAAGTGTACAATTCGTAATTTGAATAAAAAGTAAGAAAAAAAGTAGCTATCGATCGAACACGCTAGGGTACGGATAAGTTAGGGGCAATTCTAGTGTTAACGGATAAGTGATAAGATTGTATAATCATGATAGAAAATGAATAAAAAATAAAAAAAGGAAAATTCATTTTGTAGCTTAAATGTTAACAATGTGTAAAGATGGACGACGATCTGGCCAATGCTGTTCGCGAGATTCGCATATCTCACCACCAATTTTAAACTTTGTTCTCTCAGTACACAATAATTTTTATAATCAATGTTTAATGCTAAATAACACAAAATAACAAGAAGCTCGTTATAAGATTAAAAGCCAATTGATGGTTTCGTTAACAAATAATAATACTAAAAGTTAGGAAAATGAAAAGTTAGACTCGCTAGCTGGCTCTCGCTCGATCGTTCCTCTTACATTGTATTGTAATAATGTAATGTCAATACAACACGCGATCGGGTTTATCCTTTCTTCAATGCACGCGCAATTTTATCGACAAATTTATATTTACCAATTACATTAATCGCTCTTACTTTCTTAAACAAAATTATTCATACTTACAGAAATTTAAAAATTATGTACGTTTTAAAAAACATTTTTCAATTTGAATTATATTAAAATATAAAAACAATATTCACTTGTTGTCCATATAGTTACTAGATATCCATATTAAGTTATATAAAAGTTTTTAAAGGTATGTATACATAATCTTCAGTTTTTTTTATCTTCAAATTAATTTGGAAATTAGTAGATTAAAAGCTTCGTACAATTATATAAAAATTAATAATAAAGCTAGAATGTTTTCTATGCATATGAATTTATTACATGTTCTATTGTAAGTAGATGTACTGGTTCATGATTAATATTTAAAAGATAAATTGCAATTGTCTTCAATTTTTATTAAAAAATAAATTATAGTTTAAGAGTATAGTTTAAAAAAATAAACATGTTGACCTTTAGCATTCTCATATTTTCATATTTTTTTCTCATTTTTTTTTTAATTGATACAATTTATTTCCTTAAATTTGTAAAAATCAATATTTTTATCAATGTGTGAACAGTATAAATATATTATAATTTTAATTTATGTTAGTTATTTATATTAGTTATTCACAGCTTGAAAAAATTAGTGTCTATTAATTACATTTCGAATAATGTGCAGATATTGAAATGTCAACATTTTGAAATATTTACAGAAAAAGTCTAATGAAAATTTGGTTTTAAATGAGATAACGTATAATATATGAAATTTGTTGTTGAGTTTGCATTTAATCTTAATGTATATCAAAATATTTGTATTTTTTGTATAAGACATTCCAATTTAATGTAAACTGTTTTAAATCATTTTATTTTTTTTATGGCATATTAAACTATTATAAAGATTATAGTTACTCTTATAATCACTGATAAAAATTTATTTTGAAAGTCTTATAAATAAAATCCATACTTTGATTACTTTTTCGTTACTATAGCAACGATACAAGATAGACATTTTGGTGGAAAGTTGTCTCTTCGTTTTGTAACTACTGCTCCTCTACTATTGTTGTGTTTTACTAGTTTGAAATAAGCTTTATTTTGGTTTTACTTTTTAAAAAATCATAATCCAAAATGAATAGGTACACCGTCATCGGAAGAATAGGTGAAGGTGCGCATGGTTTAGTCTTGAAAGCTTATGATAATGAAATTCCAGTGCCAAGACCAGTGGCCTTAAAAAGAATATTATTAAAGAGAATTGAGGATGGTATACCAACGTCTGTACTTCGCGAAGTAAAAATTCTACAACGATTGAAGCATCCTTACGTGAGAATAAGTTTACAGACAAAATTATTATACATATCCCGTAAATTAAATCATAATGTAGAATTTATGGTGATTTTTATACATTTAATATTTCTTTTATATTCGAAATATCTAAAAATTTATTGTTAGTATTCGACTATAAATAAAAAATAGAATTTTAAGTTAAAATATTTAACGAATCAAAATTAATTTATTATGTAGTGTTAATTATAATATTTTAAACATTTTTTACTTAAGTTTTTTAAAAATAAGATAAAATTAAAACTTGTATTGCTATTTATAATAAAGCAATTTATTATGAATAAAAAATAAAACTGTCCAATTATACATACAAATATAATAATGATTTAATGATAAATCTCAAATATAAATGTAATAAATAATCAAATTTTATTACATGTTTGATATTACTTAAATAAATAATAGTCTTAAGATCTTTAATATATTGAAAAGTTTCTTTGTTCAATAAATAAGTCAAAATCATTACTCTAAACAAAAGAAATGGATTATCTACGCAATTAGTCATCACTGATTCAAACTTACAGGGTTTTTTACTAATAAAAGAAAGAGTAAGTCATCGTTTAAAGATAGAATGTATTATAAATTAAATTAAATTTCAGATTTAATAACATTCTTAGCAAAGAAAATATTAAATTATTATATACAGATTTTTGGTTACATTGATAATTTGAATTAAAATTTTGTGAAATTATTGCTAGGAAGATGATAACTATTCACATTTTAGATCGTTGAATTACTAGATGCATTTCCTGATGGAATGGATTTTGTTATGGTTTTCGAGTATATGCCTTCTGGACTTTGGGAAATTTTAAAAGATTATGATAGACCCATAAGAGAGTCACATATAAAAACATACATGAGAATGCTTTTGGAAGGAGTTGCGTACATGCATTCAAATAACATTATGCACAGAGTATGAATTTAAAAATTTTTTTCTTTTCTGAAACTTTTATCTGCCTTAACGTATAGGGATTTTCATTATGGTAGATGTAATTTGAAATAATTAATATCTAATAATTTACACAATTTCCAAATACAATAGTTATTACATTGTATTAAATTTTATTGAAAAATTCTGTTAAAAATTTGATTTCCAGTTATTTATATTATTTTTTATAAAACTTATTATAAAGCTTGATTATTTTTTATAACTAAAATTATAACATCAAAATTATAAAAAATTTAGAACTTTTACGTATACTCTTATTTATATGTTTATGAAATTTATGTATTTAATCGCTTTAAAAAATTTAATCGTTATGCGTTACTATACAAAATAATCATTTAAAAATTAAATTTATTTTTAAAATGGTAATTAATTTTCTTTGACAGAAATTATATGTATATCATTATATACGCTGATTTTAGGATCTAAAGCCTGCTAATTTGTTAATTCGTGAAGATGGTATTTTAACAATTGCTGATTTTGGATTAAGCAGATTAATGTGGCAGGATAAATCTCGTCCTTATTCGCATCAAGTAGCAACAAGGTGGTACAGAGCTCCAGAGTTACTTTATGGAGCAAGATTTTATACGTCAGCTATTGACTTATGGGCAGTTGGCTGCATATTTGGCGAAATGTTAAATAATTCGCCACTCTTTCCTGTTAGTGGATTAGATTATTACAATTTCGAAATAACTTAAATAATTAGAATATTTGTTTTTATTAATTTTTTGTGTTTACTTTGATGAAAATATTAATGTTCAGTAATATACATTTAAAAAATTGTTTAAAAATTTAGTCTGAAAAATCTATTTGTGTTCATAAAAATATTTTATCAGGAAAAAATATAATTCATAAAAAATTTATTATTTAAGCTAAATGTTTAGGAAAATGTATAGAAATGTAATTCTTTCTATTCAATTGATTTTAAAAAAATAAAACAATAGAAAATTACTTTATTAAAATTAATTAAATTTAACTTCTGTTTAAACATTAAGCATTAAAATTTATTTCAATTTGTTATAACATACTTGTTTCTGTATATAAATTTGTCAAACTACTTTGCAGGGTGATAATGATATTGAGCAATTAGCAATAGTGATAGGGCATCTAGGTTCACCTACAACAGAATCATGGCCAGAATTAACCTCTTTACCCGATTATAATAAAATAACTTTCCCCTATCATAAAGGAATATTATGGGAGCGAATTATACCGGATGCTCAAGAAGAAGCTATAGATCTTATAAAGTCCATCTTAATCTATGATTCATCAAAACGATTAACGGCAGAACAGGTATTTAGAAATATTTTATACTGAAAAATTGTATATCTTAATAAATTATAAATTACAAACTATTTTAATTTTATTAGGCTCTTGAGCATGACTATTTTTATACTAAACCATATCCATGTTTAAAAACAGAACTTATAAAACCACCAAGTGACCATCGTACTTGTCTTAAGTCTAAAGAAATTGGAACAAGTAGTATACCATCTGTTTTGTTTAAAAATTTATTAAATATTTTATAAATATTTTTTGAAAAAGGTTATACATACATACATATATATGTATACACGATTTTTCGAATTGTTTACGTTTGAAAATTTATATCATGTAAATATAAAGTAATAATTCTAAGTTTAGTGAATTATTAGATTGAGACAATGCAACGCTGGGCGTATTAAAGCTCGACCAAATAAAGGTACATACTTTTATTAGTTTTGTATTAAGTGAGATGTATTTACAAATATTTACATTTACTAAAGGATTTTATTTAAGGATTTTAAGTCTATTTAAATTAAATCTAATTTTTTAAATCTTCTAAAAAGATAATTAAAATTTAAACAGATATTTAAAATAGTAATAAATATTAAAATTACTATACTAGTTAAACCATTCAACAACTCAATTCATTAGTGCCGAAACTTCAAATCATATAAGCCATAAAACATTACAATATCTGCAATAAATTTATGCGAGCTCGGTTTAAATTATTAAACAACTGTGCAATAATCATTAATATTGTTTATATACCAAAAAACTATAATTTCTATTGCACCTACAATAAGGTTTAAAATTAGTTTCAGTATAATATTATATTATTAAATTATTTGTAAATAATCTAAATAATTGTTTTATTAAAATGTGAAATATTTAGACATTAAAAAAATAATATCAAATGCAATAATCAATGTTTTATTATTATTATCCAAAACGCAAAAATATATATTAATAAATCTTAATATTTTCTATAAATATTTTTTATAAAAATACTAAAAGTACTAAAAAAATATTATTAAGGATCTATTTTAGTAAACTTCATTTTTGAATAAATATATACGTGTATCGGTGTACATAGTTTAAAATATCTTTAACTACATACAGTCTTTGACTCCATTAAAAGCTAAAATTATTTAAAAATTATTTATTTATATAGTTGAATCCTCTATGAAAATAAATTCAAATAATTGAAAATCATATTGAACTTAATTTTTTCTTAGTAATTCTTATTTTATTATGACTTTCACGAATGAAAATAGAAAAAAAATTTACTTAATTTGAAAAAGATATTTGTAAACATTAATATTTTTACAAATATTATATATTATATACAATATTAAGTGTTAATTTTTTTATAATATAATATATGAAATATGTTTCTTTATAAAAACCTCGCCCTTGATAATAAAAAACTTTCGTTTTTCGGCAATATAAAGATATTACAGGCAATGATTTAAAAAAATTAGAAGATACAATACAATACAAAATTAAATATAATTTCGATAAAATTCTGAGCACTTATTCCATAATAAGAATTTTTCATTGGTTTAATGAATAAGGAGATAAGTTTCCGGGTTCAGATAAAATGAATATTTAACATATGTCCAAAAAAGTATTATATATAAATATTTAAAGGACTATAAAACAACAATCAAGTATTTAATCATCAGAGTTTGATAAATTTTTTTTTTACAAAATAAATAATATAATTTTTTATTTTTTTTATTTATTTAGGGAGCCATAACACATTACGTTGACGATCATCATTATTTTTACAAAAGGCATGAACTTGAATCGCCTTTGCATAATGTGTATTTCATTTTTATATATAATTTTATAATTTATAGTTTTTTCAGGGTTAATAGATTATTAACAGATTAAAAATATTACTTTAATTAGAAAATTAATTAAAAACTAAATTAAAATGGTTTGATCGTCCATTTTAATATAAAAATACTAATATCCATAGAAAGTGAATGATAGAAAACATTGAAGTAGTTAAAAAGTGTTTAAAAGTACTTAAAGTATTATTGAAGATCAATTATTGCAATTCCAGATAGCAGTAAATAAAAATTTAATCACGAAATTATAGATATAAACTAAAAAATATTAAACCTTGTCAGATTAATCGAGACTGTAAAATTAAAAAATATTTAAAAATAAATATTATACTTCAAATACGTCAGAAAAATATACTAAGGTTATATCAGAAGAAAAATATCAAAAAGTACATTTTCAATTACTTTGTATTTAATTTTAAACTTAATTTCCATTTGAAAAATTAATATTTTCTATTATATTAATATTATTAAGGATAAAGTACATTTAATTACTTGTAATTGTAAAGATTTTTATACAATCATTTATAACAAAACTCATTATATTTTAATATGTTTAATGATTAAATAAAAACCAGAATTGACAAATATTTATTCTTGATTTAAAAAATCAAAATATAAAAATAACAAAATTTATTCATTTTCAATTATTATTTTATAAAATAAACATGTTACAAATTTTTTTACATAATCTATTGGATTTTTGTAATATATAGATATAGCGAATTTAAATTTTCCAAAAGAAAAAAATATCTTTGATTTATCTTGAAAATAATTGTAAATTCTGCAAAACTATTAGCATCTTTAAGAAATCAAGTGTTAAATATTGATTTAATTATCTAATTATATGAATTTTTTTTAAACTTTAAAACGATGCAATAAAAAAATTAGTTTATGCTATGCAAGATAGAAGTCTATGATTTATTGACCACTATAGTTTAATGTTCAAATTTATATTGTATATACGATGCACTTATCAAATAAAAGCGTTAAAAATTATAATTTATCTTTAATTAAGCATACTCCTCGCATACAAATTAAGCTTCGAATAAAATTTGTTTAACCTTTACTCTAAGTATTTATTAATAAAAACAAACCCAAGGTTAATCGATATTATTAATAAAAACAAATATACAACTAATTTTATAGACATCAAGCTGTTATAATTTTTTAACTCTCCATGAAAATAATGGCGCCCTCTGTCGAATATTTAGCTGAAGATACACATACAAAGTACGACCGGTTATGAGCAAATTATGAAACTTGTATCAAAAATACGTATGCAAAATTGACAAAAATGAAACTAATATGGAATCATATGAAGGAAAATATATTTATTAAATTGCAGCGCATAGCCGGTAATTTATATTCCTTTGTTTTCAGCCATATTGAATTTATACTTCGTATAGGTTATGTTTTCTTTTCAAATGTGTCCAGAAGTATCTATATGATCATATAGAGTATACTAGAGAACTTTTCTAGAAGTTTCCGTCGGCATAAGATTGCTTTCCATAAAATTACGTACAGAGTTCACGCTCTCTTCTATTCTATCTCATAAGGTAATTCATCCTTCTAGAAATTGAGAACAGAAAGTCGTTTTCATGCATACATGTGGAGATATTTGAAGTACACATAGTGTTCTAATTCCAAAAAGTAAGACTAGCAAATTTGTTGGTGATTTTTTTCAATACTAGGTTAAATAGGAGAAAATTTAATAACTTTTTCACAAATACTTTAAACGAAACGACTAGACCTAGAACTTTCAGTAGACGTCGATATTGCTAGTTGAAAAATTTTCATATAATCGGAAAATTATTAAAATATAATTTTGTATATATAATCCTACCGTTAAACTTTATTTCAACTTTTATTGCTGTAAGTATAGTTCAATTCAATATATGTTATTGATCAATAAAAATTTTTGAATTATAAAATTATAATGATTCAGTTAATGAAAAAATATCATTATTTCTAGTACTAAAAATGTGCTCATTTAAACGTATATGTATTTTATCCAATTAATTCTTATATATATTACGTTATTATCATAACAGGTATTAAAATCATATATTATTGCCACAACAAATTTTAAATCTTAATAATTTTGACATGGCAAAGTGGGGTGAAGGAGATCCTCGATGGATAGTTGAGGAAAGACCGGATGGCACAAATGTTAATAATTGGCATTGGTAGGTTTTTCAAATAAACAATTTTAAAATAAAAAAATATTAACAAATTTAAATAAAAATCACTGTCATTTAATTTGACAAAAAGTTATAGTTAAATTTCTTAATTTAAATAATTAAGAAATATTATTTCAACATATTAATTTTATTTATAAATAAGTGGATAATATTTAACATTATATATGAATTACAGTTTTTTTAATTAAATATAAGCAGATTTTATTCAAATATTTGGAATGATTTTTTATTTTAATATTTCATTTTATGAAAATCTGTAAATTTTTAAATAATTAAAAATAATTTAAAATATGAATTTAAAAACTTAATGAATAAATTTTTAAAATCTGTATATTATAATTTTTCAAAATTTATATTTAGAATTACTTTATTATTAAAAATATGTATAATATAAATTAATGTGTATAAATTCATATTGTAAATATTTATTTTAGGACAGAAAAAAAATGCATGTGCTTGGTCACAAGAAAAAATTAAAGAACTATTCACAGATACTCTCATTGAAAGAGATGGAAGTACGTAATTTTTGTACAATAAATTTAATTTCCTATAATATAAAAAGTTAAATTTTTATAAGATTTTTGAAGTATATTATAATATTTCATTTATTTTATAGTTAAATGTAAAATAACAGAAGTAGAGAAATGTGAAGGAGAAGCAGCAGCAAATAACAGAAAAGGTAAATTAATTTTCTTTTACGAATGGAATATTGTTTTAAAGTGGGTATATCTATCTAAAAATGCAAAGACGAAAATAGACGGAAAAATTAATATTCCAAACTTATCTGAAGAAAATGACATCAATGAAATTGATGTAAGTAAGATGAAAATATATTTAATAAATTTATTTATTGTATTATTTATATTTCATTGAACAGATATTACATATGTATAAAAATAATTAAAATTTTTTTAATATATTTATCATAGATCGAAGTCACACTCAATAACAGTACAGATGAAGGTGAAAAAATTAAACATTTTTTGCATACAAAAGGTAAAGATAAGATTAGAGAAAAGTTGTCAAAATACTTATCAAGTTTGAAAGAAGGTAAATATTTAATGGTTTTTATTTTTATTTAAATTTGAGTAATTTATAAAAATTCTGGAATTTTAGAATTTACTAAGGGAATGATTCTTCCTAAAAAAGATATTAAAGAAAATATTTCCAACATAACAAGTGGATTTAATGCAAAAGTATGTATAAATCTTTTTAAATTTCTTATGTATCTTCTATAATTATACAAATTAGCAATGTGTATACATTTTTCAGATGCAAATGAATTCAGTGATAAATTCATCTAATAATAATAAAAGTAGTGGCTGCCTAATAGAAACCACAACAATAAAATTACAACAAAAATTTTTTTGCAGAGGTGCTGATTTTTATAATGTTATGACGACACCTGAAGTAAGTAATACAAATATTTATTGCTTAAAAAAAAAACTTTAATTTGTATACATTGAAATGATAATATAAAGTATATAAATAACAATAACTATTTCACGAATGAAAATCATAATCGCGTCTGTAAGAAAGTAAAAAGAGCTGCAATATAAAAACAGGTCCTAGATTATAAATGCAAAAGCCTAAATCCTTGAGCAAACCTTTGCTTCAATAACTGTCTATCTCTCTCTCTCTCTCTCTCTTTCTCTATCTCTCTCTACTCCCACAATTATCTTTCAGTTTTACTCCTCCCTTCTTACTGTTCCATCTTTCACCTGTTAGTCTAATCGCACCACTTACATTTTATTTGAATATCTTTACCTCTTATTCCCCTTTTTTATCTATCTGTATTGCTTGATATCCCTTCTTACTTCTTTATATGCTATAGTAGAAAATGCGTAGGAGAGGCGATCGTGGGTTCACAATCTGTGTAAAAGTTTTCAACTCGACACAAAACATGAAAACAAAATAATCGATAATACTTTGGGGGCAAGAAAAAAGTTTGGCTGAATTAAAAAACTTGAAAATCTATTTTAATTTGTAAAAGAGGTAGGGATATGGTTACAAAAAAGGGGGTAATTGATTAAAAACTTATAAAAGGAGAGAATTTTAAGAAGAAATTTTTAGTAGAATTTTTTTTTTGTTTTTTTGGGTTAAAATTTCACTTTAAAGAGCATAATACTATCATCTCCATACTTGAGTGGATTAATGTGCAAACAACCAAGAAGGGTATTAACAATAAGAAAAGATAAGTGAAGACGGAAAACAAGTTTATTATTTTATTCAACTCCCCTATTCCACACATGATGACAACAGTCTATTTCGTATAAATTCAATAAAAATTTTGATTACATTTTAATTGAAAAAATATTTCTTTGTTTTATTTGATCACTATAATAAAAATCATATTTTATATTGTAATTACGTTTGCTTCTCTTGAAATTATTTTAATTCAATATTGATATTACAATAATAAAGTTTAATTGTTTCTCTAATATATTTGTAAAAAAATTTATTTAATTCTAAAATTTGTTCATTGCAGATGGTGGTGGCGTTTACAAAAGGTCCTGTAAAACTTGAAGCCAAAAAGGAGGGAAAATTCGAATTATTTGGTGGTAATATTTATGGAGAATTTATTGATCTTTCACCTACAAAAATAAGACAAAAATGGAGGTGCAAATCATGGCCAACAGGACATTATAGTGAAGTGGTTTTCGATATAGCTGAAAAAAATGATCACACTGAAGTTAATGTAACTCAGATTGCGGTTCCTATAAGGTAATTATTTATTTTTCTTTTATTATAATAACAAAAATCATATTGGATATGTAATAATTTTGAACTATTAAGTTTCTATTGCTTTAACTAAAATATAAAGCTATTTTTTAGAAATATGATTATAATAAAAAAAATCCTTACCATGCATTAGTATTTAATATCTTTTTAACTGTGTCGTTTACTTATATAAAACATAATTTTTTACGTTCCATTTATTTATATGATTTATGTAACATTACTTAAGTATAAAAATTAAAAAATTGTATTGGACCTTATATGTTAGTTTTACCTTTGATTCGTATTTTTATCAAAAAAATTTGAAATTATAAGTTTTCAATGTTTATTCAAATTTTTCAATATCGAAATTATTATAATTATAAATTATTGATTCAAAATTTTATTAAAAACCTAGTCCATGATATAAAATTTTTGATATTATTTTTCGATATTTTGATACAAAGTATTTACTACTTTGTTTGCCAAATGTTCTATGCTGAGGGCGAACTGAAAATTTATACATATAAAAATTATGTATATAATTATTTCAAAGAAAAACTTATTATTACTTTAAAATGAAGAAGGAAAAGTATGCACAATTCAATACATAGAGTTTATCTAATTTTTTTATTAATAAACATATTTATTATAAGAAATAGTTTGTACAATATAAATATTACATTATTAAACTAATTACAGAAATTTCTTATTCGTTTGTGGCTTATAAGCTTAAATATTTTTTTACATTATTTAATTTAAGTAATAACTCGCCATTAATTTATATCTATATAATAAAATTTATTAATTATATGAATATCTTCAAAATTTATTTGAAAATAGTTAGCGTGCTTATTAATGTAATTATTTAAATTACTTAAATATTTATAAAAATACTATAGATAAAGAAAAAATATTTTTTGTTTTTGTAATTCGTAGTTAAATTTAAAATTAAATCAAAGTAAGAATTATTGATTTTAATATTTTAAATTATTTACTTATTAATAAATTTTTTTAAAGACCTAACTTAAACAAAAAAAATATATATAATTAATTAAATTAATTTAAATAAACATATTATTAAAGTTAAGCATCTTTGATTTTAGTTATTACATCTTTTCAATATGAAAACTTGTATCTGGATTCGTAAAAAAATTTATGTTAAAAAATCACGATTTTATTATAATTCATATCCAATTACTAAATAATTTTTTTTTAAAAATTAAAAATTATTTTTTAAACGAATTTTTATAGTATTACATTTAATTTAATATTTTATATGATTAAATAAATGTAAAACGAATTATTTATTCCCTACATATTTGTTTAATGTTCAAACGAAAAAAATTTGTTTCGTTTAAAAAAATGTATAAATATTATGATAAAGAATATTATTTAAAATTTTTCGGTACTAAAATAATTCGGATTACTTGTACTAGAAGATTTAGATAATTTTACAGGCGATATATGATATCCATTTAATTATTTGAAACGCACTCATTAAACTTTGATATGATACTAAAAATGAACATTAATATCCATTTTAATTACTATATTATTTCAAAATTTGTTGTTATAAATATTTTTAACTAAACAATTTATCGGTAGTCTTATTGATAATTATAAAACTAGTTTTTTGCTTATTTTATTGATCATTATAAAACTAGTTTTATTATATTTACATTAGAATGAAATTTAAGTTTTAGACATTACGATTTAATATCTTTAACTGCCTGAAAAATAAGTTACAATTTTATAGGATGAACTGTTTTATGTATTTTGACTCCAATTACATTAATTAAATTTGTTATATTCAAATGAAATTACGTTTATTATCATTCATAAAGTATTTTTAAATCCCTGTTACATTTCTGTATGTATCATGAAATTAATTTGTATAAATAAAATACTTCAAAAATTTGTTACTTTCATTTATGTTTGCAAAATATCGGCCTGTAAAATTATTCAAATTATATAATAATCTTGTGCTTTTTCAGGAGTCATAAAATTTTTAATCTAATCATCACAAAGAGCTTGTTAATATAAATTTTAGATGAAAAAAAAAATTTTCCTATCGAAATGTGACATAATATATTGATTTTTTTATAACTCGTTGAATGTAAGATATTTAAAATACAATCAAATTAGTTATAAAAATGGATTAATTTTTTGCTTGAGTTGACATTTTTTTCAAATGAAAAAATCCAATTCTAAAACTAAAGAAAAAAGTTAATAGAAAATTTGGCCGATAATACGTAATATAGCTTATAACGGTTAAGCTGTTCTCTTATTCATATATTTTGAAATTTTCTGTACTAAATTTATGGAAATTAAAAGTTACGTCATACACTCATATTTTATGAACATCAATTTTCATAATTTAGTACGTGTAATTAATAATTAATAATAAATTTGTGGTTTGACGTGGGAAAGTTTTGAAAGAAATTTATTAAATAATGAAAATAATCTCTGATTATTATTTTATTTACATATTCATTTTGAAACATTTAATTGTATATAAATGTTATATATTTACATTCACGATAAAAAAATGTTTATGTTTTTGTATAATAATACGTTATTTTTACTTATATTTCTTATCTCTGTTTGCATTAATGCTCAGGAACAAAAATAATTTCTTTGCATTTTTTTCTAAATAAACATTAAAAATATATTCCAAAATTTTTTAAATCCTTAAATTATGTAATTATAACTAAAAAATTCATTAAAAATTATAGAATATTATTTAAAAACAAACTTGTTACATACTTGTATTTTGAAATTTTATTTTTTTTTATTTTTCTGTAATTTTAAAAATTGCTACTTAAAAGATATTACTTAAAAAATAAATATTAAAATTTTAAATGTTCTATTTCTTTGTTAGTATGTTTCGTCATTAACAAAGGATCGGTTTTAAATTAAAATTCTAAATAGAAGATAATTTCAATCAATAGCTTTTAGATAATTTTGTTTTAATTAAAAGACATATGCTTTAGAAATTAAATTTTTTGTTAAATATTTTTATTAAATTTTTATTATGTTGTAAATGCAAATTTTTCTGTCAGTAATAATATAAAAACATACATAAATCATTTTAATGTAGATATATCGTAATATTGAAAATTTTGCTTCTTCATTTTTTAAAGTAAAAATTTCGAGCTAAATAGTAAAATATTATGAAATTCATAATATTACTTCAGAAATTTATACAAACGTTTTGTTAAGAAATTAATTTTAATTTTCTTGTATGTATTATATTTTTTTACAATATAGACTCAATTAATTCTAAAAGCAATTAATTCATTATAAATTTTAACTAAAATGTTTCTGTAAATAAAATATCTGTATGACTATAAGCAACATTTAAAGAACATAAAGCATGAGTTGAAAATTTCAATAAGAATAAATAGACAGTTATAAAATTATAAGAATATTAATATTTTCTACTACAGATTTATAATTCTATGAAATGACTCTTATCATAAACTAATAATAAGTAAATCTGACATCACGAGATTAATATACACAAAAATAAATTTTATATTATTTGAAAAAATGACTGCAAATATGTTAAAATTATTTATGTTTTTCATATAATTCTATTATATATATTATTTTTATCAAAACAGTGTTTAATTTTATAATTTATATGCAGTAGTTATATAAATTTAAGATTCGTATAATTGTATGTTGTACTATAGAAAACTATTAAATCTAATTTATACATAAAAATATTTTTTAAATAAAAAAAATTTATAGATGTTCAATCCACATGGCTAAGAACCCACAATTAATTGTTATTAGGAAAATATTGATTTTGGTATAACATATTTTCTTTACGCAATAAAGCTATAAGTTTTAAATTTAATAGTTTTGATAATTGTCAATAATCGAATATAAAATATAATATTGGATGAATTAATGGAGTAAAGTGTTTTGAAAGTGCGCTGCTGTAAAAAACAATTCAAATTTTATAATCTAAATCTATATTGAATATCTAGTTCTGTTTTTAAATTTTAAAATTGCGTTTTGAAAGTAAGTTATATTTAAAACATTATTAATATAATATTTTACTTATTCTGGATTGTCATAGCAGTAAAATATGATAATGTCATCTCGGCACGCTTTATTATTAAAACGTATGTACGATATAATAAGCTATATTAATTTTACAAATTAAAATATTTTAATATAACAATTAAATTTAATCTCTGTTACATATTTAGTTTGATTATCCTTTTTAAACAATTAAATATTATCATTGACATAAACTAAAATTTTATTTTCTTAAATCTTTTCTATTTCGGAAATATTTATGCAATATAACCGATATTTTTCTTTATTTATAATAATAAATATTATAAAATATTTAAATTAAGGATTTTCATAGAATCGCTAAACTATTATTGTATCCAAAATAATATTATTTTGTTTAAAGTATTCTAGAGCAAAAAGTGGATCGATTAATTTTATATTTATCGCAACTTAACTTGCTGATTCATTATAAATAATTTGAAATATATATATATTTATTTAAACTATTATAATTTTGATAATTTAAATATAAATATAAACTTAGAATTTGAAAAAATAATACAACAACTATTTACTATAAAATATACAAAAAAAAAAAAATAATAAATGAAATGTGAAAAACAGAGAAGAAAATACTTTAAATACATTAGAACAAATCCGATTCAAAATAATTTTGAATATAAAAATTTCTCTAATCATACACTAGATAAATTTATACTTTAAGTAAGCATTGAATAATTATATAAAAATGTGAATAAAATTCAGATGTAAAGTAAATAAAGAAAAATAGTATTCATATACCGATGAGATAATCAATTTTAAAATTCAGAACATTAGTAAAAGTAACATTGAAAATATAAATAAAAAATATGAAAAAAGGAAGATAAAAATTGTTTAATTTTTAAATAATTTAATTTCATATTAATTAATTTATTTACTCGTTGTGAGAGGAATAAATTAAAAATTTTTATTAATAATTCAAATAATGTGAAAATTATAAATATATTGAAATTCTCGATACGTGTTCATTAGTTTCGTTGTTCGGTACTAATTTTTCGAATTATTTACAATAGTTGATAATAATTAAATATATATGAGAAGCAATTTAATTATAATAAATTATTTATTGAATTGAAAATTGAACCTAAGGATTCTAAAGTGAAAAGAAAATTTTTTTCATTGAATACGAACTATAATATTACGTACATGAGGGTGATGTTTGATTCAAATGTAATATTATTTCATTAATTACTTATAAGAATGTACGAAAAAAGGTTACAATAAAATAGAAAGCTGATAATAAAATAAATTATAAAAACTTCGTGTAATAACGTGTTATTTAATACAAAAAATTGAAAAATCAACCATTTGCGTGGTTTTTGTGTTGCAGCGAGGAAGAAGTGACAAAAGTAAACTGGGATCGGTATTACTGGGACGCTATCAAAAGGACCTTTGGATTTGGTTACTTCATGTGATTCTCCATCGCAACTTTTTCTTTAATTTCAAATAAACTTAAGCGGACATGTAGCCGTTACGCACATGACCGCCATTGCCTTTGTCGATCAGGGCACTTGCTATGTAGGTATTATAAATATTTATTAATAAATAGATGAAATTTCGGAAGAGCGTTGCACGACTACAACCGCAAGCTCTCACGGGGTGAGACCCAACAGCATCGCTAGGATCGCGGCGATATTTGCAATCCAGCCTCATTTGACAGGCTTTCTGAAAATTGAAATTTCAGAATAATAATAATAAATCATGAGCGATTTAATGCGAGCCTCGATTGAGATGAATTTGTGTATTTCGATTGTTGTGTAACGACAAAATAAAACACAAAGCGAAAAATTCTGACATGCATTCTCTATATTTACATCCGTTACTTTCGAATATTTTCCTTTTATTTTTTCATGGACATTTTTAATTAATATATTTGAAACAATAAAATTCTTTTTTGAAAAAATTTTTTTCTCTGTTTCTATATTATTTAAAAATTTTGTACAACAGTGTTTATAATGCGTTAATAAATTTCAAGTTATAAACAGACTACTACTTATTATTTATACTTTCTCCATCACAGTAAATATATATTTAAAATTATGAAACGGTTCAATCGTATACAAATTTTATTTGCATGTAAAAATTTCAAATTGTAAACTCTCGAATAGAATAATACGTGCATGAAAGGAAAAATATTCTTAAAAAAAATTATAATCTGCTTTAAATTCGTAAAACAACGTTATTAAAATAATTAAGTTGACTCAGTTTAAACTAAACGCTATTATATTTAACTGTGCTATCTGATCCGGATGTAAAAATGTAGAGAAAACGTTAATTTTCTATTTTAAGTGCTTACAAATTTTTAAACTGAAAGTTTTAGATATTTTGAAGTATTTTTTTTAACAATGGGTATGCTTACATTATTTAATGAAGTCGTAAACTAAGTATTTAAATTCTGAGCTTATTACTAAACGCTTAAAAATTTTTTAATAATAGAAATCCTAATAAACGAATCAAAAGATCTCTTTATGAGACATAAATTAATTATTACATTTTTTATACAGAAATTAAGCCAATAAATTCATATATATCGAAATTTTGTAATTTAAATTTAGTTGCAACATTTAGCTATTATATATTTATACGTTTATTTAAAACTAAGAAGATTTGTAATACTTATAATATAATATTATGTATATAACTAAACACGTTTTTGTTTCTAGATTTTTTAGTATTAAAATTATGTTACGTTTTTTTACACCTTAAAAAATAATTTTGGTTGGCATCATTTATTTAAATTTTTAAAAATATTTTTATAAATTATCATTAATGGGGTATTTCAAACATTGATTTGTATTTAGCGAGATTCAGAAATGTTTGTCTTAACATTCATAATTATATAGTAATTTTAAATTATTTTAAAGAATAGCAATTGAACTTTATTATTATTACAGTAAAATTGTTTGAATACGATTTGTTTGATAAAATTTTGTTTAAATATTATTTTTCAAGTGGACAGTCGTATTAATGAATGAAATAACATTGTTATAAATAAATCATTAATACAGAAACTACTTCTATTAGAACTGCAGAGTTTTTAATCTGAAAAGTGCTCGCGATTTACTTCATTTTATAAATAAGAATAAAATAAACTACTTAGTTTGATTAACAAAAAATACATTATACGTAATATATGCTCTAACTTAATTTGATATCAGTGTTTAGTACAAACAATGAATAAATCACTAAAATAAAATAAAATAGAAAAAAATACATTATAATTTGTACAGTATTGTAGGTTACTTGTACTAGTTTCGTGCACGAAGAAAATTTATGAATCTAATATCACCTAATATGCGGTAAGTAATTAGTGTTTTTCCAATTCAGTATGAAGCGAGAATCCGGGCACTGTACTGTGTTAACTACACATACGTGCCTGGGTATATGTTGGATCGTATCGTTATGCAGCTCTTGTATAATCCCCCGCGCCAAGCACCCTTTTCGTTACAATGGAACTAACAACGGGAGAAACACAGATAGCTATAATGTTGAAATAGATTTAAAAGGGACAATATCTCCTGTTGCGTTAAAGTGGGGTAACGCGAGGCAGTAAATATAGGTAAATTTACGGATACTCAATAGATAATTCATGAACGAAAATACGAAGAGTTTGTAAAATCAACATAAATATTTTATTTTATTTATTTAATTGAAATGAACTATAAGGGTTTTTTGTAAATTGCTAAATTTATTAGGTTACAAAAATCTATTAAATCTGCTACAAATATTTTCTATCAATTGTTAACATGAATCTGTTTTCGACAGTGACCCCGATATTTAGATTATGTGATAATCTAAGTTTTTAATTGAATAATTGTAAAAAATAATAAAAAATAATGTTTTAAAAGTATTTCTCTATTAACAAAGTAGTATGACTTTAAATAGAGAAATTAACTTATTTGCTTTATAAGAATAGGATTTAATAAAATCTGAAAATTTTTTTCTTCAAAATTTCAAATTTTCATTTTATAAAAATATTTAATTAAAACAATAATAATAATAACTTATTTATATACGTACATCTGATAAAATTATAACATAAGCCATCCATTGTAGATATGATACTACAATGCAAAAGTATACGAGATGTATTGAAAAAATCGTAAAAAATTGGATGCTTTTAAATAGTACATTTGTTTTGTTCTAGCTAAGAAAAATAAATTTTATAAAAATTCTATAATTCGATTATTATACATAATTTGAAAATTTTTTGATTAAAATATTGTTAATACGTTTCATCAATAAAAGTATTGTTCTAACCATCAAAAAATAAAAACTTTTTAACATAATTATTAAAAGATAAACGTATAAGTAATTTTATTATTATGTTTGGTTAATTTATTTTTATATTTTAATTTACATCATGTTTTTAGACTTCATGTTTAAATAAAATAAATATTCACGTTAAAGAATAATAAGAAAGTTACTTTTTGATAAAATAAATAATTTTATTTCGACAAAATTAGTAAGTTTTAAAATATTCAAACCTCATCTGGAAAAATGTCATAAAATATTAATTTCCTTATATGGAGAGAACGAAATTGAGTAAATATTATTTAATTGCAAAAATAAATGATTTATGTACATAATTAGGTTATTTATTATAATTAAGTTATTTATTTAGAATTTAAAAACTATATATTATACGATTATAGGGTTTAAAATTTTATTGCATTTAAACAAGTATACGAGCATATATTTAATTTAAAAAATCCTTCCTGCATTTACTGAATTAAATTGCTAGTACAATTATCTATTATTTAAGTTTTTAATATTAAGAAATACATTTTTTCATGCAATTATTTTAAAAGTAATATTGATGTCTTCTCTATATAATAATTCGTTATATTAAAAAAATCAAATTTATCCTTATCACGATTTTTTTTCTCGTTTTTTATCTCATATAAATATTCTCTTTCTGAAATTTTCAATTGAACAATATGTGTATGTTATCTCGTCTCTGTTCTATCACTGTCTTTTATATATTTTCCTCTAGTATTTTTCTTTATATCTTTTTCCCTAGCTTATACCATCTTTGCGCTGGCTTAGTTCTATTATCGCTTTTCTTTAGATCAGTTTTCTTAATAAATTATTTCTTGTACGTCAAACCATTTCAGGAAAAATATCATACATTATATAAATAAAAAATTAAATATATATATCATTTTTCAAAATTATCTTTGAAATAAATTTAGAAATTATTAGATTAAAAAATAATTCGACTAAGTTTTTACAAAATTCGTAAAGACAAATATTTTCCTTTTTTAATTAATGACAAGTACAAAAATATTTGTATATATCCAATTTATGAAACTAAAATTACACGTTCAGATATATCCAAAATATAAAATATATTTTAATATGTAAACTTAAATGAATTTTAATTTAAAAATTCTTTTTTATATATACAAAATCATTTCTAACAAGTATATAATCTTTATGAAAAAGATATTTTTAATTATCAAAAACTTTTTTGTATATATTATATAAAATGTATACATTTAATTAAAATATATTACTTAATTTCTAGGCTAATTAGGTATTTAAATTTATATAATTTAATCTAAACATTTTGACAATAAGAATATTTTTTGTACAAATAACGATTTTCATTTATGATCTAATTATTTTTTATTAAAAAACTTTTTTAATCTAATAACAATTGATAATTTAATTAAATTTCCGTGAAAAAAATTACAATACACGGAAGTCTTAACTAGAACAAAACAAATGTACTATTTAAAAGCATCCAATTTTTTACGATTTTTTCAATACATCTCGTATACTTTTGCATTGTAGTATCATATCTACAATGGATGGCTTATGTTATAATTTTATCAGATGTACGTATATAAATAAGTTATTTTTATTATTGTTTTAATTAAAAATAATTTTGTTTTATGTAAAATTTAAGATTTACTGACGAACGTTAATAATTTGTTTAAAATTATTTTATTAAACATTTTAATTATTTTATAATATTTATGCAAATTTTAATATAGATTACTAACAACTTTTTTCTATTAATAAACGAATCGTAAATACTTTTCAAACTATATATAAAAAAAAAGTTTCTACAAACTAACCGAAACAGCAATTGTTTCAGTATTCTTTAAATTAGAATCATCTCTTACGATATTTTAGTCGATCAAATATCAAATAACTGCTTAATAATTATTATCTACCATTTTTACTATAATTTTTCTACAATTAGATCTAAAAATTATTGATTATTATAAGAATAAAAAATCTTTATATTTCTTGCAAGCATTTTAAAATAAGTTTCCTATATAAACTTTCATTATTTACAATTTAACACTAGTAATCTTATAGTTTGCATAGTAATACGATTTAATTGGTCCTACAAATAATTGCAATAATAATAATATAAATAAAAAATAATAAAACGATAATAATTGCATTGATTTATTTATGTAAGTAAATCTTTACTAAATATGTATATCATAATTCTGCATAATTCAGTAGAAGAAGGTAAATTGAAGCTAATAATTATAAAAGTAAAGTATAAAAAAGTGTACATATATAGTATAATAAAAAAGTCATCCTGACAACTAAAGTTAGAACATTATATTGAAACTATTAAAATTACACGTTTATTTCATTAAAAAACAACTATTTACAAAAAGCTTGATATTTAATTTTTAATTTGAAAGTTGGTATCGATTTTCTTAATGCAATTAGAAATAGTATTGTATCGTAATAGTACTACACGTACAAAATAACTTTATTTAAAACTTTATGTCTTTTGCCCTAGTTTTAAATCGTTAAAATAACATAATTTTGCATGTAAAAGCTCATTTTATTCGCGTTTGCATTCTCAACGAACTATATGATCTATCAGTACGTAAACTCTCATTAATTTTTACAAGCTAGATTTTTGTATTATTATTTTATTTTTTTAAATTTGATTACCACAAAAAATTTATATGAACACACAAAATGCGTATAGAATAAAAGCTAAGTAGTGTTGATAAAATAAGAAATATTGTTGGGATTACGGGGCGTAAGTAGTAACATTGGATTGAGGCAGCCGCCACATGTTTTATGATATTGGAGACAGGCATTCACATATTAATGTATATTTAATTTAGAAAAATATATAAAACATTGAAAATTAATTACTATCGTAATTAAAATTTTATTTCAAGATTTAATGAAAGTTTAAGAATTAAAAAATGTGTAGAATTTACTTTATATAGCTGTCGGCGGGAGCACCAACTTTAATACCTTTAAACCCCTACGAAAATTAATTATAAGAAACGTGGCTTAATACATTGCTAATAAGGTAATATGTTTACTTTCAATTTGAGAAATTTTATTTTATGCAAACAACGAAAATTAATGAAATGATCACGTGTGAAAAATTGCATACAATCGATGATAACAGTTTTTTCAGTAAAAACAACTACATATTGTTATAAATATAAAACAAAAAATCTTACTTATTTATGTTATTAAAAAAAATTGACATAATTTAAATATTTAAAGGGTGTATACTTTAATTTATAATAAGTGTTCTGTAATTTTAAAACTCTCAATCTAAATATAACGATTTATATATTTTCAGTTTTTTAAGCCTTATTACTGCAACATATTTCAGATCAAAATACTTTAACTTCAAATATAAATAATAATATTATTAATATCAATATTAATATTAATTCATGAAATTTTTGATTTAAAAGAATATAATTAATTTGGTAATTTATAAGTATGGCGGTAACAATATTCTCGCAAATAATAGAGTTCAAATGGAACGTTATTTCTTCCAAAAGTATAGTTTTTAAATTATTTCTTAATAAATATAATAAAGAAAATTTAATTTGAATTTTTATATCTTAAACCATTTCTTTTTCTTTAATTATAAAATTTATTAAAATTTCAATATTTTTTATAATATAAACTCATAATTCAATAACAAAAACGTCAAAAAAATGTTAAAAAGAAAATAAAAAGATAAAATTCTGTTTTAAAACATTTTACTTTGAGCCTAAGCGCTAATCCGGTTTATATAAGGTCTAACTCGATCTGTTACTAGAACAATAGCTTTCCCCCAGGAAGGTACAGACAGACATCACTGAACCTATTTCTGACGATTAAAGAAGATAGTAGAGGTTTCCTCTAAATCATACAATACAATGGAAACATTGATCCTTTCTCAAAAGCCTATAAAGAATAACGCTTAAGGCGTGAACGATTAGCGAGAGTCAAGATGCAGGTCAGACTAGATCTAGAACAACATCGTACCCTACGGATTGTGCCAAGAAGTTGTCTATAATACCATACCGCCCTTTTCAGAATAACCAAGTTTTTTTTTCATAGGAACATAAACGTTGTCTCTAATATACTAGAAATAATCCGTTCTTTTCGGGATGAAAAGTTAAGCCAGTCCTCTTCTACCATAAGTAATGGGACATTTGGTATTGTGCGACGGACGAAAAGAAAGTAGAAAATTACTTCCTTATTCGTTTGACCTATTTTAACGTGATATGCACATTTAATTAAAATAATAAAATTATTGCTTAAATATTTCTCCTGTTTTTAATATATTCTTATTATGCGCGATTTATTTAGCCATTAAAAAACACTTTTTATATAATATTAAAATTATATCTTACATTTTTTTAACTTATTTAATTTTTGAAAAAATTTTATAAAATATAATTATGTTTATTTATATGTTTACTTACATTATCAATCATTACCATAATTTTATTTTACAGATAATGTTATCGAATAATGAGTTAATATATATTTTTTGTGCATAAAAAAAAGAATGTTAACAATAAACGAAAACTTTATTCTAAAAATAATTATACTAAGCTATTTACATTATGTACAGTAAAATTAAATTGAGAGATCTACTATATTTGACCAAAAGAAAATATATGCATACTTTTTTTAATATATATAAAACTTATAAAATAAATAAAATTAATTGAAAACATATTTTCAATTACAACAGTCAATTTTTAAAAAAATCAAAAGCTTGAATTACTCCTTTAATTATAATTTATTATTTGAATAATGATTCGCGAAAAAAATTTCAATTATAATTGTATGCAGTAAAATACATTTACTATAACAATTTTTAAATCTAGGCATACTTGATGAGACAATTTATTTAACTTATTAAATAGAAATTTACTGTAGTATTACTAAAATGAAAATGCACAAAGGTATTCCAGTATTATGCAAACAAACCTTAATCGAAGCAAGGAGCTTTATTTGGATAAGAAATAGTTATATATTTTAAGCCAATATTATCAGGCTCACAATAACAGGTTTAGTGTATTTTCAGCTTTTTTGTATTTTTTATATGTTCAAAGCAAATGATCTGAAAGTTATAAGTGTTATAAATATTATACATGTTAAATAATATATATTTTTAGTATACAATTATTATATTTAATGAAATCTTATATTATAAGAAAGATTAATTTTCTCGTTCACTAATTAATTTTTATTATTATATTCAGGTAAATATTTAAAATTAAGATTTTCGTTAAATAAAAATATAACTATTTTAACTCGAAATTAACTAAAACAAATTAATTCCTCCACATAAATATTAATACAATAATTATATAAAAATTATTGATTTTTTCACATAATTTATTAAAATTTTATGCAAATTAAGGATTAAACGCATTTAATTTTTATGCAATAATATGTTTTTTATCCTGAAATTTAAAACATATTTTTTATTAACATTAACCTATTATTTGTTTACGGTCATAAAAATTACAGTATATTGTCACTGATATATTATAGAAAATCAATTGCGCTTTACAGTAAATATTAATTTTTATGTAATGATAAAAATATTTTGAGTTCATATTTTTAATTAATCTTTTTTAGCTCTATAAAATATTTTCTTTATAATAAATTTTTAATAACCATATTTAATTATTAAATGCATTAAAAGAATATTAACATTTGAATATTAATATTAGCTTAAATATACTTTGTTACTCTATTCAATTCGTAACAAAAGACTTACGGAAATTATTGATTAAGCAATTACGAGTCGATATTAAAATAATATCGATATTACGTAATAAAAAAATTACCCTTCAAAAAAAGTATAATCTGAAATATTCAATTACATTTAATGGATAAAAACAATTTCTATAGAAATGCAATTTCAACATCAGCTCTCTAGAAATGCATGTATTCGTTGTACCTAATTCGTTAACCTCTTACTTTCCTCCAGTCATGTACACAATATTAAGTATACAGATAATTCCTCTCTTCACAAAAAAAGTGCGCTTACATTTATCTGCATTTTGCTCAGAGCTAAGGTTGAAGTAAGAAAAATGGTATAAGTAGTCAAAGGCTGGGATTCGACAGACAAAAGGATTTGTGCACCGATTGTCGAACGTTAACAGGGGTTCACAATGAGGAATCCAAGAAACACATCGCCGAGAAAATTCCCTAAGAACAAAGCAAAAGAGAGTGGGGGTAAAACGACTTGAAAGTATGAATGAACTGAGCTGGACCCAGTGCGCGCGCCTTTGAAAATCAAAATCAATGTAGTCGGCCGACGCGCTAGTACGCGTCGCTTTCGCCGGTTTCTCTCCCGGCGGCGCTTTATCCACGCCCAAGTCCTCGGCACTGTCGGCTCTTGTACATATATATGTGGCCGTCTGCTAGAGGGAAAGAGCACGAGAGAAACCCTGGCCACCATCAGCGATCCATCCTATCATCTGCCTTCCCTCTCCCTCCTTATCTTTAATTCTTACTTAGTTTTCTGTCTCATTTACCGACGCCTCTACCTTGGTTTTTCTCGAGTAAAATTTTCACACGTAAACGCTAAAAAAAATGATATTTATACTTGGTAATAACATAAAAAAATGTACATTTCTCTGAGCAAGTCCAGTCACTTAAAAAATCTTTCTATACGTACTAATTTTTATTAAATAATGTTATTTATATACTAAGATTTATTTAAAATACGTTTTTAATGTGTTAAAGCTTACATAAATATTTTCAAACTGTAAATAATCATAGAAATTTATATTATCGAAATTTTTAAATATAAAATATTTTATTAGTATGGTTTCATTATTTCTTTAGCTATTTCATAATTATACATTTATATATATGCATTATTTATGATAAACATATATTTATATATGTATGAGCGTGTATACAGAGTAAATGAGATATAAGAAACTCCATATTTTTACATCTTTCTTTTTATATTATAAGTAAACAAGAAGTTTGATCGAAACGAGATTCGAATTATCTTTTTATATTTAACATAAACATGCTTTATTTCTAAATTTCTGAAATATCATTGTAGTATGATTATAAATAATTTTCTTATATAAATATTAATTAATGCAATATATTTTATATCATGGCTACAATTTATCGAACTTACTATTTTATGATAAATTTTATCATTTTTCCGAATTGTATACACTGTCTTTTGGATATATTTATATTAATAATTAATTTTTGAAATTGGAAAATTAAAATCTCGTTATTTAATAGAAGTAAGACTATTTTTTAATTTAGATTACTTTACAAGTGGTTAAGTAAATATTAAAGCATCTTTAGAATAAAAACAACCCTCAATGTTCTGAGCGACCTGTTGAAGTCACAACTACAAAAACGCTTTAAAATACTCATGACATATAAGCGAGAACAAAAAATTCAAAGTGCATAAGACTGTTAGTACATTAAGATTTTCAAATTACTGGTTACACAATTTTTATGTGAATATTTACAATTACAAAAATTTAGTAAAATAACTGCATTTACTTAATATTTGATACAATTCGAAACTGCTGAATTTAGAACGTAATTTAGTAGAACTTTTTCACCGTTTTGTAAAAGTTGATGCAACTTCTATGTACTGCAATTTCCTCGAAAGCAAGATATAGAGGGGAAAGGTGGTTGCTGTTTAGCAATCGGTTTTAAAAAAGGTTAAATTCATTCTGTCAGAAGAATATTAGTCACTGTCTTATGAAATGCTCATAATATTTATTGACTTTTGATAACTTTGCTATATTAACTCCATTTACTGTATTATTTAAATAACAGAATAAATCATAAATAAAATAGAAAATACAATAATTATTACTAGAAAAAACTTCATTTCATTGCAATAAAAAGCTCATTTTTTCAATCGCTTCAACAAAGTTATTTAATTAATTTAAGTTTATGCAGAGCTTTATTACTCATTACATTTGAAAATTATTATTCGATTATTAACCGATAGATACGCTATAAAAGGAATTCTATTCAAAAGTAAAGTAGCTAAATATTTATCATCGAAACCTAGATAAATTATAAATTTTAAATATTCCTTTCAATCAATTATATTAGGCGTTGTAAAAAATTTTTCTATAGAAGTATTACATATATATGTATTAAATTAGTCACACATTACATTTTATTATCACACGTTGTATCATATTAAATTTATACCAGAACTTTAGCACAAATTTAATTGAATTCAAAACTTTTTTATATTTTTTTTTTATGTTAAATTTGATATTTTATTTAATATATAAATTTAATGTATAAAAATAATTAGGCTTACTGATTTTATTTAATTACTTTCTAGATAGTTAATATCAATGCTACTTTTATTTTACTACTAATATAAATTATTAAGAATAATTTCAGTAATTAAGTAAAATTTTATAGAATATAATTTTTATTATGCATATTATTTAATTTAATATGGGACTAATACTTACTTTCAGTGTTTTTCAATCTTTAAAAATATTATAATAGATTAAAAACAATTTAATAAAATTTTAATTTATTTAAAATAATAATAGTTTTATTCGTACTTTTAATATTATTATTAAAATATTTAATGAAAAATATTTTATCACTTTACGATGTTATAACTTGGATGTTTTTAGTTTTTAAATGACTGCATTCAAATTATATTAAGATATTTTAAGTAAAATTATTTTGTACATTTATTTTATAAATTTATATATAATATTATATATATACATGTATATATTTCTTGAACTATTACATAAAATTTATATTAGGGAAATTTTATTCGTAATTTATTAAAAAAATGGTATTATCACTTAAGAAGTTCTTGTAAATTCCATAGCTTATTAAATATACGAGTGATAAATTATAATTGTAAGTGATATACTAATATAATTTTTAAAACATAATGTCCGCGTATGAAATGAAAAGAGGCTAGATAATATTTAATTTATAATTATCAAAATGACATATATAAATTTTATTAGTAGAACTAATAAGTTAATAATATCGATAATATAATATCTAGAATTAGTATTTTCTTGATTATTTATTGCACTATTACTAATTTAAATTTATATTTCAAATTTTATAAATAAAAAAGTATTATAAATACTAAATATATTCTCTTGATATTTTATCTATAAAATATATATCTACTAAATCTATTTTACATTCATTTCGAATTCAAAATACAATAATTAAATTTGCTGTAACTGCACGTAATAACAGGCACGAATACGTTGAAGTAGTTAGTCATATCTATACCACATTTTAGTAAGTAAAGTTAATTTTAATAAAGTTTAATTTACAATTCGCTTTAAGAAAATTAACGTTTAAGAATACAATTTACGTTTTTTAAATTATACCAATTTATTTATACTAAATGATCAAAATTATTTTAAAAAATACTAAAAATATTAATTTTATTTTCATTTTTCAAATCTGCTTTTTAAGTCATCATATTTTATTATTCTTATTAATTGTTTTCAATTTATGCATTATATTTTCTTATAAATGTTTTATTGCATATAAACTTTAATTCTCTATTTAAAGTAGATTTTTATAAAAGTAGATTTAAACAATAATTAATTAATTAATCTTAATTTTTACTGATTTTTATTACACACAATTAATTCTATGAAGATATGCGTTCTTAGAAGCAAACTGAGTAAAAAATAAAAAAAATTTAAATATTTTCTAATTAATATATTTTTAAAAGTATATATTGCAAAATTATTTGTAAAAATAATGAATATTTTTATCTATTTATCTATCTTATTGTGACATTTTATATTCTACTTTTTCAACACTTATTATTTTTATATTTGCTAAATTTTGTTTTGCGTCTTTTTTACTTTTTTGCTTTTAGTTTTATTTATTTTTAATTCTATATCTGCTTTTACACTTATATTCTTCATATTTGTTTTTTCACCCATTAATTTTTTATTTTTCTGTTTCTTTGACTTTTTTATTACTTATTTTTTTCTTATACATTTCCTTTACTAACTCTTTCTTACTTTTTTACCTTTATAGTTATTTTTTATCATATATTCTTTTTAATTTATACCAATTTTTTGTCTATGTATTTAAATTAAAACATTTTATTGCAAAATATTTGTATAAATTAATAAATGAAAATATAAAAATTTTAAAATTTTATTTATTTCATTTCAATTTAGAAGAAATGAAATATTCGGTTAGATTTAAACGTGCCAGTCTACTAATTTAACGTAATCAAAAGAATTATAAAAAAATAAATATATATTATGTTTATTACATTTAATACATAATATTTATTATAAATTTCTGTTAAAATAAGATATAATTTGGGTATTTAAAAGGAAAATGAGTCATCTTTATCCAATAAAATATGTTTACATTCGTAATGCTGTATTGCTAGTAGAAAAGATGTATGGTATAGTCAGGCAGTTCTTAGAGAAGTATATATAGGTATAATTATGAAGATAATTTTTAACATTAATGATAATTGATGTATTGCATGTAAATAAACAGAAATTAATACATTAATAAAATTGTGAATTTTCAAGAATGTAAGCTAAATATTAAAAAAATTAAAAGTAAAAAATAAGAATTATAATAAATATTTTGAATATTTTAGTTGATATAGATCAAATAATACATTTAAAATAAATATAATAAGTAGTAAAGGTTTTCGACTCTTAGAAACCTTTTGTTAAAAGATACTTAAAATAAATATCTTCTTGACTGACTATACAATGTTTAAAACAAAATTATAATTCAGTTCGCTAATGATTTCCTGTATAACACAAACAACGTATATTTGTCTATAAAGAAATATCAGCTCTAATTCATCTTTTTTAAAGAAAAAAAAAACTACAATCTGCATAAACCAAGTATACCTTTAAATACGAACTGCGACAACAAGCTCTTATGTGAACATACCGAATAACCGAAACCATCTTGCCTCTTCAAAAAAGTTCCATTTTATCACTCTCCTTCTCTCTAAATTATTCAATTCTTATCTCTTTTCACTTGGTACTCCTTACTCTTCTTTGATCTTCTTGCCTCTCTTTTTTCCCTTTTCAACTAACCGTTTATCTTTAATTAACCGTTCGCTGAAAGTGACAATTATCTCCCTCCCTCTAGTTTTCATTTTTATTTCTCTATTTTTATCTCTATTAATTTATTTACTTTTTTCATCTCCAAGATTTTTCGCATACCAGTACAAGTACAAGCGCTAATTTTTCTGTCCTCACGATACTCTTAAAGACTACTAGTGTACACTCACAGGCATACGTTTTTCCATCCCACTCTCTTTCTCTCTCTTTCTGTTTCTTTGTCTCATGTTCCCTTTCTTTAATCTATTTCCTTCTCTCTTCTTCTCTATTTCTGTTTCCCTCTAACTCTTTGTTACTCTCAAGTACTTGACGAATTTCTCGCTTTGTTTGACTACCTACCTTAAATCTTTCTGCTATTTCCCGTTGTTAGTGCCGTCTCATAGTTCTCCCAGCTTTTTTCACTTTCCTTTCAATTGCTTTTACTCTCACTCTGTCTCTCAAGTCAAGTGGTCATGTTACTCTAACCATTTCCCTTTTGTAGAGTGAAAGGTAGAGAGAAAAGATCCAAGTTTTGAAAGTAATACAGAATGTAATACGCGTAAGGAAAAAATGTAAATAGAGGAAAGGAGAACGTAAGAGGTAACTAGACTAAGAGTAAAAAAGGAAGATAGAAAGGGTTGGAGAAGCCAAGGGGATCCCTAAAAATAAATAGCAAGCAACAACTGATGAAAGAGACGTCTTCAGTCCCGAGACGGATACATCGAAGTGCTCCAAATTTTTTACTTATCTTCTCTGTCTTTCTCGTACATTTCTTAAAAGACGTTTAATTTGAATCACATAGACTGTCTTTATCTACTCTCTTTTTAACTAGTGAACCTACTTTCACTGTATTCTTAACTTATTTCTCTTTTTCGGTTTCTTTTTATTACAATGCGTTTGATGTACGTAATCCTTTGGAATTTCTGAATATAAATGATTGTAAATTTACGCCCTTGATTCTAAAAGGTGTGTTATCATATATTCGTGAATGTATTATTCTATTAAAATTAATTATTTCTTAAATATAAACATCAATTTTTTAATTTTTAATATTTATTTATTGCTCTTACAAAATAAAAAATTTATATATTTTTTTAGAAATTCTACAATATTTATTAATATACGTCTTTATTTCTGATACTATTAAAAAGATTTTGGAAATAGATTCTATTATATTAATTTCAAAAATCTGACATTATTACTTTTTGATAAATACTATTTTATCTGTAGTTATATATTCTATTGATCACTTTTACAACTAATGAATTAAAATTATTAATGAAAATTATTAATGAATAGGAGAGTCAATCAATTATTTACCTTTTACATTGACCTTTTCTTCATTTTTTCTATTTTAAAGTGATTTGACCTTTTACATTTTAGATAACCATGCACTTATTCAGCTGAGTTAATATAATACTTTACTTTATAATTATAACTTATATTAAAATTCTTTGAAAATTTTTTATATCTATCTTAATGATATTTTCATAAAATTTGTATAAAATTTTATACATAATTGTAGTAGCACTCTTTACAATATATTTAAATCTAATTATAATAAAATTCAAATTACCAATATATATTATTTTGTAAGAACTCTTAATTTAGATGATGAATTTTAATTTAAAATTTTTAACAAATTTATATTATTCATTATTTTAAACAAAAAAATAAAATAAAAATTTAATAAAATAAAATATATTGATATATTTATATTTTTTATTATAAAAATATTGTTCTTAAAAATTTTGATAATAAAATGTTTATATATTATAATAAAATATTTTACATTCAAATAAAAATAAATCTACTGAAATAGCATGAATATTATATATTTATTATTTATAGTATAATATAATGTAAAAATGTAAAACTTTTAATGTATTTAAAATTATAAAGTAAACTAATTTAATTAAACTTTTTAAATTAAATTAATTTTTATTCGTATAATAGGAAAAATGCAATTCGATTACATAATTGGATCTTACTGAATATACTTTTAGATAAAGCTCTTGATAAGTATTAAGAATAAATTAATTTGATGACACTTTTATAAGGAAAAATTAATTTTTTTTAAACTTCAAAATAATAAAGTTTTATATATATATAAATAAATCAATTAAATTGTTTATAATGTTTACTTTTAAGTTTATCTGATGAATTTTAACTTTTAAGTAACTTATGTGTACAAAATACACGTTCTACAAATAAATTTGATCGTGCTAAAGTAAAATTGGAAAGTTTATACATTAGTAAACATATAGAATTCACATAAAATCATAAATTTTCAGCAGAATTACTTGAAGTTTTAATATATTCAAAAAAATTAATTTATTATAGTTGCAAACTGAAATCATTATCTACACTTATTTATTATTTTAATACATAACAAAACTATACAAGACTTCGTATTTAAATATTAATACTTTGAAATCTATAAAAGAAAGAAGAATTGATTATTCAAAAATTCAATAGATTATTTAATCATTTACATAGATTATATAAAGGAAAAAAATTAATTTCTGAAAATACAAAAGAAGGTAAAATTGTTAATTTCATTTTGAAGAAAATTCAGTATTCATAAAATACCTATAATTATGTATTTAAAATTATTTAAATTTTTAATAATAATCTTCTTTTTTAAATTAACTTAAATAAAAATAAAATCAGATTAATTTATAAACTAATAGGCAATAATAAAAGTTTTAAAAATTTAGTATTTTCTTATCTAAAAAAAGAACTATCTTTTAAATTATTACTCTGTGACCCTAAGAAAATTGTTTCGAAATAATCTCTATTCATGAACTAGGAAATTTATCCAAACTTGGATAATTATTTATAACGTATATTCCTTTAAGAAACTCTAATTTATCGATGCAAAACCGCTCAATCTTCTGTATTTAATGTCCAATTAACAAAAGATACATGCTCATACGCTACTTCTCTTAATACTTGATTAATAACATCATTCAATCTTAGTACTTTTCTAACCACGAATCGGTTTCTTATAAGTTTCCTGAATAAACCTCTACCATACTCTTGTTGGTTATTTATTTCTGATTCTAGTGATATTCAATTTATTCGGAACTACGCACTTGCATTATCTTTACAAGAATAAATGCGGTGTATTATTTTAAATTGTAATTGGGTAAATTCTTTTTATTTTACAATATTTCATCATATTATCTATGTACCATAGAAAATATTATTTTTTGATAATTTTAGCTTTAAAATTTTGTAAAGATAAATATAATTTTTGTAATGTCTACAAAAAGACAATATGTTAATAAAATATTTCTCTGAATTTTTCTTTTTTCATTTTTAAAATTTATTAGACTATTTAGATAACTAAATATATACATACATATATATATGTATAAATTTATATATTTGTATTTCCAAAGTTATTATTAGCAATTTTTTTAAAAGTATCTACATAATCTAATCTATTTGGTTTTATTAACTTCTAATTAATAATTTTTAACTATTATTGCTTATTTATAATTAAGTTTAGATTATCTGTATGAGATAATATTGCAATTATAGGATTAACGATTATTTCAAATATAATTTCTTGTACATAACTGATACCACATTTCAAAATAAAATTAATTAATAAATTTAAAAATAAATAATATTACCCTAATCTATTCAAAATCCCAGTTATTATCCGTTATTATCTGTTCATCCTTTATTCACATTGGAATTAAGACAGATTTTTATTAATCATTCCTTTTTAATTTCCAAATAAATTAGAGGCTTTACAAGCTTAAAATATTTTAATAATACCGTGCAAAGAAAATTTTTTTTAGACATATAAATAACTATTTTATAATCCATATTTATTTAATACTTCGCTATCTTTTATAAATATTCTTATGACATGGAATACAATGTTTTTAAGTATTTTACCTAGAATTTAAGAAGAAAACTTCTTTTTAATTTTTCAGCACATTCTAGAATTCACAACCGCTTTAAAATTTACGGAAACAATTGCCAAAGCTATTCAATAAGACAAATGTATTCGTCTCGAAGTTCGATCAACCTGATAAATCAATACCGATCGAGTTTGTATTTATGTATACCTTTGCAAACAAAATTTTTGCTTGCACAAGAATATCATAGTAAATATGGTAGGGGCAAAAATGTAAAATATACATTCGTCTTACTACGCGATTTGCATGTTTATAAAGACGCGACTATCGAAGATGGCGAATTAGTTATCGAGCAAAATCGAAAAAGTTGGTCGATCGAAGTTAGAAAGTAGGAAGCGAGGATTTTCAAAGTGCCCCGCGCACCTCTTGCGGACCGTCGCGCGCAGAGTCGTACTCGAGTTCGCTTGCAGCCTCCCTCAGGGCGGCGGTGGAGCGAGATATCGAGAAGCGGCGGCGGCGGCGACGTTGGCGGCTCTGCGCTCTCTTCGCGACGCGCCCGCAGTGGAGCAGTGGAGCAGTCGTGCGTTGCTCCTCGCATCGCGTTCGCCGCGAGTGAGCCAAAACCCCCGGAGTGCGCGCGTCCAACCGTTGCGAGAAAACCGAGGGCGCGCCTGCCTTCGTCCGAGAGCGAGGAGCCCGCTCCAGACCAAGGAAGGGACCGCGAGCGATGTCGACGCACCCAAGACGTGGCCAAAGTCGAGTGCGCTTCCCGCGACTGCACGATCCATCAGCGCGACCTCGTCCACTGGCACGCCGCGTAAGCACCAACAGTTTATCCGCTCCCAGTCGCTCGCTCCAGGGGGTTAATTATGCGATTAAGGTCTCCGCTCTGCCCTTTCTCTAACTTTTCACTCCCCCGATACGCTCTGCTATTTCGTATATGCGTGTGCGTATGTATGCACTCGCGTGTTTTCGTGGCTCGCTACCTCCATCTCGATCTCGCTCACACGCATCGTCAAGAGCAGTGCGCGTGTAAACGTATCGGAAAATTATTTTCACCCCCAGGGTCGCCTTTTTCTCTCTCTCTTTCATGGGCGCGCGCGCGTACATGCACATGCTCATAAATATACACACACGGGCAACGACGAGCGCTACGTAGAGTGAGGGACCTAGTCGAGGATGGAAGGAGAAAAACAGATTATATCCGCTCGGGGCGCAAGAAGTGCGCGCGTTATAACTGGGAAGCTAGGACAGTTTGCGAGTCTGTATGCAAACGCAAATATACGCGTGGTAAATATCTACGCAAATGACGTTTATCGAGAGCTACGCAATTACTTCTTGTTTACTCGTACTCTATTATGTGTCACGTTTTGCTGCTGCGAGTGAGCAGGAAAGACAGAAGGGGAGCGAGGACGACGAAGGAAATGAAAAACAAAGATCGTATCTGCAAAGTAGGGAAGCGAGAAGTAGTGTGCGTGTGCGAGAGAGAGGGGCGATACTAGCGGATGGTTTTTCCGAATGGACTTGACTCGCTCACGGATCCTCGAAGTTGTGTTTTGGGCGCGAGATAGTGAGCGGGCGTGTCGGCGTGCGTGGATGCTGCGCGCGCTCCCCCTCTCTCTCTCTCTCTCTCTTATTCCCTGTCTGCTACAAATAGCGCTCCTTACCTCTCACCATCGTCGCGAATTCTAGCACACTCGTTCATTTGCCCGTATTATAATAGCGCGCGATTTGCACTCTCATTTTCAAGCCCTCCCTCTCTCGCTTCCGCTCTCTCCGATAGCCCGACCCCTTGCTACCCACAGTTCTCGAGAAGAACGGTGCGACAAATCAGCATTAAAGGATACGCATCTACACGCTCCAGATACGCGGACTCATCCTCGCGTATTTTCCCGACCCCTAGGCTCCACGTCATTCTCTCGTTTCTTTCTCCCTTCCGGCAAGGCAGCGCGCCAGCTAAAAAAAGATACGCACGACACGCGCGCAGGAGCTTGTGCGGGGGCTGGAACGGAGGGAGCAAGGGGTGCGAGGTGGGAAGGGGTCGGCGCTTCGTCGGAGGCACGAGAGTTCACATAGGCGCGGCCAGTGCTGAAGCGCGACGCGAACGAGCACGAGAGGAACGAGGATCTAACGCTTATTCACGGCGATGCGGCCCGAGGACGAGTAGAACAAGTGGTTTTCGTCGGACCAGCGCACCGTGCGACTATTCTCTCTCATCCTTCCGCGAGCTTTGGTATGGTTTAGTAGTTAAGGAACCAATGCTCACGACCTGCATCCTTCTCAGTTCCATAGCCAGGGCGCGAGCTAGACACGACGAGGAGAAGTGGGAATTCGATCGCTCTCCTGTGACCAGGGACTCACGCGCTGAGAGGTTGGTGCGACATCCGGCGCCTCTCGAGGCCCGCTTTATTCCCTTTGCGAGAGCTAGAGAAAAAAGGTTCGCTTGAATATGAGGCGCTCTGCCGCTGGAATTCTAATTGAAATTTCGAAGCACGGTAAAGTTTCTCGCTTCGTAGCTGCGAGCCGTGTACGCGGTGGTTATGGAAAACGAGGTCGAACCTTTTGTGTGTAAGGGAACATTGTATTACTGTTGGAAAAATAATATGTTTTGTTTATAGATTTGTCTTTTGTGCATTTTAATACGAGTCAAAAAATGTATTTTGACATACAATTTAACCCCGTGTCTTACTTTCCCTTCCTCTTTTACTAATCTTTTAATTAATACAACAAAAAACGTATTTCCAAATTGTAGCGATAATAGTGATTATTGATGTTGTAATCAATGAAGTCAAATAAAATATAGTGTCTATTTTTGAAATATGTTAATTATTATAAATTTATGATTATAAATAAACTATTTTTAATATTTTTAATCAATTTACTTTCAAAGATCATTTATCAGTAAAAGAGATTATTTTAGAATAATTTAAAAATTGTAATATTTTTACTGGAAAATTTGAAAAAAGCTGGGTCAAATTTAGAAAATTACTCTGCAGCAACGGCGTATTACAAAAATAAATAACAAGCATGTATTTCTGAAAATGATATCAAGATTTTCATGAAAATTATTAAAAATTAAAAGCTAATAATTTTACACAATCTTCAAAACAGTATTTTATTTTTAACCTTTTTGATTATATTAAGACCACTTGTCTAATTTATACCAATTTATTATTCGTATTTTAATTATGAGTTAATTATTTTTGTTTACTTACTGCAATAGTTTAATCTCAACTTCTGCTCTGTTCTAATAAAATAACATTACATGCATTGTAATATTTTTCCTGTGGTAATCTTTTATTAAAATTTTTCATATTTTGTATTTTAATACATATTTAATATTTAACAGATATTAATCTTCATCTTTCTTTAAATAACGAATACAGGTTTTCTTGTAGATTTTAAATTAATGTTTATTAATGTATTTATGTAATAGTTATTAAATATTATAAAAATCCTGAGAAATTATAAAAAAGAATATAATTATTTTTATCTACAAAGCCATTACAATTTAAATTATATGAACAACTTTTTGGTTTAAATGAGCTGACATTTATCTAAGTAGTTTTATAATTCTAATACACGATAAGCACTGTTTCATTTCTCGTTGAATATAAAAATCTACCGTTGTTCAAGGATTTGTCGTGTGAATGATTGATCTCAATTTAATGCAGTATTACCGTAATTTTATTATCTATATATATATATATATATATATATATATATATATATAGAGGTTATTGTGAGCTATTTTTAAATTTATTAACAACAATATTTTAGTATCAGATAATCTAAAAATTTTTATATTACAAAAACTATTATTTCCTAATCACATAAATTACTGAAAATAGAAAATAGAAAATTTATTTTATTTTATTTTTTATTTTTCTGCTCAAAAAAAAATTTATTTTTTTATATTTCAATAAGAATAGTTAATTTTGATACCACATTTTATATTTTAAGCACTTTATTTTTAAATGATATAAACCAAGATTAATAAAATAGAAATTTCAACAACTAAAATCTTCGATCCTATTATCCATTAAATTCTTACATATTCAAAAGAATACTTCAAAACTATTACGAAAATTATATTATTTGATAAATATTCTTTTATATCGATTTCATGTTATTTTCACGAATTTAAATTAAATATAAAAGTGTGATTGAATTTTATACGATTGACAAATAAAATTGTGAACGTCTAAAGAAATATTCTCTTCTCTGCGGATGGGTTAATATTTACGAGAAAGGAATACTTACTTATGCACAGGCACATTTTATGTATTATGGGTCTTTTGATCAGAAAAAATAAATGTTTTTAATTTAACCTTAAGGATATTAGGCAAAGTCTCTTAATCATATTAAATCGATATATTGAATTCAACCATGTGAATTGCTAACTAAAAGCTATAAATTTCATAATATAAGTTTCAATTGGTAATTTTATCATAGACTAAAGTTTATTGAATATTAACTATTGTAAACGTTACACTAATGTTTTTGATTGAATAAAAAGTATTAATAATATATAAAACTTTTTATATGAGTAGATACATATGTGTAATTTACATAAAAACTGAATTAGTTTGTAAAACTATATTCTCAACAATATTGATTGACAATAAATAGTAACCAAGAATTTAAAAATTTTATAAACGAATATTTAATAGTAATATTTTACTTAAACTTTTTGCAATATATTCATTTTATAATGAATAAACATAAATTACTATAACAATTGACAGAAAAAAAAATAAAAGCTTCAATAAGTTATAAGTTTTAAAAAGTATATACTCTTGCAGAGGATTAAGAATCAGCCAGCATTAAATGATACAATTCATCCCTATACGTTTTGAGTGAACAAAAGACTCGAACCTCAAAGAGCTAAGAAAAGCTAGATGGAATAGAATAACGCACTTATGTATACAAAGTTTAGTTCAAATATTTCAATTCCATTTCAAATAGTTCGCCTATTAAATGTCATATTACAATATGTGTATAATATGGTTTTGCATCAATTTTACAACTTTTTTATGTATCTTTTTAATGCTTATCAAACTGATAAAACATATACGAAGAAAATGCTTTTATATCAATTTACAATACACATGTACAATCACATATTATAATATAAATATTTTTAATTGAAATACAATAAAGATATTATATATATATTATAACTTTTTTTTATTAAGAAAATGTATATAATTTTTATAAAAATAAAATAAAATAAAATCGTGTAGAACAAATGTTGGTCAAATGATGCATATAATATTAATTATGTTTAATATAAGAATTATTTATATTAGTAAATTTTTAACTTAAAAAATAATTTTTTATTCTACATTCTTTTAGTAGATGCAAGTTTCTTTACTAAAAAAAGTCAATTAAATTCTAATTTTTTGATAAGTAATTTAGAAAATCTCTATTATCATATACAAATTTTTATAATAATATAATATCAATGTCTATTCCTTTTTAAAAAAATTACTGTTTTTATAATAATAACATTTTAAAAAATAGAAAATTACTTTATGGTAGAAACTTGAGCTTTTTACGAGAATAAACTTTTTATATAATATAAAAAAATATCTATGAAACATCATACAAGTTAATTTAATTTTGTACAAACATTTTATACTAAGGGACATAATAAAAATCACTTACTTTTCAAAATTATGATGATTATTTTTACACAAAAATAAAACAGTTTAAACTAAAAATATGAAAATTATAAAAAAATTAATACAAATCCTTAAGAATTTTTTACGTTTAAAAAAATAATTGTTATTTAAAAGAATTTTTTAAGAGGAATTATCGTATCTCAAAGAAAATTTCTCTTGACCTCTTATTTGATTTTAATTTTCAAGACAAAAGAATAATTTTTTAAATGTATGTTAAAAGCATTTTTAAATTGAAATTATTTTGTTAAAAAGTGAATTTAATAACGTAGTTTTTTTATTTAAATTTGAAAACATACGACTATATTATAAAATTATAGTTCTTAATCTTACATTATACTTTATTTATTTCTTAAGTTTGATCAAGAATTTGACGAATAAATGAATGATTTTTAAATACTCTTAAAAGCCTGATAAATAATTTAAAATATCTTTTTGAATCACTAGCTTTATAAACCTAAACTAAATCATTGTGATAACATTAAAACCTACGCGATATAATTATTTTTATTACGCACCAAATAAGCTTCGTAAAATAATCACATATGATTAAAATTTTCGCATTAGAACATTAAATTTTTAATTATTTTAAAAAACTTAGTTTTTGGCAATAAACCTTCGCGCGATTCATAAAACATTTTTCACTTTGAGGAGCGACCTAGAATTTTGTTCTAACATAGACCGTGGCTTTTATCTCTTATGCTGAAAAACTTGGTGTAATAAAATCGCAATTAGCAAGTCCCTTTTTACGTTTCGATGCACGGCTATGAGAATTTGTGCATTGGAGCATGGCACACATTAAACTCATTCACTATCTGCCGATTTCAACCAACGTGCATTAATATCAGCTAAGTGCATATGAGCCTGACTCAATTATGACTATTAATTATAAAACGCGAACTTAGATGAAATAAAAATGATTACTGATCATACATGTTCTTACTTTTTTTTTTTGTAAACAAATGCTTTTATTCATTTGTAAAATTTGAAAGTTGGTTATTTTTATTAATGCATAAACTCGATCTCATGTAAATTTATTAAATATATTAATAAAATAATTTTTATATTCGCTAAAACTTGTAGTGATAAATATTGATTAGAAAGAAAACATATACTTGTCCATTCTAAAAAATTTCTAAGTGATTTTTAATCATCATGTTGCGTAGTGTCTATGTAAAGAGAATATACTTTAAAAAATAAAATTTTTTATTCGTATTTGTTAAAAACACTGTATTTTTTGTATAAATTTATATTATTTTATTATTCAAAAAATTAGCATTTTTCCAAAGGCCAATAATTTTATTGTTTGGAAATTCAGGCATTATCTGTTTGAATAAGACGAATTTTATCAATATATATTTATATCCATGTTGATTACATATTAACCAGTATTACCTAGTGATCGATCTTTTTTAAGGTAACGCGAGTTTTTAAAATTATTTTTATAATTAAAGAGATTGTGATAATGAATCAAGTTTAAGGTAAATTCATGATATGCACCTGAATATCCTAATCCGGCGAATTCTTCTCTTCTACCCCTGGTGTAGGCATCCCTTGAGAGAGACAAAAAGAGGGGGGCCCAATCGGCACAACCAATCGCAGCTTGCATTAAATTGACGAGGACATGTATAGTCCAAGAAGATAAAGCCAATTAGTGCAGCAAAACTTCGTTACAAAAAGTAAAAGAAGGGCCCGTCGCCCGATCACTAGATAACGCTTGACCCCTAAAAGGATTAGAACCTGCTGGTGTAAACGTATGCGCTTATGTTCCATTCTGAACAACTTTTCTCCCAGCGCGACTTCGATTTGTCCATAATTTACCGTGCATTACACCAAAAAAAAACGTCCTGGTTTTTTATATAAGCTTTATTCGCAGATCTTTTTTCTGGCAATTTTTAACCGCCGTTACTTGGGCGTTTAGCATAGCGATTGTGTCGCGGCAATCACAACTCTCAAAGCGAACACGCTTGATTCGTTTGATTAAATTCAAACCACTTGAATTAACAAGAACCCCGAAAATAGAAAAAAATTCAGCAATTTACATTAAAATTTACGAGTATTTGTTCTAAAATAACTCAACATATATTTGTCCAGCATTTAAAAGTTAGAAAGCATATTTACACCTTTTCTATAGTGCTACTATACTCAATAAGTTTAAATGAAATAAATATTCGCTGCTGCATTTTACTTTGATATGAATGCTAATTTGAATATTTTTTACTCTGTCACAAATTCAGAGATAAAATTATATTTTTATCTATTTATTTACAGTTTTATTGCTCTAATTAGAATTATTTCTGATTTACATCAAATAATTATAATATAGATTACAAGCAAAATATACTGTTATTATTATGTTAAAAAATGATGTAATATACGATGTCTTCGCTTAAAAAAAATTATTGTTTAGATTAATTAAGGTTTGTCTAAATAATAAAAGAAAAAACAGATATTAGATGGAACTTTCATTAACAATGAAACGCATCAAGAAAAGCAAGGCAAAAAAAAATCAATATTAGAAACACGAAAATTTTCCGAGGCAAATAATATTTAGAAGCCAATAAAAATCACCCATCACTAATAATAAACTTCATTAATCGTAAAATTTGATTCTTTTAAATCTAAAACTCTGTATACATAAAAGATTTTCCCGAAAACATACATAATGCACTTAAACTTTCATCAATAATAACTGAAATTAGTATCCGCATGATGAAAAATAAAAAAATGAATAAAAATTCAAGCAAAACGGGCGTCCAAAAACTGATATAAATTTTTCAACTGAATGATTAACAAAGCTGAAAAAGCACGAAATAAATAATGAAGAGCGGGTGTTCGCAGATGCTGGTTGACGGACGGCCGTCCCTAAATTATCCGTTCCGCAAAATTAAACCGCCAAGTGCAGCTAATAGATACATCGCAATTCAGTTAGTTTCTAAACGTTATAGAGGCTCGTGTGGCGCGCAAATTTTATCCGACCAGTGCCAGGCATCACCGAACCTAACCGCGTTCAACTCCGGCTTTGTAAGCTGTATGCAATTTTGGAATAGCTCCGGTCAAACGTTAAATGTAAGGTTATAATCCCAAATACAAAAATTTTTACTGTTTCTGAAAATATGGATTTTATTTATTATTTACACTTTATTTATGTTTTCATGTTACAGCGCCATTCGTAATATTTTTATGAGTTTCTTAAGGTTATTTATATTCTTAAGGTTATAGCTTCTGAAGGTAGTTATGGAAGCATCGTAATTGGCAAAGTATTGGTAATTTTAACAATTGAAAAAGTTACTTGTAAATAGAAATTTATGTCAATTATTTTTTCTTATGATTCTTCAAAGTGTATTTACTTACATTTTTTCAATTTTAGATTAAACTATATAAGTCAATACGTAATGTTAAATGAAAGAAACCCATATATTTTTAAATAATCATAAAGTATAATTAAATATTATATATTTTCAAATACATATTTATAAATATCTTTTTTTAAATATTTTCTCATATATTATGAAACAAAAACAGAATTCATAAATATAGATTTTTTAAAAATTGTTTTTACTTTTAAATTACATGTACTATTGTGTAACAATAATATTTTATTCGTATTTATGTGTTATATTATATATTATATTATATATTACATATTGTATTACATGTTTAAAGATGAAATATCTTTACACACTTTTATTTTAGAATTTCGAAATAATAACTTGAAAAGCATTATCTTTTTTAAAATTAAAAATACCAATTCAATTTTAGTTCCTATTAAAACAATGCTACAATTTAAAAATAATAAAATCATAACTTAAAGAACAAATTTTAAAGAAAAATTTTATCACTTTCTAATAATAGAAAAACTTAATTTTTTATATATTATATTAAATTTTCTAGGATTTATGTCGATTAAATAACATTATCGAAAAGAGAAAATAATAAGTACTTTATATACTTCGTACTGGTTTAGGAATAACAATAAAATTTTTATTTCTTAAAAACGAAATACTACACTTAAATAGTCAGTATTGTATTGATTAAAATAAAATTTATAATAATAGGAAATACCCTAGAAAATTTCATAACTCACTCTCCAACGCAATAAGTATTTGCAAAAAACATATCTACAATACAGGAAAAAGCAAAAAAGGAAAAATGAAAAAGAGAATTAAATAAAGATTGAATTTACAGTTCTTACTGTTTTATGATAGATGAGTAAATGATAAGCATATTTTTAAGCAAGTGCAATTTTTTCTGATTCGTAAAAACATTTAATATTTTTAAAGTATATAGTTTATCTTTAAATATAATTTTGACTCACTTATATTTATAAAGTCTTGCTTCTTTAAAATTAATCTTTAGGAATTATATTCATATATCACTTCTAATAATGTATAATATCTAAGTTTATTAAGTTTCCTCGATTTCATTTTATATTTCAAATTTTTATTTAAAATATATAAAAAGTTGTTAATTTAAATTTTATTCGTATTAATAATATATAGAAACATGTACATTATCCACTTAAATACATTAAAATCAACTTACTTTTATTTTAGCATTCTATAATTAATGTGTTCAATGTACATTTAACATATCAAAAGCTTTAGGTATTATCGATCAAATTTGAAACAGAAAACTTCAATATTAAACTTAGAATTAATATTTGATAATAATATTAGTTCTATCTTAAATAATTCGTCTCAAAATTATATATCCAAAACTTTTTTGACCATAATTTATGAACTATTTTTCAATATAGAAAAACTTAGATAGCGATCATATTATTAATGTATATTTCATATATATTTCATATATAAATTATATTAATTATAATTAAAACTTTCCAAAAATATAAACTTTTCATATCATATTACAAAGTTTCTATATTTGTTCTTAATTAATAATAACTAATAATACGCAATTAATACTAAAAATAAACTGTTTTATATATTATTTTATTACACACTTCTGAAATTGTAAAACTTAAAAAAGATTTAATGTCAAGAAGTATTATTATATTCTTTACCAATAGAATGAATATATTTACATTTCATATTTAGTATTTTATAATTTCGATTAAACTAAAATATAAATGCAATGTAGGAAAAAATAATTATAGAATTCTAGGTGTAAAAATATTTTGTATTTTTAGTATTTACTCTGTCTAATTACATAAAGTTTTAGCTGTAATTAATATTTTTTCAGTATTATATTAAATAATACATAAATATTTCTAAATTACGTATTATTGATTCAACAAAAAAATTTGACAGCAACTTATCAAATTATAAAATAATTTTATGTGCGTAATTTAGAATAATTAATTAATTATTTTAGACATTCCAAAATTAAATATTAAGATTAAAACTTTTGATATATAAAAATTATTTTCGGTTATGCTTTTAAAATAATTTCTAATCCAGTTATAAAATATCAATTAAAATAGTAAGTTCCGATATTTATCTTATTTTAAACTTAATTACTCTTTATTCTTATAACCTTGTAATTTGAAATAAATTATAACATCTTCATAATTGTGAAATTGAATATTTTATTTAATTGTTTTATTTAAAATTTTAATTTTTTATTTTCTATAATATATATAAACATTTTTTGATATTTAGTTAGAGATCTAATTAAATAATAATTTTGCGTATATCTTTTTAAAAATATAATCTAAATAACTATACGTCTAATATAAAATATATTAAAATTTGCAAAAATCAAATTATCGTTTGTTTTGTATTTATAATTTACTATCAAAGAATATTTTATATAACAAATTAAATTAAATTACTATTTTTATTACTTTATTTTATTATTCGAAATATAAAATTATAAGAATATACTCAACGTAATTAAAATAATTTTAAATAATATTTTTCGTATATTTACTTGGTTTTGGTATTTGAATAGAAATTATTAATCATAAATATAAAATAAAAAATCATAAATACAATATGACTTTTTCAAAATTATAACAATTCAGATGAAATATTATGAAGTAAAAAAGTGTTAAAAGTTTATACATAAATATTTTATTTATATTTAGTATAAGTGTATAACTCTATAAATATATACCCTTATATATACGTGTATTAAACTTATAAAATAATATTACGAAATGAAACGAAACTAGTAAACTTGGCAGTTTACCAATATATAAAATACAGTTCGTTCTTTTTCAATATTTTTTTCATAATATATATATATATAATTTCATCAATATTCTGGTATAATCGAAAAAAATAATGAAATTCTATATTAATATAATTAATATAAAATATATATCGATAAATATTCAAAACACATTTTTTTCTAATAGTAATTATTAATTTTTATTTTTGTAAATAATAATGAAACGAAATATCTGATTAAATAAAATAAATACTAATTATATGTATCAAACAAAATTTAATTAAATTTTTAACTATTTCTATTTCGAAAAACAAATATGAATTTGATATTTTTCGTAAAATTATATCTTTTTATTAATATACGCAATCTGTTTCAGAAATAAAACACTAATATATTATATGTAATATGTTGTACATAATTCAAAACGTATAAATGACTAATTTCTGATTTCTCAAAAGTAGCTTTGATAAAGAATTTAACTTTTGATTATTCTTATTCTTAATATTATATTTTGTACGCATTTATATATTCAATTAATATGATTTATAATGTATGAAATAAAATTCCTAACTTCATGACTATTATTGAAACATCTTAGAATGTAATTAAAAAGTTTTGAGATACATATAAATTATTTTCATACATTCATACTTCAATAAAATATATTTATTAAATATTTATAAATAATGGTATTTTTTAAAACTAATATAATTATCCTTTAAAATGCAAATAAAAATAATATATTCAAAATAATTTTAATAATAGCATTATAATACATATTAAATCTAAAAATTTATTTTAACTTTAAATTCAGATATAATTACTCAAAAAAATTTTAAAATAACGTTCCAGAAAATAAATATTACCAGTATTGGTCAAAATTTATTATTTATATATATTCAATATCTCTTTTTATTATGTATTAAAAGAAGGAATTTCCTCTGAATACATAGAGTCTGTTTTAGATAATGAAGATAAATGTATAATATAACTGAGAAAATACGTACACTTACCAACGAAAAAACAGTAAAAATAAATTTTTAAATAGGAACAGTTCATATTAATCATGAATTTTATAATTTAATTATATATATGGCATAATTATTATATATGGCACATTAATTAACATTAGTTATTTACAACTTTATTTACTATCTTAATATAAACTATTAATTTTATGTAAAATTTTGTATAATGTTTATTATAGAAGTGAATTTCTATTGAATACTTTGATTTTATTAAATATTAACAAATTTTAAATTTCTTAATGTACATTAATTTTCTACTTATTTGAAACAAGTAATATTATTTTTAAATTACTAAAATATTTTCACTTTTCGAATTGTTATCAAATTTGAACGGTGCATTTATGTATTTTGCTTGAACAAATATTACATCATGTATCATTAATGTTTTAATTATTGAACCTATAATTGTTCAAATACATGATCGAAAAATAACTACATAATATTTGATAATTATTATATACATAAAAGGCGTATACAAAAAAATATCTTTTTCATTTATATTTATTCTATTATATAATAAAAATATCATAGTCTTATTTAATTATATCATGTATGACAATAAAACATACTTATATTAAAATTTAAAAAGTATTAACTGTAGGTATTCATTATTTCGTTATTATTAATTAAATATATATTTGATTGGTACTTAATGAAGATTAAGATAAATAATATGTTAAAATTAATATCAGATTGTTATTTTTTATTCAAGTACAAAATACCATGTATAAATTATTTATAATAATGAAATATATATAAAAGAGAAACTTAAATAAATATTAAACTAATTTATAAAATTACACAAATTAACTAAACTTCAATAATATTTATTTTAGCAGTATTTGTAATAGAAATTCTGGTTTGAATATATTATGTGATACTATTAGACATTGTACAACTAGTAATTTTAAGTAGTACAATAATATTATAGTTTATCTTAAACTATATTCAATAATAAAGTCATGAGAATCAGATATAATAAGTATTCGGTCTAAATCTGTAAATAAATCCTATGGTTCACGTTACGTACGTTGACGAATAAATGACGTTAACAAATTTATAAATCATTATGGACAATATATTAAGAGTTTAAATAGAATCAAAATGAACTAAATATTATTTCTGTTAGTAATCAGGTTAAATAAAATGAAGTAATTTATTGTTTATTAAAAAAATATTAATTCAACTTTCAGTTAAAGCCTTACTATAAATCTATCATTTAAAGACATTTTAATTAACCTAATTTCAAACCAAAAAAAATATATCTTATCAAATTAAAAGCACAAATAAGTGAATTTAATAACTAAAAATAAGGTACTGTCCTATAAATTTATTGTAGCTTATCGAATATTATAAATGTATCGACTCATTGCAATATATATTTATATACATGATTAGATTTATTAATTTTATTATGTTTTATCCCTTTTAATACAAAAAATTTTAAATAAAACTTAATATAATAGATCAACTTATTTTAGCAAATAAATAATACTAATTAAGTACAAATACAATCAAACAATTTTATTATGCAATTGTAAAATTATTATTAGTGTGAAAAAGTTTGTAGAATCATAAAATAAAGTATTATATATCACTATACTCCAGGTGAGTATCTCTTAGATTTTTTATTTAGATTATACTTTTTTTATTTTGAAAATTTAGTTACCGCGATATCAAAATATTTGTGAATTTAAATATTCGCTGTAATAAAAAAACGTCAATGTTTCATAAATACTAAAATTATTATTCAATTAATAATTCTAAACTTAAAAAAGGATTTAAAAAATATCCATTTAAAAGATAAATAAATTTTATATTACTTGGAACATAAAATAAAATTTTCGTTAAAAAAATATGATATATAATAAGTTAAAATAAATTTATTTATTTTTTATTATATCGTTATTTAAGAGATAAATTACCTTTTAAAACAGAGAATTCTACAGACTTTTAGTTTTAATTTATATTTTATTTAATTTACAAAGCGAGTAAGAAGTAAAATCTGTTTTATATATCAATAAATTCAATAATTTCAATATAAAAACTAATACTTGGTACATATAAAATAAGTATCAATAAACTGATACAATAATTAGTTAATATTCTGCAATAAAATATTACATTCTATATCAAACGCACTCTTTGATTAATTGCATGTAAGAAACTTCACAAGTTAAATTCACGTATTCAATGAAACCATTCTCGAACAGTACTTTTAAAATGTGTATTTTGATATATACTTTCACTCTATGAACTATTGAATTTCGGAAGTATCAAATATTCTTTTGCAAAACACAAAAACTAGTAATTTTGCAATATTCAGAAAATTAAAGAAATAACTGAAAATTATTGAAAAATGAGCGCAACATATGAGTCATATCGATTGGTAATAAAACCAGTGTATGATTTAACATTTTTGCTACGAGGCTATCGAATGTGCAGGAGGGTACTACGGAGTGGAGAATTAAAGAACCTTTACGCGTATGCTAACAAAAGCCCAACCTCCCTCTCATTTTGCATTACGCAGTTGACGTCGATGATCGATGAGTGTCGGCAACGTATTCCCGCAGTTCCTGCAATCTTGCTCCCCTCTTTATCTATCTCGTCGTCGCCCCTCCGTCGCGCTCCCACGCTCACTACTGTCTTGCCCATCGTCGAATGAAGACACCCCCAGCGCGACATACGCAAATGCTATGCGAACGTCAACTTCACGCCTCGCTAGAAAAAGGATCGGATTCTTCTCTATCTAGCCCAAGCGCTTCTTCATCGTGGGAGGATGCATCGACATATGTCCGACTTGAAATAGAAATTAACGAGACGCGGCTTTAGTCGCGACATAGGGGGAGGGAAGAACGACGTTAATGCACCTGGCGCTGAATGGCGTAACCTAGTTAGTGCTCACGACCTGCGATCCCGTTATTACAGTCAGAGGTGGAGCGAAAATAAAATGATCCGCTCGTACAATATTTAATTGTCGGCGCACTGTTGTCGAGGAGAGTCCCGAAACGATGTGACTAAGGAACGACTAGCGTACATATCGACGTGTACGGAGTCGCGAGAAATGAATCGGGAAAGGAACTTATCCTTCGTAGACCCGAGAATGTACTTGCATTGGGTTATTGGGTTATTTTTTCTTTTCTAGAGTATTAACGGTATGCGTCTCTATAATTAATTTATTAGAGTATTTCGTTATAAGTAAAAGCGCCTCATATATTTTTGAACGAGATCGTACTACGTTTTGGAAGAATATCTTTTTTGGAATTACAATAGATATCTGTCTTACCAATGCAATTATGAATATAATTAATTTATAATGCAAAGTACAATGCGAGTATATATAACAGCAGAGTAATCATTTATAAATTATATAATCAAGATACCGTAGGCATACATTCAAGTCTGAAAGGTCTCGGGTGTATCTACTTTAATCACACGGATACACTACTTAAATATCAAATAAAATAATTAAAAATTTGTTTTAAGGTTTGTAATTTTAAATTATGATTAAAAAATATGTTTATACACTTATACTTACAATAAGTAGATGAAAATGTAGTATTTAATTTATTAGCATTATTTTTTTCATTTACTTGCTATTTAAAAAAACATAAACTACATAAAAGTAAATGAATTTTATAATAATGATTAAATTACAAAACATAAGATATCATTTATTTGTAAAAAATAAATTTGTAAAATCAAATTTTATTCTAGTATTCTATATGTGATTAAAAAAATTTACTTATATTTTATTCTAATTATTAATTAAGAAAATATTTGATAGGAAAATAAATTTCTTTTTAACCAAAAAACATACGATTCTCTTATAGGATCAAATTAAGCAGAGATAATTTGATAAACTTTATAATCAGAAGGATTTACATATTCTACCTAATTAAAAATTTTAAATAATTTTTCTCATTATTATGCATATCATGCATAATAAATTACCCAGTTATTCTAAAACATATATAATTCATCCATCAATTGAATTACAAAAATATTTTATACTTTCTAAATTAACAATCCTTATTGATTAAAAATTGATTCAAGAATTATCATGAATCCGTTAAGCATTTGATGAAATTATTTAATTAAACATAATAAAATACAAAAAAGTGCTACGTTTAATGCGCCTCCTACATAGAATAATGCTGTTATATATTATAAAAATATATATTATAGGCACGTGCAGTTAACCATATAATTAATCCGTGGCATGCTCCATTTAACGAAGCACCACCACATCGTATTAGATATATATATATATATATAGATATATATATATATATAAACTTTGATACAGGGAATTCTCGAATGTAGTTGTCTCGCTTCTGGCGCTATAATGTTAAAAAAGAATGTTCTCGTTCCTCGTATTGTCATACATGTGGCGCAAATAAATTTCAACGTTTCTCTTTTTCATTTTTTCGCTTTATCTCTCACTCTTTTTCTGTGTCTCTTTCTTTTGTTTTCTTTATCTGTACTGCCACGGTACTTTTAAATGCACCAACATACGTATATGCACAAATACATTGTAAAAAGATAAAAGTAAAAATAGATATACCAGCGCATGCTTAGGTATAATTATTAAAAAATGTAACTACGGGTTGAAAGTGTAAGTAACAAATTATAATTTTTACTCGGCTTGGTTATCAATAATCAGTTTATACAAAAATAAATAGAATAAATAATTAAGATGTTTTGAAATCAAACTCGAGTATCCTACTATTGGCACATTTATCTTACGTACAAAAAGATTCAAACGTACGTTAAAGTGCAAAAATAGGTGCTTTTAGTTTTACCCGCATTCTATTATAAACAAAGGCGCATACACACGTATACAGATCCACATAAGCATTTGTATTCACTCTTCTTTTCCCGTATCTGTTTATATTAATCACTTTTTGTTTCTCTATATTCATCCCTTTCTCCACATCGAGCTCTATTTCTCGTTGTATAATAGTCGTTATCGGTCGCATAAGCGGAAGAACGATGAGCGTCAATGCCTACGGTGATGCGACCGCAGTCAGTATTATATAAAGACATTGTAGAAGCAAAGCGGAGACAGTGAGAAAAAGCTGCCACTGAGAATTTCACCCTTCAATTGAAAGCTCTATTTTCTGCATCATTCACATCACCGTAGACGAAATAATAAACGAAGATGGTCTGTTAATCGAATATTTGGATTGAGAAGCTCTTGGAGCTAATAATTTTCACGATAAAATTATAAAAAAAGAACTTCGACAAGAAGTATTAGGAAAACCGGAAGCTGAACTTCTTATATTGAAATAAGATAAAAAAATAAGAGGAATAGTCTTTCTTATCCAATTCTCGTTATTCGTTTTTATCATCGTTGTTATTACTACTGCTGTTATTTTTTTATTATTATTATTCTACATTTTCTTCATTGTAAATGTTTTATCAAACTTTTAGTATTTCTTATTGAAAGTTACGTCAAAATGTAAGCAAAGAAATCATGTTTACGTCCGTAAATCATTATTCGTTGTTGTTAACGTAAGAATTTTTATGAGTTAATAAAATTTGTAAATTTATTCCTGCATTATTGAATAACTATCAAAAAATTTTACAATTCTCTTTTGTTTCAGAAAATAATCTTTAAAGTTTATTTAGGTGAGCTTCTCATAAAAAATTTCTTATTATTACAAAAAGTACTTTTGGATACAAATAAAAATTTTATTAATACACAAATGCTACCAACCATTACTTGTAAGTTAGGTAGTGCAAAATGGTATTATGTATTTAGTTTATTTAATTCAAATTTATTTCCAATATCTTTCGGTATTTGCGTTTCACGTTATTTATAAAAATATATATTAATACTATATCAGTGGTGAAGTAAATTATATCATGATAATAAAATTATTTAATTGCACATTAGATTTATTTTTAGATAAATAAATAGTAATTTCAATTTTAGTATTCACGTACTGGCTTATATGATTGATATGTATATATATATAATTTGGAAAATGCCTTAATAAAACCTTATATTTGCATAAAATATTGACATAATTACGTTTTGTTAAGTAAATTCTAACTTTCATTCATTGTATTCATCTTTAAATTTGTTTATATATTTTTCTATCATTTCATTTTCAGGGTGCAGAAAAACTTAAGCATAACAAATAAAAGAGAACATTAACTGAAATTTAAAGCGAAATAGTAATACAACTTTAATAACGTTGTGCCCCACTTTTCAAGCTTATCGCTTGTCAAGCTTGCCGAAGTTAATAATTCATATAATTTAAATATCATGCGATAAATGAAGATTTCGACGATAAAAGATGTTTTCTAGGCAAAAACTATTAACCAAAAGGCTTGATTATGCATTGAACTGCAGTGCACGATGCCATTATAAAAGAATCACTGTTGTGGTTGCAGAGCTTAAAATTTCAACGATGCTACACGATTAATGGATAAGGGACCATCTACGTGCTGCCGTCCCGGCGCGACATGCATTATCATCATGTACCTTCTAAAGCCACAGACACAGGCCGAATGAACGTCCCACACGTTTACCGGACTTTAACATGCACTGCTTCAGTAACGGGCCTGGGACTTTACTGAGTGAGTTTCTACTCCAGCATGATAAACAATTTCAAAATATGTTGCCATTGAATAGCCTTTCGGTTGATCGACAATGCCTCGTTAAAGTGGGTCAAAATTTATGGGCACCTTAAACTATATTTTATGTTTTATGAGTTACATTATTTCCTAATAAAATGTATTTTATACATATGATATATACATCAATATTATATACAAGTCAAATTATTTGTTTATTATTCAAATATTGATTGATCTTTAAATATATTTAAATAAATATAATAAATAAAAGGATGAGTACAATAACAGTAATTTACTTATAGAGATTTATTTAAAATGGGTAAATAATGTTTTTTAATGAAATCTCAGAAATATTTTTATTTTAATTCCGATTCTTTATAATAATTAGAAAAATATGTTTGGCCTATTAAATGTTTAGAATTATTATGTTATTTTTTTATTACAATATTAATTAAAAATAATAAAACCTTAAATATGTAAAATTTATTATATGTATATAACTTTACTACGCTTTTACTGTTATTAGTCTGGCTTTACTTTTATACTATAATATAAATAATAATTTTTGCATGTAACATTATAGAAACGTGATGATTATTACCTTGTACAACAATTACACATACGAATCATAGTTCATTTAATCATAATTTTATAGATGAAAATAATTTAAGAAATCATTTTTAAATAAGTAAACCGACATATTACTTAAAAAATTATAATAAAAATAATAAAAATAAGAAAACAACAAAAAACAAGGTTGCTTATCATTCATATACAAAATAAAATTAGGGACTATACTCGCAATGACATTCATCTCAATTTTTATTGGATATCCAATCCTATTTTTTTATATTAACTGTACCAATTAATAATAGATTAATCTTATTCTGATAAATTTGAAACAGATATTAAGAATTTCACATGGATTCTACATTGCACTCTGTTCTTATTGGTATTTAAAATAAGATGTCTTTAAAAAACGTGCAAAATTATTCTTCTCCACTCCTTTAAAATTCTTTTTAAATATACAAAATGTTTATAAATAAATATCGATGTGTATTTACGTTAAATAAAGTTACATTAATTGTTAAACGTTCATTGTACCTGTATATTTGAATGATTAAAATGCTAGAAGTTCGTTAATAGCTCTTTCATATTTTTAATATTCAAATGTTTAACGGTCAAAAATTTAATGAAATAATATTTAACATTAAATATTTATAATTGAGTTGACGTATATGTATATAATAGCTTATAACCATGTGATATATTTTTAATAACTTAAGAAACAGAAGTGGTAAGTTCTTTTCTTTTGTTCCTTCCATTATTTTTAACCGAGAGAAAAAATTCTTATTTAGCTCAATTATTAACATCGAACATTTTAATTTGACTAATATTTGCTTAGTAATAATAATTATTATTTATATTATTACAATCATTCTTATTATAATTATAATTTCTGTTATTGAGATAAAGATTCCTTGTGTGTGAAGATAATTTTGGTCCAGATGTTATTTCTTCACGTGTGCGTCGTACGACTTAAGTATTGGTTTAAAGTTGTCCCTAAAGAGTTAAGATTCTAATCTTATTCAAGATAGTAATCTCAATCTATGATAGCAGTAAATTAGCTATTAAAATACGCGACCTACTAATTAAAATCAATAACTGCTTGCGTGATAAGAATTTCCAATTCTTCATCTCAGAAAACGATTTTATATCGATTATATTTTACTTCCTTGTTTCGATAAATTATCTCCATATAAACTCGTGTTTCTTTTCTGATTAGCTTTTATAAGTAAAGAATCATTTCTTACTTATAAAAATACCTACAACCAATTTTGTTTCTATGATATCGATTTTCAATACTTCCTTAAAAACCTTACAAACTTTAATTTTAGCATTGATCTTGCCATTACATTTAATATTTGATACAGAATCAAAATCTATAACTATTTTTTACTTACAATTTTTTTTTAGTCTATTGTCATAACCATTTTTTTTTTATAATAATTAAAATTATTCCAAAATTTCAATACTTAAAAAAAATTACAAATTTACAATGTAAGTTTTCAAAGTAGTTAGTATCGACTTTTTGTTTGTTTTACACATTAATTTTATACAATAATTAAATTTGTGCTGAATAACTGATATTGCTAATTAATGAACTTAATTACCGGAATTTAGGGTCTATTTAAATTTAAACTAATAATTTAATAATTATAATTTAATACTTATTACTTTCATACTTAGAAAGTAAACTATAATTATAACTATGCTCGACACGGATAATAAAACTTGCAAAAAAGTATGATAGATATTTTTTTAAATTAAAAAAAAACTAATTCTATTTTTATTAATTCATTATTAAACAAAACAATATAATTTCACCTCCGTAAGCGCATTATAAATTCTTGACTATAGTCTTTAAAGTAACTTTGACACTTCTAAGGATCTTATCATTTAATTTACTAAATTGTCTTTTATACTACTTCCTATATTACCTACTTAAAATGATACATATTAATTAAAGCTTGAGAATCATACCGTATATTTATTTGAATATTTTTACTTGAAATTTATAGTTTATTTCTATGTATTTATGTTTGATCATCGAGCTAATAAAAATTTAGTAAATTGGTCATTCAGCTGTTTCTTTGAAGAAAACTTACTATTTAAAGATATCTTTAAATAACTCTTCTTACAATTAGGTTTATTACCTTAAAATAGTTTCTTGATAAAAAATGTTAGATATGTATAATTATTCATGTAAAATGTATCTTCTAATTAATTAATCTCGATATATTGGTAATTTTATTTTTTGAATAAAATATTACTATAATTCTAACCAATTGTTCTAGCCAATAATTATTACTATTTTTTACGATGGTATACGCGTCCCTACGTTTTCTTCAATAGTAATATTAACTTAATAATATCTATTTAATTATAATAAAAAATATTCTCTAAGTCTATAAAAGTAGCTAAGAAAAAATTGTTGCTTTGTATTCACTCTCAATTACAGATATGATCTTATTCTCTTTAGTATAAGTCTTATATTATATCCGTTTAAGATCCCCCTTGATACAAGCGATGGTCGGGATTCAGAGGATTTGTTTTTAAATCAGCATTGTTAATACATTTATATAAAAGTATTTCGAATTTTATTAAGGAAGATCGAGGTTAGGATGATGGTGCATTAATTTTCGAATGCAGTGTATCCATTTATTTCTTTTTCTTTCGTAAATAACCATCTACTTTCTAGAATTTTGGGACACGTTGTAGCATGAAAGTCCTCTTAAGCAACTTACAAATTGGTTGAATTAAAAGTTTTTAAGTCACTGTAAAAAAATTGGAAATATATCGATGACCCCTGGAAATTTATATGAACAAACGAACTCAGGGCCCATTTATTTCGAGCAAGGGTATCTATCTTAACGGCTAGACTTTAGCAAGTTCCAGTTATCTCAACCCCCCTAAACCAACTACTATTACCCTCACTATTTGGAACTAAGGAACAATCCCCAACCGCCTCTTCAACTTTGGAAAACCCAGAATAAGTGTTCTTATAATAGATAGTGTAAATCATGTGAGTGTATAAGTATTGTATCTAAATGTGTGCGTATGAATGAACGTACAAGTATAAAGAAGATGTATTCTTCCAGTTCCACAATCAAAACTAAACGGAGGGTTGTTCTTGGTTTCTTTATAGATCAAGGAAAGCCTTTTGTCCTCCCCTAAATCAATGGATTCCGGTGTGATGACCTTCAAGAATCGGCAACACCCCTTCACGTTGTTTCATGCTACATTCATTTATCTCAGTCATAATCTAGAGTACTTGTTTATAGGGATCCAGTTTTCATTCAAGTTAAATATTCCATTTATAGGAATCTACTCACTCACACCATATTTAGATGAATTATATCATCCAGATACCAAATTGCATGAAACCAAACCCTTATCCTGCTACAATGATACTTCGAAAAAATTAAAAATATCTTTTGAAAAAATCGTATTCTTTCGATTTTAATTATCCCTAACAATAATTTTTAATTAGCGCTCTCAAAACTATACATATAACAGAGTTTAAAAAATGAAGGTTGATCAGGGATGTAATTCTAAAAATTTATTTTCCAATTATACAACGTTTAGAGTAGTCATTATTATACATTGTAATAAAAAAGATAGTACATTAAATAGATTCTAAGAATACATGAGTTAGCATTTAGCATAACTATGTTTTTACTTCATACAACTAGATTTCATAAAATTTTCACAAAAATATTAACTGTGGAAATTCACACATAGATATAAATTGCAATATAAATGTTTATAATGGAATAAATTAAAAATTGTGCTAATTTTTGACAATAATTAATTCTCTGAAAATATTTAAAGCTATTAGGATGATTTTCTATTTTCCTCAAACTACAAGGTGATTATAAACAAAATGGAATCTTAATAATAAATATAATAAAATAATTATATACTATTTGCCAAATACTTAGTCATTTACTAAACGAATAAATAAATTAAAAATATAATAATTCATTAGATATATTTATTAAATTTTTACTACTAATTCATTGATAACTATTTAACATATAACGATAATAAATTGAAATATACTTAATAAATACGTAAAAGAAGTAATATTAAATCATTGAAAAAATATATAATACTAAGAAATTCTATTATTTCAATAATCGTACTACATTAGGGCTTTTCTTGTTTTAAAATGTATACGTGAAAATCGTATTATAAAATATTTTAATTACACAATAGCCTAAATGTAAATAAAAAATTATAATTTAATTAACAGCTAATTAAAAACTTATTGTTTAAAAAAAAAACTTCAAATTTATAAAATTTAAATAATAAAAAATATAGATTTTTAAGCTTCATAATCAAAATATGTAGCTAGTGCAGATCTTCTACCTTTTTGAGTTCATGGTTTAATTTTTTTAAAGCATTTCTACATTAACATAAAACCACTTTATTTAAGTATTTATTTATTAAGTTAAGTTTTGGTTTAATTTATTATTAGAGTATTTAAACTTTACTACTTACAAAATTGATAGAAATAAATTCAAATGAAAAATAATTTAAAAATTTATTTTTTTCTTAAAATAAATTAATTTCTCTGCAAAAAAGTATTTTGTTCATTTAAAGGTTGATATTTTTAAAAGCTACTATCTGTTACTTTTAATTTGTATTTTTGTTGTTTGAAACAAAATATAATCTGCAGATACTCTTAAATCTTTAATAATTAAATTTGTTATGTTGGATAATACACGCTAAACAATTATATAAGAACTCACTTATAAATTTTAACTTATAAATTTTTAATTGATTAAATAACATGTAGCGTAAAAGAAAAAATTTGAATAATTTGTCATACATTGATTTACTTTTAAAATATTTCAATTATACCGATATTTAAATATTATTATTTTTATTTAAAAAATGGAAAATACTAAAAAACTTTTTAACATTGTGATTATAAATTTTACTAATAAATTCTTTATGAGTATATAATGAACATATGTTGCATTTCATTATAATTGTGGTCAAATACAAAAAATATCATAAAATAATTTTTAATCTGAAGATTAATAATAGCTTTAAATTAAAATTATATATAAAATTATATAAAATTATAACTTTTAAAGAAAGTATAAATACTTAATATGTAACTATTGATTTGTATAAAAAATTCTTATCTCAGTATTAAAATCCACCATACCATGATTCATTTCTTAAATGTACGTAAACTTTGTTCTACTAAGGTAATTATTCTATCAGTGCCTTATATATATATCTATATATATATATAAAATACAAATATCTATTAAATTAATTCAAATTACACTATATGTTAAAGTGTCTGTAAATATGAAGATCAATTTACTTTTTTTCTATGAAAAATATTTAAATAAAAATGTAGTTCAATTAAACAATTTATAGGTGTATTCATTTTTAATTTTTAAATTTATACAAATATCTTTTTAATATTTAAAATACAATAATAAACTTGATTCGAGTAAAATTGATTATGTCAAGTAGCTTTAAATAGAATCAGTTTTTTAAAAAGCACGAAAGACCTTTTAAAATTCCATTATAATGCATTAAAAACGTACCACTCAAATTCCACATGACCTTACTTAGTTTTAACGTGTTTTCTTCCTCTTTTTAAATCAGCTACTTCAGCCATTGTTTTCCCTATATTTTCGACAGCCTAAGGACAAAGTTATACCGTTCAAATATAAATCAATATTTTATAAATATGTATTTATTAAAAATGCGTGTATTATTAATTATAAAATTATTCATAGAATAATAATTTTTAAATACAATTAATTACAATATTATATTTATTTTATACAAATTTGATTACCTAGTAAAGTTTACGAATTTTTAATAAAGTATGTTAAGTTTAAAGTTATCTCAACTGCATATTATAAATTTATATATACTATTAACAAGTTATGTATTTGCATCTTCATATACATACGTACAATATATTTGAAAATTTAATATATTTAAAAATTTTTTTTAAAGTATACAGTACATATTACATTTGCAGTCAAATATAATAATTTAGTTTAATATGGGTGTTTGAAATTTGTACATAACCATTAAAAATTAATATGAAAATTTATTTATTTTCTTATAAAACTTATTTTATAAAGTCATTGTAATTTTAAGAGGAATACTATCGAAGTACTAAATCTTCAAAAGTATTAGTAACGCTCTAAAAAGAGATATTCTAAAAATAGCCTTAAAATGAAATTTTTTTGGTAAAATGAATGTAGATCTAGATTCTTGTAAGAAATATTAATATAAGCGTATTTTGGCATGGCAGCGAAATATTTTAATTTTTCGGGATTAATATATTTATAAATTTATAAATATACAGAATGATCGATTTCTATATTAGTATATACTACACTAATTCAAATAAAATTATATTTGTGTTGATTATTAAAGCATTGTGCGAAATAAATTTATATTTCTATTTATTAAAAAAAAAAAAATTAAAATAATATAAAATACTTTTAATCAATATTAATAATATTTAATATTTTTGGAACTCAAAAGTTTATTAACCTCATAAATGTAATAATATAATAATTAATAAAAAAAATAAGAGATACTTAAAATAAACAAATCTATCCCTTTCTAAATAAGATAATGTCATTTCTGTAAATATTAATCACCGTTTTATAATTCTTAGGCGTAGCCATAAACAGTTCTGTAATCAATTTTGCAACCGATTGGATAATTCTAGTGATAATCACCCGATAACCTTTCGATATAGATCGTAAAAATTGATCGTCAATTAGAGTTATTAAACTCGAAAGTTATGAAATTTTAGCTATTAAAACTTACATTCGCGGCTGTCACAATCTCATAATTTCTTCGACTTACTCTATCTCGAGTATTGATACCGTCGAAGCTAATAGTATATATAGAACAATAAATTTTACAAGTAAACTATCGTAAAGGAAATCGGTATCGAGCAATAAATCTAAGCTCCAATACCGTAAAAGCGATTGATATTGGTCGACCTTCCGTGATTCGAAAGGAATTTTCACATATCCCACTTGATCAATCAGCATTCCTACTCCTGTAGGATCGTTCTTTTTACCAAGTTTTTCCTTTTCATTGCATGTTCACTCTCAAAGAAGAAGAAGCGACGGTAGACGGCGACGAAGACGAAGAATCGATGCTCGTGTCGGCAGCTGAAGCAAATATCGTGGGATGTAGTTGACGTTGCTCCCCGTTCGTGAGAAGGATTGCTCGGTGGAGGTGGTGGTGGTGGCAAGGGTGCCAGGGGGTGGCGGCGGTGGAGCGGAGGTGGTGGCTGGCGGAGGTGGAAGAAGCGGTAGAAGAAGAGGAGACAGCAGTTTGGGGGGGCTCGGGACGAGATCGAGGGAAGCTGCAATCGACGAAGCAGGAGATACAAAAAGGAGCAAAACAGCGTGCGAAAGTACGCGCTCGGGATCTCGATACACAAATATATGAGCGCTCCCGAGGAAGGTGAAGCTTCTCTGACGGGATCACAACAAGAGATCCTAATCTACGGTGAGGAGGTAAGAGGAGACGAGGAAGAAGTGACGGAGAAAGGTGAGGAAGGATGAATGTAACGCTGGCTGTGACGAGTCTGCTGCCGGACCTTAACGACAGTCTACTGGACGGTAATTACACCGGCTCCTACAAGCCGGATCGTCAATATACCTTGTGGCAGGTTATCCTCATCAGCATCGTCGCAACCTGCTTAAGTTTGGTGACGGTCATTGGCAATATAATGGTTATGGTCAGTTTCAAAATCGACAAACAACTGCAGACGATCTCGAACTACTTCCTCTTTAGCCTAGCCGTAGCTGACTTCGCTATCGGCCTCATATCTATGCCTCTCTTTACGGTATACACGGTGTTGGGATACTGGCCCCTCGGTTCTCACATCTGCGATACCTGGCTGGCCCTCGATTATTTGGCCAGTAACGCCTCAGTGCTCAACCTTCTCATTATCAGTTTCGATAGATACTTCTCCGTCACCAGACCACTTACTTACAGAGCTAAGAGAACCACCGTCAAGGCCGGTATTATGATCGGTAAGTATTTTTTATTGTTATTTTCTTTTAAATCTCTCTTTTATGTCTATTTTATTTCAAATCTCTTTATCAATTTCATACTATTTTACTCTCTTTGCTATTTTCCGACTTAATATTCCGACTCGGCGTGCGAAATAAAATTTTCAGTCCGCGATTACTGTGATACCAGAACAACAAAAAATGTTTTTTATAATGGATACATAATTGCTTGTGGAAATATCAAATTTTATTCATTTTTTCACCTACTTGACCACAAAATAGCCTTTTATGCGAACATCCAAAACATATAAAACGTAGCACGCAACATTAATACTCTTGCACACAACATTATTACTATTGAAGTTATAATGAAACTAAGCAGATTTTTTTTTTATTTAACTTATTACCAGTTTTGAAAAAATGTTTAGAGTAACATGTACGGTCGTATAAAAATAATAACTAATTCTATTCGGGCAGTGAAATTCTCTTTTACCGTAATAAAAACTTTGTAATCTCTAAAAGTGATGAATATATAGAATAAAAATAAAGCTTAATTTAACGGATATTTAATTTTTCAAAATTCCAGTTCCTGATATTTTAGGATAAAAAAATTCTTGTTATAAAAAAACAATGACATAGATTTTCAATAGCTATGACGTCAGTTTTTACTCGTACATTTTTAAGCAAGTTGACTTTATAAAAATTAATTTAAAAGCTTATAACTTCAATATTTTTATTTATTTTACGCAAAAAAAACTAATAGTAGGTAAAAATAAAAATTTAAATTTTATTGGGCAGACTTTTTCTTACTTTAATACTCATTAAACTTTTATTCGCTTAATTAAATTACAAAGGACAAATAAAGCTTTTATATAAAACAAAAAATTAATTAATACATATTAATAATAAAAACTGTGATCTTATAATTTATCACAGTTTTATATTCGTAAAATGTCTATTATAAATGACAATTTACATTATTGTAACTATGATTTTATTTTAATATTTTTATTTCAAAATGATTTACAGTTTTTAATCTAACTTATGGATAATAATCACAAAGAAAAACTTGTTAAATTTTATTTTTAAAGACAGTACAATAATAAGTAATTAAAATTACGATTGGCTAAACTTATCATTAAACCAATTAATTTTTAATGAATAAAATAGCGGGCTAAAATAATTGATTTGCATTTGATTAAACGTAATAAAATTAAGAAGTTTTGACCTAAATGTTCTATAATTTTACTGAAACTTTAAAATATTTTTTTATGTTTTCCGATAAAGAACTTTTCTTTTAAAAAATGAAACATCTAGAAGTTTATTAATTATTATCTACAACAATTAAACGAGCAATGCAATTTTATTAGTTTTTCTCTTCAAGAATCTACTTCAAAAACAATATTATTCTAAAAATCAAGTATTTCAGACATTAACACACCTGACTGTCAAAATATTGTAAGATTTTCATTTTGTCATAAAATGATTAATTGGATTCAAAGTAACTTTGCAAATGAGATAATATGGCTTTAAATAATTTTGTTATAATAGTAATAAATAACCTTTAAATGTGAAAAATACTCTTCTACTTCTACAAGTAAAGTTATATCCCTTGCATAAAGATAGTGTACCACAAGACCATCCAGTTCATCGTAATATAATTCCGATTATAAATGCTACCCGTTTACTCCGACGCAACGTCTTAAAACTGCTTAATCTAATACGTATAAAACACCTTTCTGAGTACGTTAATATTTTCCCCGAAAGCAAGACTGTAGACTTTAGGAAGTGCTGCAAGTAGCTTCGTTGTCTCCCGCAATTCAGTACACGTGTTCGCGATCAAACAAAGCCAGCGGCAGGTATGTTTGCTTACAACACGCGCGCTCCTCATCCAATATAAGTCTCATTCAGAGAAAGAGAGAAAAGAGAATGAGAGACATCGTATGGATGCGTGTACATACTACTATTCTTCCAAAGCATGCGCCTGGGGAATATCGCTTCTGCTGTGGCCGCCTTGGATTTATGCCTGGCCGTACATCGAGGGTGAGCGTACAGTGCCGGAGTACTTATGCTACATTCAGTTCATCGAGACGAATCACTACATTACTTTCGGCACGGCCATTGCCGCCTTCTATGTGCCTGTCACCGTCATGATCTTCCTCTACTGGCGCATCTGGCAGGAGACGGAGAAGCGCCAGAAGGACCTGCCGAATCTTCAAGCCGGCAAGCAAGATGCCAGTAAACGAAGCAATTCGAGGTTCGTATTTCTTCTATTACACTTAGCCCCTGCCAACTGCTTGTTTTTTATTTCTTTAATGCGTGCACTGTAACGTATATGCGAGTTCGACACGCAACAAGACTCCAAGACTTAAAGGGAGACAGTAATTTATGTAGGTTATCGAGGTAAGACGGGCTTACGTTGGAGAATCTCAAATTCGGATATACTTATTATTTACACTCTTCTCGATACGTCCATTTAAATAATAAATCTTTGCGACTATTGTTCTTCTATTGACTCGTTGGGATTTAAAGCTTATTTAATAAGTACTCTAATTCTCATATTTGATAGGTTAATAACGAGGGAAATAGCCTCTTTTAATAACGGAACTCTTTTAAAACAAAAATAAATAACAAAAATTCTTTTAAAACGGTTGACAAACATATTATTCTCTGGATCTGACTGCATAAAATATTTCCCCCACAGAGAACATAACCCAACTACGAATATAACCTATATATTCACTTTAAAATATGCTGAAACCTATATATTCAATTAAAACTCTTAAAAAAATAGATAGAGGATTAGAAAATGATACAAACAAGTGGTTTTAGTTGAGCAAATTCAATTTGGAGAATGAAATATCGCTCTGGTAATTACATCATTTTCAATCATTTTTTTATCTTTTCATATTTTAGAATTCTAGCATATTATATTATTCACGAAAAAAAGGAAAAATCTTTTTAAAAAATTAAATAGTAACAAACATCTATTAATACGTTAATAATTTTTCATAAATAATAAATTAATTATCAAATGATTTAATAACTAGGATTAGTTAAATAATTCAATATCATTTCCATATCATAGATTAAATTAATATTTATCATATTTATTTGCTGAAATTTAATCTCTATTGCATTACTTCTAAATTCGAACATATATTCTTCAAAAACATGAAATTTATTTTTGTTTAAAATTACAAGTATTTTATGATAAAAGCATATTAAACTCAAAGAATTGAATATCATATTCTAATATTTTTAATTATACAGGAATCAATTTAATAAGCTGTACTATTTAAAGTCAAATTCCAAAAAATTGCTTAAATTTTACTTTAATAAAATACTTTTATAAATATAAAAATTTTTTATACATCTCAAATATTTTAAAAAAAGACAAATAACTAATTCTAATATTTTTATTATACGTGTTTATCAATTTATTATTTGCTATTATTTTTATAAAATAATATCATAATTAAAAAATGTATAAAACTTATTTGAATTAATTTACGTTGTTAAGCAAAATTTTTCTATTGATCAAGTACTTTAAAGAACATAATATTTATATAAAAATTATGCAATGTGTAAATTAAAACAAAGTAATCAATGATCATTCGAAAGAAATATGTACATAATTCTTTTTATGTAAATGAGCTTCATACTTCAGCAGTGCAACAAATTGTTAAATAAATCGTCGGGTGGAAATTAAACAACTACTTATGCTAAAATTGCAAAACCTATTCAATGATATTTCTAATAAAAAAAATTCGTAATTCTCGTTTAAAAGGTTATTTTTATATAAATCTTCTGATGACTCTTCTTTTATCAAAAAATTCTTACTAAACTCAAATTTTCTAAAGTTTCAATTTTACAAGTATTCTTTGGATAAGAATATAAATTATATTATATTTTACTTAAATTAAAAAATATTTTTCTAATAATATTATATAATATACTTTAAAAACTTTACGTCTTACTATAATGAACGAATGATTAAAATTTGTAAACAATTTTTAAAAACCGTAATAATTTTAAATATTTTTATTATTCTACCATAAATAAAAAATATGTAATTGATAAATAAGTAAAATTATTTACTTTTTAAATTGTTAAATATTCATTCTTTAATAAAGATTTTGAACACTCAGAACAAATTAATTTGTAGATATAAATCTATTATATTTTTTACTTAACCATTTGTAGTCTAGGCTTAATATTAAAATATTTCCAATACATTGAGCGAAAATTCAAATCGATTTGAATATCGGTTATCGTAAAATAGCAAGATAATTGAATAAAACAAATTCGTGTTTAAAAGAATATTTTAATTAAAAGCAGTTTTCTAATTATTAAATTTTCTCAATAATTAGATTACTGTTTAATAATTTATTGTGCACCTGTAAAAATAGTACCTGTATTTGAAACTTAATCCCACAATAGTTGTACAAGTGTCCAAGAATCGTAAAAAATTTTTCTTAAAATCGTATAATTGATTTATTAGGTCATTAAAACTTTGAAAAAGATAAAAAAAAAATATATCTATATAGACTCATTCGTTCACTTGCAATTCATAAGTTATATGTAAGCAGAAACTTTTATACGAGCTTTTGCGTCTTGCACCTTTTCAAGCATATGATGCTAGAGAGCTCGGACTTCTTCCATGCTTGTCTTTCTGCATTAAAAAGCAAACAAAAAATATGCCGCGCCTGTGAGCAGATGTCCATAGGTACGTTCAAACGTAAATAAGCCTCGACTATAGAGAATGAAACGGTAACAAAAGTTTTCCACTAGACAGCGTTTCGCTATAAGAATTCTACTCTGCTTATGTATTGTCTTCAATTGAAATTACTACCCTTAAAATGAATAAAATTAAATTAAATTTTAAAAATTATTTTTATAAAATTAAAACATTGTTCTTATATTTTTACGTATTCTCGGATAGAAAATGTAAAAAAATCCCGTTGTTTTATCATTATTCAAGCATAATTTTTACGATTTACTGAATGAATGTAACTAATTTTTTAATTATTTTCATTATTTTATTCTATAATTATATATATCAGAGATAAATTAATAAGCACATTTAAAAATAATTATTTTCAATAAGTTTTTTTGAAGTAAAGTAATACTTGTTTTGAAAGTATACAAAATTTTATTTACTTCATAATATATTTTTTATAAAAACATTTATGTATTTATGTTTTTTAAATTTTATAAAAAAATAATAATCCATTTAACAAGACTTTCTGTATGCTTTTACTTTATTCATATATATTTTTTAATACGTTGAATATTTTTTACCATGTTTTTCATCTGTTCTATTCACGTAAATATTGAATCAATAAATATTAATTCCATCAAATATTGTTTGTTTTTTATAATAATAGAGAATTCAGTTCATGTCTAAAATTTTATTCAATTATATATAAATATAACTTTTATTCAAATAAAAATTGAAACAAGTGTAACATTTTTTAGGTGATTCGTTCGAAATAATTTAGTGGCGAATTTTATTATCGTTTGCACTGACACTAAGATCTTAATATCCCATTAACAAAATCATAATTAACGATCAAGTATTATTTCGTTATCTAATGAATGCTGCTCTAGAAGGAACAATTAATTTTCATTTCATTATTACATCTCGCGAATAACTAACTAAGAAAACTTAGTCTAATAAGCTAACAAAGGTGAAAAATTAATACGAAGATATACGTACAGCAAATGGAAAAGGGTACGCGCAAAGAAAAGAAAAAAATGGCGGAAGACGAAAAATAAAAAGAGAATGAAAATGAAATGCAAAAAGGAGAGAAAAGCCGAAATCATGGCATTTTTAATCGCTAAAGTAATATGCCATATTCCTTGTTGCATAGCGACGAGGCTTTGGACATGGAGGAGTGCAGGAGGCCACGAAGCGAATCGAGCACGGGAGCGGGAGATGAAGTGAATTCCACGCATATTGCGGTTTCCTATCTCGACAGGCATTATCCTCAGCACAGGGTAGTAAGTTATTATTATATTCTTCTATTACTTCATGACTCGAGGCCGTATGTTCTTTTAATACCGTCAATCGCATGTAATTAGTTTTTTCTGATATTTTTTTTATTTTTTCCTTTTTGTTCAATTTTTTATCTGTTCATAAAGCAAATCTAGTACACCTGTGCTCTTCCATAGCATTTTCAATAGTTCAAAGATTAAAAAGAATCACATTTCTTTTTTCAAACGATTCGTAATTTTCACTAACAAATTTTTCTTAATTCTGTATTTTTCTTATTCCTGTATTTAAAGATACCTTTGAATAAAAAATCTTTATAACAAATTTTTTATTTTATTTATTATTGATAAATATCAAAAATTAATTATCAGATTTCTTAAATTTAATCACATTATTATTATAGATAGTATCTTTGGTCTTTCATAAATTATAGGAACTTAGATTTAATATTATTTAAGTTTTTTTTATTACATTGACCCTTCGTTTTAATATTGTTTTTAATTACTTTTGCTGCCAATAACAATGCATAAATTTGATCGTAGAAATTCATTGCATATTTGTTAATGATTTATATGTAAATTATCTTTATAATATACTGCAAATTAAATTAGAATAAAAAATTATGAAAAAGAATTTAAATTCCATAAAATTTTTATAAATTTTAAATACATTTTTTAAAGTTATTTATTATTTTAATTAATATATCAATGAATCATTACATTTTTTTACTTAACAGTACTTTTATCAACTAAAGTAAACGCTAATATAGTCTATTTTTACAATTTATTATTTTTATGCAAACTTAATTACATATTGCATGAGAAATGTAGGTTGATTCATATCTTAAAAATGCACGCTATACTATATTATATAGACATGTGCAATTTAAGAATAATTAAATTAAATTAATTGGTGCGAATGTTTCTAAAAAACCGTAAATTAATCAATTTTTTAAATTAAATTTTTTATGATTCGATTATACCATGTATATCAATTTAAATATTTAAAATGCGAAAAAAAATTATAATTGAAACAATTAATAATTATTAGATATTTTTACAATATTGCATAGATAATACAATACAATATAGTAATGAAATATGTATGATGTATAATTGAATAATGCTTTTATAATGAATATTTTCTTTATATTTTTTATTATATTATTCATTATTAATTATTTTAATTATTACGTTTATCAATAGCAGCTTGTTAATGGAATATTTTAAAAATATTCATAACTTTTATTTGGTATATGGAATAGGCTAAGTTATTTCGAGATCATGAAGTAATTTTTGCATATGTCAACAAAATTTAAGTTATAAGTCATTCTAAAAATTCTAAAAGAAACAATGATAACACTTGGAATGATTACAAAATATAAATTATATGTATAAAATTATTATTACATAATTTTTACAGATACTTTTTGTAAAATAGCAATGAATTTTATTAATAATTTTAAGTTAAAATATATTGGAAACAAGAATGAAGAGAATTTAGTTAACTTTGTTTTGCAAAAATTAAGGATATAAGGGATTAATTATTTATTAGAATAATGTCCTTTTTTTTAAATTTAAAAATTCTATAAAAATTAATACTTATTTTTATAAAATCAAATCATAAAAAGTAGAAGTCGTTGATGTATTCTCTCCAAACATAAATCAAATTTTACCATATGAAAAACTTTAATGATAATAACGTAAAAAATACTTGCCGTCTTCCAAGGTTATTTTATGCGATATTTTTTACGTGAGAAACTAAACATAAAAGTCATGTACATATATATAACAGATACGAAATTGTGTAAAAATTTCTTGAACGAACTAACTTAATTTCATAAAATTTATATATTAATAAAAATTTTTATAAAGATTTTTCTAAAGATAAATTATCATAATATAGATATATAATAACATATATAATAATTCTATTTAGATTAAAATTTTAATATATTGATAAATGGATCAGTTTTCGTGTTAAACTTAAAAGTTGCTGTTATATCGAATAATACATATCAAAATAATTAGATCGTTATTTTTTTCCTTCGACTTCCGATAATGTAATTGAAATAATTTTTTCAACCGGAGACGATGATCACGCGTAGTACAAAGCTTGAAAAAATCAATATGTCTTGAGTGCTTTCAGTTAAGCTCATTTTCTTAAAAGTGACGATCATTTTTAAAAGTGCAACTTTTAAATAAAAAAAAATTGTAAACAACGGACAAAGAATTGATCAGAAGTCAAAGTGCGCTTTCACGCATTGACATGATTTTAATGAATTGCCTCGGGGTACGTCCTTCTCCGATTTTCTCCGCGACATCCGTATACCTCAATCTCAAATCGATAATATCCGCAGGACAGTTTGAAAAAGAGAAGAAAAAAAATATGAAATCTAATTTTTTTCCTTGCGCGTGAGATGGCGCGAAAAATAAAGCCTACCAAGGGTCTCTAGCAAAGACTCTAATCTCAGCCGCGCAACAACACGATTTACAGAAGCACAGGCCGCTCTCATGGACATGGTTGAAAATGTGGTGCGTGGCTTGGTGGCATAGCGGCCGGGAGGATGAGGACGACGACGACGAGGACGACGAACCGGGTGGCCCGGAAAGCAGTCGTACGGCCGCTGGCTACGACGACACTCTTACCCCCGTGTCTCTGGAGACGCCGGTGGCGAGCGTCATGTCACGCTGCGACTCCTTCGGCGTCGTACAATCGACGAGTCTGAACCTGGATAGGCTCGAGCAACAGGCGGAATATGTAAGGCCCACAGCTTTACGCGCATCCGGGGCTGCGAGTGCCGCTACTATCACCGGCAAGAATATGGCCAACGACTCGGTAAGCGAACTGAAGAAGAGTATCTATTAAGGTTCAACACATGCAATTACCCGTGCTCTTCATCCTCTCGACTCTTCCTCACTCGAAAGCTTGCACTTGCTCTTCTAAAAGTTTTCTTAGTTCTTTATAAGGCTCTTCTGGCTTCTTAAGCTCAATTTTAAAAGTAAAAATACTCCATTTCTCGGGCATTCTTATTTACTTTAAAATTAGATGCCTTTTACTTGATGACAAGTAAGCCTTCTTAAAATATACTCGAGGCTAAGATAGTATTATATGCATTACTCAAATTTTTAAAGAATTTTTTGTAAAGTAAACGAGGTAATGGTATCCAATAAAATTTATGCATATTGTAAGCGACATTAATAATAATATAAAAATAATATTTTAAGTTGTTAAACCATTAAGTCAAAGGTACACTTTAAATATTGCATTTATTTTGACATTTTGATATTCAGCTTTAAAGTACAAATTACAGTCCTAATAAAATTTTCTATATTTTAGTAACATAAATGAGCTTAAAAATAATGTGAGAAGTGCAAAACGTGTAGAAAACCTTTTAAATATAAAATATACCAAACAAATAGATCGATATGTTGTTACTTCTCAAATACTCTTTAAAAATATGACTTTATTCAGAATTTACTTTTATACCCACATGATACTTGATCGCAACGTCGCATTAAATAAGCTTTGTTCAATCTCAAAAAATTTAATCTAAAATTTTTTCTAAATATAAAAATGAACCGAATTGTTCATAATTCATAGTAATATTTATACCTCTACAAGTTGGCTATTTAAAACTCAATCTTTTCGATATCAAGCTATAATAAATGACATGTCTTTTCCTCGCAAATTATCTATAAACTGATAAAATTTAACAAAGTTGAAAATCATAACTTTCAATCTGATATTAAAACTTAACACTTACACGTGTGCAATATTGAAGTTTATCCAATTCAATATGTATAGAATTTTATGAAATATGATGTCAAAAGTTGTCGGATGGATTAGTTTAGATAGTAATACGACGCGTACTTGAATAATGTAATGACCTATATTTAAAACATTGGCTCATCGATTACCTAAAATATATACATATTTAATAAAATCACTTATATTTACATAATAAATTTAAATAAATCCTCATAGACTTTTATTTCGTCGTACAATTTTATATTTTTTTCTATGTATTCGCATAAAATTATCATATTGATAAACAGATGTCAAAGTAAACTAAAAAATAAAGAAAATTCTCGTATGTAAATTTGTCTTGAAAAAAAATATAAAAAAACAAATGTAAAAGTTTTTATTATTCTCAAAAACTTAAATTTCACATACATATAATTTTCAAAAGAAAATTCTTTAAAACTAGGAACATGTTTTTTAGAGTAGTTTTTTAATTATTTACAGCTTCCATATTTTAATATCGTTTTATTGCTAAATTGTGACTTTACAATTGGCATTGAACTTTTATTAAGCTAAATGTTCTATTTTTATAATTTCCAATAATTTTATAATTTGTGCTAAATAACCACAGTGAATGTAGGTCGTATTTTAAGCTGTATTTAGTCATATAATTTATTTTTTAATATATTTATAATGATTTGTATGTTTAATCCGTTTTAATTGAAATAATGTAATTAAATTTTAAATACATAATTTATAATATTTGAAATCGTAAACACAAAATAGAAGAAAAACCTTACAAATATTTACATATTTGGTAAATTTCATATAATTATTAAAGTAAAATTTTTAATTTATTATATTTATTTTATATAAAAGCTGAAAAGTTGAAAAAATAATAATTTTAAATCCAGAAATAATCAAAAATAATTGTAGTTTATATCGAAATATTTAATAAGAAATAATGTTCATATGTTATCTTTAATTTTAAATTATTATTTACATCTACTAATTTAATAAAATTTTTGTCTATTAATTCTATTGAGTATAATAATAATTAAAAGAAGAGTTTACATAATAATGCCTGACTGCCTACCTCATCCTTTAAAAATTAAGGTAAAAGAACATAAAATATAATATTATAGTTGAATAAAAATTTTTATTTCATTTATATCCTATTCATATGGAATGTAAAATATATACACACACACACACATATAAATATTGATATTATTGATATCAAAAATATTGACTCTAAAATTTATATACTCCTTACAAAACCCTTTTACTTGATTATTTTACTTTTTCATTTGTTTCTTCAAAATCAATTTTATTTTAATTCACAATATAATATTTTAGAATAATCATGAATAAATTGTTTTAAAATATTATATTCTTTTAAATTCATTTATATTTTAATAATATTTTTGCTTTATAACCTTCAAAACAACTTTATATTAAACTCAAAGTTTATATTGAAAAAGTCTAAAAATTATGATGTACGAGTACACGGATTTAAAAAAATAAATTTATTATTCAGATACCTAAAAATTTAATAGTCATTGATATATATTTTTAGATTTTTTATAGGATTCTATACCACTTAGAATTAATTTTAAAAAATATTACACAAATACTATTCCTTAAATTTGTAAATTTAACTTCAAAAACTCAATAATTTATAATTATATTAAATTAGATAATATAAAACATTATCTTTTTCTGTACTTTTTATATATTATTGTGTATTTTATTCTTTAGTATTTCAAAGTTTAAGAATAAATTAATTTAAATATAATAAATAATATTAAAATAATGTTCCTGTTTAAAATATTTATATCATAAAGTAATGAAAAGTTTTATATTTAAATATTTATATATACTTGTTATTTTTCATATTTATAATATATATATAAGATAAGAAAAATTGAAATTATATTTTTAAAATTAATAAAATTTATATTAATTTCAATTTTGTATACATTTAATTGTTCTAAGTATTAAAAGTATTATTCTATTTTTTATAATACTTTATCGAAAAAAAAAAGAAAATTATATCACTAAAAACACAATGAAATTTAAAAACAATATTTTATATTTATGTGCATTCATATAAAGTTTTAAAGAATTAAAAAAGTTTTGGGCAAATATTGAAAAATGGTTTTTTTATGCAAATATATTAAAAGGCATATAATGATCTGATTTTTTTACTTTAAAGGAATTTGTAATAAATTTTATCGTTAAATTGAAGCAATTTTTTTTTTTATTTTCAACATAAAACTTAATTGAATTATCAAATTATTAAATAGTTTAGGAATTTTAAAATAATCTTCTTAATGAAAATAATTTAAATTTGTAAAAGATTTGATACTTACTAGGTGATAAATATAACAATAATTATCCTATAATGAAATAAAATATTAAAATCTTGCAGACAAAATATACACAAAAATATAATTATAATTTTTTTTTTTAATGTAAATTAATTGAAAATGACTATTAATTGATAAGAATTTTGTCGTTTAAAATATACTTCATTTTTAAATAATTTAAATTAAATATCAACTGCTTCATTAGATAACTGTTAATTTATTAATATCAGATTTTTTTTTTAATATTTAATATTAAAAAGCTGAATATATAAATATGAAACGGTATATTATTTTAATTTATAATTAATTCAGATTAAATCTATTCAATGAATGTATAAAATTGCTATCATTTATCTAAAATTTTGTATAATTTTAAATATACTTAATGTTATAATTTATTTGAAATTTCGAATTAAAAAAATTTACCATATATTTTTAAATTAAAAGAGAAATTTATAAATAAACATGTTAATAATGTTTCTAATAATAACCTGTACATAAAAAAATATTAAGAAAGAAAGTTATTATAAATTAATAGCTTAAATTTTGATACAAATAAAACTTGAATTCTTATATATTTTTTATTATATTGTTAATTCTGTATTATTTCTTATAATATTATTTATTTAAAAAAAATTTATTATATATTATTTTAGAGCTATAAAAAGAATAATAATATAAAATTATGTTAGTGATTAATACAATTTTGTTCATATATATAATTCAAATTAATTATTTCTTTTATTATTTCTTTTTGTAATCAATGAGTGTAACTTCACATATGCTCAAGCGAAATTTTTATCAGCTATATTGATTTTTACTGAAACTTATAATTAGCATACAATATCTGTTACAGATTTAAACAAATACTAAACTTTGATAAATTTATTATATATTATAAAAATGTTACTAAAAAAAGAGAGATCAACTACAAAAGTGATTTAAAATTTAAGGTAAAATATGGAAAATACTTAAAAATATATACCTATAAAAAAATCGTAAAAAGTTTAAAATTAAAGTCAATGAACTGAGATTTACTATGTCTTATGATAAAAGCCTTAGATTATTATTAAGTAATATTATGAATACAAGCAAACATTCTATAAAAAAATTGATGTTTTATAAGCTTTGTCAGTATAAAATACTAAAGTCAAAATAAATCGATATGCTATAAATATATTGTTCTAGATTTTTATATTTTATTATAAAATATATGAAATTTTCGATTAAATATAAAAATATAGAGGAAAAATTTAATAATCCGTTAAAGTAAAGGTATAATTTTATAATATTAAATCCAAAATAATACTTGAAAGTTGCATATAAGTACTCCTTGGGGTCAACTGCCTTAAAAAATTTTACTCATTTTTTTCAAATGCATATTTTGGTAATGAATGAAAACGCATCAGCATTCATTTTTTCAATAATTATACGAATACTATTAGTATTTAGTGACGAGAAATTAATATGACTACAATTACATATGAAAAATTGTTGTAATCAAAATGTAAGAAGAAAAGCTACATAAATAAGATCAATTCGAGTTTTGCAGGTTTACGAACTACGCGCGGCAAGGAAATTGTAAAAAGTTTCAAGTTAGTAAACCTTCGGCGTACAGTAAGAGTTTGGCCGAGTGCCAAATTTCACTGTACCTCGCCTCTGCACTTTATCGCGAGAAAGCTGTGCAAGCCGCGCAACTATTATCGGTCCGTTGGAACTCCAAAGGCATGTCTCGGTGCTTTGGCGACCCACGGGCAATTGACATTTCTGACAGTAAAGAACATTCGCGAAATAGCCGTTCTCTGCTCTTTCGCTTTTCATGTCTTTTATTTCACAAAGGAGGCTTGTGTTGAACGCCATTTACTCCCATGTATCAGATCACGACTCCAACGAAATATTGAAATCAATTTGATTGAATTATAAAGCTTGTGTGCGTTAGAACGAAGGATGAATCGAGATACAAAAGGACGCGTTTGTTCCATTTTCTGCTTTTTATATTTGAATCAAGATATTGAATTTGAAACTCGCGGTTAATAGCTCCCGTGAATTTACAAATAATTTATAAAAATAATCTGCAACTCGATATTAGTTTTAACATTTAACAAATCTATATTTTATAATCTATTGTTCACTTTTATCAATTATTATAATTATCATAAGTAATTAATATTCACTACTTAAAACTAATATCATTTAACCAAATAATTTTATGCAAAAAATATTTGTTCTGTATGTATTTGAATAGATATAAAAAATTTATTGAATCAAGTTTGCACTGCATCTCAAAAATAATTATATTAATTATCTTCGTCAAATATACTCACGAAGAAACATGCACTTTATAGCTTAATGTAATTTCTTCATATATCAAAGTTTAGTCAAATAATTCTAATATATATATATATATGTATATATATATATACACCGAGTAATAATATGTACTTTATGGAAGGTACATTTGCTTTATTTTTCCTATAAAAATTATCTGCAATATTATTATTTGAATTTAATTTTTAGTAATTATATGTACTGTTAAACGATGATAACTTTCTTTTAATACAGAAATAAAATATTATAAAATATAAATTCAGCTTAAAGAATAAAAATATTAAAACAATAATATAAAAATATTTCTATATTTAGAATAAACACAAGTGACAACAACATAAACGTATTATACAAAAAAATTTGACGAATGTATGATATAATAGAAAATTTATGAGCAATAAAACTATTATTAATTTAAAAAAAACAATGTTGATCAAATAAGAACGCAAAATATTAATACTTATTTCCTTTAAAACTTGTTTGTTATTGCACCAACTTTAATAAAGGAATAAAATATAAAATTTTTTTGAATTATCTATAAAAAATTACCATCGAAGTTATTTGACTTTTCGGACTTATATTCAAAAAAAGTTATACAGAATTAAAAATAAGTTAACATTCTATAAAACAATAAGTCAAAAATAAAATAATAGAATCAACTCAAACGGTTACCATTATAATAAAATTTATTAAATATAATTATATCAAATGATATAAATGATATTAAACATAAATATCTTGATTTTAATTAATAAAATCGAATATTTGTAAAATAAAATTTTAATTTAAACTAAAACAAAAGATTATACATCGTAGATCTAAGATTTTGTTAAAGCAATAATAAGACTTTGTAATGCATAAATGTTTTATATATAGCTTAAACACATTAATAGGTATTACATCAATTACGAATGTAAAATATTTACATAGAAAGTATTTGCATAGAATATCATATCATATGTAACTAATATAAAAATCCACTTTAAAAATTTCCTTAATCAGCAAAATTAATGGGTGCACAATGAAATATTCTGTATACACAATAAATAATAAAATTAAAATATAATTTTAAAAACATATTAATTCTTCGAAGTTATTAGTCTCATTTTGAATAATAAATAAACAAAATATATTTCAACATTTAATTCGTTTTTAATACATCAACGTTATATTAACAATTCAATATACAAAAAGTAGGTATATAAAAGTTATTTTTAAAAATATTCTATCGTATTTAAGATATATATGAAAATAATTTGTGAATTAAATTAAATTTATATAAAATCTGTTGTCTTATTAATATATTCAATCTGCTATTAAAAATTTTACAACACATTATTAATAGATAAGCAAATATAAAAATATTAATAGAATAATTTTTTTTTAATTTATCTTTCGCAAATATTAATTATATAAATTATATTATTATATATATATATTATATTTATTATTTATTATTATATATTTTTATCCATAATCCTTTTTTTATACTTTATTATTATATAAATATATTATATATTACGAAGAAATTAAATTTACAAAATTAATAAAGTAGAAAAAACTTTTAAAAATGTTGAAATAGTTTTATTAAAAACTTTATTGATTGGCCTAAAGCATATATATTGTCTTTTATTTTCAGTGAACTCAACTACTACTAAGTTAATTATAGTTAACAATAGTTAATGCTTACTTGAACAAAACTTCTGAAAAAAACATTTTTTTTAATTTAGGACAAATCACATGACATCGTATAAGTTTCGTGTTCATAAACATTTGATAAATTATAAAAATAGATTCTCTATCTCATCAAAGTATTATTACTTCATCTCGTATTGAATTCTGTTTAATTAATAAGTTCTTTTTTCAACTTTATATCTATATACGCTTCATCATTATTTTTAATTTTATTATTATTAACACGTATTTGAATTTTATTCTTACCTCATTTCATACCACTACATAATCAATAACGTTTAAATATTTAATAATATTTAAATACATTTTTTAACGTTATATTATTAAAAATATCATGAATTATTATGAAATTCATTTTATTTTTTGTAATAATTTTTCTATTTATAATCAAATAAAAATTTATTTTTTATATATTCCAAAGTTTATTACTATTTTTAGATCTTTTTTTAAATATTAACATATAGTTCTCATTCGTTTCAATTGATTCCTAATCCTTATCCTCGAACGTATTTGGTTAAATTTAGTTTTTCAAATAAGAGATTTTATCTTGATAATAAACTACATTCATTATTTAATCTACAGTTAATAATAAGCTATATTTTTCATTAAATTTCTTTACTATATACCATAATAAATCTAATGTTACTCCTATCTATTTTTGAATATCTATTGATTTTAATTATTGATTTAAAATAACCAAAAAAACTATTAATTTTTATAATATTTGTAGATTTCGAAATATTTTCGTATGACTTTATTATTAAAAAACTATGTATCCAGTAGCGTTTAGTTTTATATATTGTAACGAATTTCATAAATTTTGTTATAATTATTTTGTTTAACTTTCCATTTTTAATACGTATTATGAATAATAAAATTTGTAATAGTTTTTTATAACTATCAGAATATATTACTTTTTTGTCAATCTTATTACTAATCTCATGCAGAGTTTTTAAAATCTAGTATACATACTATTGAATTAAAATTATATTCTCCTGGTAATTTTTTTAAAGCATAAAAACATGTGGTACGTGTAAATAACATAGCGACTTAAAAGAACTAAATAGTAAATATTAAATATTTTAAATAATATATGCAAATTCGCCATTTTAAATTAAAAATTATAAACTACTAAAAAAGATACATTACAGTTAGTAAAACTTCGATTACGATATTATATATATTTATCTTTAAATATCTCACACTTTCAACTATTAATATTTAATACAACATATAATTCAAATTTTAAGATTTGCACTAATTGTAAGAAATAATCATCCGCTTTCGAACTTTAGAAATTACATAATAAGAAATCTATCTTCTGTGTTCAAACAGGTGTACACGATATTGATAAGGTTACCAGCCCCGCCGGTGCCACGCGGTAAGGAATCCCAGATCTTGGGCAGGTATGGTGCAGTCGAAGCACCCAGCATAAAAATGTTCCCAGACGATGTGATAAGTTTCCACCCGATGCGATCGGGAGTGGAGCTGAATAGTTCCGGTCAGGAAATAATCATGGCGACAACAGACGAGGACGCCCGAGCACTGATGCGGCGGCCTTCGCAGATGCAAGACGTCAGGATACCGTTGAGCGCCAAGAGCATTGGTAGGGTAGTGGGTAAAACCCCGACGCCTAAAGCCCCGGCCAAGAAGAAAAAAAAGTCCCAAGAAAAAAAGGCAGCCAAGACACTCTCAGCCATACTCGCGGCCTTCATTTTCACCTGGACGCCTTACAACATCCTTGTGCTTCTGAAGCCCTTGACGGCCTGCACCGGCTGCATACCCCAGGAGCTCTGGGACTTCTTCTACTATCTCTGCTACATCAATAGTACGGTAAACCCAGTCTGCTACGCGCTCTGCAATGCCACTTTTCGCAGGACCTACGTGCGCATACTCAAGTGCAAGTGGCACAGCAGAAACAAGACTGCAGTGAACAGAGGCTACTGAGGAGATCGCCTCGCAATCGCGCAATCAACGGACGACGGGGCGAACCCGCCGATGTCCATTTTTCGATTTCATAGCGTAATCCTTTATTATTATCGTTTAAAGCCGCTCGATACTTACGAATCGTCGAACGGTTGAACCTGTATTGTGCGTCGTAAAAAATCGTTTAACAAGCGACTCATTGCTAACGCCGATTTTGCTCGACTATCCTAAATGCCGATTTATACTCAATATTCAAATTTTAATTCGAGGCCATTGTTCGTAACGTGTACATATTGCTGTATTACATGCCCAAACAAGAATAATAACGTTTGATCATTCGTATCAAACACTCAAATCGGATACAGTAGAGCACATTATTATTAAATATAGAAACATGTTAATTATCGTTATAAAAGAGGTCGAATATTTACTTTAACACAGATTAAAATTAATATAATTTCTTTTTAGCGTAGGCGTTGTTGAGTCAGTGTTGATGGATACTACGAAAAGAGACGATCGCGTTTAAAATCTATAAACATCTGGAAGACATTCCATGTAGTTTGTAGAAGGTGATTTTATCCCCGGAAAAGAAATAACTCAAAACGATTATTATTTAAATATTGTTAGTGAAATTCATCAATATGCCTATTTTAAACTAATCACAAAGAAGAACTACTTCCTGAATTTACATTAGATAAGCGTTAGAATGTCAGTATTGTAGGACAGCGGGTAAAAAATGTTGTTAAAAAATTTATACAAAGTACACGTGTTTTTTTGGTTTATTTGTGGTTGCACGTGTGTGTAGTATGTGTGCTTTTGTACGCATGCGCACTCGTTCGCATAGAAAATTCAAAGTGTAACTTTGTTATTCCTATAAAACGATAGAGCTAGGAGTGCATGAATTTGTGTGAGTGAAACTGAAAGCGCTGAATGGAAGCGATCGTCATACCAGCATCTAAACATGTGTATATACAAAATGTATTACATTTTGTACAATGGTACGAGGAAAAAGTGCTTTTCTCATCGTAAGAAATAACGGAGGAAAGGTTACTTTTCGATTTGTCATGTATCGACGGCAAGAAGTTCCGTTTCGTACTAGACTGCCGCCACTCTGCTCATAAGGGTAAGCAGTTTGATACACACATGCACACACGCGTTCGCGTATGCACACAAAAATATATACATTTGTACGTATATGAGGATGGAATAATGAGGAAATATAAGTAAACGAAAGAAACTGGATTTTCCGAGTATTGGAAACAATAGCCATTAATATATTTTAGTGATGTACTTCAGATAATTTAAACGATTACACGGTTTTACTTTTGCAAAAAAAATCAATCAAACTGATCCTAGAAATTTAAATCTTCTAAATTATTATATGTTGTCGAAATTGTCTTAAACTGAATCTGTATTTCAGTTAAATCCAAAGAAGCGAAAATCTGATAAATCTAAAGACCTCTCTAACAGAGAAAACTCTAAATCTTTACAATCTTTACAAGAGTAGTACAGCATACATAAAAAACAAAGGGCACCCGTAAACGTACGAGTAAACGAATATATACACCTACGCAGAAGTAGACTCCGTCGCGTTCACTTTTGATAACGAGATAACTTTCCATTCCTACAGACTTAACGTTGAGTGTCTGTACAAACCATAGTTTTACCTTCTCTTTTTTTTTGTGGCTTTTTCTGGAGAGAGAAAAATAAGGAAGGAGTATGAATGTTATAGCTGGTTAGCCGCCTCTTTTTTTGCTACCCTCGACAAATCGAACCCGCGACGCCTTCGCACTATCTCGCGCTCGTAGACTTAGCCAAGCTTAAAACACTATTAGGCAACTTTTATATTTATGACTTTTATACGTTTATTCAACTGCCTTCTCTCTCTCTTTCTTTGTGTCTTTCTCTTGCTTGTTGGAATCAAAATTCTTACTCTTATGAAAAATTTCTATTCAGTACTTATAGAAAAAAACATTTCTATGTTAATATTAAATTTTTTAAAGTTGTACATAAATTTAAAATTTAAATATACATTAGATAAATTTATTTTCAATGAATACTGTTATATTATTTATCATAGTTATTGTTAAGTTTTGTATTTTTTTTTTTTGAAACTTTTTATTGAGTTATTGACTTATTATCAATTAATAATCCTACTTATGGGATAATAAGATTAAAGTTCCAAAACTGGTATACATTGTTTCCCCTTGAAAATAATAAAAGAAAATATAATTCATTTATTTTTTAAAATCAAATCTTGAACAAATATTTTATTCTCAAATAAATATGGTTATTTTACGATAATATTAAATTAATATCTAACTTTTCGTTACTATTAATTACTTCGCTATTTATATCAAAACATTCCACTACATTTTATTTTATTTAATATGTTTCAAATATTATTACACTACTTGAAACAACCTAAAATCTATATTTTTAAATAAGAAGTCATTTTTCATAAAAAAATATCTATACTGTATATATGAACCATTATTTTATTCGAACATAAAATTTTACTTTATTTCGATGGCTTTTTAAAGATATTAAAAAAAAACAGTTTTTTTAAATAATATCTTGCAGAACTATTGATTATAATTGCCTTGCATTAAAATTACTGAAACCTATTATACCATCAACAATCAAATTTGCAAATGACTGTCTTTTTAAAGAAGTTTTTTAAATCAAATGCATTCATTTTTCATTTATTTTATAATTTTTAATATAAAATTCATAAACCTATATGAAATATTAATAAAAAATGTGAACTAAATATTTTCTTATTTATTGTTTAATTGTAAGTAAGGGTAACATTTTCCTGAGTCTATATATAGTTAATAAATGTTTTTAAACGATAAAAAGAATACAATTTTTCAAAAAAACTCGGTTTTTTAATAGTATTTTGATCCTTCAAATAATTTTAAATATATAAATTTAGATAATAAAATTATAAAAAATATAAGTAAAATAATAATTACCTTTTGCAAAAAATAGCATGTATAATTAATTTTCACTATACAAGTTATATGTTACAGATAACATTTTTTTTCAATACTGATATTTACATCTAATAATAAATTCATTATAATAACTTTTAAACGAAATATACATATACATACGTTACTACTTTACTACAATTAATTATGCATAAGACAGGTTGTTATTTTATAAGACAACAAAGGAATATAATTATAGTACTATATTTTAGTTAAATTTGCTATTCGTTAAAAAATCGATTTATATAGTAATATAAAATTATTTGTATGAACATGCCATACTAAAGCCTAAAAACGCTATTAATTACAAATCTTATCGAAAAGTTGACGTATTTTATACTAAAGCTTTAAATGTTTTCTATGAAATTTTTATTGTAATGTTTAATTATAATAATTATATATTATGATACAGATATTCTAAATATTCTAACACTCATTTTAAGAATACAATATTAAATAGGTAATAAAAGAGTTATAACATTATCTGATAAATTAGTTATTAGTTTCAGGGAAAACTATAAGCACATAAATCGAATGGTATAGTGAAAATTTTTTATATTGCTATATTTAATTTTTTGGATTACAAAAAAAAATAGTAACCAAAAATAAAAAAATAATGGAGAAACCAAAAATGATAATCGCACAATAGAAATTTGTAATAGATGTCAAGAGCAACATTCAAGAAAATTCCTATTCGTATATGAATATGGAATTTAAATATATTAATATTAATATATATATATAGTCGGTTTACTCAGTTTATACATATTTATAGACGTAAAATTTTAAACAAAACAAAAAAGAAAAAGAAGAAAATAAAATTCATGATGACCGCTTATATACACACACACTCGCATCCGGTAAACAGTAATATACCGCGTACACAAAATTTTTTACGAAAAATGAATCGCAGATACAAGCTTACAAATAAATAATTGAACAAACAAATATGCACTTACGCATGAGAGCACGCACACATATTTGAACGTATAGACGAAATGTAGAGCTTTATGATGGAAAAACACAATTGAGTAATTAAATAAGAAAAATGTACGCGCGAGAAAGACGATTTTTTTTGTCTTTTTTCAATTTTTTCTCGATTATACCATTAAATATATGTTTAAATGTGTCGTTGTATAAACGAACAAACGAATGAACGACGATAATGACGACGTGGCACGTGGTGTTTATAATATATATTAAATCGAGCGTTAGAGAGTGAGAACGCGACGGCTCCGCGAATCAAGTGTAAAATACAAAAAATAGTTAAATAAATAAAATGTTAATTTATCGCACATTCAAGAGCAGCTAAAGCGTAAAAGTATCTTTATTATGAAATAAAGTGAAGATGAATTTTACGCGCAGGCCAATGGACATTAGAAATAAAAACGCTAATTTACATTAAAAAAGAAAAATGGTAGCGCAGGAATTAGTAACGAAATACGTGTATATGTAAGTAGAGAAACGAGTATAAAGAACACAATAAAAAAAATTAATCGAAAATCGAAAAAACTTCCGTACTGAAAAAAATGACATTCTAATTAAACGTGCCAAAATAATGCTTTAAAAATGCACAAGCGTGACGGTGTGTGTAGCGTCAGCCAGTGTCGAGGAAAAAAGGAACAAGTTACAGCGTTGAGCAAACAGCGAATGAAACTTGAAATAAGTTATATTTCTTATGGACGCGTCGCATTGTACTGAATGCGCAACTTGTACGAAGAGCGCGCGAGCGCATTTTCACCTTTACACGTTTTCATGTTGTATTAAATATATGCGCGCAATATTTAAAATATATATATATACCCATATTGCGGATGAAAATTTTGATAATCGAAAAAATTAAAATTTTGAATGGTCATTGAAATATTTCATCTAAGAATATAATGTATTAAAATGTTTTATAGCAAAAAGGACGATCAACCTTTATTGACAGTAATTTATTTTTCCAATTTCATTCAAAGAGGATATTAAATAAAATTTAATCATCTGATCTCTGGAAAAATATAAAATTAGCCCAGATATAATTGGTTAAAAATTGTGGTAATTTCATTCGTATTAATTGGTCTTAACTTACTAGATTTATTCCACTAGATGCAAAGATAAATGCTATTAAAATTAACTGATTATTAAGTACTGTCTGCAAGATGGTTAGTCTGCATTGAAATAACAGACATAATTACATGATCATATATTTAGTTTCATCGTTTATTAAGTATAATGTATATTTCAATTACTATTTCATAAAGAAACTATTTCGAAAACCATTAAAATTATTATATTTTCTGATTATCTTTAAATTTTTTGACAAGTGCATATAATACCGATATTAAAAAATTTTAGATTTAAGAATGTAACACCGAAGCCAAAGAAATATACAAAAATTAAATAAGCATGTAATATATATGCAAGAGATGAGATTTATTTGATGTTAATAAGCAAAGTATAGAGTAAATCGCGTCTTGCAAATAGACAATTGAATTTTGTAGGGTGAACATGCACTGATAAAAAAGTAAATTCTGGCCTACTGAATAAATTTCTATTTGAAGTATGAGAATGTAGATTGCTAATTGCCAATTGCTAATTAAAATCAAACAAAATTTACTGAAACAATTAAATACTTTTATAAAAAAATGAATTTTCTTGGAATACATTATTCAGATACAACCATTTTTTAGAACTAGAAATTTTTTTAGTCAGTGTCATAAATAATAGAATTCAATATATATTTACAGATATGTGTGCACTAAATGCAAAAACTTAATATTTCATAATGGTGTAAGTAAATGAATAATGTTCTTCATTTTCTAAATTTATAGATTCATGCATTTATTATATATATACATATATTTACACACGTAAAAAAAAAAATATGTGCAATACGAAATACAAATACGAAAAAGTACCAGTCGACTTAAAAATTACTCAATCCTAATTTTCTTAAAATGAGAAAGATACTCCTCTCGCTGCTATTGATGTACTACGCTACTCTCACTTGAGTCATTATTTCATTGGGATCCCGTTTCATACATATGTACACATATATTGCACGACATAATCACACAAATCAATGTGTCGAGCAAGATTTTATCGCACAAGTACAATGTTTCGGTTTTGCAATAGGAGTATGTAATGGGGAAAAAATAAAATCATTCAAAATACAGTATTTTTCCCATGTGCAATCCAAGATTGCGCACATGTTTTGGACTTGTGCACGTGTACGATAACAAATGAGCTTAAACAAATTGTCGGTAGAAATGGGCATTTTATGAAATTAATTTACATTACTCGAAAAATCGAAATCAAACTGAAAATATTTGCTTTCGAATTTTTGTAAGTCTTAATAACTAAGGTTCAAATATTAAACAAGCATTAAAGAAAATATTAAAATATTTTTAATCGTTTATTGCTTATAATTTTTCATTACAATAAAATTTTGTATATTTTATTAATCATTGATAAAAATCGTTAAGTTCCTATAACTAGTTCACAACGAATTGATATCTTAATGTAAACATTCACTTGTAAAGAAATAGATATGTATGATTTACCTTAGCGACATAAAAACACGATGTAAGCACTTCACAAAGTGTCTGATACTTCATTTGCATTTTATACAACATTTTATCCCAAAAATACACAAAGAGTTTTTAATCGAGGAGAGAAGCTCCGAAGTTATCATACACGAACGCGTCATTTGCATCCACGCACACGTATACGAATACGGATATACATGTAAGCGTATCAAGTGCGAACTTTTTTCCAGTTGTAAAAGAGCAAAGGAAAGTGGAATAAGGTTTTCGTAATAATATGAATAAATAGCAACATTAATAATAATACTGATAATTATAATATTAATAATAATATAAAAATTGTATAAATACCGATATACTCGAAATCTATGTTTATATACGTGGTTTACATTACCAACAATTAAATATACAAAAATCGCCATGTTAACGATGCAAAAACAGAGCATGACGAGCAATGGATGTGTAGTGTGATAAGTAGAGTACTTTAGTTGTCGAGTGTTTACGAAAAACAACAAAAAAAATTTAAATAAATAAATAAGTAAAGATAAATTTTTTTAATCGTCATTTGAAGAGAAGTATCAACGACGGCGACGACGACGATGGAGATATTCTGGGGTGTGTTTATTTTTTGCGAATGAAGCGAACTCGATCGAAAAAAGTCGAAATCCAAAGTTTAGATTTGTACGGAAAATTAACTGAATGAAATTTACGAATTACAAACAAAAATGAAGGAAATGGGACGAAAGCATTAAACTATCGTTAAAAAAATCGCTCGTTGCGATATCTGTCAGAAACATATATAAATGTAAAACAATTTATAATAACAAACAAAAAATCACACGAGTCGTACTATTTATACACGAAAAAGCGTTTTTACAAAAAAAATTAATAATAAAATAATAATAATAATATTGATAATTATAATAACGATAATTATAACAACAATAATAATAAAATTAATAATAATTATAATAATATTAATATTAATAGTAATAATAATAGTAATAATAATACGATATAACAAGAGTATAGTCTTTATTAAGAATCGACGTGAAATACGTCTGTCGTTTAATCCCTTCTGAACTTGTTTTGCAGTTATTGTTGTTTCTTTTTTTCTTACCATCGCATTTCCTTTGCACTTTATTTCATTCTCAAAGCTATGATTTTCTCTCGATAACGACTCACACTGATAGAGCCACACAAATATATTGTAAACAGACACACCATTTTAATAGTGCAAAGTATTGAGGAGAAAAGGACTCGCTTGATTTCTTCGGTCTCGATAGAAACGTACTGCAACTAAAATCGTGTTAACGAAACTCAGAAAACTCAAGTCGCGTAAAACATGTGTATTTTGGACAAAAAGATTAAAGTAAATATAAAAAGAAAGCGAGACAAGATTACGGTATATGCTACCTTTCTTATTATTGTATATATAGTACGCGCGCACTATCGTAGGAAAAGTTGCCTGGTACAGCACATGTATTTAAAAGACTTTATTTGTATGCGTACTCTTTCAAACCTTGTTTCTAAAAGGCTTATAAGTTTAATTATTTACTGTCAAATCATGGAAATGACACTCTATTTCTATTTACACTTTGACTTATATTTAAACATAACTCCTATGATACTATTTCTAAGTTATAATTATGTTCAATATCCCATACAGATTTACGCATGGCATTTAATATTTTTATACGCTGTTGTATGATATTTAATTTTTTATTTGAGAAGGTATTGGATTGGAATGGAAAACATTATAGATTAAATAGTTATATTAAATAGATTAAATAAATTAAATTACCATGAGATGAAACAAAAATTCTTAAAGAAAATTTTATTTTTCATGATTTAACAATATTATTTCTTACTGAGATAAAGTTAAATGGCTTGACAGTGTTTTTTTTTTTATTTTTATCTTTTATCTTTTTTTTTGACGACTGATTGATTATTCGACGTTCGGCAAATAATGAACGCATTTTGTATAAATCTGGTAAGAGAACAAGACGTGTTATAGTTCTAAAAAATGTATCTATACAAATACTGGATTTATTATAATCTTTAGCTAAATTTTCTTTTGATTAAAGAAACTTAATAAGTTTTATTAAAATATTATATTATCGTATTTTGCATTCATGTCTAATATAATTTTATTGGTAAAAAACTTTTTTAAAAGTACACCTGAATTTCTTTAGCAAAGTTTTTTAAGGTTTTTAGTGTTAATATGAACGTACTCTTACGAAAAAAGATTGTTTATCAAGGAGAAAACGATTTCGTATTACATACAATAATTGACATATACTATATTGTGGTTTTTTTCTCAAATAAAATTACTTTTATTATTTAAGAGATATTGTAAGAAAACGATTTCGGATAGGCATATTATAATTATATATATATATACACACACATATATGTATTCAATGTACATGTATTTGTGTACGTGTGTATAGGCACATAATGTATAAAAAATTCAATATTTCAAAATGAATAAATATATTAAAAAAGATATAAGAAGCTATCAAAAAGAGAATAAAGAAAAAATTAAGATATCGTTCTCTTATCAACTATGATGTATACATAAAGTGATTAATTTCGGCCGATTACTTAAAGATGATCAAAAGGAAAAGTCCCTCGGACGTTAAACATTTTATCGTCTTGAGTTTTACTTGTTTTCGCGTTATTGTTATTATTATTATTATTATTATTATTATTATTGTTATTATTATTACTATTATAATTATTATTATTATTATCATTATTATTATTATAAAATTAAAAGGGAAACAAGAAATGCTGACAAAGATGAAGTCAAGAATATTATTATCAAGCAAAAATGGCAACAAAGGTAATGAGCTCAGTTCGCCCACTTCCAAAGCCCGTGAAAAGTGTGTGTGCGTAATCGAACAAAGTTATTACTTGACTTTTATCTGTAAAAATCTAATTATACATTGTAATATAAATTACTCTGAATACAATATGAAGGAAACATAAGTCTATTAAATTGAATCCATTTCGATAAAAATATTGACGTAAGGGACTTTCTTCCAATAATAACAAATTTAAAATGAAGAAAAAGGTTATTTAAAGACATCGACGTTCATAAATTTTACGTACAATAAATGTATGAGTATAAATTTGGTCTTAATACACAATTTTTTCCTTTTAATAATAATTTTGAATCAATAATAACAAATGTTATAATTAACAAAAAATAATTTATGCTATTATTGTCTTTGCACGCACATAATTTAGACGCTTAAAAAATATATTGATTATATTTACATTTGAGAGTTTTTATACTTTACTAAATCTATTTTACTAAGGTAAATGTTCGCATTGAAACTAAAGCTTAACAACTATTTTTAGAGCATAAATTTTAATGGTATTAGGAACAATTGTTTAAGAATAATACTACAGGTTTTTTAGCAAAAAAAAATTCTCTAATGTAAACATACTCAAATTAAAAATATCTCATTAAATTCATTATTTTTTAAAAAATATTATTTTAAGACTCTCATATTTCGTTAGAACTTGTTATAAAAATATAAGCATTTATCAATTAATCATCGATAAAACTTTTATTTACATCAAAAATAAAATATTCTTAAATGATTCACTTTTAATACTTTTTTCACAATATAATTGAATACATTCTTAATTAATCATAAATGTAAACTACTCGTAGCTTCACAAGAAATTTAAAAAAATTTTTCATTATTTTCATATTCAGTTCTTTTCCTGCTGTATTATGACGTATCTATTAATAACGTACCTCGTATAAAGGCACATACGTATGCAAAGAATTACATGTTACTTTATAATCACACTTTTTTCTATTGATAATTCTTAGCTATACAAATTGGCAACTATTTACGTACACTGGATTAGGAAAATACTAAATTAGAATTTTTAATGGTCATTAAGAATATTACCGTAGTCGAAAACAAAGTTTTTATAAACTTTATATTTACCATTATTTTAATATTCAATATTTTATTACATGTTTTTACTTTTTAACCTACGATTTTTCTTAATATCCCTAAATGACCATCAAAATATCCCAACAGATTAGACTCATGCGCGAGGATCGAATTTTCATCGGTATTAAAAATCCTATAATACACTCCACTACAGTGAACGAATCATCCCATTACGCTACAACAAATATCACACTAAAGAAAATAAAAAGAAAAGAATCCAAGAAAACTTGATTCTTCTTTCGTAAATATTCGCCGCACGGAGAGAAAATATAACTATAATAGTAATAGAAATAGTACAAGAGATTTTAAGCTTTCAGCTTTTGTCTGAGAGTCATACTGATATTTATACAAAGTAAAAACTGATTCTAGTTTATAAACCCAACTTAAAAAATAATAATACACGTTTGAACATAATTAATTATCTTTTAATTATATTAATATTTTAAAATAAATATCTAATATAATAAATTTATATTATTAATTAATTTAAATAAAAATCGTTAATAAATTATTATAATTTGTAACTATAATTTCGTAGTTAAAAAATATATTTCACAATCTTTAGCTATCTTATTAAAATTAATTAATAATATTCTCACGTCTATGATATTTTTAAGCTTTCGTTGTAATTTGATACTTAAAGTAGATCGAATTTATTATCTTAAAAAAAGTTCAATTAAAGTAAGGAAAATAATATGATTTCTAGAGATTTAATTTTATCAAAGTTATCTTAATTTTTTTCTTGATAAAATATAATAGCTTACATATGTATTATTTAACTCATTTATTTTTTATCGCATTCTAATATAGTACTCTTTCAATTACTTGAAACATTTCAACGATAGTTTAAAAATAACTCGTCGAATAAATTGAATTAGATTCTAAAATTAATACACAAAGTAATTCGTAAGAAAAAAATAATAGTTTCAAAACTACTTTAATCATTAATAAATTAAAATCTGTAATTTTTTTTACTATATTTTCTTAATTCGATGTCTAATTCACCAAACGATCACTTAAAACGTAACATTTTATCTACTTCTAGTTCCACCCAAGATTTCATCTATATTCGGAATATAACAAAGAAATCCAAAGATAATTGAAAAACGAAAGTAAAAATAAGTAGGATAATGCATTAAAATATAGATGATGAAAGCGGGCTACTTTTAGTTGTTATTTTCAGTCAGTTTCTACAATTGTTATGAAATTAGCGTAACTCCTAAACATGGATGCCCAATTCCCAAGTTCTTTTTGTTCTCTCCGTGTGCGACTCGAAAGGCAGAGCAGACGGAGGACAAAGAGTAAAATAGAGGGTAGAGAAGAGATGAGAGATGAAAGAAGAGAAAGGGAAAAGGAAAAAAGAGAAAAGAGAAGTGGATCGAGAAGAACCACTCGAAGGCACTGACTACTCGAGCAGAAGGCGGACGGACAGGCGGGTCGGGGGTCAGGGAGATCACTTGGCATAATCCCGATGGCCGGTCGACTCCGCATGCAAGTTCTTCTTCCTGGGGAGCTGCAACGTGATAGGCTGCACCTCCTGGAGGGCACCGCGTCTTGCCTCAGCGTAGCTTGGCGCGCTGCTGCTTCGGAAAGAAAGGACGCGTAAGTTGGGCACGTGTTGCTCGCCCGGCCAGTCGAAACTAAACACCGAGACAGGGGTCTCTGGCGTCTGGTGGTCTGAGGAGTCATCAGCCGTGTCTGCGGGCGTCGTCGGCGTCGTTATGTATGGGCTCAAATCCTGGTGCACGACGTCTGGAACCCTCTGGAGGCCGCAGTCTGGCCACAGCCCGGCCGCAGGTGATGGAACTGCCGTGCCGCTCGGACTCGTCCACTGCTCCTGATGCACGTCACATAGACACATGTAGACTTTGGCCTCGCCTTTTTTTCGTTTAAGCTCTTTTAAGTCGTTTAAGGGACTACAGAGGTTCTTATACCACTTATCGACGCTTCTAAAATTCCAAACGCTCGTATATTAAGGGGCTGAATACGTTCTACTGTACCGGCAGAGGCCTGGCCTTTGCAAAACAGTTATTATTATAATCCCACGGGATTAATATTTCCCTTCAAAACCCGAGAATCAATGAATCGTTTCAATTTTTGAAATCTTACACTTTCTAACGTTACATTCAGTTTTCTTTAACCCAACTTTCGCTTCATTTTATTAAAATAAATGGCCAGAGGTTCGGTAAACGGATAAGTTGAAAGCTGTAATAATCTTGCATTAATTTGATTATCGTGCGAACTCTTTTTACGGCTTTTCTAACGCGAAACTTTAAGAGCTTTGTTTATGAATGATAAAATTCTTTCTTTTTGCGATTTATACTTTTTTTTCGACTGTTCAAATCATTATTTTTACAAACTCCTATGATATTACGCGTCATTTATTCTTTTTTTTAATCATATCATTTTCACGATAACTTGGGTTTTACCGAAAAATTACATTATTCTATTATCTATATTTATTGTTATAGAAAAAAAATCTTTTATTAAATCGAGATCGATCTAAACTTTTTAAGCACAAATGGAAATTCCTTCATTAAGCTTCATACTCAATGTTAATTCTTTTATTTGTTAATTCTTTTCTTTTATTTAATGTTAATTATTTTATTCTTTTATGTATCATAGTGGTAAAAGTAAAACCTTCGCATCCCATTAAACTTATTGTATTAATATTATAAAAACAATTAAATATTTAACAAGAATTAAACGTCAAATAATTTATTTTTAAAATTATGCAATAGTTCGACTGCTATTAAAGATTATTAGCGTTAAAAATCCAACGCTCTTATATTACAGTTTCTGTCTTTTATTAAATTTTTTATTACATATTTTATACAACAAACGTTTTCTATATAATTGTTAATCTGTTCAAATCTAATATTTGAAACTCCACAAATTTTAAAATTTATTTATCTTGTTATACCGATCGTAGTCGTTTCTATATATTTTTTATTCATTTGATATTCTAAAAAGTGATTATATATTTGAAATATATTACCAGTAGTATCTTAACTTTTAATCGTTGATTTTATTCATGCGTATTAATTTCATCGCTTTTAATTCATAAGTGACATTTCACATAATTTATTTTTACCGTCTAATTCTCAATGTTGTCTTTCAATCACAGATCATTAACTTTCGTTTTTTTATTGTTGCTATTTTATTAATATGAATAGGTACAAACCCAAACGTTTAATTTCAATAAAGACATTAAATAATCCTTCAGCATATTTATGCCGTATAATATTTTATCAAACTATTTTATACTATGTATAAGTTATACAATCTGTAAAACTGTGGATAGGAAAGTCAAAGATTAATTGTAAGGTGTATGCAATTCAATAATTTTATCTAGAATAGCTATCAATGAATATATGATTACACTTAGATATGTATAAGTACACACCAGTGATTGTGTTTAAGTTAGACTTTGCGAAAAATAAATTTGTGTACATTCGACAACAAATGATTATTTTAAGGGAAAATATTTAAAATAAAGTAAAATTAAGTCAAAAAATAAAGTATATATAAGTAAAATTTATTGACTAAAATATATTCAATTTTCTGATATTAAAATGGTATCAATATTTAAGTTAAACGTGTAACTATAATTTTTAAATAATATGCTGCAATTTTCTAATTATTAACTACCGAATACATGAATATTTTAGTAGTTACAACGTAAAATTCATACTTAGAATGATATTTTAAATAATACGAACTTTAATTGCAATAAAAATTAATCAATGAAAATCAGTAAAAGAATATTTCTATATAAAAATAATATAATGTAATAATTCTATATAATAAACACAACTAATTAGAGATCTTACTGCAGAAATAAAATGTGTATTAACTTTTGTATTTTATAATAAATTTTTGACAAACATAAATGTATAAATACACTACAGTTTTTTAACATATATCAAACCTAAACACAATGATTTTTCAAATGACTTTTATATCTATGTACGATTTTGTTTTTAGGTTATCTAACTTATACAAAAAATGAAGATAAATTTTTGAACTGTTAAAAATTCACATAATTACTTTTTGTTTAATATACTGAAATCTTTTAACTAAACGTCATATTAGGTAAAAATAATTTTATGGATTCTAGCATTTATTAAAATACAATTGTTTAAATTCAGGCTAAATTTGTTTAATTTATTACAATATTAACTTTAATAGTATAAATATATAAACATATTTTTTATTTTACCAGTTATATGTTATTGAAGAATAACATTTTTTATATATTGTTAGTACAATAATCTAATCCTAACCATAAAATATGTTTGTAATTATTCAACATATGTGTGTGTGTGTGTGTGTGTGTGTGTGTGTGTAAATTTAAGTTTATTTAGTAGAAAAAATATTATTCAATTTCTGATTCTCCGTATTTTTCAAATCAAAAAGTTGTAGTAATCTAAACATTGACACTTTCATATTATTGGTTTTGTTAATAAAATTATCACGGTTTTTTTATACATATATAAAAATTTATACTTTGTTTTCAAAGGTTTACTATTATTAATCTGCATTTCACTTTGAACGTTACTAAGTTCATTCAAAAATTATCTTTGCAAAATGTTAATTCAATCAGTAAAAAAATATTAAACATATAACATACAAATTTGAAAGAAAACGTTTAATTAACATATAATAACATAAAATTAAATAATATAAAATAATTTAAAAAATAATATAAAAGTAAAACAACAAGAAAATTAAAAGTATTAATAAATAGCAGTATTTAATTAGAGGTTTGGTGTTAATAAAATAAACTCTTGTTGAAATACCGTCACGTTTTCTTGCAAACTTCAATAATACTTTTAATATCTCGAGTAAAATCAAATATACTATTGCTACTTCATATATTACCATAAAATTAAAGAATAGGAGTCACTTTGTATAATTAAGTATTAAATAAGAAATACATTAGGATTGCACGATACGTTCTTGTTAAAATACTCTCCGCGTGAAAAAATATCAACACCGATTCACTTAGGTGAGCTCGAAAGTTTAATTGCTCGTAAATAAAAATGAATCGGCGACTACAACAGAGTTACTTAGCTAGTGCCCGATGTGCCATGTCGTTATGGCCTCGGCTGTTTTTCTACATGTAATATATCCGTCCGGGACAGGTTCATACCGTGTGGTGAAGAGCAAGATGATGATGCGCGCCGTCGGCGATGCGGGGATGAGATTCGACGCCGGGCTGCGTCGAGGCTTTGGTCTGATGGAGTAGAAGTAACTGCCGCTTCTGAGAGTACGTTGGCCCGTAGAGGTGGTGTTCAGCAGGCTCGGGTTGGCCAATCTTGTCCAGGTCAACGATATTGTACTTAAGACCGCCGTTGTTATCCGGGCTTGGTGCCATCCCCGGGGACATCTGCTGATGCAACTGCTGCTGACCTTGGGGCGACTGCTGCTGCTGATGCTGCTGTTGCTGCTGCTGTTGCTGCTGCTGTTGCTGTTGCTGTTGCTGCTGCTGCTGTTGCTGCTGCTGCTGCTGCTGTTGCTGTTGCTGCTGCTGCTGCTGTTGGTGTTGCTGCTGTTGTTGTTGTTGGTTAGCGAGGAAATGTGCGAGAGATTTGCTTCCAGGTCGCAGATAAGATAGGCCCGCGGGCAATGAACGGTTTGGACTTTTGTTGTTGTTTTGCTGGACTGAGCTCGGATCAGCAATCTTTTTATTCAAGACAAAAGTCTTTTTATTACATGATCTCTCTCTTGCGACTTTCACTTTAATTTTATTTAGAGTATGTGCGCAAGAAAGAAATAGAGAACAAGATTTACTTATTTACTGGAAACATATTATAGATTTTAATAATTATAGTAGATTTGCTCGTTAATTTATCGTTTATTGTGTGTTTGATTGTGTTTATTTATAGATCAGTGAATTATTCTGAAGGTTATTTCAAGTTTTAAATGACATCATTTTGTAGAACAACCCGTACATAACTTGTAAGAAGTATTAAAAACATTAAAAATATATGTTTTTCAGATTAAAAATTACTGCTTTAAACATAAACAAACAGGTTGAACATGTACATATATATTACGTATAATAGCCATATCTAAGAAACTCGAAGCAAAATTCTATTTATAATAACCAAAAATTTAACAATTAATACACGAACATGTTAAAAAATAGGAGTTCGAAAAATATAGAATCAAGTAATTATTTTTAATACTTTAATAAATTAAATTTTTAAATTGAAAACTGATATATAAAAAGTAAGTGTTTAAGCTTCTGAAAACGTAAACTCTAGTATACAATGGATATATACTTTTATAACAGAGCGTCTCAAATGATACTAAAAAAACATTAATTTCAAAAAATATTTTCTACAAATAAAGTCACTGAAAATCTCTCAGTTTATGTAAGAGGTTCATTATTATATTCCGATAAGATGGCAAAATTTTTTCTCTTTTATCGCAAACTTTTTTTTCCTGACTTTCTAACCACTGTTAAAATTTAATGTTAAAAAATTTAAGTTACTGCTCTCTTCTATTTAAATTTTTTTATGAGTCTAGAGTGAACTTACTGAAACCTTTAGTTAGCTATACCCATTTTAGTTTCATAGAAAACAAAGAAGAAAGAAATCAAAGCTATGCAAACCTATAAAAAAATCATCTTCGTGTTTAGAGATAAACCTTTCTATCCAAAAATGTACACACACACACATTTACATATGCATATGTACATATATAAATTAACGTATGTTTACGATGCGGCGAATGTGTTCACACAAATGCAAAGCTACATAAAATAGAAAATAACGAGCTGTCAACTCACCACAGGCAAGTGCGCCTTATTGCAAGGGCAAAATTCTGCAGGTCCAGCGTTAGAGCAATGCTGCATAGGATGTCGTTCGTCAAGCTCAGGCGCGCTATTGTTGATGGACATATCGACAGGCTCCGCGGCCTCTGTCTCTTGTCCGTGGACCATCTGATGGCTTCTGGACGTGTGCTGTGTATTCGAATCGCTATAAACCTGCAAGGACAATCGAATTTTCGCATCAAAATTATGCTTGTCTCATTCATTTTACATTTAGCGACTAGGACCTTTCCACTTCCTCCGGACATCCGAATCAATTAAATGATGGATGTGGTAGTATGCTAATGTATTATATATTGGGCAATATTGATACTTTATTGATTTTCAAAAAAATAAATCACTTAACGTATAAAATACTATTTTATTTTTTCCCTATATTTTTCATAATAATCATAATTAAAATTTCATATATTTGTATAGTATACCATTTAGAGAACTGAATGTAAATGAAAAAAGAATATTTTTTATTTTACACACACACACACACATATATATACCTGCAGATTTTCAAAACATATAAAAAGCAATTCTGTGTAATACGTACAATAAAATAAAAATTTATATTTGCATTTAACGTTAAATATTAAAAACATTTTGCTGATCGTGTAAAATTTAGTTATGCTTAAAACAAATAAAAATAAATATCTCAAGTTGAATGTGTCAATAATAAATTCACATTTGTATTTTAATTAATTAATCCATAAAATTGTATACAATTTTAATGCGTTTTATTCCATAATATAAAAATTTAAATATAAAAATATATAAAAATTTATATATTACTTGCATTCGAATATAACGTTATAATCCTTAGTAAATAGAAGAATGCGTTCATGTACACATTACATTAATTTTTTATAATCTAAAATAATGTTACTAAAAACATACAGTAAGCTTGAATAAATTAAAAGATCCGTTACATTGTATGAAAATATTAACGTAAAACAATCATTTCTCATGCAATATCTGTGCGTAGTAAGATTTTATTAATTTAATCTTGCTATTCGCAATTTTATAATAACTTTTAAAATAAAATTGTACTGAAATACCGCTAAAGAAATAGTACAAATAAATACAAAACTTGTTTGCGATTTCACGTGGAAGAAATAATGAAATTCAAGAGAAGAAAAGCAGAGCTAAAAGAAGCATACCTCTGCGGGCTCTTGCTTGATGAGTGGTCGGTCCTTGGTCCAGGGCGCGAGTTGGGCGTCGTCCAGGCCATGAGCTGGCTGATACGGCACAGTGAGCTCAAGTTCGTGTGGTGGGGGTGGCGGAGGCGGTAGCCCGTAGGTGACGGCCGTCGTTGACGAGCGTCCATCGTCGAAATCCGTCGGCGCCGCGACGACGGCGATAGCCTCCGGGCCATAGCCGAGGGCAGACGTGTGCTGCGGCTGTGGCTGTGGCCCGGATGTCGGCAAACTCGGGCACACCCCGTACGTAAATTTAGTCTGGGACGAATACTGATATAACCAGGAACTAGCACGCATTATTTCAGCCTCTTTCTCGCTGTTTAAGTGATCATAAGTTTTTATTAGAAAGATTGATTAATTTGAGTAACAACTGAATAACAGTTTAAAACAGAATAAAAGAACTTATGCTTTTCTAGAATAAATAAAATTTTCTTCATCGTGCACAACTCTATGGGTCATATAAACAAACTATTGTTAACTTTTATTACCAATAGAATGGATAAAATAAGTGTTAGAGAATGTATCGCATACATATACTGTAAGAATGTTTACCCTTTTCAATTTTATGAGAATAAAAGGTAAACGCGTACCTGAAAAATATTTACCGATCATCTTTAATGATCAACAAGGTATATATTTTCCAAAATAATTAATATTTTATTCTAAAACCACATTGTTTTAGCTTTTTCTCTCGCTGTCAATATGTGCTCCTAATTGTTCAAAGTATTCTATTGTATGAAAATATTTTTTCAAAATCTGAAAAATACTTGCTCATAATCAAAATGCTAAAAATATCCTACTATTAAGACAGAAATATTACTGCATTTTACTATATTTTAAATATTAAACAAAAGTAACGTAGTTTAAAACTTATTCATAATATTTTTAAATTATATACTCTAGTAATTTTTTATTTATGTGCATACATACATATATCTATAAAGTATAAAGTACATTTATTTGTAAAATATTTTTAATTTATCGGTTTACTTATATGTAAATTAATTTTTTTTTAACAATGTAGCAACAGTTAATTTTATGTTTAAAAACAGTTTATCCATACTTTGGACAGTTAAACATAGATCTTGATTTTTGCGAAATTTAATTTATCTTTATATTACTGCAATACTTTTAATAAAATAATTTAATTTATACATTAATTACTGATTATCAAATACAATTTAAATACTATTACGTAACAGTGATTAATTAATAATAAAATATTAAAAGTAATAAGAATATATAGATTTTTATTTCTTATTTATAAATCCAAATACATACTTTCTCTCGTGTATAAAGTATTGAAGTTGAACAAATCGTTTTTACAATTATGGACATAAAAATTCTTATAAGATCAAGTTTTCTAATTTTAATATGCACATAAAATATAAATATACATATCCTACAGCGTTGAAAAGTATACGATCAAAGTTAGAAAATGAATCTGCGTGGAAAATACGTAGATGTGTAGGTAAATGCCTGTAAAATATAATTCAACCAATGTCCATTCACATCTATTTATTAATATATGCATGCATAAGTGTGTATATGAAAATAAAAACACATGCACAAGGTGAAACTTATCTGTTAAATATAGCTTTTGTGTATTTAAGTGGATCAATTTTTAATTCAAATTCACGTGTTTAATAACCAAATACGAAATTTCTTTAAAAAATCTGTATTTTCAAAAATCCTCGTTCTTATAATTATTGCAGGCCTTGTATTTTCTACATTAATACGTTTTGCATTAAAAATGTATCGCCAGCATCTAAAAGTAATCACTTGAATAATGTTTATAAATACCTTAATACTTGATTGGTACAAACAATAATAGGATGCTGGCACTCTTCAGACGTATCTTTAACTTGTAAGACACTATGGACCCAAAACCACCTTCCGGAACGACTTTGTAACCTGAGTAAGGCTGTGCTCGATCTTTCTTGATCTGATTGAATTACTAGATAACGTAATTTTTATGAAATTGAACAATACAGTTGATATTTGTCGATATGTAAGATTGACATACCAGTTTGGTGCTTACAATAAGCAGTACGTATACTATCCCAATGAAGTAAGTTGTACCAGGAAACACCGACAAGTTCAGAACGACTATATTCCATGTGACTTTCAGCTCTGTAAATATTTTTAATGAATAATTTATGTTCTTTTATTTGCCGATTGACATATCGCAATTTTCGATTAATGTGTTGCTACATAAATATCAATACCATGTGCAAGAAATTGTGATCAATCGAATATCCACATAAGCTGAAAGTTAATCGTATTTATAATTTTGACAAGCTCATCCTAATTAAACGTCCGTGAATCATATAATTACTTTGTACTAATAAATATTGTTAGTAAAAATCTCATTATAACGTGTCTCTGTATAAAACTGCCGAAAACTCCGTTATTAGTTGATACAAAGCGTTGAAATACATTTTGTATTGCATTATTAAAATTTTGATAATCTCTTGTGCCTAATCTCTAAGCAGTAAATAATATGTGAGAGCAGAGCTGGTTACGCGATTAATCTAGTAAGTTGCGTCCTTGCTGATCAATAATGAAATGTGTAAGCTAACTTTACAAACATGTTGCTACGTGATCACGCTACAACTAAAAATGCCTGAAATTAAAAAGACACCTACATAATTAATTCGAATCTAAAAATTAAAAGGAAAAAAGCGCGTGGCACGCTCAAAACCAATTTGTTGAACCGAACATAAGTGAGCCGATTAAGTTTGCGAGAACTTGATGAAAAAAGAAGGTTAAAGCGTGTCGCACGCGACGAACGAAATGTTGAATGAAGGGAGTAGCTTACGTTTTGTCGATGTGGAGGTATTTCATGTCCATCGAGTGAATCGTCGTGAAGATGTTGGTCGCACCCTGCACGACGCTCTCTCGTGTTTCGGGCAATACAACCGGCGTGCACGAGGCCAAGAACACCGATTCGTTCCGATTGCAGAGAGGCACAAATGGCAGATAATGTCCCTCCATGAGCACAACCTGCGCAAAAACAAATTGCCCACTCGCACTATGAAACTCGCTATCTCTCAAGTCTCGTTTGTTTATTTTCTCTTTCTCCAAATCAGTACTTCCACGTGAGACAAAAATTTAATGACACGGATAATATGATATACATAGTTTCTTACAAATATAATTTTTTTTTATTATAACTTACTTTATATTGTGAATTGTTTGTTCATTTTATTTTCTGAGTAAGATAAACAGTTTTAGTGAACGAGATTTTCGGTCTCGTAAAAAAAATTCTAGTTATTGGTTGAAAGTGTTTTCATTTTGTTATTTGAAATAGTTTGTATTTAAAATATTACTGTAACGCATAAAATATTTATCTATATTTGTCTTGTGTGTTAAGCAAAAGCTTAAATGCTTATGAAAACTACATGCGAATGTTTCCTTTTTACTTTTTTTTATATGTAAGAAAATATATTGCTATCAGTACTATTACTTACGTACGATATCTTACATATTTCGAAAGTACCGTTATTAATTTAACTGAAATTTTCAGTTCTTTGTTACATTCATTTCGGTCATATTTTGAAAGCTAAGTATATCATTTTCAAATATTTTTTTTTTTAGTAAATGTTGTGGTATTCAGAAATCAATCAAGAAATCAAAAAAGATTTAAGCTAAATTGTTGTATCTTACGTATAATGTTCATGAAAAAATGTCTATTGTTTACCGGCTATACTTTTCAGTTACAAGAGTGTTGAACTTTAATTAGTAATTTCTAAAAGTATGGAAAAGAATTTTTAAAAAATAACAATAATTATACAAAAATCTCAAATTCATTGTTTTACGTTATATTCTATGAATTAGATATAATTTATTTTATATATTTTTACTAATTTATTTTCCTAATTTATGTATTTCTACTAATATTATAGATTTAGGATCTTGATATCTCTTTGAAAATTAGACGTTTAATTGTTACTATAAAAAAATTTATTAATTATAATTTTTATCTTATTTTTTATATATATTTAATAAAATTTTTCAATATTTATTTTACTAAAAATATAATAATGTATAAACCGCGATAAGCAATTAAATAAGATCTTATATATAAAATTTTCGATTAATCTTGCACTATATAATAAACAATTCAGTATTCACATATAAATATTGAATGTATACTGAATTTAACATTTATAGAGAAATACATTAATTACTCCATTTTGACATATTGTAACGGTAAAAATTCAAACTTATTCAATTAGTATTACTCGTACAATTATTGAATGAACATTTGTTAAATGTCGTATAAGAATTTATTAACATTGCCCTTCACTTGTTCAAACCTAAGATTATAATAATTAATGCAGCATATCGTGTTATCGATGTACTAAAGAAAATGCAAGATTTCTCGATTATAAGAAACCCATAAAAATAAAACTTTACAAATTTATAAAAATAAAAAAAATATTTTAAAAATGCCAATAATGTCGTAGTCCGTGAGTCGTAAAATTGCGCAATCGAAAAGAGGGCATGCATAGACAGCATGAGATAGAAAAACCATAATAGGAATAAAAATTAATGGCGCACACGAATCGGCCCAGACAAATAGCTATCGCATGCACTCTAGCATCCACACGCAAAGAACACGTACCTTTTGATCTCCGAAGCGGAGCTGCCGCCGCGAGTTCCGCGACACATTTATGCGACACAGGAACAATCTTCGGTCATCTGGCGTCACCGGGCCGCTCCTAGCCAGCTGATTCTGTATAACCATGTGGTCTTGCTTGTCGACCACGTCGTAAACGCTGTCGCCATGGATCAAAAGGTCTTCCTGCAAATGCCGCGACCATTTTCGCACGGTTCAACTTTGTTAAAATGAATTTCCATACGTCGAGACGTGGTCTTAAGTATTTAAACGACGATAATCGTTAGGTCGAAAATTATTACATAAACTTTCTCACTGCGACATATTCAATTTTTTATGTTGATGCATGTTCCGGTATCTATCTAATGTATCTCATTATTATATTTATCAGGATGTTGCATAAGTAACATTATCAAATTAAGTTTTATAAAGTAAGTATTTACTTAAAATAAACGAATGGTTATCCAGCTTGTTTTTCGTATAAATTTTTGTTCATGCATGTATAATTATATACTTTTTACAAGTATAGATAGTTTCACATATGATTTATTCTATTATTTTTAGCTATGATGATTAATGGTAAATATACAAATATATAATGATTAAAGATGATTAATGCTACAACAGTGTCGTATAAAACTCTATCAAAATCAAATTAAAAGAAAGAAGAATATGCGATTATTAACCCACTTTTTCAATAATGATTATGTTACCACTTAATTAACGGTTGCTAATTATAAGTAAGTATCAATGTTGTTACAGAAGTCTTTTCGTAAAAAAAAAAATTTTAACATATTTTTACTATTTCAACTTTTTCTTCTAAAATTGAAAATGTTCGTAACATTGCATTACAATCTAATAAATGGATTTAGAAATAACACGGAAGTATTATAGTTTAAGGACTTGTCACGTTTTAGTCTTAATTACTGTAATCGTACGTATTTTTGCAATATTATTTTAAGGTAAATACAACATTAAAACCTTTCTGAAAAAAATATAAAAAAAGTTTGTAATTAAAATTACAATATGACAGACTGCACCGAAATAAAACATATAATTAAAAATAATAAACACCTGACTGTAAAATTGCTTCATGCGATTCTTGAGAGATACATTTTATGATTTAAAATCTTGTTCATATAATTAATTTCAGCCATGCTATAAACGTCATAAAGTGTTTCGCACCATAAAGTGGTTAGCATGAGTGTCTTATAAATTATTAAGCACATGTACATATTCTCAATTGTAGAATACGTTACAATTCAATTTTTTCATTTATGGATTTTTTTTTCTTAAAATGTTAGTAAATTATTACATCACTTATTTATGCAAGACAGAAAAAAGAATGACCGGCTATAAATTACATTTGATTTAGTATAACTAATTGAAATTTAATTTCTTTGCATTAATCGTGTAACGTTATATTTTTTCAATAATAAATTTATCGTTGAAATTTCTGGGCTTTCATAAATCAAATACGAGCTGGATCGATGTATTAATTAAATATTACATACATTAAAATGTACTAATTTATCATAAAACATTATGATATAGAAAATTTGTACTTGGGCATTAATGCTTATAATTTAGTTATAAAAGTTACAATCAAAATAAGGCATGATCTATGAGAAAGGCTAATTTAGAAATATTCTTATATAAAAAGGAATTCAAAATTTGTATTTCTACTATTTAAATACATAAGTATTATAGTCTTGTTTGCATAGTAGTAAAAAAATATAAAATAAAATCTGAATTTAAAATTTGTGTTTAAAATCCGGTATGGATTTTTTTACAAACGAATGTACAAACTAAAATAAACAAAATGTTTAACTTCTGTCATCTCTTGGATAACTTTTTTTTGTCATCATTACCATAGAGTGTCCCAAGTACTCGGCAGCATTTTCCGATATGTACAGCAACTTGCCCTGTTGAGTCATCATCATAATGAAACCGGACATGGCCTGAAAAGTATTGGTTGCCGGTTATTGGTCTTAAAGTTATATATGTACGCCTATAAATGCTCTAGCTCACGAATAGTGCGACAATAAAAAAAAAGAAAAAGAAGAAGAAAACGAAACTGGAGTCTTTGACTGTATCGCTTAAGGCGCGAGCGGATTTCCGTGCGAGTGTCGATTAAATTTTACAGGCATCATAAAAAAGAGGCAACTACGCCTAGTTGCGTATTATCGTTATCGTCCAGTCTATGTATACAAGCTGAGCTTTTTATTTACCTACCAATTTATATGTCTTAAGACCATGGGACCCGCGTAAACATGAACAAAAGAATTTGGTCGCTTTTTAATAATGACGGCCGAAATGATTTTGTAAATTTCATCGTACTATATGCACATTACTTTATTATTAGTAAATATTTTCAATTTTAAATATACATTAGAAACTGTTTATATCTAGGATAGTGCTACTTATTTTTCTTTATATTACAGTTTCGATAAGATGGGTTGTAAAAAATTAAGTGATGTATAAAAGTTAATGTACAAAAGTAGCATTGTGAGATATTTGTCAGAGCTTACCTTTGAAAATCCAATGTTTGGTGTTGGCATACTTGTGGACTCTTGGTCGTTTTTTAATACTGAAAAAAAAATTACATGTACTCTAAATAATATGTTTTATTTTATACAAAATTTTAAACTATATTTAGATTTTAAGTTGGTACGAGGAAATATACTCAAAATTACAATTAACTATATATAGTTGTATAAATTTATCAACCTCTAATTACAAGATTTGTATTTAATTATTACATAAAGATTTTCTTATTTCTTTATCCAATTTATATTTTCATTGTGTATTAAAATTAATTATATTATAAAATATTATAATCCTTTTGTACAATTACATTGTAGCTCGTAATTTCATCAATACAAATTTCATATTCGGTATTGAGGTTTACTTTAGAATGTATCAATCATTCCCTAAAAAGTAACTAAACCACTTGAAATTACTCAATAAATACCCAAAATACATGTTTTAAAATTCATTTTCAAATATTTCTATTTTTATTTTTCAACTGCTTTATTGTTCAAAGAGAAAAAAATGTTTTTATAGTATAATAAATTGTAGTAGTAAGATGGTAGAGTTTAGTTTATTCGACTTTTAAAAAAATAAATGTAAAATGTACATGCAATAAAAATATTACGAGGGCATAAAATACCACTGATAAAAATTTGTTGACATTGAAAAGTAAGACTTCATATTAAATATTTATTTTAAGCTACTTTCATTTAACTATTGCTTCTAATAAAAACAGAAATTAAGATTAAAATATGTAACGGTATAATTTTGTAGAATTATTAAAAAGTTCTTTAAAGTAAATGAGCTCTGCAATTATTTTTTTGCCGTTTATTATTTGAAATAAATATGATAAGCTAAATCTTTTTATAGAACAAATAAAAATTTCATATTTTTACTATTTTTTAACTTTCTTCATAAACATTAAAAAATATGTATCATAAAAATAAAAAGAGTATATTATATGTAATTGTAAGTGGCTGTGTGTATGCGTAGCATGTGAATATTATAATTTCCATAAAATAATTATTTAGTAAGACTAAAATTATTTAACTTTCAGATAAAAATCTATAATTCAACTTCAGCTTTTTAATAAATCTAATCACTATGTAATATCAGCCTTTAATTATATGATTTTTTTCATAAATATTGAGAATTTAATTATCTAATTTCATAAGATACTGGTACAATTACAAGATGTATATAACTTGATATATTTTATAAATTGTTTACATGCGTAAAAATGTTCTTTATATCTGTAAATTATGTATATTTTTGTTTAAACAGAAGTAAATGGCATTTGCTGGAAAATGTAAAAGTTGTACTTCCCAATAATTATTAAATACAACATAAATATATCCTCCAATATTACGTCTAATAAACTGCAAGTATGTTGCGGTATATCCTTTTATGATGACTATAAATACTCGTACTAATTATCAGTAAATAATATTTGTTTTACATATTATAATTAGCTTTTTGTTCATTTTCTTGTACTTTTAGTGATGCTTAAAAGCAGCATAATAAACAGTATTCTTACTTTCGTTTGTCAAGAAATGTTTAAAATATTACAAAATGAGCTGAAAGTGCAGTTTAAAAGACTATTTGTTCAGATCGTGTGACGCACGCCAAGGAACAAATAAAGTCCTACTTTGATAAATTGCATAATTTTCAAGCAAACAGAGAGGTAAAAATGATTGAATTTTACGCTACACGTTATAAATAATACAGTAGCAAGGAATCTATAAGTTTTTTATTAACATATTCTCTCGAACCAAAAGTCCGGTCTCCGAGGATAAATTCTTCGGTAAAGCAAACGTTCCGAGAGCTGTTACAGCTGAAGCTCGCAAAAAAGGAAACATGCAGCGAACGCGGCAGACATACCACCCATTACGCTATCGATTACACCGAAAATTACCAGGACGCAGATACGACGTCCGCTTGCGGTTTGCGTACAAGCAAACAACGACTAGGAAGGCCCAGGGGGCAGTATTCGTGTCGGGGGAAAAACGGGAGAAAAACCGGCGCGGTCCCGTTCCGTGGCCGGGGTTGGGAGGACGAAGAGAGGCAGAAGGCACATCGAAGCGTATCGTAAATAGAGTATTCATCAAATTTTTGGCGATCGGCTTGGGTCCCCGAACCGGCGAGGTTGGCAAAGGCGCCGCTGTGCCGGGCCGCTACGGGCATCGGTACCGGTATTGTGCTGGTGGTGGTGGCGATGGCATCGGCGCGCTAGTGCAGGACCGCGTCTCTGGTCGTAGTCGCATCGTACGCTGCTACGGGATGAGTTTTTCTGGAAGAATGCGCGGCACGTGGAGACCACGGTTCCCTCTCTCTCTCTCTCTCTCTCTCTCTCTCTCTCTCTTTCTCACTCTCTCGCGTTCGCTCTGTCCTCGAAGCCTCCGCTCTCGCTGTATAAAAGAGAGTCCAAGAGAGCAGCGCAGCTATATTATGGGAGATAGCGCCCTATGTACCGCGCGTATGTATATATGTGTATATATATATATTATATACATATGTATATATACATATATATATATATATACATATATACATCTATATGTGCCCCCCGCGTATGCATGTGAACATGAGCCCTGGTGCGGTGCAGGATAGAAAGAGAGGGAGGTAGAACACGGGAGAAGGCGAAGGATCGACGATGGAGGGGACGGTTACGGGGGAGTATGGGTTACAGGAGCGTGAGAGTGTTGTTGGAGAGGCCGAGAGGTCAGCGGATCACCCGGAACTCGCGCTTAGGACTTGCTCTCTCGCGGAGAGCAGCGCTCGCTCGCTTGGACGGCCCGGGATTCGAATGCTACGCTCTCTTTCTCTCTCTCCCCCTCTCTTTCTCTCTCTCTCTCTCTCTCTACTACTCACTCGCTCGCTCGCTCGCCCGCTGGAGCGGTTAACTTTACCTCCCTCGCGACCGCCGGAGCGCATACACTACTAGCGTACGTAGTTGTGTGTTTACACACATGTGCATACATATATGTATATCTATGTACATTCGAACACCCACATATGTGTACATACACACATATATATATATATATATAAATTCACGCAGGTGCGCGCGTGTGGGTGTGCAAACATATATATACATTTGTACATTTAGCTGCACGTACACACATGTGCATATATAGTTCTCTTACCTTTTCCTTCTCTCTATACTGCATTATACCTCTTCTTCTTACATCTTACCTTCCTTAGAGGCTCCTCTCTTCTCGTACCTTATGCCTTTTATCTTAACTCTCTCGCTCTTAGTCGACGAAAGAGAGAGAGAGAGAGAGAGAGAGAGAGACGAGACAGGATTTTTTGTGCACAGACTTTTCTGTACCTCATCGAGCTTATAAACAATGACCGCCTAAGTAGTGGACGCGCTTGCACTTACAGCAGCAGACCGTAAGTTCGATATAGCAGATGTGTATAAATGTAGATGGTTCCGAGGAACAAAGATTTAGCTTTTCTTTTCTGGTATCATGATTCATGTAATTCAGTCTTCATTTATTCAAAAGAAATGTAATTAAACTTGAAGATTTCTTCAATCCTCTTTTTCGGTTTTTAAATTTTTACTTTTAATTTTATTTTTTATTTTCCTCTCATTTAATATAAAAATCAGTCTAACAATAATTTAAATTAAATTTATCCTTTAATTATTTTAAACTGGTGATAAATTCATTCGATAATCGCTACTTGTTGATTTCAAAAATTTATAATAAATCTCAAAAGATTACTCAAACTTTCTTATCTTTTATTAATATACATTTATTTTAAATTAAAGTAAAAAACTTATTTATTTAATAAAAAAAATATCTAATTAATGTAATCTATCATCTTATGAAAAATGTTTTGACTGTGATAATCTCTTGGAAATTATGAAGCTTGATATTGAGAATAATTTTTTTAAAGTCGAGAAGTAAAAAGGTGTGTTTTAAATTAACATCTCTCCTCCCACTTTGTTTTGTATTGTTTCTAAAAAAAAGTAGATATTTATTCCTAGGATCCATGTTATTAAGGACGACTTAGGTGAAAAAAGCATGCGAAACATGTCTAAAGAGAAGAATGAGAGGTAACTCCGCTAGAAACTCAACTGGTAATATGTATATAGATATATTTAAATATATATATAGTTGTTTTATGGTTATTTTTTTTTACTATTTTTACGACTTGTATAGTTGCGACGTGGTTTCCTTAATTACATGTAATCGCGCTGCGGGGCTTTATGCCAATAAACACTGTGATTAAGGTTGATAATTACAGTTTGAGAGAAAAGTCTCTATATACAAAGAGTTATCATGGAGAAGCTGCTAACATGAAATTTACTGTATTTTCCGTGTAAAAATGACGTTTTGTGTATTAGGATTTAGAGATAATTAAATCCTCTTCGCACACTAAAAAACTTTGGTGATTATACTTAATTATAACTGATTGTTGTCAACTTCATAAAATTTCTTATTTTTATAAATAAAATTTATTAATTGATTATACAATTAACTTTTTTATAATTAAAAAACATTATTTAATATATTACCTTTAAAATGTAATAAATATAAAAATGAAAATATATTTTTATTAGTAATTTAATATAAATTTTAAGTATTAAACTATTTTTAAATAAGAAACAAGTCCAAAAAAAATAATTAAATACTAAAATAAGAAAAAGATTTTCATACTAAGAAACTGGTTAAATTCATTTGTATGTAACCGCTTGAACATCATTAAAGCTTACACCACTACGTTTTCCGTTAGCTCCACGATCTTAAATTTTTGAAACATACGATTGAAAGCAAATTAAATTATTTATCTTTGTATTAATTATTAAATGAACAAGCGATTAAAAAATAATAATATTACAAATAATATTTGTTTTTAATTTTAAGCACTTTATTTTTATTAAAAGATTTTTTAAAGTTAGTTTTCTAGTTTTTATACATTCATATAAAGATGTAAAGCAATGAAGTTTCAATAAATACTCTATATTTTCTTATTAATAATTTCTATTTAACTTTAATTTTTTAATGCGAATATAAATTTTATCATATTTTAAAAAATATTGTTTACAGTATTAAAATTTTATTTAAATAAAATTTCTAATAATAAAATTATCACAAGCTTATCATAACTCTTAAATTTTTTTTACATCACACGATATATATCCATGTAAATATTCATGGTAAACCATGTACAAGTATGAAGGTAGAAAATATTCTAGGAATGTTTTAGGAAATTCATGATTAATTGATACACTGGACATTCTATATATTATTTCAAACGGTAAAATTAAAGTAGAAAAGGTCAGTGTTTGTTCCAATTATTTAAAAATCAAAATTTTTTAGTTTTTAAAATGTTTTATTTTACTAAGGTATTGGAATTACCCTTTTCATTATTATTTTTGTTATTTTATTTGAATTATTTGCAATTTTTTCGAAAAGCAAAATTCTAGTACCTGATAAATCTTAACTACAGAAGTAAGATAAATCGTCTGAACAGTTTTAAGAATTTTTCATACTACGTTAATAAAATAAAGATATAAGATTATGTTAACGAATTAAAAAACAATCTAAATAATAAACACGTTTAAATTTTTTTAAATAGTTAAATTAATATAAATATGTATTTCTCAATATTTTATGTAAATAAATTAATTTTTACAAGCATAAAAGTTAGTAGCATATCTGTTTGAGTAATTCCCATTTTGGATTTTTTAATTCATTGAGTCAATATTTTTTTATTGTTTTTTACACTTTTTTTTATTATATTAAATAACTGTTTGAAAAATAAAAACTTTTATATTCTTGTACAATCGCATCAAATGTAACTCATGTAGTTAAGCATATTACAATTATAAAACTTAAAACTAATAATATTATCCAATGTTAATCTACACTGAATAAACATTCATTAAAATTGTTTGTTTGATATTTTTAAACAATTTTATTTTTAATTATTTTTTATTTTAATACTTAAAAATATTACATAGTTAATAAAATAATTTAATTTAAACATTTTATTTAAAAAATATATTAATAAGAAAAGCAATAGCAGAGGACATTGATAAATATACCTAAAATTACTAAGGAAAATTGAGAAAGAGTTAGTCATACTTAATACACGGTGAAAACTCACTTAACTGCACTTAAATTCTTACAAAAGCTTTACTGCTACTTTACGAACTACAGATAATTTTATCCTAAATTTTTCTCAAAATGATTCATTTCCTCCATCATTATACTGTATAAGTATATATTAAAATAAAAAAACGATTGATTGAATGTTTGATTGAACAATACTCACACAAGAAATTTTAGTTTAATCTGGTTTAATTATTATTTTGTATAATATAAGTTCTCAGCACTTATTTATATAAAAATAAAAATATTATCCTTTAAAACTAAATAAATTATATGAAGAAATATATTATTATTATATTTACTAAAAAATGTTTTTTCTGCATAATGTTTAATATTGTATATGTGTACTTTTATTGTATATATATATTATACTAATTGAATTGTTTATTGATATACATTCAGTATAATATGTTTTTGAGTAAAATTGAATAATTGATTGAGCCCTAACAATATTACAAAGTTATATCTGCTGCAACTTATAATAGCACACATAGGATCATAAAATTATACTAATTCATTTCATAAATTTATAAGTTTTATTCAATTTATGCCTAGTAATTTTTAACATTATGAGTATATCTTATTCTAAGAATATTTTATTCATTTTAGTAAATAAAACGCTACATGTTCCTTTAAAAATATCTTATGGTACCAATTTACTATTAAAATATCTTTTTTAAATCTATTATTTTATGATACTTATACGTATTATAAAAAATGTATTATTTATATTTATTATTTTTCATAACACAAAATTTGTTATTATGTAGGCATATTTAAAAAAAAATTCAAGCTCAGCATTTTGACCTGACACCTATCATAAATTTTTATAAATCAAGTTTGTGAAAATACAAATATTTAAAATAATAAATATTGTAATTATTATTTTTATTAGAATGAGACGTCAATATAAACTATTGTATTATGTATACTATCTATAAAATATAAAATAATAATTTAATTGTATAACGTTCATTTGCTTTTTATTTCAAATAAATCTTTTGAAATAATAAAAATTCTATCATTATACTAGTATCTACTAATCAATGTAAAATTATAACTCTAATTATTAATTTTCCTAAAAAAGTACTAACTAGCAACTACAACTAGTTGCTTCTTCAACGATTTATATCTTCAACTACTTAAAAATACTTTTTGATGATATCTAGTATATAATTTATACATTATTTTATATATTAATATTTGGATATTTATTACAACCTAATACAGACAGTTAGATATGTTTAAGTGAAATATATAAAAGTTCGAGAAGCGTAAAAATAAAAATAATATTTTTTTATTGAGTAATTAATGTATACAGTAAAACATCATAAAATATTAGCTTGTATTTTAGAAAAACTAATTATTAAATTTAATAAAAATACGTATTGATTAATTGACTGACTGATGTTTATTTAAAATATCTTAGCATAAAAGTTAAATACTCTTAGTGAAACTAAATAATATAAAATAAATTAAAACGTATTTAAATAGATGGTTTTATTTCTTAGATCAAGTGTTAGTTGTATATTAAAATTTGTATTTTTTTTTTTTTAATGTCATTAATTCTTGCAAGAAGTAGTAGTTGTAACTTATTTTACAGCATTGAAACATAAAAAAAAATATAATTTCAATATTTTTAGAACCTCTATACATTAACTTATAATATTTACAATGATTTTTATGATATTCTTCTGTAATTTATTTAACATCATAAAATATATATTTTTTCAATTATTATAAACAGAAAAGGTATTAGGCGAATAAAATTTTTAATACAGATTTCTGTGCTATCTAAAAATATATACCATTTAAAATTTTTTATTAAATACTCATTACTTAATTACGAAGAAAATTAAAATTAAACAATGATATAAAATAGTGTAAAATATATCATATCTTTTGCAAAATTTCATAGTTTTATTCTTTTTCACACGTGACTTCCACGTGTCCATGAAAGCTGTGTATGAAAACGAATACTGGTCACGTATAAAAATTACTTATAAATTTATAAAACATCTAAAAGCTATATTATATTTCATTTAACTTTATTATACTTTTATATATTATATACCAATTAATAAAATAATTTTTTAAATGTATATAACACGTAGAAAATATTTTTTTATATTAAATACGAATTATAAAAATATCATCAAAGTTATTGATAATTTGTACAATATAAAACTCTCGATTAAATTTAATAACCATACGCAGATCTTTGTTCTTAATCTTTTTACAAATATTTTTATGTCAGTTTCTTAATTTATTCTTTTTAATAGTTTTAATTATGCTTACTTATTATATTCTTTAGTATTTATATTAAAAGCATTCGATAAATTTCAAGATTGATAATTCATACAAGAATTGTTTCGATAAATACTATAATGAATCATGATTGAACATTTTCTGCGGCCAAGCTGAAGGTAAATCTGATATGCAGCGATAGATAAATGATCATATTTCCCAAGTATCAAAAAAAAGACTAAATTTTTATAATTATCAGACAATAAAAATTTTACTTCAAATTTATAATCGTATTTTATACAAAATTAAAAGTTTTTAGAACAAGAAATTTAAATTATTGATTTAAAAAATAATTATATTATTAATTTGTAAGTTTTTTATGGCATAGAATTATAAAATTCTTTTATGTATAATTGACGATTGAATTTAAAATACCATCTTATCAAGGTAAAACTTTGAATGAAAATAATCAAACCATAATTTTTTAATTCTCTTGCTGTATATTAAGTATATTTCTTTGATGTGAATCAGTAAAAACCATATGATCGTAATTACAAATAAGATAAAATCACAATATGGAAATTTTTAAGTATACCAATATTTCACATCTATGATTATTATTTTTTTACATACCATAATTATTCATAATTATCACTATTGATAGAAAGTTTTACTAATTCAAATTAAATGAATAAAATATAACTTTTCTACAGCATGTTATGTGTGACACACATATAAATCAATACTTTTTAATTATTCGTGTTTTCCTAAAAAAAGTATTATACTATAAAGTAAATAAAAATGAATTTAAAGAAATCAAGTATTTAATAATAAGTATCACAATTTTAAACTTATGTTATTGAAACATATTAAGCTTTTCCATTTTGTATTCAATTTAATTAAAAGTTGAGTGTTGGTTATATAAAATAAAAAACTTTGAAGGTTCTATTTAAAAATATATACAATAAAATCTACCATAAATAATATAAGATACACAAGAAATAAATCTCAAATATTGGGCTAAATAAAAAAATATATTTATATACATAAATTTCAATGATATGGGTAACTTCTGTAGCTCAGTCGAGTTCTCCAAAATATTGGATAAATTACATAATCATTTATAGTATAATTTTGAAAAGAAGCGGGAGTTTTAATTAAATTAACCCAAATTATAATATTCTAAATCTTTAAAATGTAAAGTAACAGTTTTTGCGTATACAAAACCGCACATAAAGTTTTACTCGCATGTATTCCTACAATAATCATAGCTCCGCTGCTAATTAAGTAATCTTCGCTTTTGAAATCCAATATAACGGTACATAACTTAACCACTAATTTTTTTGCGTATTTAAAGATTCGAAAGAACATTTGACATTTTGATGAAAAAAGAAATTCCTAATCGTACATATTACAAACCACAAGCAAATTAAAATGATTGATGACTCACCGTGTTGGAAGTAATTTGCCTTCCTGAGGAAGACACAGACGAGGGCCATCAGCTGTAGCTGGGAGAGTCGCTGCCTCGTGGAGGGCGGCAACGGCAGGAGGTCGCGCAGGTTCGCAATCTCCGCGTTTATCAGGTCCCTTCGCAATTTGCTCGCACCTTTCGTCGACTTGCTCGCATCTATCCTTCAAGGGCACACGCGTCCTTCGTTAAACATGCTGCGCGAGTCGCCGGCAAATCCAACCCCCGCGAACTCAGATGTTCTGCTCTCAAGCACCGCGGACAATTTTTATATTTTTTGCACTTACTCCTAACGATTTCCATTTTTTCCTTTTTTTATATATTACTTAAACTGCATGCTCACGGCTGTTGTTCCCATACACTTTTAATATTTAATCTTTGTATTTACGATCAATTTATTTGTGATATCTAGATGAAGGGGTAGACACTATTTTCGCGTATCTCAAATTAACCTTGTTAAATCGAAGATATCGATATACTATACATTTATTTGTAAGTGTATTAGATATAAATTATTTTGATTTTTTAATCAAGCAAGAGCAATATAATGGAATAGCTATATTTCTGAATGTACATACAACTCTGTTTGAGCTAGCATAATAAAAATAGAAGCTTCTAACTTTTTAATACTTTGTATATAGTACAACAATAACTCGAGAAAATCTTGAAATAAAAATGTTAAAAAACTGTAATTTACAAATTTTATAAAAATAAAGAAAATAACATCCCTTCGCAAGTGAATCTCTTTAACAAATAATTGTATCATATGATTAAATCGTTGATCAAAATCAATACGATCAATTATATATTTGATATCAAATATATATACTTTAAAATCAAATATATATCAAAGTCCCGATCAAATATACCGCACATCGTGATTCACAAAGTTTTAAGATAAATTTCAGTAACGAATTTTTCACTGGTACTAATTTTCCGTCCAGAATAGTTCTGCTAACAATAACAGACAGTAGAAATGAAAAGTTAAAAGGAAGGTATAGACTGCCATGTGGAAGAGCTTTGCAAAAGGAAGACGAAAAAGTACGAGAAGCTCGAAAAGAAAGCATTCGTAAATTGAAAACAAAATAAGAAGGGCAGAAAACCATAACAAAAAAACGAAACAAACATTGGAGGAAGGTGCTACGAAAACAAAAACAGCAAACTCACCAACCATGCTGCAAGAGGAATCACTTCGAAATCGTAGCTCTGGCATCCAGCACAATAGCTTACAACTGTCACAGCTACAGATTGCGAAGGGACTCTAGCCCTTTTGCAGGCACGAGAAGGCGAATGTCAGCTGCACTTGATCGACGCACCGTCGATATCTGCATATCACACTGTACACTCTTCGGAGAGTCTCGGGATTTAATCCTTGATCGGGCTCGTCCCGAGCGACGCGGCGGGAAATTCAAACTAACGGAGGCACTGCTGGCCATGGTTCCGAAGCGTAAAGTCGAGAGAAGGCAAAACCGCGAGTTTTGGGAGGTACGAACAGGGGGTGGGGGTTGGACCGCTGCTGCCTCATCCGTTGGGGTGCTTGGCCCGCCACTTACCGATTGAACATATTTCACCGGCCTCGAGCAGTCAGCAGCACCAGCAGCAGCAGCAGCAGCGGTGGCAGCGGCAGCGGGGATGGACATTAGCGGTTGATGACTGAGCGACTGCCGCGCGCAGCGGTACATCCGGGTCGGCTGCACAGGTACTCGCGAAACTGCCGCTGCAATCTAACATCCGGGTCATAACGCGCTACTACACTGAACACGTGGGCTACCCGCCAAGAGAGCTTGCTCCTTCGTACCTCCTCCTCCTCCACGACTCCTCCACCTCCACTCCTTTTCTCTGTCCCTCTCTCCTTCGCGTATCACTCTCTCACTCTCTCACTCGTTCTCTCTCTCTCTCTCTCTCTCTATCTCTCTTTCTCTATCTCCCTCTGCCTTTTTTCTTCGCGTTCCCTGACTAGCTGCCATGCCGTCGCCAGCTCACTCCACTTCACGAGCTAAATTCTCCCTCTCTCTTTCTAAATCTTGCTCTCTCCTTCTCCCTAGACTATTACACTTTGTTTCTTTTACTTTACATATAAGTTTAACAGCTTATTACGTTATTCAGTTAAAAGACATTTAACTAGTTTAAATCTTCAAACGCATCATCTCCCCTCTAAACATCAACGTATTTTTAATTCCCGTTCTTTTTCAAAATCTTCGGTATCATCGTCTGTTCTTCTTTCCTTCTCTCTTTGTTTACTTCCATTCTTCCTCTATTACTCCCCTGTGCCTCTTATTCTTTCTCCCTCTCCTTTACATGTCTCCTCCCATGTCTTTTCCCCCTCGTTCTCTCCGTCCTTCTCTCTTTCGTTCCTGCATCATCTTCTTCTTCTTCCACTTCTACTCGTTGAACGTTAGTGAGCGAAAAAGAGACGGATAAATTTAATCCATCTCTTTCTTACACCCTTTACCTACCGCATTTCCTTGGTCCACCCCCGCTTCTCATTCTCCCTCTCTCTTTCTCTCTCTCTCTGGTTCTATTCGTTTTTTCTTCAACAACAAGAGCCGCTTTCTATACGATACCAAGAGTTTTTCCCACTCACTCTCTCTCTCTCTCTCTCTCTCTCTCTCTCTCTCTCTCTCTCTCTTTAGTTTGCTCTCTTGCATAGCTGCAGTCAGCGGCAGCAGCTTGCTTACTGGAGGCCCAAGAAGCAGCACGCGGGTCAGATAGGTTCTCTCTTTGGTCTCTGTCTTTCTTTCTTGTTTCTTTCCATCAGGGCCTACTAGATACAGCTATTATATACCTGTATATTTCGATAGGAATAATTTCCTTCTTCTTCTACTTCTTATTCGTCTACATTACTTCGTTCTTTCTCTCTTCATCTATGTCTGATTTTCTCCTTCTCTTTGGTTGCACATCGATATACATGTATTAGCCTTTCTCTTTCTTTTTTCTCTGCTGGCTGTATCTGTCTGTTTATCTATGACTTTTTATCTTGATTTCTCTTATTTCTCTCTGGATTTTTTCTTCTCACCACTGCTCTATGTTATCCTAGTCTTTATCAACTTATTTCTTCCCACTGTATACTTTTATAATTATTAAAACACTGCTTAAATAGAAAAAAGGTTAATTATATTTTTAATACCTCAAATTAAAAAAGGACTATATTCGTTGTATCATTCAATTTCTTTTTTTTATTAATTTTAACATAATCATTTTAGAAGGTTATTTTAAATGTGATTTTAATCAATGTACTAAGACTGAATGCTCTGAATAAATTTTTAATAAATGATTTCTCATTTTATTTTCTTTACCGATGGTAAATAATATGGTAAATACAATACAACCTAAATACTAATTTAAACTTTATAGTTAGACACGAAGAAAATCATAATTAATAAAGAAAGGGTAATCAATTAATTAAACAAACTAAAATCAAACATAAAAATTCATTTTTATATTTTTATATATTGTTTCAATACCAATAATAATTAAACAGTTTTAAATACGCATAAATTGAAAGTTTCTTTTATGTAGCAATAACTTTTTACAAAACTTATTTTTCTCATTAAATTTTCGTTAAACACTCGAATACAATAGAAACGTAATTTAAGACTTTATAAAAACATGTACAAATTAACTTTCATATCGAAATAAAAAAAAAATATTTATAAACAATATTTAGTTCGAAATGTTTACTAACACTTTACCGATTATAAATCCAACTCGATTGAAACATTAAATATTTCCGTACCATTTGAAATTAAGTTATTTATCTTAGATATCCTAAAAAATAATCATTATAAAAACTTTATAAAATATAAATAAAAACTACGTTTCTCAAAATGTATTTTATAAACTAATATTTTATTTTCTTCACACAATACCACATGTACGATTATTTACATAAAACTTCTCACTGTGTGTTTTGTATAAAATTTTTCAAAATTTTTTTACTAAAATCGTACGTTAAAATGAAATAATTAAAAAGTATCTATAGAGTATTTTTTAGCATTACATTTTAAAATAAATTCATAGTAAAATTAGAACCATTAAATTAATAATAACTATAAATGAGATTTATACGTTAATACTTCCATTGACTATAATTTTTTTTTAATTCATATAAAAAAGACTAAAGTGGTAAAAGCTATAATTCAAGTGACTACTTCCCATTTACCTTTAAAATATCATTTCGACATTATGATTTATGTAATTTCTATAATAATGCTTTAAATAAGTGATGAAAGTCATTTATTATGTATACACTTAAGTGTAGCATTTATATTTTCCTATAATTAAAAAATTTAACTAAAACAATCCAATATTTAACGCTATAAAAAATCTAGTTGATCCATCAGAAATTTATAGCCGCGAAAACTTTTTTATTATCCAATATGTTATATTAAATTCATCACATATATTTTTTTACCTTAAATATTAATATTATAACTTTTTTATGTGCTATAAAAGCAGTAATTAAACATGTTTTTCATTTTACTATAACTTTTGTAAGGATTTTAATGTAAAGTTAATATATAGTATTGCATATATTAACATACTATTGTAAAATAAAAATCTATATTTTTCATCATATTAGTAGATTTTTGAAATATTCTTATATATATGAATAAGTTTAAGTGATTTTTTATAAAAAAAACAGTAGCTTAGAATGCGTTTGGCTTAAATTTAAACATAATAATTTCATAAAAATATATAAAGATAGTAATAAAGTAGACAACGAAAATAAAAAATTTTTTAAACATAATAATTAATCTCGTGAAAGTTAATAATTAAATTAAAAATTTATTTATCGCAAATGAATTGATTGACACTCTTTTGTTATAAATGGATATAGAATATAACTTGAACCAACAACGGTTTTCTAATATCTTTAAATTGTAGTAGCTTTTTAATTTTTAAAATTATATTCTTTTGAAAATTAAGGATGTATTTGGAGAAAAGTCTTGTTTTAAAAAAAAACTATTAATGTAAAAATAATTATTTCGCGAGAATAAGAAGGTTCTCAGGGATATGATGAATTTTCCTGAAGATTATTTCCTTTAGCGAAAGAATTAGTTGATGCACCTCAAGAGAAATAATTTTTACAATGCTACAGAGGAATTACACCTGAATACGAACCACTAGTTGTAAAGTAAAGAAAGTCCTTTAAACTATAATTACTCGTTTTCGACAAAAAAAGAACCTTTACACTTTTATACAACTTATTTAAATCTTAAATCAAGAATATAAAATCGTCCGAGGCTAAATAAGCGCATACACTTGTAAAGATAATTATGTTTACATTACTGTAAAAGAATAACACGATGAAAAAAAATTTCTTCCTGCAAGTCTATAATTTAGGATGTCCTTTGCTCGCAAAGCCGCTGCGGTCAAAAGCATATCCCCTTACGATAACAGCAAAATCATTTGAGTTAATCTGAAAAGCATATAGGCGTATTCCTCTTACTTGGGAAACACTCCCACAAGCCGCCGTGGCAGTGAAAAAAGTGGGAAAATCAGCGGGCAATCGTCGATGAAAATGAGGGATGAGATGGATTATTTTTAAAATGCTAAGCGCCGACGGCGCTTGTGCATCTTCGACTCATTCGGAAGCCGGGATTTTTCCGCGCCTCAAAATCCGCGGGCGACGCGTCCTCAGAATCCTCGGTGCGATATTCGGTTGCGCCGAGGCTACGGCCAACATCCTTTAGAGGACCCGTGCGCGGCGGGTCTCGGCGCTTGCTCTTTTCCCTCTCACGCCGCGGCGTCGTCGGCGTCGCCGCGGCGGCGGCCGAGAGCCGGCGGATCGCGCGCGCGATTATCGCCGGTGTTTACGCGCCCGAGCCCGGCTCTCTCTCCCTCTCCCATTCATTCCCTCTCTCTCGCTCGCTCTCCCTCCCTCTCTCTCTCTCTCTCTCTCTCTCTCTCTCTCTTTACTCGGTGAGCGCGAGGCTGTGTACCCGCATTAAACATCCTCCTGCGCGAGTGGCGCGATGGATTCGCGGCCATTCTCACAGAGCGAGCGTTGCCCATAGGGACGAACGAGAAAAAGAGGAGGCCCTTTCGACTTGCCCGCGCTATCTTCGACCTTTATTCTTTCGTTTTTCGGGCTTCACTTCCCTTTCCCTTATCTCGATAGCGCGCGTTCTTATTCCGAGGACTCGGAGGCGCTGCGCTTATACGACCCAACGGCCGTACGATTTTCAAGAGTCGGACCTCGGCCTATGGGCTTTGATATATCCTTGGTTTGTAATTTGACTTCTCCCGATTCTTCCTGCAAGCCAAGCGCTGCACTGAAAAATACTTCTCTTGCGACAAGCGGAATCCTTTTGTATCAACGGGTATTTGCTCGAGAGATCCTTATCGAGAGTTGTGTCGACTGTCAGAAAAGAAATATCTTTTCGACGCAAAGTTGCATTGGGAAAAGAGAAAATTCCTGTATAGCAACAATACAATCGTTTTGCTAAAAGAGCAACTTTTTCTTTACGTAAATATACACGTAAATACATACGTTACTCCAACTTAATTTCAGATCATATAATTTTTTTTCGTGGCGAATTTCATCCAACTCGTAGCTAATGAATTTGCTGTAACTAATCATTAATACAAAAAGGTATTCAATTTGAAAACATTATCCTTTAATATTTACAACCTGGCTCGATCAAAAGAAAAATATATTTTTGGCAAAAATTAAAATTTTTAATTATTCGATAAAATTTGATCATAAATAATATATAATTACATAATCAATTCTATAACTTTTAATAAAGAATACTTTAAATTACGTTTCACCATATATACTTGTTTTATAGTATTAGTTACAGTAATTGCCCATCTTACCTTACTCGCTTAAAAATAAGCTTTTCTATTCTAGATATTAGTACATGTTTTAAGGAAACATAATACTTTTAATAATGAGTTTCATTTTTTTCTTTGCTTACACATTATTTAAAATTTATTATAACTTAAGATACAGTACTTACGATACGATCAGTGAAAATTATTGTACTTATGAATGGGTTAAAAAGATATTTTTTAAAAACTTAAAGAGATCCTCTTACTACTTTCAATTCCAATGTCGAAGTCGATTACTTTTTCCTTTTTACGCGGATATGACATAAAACGTTTACACGAATTTAAAATTTAAAATCTTTTTGAATTGCGACTTTCCATAAGCAAGATTTTTTTAGTAAAACCTTAATAATTTTAAGAATGAAAATTGAAATAGAATATGTATCGCTATTAAATATATATTTAATGTATAATTAAAAAAACTTTTTTATTTGTCAAATTAGTCTATTACTGAATATTTTTATTAGTACCATTAATAAATCGTTGGAAAAACATCTTATAATCATTTTTGTATAATTAAAAATGTTGTCTTTTTCTACTTAAAATTTGTATCATTTTTTCTGATTGTCAATATCATCTTTTTCTACTTAAAACTTGATGTATAAGTGATTGGTTGAATGAACACTGACTTAAAATATTCTTACAAAGTTTGAATAAAAAAATTTGATCAATTGTATTTTCAGTAAAATAGTATTATCAAAATCGAAATTCCGTTCACGTAATTTTTAAAGATAAGATGTCCTTTGTTTCCTGTTTTTCACTAAATGGAGAAAAAACTGACAACAAAATTTTATTGCATTAGTAAAAAAATTAAAAAATAACGAACAATTTCAATTTTAATCTTCAAAGGCATTGAAATAAGCGAATACAATGCGAATCCTTGACGAATGTGAGATAAAATCCTTTATTTTTTCACATTTTCCACCTGAGCTTACACGACAATTAACTAGGTACTAGCGTATTAATGCCGATGAAGAAGACCCAGGCAGATGTCTTGTTTGTTTCGTCCCACAGTCCGCGCCTGAATATTTTTCCAAGGCGGCAGTTACGTAATTCAGCGCTGAAGCGCCGCGAACGTTGCGTTACTTAGCCGCATCGCTCGTAAAGCTCATAAAGGTCTGATTAAGTACACGGTGCAGATGCACTGTTAACTCCACATATACCCTTGAGACACAGGGAAAATTCTCCTCCCGCTCGATCGTCCGTCGATGGGTTCAAAGTACAGATATGCGCGGCTGAGAAAAGCCCGCGGCGGGCCGCGCAGCCCGGGATTGTGAGAGACCGGATACAAGATAATCTATAATCTAAACCACGATCTAAGCGAAAAAAGGGTCGCCATTAAAATCGAGCGGCGCAGAGCGGTAGCCCCCCCGCTACACCGGTACACGGATCCGCGATAAAGAAGCGCCCGGTTGGGCTCTTTGTATGCACAATGACCGCTCGGCTTTTAACAGTCTAATGGAACCCGTTGCCCGTCTCGCTTTCGCTTTCGCGCTCCGTAATTGCCAAAGTTCGCGCAGTATTACGCGGGTCCTACCACGAACCCGACGAGGCTTCGGCTTCCAAACGAATCGGAAATAGAAGGCAGCTTTGACCCGACGCACCAAACAGCGGTTTCAAACGCTCCTTAGGACAATGCCGGACCTACTTCGTCTCGATTAATTGCGCATTGTTAGATTCTTACAAAGACTTAATTGTAAACGATCGTAAGAAGCTGTCTAAGAAAAACAGCTCTCTGATGACTTTCTAGTACACCAACAAGGCTAACATCCTTTGCCGGTAAATTATTGAGTAGCGTTGGTATTATCACAAAGTCTTTTATTCTTTCACTTTAATCATTGATACATCGCAGGTCACCATACCAATCATTCGTCGAGAGCACAAAAGATCCAAATGCCTTACCCTTTAGATGCGATACAACTTCATAGACTAGGCCTATAAATTACAAATTTAAGACATTTATTTTATCCTGAAATTACTTGCGCCTGTAAGTTATTTATCGTTAAACTTATTGCTATTATTTAAAATTTCTTTTTATTCTTATTTTCACTGCAGATTTTTTCCTTAATTTTGATATTATTTCCATTTAGTAAAAAATGTTAATTAAAAATATAGTAATGCTGGATCATAAAACACTTTTTATAGAAATTTCTAAAATATTTTTTTAGAAGGGCTTTGATTTATATGGGTTTAACTACGTAAACATGTTATACACGTAAGTCAATCACAAAAATAATTCAATACTTATTCGAAACGTACCAAGGAACAATTATACATAATAGCACACGTGAAATTATATCCAAATCACTCATTTTGAAAAAACAAATTTTTTTTTCAAACATTAAACGCGTGCAAAACAAAAATTTATCATAATATATATTTTATACTTTTTAATTTATGGTAAATAGTATTTATAAAGAAAAATAGTTCTCAAAGACCATTATTTAAAAAAACTATACATATTTTATTTAATAAAACAATAAAACGAAAAAGAAACCTAAAATTAAGAGCGATATTTTTCAACGACTTAATCCCTTTTCATCTATTCTTCGGCTAACCTTGTTTTTAATTAAAAAGGTTACTCGGTCATAACGTGAAACTTACTGTACTTATAGTTATTATTATTTTTTAATATGTCGTATGTAAATGAAAATAAAAATGAATAGATTAACTAATTGAATATCTTCATTTCATTTTTATTTTGAAAATTATAATCATATTTCGATTTTTCTGACTGATAATTTGTATAAAAAATATTACCAATAAATCTATACAAGTCATTAGTCATAGATACTTATTTAATTCATTAAAATGAATTTTCTTATATTAAGGGTAAAATTTCAATATTATTATGTGAAAAAAAACACTTAACGTGAAATAATTTATTTTTATGTTCCTTGTTTATTTTTAATCTGATTAACTATCTCTTTTATTAACTGTACTTTAAATATATAATAAATAGATGTGTCATGTATTTAATATATTTAAATAAGTGATCCAAAAATATATAATTCTAGATTAGAAAAAATACAAAATTTAATTTTAATAATAATAAACATTTAACACATATTTTTAAATTTATAATTAATTATGTATTTGCTAATAAGTGTTTCATTTTATCCAATTTTTTAAATTATTTTTTGAATAATACATAGAAATTTAATTTATTATAAAAGTTTATTAAATATAAAAATTTATCGTTACCTTTTAATAGATGAAATTCAAGCAAACGGTTGTATAAATCATACACAATGATTTGTGATATTTTAAAATTATTTTTACATATAATGAGAAATGTGTATAAAAAATTACATTTATATTAATAAAATTATATTAATAAGTTAAAAATATTTAATAAAATATTTAATTAAAAAATTTATTAATGTATCTCTGTTTTTATTTTATTGGCTTTTACATAAATAAAAATATCCCTTTTACTGACAATTATTTATTCGCACAAGATTAGAAAAAATTCATATACAATTTGTAGTTAATTATTACACGCAGTTTATAACTAAATTTTTTTTAAACATACGTTAAATAAATAATTTATTTATATATATAATACAATACTTATGACACATAATTAAAGAACATCGTTAAAATTTAAATTACATTTAAAATTTTATAATTTATCAGCTATTTTAAACACAGTTTTATACCCAACCAATTTCCTTTGTCAGAAGCATCAGCTTGAGCAAATGAGTGAACATTTGAAGATGCTTAAAAAACATATATATATATATATATCTATATATATTTGTGTATGAATAATATATTTCAATTGATATTAAACATTTTTTCTTAAAAAATTTTAAAGGCATCCTAGTATTGAAAGAATAAATAACATAATAACATAAATTTAAAAGGATTGAAATATATATGTAGATTGTTCTAGTTATTATATAGGTTTATATAATTCAAACTTAAAACTTTATATAACTATAAGAAATGTAATTATAATTCGTGATAAGATATACTTTTTATAAGAAGAATTTATGAAAAATTTATTTTTTTTTTAAATTGAAATTTTTCTCATTATCATATTACATGATAACCATTACTTACGGTTATTTTTTACTTATTTTAAAATTATTCAGTCTTCTACTTAAAAAAAATTATATAATTGTAGCATAAAACTAAATGAATAAAAATTTATTAAGAATGATTTTTATAGATAACTATTTATTATATAATTTATAAAACATAAACTTTTTTTATTTTCAAAATATGAACTATTTTGTTAAAAATATAATAATTGTTATATATTTTTTTCTAAAATAAAATGTTTAATAGTACAAATTTGTTACTCGATCGATAAAATAAATCATATGTTAAACATATACACATTATATATATATTATAACTAATCTGTGTAACATAACCTAAATTACCGATTAGCGATGAAATACCTTTGTAAAAAATAAGAAAATAAACATGGAAATCAATCCTTTAAGTATTATTCTTGTCAAAAGTGATAGTAAAGGTGATAGAATGCTGTTTCGATATCCACATGCAACAAATCATCAGCGAGATCCAAGTCAATGTTTAAAAAGAAAAAATCCTTATTCAATGATTATAGCAGAGGATTCTTTACAAGTATATATTTTATTTTAATTTCTAACTTTTAAGCTATGGTGAATTCATGTACTATTTTTTTTTTGTCAAGCAGTCTATTCCATTTCCAAATTCAACTAATGGAAATCTCACTGGATTATCAGATGAAGTTTTATCAACACTATTTGCTGTAAAACCAGAGTTGTGCGAGTTGAAATTTGAGTTAAAAGTTAATGATGTAAGGTTTGTTGGACATCCTACATTACTTCCATCAAGAGGTCCAAAAGAAGTTAATTCTTCTATGCTTTTTAATGTAGTTTTTGCACTACAAGCACAAGCTAGTCATTCCGTTGTAAAATGTTATTATGATTTAAGTAAAAGGTATGTACATTACTTTGTTAATTATATAGTAAAATTATAGAAATATTATTTTGCAGACTGGGTATTGCTTTAAGACACGAAGAAAAACGGTGTGGTTTTCTTACCGAAGAAATCAAAATAATGGTATCAACACACGATGAAGTTGCTGCCAGGTAATAGATAAAACTATTTAAATGAAAGTCTTGTCCTTCTAATATTTTATGTACATATAACCTTATATTTTATTAGATTAAGAGAATTATTTTACTGACTTCAATATTTTGCTCATATTAATTAATGGCTTTTTAATAATTTTAGGTCCGAAGAAGAAAGTGATTCCGATGAAACACCATATGAAACAATTTTACAAAAAAGTTCACTTGCTAGAGATTTAAAATCAATTTTCAACAGCTTAAGTACTTCAGGAATTATTAATATAATGATAGATAAATGGATACAAGTTAGCTTTTGTTTACCTCAAAAAGTTCATCAAACACATAAAAAAGGTTTTGTTGTAGACCCAGAAATCATTGATCAATGTTTGAATAGTTTGAGACCATATCATGGTCTTTTGCTTTTAACAGAACCAATGGATCTACTAGATTCTTTACCAACAGATCATTCACCATCCCTATGTCGACTCATACAAATGTATAATCCATTAAAGAGTCTGCAAACTTTAGCTGCAGATTCAGATCTAACTTTAGCTCAAGTTTTTCAATTAACTGGGCATCTAGTCTATTGGGCTAAAGCAACCATAATATACCCTCTATGTGAAAGTAATGTATATGTTGTTTCACCTGATGCAGTATTAACAAATCGTATGCTAGAAGCTTTTTCTGAACAATTTCCAGGAATGTGTTTGTTACAGGTACAACTTGTTCAAATTTAAACCACGATTAAAGAATATAATAATAATAGCTATATGATAGTATTATTATTTATATTTAATAGTATCAGAGATGATCGATAAGAGTATCTACTCTCAATTAAAGTTAAATTTAAAATAAATCCCTTTTTAGGTAAAAAATTATTAAGTTACTAAGAAAGATAATTATTTTTCCCCAATATTGACTTAGATTTAAAACTTTAAACGTCTGGAGTTTCAGAAAATTTAAAATATTACTGATATGTAAATATTGAGAGCTATTACTCTTATTAATCGATGTTAAATTTACTTAATTAAAATGTTTATATTTATTCAGGTTATAAGTGAATTTTCTTTACCAACTTCAATAAGTCAAAAATTAAATCCTATAAGTCAACCTCAACAACAAACACAATTGGTTAAGATAATCATTTGGCTTTTAAAAAATCATTTATTACTACAATTACATACATATGTTCAATATATGCCTACAGTTAATGGTCGCTCGTCTATTGTACGTATTGAATACTATTATAAACTTTATTACTTAAAATAATATAAAACAATCTTTGAAATTTGTATTTAGTAAAAAATAATTTCATTCTTTTATCTTTATAATTTTAATCACATTTATTAATAATTAACTTCTTCTAAACAAAATCTTACAAATTTAAAGCTTTTATGTTTTAATATTGCAATAAAAATTTTTCTTTATGATATTGGTTTACTTTATTATAAAAATTATACAAAATTATATAAATTTTTGTTTCAAGCATAAAATGAAGTATTTTCTTAAAAATGTAACCAAATTCTTTTGATAAATCTAATTTTAAAATAATATATAAATAAATAGATTTTACAAATACAATAAATCAATTAAAGATTATTAAATATTAAAAAACCAAATATATCATATGTATGTAGAATTACTAGTAAAATAGATAATTAATGTAGTTTGTAATAATATTTTTTGTTTGTTTCTTATGGTAAGACAAAATTATAAGAAATTACAAATTTAATAAATGTATTTACAAAAATGTATTGTATTATTACTTGTAGAAGAAATAACAAATATAGTAATAATAGATAATTTAGCACTGTTCTATACCAATCTAAAACCATTCTTATATAGTCATAATCTTTTAATTAATGTCGATTTATTTAAATAAAAACAATCAAAAACAAAAGTTAAAAGTTAAAAAATTCAGTAAAATATGAATTCCTTTAATTGTCATAATGTTATATTTCATAAATAAAGAAAACGGGCTATATTATATTTAATGAAAAATATTATTTTTTATGATTGAGATATTAATTATTATTCAATTAGTTGAATTAAAGATAATATTGTAATAATTCTGTAAGTTATATATTTATGAGTGGATTTTATAGCATTTTTGTGTTACTAAGTAAATCAAAGTATAAAATAATAGTGATTGTAAAATTTTTTAAATATAGAACAAAAATGTATATTTGCAAAAATATTACAATAAATTTTTGAAAACTAGAAAAATTAGTTTTAAAACATAATTACAAATGAATTCATATTTAATTGAATACCGATAACATTTTATGAACACTTTTATCAAATTTTTTGTTTGATACAATATTATTGAATATTATGCAAATTATTAAAAAATATATATTTTTCTTCAATATTACAGAATATTGGAGATTCTGTAGATGGCTCTAGTCCTCCAGATGGATTACAAGATGACCCTACAATAACATTAGACAATAGTGCATGGAGCTTAAGCGATACACCTAAAGGAACTCCAAGCGATTCTAAAGCAGATATGTCACTGGATAAAACAGAAGAATTATATTCATATCAATCAGATGGTTATCCATCAGATGACATAATTTTACTTGAAAAACTTTGTCGAATGGGATACTTTAAAGGAGGACATCACTTAGAAGAAATAATGTATCTTGAAAATATTCGTAGATCTCAGTTACTACAAATTCTAGATAAATTTAGAGATGTATTGATCACATGTGAAAATGAAGATCCAGCAATGGGTCTTTTCTACTCTCAGCCTACTTCACGATAATCACTACATAAAGTAATATCTTCTATTTATTGTAAATTGTACATATTCTTGCTTAATTATTGTTGTAATTATTCATATTTTTATACCTGGCTCTAAATCAAATTGATTAAATTGAATACTAGATTGATAAATAATTTTTTTAATTATCATTAAGATAATTCAAATTATATAATACATGATTAATATATATTTCCTAACCAATATTTTTAAAATTATTATAAGTCATTTTTTTATACTTTTATTAAGATTGTATATAACAAACAATGTATCTATATATCATTATCATCAGAAAAATCAATACATGATAGTTAATTAAAAAACTATTAAATTTATATTTCATTATTACAAAAAAATTGATATATAATTAACTCTATAAATAATATAAAATTTAAAAAATGTATGTGCACGATTATAATACACTTGTAAATTTCAATACGATCCTTTAGCAATAAAATTTAAAATTTAAAGTATAATTTTCATTATAAAAGAAACAACAAAACATTTATCTATTTAAAAAATATAAAAAAGACTATTTACTTTGCACTTAAGATTCGCAAGAAGGACAAAATAACATCGTAAAATACCCTTGACGAAAGGAAAATCCGGAGAAGAATGTCACGAGTGCGCAGGCGCGTAATTTCGAAAAATATGGCGATATATATATCGGCGTCGTCGTCAAGAGAAATCCGTATTGTACGCAACAGACAGAGAAAGAAAATAACACTAGCTGCCGACGCGACGACGAATATTGCCGGGCCATCTATATATACCTATATGTGTACACATGCACTCAATATGCATGCATATACACATACAAATGGTAACAAGGACAGAGGGTGAAAGCGCAAAAAAACGATACAAGGAGAGAGAAAAGAGACCACTTATAAGAGGCGAACGTGCAACCAAGAGAGAAGGACGGAAAAACATCGCTGATTGAAAAAGAGAGACAAAGAGAAAGGAACACGCAACCGACGGAACGAAGCGAAACAGACGAACGGACAACGAAGAGAGAAACGTGAAACCGCCACCGCCGCCGCCGCCGCTTCGGTGTGGACCGACGCCATCTAACGTCTGGCATTCCTGTTTTTTCCCCCCTTGCTGTATAATCTTTTCTTGCTCGAAACGAACAGTCGTCAAAATCGTAAACGTTGCGTATATTATCCGCCTCACCGTCTGTCTGCCAGCGTTGATCAAAAAATAATCGCGAATTGATTGTTACATCCGTGCGCGTCCTCCGTTTGCTCCACAGAAGGAGACAGAGATAGTGACGGACGGGGTCTGTTCGTGCGTGTGCGTGTTTGTTGATTCGTCATCGGCACAGCGGCTCATTAAAGCACAAGTATTTTGGTGAAAAGTGGATCAGTTTGTACTTTACAAAGAAGCAAAGGTTAGATCTAATTTGTCGCAAATCAAAGAACAGAGAAGATCGAGTAACCGAAAGAAAAGGACGGAAAGAGGAAGAGAGGTGAAACAGTAGTTCCTCGCGCGGCGCGACATTCAGTCAAGCACACATACGTACTAGTTCGCACACACAACGCACGGCCGATGTTATGTCGAAGGCGCGCCGCTCGCTACATTAGCCGCCTCCGTCGTCGCCGTTACTTCTAAAGATCTCTCAAAGCATTGTTTTAATTGCCCGTTGTGGGTGCAACTCCAGAGAGCTGTTATAAAGCAAGGCCCGTGTGCCTTAGATCGTCGGCGAGTGCCGACGATGAGTTGATGTGCGAATCGAGCACCATACATCAACGTACGCGGAAGATAATCGGCGAGGTGAAAGTGCAAGAGTGTGAAAGACACGACGAGGAAGGAACGCCGAAGGAGGAGGTGGAGGAGATTCATTTCGTTTTCGGCACGCGCAACGACCACTGCGTGTGTGTGGGTGTGGGTGCACGAGGCTTAATGCACGTATAGGTAAGTTTGTATTGTACGTTCGTACGATTATAGTCCGCCAAGTCGCGGACATATGTGTGTGTATATATATGCAGGGACACAGCGTGGGATATGTATAGAGAAGCCCTCGCGGGGGTCAACAGCTTCGGCACAAGAGAAATTGGTAGGTATAGCATACAGGGTGGTACGCGGCGATTCGGAAATTCGTAGAAATACACAGTGCGCGTCGAATTTGTGTAGGGAGAATAAAAGAGAAGAAGAAAGAAAGAGAACGCGGCAACGGCGACTCAAGCGTGTGTGAGCAATTTCAAGGAAGGAGAGAGAGAGAGAGAGAAAGCAAACGCCAGTGAGTGACTGAGTGAGAGAGAGGGGGCACAGAAGTAGCCTGCATCTACCGTCTTTTTCTCGCTTGAATCATGAAGTATAAGCTAGCGTGCGTTTGTACAAACGTATCTCTGACTAGCGTTCGGTCGCCGACAGCAACCGGAGACTTGTATTAACGTGTACAGGTAAACATTTCCCGAGCTTGCGTTTAAGTCTCGCTGCACTTTCGCAATCTTGGCGCGAACAAGGGTGAAGCGAAAACGAAGCTGATAATGTGTGCGTTCTTCTACATGAATAATACGTACACACTTGCGGTCGCTTTGGCATTTCTTTCTTTCTCTTTTTCGCGCGATAAAACTCAGCCGCGTGAGAGTGAGGCAAACGAGTGACACGCTACATACACACGTACGCGCGCGCGCACCCGCATACGGCACATCCAACTCCACCACTTTTCTTATAGAATCGGCAAAATTCGATTCGTGTTTATGTTTACTGGAGAGCATCTCCCTCTCCCCTTTCTCTCTTTCCGTCCTCGCTACCCCATCGTAAATTATCCCCTCTGACTCTTGAATTTGCCGGCGGCCCCTCAACTCCCTTCCTTATACGCACTATGTATTCTCTCTCACACTTCCTTTGCACTTGTTTGTCTATCTCCCGGATTATTCCCTCCTTTATCTCACTTTCTCTCTCCCCCTCACTATCTCTCTCGCGCGCTTTCTCTTTCCCTTTCTGTTGCTCTCTACCCTTTTGTCCTATGCGCGTGTTTCACGGCTCTATATCCCCACCTCCTTCTGATTCTCTCGAACGATTTCTCTCCATCTCTGTATCTTTCCCGCCTGTAGTCTCACAACGGGCGGGAACACCGATAACACCAACTTCGACGCTGGGCTAACATTACGGCCCTAAAGGCAAGCAATCGTGAAAACGCGCACTCGCACATTAGGCGCGCATACGTATACAAACTCTAGTGAGATCATTGCGCACGACTAGTAAGTATATGTATAGGCACGCATAAGTGCATGTGCATTCACTGGGTTGTGTATCACTGTTTCAAGACTTTTTGCATACTGTGTGACTGACAAAGGAATAAGAAAGAATTAAGAACTTTAGTGAATTATTGTGGATTTTAGTATGTATAAAAGAAATTATGTTGTAATTAAATAGTTCATTAATATTAATTTTTTTTCTGTTTGGAAGAATATATATAGATAATTTTGTTTTTATAAATATTTAATTTTATTAATTACGTATTAAATCGTTTTATTAATATATTTTTCAAGAATTTTTTTGTAAGTTTATTAAATGTAATTTTGCCTTGTAAAACAAAATATTTTATATTTTATACATTTTTTCCCATTTTAAAGATTAAATGAATTGATTTTAGAAATGTATTTCAAAAAATGAAATAATTTTTAACCTGTGATCACATTAAAAATATTAGATAAAATTAATAATACAATTATTCATAATCCATAGAACTTTACAGTATGTATACTTAAAAAATAAAATTTGCACAGGTTTTGACTGACGCGCGCGCATGTATCAGCGCCTGCGCATACATATACCTAAATTATACAACTGATCGAATACTTTTCAAAATTTCCAACCACTCGTCAAAATAATTATCTGAAAGCGTCTAATAAACTGTATTAAAAATCATAGTAATTATAATTCATATTAAAATGCACCATTTTTATTTATAGCTGATATATTATAGATGTTCATATATTTGTAAAAGTTTATATAATAATTTAAATGTTTATACATCATAATTTTAATTAACATCAGCATATTTTAAAGTATGTCAAAATACAAAGAAATATCTTTTGCAACTGACAGTTCAAAGTGAAATAAACAATATTGCATTCAATTAAGTAATTTAAAGTATATTTTTCTTATTGAAAACAGTTATTGATATGATTATATTAATATCTTTTTCTATTGAAAAAAAATTCTTATGATTTTTAATTTAAATTATTTAAAAAGTATTTTTAAATAGTGACATATATTTTATTCGTACAATATAAATTTTTTAAGTAAATCTTTTTAACATATCAAATATCATGAATAAAAATAGTAATTTTCTACATATTAATTATTACAATTATTATTAGTTATCAATTGATGAATAACTTATACATTATTATTTATAATTACATACATTGATTATCTCTAACTTACAATACAGTCAACATTTTACAATATAGTCACATTAAGTTTTTCTAGTTTTGTATTTATGTATTTATCATATATTTCTATTTTTCCTTACTCTTAATATTGTCTTATTTATTTTAATTAGAACAATTACGATGCATACTTAATTTAAATCACATTCATATAATAATTTTTTTTTCAGATTTACAACTGATAAAGTACTAATTGAATTATACGTTATCAAAATCGGTTATTCAGAAAATCATATATTCTGAATGATCTATAGCTGAGAGCTGTACAAATTTTTGGCTTTGAAAAGAGCCAAAAACAACCTTGAGGGTTACATAGGACATGAGTGCACCAGCTATAAAGTCATCCATGCCCGGAGTAGGGACACCTACTGCATCTACCGGCCATACCATGTTGCCGATGAACATGGTAGCTCAAAAAGTAGTGCCATCTACTGACCAGGCAAGTGGTGGTATGAAACCACTGCAGGGAACAAATCTCAATTATGTAACACTACAACCAGCCAGTCAACCTCTTAGTTTGATCCAAGAACATCGAGCACCTACATACCAAACACCCTTTGCCAACAACATTCCAACAGAGCAGCAGCAACAGCCACTACAATCGCAGCAGCAACAACCACAACAGCCACACAAGGAATTGGAACAGCAACAGGATTCTAGCAAACTTGTGCAAAATGGCACAGAAGTAACAAAGGCAATTATTTCATTCATTTGTTCATTTATATATAATTTAAAAAATGTATTACAATACGTATTTTGATAGACAAGTTATGAAATCGTGAAATTAGAATGAAAAATATAATTTTTATTTTAATAAATATTGATTTTTCAAGTTAATTTATTTTTCATTGGGAATATTATATTAGATTAATTAGGAAATTTTTTCACCGTGAAATTTATTTTTATTTAAAACTAATATATAAAGATATTCATAACGAGATGTGATAAGCTAATTTTAAACTTGGTAGTAAAATATAAGAATTAGCCTTGTGATAAGATTTTCATTTGTTGAAAAATCAAAAATCATCTACTTTATTTGCTTTACTTTAAATTATTCTAATCCATTGAATACTGTTAAAAGTATTAAAAAAATACACGGAATAATTAGTGTTCACATTTGCAAATTAGTCAAAAACCGAATTAAATTAAAAATATTTCCTTCTAGGTTGAAAAAGACAAACAGGAAAGTCTTCCACCAGCTGTACCCACCCCAACAAGCCCAGTTACTAATGTTGCAGTACCTATTACAGTCCCAACACCAGTATCAGTTCCAGCTGCTCCCGTTAATGTTACATCTGTTTCCGCAATTAGTAACGTCACGAACACCACACCTGTTCCGTCCGTTTTACCTACAGTTGGAATCACTGTACCGGTGCCCACTCCTCCAGTAAAACCACCTTCAGAGCAACCGAAAGTTAATAGTTCTAGTGTTGACGAACTAACTATTGAGCGGCACCAAGAAGCGGAAGTCACGCCGAAACCAAAAGAAGAGCCTATTCAAGTGAAATCAGATAATCAAGGTATTCAACTATTAATGTCTTCGATACTAGCTCCAACTAATTTGCAATGCTTTATCATTAGCAAACCATATTTTCATAATATCAATTTAATCATAGATAGTTGTTTGTATACAATGATCATTTTTATAAAACTTAAAATTATACTTTAGTATTCATTATTATAGTTATCTAAACTAATTTACATTTGTAACATCTGACAAATATTGCATTTTTCTTAAAACTGCATAATTAATATATATTATTAATTATATTTACATATTACGATATTTAAATTATAAACATAGATAAATAGCGAGTATTATTACATTAAGTTCCAGCACCAATTATGCAAAACAAAGTAGAAGAGAAAAAATCACCTGTAAGCAGTTCACCTAAAGAAGATGCTTCTCCAACTAGTACATCGCCTACAAAAGCATCGCTACCACCGGTCCCGTCTCAAAAATCAGAAGAAAGTTCACCTAAGGTCGAAGCTCCGGTACAAAAATCGCCTAAAACACCCACATCGACTACAAAAACCGTCGAAAGCCCTGAAAAGTTAGATATCAAGGAAGCCAAGACTCCAGTATCGCGACCTGCGAAAAGAAAATCTCGAGAATTAAAAGAACCTAAAAATACGAACTCAGAAGGTGGTTCAAGATCAAAGAGAAACAGAGTTCAAACAACTCCATATCAGAGTCCTTTACCTGAAATTGCAATGATAGTTAAAAATCTTTCAAAACCATCTCCCAAGGGTTCTGATGATAAGCTTATCGTATTTTACAAGTTTGTAGAACAATTATTCCTTTTTTAGACAAGTGTTGTCTTTATTAGAATAAATTATTTGTTATTCAAGAACTAATTATTTATTAATAAAGAAATATCAATAGCTTTAAATTCACTAAACGATCTTAAATAATTAAATAAATTAATTATTAACATAAAATTATTAACATAACAAATAAAAAAAAAATATACTAATGAAGCAATAGTTGCCTGTTTAAATTTTTTTACTTGTTTCGTTTTTATTTAATTTAAAAATGAATTTGTCTAGAAATGAATTCTTAGCGGTAAGGAATACCGAAGGAAGCTTCTATGTTTGTCAAGCAATGCAAAATATCTACAAATCTAGCAAACGTATCCGTATTCGTTGGCTTTGCCAAGATAAAAATAACGGAGAAATATATTCTCCAGATTTTTACGATTTTACAGGTATATTAAGATTCTAAAATACAATTACATCAAATGTTTTATTTAATTAATTTTTATGGATAATGTATAACGAATTTTCACAGATTTCGACTGTATACTGACAAATCTTAACTTAAACAAAGTAGAAAAGAACAAGTACCAATTGACCAAATATGAATTATTACGAACGGAAAACATTTTAAAGAGGGCTATTGACGTGGAAGCTGGTGTTTCTGAAAAACCACGAGTGACTGAAGAACATCCTGATGGCTGTAAGTATTTAACTTTGTTTATAAAAAATTACTTATATTTAATATGTCAATGGCAATAATTTGTTGTTGGTCTAGTGGATTTATCTCTATATAAAGACGAAGCACAATTAAAAAAAAGGAAAGGAAAAGGAAAGAGCAGCAAGAGTAGTAAAGCAAAACGTCAACGCAAGAAGTCTAACAAAGACTCGAGCGAATCTGAAGGCGATGCAGAGGAAGACGATTCAGAGGATAATGAAAACGATGATGATTCAAATGACAGTTCAACAGATACTGAATCGCCAGAGAAAAAATTATCCTCATCGAGTGCTCGTAAAGGAGCGCAAGCAAAGAAGCGATCAGTTAGCAAATCTGTGATCGCACAAACTTCCACAACCTTAAAGGGCCCAAGCAGAGCTGAGCGAGCTCTTAATAGAAGCAAAGGCCCAGTGGGCCCTAGCACTTCAGCTGCATCAAGTGGCAGTTCTCCATCAACTTCAAGTAATAAAAAATCTTCCGAGCCGAAAAAAGTTTCTGAATCTAAGAAGCCCGCTGCCAAAACAACAGTAACCAACACTGCTAGCACACCAGGAATATCTAGAGCAAAACCGCGTAGTAAGTCGAATAATTGAATATTATTGTTTTAATGAAAATCAAAATGTAAGCAAGCTATCCAAAACTTCAATGCAAATAAATACACAAGTATTATAAATTAAATAGTTCTATTATCTGAAAAAATAAGAAAGTTATTACATTGGATAAAATTTAATACATAAAATTAACTTTATTTTAAATTTAAGAAAAAAATATTAGTGGAAATATAGCTAATTCTTTTGATAAATTCGAACATCAGAATTTTTGTAATATAGAAATAGATTTATTTTTATTTTTAATTGAAAACAACATGCCATGAATCCTGTACAATGTACTATGATTATAATCATAATTTAACATTTATATGTATTAGAATTGTAAAATATAACTTATAATTATTGAATTCTAATGTGCATATATTTAAAGAGTAGTTTTCTTTGCATTATTAAAATCGGTAAAGTACTTCAAAAAATGACACGAAAAATATCTTTATCAAAAAAAATTTTTTATTAATCATGGTATTATTGATACATAATTATTACTTCTAAAGAATAACTTTCTAGATTTAAATAAATTTTTTAATATTGTGTGTCTTTTACTTTGAAAATTTATTAAGCTGAAGTTTTTGCTTAAAAATATTCCATGATTCGTTTTGCTATGAAGCCAATGAAACGAACTGTTTTTTGTCTGCCCTCTAAAAAGACGCTGCAGCAGCTTCATCGACACAGGATTCCAAGATAACAACTGGTCGTCCTAAACGGGTGGCCAGTACCACAACCGTTCCATCGTCATCTAGCGAGGATAGCTCAGCACGCAAAAAACCGCGTGGTCGTGCATAAAGCGACATCGCACTCACCTTAACTACGCGCCATGCGTACAACAGCGTCTGCATCGTAGGTAACATCTATACGTCGTGCGTGGATTTGAAAAATATTAAAAATTGTTAAAGAAAAAAGGAAATCGACATTAAAAGGGATTATAACTAGTGATTATCCTCTATGAGTATTTGGAAAATAATAAAGGGAAAATGAAGCTGTTTGATTTATTGTTAACACTCGTGTTTTTGAGAAAAAATAATGGCTGTCCGATATAGAGTGTACATAAAAAAAGGATTGAAAACAAATTCGCACTGCGTATGTAAAATCTACTGCGATTAGGACTGTGAAACGATGCAAATGAAGTTGGTTTGAAAGTGTACAATTAAAGTGAGGAGGGTACGCTTTCTTACGAGCAGCAGAACAATTGACAGGGTGTGTCGCGCATTAATACATACTTTGGCGATAGTATATTTTTGATGTTGTAAGTGAATCGCGTATGATTCGATTGGGCTTAAACATACATTTTTTTCATCGGATATGATAATACCCATGTACAAATATTATATGTATGTGTCTGTTGGGGATATGTGAGTTATATTCTGTGAAACAGAAAACGCAAACTGCGTTAAAATAAGAAAAAAGAGAGATAATGATAAATCACTTTTAAGCAATTCAAGACCTGGAAGTTTAACAGCCCTTTAGATTTAAAGATTCGACTGTAAGTGTATTGCTACGTACAAAGGTGGTTGACAGCGAAGCAATTCGATGAAAAAACATCGAATTAATATTAACGGATTCGACTTCAATATTTTTTTAATTTTTTTTAAGAGGCTGACATATGTCTAATTATTTTACTTGCAATCCTTTTGAGGATTTATAATTTGCGTTTACAGTCGTCTTTCACGTTAATTCTATGATAAATATATTTAGTATAAAATTCTATCCAGGTCGAAAGAAAAAAATTAAATTTACAAATGCAATCTGTATTCAGAGTGTCTGCGTTTCTCAAAGCGTATTTCAACGCTTGATCTGGAAAACCTAGATGATCTCTGCACTGGTGCCGCGTATAATTTAGCCCCTTTTACATTATCTACTTTAGATAAAAACTGCTAGAAGGCTCAACAAATTTGAGTCAAATGTATAGATTTATTTTACCTTTGTACTTGTCTACTTTTGTCCAAGGAAAAAACAGAGTGTATATTTACCAAGAAAAAAAACAAAAATAGCACGTTAGTCTACGTTTCGAATCTAAATAATGATTTGTTAAATGTAGCCAATGTTATTATTTCAGAATGTATTCATATCAACATAATTATGATCTTGTGAATAATTTTGAAAATAAAAATAACTACAATAGATAATTGTAATTAATTTCAAAGGAACAATTAAAACTAAATAGATAAGGATAAAATAACAAGCCATTTTTTCTTAAGAACGTTTTTAATATTATGCTAAAAGCTGCAATGATTTTTTATACATTTAATTATGAGTCACGTAGTCACCGACATAGAACTTTCGTAGAATATAATATATCGTCTTTACAAAGTATACATTGTTCGATTTCACAGTTGCTATCGAAATTTGATGGTATTGTGAAACGTAATTTTAAATAACATTCACTTTGCTTCCATGAATTTTAATGAAGAAACAGAAAATAAATAAATAAAATTATTATCATTAAAACAAAATCATTCTTTCAACAGTTAGTGTCTATCACACAAACAACGCTATCGACATAAACGAACGCAACTTTTTATAAATTCTGCATATATTTAACAAAATAAACTTATTAAGAAATATATTATCACCATAGAACAATCAACAAGTTTCATAGATTGTGCATTATGTATTTTGAATAAAATAAATGTCCTTGATTAAAGGTATGTGCACCAAAAAATAAGTTTACGACACGAAGCGTTTTCATCTTAGTAAAAATTCGTATATCTAATAATTTTTTTATTTCGGATTATCAAGTCATTTTAATTATTAGTACGATGTTCGTATAATAACAATTGAAATAAGTATTGCCGATAATCAACAAACAATTCACATATAATAATTTACCAAATAATAAACCATCGTGTATTTTTTTTCTTTCTTATTCCTATTTTAAAGTATGGACATTTTATTATTCCCTTCTACTTTATATATCTCCATTTTTTCATAAAGAAAATACATATGTTTTTAAATACAGTCAAGCCATGGTTTAATTTAAATAAACATAATATAGGGTAAAACGTGATTAATCAACGAATCACCCAATACAGTCGAAGGCACGCGTGAATCTTTATTCATTCAACTCTTATAGTTCAAATTTTGGTTCTCGCGTTATGTATCCCGCAACTGTAGTGTTCACTCGGCTCTGGAGTAAAGTTTACTATTACCTTACGTATATTTTCTAGTTAGAATATTTCATCGAAAACAGATTTTTACATGAACTTTACTTTGTACATTCATTTTTTTTAATTATGTTTTTGAAATATAAGCACACATATTTTACAGTCATGGATATAAAGCAACAATAAAAATAATAAGAGCACCATAATATACTTGAAATTAATAAACAAGTGCAATTATATTTTTATTAGTTTACTTATTGAACATTGTATAAAACGGATGAGTGACAATAGTAAGATAATGAAAGTTAACACATTTTTCTGAAGGTAAAATATCCTAAAGAAAAGCACTTATTTAAAATGTGATGTTTTTAAATAATAAAAGAAGAGGTCACGATCTTACTTTATCCTATAAATACATAAAACAGTATAATCATAATTACAGTAAACTTCTTGTATAACACTGCATTTTTATGTATTAGAAACAAAGAATTATCTAAACGATTGAAAAATTTTAAGTTAACTGTTTTTTTTCTGCTTCCCCTCACATACAGACGCGCAAATGCAACAATACAAATAACGTTGTTGATTATATTAATTTTATTTATAACAGTAAATTAACATATACGCCTTTTTAATTTATAAAATTATTCGTTATCTCACTATCTTTATCTCCAAACAATCTCTTTCTTAACTAAAACATTAATTTTATTAGCGCTATGCCATTTCAATATTCACAAACAAAAGAATCTCAGTTATTAAATCATTTGATGATTTACTAAATAATAGATACTCTTTACAATATTCAATAACAAAATTATGAATATATTTCAGTAAACAAAAAATAAATAATAATTTATATTGGAATTTCTTGCTTTTTATCAAGTACAAAAAAAGTTTCGTGTAAATACCTAATTAACAAATAATAGAAATTAAATATTTCATATCAGTTTTTGGTTAAGGCAGATATTACGTTCGTTAAATTTGATAAATCGATACTACTATAAATATAAAAAATTACAGTTTAAGTAATCCACCTATAAACCTTTAATTTCTAAATACTTAAGACTTAACGAACAGAATACTGCATTTAACTTAAAAATTATTTAATTACCATAAAATTGAATGCTACAATAAAAATCTACAAGTTTAATCTACATTGTACACCAACGGATATGAATAATACTAATCACGAATCTAGAGATTTATAAATTTGAAGATAATCTAAATAGTGAAATATTTTCCATTATCTTGTACATATAAAAATACTTAATATTGATTTATGCAGACTTATATCTCTTGATCGAGTTATAGCCTTAACCAAAATACGATGCAAACTTATTACTGTTTTCAATGGAATTTTTTGATCAAAATTTACAAACGAATATTAACTGCTACAACTGAAAAATTTCATCCTGTTCTTTTTGTAGCCTCTGAAGTGATGTTTTTACTTTTCTACCTTGTGTCATGACTACTGCTGATGGTAAGTTTTGTATGTCACCAGATGAGGAAGGCCGCTGATTCTCCAGAGTTGTTAAAAGAGAATTTGAAACGAGTGGATGAGAATTACGTAATCTAGCTGTAGCTTTTCGTCTTTGTACATACATATCGTCTCCTTCTCTAAGAAATCTAATAAAAAAAAGTTTATTAAATATACATTAACTATAATACATACTTTATAAATTATTTGTAATGCAGTTAAAACTTTCAAAAACAATTATTAAACAATACCCAATATTTTTAATTCCTACAGTATTTTTAAATAACATCACTATATCAAATAACAATCATCATTGATTATGAATAGAAAAAATTTTATACAATTTTTATTTATTTAATTTTTCTTGTTTTATACATATACTTTTTTGTAAAAAAATACAAATGATAATTCATTATCAAATGCAATAACTGTCATCTTCTCTTCAATTTTCAATAAACACAAAATTAACTGATAATTTATTAATATAAATTTAACTATCCAAATTTAGAATATAATAGGATGAACCAAAAATTAAATGAAAATATTACATTCTATTTTATACAATAATTAAATAATTATAAAAAATTCAAATGTAATTTAAAAAAATAATGAACATTTATAATAATATATCTAAATCATTAATAATACTTTATTATCTAAATTTTAATAATTAAATAAGTATTGAAAAATGAATAGAAGAAAATAAAAAATTTGTCAAAATCCAGCTCAATATTTTTTAGTTAAGTATTAAATTTATTATTTGATTACATGGTAAATTAAGATAATATTCAATTTATATTATACTCTCATAATGTAAACAATCTGTACCCTAATCAATAGTTTATATGAAAAAATGTTTAGTGATTTTCCTTTTCTTGTTTTATCAAGCTATTTGTGTTTCATATTATTCCATATTTCTAAAAATTTATTCTTATTTAATTTAACTTTATAAGTTTACTTTTACAATTTTATCTTTAGAACTTAAAATTAAATTAAATTGTTCAATCATAATAATTCAACTTTAAATCATGAATAAATTTCAATAGAATTGGGTTATTTTTAACATAAATTTATTACTGTTATAATTGAATAAAGTAATTAGAAAAAAATTTATTTATGATACTTGATAATAATATACTATAATAACAATTTTATTTCAAATATATAAATTTATTATTTATATTATAACTTACTCACTACTGCCTTGTACTTTCTTAATCTCTCTTTTTACACTCGCTATAGAAGAATCCATTTTTGCTAAAAAGTCATTAACTGAAGAATTTTCATCATCTACAGGAGAAGACACTAAAGATGGACTAGAAGTCTAGTGATGAAAAAAATATTTTAATTTAGACTTTATTAATACTCTCAAAATAAATAAAAAGAATATATTTTACATTATTACTACTGTTTAAACTTTCACAAATGGAATTAGCTGTACTCGAAGAAGATAAAGGACTGTCAGTACTGATTGGGATTAGCAAATGCTCTCGCAAAAATAAACTATCAGAAGCCCAAAGTTTGTTTAATCTTCGAATTTGCTCTGTCTGAAAAATGAAATAATGAATACACAAATTTTAAGTTTAAATAAATGTATAATTCAAAAATATATTAGATTTTTAAATAATTTTTATATGTTTAATTTAATTAATTTATAAAAAAATATTCATTTTAATATAAAAAAAATTATTTAAATTAAACACAATAATGTAAATATATTAATTTTAATGTAAAATCATCATTAATTAGAATTAAATAAGCAACAATTATATAATTCTATAAATTAAATATATATCTGGTGAATTTGTATTCAAAATAATAATCATCAATCAATTTGAATTCAAAATAATAAAAAATACTATTTTTATTATACCAAATAAATCAAAACTCACGAATAAGAAATATATAAATTATTTTGAATTGAAACATATTTACAAAATTGAACTTTATAAATTATTATAATTTAATTTTTAAAACAATCTGAATATCATTAATTAAAATATTTCGACATATATAAAGATAAAATAATGAATATTAGAAACTGACATAAAATTTTTAATAATCTAATCATTAAGCAAATTGTTAAAATCCACTTTAGAAAAAATAAAATCAGAAAATTATTTATAAATGAAAACAATAAGCTTTTGACCCAGATAATAATTTGAAGTTATCTAAATCTCTGAACAATCTACTCAAAAGCTAGGGCATATAATAATTGATCTTTATGTGAAGTAGAATAATGAGTGAATGACATGGAAAAGGGTAGGGTCAGTAAAAATAAATACCAATCAAAAACATCAACAAAACTCGTGCAAAAAAGGAGGAAGAGAAGATAGTAATAGAAAAGGTTACGTATTACCGTAGGTAATAAATAAAGGTACTAATTACCGTAACACCGTATCTTAATGCAATGCCTTGAAGTGTATCTGCCTTGGATACGAGGTGCTTTATTAAGGTTTCGTTTCTCGTCACGTGCCTAGCCGTGCTACCATATCTCTTAGGAGCTCTACCCGGATCACGGATGGATCTTCGCTCTTCCATCTCGTCACCGCCATTCCATTGAACTCCATCCATTGGCGGACGTCCGCAACGCGCACAACGGCCACTATTACGCTAAAAGGACGAACCGAGTGCCGTCCTTTCACAAACAACTGTCCTCGCGTAATGATGATTATTTCACCTTCTTTCTCGAATCGCTGACTCGCCTCTTGTTTCAAGCGTTTGTTGCGCTACATTAGTGTACTATCTATGTACGCGGCTGGTGCACACAACTATTGCGCATGATACAATGCCGCCAACAAAAATACATTAAATTCTTCGAATTATAAGTTAGAAATTATGATTCTTTTGTTCTGTCATATCGTTTCATGTCCATCGACTATCAGTCAACATATATAATAGTCCCTCTCATCAAATTTATACTTATCTATAGAGAAATGTGAGAGACAACGAAATTCATAAAAAAGTTTTTTGCTACTTTACTTTTTTATTTTATTTAATAATTTCAAATTATTTGTATTAAAAAAATGTGATCATTAACTTTGACCAAAAAAATGAATAACACTAACTGTATATGAAGCATTTTAAAATAAATATTTGTCGTAATAGAGAATATTTGAATTTCAAAAAAATTCTTTTTGATATATCTGGTTTTTTACGCATATTTTATTCTCACCATTTAACATTTATAATAAATAAGATATGTATATTAAATATTTGAAATATTCTATTTTAAATATTTTAATATTTATAATTATTTGTAGACAATTATATAAAAATGTAGTCTTTTGAAAATACCTGCTGAATGTTTAGAGGAACATTTAGAAATTCGAGGCAATATTCGTAAACCAAAGGAATAAATTACTTATAATTGATTTTTAATGAATTTTTATTATGATTTATAAAATGAAATTGAATATAAAAGTCTTCAAAATAATTATTAATTTTGAGTTAATTGATATTCTCAATTTGTAACTCATCAATGTAACCAATTGTAATTTACATAAATTAAATAAAACAAATTTGTTAAGAATACTATTTCTTACATATAAATATTTCATATTGTATTATTATATTTATATTTAAATTATTTGTATCAATATTTACATAAAGTCATAATTTACTGTTAAAATAGACGTTTATCGATTGTTTATAAAAAGTTAATTTTATAATAATAATAATAACAGCAATAACTCGTGGAAAATACGTTGATGTTTGTCTCTTTATATAATGATGATAATGTAATTATTGAAATGGATATTTTTTAAAATTGAATTATAGTAAATTTTATAAATATTGAAAAGAGACTAATTGCTATAAATAATACTTAACATTAGCAAATATGGTCGAATAAAAAAGGATATATTCTAACCGTTAGTATGTTTCTCTGTTAAAACTGACATTCAATATCTAAATACACTAGCGATCTAGAGATATCACAATCATTATGATAAGTATTATCGTCGTTCTTGTACATTATAAATGTAGATTTAATTTTAAAATATATTACGTAAAGCATGGATTCGAAATCTATAAATTCCACTCATAATCGTCAACTCTTAACGTTATTTTAAATAAAAAAATTTTACATTTTATTCATTGTAAATACAATTAAAGTTTTACTAGTTTAATAATAATTAATGAAATATTGAACTTTGATCATTTCTATAAATGAATTAACACAAAGTTAACAAGAGCAAGCTGCATAACTTAAAAAAAATTATAAAAAATATTAAACTTATGTAAACTTTATGTAACTTTATATTAAAAAAAATTATGGCTTATGAAGACTCTTAAAAAAAAGTGATTTTTTTAAAAGTAATAATTTTTATATTAAATCAAAATTTCTTGTTCAATTTATATTTTTCTCGCAAATTTATTAAATTTATTAAAGATGTAATCAGTGTGTTTATTATTATATTTATGAATTTATTTGTCAATCCAAATAAATTTACATATATTATATCATATTAAAATTTATATTTTATTTTCTGTTATTAAAATTTATTTTATATAATTCATAACAGTAACTATTATCTTTGATTGAATTTATAGAAATCTAGAAGTATACAATTATAAACGTCCGATATCATCTCTGGTCTTTTTATGACTCACCGATTCATTAATGAATTTCATTTATTTAAAGGAAAGAAACACGCGATCATATCAATGTCTATCAATGGTACCATTATGAAATTTATGAAATTAACAAGAGGGATTACATATTACGGAAACGATGTATATACGTATACGCGTATATAGTTTTTGTTCGTTTTCTGTCGAATTTAACTTTCGCTAGCATAACTTTCTTGTCTCTTTTAGAAACTTTAACTTTTTAGCTAAGTAATCTAATACTCAAGTAATGTAAAAACAAATCAGAATATAAATAAGTATTTATTTGTATTAATAAATTTTTTATTAATGTTTGAATTTATATTTGAATGAATTAATATTTAATTTACTTTAAAAATTAATTTATAGTTAAAATCATTTATTTTAATAGCATCTTTTTATAAATTCTTCCTTTATTATAACAATATAAAATCTTTAAAAGTATAATTAAACTTTATCGTTGAGATTACACTGCGGATTATTAAAACTTGTTTGAAATATTTTTAATCGCTATAAATATTACCACAATTCAAGTTTTTAGCAAATCGTTAAAATCATAAACGGGGAATCATTAAAATAAATTAATATTAATTTAAGCTTTCATGAAAACAGTATTTCGACGATGAAACGCACACTTTTTATGAGGCAAAATGAATTAAGTTAATGCATTAGGCGCGGCATTCCATACTTTTACTGATTTCAAAGATTAGTGTCATGTAGGTATATCTGATTCTGATAAATTTTTTGTGCAAGCAAATGACAAAACTGAAAATATATGTGATGTGTGTCATTTTATGTGTAAGTTGTTTTTAACCGAAAGATAAACTCCCTTATCATATGCGACAATTATAGTTTTTATGCGTTGTCAGGGTAGTTATCATTTGTACTCATTTTATTCTCAAAAATTTCTTTTGTACAACTACATAATAATTTCTTTTTTATTCTAAATTATCAATATAATTAGTTCACAAATTTACTATTGTTATTATATTAAAAAGTAAATAAATAATAATTATTTTATCAATCGTTTTTAAATCTCTTTTAATTAATTTAAAATTACTTACAATTATGTATAAAATAAATTTATCTCGATTATCATAAAACTTTGCAAAAAATAACTTTAATTTTTAATAAAAAAATAATAACAATTATTTGGTTAATAAATTTTAATTTTTTAAAGATAATCAAAATTAAATTTTGCCATATTAAATTTTAAAAGAAAAAACGTTATATTTTCAGTCAACTATTATAAATTTCATGTAAATGTTTTAAAGCCTAAGTATATTGAAATCAATTTAAAAATAATGTCGTACGTATGAGAATAAGTACATGTGTCGTATATGTGACAAGATTGCTTCTTCACGAGTCCAGAATTTATTATTTATTTTTATAAATTAAAACTTTTTATTCAAATTTATTAAATTTACTCAAATTAATAAAGCAAAAGTGATTTTTTAATTACTTATAAAACTACAATCAGTTAAAATGTAAAATCTTATTTTTATACTTAATATAAAGGATTAAATGCAAATCTGTATGTGTGTGTGTGTATATATATAAGTATATATATATATAGTCACAGTACCATTTTTCTCAATAATTATTATTTTATAAATATTTTACAACTTGCGTTGAATACAACATCTTGTAGGATATTTGTCGTTTAAGTTATGTACTGTACGTATGCAATTACATAAATTATGCGTAATACCTTTCTAATCTCCTATAGTGGTACACAATTTAAAATACTATAAGATAAATTTTTATCTAATAATACTGTTTAAGATAATAAATTTTTATATTATAATTTATTTAATAAAAAAACTTAGCTTGTAAAATAAAAAATTTTTTTTCTCTGAAATAAAAATTTAAGTAAAATAATAAAGCATTTTACATTATTTAAAACTATATAAGTTAATTTTCAAAAATAAATATTTAATATTAATTTAATTTTTCCAAGTTTGGTAAATTAAAAAATAAATTAATACTTGTCACAATAAACATTACAGTACAAAAATATTACATTACTAATAACTCAGAAATATAGGGGAAAAAAATTGAATAACGTGGCAACAGTGGCATCAATGAATTAGTACACTTCAATTTTCGTCTGCAGTAAACGGAGTACTATTATCATAATTAAAGGTGAAGTTCAGCATTTTCTGGTTCTCGTTAACCGTTGAAATATTTTATACTAAAATAGCAAGTAACAATAGTAAGAATGCTTAAGACACGATAAAAAATACGTAAACTTGTCGGAGGCAAAAATTATGCACGTGACATTCCTACATCCAGACTTGGGTATCGGGGGAGCCGAAAGGTTAGTTGTCGATGCAGCTCTTGCATTAAAGCAAAACGGCCACAATGTAGACTTCGTCACGACTCATCACGATCCCAACCACTGTTTCACGGAAACCAAGGATGGCACTTTTAAAGTCACCGTCGTTGGTGACTGGTTACCACGACACATCTACGGAAAATTCTTTGCCTTCTGCGCCTACATAAGGATGGTACGTAGAAACAGTTACTTCGAAACATCATTATTAATTTTTATTATAGTAATAATTTTTCTTTTAATATCTATTAATAAATTGAAATAATTAAGTTAATATTTATTATTTAAATTTTATATGTGAATGCTAATATTTTTTTAAAAAATAATTAATTTTATATAATTTTATCTTAAATGTAAAATTTTATATATATAAATACGCAGTATTCATTTGTAAAATTATAAATTATTAAAGTAATTTATAAACATTTTTCATAGTGATTTTCAGGTATTTTATAGTTCTTATAAAACAGTTGGTTTTAAGCCTGAATATTTATTTTTACAGGTATGGGCAGCCCTGTATATAATTTTTCGAATTAATCATCCTGATGTTGTTTTCTGCGATTTAGTCTCTGCATGCATTCCAGTTCTAAAGTTATGGATTCCAGTAGTTATTTTTTATTGCCATCATCCAGATCAACTTTTAACAACTTATGAAAATCAATTAAAAAAACTTTACAGAATACCTCTTAATTACCTAGAAGAAGTTACTACAGACTTGGCTGATAAAATATTTGTTAATAGTTTGTATACTAAATCTGTATACAAAGAAACTTTTAAAAGACTTAATGCTGAAATTACAGAAGTATTATATCCATCAATAAATACATCTTTTTTTGATAATGTACATATACTTCCACTAGAAAGAGTTTTAGATAAGAAATTACCTGTAGATATTTGTGTCATACTTTCAATCAATCGATATGAACGTAAAAAAGAGCTTTCTACAGCAATTGAAGCATTAGCTGACTTAAAAAGATTTTTAACTCCTGAAGAATATGAAAAAGTTTTTCTAATAATGGCGGGTGGATATGATAAACGTGTAGAAGAAAATGTTGAATATTATCTTGAATTAATTGGACTTGCTGATGAAATGGGAGTTACAGATAAAGTATTCTTTCTACGATCTCCAACAGATGTAGAAAAAGTTTCAATACTTGTAAATTGTGATATATTAATATATACACCACCTAATGAACATTTTGGAATAGTGCCTTTAGAGGCTATGTATGTTTCCAAACCAGTTGTTGCTCACAATTCTGGTGGTCCTAAAGAATCTATTATGAATGATGTTACTGGTTATCTTGTTGAAAAATCAAATTTTTCAGAAAAGTTGTCAGTTTTAGTAAAAAATAAACCTCTTAGATTACAATTTGGAATAGCTGGAAAAGAATTATTTCTAAAAAAATTTAGCTTCCAAGCATTTAGTAATCATCTTAATTCCTCAATAATTAGTGTATATGATAACAAAAAATCGCGATAATTAAAAAAGTTTTTGGAAAATTTGTACACAAAAATTTTTTATAATTTTTTATTGACTGCTCTATTACAAATAAATGAAATATAAACAAATAAATAAATGTTTCGACCCTTTATTCACAATAAATCCTAATTGAAAACGAAATGAAAAAAGCATTCAAATTTGTTACCGCTTTGGACCAACGTCTGTGTCAAGAGCTAGAATTTAAAAATAAATTACTTTAGTAATCGATAACTTAAATCATTAAATGCAACTTAAAAATTGTTGGTAAACTTACTCTTTCCATCACAAGCAACTATTTTAACCTTATCAACAATAGCAACTTCTTGAACTTCTCTAAACTCCACATCATTAAGCATAAATGTCCAAACATTATCACAAAATCTATATGTATTTAATTTACCAGCCTAAAACATAAATGATTATTTATAATCCCTTTTTTTTATTGTCAACTATACCGAGAAATATAGATGCAATTTCAATTACACAATAAAAATTGTTCAACTATATAATTAATGCTTTAATATATCTATAATTAATTTTCATTTTAAATATGTATACAATGTTAAAAATCCATATTATTTGATTAAAAATAAATATTTTAATAAAATAAATTAAAAATGTAATTATAAAACATTTATATATATTCATATACACGAATATATATTTGTATGTACTTGCTTATTGCAAATATGTATACATGTGATATTAGATTTTATACACATTATCATAAAGATGCATCCATGTACACATATTCATATAAATATATATTTACATAACATTTTTGTGTTGAAAAGCATCTACTTTCATAGGTTGAATTAATATATACCAAAATATTGTTTACCCTAAAACTAAGTCTTGATTTGACTCTTGTTGCTAATGCTTGATTTATAGCTTTATCAAATTGAAGTAATACTTTAACTGCTAATCCAGGTGTAATTTGACCATACTAAAAGAAAAAGTGCAATTCTATTTCAAACAGTTATCTTTCTCGTTGTCTTATTACGCTAAATAGTATTTTACAAGTAATATAAACAAAATAACCTATCTTTACACAATCATTAAAAAAATTAACAAAACCGTAAACTTACTTGAATTAATTCATCTAAACTTTCTTGCAATGTATTTCCTAAAGTTGTATTTCTATATAATTGGTAGGACATTTTTTAAACACTCTTAAAATAAAAATAAATATAATTTTACTACAACTGTAAGAAGTATAACAATTATGATAGTTCACATATGTGCACTTGCAAATAAATACACATTTTACTCTCCTGCAGAGGGCAGCACGTTAAAAAAAGAAAATCAATGTAGTAGATGGCAGTACTGTAAGATGCAATAAAAAACTTCCCTATTTATACATTGATCTTTAGTTCTGCATAATTTTAAAAAATTAAAAATTTGAATAAAATTTGTTATATTTGCAAAGAAATGTTGAAAAAAAATGAATTTCATTTTTGAATGACCTTTTATTTACTACATATTTGTATTCTATACATTATGATCTGTCATATGACTTATCACAAGTAAAAATACAATTGAGTATTATAACATTTTTTCGCTTGTTATTTTAAATAATGCCATGATATATTATTCTTAGTAATATGTGGAAGAAGCAGTTACAGTTCAATTGCATTTTCTAATAATAAATGTACTTAATTTTTTCAAGTCATTAAAAAATAAAATACTACGTAAAATTTAAAAATTTTTCTATTTTTAGAAAATATAAATATATATAATATATATTCTAATGCATTTTATCTAGTTATACTGATTAACTAATATATACATAAGTAAAATATATATAATGTATATATATGTTTAATAAACACTTATTAAATTAAAAATGTCTCATGATAAAAACATTAACAAAGGATATAAATTAATATTATATTAAATTAAACCAAAATATTTTGATAAAACAATAACTTTTTAAATTTTAACCACATTGAGAAACATTCAAAAATAGTAAATTTTATATTTTTGATATCATTATATTTATACTAATATGTTTTTAGATTTTTATAAAATATTTTGAGTAACATATTGAATAAAAAAATATAAGCTCCTTTTACTAAATTTTATCAGGAGTTTTTTATTTTATTTGTACCATTAGATTGATTATGATTTTTACGTTTTTATCTTAAATATTTAAAATGATTGATACAATTAATAATTAAGATTTACTAAAAACTTAATGAGACACTTAGTGCTTTTTAAATACTAATATGATTTATGTCAATTAAAAAAAATCTTAATTATTCAGTTTAATTAGTGTTAAACTGTAGAAATAAATATAGTCTGTTATAATTAATACAATTTAGCAATATAATAGGGCTAGTTTTGTGAAAGGGGACTTAGACCAAATCTATAATATACATTGTCTAAAAAGCTATGTCTCCTTTCACCACAATTACCCAATTAATTTTAATATCATATGTATAGACGATTTAAAACTTAATTAATATTTTGTATCTTCTTAGCATCACCGATGTGGAGTATCCACTTTCGAATACGTTATTCTAATAGGTGGTGGGACGTATTCTCCACAATTACATTTTTTTGGACTGACAAAATCAAAAGAGCCAATTCTGGCATGACAAAGAGGACAGTATAACTTGCCCCTAATCCAGTTTTCCTAAAAAACAGAAATTATAATTAATATTTTTACTTATATAAATTAGATAAATATAAATAAGAAAAAATATATAACACTTGTAAAATTTAAATAAATTTTATATAAAAAGTAAAAATTACACGTTATTTAGAGTATTACTGAATCATGAAATTAAGATTTATTATGAAAAATAAATTATTCAAAAACTAATTACATGATTTTGATTTTAATAATTTTAGAATATTATTTTATAATTTCCATGATTTCTTTAATTTTCTATTTTTCAATTATTCAAAAATTAAAAAATTAGACAAAATGTAAAAATTGGTAAATACCTCAATAACATCAAAAAGTATTTAAAATTAAAAATAAACAAATGTACAATTGATAATACACAATGTTTTGCTTACAAAAATAAATTAAATTTTTTTATGAAAATATTTTGAAATAATACTTAAATATAATCAGAGCATAATACTTTATTTATAACTATTGAAAATTTTGAAGATAGTTTTTATTTAAGATATTTACGATGTATTTACAATGTATGACGTTAAACGATGATTAAATTGATTTCTGATTAGAAACTAAATACAAGAGAAAGTTTTGTAAAGATGATAAAATTACTAAGTATTTATAAACAATTACAGGTCAAAATATCAAACGGAGCTAGATTGCAAAACGTTTAAGAAAATATAAAAAATATTATCGCATAAAAATTAATAATTGTAATAACAATCTAATAAAATGTTTAACGCATCGTTTTCATATTTGCGAGTTTTATACTTTAAAACAATATATTAAAATAACCACAGACAGCGCGATTAAGACGACGAAACATGAGGTGAGATGAGGAAAAGCGTATGTAAACGAAAACGGGTTCGCGAAATAGTGATTAGCTAATTCGGAAGGAGAAAAGTCAGTACGGTCAACATATAGTGCTATTGTGCCATGCTATATATAGTATACACAACGTTAGCCGTACCCGATCGACGACCTCGTGAATCCAGTCTGGCATGCTATCCTCGGCCAAGTACAGGCAATCCTCCTGCACGTCGCTATTGCACTTAGTATTTCTGACCCCCGCGGTAATCACTTGCCCGTGGGCCGTCAAGGACGGCGAGACCTCCTCCGTGAAAAGTAAATTACGGCAACGCTTGCACTTGATCTCGGTGATCTACGAACAAACGAAAACAAAGGCCACATATGAACAACGCGGGCAAATACGCAGTTGGGTCGCGCATACACATGCAACCTGCTCTTAAAGCACGCGCACATTGGGTAAAACAATTAGATAATGTCTTCTCGCGTTAAAGGAAATCAAAGAGAAAAAGAGCAGCAGCAATAGAAAAGGGATTGAGCCAAGATGTGCGCGAGGAGCGTAGCATAGCCTAGTTTCCCAATCATTACTTACTTTGGCGGGCATTTCGACGAGCACGAGCAAGACGTACAGACGTATAGACTTATAGACGTACAAACGTACAAACGTATACACGGTTTATCAGTAATAACATTTAATTCGCGGTCATGCCAAGCTAACGTATCTCAGCCGAACAGTTACAGCCACTTAGCTCCTTCGGGTGGACTCCGCTCCCCATGGGCAGCCCCCGATGACGAGGGAACGGTCCGAGACAAGCTACGCAGTAACGGCGCTCGCGCAATTACTATTGGCCGTGGCCATTGGCGCAGCCAACGTTCGAACTCTCGCTGCACGACGCGGATACACTGGCCTCACTGGTGTTGGCCGTGGGCTCGGCTCAAGCACACACGCTGTGAGGAGTGCAGGCAGGCGCGTGCGCCAGTGCACGGTGGAAAGGGCATGCAACAGAGACGGGGATAGAGTTGCATCCGCGAAGGCCGCGAATCCGTCTATATAGCCGAACACAACAGCTGGTGCTGCGTGGAGGTGCGGCGCGCGCTGGATTTCAATCTTGTTTACGGTCGTCATAATGCCAGAGACGCAGACGCGAGTCAGGCTATGGCGAGGGGAGAGCTGCTTCTACGCTGGCGTTTGGATCCTCGCAGTGTTTTACTCCATTTATAGCTTTTATCATCCCTCCGATACGTGTAAGTCCTCCCATTTCCTTTATACATAAGCGATGCTACGTCGTGTGTATGATATATCAATCCTAAGCCGGTACTTTTTGACTCTACCGGTTTTATTTTCACTTATGTTCTACAAGCCGACAACTCAAACCGAACCGTAACTCAAAAACGCAATATTAAGGTTCTTTCAACAGTTTTTATTCAATTCTTTCCCAATATTCATCATATAAACTTTTATTATAATCATAATTCGCTAAAGAATATTTTTATCAATTTTAATAAAAACTTAACTCTATTTTGAACAAGCGGATTGTCTTTCCTATATCTACTTTTTATTATCTATTTCTTATAAATCATAAATTCGAAGAAACTCATTTTGAATTCTTATCTGATTTTTACCCTTTGCAGTTATTCAATTTTCACGAATATTCTTATTTGCCCTTTATAATAAAATAAAACTTTTCGTTCATTATTATTTTATATAATTATTTATAATGTAGAAAATGTATTATGAGTTTTAATTTAAATTTTATTTTAAATTTAATTAATTATTTATCATGTACATAATATATTTATTACGAGTTTTCTGTTCATTATCGTGATCATAAAATTAATTTCGTGCAAAGTTTGTTTAAATATTTTTGTGTACCGAGAATAATACACAATAATATATTTAACTTGAAATATTTATTTAACTATATAGAAAATGAATTACAAGTGGTGCACTTTGGTAAATTCAAAATTTTTTGTAATTTATTAAATTAAGTTGTTCCTTCCCTTTAATTAACTATTTACTACAAAAATTAAATTGTTGTACGAAATAGTATTAATTTATTGATATTATATTATGATTTTTGTCGTTTAATCTTAATTTATAATTAAAATAACGAAATTAAAATTCTCTTTTATTATTCAATCATAAATTAATAATTCGTTTAGTTTTATAGCATTTTCACTTTTTGTAAAACATCTAACGTGGCCTTTTAAAAATTTAAATTGGATTCATAATCTATACACATTTATATATATGTTCGCTTTTATAAATAGTTTCTCTAAGTTAATTCAGATATATGTAAATGTAAATTATGTTCATAATATTTTGAAAATGTCCGGTTTGAACAATTATTTTCTGAATGATTAATTTTAAATGTTATTAATAATACTAATAATACATTAATTTAAAACTGTGATTGACCGATTGCTTGTTGATTTGATCAAAATGTATAAATATTTAATGTTTTGAAGGAAGTACAATTGATGCTAATTTTATTGAATAGATTTTAAAAATTACGATGATAAATACAACGATTTCGCACCCGGATGGTCTTTCCTCGATCGAAAAATCGATATTTCTGATGAAGAATGGAGATTGTGGATACCACTTGTATACAATCTTTTCCCTTGGATTATTGTACATGTTTTAATAAGTCAATGCATAAAACAGCTTTGTGGTGAGACGGTAATTATTAATCAATCATAAAAATTAGGATTTTTAAATATTATGCCTATATTTTTATGTATACTATAATAGTTAATAAAAATATAAAGATTTTTTTTATATTTTTAGACAGCAATATGCATTTGGTATATTTCAGTCTCATTTCTGTTTATGTGGTACCACTTTGGATTATTAAGTACATTGTGTACACTTTTACTACCATGCATATCATGCTTATTGATTTCATTTCAAAGTAAACCAATTTCATGGCTTGTACATTCATTAGCATTACTTATTATAAATTGGGCAAAAATATCAGATGTTATTTTTATAGAATGGTTGAAACTCACCGATGAAGATTATTTTTTATTAACAACAGCGCTTTGCTGGGTTCAATTGAGAAGTATTAGTTACAGTATAGAAAACATCGAAACTTACAAACACGTTAACACTTATGGATTTTTTAAAGATTTGCTTAAAAATATAGCGTATTGTTTGTATTTACCAACTCTATTTTTAGGACCAGTTATTCTTTACCAACAATTTATCGAAGGCGTAAGTTTTTGTTCAATTGCTTTATAAAACTATTTATAAAGTATGTGATTTAGTTTTAAAGATTCTTTTAAAAAATTTACACAAAAATTAAAACATTTGTTGTTTTGTTGTTCTTATTTAAATTTTTTTTTTAATGAACAAAAAAATTAATTTTTCTTTAAATAAAATATTGTTAAAAATATTGACTGTTCTCATTAAAATTAATTTTTAATTCAAATATAAGATTTCCAAGATTTAGATTTTAACCAGCAATTATAAACTAAATTAGCTGTATTGACTTATAAATTAAACATAAAATTTCATTTACATTTAAAATTAATACATTTCAGATTAACAAACCGGCTACACCATGGAACAAAACAAAAATATTAACTTTAGTTTATAATTTAATGCGTTTAACATTCTGGATGTTGTTTACACACCTTTGTTTACATTATCTGTACTTTAATGCATTCCGATTTCAAGAACAGGCTGTGATAAAATTTAGCCCATGGGCATTTTATGGATTTGGTTATTGTATGGGACAATTTTTCTTAAATAAATATATTGTAATCTACGGTCTCGCATCAATTATTTGCAAAGCCGAAGATATTGATGCACCTCCACAACCGAAATGCATTGGGCGAATTCATTTATATTCTGATATGTGGAAACATTTCGATAGAGGATTATATAAATTTCTTTTAAGGTAATTTAAACTTAATATAAAATAAAATGATTTTTTACTCATTAAAGTAAAAAATAATAAAAAAATTAATAATAAAATTTACTGCAGATATATTTACATTCCATGTAATCCCAAATCATCATTTGGAAAATTTGCTGCTTCAGCTTTATGTTTTACATTTATATTTCTGTGGCATGGTTTGCATTATTCAATTTTAATATGGACATTTCTAAATTTTTTAGGACTATTTATAGAGAATATAGTAAAATCTGCAAGTGACTATTTTTATAAAAATATTTTAAATAATAGTTTAAGTCCACAAAATAAAAGAAGATTGGAATGTTTATTAATAAGTCCTCTATTAATTTTTTCTGCTATAGCAAACTTTTATTTCTTAGCTGGAGTAGAAATTGGAGATTTATTTATTTGGAAAGTTTTTCAAGGTAAAATTAATCAAATCTATATAGCATAAATTATTAAAAAAAAAACTTATTTAATGATAATATTTAATAATATTAAAAAATATTTTTATTTTTACAGAATCTTGGAAAGTTAGTTTTATATTATTATTTATTTTGTATTGTTGTTGTCAAACTTGTACAGAAATTAAACAAATGGAACAAATGAATTTGTTAAAAGACAGGAAGGAGGTCGAAATCAATATTTATAAGAAATGAAGTAATTTTTAAGATTTATAGATATAAGTACAAAATATGTATAAAAATACAATGACTACATACGCTTTTTATGAGAAAAAGCTATAAATCGATACATGTATGCAGAGTACGATATCCTACAATTTCTTAATCATTAATGCATAAGTGACTTAAATAAATGTATTCTTACAATGTTCTTTTTATATTAAGAATGCTGTAATTATTATTAAATTGATTTCACAATTGCTTCTTGTTAGAATAAGGCACATTTTGTGTATTATAAAGCATTTGAATTTTCTTGTGATCATAATCACATTAAGGAATGGAATTGAGCACACTGGCAAAATAGTAAGGAAAGCTTCTCATTTTATTTATTTAGAAATGGATAGAAAAAATTTTTATGAGATAGTGCTTAAACTTACAATGTGGATATTAATTTTCAAATTCGTTGCTTGAATATTTGGCAATCGATCAATATAATCTTCAGTTTATATACATTTTTAGTATTTAATATAACTTTTTGTTTCCAGCACTGACATATTTTTTCCATTCATTTTGATCTTTTATAAAAACATTTTTAAAGATATATATATGAAAAAATAGGTACTGACAAAATCAAGACTTTTTTCCAGATCTCTGGAATTGGAAGACAAATTTGAGCCATTTAAACAGTATATAACAAATGAAATTTAAATCTTAAATAAGCCGATGTTTAATATTTAATTACATTAATAATGCAAATTAAATATATTGTGTTAGAAAATCTATCTTTTGAATAATTATTAGAAAACAGAATTTGTCCAATATAATGCATGAATATTCATTTGTAGAAAACTTAGTGAATCTTGTAAATACTTCATTACAAAATGGACAAATATATCTTTCAAAATTATTTGTAGAATTGTAATTACAAATCAACATCGAGTAACAAAAATCTTTTAATTATATCGTTCACTTATTCAGCTGGAACAGCTATTACGGGTAGCGATTTTGATCCCTCAATAATACCATTATCTAATTCCAAAACATTATTTTCATCACTAGCTAAAAGTAAAATAGTGTGTTGCTTTCCATTTTGTAATAGATTGATACTCTGAGTTTTGTTTCCAAGTAAAGCTATTTTGCTATTTTTTATAAGCAACTGTAATGTCGTCGTACCGCTGTTGTCGCAAACTTTTACTTGACATGGTATTATTTTTAATGTTTGCTCGTCAGAATTTGTATTCATTTCCATTATATCTTCTGTTTGTGTAGAATTTGTCGTAGAAAGTAATTCCTTGAACTCTGAATTTGCAACTTCTTGTGGAGATATTATTTGTTCGTCTAATACAAACACATTATTTTCAGACTCTCCTTTTACTGTAAAAAGAGGATCTATGTTTTCAGTATAATTATCCGTACATTCTTGGTATTCAACAATGGCTTCCTCTTGACTCTCGTACTGTTTTACATTATCTGTTAAATTTGTGCAAACATTAGGTTCATTAGAAAACTGCATTGTGCTATTATCTGTATAAACGGTATCTTGTGAATAGTTATAGTTTTCAAAATGCAAAGTGCCATCCGAATCAGTTTGTGCAATTACTACTTCATTGTTTTCGAAATTATTTTCTATTTCAGTCTCGTTAAAGTCAGTCTTTATCTGTGATTTGTCTTGAATTTCGTTGTAGTTCTCTTCAGTTGCTACACCAGTCTGATTGTGATACATCCATATGGCATTATCAATACATTGTTGAACTTTATTTTCACTTGTGTTGTTGCAAACTTGTTCCTGCTCCCAACTGAATTCTTCACTCTGTGGTTGATCCATTATGGCTTCTGAAGAATTTATGGCTTCACTTGTAATGCTTTCAGTTATATCCTGTTTTTTTCGACGATTTTTTGTTCTTACTTTTTTTGAATCCTCTTCTGAGAGATGCAATAATTCACCAGTTATCGTGAGAACTTTACCGTGACGAGTTTTCAAATGACGTTTATATGTGTTTCGTGTTTTAAATCTGTAATAGAACAATTAAACGAGATACATGAAAATCGATTATCCATTAGTTGAATCATTTTTTCGTATTTATTTTATCTTCATTTAATTTAATAATAATACGCATATTAACTAAAAATTTTTTAATAAAAATTCAATGCATAAATATATATTTTTATAGAATACAATATCTGTGTGTGTACTTAATAAATATAAAAAATATAAATTTTTAAATATAAAAGGATTTTAAAATTTTTTAAATGAATCGTTGAACAATCATAAATATACAATATACATCTTGCCTAAATTTTAATGTTATAATCATTTTTCTAAAAAATGAATAAATATTCTAGAAAACAATTCTATTTTTTATATATCAATAATTAATGAAACTTTTGTAATATAATTGATCGAAGAAAAGATACAAAAAAATTATCATAAATTCTGAAATTATATTTTATCAAAAACATTTTTTTCTCACCCTTTCATGGTAAATTATACATATATATATTAATAAAAATTAATTACGTGTTCAAAATCAATAAATAATAATTTATTACCTTTGTCCGCAGTCATCACAACCAAAAGGTGCTTCTCCAGTATGTCTCCTACGATGCTCACGAAAATGTGAAGGATGTCTGAATTTTTTTCCACAATCAGCGCAAGTAAAACGAGTTTGATTTTGATGTATTAACATATGATATTTAAGGCTATGTCTCCGGGTAAAAACTGCTCTGCAAATTCGGCATTCATACGGTTTAATTCCGGCATGACTACGATAGTGTGACACTAAAGTCGTAGGAGCCGTAAAACTACGAGGTGGATCACAAATACGACATTGTAAATTATTTCCAGTTGGATTTCCTTTCTTTCGAATTTTTTCGATCAATATAAGTGCCATTTCTCTTTCTTCTTTACTAGTACCAATAAATTTCGCTTTTCCTTTTGGTTTTGCAGGCACAAAAGCATCTGGAGCAGTGTATGATTCTTCTTTCCAGAGAGTCATGTCTAATTAAATAATAGAAATTAATCAACTAAAATTAAGTAAAATATTTATAGAATAATTTTACATGAATTTTAAATTTAATGTAACTTAGATTTCTATTAATTAAAAACTAAAAAAAGTTTAAATAGTATATTTTTTAGTATTAGAAACTGTTGGATAAACTTTTAATTATAATTAATATTCTTAGTAAATATTTAAGAATTATATCTATAATTTTGGAAAGTAAATAATAACGAAATTTAACCAGAAAAAAAAATAATATTTTTACCTATACATTAGCAAAACCTTATTACATTTAACTTCTATTAGATATAATACTAAAGCAAATCCTACATTTAATAACTATTTTTTTTTAACAAATGAAGTATAAAAATAAAAAATTTTAATTTTAAGAAAATAAATACTTACTTTCTACTTCATTATCTTCTGCATTTGTATGTTTTGAAGTATTTTCTGTAGTGTTATGAAGATCTTTTATACAAACGCCATTGCTCTCAACTACCATTAACATGATCTGAAAATTATAAATAGAGCATTTAAGTATTATATAATTTAGTTTTCTCTTTCGCCTTTTTTCGTCACCTTATCTGAAAATCAGGCTTAATGTTTGTATTTCAGCCCTTATTTTTAAAAATAAATGATAGCTCTTTAAAAAAAATTTAATAATAAAAATATATTTACATTTTCATTAGTTAATGAATTAACAGGTACTTTGTTAACACTAGAAGTAGATTGTTCATTTATATTTTCATCTTTTACATGTTCATAGTAACTATGGTCTCCCAAGACTTTAACATCTGATGTATCTTTTTTTGCATCAAATGCATTATTTGAATCTCTAAGATCATTGGTTTTATCTTGATCAGTATTATTTTCCAATTCTTTTAAATTCAATTCATTAGATAATATTTTACGCAAATAATTAGTAGATTTTCCTACTTTAGTATCCTTATTTTCTTTATTCAGGGTTTCCTTATGAGGTTTCTTGGTCTGTTGAATTTTAACTTTTTTATTCTGTACAGTTGATTTTGGTTTAGCATATTTTACAGCTGTTGCTGTAAAAGAGGCATCTGCAAAAGCATCAAGTTGAATTAATAAAAATATTTTAAGCTAAATTATTTATATATTTTTAAAAAGTTCCAAAAACATTTAGTGAATAAATATTAAACTTTTTAAATAGAATGTACAATATTATTAATTCTATTTTCTTATACATTACCGTAAATTTAATAGATATTTTAACATGTTGTAAATAATATTGTTAACATTTTTGTTTATAATGGATATTTTACAAATTTTTTAAATAGTTATTGATAAGTCTATTAAAACATATTTCTTATATTATTTAAAATGTTTAATATTTTGAAGTTTGTTATTAAAAGTTATATTTATAACAGTATAAATAAATTTTTTAATATTATGAATAAATATATGAATGAATAATTCTGTTTAAGTGGATTTTTTTTCAATAATAAATTATACTATAAAAATTTATAATAAGATATTACTTACAAGTCTCTGCATTATTTTTCAAAAATTCTAAATGATCCGCAAGATGTGACTTAATAGACATCCTAGCTCTGCCTTCGCTAGCAAAACTAGTATAGTTCTGACCACATCCAGGAACTAATGCACAAGAGTAAGAATACTGTCTTTTAAGTTCATCGCTACTAAACACTGAAAATAGTTTGACAAGTTGAGTGGCTGGCATAGACAGCAACTGCGTTACATTAAATGTGATCTGTTGACTCTTGCGTTTTGTTTCTTTTTGTTTTGTATTTTTAGTATCTATTTCACTAAGTTTCTTTTCCGAGTGTAATGTCTGGGATGCCACCTCCGCTAGCATATCCAACAAAGCACCTGGACTATCTCTCCCCATATCGTCTAAAATAAAATAATAATAATTAAAATGTCTGCTAATGTATGTAAAAACAATGGTTCTTTTTTTACAACCTATGATTCATATGAAAATTGATCTAACGAAATCAAATTTACCAGTAATGTAAAAAGGTAAAAAATTGTGAAAATTTATATAAAAGCATGAATGTAAAATATTTAATATAAATATATTATAATTATTTTAACAAATCGTTAAAATAATTATAATATATAGAAAAATCGGAAAATACACGACATGTAAGAAAGCAAAAAAATTCCTTTTATGTTTATTTTGTGCGATAAAATTTATCTATAAAAACAATTAAAGGAAATAAAAGCAACAGATACGCTAGAGAAAAAATCAAAGCAAAAAATAAGAAAAAAAAATCGTGCGTATAAAGAAAAGCTAAACAAACTAAAAAAGCATACGAGCGAAGAATAATGGAAAAGCTCGATAAATCGGAAAATAAAAATTAAAATGGCATAGGTACAGAAAAATTGTTCCTTCTGCAGGGGCTGTGGACGCCAAGTGAGGAGAAAGTTCCCGTTGTCCACTTGTTGCTCTCTACATTGCCGGCTAGATTGCGACATTTGCCCGAAAGATATTTATCCCGGCGTTCGACGCGAATCCGTGTATATATCACTCCTCTCCTCGCCCTCGGCGCGTTCGCCGAAACACACACGCACACAATATGCACGACCCAAAGTCCTTTGTCAGAGGGAGTCCCCGCAGAGTGCGCACTTAAGAGGGAAGGAAAAGGAGTAGGAAGCGTGGCCGCCGCGGCCGTTGTCGACGTCGGCGGCAACAATGCGTCCCTCCAAAAATTTGCAACAATTATAATATAATCGCGTCAATGCGGCGCGCCAACTTTTCTTTCCTTTTGTCGCACGCGTAGCTACTGATCCGCGTGTCGTGGCGTAGCTTGATGGAGAAAGGTAGCGGTGACGCGCGACGCAGCGCCGAAAGCGTCCAAGCCCTCGTCGCCAAGAACACCCAAGCCCCAAAGCGTCCGGGCCTTTGGTTCCAGGTACAGCAGAAGGGCTCGCGAATTCGTCCCTTCAGCCAAGTCACGTAAGTTCTTTGACGTTTAGCGCGCACAATAGCGGCAGTAGTAGCGGCACCAGCAGCAGTAGTAGTAGTAGCGGTGGAGGCGGCAACGGCTATACAAAGGCGAGGGACGACCACGACCGCGGCGGCAGCGGCGTCAAACTAGCAGACGCCATCACGGGGACGCGCAGCAGACGGATTTTCAAGCTTTTGTCGTCTTGCATCGCGGCGGACGCGCCTGTCGTCGTCATGTTGCGCGCGTGGTTTGGTTCTGCTGACGGCTGAATTCGCGCCGGGATAGCAGGATTAGCTATCTGCAAGCATGCGAGACCGGACGCTACCCCGACCCCGTGTACTTACCTCGCTCGTAGTTGTACGTTGATACGCAGTCGACGCTTATCTTCGCACTCATCCTGGCAACGACGACGATGTGCAAATGCCTGTGCTTTGACTATATGTTATGCGTTCAATTAAAAACAGCCCGCTTTTCTACAAGTAATGCGACGACATATCGTCGATGCATAAGTTTATGGCGTGTTCTCTGTATTCTCTATCTCTTCTTTGCGGCGAACTTATCCTCTCTTTCTTATTTTTGCTGTCCGTCTCCCTTTCTCTCTTTTTCTCTGTCCTTGTCTTTTTCTCACTTATGTCGGCTGCGCGTCCATTCAACGCAGGCGTCAACGAGTTTACCATTACCACCACCAGGGAAAACGGGGAAACGACGACTTTTACGCGTTGCTCTTGAGAAACAGAGAGAACAAACTTGCGCAGACGCCGTTCGCCTCCCTCTCGTATAGTATTATATGTGTATCTACTGCTGTGTTCGCTTTACTACACGCGCTCAACCTTTGCTAATTTATTATAATTTACACTGATTCGTGCATTCAAAAGAATTTCGTACGTAATGAAGAATTATCTTTTTTCATTGTTTCCAACTTACAAATTTGTAACTCAAATTTGAAACAATATTCATACAATATTATACTTCGAATCTGTAATTATTTCTATATGTATAAGATTCTCATCATACGGAAGCCGCCATGATTTTTCGAACTTTCATATTCGCCTAATTAAAATAGTATATTTTTAATGTAGATGCTAATACTTTGCATATTTTATATTCGAAATAAATTTACGATAATATTTCTTGAATAAAAAAGTCAGATTTTATAAACAATCATTTTTCTACAACATAATAAATTAATTTTTATTTAAATTGTTACGATCAATTGGTAATAATATAGAAATATTTTTTTTATTATATTTTTATTCTAAAAATCTTAAATGGGAATAAATCAAACGACAAATTAATTTCTGTTCACCATCGTGATTACATAGTTAATATATTCTACTAACAGAATAGTATTTTGAATACAAGATTACACTGGATTCTTGAAAAGGTTTTATGATTGTTTATGACCTCCACAATACATAGAATTTACCCGATATTTTTTATCAAGGCTAAATAACAGAGTTAAACACGTATTTAAACACTCCAAAAATTGTAAATTAAGACAAGAAAATATATATAATTTTGTGTCGTATACTTTATATTCTAAAAATATTAAATTCATAATTTTATTTTGATGCATAACTTCCTTCAAGGCCATTAAATTAAGTTAAACACAAAAAACCATTTGAGATTAAAACTATTATAAATTCATAACTATGTTGCTTATACTTTTTATGATATAAATTATTAAAAATTTAAATGATTTAAAATTAATGTTATATCAATATATGTATATGCAAATAAAATTTTAATCAATTATATACAGCGGAATATTTTTTTGTTTTGCTGTCGCACGTATAAAACGTATTTAAAAAATATATATTTACATTATGTACTTTACTATTTAAATGTCATCTATTAAACCTATACATTATTTCCTTATGATGCTCCATATATGTCAGGTCAAGCTTTTTGTTCATATTTTATTATTCAATGGGATCATACGTATGCTTATTTGTGGCACGATTTTCTTTCTCTTTTTCCTGGTAAGAAAGCGACTGTAGCGCCTCATTTTCGAAGGTTGCAAATATGTCCTATAGGGAATAAGCGGTGCTCTAATTGCCCGACAGAGGTGCTAGTACACCATCCCCCTTTGCAGCGTTTTACACAACAAATGAAAGCTCAAGAGAATTCGCCGCGAAATTGAAGAAACAAAAGAATAATAACTAATTCATAATTACGCCTATTCCTATTTACTGTACGCAAACGTATTTATAAAGTTAGTAGCAAATAAATGTACACGTATAATTTTTTTAATAAATAACGACTAAAAATTATAAGAATTATATTTTTTCTACAAAATAACTTGAAAAGATGAATCGAATAATTGCATTTCTAAAATTATTTGAAAACTTGATTACTATATGGTTTTTATGTAACTTCAAATAGATTAAACAGTTATAAATATGTATAGTATTATAAATGAATAATTAAATCTACTTTTCTATAAAATATATTACAAAATTATATAAAAACATATAATTTTATATTTAATATTAATCTATTAAAAATCAAGTAAATGAAATATATTACCGATTTATATTATGCACTAAATAAAGAAATAAAAATAAAATTCAATAAAATAAATGTAATTATTATACAATTATTACTTATAGTTTCACAATTTTCTTAATATTTATAATATATTTGTGACTTCTATAATTGTTAATTTTTATAAAAAATTGAACGATTTTATAATTTAAAACTCATAATAGTACTAATGTATTTATCAAGTATGGAAAATGTGATAAAACAACTAAAAGAGAAACGCTGCTTTAAATAAATAACCATTTTCCATATCAATATTTTGTACTTTAATAGAAAAAAGTGGTTCTTGAAAAAATATTAAAGTACTATTAATCTATATGGCAAATTTAATAATCATAAAAATATAAAGTGTATATTAAAAATACCATACTTAATGTTTCTATTTTTAATGAAAAATATAGTAATCAAATTATATATTTATATATATAGTTGGTATCCATTGCAAATTAAATAAATTCAGTACTAAATAGAAAATCAGAAACTTTTTAATTTATAAAATAACGATATAATGTAACTGCATCCCAATTATTATCAAAATAACAAATAAAAATGTCTATATTTTTCTAGATACAATACTCTTATTTTGAATAAAATATGTTATTTTTATTGTATGTTTCCCCTGTTTCATATTTTTTCATTTTTTAAAAAAATAAATTATAGTTTAGCTACTATGTCTTTTAATACAGTAATAATGTAAAGGTTGGTACTCAATCAAATTTGAAGCGTCAGTACCAAAATACAAAAACAGCATGCATCTTTAACTTAACCTTTATAAAATAACATTTTATTATAAATTTTTTTAATTTTCTCAATTAAATGAAGCTGTCGCAAGTTTTGTGTAAACATCATATTGGTCGTATGATCAGATCATTATGGTACATACAAGGGAAAAAGAGACCAATTGATATGAAGTCAGAAGAAACATTAAATTCAATAGGAAAAAAAATTTTAGATGTAGATAGTTTTTTAGGAATGTATAAAATAAAAGATACATGGTATTGTCTTTATAAAAATAGACTAATGTCTAAAATTTCAAATTTACCAATATTATTTTATTCATTCATAACTTTCTTTTAGTGATTTAAAGTCAACTCCTTCGGTATTGAAAAATAAAACATGTTTGTCATATGAAGATAATGATTTATTGATAGAAGGAGTTCCACAAGCACAAAATATTACAAATACAATTATTTTCAATAAGCTTCCTGAATCTATAGAAGCTTTGACAGAAGATCTTTCTGAAAATACCAATGAATTAGTCAAAAGGTATGAATAGTTAATTAAAAATTTGATATTTGGTAATGGTAAATATGAAAAAAATCAGAAGTATTTTAAATTAAAGTACAAGAGTCAAATGTTTAAAAAATTTATTAATAATTTTAATTTATATAATAATAATTTAAATAATCATTATTTAAAAATGATAATGATAGATTACTAAAATATTAAGAACAGTAATAATGTAGATTTAATTTAATCATTTACTATTTTTATAGTGAAGTATAATTAAATTTTATATAAAATCAATCATGGTAATTTACAATCAAAATACCAAAAAATATTTTATAATTTTGGACTATATTATAATTACTCTAATTATTAAAAATAATAACATAAACATATTTAATTAATCATATAATTAAAGCAGTGTATCTATGATCATATTGATTGTAGAATAATAAAAACTTCAGTTATATTTGATGCCTATCAACAATTATTACCAAAAAGAAAAGATCCCAACAGACCTGCTTTAACTTCCCAAGGAAAATGGGTATAACTGATGTCCGAAAAATGTAAAATTGTTTGAAATCTTTTTTATTTTCTATTATAAATAATATTATATTAATTTTTTTCTTTTTTAATTGTATTTATGCAGATCAAATTTAAGTAAAAAGTTTATTCAACTTTGTGATTGTTTAAGTGAACCCAAAATTGCTAATAATAGATATATTGTAGATGATGCATTATACCGTTATTCCTTTGGTATGTAATATCATTGATACAGAGTTAATTTTATATGATATATAAATAATCCAATAATTGCAGTAAGAGATGAAGAAATATTTTGGTTTTCATTAACAATGGATGTTATGTTAATGTCTAAAAAACCATTAAAACCAGCTATGGAAAAAATTAAGGAATACGAAGATTTACCAAATATGGAACCATTGCATTATTCAATCGGTTTAAATGAATCTGACTATAAAAAATTTAAAAGCGCAGTTCGTAAGTATTTATATATTTTTTAAATAAATTTTAATGATTTATAATATTTTTATTAGTTTTTTATTTCTTTTCACATGATTAATGCATGTGATTTTCAATTTTTTTCATTACAAGAATGTAATTGTCAAAAATATTATTTACTTAAATTATATTATATATAATATTGTTTTCATAATATATTTTTTATAATACGATAAGTTTTAATCACTGATTAATATTTCATTCATAAAATTTTTATATGTATATCCAAAAAAATAGTATAAATAGTTCTATATTATTCCTTTACTTTACTATTATTTTAATATAACAATTATAAAAAATGTAAATATCAAGAAAATATATTAATTTAAATAAAATCTAAATTGTTAATAAAAAAGAAAATTATTATGATTACCTATTGAATAATTATAATGAAAATTTAATGAGATTATCTTAGATTTTATACATGTATGTTTAATTTATTCAAATTGCACTAACTAAAGATGATATCAAACTAATAAAATAATAATGAAATGCAGAAATATTTAGTATGTATTTATTAAAAATACGAAACTCTTAATATAATAATATAAGAAATTTATTAAAAATTTTAAGTATTACAAATACATGATTATTTAGTATAATAAAAAATTTGCTTATATAAAAAACATTTTATAGGGACAAGTAATCAATTTAACAATAAATCTTAATTTTATTTTAAAGACTCGAATGTGTTTCTCTTTTATATACTTTAAAATAAGTAAATTATCAAAAAATATAATTTTACTCTTTCAGCATTCCAAAGTAATAGTCAGCATGTACATACAATGTTTATATTCTATGATTCAACAAGTGTTAAAAATATAACAGAATTAGAAACAACAGAATCACAAATAATTGCTCGAGCTATGTTAAAAGCATTTACTGCAGCTTGTTCTTCAGCCAAAAGTAGATATGGTAATGAATTAACAAAACTTCCTGAACCAGTTACTGTACAGTGTATTCAATCTGATGGCAAAACATTTCATTTCATCGTTTATCAACTTAATACTTTAAATACTCATGCAACAGATATTCAAAATTATTGTTGGATTTTACCAAAACTTGATCTGTTTAGAATAGGTTGTTATTTAGGAGGGAAACCTCGTCTTGAAGAGTATAATCCAGAAGTTTTTAAAAGGATACTTGCTTTTTATAAGAATAATTAAACTACATTATTTAATGTATTATATTTATTTCTTAGCATACACCTATTTCTTTGAAGAGAAAAACTTTATATAAACTACGCATGCCAAAATAACTAATTCAAGTAATATAATTATTATTAATACAAATTTATTTCTAAAAATTCTTCTTTTCATAACATTTAAAATCTTTTTAGATTTATCTAATTCTTCATCAGTCTGTATTATTCTTGATTTTGAACGAAGTAAAGATTCTCTTTGTTCTCCTAACTCTGAAATTACTTCAGTTCCAATTTGTTCCGTTTGTATAGCTATTGCTTGTGATTTTGCAACAGATTGGTTAGATCGTTCAATAGCAGCACGGCTATCTAAAAGAACACGCTGTTGCTCAGCAAGCATATCACTATTCATTTTGTAAAAATAATTTTCTTGTATACTTAGACTAAAACTATTATTTTAAGATAATTATTTATTAATATACTGTATTTTTAAAAACTGTAAAAAATGAAAAATAAATTTTTTTAAGAGTTTTATTATAATTTAAAAACTATGTTTCTTAATAAAACAATTATAAAGGTAAAATCATATAACATGCATTCAAGTAATACAAAAATACTAACCTAAAATGAATCAGTATCAAAATTTCAGATAAATATCTAAAATAGTTGTCATCTTTTACTTTTAAACATTCATTTAATATAAATTAACTTCTTTTGTTCATGTATAATTTAAAAATAATGTTAATTTTAAATAATTGATATTTAACAACTTCATAATCAAAATTTTATACTTGACACTTGAAATTGTACAGCTGTCATGCCACTGTTTAGAAACACGACATGTATATATATATATATATGCATGTGTGTATGTATGTATATCGCATATAAATCAAGATGAAAGCGAAATAAACATTTATCTAATAAATTTATGATGACCGTCTACTCATATATAAAGGCTTTAAAAGAAAAGTTAAACACTTTTAATAATTCCAGAAACTATTTATTTACTAATAAAATAAAAATAAAAAAGTTAATTTAAAAAATACAGCAGATTTAATTTTATAATTTTACAAGAATTTTTTAAGTTTTTCTCGTTAAAAGTCAAACATAATTTATTACATATTTATCGTATTTTTATAATTAGCTCATATTTCATTTAATAAAAATATTTTAATATATTTGTATAACATGTAAACTGTTTAAAATATATGTACATATTTTAAAACTATTTTCATATTTGAATACATTAATTTTTGACTTATATCTATATATTATAAACAAATATTTTAATATATTAAATTATTGACTTTTAAGTTATGAATTTCAAGTATTAAGTATACATGAATTAATTACACATTCAGATTCTTTTTCATCACTAATTTCTGAACTATTTGATGTAACATTTGAAGAATTTTCAATATCTGATTTATTATTAGTGATATATTTATTTTTATTTGTTTCTTCATTACTGCTGTCATCTGAAGATTCAAGATCATCCGAATCTATATCATCTTCTAAATCAAGTATTGTTTTCCTTTTTTTCTTCAAATTTTTTTTGGTCTCTTCATCAGCTGCTCTTTTAATAGCAGATGAGGAGGCTGCTGCAAAACCTACTTCTACAGCATCTTCTACTCTTTCAGTCAATTCAGAACGTTGCTGATCATAAGACTTATCTTTAAATTCATGCTTAGGTTCAGCACAAAGTTTTGCCAATTTTCTTTTCTTCCGCTCAGCAGCCTCTTCGTTCCTGTTTGATTGTTTTTCTATCCATGCTTTTAATCTTTTTTCTTCATTAATATCGCGTAATCTACGACCACTTAGATCTCTGCATGCTTCTCTATTAGTTGTTTTCTCTATTTGTGCACCAATTGCTCGTAACATTGATCCAAATCCACCTTTACCTCCACACAGTTTGGGTTGCAATAAAATATTTCCATTGTAAATGATATCATCTGATTCTATTAATCGTCCATTGCTTTTTAAAAAATAATAATTATACTCAATTCCCTATAAAAAAAAATCTCAAATAAATCTTATGGCTAAAGTATTTGTAGTAAAACTTAATTATTAATAATTAGTATGAATTTAATTTATGTAAAAAGTATAATACGGATATCACAATATGTTAAAAATAAAATAAAGATTGACTTACAAATGACTGGGTTAATTTTTCCATTAATTTATTACCATTAATAGGGGGGTAAACTTCCATAATTTTAACATTCTTGTGGTCTCCGTTTTCTAGGTAAACACTCAACATTTTCCTGAAAATAAAATAAAAATTTTTTAGAAATGAAAATAGAAAAAAATATCAAAGATTTTATAAATAAACAAAAGTAGTTGTACTTACGTGTACATAAATTTATAAATTATTGAATCAATACACGATTATCGTTCACATATAGTATAGTGAACAATAGAACGCACTGTTTATTGCATCAATTCGATACATATAATCGACTGAAAACATTTCGATTATAAAGATACACATTAGTTAACGATCACTTCACGTTACATTGTTAATTGTTCTGCTTCAAACTTCAAAGTTATCCAAAGCTGGTAATGTTTGCATTTCGTGTGTAGGGTTTCTTTAAAAATAGGTACATGTAAAATATAAACACGAAATTTTCTATTATAATTAAAAGTCGATACAACCTAAAATAATAAGGTTTCGACATCTTCAATACGGAAATAATCATTTCCGTAGAAGATGGAGGTAAGTATTAACTTTTATTCTAAATTTAGGGATTAAAAGATACTTTACGAAAGTAAGCAAATCAACCTCAATCTAATGATAAATTTGGTGAGTTCAAGGTTTCAAATATTAAGTTTTTCTTGTTTTATTCTGTAGAATGAATCACAAATTCCCCTTCCTTTGGAGCCTATAAGATCTAATAACATAGAGGAAAGAAGATTGTGGGTGGGTAACTTAGATTTACGTATTAATGAGTAAGTATTATTATACTGATTTTAGGAAAGTTTTTGTTATATGTTTTTTTTGTATTTCAAATCTAATTATTTCATTTTTCAACTGGTATCAATTCCTCAAAATCGTACAAAATCATGGAAATATTGAAAAGTTTGACCTCCTGTTTCATCGATCTGGACCACAAGCTGGTTTGCCAAGAGGCTATGCATTTGTTACATATAAAACATCAAGAGATGCAGAATGTGCTATGCAAGCTTTACAAAATCTCAAGGTTGGATCTAAAAGTATTGTAGTAAGATATGCCCATAGTATAAACGAGGTATGTGCATTAATCTTATAGAATTATTTTATTACTCACTTTAAATAAATACACATTTAATTCATAATTATGATTGTTATTAATATTTTATAATTAACTTGTATTTCTCTAAACACAATTATATCCTAATTCAGCTGAAAAGAGAACTAACTTGTATAACAAAATACATCGACAAAACTTATTAGATACTATTACATATTAAGGAATAAAAAAATATATTAATGCTTTATTATTGATAATTTTGTTCTTTGCAAATTTTATATTTTTTTAGCAGAACAAACATTTCATATTATAAACTAGAATTGTTATATTCATGCAAATATTTTAAACAGTAATAATGAATTTCCTGAAAATTTAGTTATAATTATTTTTTAACTTAAGTGTGTCATAAAGAACTTACAGTGAACATCTGTATATCAAAATTTAAATAAGTAAATAATATACTGTATTAAAAGATAAAGAAAAGTGAAATCTTTTGTAATTTACAAAAAAACTTAACGTTGATATAATGTGTATATATAATTATATAATTAATATAATATATGTTGATATAATTATATATATGCATTACAAAAAAGTTAATTTACTATCGATAAATACATCTAAATTGTACAAATAATAAGGATTTTGATAAATAATTACTTATATTTATTAAAAGATCATTTATTTAATGCAGAGGTGAAAAAAATCCAAGCTACAGAGAAACTATGTAAAATAAATTCAATCATAAAATTAACAAAAGAAAAATTACATACAGTTCTTTTCGATAATAATCAATTATTAATGTCCATAGGCTGAATTAGATAAACCTAAACCAAAGATTGAAATACCTGCTTTAGCAGGTGCAAAAAAAGATGATAAAAAAATAAGGTAATAAAAATAATATACTTAGTTTATTAAATTATTTATAATCGTTATATTTATAAATTTATATAAACATTATCAATGACATTTATTTTAGTCGAGAAACAGCAATACAAGCTATTGAGGCTAAATTAAAAATGATGAAAGAATCAGAAGAAGAATTTCAGTTGAATAAGCCACTAGATGGAACTCCTTTAATTTATCAGTACCAGAAAGCAGAAAATAATAAGCCATCCACATCCATAAGACATTATAATCGAGGAAACTACCACAATAATAGAAAACCGTATAATCGAACAAGACCAAGAAGATAACTGAATTTTTTATTTACATAAGAATATAAGTTTCATTTTCATCCTTTTTTAAAAATTTATTAATAAGATATTGCAAAACATTCTCACATAGATATAATGATATATCATCAATTTAAAATCAATCAGAATTGCTAATCATTCATATTATGTAACAAATGCATTTTTATAATTCCATTTTATTAATTCCATCATTAAATATACCTTTGGTTAGAAGTACTTTTGTAATAATTAACTAATAATTATTATTTTTTATCATTAATAACTATAAATTATTATGCTTATATAGAAAGTATATTACAGTGCCATAACAAACAAAAATTATAATGTATTATAAAAATTTTTACTGTTTCTTTACCAAGTATTATTAATGATTAATTTAATGTTAATGAAGACGGCAATGAAAACCTTAATCTAATTATACATATGTATATATATTTATTATTTTGTGATTACATTGTGTACAAACTATTGCTATTGTGTAATATTTTTTAATACTAATATTTATATATATATAATAAAAACAAAGTATATATATTATACAATTTATTAATTCATTAAAATAAGTGTTAATATAATTTAAAATAATTATTAAAAATATATATTTACAGAATTATCTACAATGAGTAGATTACTAATAGTAAATTATTAAGAATAAATTAATCTTTTTTAGCAAATTTATATTTTCCTCTTAAATGGTGGGGGAGTGGGACTATACCAGGGCAAGGTAACTGTCCTGGAATTTCACATATACAACTTTTTTTACAACCATATCCAAAATTAGCTGGATTATCTATCTTTCTTTTTTCTACATCTAATTTTTCTAAAAGTTCTAAATTTTTTCCAATCACTGTCAATAAATGATTCATAATTTCATCCTTACTTTTCATATCGACATCAATTAACATTGTATTTCCATTTTCTATAAAAAAATAATATTAAATTTCTAATTTTATTCTATAAAGCAATATAATAATTTATTTTATTAAAATATAAAATACCATAATAACATGATATAAATGGTGTTGGTGTTCTATTTTTTATAGTAACAACTTGAACATCTGGATTTTTATACAGTATCTGTGGTAAATGCCAAAATAAAAACTTTCTAAAATGAAAAATGTTTTATTAAAATAAAGAATTACAGAATTTAACGAAAATTTTATACTAGTAATATTATGTTGACTTAAAACTATATATATATCTAATGTGATTATTAAAATATTATTTAATTAATAAACATTTATATTGAGTTAAAATACATATCAATTAAAGTGATGTGAAATATCTGTTAATACATTTACTTTTTAATTTACACAATAAATTAATATCATAAAAATAAACAATTTTTTTAATTGAGTAAATCAAAATTTCTTTAAAATAATTTTTTTAATAAAATGACGAAGGTAAAAATTTCATCATATTTAATATTACTTTCTAAAATTTATTTTTCTTGTACGATTTTGTCATGGAACTAATATAAATATGATAAATTCTTTAAATTTACAAAAATAATTAAAATTAAATAACTCTCTAACCTTATTCCTTCGTGATGTTCTCCATGAGAATTATAATTGACCGACATTATTTGAATAGAATCTTTTAAAACCAACTTTCCAGATTTTAAATATTTAAGTGTGCGCCTAATAGGCTCTTTTCCCAACATAAACGGCATTTTTAACCGTTTTAAATAAGAATAAAATTATAATATGTAAAATCGCTTACTAAAAAATCATAACCGTAAAACATGCACAAGGGATATTGACTAGTATTACATTGAAGATTGTACTTTAAACTTGGTTTAATTTGATTAAAACTGTACATTAGTACAAAATCTACTAAAAATAAAAATTCTAATATTTTAATATTAAGATTTTATAACACTTTATACTATTATTCGTTATATATATTTATATTATATTATTATATATATTATTATTTCATCATTTAATTTCCACATTATTATACAGTAAGAAAAATTTTCAAGTAAAGTTAAAAGTTAAAATAAGAAATATATTAAAGTGTTTCAGTCTTATTAAAAAATTTGAAAAAATCTGTTCTTTGATATGAATTCAATAAAAATAAGTAAAATAAAATAATATTTTATAAAAATTTTAATTATTATATTAGTTATATTAAAATTGTGTTTCATAACATTCTACAATTATAACGTTATTTATTTTTCTTAAATATACTATCAATGTACCATTATTTTTGTTTGTGAAAGATACAACGCAATATCTTTTTTCAAGTACATTATTTATTTCACTTGTTTTTAGCAACAGTAAAGAGAAAAATTTTTTATATAAAAAGTTGACTTCGTGTATAAATATAGATTTTTAATTATATTTAGAGCTAAATTATAAGCAAAAAAATTGTACAATAAAACATTTAATTACCAAGAATAGAATCTTAAAAATATAAAAAATTTATTTTTCACGTCTTTTTAATAAATAAAATTGCTTACAAAATTGAAGAAAAGAATTTAATTAAGCAACTTAATGTATTTTTTCTATCAATTAATATTCTAGATTTAAATAAATATATAACTACACTATCGAATCAATCATTCTAAAAAACTCTTATAAAATAAGATTTAATTACAATTTTTGTTGATGTGAATAAAATATTAGAAAATTTAAAAATTATTATATACGTATTATTTAATTTGGATACTATGTAAAAAAAAATGAATTATAATTATTTCTTAACTATTTAAATAAGAAAGAATTAAATATAATCATGATTTTCATAACCCAAAGATATTAAGATTTTTTAGTATTACTCCAGGCAATGTTTTTCTCGGTATTATCTCTAATTTACTTCTTTAACACCAAATGACTGTATTCATGTTAAAGATACTTAATATTATCCTTTATAAATAAGAACATGATACACTGAATGATATATCGAGTTACTAGGTCTTTAATAAAGTTATTTCAATCTAAATAATTTTAAAATTTTAAATGATAAAATTATTTATGATTAATTACATTAAATAATGAATATAATTAAAATACCAATAAATGAAAATTCAACTGCATGGATAATATCAATATCGTGAAATCGACAGATTCAGCAGAGAAATTAGAGAGATTAAGAGAAGATTAAGAGAGATTAGTATTCATAGGAATGAAATTATATTATTGATATAAATACAAAATTTTACTATTAAAATTATAATACTATGTAGCACAAACATTAAAAGACAAATTTAACTTTAATAAACTAATTCAAACAAAAATAATCATAAATTTTCATTATATATTTATTAATGTCTGGGACTTAAGTATTGATATAAAATGAAAAAACTAATGTAATGAAATATAATGAAAAAAATTTAAACGACGTTATTTTTGAGCATATTTGATTATTCTATTGTAACTATATGTAATCAATTTAATATTTTTTTCTATGTTATTTAGAATGAAAAATATTGGAATATACAATCATAACTATCTGGGATATAATAATATAGTATAGCACTGAATTAAAGAGATCTTAGATATCGCAAATAATGTATAAGTATTCGTTCAAACTTTTAGGAAATATAAATTAATATATACTTAAAAAGTAATAGCTTTTAACACTTTTAATCCGTATAGTTGCGCAATTTAACAGCTATTATAACATATTTTTAATTAATTTAAACAATAAATTATAATAAAGTTCTTTATAAAAATAAAGTAAAAAGATATTTTAGAATACCTTTCTGCATATGAATTTTTAAAAATGTTTAATGAGTTCTCATTTCTTATTTTGAATTAATATATCTTTGAAATTAAAATTTAGAGAAAGATTTCGTATTGATGATACTTGTACTGGTAAAATAAAGATTGAAATTGCGCAACTAATTTTATAACTACAACTAAGATATTAAATTAATTATACGTAAATTATACGTTATCCAAAAAAAATTTAGGAAATCTATCTATTTTTCTTACTGAAAAAAGAAATAATAGATAAAAGTAGATAAAATATATTTACAAGATCATACTAGTAACATGATTAATGTAATAATATTATAATTGTAATGATAATAATTTTTGTATAACTTTGTATAATAATATATAAAATGAGTACAATCTTCATTTTTACAACTTGTAATATGAAAAAAATGATTTCAAAATTAATGCTTCTGATTTTGCAATAATTTTTATAAACCGTTAAATGTATTGACTAATAATAATATTAATATATTTCATAAGCAAAATCTTATATTCACAATAAATTTCTTAACGGATTTAATCAATATAGTTTATGTTCAATTATAAATAAATAAAATTCTTTTAATTTATATTACAAATACAATTTTTTACTATAATTTGATATCATAATAATTTTAAGGAAACTTCAATATAAGTCTTATTGAAAAAATTGAAATGTTTTCAATTTTTAATTAAAATTTTTAATTATTTATTTACTTACTCATAATAATAAATAAAGATTACGTATCATATGATTCGCTTAACATATGTCTAGGAAAAAGAATTAAAACTATATTAATATTTTATATATATTTTTTCAAATAGTTTATTTTATTTGAATTAATGGTTTAAATTAAACACATTTTTCATAAAGCCAGCTATAACTTTTACTTTTTCAAAAATTCATTTTTTTTTAAATTAAAATAACAATATTTAATAATTATATACATATGTACATATAATCGTATTTATCAATATTAAAATTTTAATAATCTTAAACCTTCATCCTGTAAATGATCTTTATTCAATATTGATTGTTTATCTATATCAAAGTTTTTGTTAACAAAGTCCGATGTTTTAAAAACGTACAACTTATTTAATTCATAAATGCATAAATTATTTCAGGTATAATAATACATTATTTACAATTCATAAACTAATAATTGTTACAAAATCTACTCAAATGTTAAAATTAACTGTATATAAGAAAGATGAATTATGCCTTAAATTTTTTTTAAATATGTAACTTTAGTCGTTTCATAAAACAGCCCTAAAACTAATGTATTTGAAGACCTTAGCAAAACTCGGTTCATAAAAACTACATTACAAACTAAATTACACATTACACGGGATTAATAATCAATCAATATACGTGATTTTTTAAGTGACTTTTTTAATAAAGAGAAAGGTAAGAGGTTATGTTTTTATTATTCTTTTTTTTAGAATAGTATGCTACACATATTTGTTCTGAAATTAAATTGTTTTGATTGAATTATTTAGTTGTCAACTTATTGATTGTAACGCATTTATATCATAATTTTTTCTATAAATTCATAAATTAACAATTCCAATCCCGGTATTTTTTATAGATCTGCAGCTGTTTACTAGTGCTTAACATGCATTGTTAGCAAATTTTTATTGCAGAAAATCATGTAAGTCTTATGTGCTTAACTGAATAGATTACGTGATTTTATTTCCTTTTAAAAATTAACGATCAAAATTATATTTTAGTTATTTAACTATATTTTTTATAATTTTTTTATATTTAATAAATATTTACAACATGGTGTATTCTAAATTAGTATTGTTATCTAGTGAAATTTTTTTTAAAAATAATTCTTATGATCCATATGGGTCTTAAAATATTTTTAATTGATTTACTAAATAATATTAATATAAAAACAATAATAAATATAATAATAAGTATAAATTATATATTAGATATAAATTAATGTATTCCTTTTTCTTTATTTTATATAATTAATAATTAAATTAATAACTTAATTTTAGAGTAACTAATAAGAATGGCTACAAATAAAACTGCTAAGGAAATCCGTCAAGCATATATTGACTTTTTTAAAACAAAAAATCATCAATATGTTCACTCTAGTTCAACGATTCCACATGATGATCCTACGTTATTATTTACTAATGCTGGTATGAATCAGGTAATGATTAATTTAGTTATAATTATTATTTATAACTTATCAAGTTGATATATCATCACGACTTTATATCATAAAAATCAATTAAAAATTACTATGTATAATTTAATTTAAATATTGCATTTGATGTTAATTTAATAATACCATATTTTAGTTTAAACCAATTTTTTTGGGAACTGTTGATCCTAATAGTGATATGGCAAAATGGTCAAGGGTTGTTAATTCACAAAAATGTATTCGTGCTGGTGGAAAACATAATGATCTAGATGATGTAGGAAAAGATGTTTATCATCATACATTTTTTGAAATGATGGGTAATTGGTCTTTTGGAGATTATTTTAAGGTAAAAAGTATATTTAAAAAACAAGAGCTTGTATCATATAAATAATTATTAATGACCATATCCTTTTGAAATATTACATTCTTATAATTAAATTGATTATCAAATACTTAATTTTATATTGTACATAATCAGAAATACTTTTAATTTTTATATACATCAATAAAAAAATTTTTGTAATTATGATTTAAAATTTTTATTGTTAAAAAACAATATAAATTTAATATCATATAGATTTTTTAATTTTATTAAAAGTTTTTATGTACTAATTTAGAAAGAAATATGTTCATGGGCTTGGGAATTTCTTACTGTTGAATTAAAACTGTCCGCTGATCAACTTTATGTAACTTATTTTGGAGGAGATGAGAAAGCAAAATTAGAACCAGATCTAGAGTGCAAAAATTTCTGGCTTTCTCTTGGGTAAGATAACAAATTTTGTTTCTTAAATCTTAAATAAAACAGTAATAATATTACATTATTTATAAATACATAAAATAAACTGTTATAAAAATTTATATTCAAATTAAAAATACTTTACTGTAATTATTTATTTTTTATTAGTGTACCTACAACTCATGTATTACCTGGAAATATGAAAGATAACTTTTGGGAAATGGGTGAAACTGGTCCTTGTGGTCCGTGTAGTGAATTACATTTTGATAGAATTGGAGGTAGAGAAGCTGCTCATTTAGTGAATATGGATGATCCAGATGTTTTAGAAATTTGGAATTTAGTGTTTATTCAATATAATAGGTATATCAACAATCATACTACGTCGAATATTTCCATGCTAAAAGAAGATTTTAACATTTACATTTTCAGAGAGGCGAATGGCGATCTTCATTTGCTTCCCAAAAAACACATTGACTGTGGATTAGGTTTAGAGCGTCTAGTTTCTGTAATACAAAATAAACGTTCAAATTATGATACTGATTTATTTTTACCACTTTTTGATGCAATTCAAAAAGGTACTGGTGCATTACCTTATCAAGGACGGGTTGGAAATAACGATGAAAATGGCATCGATATGGCATATAGGGTTCTTGCTGATCATGCAAGAACTATAACAATTGCTTTAGCTGATGGTGGAGTTCCTGATAATACGGGTAGAGGGTAAATATATACTGTTAATAATATTATTTTTCTTTTGTAATAAATATAATGATTTTTATCGTCACAAACATTCAATGAATTTTTTTAATATAATAATTTATAATAAATAATTATAATTGTCGTCAAACTAGTAATTTTAATCATAATATTTTTACATTAATTATAAATAATAACTTCGGATAAGAAATTTGTACTTATAAATTTTATGTTAAAATTTAACATAATAATAATAGGTACGTAATAAGAAGAATTTTAAGACGTGCTGTGAGATATGCTACTGAAAAATTGAATGCTCAACCTGGATTTTTTGCTACTCTTGTGAACGTTGTTGTAGAACTTCTCGGTAAGTGTATTTAATTTAAAGTGATAAAAACTTTTTTTATTCTATATTTCTATTTCTAATACAAATAATAATGAGAATAATATAGTAAGTAAATTGTTATAGGTGATATATTCCCAGAAGTTAAAAGAGATCCTCAATCTATAATAGATGTAATAAACGAAGAAGAAACACAATTTTTAAAAACTTTAACAAGAGGTCGTAATTTACTCAACAGAACAATAGCAAAATTAGAATCCACGCATATCGTACCTGGTGATGTAGCATGGCGTTTATACGATACTTATGGTTTCCCTGTAGATTTAACTCAACTTATGGCTGAAGAAAAAGGACTTGCTATTGATGTAGTCGGTTATGAAGAAGCCAAAAAGCTAGCAATAGTTAATTATTTTAATATTAGTCATAATTTTATATTTCTTATTTCGAATACTTTTAATAGAAATTATAATTTTATAGATTGCATCTCAAAATAAAGCTGGTGGTATGAGTGATCAAATTAATTTAGATGTACATGCTATTACAGAATTACAAGACAATAATATCAAAACCTACTGATGACTCACCAAAATATAATTATCAAGTACGGTCATCTGAAAAATATGCAGAATATACTTTTTCTTCTTGTACTGGTATTGTTGTTGCTTTACGCAAGAATAAAAAATTTGTTGATGAAGTTGTTTCTGGTGATGAAGTTGGAATACTGTTAGATCAAACTAATTTTTTCATGCAGAACAAGGAGGACAAATCTATGATGACGGATTTTTAGTAAAAGTGGATGATGAAGTAAAAAATTTGATATTAAAAATTTGAAATATAATATTAAAAATAGAACTCTTTGATAATGAATAATCATTTTATTATAATTTCTTTCTAGAGTACTGAAATTCGCATAAATAATGTACAAGTTAAAGGTGGATATGTTTTACACATTGGAACTGTGGGTGAAGGAACTCTGAAGAAAGGAGATAAATTGTACTTGAATATAGATATTCTGAGAAGAAGATTGATAATGAGTAATCATACTGCTACTCACATTCTTAATAATGCTTTAAGGTTCGTTTTAGGTCCAGATTCTGATCAAAAAGGATCATTAGTTGCTCCAGACAGATTGAGATTCGATTTTACTAATAAAGGTAAAATTTAAATTAAAAACTGTTTCTTAAATAAATACAGTGATAAACATTTATTTTTTACACATATAAATATTTAATTATTAAATTGCTTTAATTTATATAATATAAATACATATTATATCTGTACAATCATAGGTTCAATTCAAGATTAATATAAATCATAATATAATAATGTGAAAATAAATTATGCATGTTTAGTAATAGTTGAATGCAAATAGTTAATATTTAAAATTATTTATTTTATTACTAATAGTTTTAATAATTGCTATGTTTAATTAAACAAAGTAATTTAAAGTACTTAAAACAAGTAAAAGATTATTGAATATCAATATCAATCTCATTTATAAACAATCACATTGTTTTCTTTTTTTAATATAAAAATTTAATAAATATAAAATCATATCGACAACAGATGTCACTATAAAATTAAACATTTTTTTAAGTATATATGTATTTATTTGTGTTTTATTTAAATTATGAAAATTATTAAAAAAAAAATGGTTGAAAATATTTTCAAGTATAGTAACAAAAGTACTTATTGATAGAATAAAAAAGATTGTGGTTTCAAAATTATTCCCTTTTTAAGTATATACGGTTTTTAGAAACATTAATTGCAATCTTAAATCTTGAAAAGAATGAAAAAATTTAAATATTTATAATTACAAATCTAATAATGTACATCTTTAAATTAAAATAAAAGCAAAAATAAATTTGTCATTATTTCTTGTAGGTGCAATGACTGTCGCACAAGTTAAAGAGACTGAAGAATTCACGTGCGAAGTGATTGCAGAAGATAGACAAGTCTACGCTAAAGAAAGTCCCTTGGTTATTGCTAAAACAATCCGAGGACTTCGTGCAATGTTTGGGGAAACATATCCTGATCCAGTTCGAGTGGTTAGCATGGGGATTCCCGTTGAAGAGTTAGAGAAGGATCCTATTGGAGCCGCAGGAGCGAAAACGAGTGTCGAATTCTGTGGCGGCACTCATTTACATCGCTCGTCCCACATCGGTGATTTCGTTATTGCAAGTGAAGAAGCCATAGCTAAAGGAATACGTCGTATTGTAGCATTAACCGGCCCCGAAGCTTCCAAGGCCCTCAAGAAGGGAAATTTACTGCAAAATAATTTAAATGAACTGCAGAGTAATATTAAATCATTGAAAGATTCTACAGGTTCTAAGGATTTCGTTAAAAAAATTATTGAACTGACAGATGATGTATCACACGCCGTAATCCCATATTGGAAGAAAGTTAGTCAAATTAATTTTATTATTTTCATGTACTTTATTGCATATTTTCATAAAAATTTTAGATATAATTTAAATTTTTTAACTAAAACGTGAATTAATAATTTTTTATTTTAAAATTTAATTTTTAAAAAACGTTAACATTCGTTTTTTTTAATATATTTATTTATATAAATTTATGCTTTTATTTTAGTTATTTTTCATTTTTCAATTCTTTTGTAACAGGAAGAGATGCGAGGGGAATTGAAAGCCTTGAAAAAAATGTTAGATGATAAAGAGCGAGCTGCAAAAGCTGCTATTGCTACTTCTGTTATTGAAAGTGCAAAAAATATTATAGAAGCTAATAAAGGAACACCAATTTTAGTTGAAATTTTAAATGCCTATAACAACACAAAAGCCTTAGATATGGCTTTGAAAAAAGTCAAGACTATTTCTCCAGAAACTAGTGCTCTGTTTATAAGCGTTGACGAAGATGAGAAAAAAATATTTGCTCTCAGTTCTGTACCCGAAGTAAGTATTAGATTCAAAAAACAAAACTTTGAATATATTTTTAATTAAATTTAAAAAAAAATAAATTTAACTGTTATTATGTAAATATTTTTAAAGACACGCAGAAAAAATACATTTAAAATATTCAACTTTTTATTTTTTATTAATAAATTATTTTATAATATATAGTACTAATTTTTAAAAATAATTTAATTAATAAAATATAATTTGTAAATTATAATTATATTACCTGCTTTTTAATAATTATATTATTTATATTATCTAAATTTAATATAAAAGTTAGATTTACAGAAATAATAGCTGTAAAACAATAATATTCTTAATTTAAAATTTTTTCGTTTTAGTATATCTACTATTTATATAGGATATATCATTTTTAAATAAATTTAGGAACATAATACATGTTATTGTGTTTTAAATAAATAATTTATCATTTAATTGATAAATATATACACCTACATATATTATAATTATCATGTTTATAAGTTTATAAATATATATTATTAGTTTAAAAGTTTATCCATATAAAAGAAGAAAATATTTGTAATTGTTAATGCTAAGAACAGTAGTACAATAACCATCAATAAAATATTAAAATTAAAAAGAACTTTTTATTTTATTAACAAAATATTTTCATAAATATTGTCAACAAATTGCGTATTTATAGTAAAATAGAATACATTTATTACATAAAACGTTTTGCTATGAAATAATTTTATTAGGATGAAATAAATTTTATTAAAATTTCTTTTTTTACCGAAGTGTGTAAATTATTTATTTTATTATATAAAATAAAAAAAAAACAATAGAACTATAAGAGAATTTCACTATAATCCATATAATACAAAATTCTGTATAACAAATTATTAACAAGATTTACTTGTGTATGAAATATTTTGAAAATTAAAAATGTAAATTTATTACAGTAGTTTTAAATGTTATTAAATATATATGTACATTACTTCAAAAGAATTGAAGTTTTTTTAAGAACAGAGTAAAGTATATTTTCTTCAAATTATATACTCTTCTAAGAACCATGTCAATTTATTAAAAATAAATGAATGAAATTTATAAATACAATTTCCTCTGTACATAAATATAAATAATGTATATTATGAGTATTAACTAAATCCATGTATGCATTTTAAAAATGATTAATAAATTAAAAAAATTTGTATATTTTTCAAATTATAATTCTAAATTAAAAAATTATTAATTATACAAACATATTTAAAACAAATAAAAAAAACATTATAAAACTTAAATTATACATTATATTTTATGCCAGAATCTTCCAATACTTAACATTCTTATTATTTATAATTAAACAAAATATACTAATATTATCATTTTTTTAATTTTAGTCTGCTATAAGTAAAGGTCTGAAAGCGAACGAATGGATTCAAGCAATAGCTCCGTTAATGCAAGGAAAAGGAGGTGGTAAACCCGAATCAGCTCAAGCTTCAGGATCAAATATTTCATGTTTAAAAGAAGCTTTTGCAACTGCTAAAACTTATGCATATTCAGCATTGAAATTAGAAGGTATATCGTAACCCTGCAAGAGTGTTATACTTACTTCAGTTTGATATTTCCATCATGCTTTATGTTTTATATTTTGTTTACTAAAAATACTTACAATAAATGAAACTAAATCTAAAAATTTTTTATTGTATTTGTACGAAATGTTACAGTGGCTAATGTTTTAATCAAACAATTATAACAAATGCGTATAGAAATTTTTATAGGAATTCCTACTACTTTGCAATGTTGTGTTATGCATTTATAATTTTTATTGTACACGTTGTATGCATGTAAATTTTTCAAATTTGATATGAAATAAAATTTTATTAAAAATTATTAAAAAGTAAAACTTTTTTAACTACATAAAAGCAAAAATTTTATTTTAAAGTTTCAGAAAAAATAAATAATATTAATATGTCATATTTTAAATCTGCAATTGAACCAACTATTTATTTGACCAATGGAAGTATGAAGGGATATATAGTTCAAATCGCAGCTCGATATGCTGGAAAAAATCTTCGCATTCAAAATCATACTATTCATAGTCAACACAAAGGTTCGGTAATTTACCAAGATGAGAATATAAACCTTAATGATGGAAATGCTATTGCTTTTTATTTGGCGAATGATCAATTTAAAGGCAATAATATTTTATCACAAAGTCAAATTTTACAGTGGATAAGCATCTCAGATAATTATATTTTGCCATCTGTTTGTGGTTGGGTTCTTCCACTTATCGAAATTTCTTTAATAAAACGTTCTGAAGACTCTATTAAAGAAGCAAAAAGTAATTTATTAGAAATCATGGAGGTTTTAGACAAAGTACTATCCAATAAAAGCTTTTTAGTTGAGGAATATATTACACTAGCAGATATTACTGTATTTGTAACATTAATACCAGCTTATGAATATGTTTTTAATTTAGAAATAAGAAAAACATATCACAATGTTGATAAATGGTTTGAAATAATTTTAAATCAGCTACAAGTTAAATCTATAATTAAAGATTTTAAATATATATTTTTAAATAAATAAATTAATCTGTTTTATAATTTAAAATTTATTTTACATAAATTTAATAAATCTTATTCTAAATCTTTACATTCTTCTTCATGTTTCTTATCTTCCTCTATACATTTATCATATAATATTCTAATTTCTCTCAATAACGTTGAAACATTTGTTCCTATTTTAGCGGAAATTGGATAAATTGGAAGATTAATATGTTCCTTGAATAATTTCAAATTTTCCTAATAAAATATATTAAAAATAAGTTGGTTTAAAAAAAAAAATAATTATTGTTAACTTATAGTTACCATTGCTCCTGGTACATCTATTTTATTTGCAATTATAATTTTAGGTCGATTGTTCAATTCATCATTAAATTGACTAATTTCAAACTCTAAAACTTCTAAATGAGTCCATGGATTTTCTTGCGAAATATCAATAATAAACATTAAAACATTACAGCGTTCTGCATGTTTTAAAAATGTTATACCCAGTCCTTGATTTTTATGTGAATTTAGTATTAATCCAGGTAAATCAGCCACTATAATTGCAAATAATACTTTTTTCTGTTAAATTTATCTTGCATATAATTAAAACTAAATTACTTAAGATTTTACCTGCAATTTGTTCATAATCATCATATTGAATCATTCCAATATGTGGTTTTAAAGTTGTGAATGGATAATTTGCTACTTTTGGTCTAGCTCGTGTAATAGCTCTAAGCAATGTACTTTTTCCAGCATTAGGAAGCCCAATCTAAAAAAAATTTTCAAAATATATAAATTTAAAAATATTCTAATATGTTTAAAATTTGAATATTATTTACATATTTCATTCTGTATTTTTTTAATTTTTTCATAATTTATGTACTTTGTAACATTATTATTTGATAATTTAATTATTTATTTTGTTTTGATCTGTACAGCTAAAATGTACTAGTTGCATATTAAAATATCACACACAATAAATAATATTTTATTCTTTAGTAACTGCAAAAATAATAAAAAATTAAATATCAATAACTATTTATTATTATTTACATAAATTAAATTTATAATTGCAAATTTTTCTCTTAATGTAATTTAAAACTAAGAAAATTATTAAAATATAAAAGAAAAATATTATATCCAATATACAAAACATCATTATAGAAATATTATTTGTAGAAGTTACTTAAGTGAAACTTACCAGTCCTACATGAGCCATAGTTTTAATTTCAAGTACATATTGTTTAACTTCACCTTCAGCACCATACTCAGCAATTTTTGGAATCTGTTTTATATCAGATTTAAAATATGTATTACCATGACCTCCTGCACCTCCTAGTGCTGCTATATACATCATGTCAACTTCATCCAAATCTGCAAGGATAACTCCATCTGTATCTCTTACAATAGTTCCTATTGGAACCTTTATTATAGTATGATTAGCGTTTTTTCCACAGCAATTTTTACCTGATCCATTTTGTCCATTACTAGCTTCAATAACAGTATTTATAGATGACAAATCTTTAACATTTTCTGATACCTTAAATTTATTTTAAAAATCATATTCTTTGATTATACTTATTAATATATTTAAAAATTTTATAAGTATTTGTTACAAACTTGTAATATTACATGACCACCATTTCCACCATCACCACCATCTGGCCCGGCATGATCATTCCCAAATAAATGAAGAAAAGAAATAGATCCATTACCTCCATTACCTCCTTTAACTTTAATCTAGTAATTTAAAATAATTTTTTGAATAATTTATTTAATAATTAATTTGATAATTAATGATTTTATTAAAACTATTTTTTATTTTAAATATAATTACTTTTTCATTTGAACTAAAATTTATAAAATAATTAAAAAATAAACTAATTTACTTGTTTCAAATCTACGAAGTATTGCAATGTATCTCTTGTAGACTTTGGTTTTGTAGGTCTCAAAGCATTTGCAATGGATTTATGTTTTACTTGATGAGTATAGTGGAACAGATTATATTTAAAACTATTTATAATGTATGTTTTTTGAAAAAATTTTTGTTTTATAATTCCTATGTTACCATAATTTTTTATACTATTAAATATTATAGGTAAAAATCGAGATGTTCTTAAAAAATACATCTGAAAATAATAATAGTAAAAATAATAACAATACATTCAAATAAAATATATTTATGAGCTAACCTTTCAATTCTTCATAAATAACAAATTCTACAGAGTACACTCTGCAGATACATTAAGCTTCAAAGATTCTTGTAATTACTCCAAAAAATAAACATTTTTCAGATATAATTTGTAAAATACGCCATTCATAAAAATTTACTTTTCATGATCATTATCTAATATTCTCTGATCATAAGCTTGTACCAAAACATAGCAGATCAGTAATGTACAACCAATTAATGACATTAACTTCAAATGTATGGTAGGATATAAGAATGACTTTCTAATAAAGAAATTAATTATTAGTTATTTTTTTAAGTAAAAAAAGTAAATCTACATTAGTTATGAGTTAAAAATAATTATATTTCGTTTAACACATTATTTGTGTAACTTTTATAATTATGGTTAACTAATAATCCAAAATATATAAAAAAAAAGTGATAAAAATACGATTTTATAAGAATTCAGATTTTTTAAACTTTACTACTTTTTAAGAATCATTATGAAATTATATGTAAGTTGATAACAATAATTTATTTTTAAAACAGTTATTTATATTAGCTTATATTAATAACATTATCATTTTGTGAATTTCACCAAACCAAATTTTTTGTACTTAATACAAATAAATAATATAAAAATTTGTAACTAAGAATTAGAAGAAATAATTACAATTAATTTTTAAAATATTTATGTATTGAATAATAATTTTTCGCGTAGAAAAATAATTTTATAAAATGTATAAAATTTAAAAATAAAATAGTTTCATGTTAAGATCTCGATAAAATAATAAAGCAAAAAGTTTACGTTTTTATAATAATATATAATACATAACATGACAAATTTTTTATTTTTAATTGTTTATTTACATATTAAGAAATATCACAAATTCATACATCAAAATATAAATTATAATTAATAATGATGGATATCATAGAATATTTGTATTCAAAAAATAAACTTTAATCTTTTGTAAATTTATTGTTAAAAATAATATTTTATTTCATTTAACTTGATAATAATAATGCGATTAAAATATTGAACATGTTTATGAAAAATAATAAATTATCAATAAAATAATTATTTAAATTTTTTAAAATAAATCTTTAAATATTAAGGTTCTTATATTTTTCATTTTTATTAATTTAGAAAAACTACGTATTAATTAATAACAATCAAATAAATAAATAATTTTATTTACTGATAATATACTAAAAAAATAATAAATTGATTTTATTATTAATATAAATCAAATGAATATTAAAGGTTGATATCTTTAGCACTAAATTCAATCCTTAAACGTTTTGGAAAATTAAAATTGCCACATGTTTTAATTTTTCTTATTTAAATTAAAAATTAAAAAGTGTAAACCACGATGAAAACAATATAAGTTTGCTAGTTAATTCTTTAATTATTTTAAAGTTATAAATTTCCAATTACTTTTTAATGATTCTTTAATATTCTTTGACATACATGTATATACATACACCTACACACGCACAAACATGACGGAATTAAATGAAATTTTTCTTATCATGATATGTGACAGGTATGAAATTACTGGAACATATGGAAAATTTTTAATTCTGCATGTCTGATAATAAAAAAAATATTTTTTCAATTATAAAAATATTGACATGGAGCCTCAATTTAAATAATATATATTTAGTTGTTTTGTAAAAAATATATTTTATACTATCTTGGTACTAATATATTTAAATGTTTTTTAATAATTTTTATTATTGTATTTTCATGCAAATCTATTACTAATTTTCTATATAATGGAAACTTATTAGAGCTGTATGTTATTCTAAAAGTTTTAGTTTCTTTTAAATCAGATAACTTATAGGATCCAAGAAACTCTATATTATTAATTATAAGACCTGCATAATTATATAAAACTTCATAAAATTTTAACATACTGAATTTTGAATTAACAGGTAATGTTATATCAAATTTGTAAAAATTAGGATATAAAGATAAATTAGTTTCATCGTTATCAATATTTATAATATTACTACCATCAAATATATCATTCCAATTTACTAATTTGTCATCCATTTTTAAAATAATTTTTTTCTTAGGAGCAATGTTATAAATATTAGGCTCCTCAGATAATTGAAAAATATGAGTAAGAGCTCCTTTTGTGTTAAATTCTTTTTCTAAACTTCTATATCCAGTAACAGTATAAGATTCAAAAAGTAATGAATTAAATTGTTTGACATCAACTAATATAAAACCACCATGAGCTGCCATTTCTGTGACCTGCCAAGAATCATTCCATTGTCTGCTATTGTTGTCTGCTGGTGTGCCACCTTGGCCATCGCATAATGTTATAAAAACTCTTCCATCGTTTTGTAAGACAGATTTAACCGATAAAAAAAATTGACTTAACAATAGTCTATTTTTTTCTATTCTCATTTTACCTCCAACATGAGGAAAATTAAAAACTACTATATCAAAATTTTCTAAGTTCAAGACTTTGTGTTCTTTTAATTTTGTTCCATCTACTCCCAAAAATACTCTAATACCTGAAAATAAAACTATATTTTTTGTACATCATACTTCATACAATGTCATATCTTATTAATTATCTACTACTAACCACAATTTTTTAAAATATCTATATTTTTCTTTCCAGTTTCACTTACATTATCTTCAAAACAAGTAGCAGTTAAATGAATGCCTAAATTATAATTTAATAATGTTACAGCAAAGGAAAAATTTCCTTCACCTACTAATAATACTTTTTTATTTTCACTAAAAAGAGAGAGTTTCATTTTTCTCAAAATTATTAATTAAAAGTACATGTTAAAATCTATTATTTTATTCGTTATAACAAATAATTTTTATGTTGAAATGCTTAAGTAAATAATTAAAATTACACAATGGATTTATTAAAATAATATTATAGATTTTATATTAAAAATAAATAATAATCACAATTTAATCTCATACTGACATTCACCTATTTTAACCTAAAACATAAATTGAAAATACATTACGTCATACCAATTATAACTAGTAACAATAATTACTCTGTCTAAACTGCAACTATTAGTGTCACTACTCACTATTTTAATAAGATTAACTTGGAAATTTTTTTTTCTGTAATATGCTTTATGATGTCGCATAAGCGCGTACTTCAAACTAAAAAGGGGAAGCAAACGATTTGAGTTATATAAAACTGATTGTATAAAACTGAGTTGTATAAACAGTTTAAATCTTATTTTCACAAAAAATGTTTAGAAAATTTTTTAATTCTTCGATGCTTTTAATATATGAAATACTATTTGCAGTAAAGTGAACAATATATTTTTTAAAGTTTATAAAAAAAATTTATAAATGTATATACTCGTTAATTGAAATTGTTTCAATCATATTAAATATTATTAAATTATTAATAAATTATTATAATATTTATTAACTCCAAAGATATTTTAATTTTCTAAATATTTTTCATATAATAAATAAAAAAATGAAAAAATATTTTAAAACTAAAAATTTATTACATTTATTCGAATAATTAAAACGTTATAATATGTTTTAAACAAGGAATGCATCTCATAAATGTAAAAATAAAATTTATAGATTACAAACAAATAAATCCCTTGAAATTATGATATCTATATAAGTTAATCACAAAAATGACTAACAATAATTTAAACATTAATATTAATAAAAAATATTAATCAAAATTATGGTAGTATTATTGGTGAAAATCTAAAATTACAGAATTAAATATTTAAATAAATAATTAATTATTATAAAAAAATATTGTAATTAATAATTAAATAGTTATTTCTTAGTATTCAGAAATAATAAAATATTAAAATTCTAAAGTAATATAAGAAAAAAATTTTTTTTAAATAATATTGATGCTAATATTTTAAATATGTAAAAAATGACTTAAAAATATGATTATTTTTCAAAGAAGATGATATATATCTATAATATTATGATAAAAAATTGTTACAATTTCTTCAAAAACATATTTTTAAACGACAAATTTCACAGCTGATAAACGTGCCTAATAGAATTTTTCCATGAATTATATATAAGGCTTGTAATAAATTAAAATTAAATCACTTATAATATATAATATAAATTTTACATCTTACATTTAAAAATTTGCTTTAAAATCATTTATATCTGATGAATTTAATAATTTAACATAATTCCTAAAAATTCGTTGTTTTTTTTATATGTACATCTTTATCGATGGTTGTTATGCTCTATAAGTATGTTCATAAAACAGATCTTCAGTATATAGGAAATTTGAAAAGATTTTATGTATTGTAATGCTATAGAAAAAAAGCAGAGTTTAAAATTTTACAATCTTTTATGGAAAAAGTCCTATAAATTACACAAATTTCGATTGAATAAATAAAAAATACGTTAGTGTTGCTCGAAGATTTATGTTGAAGAAGAAAAAATAATATAATAACTTTTGCAAATGTTCTTAATGTTTTAAATGCTTAATTTTCTAATAAATTATTTAAATGTTTTTATTTGATAATACATTAACAGTTTTCTGTGTCGACATTATTAAAATTATATATAAACAGTATTCTTACAAGTATTGTTTGTAAATTTATATAACTGATGCGTCTAACTAGCTGCTTTTTATGTACGTATAATTTTTTGTTTAGTTTCATTTTCATAATAATCAATTCAGAGACCTATGGTGTCTTCTATTAACCAGATCGCAAGTTTATCTACAATTGTATTAGTGACATTGCTATAAACTTACAAGCACTCCCTTATACTAAAAGTATTCATCAAGAAGTACATAGCTGTGTTATATTTTTTCATAAAAATCCAAGCAATTTTACACTCCCTCGCTCTTGCATTTTGATACCTTAACGCTAAAGATCGTCATTGTTTTTTACAGCTATTACTTTAATCAGCAATTATTTAGCAACTATTACTTTCATCTTTAGAAACTAATATTTTGGTTAAATATCTGGTAAAATATCAATGTATATAATTATCTAATAATAATGAAATGGGAAAATATTTCATAAATCTACTACATATGGATATTGAATATACTGATTGTTTATGTCATTTTGTCATACGAAGAACAACCATATACAACGCTTGCAATGTTAATAAAAAATTACCACTCCAACAATTGGATGAAGTGTAACTAATAAGATAAAAACTTCATTTTTGAATGGTAATATAGTAAGAAAACATCCTCATACAAGTCATGCGCACATTATTTTTATAAAGAACGATGTTTAGTTTATAATTATAAAAGTTTGCTGCAAGAAACGTCAATTCATATATCGACTTTTCGTCGCCTCGCTTTCATTCGTTGCTCTGGCTATACTAATATAAATAATTTAGTTTATGCACGAAATGAACACATGTAAAAATGATTCAATTAGATTTCAATTTCAAAACTCTAAAAATTTTTTTCATAAAGTATCTTCAATCATACGACCATGCATAATTAAATAGCAATTATTTATAAACCTAATAGATAATTTACCATGTATTTCAAATAAATAATCTAAACAGAATTAAACTATTTCAAACTAAATTCTTAACGATTTATTAATAATTATTTTATAACTTCATTTAAAAAGAATTACAAAATTTTTAATTACAATTACAAACGATAATATTTAAAGAATACATAATTAAATTAAAAAATCCACATCACTACAATTTAAAGTTAGTAATTACTCAATGCAAATTGATTGCACTCTGTATTTACACATTTATTTATAATTAAGTTAATCATTAAAACACAACATAAGTATTTTATTTGAAATTAAAATGAATAAGAGAATTTATATTATATAGATGCAATTTATTTTTTATCATTTTAATATAATTTCTTTTCACGATTATATATGTTATTGTTTACAAATTTATTTGTTATATTTCAATATATCAATTAAAATTTCACTTAATATAATCTCTTTCCGTCGTTGTATTAATAATGAGAAATTTCAGCATTTGAACGTTTAAAATTCATAATTATGCATAATTATCCTTAGCTAATTTAAAAAAAATAAACTTACAGATTTAATAAAAATAAAAATTTTTTTTTGATATTCGATTATAAATCTAATTAAAATATTGAAAAATGTCACAACTTTAATACTTTTAACAATCAAATAATTATAATTTATACCTTCTTTAAATAGAAGACTCCATATAAAATAATAGTTCAAAGTGCTCTTATGTTATAAAACAAAAATGAAATAATAGAATAATAGTTCATAGATTTTCATGATTTTTTAACTACATTTATTATTTTTTATAAGAATGCAAAAAAATACATTGTTTTTAAGTGTTACTATATTTAATTTGTAAATTAATAATAGATATCATTTTTATGCCTACACTAAATGAGTGCACGTGAAAAAATAAAAATTTTATCATATGATATTAAAAAAATATTCAAGTAAAATTAAAAAATATTATTAGTAAAGTTATTAAAACTCTTATATTAATTCAGTTATAAAATATTTTTGTATTTGTTTATCATTACATAACATAAATTTACAATTTTATATTATTTTTTATTCAAAATTATGAATAAATTACCTATTTTTTAACTCATACGTCATAAAAGAATATATTTTATAATAACGAACTAATGTAATCACATGTGCATTGGTCCCCCGCATTCCTGCATTCATTGTGTCACGGGCACATCAAGGAGAATCTAAAGGCTTGTACTGTTGCGTGTTTAATCCAACTATTAAACGAGACAAGACTCATCTTATAAAAATAAATTTTTAAATGTTTTCACTTATCTTTATGATATAAAAGCTGTGTCCATTTGAAATAAATAAAAATTAATTTTGAAATTTAATGATTTTCTATAGATTTTTCAAAAAATGAAAAAAGTTCTAATTTCATGATTGAAAACTTCTTTGTTGAGATGTTCCTTCAACAATTAGATTGCTTTTTATTTTTTAGTTTTACCCATACAATAGCACACGAAAAATGAAGGTTCCAAGGATTGTCGTGTAAGCACGTGAACTCAATATCATCCCCTGACGCACATATAGATTTTAAACCAAAATGATCTCTGAGTGGTTTTGCCCGTTTCACTCCTTGTCTCGTATAATACTGAATAGTATCTTTCGCTTTCACGTTGACCTATTGATGTTCTACCTCTCCAAGCACGATAATCATAACAATTTCAACGACAGAAATGGATGCTTAAGGCAAATTAATGCTATTACTCACAAGTAGTAGCAACATCGATTAATTTTCCACTGATTTTCAATGTTAATCTCCCACTTAATAGAAATCAATTGTTTAGCTACATTTCCGGTTGAAGGGTTGTATTCTGCGAACTTTCTTGTAATAGTCTTGAATCAATAGGTAGAAATTCGTGGAATCCAAGTAAGTTTTTATTAGTTATCATTAATTTCCAGATATATTTAATAAGATTCGTAAATTCCACTTAAGAGAAAATCAACCATTTAAATTTTTCGCAAATATTTCGATTCATTCTGTAAATGCAACAGTAATCACCATTGGTTCTTTCAAAAAATCATTCGATTCGAGAATGAATCGTATTCGTATAAATTACACGGAAAGTATCGAAATCGATATTATGCACAAACATGTTCAAAAGTCACGCAGTTGCGAGTGATAAAATGTGTTTGTAAATATTAAGAGCAAAGTAGACTTTCGTGATCTCTGTATTTACACATGTTGTCACGAAGAGCCGGTGGCATGTGAGTACATACTTAAAAAGGGGGTGAAATGAAAATTGATATCGAACTTGTACGCCTTCAGACATAAACGCTTTTTCTAGATCACTCGTATGTAAATATAAATAAACGTAATTTTATTCTACTGTTTGTTCTAAGTTGGTAATATTCACTATATGTATTTTTGCAACTACGCACAGGAAGTTTCTTGCTGATGAAAAAATTTATGAAGCAACGTGCGCTGAAATCACTCGACTTTTACGAAATAGTGCGTGTTCGTGTATTTTTTTATAAATTTCAAAGTACCAAAAATGATATACCTCATTTTTCATATTACAAACCCTACGGTTATTTTTAAATAATTGTAAACTCTTAACCGTATAATAACGAAAGTTTGGAAACTTTTTAAGTAGCTTTCTAACTGCCCTTCACCTTTGTCTTATTATTCATTTTAACAGAAATAAAATATTATAGTCATAAAAGTGACTACCTTTTGACTTTTCTACAAGTCGTCTTCAGCCTTGACTTATTCTCGTAGTGAAAATACAAGAATATCATTACTTATTTTTCTTATTCAACATTTAAATTCTCAAAACTCTCTGATATTTCAATATTTTAAGTATTTACTTTTTTCAATAAAATATACTTTAAACGTAATTTCCCTCTAGGATTATAAATTATCTATAGAAATACGTAGCCTCTAAAAAATTATTATTTTACAAAATTAAAATATTATGCATATTAGATTTTATAATAAAGGTAAATATTTTTAAAAACTTATTATTTATATAAAAAAAATTATTTATAAAAATTCTAAAAATAAAATATCCATTGTCGAAAAAATGAAAACATAAGCCAATTTTTATACTCCATTAACAATACAATTAAAATCCTTTTAAAATAAAATAATATATTAATATATCTTAAAATACTAAATTTATCTAAATTGTATTAGATCAAATCAAAATTACTTAAAAAATAATCTTTCATTTACAAAAGTAATTAATGACTTTACTCATATGTACATTTTTAAATATAATACTAATAATTTTTATTTCTTCATATGTGTGTGTATTTCTTATGGAAACTTCCAAAAAATATCATTTTATTTTTAAATTAGTAAATTTTCCTAATTATATATGCAATTAATATTTAGTGCTACAATTGAAATTGTAAATAATTAATAATTATTTCTTTATAATTTTGACAAACTGATTAAATTTGATTAGAATCAAATTCATTATTAATTATATGTAATAAAAGCTTCATTTTATAATAATAATTTTTAATTTATCTATACATATCATATAAAGAGTTACAAAATAATCAAATAATAAAAAATATATCAAAAATTTATTCTGTTAAATAATATAAGGTTTATTTAATTGTAAGTAAAATATTATTTAAAATAAAATATAAAAATAAAGATTCTTATTAATTTAAAATAATACTCTCAAAAATAATGTAAGTAATTGATTTCTTAGAACATACTTTATTATATTTTTGACACCATTAAATTAAAAATTTTTTAAAAATATATTGCAAAATTTTAAAAGTACTTTACTATTTTACGTTCTTTAATATTATTTAATTGACATTCAATATAATAATTTACATTCCATTTATTTTTACTTAAAGTATTAAATTAATTAAAATTTAATTGTCCATTATATCAACTCGTCAACTCGATTAATGACTGTTTTAACAATTAGCACTAAAGATTGATAATTGAATAAAGTAAATTCGATCCATATCGATGTTCTAAAATTAATTAAAAATTGTCTATGCTACATAAAAATTACATGCAATAATAATAACAATAATAATAATAATAATTGGATAATATCAATATTAAATAATAATAAAACTAAAATTTTAATAGTTTAAAAATTTTTCTAAAAATATATAAAATTATATATTTGTACAAAAGTACTCGAAAAAAATTATCCTTTTAACCTCTAATGGTTACTAATTAACAATTAAACTTGAAATAATATATTAAATTACTAAACTTAGCAGAAAATATATTTGTGATTTTTAATAATATATAACTTATTAAACGTTCAAATACAAAATTTAATTTCAATTGAATATAATTAAAATTATGATTTTTTATTTCTACGTTTTATCTATTTTTATTAGTTTATCTATTCTTCTAATTTTATTATTCTTCTAAATTATGAAGTATAAGTAAAAAATCTCTCAAGTTTTGCATAAACTTTACATCATTATAAGTACTAAAAAATTGAAATATATAAGTTACTAGTTCTTTAAAAAAATATTGTTTATATATATCTGCAAAATATTAATAAAGTGGTTAAATTTTACTAAAAAACTACTATATTTCTATGTAAAAGTTTATCCTAGAGAAACATATTTATTAATTTGAATTGAATGTATTCAATAAGCTATATATAAAAGAACATAATCATACAAAAGAAACTAATCCTTGTTTTTGTATAAAAAATTCAACATATTTTTAAATTTGAAATAAAATACAATTAAGAAAACTTAATAAAGTATGCATATTTTTTTAAATACAAGTTCAAATACAACAATGTACTAAGTATAATTACACAAATACTACTAAATTTTGATATGTTAAAAACTTTTAGCAAGAACGAAAATATATATAAAGTTTTAAAAACTAAAAAAATGCGCACTTAATTTATCAAGTACATATAATGTCATCATAATAACAAAATAAAGCTCAATTTAAATGTATATTTAAAAAATTTAATATAGTTATTTAAAAAATCATGACATAGAATTAACTTATAGTAACATTAGTTGAAATAACTTTTTTAAGTTATCATTAGCCTCCTTCAATTCAATATTTTATTTTGAATATAAAAAACTGTACACAGGTTTATATAAATATAAAAATAAGAGTAGGATCATATATACCATGAATTGAAGAAAAGTGCGTTTAAATGGTATATTTTATAAATTTAGTTTTAAAAGATGTTAAATATTTTTAAATAAAGTTGGTCCACCTTTAAAGAAAGACATTGTTTGACATTTGTTTATATTTAGAAAGAGATCGCTTAAAGTAGACCAATCAAAAAGACTATTTAGATTGCACTGCAATAAAAACGCATGTAATAGCAAGGTAATAAAATAAAATTATTTTATATTTTCTATAAAAAACAAGAACTTTACTTTATAAATTACAAGTAACACAATCACCAAAATTGATTATTAATAAGAATTGCATAGTAAATATTATAAAATGATGAGATCCTTCAAAATAATCAAATTAAGTATTAATTTAGAATAAGTTTTCATAATTCGCAATTATTATCGCTTCAAAGATTTTACTTTATCGCTTCAAAATTGATAAATTGAATACTAAACGAAATAAAAATAATAACTCATTACTATAACTCTAATTATTAGAATTTTTAAAATCCTTACAAGATTTATATAAATATATTTATATAAATATATTACAAAACATATAATTTACATTAAACCTTTAATAAAATTTAAAAAACATCATTTAAATATAAGATTAAAAAAAATGGATTATGCATTTCAGTAGAGTTTATATAGTTAAAGTGTTTTCTCTAAAATAGTTAATTAATTTGACTAATTTTATCTACGATAATTCTAATTTAATTTAAATTTTTTGAATAGTTTTTTTAATAGATTATGGTTATTAGAATTATCATGAAATGAAGAAATTAAATATATCTTCATATTAATTTATTGAAAAATATTTTTTTGAAGAGAAAATAATAAAAATATGTTTATTTATTAAAATGAAATTTCTATTATATAATCCGTACAATAAATTGTTATAGAATATAATATATTTTTGTATACGATAGTTTCTAATAATATAAATTAATAAACAATTAACTCACGAACTTTTCGAAAAGATTTGTAAATTATTGTTTTTTTTATCATAATCAAACAATTGTTATTTATTATAACAAATATTTTATTATGTGTTACGATTTCAATGTAACTGGATAATTTTTATTTTTATTTCATTATTTTTATTTTTGAGACATATCTTTTTTATTCTTCAATTATATTTTACTATAGTATAATTAATTTTATTATTCCGAGTCCTATTCTATTTTATTTTTAATACCTCTAAACACCATTAAACTAAATAAAAAAAATATATATACCCAAAGTCAATCCTAAAGTTTTATAAAAATATATTAAGAACAACAGTTATGAGTTCTTAACAAAAATTAAATACAAAAAGTAACAGATATTTTGCCAAGCATTCCATTATAATAGCGAAAAAATAAAGATGAAATCTTTCAAGTGTAAAATTGTTTAAAAATCAAGGGATAGACTGGTCGAATGCATTTTTAAATAAATCAAAGATTCGCTTAGATTTGCTCAGATTTGCAATCGACTCAAGCTATCTCTCAATCATGTAGAGAATAAACAAATAAGTTTCCCCGGGAAACGCATTGCACCCTAGCATTAAGTACCTCTTTAAATTTGACATAACTCACGTAAATGCGTCAATTGATAAATTGAAAATAAAACCGATTCACATTGAAGGGCAGCATCTGGAGAACGCCAAGAAAGTATGTACACAGTGAATGAATGAATTCTGCGACTATGCCGGAAGACTCACTGCTCAAACACTCGAGTTTATCGGACTTGCGAGCGACCGGTTCAACATACTCACTGGATACTAGAGATGGCAAAAGATGTTTGAATATTTCATCGTTAGTGTCATATCAAACGAAACGCGTGCACTCCTTGACATTGAAAGCTCAACACACACGAAAAACATGCGAGACATTTTTTCATAAGAAGCATAAACTAACGAGCTAAAGACAATGTTGCATTAATAAGAGGTATTTAACTTACAGCCGCATATCGATATTTAGCTAGTTAATACTATTTTCTTATTCAGAACGTTCGCAATAAAGCTTAACTCCTTCTCCCTTCAACTTTATCGAGAAGAGGAGGGAAAAGCCGAGTTCAAGTTGTGGAGAACCAGCAATCGAAGACGAATCGATTAACACGAACGCGCAACTCTTCCTCGGCTCGGATTTTGTTATCTTTCCCCCTGCCGAGTGTTGTTCTGCGTTTCACGCAAAGAGCATGAGTCACCCGAGTAAAAAGCAGGCCGCGCGCGAATAGTCGCTAATCCCGCTAACGTCCAAATGACTACCTTGACATAGGCAGGGGCGGTGCGCGTGCACTAGACGGAAAACAGAGAGCAATCGATCGATCGATCACATTATCGGAAAAGCGGAAAATGGGCGATCATTATGCAGCGCACGCGAGCAAGTGAAAAAGACCGGCGGCGCAAAGCCGGTCATCTGGTGCCGATCGATCGGCGACAGCATTATTTATAAATACAAAGCGGATAGGACGAGGTGGCGCGTACGTGCAAGTACACACCCGGCCGTATGATTCTGACCGTTGGTGCGCGTAACCTCGTCAGCTTGGCCCAAAGTCGCCGCACCGTTCCGCAACACGTATATTTTGCTCTGCTATTCCCTCGGTAACGAGAGCTGCAGCCTATTAACCGAGAGATATAATTTTAACGACCAACTCGCGAGTTTTACGCAATTATCAAGGCTCGAGAATTCGCGACAAGTGACGTCTTCTAATCCGATTACAATTTCGTATTAGAAAAACCTTTGTCGCTACTCTCGGGAAACGATCGCTTCTTCCTAAAATACAATTTATTAAGCGTACTATTAAAAAGCATCATAAATAATCCTTGGCTTATTATATTATTGTTCATCGGCGGTTTAAATCGTTATATAATTAATAATTTTTCAGTAATTACACCAAAGCTATTTTTTATTGAGGCACCCAATGCACAATTTCTGAAAATTGTTTATCAATAAAATTCTCGTTAGTGAAGCTTCTATGTTAACGAAATAGTAACAAACAGCAAATTCGTATTTAACTATAAATTACTTAATCTATTTTTAGAGTTATGCTCAAATCATCCAAATGTCGGAATAATACTTAATAACACGAATAAATGCTAAAATTTTACAGTTCGTGATTTCACTGGTTATTATTCAACCCGAAAACACTAAGTGTTTTTTTTCGAACAGCGTTTGAAAATTACTTATAAATTTTTTAAAAACATTTTTCAAAAACATTAAACACTAGTACACTCTAAAGATAAGCAATGAAAAATAATAAAATTGTTAAACAAAGTGTAAAGTGTATTTTAATATGAAATTCATAGCTAATTTATTTATTCATAAATCTTAAACTTAAAATTAAATCATAAAAACATTTTTTATTTATTTTTGGGCAAAAATTTAAATAAACTTCTAATATTTAATACTGAAAAATTGAATGTTATTTCTTATCGTGTGGTGTTTCTTTTCTAAAAATATTTGAGCTCATAATTATCTGAAACAATAGACAAGGCACGAGATGTAGTAACCCCTTAGTAAAGTAAGTAAAATTACACTAATGTAAATACATCGATTATTATGGGGTTGCCGAAGTTGTATTTTATTCTAGATCTAAAATTAGTAATCTATAAAACTTCTAATAATATTAAGCTGTCTTAAAATTGTTTTAAGTTGATACATTATGTCGAAAAAATACCACAAAATGATAAACCGAATTATGTTAATAAAATTATTTTTTTTTGTAATAATTTAATAAATGTATCTAAAATTATACAAATATATCTAAAATTGTTGTTTAATTTGAATTTTTACTTAAAACAAAAAATTTTATAGTATTAACATACCTTATTAGTAATATGAGTGATACTTAAATAATATGTTTGAAAAAACTAAAATGGTACACTAATAAATTGTTATAGACAAGTCTTTGTAGTATCTATCTTTATAAAAAAAAATTTAAGAAATTTTACTTAAAACCACGAATAAAATTTCATTCAGTTAATCCATTATTAATTATCCTTGAAGTGCTTTCACGTAATGTATAAAATATTGTGGATAGGAATGAATAAGACTTAAAAATATGATAAGGTGTGGCATATAATATATCGTTTAGAAAGATAATTTATTTAATGTAATATGTACTGATTAATTATAAAAATATTAGTGCTTTTTAATTACAATAATAGCTAAAGCTTATACATTCAATATTTTATACATTTTTTAAAACATTCTTTTGTGCAATAATTTAGTGAAATAGAATATTTAGTAATGCATAATACTACATCATTATTAATGTATTATCGAATGTAATTCATGACGTAGTAAGGTACTATTTACGAAACTGTTTTTACAAACACAAATTAAATTTATTTTGATTTGCTATGTAATACTCAAACATTTTCATTATAGTTCGGAATAACAACAGAAGAAATGCAGGAAATTTTCATCTTGAACATAATATTGAAGAGTATCTGTAAAATGCATTTATAGTTATACATCCTTTTATATTCACATAAATAGATTAGAAATGGATTAAATAATGTGATTAAAAGACGATATGTATGTATATTATTAGATAAAAAATTACTATTTGAATCATTAATAATAAAAATTATTAAATAAAATGATAGTTTTATTTAAATGTTTCATTTTATATCTAAAAAACGTAATTAGATTCATAAAACATTAGATTTTTAAGTATGATTAGAAAAACAATAAAATTAAATAATTTACCTTTTATACTACTAATTTACCTTTTATCTAAATTTACCTATAAATTTAGATAAATTTACTCTATAACAAAAAATAAAACTATAATATCCGACTTTATAAATTTAAACTATATTAAAAAAGATTTGTTATCGAACACAGAAAGTGTACCAAATTATGAATCGATGACTTTATTAGTTCTAAGAAAAGTAATCTAGTTATTATCAGGGTTTTTTCTTATTTGCTTTCTTCGAGAATTTATAGCAATGGAAACCTTTTTTTTTAATTTCTCTAAACTTTATCCGAACACTTTTTGAATAAACATTCGATTTTCTGATAATAAAGCTTAAACATTAAAAAGTTTTTTAGTTTCTACAGTAAATATTTTATTTATCAAAAAATACAGTGCTTTATTTGTTATCTAAAAAGTTTTTAAAAATTGTATACATATGTTCGTATCTTTTTAAACATGTCGGTATTCTGAACAATTACAAAAAAGTTTTAAGAACTTTAAATTTATAAAATATTAATTCTCACAAGTTTTTCTTATTTAGAGATATAAGATAGAAAGGCTTTCACCGTTAATTTAATATATCAAATAAAATATATGAGAATGGTAATAGATTTATTATTACATACATCTTTTATATTAATTAGTAAATTCAATATATGATTCAATCGATAATGGAAGATTGTATAAATTTTTTATGCAGAGATAAAAAGGGAAATTTCAAAAAATTGGAAAAGTGACGATGATGGATTACAATAATGCTTTTAATTTCATCTATAACGATTATAATTCTATGCAAGCAAGTTTTAAACTACTCTTTTGTTTAACAAATTTTTTTTCTTTATTCGTATAAAATTAAAATTTACAAAGTTATTTTAAATATAATTAATTAATGTACAATCGTAATATAATTGAGAAAAAATGTTATTCTTACGCGTTAAATAAAAAAGCTTCAAATTTATATTGTGTATTGGTTTTTTGAATGTATACAAATTTCAGTAATTTTTTAATTTAAATATATTCTATTATATATTTTTAATTAAGTTTATACAATTTTCATATTGTTGCTCGTATTTTTTCTAATGAAGTAGTAGCTAAAAGTATGTACAAATAACAAATAAGTAAGCATAAGAGATATACTGATAAGTAATGTAACCAAACTGTTGAATCAACAATTTTTTTGTTAAGGTGCATGCGTGCGTCGAAAACATTAAACAATACCTTACTCATACTTTTATGGCTGTCCAGTTTGTAGAAATCAACCTTGAAGTATGAATCTTTTAAACTTATTTAATGTGTACTTAGCAACCTTACTTAAAACCTACATAATAATAAACTATTTCCGTTCTAGAATTTTACATTGATAAGTATACCACTATTATAGAATATGAATTTTAAATGAATATCAAAAATAAGGAGTTGCAATTTTCCATGCTGTTTAAAATTATACCAGTTGTTGATTTTTAAATGGTTCGGGTTGATTGACCCATAGAACTCACAATCTTATATCACATCTGGAATTGCGTATTGCCAACTCAAACATATGCATTTCTCCGGAAAGCTAGATATGTATTAGAAAGCTGGAAAATTCAGGAAAAAAGGGTTTCGATAAGCGACATTTTGGTAGATTATCCATTGAGTAGTATTAAATAAAATAACAAAAGGCGTTCGTCACACTAATAATAGGACAAACACGTTTCTGGTGTATCGGAATATATTCAATCCACGATCCAAGTTGTGACAATACTCTCAGTAGCCTCCCCAATACCCAACCCACAGAAGTGTCAATCGAAAATTGTGGGTGCGATCTTACGCTAACCCGACAGATGCGATTGAGTCGAAAGAAGGACGACGAGTAGGAAAAAAGAAAGAGAGAAGCAAAAGCCATAGAGGGTAGTACCGAGTACGCGGCCACGTGCGCCGAAATGCGATAAGGACGGAGGTCGCGCGCAGCCACGCGGAAGAAAAAGGGCTGGGGTGGGAGAAACGGAAAGGACGGTGTGTATAAACGACATCGTAATCGAGACCTCCCGAACTTCGTCGCGGCGCGCGCAGCGACGCTCGCGAGCCTCGGCTCGAGTTCGGCGGCGGGAGCTTTTCCGGCTGTTGGTGGTGTGCGGTGGCCTCGTGACGTCGCCCGTTGCGCGCACCTTGTGCTTTAAACAGCAGTACAACACTTAGTGGCGCATCGCGTAGGCGCCGCACCTCGCGGCGTTAGCGCAACAGCGCGATATTCCCGCGTCCAATTTAGAACTCGTAGATGCAGTGGAGCCTCTCTTGCTCAGCTGAGGTGTTCTTCATGTCCTGGTGCTCGACTCGCGGGGACAGGACAAGACGGTAAGACGGCCTCCGTGATTGGGAAAACTAATTCTGCTACCTATTTTATTTGCCTGTGGCTCTACGGCCGGTACTCTTTTTGATTCTACGTGCATTTATACTCTACTTATTGCGTCCCCTATTCCCTCTCTTTCTCGCGCTCACTTTCCGTCTATACAAGCTTATACAATACATTTTTTACGTAGATCATCGATTCGACATAAAGCACAACAGCTCTCTTCGATTGCACATTACGTTAATATTCCCGTCTTAACAACACGAAGGCTTCTGGTAATTTTCAATTCTTTTCTCTGTCATATTTATTTTTATCTCGTGTTCTGTCACTTCGTAACTCTTAGTCGTCATTCTTGCATGCACTTTTGCTTGCTTTAATCCCAATGTTTCTCTCTTTACCTATATCTCATTTACCTATTTTTCGTACCTTAACTGTTATTGTCGCACTTATTTATTATATTTCTCTCCCTTACGTATTTATTTTTTATTTTATCGAAGCTTAAAGTTCTTAATAAAAATTATTTCTCTTTTTTTATTGCTATTCTTTTGCAGATATAACTTATTGTTTCTCTCTCTCTCTCTCTTTCTAATTATCTATCTGTCTGTCATTCTCTAAATCGTCTGCTATTCGTGTAAATTACGCGACAATTAAATCGCGTGTGTAGGAACGTGTGCGTGCAATCATCATTGAGTTATAAAAATTATAAACTTATGACGTATAAACAGCTTATCGGTAACCTTCATTACAAATTTAGAAGCAAAATAAAAATTTTATTTTTGATTAGCTGTAATTGCCTAGTTCAATTTCAAAAAAGGATTCTTATCTACTTTACATAAGTTGAATGAGGAATATGCTACAAGCAGGTGTCATATTTACTTTCCTTTTCAATCTTCTCTTTTCTTTTTATTTCTTTTTTGTCTTTCTCCCACTCATTGTCTCACCCTTTCTCTCTTCCACCCTCTATATCGCTCGTTCGTTCATTCGCTCCTTTCAACTAGCGAAACAAATGCCTTTGAAAAAAGCCGGCCGATACCACTTGTCATTAAACCGAAGCAAATATAGAACCAGAAAAGAGCCGCTTTTTTCCGAGTATTGTCAATGCAAAAGCTTACTCGTGTTTCTATGGTATTACGCGCGTGTGTTTTATGGAATTTAAACAGGATATGAGATATAATTTACATTATTAACACAAATTTCAAAGAATTAGTTATTACGTTAACTGTAAACACTTAAAAAAATAACGTGAGTTACTATTTTAAGTACTTGTAATTTCAGAGGGAAGTAAATTATTAGCTAATAAATTTAAGACGTCTTCATTGATTAAGTTGGAGAATTTCACTAGTTAACTTAAAATTAAGAATTTCTCATGCCAAATTATTTGAAGAAGATATTTATAGAAATTTATTATATGTTATGTAAATACTTTTTTTCATTGATAATTTATTTATTTTTAATACTAACAATTCCATAAAAATAGTATCTTTTTCTCCTACAGTAAATATTTTGTTTGATATAAAAATTGTTTTACATATATTTTATCAATTATTGATTAGATGAATGTTGATAATATAATTATTTTCCAATTAATTTTTAATAACTATAATTTTTTATTTTAGATAATACAAAATTTTCAATGTTGCACATGAAATGTCAACTAGACTTAACTTGAACTAATTTTATGAACCACATCCAATCAAAGCTACAAGATCTATGCTTAGATGATAAAATAAAATTCATTAAGCTGATCTTTTTAAATGCAGAATGAAGACTCCAGACTCGATGCACATAAAATATTCTTCACTTCTAGTAATGTTGATTGGACCATCGAGTTCATCTGTTGTCACACTTGCAGCAGATATAAATCAGGAAAAAATAAATTTCAGAATTAAAGTCCAAGTCTAGTACCTAAAAAAACGCGCTGGAAGCGCATTTATAATTATTTTAATGGAGGAAACAGGAATATTTGATAAGTTTTACAATTTGAAAATCATTTGAATTATAAAAAAATACTATTGCTTTTGTAATTTAATCTTAAAACAAATTCAAATATACAACCAAAAATTATCAATTTAAATTAATATTTCTAAAACTAAATATAAATACAATTACATTAATATGGAAGCATCAGCAATGCCACATTTAGGTCAAGCTGCCTCCGCAGCTTGTACTATGGCCACAAATTTTTTGGCTCCTGTAAAAACAGAACGTCAAATTTACGAAAATTCTATGTTAGAAGATGATCCTAATGCAAATTCAGTTGTACGAACCTCACCAGATGACAGAATTAAACCTAGGTGGGGTCCTAATCATAAAGGTGCTCAAGAATTAGCAAGTCTCTACAGTGGAGGTAAAATAATTTAATCTATTAATATCAAATTAAATTTAAAAAATATTGTATTAATGATGTATTTTTTACAGGAAAAAGAATGCAAGAAATTATTTGTTTTTCAGTTTGCATAATTCTAATATCTCTTAACATGTTGTTTATCCTTGTGCGAATAAAATTAGAAAATTTGAGTTTAATAGTAATTGCAGCTTTATGTGGAATTATTACAGCTGATTTTATTTCTGGCTTTGCCCACTGGGCAGCAGATACATGGGGATCTATAGAGTTACCAATTATAGGAAAAGTAATTTAATAAACTTATAGCATTAAAAAATCCACATAAATAAGATAAATTATAAAAAATTAATTTAATAATTCCAGAATTTTCTCAGACCTTTCCGAGAACATCATATAGATCCAACAAGTATTACAAGACATGATTTTATAGAAACAAATGGTGATACATTTGCAGTTACCATACCAGTACTATGTAAACTAACATGGGACTTTTTCTTTTTAACTGAATCAGAAATTCAAAAGAAATTTTTTTGGATTTGTTTTTGGTACCAACTTTCAATTTTTGTAGCCCTGACTAATCAAGTAAATATCTAATTAATCTTTTCACTGCTTGAAAAGAATATTTTATTTACAAGATAACGTTAATAATAATATTAAGATTTATTAATTTAAAAGGAATAACAGTTTTGATCAATTATTTTTATCAAATTTAGAATTGTTGTATTTTAAAATAGTTTTTTAATAAAATTTTTTTGAGAAACTTTTTATTTAGGATTAAAGAAGCCTGACATGTAGACTAATTAATTTTGTGCAGTAAATTTTATACTTAAACATCAATTATTAATTTTTATATCGAGTTTTATACCTAACTCGATTCAAAATAAAAAATTAGATTTTTAATAATTAAACTGCGACATTAAATCTTTAATCATTATATTCGTATATTTAATATATTAAATATTTTTTGTTATAGATTCACAAGTGGTCTCATACGTACTTTGGATTGCCTTCATACGTCGTCTGGCTTCAAGAACATCGTGTAATCTTACCTAGACGACATCACCGAGTCCACCATGTTGCACCTCATGAAACGTATTTTTGCATCACTACTGGATGGTTAAATTGGCCTTTGGAAAAACTGCATTTCTGGTATATTTTAGAGTGCATCATTGAAAGGGTGTCAGGCTATAAACCTCGAGCCGATGACATGAAATGGGCTCAGAAACGCTGTTAAGGTACGGGAAAAACGGCGTTTTGTCAATATTTTTGCAAATCAAATTTCCTAGTATCAGAGATGACAAAACATGGTTTTCAAAGTTTTTAATACTATATTTTTTGAGAAATCACTTTGAAAATTCTGTAATATATCTAAAATAATCGAGTAATAAGATTAGCAATATAGTTCAAAATTTCTAAAGATGCCTTCACACTCAACGTGACTGTTGACATTTAAAAAAATGTACCGGTACTGCGACTATAAAAATTCTTAGAAAAATTACGAGAAATTTTTTAAAATATCTAATACCTCATTTATACAAAATATTATCACTTATTCTAAATTAATAAAATGTAAAAAAAATTTTTAATTTAAAAGTGAATTTTAAAATACATCGATTTAAATATTTATTGTAAGACTTAATCTTGAGAAAGCTCTACGAATATTTTTTTAATACTTTTTCAATGAATTAATTTTTAAATATTTTTATCTACAATGTACAAAAAGGTTGTAATTAGTACATTTCTAACAAGTTGTCAAGTGCCGGATAACAAATATATATATACACGGTCATTTTTGTATTAAGTATATAAAAAAAATAAAATAGTTTTTTTAATGCATTAAGCATATCAACACGACCTTACATCAACTTTTTAAATGCTGATTGCACACGGAATCTAATATATTTTATTATATATACAAACAACAAATTTTTTCTAAACTTTCTTATCACAATGTTTCTAAAACATCAGTTACAAACTCCACTAAACTTTAATTTTGTTCAAGCTTAGGTTTATATGGATTAAGAATAGTTTCGTTGTTTCATACAATTATAATTATTCAGCTATCATTTTTATATTTCATAATCCTTGTCCCGACTTTTTGTTAAAGCAGTTGTCATAATGCACTTAATCAAATTTAAACGTAATAAATAGAAATAATTTTTACAAGCATTAAATTTATACAAATATATATTTCTGTGGAAACTATTTTTTATAAAAATTTAATAACAATAAATGATATTTTGTCATTTTAAATATTATCTTTATTAGATAGTAACTATATAATATTCAATTAAATATTATCTATATTCTGTTAATTATATACATAATTAATTTAAAATATTTTAATAAAAAGATAAATATAGTGTATTTATGAAAATTAATATTTATAAAACATTAAATTTACTTTTTAAATAAATCAATTCGCCTCAAAGTACCTTGAAATTTGATTAATTTTTAATTATAAAATTTATGTAGCACAAAAATAATGTATTTTTATTAAATGATGTAATTTAAGAACTGCTTTAATAATGATTACTAATTAATAATAATATAATCTCTAAGTATACATAATAAATAATAATTATTTTAATTAAATATTCAACTTTACAAACAAACAACGATCTATTCATTTTCCATTCTTTTTAAAATTTTCATTTGTAATGTTGGAATTGTATTTATAGGTGAAAATTGTATCAGATTCGGAGTAAAATGTATACGCTAAAACAAGTAACAGTATTAAAAAGAAGTATAAGTAATAATTGAAAGAAAATTTATAATTATTAAATATACTTTTAGTTTTTATGTCTCCAAATATTTTATAATTATTTAATACGATTATATATGCATAGAACGGAATAATTTTAAATACTTTCCGTATTAATTTATTTATTATGAAACATTAATTTTTTCGAACATAATTAAAAAAAACCTAACTACAATTAAAAGCATTTCACAATAATATTAATATATATAATTATAATTTTTTTTTCATAAATAAAATAAATGAGCTAATTATTAATTTTACGTTTTTAAATTTGCAAAACGGATAAATTTATCAAGATTCTTAATTATACCAATAATCGCGAAATATTTCAAACAAAATTTCTAATTATAGAAAGATTATAGATAAATCTAGTCATGCGATAAAATTCAAGAAAAATTGTTTTAAAATTTTTATTTAATTAAACTATTTTCAAGATCATCTTCAAAAAAACTTTTTTACATGTTATAAAAATATCTTTTGTTAATTTTATTTATTTTTTATTATTATTTAGTATTTTTGAATACAATATATTATACAAAATATTTTCTCCATAAAGCAAATTATTTTGCATTCTTTCGTAATTTTCACCTACTTTTTAAAATTCCAAGCATTAATTTATTAAACAATTGACAAGGTGCTAAGCATACGTACAAATGTTGGATTCAGGGAATAGAGTTTTACTTCGGTTTTATTGTCGTTCGCGATAAAGCAAGAATCCGCTCAACTCGAAAAAATCGTTTGTATTAAAGATCATCCAATGGCAATATAAACGTAAAAACGCCTTTGGTTCTACGTCATAGTTCCTTATTTTATTAAAAGATAAGTAAAATTGTTTGTAAGTAAAATAATTAGAAAAACTAATATATATGATGCTGCGGTTGTTATAATGAAAAGATGAATATATAAAATGTTATAAAATATTATAAATTAATTAATGCGTTTTTCTTTCTTGCATGTATTCCGAGCAATGTTTTTATATATTTACAATGTTAGCAATCTTATTTATAAAATATTTTAATTAAGCCAATTATTTATATTGTTAAACAAAGATTAATTTCTTTTTAAATTTTTCGTAATTTAATTATTTCCATGACCAAAAAATTTTTTATTATATTGTTAGCTTTTGAAAATATAAATTTCTATGATTAATTATTAATGTAAGTGTTTGGATATAAATACTTGAATTCTATTAATTTTATATTTAAAAATGTAATTATTTGCGTTTTACACATTATTGTCAACGTTAAAATATGCAAAATTTTTAAGTCCAAGTATTTAAATAATTATGTTACTATATTTGGCAAAATTATGAAAAAATATCAATATTACACTATATAAAGCAATATAAAAACTAAAATACTTGTGATATTTTCATTTGATAATTATATTGTCTAATAATTATAAATTAATTTTTAACATGATAGTAAAATATAAAGAAAATTATTTTGGAAAAAAATAATTTACCAATTATTATCAATGATAATGAAATAGTAAGTAAAACACTGGATTATCACAATGCACAACGGTAAACTATCACTATTAAGTGACTTAAATTGTCAAATGAGAAATCATGCAAGAGCCTTAAGATAAGAATAATAATGAACTTATAAGCATGCATGAAATCAACACAAATATAAGAGAAAAGCCTCAAATCAGAGAAACGTCCATGCTTCTCATTGCACGGAGCAATATTGATACATATATGATTACACACGATCATCACTTATTTTTTATTAATAAAAAAATCAATAAGAAAATATTAAAAATATAGAAGCTTTAATATATTCTACAATAAATTTTTACAAGCATAAAAATGAAAGTTTTAAATAAGATATAAAACTTACCTTTTAGACAGAAGATTTTCTGTAGGTGCGTGCGAATGTTATGTGTTTGCGCGCATGTGTGAAAAATGCTTGATATAAATTGGCTCGTGGTTTTACATTTTAAGCATTTAATGTATTCTTTAAGATTTTAAGAAAATAAAATGCTTGTTTAAGCAATACAAATGTATTAAATGATATACAGCACGAATTTAACTTTGTACAAATATGTAATTGTTGTTATAAAATGTTGTAGATATGACCATCAAACAAGTCGAAATATCTTAAAAAAATCTTTTCATACTGCGAGAAGTTTGCTTATATATAAATATATATAAATATATATATATATATATATATGTGTGTGTGTGTTTTTTATTATTAATATATTAAAACACATATAATTGATTTTGTTGTATTTCTCATCAGTAGTATAAAATTGTTAAATGACTAATGAAAATCCTTGATACGCAATGGTCTGATTTGATAATAAATTATTTAAATTTACTTAAATCGAATACAAATTTTTAAAAATATTCTTACATGCTAATGGTAAAAAAAGTAATAAATTAAAAATAAAAAATATAGTGTTTTCATTCAAACATTTCTAAATACCTCTATAGTATTATTAATAATTATTACGTAATAATCATATTATGTCTGTTTATTCGTTATTTTGACGATTCTTATAATTATAACAAATTGGTTTATAAAATATACAAAAACATTTTAAGTATTATTTAAATCTGAAAAAAATTTTTTTTATTTATTTTAATAATATAGTTTTTAATAAAAATAACGTATTTTCAAAGTTCGCACATATATTTATAGTCTGTCATTAAACATTTTTTATGTTATACACAAGAAAATTCACTTATCTCTCTTCTTTTGTGCTCGTTTATTACCACATCGCTGCAGTAAATCCGATACATGAGTTTTATGTTGAAATATAGCAGTGAGTTGCACACGTGCTTCATTCATTCCTTCACTTATTAAACTACTACGCTGCATATTTCCCTTTATGAGTTCATTTGCTCTCTCCAAGCTGTCGTCTTGTCTACCTTTGGTCTGTTGGGATTCCAACATTGTCAAAGTAGCTTTTAATTTTTCGTGAACCTTCAAATGTACGATTGAATTTTATTGTTTCATCGCGTTGCTTATTATTAATTTATTTAAAATTACATTTATGGATACAAACCGATTTTTCAAGTTCTGCAAGATCTTCCATTTGTGATGTCAAATGATAGACTTTCCATCCATTAACCTTTTGTAACACGTGTTTTTGTTGTGCAATTTCATTGACGGTTGGTCTTCTTTCTTCTCGAGGCCTTACATCACTAGGTCGTCTATAATGATGTAACCTTCCACCCCAACGATTCTTCCACGACGTACCTAATAATGTAACACGAACTTGGCATAACTTTAATCTTATTAACGTCACTTAAATATTGACGTTAGTAAACAACTTTCATTCGACATTATTTTAAAATTTATATACTTTCTCAATATTACAATATAAAGTTCTAAGAAATAGGTTTGTTTTATTTAAGCGTATTAATAAATATAGTAATTAAATTAACATACATAGATTTTTACCTAATAAACTAGGCGTTGGTCTAGACCTAACAGGAGCCGCTTGAGGAGGCTTCAAATCTTGTTGAAGATTTGAATTAAGTTTCCTGTCGCCGTATTTATCCTTCGGCTCTTCTTTAATATCCTTTTTAATTTTTTCCTCAGTAATGAACTGCATTTCTTCTTCAGTGCACCTCGATTCGGTGAGTTCTACACCCGTCAGTTGCTGCTTCCGCGGTTTCTTTCGTGGTGACATTTCCACCGTTGAATTAATGGTGATACGTGATTGTTCGGGTTCTTCATCGAGGCCCGGTGACGAGGTCGCTGAAACCGTAGTTGAACCCGAACTTTGATTACCACCTCCGTCCCGATCACCTTTAGGGGATCCGGGTGGACTAGAAGCTGCGGAGACCGTCGGAAGAGCAGATAGTATGGGGACTAAATTTTTTGCAACACCTGTACACAATTGTAAATTTTATTTAAGTTTAATATTTTCATTGCTATAAGCATTACAAAAATCTTTGTTAATCTGGTCAATTTTTAACTAATTTAACTATTGTAAGTTTTTAGTCAATATAACAAATTTTATACATCGACAATTGATATTTATTTTTCTTATTACCTTTTCCTGGAGAACTATCATGATCCCTTTTCCTTAATATACTCGGTCTAGGAGAGGCATTTGGTTTACCCAGTGGTTCTTCAAATCCTTGCTCAACAAGTAACCTTACTGGTTGTACTGACGTTTGACGATATTGCGAATACGTACCTAAAATTTTTTTTGTCAAAAATAATAAAACATATATTCCTTTTTTAAAAACATGTATTAATTCATTTTTATTTACCAATCTATTCGAGAAAAATTAAATACAAAGAAATAACTGAAGTTTGTATTCATTAATGTATAAAGTACTTATATAAGTTTTAAATACAATAATCAAAATTAAATTTATTATTTGAAGAAAAATATATTTTGTTTTTAATGTAAAAAGTAATTATAACTTTAATTTTTTGTCCGATTTTTATCGATTTTCAGAAAGTCTTGAATAAAAATCGGTTCTAGTATGAATTACTTTATTAACGCATTCAATTTTATCGAAGAAACAATAGTAATTTAAAATGACAAACAAAGATTATTGTAAAATACTGGTAAGCCCATGAATTATCTGTTAAGTACTTAAAAATGCTAATTGAAAAATTCTTTTCTCGTTACATCAATGTAAGATAATATAAATCGACGTTATGCTTTATCTGAAAAAAGGCTATTTTCCGAAATATACAATCACTTCAAATACCGCGAAAAAAATTAATAAAATTATTTTACTACGAGAGCATCTACTTGTATAAAAAATTTTATAAGATACAATTTTTGATAATAAATGCACGGAACAGAAGTATCGCTATATTCTACATGAAGTTCATTGCACTAAATAAGTAATGGCGCGCTAATTTAATTTACAAACCCGACGGTTCGATGGAATAGTAAGTAGTTGTATGAGGAGGATGTAGGTACTGCCCCTGCACTTGGGTAGATTGCTGATTAGCCACATTTGTCGAAGTGACATTGGCATTATTCACGCCAGAAATCGTTCTCTGCAGTACTGGTGTCTGCTGTTGCTGCTGTTGAGACTGATGTTGATGCTGTTGCTGCTGCTGCTGCTGAATGGCCGACGTCGCCTGTTTCAGTTGCACAGCCTGAATACCGGATGCCTGAGCTGTAACCTTGAGAGGTGTAGGGGTTACGCGAGCCGGTGTAAGAGGTAGTGGATGTAACGACATGCTTGTGATACGGGCAACGGAAGTAGGGCCGGTTTGGGCAACGCGGGTTACATTTGCCGCTACACCTGCATTCGTCGACGTTGTAGCGATTACCCTTGAAACCTGTCCGAAGTTCGCTAGAGGCGTGACCGTTTGGACTACTCGATTCGCTCCTTGCTGCTGCTGCTGTTGCTGTTGTTGCTGCTGCTGCTGTTGTATCTGAATTCATAATTATTGTAGATCAAAAGTTGACGATGCATCGATAACGTTACTTCTACCTTTATGTTAACACGAACGCGATAATAACGAGAGGGTACATTTTTTAACTATCCTCAAAATAAAGATAAATTACTATTTTACGATGATAATCACGAGCTAACAGAAATATAAAATTTATCTAACGAATAATGAAAGTTAAACCAATAACTGTTTTAAGTTTATACTTGGTTCTTGTAATCTTAACAGTCTATTGTTTAATATTAATTTGAAAGTAATTAGGTGTGATAAATCTTTTAATTTATTCAAAAAAAAAAAAAAAAATAGTTCTGAACATATTGTTTTTAAGAAAAGTAAAATTTTTGAAAAATACTGGAAATTCCTGGTGACTGATATTTTTGAAATTATATATCATTACGCGTATTTTTGATATATGAATTCAATTGATTAAAAATAAAGTTAAGTATTCGCGTTTAAAAGAATAATTTTGTTAAAATTATGTCGGTTTAATCATGTACCAATAAATATCTACGTTTTATATTCTATAATTCATTTTCAAGCTTAAAAATATCAAAAATATTTTAAAATTGTATTCACTATAATATTCCACTATCATTTTGTAGGCCAATAGATAAAAATAAAGTAAAAACATATCACAATAGGTAGTACAATGATTACGACGATGATTATTGAAATACAATTGAGAAGAGCCATACGTAAAATAATACTTACTGCTTGTTGAGGAATAACAATGCGGCTAACAGTACCCGTGGATGCACCTGCAGCAGTATTGATAGTTAGTTGTCGACCAACAGTCGTTTGTACAGAAGTTACGGTAGCTACTCTATTCGACGCTCCTATTACCGGGGCTGATACGGCTATACGATTTATCGGAGCACTGCTTATGGTCCTATTCGTCTGATTCGACTATAATTTAAAAAATCAGTGAGTAAAATAGAAATGAATGGTGCGCTCTGGCAATAATAGGATAATTTAAATAATCGCTAATTTTAATAAGAATAGCAATAATATATTGGAATGAAAATTATTGGATATTTTAACATTTGCGATTAAGAGTAAAAAAAAGTTTTGATTAGCAAAAATATTAATTATGCTCATTGGAAGGTTTGCACAAGAAAGTTTATGTACAAAGCAAACTCGTCACACGAGTTGAACGAGTTTCTAGAGACATAATGAAGCTGAACGGTTTATTCCCTGACCTTAGAATTTTGGTTCATAATCCACGGTAATTTCTCGTTAACAGAAACTTATTATTTACATTATATGTATTAATTGGCCGAGAATTGCTATATTTGCAAATATATTTACTTCGACTTCTTTAAACTATAGCTAGGTAAGACATTGATATTAGACTTTACTATGAAACTAAATAAAATGCTTCTTAAAAACGTTCTTAAAAATTAGACGTTCGAAGAACATTGAATGTTCCTGTCGATAAATCTATGTCAAGACAATATCAAGCAGCAGTTCAAGCGTTACTCTTTATGAGAAATTAGTTTTCATGTTTATTGCATTATTTATAATCCAGCAAAGCTTACATCGTTTACAACAAATTGCCAACAAAACAATTCAACCAAAAAGCAGGTAATAGAATGTTTAAGAAGCATTGGATCCTATGTTTACCTGTATTGTCTGAGCAACAGCTCTCCCTGTCTGTGAAACCTGGGGTAAATTAGCGACGACCTGGGGCGTGGGTGGCCTTGTCGGTGTCGGTAAACGTGCGATGTTGTTGTTTTGTGTCTGTAATACTGGTGCTATTAGCCGCGAGGGAGTCGCTGTCACGACCGTAGCCTGCACGGGTCTGCCCACGCTCACTTGGTTTGGGCTCACCAAACGGGGTTGCTGCTGTTGTTGCTGCTGAGGCTGGGATTGAGACTGGGGCAAACCTGTATATACAGCACTAGTGCCCGTAACGGGCCTCGTGACCGGCCGATTAACCACCGGCACTGGGTGCCGTTGGGGCTGCGCGTACACTACCGATGTCGTCTTCGGTTGCCATTGACTGTTGGACACAGTTGTGCTCACTCTGTAAAAAATACCATACGAGGTATAGTTGTAGGAAAGGTCCCATTTGCAACGAGGCCGGATTATCGGTTTTAAAGATTTAAGAATGTTTGATTTTGTAGAAGTGATGAATGTAAAAATCGTCCAAGTTAATTATGCCGGAACTTTTCACCCTTAAAAATTGGTGCAAAATTCTTAAATATGTACTTTTTAAGCATGCGCATTTGCTTAAATCACCTCTTTTACGCGATACTGTTAAAATATTAATTTTACGTAATATTTTCACAAATCTGTAGATCAGGAACATATGTCTACTATTATTGAGTGCACCTAAAAATAACATGTTTAACATTTTTTAATCCCTTATTTATCCGTAATATTTTGAATAATCATTTGCATTAAAAAGACCACATATATTAATAATATATTGCATAAAAGTGATATTTTAACGAGGTACTTTTTATTCATAAAAATGAGCGTACATGCCTAACGATAATTTATAGATTTTAATTCTCTAACCTATAACAAAACATTAATGTTTCGTGATTCAATTTATTTTTACGTGTAGTTTTATTATAAAAATAATAAATAATATCACCTTACTAAAATTTTTTCGAAATTTATTACAAATTCACTATTGACATATGAGTATTTTAACTTATTAACGTTTTTATAAATTAAGTCTGCGAATTATTTCAAAAATTTTGTTTAACTTTTTCGCAATTGGATTAGACCATAGTAATAACTTTCTTTTTATACTCTTTTAACATTAATTTTAAAATATAGTAACATTTACATAAATTTAAAAATTTGTATTCAAGAAAGTCTGCAAATACACTGTAAAAGCTTACCAACAGTTAATAACACTAAACGTGGATCAGTCATGTTTTCAAATCGTGTGAAATGAAATACTATCTAGCATACGCACATTTATGCACAACTAATTAAATAAATAAATATGTACATATATATATATATATTTATTTTTTTAAATAATAAAAATTTTACCTTCTACGTGAAAAATAAAAATAATATGAAGATCTATTAAAATTAGAAAAAAAATAATAGAAAATTTTTAGTTACCCAGATTTGCGGTCAAGGAGTGGTTTACCAAAACCAATAGTACTAAATGCGTAAAAGCTTCGGAAACTTTCGGTGTAGAAATATGAAATATTATTAAGCGTTGTAGATCCACGATGTCCAGCACACGATGACATATTACTAAACGCACGCAATCAAACACATACATACGCGCGTGCTTACATGAACGAACACATTAACAATAATGAATAAGTGCCTTGTGAAATTAGAGCAAAAAGGACACCATAGGTGCAGTAGCAGACACTTAATACAAAAAAAAATTAATTATAAAACTACAGGTACACAAAAACTATTATTAATTAGAATTAATGCGAGAGTACGCTAAAATTTACACATATGCATACACACACACACACACGCACACACATATATATATATATACACATATGAATCGAATTTTTTAATTGTGCAGAAGAATGAAAGTTCTCATAATTACGAAATATATTACAATAAGATCGTGCATAATAATATTAAAAAAGCTTACAATTAATATTATCCATGATTATATAATAGCCCTTCAATAAATATGTCTTTAAAATGTTAATCAAAAATGGTCTAAAATAAAACATATGAGATATTTACAAAAATAAATTTTAATCGATCACGTAATAATTAATCGAAGAAAATGTTAAAGCTTTACTTTTTATAATAATTAAATATTAATCAAACGAATTTAAAAAATTTTTTAAATACTTTCATGTGTATAAAATCTACGTTCATGTGCTCTTAACAATTTTTTTTATATATCCTTTTAGAAATTTCTAGACAAATAAATCAGAAATACTCTTAAATGTATTTATATGATAGTATATAAACTTCATTCAAAATAAAATTTATAATATTTGTATTTTAATTTTTGATAAATATGTCTATTTAATAACAATTTGTTATTTTATTTTTGATTATTCAAACAAGAGAACAATGAAGACCGAATTTTTAAACATTTCTTAGAATGTGTATTAAAAAAACATTTAAGAAAATTTCATTTTGATAAAAGAGAAGATATATTTCAATTTTATAACATGTTTGCTTAAATAAATTTGTACAATAAACACAAAGTTAAAAAGTTGAATACCTAGACATCTTGTTAACCAAAGTGAATCCAAAAGAATCTTAAATGAATATTATACGTATTTAAAAAAGACCGCTTGTAGAACCTACATAAATTATCTATAGATGTCACTAACTTACAAAAAGATAGTTCGAGAATATAGTAGTCGTTGGGAGAATATAAAAAATGTTTTAAGTTATTTGAAGTAATAAAATATTTCTAATATTAAATTATCAAAAGATGTTTACATAAATCATAACTGCGATGGTATTTTTAACTATCGCAATGCATTTCTTCTAATGATATTGAATAAATATTTTTTGAAGAGGATAATAATACAGTACAAATTTGCTCAAGTTAAAATATTGATGCACTAATCACCTGTCTTCACATACTATCCATAAAATTTTTCACATTCGAAACTTTTGTGACATATTTATAGTTTTTTACCATATAAACTTGGTACTTTGATATTATCAAACCTACAATTTTGAATAACTAGTTATAAATTAAATTTTTATTTATGCAAAGATTTCATCATCAAATTAATTTAGTTTTAAATCAAATACCATTGGATCTTACATAATTATATTTTTCTTTATTTCTTGAATTTTAAAAGTTGGTGTATAACTCAAGAATAAAAATGAATTGAAACTTATAAATTCAATAATTTTTATAAATTTTTAATATTAGCTAAAGTTTTCGTTAAATACAGTTTATAATTTAACACTTTAAATGAAAAATATGCAGTTCTTATTATAAACATGGAAAAAAATCATTAATTTGTTTTACGAATATTATAAAATTTTTTTATATAAAATACAATGACTTGTTTACTATAAAATTAAAATGTTCAGAATAATTATATAGTTCTTAAATATTACTGCACAACTATTATGCTTGTATTAGTTGAAATTGTATTAATTAACACTGGTATTATAATTGTTTTAAAATTATTATTTACAAAATTATATAAAAGTTAAGTAAAAAATACTTAACACAAACTCGAATGTAAAATTACAAAATATTCGTATATATTTTAAAGAAAGTTTAAAATTTATAGTTACCCTGGTCTCGAAATTGGTATGGGCTGACCAGTACTGATAGCTCTCACAAGTGGAGTAGCAACTGTGGCTCTTGGTGTAGAAATATTGGCCACTGCTGCAGGTCCACGAGGTACATGATAAGTTGATGGAATGCTGGTCACAATTTGCTGTGTTTGCTGAGCAGTTTGTTGAACCTGAGATTGAGTTTGACGTTCTATTGTACTCAACATGCTTGGTGCAATTATTCGAACAGTAGAACCAACTGGACAAAACTATAAAGTAAATTGAAATTATTATTTATAAATTCTTAAAAAAATAATATTTTACTTTTTATAGATACAATTAATGAAATACTATACTATAAAATTAATGTTTTATATCAGTTCTAATTATATACATGATACAAATAGTATTTTAAGAAATTAATATTATTAAAACATTTTAATTTAATATTCTTAATTTAAAAAAATGTTAATAAAATTTCTTTATAAATGAAATATAAAAAATCTATTTACTGTTTCAAATTTGTATATACATATAGATTAAAAATTATAAAATTTTTTAAATTATATTGAAACAATAAAATGATTTAGATTTTTTTGATGTTAAGTAAAAATATTTTTAAAACTATATTGTAGTAATATTGATTAATAATGCATATATATATTATTAGATAAAAATTGCAATTAAAATATGTCTCTACTAAAGTTACAATCTATTAATTAAAATAATACAAATATTAAATTTAAAGTATTTTTTCAAACTTGTATCTAATTTTTCGTTCAAAATAATTGATTTAAAAACATTGCTTTAAAATATATTTTAAATAATACAAAATATTACATACTGTACTAGCTGTTATTTTATTATTTTCTGAAGAAGTACCAATATTAGATGGAATTGGTTTCATGAGAAGTTTAGAATTAAGTTCTAAGGATATAGACTTTCCCAAAGTAGTTGTTTGACCAGAAACTGCTTGTGCAGCTTGAATACTATGTATAGTACTTGTATTTTGCACACCTTGTATACTCTGAACAGTTTGTATACTTTGAATAGTAGTTAAGTTTTGAGGAACAGTTTGTACATTAGTTTCTGATGAAACTTTCTCTTGTCCAGTTTCCGTTGCACTATTATTTGCACTCATTGTCACTTAATAAATACTTATTAATTACAACTATTTTACGAAAATAAATTTACTTATTATTAAAAAAATTTGATAGTACTTAAATGAAATATACAGTGCAAATTCAAAATGTGAGCATAAATATTACATGATTAGGTTAACCTTCAAGTCTGCCAAATTTCTAATAAATAATTACATTTAAAATCCTGTAATTTAATTACAACAAAATAAAAAATTCTCTTTTTCAACATGTTTTAATATAAATAACTTTCCAATAAAATATTTTTTAAGTACTCATTTACACTAGAAAAACATTGCATTTTATATGCAACATTTATGAAAGTGCATAAATCAACTAGTGCATCCTAAAATTCAAACAACAAATCACTTAACTTTTTAAATCAAGGATAAAAGACTTGTATTTAGAAAAACAAAAGAAAAATAGTTCGTATCACAACAAAACACAATCTCCTCTTTCTCTTCTGCGGCTACTTTACTTCTTCAAGACAAGGTTAGGACGGTTACACAATACTTCTGCCGGAGATCTATTGTTTCCATGCGTCAAAACATATCATGGTTTTGTATGAGAAGATTCTTAAACACTTCAAGTCTAAGTTTCGCGTACCGTGAGAGGCCGATGTCGTGCCGACGCATCGCCTCTCCTACAGGATCTACGGATTTAACAGCAGGTACCAAGCATCCACGTAACTGCAAAAGTTACCGCTTTATCCAACTCCAATTTAAAACAATCACTTTACTAAAAGACGCGAAACTTCAGTGATTAATTTTGAGCGAAATATCGGTTGCAGGGCAAATACTGTTTTCTCTCTCTGTCTGCATCATCGTCGTCGTCGTCCTCGTCTATCGTTTGACGCTTACAAACGCGGCTGTTCAAGTATTCGAGTTTCAATTTCAACGTACACACAATTACGTGCAACAGAAGCACGAAGGCGTATGTATATGCATTATGTTAGAGGGGCGCGAGGAATCTCGAACCGCGATTGGTGAATGACAGAAAGAAAAGATAAACGGTGATTATAATGCGCACGCGCATCCTATATAATATTGCACTTAGTTTTTAAGATTAGCGCGCATGCGCAGAAAGTAAACAACTACGTTGATAGAAAAAAAGCGCGAAAATACAAACATAATATCAACGTCAAACAGCTGTTTTATTATAGGGATGGGTGAGTCATTGAACTTTAAAGAGAATTCGATAAGAGGATTTATACATTGTTTTTACAATGTAGAATGATATCAAATATATTATGTACATGTGTATGTTTATACAGTCAAGAAAAATACAAGTATGAAATTTATTATGAGAATATTATTGTTTTATTTATGGTAGCAATTTTTTTAAGATTTCTATCTTGTAGTTACAATAATGATAAAAACAATATAAATTTTTTTTTTAAATAATATTATATTATATTTTAATTTATAACTTTAAAAATTTATTTATTTTATTCTTATTTGCATATTTAATAATGTAAAATATAAAATTAATTTACTTTTAATATTTTTCCAATTAAATATAAAAATTAAGCACAAAAGCATATAATAAATATCTGAAAATAAACAACAAGACTTTTTTAATAGATTTCAATTCAAATAAAAATTAGCATTACATTCATTCATTGATATTTTCATAAAAATTAATTGTACAATATAATATAAAGATTTTTCGGATGCAGACAAAGTTTTATATATGCATTTTTATGGTATCAATGATTATACAATTTGAAAAATGAATATATATTTAACTTTTCACATTATATATATATATATATTCACCTGTAATTAAAAAATAATTTAAATAATCTAAATATAAATAAATAGATTGTCAACATGGTTTTACAATTTATTTTTAGTAATATTTCTGATCAAAAGTTAGGCTTACATCCTATGAATTTTAATGTTTCAAAATTAATAAATTATAAATACATTTACTTCTAGGAAAAAAACTAAAAAAAAAGAGCCCGACTATTCGCCCTCTTACGGAACGTATTCAACAACTAATCTATCTCTTCATATTTAGCTATAGTATACATTTATTTATTGTATGAATACGATGCAGCGCCTTACATATTCAAATGCACATACACATGTAAATTGCATGCATAAGATGCAAACGTGTAAGCATATTCAGGTAAAAATAACTATTTCTACTATGTTATAATAGAAAAACAGTTACAATGACATTGATTTTATATTTGAAGGTACTTTTGATTAAGTATTTTTTTCATCTTAAAATGTGTTTTCTCAGTTACACTTTATTCTCTATAAAATTCATACGATAAAATTCGTATACACCGCTCCTGTGTTTAACCGATAAAAATAATTACATAAATTTCTATTTTCTATTGTTTAGTACATATGTGCAAATTTAATAAAATCACGAATAAAATATGACTTTTGGTAGAAATTAAAAAAAAATTTGCTCAAAAACAAATGTACGATATCTGTTGTAATAGTATATTAATCGATTACTATACCGATGTATTCATGACATTCTTAAAGATTACGTGTAATTTAAAGAATTTCTCTATTTGATACAGAATTACATTATTGTAAATTTTATTAATAAAGTAAACAAAATGATAATAAAATAATATATTTTAGACTTTGTTACAGAATCCAATAAAAATAAGATTAAAAATAGCAAATATAATGACTACGTTGGTTTTATCACAGTGCCTATTTTTTTAAAAGGTACAATTTGGAAATTTCTTTACATTGTAATCCATATAAATAATTATTCGTAATAAAGGCAACAAATTGAATTTAAATTTTTTAAATTTTACATAACCTAAAAATTGAAATTATAAATACAAAGTAAGAAATTCAATCATTCTTTTATATCATCGAGTTTACGCATGCCCTTCCAAAAGGATAGTAGACTTCACATTTTGAAGTTTTTGTACCAAAATTTAAGAAGACTATACTGGTACAGGAAGTAACTCGGTGGAACGCCTGGACAGTGAAACAGAGTATACACCTATATGTATGGAACCTCGCATATAAAAGAATTACACACGGGTGGCCATTGCTCTTCTCGCTCTGTGCGCGCTTCCACCGTCGTTCGCCGTTGAACGCTGAACCACCTCATCCTCCTCCTTCTTCGTCCTCGAGTCAAAACAAGTGAAAGAGAAAGAGCTGGAATGAACGACATGTACGGGGAGGAAAAAAGGAGAAAGAGCGCTGAAGCGCGTCGCTTGAGCACATACAATCAGGCACACAGATAGAAAAGCTCGACGAACCGTCCTTCCATTTGACTCTCGTTGCGGCGTGTGCATCGTTCCACCTCTGTACGGCAAGGCAAAAGAAAGATAGAACATACACACATACACATACACAGATAATATTAACGGAGAAAGAGAGAGAAAGGAGAAACAGCAGTCAGGCACACTCGCATAGATACGGACAAAACGTTGAGTCGCGAGAGGGTGGCACTGGCAGAGTAGCATTAGTGGCAGAAGTACGAGCACCAGTTGTTGCGGGCAGTGAAACACAGTGCGTGCGGTTATCGAGTGTACATTGCGTATTCTCCATCAGCTCTCGGAGAATTCTATACTTCTTGCTTTTTCGTTTTCGCGCGCGCGCCTCTGTCCCAAGCCCTGCCTTCATCCATCCGTGAAGATGTCGCGGCTCGAAAAGGAGCGCGCAAAGCAGATTCAGGACAAATGCCAAAACCTCCTGACGCAGATGCTACGGGACGAAGACAACAAATACTGCGTCGACTGCGACGCTAAAGGTACGAGAATCCCCGTGTCGATGTGTACATCATTCATACCTCTATAAAATTTGCTATCCTCATTTTCTTTGTTTATTTAAATTTTTACACCTTGCGCTAAGTCTGTGTCCGCACTTCGCGGCTCTACGAAGACGACGCGCGTGTGAGTGCGCGCGCGCACGTCTATCCTCTAAATCGACGAAAACGACGTTCGATTTTTCATCCACGTCATCGACGAGAAAATCAAGTTTACAAGGAGTCATTCTACATAGTATCTTTACACACACACATGCATAAGTACATGTTCATGCATAGATTCGTATACAAATTTTATTTCAATTATACATGCATGTGTATATATATATATGCGTGTGTGTATACATGTGTGTGTATGTATGAGCACTTCATTCGTTCAGGCATGACGTGTTTAACTGTGTGTGCACATATACATTTAATTTTTCTTTTACTCGACAAATCGCCAACCGGACTTAATCACATTTCTCTCCAATTTCGTAAAAACTTGTCTCATCTAGTAGTTACATTAAAAAATCAAGTCACTGAAAAACATAGTCTATCTTTTTGCCCATCTTCTACTCTACCTTATGATTATCGACTTGGTCTTTAAAGCCATAGATTTATGTCGAGTTCATGTGTCATATTCAGTTTTTATGAGCTTAAGATAATAAAGATAATAAATCAAAAGATTAAAATAAAAAATATTAAAATTTCATATTTGTTCATACAGACGCTTATTTGGGTTAAGATAAACACGAAGGTTTCAACATAATATTACAAGAATAAAGCTTGTCTCTACTGAATGAACAATGTATTCGTAGATCATGACATATTGCTCTTAAATTTTTTAATATAATTTAAATCACGAACAGCGTGTTCAGTTAGTTTTAATAGATTCTCCAGGTTTCATTAATTTATTTTTATAATGAAAATAAAATAATAGTAGATGCTAGAGAATCGTTTATACAGATATTATTTTAAAAAAATTTTTTGTATAGACGTATTTTCTAACGATTTCTTTATTTCTCAAAATTGATGCTCAACGTTCACAGCCAATTGTGTAAAGTTAACCAAAATACTTGTAAGCCAATTGCACTACCCGTTGTATTTCTGTATTTCCTCATCATTATTTATTATCCATTAACTTTGCAATCGTGAAAATGCTCGAGAAACGACCGAAGGTGGTATGAGCTACAACGCTGTAGCAAATGACGGCCGAGTTTACGGGCTGTGAATCTGCCTCTATGGAAATGAAAAAAATCCTTTTTAACGGCATTTATACACCTCATTTTCGTCGTTATCCTGTATATTGATTGCTGGATGTGAGTCCAGTACTGACGATGTGCGCGACCCACTTTCGCGAACTATAGGGCTAAAGAGGGAGAAGAGAACAACACAAAATAAGCGCACGATTGACTTCGGGATAAGATAGAATAACCAGAACCCTAACAAAGTTACCGATAACCAGTTTTTCAAGGATGTACTAAGACTCGAAAAAGAATCGGAAATTCATCTATGAAAAATTCATGCGATGAAACTTACTATTTTTATTTCGTTTTCTTTGGATCTTTTGAAGCTTTGCACTCAGACTGTAATAAAAATCTTAACACATTCATACCATCATATATAACAAAGTAGTAATCGTCAAAACTACTACATAAACTTTAATATTACGTTAAAAAATGAATAAAAAAAATTGATCATGGAATTAAAATCAAGCTTTAATCAATTCATAATAATTCTTAATAATAATGCTTCAAATATACTTCAATAGTGCATTAAATGTATTACAAAATAGAAAAAAGTAAAAATAAGTTTTAATAATTATCATACACGTTGATAGCTTGCACATCATTATTAATTAAAGTTAGATAAAGGTCATATTGATTATAATCTACTTTTATTATTAATATGATACAGTGAATATTTTTATTATTTTTTTAGCTTTATAAAAAGTAATATTTATTTATTTATTTCAATTCTAATAATTACACACTCAACCGATTAATTCATAGTTTCAAGTTATTTATATATTGAATTTAAGAATGCATCTAATATTTCGATAAAATGAAAAGAGAAAATTATTATTTTTCAAATACAAAAATAATATATTTTATTGAAAAAATAAAAACTTTATATTATAAACAACATTTTCTTTTTTTAATTTCCAATGTGATAATTAGAAACATTTTATTAAAGTGTAACAGATAATAAAGTTTTATTTTAACTTCTTAAACTATACAATTAAAAACTTGAAAAGCTTCGGTAAAAAATCACTATATAAATTTTAAATATAATTAAAAAATTTTTTCTTCCACCTTTATTTCTTTCAAACTTATCTAACTCTCACTGTTATTTATTAAATTTGTTGAACGTGACAATTTTTAGATTCCAATGCTTAAATATTTTACAAAAATAAATGTTTATTGTTAAAATTAAATTTGGAACTTAAAACAACTTACTATTTTATTTTTTCTCATTTTCGAAACAATAAATTGTATATACTTTTAATAATATAACTTAGAGTTTTTATAGTTTAATCGTTGCAGAAATTAATTAAACCATAATTGTAATTTAGTTAAATATAGCACATAAAAGGATAAACTTTAATTGTATATGAAATTCTGTGAAAAAATATGTAACATAATCAAAGTATACATTATACGTGCTTGACACAGACGTATGATTATTTTTATTGTCAGAATGAGTAAATGTTTTTTTTCGATCAATTGTAATCAAATACTTCGTCATAATGTGCCAGTATTAAGATTGTCGTTGCACTACATAAATATTATAGTTATAACTTTTTATTATAGAATATCAACTTATTTAATATTTTATTATTAATTGAATCGAAAAATTCATGTCTTTAATTATTATCATAGATATTTTATTTTTTTCATAAATAAAAATTCTTATCCGAATGGCATTATAACAATGATTGCGTTCAAATAAGCGTAAAATTGTTCGCAGATTAAAATTTACACAATAAGTACATTTTTAATTTGTTTTTTAAGACTTTTATTCGTAATATTATTTATATTTTCAGAATGAATGTTAAAAAATGTTTAAAATTCATTCGATTTTAATCAAGAGTAATTACAATTTTAACGGACATCAGTTATTTGACGTTGCATACCTAAAATACCATTCATTTAAATTTTGTCTTAATTTATCTTTTGACTATTTATTGAACTCAACAAAAAATTTCTCTTTATCCTTTATAATGATACATGTGCATGTAATATTAAACTACGATAAAATAAAAAATTTCAGTTACGCCATTTGAAATTTGATTAGAATTTTTTTTATTAATTTTAAAACAATATATTATAAAATGAAACTTACACAAAAAGTACATAAAAAATAAGCCGAGGCTGTCAAAAAGCTGATTAAAAAAACAATATTTTATTAATTATTTACAATTGACATACGTGTAAAAGATATTTTCTTTTGAAAATATATTTATTATAGTAATATTTAAAAATAAATTATTTGCTTATGACAGAAAGCAGTAGAAAGTAAAAATATAACATAGAAAGCATTGAACTAGCTAATGTTTCATGCTCTCGTACTTTCTTTTCTTATTAAGTATTCATCCAAGAACATAAAAGCAGTTAATTTTTCTATTATTCTTATATATATATATATAATTTCACGGATGGTGATTGATCAGAACAAGAGAAAAACTTAGTTAAATTGTAGCAAGAATGGACAATTAATCGACTTCAAGTGTATCAAGGTTGATTTTGCTACAATAGGGATATCAGCCCTTGTGCGAATTTCTCGGTCGAAGTTTTTCACTTGTGGGTTTTCCGACAGCAAGTCAATTAAAGCATATGCTTTTGAAATCAAATTTACTATTTTAAAGTAATACACAGTTTCTTTAATATGAGTATATTTTAACATAATACACTGAAGAATATTCAGGAGAATTTCAAATATCAGTTTTTTTATTAATTAATTGATTAACTTCAATAAATTCATTAAATAACTTTAGCATATGGATGTATGCGATTTGTACAGTAGTTATATCGTAAAAGTATAATATTTAATGTTTAAATTCGTTATAATTGTAATTAAATGTGAAAAAGTATATTTTTTCGCTTTAATAAATAATTTTTAATAAATATTTACTTAATACAATTTCTTCTTATTTTTACATTTACATAATATTTGTATGTTAATTAACGAAAATAGATCGTCAGTTTAATAATTAGTTATAAATTAATTGCTTTTATCACAAGCTTAAAAAAAACTATTGTTTCGATAAGGTGTAAGAATATTGTTATCATAACTGCTGGCAAAGAAATATTTGCACCTGTTTATTTAAGAACACGTTATATTATAAGCCTTATAATCTATATTTTCATTTGATTTGTAATTGAGTGAATATTTTTTATTTATTAAAATAAAAAATAAAATATAATTTAATAAATATTAAATGCTTTTTTTCACTTATTTTTAATAACAAAATTTTCATATAAATATCCACTTACATTGTTATTATTTAATATGTTTAAAGTAGCATAATTAATTTCGCAAAAATTTTCTAATATAAATATTTAGTTTTTCGAAAAATGCATTCAAAGTTAAGAATTTTAAGGTGGTCACTTTGTTCTGTAGCTTCTGAGATTAATTAAATTAATAGTTAATAAATTATAAAATCTATTGAGTGATAAATATCAACGTTATTATATTTTTTAAATTGATTTACATTATTATTTAGTATAATATAGTATATAGTGATTCAAATAATTTATAAATTATTTTCTAATAAAATTGTATTAATAAACATGTTTCTATATATATATATATATATATGGATGTGTATAAGTGATGATATTTATACTAAACCTAGTTTTTTAAGTATTTACAATTGGTTTATTATTAAATGCAATCTGTTTTTAGGAAAAAATATAAATGCACATAAGTTATTCAAATATCATATAATAATATTACAATCAAAATATAATTATAGTTTGTCTTTTGTAGGACCAAGATGGGCCAGTTATAATCTCGGAATATTTCTGTGCATCCGATGTGCCGGTATACACAGGAAACTCGGTGTTCACATAAGCAAAGTCAGGTCTGTCAATTTAGATACTTGGACTCCGCAGCAAGTCGTGGTAATTATAGCTTTCGTAGTACTATTAAAGATTTGAATCACCGAAAATATTTGTGCTAAAATTATTCGTATTTACCATTTATTTTGTTTTTCATAGTTGATGTAATGTAGAATTTACTTTTTTGCTCGTGAACTAGTTTTCTATAGATACATTTAGTTGCTGAACTTTATTTCCAACTTGTTATCTGTGGACTGTATTTACGAACTGAGTCATCGGCTTTATTATCCTTACTAATAATAAAAATTTAACATTCGCAATTTTATTGGTCCCATGGTGAATTAAAAAATTAAAATTAAGTAATATCCTTATAAAAGAGTTTCTTGTATATTTTTTATGAAAAACACAATACAGAAAAATAAAATTACTTTTCTTTGTTTCTGTCAACGGGTTTATTTAACTAATAATAATAAATAATTTTGAATCGTTTACAATTTCTTCATTTTATAATACATAATCCAAATTTTTTATTTATCTATTAGAGCTTACAGCAAATGGGAAATTCGCGCGCCAGGGCCGTATACGAAGCTAATCTCCCGGATAGTTTTCGAAGACCTCAGACTGATTGTAGTTTAGAAAGCTTCATCAGAGCAAAATATGAACATAAAAAGTATATTGCAAGGGAGTGGGTTCCGCCGCCATTGCCAACGGTAAAATTGCTGGTCTATTAATTTTTATAGCGTTTCGTAAGATTGTTAACGTACAACGAATAAGCAATAATATTTAACAGGTGAATTGGGACAAAGAATTAGACGAAGAGGCTGAAAAGCAGCGCAAACGAAAAAAAGAAAATCAAAAGTCTGTTACATGTCAAAGTACATTACCAGCTGTAAAAAAGCCAGAAGTAGTCCCTCAAATACCAAAACCGCGTAGTTCTGTGAGTCCGAAACCTAATAGATCTAATAATTCGGCAACGTTGGACTTACTCGGTCTTGGTAAGTTAAGCCTTAAAATTTTTGTAAAAACTATTTTATTTTCATTTTAACGTCATACGCAACACTATTGTATTTTACGGTCCAAGCATACGTCAATAAGCCATTTTTAAATTTTAATAGATGCCCCAGAAAATCAACCTAGTACAAATGGTTCTGCATCTGGAGATGATATATTCACCTCATTTTTATCAGCACCACCTGCTAGTACCGTAACAAACGGAACTTCAGCCGAGAGCAATAGTACAAATTTAGCGAGCAAATCTGAAGAAGAGAGTTTCTTCAATCAGCCAACCCCAATGCCACAAGAGAAAAATAAAATGACGAAAGATAGTATTTTAGCACTGTATGGTACTCAACCGTGTCAACCATTTGGAGGTACATTTCAATTGCTTTATATGTTTTTAACGACAGTAGAAAAAATAATAAAAACTTAAATTATAAGGCTGTCTCTGTCTAATTTTTAAGAAATAAAATTTTCAAGTTGAACATTAAATTATTAAAAAAAAATACAGCTAAGAATTAATTTATAGGTGGTATGTTTAATCAACAAATACCTACTCAGCAGTTTCAGCAACCAATGTCAAATGTAGGACCGTTTAATCAACCTCTAAATCATTCCCTTCAATCACAGATGGGAATACCAAGCATTAATCAAATGAATGTCACATCCAATCAAATGTGTATGAATCCTAATCAATTAGGCCCCGTCTCGGGAAACCCTATGGCTAATAATGCTGCTATGGCTATGCAATCTCAAATGGTAAGAGGCAGTTAACTCAAAAACATTTATGATATCTTCAATTAATCGTATCAAAATGGAAAATTGAAATTTCTATCTTTTTCGTAACTTTCCATGTAGCACCAAGTAGGTATGACACATTCTGGACCACAGATGGTTTTGGGTAGTAATAACGGATGGAGTAGTATGATGTCCACACAAAATTTACAACCTGCACCAGGCAGTAATCCTTTCCTCAACTTGAATACCCAACAGCAGTCGGTTCCAGCATTTAATCATGTAATCTTTTTTCTTTTTTGATTATACATTTCAATAATATTAAGTCATTTCAATTGTTAAATTCAGCTATTAAAGGAACAGGAATTTAAATTAAAATAATATTTTTTTAAAGTCAATTAATTGTATAGACTTAAATAATTCATGTGGAAAAGCATTCGTTGCAAAAATAAAAGGTTTCTTGAGATGAATTTCCAATCGAAATGAATATGGCTTATATATAATTTTTAATGTTTTATTTTAGTTTTTTTTAATTTGAAAAGCGGAAAATTGTTAATTAATGTAGAATGAAAAATTGTAAACATGTTTTAACTAAATAATTATAAAAATTGAAATATTTTTAGCTGCCTCAACAAATGTCTCAAATGTCCCTTAGTGGAATGAGTTTTTCGACTCCAGCAGGAAAACCAGCCCCTGCATCTTTATCGACTCAAACACTTTCAACGAATTTATGGCAGTAACAGTCTTTGGATTTAGTGTATTCGTTTGGTGATTTTATAATAGTATTGGTTGAAATTTACGCGTTTCTTGATGAGCAACGTTTAAAAGAAATAATGTGACTTGTTAAAAACGCATAGGAAAAAATTAAGATAGAAAAACTCAATTCTTCGCGAGTGATGAAAAAATGGAGATGTATAAGTGTTACTATCACACAAAAATAAATTTCAAAAGAAATTTCTGTATCGCTGTATTGCAGATAAAGCAATATGCAGGACGGTAACATTGTGTCGTAAATGAACTTCGTTCTTTGCTAAATGCATTTGTTCTTATAGCAATGAAGAGAATAATAAAGGTGTATAGTCTAATAAAACATGTATAATATGTACTATGAGATTTGATCGCATGTTTGACATGAAATGTGTAAAATGTAAATTTATTATCGCATAATAGATAATTAACTTTTAACATCAAAAAATCGAAGATTACAACGTGTGCATCCGTATGAATGTGTTGCTCACTTTTAGTGCGCACGCTCGTGTGTATCTTTGAATTTCCCAAGTCGACGTTTATTAAAAGTTGCAGAAAAACCAAACGAAACATCGAACGCCAATTTTAAGGACAAAAAACTTAAATTTAGTTTTTCCTTTTCTTATTATTAGCAATGAGGCGCAATTAATCGTATTATAGTTATTTTTCAAATTTAGACTGTGTATTGACGTAATTATTGACTAAAATGTCAAATATAGCAAAAGTGATGGATTGACTTTGAGCTCTATTGCATTCTTATTATGTCTTTATATAATGATTAGACAAAAGAATTGTAAATTAATTAAAAATATATATACAACATCATTGCCTACTATTTACATACATGATAGAGTAAGACGAAGCTTAGCAACAATGTACTGAAATGTTCAAGCATTTTTAGCTTGTGTTAAAAAATTTCAAGTTTGACCGATCATTCATGGTGCTACATTATAAAGCTAAAATTATATGGAAGTTATACTTGCACTTGAAGGGGGATGCGAATAACATTCAAACGAATGTATAAATATTCAAATATATAACTTAATGGTATAATTTAAAATATCTTAAATATTAAACACAAAAAATAAATAAATCTTATAATTTTTTTTTATAAAATCTTAGAATGGGCATGTAAATTTTTATTTAAATGTGAAAAAATAAGTTTTTCGATTTTATTATTTACATATTAAATTTTTATTCCTAAAAGTATTATTGAAATCAACTCATCGAAAAATAAATGTCACACTTATATATTAATATCATAAGAAAATTATAAATAAATAAAATTATAAAGATTTAAATTTATTATAGTTTTTTGCTAGTTTTAAAAGGTTGTAGAAATTTCCACACATCCTCCTTTTAAGTGATTAGTAAATAAAATTATCAGAATATGCACAGTTATTTATAATAAAATATTTATAACAATCTTGTTAAATATTTTATAATAAGAAAAAATAACGGAAATGAATGATTACTTTTGCTCTTATCATTTTCAAAATGAACCGTCCATAATACTATTAAAACCCTGTTAATAATTATTTAATAAATATTTAAGCATACTGTAAATTTTACTTAATAATTTTTAGTTTCATCTTGTAATTTCACCTTTAACATTTAAATTTGATATATTAGAAAATCTTAACAATTGTATTTAAAAAATGTAAAATACTAAAAATTTAACTATAAAACGAAAAAAATTATTTAAGTGACAATTTCATTATTAAATAATGTCAACTACCGTTATTTATTTTATTGATTGGCTTTATAAAAATTCGTTAATGTTATAAAAACAATGCAAGAAATATTAGAAATATTCATTAAGAATCACAAGGTAGTTAATGATAATTAAGATTATAAGTTTAATTATAAAATTTTATAAAAGGTCCTTTGTATCTGACAACTCGAAAACGCGAAGGTTGCACACGAAGGCTAGTCATTAAAACAAATTCTGTCACGCGATTTTGATACAGACCAAGAACAAACTAAAGAATTATAGGAGTTTAAAATTATTAATATGAAAAGTAAATAATATTTATTTCGGTACAATTAATATATACTTTTTAAATTTATAAAAACCATTAGATTATATTAAATATATTAGATACAAATTAAAGTATTTTGTTTTTATCTTATTTACAAAAGGTAATTTTTATAAAGATTTATTAAATTAAATCCATATATTTATAATAATTTTATAATATATTAATTCAATCTATTTTAATTACATCATTTTTATTATGTATAAAATATATTTATCATAATTATAAAATAATTGCAAGTATTTAAAAATTCTATTTAAGTCTTTTTAAAGTTATAACAGAATGTATTAAACAATGTAATATTAAATATTAATAATTGATATCGATAAAAATAACTAATGAAAAAAAATTTTTACTATTTATATATAAAATAAATAAATACAATTAAATATAAAAATATCTTAACTCGCTAAATTCTATAATTTTAAATACTAATTATAATAAAATATTATGTCTTGTAAATGTCATTCATTCTAATAGTCTTTAATTTAATAGAAAAGTTAAACTAAATTTAAAATATTTTAAAACCAGTCTGATTTATTTACAAGCATATAAATTGGTATAAAATATAGTACTGATTGACTTATTTTAAATTATTTCTTTCGAAAGTTATTCGTACGCAAAACGATGATCTGTTAAATGGTGGCAAACTTGGTTGGTTTGACTCTGTTGTGTTAAACAACATTTATTTAAAATTAAATTTAAACATGTGCAAATAATCGATTAATATTAACATATAATTCATTTGCATAACAGATATCAATGTGCAGTACGAACAAGAGAATAAACCCTATGGCATTTAAACTGTAACGCTGGGTTGAATAACGTTGTAAGATATTTCCGCCATTTTGTTCAATGCTTCTCTAATTTGATTAGTTTGGTGCATATAATGTAGATGCCGGAATGCTCTTACCTCGTTCATTTCCTGCTACGAATCTTTTCGTGTTTAGTAGCCACGTGTAAACATCATGGAGAAACCAGTTGTCCTGGCGCGTGTAATTAAAGTTCTAGGGCGTACTGGCTCACAAGGTCAGTGTACACAGGTGAAGGTTGAATTCCTTGGGGAAGAAAACCGACAAATCATAAGAAATGTCAAAGGTCCGGTACGAGAAGGTGACCTCCTAACCTTACTCGAATCAGAGCGAGAAGCCAGAAGACTACGATGATGGACTTTTACGATTCTTCTTATAAATTTAAATAAGTAATTATATTGTTTGTATTACTTCTATCAAACTCTTTTTCTTATCTTCTTTTATAATTTTTAACGTGTGATTATCTATAACTTGTTTTGTTCGAGGTTATGATAATTTAATAACACAAGTAAACCTTTTTTGCTTTCAGATTAATCAACATGTTTTTATGGTATTTTGTTACCAGCGACTGTATATTTGTTGGATTTGCTGCACATTATAAAATGTGTCTTCAGAATACTGGTGTTTCCTGTATAAAATGAGACTGCATGTCTAAAAATTTACAAGAGCTAACGCAATTCTGTCTGGAATAAACATTTGCTGGTAAACCATAAAAAAATTTGTTTGCTGATTTACCTATTAGAATCCTCTTTACATTTTTATAAGAGACATACTAAGAAATTTATTTTTGTTACATAAAACTACAAATTTATGATTTCAATACTTTATTAAATTTTTTTATTAAATAAACAAAAAAACAATAAATTTGATTAGAAAAATTATGGTAATTTATTTACAATGTAACTTACATTTTAAAGATGAAGGTATATAATGATAATATTCACAGTAATAACAGTGTATTAATTCTACAGAAGAAAGTATTGAAGAACTATAGGAACCAAATTAAATAATGCATATATAAATTTAATTCATATAAAAATGTTGGGTTATATTCTTCTACGTTTTGGAGGAGGAGTATCTCTTGGACTTGGTGAAACTTTTGATGTACTATCAATGCTTTGTCTTGTAGGTCTCTTTAGTGCTCTTTTTAAACTTTCTCGACTTGATTCAGAATCTTTTCGTTCTTTTTTTATCGGAGGACCTTTAAAAATAAAATATAATAAAATTTCATATTACAATAATATTAAAACATCGTAATAAAATTAGATTATTTACATGGATACAATTTTTAGAATCTATTAATATCACCGAACTATCAGCTTTCCTTTAAAAACGATAAAATTTGCATCTTAAAAGAAATTAATTCTATCAGAAAATTTTGTTTAAAACTTTTATGAGCAATGATAAAAAATATATTTATTAGGTTTAATCCAAGAATTATTCTTTTATAGCATTCTTTTTTATTAAGAACAAATAAAATATGCTAATTAAGAAATGAACTTTAACCAACATGTTTTCCAAAGGGGATGATTTCTCATGATATAACAAGGTGAGTCATCACTTATTTTGTTTTAGAATATTAAAATTTGAGTAAAGAAAATTTTAAAAAGTAGCATTCCTGTCGATGAATATTATTTTTGAATTGCATTAATTCTTTACTGTGCATGCTTAAAAGATCATATAATTAACTGAAATGCAATTTTTCATTAAAAGCATTAAAATATAATCTTTAGAAATAGTTTCAAAATTATAAAACTGATTATGATTTGTCATTCCTGTAATAAAAATATTAAGTTTCTTAAATGTAATAAATATTAAAATAGAATACACATTAGAATAAATTAAGTATTTTCAATATTGCACTTTAACGTCAACTAAAAATAAAGGTCATAGATTTATTTTTAAAAATTAATAAAAAAAATTCCATTAATTATCATGACCATAATAACTTTGTAATTTATTATTAAAAACATGTTTTTACCAGTATCTTCTGACTCTTCTTTTCCTTTAAGACGACCTTTAGTAGCCTTAAGCTCTTTTTTAATTTCTTTTGCCTCCCTCTGTTTGTTATCTTTTTTTAATTCAGGCTCTTTTACTATTTTTTTCACTTCTTCCTTTTTCCTTTCTACTTCCTTGATAGTTTTTGTATCTCGAAGAATAATTTCTTTTTTAACTACTTCTTTAACTTCTTTTTCTTTTTTAATTTCTTTAATTTTTTCCTTTGGTTCTTTAGGCTTCGTGTCACTTTCCTCCTTTTTACGAGATTTCATTAGTTCTGAAAATTCACTTTCAGGTAAAACAAAATCTGTTTCATTACTTGGAAAAGGCACGTCTTCCATATCATCCTGTAAATATATTTTAATTGTTTATAAAGATATAGTTTTTACAATAAAAGTTAGAAATATCTGTTTCTTGTAAAAGAGAAAGTTAACCGTGTAACGTTACGTGTACTTTCAAACTATTTATTAAGATTTAATTTTATGCAGTATAAATCAATATTACCATGAAAGTAATTTAAAAAAACTTACCAAAGTCATCAGATCATACATTGATTTAAGGTGATCCCAAATAGCTTTCAAGGACACATCTTTATGAATTGCAGCACGAAATTTCTCCCAAATGCAAACCATATGAAAGTATTTATTTACACCTGTGAAGAAAAATAAAAAATATTTATGTTTAACATACATTGGTATTTGTCTTTTACATTAATAAATGGTAATTTTTTTTATAATACAAAAAATAAGTATCATCATTGTTATATAAATAAAATTCATACATCAGTATAACCTCAATTGAAAGAAACTCGGTCAAAAGAAAACAAGATCAATTCTCACCAACTGGCTTGTGGCCGTTCATAGCAAAGAATAACTGGATTTCATTTTCCACATTCCAATCAATTTCTTCAGCAGAATCCGTTTGTTTTTCTTTAACAGCCATGTTTATTTAAACAAAAAACGTAGAAACATTAAGAATCTGTTCGTCGAAACTTAGGAGTCGTAATAATAATAACGATAAGAGCACACCGAGTGTTTGAAAATAGTTGAGCGTCACTGGTGTTTGTCATAGACTCTCATTCTTGTTTTACCTCTTTTTATAAAACGAGTTTGTTGCGTCGATAAAATAGAATTTAAAAAGGTATCTATTTTATCAGATTTTTTTCTTTATCATATATCGATCAAGATGTGAAAAAACTTCAGTATAAAAATAGAAATGGAGATGACGCTTTAAAACGACTTTAGACTATTTAAATATAATAGTTTATATAAATGTTTTAATTTAACATTATTTTCATGCTAGCTGGTGTAAACAAATTTTAACGCGTGTACGTTTCCATGCACAAATTGTGTGTTGGCGCGCGCGCGCGTGTGTCAGTATATTCAGTTTTTCATATTATAAAAAATATCTATTTAAAACTTGAAGAAAATTTATGGTTATATTTTAAGTATTTTTTGGGAGTTATTAATAACTTATACTATAGATATTTCTTAAAAATAAATTTTAATATATATTAATACAACTCCCGAAGTATATTAGCAATTGACATGTAAACAATTTACAATATTGTATTTAATTTTGTTCTGTATCTATTTTATGAAAATAGTTTATTTTATTGGTACTTATTTTACGAATATTTACAACTTTCGATTCTACAGTTTCTTCCAATTATTAGAAATTCAAATTTTAATACAAACATTATGCATTGCTCTCCGTCATAGAAAACCTTTATTTCTTTCTTTTATATATATATGCATCGAAGGACCAGATACGTATTTTAAATTATAATTAGCTCACAGAATTTCTTGCATTCCTAATTATATAAATCTTATAATCCCTTATTGACCCATTACAAAAATGAAGATAATATAATATTTTGTAATAGTGCACAGTTGGACTTTCATTAAAAATACGCGAAATGAAGATATTTTCAAAAAAGTAAGATTTTTAAGGCCTATATTTTAAGTAGTTTTTTTATAAAAACTACTCGGAGAAGTATTTACTTTCTAGAAAATAGTTTGTGCAGTAGTGAAGCGTGTAATCTGAAATAACTTCGAGTTGGTGATGTAGCGAAGAGTGTCGATTCTCAGGAGCTGCGTCTAAACCGCAAAACGGCAAACGTAATGGCGGAAATAATTAAATTCCGCAGAGTATAAGGTAAAAGACACTGGTATGAAGATATAAATAGGCAGAGAAAGAGAGAGGGGGGAGAGGAAGCTGTAGAAAATGGCATGTAGACTAAAAACTTGACAAAGTGTTTCGAAGCCGTTATACGATCCCCGTTCCGCCTTCCTTTGGTCGTTTTTACACCGACGACCGCAATCGATGGCCTTTTATTTCATATATAAAACCTTAAGTTGAAAGTCCGACAAAAGATAAATTCAGGCTCCATTATTTTAATTTATGCGGGCTTCTATGCAGAATTGTGCATATTTACAACCTTGGTACTTGGACGCGCAAGTTAAAGGATTCATAGGTGTGTGCTTGCAAGCGTTTTAACTTTTGAAAAATCGAGCACTCCTATTGAATTCTTAAGACGCAAGTTTTTGTTTCAGCGCACCGAACATAAAAAGGAACCACGGGCGTGAGTGAATTTCCTTGGATGTAGATTTAAAATTTAATTTAGAGGAGCGTTAATTTACGAACGTTATTTCGACCAAAGCTTCTTATTCAACGAACATGCGTTAAGTACCACCATTTAAACTTTTACGATGTTTGTCCGAATTATTTTTTTCAACTCCTGAATATAATCGACCTGCAAAAATTGCCTGTACCCGTGATATATAAAAATAACGCCGGCCCTCGCCGCTTATCTCTAAATCTGGGCGTTAAATTTTATGAACACGAAATTTCACTTTACTCTTGCTCGCCAAGTGCAGAGCGAAGATTTTAATCAAATCAAAGGAAAGATAAGACTCGCCCAAGCTTATGCAGCTTATGCTCCTATAAAATAAAGAGCATTTCCTTTGCGAGAACAACATCCTTGTCAGCGCGTTCAAAATTTCTGTTCATCCAGACCAGTGAAATTTAAGTTCATCCCCAAGGCATAGGGCGAGAAACGTCTGAATTTTCTCGGGAAATCCACGCGTTCCGTCCGGAATTCGTATCTAAGTCACAGAGGCTAAATGAGTCGCAACTAATCTCACAAGCGGCCGCAATTACGCTCCGACGGTTAACCTCCGCATCGCTTGCAATCAGCCGCAATTTACGTGACACGAGCACCGAAGCTGCTCTTCTTCCCTCCCTTTATCTTTCTCTCTCTCTCTCTCTCTGTTGGCGCGGGTGGAAAATGTGGACGCTCGTAATTAGAGACGAGAGCTCCGGCTAATGCACGTACTCGATACTCCCAGGTGTCCTTTCCGCCAACGCAACCAAAGCCTTTTTATCCTTATTTACTTCCTTCAATGAAAGTGAGTGTATGTTTGTTAGAGGATGGCGTTCGTTCTATGATCGCGGAACGCGTCCCTCCTATCGGAATTTCTTTATAAATCAGGTTATTGTAAGCTATTTTTTTGCACTGCAATTATACCGCAAACATGGAATAAATAATAATAATATTGAATACACGTTTAAACGTTTAATTAAGGTTCTGGTAGAAATGTCGAAAGCGTCTACAAATCATCATCCTATCTTTAATTATTTAATTATCGAATAGCAGAAAATAAAATTTTTCACTTTCGTAAATGTGTCGATAAGATTAAATTATTACATCAATGCACGAGGATTGAACGCCGTCGAGGAACGGAGAGCCACGTGATTGCCGCGATGCCAATCGAAATTAACGTCCGTCGTGCGAAATCACAGAGTGACCTTGTTCTTCCTTCTGCCCGGAACAACGAATGCAGGATATCGTGTCGATCTGTTCGCGAGGACAGACTCCATAACAACAGCCCATGCGATCCACGAGATTTCCCACTGAAAAAAAAGAAGAACAAGAAGAAGCTGGATACGCACGGTCTCGCGGATCTTTCCAAATCAACCGACTCCGTCACGAGGCGTGTCGAAAATCCAGTGTTCGAAAAATGTGGGTCACCAAGCTTTCGCTGAGACACACCCCTTCCCGATAATGAATTCTTCATTTTATTTGCGCTTAGAGAAACACGCCAACGATAAACGGAGAAATTCTCGATAATCCGGGGATGCGATTTCATTTTATGAGCAAATTACGATGATTGGAGATTGATTTTAAAGCGCTTGGATCTTTGCTCGAGTTTTCATATCCATTCTTTCCTACTATGTCTTACTTTAACAAAACCCATATACGATTATGAAAAGCTTCCATTTGTAATTAGCGAGCGTTTCTTACGAGCGAATAAATGGCTTATCGGGATATAGAGCAATAAGTGTTTCGTTAAATTGCAGATTCTCTCGATGCAATATCGTGTCCAAGATTATGGGTATAGGAAATTGCCGTGTTTTCATCGATAATTTTTACGAGCGTATTTCCTTTTCTCGCACAATACTCAGTACGTTTTCGTAAATTGGAAGCATGATCGGAAAAAATCATCCTGCCAAGCTCGTGGCAACGTTCACGCGTCAGTTGCGAAAGCTGTAGGAGGGGATGTATGAATAGAAGAGGAGTGCATTACAGTGGAAACTTTGATCGGCGCCTTCAATTTTAGGTAAACGAACAGGTGGAGGGGAACGAAAAAACTTGTAAACTTCTAGCCGGAAGCTTATAAACCGACTGCGTAGATGGAGATAAAGGACGGAATGTCGAACCAAATATACGCGCCATGTCCCATGTTTATCTGTCCGCGCGTCCGAGTATTTATGAACTCGCGACTGAAGGATCGACAGCTTAGGCCGCTCGGTAAGATGAAAATTAAATAGCAAGGATAAGCACTGGGACCATAAATATCGGGCGAGACAGGAGCAGCAGCGGCAGCTTTGGTTCATAAGCATCTCCGATTCCCACGCGATATTCCAATTGTGGAGTCTCATCGATGCTGAGCCAGTCCGCGGAAAATCGCGAAGCTTGAACGCAAACTCATGGAAACGACCGGAAGCTCGAAGCAGCGGAACAAAACCTTCGAAGGGCAGGAAGCGCTTGCCCTCGGATGCCCGCGGCGGCCCGTAAAAAGTAGATCCAATCCGGTCGGAGAGCAGCTGCCACCTCCCGGCCCGAATCCACTTGTCGCCTGGAGTTTTTGAGCCGCTCGCGTCTTCGTGGAAACCGAGGCCAAGACTGGCTTTTCTCGTCAGAGCCATTTTTCACTTGCCCCGCCGCGCGGCTCCCCGTAATTGATTTTATGCTGTCCACGTGATTTTTCCCAACCTAGTCTTTTATAATGGAATCTTAATCGCTTTCTTCGAAAGAATGCTAGAAGCATAATCCACCGCTTAATGCTTTGTGAATTACTTTAATGAAAATTTTATTAATAATTACAGCGCGTGAAGTAACTAATGAGAAAGTCTGAAACTGTTGAATTGGAAGCAAAGTTAATTCGGATTATTCGTGAAATGCCTTGTTAACGATCGATCCTCGAGCTTCTCAAAAAATCATTCTTCTTCCTTCCATATTTAAGTTGAAGGGGAACCAACAAAAAAGCTGCCCGTTCTGCAGTTACGTAGTCTTTTACAGATATGTCGGACATCTTTTCCAAGATAAATAATCTGCGAAGACTTAAGATCATCTTAGATTTGATGCGCAACAACCATAACTTTTGAAAAGTGAACGTTGAAAAATCCCAACTTTTAAAGGTACGAAAAAAATTATTACTTTAAACGAGAAATAAATTTAGTAATTATATCTCTATAAAGATTTCTTTAAGAATAATTAGGGTTAGTATAGTTAGAGTTAGTACATACGTAATTTGAGATAATTTTTCGGTTATTATTTTTTTTCCTTACGTTGTATTTACATATTAAATTGTATGGTCTTTTAAGTAAAAAAGCAAGCATAATCTCCTAGTTATAACGACTTTTTGAATGTACGCCGCATAAATAGATGTTTAAAATTTGTCGCTGATGTCAAAATTATTGTTATTACGACGTTAACAATTACGTATATATTAGGCTTCGTAAAATGTTTTAAAAATATTAGATGAATCCTTTTAAGATATACCGAACGTAGTTTAGTTGTTCTGATCCGCTGAAATTATGAGAAGGAAAGTACGACTCTAATGAATTTCCTTTATATTTTGTCTCTCTTGTTAAATTCTGTCTTATTTTTACAATAAAAATTTTCTGATTAAGTTTAAAAAAAGATCTATAGTGGAAATAAGTCTTGGAAACCATTACATGTAGATTAGAGATAGATGAAGCGGTTAGTTGATGCGCTTTTGAACTGGCAGTGAAGAAAAATTCCGTTTAACCGAGAATAAACTGTAGAAAGAAAAAGGAAAACAATGAGATATAATATCATAAAAAGCAACAAGGTATTTTACATTTAAACTAATAAAATTGAATTTTATAGCGTATTAGTTTTAACGCGATGTTTTAAGAATACTTAAAAGAATTTTTTCTAAAACCTTGGGTGTAATATTCACTAAGGCAACGAAACACGTTCATCTGCAAAAGGAGTGAAAAACAACGTGTAATGCCGTGTGCGCGTGTAAATTGCGCTGTTTAAAATAAATTTCGCGAGTAGCCTCTAAAAGACTTTAAGACGCGTCAAAAATGATAAAAGCAAAGAAAAATGCAAGGAAAAGTCGTTGAATTGTTAGAAGAAATAAGCTGAGGCGACACTCGGTTATAAGCGACGATGAATCGTGAGTCGGTGGAAAGATTTCCAAAGATAAATAAGCCGGAGGATATTTTTTGTGTGGGTATTTCCGTGTCCACTCGGTGAGCTTAGCGCGGCAGGTCCCCGAAATCGCGCCACGCAGGGTAGGAAAGTGGTATTTAAGTCGTGCGCGCGCGCGCGCATGTGTATGCATGTGAAAGGAAAGCTGGGAGAGAGAGAGAGGAAAAAAGGGCTCGAGGATTTTTCTTCGGCGGATATAGCAATCGGCCGCGGCGGCTCTCGAGATCAAACAAGAGAGCGAGAAGGAGAGGCACGTAACAGCCTTGCGAAGGTAGACGTGGAGAAAAGCGGTGGCGAGCGGGAGAGAGAGAGGGAGAGAGGCCGAGAGTGGAATGAAAAAAAGTGAAACGGAGAATGAGAGAGGCTAGGCGCGTTCTCGCGAGTTTATACAGGTAGACGCGCCGAGCGTGGCAGTAGGAGAGAAGCCAGTGGTACGGGTGAGGGCCGCGAAAGGTGCCCGGAGAAGCGGGAGGGGGCAAATATAAAGTAGGAGGAGGAGGACTGACTACAGTGCACGGAGTCAACGTTCCGAGAGGGTCAGCGACCACTATCTCTTACACGCTCGCTCGGCCCTGTCTTCCTCCTTTTCCTCCTCCGCGCGCGCCACCGCCATCTCGATCTTTCTCTCTCGCTCTCTCAGCTTTTTAATTGACTCTGGTAAATTTTCAGATCTGGCACCGGTGTCTTCTTAAGAACAATCAACAATCATCAGTTCGGCGTTAACCGAAATTCCGTCTCCTATCATCAGCTTCTAATTACGTCCTTGGTTTGCCGCTCGCACAGGTAGTTTCGCTACTCCTTCAGTTAGACCGGCCAATAATTGCTCGCCGGGTCCATTGCTCTCTTATACATGCACGTGCGCGCGCGCGCGCATACGTGTGTGTGTGGGTACAATAATCATTCGTTCGGAGAGTCTCGAGAGGAAGCGAGAACTTTTTATCGACATTTTAACTGTAAATATTCGTCTAGGAAGTGAAGCGGGACACGATGATAAGGGCCGATCGTCCTCCAAATTATCCTCGGTGTCCCGTCGCGCCCGTAAACAAAGCCGCCTCGCTCACCCCTTCATTATCCTCCTTATCCCCCCGCCACCACCCCCTCCAACTGCCGACCGCTCTTTTCTTCGCTCGTTCTCCGGCTTCCCTCAGGAATTTGAATCCCGACGCGCTCACCGCGATATTCACTCGGTACTATTTCTTGCTTCCTTCCTTCCTTCGAAAGTGCTTTCTATTCAAATTTTCATTTTGCTCGAGATGCAAAATCCATTTTAGGGCATTGACGAAGGACTTTTATGAAGCTCGTTAAGGGAAATATCGCTGGGGATGCAGCAGCATTATTAATGGAAATTCCCTCTTCACGCGTAATGGATTTTATAATTGACGGGATAAAATAACAATTTTAATTACGTACTTCTCTCTGATGAAGCGTTGCCATTCCGTCCTCGTGCTGCACTTTTGCATGCTCTATTGAGAGATTATCGGCTGTTTTATTCATCTTTTAGAATTAGAGACGTATTTATAACGATCGATCGCGATATATCACTTCTTCCTTTAAATTAGATTTTAAAATTCAGTTAGAGCCAAAGCCCGATAACGCGTTGCGACCGAGTCACAACGATTCCTCTATCAAACGAAGATTGCAGGATTTCTCTGACATTTCACTATTGCCAACTCGTCTTTTCGAATTATATAGCGTACCAACATTGCTTAAATCGGTAATAAACGTATTTTTATTATTTATTCTATTTATAACTCGACACTCCCGTCGCTGCCGGCAAGCAGACTTTACTCGCATTACGAGTGGGAACCGAAGAAAAGAACATTGTTTTGCATTCGTGTAAATAATAAGAGATTAATTTTACTTTATAATAAATTTAAGCTTCGTGCTTGTTAAAATTAGTTTTCACTACCTAACTTAATCTTCGTTTGAAATTTACGATGCGAACTTTTTTAAAATAAGCATCAAGGTGCAAACTTTACTCGATTCTGTCAAAATTGCTTGTACTTATGCTTTATTGTTTTTTTTAATATGTGAGTTACTCTTAACCAAGTACTTATTCCCCTTCGAAATACGTGCTTATAATGTGACTTTAAGAATAGTTTTATTTGAATTTAAATCATGGACGTTGAATATGTAAGCGACAGAAAGATTATTAATACGTATATCCGTTTGATAAATTGTTTAGGGGAAAGCGCGATCAAATTAAAAATCAACTAAAACCTAAACAAAATTTGTTTGAAACGTGCATTATAAAATCAGACGATTAAAATCGTTTACATATCGATTTATAGCGTGTTTAATTATAAGACTTGAAAATCAAACGTCACGAAGTTTTTAACGATTACCAAATCTTATGCTATTTTGTCATGTTAAAAAATAAATATAAAAAAGTGTGTGGAAAATATAAAACTATCGCTTTGAAACACTACAGTCTTTTCTTGCATCGCGAAAAATTTACTCCGTTACGTCATTGTAAGTTGTCGAAGCTGGAACGATTTTAAATGTAAGGAGCTCGATCTGATTCGTGTCTAATCGTGAATATCGTTACTCTCGGAGAAAAAATAGATTGACTATTCCTACCGAGATGCGCGACCATTTTTTTTAGCAGGTGAATGAAAACTCACACGCGTAAGAATTTTTATTAAGCAAACGTGAGAGGTGACAAAACGGTACATAAACCCAGGTTGGAACGATCGGCGAAGAACTCGATCCTCTTCGTCGCTCGCATCGACGCCATCTCCATTGATCAAGATTCCAGGGCTGTTGTCGCCAGCTCCGCACCCTCCCATTTTATCACAATCGCATGCTAACACAGGTAATTTTCATTTCGAGCAATCAACAATTGCATACGTAACCGGCGATTAATCCTATTGATGCCTTTGTTAGATGCACACGTGCACACGTCTATCGCACAATCACGCTTTTATAGATGTACAGGTTTTCATCTCGTCGCGAACGTTTTTTAGATTTATTTTTCCAGCTCGCATCTAAATCGTGAACCTGTCGGTTTCACAACTCCACGGCGGCAGTTATGATGCCCACCGCTGTGTTGCCGCGAATGAAAAACGAATCCCACATTACTGGCTTAAAGTAATGAGAGTTCGCAGGTAAATGACGAATAATTTTTAAAATACTATTGCCATGCCTACACGCAGGCAATTTATATTACGCGAAACAGTTAAATTTTACTTCTGATTATAATGCCTTTAACGTCGGACTGCATTGTGCGAAATTAAAAGAATACTGGGGTAAATTGTGTCTACAGGATATTATTCGTCGCCATTCCTTAGCGCTAAATATATTTATACACATTAGCTATTGGTTTATTAGTAGTACTTGAAAAATATTTTTACGTATTGAGTGAAACTGAACATTGAAAGGTAAAAGACCAACGTTTTAGCTGATAGTTTTGGAAAATTGATTAGTTTCTAAGCAATACATTACTATTCTTCTTGTTTTATTTGCATTAGCAATTTACAGTTTTCTATTTATAAAAGTCATCTCATGACGTGATCTCATTGCGTTTTCTATGATCTAATGATCTTAATTCACCTATTTGATTTAATCCTTTGACTATGTCTACTCTCGTAAGTACTTAGTTTAAATTTCTCGTTTTAAATAATTAAGGAAAATTTAAAGATTGCTAATCACGGTTTATTCATATTCTATGATTTATTGACTTCAGGTAATAACATGTAGTTGATTGTCCATTTCAAAACTTTTGAAAAGGAATCTACACATAAGGAATTATAAAATATATTTATTTACAATTACATTTTTAAAAAGTTTAAGATTACATTTAAAATTTGAATAAATATAAAAGTAAGTTATCATTCGGTAAATAACTTAAAAATTAAATTTACTTACTTCAATATTAAATACTTTTTAAATTGAAATAATAAGAACTACACGTCAAATTTCAACTAGACATTACCATCTACCAAACTTTCAACAACAATATTATTTTATACTACTGTCTAAGATAATTAATTAATTTTTTGTGAAAATTAGCAGCTGAAAGTCATCGTGTAAATTTGCTCATTTTTACGTTCAGTTCTGATTTCGTTAACATTTTCACAACCTACAGGCGTAGTGATTAAATTTTCAAAACGAAACTGAGAGGTCTTTAACCCGGAAATGGTCTACCACTCGTAGACATTAAATGCAGAAGCGATTGTCATTTGTAAAAAATTTAACGCCGGACATTGTCCATACATGCCGCTCAACTTTGGATTTTCAAGGTTAACGAATCGATGTTCCTTATTACAAATATGTGTTGTCAGCAATGAAACGTCACTTTAATGCACCATAATAACAATAATAATAATAATAATAATAATAATAATAATAATATTATTTGAGAACATTTGAAATTATTAGCAAATACCTTAAGAAAGGCAATCGTTGCATAAAGAATTTGGAATTGCTAATTTTCTGTTATACGTTGGATAAAAAGAAGCACTTTTTAATACGTAGTAGCGATAGCTTAACTACTACAGCGAAGACACATGTGATACTGCGAAACGAATGTTTCTTTAAATTTAGCGAATCACATCTTTTAATAGCTTTTACTCAGACTTACTTTATATAAAAAAATAAAAGAAAGATTCGTTTGCCAACAAAGAAAAAAGAAAATCTTAATTTGAATCAACAACATTACCATAATAATACTGTTGTGCCTTGAATTTAATAATGATGAAACGGAAAGGAAATGAAAAATGTAAGAGTGATGATAAAAGTACCATGATAATTGATATGGCACGGCATCCTCCGTATTGTAACATGCTCGCTATAATTATGTAAAAATAACATTGCGATTAAACTTTATAATTAAACTATAATTAAACTCCGGATCGAGCCTTCTAATATTCTAAGATAGTGGTAATGTGCTGTTAGCGGTACTCCAATAATCGGTGAGAATTCGTTTTCCGCGCATTGCTAAGATACCCAAAGCGCATACATGATTCATGAAAGCCTTGCTCGGACAGTTCGACGAACCAAATAAGATCTAATTACAATTGCAACGATCGTGGATTCGCACGAGTGCCCCCGCCACCCGCAACCCCCTGTCCGGCTTATCGCACGCCCGTACCCTCGACCCAGGCGTTGATACCGAGCCGAAGTCAAGGACGACGAACGCGACGAGGTCGTTCCGCCGGCGAAGAACTAAGCGAAACTCCTGCCGAGTCCTGCCGCCAATGTCCTCCTCGTAAAAACGCCGCGATTAGAAAGGATCCGACGTAAGATGACGCGCTTCACAAGACTCACATCCTCTTCGCGATGCTCGTTTGAAACTTATTTATTTCTTGCCCAGGCTTAAACTTTTTCTTATCGGCTTCGGTTTTTTCCATCTAAATTACTCTCGATGTGGAGATGTAAAACAAAATTACTGCTAAAGGTCGGCGCTCCTGGTAACGTCGGTCCGATTTATATCGAAGATCCTTTACAGTCAGGTTTTATATTTGCTTAACGTTGTAATATGGCTTTATGATATTTCGACTGTGCATTGATACTGAAGTTGAATCTCTGTGTAATATTTATTTCGTTAAGAATTGTCGTCATTTTGTAAACGAAACTACACCTTTATAAAGCGTGAAGCCTTTACGGAATTAACAAGGAATCAATGTCCTTTGAAAGAATTAATGCGGAGTGTAAAGTTAAATATAACTTAATGAATCATAAATTTTTTTAATTATGAATGGCTCGCGATTTTATATTTAATTTACCGTCAAGTGAATTGTACCCCGATTAAACATGTTTGCAGTAGTAATTGAATTTTTATAAAAATCTCCCTTGCTTTCTAAAATTCTAATTATAGCTGCGTGCATATTCTTAACATAAGCACACGTGAAAATATGATATCTTCTATGAAGAAAATTAATCAGAATATGCAAACACACAAACACACACACACGCAAATCTATACGCATACATAAGTTGATAATACAATGTCAGTTAATTTACAAGATCATTCCTTCATAATTACTAAAAATTGATAATCTATTTACAAAAATATCTCAGAAAACATAAAGAATGCATTCAGCTTGTTTTAATAATTTTTATTTTTATTTTTTTTTCCTAAATCTAAACGAATATTAATTTTTAAATAATTGATTCGGTGTAAATTTATTTTAAAGTAATGATAGAACATTTTTTGAATTTGAAAATCATCAATTAAATTTAAAAATATCTATTATTATTATTACTGGTATTATTATAGTTATTATTAATATATTTATTATTATTTATTATTATTATTATTACTGTGTTTTTAAGCCATTGCATTCATTAATTTTGCAATGAGCTGACAATCATGTAACTAATAAAGCCGATAATATAAATTACTATTAATTTTAGCTTCCTCATATAATTATATAATTATAATGTACATTGGAAATTTCAAGTAGATATAACGTAAAATTTTAAGTGTGTAAGTATCTACTCATACTGAAATAATTCTATTTTTAATGTTATAAGATTGTATGGTATTTACTTTTAACATAATTTATTCTACATTAACTTTTATATATATATGAATAAAACAGCACACGAAGAATAAATTCATCTCACATAAAAAATGTTACTATAAGCAATTGACGTAAAGATACCTAATGCAAATAATGATGGAAAATTCAATAAATTTTAATTTTTCGTTTGCGTTTAAAAACGTAGTATTACTTTGGCTTTAATTTTCATATTCGCTTTTCTAAATTCTCCTCGTATATTAACACAAATCATAATTAGACATATATTATCGTCTTTGTCAGAATAATTATCATCAACTCAGTTTGCTTTTCTCCTACATCGATCAGCTTATATCTTTTGTCGCTACTTTGATTTATCCATGTAACGTTACTTACAAGAAGATGACATGCGAAAAATTATTTAGCAATCTTCGTTTGCCTCAAGTTAATTATCGTTAATAAATAAATGTGAAACAAACAGTATCATTACATTGCTGACTTTTGATCCTGTTTTTTTTATACATATTAATAAAATGAAGATATTTTTTATTACTTATAATAGAGAATTAGAATTTAGAACTTCCAATCATACAGGTTATGAAGATTTGAAATTGTCTTTTAACTTTAGATGTAAATAAGACTTTTTAATTACCTGTTCAATCGCTCAAACGCATAAAATTAATTATTCATATGCTTTGAAATGTATATAAAAAATAAGTATTACATGCATAAGATTATGAGGTAAAAATAAAATATTCAACGTATAGATTTATTTTTAAAGATTATCCAACATGCAGAAACTAAGAAACCAAAAACTATTGCAAATAAGCAAATTCATGTGTTGTATTTTTTAACATTTAATTTAATTCTCACTTATGCACACTCGTTCCGCAAAAAATATGCAACAAGTTTAATAATTCGGTTTATTTTTATTTTTTGAACTTATTTAATGTTATAAACTAAAGAAAAGACAAATAGCTCTTTATAATTCTATTTTTGTAAAAGCCACGAAATTATTTTCTTTAAATGGAAAGTGAAAATGTAAAAACTTTTTATTGAGATACATTAATAAAATAGGTCGGATAAAACTTTATTATTAATGAAATAAAAGCTATTAATAAGAACAACTGACGAGATAATATGACGACCATAGATGCGTCAAGTAAACAAACTATCCACTATATTTACAATTTTCTTCTTTTAAAATTACATGGTATACAAACAATCCGCTTTTTGAAGAATGACATACAAATGGCATACTTACTTACGCAAAGACAAGCTTATGAAATAATTAGTAAAAAATATGCAGACATAACGTATTTAGTTTGGCATATAGTATTTTTGCTTTTTCAAATGAGCCTTTCGTATATTTATGATCAATTTATTGTCAAAACATATATTTGTATTATGAAAACAAATTTTAAGAAAGTTAAAGGTAAATGTCTTCTAGTAATATTTTATTTTCATACGAAATCCATAAATCTATATTTTATGGAAAACATTAGGAAATTCAAATTTATCATTTACCATAAAATTGAATTGAATAAGTAATAATAATAATAATAATTGAATAAATAAATTTATAATCATCGAATTACGACTTTATTGAAGTTAAAGATTCTGTTTTATGAAATGTTAATAAAATTTTTAAAAAATATTAATCTTTTATAAATTTAGTTACCCATTAACATTTTTTAAAAAAGATAAAAGAAAACAATTGGAAAGGTAAATTTTACTATTTTCAGAAGTTAAGCAATAGTTACTTTTATAAAAAGCACATTATTAATTGTGTTACATTGTCTGTCATGCATTCCTGTATCGTATTGATCGCAAAAACCTTAGAGCAAACATCTAATGAAAAGAATGTGTGGGCCAGTATACAATAAGAAGAGGCTTTTCCCTACATTCGGTATTTAAAGAATCAATCTAGGAAAAAATAATTATACACGGACTACCACTCTAGGTACAATACCTAGTTCAATAACTTGTACCTAATATAAATGATATGTTCGTACCCCATTTGTCTTTGACAAAATTATAAAAAATTTCTGCAAGTATAATCGTTTTCGAATCCTCGATGACGTTAATAGTAATTTTATTGTTGTTATTTTGTGAAAAAAAAGACTCATAAAATATTATAATTTTATTTATATTCACAAATTGATTTTATTCGAATGTTAATATACTGAAAATAATAATAAAATAATGAATAAGTAATAATAATAACAATAACCTTAAGAGAGTGAAATACAGAATAAAATTCAGTTTAATTTAAGGATTAGAGCTGTTCCAAGCAAAGTAATGTATAAATCTTTTTCTGAAAAGTATAACCGGAAATATTATAAGTAATGTATCGAAATTAGAAAGTTTGCACTTAATGATGTTCTTTATTTTATACAAAATTCTTAAAAATTACAAAAAATTAAATTACATTCATAATTTTTTACGAAAAATATTATTCTCTTTATTTATTACTGAAAATAGAAATTATTGTTTATCTTTATTGTGTTATTTCAAACTATTGAAAATAATGTAAAAATGTAATAATAAATAATATAAATATATAAAAATATAAATATGCCTTTTTAAAAAATGATTACATATAAAACTATTTAATACTAACATAATACATAAAATTTTCACGTTTTTTAGTTGGACGAAATATTAAAAAACAATAATTTATAGCGTATTTAATTCTCAACAATTTAAAAATATGTGTTAATAAAATGCACGATGCAGCATATGCGTATAAAATGAATAGCTGATTTAACCCTTTTGCTGTAAAATTAATGCGATAAAAGAAAATCCCATTAACGAGATATTAGTTTTTACAATCGAATGTCAAGATTATGAGATTTTTATAATAATTTTGCTAGAATAGTGGAAAAAAGCGTATGAACTTTATAATTTAACAGCGAAGTTGCCGCGCAGACGAAGGACGTTTTTGAATTAGCTCGGATAAAAAAATACGCAAAATTCTGTAAAAACGTATGGGAGGAGTTAGCGCGGACCTCCCACAGTTTCTCTTTATTAATTACAGCGAAATATATTTTCCACGTTATCGCTGGAATTCCTTGCTTGTTTCGAACCATCGCTTACTCACCACGTCCACGGCAGTACGTAGTTCATAATCGACAGTCAGCGCAAAGCTAACAACAAATCAACGCTACTGCCTCAAACGCTCGCAATCGAGAATGCGGTTTTTGTAGTCGACCGATTGCTACAATAATTCGCGCAGATAAGCCTAGCGTAGAAGCTCGAGGTGGCGCGCAGTCCATTTAACGAAATAGTTGGTGCATTATCTGTACACGCATCTGCGCGTTGTCTTCGAGCCGCACACTCCGAAAACATCGAAGAGGCAGAGCGACGCGAGCGAACTTCCTACCCCCGCCCCTGATCCCTTCGCACTTGCCGGCATTGCAAAATCGCAAGTCGTGCGCACAGATGACGAGATTGCAAGAGATGGCTCTCGCGGTACCAAGTCCAATGAATGGCGTGGCGAGATGTATGGACGAGACAGCAGGAGAGCGAGAGGAGAGCCCGAAGGCTTCTTACGTAACGCCGATCTGCTCGCCGCGCACCAAACCGGATATTCGAGTCCTGGTCGCAGCCGCCGCCGCCGCCGCCGCTGTTGCTGCTGCTGCTGCTGCTGCTCCTCGCGCGATCGCGAGCGCCGGAGAAAAAGTGCCGAGATATAGATGGCATGCCGAGGGAAAGAGGAGAAGACGAACAACAAAAAACGCCAGGATACGTTCGCCGAGACTGCAGTGCGCGGGTACCTTAGGCTAACTCGCACTTCAGGACCAATCCAGCGAATTTCGCGTTCGATTACCGCGATTGCCCCAGAAGCTCCGATCTTGGCCCGTTGGCGAACCTTTCCAGGTTCGCGCGACCCCTTTCCTCCCCATTCGAGCCGAGCATTTTTTAGCGAATACAGCGTTATCCAATACCGACGTAAGCCATTTTAAACATCCTCGCGATAGTCATTTTAATTCTGAAGCTAAAGAGGTTCCGGGTTGTAGCTTCACCAAAACCTGTATTTGTTCCGCTCGGCCGTGTTTTCTCTCAGGCGTCTCTAAGAATTTACATAAAATTGTAAGCGCTCATGGTTATACGCTGTTACTCGGCTGTAACTTTATTTCGCCTTTAAATCAATGTTACTCCGAGCTATTTTTAAGTGAATTCCACTTTCACGCAATAGAGAAGCGAAATCACGAGAAAACAATATTTATTCGCCCTGGTAAAAATGAAATCCAATCATCGCTTGGTTCGAAGCCAAACTAAGATTGTTTCAGGGACGACTAAAAAATACTTTATACTTTAATAAAGTTGATTTGAAACTCGATAACGATTTTTACCGACTCCTCTTAAGCGTCCACTCGCTTTTCAGCTTTCGACGTATGTACTTAACAAAAATCAAATATCTTTTCTTCGCATTTAAACTTACGAGTTTGCCTACAAGGGCTCGTCTGCCGCTAACGAGTTAAAAAGTTTGAATTAAACTGACCAACGTACGCGCGGTACTGTTATCAAGAATTTTAATACCTAATCGGATCTTTGGATGTTTTCTGTTACAAAGGAAACGTCAACTATCGCGTGCGTTTAATTAAGGTTAAGCCAAAGTCGTACAAACTTATCGATCAAAAGATCATTTGGTGGGAAGTCAGTGGAGCGGTATTAGGTATTTTTAATCTTTTGACGCACACCGGAGTATGCGTAACCAGAAACACAAAGCCTAAGGTGGATTGCTGAATCGATAGTTCGTCAAACTGAACTCGCACTTGGCCGTCAAATCTCATTGACAATAATAACAACAATGTTTGTTTATAATAGCATTGTACGTCTCACATAAAGCAGTCGGTTTTATTGCTTTATTATATTTGAAATATTTTTATAACTGTTTTCACTTACGCTTGTGAATGGATTTCGCATTTAACGCGCAATATTGCATTATCCGAACGCGAGGTACAACCACTTTGCGTAAATGTCTTTTATAGAAACGGTAAATATCCTTACATTAGTTATCATTAGCGTTAGATTTCTTATACAATGTAATGCCGTTACAGTTAAAAAGCTATTTCTGGAATTTTTTCTTTTTAAATTAAAGTTAAGAAATTGTATTCGCGGAACAAGTCGTGCTCGTTAGATGAAAAATGTGCGAGCTGTCTGAAATACAGAGCCAAACCATTCATTTCGCTACAGTTATAATAATATACAAACATGCGTATTCAACGATATTGCAATCGCGACTACGTACGAACAATGTAATTGGTTGCATGTCCCGCCAGTCGTACTTATAATTGGCGTGGCGGCGGGTGCGAAAAGTCATCCTTCCGCGTGACACCGACATTAGCAGTCGATTCAAAAGCTGATGCTACACGCGAAGCTAATTCCGCCGGATTTCCGCTGCAGATTTTTCAAGTCGGCGTGTGGATCGATCTTACGCTACACCCGCGGCCGCCTTTTTCATCTGCCGAAACCAGAAAAACTTTGAGATGCTGCTAGAAAGTAGCGAATCCAATGCTTTTGCATTTTTCTCGCTTTGCTTAACGCGCGACGTGAAATACGGCTCCTGAATATTGGAACGAAAATTTCGCTACTCCAAATCCTCGAAAGTTTGTGTAATGCAAATGCTGGTCGCCGAGAAAAACGTGATACCGGTTTCTTTCATGCTCGGCATAATCGAGAAGATATCTCGCGCTCGCGTAAAATTTGATATTTTACGGAGTCCTTATTTATAGAATTTTTAGAAGCTCTAGCTTCGCATTGTCGAGCGTTTTCTAAGACTTTCCACTATATCCACCTTCGTCGACGATTTATTCGCAAAAATTATTATTCTTTTTCAGGATGCACAATCTTGTTGAATAAATATTTAACGCGAGACTCCAGTATTTCAAACATATTTCAATGCGTTGGCAATACTTATCTCGATGACATTACGAGATACGTTAGCGCTTATAAATTAAAAATGAATGTGTTAATGGAATGTTTAATAAGGGGGCAGTTAATAATAATAATAATAATAATGATAATAAGCTTAATATCTTTTAGCGCACAGAATCATTAATTTTTGTAATTTTTCTTTATTTGTCCGTGTGTGCTTCCCTCGAGTCGTTTGAAGTTATTATAATAAAATACGTGATAGAGCAAACTCAATAATAATAATAAATTTTTTACCTAGAGACAATATTTATCATTATAAATAAGTCAGAGATAATTGCGCAAAAGAAAAATCGAAAAAAAGCCTGTGCGAACAATCTTCTTTTATCTTTTATACTTTAACGTCAACTGTGTCGTGAGGCAATAAGCTTTAGCTGCCGCTCTGTGAATATTTTTTAAAACTTTCCTAATACAATGCAAGAATAAAAACATTAAATACGCAGCCTATAGCGCACATAAATATATTTCAGCTAAAGAAAAATACAGTGTTTACTGTGGTAGCGTGGACGGCGTTTTAAAATTACTTCAAACCGCGAACATTCGCAGAATATTAGAAGCTAACTCATCATTCCCAATGAGTAATTCCGTACGAAAAAGTAAATTTATTCTTAATATTGCCTTCATAATTTACGAGCTATCCGCGGCATTTTTCAAGCCCCATAGCCCATTGCGCAACGTGCGTTGGCGCACAAGCTCTTTTCGATAAAAGGAGATAAAGTCCGCCAAGTCTTTAAGATTTTCAGTCGCGAAATTATTTACAGGTGCAACGGCTAAACGACGCTTGCAACGAATAAATAAGTGCGCGCTTGGGCACGCGAGTCCATTAAGCGAATTGCGGGAGGATGCCACGCCGTCCGGGATTACTATGGACAATTAGGGGATTTAATTGTGTTTCCCATGGGCAGTGCCACTTTTCATGTAATCGGGGCTCGATTCACCCGCGGAATTCCGTGGTTCATTTGGGTTAACGGATTGGGTAATTATGCGCGCGCTAGTGACTTGGTTCGGTGTAACGCAATGATCAACGATCGAGAGACGTTTCTTGGTAACAAACTGGGTGGGTAAGTTATTAAACGTTACATCGCATCGCGTGTTCGGTGGCGATCGGCGCTGCGTGCTTGTTTCTCATTTTTCTCCAAGAGTACGGTCGGCCTTTAATTCTAGTTTCATGATTCTTAATGCTGTTTTATTAATAGGCACAACTTTCGATGATAATAAAGGAAGATTGAAGTTACTTTTTCACAAAGATTATTATGCTTTACCAGACAGATAATTGATGACATCGCTACTTTGAAAAGCCTCGACTAATGCGACATCAAAGTCTTTCTTTTCATCTTGTATAATCATCGAATGGAGTTGACCACTTATAATGAGCCCAAGTAAACGTACCTCATAAAAGAAAATAATAATTAACACAAATGGAAAATTTCGTAATTATGAATACTGTACTGCACCAACCGGTCCGTCTACTCTAACATCTAAATGGAAAAAGTTTTTCAAAAGTCTAAAATTCACAAAGAGATTGCGACGCCATTCGCACTTCATTCTAGAAAAATTACAAAAGTGGTGTGTTATTGCAATGAAATTGTTTGTATATTCAAATTACGAAATCTGTCAACTTTTACAAGGACACGCTTGGAATTTGGATCGTCTGACGACTTGCTTCTTTATTAACATACGCTCGAGTGTTCTGATACTCAATCTAGAAATCAAAAACGAAGTTTACTTGCCAATGACATATAACATTTTAAAAAGCAAAATGGCATGGACGCCAAATTTGAGCTCCATAATTATTATGTCGAATTCACAGCTCCGATTAGAATGATTTACGAGGATTTTTGCAATTTTCGGTGTTGCCGAACGAGCACAACATTTCCGGCGTCCTTTTGAAATAATTACTTAAAAAATACTCGAAACATTTATGATGTGTCAATAAAAGCGAGAAATTAAAGACATAGAACAAGCAGTAGCTCTAGGAATCTCAGATACGTATTTTGCATGTTTATATAAATACGTTGGTACTGAAATTATAGTCGAATCAGTGCAATCGAAACGAGGGAAATTTGTTAGAAAACGAAACCGATCGATCGATTAAATAGATTGTTTATCAAAAGTGCTCTTGTATAATTTTAGTGAATCATTTGAAAGTGGATATAAAAACAATCCAAATATTGGAGTAAATTGTTAAAATTGTTCGGCAATAATAATGTGTTACTGTACCAAATAAAAATCTTTTATCACTAAAATTGTAGACCAAACTTCAACAAGTTTTTTGGAAAAATCTAATAAATAACCCTTACCAATATGTATTCGTCAAACAAACAAGTACTGCGTAGACGCAATGCTTAAAAAGAAACTTCAAAAATGTTTTATTGTTTATTTCAAAAGATAATTACATAAAATAATTTAATTTTTAAAGAAATCTACATTTTCACAGCTTTCACTTAAACTTTATCGAATAATGTTTGTTTTTTTAAAATTTATAATATAAATCTCTTATGAAAACCATATTGGCTTAAGTAGCTACAATAATTTTAATATTAAGACATAAAAATATTTTTTCTCGTTAAGTTATTGAAAGTTTAGATTTTAATTGCACTTATTAGTTATAACTTATTTTTCATAGCGACAAAAATTATTATATTTTGTATTTCCCAACATCATATCTTCCTGTAGCTGGAAAAACATGTATAGACTTGCATTTAAAATTCTAATTCAGTTAAAATAAATCCCATATTAAATTCTTGATAAATTTCATTAAAACTTTTAGATCAGGAAACTATATTTTCATGGATTATTGTATAATAGTTATTTTAATAAGTAAACTAATATTTTTCATTTGGAGCGTAGATAGTTTTTTGAGATTTACATTGTATGTCTTTAAACCAAATGGTAGAAAATTTAACGATGTGTGTAATATTTTTCAGTAAAACTCTTAAAACACTGTTTATATCAATGTGTATAGATTATCTATATTATAAAATATTATTTATATTATAATATTATAAAAATATTTAACAACACTCGATTAAAACTTTCATTTACTATTTTTACCATAAAATTAGAAACGTAAAACAAAATTTAAACGTTACAGCTATTTTTCATCTTCCAGAAGTTGAGAATTTAAAAACTGTAAAGCCATAAAGAGAATTCCTTTTATAATTACAAATAAATGAATTAATACATCGATAAACGTTACATAAAGTCGTTAAAACAGAATAATAACGTAAAGATATTCCCCCTCACTCTCGAGGCATCAAATTATTAAGTGCTAGGTTTTTCAAATGAACTTTCCTATTAGTACCTGTGAGGTGCATTCGTAAAAGTATGAAAATAATTGTAAAGCGATGTTCAGGTTAGAAAGTCCGTTAGCCGCATAAGATTACAGAGCTAAACAAAGAGAAAAAGAATTCGATATCGCAAGATCTCTGCTTTTATCGAAGATAAATGAATAATCAATTAAAAGTCAGTGAACGTGGTGGAAGCTAATGCATTCGGTAAAAAATATTTCCCCTGCCGCAATCCGGACTCTATGTGTGACGCACGTGTCAGTTGTAATATTTCTCGTTCTTCTCTCCATAAATTAACAATAAACGACGGAAAGAAAAAAGACGACGAATAAATACGCGAAGAAGCCAAGAGTCGCGACGACCGACTTCTCGGCGAAAAAAATACGTCGCTCGACGCGGCGTCACAACTTCGAAAATTAGCATTAACGATTGCTTTTCAAAGATGACACGCTATAATCGCAAAACCATACGTCCGGCCCATGCGACACCGGTGTTTTATGCGCGAATGCGCGCTGCGCGGCATTGGAAATTCAAATGCGCGCGACTCGCCTTATTGCCCGGTCTACCTCGATTTTATACTGGTTGCGCGGGCCCGGAGGTGCACCTCGGGGCCGCTCGTACATCCATCATCTTCCTGCGGCCCGAATGCGCCGGCGCCGCACGTGCCACGCCAAGGCCGAACCGAGTGGATCGGATCTTTAAATCTCTGAGCCCGAAATGCGCGCGCACTTATGAAATCGATGCTCGCCTTCTTTTTCGCCGTCAACGATCTGATTTTTAAATTAACGACGCTCGCGGTCCTGCCGCTCCTAAATCCCTCGTAACTGTCAGAAGTCCATTATAGAAAAACGAGGCAGCGGTTAGGAACAACGCACCGATTCAAGATCAGTATTTTACGACACCTCTTTTAACGTTTTGTATTCATTTTAGAACTTTCATTCATCGGAGGTTTGCAATCTTATCGTTCAGATGACTTGGAATTTTGAGGTATTCAGTCTGGGCTCTTTCAAAAGGTGCAGTGACGTAAATATTTTCAACCTCGCACCACAACAAATTCAGATGCAAATACTCGTGTAGTCTTATGAACGACTGCAAATTGCTGAGAAAGTTTTTTCAAAATGTCTGCAGAACTGTTTTAATCATTTCTTCAGCTTACGCACCCAGATACGGACATCCGGACTCTCTACAAGCGGCTCTTTTACAAGTATTTCTTAATTCTGAAAATGTCAACCTTTAATAATGTATCGATAATGCGCACTCCTGTTATTCCAGTAACGCCAACGCGACGCAGGAAATAAGCAAAAACTGAAGACGATTGAAGATGTAAAACGGAATACATTATGCGCGAAGTTTTGTCCTGAATAAAATGCAAGTATCTCTTTAAGGTCTTGAAGTGAGCGCGCAAAAGTTTTGAAACCAATTTATTTCGGATTGCCTAATGAATTTGTATTTGCCTCGAATCGCGCCATCGCAGCCAGTAATTTTTCATAAAATTTAATATGTCGAGCCGACAAATGCAATTCAATTATCTTATTCATGAGAAAAACGAAAGGAATATTCGATCGCGCATAGTTACGGATAAAAAAAGTAAGATCACTCGGGGAATGAAATTTAGAGATACGAACACTTGTATAGCGCAATTTTCTTTTGGAAACTGCTTCGACCGCTCACCCGTTCTCGCGCATTTTAACGCTAAGCTTTCCTTTCCTCCGTGTGCATACGCGGGGATCGTACCGACCCAAAACGCCGCGCTCCTTTCGATTTAAATCCTAACGTTAATTACAAGCACCCCAAGATGAGCCGAGCTTGCGATTGTTGCAATCTAAAGAGCTTGGAAGCACGCGATCAGGCCCCAGCCCCAAAGATTCGAGGATCGAGAGAATTGAGCGCGCGAGATTAACAATGAGCGCCGGAGAATAATTCAAGGCGCGCATCTTCGCGTAGTCGACGCATGCGTGAGAGTCTGAATTACTGTAGCCACCTAAATTATTGTAATAACACACGCAGACTCCGCGTGCAGCTGCCAAGCGGGAATGGTACTGCGGGTAATCACGTAACCGCTATTGAGAATTCGACGGTAAGCGCGCGCGCATCGGCTCGAGAGGAAACCGCCGCGGAGTCCCAGCACTGATTGTACGTCCGGCGCCGTTTCCGTGTTTAAAACTCGTTCGTGCGCCAGCATTAAATCGCGCGACGGCACAGGTGTCGCCGACTAAATCAGGGCTCGTAAGCCTCCAACCGCGCTCACCGTACTTGTATCCCTCGTGAAAATGCCTCAATTTCCGTTTCCCACTCTCGTTCTTTCCTCGCTTCCTTTTACGCGACTCCGATGTGAGTCAATGCACCGCTGTCGGAGCTACCCTGAACGACCCTTTTCTCTCCACGCTCTGAAAAAAGCCTACGGGAGGAAGTGTTGGTTTATTAGAGCCGAATACGCCTGCTGAGCTCAGATATCGACTTTAATTTACCCCTTTGCTCCGAAAATTATTCAATGTACTACTTAGTCATATTATTAACTCGCGAGCCGGGGATTTAATTTGGGCAATTATTTACAAATTGACTACTGGCCCAACCGTCTTACGGTATTTTTCACGAGTATTTGAATTCTTACACTAGGCACGTACCTATAACAGCATTAAATTGCACATTCTTTACATCTACACCTTATTTCTGGCTTCGTATTCGTTAAGCCGGAGCGCCAAGATGAAATTATACAGAATAAGTTTTCCTCGTATCTAACGAGTTATTTTTCAAATTTTTAAAAGATATCTCAACTGAGAAATTACAACGTCGCTTCTTGTACGTATAAATCCCTGTTTCTATAATATTCGGGGAAAAAGCTATGAGAAAATACGCGGACCAAGTGTACGGTAAAATTTAAAAAGAGGTATGTAAGCGCGATAATATGACTTTGAGGGAACAACCGTTTCAAAGGCTTTTATACTTGACTGTACAACCCGTATTCTACCGCGCGATTATGCCCAAAGTTACGAGGGGGGCGATCTTCGGACTATTGTTCGAGGGTGAATTTTAGGACGGTAGGGTTTCGGCGAGCGGAAAACAGATGGAGACCATCCGACAGGTGTACCAGTTCCATTGTCTGTCTACTAAACAAGTAATAATATTCTTTTCAAGCTAAACTCACTAAGTCTGCCTTGGACAATAGTTATATTAGTGTAGAAGTTTTGATCGATGTGCTAATTACGTGATTTATTTTGAGCCATTTACTGTTTTAAATCATTAAATGACAGCCCCATTAATAAATTCTCTGCGGTTTGATACAACATAATTACGCGTAAATCAGTTTGTAAAAAATTAATACATAAATTATTAAAACGTGTTCAAATTAATGAACACATAATCAAACATTTTATAATAATGAAAATTGTAAAAATAGCAGAACTATTCATGCATATTTGTGCAGTAATATAATAACTTAGATGAGTTCGTTATAATTTTAAAAATTCCTTTAATTATCTTGCAATTTTTCACCGATACTAAGTCATTTAAATACAAATAATAGCTTCTGTAAAATAGTATGATGTTTCGAAAATGTTTAAGATATTTTAATTAAAAATTGAATAACGGATTAGATTAATCATATTTCAATATTATATTCGATATAAATAATTATGGATAAAAAATTTGAAAGTCTTAATAAATTATATGTATTTGTAGTAGAGTAAATCAGCTTCAAAAACATTGAAATTATTACTTGAAAAATTGTACCATTAGTTATAAAAGTTTAATCGAGATATTTTTCAAATCTTTCTTCAAACGACTATTGTATTTTCGTACAACTTATTGTCTGTTAAGTACCAGTAAGGATAACATAAAAATACAATTTAATTTGAGGGAAGAAAATTAATTTTTAATATTGACGTGTAATAAATGTGAAAATAACATTCGGTTTTAGTAGATGCAACACTAATAACTTTTATTTTTTACATTAATTGTCAAACCTCTTTCGTAACCTCTATATCATATTTTCATTCATAATTTTAAAATTGATTTGCAATAAAATAATAGTACACGATAATTTAAGTAAGTATTCTTTTTAATATGTAACCGATAAAAGAATATGTAACTAATTCTGAATTTTGTAACGATTCTTTTCATAACTAATCGTTGATTATTTATTGCTAAAGTTAATTAAAAAATCATATTTAGTATTTTTAAAACGTATTTTAATTTTCAACGTAAGAATCTGATAGGATTGACAACGTTAACCTTTAATTTTATAAAGGTACACCAAATTTGTTATACATTATAACATGTAAAAAGTGATTTACTTCACTGGTAGCTTTACAGTAACATTACATTTTTGTTTTACAGATAAGAAATATATACATAACATCGATTGAAAGAAATATATAGGTTCCAGTTAGTTTCAGTAAAAGTAAAATAACATACCAAGTTTAATAGTATTTAATAGTAAACAGTAGTGGTGAAGGTTACCATATAAAAGTTTGTTTGTGACGGTTAAGAAACTAAAAGCTAGTAGTAAGCACTTTTACACTCTTCTGTAATATTGCAGCGTAAATTCAACTGCACCTAATGACTTTCAAATTCAGTATTTGTACACATAAAAGCATGTTTTGCGAATAAATTTCAGAGTATTCGTGAAAATCACAAAACATCTACTAACAAATCTAATTTTGCTTATTATTTAGCACTGCGAATAACAATAATAAATTGAGTTTATAATTTTAACATCAAACGAAGCGAAAACGGGATTCTACTGTAAAAGTGGGACAGCATTATTATCAAAACTTTTCATTAAACGACTACTCGTGGCCAACAAATTTTAATCGGTATAGATGAGTAATATTTTCCAGTAGTCAGCACTTGGTTAACTTCGCCATTACGCAATACTGGACATTGTAACTTTTACCTGCAGGAAATGCCCTTACCTTTCACAAGATATTAAAATAAATTAGAAATATTCGTATCACGTGCATAAAAGGCCAGAACATTGAGTCAAAGCGAAAATCCGGGGAAAAAGTTAGATAATTCATTTCCTCGAGTACGGAACGCACAAGTCCGACGAAACGAATAATTAAAAGTCGAGCGCTCGCGTTAAGCTAGACGATGACGTAAAAGGGGAAAAGTACACATAAAGTAAAATTATCAATCGCCGCGAACCGTATACCACATTTTGCAAATTGTACTTTTACGTACGTGTTTCTGTGCATTGCAGCCGTTTATCCGCACTCGTGTAGAGTTCGTTATACCACCGACATGCCGGCAACACTTTACGTAAGTTAATGCACACGCATTTTTTAAGCATTTCATTACAAATAGAGCATCTCGCTCTCTCGTTCTTATGCACGTAGCATACATTTAATAAATATGTAGCACAGTAAAAGCAGTTTAATGGAGACCGATGGAATGTCTCATATTTCCATGCATGAATTATTTATACATTTGACGAGAAGACGTAAGAAAAGATAGTAAGTGCATTTTTATAGATTTTAAATAATCCAAACAAAGTCTTAGGGGGGAAAATTTTCAATGTTATATTTTAAAAGCAACTGTCCGTCGCGTGTAAATTTCTCTTTGCTATCGAGAATGCGATCCCTTTCTATTTTTTTTGCGAATATACTTAAGCAAATGAGTTTTTTCCCTGTAATACACAGTTATAATTACTTTTCCAATCGTGAATATATTCGTATTTGTTTTTACGAAAAACTACATCATCGGGGATGTACTGGATGTATTTGTAAGAGGCAGCTGAAAGAGTAACCATCGTCGCTCGCATTTTAAGCATAATCGCGTAATCTCCGTTTCGTTTTAGTAATCAAAGCTGATGAATGCCGAGGAAAATCATGGAAATCGAATGCCGTTTTAAGACTTCAAAGAATCGATAAACCAAACAGGTCCAGCACGAATATCACTGCTTCGAATTTACGGATGAATTAACATTTTTTCTTGGGACATAAACTTTTCGACGGGTATTCTTCATCGAACTGTTAACAGAAAAATAACTAAATTCCACTAGAGCGGACAATGGATTATAATTCTTCAGCGTTGATTAGAAAGCACATCGGAATAATAGGCCTGAGGTAAAGAATTGGGCGGAGGGCCGAAATTTTCGTGAATTCACCGTCAAGAGCAGATAATAGGCTCAAGGCAGCCCTGCTTCCAATACTCGTGAGCGCGAGATTTCGCTCGTGCGTGTCAGAAAAGCGTTAGAACAGAGGCTCCGCTCGCGAAATGATACCTTCCGAGAGTTAAAAAAGCACAGACATAACCCCGTTCTCGTGATGCCGAGGCACATTACAATGGAGAGTGGCATCGGTGCGCGGAAGAAACCTTTTTCCTCGTACATAAATCCGTCCGGGGATAATATTCGATGGAGCGGTACTTAAACGGGGGGCCGGAGAAATGAATGGCGCGAAGCCAGGGACCGTCGGTGGGGGCTAGAGGGGAGACCCTCGGGATCCTAACTGTTCACAATGTGGCATTCCGTACGTAATGTCGGCGTGCGGGTCTTGGGGTACCTGTCGTCGGCCCGCGTGGCTTCTGTCGCGGAAAGAAACTTCCCGTACGACTTGCGCCTTGTGGCGAAATGTCCCCGGAAAACCGAGTTGCAGCGCCTCTGACGTCGCTTTCTCGATAGATCGGTTAACGAGAGCTCGAGCTTCCTTGGGCTTGAGTAATTTCAATCATTTGTACTCTTAATCGTCCGAGAACTTAAAATCCGGTTTCCTCTCAAATGTCTCGGCCTCTTTCTCCTTATTTATTTTTCCTCTTCTTTAGATCGTCCCGGCTTTCGATATCTGTAATCGCCGATTTCAATTTTTCAGACTGAGGCCTGTATTAGAAGATTCTATTTGAGATTTTACGTCGACTGGGAAGAGGCTTTATTCGATGTAAAATATTTTCACCCGCACAAAGATGTAATGGTAACGCGACGGGCTATTATTCATAATCTAGCATTTATAATCAATTATTCGCTTTTATTTTCTTTTTGCGTCTCTGCAATTCACTTTAATATGCTATTAAATTTAGTCTACACAACCCGCTTAAAGACTTCGGGTTCACAAACTCAGTTATGAGAGATTTCAAATGAATATACATTAAACAGTACGTCTTGTAGCGATAAAAGGAGTGTTGATCGTAGTGGCACAAGTCTTTTAATGAAATTTGTATTGAGACTCTTGGGCATCAATTCTTATTTTAACATGTAAATAATGCCGAGAGAAAATTCTCGTTGAATACTTTTTCAGCAATTTGTTTGATGTCAAACCTTACAATAAATACACGCGCAATAAACACTTTGGATTTGTTTTACTCAATTTTTATTAATATATTGTATCTGCTTGAATATTTCATTGTTAATTTGTCTCGACTGCATGCTAATACAGCTTTCCACTCTCAAAAAGCCATCCTTAATAACTTTCCGTAAATACCGTTTCAAGCGTATTTATGGCTTCAATTCGATAAAAAGCTAAAGAGTATTTATCAACCAAGATCGCACTATGATTTTTGCAACTTTAGCCATTATAAGTGCAATCCGTTTACACGAATAAATTGCATGCGAGTTATCTGGAATTGGTTTATGTTGGATGTTACTATGAGTTTAATAGAAAATCAACAATGGTAGTTGGATTTTGCAATTCTTTGGGCTCCTCATCTTTTATACATCTTGTATTTAGATTAAAAATATTCACTGAAAGACTGTGTTGCGACATCTTACTTTACATTACACACATTCAAAGACATTGAAAATTATCTACGATGAAACTGTAGACACATGAATTTCAAATAAATATCTGTTTTACGATTTTATTGTTTTAAAAATGTGTCTACTATGGAGTAAATTTGTAAAATGAGAGAAATAAAAATATCTAAGCTTATTATCAGATGTACGCGTACAGATTTCTACCATTTAATATTATAAAACACTGCGTGTAGCATCATGTTGTATGGATTCACGCGAATCAGTAATTTATTTAATAATATTTCCTTGAGAAAATAAAACCCGACAAAATTGATTGCACTAATTACACATTGACAAAGATCTTCAATTAAAATAATACTTTGATTAATATACACTTTCATTCTATATTGATTTTATATTATCCGTGCAATAATATAACTTTCATCAAGCTAATATCAACGATATTCTTGATAATATTTAAAGTTTGTTTAAAAAATTAATTTTGATCGACGACGGCATCAATATGTATCATTCGTACATTCTCGAAACTTTATAGCATTAAATAAAATTCCTTTTACGTAAAATCATTAAATTTAAAATTTACGCAAATCAAAGTCATTTTTCAATTACAATATTTTTCATATGGGTTATTATTTACCTATTGACATTCTATTTTTTTAAATGTAATATCTATTTAATGTACGATTACAGATATATAATAATTTATATTTTATACAAATTTTATTTCAAATTTTTATTAAAAAACTACCTACTATAAAATTCTATAAATTAAATTTTATGAAATTCAAATTACGTTCATATAATCGTTTGCTATAAAATTGAAGACGTATCACAATGTGATTGGGAAACATTATAAGCTGAGAACTTACCCAAATTTCTGTATGAAATATGTATAAATAAGAAAGAAAATCTGGTTTTTAGATAGTACATGTAAATAGTATGAAATCTAACTTTTTAACAATCAACTGTAAAACTTCAATGCACAATAAATACTAATCACAGTGTCGCTATATATTTATATCCATATTAAACACAGTTAGGCCAGAAGATTAAATTTTCCAACAAAATATAAGATAAAATTGAATATGCAATGCTTGAAAATTTATTCTGTTGTAAATATATTTAGAATTTTTTTTATTCAAAGTTTAATAATAACATAACTTGCTTAAATTTCATTATATTAACAAAATTATTATTATTTTATGCTAAATACTTCTAAAACAAAGTATTTAATTTAAAAAATATAGAGTTGCGTCTTATTTAAGAAAATAAATTTGAAATGGATAATAATTCTGAGATCCTCAGATTTCAGAATTATTTTTAAATTCATGTTTGAACTCGTATATATTACAAGGATTTATATCTAACGTTCTTTTTTCATTATTTATATTAGCATGTATTGTTTCCTTCCTCATTAGAATTTAATTTAGTGGTGATCCAAGAAACCAAAACCTTTACTGTTTGAAATTAAGCACATTTGCTGCCTTTCAGAAATATATTATAAAGTGGTATAATTAAAATTTTATTTATTATGTATTGTTCTGTTTGTATATTTTAAAGCCAGCTACGCAACTTTGAATAGATAGAAATAAAATGCATACATTTTTTACAAGAACTATTTCGATATAAATAGGATCTGATACAATTTTAAAAGTTTTCAAGATAAAAAGAAGATCTAAATTATAATTATTATTTAAAAAATTATTCTATATAAACTCATATGGTTTTAAATTATTGAATTCGCCTAAATTTTGACATTTGTATATACATTTATAAAATTTAATTTACTACTTTTAAAAAGTGATGAGCTTTTTATAGCCAATACAGAAAATTAAATTAAGGTCAATAATTATAATACGTAAAGTACTAATTCAGATAAAAATTATATAGGTATTCAATAAATTTATTATTATTCTTATAAATCTTATTAATTTTAATTCCGTTTATTGTAGTTTAATGCACAGAAAACACGCAGTAATGGAAATTTTTATAGCATAGTAAGTAATCATTTTAGAAAGTATATACAATAACATTCTAGAAAGTATATGAAATGAAAATAAAAATGCAAACTTTTAATTTGGTACATATTAGATATTAAAAGATTTCTGTTGATAGAGTTGCATTTGATTAAAAATGATTTACGACTAGTATTAATTGTCCTGTTCTTATTGTTAATTAAATTTTAATAACTATTAATGAAATGTAAATTGTGATTAAATGAAGCTTAATACGTGTCAAATAAAAAAGCTTCAATTTAATTATAACTATCTTTTTCAATACTTATAGAACTTATTATTTTGTATTTTATTTTTTAATATCATAACATTGAATGATGAATCTTGGAAATATTCAATCCACTAAAATTACTTGTAATATTATTAATATTATTGTATTTACGATCTGATCAAAATAATATTTTGTTTATATGATGTTTTTCGTATATAATGAGATAAATTGTCGAATGCATTAAATAGTAAATAATAACAAATAAATCCTTTGGCACTAAAAATATATAAAAATATATGAAAATATACAAAATTTAAAATAAAGGCAATTTTATTTTATAGATTCATTTGTGCAATTTTAGTACAATGTTTTTAGATTGAGTTTTAAAATAAATTATATAAAAAATTGTCGCCTGAAGTAAACATTCAATAGCCTTTTAAATACTAGTAAATCTTAATACTGATTTGCAATAACATGTTACACATATCTGCTTGTGTGATGTTAATATTGACTTATAAAATAGTTTTCTAATATCCAAAATGAATAAATCATGTGAAACAGCATGAATAAAAGAATTAGGAACTTAAAATTTGAAAAGTTAATATGTGCTTTTCAAGTATCAGATAAAATGTTCTAATTTTTTACAAATAATTATTTTTAATAATAACGGTATTATTTATAACATGTATTTGCCTATAATGCTAAAACAAAATTATTTTGTATTTTTAAATTCTTTTACTACCTTCAATAAAATTACGGTTATATTTTGAGTTTGATGATGTAATTTTTATTTATTTAAATTTAGAGTAGATAAATGTTTAAAAATAGATAATATTTTAATAATAAATAAAATTTTTTTCAAATACTTGATAACTTAGAAATAATATAAATAGAATGATGTTTTTTAATAGTTGAAAGTATAATTTCTTTAATAATCGTTAATTATAACATAAAATATTAAAAACTATTTTCTTTGTTGATTTAATTTTTATTTCTTTGGAAATATTATAATAGTATTTTTATAAATTAAAAATAATTATTCATGAATTAATAAGTTCTGAATTGTAGCTAAAAACTGCAAATCTAGATTCACTTTGATAAAGAAAATATATAATTGTTCTTTTTGAAAAAAAAGTCTATTTATAGATATCCACAAGATAGTAAATATTTGAATAATTTGAATATTAAAAGATAATTTCTACAGATAAAACAAAAGGAATCGCTTACAAATCATTTTGGTGGAATCCGCAAGGTCAAAAGTATTTTATTAATACTTGAGTAATAATATTCAAATGGTTTATGAACTTCACTATAAGCTTAAATTATAAACAATTTTAATAAAAAGATAATAGATTATTAGTTAAATCACACCTACAATTTTCTTTTATAAATAGATAGTATAATGTTTGAACAAAGTATAATGAACACATTAAACTTTTAATAATATTTATTTTATCAGATTTTGGAGATTGCGTTATTATTTTATGAATCACTCGTATTTAACTATATTGGAGTTCTACTTCATATTCATATCACTGTATATTACTATGCAAGTTTTTTTTAATAAAAATAAAACATTTTTTATCCTATTACGTGTACGAGATAAGTCGTAATTTATAGCATATTATGTATATAAAACATAATAATAAAATAAAAATATTACAATATCACATTTTAAGAAATGAAAAATATTTAAATGCAATACAATCGAATCTCTGTATTATATTAAGGACTATATACGATGAGAAAATAAATAATTCACATTTAGAATAATTTTTTATTAAACAAAGTACAGTTAAAATTTTTATTATTCCTTATTATTATTTTACTGATAATTATTGAAGATTACATGTAAGCTTCACGTGAAATTAATTTTGAATATAACTTTGAACATTTAATAAGCGTGAAATATAGAATTATAATTTCTAATTTAATCGAGTATTATTTTTGGTATTCAAATATTTTATTTTTATATCGAAATATTGGAAAAAAATTTTTTAATCTTATATAAAATATTAGGATTTATTTAATAAAATTTATATTTATACGACAATCAAGAAACTGTGAAAATAAACATTTTTCTTATCGTTAAGAAACGAGCAGGTAACTTTTAGACATATAAAAATTAGTATCACGTATTACTTGAAATTAAATAAATAATAAATTAAAATTAAAAGTACTTAAAATGGTTAGCGTATTTTAGAATAAGTGATTATTATATCAAGATTATTTTTATCATTCTACATATCTATACTTATCGATATGCTGTTCATAATGTATATATTCAAAAGATTTTTATTTATTTTAAATTTAAGTATTTAGAAAACGAATATAGTAGAATCATGTCCTACATTTTATCTATTTTATGAAAATTATAAAGAAGTAACATATAAATAGAAGACACATTAGTTAGTAGAATATGAGATGAACACCATAATAAGAAAAGTCTAAAAATAAAATCCGACAAATCCTACACCGCTTCATTTATGTATAAATATTTAAGCTGCTTTATTTTGCAACACTAATTCTAGTACAACTTTTCTTCAAAAATTACTTTCTTTATTAATACAAAGTAATAAATAATCTAAACAAAGCCGAGCTTAAAGGAACATATTTCATTATGCAAATTCACTTAAACATGACTTTCAAAGAAATTATGAAAGCTTGTATTTTTAAATTTATATCTGACCCTGATTATAAACAATTTTCATAAAATTTATTACAGCTATCGTCAACACAAGTTTGCACGTCGTGCTTTTTTCGTAGTTAATAGATTCTACATAAAAATTTTTAATCTACCTATTACTACTAAGCGATTATTCATTTTTACGCATTTTATCTTGTAGAAACTTCATCTATAACTGATGATTACGCGAATACTATTTGAGTTATTTATTTAGATTTCACTTTCGATAAAAATGTTAAAAGACTATTAGGCATTTTATTAATGTAATAATTGCACGTCAGAAAAATTTGTTAAGATGCATATTTCGACGTTTAAGACTTCGTTCAAAGAGGCCATTACATGAATAATTATTGTACTTAACTATAATATTAAGCATCTAGCAAATATAACTAATGTATCTCACAGAGAGATACATTTATATTGAAGCAATATAAGCGTTTTAATTTGTCCTTAAGAACACTGTGGGACACTAATTTTTTTTATTTTAAGTGATATTTTTCATGACATTCTTCGTGACGTTATTTCAAACGTAAATTAGATTTCACTAATATTGATTTTCTAAATAGTAAATCGTAATAGCGAATTGTAAAAAAAAGTTGTTCCCACATTAAACCACATCGAGAAATAAAAATTTATATAATAGCATGTAAAGTTGAAAATCTGTTCCATTTAAATATAGATGTGTTTAATCATAAAGGAAAATTGAAATGAGCTTTTTGCAATTTTATGAGCATTATTATATTTTGTTTTTATGACATTATTTATAATTATATTATTGTACAATTTTACAAAACATTGTATCGAAATTTCTGTCTTCCTAGAGTATTAGATATAAAAGATAATGTCTTCAACGATGATCGTTGAAAAACATGTAGCCTCTATGATGGCTTCTTACAAGCCCTCAAACGTCTTCATCGTTTACATCGGTATTTTCCAAGATTATCAAAATATTGATCGTGCAGAAGCGTCTCGCAAAAAAATTTAATTTACTTGACCTTGAATATTGTTCAAAGCAACCTCAATAATTTATTTAAAGTAGTTGCTTCCTCTGTTCAGCCAACTAGAAAAAAAGTGGCGAACAAAAGTCTCGTCGTACGTCAATCGAGACGACATTCTGCTGTATCGTCGCACACGCATTTGCGTAAAACCATGGTTGTACCAAACAACTCATACACGTGAGCTCACTTACCTCGGTAAAGCGAGCGGGACAGTGCGTCAAAGTGTTCGGTTATTCTTTACTTGGCTGTTGCATAAATGCTCTACTAGTAGAGTTTCGACGGTAGGCCATTAAAATCCATGGTCTCGCGAATACATTAGGCCGCAGCTCCGGAAGTCGGTTACGATCGAGCGGAATTTCTCCTTAGCTCCGTGCCCGTGGGGATGGGTAATTACGTTTCGATAACCAATGACTCGTCATGGGACACCACTTTCTGATGTATTTACACCGGAAATTCAAAAATTATTCGATCGCACTAATCTATATACTCGAAGCAAAGTGATTTCGACGGGAATCAAGATAAGTGGCATTCAAATTTAAGGCGCCAAGTCGATTCGAATGCTAATATGCGTCGTTATTGAGTCCGTTGGGAATACATGACAGTGAAATGTATTTGTGCTGATACGTCAATTACCTTGCTGCGTTTGTTCTTGAATTGGGCGATAAGTTTGGGGCTCTAATCATTGAAATTGTTTGAAACTTGGCACAAATTGACGTTTAACGATGTACTTATTGAAATTTAAGACTAGTAGTATGTTTAAATAGGAGTGTATTGATAATCTTTTTCTTCGATGATAAATTCTGACGATGTGTAAGAAACAAGACACAATTCGTTTAAGAAATTATAGTTATTTGAAAGAAAACAAAATAGAGTTATTTAAAATAAATAATATTTTATATTTTTGTATTTTAGTATTTCGTTAACTGTTTTCAAGAATATCTTGTATATTTTTAAAATTTCATGCGAAATTTCTAATTAAATTTTTCAATTTTTTTTTATTTCAAAGAAAATTTTCTCCATTACTAAACCTTATTAAATATTGTACGATAATAAGTATGATACGTAGCTTCGGATCGTAAAATAAACTTGCAGTAATAAAAATGCAATTTACTCTTTATATTTGTAAACATCTTTGATAATAAATGAATGCAAGAAAATAAAAATTTTTCCGCATCAGAAAGACCACGACTAAACGATCATTACAATTTCAAATTTATTCACGTTTGGAGAATTAAACGCAATGGTCAGAGTTTTTATTTTAAGAAAAAAGCCAATTTTTTAATCTTAGAAGTCAACTTATATTGTTAAAATTTTATGTCGGTGTGTGATAGATATCATATATAGATGATAGACTGCTTGACCATGCATAGTTACATTTTGAATGTTTTTCTTGAATCGACGATACATTCAAATTAAATCGTTTTTAAAAAATTTATTGTCGATTTAAACTGAATTCGTATTTAATTAAACACAAGCGTGCTTTAATAAAATTGGAAATGCTATATCAAGCAATTTTAACTAGAAACACGAATAAAATAAATCTTTGTATTTGTATACCCAACGAATGACATTTTTTCCCAAGGAACTCGAGTATATTTTGAACTGAAAATTACATAATAATTATAAAAAATATAAATGTAACGTAAATATTGTTTGCGCGAATTCACAATCGAGACGTTTTTTAATAAAAAATGTCAATATACAATTTTGATAGTCATCATGAGCAAAAATAATAATTTACATTATTTTATACTTTTTTATTCGAGATGATAATTATCCGGGAAAAAAATATAACATATTGCGTACAATATTTCGTAATTGTGCTTTCATAGTTTCCTTGAAAACGGACATACAAGAAATGGCAAGAAATGATAAGCGCAATAAAATGGAATTTAAATTAAAAAAATAAAACCGTACTAGTTTTAAACGTAAAAAAGATTAAACATGTGCATGTAGTAATACAGATAATATTAAGCTGATGAATTATTAAATTACCTGTAAAAGAATGCAGTTATAATCTGTAATATGTAAAAGAAATACGACGATTTCTAGTTACAGCAAAACAACGTAGCATGCATTTATCGTACGTGACTAAAATTAAGTAAATCAGTTCAACTACGTAAGAATCGCATATGCATTGGTTGAACTCTATCCACAAATGTCATTTTGCAATGCAGTTAAATTTGAAAATCATGATTAATATGGGTTGGAAATGTAGTCATTCGGGAACATGAAAAGCCGGAAGCTCGAGTTAAATAAATTAAAAACATTGATAGCTTTTAAAACTCTTTTAACACGTATCAAAAAGTAAAAGGTAAACGAAGGAATTATATTTAAGGCTGGAAATTTTAAAGACAATTTAAACGGCTTCGTGCCTGAATATAAACAAAAGTAGAAAGCGATGAAATAAAATATCGTTCATTAGTTAAATTTTATTCCAAGAGCAATATTATACGCGTCATCTTATAGTTGCGTTATTGAGTTATGGTCGAAGCGGTGGTACTATAAATGGCCTTCAATGTTTTAAATTTCTATTTCAGTTATTATTGAGTTTCTATAACAGCCCGAGCATTGAAACGCCAGGACAACTCAGCGAAAGCACATATTAAAAGAAATATAAAATCATGGGATATTCAAGTCTCGATCGCTGACGGAAACGGACTATTGTTACGCTCGAGTAATTGATAAGCAGCGTAAAAAATAATCTCGACGATGGTTCTCCGCGAATTTCTCGTCTCGCAAGGGCTCGGACCGAAAAAATCACGCGCGATCTCGCACAATCCACTGAAAATCGTGTATGCGCACTTGCACCGGGCATTCTTCGGAGCTCTCGCCGAGAAGCAGAGGGGAGAGAACTGGACCACCTCGGCCGAGGCGGACGCATCGCATCCGCGGGACGAAGTTCAGTGGCTCCAGTCCCCGTGACGAATCGCGTTCCGCGGACGACTCCGTTTCATCGCTCAGCCGCTCGGGGCCACTGCGCTCGTATCCTTGTTCTGTAAATGCGGCAATCTAGAGTAAGACAGAGAGCGTTTGAAAAACGTGATTTCGATTATTAGCGTTGGCTAAGCTCTGGTTCTTCTGGCCGGAGTTGAAAAACCCAAGGATCCAGCTGTGATCAAACTCGAAGGAAGCTCGAGTGCGTATTCGGCAAAACGAGTGCTGAATGATTATTCGGGCCGGCCCCGGGTCGACTTGGGTTAGCGAACACTTATCGATGGGTTTGCTTAGAAAGCAGATAAAATCTTTACTTAAAACGTCTTCTTGAGATAAATTTTTGTTTCGTGTCTATTGATTTATTAAGAGAAGTTTCAGTGACAGTTCAAAGAAAAGTCTTCGACGTCCGTGACACGTAGAAATGATCTAATTTTCGAAGCTGAACTTATTTCAGATAATTTCTGGTTTTTAAAAAGTTTAGAGCAAAATATAATTTGAAATTGTTTAACCGGCGAGGTTTAACAAAAAGAAAAATGTAATTGAGATTTTCTAAAAAATTTACTGTTCACTGCTAGCGTACCTTTATTGTTTTTTTAATTTTTACTGCACAATCAGTTTTTATCGTTACTTTTATTATACACTTTACGAAGTTACTTTACGACAAAAACAAAAAGTGAACTCAAATATTAGAAAATTTATTTGAGTTTCGTTGATTAAATTTAGTTTTTTGCACGGAATTCTGACAGAGTATTATTATAAATCGCGTACACGAATAGAATTACTGGTTGGAAATTAAACTTGTATGAGTATCTTACTTTTCCAACCTCGTTTCAAATTATCTTAGTTGTCAACATTTGTATCAGATAATGATCCATGAAAACGAAACCATTAGTAAGTAGCAATTATAGTCTGTGTTCCGATCCAGTGATATAAGTAACCTACATTTTATTTTATAAAATTAATATAATTATAATTATTTTTAAGCACCGTCGATAAAGTATTTTTATCGTGAAAATATCTTTTAAGCGTTATATCCGAAGGAAAAGAAAACTCATATAAGTTATAAATTTACTGTAAATTTCTCTTTTTTCGTATTAAAAAATTAAATTAACCGTAATGCAAACAGTTCATTAGTTGGTATAAGACCAAAGCCACTGTTGAATTTAATTGAATTACTCGATACTTTATATTTTATTATACGGAATTATTATTTTTAATTAAGCGTAATGATACTTTCGGCATTCGAACCGAACCTATTTGCTTATTAAATATTCGTATTGGCTTGTTCAATGATTTTTATAGATATCGTTAACATTTTTTAATATATAAAATAAATCTTGAGATAGTCTAAGACATTTCGATGAACATTATCTAAAACTAGAAACTCTATTCATAATAGCTTCCTCTTATTTTCCTTTATTTTCACATAAGAGTGCACGTCTAGAACAATGCTAATGCTCGCAAATGTATACGACCCTTCTATCCTCCTCGCACTTAAAAACTCCGCATATATTCTTTACTTTCGTTTCATGCATCCCTCCCTTTCCTTTTTCACCTTCTCTTTTTACCTCTATGTTTTCTTGTTACATTGCATTTGGTATCTTTTTCTCTGTTCTCCTTCTTGAGTAAAGTTTCTTTTTCCGTTCATAATGTTCCTTGAATCTCTTTTGTTGTCTATCGATATAACACTTCTCATTCAGTGTATATATATATTATGTTTTTTAATATATTTCGCCGTTGATATCTTTCTCTTCAAAGGTTTATCTGCTTCTGCATCTGAGGAACAGAACGTCGCGGTAGCTTGTAACGGTATCTGCAAAAGACGTTGATCTGTAAATGCAATCGTTATGTCCATAACGATGACATTAGATATACGCTTTATTTTCTTTCGTTTTACTTGATACATTAAGAATCAAAGTATATTAGTTTAAATAAGAGACGCACACCTGCGCATGTTATTGCACATTATTAATTCTTCTTATGGAACGCGGGACCGAATTTGAATTTATTTGTTGTTATTTTTGGAGTCTACTATTGCGATTATGTTATTTTTCAAAGTGATTTTTAACTTTATTTTCTATATTTAATGATTTTATCGTTGTATCTCATTTGAGGTAAAATCAATAAATAACTTATTCAATATTTTCATATTTCTCTTAATATTTTAGTAACCAGTGTAATTTTTGAAACGATTAATTTTCAGTGCAGAAAATTATTTTTCGTTAAATAAATTAATTTGAATCATTTTTTAATATTTATATTTTCTAATATAAATATAATTAAAAATGTATTTCATCTAAAAATCAGAATTTATCATAATCAATCTATTTTCAGACTTAAGCCATGTATTTCAAGATTCTTTACTTAGAAAAATTATTAGCATAAAATTGTATCTTTTAATAGTATATTCAAATAACATTTAGTTAAATAGCTCTTCCTAATTAATAATAATAATGAAGTAAACGATAACGATTTATAAGTATTTATGTATGAGCAACATAAAGAATGTTATTTGTAGCAATCTTCAACATTGCGGTAATATTAAAATTAAACTGAAATAAACATTAAATTGAAAAATAGTCTGCAAAAGAAAATATGAAACTGCAATTTGAACAAAATTGAAACGATACGCATACATCTAAATAGTAAATATTAAATAAGGTAAGGAAAATAGTTAATTCGTTTTGGTTAAACAGTGTGATTAGGAAGTATCGTAATTTATATACGTTGAAGGTAACATTAATCTTGTAATTGGCGAAGATCTGGTTTTTAGTAAATCAGTAAATAAAAAATCTCTGTAAATAATACGTACAATCAGGTTTATGTATAAATATATAAATGCTTCCATGAAGATTAAGATAACATACACGTAACGGAAGAAAAGCCGAACATCGATTTCGTGCCGACACTCAAAGAAATCGACAGAAGAAGATCGAGTCGAATAGAGAGAGAGAGAGAGAGAGAGAGAGAGAGAGAGAGAGAATCTTTGCTAGACTCGTGTGTCTACATCCGTAGGTGTATCAGCGTGCGACGATCCGAACGAACGCGGAAGTACACTCGCCTCTCTCGACTCGTGTCTCGACTCTCGCTCATTCGTCTCGGGCTGTGCATACACTGCACGCACACACATGCTTACGGGCTGTTTCTTGCGTTGCCGTTGCTGTCTTTCTCTCTCTCTCTCCCTCTCTCTCTCTCTCTCTCTCTCTCTCTCTCTCTCTCTGTGTTTCTCTATCCCTGCCTCGACAATCAGAGAATGCGGCTATGCAACTGCAAGAGCAAGTGCAGCAGACGGCCGAAGCCGTGTACTGCGATACTGTATAACCTGTACGGGTACCCAATATGTGTTGCCGGAAGAATTAAATGCATGTGTCGGGAGATCTAATAAAACTGTGTTAGTTTCCTCTGAGAACGTTCTCATGGCCTGTAAAATTATTTTAAAATTAATTTCGAATTCGAAGGACGGAATTTTGAATTGATTCGTTTCCAAACTTGAACCGCATTCCGTTTAAGCTGCATTTTTTATGAAGGAGTCCGTTCAGGCGTTTACGGGACTTTGAAGGAGCTTCGTCTTACGTTTTGAAGAAACTTCTAAAAAGATTCATCAAGAATTCTATTCTTAACGACTTTTTCGAATCCATTCGAGTTGCGAAATATTCGAGTTCGACTGAGTGGATCGCACGGATTCGAGTGACTAGCTAAAAGCGATAATCAGCTGATACCCGCACGTAAACGAGTTTACAAATGGTCAAATGGTCATGGATTTTAAAGTAATTAGCACGTGCAAGGTATGCAATAGGAAATATATAATGCGTAATCCGGGAAAAGAATATATAGAAAAGTAAAGTACGTCTATGGATTTAAGTCTTGTTTCAAGCCTCAACCATGGCTTCAACTTGAGCCTTCACATCGCCATATTAAATTCGCTGTATAAGAGTTAAAATGTAATTGAGTATTTACCTCATTGATACCTGATTGAAATCAAAAGTTCTATTACGTTGATAAACTTAAGGTAAATTTTTTGTTAAAACACATTTTTAGCTTCGTATTTTATCAATTTTAATTTCAACTCGTCCAAATATTTATCAGCGTATAATACATCATTTTACAACTTTACATAAACTCCTATTCACTTAAGCCTATTCTAATTATCGTAATTTTCCCAAAACGAATAGACATAATAACCATATTTACTACCTTTAAAATAAAATTATTCCCTTAGAATAACATAAACATTTTGGTATTTAACAAGTCTGATATAAACGAGCTTTTTATAAAATGGACCATTATTAATAGCAAAACTGTGAGTTCTCGCAAGCCTTTATTCTAAATTTGTATGCATTAATACTTTTCTTCCTAAGTAGCATAAAACTTTACAAAATTTTTATATTTATCGTATTTTTCAAGGAAACAATTGGACTGCTCCTTTTATAAAAGTGTCTATTCTCGGTAATCGCATCATTTTCAAAGTTCAATGGGCAATATTCTTCGCAATATTTTAGAATTTTCGTAGTTACTTTTTATTTAAATAGTTCCCTAATCTAATTAAAATTTTAATACTACATATAATCAAACTTATAAAACACTTGTCTACAAAAAATAAATATAAACATGAAACTGAACACGATCGTTTATTTGCAAACAAATAATTTATTTGCAAAAAATGATCATTATAATATTTGCAAAGCTAATCAACTAATCACCGCATAAACAAAAAAAGTTAGATAAACCAATGATTCGTGATTGTTTACCACTAGCCGCAATAGTTGATAACGGATGTAGACATTGGAAAGTGTTTTAGATAACGTAATTTAGAAAAAAATACCCAAGATGTTGTTAAATAAGATTGTGAAATATTTGAATTTCCTATTGAAATAATTTGCAACTTTTATTATAATTTAATAATTCAACTAAAGTTGAGAATGTTTGATTGGACAAACAACTGTTTAAAATAGTAACGATCCGGCCGACCTTTTCTACTGAAAATTACTAGCTTAAAAACTGATAAAGCGAGTTTGCGAGGTTTCTAGACTTTACATGAAACTCGTTTAGAAATAAATTAACTTTAATAAAATAATTTGAATACAAAAAGTTACAGTTAAGTTTCAAACCAGAAAAAGCATCAACGATAATCCTTTCTAGACGTCGGAAACGTTGTATACGAGTCATGAACTCCAGCGCAAGAAATTGCGCTCGAGGGGCAAAAGCTCAAATCGTAAAAAAAATTATGAAAAATATCGCAGAGAATGAAGAATATCAAAAGATCGGAGCCAGCGCTGCGCTCTTCATAGATATTGCTCTATTGAAGTGTCAGTCTTGTATTATGTTCTCCTTGCTGTTCTCTTTGCTGGTCGTCTTCAACAACTTCCACTTCTTCTTATTCATCTTCCTCCACTTCTTCTACTCGAGCAAGAAAATAGAAGACTTTTTTGCACGAATGGTAAAATCGTCTCTACTCAATGGCGAGGCGAAATATACCGTAAGCTTCCCGACGATGGAACTCTGAGAAGATACTGAGAGAACTATAATCGCGTTTCGCAGCGCCGACTATAAACGTCAGACACGTCCACTTCTCTCGCGAACCGTTGTTTTTTCAATTCGATCCTGTTTGCCTTCTCCTCTTTTTTACCACTTTTATTTTAATGGCTTTACCCCCATCTCTGTCTTCAGCAATATTTTTCCATTTATTTATCGGTTATTCAAAGTAACTCTAAGGTAAGATTTATCGTATGCTTTACAGCAATTCGCATAATATATAAATAGAAAAATAGCTTAATTATGTGCAAAGGCTTTTTAATAATAAATAAACTTAGCCTGACGTAGAGATTATTAGATGCAATTTTACTGGATGGACAAAGAAATTTTTTACAATTATTTCTCGTTCGAAAAGACTTAATCGAAATTATGCCTCTTGTTGAGTTTTTTTTTTTTTTCAATTCAAACACACTTGTAGAAATACGAAACGTTCGTAGTTTTAACGCGCTTATTGCGTATATATTTTATGCACAATATATCTCGGGGTTGATTTTTTTATTATTACAAAGCAATTATTTTTTGATACATTGGTAACTTTTGTAACTTTTTACCCGCTTCTATTAATTCATCTATTTTAGAGGTTTCTGAAATTTATAATCTACAAGAACAAAATTTAATCATAAATTCAATAGTAAAACTTTGAAAGTAAATAGATATCTGATTGGATTATGAGAAAACTGGCAAGTATTGATTTTGTTTTGGAATTAAGTGGAAAATTCGTTTTCAGTTTTTAGCTCGCTGCGTAAACCATTTCCCTAAAGAAAAAAACTCTTAACGGATTTATTACGAAGCATAAAGCAGATACTTATGAACGTAAAATTAATTGGCTCTTGTAATCTTGTAACGAGGCAGTTTCTGCTATTTCAACGCAATCATATACAAATTCTAAATTACGAATAACGTGCGCTTGAAAAAAGTTAAATATCGAAAATTAAAAATTGCCAGGGGAAATTAGAAGGATTGGATTAGAATTTAAATTCGCCTAATGGCTTTAGTCGAAGGGACACTATCGTTACTACAGACTGCCTGTGTAAATAATAAGGTTGCGGAGAAACGAAAAAAGGGAAAGGAGAGCGAAACGAAACGAATGAGCAGTGAACAAAAAGCGCATCTGTTCGTCTATTTAATTATGAATTACTCGACGTAGCGCGTCGGGCGGACATCGCGCATTGCACATTTGCAGTAGCAGAGGAGAGAAAGGAAGAGCCCGAGTACCTAAATATAAGAACGAATAAAAAAGCGTCGGCTGAAAAGGTAGATTTCAGCTTTCTTCATTCCATCTCCGCCTTAGAAGCAGCTCGCGTCACATCCCCCTCTCGGGCTCTCGGCGCCGTCGATCATTCTCGATCTCCGCTCTCGCATCTCGGGCTCTCCTCGACGTGCACTTGTCTCGAGCCTCGTTCTAACGTTCGCTCTCCGTTATGGACCGGCGGCTCCGGCCAATCGAGGCGGCCCAGGCAACAGGTGAGCGGCCAATCGCCGCTCAGCTCTTTCTTGGGCTTCCCTACCTTTGCCCGCCGCATCTGCGCGAGCGTCCAGGCATCGACGCGATGTGCCAGGGCTCCGAGCTAATGAATTACAGCTGTGCGAATGTTCAACGGCTCGTACGCGATGAGAATGCGCTCCGCTCCGCTCCGACTCCGAGCGGATAACGCCAAATCATAGTGTTTAGTCCCCCGGGAGCGCCGAGTCGCGATCATCACTTCCTCGGAAAATTTCAGCAACTTCGACTTGTTCATTGTTAAGATCCCCTAAGTGCAGGCGAGCGTGTGACCGCTTCTTTATTCCTTTTCACTTTGGATGTTGCTAAAATAAGCCGGCGGACGAGCGCCTTCGACTTATTTTCAATTAATCTTTAAAGGGTCTGCCTTCTTATCTTTTCTTCTTATTAATGGCATCCGCTTTAGATGCCTCGCTCCATCCCCTGCGCTTTTTCATTTGCGAGCGTCGCTTTGAAAATGCATTTGCCAATAATTGGATCAAAACGATCGGAATTTAAATAAACTTTCTTTTTCAGCGCACTACAATAAAATGTGCATGGTTGCTATTATCGAGCAGTTCGAAAAAGCTTATTCCAATAATGCATCGCATAAAATTTATTTCTGTATTTAAAGTTACAAGTGCGAAAATTCTTAAACACTGATTGATAATAGCAAATTTTCTTCTTAAAAATACAATTGACACACATGGTAATTTATTTATTCTCACAATCAACAAACAGATTAACTATTAATACTAATTTTATTTAGTGAACAACTTGATTTTTTGATTAATCACATATAATACATTAATTTTTTCCAAGTAATTATTATTTTATTAGTAATAATCGCACGTGTTCATTTTGTTGTAAACATTATTAAATTATTAAAAAAGTAATTGAATGCCGTATCAGTAAAAGAATCAGTTAAAAAATTCAATCAAAATTTGTGACAGATATTTGAAGAATAATTAATAAGATACAAATTTTACTAGGAAATCAGTGTTATAAATTTTTTAATAAGTCAAATTTTTAACTGAATAACAAAATACATTGTAAATATAAATTTATCTAAGATTAAGTAAATGATATAAAAATAAAAACAACGTTTTCACGTGAAAAGCTCTGTAACAAAAAAAGATAATATTATATAATTTATGTTGTAACCAATGACGCTCGAGAGAATAAAAAAAATTAAAATGCTATTCACATTGTAACAACCCCAAACTAATCAACTTTTATAACCTAGGTAAAAATTTTTAAAAATATTTTAACAATAATTATTTTGAATTTGTTAAATTAATACTGTATAGAAAATAAATTGCTAATTAAAAAACATTATTCAAGCTATTTGCATTTAAAGAATGTAAAATAATTAAAGCGTATATTTTTTGCCTATCAATTTTATGGTCCATAATTTTTGTAATATACGCTTACATGTTATTACAAAATTCATTTAATAATATTTTGACTGCGATACGTATTAAGTGTAATGGCTAAAATATTATGAATTAAAACGTCTTACTTTTTCAAACTTTATTGAGAGTTGCGAAATAATAACAATATACGTATATTATTATTATTAAGAAATCTCAAGAAGACTATTATTTAAGCAACAACAAAGTCAACATTTAAATTTTAAGAAGTTATTATAACGTAACTTACGGAATTTGAGTAAGAAATGGGAAGCGCAGTTAAAAACTTAATCTTCTAGAGCATTTTCAACGAGTATTTTTCCCCTACTCTACATTGTAGCTTAATTTATCATCAATTACATATCGAGTAAAAATATTTCAAAAATATGATTTATCAAATTAAAAATTTCAGATAAAAATAGCGTGTTTATGAAACCCTGGGGGGTAACGAGAGGTTTTTGCGTACTTTATAATATTTATACAAGTTATTCCTGTGCCATATCAAACTATAAAAGCACACCTTTACGCCTTTTCTCTGTCTTTCTCTCTCTCTCTCTGTCTTTCTGTCTCTCTCTTCCTCTGCGACCTTTTCTACGGAGGACTGCGAGAAAAGAAAGTTAGTTCTCTCGCTCTCAGTCTTCCTTCGTATATTCTTTAATGTTCAAGCGCCACAAAGAGACACGCCGACGCTGCACTCGCGAGAAATCTAGTCTCGCCCCCTTCCCCCCCCCCCGTAAGCCGCAAGAAATGCAGCTCCTCGCGCGTGCTTTCACACGCCAGAGCGGAAAACTCCGAGCCACGATTGCTTTTGAGTATTCGAAAATCATAAACGGCCCATGGGCGGCTCGTGCGTGTGGCCTCGACGAGGAGAGAACCTAGAAAGAAGGAAAGCGGTGGGTGGGGCTCATGCGAATTTCTCAGTGCACAACGAGGATGGCGAAGGAGATTTGTTTTTCCGCCACAGAGCGTTTATGGGCCTTTTTTTCCTCGACACGCATTCCGCGGAGAAAGCTATCTTTTTAGGGATAAACTTTCTTGCCGACGATCATGCGAATGAATTCCGTTTCTTTGGCGTGAGCTCGGTGCCATCGTAATATTCCGATCGATCGATAATAGCTTGGAGATTTTCGCTTCGGGCGGCCCGATACAGCGTCATAAAAGCGAATTTATGGACGGCCAAATGTAAACAGTGTGTTTACCATCGCCAGTTCCGATAGAAGTCACAATCACGGCTACAGACAACAATATATCCTTGCTTTCCTTTACAACCCAATTTTTTTATGGCACCCTCGATTTTATTCTAAGTATTTCCGAGGAACTTCCAGCTGTCGTTTTTTACTTTCGCGATTAATTTAAAATCATTCCTCTTAGTGTTAATTAATATTTGTAGGTTTAAAAATACAATTTAAAAGTCATTTACGCAGGTAATTTGAACAAAATTTCTCAAAGTAGAAGTTATGCATCGTTTGCAAGATAATTGCATCACCTTGAAAATGAGTTGTGGTTCTTACACAAAAATTTTAGCAAAGATACTTATCTTTGTGAAGATTCTGTTTTTTCCTTCTCATCAGAACAAGTATGTGTGACCAAGAGTTTGTATATTTACTTTAAAAGAGTTTGTAGTTTTTATCTTTTCTTCGATAATCGAGGAATTTAATCGGTATATATAAGGGAATACTTATTTAAATGCATATAAATTTTCTTTTTTATAATCTTAAGGTTTGATAATTTATACTTTGAAAAATATAAAAACATAGCCAAATAACATTAAAGAAAATTTAATTATTACTTATAATTATTATAAAAATCGATAAAAATATAAATTCTAAAATTATTTTTTAGTAGACCCAAAAAAATTTTAATTTGAAATATATATTTCAAATAAATTCGAAAATAACAAATATAAATTATAAACAAAGTGAATACGAAAGAAAAATCATGAATAAGAATTAAATGAAGTTATTTTTTACTAATAATTCTGGTCAACTCAAGTTATTTGAATAATAGATTTGCATAAGAAAATTCTTATATTACTTAATATTGAAAAATCTCCAGTTTTTCTTTGTTTTATTAGCATACTTAAAACTAAAATATGAATTTAATTGAAAGATTTCACATAACAAACAGTTTAAAAAACTCTTAAGCTTATGAAAATTGAAGTTTAGTATATTCCGTAAAATGCATATCTTGATATCTTTATCCGTATGTAAGAAGTATAAATTAAATTTTACTATTTTAATCTGTTGTGGTATAAATCAATTGTTTCGCATTTTTAGTAAAATAATATCTTTATTTTATCATAAACAACGCTTGCAAATAAGAGGTGTTGACAAAAAATTACTTCCATTGTGTTTTAGGTACAAATGTTTTCAATAAATATTTTTAACCTTAATTTAAATTCGTCTATAAAATAATCTTATGATTTATATGATAATCATTTTATTAGAGATGAGAAATTAGTATTTTTATAAATTTTAAATAGGATAGGTTCCTTAATACCATAAATAACGGTAATATAGTAATGAAGCTACTGTGTAACTTATTTCGTCCAATTTTTTCGAGTCGCAACGTGTAAAACTTTTAACAACCGATAATAAAAATATATTAACTATAAAATATATCTTTTTTAATAAATCATAAATATGAAACTATTAAACTTAATTAAATAGGAAAATTCTTTTAACCTACAAAACAAAATCTTTGGCATGTAATAAAAAAATGGTAAATAATTTACTAAGAACAAATAAAATTAAATTTTTTAATTCATTATTTTAGAGGTATAATATTTAAAAAATATACATTAATCAACAAAGCGAAAATAAAGGCACAAAAAAAGATTTTTTAATTAATCTACTTGAGTGTGAATTATAATGCAATTTTAGAGTAACAGTGCAGTTCTTCGAAGTTAAGTGAAAGATGAAATTTTTTAAAGCAAAATAAACAATCGATTATTGTAGAACTAACAGGTGGAGAATACTACTTTCGTTGATAGGATACACCTTAAATTGTTACGTAACAAGTAGAACAAAGATGTAATTTTTATATTTGATAAAGAATTGACTGTTACCCAGTATCTGAATGATAATATCGCATTTGCAAATGAATAATTAGTAAAGTATTACTAAGTATATAACATTCTGCTGATTATCATATTAAACAAATTTCGTAAATATTTCATTCCAGATGTAAGTATTCGTTATAAAATAAATATAATAAATATATAATGATACTATAAATTGAAATATGGTGATCATAGCTTAAAGGTAGCTATTTCTATCTTAGATTTGAAATCAACGACTTTGAAGAAAACCTGTTAAGATAAACTTAGCTTACCTGTAACTATAGTTTTTGGAATTTCAAATCGTTAATAAAATAAAGTTCTTATTTTTATTTATTTGTAATATTCGATATAATACTTATTTATAATAGATTGAATACTGTAAATAATAAATTTTCTCGTATTTGAATAAATCAATATTTGTTTAATATATATGATTATTTAAATACTAAAAATTTATCTACATTTAATATGTATGTAGGAACGTCTGGCGTGCCTCGTACTAAAATCTGAATTTTTATATTATTTGAACTGACACAACACGGAAACAACCAAAATAGGGGAAGTCAAAAATGAAGATGGGGAACAAGAAATAATACAACAAGATTACTCTGACCAAAGAAAAGTCTCATCTCTTGTAATACTTTTATATATACAATAAAATTTATCGCTGTATTTTCTATTGTTAAATATATATAAATTGGTCGCAATACGGAATATTCAATTACAAAATTTATAAGCAGTAACACAAAGTTTATTAATTTTTTATGAAATCTCGGAATTTATTTTCATATTGATCTATATAAATCATCTGGCAGATAAAGAATATGAAAAATACATATTTTTTACCGATACAAAAAAGTATGAAGTGCAGAAAATGAAAGACTAGATGAAATGATTATTCTAAGAATACCAGTTCTTACCGAGGATACGCCATGAAAAAACGTTATTTTACACTTTGTCTTCATCATGCATTAATTCATATCCATGCTTAATGTTACTTGAGTTTTCTTTACTTAACTGCTAGTTCAAATCTTCGAAGTAGTCAAATTTTTAGGCGAAGCGTAGAAGCCAATTGAAGTTCACCTCTGTTTTTTGCCGTTCTTTAAGTGAAAAACTTAACTCCTTGTCTTTTCTATTTCAAGAGTCGTCTAGTATTGAGAGATATTTACTACTCTTGGTGAATAATTTTTGCATCGCTACCCATCGTTTACATGCGCATAATGTAAATGCTGGTACAAGACGAAGGTTACAAAATTTGTCTTTAGTTTGCTGAATATTATCAATCGCAACGAACATAATTTAAAATTAGTATTTGAAAATTTGCCGGTCAATTGAAATTTTTGTCAAAGCCATAAACGTGTGTTATCCAAGCTAATTATTTTTTGAAAAACAACCTGTTGTTTATAATTACCAAAAAGGAGTTTATATAACAATTACTAAGCAACCAAATTGTCTACGATTGAACATTCCTAGTTGTATCAGCAAGAGAATAAATAAAGTGGTCCTAAAATATTTGAAAAAGACAGATGGATTGTTTATAAAAATAAAAATACATGCACAGGCGGTAAAGACGAGTTGCTGTAAGGAATCATCTTATTAAAAAGCACCTTACACTCGTGCTCTAAAAAGAGACCTTGTGCTTTGTGATTTTTGCTATAAGCGAGTTATTTTGCGTTAAAAATATAGTAATCTTGTTATTGCTAAATACGGCAATTATACGTGCGGAGTTTCATCCACGGTGAAGTTGCATACCGATTGTTACGTTACTTGGCTTATTAATCTTATTTCTTTTTCAAGGATACTCGCTAAGAAGAGCGACGTGGCAACCGTTAATAAAGAACGCAAGTAACGTACGCAAGCATGTAATTTAGTGATTTTTACTTTTTCGCATTACGTTTCTCGTCGTCGATGGCTCGAGCGAAGGTCGTCACAGGAGTCGCGATGAATTTTGAAAATCATGCCGAGCCCTCGTCCCCGACTCTCGCGGAAGTATTTTTCCCGTCTTGAGTACTTGTCATCATCCGCTTGCCCCCTAATGTCGGTGAGGCTCCTCTTGGTAAGCACTGCGACAAGGACTTGACAAGGCCATGGACGGATCGACAACGGTGACCTTTACTGGAGCAACGGTGTCACTGTGCGTTATTACGCGTCACGTCACAAAAGCAAAACTTCGATGTAGCCTGGTGTGACGTCCCTTCATCGATCCATTGCAGCACGCGACACCAATTTCAAGAGGATTTTGGAAATTTAGTTACGTCGCTCTGATCGTTAACGAACTGATATACTCGATTTAGCGTATTTTTAAATCCTTCTTTACCATTTTTACCCAACGGAAGCAGTGGATTTTAGCGACGGTATTTACGCTGGAGATGCGTGTGACCGATTGTAAATATGCGCAAACATATGCAGGCTTCCGAGTGATTTTAGAGTTTGAAGAATAACGAGTCGAGGGTCATTGTGGTGTGGTTGAAAAACCTTCGCCAGTATTTACAATCACTTTCTTTTTTCTTGTTTTCCTTCCCTTACAAATTTCTGTATTGAATTTCAGTTACGAAAGCATGCATACGTTTCGAGGTAATTGAAAAAGGGGGTTTGTTTTGTCTCTCTTTTGAAGATTTGTGAATAATTAATTACCCTTCGCTCGTACCAGGAGTTATGCGCAATCTTCAACATCTTTAAAGTAAGTCGATATTCGACCGCTTCGATGTTTTAGTCGGATAGAATAATCCGCACAGGCGCTCTGCTTTAAATCGAGACATTCTTGATGGTATTGTTAGTGAATCATAAACCAGTGCCTTGGAGCACTGGTCGAAGAAAGATGAGAACGCAGATTTGCGTGACACAGGCCAAAGGCGGTGCCCCCACATCTTAAACTCGATTCCCCAAATAAATGTTGATGCGTAACAAACGTAACGTGACGTTGTCGTTCTGGAACGTTTCATTTTCTCCGGGTCATTATCCTTTGCCATACTTTCACCCGAAACGGAATGAGCTGAATCCGCGGTGATTCGCGCCGAGAACGGCGAACGACGACGACGACGACGACGACGACGACGATTCCTCGGAGCAGCGTTTGGCCTTTCGTTTTCCACGAGCAGCGTCCTTTCGAGAAAAGCCGCGGTCCGCGCTTCTCTCCCTCCAGGTATTTCCGACCAATTACGGAACGAGGCGAGGTGGCGGCGGCGGCGGCGGCGGCATGAGATCCGTCGCTTTAATTACGCAGGCCTTCGAGCGCGCAAGGGAGATAAAAAACGAGAATCTCGCTCGCATATGGCGATGAATGGGGGCCTCCCTGGCGCGGCGCGGCGCGGCCTCGCGAGTGACGATTCCAGAAAAGACTCGGTTCACCGTACGGCTAACGGTACCACCTGAGCCTCGCCGCCTCGCGAAAGAGGGCTACCTCGGCTCCTTCCCCGTGCCCCTCGTTCATCCGGCAAGTGAGCGAGCGAACGAGCGAAACTCGCCTCCTCCCGGGCAGAGTTCGTTCGCCGAGCTACGGTGCCGTCGCGCGGAACAAACGAGGAATCTAACCGGCTGTACTACCTCTCGGTGTGCGCGCGCGCTCATGGATACATTTACTGTGCTCCGTGTAACAAACCAGTAAATGATGCTCTCGCGCGCTCTCTCTCTCTCTCTCTCTCACTCCGCAGATACATCTTTCTAGCACTTTTTCTATTTTGCCTCCCCTAAGCTGTGGGCCGTTTTACGTCTGCACTGTTTCCCACCGGTCGTCGGATTTTTCTGCTCGAGCCTCCGGTCGCTATGGGCTTGCAAGTTGCAGCCGGAGGTACGGAAGTACGCGCGCATGCGAGTAATAGATAGATGGCCAGATAGAGAAGAGGGAGGGAGGAAGCTTGTTTATCCGTGCAGAAAGGCGCTCGATGTAACAGCGAGCGAAGGGTAATCGCTTATTAATTAAAGTGAGTTGCGGCTGGCGAGGAGCCGTTCGACGCTTAAGATAGTTTATGTTGCGTATCCAATTGGCTTTCCTTTATCCTTCCTTCTTTCCGAGCTTTTCGTAGGCGCAATCCGCAACCTTCCGTTGCTTTTTTACTTCGCTTTTTTGTTTCGAGCGGCCGCGCGTGCCTAAGATACATACGTAAGAGCTTTGAAATCACACGCAGCCTCTTAAAGCAGCCGAGGTAATAAAAACGTTGTGTATAGATGTTATTAGCTTGTTTATGGTTATATAATTGTATATGTAGGTTCAAATAGGCGTAAGATTTGAATTTTGCACAGAGAATCACGAAATACCGTCATTTACGGTGTGTTTGTTGTGACTACTTGCAGATATGTAATTCGTGCACCTTGTCGCACGTGACTAATGCAGAATGTGCCGAGTGCCCAGTTCACTCGATAATAATAAATCGCCGTAAACGTTATTAAAATAAAGCAAATGATATTTTGGGCGCTACTTTCGATCTCCTTGCGTACGTATCATTCGTCGTTCGTTTCATCTTTTAACTAACTTTTAAGGCTTGCAAAGTTGCTTTGTCCGTTAAAGGCTTACTCTGTCTGCGTTTCGGACATTATGAATAATCAAATTATCTCAAAACAATCACATCGTAGTCGAAAAATATTATTGTATCTTACCTTGAGCATTTATCTTATCCTCTCCGCCCTCTTTCCTCTTATCTGATTTAATTAATTATTGATCGGGTGATTTTTCGATTAAAACGTTAAATTACAATACCGGCTTATACTTATAGGAAATTTTAAAAATTTTAAATTTCTAATAAAAATTAGCTTCGATTTTTTTATACATAGATCGAGTATAAATATCATAAACATTAAACCTTGCATTTATTATTTATAAGACTATTTTACGAACATTGTATAATCACAATAGTAACTGTAAGATGATCGATACGTTGTTTGTCACAGACGACAGGCATAATTGCTTTGAAATGAAAAAGAATTGCATTTTCTGTAACGTAAAATTTCATTTAGCTGCTGCTATATGATTCTGAATTTTTTTAGACCATAAAATACGTACTTGAAAATTAAAATTAAATTTTTTTACTTATTCGTTAGAAATGCGAATTTATAATTTGCATATGCATGCTATGAACCAGAAGTAGCGGCAAATACATAATTAATGTCACTTATATTTATTATTCAGAATATTTATTATCGGCTTATTGATCGAAAAATACTAGACGATAAAATCGCGATTGCAGATAAACAATTTATGCGTATTTCTGATTGATACATCTTGGAGATTTTACTGAAAATACAAGTGTGTCGTAGTAATTTTTTATGTATTTACAATTAGAATTTTTTTCGTAACCGTAGAAACCACGAAGGGACGATTTTTAAAGATTCGAAACTGCGCGATCGGTTCATGGAAGTTGACGGTAAAATTGAAATATTCTAAGTTTGGTTTAGCGCGATAAACCGGTTGGCATTTATAGCAAACCCAGACAGCAGTATTATGGGAGTCCCCGCATTTCGTTGCGCAATGTTCGCATAATGAGGGAATATATATATAATCAATCTCGATTCATATATGCAATACCGAATGTTTCGGCATTTGACTCGCTTGATTGACATCGTAATGACCAATCGAACGAAGGATTGAATTTTATTATATTGGATATTTCGCAACTTTGACTTCTCTATTTAATTTTCACTCGGTGCTTCGCTCGTTTGTACCCGTGTTTTTTACTTGGCACATTTTTTGCAATAGTATCGTCTCGAAAAATTATTTTATTATCACGAATGAATGATTAATTAAATTATTATCAATTATTCGTACGTAGCGCGTATATTGATATCGATTAAATGTTAAAAATTAAACAGCGCGTATAATAACACATAATATCATCTTATATCACATTGAGTCGAATTCGTTTTTTCCTTTTTCTTTCTGGCAATTTCTCAAAAACTTAATGATTTACGTTATAAAATATTTAAATTACTTTTTAAAGTACACGATGGAAAGGAAAATATTTTACAAGATTTAACGCGCGAATTATAAATAACATTTAACCGAGCAACATTTAATCCGCGTATTTCTATTCCTTTTACGCCAAATATTCTGTCAATCGAACATTCGAAAATAAAATTGCCTATCGTATCCTATTAATTACAAATAAATTGAAAGTAAAAAGAATTGGACAAGATTGAGATTTCAAAATTTAAAAAAATAATTAAACCAGTAAATCACGGCTGCGTGATAGTAATGCGCAATAAAATTCGTTGACATGAAAAGTGCCAGAATTATGCATTTGCTTGTAATATTTCAAGAAAGATGAAGAGTCACCAGAAATAAATAAAATACCGTTTAACAATAATAAGGTATATCTAATTATTATAAAACTTAATGTATCTATGGGAATGCAGGAAGAATGACAAATTGGTCTGCCCTCAGCTTCTAAGCTGAAGCTATTGATGTTCAAGATTCGTTTAGTTAGAGCACTTGTAATCACAATTTGTCCATTGTAAATTCTAATATCACTGTTGGCTCCACGGCTCCAATGGTATTAATGAGAGTCGGGATAATATCACTTTATGACGCTACCTGTGGTCGCCCATCGACCCCGAGACACACCATGGGTCGTTTCACTTAATGCAGACGTGGACTGTTCCGAGATAATATTCTTGCGATACACCTGCAAAACAAAATAATAAACAAAAGTGCAGAAAAATCGAGAATAAGACTGCGCAAAAAATTTGAAAAAATTTATTAGAATTTATTTAAGGAATCCATTAGCTAAGCTTCGTGAAAATGGCTTTAATCTGAAATACCAATAATAAATTGAAAACTATTCCTCTCCTATAATCTTAAACTGCCTATATTACTTAAGCCTCTTAAACTAATGACAGAAGTGAACAATACGTGTACTTAATGTTGATGTGAATCGAAAACATACCTATTAAAGATAACATTTGCCCAGGGGCTCGAAGAGGTTATTAAATACAAGATTATCTCAGGAAATCATTCTGCATCAGTATTTACCAAATAATTGAGTTCTCATGGTGCATTTATAAGGCAGACACATCAATTTTTCAAAGAAAAAGTTCAATTAAACTTACATCAATGCACGTTCTCCCATCTTCCTAACGCCAACTACCATCCAAGCGTCGCTTCCCGTTCCCGCGCTAAACCTCGGCGTTCAATACGCGTGCTGCTAAGCTAAGAGAGGCCACCGGTTAATTAGATTTAATTGACAATTATCGCTATGTAATTGGCGCCCATGAATTTTTCCATTTTACGGAAGCGGTGAAACTACACACTGCACAGGCTACGTAAGTGCCAAAGTTTTACACGTGAGCAAGTGCATTTCAAGCCAACGCGTGGCTGTTGCCATTGATATTGAAACTGCGAACTACGTGGTGAAGCTTTCCAAGCGCAACACGACTAATCTAACAAAAAAACAAAAAACCCTCCACAACGTGGATTCAATGTTGAGGCTATTACACCAAGGTTGAAAAAATGTGATATCCTCGATATAAAGTGCTTCTTGTTTTTCGAATTATCGTGACAACTTTGCTGTTGATCCTCCTTTTTTATTTCATAAGTCTGCCAACAGCGCACGACGTAATCATTATCTAGTATATAAATGCAACTTCATTTTAGTTTCTGGTAGTAAAGAGGCATTAGCGATTGTGGAATCTAGTGGACAATATATAAGAGTATATTTTGTCTTGTTATTGGTTGGATGCTGCAGGTTGTTTGAGCAGAATTTTAATACTGAAATAGCGCGTTAATCTTACTAATAATTAGCATTCGCTTGATTTTTAACTAAATATAATAGCCGATATACGATACTTTATAAATTTAATGTAAGATTAACAAAACTTCTTATTAGCCATTATTTATACATAACGAAATCGTGAAAATTATATTTATCAATTATATCTCAGGATATATCTGATTTCTCTTTAAAACTTAAAAGAATCTTAATATATAGTGTTCTGTTAACGTAATAAACTTAACTCTCTTTAGGTACTGTAACATAGCTAATTCATGTATTAAGTTATAAACTTAGATCTCGTTGCCAGATGTAAAGTAAAATAATAACCCTATGAGCATTTAATTTCACGATTATCAAATTTTATCCTCTAGTACAGTAAAAAGTCGTAGGAAGCATTTATTTAATAATTAATCAAGAGTACGAAACGTGCAGGTTAAAACTAGTAAACGAAATATTATAATGTGTGACATTGGGAATTATGAATATTCTTATAAGATTTTCAGGCATTCTTACGAGAACGGTATGCTTATTTATTTCTTACCGTATTTTAAATTGCGACTGAGAAGATTAATTTTTCTCGCTTTTTTCCTAGTATAAAATTATCTTATGGTTCAACTGAATGTAAATTTGACACCAAGAAAACTAATATCGTGAAAATTCTTCTTTTCGTTTGACACACTCGTTAGTTAAAATGATCAATCAGGATCGTATTAAAAACATTTACTTTCTCTTTACCTCGTTATGGGTTTGTTGCCATTTTTATTAATTAATTTACGTCATTCGTAGCGATGATAACATTATTTAAAGCTATTAAAAACCTAATATTATAATTTATTGAATTTTCTATTAGTAAATATACCGAATTAGATAATCAAATTCTTTAAAAGATGAATAATTTATGAATTTTCCTTTGAATTCCATAGTCTATGGAAACGAAAAGTGCCGGAGCAACCGATTTGATGCGAAGAAAAACACAGAAAACTTTAAAAGTACGTCCGCTATTTGGGGACCGTGTGAGAAGAGCAGAGGGGTTAACCCCAAATAAACAACTCGTACCTGTCGGTGTACGCGTTCTCACTGGGCCCCGAACTCGTAGCGTGATCGGAGCGTAAAAGGAAGAGAGCCATGAAAAAAGAAGTCAAGAATGACTATCTTCCTCCGCTCTCCGGTGAAGAAATGTTGATACGAGGGGGGCGTTTGAGAGATGAACGAACAACAAAAGAAAAGGAGTCTCGGAGGCTTGCGTGTACGGATGAAAAAACGTTCAAAATCGGGGCCATCGACGTACAGTCGTTTATAGATGCCGGCGCTCGATTGACCCTACGGGTAAATAGTCAAAAGAAGAATGTGACTACGACCACGACTGCTTTTCACCGTACGTCCATTTAGATTTACTTATAAAAGCAAAAAAACGACGTTAACGGAGATTTGAATATCGAAGCACCCGATAGAGGGAAAAAAATTTGAGCGAGTTTTTTGTTTTTCTCTGCGAGTAGTTAATACATAACGCACGGTTTTAAAAAATATACATTAATAACGCGTCCTTGTATTTATTTCAGACAATGCGAAAAGTGCACTTTTTTATTTATAGTATTCTTACACGCCATAAATTATAAGACGAGATAAATTTAACGTACTTGGTGATACTGCTGTTTTTCTAATTATATGTTTCCATTGTGATTAATGTTTTGACAATCAAAACTATTGCCGATAATTAAAATAAGAGAAGAACTTGCTTTGATGTGTGGTTAAAGCCTTCTAATACTATATTAATGACTTTAATTATGTAACGTGCATTAAAAGAGTTTGTTTTATTGTTTTTAAGATTCTCGACTAAAACAAATCTATCTTGAAATTAAATTAAATAAAGCTCTTATCCCAATTAATTCATTCAAAATAACTAAATAACAAAGTAATAATGAAATTTTTCTCAAAAACTGATTATTCGTTACCTTGGCGCATAAAGAAGAATAAAACACGAGATAAAATATAATTTAATATTATGAGTTAATAATGCAGAAATTGTTGCCTTAACAAAATAATAATCTGCGTTTAATTTAATTTTAGAATATTTGGAATAGTAAATTATCCGATGTGTAACTTTAAAAAAGGCTTTAATAGAATAAGGAAATAATAATAAATTTTACGTCGTTTAATACCAAACATATACAGATGATTTATAAATATAAATTCATTTTAGAAGGAAGTAGAAATTAGAGATTTATTACATTGATTTAATAATCACAAATTTATCCATTATAAAACTTTATTACTTTTCCTTGTATAACGTGTGCGCATTGATAACTCATAAAACTATTTTTACGCGATCTAGGTTTGATAGAAGGCAGGCCAGGGCATTTTATGTTCAACAGGTGCTGCCACATTGTTGTCTTCAATTTTTGTAAGGTGGTAAGTGTCGTCCCAAAGAATAGAAGCAGTTTTAAAGGCATGGCCCCGGAACCTGAAACACTTTATATTTCAATGTTCCTAAAGAAAACTGGAATTTATGTATTCCAGTTTATTATTTTTTTAAATATCTTAAGCTGCAAATCAAGACAACGTATTAATTATATGACGGTAATGTTTTTATAACAACGTACTACTTTATTTATTCTGACGTCATCTTTTACAAAAAATTCATTAATAATTATGAAAATATTTTTGTCATTTCTTCTTAAATAAATAATCTATTAATTGAATTCTCTTGTAGTTAATTAATTTTCCTGAAAACTTCCACTTGAGAAATATTAGTAGTTTTGGTATTCGTAGCCTAAAAAATGTTTTTTAGTTTTCGGTAATAAATCTAGATAAATGACTAGAGGTTAGGAAACACCTCGTGAAGTTTTATTAAAACGAATGAATTCGAATGAACGAGTTTAATTTAAGATATACTGCTCTCGTTACTAAAATACACATTAATCTCCCACGCAGATAGAAATATTTAAAAAATGAAACAATAAAAATCTCGTTTGAGCACGAGTGGGAAAAATTCTATTGTTTCGTAAAGGTGAAGTACCGAAACATTCTAGAGTCACTCCGGCATTTTTGGTACCTGTTCACAGAGAGGGATTGAGAATAAAAATACAGCAAGTGATTGTAGCCCAAGTATCGAGAAAAGCAACAGGGTAATATTAGTTATCAGCAAGGCTGAATGACTTAACAAAATAGCCGTCTTTTTATCTATTGCCAGTTCATCAGAATTCTCTATCAGAATTTTATAAACATAATTCTTATAGCACAAGCTCGATTGCTACATAACTTTTTTAAAGATATCCAATCAAACGATTCACGTGTTGATTAATAAATTTTAATCGAGATAAATGATAATCTAACCATATCAAATCGCAATAATTTTTAAGTTAATTTAATGTAGTTATATTGTTGATAATACGAAGAATTGAACTCGCTAAGAATCTTTTTTCTTAATTACAATAACTTTTTTATGCTTGATTAAAAAAGAGGAAGAACATTCTTATAAAGGTTGACTTGTTTTTGCACAATTTACGTTTTACAAACAATCTACAATGACGACATATAGAGCTTTTAATATTAAATTATACGGATATAAGTTGTGTAGTTTAGTATTACTTGGAAACAACTGTATAAAATCATGGAACAATTCACGTCGTTTGAAACGATTATATACGGTAAAGAATTTATGGGGTTCAAATTTAACAATAAACTTGAGAATTTTTCCTTGCGAGTTTCATAAATTTATATTTTTTAGCGATTGCTTTAACGGGAATTTATTTTTTAATGGAATTTCTATGTTAATTTAACGTGTGAAATTGATTGACCTTTCATTATGAGACTGAATGGACGGTTCGATATAAGAACTCCAGACAAAATCAAGAATAAAGAAAGTTTCTGACATTTCTAAGTACTTTTTACACGTCAAAAAGAAATGCAATTCAAAAATGATTATTGAACTATACCAAATGAATTTTTAAGTGCTACCATCGAGTAATACATCATTCGGTATACTGTAAAAGTTCTGGTCATTGTTAGCATCAGCCAAGTTGCTTTATTCTATTTCTTACGTAGCAAATTCTTTAAGTGGAAACTTATCTCGCGTTCATTAGGTTACAACAGGTCCCTAAGCAGTTTGTCGCAAGTGGAAGAGTATCCGGGTTCGGTGCTAAAAAGATGAGGCGTGTAATAATCGAGAAATCATAAGCCGCTCGTAAAATGCCGAGAGTCCGGCTGCAGCTCGCATGTACAGGTGGCCCTCGGGGCCCGGGCGCTTGCACCTTATGTAAGCAGGCAACGCTAAGAGAACGGGAGCCGGCAACAGGTAGAGCGGGAGACAGGGAAATTGATCAGCGGCCGGGTAGAAAAAGCTTCGTGCCCTGTGTACACTTTACGGCGATGCTTCAAGACGGATGTACCTAAAAAACCATCAGAGCTGGGCCCGTACTCGAGATTCTTTTAACGAGGGCCCCTCAAATATTTCTTTAATGTGCCGGCCAGTGCTTCTAATCGTCGCGTAAGATTTTCTCGACCACCGGTAGAAATCCTGCCGTTTGACTTAATTAGATCGATAAATTGCGCCGTTAATTATTAAATCGTGAATTGGCGTCGCGAGTTCACAAGCTGGCCGGAAAGCATTTTTGAAATGTAAAAACTGTAATACGGGGGAAAATCATTAATGCATTTGAAACGAATTCACGATTTGAGCGGAGCGTTTAGTCTAAAAGCACAATTACTAAAACTTAAGTTGATATTTTGTTTCCTATTCGTTGTTCCAGTTATCCGTTAAATTTAATATTCCGTTTTTACAGTTTGATGAATTTATTTAGTGGATACTCGTGTTCAAAGCTTTTCAGTTATGATTTTTTAAGATGAAGACACAACTGTAATAATCCGAAATAATAAAATATTGCTCTAAAAATTTCGTCTAATTATAAATGTTAATTATCTTTGTAAAACTTTATCCAGATTATAGTGGAGTATTATGCGAGAATTCACGATATGAACAAAGCAGCTTCGTTTAATTTTAGAAAATGACAGTTCTGAATATGCGAGTTGCCGATTAGATTAGGCATTTGACGCGACAAATGAACTATTTAATAAATCTATCGCATTTGTTTACTGAATTAATTAGACAACATTAAAAGTTAATAAATACGATGTGTTGGAGATAATAACGCGAAAAGAACGAGTGAACTAAGCGGAAGCATTATGCCACTCAATGGAATGTTTTACGACCGGCACTCTTACAGAAATGTGCCAATAATGTATCCCAGAGCTCGACATACTCTGATGCTTTTCATTGTGTTGACACTTTTACGGCATCGTTTATTAGCAACACGCGTTTTTGTTTTGGTGTTAAAAATCCGATCGAGTAAATATTTAAGAAAAACAAGATATGTCAAGAATGTTGTTAAAGCTTAATCATAAATATGAGGAGAATCAAAATATATCGCAAAGAATACGTGGAAATAAATCCTGTCGCCTATGTTCTCCAAATTACACAAACTAGCGCGACCCTCGTTTTCCCAACGCTTTGTAATCGTTTGGACGATTATACGTCCTTAGTGTTAGAGTTTGGGAGGCAAGTTAATTTTGAAACGCTCGAGATTTTTGTTTCGCAACATCGAGAGGCGCCCCTAACCGAGTTTCAGGGAATCCTGCAAACGTCGCGAGTCCTTATCGCGCGTGTAAATCTGTCCCAGTTATGAGATCGGGTCCATAGTTCCGTGGCATTAGAGGCCCTCGTACATAGAATGAATCACGAAGATGAGACGCAATGAACGCGCGCGCGCACGCGCACACACACACAAGAGAGAGAGAGAGAGAAAAGGAGGAGAGCGGAGCAGAGCTCGCAGTGCACCTGGGCGCCGTATTTCCAAGAGCTTCGAGGACGCTCGGACTTTGCTCTGTGCTCGGCCCCAGCGAACCTTTCCCTTCTTCGGGCTTGTGGTTTGCCGTACCGACTCTCCCTCTCTCTCTCTCTCTCTCCCTGCGGTCGGCGAGAGAGGGAGAGAGAGAGAGAGAGAAAGAGAAAGCGCTCAGGCATTTTCATCGACGCTCCTGCCGGCAACGACCTCAACATCCGAATTTCGCGATTCTGCCTTTCCTCGTGTCCTTGCCGCTTTAATAAAGTCGCCTCGTTTTTCTTACCTCCACTTTCTCACAACTCTGGGGATGGGGGCCAAAAATGCAGATCCGTTAACAGCGCACTATTATCGTAGCGTTGGTCGGGCTTCTCTTTAATATCGCATGACGATTTGCGCACCGACCTGTCCCCCCCCCTCGATTCTCCGAAGCCTCTTACAGCCCCTTTAGAACCCGGGGAATGCCCTCGCGTCAACGCAATAAACGTAGTGCGGGGGTATTTTATCTTGTTCCGATTATCAGATAACGGCCGCGCGAACAGCGAACGAAATCTAGTCTGGGCAAACGATGCCAACCCAACATTACGCTCATTATGCTAATGTCCCAATCTTCGCTACAATGATATCTGCTGCGATTTGCACGAGATTCGCAATCTCGTGAAAACTGGATACCAACAACGCTGTCCGTAATCTCGTTGTCCAATTCGAATGTATGTGGAAATTCAAAATCTTAGCAGACCAACGAAGCGTACGACTTTACCTTCAAACGACTTTATTTACTTTTCTCCACAATCACAATTTCGGAACAAAGCAGCGGAACCAGTTATTTTCATTTTTCCTCTATAAAGATACATTGATTAAAAAGCGGTTACTTCACAAAAAGCATGGCTTCGCTCAAAAAAGAAAGCAGGAAATTTCAAAAGATCACTGGGTTGGAAAAGCGAAGCATCCTTCGCGAATATAATTAAGGTATTGTGCCTCTCTACTCGAGCAGCGATGTTCATTAGTAGTTCACGTCACCTATCACGTTTGTCGCGCTGTTCGCGTATACGTCATCGCTCACCAATTCTACCTACGTGCGCGACACAGGTACAGGTACTCGCGAGAACACAGCGAGCTTGAAAAGAGTTAGCTTTTAAAATCGGAGCAACGTAATACCGTAGTATACCCGGTACGTACATACCTTCATACCCTCGCTCCCGAGCGAAAGAGAGCAAGAGAGCAAGAGAGCAAGAGAGCGAGAGAGAGAGAGAGAGAGAGAGAAAAGCCGCACTGGAGAGGACATGGAACTCGGCAACCATTTTACCGCGCACCGCTCACTCGCTCCGGCGCAAGAGCAACCGAGACGGAGAAATCGCTCCGCGATAATGACGCGCTCGTAGGGCTCAGAGGGCGAATTAAAAGGGAGAAATTAGACAGGGAGCCACGAAAAGTTCTCGTCCGCTATCTCCGCGCGTGCAGGGAGCAGCTTTTGTCAGCAGCTCCGGCCGCGTTCAAAGGCGAGAGCAAGCGAGAAGGGGCTACGTGTACTGCAGACAGGTAAAGGAGAGAGGGAGAACCGCGCAGGTATAGCCTGCAAGTGAGAGAGGAAGAGAGAGCATTGTACGTGTACGCGTAGTCGGTCGTCGCTTCCCCGGAGCTCGACAGCGCGTAGCGTAGCGAGCGACGGCGAGGAAGAAGGAAGGAGGAGAGCATAGACAGTCGACGGTGCGCAGTCGCCAGGTGAGCACAGAGCGAGGAGAACGCGCCGGAGCCCCGCTCCCTCTCTCTCTCTCTATCTCAATCTATCTATCTATCTATCTCTCTTCCTTCCTCTGTGTCTCTCTCTATCTCTCTGCCCCTCTCTGTCTCTCTGTGTCGCGCGCGCGCGCGCGCGTTCGCTCTTCTCCGTATCTTTTTACCTAACATCGGCCCGTACCGGGCAGGCGGATATTAACTGTGCGTACACTCGCATGCGCGCGCCGCACGACTTGGACTACGGACGCGGCTGCCGCTGCTGAATTTAACGCACGAGGATACGGTGGAATTACCGCACGTGTGCGCCGCTCACGAGATAAGCCGCGAGAAGGACGAGAACGGCGGCGGTGTCAAGCACCAGAACGACGACGGCGACGTGTCGCGCGACGAGCGCAACCGGGATTTTACGGTGCCGCATGGACAGGACCAGGTGCGCGTGAAGAGTGAATCGAGACAGGGACGACGGTTTAGAAGAAGAGTTCGAGAGAAAAGACGCGCGCGCGCGCCAGCGATGTGCGCAGAATGATCATAACCTCAAACTCGGCCGCGAGTTTTACCTGCTTCACCTGAAAGTCTCCATATTCCAAGAGCCGCGCGATAAGCCGCTCTCGGTAGTTCACGGTCGGCACGGAGGAAAATGGTACGCCCGTGAGCGCGCGCTCTTGCGACCGCCAGTGTGCACCGGCTTGTGACAAGTGTGGTTGTTTCTGTTTCTGTTGTTGTTGTTATTGTTGTTTATTACCGTCGTCATCATCGTCATTATAGTTGTTGTTGCTGCTGCTGCTGCTACTGCTGCTGCTACTGCCGCCGTCGTTGTTGCCAATAAGCTCGGCGACGACTTTGCGCATTAAAAACGCGCCAGTGTTTGTTTTCGTTGGACGTCCCGACGGACAGAGAAGAACGACAGACAAGAAACAGGATCGAAATGCAAGTGACCGGAGGTACGATGGGACCGACGCACCTCGTGGCACTTTACGTCGCCACCGCCGGGCTCCAAGGCAACTCCCTTGGCACCGACGAAGAGGAGATCACTCTGCTCGTCTACGTCCTCATCGACGCTCTTCAGAACAAAGTGAGTCTTCAGTCATTCACCCTCCTTGTCGATCGATTTTTCACGTAGATAACTAGACAAATAAATAGCTTTTATTGCCCCGGCGGCAAGTCTTGGGCTAAGACACGTTCAACGTTCGGTGCTCGAACTTTAGCTCGATTTCTGTAACGCAGCTCGTTCACATTCCTTTTGAGCTCGCCGAACTTACGAAATCGTTGCTCCTAAACAAGGCACCGGTTGTCTGATAACTAGACAGTCTCAAGGTCTGCCTCTTGGATCCTTCACATTTTACGTTTATGAATTCATTATTGTCCGAAAAATGTAGCTCCTCCTTCGAGCCCTTATCCTAGACAAATTTAAATTTCCTTCTTTTCCCCTCTAGTCCGTTATAGTGGCGGTGCACACATTCGCGTTCCAAAAACATTGGGGGGGCACGTGCGTTAGACCGCACCTGCGCTATGTTTCGGAATACTTGTCAATTTTTGGCAAGACTAACGGAATATGCCCTTGGATCGCCATTTTAGTCTATAAAATCCAGACGTCAGAGAGTCGATTGTTTCGTTTTAAACACCTGTGGGCTTCCCTCTTCGATTATTGCTCTCGGAACTCGTTAAAAATTAGGTGATTCACGTCTCACCACCACCCAACATATATCCGCTAAAGTCGAAATTAAATTTTTAAGTACGCACTCGTTTGGTTCACTTAAACAGTACAGCCACAAAACAAAACATTTGCTCGCATTCGAGCTCTTGGCCAAATATGTAATTTCAGAGAACGCTCCCATTTTTTGGCAACTTTTTGTCCCGACTCTACGATTAACGTTTAAAGAGTTTTTTTGTGCAGAAAAGTACTATAAAGCTTTTTTGAGGATTTGAAACGAGTCCGATAGAGACGTAATTTTCGAAGCGAGAGAAAGTCGGAGCGCACTCGAAGATTTCGGAGCGATAAACTCTCGTAACTGCTATTGACTGTTTATTTATCATTTAACTCGAGAGAGTCATTTAAAAGCAATCACGAATATTTAAAAAATGTTTAGAAACGTTTTCGATTTAACTAATTAACCAAAGTATAACATTTTGCCGAATACAAAACAGTAATTAGTTGTATGACTTTCTTTCCAAATTGTTAAAAACGAAATCAACAAAAAAATTAATTACGTTTAAAAGGGAAGAGCAGGTGAAAGTTAGCAAATTAATTTTACTCGATGATTGCTTGTGAATTTACCAATATTCTCAAAAATGCCTTATTTAACACGACCAATCGCTACGATTGTATTATTAAACGCCCGAAAGCATTTTCATTAAAAATGGAGCAATTTAAAATTAAAAAGTATTATTATTTTAGCAAGTTTTTGAACTATTTTGTCTTGCATTTTTTAACAAACTAGTGTGAATCTTCGATAAAATTTAGAATTTTACTGTCAATTTGTTTGGTTGAAATAACAAATACCATTAAATGCCAATAGTTGTTAAAGCAATATTAGTGTTATTGTTAGAGGAAAATAACTTGGTGGCGTTTTAGAAAAAATAATTGAATGGTATATAACGAAGAATAAGTAGTTATACAAATAAATAAATTAATAAGATGAACGCAATTCAATAAAATTTCTTAGCGTTTGTTTGTTCGTGTTCAATTTTTTCGTCCAAAGTTACTTTTATAAAAAATAAAAATAAATTTTTAAATATAAGTTTGAACGTATTATTTTAGAATCCAATCGCTCAAATAATTTATTTTTAATCTTTCAACATAATATTTCCGTAATCTAGTAACTATTTTATTTAATCTCTTAATTTTGCTTCAACTTGATTACGATCGCGCTTTAAGTAACTGATATCAATATTTACGTCGTTGTCACTGAATCCTTCTTCGCTTTTCATTAGAAAATTCCATTAACAATATTTAAATATTCATGTACTACATTATTGCAATAAATTAATAAATAATAACTCGTGATGAAAATATATTTATCTTGGAACGCGTGTATTCGCACGAGGACGACTTAGTCCAAGTTAGCTTTCGCTATAGCTTCGCAACTTTTAACGGCATTCGTAACGGATTTTTCTAAGCCAGTATCGTGGAATTTCTGGCTGTATTGAAAAGTGGGTTGAAATTCAAGATACTTAAATTTCACAGTTAAAGTTATGAAGTCTTTCCTTATATTTTTTAATATGTTTTCTTATGTACTTCTGCACTATTAATGGCATGGCGAATTTAGCATTGCAGTCGAAGAATAGCACAATAATATTATTTTGTGTCTTTGAAATGGTGTAACATTTAAAATATTCAGGAAACGAAAAAGTTGGAGCTAAAATTCAAGAGAAGCAGCTATCTATTCTGCCGACTTATACCTGACAATCATCGCGCAGTAGTGTCAGCGTTGTTACATTATTTTACGTTATTGTAAAAGAAATGCTCGGTGCGCTAAAATTATATTATTCGATGAACTGATTAATCGCCGCTCATTTAGCAGTTATACATAATTAATGCAGCAGAAGATTAGAGGAAAATTGATAAATCCTAATATCCTTATAGCTGTTGCGTATAAATAATGCGCTTAATATAGTTTTAATTGGTAGTTGCTGTGATAATAAAAATTTTGATTTATCTAAGAACTATTTTGTTAGAATATTCACTGCAAGAAATTGAAAGTACATATTATGGGTATCTAGCCGAGGACGAATAAAACATTTGCAAAATTTATTAAATGGAATGAATTATTTTTATATCTTAAAATCGCAAATATAACGTGTGATTGAGTAACATTTTCGATGACGTTTTAATGTTTAAAGAATTACATAACACGTTGAATACGAAAAGGGTAGGGTCAAGAGGCTGACGTTGTAAAAACTTGAAACCTCACTTAGCAGTATAATAATAATTACTATATACTTCATCAAGTTTTATATGGGGGGAAAAGCAGTCTTTTTTTAATTAATACAGTAACAGATATCCTAGTGAAATTTGGATTTCAGTTTAAAGGGATTATAATTATAGTACGCAGATACGTGGAAACGATTATGCAGTCTTTTATTAAAAACGATGTCGAAATACAAGTGCAACATTTTTAACGATTTATATTCGTAAATTTATGTAATGTTTAAAAAATGGCCTCCGCGTTATAGCAAATACGTTTTGAAAGTTAATTTTACGTATTAGAACGTTTGTTGACGTGCACGGGCTACAATTCAAATATCTAGCTTCTTATAATGTGATAGATAAAAGAAGTTCTAGTCATGTAATGACCATTATTAATTCAATATTTGCTCCGACTCATTGTAATTAAAAAATTAACCAGATGTGCATATTATAAATATTTAATTTGCGTCTATATTAGTAGACCGAGGGTTTTTTTGATCGGGAATCGGGGAAGATGAAAACAAGTTTACTTCTCCATCGTGCGTAAACATTATAAAACTGAATTTTTAATAAAATTAATATTAACACAATGCGAAGAGATTCCATGTATATGATTGATTGAAAGCATGAATATATGCATATAAAAAATATATACGTATATCAATTACCAATAAGACGAGGCGGCTAATCGTAAATATATCGATAAATCAATGATAACATAATTAATAAAACACCTGATAAGCAATAATTTTAGCTGATAAAGACGTAAGACTCGTTGGACTCGTTTTGCCATTTTGGGCCAACAGTATATAGAGCATCGTAAGCGATTTAATCGCCGAGTCTGTATCGCACACTAGCATTCGCAAAAATTACCGCTGTATTCTTATTCGCAACCGCAATCATCAGCCATTTAGGAAAATCACTTAGGCGCCACAATTGGAGCATAAGTCATGCGGCGACAAATTAAAACTGTAAAGCCGAATGAGGGCCACATGCAAGCAGTCGCGTACAAGGAATGAGCGCGCGAGAGAGAACAAGAGAGAGAGAGAGAGAGAGAGGAGAGAGAGAGAGAGCGACTAGCTATCCGCCATTCTGGCGTATAACAGTAGAACCCGACTGGATCTTCGCCTTCGCCGTCGTCGTTGCCGTCGCCGCGGCCCCATGGCGATGAAGCAAACGAGTCACGTCGCGCTCCCTCGACATCGCTCCAAAAGTGCCTCCGCCTGGCTTCCTCTGCACGCACACGCGCATTAACACGCACACAGAAAGCCGCCCGACGTGCATTAAGGACGCGGCGGTGGTGGTGGTGGTGGTGGTGGTGCTGGTGGTGCTGGTGGCGGCGTCGTCGCATGCCACGACGTCCTCTCGCGTTCGCACGCACGAAAATGTCGCGTGCGACTGGTCCCGTGGCTTTCTGGCTCTCCTCCCGTGCACACGGTCTCGTCCTTTCTTCTCTCGCTCCTCTCGCCCTTTTCGCCTCGACTCGCCTTTGCATCCGAGCAAGCGAACCACTTTTCGCGGCCCCTCGGCCCTTCTAATCGAACTTCCCGCTCCCCGTCACCTGCCGTAATTGACAACGCGAACTATTGTCCGACGGTCTCCTCTTCTCTTTCGCGCTTGTAACGGGTACGAGTTTGGCTCGTTTGACAACTTAAGCTCTTCGGTTGTCGTATTTTTTCATTCGACCCACGTTTCGCGTCGTGTTTTTGCAATATTTACAATCCCACGAAATTGCGAGATGCTTTCCTACTTTTCGGCCAAGTTGGCAATTTAAATGCCTGAAGCTTGAAATACCGAAACTTTACGAACTTATCCGTAGGTCAAGGCCTTCGACTAGTCAAGGTCTGCACGCGTGCAAACTCGTCTTCAATTATTTTATACTAAGTTACGACGCGCGCGAAAATTACTTAATTTAAAATCAGATATTTCACCTACGTTTTTGACGAAACGAAAATGAAAACACGAGATATTTTATAATTAGCTTTTAAAAGTCATCGCTAGGCGCAAACGTACGGCACCCTTTTTAATGCAAAGAGTACGACAAGTCGGTATTGTCGCTAGGTATTTCTAATTTACCCGACAAACTCTAATAAATAATTTCCTCGAGCACCGATAAAAAGTGACAGGCACCGAAAACGCATTTTATTGTTTGCATAATCGGCTCGCGAAGCGCAGACCCGGTAACGGGGAGTTATCGGCCGAATTCGCCATTGCTCGCAGTTACGGGTGCGCGCTGATTAACGGGCGGGACAATTAGGGTGAGTCGCCTCCTTGCGCAGAACGCCCAACTGGCCCACGTTCGAGGTCCGGAGCCCCGAAAATAAGCGCGACCGGGAAAAGAGAGTAAAATAAAGTCGGCGACGAGGTGCCGCAGTCGTCGTGTCAGTCTTGAACGCGCGAGCGCGAGCCGGCGAACTGCCATTGTTTCTACTCGGCTTTCGATCCGACGGAGGCGGAGCGTCGCGCCCTCGGAAGGTCGCACCGCTGCGTGTGGTACCACCGCTCATTGCTCGTCCACTGCCGAAACACGTACGCGTGGAACTGAGGCCTTATGGCCGGCGCCACCCGAGTCCGTACGAAATTCGGGCTCTTGTTTTCGCTTCTGTCGCCGTTGCGGTACGCCTTCGCTCTCGTGTGGCTCCTTTTATAACCCGCCCGTAATTTCTATAAATACGCTCTCGCTGTAACCACTTACTTCTTATCTTCCCCTCGCGCGCGCGCGCGACCTTTGTTGAATAAACACGTATTTCGTCGCTCGAGTAAATAGTAAACTAAGTTTTAGCAAGCAATCAGCACTCGTTCGGCGCTCGTTCGGCGCTCGTTCGGCGCTCATTCGGCACCCGATTGTTGTAAAATGGCTCTTGATATTGCGCTGCCCTGCGAGTCGATCTTTCCCAATAGCAGCGCCTGAGTAGTCGCGCGACGAATGCTCTCATCGCCCAAACGAACGAGCTCGTGTTATTAAGTTTTTAATTTTAATAAATAACCACCGAGGCGGCTTGGAGTATCGCGATTAAGAATCTTTGATTACGTGTAATCAACGTTTTCATACTTCACTTTCATAAGTTGTATTTTGTAATTTACTACTCCTTTTAAATGCTGTGTACATTGTGCTTACGTCTTTTTTTCGTGACTGTCGAAACGCTGCTCGAGAAATTAAGAGCGGGTGGAAGAGCAAGCATTACTTAATACGTAAGCTCGACAATTGTAGTACTTTAAACTTTCGATTACATAGCCTCAACATAATCATTGACAATAATTAAATACGTACAATGAAGGATTATAACATTCCAGCTGCAAAGATGATTGATATCCATTTTCGACGGCAATCAAGTAGTCGTTTAGTTTTCCTTGCTGCTGCTTTACAAATAGATTTTATACTTTTATAATGAACGCCTGAAATTACAATCAAAATGTGAACAAAATGCTCGTAACTATTTTTATAATATAAATATTCATCCCAGTAAATAGTTAAATGCTATTGGGGTCAAAATAATTATTTTTTATTTTATCATCTATATTTGCTGCGTGATTTAACAATATTTTGGAAATAATCACGCACGATGTTTTATATCAGAAATTTTGATGACTTGGTGATATGTTCGAACCCTTATTGAGAAATAAATTGTATTGCTATATACATTAATCAGATTCCCGTGAATTTTCTTATTTTATTTTAATTTTACTGTAGTTACGTCATTATCTTTTCTTTTATTCACACACGTCCTTTGATTCGACACTCTCATCACCAAAAATAAAATAAGATATCAAACTGTCAGTTCTGGCTTATAATGAATTGCAATATTTTATTATTTTATCTGCCCCACAATAAGATAAAACGTTTTTGATAAATTACTCTTTGCATGCTTTTAAAGTATTAAACAAAGTCTTGAATCAAGTGCACATAATTTTGCATAATAACATCTTCCTTTAAAATAAAATATTTTATTCCATATTATTGGAAAAAACTAATTTGAAATTGTACACGAATGCAAGAACTCGGTTGTTTTGCGGATTACGACTGCAAATACTTGAATCTACCTCTACATTTTTATCGATTTATAAAATCCGTTCGTAATCTTCATTGTCGAATAATCTATTTAATCTTTCTTCTATTCCATTTATGAAATGAAAAAATTAAATCAGTTTTATTTTATAACTTTGATAAATCAGAATTTTTTTCTAAAATGAAAAATAGTGGTTTAATAATAAGTAAGACTGAATTATACAAGGGCTATTTAGTCTCATTTAGCTACGCGTTTTATATACAATTTTGACTCGACGTACGCTGATTGATATTAACATTAAACGTCGTTATCTTAGAAATGAATTCGATTGAAAGACATGGAAACCGTTACATCAATAAATCGGAATCTCGATCTCCCTAGTGCTGAGTCAATGACCCATATTAGATGTCCATTTCGTTTGTCCTTTTCATTCCTATACGCGATGAAGAAGTTCTATAATCGTGCTTCCAACTCCAGTTATTCTGTTAAAAGTTGTTCGTGAAAATTCTCCTTCTACGACTTCGGTGGTTGTCAGTTAATGCGAAAGCTCGGGTAACGAGAAAAAATCACAAGAATAAGTAATTATTAGCGTTGCTCAATGCGTAAAAAAATTAGAATGAATATGCACTCTCAGGGCATCCAGTCAAAAATTAGCGCCAATTAGAGAAAATGAACAAAAGCTCTGCAAGCGTAGTTACGTTTTTCATCATTTAAATAAGCCCGTTGACGCAAGTGGCTTACTCAGACAAAACAAGAAATATTGCGTAAAGGACTGTAAGCTGCAGTCAGAATTTTTACACCTTTCACACGTCTTGTCTCTCCATTCGTCTGATAACTATCGGTCCTACGTTCTCAACCATTCTTATACAGTTTACGCACCTCACAGTGTTGCTTCAATGCGGTTTTTGTTCATCCAGGTCGTTATTGCCTTTATTTTATACTCCCAAAATCATCTCAACGCTTTTCGCGTTGAATAATTTATAAAACGGCCGGGTCTTTAATGATGATACTTTATTTTCTCAGTTTCTCTCGTGCTATTTTTCATACATTATATCAACCGACATTCGATACATCATACAAATTACATAGAAGTGCCGCTAGTTTATATTCCCACCTGTATTATGCTCTAAGATTTACAATATTTTTTTGCATATGTTGCTTAAAATGTAATAAAGAATAAACAAAAGCTCATTTTAAAAATCACTTACAGAAAAAAGAAGCAAAGTTCTTTTCTGCAATGAACAACTGACCGAAAGTCAAGTACAGGAATAAGTAAAGACTTAAAGCTTCTGATGCATTTGGTTCTTCGATATTCAATAAACTTATCCCTAGAAATAACGTCTGACTCCAAAAACGCCATTGGATTCCTTCCGTACTTGGGTCCGTAAGCGCTTTCTTTCACTTCGAATCTAAAATATATGAATGGACGCTCGCTGGATGATTTCTTTACGTGTGCGCGGGATCCGCGTGTAGTCTGATGCCCCGACAATAATAATATCAGTAATACCAAAATCGAGGGAAAACATACACGTCTTCTTGATTGAAGGCCGCGTCATATTTTGCGTAGACAAAATTAATGGTAATCATTGCCTGTCCAGCTTAAAAAAATTAGGGATCATCAATTGTGCTTCCCCTCGTCATTAAAATGCCTTACGTCATGTATCGTCGGTAAATAAGATTATCAAAAAATTTTCTCTAACGTAGATAAAATTCTTACAGATTTTTTACCGGGTCTTCTAACGATGACTAACTAATAATATACCTCGAATTAGATTTTAAAATATTTTAGAAAAGTATTTCCTCGGTAATAAAAGAAGTAATTATTAAATTTTCTTAGTTATATTTTATTTTGCGAAATAGGAACCTAATATTTAATTAAAAAATTGGTGGTCACAATTAATAAAATTGTGCAAAACATCGAGAATTTTGTAATAATTACAGACACGGATTTTTATTAATTTAATTTTTTTAAGTCTTTTAAAATGTGAATTTTTAAATAAAAGAATTACAAAAATTTCGATATTATATTATTAAACGTATAGCCGTTTACTGTAAAAAATGCATACAGTAACAAAAAGTTTTTTATATCATGATATGGAAGTATTACATATTACTAAAAAAATATTTCACATCAAATCCGTTGAAAACAATTTTTTTTAATTTTTTGAAAAACTATGAATATTCTGTTGTATAAATATGTACATTTTAAAAATTTACATTAAACTCTGTCGGTGAATTTTGAAAATTAAAATTAAGGTCGACAAATTCGTGTAAAAAATTCGCTCTAAGTTCGCATTACACATTGTACATCAATATGTTTACATCAACTACTTATGAATTTATTACGATTTTTTAATAATTTCAATCCCTTTTTGCACGAATCACCTAAGAAGGGTGTGAATTAAATCATCATACTTTGTATAAGATAAAGGTTCGGGTTATTCACAAGAGCAAACTGTCGATTAAAAAAGAAAATATATAAATAACATCAAATGATATCGACAAAGCTCTTACAAATTTCATCGGGATAACTTATACAATCATTACTTTATGGTTGTCCAAATGTAAATCCTGTAATTAAAAGTACATCAATCTTTAAAATATTTTTTGTTTTAGGTTTATGTGCTGCGCTAGATTTTATGGGAAACATTTTGCGTTAGAGTTAACATATTTCTTAACGGTACACCAGTTAAATTATTATTAATTTTATCGTGGAAAGAAGCATTTCCCTTTCACTCGTCGTGATACGAATTGTTCTCCTAACTGAAAAATACATTTGTTTCGCTCTCGCAACGCCGACGCCGCGTATGATTATATCTTGAAATACGTAGAAGCGAGTGTGAGCCATTGATCAAAGTATAGATCACGCACACGCCATAAATGCAAACAAAATTAACGATTGGCAATAATCATAATTATTCGAGATGAATTTACATAGTCGTATCGTTCAACAAAAACAGCGTGGCTGTAGTTAGGCAATGCAACTATTTTCATTAGTCAGAAGCTCAATGTTGAGATTAAGACAATTCGCGTTTTCGATGCAGACTTCGCTTCAATACCCAATTACCTTAATTTGTTAACCTCGCTACCGAGAGCCCGACGGTACATCAAGTTTCTTGCCACTGGGTCTGCTGATACGTTTACGGTTTTTACGTACGAGCGCACCTGTAATGTATGTACAATTATCGCCGACATAGAAAATGTAATTAGCGCCACTTGATTCGCGGAGAAATTTAAATTCGCGCCAGGGAGTCGAATGAAACAAAGAGCGAGATACGTGGCGATGGTGAAATAACCGTGATTATTCACTCGACGGATGCTTTAAAAGCTCGGCGTTTGTATTTTGAATCAGTAAATAATAATTTCCTATAAGACTCGGGAACGGGAATTGTAATCTTCGTACCGGCGTTTTCTCACTCCGTTTTTACCCAACTTTGACTATTTTTCTCGTAATTTCGCCAATCACGAGAAGTTTCTAGGAAAATATTCATCGCAAGGCTATTTTATATAAATTTACATACGTCGACCCAAGCGTCATTTGATCGAACTTGTTTTTGTGAATATTCCCTATCATTATGGGATTTTTTATTGATCAGTGATTCGTGGTAAGAAACTTATTCTTACGTACGACTATATTTTTTGACTTGTTTTTTTCACGAGATTCGTCCGCGCAGTTTTTTTAAGCTCTTTCGAAATAGTCATGCGATTTGATAATTACCTTGATTTCTTCATCAGCAATTAAATTCAAATCTGATATTATAGATACCCCATTAATTACTCGTTCATTAAAAATTTTAATACTTAAAATATTTGTTTACAATTTTCAATAAAAAAAAATAAATAAAAAATTTGTACAAGTATTAAATGCATTATAAGACAAGGTTTTCACAAGTTATTAGAAGTCAGAAAATCATGCTTGTGGATTACGTCACTTAAAAATCACTCCAACTTTCATTAACATGTCCTATGCGTCCATTTATCATTTTATTGTCTAGGATTTATTTTTTTTTTTAGAGTTTTTTATCTACATAGCGGCTGAAAATTGTTAAGAATTACTCAATATAAATAACTAAAAGTAAATACGATTTCATAACTGTAATACTATCATGATACCATTGTAGACGTCGTCTGAAATAGCGTATGTTTGAATTATCTAACTTCGATACTTGGACATTATTGTCACATACATGCGTTTGAAATTTATTTCGATATATCAATATTACAAATGCATTTTATTTTAAATGTATTGTGTAATTAAGTTTTTTATTATATGTTTATTTTTTTTTATTTATTTCTAGTATGTTTTAAGAACTATTTATTTACAATGCGGGTAAAATAGTAGATTAAGATACGGACAAACTTTTATTCCAAACACATCGCAATTAATTTTTGTTAAAACGATTGCTCCTCGATGAGCTGTAATTAATATGCGGACCCTAGTTATTTTTAAGAATTGAAGTATGTAGTTCCTTAAAAGTGTATTAATTTCTTGTAGAGTGCGTTCAATTCGATTTTATTCGAAAAGAAAGAGATGTATTATTTCGTCATAAAAATATGTCCTTTTAATATCGACAGCAATGTATTACCGTGAAATTTAAGTCACAACTTTTAATGATATACCACTAAAGAGTTTTGCCAAAAAAATTTTAAAGATAACAAACAAACACTTTTTCTAAATGTAGTAGCATATTTTTTATTTTGAACAAAAGAACTTCAGACCAAACAAGACATTTGCTTAGTTTGAAAGAAAATAATTTAAAACGTAATTGAATTAAGAAAAAATATTGGGTTAATGGAATTTAGTCGTTTTACGTGCAAGAAATATAGATATACAGACAAGTTAAAAATGAGTTTTTGTGTATTACTTGACGACCACATTGACACAAACACATGGAAAGTGAGTTTCTTTATCTCGTGCACGTTTTGATAAGAATGGGCAAAAATCATAATGGTATAAGCAAAGAAAGTCGCAAATGTAGTCGCTGTGTATACAAGTATATTCTTGGATATATAATCTTGGTGCTCGCGCTTATTATATTATAGTTACGAAAAATTGTAGATTTTAATTTTTTATAATTCTAGTAAACCAAACAGTAATCCAAAATCTGTACGAGATGGGCAAATATTTATTTTGTACGTAATATATAACACACGTCATTAGTATATCATCGACTATATTAAAAACAAATTTTTAAATGTAAATAATGAATTTTTAACATTTTTATTACAATTGTTTTTTAATTTAAATTAGTTTCTTAAAATTAATTGCTAAAATTTTATCGTTATAAATATGTAATGAATTAATATTATCCAGTAAAATTATTAATTCAAAGTTATATTTTAAATTTAATATTTAAAATAGTTATATTTTTAAATTAATATTATATTGGTATTATTATTCGCTTCCACGAGTGCTACAATAAAATTATGAATGAACAGAAAAGTTAAAATGTACAACTAGAACTGGAAATATAATTTCTTTATTGAAAGTGTCAATTAAAATCGAATACAATCTAGTCATCAATAAAATGGTATACACTTTAAGTACAAAGAAAAAGCGATTTTTCAGCTGAGTAAATAAAAAATGTATTTCACTAACTACATAGAATTACGTTTGCTTTATCTAAATTAAAGTGAGATTATCACTTAATGATATCAGGAATTTTACAGAACAGAAGTAAACTCTTTTCTCTCTGTACAATAAAAAAATGTTTATATATACAATTTAAAACTTTCACAAAGTGGCATTTGTGTGTTAATTAATCGTATTTTCTTACAGAAACGTAATAAAATGAGTGTTAGCATTAAAAAGTACAGACGGAAAACATACTTTTACTTGTGAAATTCTCGAGTTTAACCTATAATTACATTCCATCAAACGTCTTGACCGACAAATGAACGTGTATTTGCTGCCCTATTTTTGCATTGTAAATATCATTAAAAGCATTGCCTAGCTTTGTAGTTGTACTTCCGTCGTGCAGAGAAAGTAAAAAATTCATGGACGAAACCAAAGAATAAGATTTTTTAACTCCATACTTATATTTCAATAATAATCGTCTTCAATAAAGAAATCTATAAAGATATAAGAAACAATAAATAATGTTTAATTCAATATTTCTGAGTATAGCATTTAATGAGTATAGCAACTGCTTTTATTTTTATTTTACTATCTTTATCATTTATTTATTTATTATAATTATATATTTATTGTAAATATTTACTACAAGAGAATAAAATGAGCAAAGTTATTCAAAATTATAAAATCAAATATTAAAGTCGAATTAAATTAAAAATTAATGTTAACCAATTGAAAACTCACTTATGCTTCTAAAGTATAAGTATCTGAAATATTACGATCAATACCCTAGTATGTGTTTGATATGTACTATACAATCTTAAGTAAGTATGATATAATATATGAAATAATTTTTAAAATATATCTTATAGTAATGGTATATTTTCTTTTTTTAATAAAAAGCTTGTAGATACTTTCTGAAATATATTTGCTTTGAAAATTGTTATCACAATTTAATATCAAATATAATTAAAGATGAAAAATCTATATGTACCTCTTTAGTTTTTTCTTTTGAAATGATATATTTTCGAATGTTAAAAAATATATAAGTTAGATGCTTTTAAAAAATTGTTATAATTTCAGTATAAAAATAATTTTTTGCATAAATCAAGTATCTTGCATAAAGTTTATATATTGTATGCATATAAATTGAATTTCTTATTTATAACATAAAGATTGAATTTAAATAAAATATTTAGAACGATGTCACGTTAACAGATACAATGATTTGATCCTCGTGGAGTTTCAACTATCAGTAACTCGCATACGAATACTTTTTAATTTACTCAATTTTTTAAGTTACCTTTGTTTAATTTATGAAATTTTTATTTGATTGATAATAAAGTTAAGAAAATACTTAATAAAATATTCTATATTAAAAGGCCTTTGTGCATTTTATGAATAAATAAATATACGAATCGAAGTTTATCTTATAATAAATAAATTTTACATGCAAAATATTTTCAGGATTATAAGATTAAAAATTCAATTTACTGTGCATAGTTATCCTTCAGAAATTTGTAATAAAATTATAAGGTGATCCAAGAAACCGTTTTTTTTGGAAATTTTTTAAGCCATTAAAATATATATTTAAATTAAGACACATAATTGCAGAATGGGCATCTAGTAAAATAATTATAGATATTTACAAAATAAATTATATTTTAACGTATAATAGGTATTCTATCAAGTAATATCATAAAAAATATTGATGAATAATATAAAACTAACATGATAAGTAATTATTTATAAATTGATTCCTCGGTAGAATTAAACGAGATTAACGATTTAAGTTAATGTTTATTAAGTATTAAATATACGTGGATAAATTTATATTACTCGTGTTAGAGTATTTATTAGGCATTGCATTCAAAATTGATAATAAAAATCTCATGAACTCAAAGCTTGATGTCACGAGAATACAGTAATTGAAAAGTCAATAGCGCGGGTAAAAATTCAATTTATTTAAACTCGTTGCATACGAAAAAGTGGACAAACACATTGCATACATAAATAAAAGTGAAACATAATCAAGCATTAACGCATCGATAAAGAGAAGGTTTCAATGCATACGTATACGGCAGTTCCCCAGCAGCGGCGAGTTATTTCTCAATGACTGGAAGCTGCCGCCGATAAGTTTGGCGGCGAGAGGCAAAATCCAGTAGCAGTAGGACGTTACTCTACGCTCTTGAGCGATTCCGTTTCTCTTTCTGGATTGTCGAGCAGTCGGTGAAATTACATTCGCAGAAAATATAATCTACCTTCCATATCTTTGCTGCGAGTTAATGCTAATGCAGGTTTATTCTACTGCACCGAGGCCCCACAAATTACGTTTTTACGTGTACGGACGAATGCGAGCATATGGAATTCCGCTTAGTAATGAATCTTTCAAATTTCATTGCTTACGGTTTTTCAAAAAAGTTTATTCCTCTTTTTGTTTTTGTTTTTCTTTTTTGAAAAGCCGTTTGTCTCAAATAAGTTTCTCTTTCACGGAGGTAGTAGGCAAAGATACATGCACGCAAAAAATTGGATACGCGCGTAAATTTTCTGGCACTTGGGATTCTTAACAACAGGTTTGTTGGCAAGTCGCATTAATATCGGATAGAGTCTATTTGTCTTGAGGCTGAGTAAAGACTTGTTTTGCGCATCAACCGCTGACTTTACAGGAAATGCCTTTTACTCCTCTATACGTAAAGTATCCGAGTATTTAGAAAATCTTTTAAATCGACAATAAATAGCTTATCTTTGATGGATTTTAACTGTGTTATTCTTCAAATTCTTTTACATCGTGCAAAATTGATCAGAGTAAAAACAATAGCAAGACAAAAGTAATTATTTAAAAAATTATTGATAATGTTTGTATTATGTATTCTACGGTAAATTGAATGCGTGAAATATGAAAATGGCAATCGAAAATAATTATAATAATTATATTTAATAACAAATGTTCTCTATTTTTGTTTTACACGTAATTATTTATAAAATATCGTCGGAGTTTGCATTTATCACCCGATGTATTGCTCCCAGACAATTGAATCATTCACTATTACCGCTGCTATTACATTCCAGAAAAGCTTCGTTTCAATTGTAGCACAAAACTCGATTATTGCGTTTTTTATATTTTGTATTATTCCATTACTTTTGTACTAAAAATCCAATTGTTTCTATTTCTTTTTGTCAATTGAACACTTTAAATGAACTTCATTATGTTTATTTGCAAACCTTTTACTAATAAATAATCATTTAAATTGTAATAATTTGTCAAAAATTTTTATCGCTTTATCAAGATGAAAACAGGTGAATGAAATTTTTATTTATTCGAAGTAAAAAGAACATTGTTTATTTCCTTACAGTTCAATGAATTTTTAATGAAAAAGATAGTTATTTACATTGTTTATACATCGAGTACAAAAATAATATAACAGATCACTTTTATTATAAAGTTGTGCATATTTAAAAATGTTATGCTTAAAAAGTGTAGTTTTAAAATTAATATTGTAAAAAATTTCTTGTCCACTCAATGTTACACAAGTTATTCGAAACCAAACAAAAAATATGATATTTCGCAGCTCGTATTTAGCTATTTTTTACTGCTTCGGTTGATACAAAATGTTGCCACTTTTCGCTATTATGAAAGCTAGTGTACTGATAAAAATTGATTATCAATTTTTATTTAAAAAGTTCTTAACAGTATTGCCTTAGTTTTAGCAGAGCATTAAATGGAATGTGTAATTTTTATGATTTCAAATATTTTGAAAATGACTGTAATCAATCGGGCATTCGAAACTAAGTGTTGTTCATTACGGAGCATTAACTACAACCAAATCTAAATTTAATTATATGAAAACTATGGATATAATGACTAGTAAAAGTTCAAAATGCACATTGAAACGACCAAACGGTTTGGGTATGATTTATTATCAGATCAGACGTAGCGACATAACTAAGCAATTTTGTGTTAAATGTTTTTGTAGCAGCGAAGCCGCTTGTAGTAAAGTACGCATAAGCTTTATTTCGTAAATTTTGCACAATATGCTTTGTATTGCAAAAGTTTCCAAGTTTTCGAATCAATCGTACTTATATTAAGGGCTCAAGTTTCTCATAACTTTTCAGATAGCTTGTGTATTATATTCCTTTTTATACGATTTTAGATTTTAACACCAATGAATCAGGTATTTAATTTCAGTTTAAATGACCTCTCGTTTTTGCTTTTTATGCTGACACCGATAATACTTAAATTCAAATTTCCGCTAAAGTAATTTTGAAATTTTTTTTCGTTGTACACCGAATATTTATTTTATATTCTATAGGTCTTAATGAACTTCTTGTTATTTTTATAAGTCAAATACAAATCGATTTTAATTATTTGAATTTTAAAGTCATGAGAAAATAAATACAAAATATTTTCAATTTTATGTTTATCAATATTAATATATAAATATAATATTAAATTAATCGAATTTTTAATCCATTAAAAACATAATAAATATAAATGATTTTGTTTATTTTATATTAAAAATTTTTACTCGTTATAATATTGCATAAGATAAAGCCGTAGACAAGGAAAATTACTAATAAAATTATAACTAATTTGTAATTTGTAATTTAAATTGTACAGGTTTATTTAAAATTGATCTATGTTATTTATATCGATTATTAAAAATTATTCATTAGATGTTTAAAATATAGAAAAGGTAGTCAATAATATGTTTCACTAATTAAATACAAAAAAACATTTCTATATTTATTTTGATAATTTTATATAATATTTTTTATGTTTATGCATAAAACATGAAAAATTTTAATGTTTACTAATTATTTTTTAATAATTGCTTAAGTTTGATATGAATTTAAAACGTTAAAATGTTTTATTATTGATGATATTTAATAATAAAATAAAAACTTTGTAAAACATTATTTTTTAAATTTTTAGTGAAATACGTGTAAGGAAACAAATTCTTCGCTGAAAGTTATCCATCAATTTCAGTATTTTGTGCGTTTTGCGTTTTATTCCACTTTTAAATATCTGGGATGTGCACACAAGGTTAGATTGTTCATTAATAAACTAGCATTTAGAAAAATACAATACAGTGTAATCAATGTTAGTCCTCGATCTTACTTAAAAAAGAAAAGTTTACTATACTTATTCTTAAGGCTCTACATAATATTTGAATACTATAAAAATATTTTCTGAGAAACTTAACAGCACATTAGACAGGTAGAAAATTTTTGGTTTACTTATTTTTGTAACAGCGTAGGAGTAATACGGGCTTACGTTTATTTCCGGTCGTATACATGAAGGTATCACAAATTAAACATCAATAATGAAAGAGAAAAAGTAACAAAATGGTAGAGTGGTAAAAAGAAAGATTAATATTTTTTACTCAATTCTTAGAATATTATACTTGAATTTTTCTACCATATTCCTTTAAAATTATTCAAATAGAAGATAAAATTTAATATGATTTTGCAAGACGTGAAAAATTAAACAATTTTTTTCTTGCCCAAGTATTGTATTATAAAAAAGTTAAAGTATTACGATTCTTTTAATCAATCATTACCAAATAGTACATAAATAATTGTAAAAGTGTAAATTATAAAAATATAATACTGTTCAAAATATAGTTATAAATAATATATATATAGAGTTATATAATATATATATATATAAAAATATAATATATATATATATATATAAAATATATATATATAATTATATAATATATATATAGTTATATAATATATATAGTTATATAATATATATATAGTTATATAATATATATATATAAATATAGTTAATAATTTATACAAAAATGTTTTACAAGATTAATGTTATGTTCGAAAGCTCTGTTCTAAAAAAAATGTTTTAAAAAAAAAAGTAATTTTTGGATTTATTGCAGTACAATTTAATTCTGAATAAAAAAGTGATAAAGTTTTGTTCAAATATAGCAGATCAATAATAAGTAACTGAAAAGCAAGGTTTATTTAGAAAAGAAGATAAAGAAATTCAGTTCTTTACAACATTTTAAAATTTTATACACAATTGTATAATGCAGGTCTTAAGTACGCATTTAACATGAATGATAGAAACTTGTTTCGTTAGATTTTTTTTATTATTTCACGGAAACTGAATAGCCTAAACGACAGAGTAAAATGTTCTACGCTTCAGATATGCGTAAAACTATCCAATCACTTCGTGTAAATTCTGCCTTTCCAATACTTTCACAAAACATTACAAAGATGGCAAGGCTGAAAATTTTCCAAAGTAAATGTTGTTGAAACTACATTTTATGAGATCGCCATTTCTTGTTCATTAAAAGGTAAAACTATAAAAGAACAAATCCAAATATGCTTACGCATTTTAGTGTTTAATAATACACTATTTTTTACAATTTATACAGATCGATTAATCAGTGCATACAATCCTTAATTTATCTTAAGTAATTTTTAGCAAACAATATAATATAAATTTCATTTTAGTTGTGCTAAATTTTAATCGTTGAATCTATTTATATAATTCGTCATGGAAAAGCATAAAAGAAATAAAATTAATTAAGCCATTCAATTCTTAACGTACCTTGCAGTTTTTATGAAAGACTAACGGATACTATTTCGGCTCTGTTCAACAAAAATGCGAGTAAAAAGTTGGCTTTATTGAATACGATTATTGAGTAGCGCTTAAAAATAAGCGCTTAAGGTACAAACAAAGTCATTCGTTAAAATTTGGTTTATCGAGTCTTTTCACAGGTGACAAGCACGTTCAACTATTCATATGCAAATCTTAGAACTCTAAGTCTTCTTTTATAAGTTAGTCTTATATTAATAAACTCGCTTGATCAATTGATACGAGGACTCTTCATAAAGGTGTATTTAAATATACGATTTAAATAAGATTTATCAATTATTGTGAGATTTAATACACTCGGCTAATATTTTTAGATATTATAATATCATAGTTTAACCTTTAAGTCATTTTTTGGACAAAAACTGCTCGTATTAGAGGTTTAAATTGCAAAAGGAAATAGTTATCATTCAATTTTTACCGAGAATCTAATTAAGAGAAATAATTAACTTTTTAGCGATTAAAAATTGCAATTATCGCTAGTAATTTTTGCGATAATTCAACGTAAAGATTTTTTCTTCAATTAATATTAGTAACAAATATCGACGCTTATATATCTAATTTAAATAAATGAAAATAAAATTTATTTCATTGTGATCATCGACTAATATTAAAGCTTCTTTTATGATTTTTTTCTGTAGTTAAACTCTTAATATGTTCTACTGAATTTTACACGCGTTTCAGTATCTCGTTATTTATTGAAAAAACTTGGTTGTGCATTATGTGGATTTTTTTACTCGCCAAAAAGGTTTTCACAGCTCATCGCCGCTGATACGACGACCATGAAATGGATACCACAGTCAAGTATATTGCATCTACGGAATCAATAATTTATTGTGCAAAAATTAGCGTGAATCCGTGCAAGTGGAGAGAATTGGCAAGAAGTGAGTTTTCATCTTCATCTGAATCATCAACGGCCTTGTACAAGAGATATTTTGACTGTGCGACGTCTTTGTCGGCTTTTGGCTGATGCTATTCACGCGTTTCGTCGTTGCTAACTTGCGAGCGCTTTGCTCTTACCATTAGCATAGAAAAACATCTTTTATGCTAAAACCAACCTTACAGAGAACTTTATAAGAAGCGCTTGCTATTTATCTTTTTTACGACAGGATATATACCGTTGCATCTTATAAAGCGCGTAAGCATTCATCGAGTTTTATTATATTTTTTAGCAGCTGCCTACTGAATGTTTATTTTGGCACGCTTTTTTGTTTTTTGCTTTGTTTGGTTTCGTAATATCTATTTCGACTGTTAGGGTTTGCTTATGGATGGAAAAAAATCGGTACTGCGCCACGTATAATAATTTTCATTTGTATTATTAGCAGTTGTATAAATAAATTGTTGATTTATACATTTTTGCATTACAAGTAAATTTGCTTCATTTGCAATGTCTGCATTTTTTAAAGCCATAATGATTTCTTGAATGATCAATATTTTAGCGAATCCTCATAATACAGCAATTCGAATGTCGCATGCACGTGGAAAAATGTGATTCAACGATGCAATCATTGCTTTTTATTGTATTCCTTAATTACACTAGGATATCAATTTAATAACTTAAGCTAATACTAAATATTAGTGCTATTTTCAATGAAATCGAACAATAGAGATAATAAAAAATTGTAACTATTTGAATGTAAATCAATTGTATTACCTTAATTCTGAATAGTATTGCCAAAATAAATTCCATAGCAGATAATAATTGACAACAAAATTTAGAATTTATTTCAGAGAATTATAAGATTTCAACGTTAAATTTTAATAATTTACACGTTTTATGTTGAGTATTAGTGAAGATTAATAGGATATTGTGGCAGCCCTTGCCAAGGGACACACCAGTCGAACACTCATGCCGAGTCCGCTACACATACATCATTAAGTCTTAATTAACTTAGTTTATCGATATTTTGACTCACTCTTAAGATTTAATTCGGCAATATAAATTTTATATTTATAAGAAAATCTTAGACTTTTTATATAAAAATATTTGCGAATTGACGTGTAATTGTCGAGTGCGATTTTACGAATAGGTATAATAGCATTACTCTAAATGCCACACATATCGAATTTGTATATTCTTACGATAATTTTATTGAATTTGAAGATAAACATTGTAGTTAAAACGTAAAAGTGCGTGAAAAAGTATGTAGAAAAAAACGTAGTCATTGTTTCGTCACAAGTCTACATCAACAGATACTGCAAACATTTATAAGCGTGTATAAATTTGAATTTCCAAGCATTCAGGTTTTCGAATTTACAATCTAAACATGTTAAAATTAACAAATATAATTGCAGGAATAATTTTTATTTATTTAATGTATGCACGCGTATAATTGTATAAAGTGCTTATTCTTATGTTAAAATACTTATTGTCATTAATTCAAAATTTAATAATACCTATTTTTTAAATAATTGTTTTAAAAAATACTTTCAGACATTTTTCTTTTCTGATAAATGTAAAAACTAAATAAAATAATATCCGAGTATTAATGTGGCAACTATTATCGGTACAATGGAGCAGCTAAAACCTTATAATTTCGAGATTATCGATAATACCTGGTTACGTTAACGTTTTCAAAAATTATTTTTAGTTTTCCAAGCATGTTTTTATTTAATGTAAAAACGTAAAGGTATCGAAAGGATATTTCCTTTTTAAATTAAATTTAAACTTTTGCAGGTAAAACTGTTGAAACGTAAAGCTTTTCAAAATATCATCTATAGTAATAATTTTTGTACAGGCAACTCGTTTTGCACAAACGCGTCTTTCGATTTTGTACGTTAAGACTGGATGCGAAACGAACATTCGAAAATAAATGGAATTACAATTGTGAAATTCGCATACCTTAAAATTACCAGTCTATAAAATGTGCATATGAAAGTATACACAAATGTGAATATAATTAACACCCAAGTTAAGCGACACTGAAAGATAATATCGTGAATCATTACGGTTCGACCCACCTTTGTGCATATCAAATCCACGAAATCGGTCGCTTACTTGCGACTGTGACATCAAGCCATCATATTACGCAACGAGGAGTCATCACACATGTATACATAATACACATCGGCCAATGTGCTGCGCGATACACATTAATATCAGCAAAATTCGTCTCTTTTTATTCTCTAATTGTGCTGCCGAGTTGTGCAATGCAGATTTTCGCATGCGACGTGTATTCTGCACACTTATCTGCTCGCGCTCGCGTATTAAGCCGCACTTGTGTGGGAAGAAATATGCACGTGCAAAATTTTCAAGAAAAGAATTCTGACGACCCATGAAAAAATAATACAGTACCAAATTTGTCGGAATTGCTAATGCTGAAAAATATTTCATTCAATAATATTGTAGAAGGAAAGTTGATGGTGAATCGATGATAATAAAATTTTAAAACCTTAACATACTTTTTACGGTGCTTTTATTTTACGCAGAAAATTTTTTTCAATTATTCCATGATTCAGTGACTCAATTATCTAACATTGCACATCATTTTCGGGAGTATTTTATCTTTTGTTGATACCTACCATTTATTTGCGGTCACGGTCAAGTATTTGCAGCCGTAGTAACATTCATTATTCTTTTGTAAATTAATTATTATAATATTGATTAATATATCAAAAGAGCTATCATAATTTTTATTTGGCTCTTCTTATAATCCTTATATATATATAAGATAAGTAACAAACAGTGATATTAATGTTAATTAAAAACGATATTAAAAATCATTTGATTACCTTATAAACGTTAAAATATATGTTAAGTCTCAAAATGTCCAAAGTTTGCAAATCATTGCTGAAAACATCTAATATTGTAGCAATTGATTATTAGTATTAAAATCACCAGATTTAAAGACAATGCAAGCACACAATAACTAACACATTTTTTATAATCTTTAATTTAATAAAAACAATACAAATATTCTGCTATTTATCACTTTTTACTAATATAATTTTTTGTGGCAAATATGCATATAGAATTTTTCATACAATTAATAAGAAAAAATTATTCGCTTAACACAAACGCAAATCATATTAAAAGACTGTCTCAGTGTAAATCAAGGTTCGTTCATATGAGAATCGTTCAAACACATTATTTTTCCCGTCAGTCTCTTGTCCTATAAAACTTAGAGTAATGAAATGGTATATTCGCACTTATTAAATCATTTACGCAATTTAAAAATCTATATAAGCATGTGTGATTTTACTAAAAGAATAATGTACAATTTAGAAGTATGAAATTGAAAAATTAAATTATGGTATAGTAACACGGAGAAATCTTTGAAAAAATATATGTAAATGGGATAAAGTACTCTGTAAATTTTACTGATTTATATCTACATCTTTAATTATATTTTTCTCTAAGAGATGAATATTTCTAAATCATAAAAGCAACGTTTACAAAAATTGCATTATATCGCCAAAATATATTGATATTATGCAATAATCCTTGTGTACATTAAGTTAGGAATAATATTATTCATACTATTTATTACTATTTATAAAGTTACTAGAAACTTTGATTCTGAAAATTAGTTCGCAAAAAACAAAAATGAAAGTAAATTTAACAAGCTTTTAATTAAATACTAATTTTATATAAAATTAATTATAAATAATATCTAACAATTTCTAAAACTATAAAGTAATGTAATTTTAAACCATTTAATCTTCTAATTTTTCATACAATTGTGATTATAATTGTAAAACGCATATAATACTAAAATCAATAATGATGTTGATATGAAACAAGTCGTAAATGGAAGGTTACTACGTTTATTTTTCTTTTTCGTTCAAAAGTCGACTCTAGTATTAATGGTTATAGATTATGAAGTATTACAACGTGTATATATTATTAATAGAAATACGTATTTTTAAACGTGAAATTGCAAATTTTATTACCTACAGGTACATTAGTGCAGATTGTCAGTTTCTGACAACAAAAATACTTCGAAAATTTGACGAAAACTCATTTTCTTAAATCTCCACGTTCTCTGTGTTAACAATTCTATTCAAAATATTATTTATAGATAAATAATATAAGCTTATTCGATGATGGTCTAAAAAATTAAACTAATACTTTTTCAGACTTTGTTCTTGAGAGATAAGCAAGATTTTTTCTCGCAACACGTTTAACACGAAGTCCACTCTACAGATGTCAATTACATTAACAAACATTTGTGTGTAAATCACAAAAGTAAAATACATACCTGTATGAACAAACACAGAATACATTAAATTAAAAAATGAAATAGATGGGATTTATTATTGCGAGTATACATTAAGACTTTATTAATTATTATGAATAAATCAATATTTAATTTTTATTCAAATTATTCCGGTTAATATAATGATGATCACAAAAATATACTACGTATATTTCTATTAAATAAAAGATTTCAGTTTATTTACCATTGATAATATTTAATATTTCGAAGATCTAACAGTTCATCTCTACTGAGTAGTGTTTATTGACAGATAAACAGAAATAGATAATGAACGTTCTCTTACACGTTCATTATCTACTTTCGACGCATTTCAAAATCATGCAGGAATATATAAAAAAAATACATTTTGTATTAAGGGGAAAATATTTTTATTTTATTTTCAAAACCCATAATTGGAAGTCAAGAGTTTTATTAAAATTTTGTCGAAAAAGTAATTGTACTATCATTGGGTATTGTGCACATTTTTTCATATCAAACACGTGTAAAATTTTTTTTTTGAAAGGTAATGAAATACTCGGTATTTATATGCATGTAAAGTAAACATAGGTTTTGTAATATTGTACCTTACGCGTGTACGTAATTTTATTCAGATTGTAATAGGCAAATTAACCGTATCTATTATAACGAAGGAACGTATAATCATACGAATCAATCCAATTTTTTGAATTGGTAGAAATAAAAGTTTGTTTCTGGATAGTGATACCGATCGCGCTCGTAAAGCTAATTTCATTTTCGTTTAAATTACTGCGCTATAATCGAGCGCTTATCAGCACCAGTAATTATATAAATTTAATTCACTTAAGCAATTAAAAAAGGGAAAACGAACAAGCGACTCAAATCGTTAATATTGCTCATATATGAGTATGAATCAGTCATTTGAAATATTGATGATAATAATAATATTACCCTCGCGCTCTGTGCTCTTCTTATCTTAATCTTCTGCTTCTATTTAAATTCGCTTTGGCGTGTAAGTGTCACGCCTTTCATGTGATAATTATGCGCGTCTGACTCTGTGTACGCGCGCGCATCTACATATAGATAGACAGACGGTGCTGACACTTTTTTGGGATCGCTCTTGCTTAAGCTTCCAAATCAATAACAACGGGTATAGCCGATCGTTCTATGCTAACTGAAATTATATACGTGATACCTGTTTTCGTAGTTCTGTCACGAATTCCTTTTTCGTCATTGAGAATTAATAATCAAACGAATGAATCGTCATTAACTGATATCCATTTAGACAGTTCTTGAATTATTTTAATTTTTCTTATAATGTGAGTTATCGCAATTTTTAACTATAAGAATCAGATTTTTCACTCAATGCTATTATTTTTAACATCTTGTATTATGATAATGATTTCGGACGGCGATCAGATAGCTGGCAATATTTTAATTTTTATATTTTCGTAATTAAAAGTTGAGGAAACATGTGCGGTTATCTAGTGTGGTATTTGATAACATTGATATTGTTTTGCAAGTCAAAGTTAGTTTATTGCTCTGTTTTTACGTATAACATGAAATACCGGTATTAGTATCGAGAGACACTAATCTAAAAAAGCAAAGTTTACCTTGTCTATAAAGCTGACATAACAAGTTAACAGACCCCTTGTGTAAAAAGATATTAATTTTATTCGGCGTAAGAAATTTGAAAATCTTACAATTATAAGTTACCGGAATCTGCAGAAAAAAATCTCTTCGTTTCCTTTAAAAAACGTCAAATCTGAGTGCGTGACAAAATGAAGGAGCAACGCGCCTTTTTTCCTCGTGTGGAAGAATGAATCGAAAACATTCCTCGAGTACTGCTACGAAGTATAAAAGTGTAATTTCAAAGGGTAAGTCAAGATGTTTCGAGAAAACAAAGCAGAAAAGAAGCCATTTAAGTTGGCAAATATTTACAAAGCACAAAGTGTTGAAAATTAGAAACCTCTATTTACGCTCGGATACGAAGCCGTAATTTAACGGCGTGGAAAATGCGTTTTGAAATAAAGGCGCCTGCGTTATTACGAGCTCTCACTCTACGCGGATGTATATTACTTAAAGTAATTAGCGCGCCGGGCAAGAGCCTAAACGCCGCGAGCGGAGCACCAGGAGCGTCGACCCTGGCAATTCGCGGGGGGAGCTGCAACTCTGCTCGAGGGGCGCGAGCCTCCTTCCTCCCCCGGCGGCGAATTGGTAAGGTTAAGCGTGAGCAAGAAATCGGAGAGTCAGCGACGCGTTTTATCGCTTCCTGCGTTGAGCGGCTTCGACGGAAACCGTAATTTGGCCAACTCCGACGCTGACACCATAACAACGGGGCAGGACGAAGGGCACTGAGGACATCACCACCACCTACTTAATTAGCTCCCTATCGGTCACCCTGGCTGTTGGCCGACGAGGCACGAGCGCGCGCGCGCGCGCCTACAAATATGCATCTCGCGTTGCACGACGTGATGACGGCGGCGTGACTGCAGGGGCGGACGAGGCCTCCTCGATTGGTCTAAGCGGATTTCAGCCGCGCGCCCGTAACTCTTAACGAGAAAGTAGAAGAGAGGAGAAACCATTCGTGCTCGTGTATTAGATCTTGGCTTTTACGTTGATAAAATTCCAATAGCGACCGATGGATTTGAAAATTCTCCACGCGGTCGAGGCTTTTCATTAAGAGTAATCGTTTTTTACTTGCAATGAAATTCTCAGGATTTGTGTACGTGGCTTCGTATCATAATAATGTTAAATTTCTCTTTCGGATAATTACGTCCTCGAGATGACTTTCACTATTAACACTAGTTCTCTTCCCCCTCGTTCTTAATTTAACTTTTTTAAAACATTTTTTATCGATTCTGTAATCCGAGCATAATTAGCCTTTCCTGTTCTAACTTTGAAGCACCATTTTATGCTTTCTTATTCTTTTGTATACAACACCCGTTACATTTAAAACGTATTTTTAAAAAATGCAGCATTGTCTCGTTTGATTAACAATCAATTTAAATAAGAGGGAAGTATTCTTTTATTAAAAAATGCGACCTCTTTTACAGTATTTAAATTCGTGGAATTAAATACTGATACCGTTTCAGAGCTTTTAAAAGAATCATGATCTTTAACTAAATTGATAATGAATAAAAAATGAAGTAAGAGCAAGTTTAAAGAACTTTATTACGCATATGTCACAGAATATGTAAAAGTATTTATTTGCTTTTTTGTTTCTTTATATAGGTAATAAAATTTTAATTTTTTCAATGTAAAAAACCAAACTTGATACTAGATGATACTGAATAACAACAACTACAAGTTATATGAAATATTTAAAAAATGCTTATTCTCGTAGAAATTATAGACTTTTGAATAGAAGGTTTAATTTTCCAAGTGCTTGTCGAGTAATATCATACGCATTTTTTACTGTAGAAAATTACAGTATGTAATTATATTTGTAATTCGATAAATAATTCCAGTCGACGAAGAGTTTGATTTAAGAATATAAAATTATAAAGAAAATCGATTAAAATTAATTCCAGTGAATTTTTGAAGTGTTGTTTTAAGAAAACACTATCGAAATTTCTCGACTTGAGCACTGAATTTAACTGCTCCGAATTTCAATTTCCGAATTAACCCATTGTGCATTCAATATCTAGATCATGTGATTATTTTTCTATAATAACATATCTATCTTGTTCTTTTTTTCCGAGTAGTTCGAATAATCAGTGAATTCCTACAGCACCGATAGACGCGAGCTCCTTCGACTACCTGACGAAGAAGCCTTTTCGAGCGCGTCGTGTTACTCTGCTCTATTATTATTTCCAATACGCACGCAATTCTAATAATATTTGATAAACCGTCGTTAAAAATACAAATTGCAAGATCTATTGAAATACCGTGGATTCCCTTGCCCTCGAAGAAATTTGCTCGCGCAATCGATCTCGCACATTCATTAAAATTCTCGCTGCTATTTTGCGCCAAGTCTCATAAATAACTACTGACCGGTTTAATTCAACTTTATTTCATATAAATTGGTATGATAATCTTATAAGCATCTTTTTCAAGGGTTTGTCTATATTCAAAGCACGCGAAACTATTTAAAATTTTTATTTCCACTTACTCTAAAACACGTGCAGGATAATTTTGGTGTTGCAACTTTTCCTTTTGCAAAAGTATCGCTCGAATATCATTCTATATATTTTTAATAGATATTGAATTTCTGCGATTTACTAAACCATAATATATAACTAGATCGTCCATAAGTTTTCTTTTCAATATCCGTTCCGCCAATACCATTGTCTTCTTTCTTAAATTACGAGGTAAGCTAGAATGCATGAGTATTTTTGCACGTATCGGCGCATTTTCTTTTTTAATGGTAATACTTTTGTATCGCCATGCACGTGAAATAGCCTTGAACATACTTCAATTGCCTAGAATCTTGTTTTTTTTTATTTCTTTAGACTATTTTTTATGTGAAAATTTTTAAAGCCTTAAAATGTAAGGTTATGTTGAAATTATGCAATTCTCTTAAATGCCGCATCAACTTAATTAAAAAAGAAACAAAAAATTTTAATGCAATCGAATAATTGAAATATTTAAAAAATTTACAATATCTGAAACTGATTTATATAATATGATTTTAAACTTATGTAAATGCATACGTTTAAAAAATAGTCTTTTTTAAGTAAACTGTTTTTATTTCGGAGTTTTGATATTAATAATATATGCTTGTTAATAATTTTATTAAATTGTTAAACTAATAGCAGATGATAAAAATATATTGTTAAATTACTATCACAGAGTATTTAAATTAATTTTCCTCAAATCAATCAATTTATCAGTTGACAAAATAACATCAGTAAGCTGTATTGTTGGCAACGTTTTACCATCATAACAATTTATATCAAACACTCGCTACTCGTTTATATTTAATACTTAAAAGATTTTAATATATTAACGGAGGTGGTTAGTTTAAAGATAAAACGATATTTGATTAAAGTAATGACTGTTCTCTGAGTTACTATTGACGACCGGATCATTTTGAATTAATGGTAAATCAACTTAATTGAAATTCAACATAAACATCGATAAGTACGAGCTCTTATACAATTATATTTGTCGTATTTTTAATTAATTTGAATGATATCTGATTTTAGTAATCGATGAAGAATCTTATTTATTCTATAAGATACTTTTAAACATTGCCGTTATTACATAAATAATCGTGTAATATAAACATCGAAAAATATTTGTCATATTGTTGTTAAATGATTTAATTTGTCCCAAGTAATTTATTAATAAGTATTTGAAATTTATGGGAGCTGCAGTAATTTTAATAAAAAGTTCGCTTTACAAACTACATATTATAGTTCAGATGCAGAAAAAAAATTAATTTTTATGAAATCATTGTATGCGCAATTTCTCAATGACTCTACGTCTCATAAATTAAGAGTACAAATGACTTTCCTCGTGGTTTTATATAATTTGATTCAAAATTTATTACGAGAGTATATTATGCACGTTTTTATAAGAAGCCTTTCACCTCTTATTGTATACAAGCTTATCAAAATCACAATCTTAATTTCAGGTTATGGGAAGGCAGCAGTACATAGTTAAACCTATGGTCATGGAGGAGGAGAACAACGGTAGCAACGGAAATGAAAATCCAGCTGTTGCCGGAAGTAGTGGCGTTGTAAGCGAAGTGGCCCTATCACACGCTCCAGCCTTAAACGAGCAGACCCTTCGGGAACATGGAATCCCTCTTCATCAAGCGATCCAACAGGTGACTATTTCGCTATGTTTTATTTTTAAGAGCGTTTTCAAGTTAAATAACTTTTAAAAATTCCTTGGTTACTGTAACCTTTATACATTACGATCATCCCACGGCGCGTATCAAGATTTTAAGATAACATTTATCGTTCCCATAGATCAAGTAATTGAGTTATTCAGTGTAAATACAATTCGTATAATTCTTATGATTTTAAATAATAGCTAATAAAATGAATACGATAAGAGAATATATGGAGGAAGGCGGCTCTTATTGCAATAAGAACTTGGAAATTGCGACAGGCTATCTGCTGTTGCTAGAATATTAATTAAAACTGTAAATCGGCTGTCGTTTTGGCAAAGACAACGATTATTTCTTTTAAGGTTAAAATTATAATACGAAGGAATTGCGATACCAGGCTATAATTTTAGCAAAATGTAAAAAGCGTATTTTTCCGTGTAACGACTTCAAATTCTTCTTTCGAAAACCGAGTTCGAAATAAATATTTATAAAGTTAAATTTCTTACAATGCTGCTATTAAATTGAATTATAATAAATACCAACGGCTTAACATGTCAAGACCATGTGTATAATGTTAAAATTTAATTTTGCGCTTATAAAATTTGTAAATTTAATCATTTTTTCAACACTGCATTAAGGGATCAACGAGTAGAAACTATATTTCAATTACATTTTTAACGCGAAGCTAAATTGCTTACAATCTTACAAGTTAATTTAGAATCACGTTTTAAATTTCTGGAGCAGTTAGGACGATTTCACATTTAATGTAAGCAAAAAAATGTTTCAACAATCATCCGAAGATATCACATTTAAGTTTGAAGTATTTTCTAAAATTTATGCAGTCTCTAATTGAAAATTTTCTCTAATACAAAATGTAAAAAAAAAATTATCTGTAATTGTATTTTAGCTTTACTATTGGTGTGATGCTTGTTGCGTTAATATTATTTAGTTTCATAATTTAAACTTATTCTCGCCGTTTTCACTCATTTTCTTAAGCATTTACCTTTGATTACGTAGGCATCCTTTGAATAGATTGCTTTAATAAATATAATTCGATAGACGACTTGGTAAAATAAATATTCAATTAACTGAAAGGTCAATAAATATGTTTAAAAAATAGTATGCAGTAATGAAAGTTTAAGCGAATGCTACGTATATTTCATTAAAGAATGTAACATCGTACATCTAAATAATCTCAGATAAGCGTTTCGTAATTTTACCAAGAATAAGATAATAATAATACAAATAACGTGTACAATCCATAATATCCAATGTTTATGCATGACAGATGACGAGATGAAAAAAGGTTGCACATTACTGAAGTATATGCAAATTTTCACAAAAAAGCTTTGCCTTGCTGTTAAAAATACGTAAAAAAACTACTTATATTATTCATCAACCTAAGTAACATAAAACTTAAATTTAATAATATAATCAGCAGGCATGAAAAAGTATTTATAGTCCAATAAAGGATAAATAACGCAAAGTATTCTAGGCAATTTTTAAAATAAATAGTTGGTATGAGATTGAAAAACAAGCTTTTGCTTAATTAAAATAAGTGCTGATGCACTGCAGCAAATTTTTTGGACCACCGGATCTAATACTATTAATAATTTTTAATCAAAGATAATTTCACAATGCTATCGGTGTACGTGTGCAGGGAAAGTTCATCGTCAAATTTGTCCTTTCATTTCATTTCATTTCATTTTATTTTACTTTATTTTAGTGGATGTATTATACTCAGCCCGAACTTTAAAAGGGGAGAATGTGCCTTTTGAATCTGTGTTTATTACTTTACCGAAAACGGGTTTCTCCTTTTTCCACTACCTTCACCACGCCTTAGCACAATTTCGGTGCGCGAGAAAAAGCATTTCTCACTAACGAGAAATATCGCTGCTCGAACAACATCGAGACTGACTGTCATACCGTGGAATGACCAAAAATGCTCAATTAGCCACATCTTTTTCGTCTTCATCATCATCATCATCATTGTCATTTTATTTTTCTCCCTAATTTTTCCTCTTTTGTAGTTATTTTGCTCTTATTTCGAAAAGTGCGCCCGCTCGACCTGCAAATAGGCAACCCACGCCAACTGAAGAAACACCGATGGGCGAAACAGGAGTTTTACAGAAAAGGAGAGAAAGAGAATCGGCGTTGCAGATTCGCGCGCACCTCGGCAGTCGTCGAAAAGAGGCCGCGGCAGGCATTTTTTCTCCAGATCTCACGCGATTAACGATCTGCCTCCCAAGAGATCCGCGACGTTCGCTTGCAAAGAAAAGGATATTCTTAGTGAAGAGTCGTCGCACAATCGTCGCGCACGCGATCACGGCTGCGTGCGCCGGGTCATCGGCCATTGGACTCCACTTTCGCGAAAACTCATCGCTCTCACTGGGAAAGCTCGTTCCTGTTGTTCTGCCGCCACTTATCTTCACATCGACGCGGTTCGCGTCTTTCTTTTTCATCGAACCTCGCACGTTCGCCGCTCGCACCTTTTAATTTCCCAGGGATTGCAACGATGCCTTGGCCTCCGTAGTTGCTTCCTTTTCCTTGGGAAATTTAATGCCGATGCTTACGCGTGTGTAAGTGCATGCGTACCTACTTACCTGCGTGTCTCTGTCCACTTATCGTCCTCTATTTTCTTCGTTTCTTTTTTCCTTGTGAAAAATCGCAGACAATCTGATGCAATTAAAAACTGGAACTCGACTGGCGATAAATTGTGCTTTTTTTTTGCCTTGAGAGAAAGGTATGGGACCCTTCCTGACTTCCTTGCGTTCCTTAATAATTTTTTTTTATCCGCGCTTCGCTTCATTTGGCTCTTTCATTTATTATTATCGAACAAACCTCTTTCGCTAAGGTACGTTTATGTTATCGCGAATGCGCTAAACCTTCAAAATTTACGATTATGTAACGCTAAATGCATCGATACTGCTGTGAGGCTTATTCTATTGAATTTTGTTTAGCAGATTAAGAAACTATTTCCTTTGATAAACGCTAAATAAAGTATAAAATTACTGGCTGTACTTTTGAATAATTTTTGTTTTATACCAGATCGAATCGTAAGTTACAACGCGTATCACGAGCATTTCGACTTCAGCCGATGTAGAAGCAGTTGCGCATTGTATTATAGTTACTATTTTAATTTTTAAGAGTTTAACTTTTTAAACGCAAGTTTTTTAAATGCTCGGTAATGATAGTATATGAATAATTATCATATCGTAAAGCTACAAAGTCTAGAGCTAGTATTCCAATAATAAACACGTATGGTGACATTAGAAACACGCACAAAACATAAATTTCGAAATATATTTTATAAAATACATATTACGTACTTTTTTTAATTAAGTTCGTGTTGAATGTTGCATTACTAATTAATGCATATTAAATACCGTCTACTTTCTTTCGTAATCAGTATTTTTCATTAGACAGCCTGCATAACACTTTCTTAAAATCGCTTATATTTTTTGTTTGTAAGTTCCATCGATTCAAATTCTGAATTAAAAAATTACATTTTTATCACACGTGTGTCTAGAACAATACGTTCAACGTTAAAAAATGTTAAAGAAAGTTCTATTTATATAAAATAGTTTTTAATAACAGCATTACGTCTGTTGGAGAAACAGTAACTTGAAAATTATTGGTCTTTTACTGGCAATTGTCTGGAGAGTCGTACAAAAAATGTTAAAATTTTACACACGTTGTTTTCCCTTACAAATATCGGAACACCGATAATTTAAAAATTTTCCAATGAATTTTTTATTTCCCAACAAAGCGCGTCAGATTTTATAGTTTTCGAGTTTTTTTATCTCTCTCTCTCTCTCTCTCTCTCTCTCGGTTTCCGCGGCGAGTACAATTCCAGAAATATTTGAATATTACAAGCTGCGAATAGCCTGATTCGGAGTACTAGACGGAATTATAGCGCTTATTAGATAAGAAATTTCGACTGCCGATAAAACGCGCGAACAACGCTCGGGGAGAACGAGCCAATACAAAATCGTCGCATTTAAGAAGCTCGGGTGATAAGAAGGAAAGAAGATGAGAGAAGACGAAATCGTAACACGAGTATAACGCCCTCGAATACGTCTGTTATCCGACACCCGGCCTGAAATCCCGCGAGCTGATATCGCGCAATCGAGTGCCAATGCGCTCAAACAGACACGCGCTCGTCGTCGTCGTCGTCGTCGTCGTTGCTCATCTCTTGTCTGTCAGACCGAAGGAGACAAGAAGCGGAGAACGGGAAGTCGAGACCATTTGCGCAAGAAGCCCCGCCGAGTAAGTTTACGTCAACAATTCTAGACGGCAGAAGTTCGCGTCACCCATCTTCCAACACTCTTCTGCAATCGGTCACTCTTTCTCCTTTTTTTATTTAACTTCGCAGCCATCGGCTTTCCATGCGCTTTATATGAAAATTATACTTGTGACGCACAAGAAAAGACCCGACAACACACCGCGCTAAGCGCGATTACCAATACTTTACTGGCAATGCGATATTTTCGCGCTTTTTTACTTAAAGAAATGCCAAAGACTTGAAAAAAATAGTTGCCCGTTTGATTTCACTTTTCGTGTCAAGTACTCGATTGAACTGAACGAATAGTATTAATTTTATCAAAATTAATATTGCATTACTGAGAAGGCAAGAGAGAATCGCTGCCACAAGAACAGTATCAACAAATCTATAAAAGCGACATATCAGTTTCGACTAAAAGAAAACAATATTCTTATAACGATGCATCTAAATGTTGTTATTATCAGTTTCATATGCTTTAAAGCAGAGGCGTAAAGTCTCGTCGATCGAGTAAAAATTTTTATTCTTATATTAGAAATTGAAACGAACGTTTAAGCAATGGGACCCATAAGTATAATTAGGATAAGTGAATAACAATAATAATATATTGTGCATCGAAAAAAAATATCTCAGTAGCCACATTAAACTCTTACGCGACGTATTGTTACTAAGATATTTGTCGTACTTTACAAAAGAGACTTCTTATGGTTTATTGATAAATAAAATGTATACTCTTCGGTTGCAATTTAAACCTTATATCAATTAAATGTATTAATAAAAGCGTTTTTGCTTTAGAAACGTATTTTAAACGTAAACGAGATGTTGATCGAGTACGCCTATACAATATTTAGTATTACAAAAAATTAAGAAAACGAATTGGTTTGAATAAAGACAAATTTGTTTGGCAAATGCTACAATGGGTAATAAAATTAAATTACAATCTTTAAATATTTTAATACACGTTTATTAATAAACGTTTTATTCGCACGGCAATATCTTTCTTTCATCTTCGTACTCGATAAGTTTTCAAATTGGAACTTTTAGATTCAGCAATGCCATCGGTTAAAACACATAATTGCACGCGTAATCGTTAGTCGTTAAGAACAACCGCTTCAATAAATTAACGTGTTTACGATTGTGGCCACAAATTTGTAAATTACCTACGCAAGAAACAATTAAGCCGTTCGTGGTACATTCGCACGCAGAGAAGCGTCTAAAGACGAATATATAAACAAGAATCAGATTATAATCAATAGAATGGTTGATTGCCGGTTTATCTACGGTTTCCGTAGGCCGGGTACCGATGCGGGCAACAAGGTGCATGCGACTTGATTGTCAAAAGCAGAACACGTTCCGCAATAGGGGCGTTATCCTTGTTACCGCCAGGTAGTCGAGTCGAGTCAAGTATAAATTGACATACGTACGCGAGCCTGGCTTCCTCACTTTTTTCTGACTCACTGTACATGTAGCGCAGTGCGTTCCGTTATCAACCGTCTGTACCTCGATGAAGTTCTATCGGTCGATAACATTGTTGCAAGTTCGCTGCACTATTTTACTGCTTTTCCGTTCTTTATTGACGCGCGCGTTTACTCTTTTACCAGTACTATTATTTTCTCTAACGCTGCGCGCACCGTCGCATCCATCTTTACGGTTTTATAAGGACGTTGCTCGATTTATCGCTACAATCACAATGTAACATTGTTCTCGATAAGATAATAACACGAACTTTCCAATAACACGACTTTAAAAATGTTGCACGTGAATAAACCGCGATTCAGAAATCATAAACGAAGGTAATTCTTTGCTCGTTGCACTTTTTGCCTTTACTTCTTCCGAAGAAAGCACTTAAAATAATAACTGCGTAATGCTTTTTTCAAGCTCGATTGTCTAACGAAAATGGCATGTAATTTCTGGTTAAATTCCTGTACGGAAATATTCGTTTGCTAAGTGAATTCAAGTGAGCCATAACCGATCTTTTGCCTTTCTTAGAAACTTTCGCAATACGACAGAGGAAAAAGCGGAAGATTCTCTCCACTCGCGGTAAGAAGGCACTTTGTTGCTCGAGAGCTCGACACTATTCTAACGCTTTTCAAAAAAGCTTTCGACCAGCTACATTTTTTTTGCGTACAGTAACAAAACTTTCAACATCCCGGTAATGGCGAGGCTTGAGTATGGACGAGTGAAGCCAAGCCAGGGGTAATAAAATTTAAAAAAATGTTTGGCTTTTGTTGCAGTTCGAGACATGGTGGTCGTCGCTGACGTGCGTTGCCGCTGGTAGCACGCCGCGCTTCGTCGTGGATGGGCAGGCGCCGCTGAGGCAATGCCTGCACCCGGAGGCCTGCAACAAGCTCATCGACCTGCCTAGCCACTACAGCGCCTTTCATGACCTTAGGAAGGAGTTCTCCACGTGCTATTCAACCAACGACGAGCTCTCCATTCTCAGCATCCTGGAGATGATGCAATGTATCCTTTCGTTGTGTTTTTATTTTGGTCGGGGACCTGGACTTGGACCTTGAGCCAAGTCCGAGGTGAAGTGCCCCGAGCGTAAAATTAGCTGTACGCGATTACGACCTCACCTACACGGTGAAACCATCCTAGCCACCAATTGGTCGCGTCGTCAAAAAATTTTACCGCTAAAAGCTGAACTAATTTTAAGGCTGCGTCAGTATCAACACAGGAATTTGACACCTACTCGGCAAATTTAACTTCGCTCTTGAATTTGACATCACATATTTTATAGTGTATTAAGAATACGTTCGAAAGTAGCGTTGATACCGAGCGCTTGGCATGTTTCCCGATCGGTATATAGAAAAACAGTTTTTTGAACTTCTTACTGGAATTTGTCATTTCACGTGGTCTTTATCACTAAGATCAAATAAGATAATTTTTCTATTATTTTTACCACTAAACGACTTTATCGCACGATTAAAGCCCCCCTATTTGACTATGCCAAACACAAATATGCTCATCGCTCGACTAAATTAATCTAGCGCTCTTACTATAATTTATTTAATTCAATGCAAAGCATCACCGAAGAGTTTTAAGAGTCATAGAAAAAAATGGTTTAAGGTAAATTAAATTCTAAAACTTGTGAACAATGAACAATGTAGGAATAGAAATAGGCACATTGTCCAAAATCTGCTTAATATTCCGGCAATGTGCCAAGATCCCTAGTCAATGTGCATTAAATTAATAATTTCATTAAGGGCAATTCAGCGATCTCGGTTACTATGGTTAAAAATTTCAACTTCCACTATGCGTACATTTAATACTTTCACTTTTCAAAAGGTCTTAATATTATATCGAATATCGATAAAGTCGCATGCGACGTTTTTACATTCGAAAAGCCGCCTTTTCATGCTATAGAAATATCGACATTAGGTTCATAATAAACAAAAATTATCATCATTTTTGACAATTTAATTAGTGTTAACTATTAAAAGAAGTGCGTTCACAATAAATAATAAATAGGCAAACGTCAATTAAGCGATCGACAACAGAAATACGTAACCGGTAACCGCTCGATCGAATGAGAGAAGCCACGAGATATCGGCCTTCTGCGATCTCTTTTCGATAAGATGCTCGTGCACGCGGAAATCGAGGGACGGCGAAAGTGCCGCGAGTAAATCGCAAGTACATTCTGACGTGCGTATCTCCTGTAAATTTTTGCCCGTCATTATCTAGTCGCAATAGATATTATCTCATACATGTGTAACTTTCTATCGATATTCGTTTTGGGAGATAATTTTTTACTGCTTCGAATGGACGTGTTACGTGTATTTTTGTTTTATTTAACATTATTCCCGTTTAATTTGTTTACATCCTCGTGAAATCATCGTTGAAACTTGTTACACTTGTAACAATAGATCAAAGAATCTTGTAACAGATGATAAAAGTTTTTAAATTATGTCCGATGCTTGATCTAATGATTAAACAAGTATCGTTGTGATTAACCAGTTATACACCTGAAGTGCAATTTATTTGTCCTTAAATTAGCCGTATTTTAACTTGAAGCGTAAATACGTACATGGTTAAAATATGCAATGCTGTGTAAGATTGATAGATTCGAAGGTTAAAATTGTTCAACATGCTATATTTTGTGCACGTTCTTTGTTCAGGAACTTTAATAATTAATATGTCAAGAGAAACAGGATTTTCATAATGACATTCTTTATACACGTGTTGATGAAAATGAGGCTAGAGAAAAGATAAATAAGATTTTGAGGAAGGATAAAGCGAACGCACAATGTCGAATCCTATAATGTCAATGGGCGATTTTAAGAGCAGGAAAGGCAGACCCAACAATTTTGAACAGAATCACATCGATCAAAGTGTTTGTTGAGCCAAGGTTGATTACTTTTTTTAAAACCATTCTTATCTAATTTAAGAGCGTTTTCTCCTTATAAGTTGTCTATTAATTTAGTTTTTAAATTAAAAATATCGTTTGAAATTCCTCGAATTAATTAAAATTTGAATTGAGAAACTCAGTATCGCAGTAATACAGTTTAATTGAAATAACATTAAATGAGCACGAAAAATCTATACTTTTTATTATTTTTATTATCCGACAAAAGGAGTCGTAAAAGTTACAGTATAATTGTTTCAAAGTTTTTTTCTTCGAATCTATTCATGCGTGAATCAAGTTTACATTGTAAATCAATATATAACTGATAATAGGCTTTTCATTTTATAGTTATTTTATGCGAATTAGTAATTAATTCAATTAAGTACAAGGTACCGAGACAGATTTAATAAAACACGTTGGATCCAATAAATGTTTATGGGCACCAAAGAAAGAGGGTCGGCCTTTTCGTTGATTTCTCAGAAAGCAGCCCTTAACTCTTAACTATTCGACTATTTGGCCAAAAAATTCTCACTTCACTCCAATAATAATGAGCAATCCAGGAAAATAGCGGTAAATACATGCGACCAGCGACTGTTCTCACACATTAAAATTCGTTTACAAAGTATCGATCTCGTGCAAGCGCATGCATTTTTGTTGTCATTTTCACACGTATCGCGATGATTACCAAGCAATTTTACACAATGCGTACGTGTGCGCAATCTGTACAGAAAATCAAACGGCTCATTAGCATCGTGGAATCGGGAATGCAGCTACACGGGCATCGAAAAGTCAAATGTGGCCATGCGTAGACGTTGCCACCGCTTTTTTCTTTTTCATTCTCTTTGTTGCCTCGTGCACATACAGTATATGAGATGCTCGGCGCAAAAAGACGACGCAGGTATATGTGCGCTTCGGGTCAGCGATGTCAGAGTTTCTCAAGGCAGCCATACGCTCAGGCAAAAAGCCCCCGGTGTAGTCGGGCCCGATGTTTACACTGTCACTCGATGCTTTATTCCTTCAAGTTTCAAGTATTCTAATGTCTAGGTGTGTGTTAAGTTTTTTTCTCCGATGAATCTGAAACTGTCTATTGTTAAAGTCACTCATTTAAACCGATGGGGCAAACTTGCTAATCTGTACAATAACCTCGGAAACATGGTAAAATGATTGAAGCCTCGTTTTAACTTCATTTCCTCGGTACGTGTTTTTCAATTTTTAAATCACCAACGTGATTTAAATGCTTACGTCGCGAAGAGAGCAATGAAATATCTCTCCTTAAGAGCTTACAGTAAAACATTTGGCATGAAAGTAAATGCAGGTAATCAATTGCTATTGATAGATATTTTATTTTAAGCCATTAGAACCGAATTTTAGAAATAATTCGAACATTCGATCAGCTCGTTGCTACAGTTATAGTTTGGATTGTATTGTTTTTATTGGAATAATCACAAGTATCGCAATTATAAATCTAAATCTTGTCGTAAAATCACTTTCGCTGTATTAAAAAATGATAAGTTTGAGAATCGCTGCTCCTACGATTCTCAGGTTACCGTTGCTCTGAAAAGCAGTATTCCTCCTCGTAATCGTTCGAAGGCATCTAAAGAATTTGCACAATTATTTCGTTGACCGATTACTGTTTTAGAAAAATTAACTTCTTAATCGTGCAAATATTTTCTTAAATTACGTTGGGAGTGGAAGGCTATGCATTTAATAATAAAATAAAGTAATAACATTTTTTGTATTCTATTTTGAAAGTCTTAAATGGAAAAAAGTCGAATAAAACATAAGTCTATTCACGATTTCAATTTCAAATGCAACAATTATTGTTTAGTATTTTAAACTACAAAATTATAACTGAAGCCTATTGATTTTGATTGTTTATACACAAAGTTCACTCGAAATTTTTTATCTAAGCTAAATAACGGAGTTAATCGCGCATTAAACATTAAAAAATGTATAAATTAAGCCAAGAAAATATATAAAATATTATACGAGTAGCATCTTCAAGGTTTTTCAACAAATTATCAAACATTTTCTGGTTTTTATTAGGTTATTAATCGAATGTAAGAATTTTAGATCTTGTAGTCGATAAATTTAACACTTCATTTATCAAAATCAAATTTATAATGAAAATAACGTTAATGTGGCCTAGTGAAAATCTAATAAAAATAACATTTTCATTTTAGTAGTTTAAAACTTTTTCTAGTAATAGGTGTACTGTGTTATTTTGGGATCACAACAATAACACGTAAAGAAAAAATAATTACGTTAAAATAAAAAATAAAAATAGTAAACAACGTTAAACTGATACTTTGTACACGCTAATTTTCTCATAAGATCGTAAGGCTTTTCATTTGATTATGCATTATTGCAATTATTGTTTTCTACTACAAGTATATTCGAGTTTCGTAAATATTTCGAATCTCTTGTTGATAAAAACACAAGCTCGCTTATTTACGTGCCAAGCGACTTTGGAAAGTAATTCTTGTAAATTTGAGAACAAAAAACAGATGAATGGATTTAAATTTTTATATTTCGTTGCTAATTATTCGCATTTACTAAATGAATCTGTAAATCTGCAAGGCATTTAATTTTAGTTACCATCGAATATGCTTATTTACTGCATTTCTGTTTATTTCTTATTTATTGGTTCGTTTTAATCTTTCAAAGATCAGTATATGTATATATAATAGTTGTCAAATTTATTTTAAAAAACTTAGCAAAATTTTTGAATTTTATTTTTGTAGAAATCCTCAAAACCGAATGATTTTCACATATAATTTGAATAAATTCATTGATACAATTGGCAACTTGTTCATTCATTCTTGATTCATTCATTCATCATTCATTCATTCATTCGTTATTGGTTCCTTCATTTAAATGTATAGAATATCAAGTAATACCTTATAAATTATTTTATTTACAAAAAAAAAATGTTATACGTGATTATTTAACAATTAATTTACAAAACAAGAATTTTAAACAAGTAATTGAAAAAATTTAGTAGCTGATAAAATTACATGAATATTACTTCATAATTTTTCGTAACTTTGAGGGTTATATCTGATGTTTTTTCTGTCCGAAAATACTTTTTATCTTGAGCACAGTTTTAGAACTTCATAATTAATAATACCTTTACAAATTTTTATGTAAAACAAAATAATGATTAATATACTTGTATATCAACCACACTAAATATTTATGATCTTAATAGGGTGAAAATTAAGAAATTTATAATGATATGGAATCAGTTGAACTCTGATATCAGTGGAAATTGCAGGTCACCTTTGAATATCAAGCCACAGTTTTGGATATATTTCCAGCTCTTTCGGTTGATCACATTGTATTTTTATTTTAATAATTTTACTATTAAAAATAGAAATTTATGTAATTATAATACAAAAGATAATAATTTGCGCTTGTCCTAAATTTTACTTCATAATATCTAGTACAAGTTCAAGTACTCATCAATAAATTATAACTTTATTGGGAGCGCAACATTGGTACTTTCTAGAACGCCATATTATTTATTAGTGTTCATCTTATTTAGCATATAGAATTAAATCAATCATAATCAACTTCACTATATAATTAGCCTTAAAACTCGAATGATTTTTGCTTTATTAATATTTTATAAATTTTTTTCAAGATAAATTTGTAATTTTTAATTAACCAAAATTAAAATTAAAATAATGAGTGTACATTTAGGTTAACTATAAAATTTGTTACTGCGTTTTCAACTATTACCCAAATACGTTATATTTGAAAATAAGCAAGATTAATATTATTTATTTAAATATATACACAATGACAATTATATAATATAAAAAGTATATTTGTTGCGTTAAAAATGCATTTACTTATAAAATGGTTATACAAAACCCATGAAAACGTGTTGAAATTTTTGAAGGATTTCTAACGAGTTTTGACAAGTTTTGACAAGTTTTAACAAGTAGTGATGGATGAAAAACAACATACCTTCCTAAAACAATATATATTCATTCTATAAAAGACTAACTGCGTTTTTCACTATCGTGTCTCGTTGTTATTTGATAAAACTGCCGACTGTAGCAGATCTATCTTTCTGTCCTTCTCCGTCTCATTCTTCGCTAACGTACACACATGTGCGAAAGGAACACGACTCCCGACGCGGCACACGCACACAGCAACTTATTAACTTGCACCGTACTACTACGTTTTCTTGCCTTTAGAAAAAGAAAGGCAGAGGGCGGGCTTTAACATTTAGAAAACTCATCCTTCAAGAAGGTCGAAAATCCGAACTCTCAGTAACCCAAATAAAATTGTGTCGAAGCTTTGCGAACCCGGCGGTGAAGGGCATCGTTTGAAAAAATAATAATATCAATAAAAAGAGCAGAACGAATTTGAAAATGGGAAGGGAGGACGTGTCGCAGCAAGGAGGAGCCGTTAAATGAGGAATTTAGTTCTCGAGAGCGAGCGTTCGGCAAAGCATCGAAATCATTTTTCGAGGCCCCGCGACGCAGAAAAAAGTTGGGCTTTCGTGCTTTCTTCCACGCGCCCGCGCGGGAACCTCAAGACCGCCCCCAACGGCGCACCAGTAACAGCAGCACAGCAGCGCCTCGAGGCATCGCATCGTCGTCGTACAGTACGCCGGCGTTCACCGAGACACACGAACAGCCGTTCCAGACGTAATTTTTCCGTTCGATCGTCAGGGGCTACCTCTCGCCTATAGTCCGTTCTCGTTTTCCACGTGGGATTCGCTCCCGGGCTTGGGTTTATCCCTGTTCGCCCTACCTGCCCCCACCCTTACCGCCAAGTGACACAGGACCCTGAGCGCTTTTCGTTTCTCCAACCCGGGGACTAATGCCACTGTCGTTTTGCGGCTACGGCTCTAGGTTTAGGGCCTAATAAGGTAAGTAAGTGCCTAACGATATACTTTTCACTTTCCGAAGACTGGTTCGCGCGAGTGCAGCCCATTGGCCTACGATTGTGTACACATAGAGAAAACGTTCTCGGGTTGCCGGTGATGCCACGTTTTACGTTCTGAAATTTAGTCTCTCGTTTAATGCGATACACTTGCCGTCGAATTTCCCAGATCTTTTCAAGCGGAACAGTCGTCGTTTTCGTGCACTCCGCACTTTGCATTTCTTGAATTACAAAAGAACATTAGCAATCGTACCAACGATGTGATTTTCGCGCGCGCGAGCGGGATTATTTCAGTTTAAAATGCGTTATGAAAATAATCCGTTCGAGTCAACAAGTCCCACTTGCTTCGATAATCGCTTTAGACTTTTTCAGTGTTTTTTTAATTCATTTTTTTATTTTTCACGTTGACTAAACTAGTTCTCTTGTGTATTTTTCAACTTCTATTCACTTATACCTTATCATTGAATCTTATAATGCATAACTTTAAAATATGATATTGAAAAACGTTTATGTCACTTGCACTGAATTTATTAAATAAAAAACGAAAAGCAATTATTCGTTCGGTCACACTCACTCAATTCGATTATTCGCTTACAAAACATTCGTCTGAATTCTTGCAGTACAGCTCGCTTCCACTTAGTCTCTTTTTCTTTTGTCTTGAACGACATTTTCGATTTGGACTCGTCATCGAAAATCATAGTTTCTGCGGGTATAAAATGTCACATACCTGTCCACGCTCGACTCTCGAAAGACGTTTTGCCTGTGAATTTAACCTGACACCCGGAAATCGTGTCGACGTTCCTTCTCGCACTCGCTCGGTCTGAATTAGCGTTCTTTCCTCGTGCACTCTATTCTCTTTCTCTGCCTTTTTCTCTTACGCGCAACTACCAACTTCACGGTACTCCTCGCACCGTTCCCGGCCCTTTTTACACTATTCCCTTAGTATGTGACGAAATACGTCGTGCGCGCGCACACAATAAAAAGTAACGTAGCCCAACGACTGTGAAAAACTCGGGAGCAAATTCGTTCAGCTCTGGTAAGATGTCGCGCTGTAGTCAGCCTTTTAGCTAAGACAAAAGATTCAGACGTCGAAAATTTATAGCACGCGAAGCTCGAGTTCACTCAGCTTAAAAATCATTATTTTCATAACACGCAGTGAACTGCAATCGGTTTCGCGGAAGCAGCGTCGAAACCTCTCACAAAAATACTGGACGGGCCCCGGCACGTCCGTGACGAAAAATTCGAGCTGTGCAAGCGGATGAGCATTGGCAATGAAGACGGTACAAAACGGCGACGCACGCGTGTACAAAATTCGTAAAGAGAGAAATAAATGCATACAAGCGTGGGAGAGAGAAAGAGAGAGAGAGAGAAGCAGACAAGGGCCACACTACAGTCCTGGGACCGTGGCCTACGTGTGCGCGTATACGCATTTAAAAAATCGAAACACGTGTCCCGGCGGAGGCCTGAGCGAAAAATACGCGGTGTTTCCCTTCGCTTCACCGATTATGCAGGAAGTGCTTGTCCGCGCGAAACAGTTGCTGGCAGTATGTGCGCGCCTACGCACACGTTACCAGCAGCAGCATTACCTCCTCAACACTAATAGGTACATCCTAGGCACCTGTTGCCTCGGTACCGCTTCGCACTACGTCCGAAAAGACGCGGAATCCCCGGCCGTGACTCATTCCGCCTGCGGAGTAACCCGGACACGAGATTTAGTTACGCGCGAAAAAAAAACGATAGGAAAACTGCTGCGATGTGGCCGTGACGTAGGACTCATTCGTACGTGGCTTAGGCAATTAATTTTGGTGGATGCGTGTGCATCTACTTGTCGAAGCAAAATGTGTAAATTCAGCCGATGATCGCCGTGCAGAATATTCTCGGTCGATTTACGATTCCAACTTGTGTCGTGTCGACTTTTTTCGATTGCGAGTTGCTTTCGTATTTTCAAATTGCCGATTTATTGTTGCTTGTATTCTCTTGCGTTGCGTGAGTTGTTAATAGGCAAAGACTTGTAAATAATCAAACCTATTTTACGATACTTCCAGCTCCATAATCAAACTTTAATTCAACAAAATGTTTGTACGTGGGGCATAAAAGAACACGATGCATGTTTTTCCAGATGCATATTTTAATAATTTACCATTCATAATCTTTTTTTTAAATTTGTTCAGATACATTGCCTTGGCGTTTCGTAATAAAATTATGTCGGTTTTAACATTTAACTCGTTAAAGTTTTTGTGTAAATCAAGTTATCAATTAAAAAATTCTTAGATTAAATTACGTGTGTAAATTAAAGTCATAAAAGTGTGATAGCAACTAATACACTGTATATAATTTTTAGAACTTTTAAATATATACTGGTACAATACAATTACAAAAGCTGCGTCTATAATTCCATTCTTTAATTTGCTACATTCTCTCCCATTTACATATATTCTTAGTTATTTATTTAGTTAGTTAGTTAGTAATATTTTATTTTCTTCAAATTCAAGTAACTAAAATACAATATTTTTACACTTCGACGTTGTAAAAGATAAATATTTAAATTTTATTAATTAATTTAAGTATCTTAAAATTATATAATAAAATATTTTCAAATCAGTCGTAACGATAAGATTTACTATAACAGCACTGACATTATATTGCAATGGGAAGTACATTAATGTGCTTCTTAGTTACTTGTAGAATTCAACGTGCAATATGTTATATAAATTACAATTACGTCATAAAATACAAAATCTGTTTTTTCAGATAAAAATACATTGCCAACAGTAGCATTAAAAAATTGACCAACAACTACAACCTTAAAAGTCACAAGTACTCGATACGTGTAGCAGAACAAAATAAAATATTCACGATTTGTGTAACGCAAATGCCAATATTGTATCATTCGCAGAATAATACCGAATACAGTTATCAACTCAGACAGATAATATTTGCAAATAAGTTCATAAGTAAATATAAAAGTATTTTTCGTAAAAATAAAACTATTTTATGTTAAAAAATTTTTTTATTATTTTATAAATTAAGAATAATGGATTGAAAATTTTATTTATTTGAACGAAGAAGAGATATACTCTTTGTGTGGATACTTGTTTTCGATAATTTTAACCGAGTACGGCAAAAATGATCCCCCAGTGAAATGTCTATTTCTTTAACATAAAGTTATCGAAGGAGCTTTTTTTAAACATTAATTAAAAGTAACTTTATCAAACTTTAATTGATGCAAATACTAATAAATTGCACCAAAGTCTGTGAGATGCAAAAAATATCGCCAGCTTAAGATACGAATAAAAGAACAAACGATCGTTTAAGTTATTTTTTGTATCGTCGGAGCGTTAAATAGCGAGCTAAATAGGAGAAAATTAGTAATCAAGCCCGAGAAGTCACGAAAATTGCCGGAATAATTATTCCTTAACCAGGCATATTGCCGAGCTGCAACTTATCGTTGGGAGTCGCCGTGCCGATTACGAAATTCGGGGCCCGGTGGTACGCAGCTAATAAAGACGCCGCATCTGAAAGCGAGCCAAAACATTGCCCTCGCAATCGTCGTCGAGTTTCCGTCGTCACTGAAACGACTGCCATTAAAGGCGATTGCCTCTTCATCGTCACGACGGCTCCATTGCGTTCCGAGATCAATGGCGTATCGCGCCGGCGTACCCTTAGAAAAACAAAACTACAAAGTTAACCGCGGAAGCGGATCGTAAATCAGAGTCGACGAGGGCGTAGGTAACAAGATCATTATATAAATGAATCATAATCCAGTTTGCTAGATATAAGGGATCTCTCTTAGAACGCAAGCTGAGCTTTCCCGTCGTCGGCGCGCAAGCGATTGGCCAACTACACGGCGTTATCGGTGTTATGGGTGCAGTTTAAAGGTCAGGCCGCCGCGAGCGCGATTAACGCCGGAGGCTGGCCGAGCGCTGAGCGGAGTCGAGACAGTTGATCGTTCTTCTCCCAACTGGCTCCGTTCGCTCCAAAATCTCTTATCTTTTTCATTCTCTCCCTCCCCGTCTCCCTCTCATTGTGCCAGGGTGTCCGTGTCGGCGCAAGCGAGAGCCGATTCTCGTGGACCTTCGTCGATACACTTTTCTGGGTAAGCACCCGCTTCAAAATTATTTTCACTAATTGAGGGGGGAGGGACATTTTTTTTCTTTGCAAGATCGACTTGATCTATTCAGACTTGTTCGGTGAGTAGTTCGTTCTAGACCCCCTCGTCGTTGGAATGCTCAGAAGATAGACCACTCGAGGCTGTTTGAGTAAGAGTGAGAACATTCTGGTACAATATTGACCCAGATGTGTGCATTTTAAGATAGTGTTTGCGTATCTTGTATTGAAATTCAAAGAGCTTCGACAAAATTATTAGGTTTATTTAACGATTCTAAAAGTGAACTGCGAGACATTCAGTTAATTATTTACGGGATTTTTATTGAAGTAGACATAGATTTTATTTTGGAGAGATCAAAGCTAATTTTCATTGTCTGAGATTCGTACGTTTTGCAACCTGTAACCAAACTCGGTAAAAAAAATTTGTCCAATTCCCGTATTGCTCTTGGTTTGTATTAAGAATAATTTAATTTGAGATTAACTTATTCCGGAAAAATTTTTTCGGTTTTATAATTTTGTCTGATTAACCTATTGTTACATAGTACACCGTTCGGTATATTAACAATTGCTGATAATTAATTTTAAATATCAAAATCAGAACGCATCACTTTCCGATCAATTCTTTTAAAAATTAAAAGGAACGACTTGCACTTTAAAATTACGAATAGATAAGTAGTCTATTATCCCCAGATATATTGCATAAATTTTTATCTATGTATATAATCCATTTACTTATAAATGATAAAAAAGTTAAAGCTCCAAATCACTTGTAACCGTTTACTTATTGATCAAGATCTATAAATATCTTTTTTGATTAAAAAAAGTTTGAATATAATAATGATTGTGTTTAAGTTCAAACCAATAGGTTAATATATTATAAATTTGGTAAAGTAGAAATTTTTTCTAGTTTTATTTTTATTAATTTTACGTTATTGCACGAATACTGGCTCAATATATCTATTTACAATTTTTGTTTAAACAATTGTTTAAATTTGGTAATTTACGAAAGATTAATACCATTACATTTTCATTAAAGTCAATTGTTAAAAATTTTAAATTTAAAACTCTTTCCAAATGAAATTTAATTAAAAAATAAAATAAAAATAAGACAACAATAAAAAATGTATTAAATACCCCGGGAGTTTAATATTCATAAATATTTAAATAAATAATTGATATAATATTTTATTAGAAATCTAAAAATACACCTGTTTAATCGATCTGTAAATAATTGCCAATATTATTTGATAAAAAAATTACCATACAGCTTTATACTTATTCATACAAATACGAAGTCATTTTTTGAATTAAGAATTTTGTTCGCTGCTAATATTTTTATGAGAATAGTGAAAAATATTAGTTAAAGATCGTTATTTGGTAGGACGATATAAGCATTTTCAGAAAAGATTTCTCCACTACAAGTTAAAAATGCGATTTTTAGCTAAGTAAAATTGATCTAAAAATAGAAATATAAAAATTAAAAAATATCTTTGCTTCAAAGTCAATTAATATTTTTGTATATCTTAGTTCTTGTGCTCAAAATGTTTTTTTACTCAATATACATATTTTAAAAGCTTCTAGACAGCAGCTAAATTTACAATTGGCTTCATTTTTTTGAATTCATTAAATCGCGCAATTCCCCATTTTTAATTATTACAAATATGGTTGCAATGTGTATGAAAGTTATCGCTTATTTAGATGAAAATGAAATAAAAATAAAATATTGTAAAATGTTTATTATTTACATAGTGAAATAATTGAAATATAATTTTATTTAAAATGATATTTTTATTTTTACTTTTGTAAACAATACAATTCTGGTCTTAGAAAATAAAACTTTAATATTTTGTGAATTGATGCAGTGTTAAAATTTATCGTAACAACTCTTAACAAAGTACTGTCATATAGTAAAACAATAAATAACAGAGATGACGATGATAATTACTCGTTCGTTTTATTTTAAATAATATTATTAAGTAAATATATTCTTAATGATTTATCATTTTTCCGAATGAGACGGAATTTTTTGAAATATTAGTTATTTTGCGTGGATAACAAGTTTGCGGCATTGTTTCAAGCACCAAAAATGTGCTGCTACTTAAAAGCACGGATCACGTTTTGTTTAACTTGAAATGTACACAATTTGCATGTATCCATAAATCAGTAATTCTTTCTTGAATTACACGATTAGACTTTATAATAAGTCACACGATAAAAAGCTTTTATAAACTTAAGCCGATATTTTATTTTTATTCCGTAATTTACCGAATGCCGATTATTTAATTATGAAGTACGTTTTCGCGAAATAATTAATATTTGGCATGAGCAAATAACTTTGCAGAAACGAATTTATTAAAAAGTACAATAATTTTGAACGAATTCAGCGATAGATCCAAGGGTTATCTCAAGTTTTTGTAAATTCACAAAGTTGCCACGAGCAATACTATTTAAAATTCATTAGATAGTGTAGTTCTAGATTATTTGCATAAGTTGGAGCTTAAATATTCTTAATTATTTATACAAAGTTATTCAGAAAAAAATAATATACAAGCTGTGTGGCATAAAAAAATGCAAAACATAATACTGGAATAACCTTTGCTGTAATATTTGCTTAAAAATCGAAATATGATTGGCTTAAAAACTCAAATTTCATAATCGCAAGATTGACCAGTTGTATCGTTACACTTTCGAGGATAATGAAAACTTTAAAGATGTATCAGAAGCTTATTATCAATATGGATTGTACATAGTTGTTTATATTATGTAATACTCTGTCTCAGAGCTGCGTATATACGATTAATACTGCCAATCAAAGTCGAAAAGTGAAATTTGTCGTTAGCCTGATTCAACCAAGTTTTCGAATTACCGATGAGAGCGAAGTGGAGAAAATCGCCTTAGGGTATCACGATCCGACCGATAAACTAACTGCCGCTTGGTAGATAATAGTGCTACTTTCCTGTGTATTTCACATTACGCTATGCTCACACAGAAAGTTTTATAAGATATTCCAGCGGCTATTCCGTATTTCAAATGTTATTCTTCAAAGTTTCGTTTATAATCTTGTTCTTGCATTTGTGGTTTCTTTTTTCAAACTCGAATGGTAAGCGATTTGCGTTCTGTTGAAGAATTAAGCGCTAACTGTAGTTTCTGGTTTAATTTTTATGGGGTGTTTAAGGGAAATGAAGATATGGCAGTTGTGCGTCTAAAAATAACGTTATGAGAAATACATTTTTGATAAAAGTATTAGGGTGTAGAGATAATTTAATGGGTTAACTAAATTTTGATTAAGTTCAAGCTCTTGGTAAACTACGCCTGACTTTGTTTACTCGAAATGTTATACTTCCCATACTTCTAAATTAGTTTCTCAGGATGGAAGTGATTATATTTCATTATTACTTCAAAGTCGATTTGAAAATAAGGTTTAATGCTGTTGATAATACTTTTTATCTTTTTAGCTTTAAGGCTGACATTCGGCTCAGTGAGCTTATTATTTGAGTATAAAATTAATCTTTAGTGTAAAACCGCTGTAATTATACAGAATAATTACAAAAAATGAATATTTTTGTCGTGTGCGTTTTCGAGTTCGTTTAAATTAAGTTGATCGTATCCCGATTTTATATTCAAGATCTAATACTTTCGTTTAAGACGTATTGTATAGAAAACCAATTACTATGAGATACTTATCTGCTTCAGTCTTTTTATATATTACGTACATATAATCGTGGCAAAAAGTGCGATTAGATTGTAAATGGTATTGACTCTTTTAGCTTTTCTGTGTTGCTGAGCTTGCGAATTCACATATATGGAAGCGGATAACGTTTGGATTATCGTCAAGATTTATTTTAGCTTGTGTCGAATAATAATGTTAAAAAATTAATCATATACGTGGACTGTTAATTTTTCATGCTAAACACCGCGATAAGAAAAAATAACGAAATTTACAAGAATGAAAAATCATATTAATATACGGTTTTTTTTTATTAAACACATAATATTGCCTAAAGCGTCGCATGCTTAACATACACACGTGCATGCTGCGTTGGGTATTCGAAGGAATAGGAATTTATTTTTCATCGTAATTTTTTTATCAAAAGGACGTTAAATGTATTTATACAAGTGACTTTCTTGATATTTGTATAGAGATCGAAGCGCCAATAAAGCAGCTTTAATGATTAAAGAGACGAAATGAATAAAACAGCTGTATTCTTAGGTTTAAAATGCATCGTCATCAAATTCATGTTTTCTTCCGTATAAATGAATCAAACTTCTCGCCGTCCTTTCAGATGACGAGAAATGACAAACAGTAAGAAGTTGAATATGAGCGACTGAGTGCTCTTGCCTGATTAGACGAGGTGGTATAAAAATCCAACTAAGCGTAGATAAACATTAAAATTAAGAATCCGTTTTCTCGAGCGCGTTATAAGAAAGCATCGAACAGATTTATTGCTATTCCTAATATTTTTTTATCCAAATGTATAATTAAACATGCGTGCAAGCATCTTCGAAATTATAAAGTCCTTGACTATAAGTAATCAGATTTCAACCTGCCTCCCGACACAGACAGCGATTATCACGTGAAGGAGGTCCAGGACATGATCACCGTCATGCAGAGGATGATAAAGGACGGTAAGGCAATCGGGGAAACTATGGCTGATGACGTTTCATTGCAATGGACTAAGGAATATTATTATATAGGCGTCGAGTTGACGCCAGTGTCTCGGCGTTCGCTCGCGACTTGGGGAAAAAAGCCCGAGAGATAATGAGAAAGACGAGTAGAATTTATAGTTGAATCGCGATTATTTAATCGATCGACCGATCGATAAAAATCTTCCACTATGAGTAATGTTCCCTACACGTCTTGTCGAGCGTCTCCCTGACATGTGCACTCGGAACGGCATGCGCGAGTTGCTCTCCAAGAAAAACTCAGCTAATAGAGATAGGACTCATTAACATATGCTGATACATGTTTTTCTTCGCTTGTGCGTGCAGTCGTATATTTCGTGACAAATTGCAACCGCACACCGCATTCCCGTTCGCATGCGCATTCAAAGTCAACCAACTTTAACGAAGCTTAAAAAATCACCGCGAATTTACTTGGATATTTCTCCGCTAGTTATCTTCCGGCGCAATTATTCCGAGGCGTACTTTCGGGATTTTTTTAATTATTATATAACGCCGTCGTATTATAATGTGTTATAGTAGAGCTACTTTTACAGATAACGCTTGCTTTATCATTATATGCTAATATAATCGAAGGTCATTCGAGTGTGCTATCTATCAGCCATGGCACATTTTAAGAATAAAAAATACGATTGTGCAGGTATAAATAAGTGGGAGCGGTGACGGCTGAAACCTTTATATTATCATTTCAAACGACGGCTGCTCTTCTCCATCTGTTTCCGACCAGCACGTCGAGTTAAATATTAATTATCAACGCGCTGAGTTTGTATTTGAGTAGTTCAGGCTTCTGCTAAATTAAAGTTTACTCGTTTTATCGATATTAATAAAAGTAAGAGGTTCTCTTTAAAACTACCTGCACCGAGTGCACACACTTGCTATTATTCATGCTAAGAATTGCGCTAGACACGAATAAAATTCGTCGACTGAAACAAGGTCGAGTTTTTAACTTCAATCGTCTTTACGCATTGCTCGAAATGTTTCCTTCAAGGTGCTTGCCTAAATTTAATAAATTAGTGTTTCATAAGCTTTCTCTTTAAATAACTTGATACTTATCGGGGAAAGAAACACGAAAAAATATTCCTTGAATATATTTTATTGTAATTTAGACCATATTGGGCAATTCCTTTAGTTTTTCTGAAGAAATGACTTTGAAGCATCTTGAATTTAAAGCGAAAATAAAACTTTTTTATAGAATTGCATGAATCTCAGCGATCCGTTTATTTTTTGTCGTTTGATTTAACGTAATGTTCAATAAAAATTTATAAAGAAATGATTTAGCAGACCTCCGATGTAACGACAGACCCGATGAATAAAGACGTTAAATATCTATTTTCTATTGAAAAATACGCATAAAATTTTTAATTCCCATTTCTAAAGAATATCGTGAAAAATAAATTTTTATTTTTATCATGAGAGAACAAGTTTCATTGTTACACTTTATCGATGATACAACAATCTTGGAATGTAATACGATATTATAATGTTTGACATTTAGCTCCTGTAGTTTAATTTTTACGGTGTTCACAAAATTAATTTTTAACTCGAATTATAAAGAAGCATTAAAGTTTTTGGCTCAATTCACGAACATTTTATAGTACTACAGTACATAACTATAGATAAGCACAACATATTTTCGTGTAATTATTGTCAAGACAGTGGTGCTCAAATCGAGTGACCAAATAATCCTACTTTAAAACATCATCCATTTTTCCACGTAGACAAAGCTGTGCCTTTATAATGGAATCATCTTTGTTATCAAATATCCACTTTCTGCTCTGTATATAAACAGTATTTTTTTAATTCATCTATGTGCTCAATGTTGATAAGTGTAGTAAATATATTAATGAAAAGGCGATTTATATTGTTTTAAGCGAGTGATAAAATAGTATTTACTGGTTCGATAAAAAAATACATTTCCTGAATTAAAAATAATAGTCAAAGAGAATAGATATTTTTAAAAGACATAAAATAATTTTACTTCTTTTGTCAGTAAATGAGATAATTAATATGTTAACTCTTATTTTTATTATAGAAAAACGGATCATCAATATACAAATATCACAATGTGTTTAAAAGGATTTTTTCTACCAATTAAAGTACATTAAATTTCTGAATTAATCAGTTCCTATTTCCAAGAATAATGCAATTTATAACTAAATAGGATATTTATAAATATGTTTTTAAAACATTTTTGCTTATCAAGGCATTGATATTTATCAGTAAAAATACAATTTTTTCTGTAATAACAGCTTTGAGTAAGATTTCCTCAGGACTATTATTTTCAAGAAAATTTGATAATAACTTTTTATAAATAGACATTTATAAATTAATTTCTAACTAAAATAAAGTATATGTATATTTTTTTTCCTTAAAATTTTAATCAAAACTTGAAGTTATGCAGTTTTTTTCTTTTTTTAACATTATTTTTAATTTAAAACAAACATGATTATTACTAAAAACAAATAATAAATCAGGAAAAATGTTAAACTACAAAATAGGATGACTATTTATATCTAATTTTAATTTCTTAGTTTTTTTATAACATTAATTGTCTAATTAATTTGTAAACACTCTCACGATTTCACAAAGTTAAAACAGTTGTCATAAAATATACCTTTTATTTTCATAAATTATGAAAATCTAAGATAATAAAAACTTAATTGTATAAAGTTATTATAATATAAATAATTTGTTTTAAATTTTATTTATTAAAGACTATTAATACAAAAATTACATTTTATTTTTTCTATTAAATTATTTATAATTGAACATTAAACTATTAGAGCATGAAAGGAATTATAAATATATGTACGTAGCATATGATGACAAATAAAAGAATGTAGTAAAATTTAACTTAAATCGTACATATTGCAGACAATTGTGTAAGAAAAATCGTGTTTTAAAATTATATTACTCAAATGTTTATTTCTCTTCCTTTATCAATTCTGATGTGAAAATAATTTTTAAATAAACAAATAAAGTGATATTTAGAAAAAGCTAATAAGTGTAAAACTTTAATATCATTCAATGATATTTTGATTATTTTTAACATTAACATTTAAGCAACACACGCAAACTTATCTAGTAGATTCTCTTGTTTTTAAACTCAAAAATACCAATAAAAATCAGATTTTGTCGTCACGGTATGACATAAGTGACAATGCAAGTATAAAATTTTATTTGGTAAACGATAAGCCAGCAAATTACATTAAATTCACGTATACTAGGTTCTCATAGACATCGGTTGGCACGCAGTAAACAAAAGTTAAACTGAGTGGTAAAAATTTGCGTTTCACCTTCCGGGTGGTTACCTTACTTAATCTCGAGGTAAGGTGATAAAAGTTCAGAGCTGATATCGCGATTGCTAATCACAGCAAAAGGCATTGCGGAGACAAAAATTCAATCAGACACGACGATGGTGTTCGCCTTTTCATTGCGAACGGTATTTTACACCCTAAATGAAAGGCGCGCGAATTCGCCCAGTTTACGCGAACATTTTTCCTTTCGAGCGCAAAAACTGCATCGCTCGATATTTCCCGGAGCAGCGGGGAGCTGCACTCTGCACTGCAAAGCCTGCGGCGCACGTCGCGGCTCCTGCTGCATCGACGATTTCGACGCCTCGTATTTCGCGACTCCTCGGCGATCAGTAGCTAAGCCAGCACTCGGAGGGTGCGCGAGAAGAGGCAAAAACGAGACACAGGATGAGGGTGTAGGGTTACGGTGTTCTGAGCCGCCGTCGTCGTGCATTCCGGTGAATGGCTCTTCGCGCCTCGACAAGCCGGAGACGCAACCAGTTTGCACGCGATCCCCGGCTCCCAAACCATCTATTTTTCTTTCTTCCTCGGGCTCGCTGGGCTTTTCTGACGACAATGAAAACAGCCTTCTTTAAGCTTCTACGCAAAGTTATTGTTGAACTTGTGTTGGATGCCTGCATTTGAATCTTGGTTTCGATACTACTCCGGCAGTTTTGATTTTTACGGAGATTTCAGGTCTCCATCTTTAACAGTGTCATGAATTTGCTAACGAGGTATTGTTTTCAGCTTACTTGCTCTATTCTCATCGATCAAATTTCAAAACTGCATCGAGTGGATTTGGGGTAGAAAAGTCTCGCCTTGTTGCACGAATTGCCATTCGATTCGGTATTTCGTTAATTGGTCTTTTTCTACCTACGAAACGCACAAAAAAAATTCAAGTAATCGTTAAATGTAGATACTCTAGATACGGTAACCGTGCACTAGAGCTCATTATTTTTTCTTCGGAAAAATCACAACAATTCCGTAGACTTGCCTGTCATTGCTTTTAGTTATAAATAAAAAAAAAAACGTTCTCACAAAATAAAATTGCAATTGGAAATATTGTTCGCATGAATTAATACTTATTTCTTGTTGCAGGACACATTTTTGATAATCCGGAAGTTGTTAACCTTGTGCTGGAACCTGGTATATGGTAAGATTTTTTGTTACAACTTGTATACATTTTAAGTCATTTTTACATTGGTTTTATTCCAGTATTACGTAACATAACACAACATACTGTAATTGACTGTAAATATATTCAAAGAATCTTTATAGTGACTTCTTATTTCGTTTAAATGTAGTGAAAAGAAAGTGAAGTTTAATTAATTTTTTCGGGAAAAAAACATGAATTTATTACATTGCAGAATTCTAATTAAAATATTAATATAAATTGTAGCTCAAAAGATGAGAAAGTAGACAACAACTGCGTAGTCAGAGCTCGAGGACTTCCCTGGCAATCGTCAGACCAGGACGTCGCAAAATTCTTCCGAGGACTGAATGTGGCAAAGTGAGTTATTCTAATAAAATACGTTAATAATAATAAGATTCAAAGAAGGTTTCTCCTTATTAAAAGAAATTGTTAATATTTCATCTTATAAAAACAAATTTCAAATTACTTTTTGTTAAACGATTATAAGATTTAATAATTACAAAAATATTATTTAATAAATATTTAATTTTTCCCCTTTTTTATGTGCAAGCATTTGGATGGGTTCAGTATAAGGTAAAAGATAAATAAACGTTAATTAATGTACTGAAATAGAAAGTTGTTACGTGCCTTTCGTACACTTCATATTTGCTTTAGGCACTTTTCACTTTTTTTTTTTTAATTCGCATGGACAGATTATTCTTATAAATGGAAATCATTTTATTATCAATTAGACGAAAGTCTTCAAAATGTAGAAGCTTCTTTATGCACAAATATTTAATTTTTCATGTTTATTTTTTTTTAATTTGCCTTTCATAACGATAGAAAGAATTTGAATATATTTTTATTTATAAAAAAAAAAAGAAGAAAAAAGAAAGGAAAATAATCGCGACCGTAACTGACTGACTTTAATTTTGCGCAATAATACAACACAATATAATAATATTTATTATACAGATGCGGTACGAAAAAAACATGTTCCTAAATTTATGTCTTCATCGCGATATTATCTTATTTTTGTCTTTGAGGCGTTTCGCCTCCTAATGATTACGAAAGTAAAAATGAAAGTAAAAAGAAAAGGAAAAATTTTATTACCGATAAATGATTGCGATTTGAGGACTGTGGCAAAGAAGCGAGCATACGCAACAAAAAATTATATCTCTACCTTCAAATAATAAAGTCCATAAAGGCTAATAATTATGGTGTAACGTAAAACATTGTGCAATTGTTGTGATTTTTGAAGTTCGATCATTCGAATAATTTACGCGTTTGCGTTTGATCGAATGTTGTCCACCTTTTATCAGCAGCCAGTTCCTTTGGCGAATCAGTCTCTGTTATCGCGTGGCGTTTGAATAGTTGGCGCAGATAATTAATGTAACAAGCGCGTTACAAAATATTTCATTTAATTCTTTCATAACCGCTGCCCGTAAAAGTATCGGAGGAAGTGCTTAAGTATCGGCGCTTATTGGTCTTGTCAGGGGAGGGAGCAGCGGCACTTGCAGGCACGCGTGTCTTGCAGGAAATGCAAAGCGTTACTGCTCGTGAGCCGCGGTGCATTTAAGCGCAGAGAACTAAGAATTTTTTTCGAAATTCCACGCATTGTTCGAAAGGCGCTCGAGATCGGGTGAGTCATTGCGCGCGTGTACCCACGCGCATTTCAAAATCGGGTCGGTGTGAGGTTGTTCGAGCCAACGAACCCGACTCCTCGGAAATGCACAGTGCACACGGGCCTCGGGGACCCGCTGACGCTGCTCCTGCGTGCCTTTCGCAACAGCTCTTCTGAATCGACTGGCCCGATAAACGCTTAATCTGGAGTCACGAATCGATCGACCGTATCGGGACGGCGGCCATCTCCTCGCCACGCGTTTCCCTGATCTCGGCTACTTTCCTTCTCCCCGTAATGTAATTCGATCGACACGCCAACGTAATGCGGTAACGGCCTGTTTAATTATGCAATGGCTTTAAAACCCTGAAGGAATTTAGTCTTCGTGCACTTCAACCTTTGTTTTTGTTTTCGTATCGCTCGCTCGTGTGTACCTGTACCCGCGTAAGCCGAACAAGTGCATACGCTCGTAATCTAACGTGAATTTATCCCAGAGCTTTACGAGTGTTGTTGGCACATACATAATTTTGCAATGCAACCAAGTATTGTTTTCGATTACTAATAACGTACTGTTTCCCTAATTTGAAATTTTCGCGTTTCGTTATGCATCGATGAGACTAAGAAGAAGTAAATAAATATGGCATAACTTACTTTCTCTTAGCTCTCACTTATTTGCATCTGCCACACGTATCAATATCTACTCATTATGCGCGCTATATATTTTTAATTATGACACTTCTTATTCTTTCTTTGACAACTTTTTTGCTCTAGCTTTATCTCTTTTTTTTTTATTGAAAAAAATGATCCTATACCAAATCATATATTTGAATATTGTTATTCGATGTATGTATAATATTTTAACAAACGTTACAAACCGAGTATTGGTTAAAATTACACTGCAAAATATTAAGTAAATTTTACTATTCTACATCTGATATATGCCGCTTTATAAATAAATTTTCTTTTCTACTTTTCTAAACAATTTAATTTAATAGGGTAGATAAGGAATATGCATTTGGCTTTTATTCAATTAAATGTTATTGTGTATACATATATATTAATGATTTATGATAATCATTGATATTTTATCAATCTAGATGATGAATTTGATATAAAATCACAAATGTAGAACCTAAATAGTAACCTTGTTCATTATAAAAGCAAAATTGATTTATATTATTTGACAGAAATTTTTATCGAATAATGTTGTCAGTTAAAAAATGTGCAATATTTTTATATGATTGAACACTGATTATTATTATTACATATTATTATATACTAATTATTACATATACATTAATAAAATTTAAATTTATAAATACGCTACACTTAAATTTAATTTTAAATATTTAAATTTACTCAACATTTATATTCTTGTATCACCTGAATAAATAAATTGTTCTTCATTTACTTTACTTTTTGCGTATTTATATTAAAATAATAATAAATTAAAATTTGTTTGATTTTTATTCTGTATAATATTCTTAACTCCTCGATAACGTAGCTTGAGACGTGCATTGCTTTCACAGCAAATATTAATTAATTTATTTGTATTTGTAATCATAATATTGCAATAAAACTAACAAGCCTAGTACGTATGTCTGATCTTTAAGTATATTTTTAATCTAGTTATTAATAAAAAAAAGTTATTGAATAAACAAGAAGTAATATGAATAAAAGAAGATTTATTTGTGTCATTTTTTTATGAATATTAATTTCAAAGATTGATAATAATTTTGTGATTAGGTATTATTTATGCTTTTTGCACACGAGACTTAAAAATTCTTCCTTCTCAGCCTTTCTTAAAGTTTCTTCAGTATAATTTAAACTAATTTCAAGGTAAAATTTACAGTGACTGTACTAGCAAGTTCTGTGTTATCATTCAATTTATCATGCCATATGGTAAAATTTATAGTGACTTACAATACCTTGAAAATAAAACATCAAATACTCATGGAAAAGAGTATTTATAAATTTAAAAAAGTTAAGAGTCCTATAATTTATACCATTGTTTTTATAGTTATTTTTAGAACAAAGTTTTTTATTCTGTGTACAATTAAATTTTTTAAGTATAAAATATTAAAGTATAAAATTCTTGTATAATATCATTTAAGAATTTAAAGTTATCTATATATTTTTATGAATGCTGGATAATAATTATATAAATTAAGTGTATATTTCAAAATTCAATATATTTTTATATATTTTTTTTTAGAAAAATAATTGCTTTTGTACTTTTTATATAGTAATATTCATCATAAAATGATCTTAAGTTTTACATTTGTCATATAAAAATTTATTTTTCTTCCTTTTTAAAATTTAAAAATTATTTGAATATTTATAATTCATCTTATAATATTAATTTTTTGTTAATAATCATTTTAAAATATAAAATATCATCTATACTTGTATTATAACTATTTTATTAAAAAATTTTTTGTATTTATAAAAATTTACTCTGTACATTACCATAAAAAACTTTTTGATATAAATTAAATCAATAAAATATATTTTAAACAAAAAAATTAAGTCTTATTTTCTTCAATGTTGTCATTATTCTTTAATACAAGAATATTCTGAAGTTGAGATATTGTATCAATTAGGCATGAATTTTAACATCCACACACTTAATTACTAAATTTAGTTATTGGATAAATTATTATTTATTAATAGTTTGAATGTTTTTAATAGATATATAATCATAATTTCCCTAAAGTACTAAGAAGAGAATCACCACTTAACTGAATATAAATAAATAGTATATATATATAGATATTTATGTAATGTATATATTCTGTAAGATAAATTTGATAAAAAAGACATTGAAATATTTTTTATTAAAAATAACATTTTTAATTAAATTATCGGAACTGATATTGACATAATATGACAGTAAATGTTATTGGGTTGGTTGTTAATCAGATTTATTATTAGTTGTTTATTATTGAAGGCAAATGATAAATTCTTTTGACTCATCAGTATAATTTCCATTCTTTTTTACTTTATTCTTATTTATAACCATCTATTTTCATTATTTGTACAATTGACGTGATGCTTTTCATAAAGAATAACACATGTATAATTTCATCTTATTCTAGTTTTATATTCGTAAATGTACTTTTTGAACCGTTATTACAAAGTCTAGGTGATATTAATTAAATAGATTTAAAGTGTTTTTATAAGACGTATATGCAAAAGTAATAATTTTTGCTTGTAAATTAAAAAAATCTTTTTAATTATAAATGATAAAACGCCGAGTTAATCGGTATTTGGTCAATTTTCTTATCTTAACTATAAAATAAATAAATTTTTGTTTTTATTATCAAATACATTTGTTTGCTGCTATTTTACTGTATACATTGATTTTTCAAGTCATATTATTTCCTTCAATGTCAATTTTCTGATATAGTTGTAAACATAAAATATTTATTATTGAAAATTTTTGCAAACACCATAAAAATTTCAATGTCTTCTTAATAATTGTTATCGAATTAAGCTTTACCTTCTTTTAAATTGTTGTACTGACATTACATATGTTACAATTATAAAACACAAAATTATCTTTTTCCAATTAGCAATAGTTTTTTGTTTAAATATGTAATGAATGCAAATAATATTTAATCAGATGTTTATTCGAATCAACTTAAATAAGATTTATAATTATCATTATATTTAACGAAAAGTTTGTGGTATCGTAGATAAAAAATTTACAGAAACATTTAAATTATTTAATGATAATTTAAACGTATAAATAATCAATACAAATAGTATTTTTTACAAACATATAGTAATATTTCGGTAAAAATTGTTAAATTAAACAAAAAAAAAAGTATTTTACAATATTTTTTGTATAGAAGACATAATTTTATATTCGTTTTCAAATTTTATTTTACTTTTTCACCTAGAGCTTGTTACCTTATGCTAGTTAAATTTTATATAGAAATGTTATTTGTTAAAATTCTTTTAAGATTAATATATTGAAGTTGACCACATTAACGGTTTATCACAGCTATCATTTTCTTTTTCAATTAAATTTTAAAATCAAAGGATATAATATTTAATATTGTAATTGCATAGTGTTTTAATTGATTTAGAACGTATCTCTTTCAATTCGTATTTTAAATTTGGCACTTTTTTATCTCAAAATAATTAATATTTTATGTTTAATCCCTTTTATATAATAAAAACTAAAAATTATGTTTAAGATTCACAGTAATTTTTTGAAGTAACGTTTTTCAATAACTAATTGCGCAATTTTCCTAACTGAATAAAAAGGCAATGCGAATCGTTTCTTCAATTCAAAGTTCATAAAATTTATGTATCCATTGTTTATGTAATCAATCCTGTAGTTTCAATCCACTTGCCTAAACGACTACAGCAATACAATAGCAAGCTGTTTATAAAAACCATTATAAAGTAAACCATTATAAAATAGATTTAAAGGCACATTCGATATTTTCCTAGATATAATTTATTTTTCCGACTTATCTCATGGAGAACAATATCACGTATTTAAGCAAGCAGTTACAATAATAGTGTAGTTTCAAAGAGTATGATTAGACGGAGAAAGAAAAATGGTTAGCTTGTACACGCATGTACCGTGGAGACGAAAAGCGATCGTCGAATTCAATGAAACCACGTCATTGTAAAAAGATGATTATCGAAACAACAGAACGGGACTAGCTAAAAATGAAAATAATAAAACGGCTGGTCGAATTCCGTGCATTGGTGGAATTGCGCGGCGAGAGTTGCGAAAGCGGAGACGCGGAGGTGGCTAAAACTGCCGATGCTAAAACATAATTTTCGCTTTGTCGGCGCAGGGGCGGCGTGGCTCTCTGTCTGAGCTCGCAAGGCAGGCGCAACGGCGAGGCACTGGTACGTTTCGTGAGCAAGGAGCACAGGGACATGGCGCTCAAAAGGCACAAGCACCACATCGGGCAACGCTACATCGAAGTCTACAAGGCCTCGGGCGATGACTTCGTCTCCGTGGCCGGCGGCACTAATGGCGAGGCCCATGCATTTCTATCACGCGGCGCCCAGGTCATCGTCAGGATGAGAGGACTGCCTTACGACTGCACCGCCAAACAAGTGGTAAGACTCCCGGCTGCGGCTTTAACCGGCTTTGCAGTCTGATTGCGCTATTGTGACTGTTCGCCACTCGGAGCGACTATCGCTCGAACAGCGCGTCACGATCGCGAGAATACGCTTTCGCTTTTGATGTCTTTTGCTTGATTTCTGTTTTCCAGTGATTCAACGACAAAAGAAAGTCGATTAGGGTTTATCGAAAAGTTGAGTCGGAGTTCTCCTTAAAATGTGTCCGAATGTTTATTCCGTCGGCTAGGAATATGGTAATCAATTGTGAAAGTTATACATCGAGATATTAGCGAGAGTGACATAGATTATGTAAATAATTGAAAGTCTAATCAATAAGATGAATACGAGACTTTCTTTCACCGGGTTTTTTCTTTCAAACGTGTCGGTTGCAATATCGCGCGGTTTTTATATCCATGAACAGAAACTATAAAAAAAAAAACTAAACGAAAATAAGAAATCATGCCTATAAACTAATTATTAATTTGATAAGAATTGCTTTTTAATTGCACTGCTTTAACCGAACGTTTCAGCTGGAGTTCTTTTTATCCGGACAAAAACCTTGTCAAGTGTTGGACGGCGAAGACGGAGTTTTATTCGTTAAAAAGGCTGACGGAAGGGCAACAGGTGACGCATTCGTGCTCTTTGCTAAAGAAGAAGATGCAGCAAAAGCCCTAAGTAAGCACAGGGACTGTATCGGCAACAGGTACATCGAATTGTTTCGAAGTACGACGGCTGAAGTACAGCAGGTACATTAAAAAGTTTACTTTACAGCTAAACGTTTCTATGCGAATCGTAGATTATTTATATTATCTAAATTCTGTGTTATTAGCAGAGGCGCGATAAACTTTTTATGCGCTTGTGCTCGTTTGACTAAAGCTTATATAGCGTGTAGAAAAAAATATTTATATACGTAAGAAAAAGATGTCAAATTCAATTCGGATACAATGTAAAGACGCTTACTGTATTCCTGCTTTTAAATAATATATTGTTTACCGTTTACTCTCGCAACAGGTCTTAAATAGAGTCAGTGATATAAAGCCTTTTGAAAGACCAATACTGCCACCACTTTCTTCTATTCTACCACAACGCTACATCACGTCAGGTACTCGCAAAGATTGTGTTCGTCTTAGAGGGCTTCCTTACGAAGCACTTGTTGAACATATTTTGGAGTTCATGGGAGAACATTCGAAAAATATCGAGTATCAAGGTGTTCATATGGTTTATAACGCTCAGGTACATTTATTAAATTTCTTTATATAAATTTAATCCTGTATAGTAAGGTTTGTTATTTGGCGCTATTGTGTAATCGTAGATTAATTTTTACGCGTATAAAAGATAACAACGCTTAAGATCTTAAACTATCATCTTTTATGAAATTATATTTGGATTTTTTTTGAATCCGTAAAATTACAAGGCAAACGTAATTCAGCTTTTTTCCTTTTAGTGATACGCGTTTGTGTTAAAGCTGCTGCTGACACGCACACGCGTTTTTGCATTCGAAATAATATTAATAAATATTAACAAATAGACTTACTATTATTGACGCGGAGAGCGTCAGACTTTATAAAGTAGTGTTTAGAGAATGCACGTCTAATAAAAGCGCTGATTCTGTTGATGAAAAGGGTCAACCCTCGGGCGAGGCTTTCATCCAGATGAACAGCGAGGGTGCGGCATACGCATGCGCCTCGCAGCGCCACCACCGGTATATGATCTTCGGCAAGAAGCAGCGCTACATCGAGGTATTCCAGTGCAGCGGCGAAGACATGAATCTGGTGTTGACGGGTGCTCCGCTACCGGGTAAGGCTCTGCTGTCACCCGGTCCACTAGCCGCTGCCGCGGCCGCCGGGGCCGCGCAAAACCCCGGACCTCCCACCCAGGCCCAGGTCCCCGTACCCGCTCCCCAACCCGCCCCCCCTCTCTGGGACATTCATGCCTTCGTACAGGCTCAGGCTCAGGCTCAGGTTCAAGCCCAGGCTCAGGCACAGGCTCAGGCTCAGGTGCAAGCGCAGGCTCAAGCTCAGGCTCAGGCCGCTCAAGCCCAAGCCCTGAGAAATCAGGACCTCTGGCTGATGGCTCTTGCCACTAACAGCGCCAACTCCAACCCTTCCCCGACTTCTCCCAATGCCGCCACCAAGGCACTGGCCCTGCCATCCTCGGTCGCCCAACACCACCACCCTCAGCATCATCCACACCATCATCCGTCCCTCACCTCAGCCTACGGCCACGAACAGCAGCTTCACGCCCAGGCGGTTGCTCAGCACGCGGCCGCGGCCAACTCCGCACCCTTGCTCTTCTTCAATGTGCCCTCGCACAGAATCCCCATACTTAGGACTCACGCCCCGCCTGGTTTTATGGCGCCGCCCATCATTCCGGGGGCGCCTATCAACCCTGCAGCCCTGCTGGGCCTCAAGCGCTCCTGGGAATCGGCTTTCCCGGCGGAGACGGCCGCGGTCGCAACCAAGCGCACCACCTGGCAGTCGCCGGCTGCCGCTTTTCACGCGACTGCCCAAACCGCTGCTCCAGGTTTGGCTTATCCCGCCCAATTCTTCCCGCAGATTTAGATTTGGACTGGGTATTGCCACAGACTTACTTAATACTTTTGTCTTTGCTTTTTTCGTGACGTGAAAGCTCACATTTCTTTTGATTTCGTTTGCATAACTTACAAAAAACAAGTAATTATTTTTAATTTTAAATAATCAATATATAACTCTAGCTTGTAACTTACGAGTCAGAGTAATACACGTGCTTATCAATACTAAGCTTGAAGGAATTCAATTATCAGAATTCGCTTATAAATAATCGAAAATAAAATAATTATAAGCAAGTCGTATTTTATCGTGTTTCGGTTAAAACTTAACTTATCTCTTGTGATCGACGTGTCTTCTAGCAAAGGTTTTCGAAACGAAATTTATTCGGAATTGTACTTAAAAACTCCTAAGCATAAAGCTTTGCACAAATATTTTTGTATCGATAAAACAAATCCACAAGTACGCTGCCATCCATTTGCCAGGACTCGTATAAAGTCCTATAATCAACGCGTGCACACAGTAGGCAAAGCAACGGTTCGCCTATAATCTTGGATAATCACAAATATGTATATTGATCGAGACTCGTTAATTAATAATATTGGCGTATTAGATTAATTAACTATTGCTTCCATATGGGCTTTTGTCAAACTTGAATTTTTATGATTATTACATAATTGTTTTCATAATGAGTTCCGTGCTTTGAGGTGGTGAGACGATTGATATTTTGTTTAATATTATCACGACATTCATAATAATACGATACGTACTGCATTTAAAAATTTTCAAGTCTCATTTGCGCTTGTTATTCATTATTTTTTATTTAAAAATAGATGGTAATTTCAATATTTACATTGTAATACGAGGATATAATATGAAATACTTCTAAGAGCATATACAAAATTCTATAACTCATTTTTAGTATCTTTTATTATTTTATTAGAATCATTAGTTTGTTACAAACTTACACAATGAATACAATTAGCTTTTAATAGTTACAGACAATCAATAACAACTCTACATTATCGTTAAGTCTGCAACTTGTAAAACTTGTATTCGGTTTATCGGATTATACACATTATAATCGTAATTTTTGTTTTGTTATCCAAAATATTTATTGTACAGGTTATATATTCAACTTTACACATTTTTTGATAGTTTCGTTTATCTGCCAATTATTAAAATCATCTTTTCAATTTATATTTATTACACTTTAAGGAATCGTTTAATTATAGGAGATTTGTAATAAATTTTTAACGAAGATGAAAGATTTTATAGCTTCTATCCAATAGTTTTGATATATCAATTAATACAATTACGTGCAAGTATTTTTACATGCTTCGATAATGAATAATGTGAAACTAAGAATAATCTTTTAAGATTATTTTTTTATAATTAGGAATAATCATTATACTTCTTTTTTGATAAACGGTTTTTTGCCATTTAATAATGCCGATTAAGTGCCTTTACATGTCGATATTTCCCTACGAAGTGATAAAATAAAGTACTTAGGCGACGATGAATCGACTATTCCTTATTTTAGAAATTGAGGATAATCATCGGTGAGATAGTTTATATTTTCTAATATATATTTTTATTGTAAATGTAATTATTTTGTAATATAAAAAATATAAACACTCTCGCTCTTAGGCAGTTCGTTAAATTTAATAGTTTTTCATTTTTCAATCCTTCGGTCAATTAATAGCCTGAAAGTCGACGAGGAAATAAAATGCCTCGAAATTTAGTTGTGTAAATAACAATTTAACAAATAGTTAAAATGAGAATATTAAATAGTTTATTTTATATTACAACTGAAAAAAAATATATATATTTTAATAAAAATATATTCCTATACTTCGTATATAAAGAAAATCAGTGGACTCTGTCCACCGCTACAAAAAAGATTTTATAAGGAAAAAAATAAAATGAACTATGCCTGGGCAAATCTTAAAACTGGGTCCTGGGCCCGCATTCCATTTTTGTAAACGAAGGTGATTTTCCAAGGTGCTTCATTCCCTTTCGAGGATCCTTTGACTTCCTCTCCTGAAAACTTGACTTGTAATATTTGTGTCACAATAACCATTCATAAGACGTTTCAATGAACGCAATGAAACAAATAATTTAGAGTACAAAGGCGAAGGGATAAACAAAACTTAATAATATTTTTTCATAGTTCATATACATTAAACAGTTGTTTTAAGTCGTGTTTAGGTGTAAGGGTTGTATTGAGAATATGAGAGTACAGGATTAATCGTATAACAAACATTCCTTAAATGCATTTCCAAAAGCTTCCACATATATTCCTACTGTTTTTAAATTTAGTTTCAAACTTGTCTTTTGCGATTCCTCCAGTACTCTATCAACTTCGATTACTTTAAAAAACAAGTAGAGGTATTTTGAAGTAATAACCCCTTAATAAAATCAGTAGATGGTAGTATTTTCGTTTTTTAAGTTACGAAATTCACATTCCAATCGATGCTTAGCTACAATTTCCTTATCGATGGAATATTGTTAATGAGGATAATTGGAATCAAAGCTGGATATTTTTTATCGTGTCTAAACCAAGTTTTAACTACTTAAATATTGTATTATATGTAATTGCAGTTATGCACTGTAAGTTTATTTTATGCTTGCGTTTGGATAATTTTTAAAAAGTATCCAGCAACGAGTTGCATTTATTTTTTTCTACTGTGTAATGAGTCTTTTTTCAATGGTGATTTAACTATCAAAGTTTATTCGCAGAGCAACGATGCTGAGTTGCAATTTCAAAGATTAGTTTGAAATATTAATGTTCACAAGTGCCTTGTTCTTAAGCTATAAACTATTCTAATGCAATTTAAAAACGACCGGCATCGTCGATTCTGCGCGAGTTTGGTATTTATGAATGCATGGACTAGAATGTGGAGGTGTGTTCATTTTAATTAGACTATCATCATTGCGATAAAAAAACTCGTAAAAACTGTTTGTGGCCAATAACGCTTGTTGACTCTTACCGTTAACTTTAAACGGATACGTACAAACGATAACAAGTTTGTCGATCATACAATATATACGTACCTATAAAACGATCGTGTTTGTCCTAAACATCCAATGTATTTATTAATCACGATTATTGTTAGGTAAAATCTTATAAATATTTGCTCGGAAGGTATTTCCAATAAAGTTAATAACACCGACATTTTCTATAATTGATATATTGATTTTACCTAACAAGGAAGCAAAATATAAACTGTAAATTCGTCAAATCTCAACGAAAAGTCATACTTTTTTATAAATTTATATTTAGCCAAAACATTATCTTTGAGCTTTGACTCCCAAGTAACAAGAAATGGTATTTTTTCTTATTTGAATAAAATCAATTGAATTTATCAAATTTAAAATAAATAATGAATTAAGAATAAGTTTAAGAGAAAAATATCGTTTCTCAGTTCTTACAGAATATATTTCGGATCTTGTTAACTGAAGCATTATAAGAATGAGAAAGCATAATTAAGTGCGCAATAATCGATATTCTTTTTGAACTTAATTTAACCCTTTTGATACCGAATTAGAAACCATTTTTAGACATTTCGATCGATATTGAGTTATTAAACTTCAAGCAAACGAGTACTGTTAAACGAATAGTGATAAAAACGATCGACCAGCATGTAATTGTTCGATCTAAGATTTGCTAAAAAATTTTTTCTCAAAATATCATTTTGTGCTTCTAATTTGTCAACTGAAGTATAAGAACTTGTGTTATTGAACGCCGAGATCATAAAAATTGCGAATTGTACATAATTAAATAATTAAGTCTTTTGTCCCGAGTTCGTTAAGTTTTTTCCCGTGTAACAAGTAGGGGTGGTAATAATCTGTTGACGAAATGCTAAGACGCGCCTTAAAACATTTTATTATCGATACACCATGATCAGTGATTTTGTCCATTCGGACAATGATATATTATTACCTACTTCGAAGTGACAGAATCAATGACTCCCGGTTGTGTGTTTTTCGTTTTGTAACGATTTTATTGTTATGTTCGTCGCAAAGACTAATAACAAATAAACGAACTATCAGTGAAATCAATGAATTACATTAAATTATATTAATATCTGCAAAATAAAATCGTTACACTGCAGTAGTATTGTTGGCTTTCGCCGAGTCTGCGCGGCAGTGTCTTGTGCAGCGACTCATATTTTTTGCCTTAATGAGCATCTTCTTTTACGTGTACTAACTTTCCACTCCAGACGTCCGTAAACTATGCTAGATGTGTTGTCTGGTGATTTGGTGGCTAACATTTGGTTAATCGCAATTGGAATGTGGTCAAGACACGATCTTTTTCATTATTATTGTTGTAAAAATATTAACACTATGCTTTTCACCCTATAAAAAAAGTTACAGTTGCTGCATAAAAGAAACAATATTCTGCGTTATTTTTATAGCGTTCACCAATGGTTCAATGATAACTTAAATATTTAAAAAAACTTAGCCATCGACTGTTGCTGCTAATTTAGTTTTAAAATGCGCTGAAAGGTCATGCTTTTACAGTAAAGTCATTCGTTAAATGTTCTAATTGAGATTCAAAATCAGATTGTGTTTTGCCCACAAATAATGTTTTCTAAATCATTAATAAGGATAATTAAAGTCATTAAAGTCGGATCTTGTCTTAATTTAATGATATGCAAAGTTTTACAAAAAATTTAGGTGAATCGGCGAAATATCGTCTAATTTAAAAGAAACGTGACGAACTTGGAAACGCGATTGTTTGCTTCGAATGTCGCGCTTCCTACGACACAAGCTTCTGCCTTTGCCTTCTCGCGAAAGCTAACCTTGTCAATGCATTTCAAAAAGAAAACAGAAATGAGATCCTAATGTGCTATTGTAATCCGGCTTACAAAAAAAGCACTTTGACGTCGACCAAATATCCCGAAATGTCTATCAGCGTCTCAAACGATGTAATATGGGATAGAAAGCATCCTATGTTATACTCCTCCACTATTTTTATTTGTGATGAGCGAATCTGCGAAAAAGAACGAAATCTTCTTGATCTATATACATATATACTTTATACGTATTTTTTCTTCTATTTAAGTGCAATTGGTCTCTCTTTGTAAACACACAGTGAAAGTGACAACGTAACAAACACGATCATGGACATAAAAAATGATACACAAAGCACACGTTTTACCTACTGTATACTCTTTGTATATTGATGATTATAATCAATAATTATTAATCATGTTTAATAAATGTACTCGTGTCTCGTGGACATTATCTTTTGCGCTTGGCGGGTTTTGGTGGTTTCTTATACATTCCTTGAAATACCTGCACGGTGGTCGTACTTTTTATCATTTTATTGTTTAATTTTCTGAGATTTCTTATTATTCAATTATTTAAGCGCTGAATAAAAATTGCGCTGCCATATCTGTATTAAGATCCATCTTTGCCATTCTATTCGATTTTATTACGTATATATTACAATGAACATATCGTAGTAAATTGCTTTTTTATTATGTTCACCGGAATGAGAGAATAAGATTTGTGTAGCTCGAGGTTTCACTTTTCTAATACATTATAATATTTACGGCAGTTTATACATCGCTGAATCAGATAATATGGCTGCAGTATTTTATTCGGCGCAGCTTTGCTCATTATTTTGGGAATTACTTTCACGTAAACTGAAACGATTCAATGCCGATTTAAATGCAAAACATGTCGGGACACATTCATCAAATCAATACGATTGTTACGAAGTCTTACCTACCTATGCATAGATATGTGTATATGTTTAGGCATTTATATACGTATGTTTATTAATTTTTAAAGGCGAAAGCCTTGAAATGTATCTTCGTTCAGTGTCGCAAGCCATTTACAATCGTGCTTGATTCTATGGAACAGATTTTGGGGAAATTTATGCATGATTCTTAGAAATATTTTTGTATACACGTACACACATATATAGATAAATTTATACACATATATATATATATATAATTTGTTTGCATGAATGTTACGTTGAGTAACGAAATGGTATAATCATTAATAATATATCTGAGAATAGAAGAGATGGATTAATTTTTCATTTTAATTCTTTAATGGGCATAACGTGAGAAAAGTACGGTCATCGCTCCTGTTCTAATTCAAGCGCGACGCCACTGATCTTAAGTAAATGGAGGTCAGTTACCTCGCGCTCGGATTTGTTTACATTATTTCACTGGGCACGCAGGTATCTTTGGTGGCTCCTGAATCAAACTCCGGAGATTCTATATATACATATAAATACACGCACACGCACACATATATGTGTATATATATATATATAATTAATTTTTTTTATTTATTTATTTATTTGTCTATTTTTTTATCTATTTAACGTGCATATATGCGAACATATATGTATCGATGTCATCCCTCTTACTTGTCTTCTGTCTGTATTTATACCTAGTTATTATTATTTTATTTCACACTGCATATTCTTTTCACTCTCCAACCATCGGTGCTCATCACTTTAGTTCCTATTTACCCTTGTTTATCACTTATTCATTTTGTTTATTACATACTCGCTTTTATAGGCTGGCTTTTGGCATTAATGTTTTTTACTGTAAAAGGATTTTTTATCGATGTTTTTTTCTTACCAAAGGAGCATGTAAGTTGTTTAGATTTTAAGTGAGTAACATACTATATTTTATTTTTGGTAAAACTATACGCGTAAATATTATATTACAATTTTAATTAATCAAATGAAAGATTGTTTAGAAAAAGTATTAGTTTAATGCTTCAACTTTGGTGCAATTTTAGGGATGTGCTTGTAATACAATTTTTTCTTTATAAAGGATTTCCACAAAATTATATGGAAAATAACTTGTAATAATAGCAAAAATTTACTAAAGTAGATTAGGTTTCAATTAACTAATCAAAATTTCTAATAAATGATAAGCTTAAAAATATTGTTATAATCAAGATAAGGAAATTTAAGAATTTATTTTCGCTTTGCAGTCACATATACAAGTGATAATTTTCATGTTTCTTACAATATTCAACAAATTATATAATATCATGCTTTACATTTATTGAAGTCTTGGTTAGAAATTAATAAACTTCTTAAAACTGTAATTAATAAAAATTCCATCAATTTTGATTGAAAAAACTTATTGTTTAAAATACATGCTAATACTACTTACCTCAGTGTCTGCGTCACTCGTGGCTTAATAATGACACGTTTGTTTTTTAACACAATAATGTTGTTAACAAATAACAGAGCACAGTCACGTATTATTACCGCTTAATGATTTGTCTTGAAAAGTTGTTTATATAAAATACAATTGGTACATTTATAAAATAGGTTATTAAACTGAAAATAGTCCCTTTATTAATTTCATTAATAAAGTTAATCTAATTTAAAAAATGTGTTACATTAAATTAGTAACAATTATTTTTTTATAAATATTTTAAATACAACTTGAAATACAATATCAGTATTCGGGTAAAATATAAAAAATCTCAGAGGTTATTTTAAATGTAAGTAAATATTTCAAATCTTATTAAAGACACACTGTTTTCCATATGCCGTATATTTTCATACAGATACTTATAGTGTTTTTTATATTAATATAATATTAGCTATGGTCTACAAAAATTTCACTCACAACTGAAATAAAATATATAAATTTGTAATTTTTATTTTATCAGAGAAATGCGGATTGATACGTAGAAACAAAAGTATTAAAAGTAAAAATCAATTTGTATTATTTATGTTTATTGGGACCTGTAAACGAAGACAATATAAATTACATTCTTTTAGAGAAAGTTATTTTCCATAGAAATAATGTGTAACTCTTTTATATAATAAAGATTTATCGAATGCTGTGGTATATTCATTAGTTGAGATTCTTATTTTTAATTAGAGATTTTCTGTTAAGTTTTTTTTAATTTTACTAAAAACTTTGATTCTTATATTATGAGATTACCCATTATGAAATAAAATCATATTTAAAATGATCTTTAAAAAGTCATAATACTGTGTGCATAATAAATAAATTGTTGCTTAAATTTATTCTATTAATTACATGTAAAAAACTAAATTATTATGGTATTTAGTTACCAGCTAGTTTTATAGCTTCCTTCTTGTTTTAAAATCAATTGTGTGATTAATATGCAGTTAGAATGAATAACTATTTATACAAAATGAAATAACAATGTTTGTGTGTTTATAATTTACAATGACTGTAATTTTAATAAATTTCACAAAATAAATCATACAAATAAAAATGCAAAGTCAGCTTTTGAAAGTGTTACGAGCACAACTGTGTATTACTAAAAAATTTATAGCATTAAGACAAAAAAGATAAACTACAATGAAACACCGAGTAATTATTTTAAATGATAAAGTTTATCAAATGCACAATTATTGATCGATCACTTATACTTATGCAATAAAATAGCCAAAGATACCTGCTTGAGCTCCAATTATAATTTGTTATAATAATAAGTAACTGTAAGATTTTTGATGAAAGTAAACCGTGCAATATGAATTATAATTTTTGTTTTGCGCATAATTGAAAAAATTACAAAACTCGAATGTAGTCATTTAAATGTTCTAATTTTTTACAATACTTTTGAAAAAATTCTTCGTAATTTGCGATTGTTTTTGATAACTTTCCAACTAGTAAAGTAAATTTAATTAAATTTTAAATATTTAATTCTTTTATATATATAATTAAAATCATGTAATCGACACTTAAATAGTCGAAATTAATTAAATTCTTTTTAATTGTGCGTTTTTCAATTAAATTAATTTTTATAGCATCGTTTTAAAATTCAAGTTAAAAAGGTACAAGTCATCGATTTTCATGCTCAAGAAATTTTTTAATCTGACAAGAAGTTTAATGCATAATATTGAAAAGTGTGATTCAGTTTTGTATAATAAAAATAAAAGGCGCGGAGAAGCGCTGCTACACGTTATAAAGGTGGTATACAAACTCTGGTGAAATGTGGGGGACACGTAGGTATACATAAAAATTTTTTCTCTACTCCTAGTAGTGGTTTTTTTCTTATTCTGTTGTTTTTATTTATTTTTCTATTGGACTTTATTGATGCCATGACTATTTGTTGAATGTTTTACAAATGAATTAAAAACTGGGCACCTCCTAGAAACCATATGATTTATTTGGAAAATAAAATGCTTCTCCGTGCAATCCTAGTAGAAGGTGTAATCTTTTCCTTTCTCTCTTTCTCTTTTGAATAAATGCGTCGCAGCCGTTTGAATAGGCTTAAGACTATTCTCTTACACTCATAATCAAAGTGGTAATGCATTGAGAACAAAATAAAGAAATAGAGAGAGAGAGAGGTTGAGAAAAAGAACGAAACATTGGGAAAGTGCGTATGGTTGTGTACGTTACATGGTGATTTGGCAAAATAAAAAAACAAACATAAACAAGAAACTCGCGAAGGTGGTGCGGAATATAAAGGTATTTACGTTACGATGGTGCAGTGTCAATTTTGGTAGCGGGACTTCTACGTGCAATACTAACTTCTGTGCTTCCAGGTAGGCCAAGTCAATCATTATTCCTTAGCTGGCTGACGCGATTTAGTTACGATTCTCGACTGCAATCTGTTAACGCGAATCGAAGACGTTCTTTCCCGAAGCAAATTCCCCAAACGGTTGCTTTACAATCTTATATAACTAGCGCGAGAGCTCAAAGCTAAGATTGCATCCGACAATCGTAATTAGATTACGCGTCGAACAATAGGCTGTTACGTAGCGGGGAACAAATGTGTGTCATCTTTCGCGGTTATTTTATTTTTCTTATAACAGCCACAACAACAGTTCATATTAGATGCGTGGCAAAACGAGTAGAAACGTTTTTATTACTACTTTTTTGTATATAGAAAATCCATTGGGTTAACGGTTTAATTGGCTGTTTATTATTATTTCTCTGGTGTTATACATATGCAATTGTTATATAACTTTCCACTGGTCACAAGTTAAATCACTGGTTCATTTTTTAACATAATTTATTATCAAAGTTCAATCTAAAATGCAAAAGATAAAAACATTTTTATGAAATAACGTTCGCGACGATCAAAGTTCGATTCGCTTAATTGTAGGGTGGGATACGTTCGAAACGCCAAATTGGAAATGCGCAATGACAAATCGACGATAAAACTTCTCTCGGCTGGAATTATTTGATGTCAAGCAGTGTTTTATACAGACTTGGTTCATCGAGAAAAGTCGATAATTTGTCAGCGCAAGCGAGTGATAAAATCTCTTAAAATCAGTAAAAAGTAAATGCAAAACTTTTGGCCTGTTGATTATGGCGTTGAGCAAATAACCATAGGTTACACGACCTACCGCGATTTAAATGAGAAAAAGTAACCTCCCGGAAATGCGCTCTGAACGCAACCCAACTGATCTCCTGAACAAATCTGTTTTGCACGAACCGTAGGAAGCACGATGATGCCACCGCCTCTGCCGCTTCCGGCGATGCTAACCCGGGCGCCCGCCCCCTTCGCACCAGCCTACCCGCAGATCTTCTTCTGGCCGTATCCATCACCGCCCGTCAGCCCGACGAGCTATTACAACCCGGCCAGCGTTCCAGGCATGATGCCCATCCCTCAACAAGCTGCGATCGTGAGTATCCCAAGTCTTTTTGCGAACTTATCGCGGAACTCGACTCGGACTCGAGGTCGTCGTGCGAATACAACGAGGCAGACTAAGCCAAGCGCGAGCTTTATCACCACGTTCGTTCGTTCGATCTTATTTGGGAACTCAACGATTGATTCATAAGCCGTTCTCAATACAAACGGCCTTTATCAATCTCACTCCGCCTCTTCATTATGTAACGTGATTCGCCAGTTCATAAAATTGAATAAAAGCATTTTTTCCAGGCCGCGTTTTAAAGGAGTTTCATATTCTTGCGCAGACGATCGATGATTTGTTAATGCTAAGAGTAACTAGACAGCAGCGAATACCGATAAATAATGGCATTGTAATTTTTCCGAGTCCATAATCATTTCAAACAATCCTTTGTGCATCGATACGCGCGCGTTGTCTTGGGTTCGGACCGATTATTTTGCTATATAATAATGAACAGCAAGTGGATGCAAGTGGAGAGATTTTTATTTTTTCATCCGTTTGAAATTAAATACTCGTATCTAAATTTCCAATTTCGAAGGTAAATTAGTTTCATTGCCGATTAATGTTCGGAACAACTTTTCGCGGCTAAAGTACCACGAAACGCTTCGGAATTTGAACGCAGTTTATGAAAATAAATACACAATAAATAATACGGCCGCTAAATTCAGTATTTGTTTTCACTTAATATAATTATAATTACAGTTGAAATTTACGGTGGTACCGAGAATTTTTGAATTTTTAAAACACACCGGGAAAATAAATTCTTTTTTACGGTCGTGCCAAGAACCTGGTTTCGCATAAGATTATACGTTAGACGAACGCTTAGAAAGTTGAACTATATTTCTTGGTGATGAACGAGTAGAGCGGCGCTGAGCCGTAAGATGAAAAATCCAAGGCCTGCGATTGCTCGACGATAAAGAGTAATTGCGTGCAAATAAAATTGCGCCCGCGCGCACAGCATCCAAGGCGCAATGAACGAAGTCCGGAAGAGGATAACGAGCAACGGTCGTCGTAAAAAGCTAATCTTTGACTTTCTTTGTCGACAGCTGACACCGCCCGAGTGCTTGCAGCTCGGGCCACCGGAGCCCCGCGTCGATGCGCTTATCCCGAGACCGGACATCGACAAGCGGATCCATCCGTCGCTCCAGGCGCCCTGTAACCAGTACATCGATCTCTTCATCGTCTAAGGCTCTCCAGATTTATCTCCTTCCTCTCCGTTCCTCCCCCGAAGTCGCTGAACGCCCCTCCAGTTTCACCCTATTCGCGGCACCCCGGATAATCCGTGGGGGAGATCGCGCAATTCCCCTCCTCGAGCCGAAGATTCGCCCAGGACGGGCGGGGAAAGCGCATGCGTCACCGAGAGATGCGCGACGACGAACAGAAGATGGAGCGTCGTCCCCCACTCGTTTGGTCGTCGCCTACGTTGAAGCTACGCCCGGTATTCCCTCGATGTGCCCCACCCACATACCCCTCGGAGTGCCGGCGAGTCACGGTTCTTCTAGTCCAGCCACGAACGAGTGCTTCGCCCGTGCCTCTCGCATCGAGCATCGCTGAGGGGGAAAAATCGAGGGGGACGAACCAGGAGAGCGAGCACTTTAGTCGCCCTCTGCATAGAAGCACGAGCTCAACGTCTTTGTGCTTTTATTCTGTTTCCTTCTCCTTTTTTTCGTTTTTTTATCTACTTTGTTTCTTGGCGAGTGCCTGAGATCGGGATCGCCGGACTCGGCGATCGCGGCCTTCGGATACCCGCGTTCAATAGTTATATAAATACATACTATCACGTACCCGTATGTATCGTACGTAGATTTTAATGTCGTTGTTTTAGAGGAGATGAAAGGAAGAAAGAAAAAAATAGAAAATTATATAAAAACAAGATATGTACTTTACGCAGACGTATTGTTTGAAATCCGCGCGCAATCTACTTTAAAAATAATTAATTATTAGACAGATATTAAAATTAATATATTCTTATACGTTTGTTAGTTTTTATGATCTTCGAATATTAAATGCCACCTTCCCGAGCAGATACGAGCTAAGTTGGAATAATACTTGAGGGTTTTATCATTTCTAGAACCAAAGTACTTTTCGTATGTTATACCGATTTAAACGTTTTCTTTAAGTAATTAATTATTTAGATAAAAAGGACTCCTACAAGCATTCCAGATAAAGTTACTATTGTATAGTAATTACAATCCATAAATTTACTGTTTTTTAATCAAAAAGTTTACGCATAATCGTTAGACTAAGTTATACCATTGAATGTGAACATTGCTATTTTTAATCGATAGCACTGAATAAAGCAGGAAAACTTTACGATAAATATAATAATGATAAAGACTTAAACCGTAACGGTCGACTGTTACGATTAAAATTCATGTTTCCTTTATAGTGCAGTAAAAGTTAAACATGAACGAAAATTTAAAATTATATTTTAATGTAGATAAAAGAAGTTAAACAAACAAAAAGAAAGAAAACAACGCGATCGCTGATCGCAAAGTCTTTTTCACAAGTGAAAGTAGTAAATCTAAATCATCCACGAAACACGAATTACTTGCTGTTATCGCAACTCGCTCAACGCTACAGTGGACATTTTGCAAAATTGAACTATAAGCTAACGTTACTGATCGTAGAATTAATTCGCTCGTGACTGCTCGCTTAATCTTTTGTCGAAAGAGCATTAAGCGCATAATATTAAACCTATAATAGACACTGTCGTAACTATAACTGTGTAAACAGCAAACATTACAAATGTCTTCCCGAGCGCTCCTTTTCACCAATACCTTCAACATATATACACGTATGCATGCATAAACAGATATCGTACCCATTATTAGCAAGACTAGTGGCCCCTGGAATGGCGGATTAGCTTACTTTCTTTTTTCTACGTTTCCCCCTTATTTTTCCTTATTTTCGTTACTCACGTACCAAAATATAGGACTTACTATAAGATTTACCTTCCGATTATTTCTCTTGTCATTGAAATTGCCATTTCTTTTCTCGGGTACGTGTGGACCCAAGTGCAATTTTCGCGGGAGTCTCGTCAATATTGCTTCCGCAATATTGTTCCAGAACGATACTAATGCAGGTGCAATAAGTAAAGAAGCCTCTCTTACACATACGTTAAATATGTTGTACAATACATAATTAAAGAATATAGTAAATTAATAAATACGTGTGCGTGTGCGGCAGTTTATTTATAGATTTATAAGATTAGCCAAGTAGAGTGATGCGAATTGACGTGCTGAAACGCTTTTTAAAGCCTTTTTAATTATTCTGAGTCTTTGTTATGTTTTGAAATGGCGCTATGTTACGAGGGAAAAAATATATAGTTCTTACTTTCAAAATTTTCGCTTATTGATGCTCGTTTAAAAGCTTGTAAAGCATTGTGAACGACTCAACGGACAGAGTGTCTACTAATATCAAGATGAGAACTGATTTCCTTATTAAGAAGAATGTTGCGCTTTAATACATATAGATATAAATGAATATTGTTTGTCGAAACTTACCTCTAGCGATAAAATATTATTTAATATGTTGCTACATACAAAAAAGTACATACAAATCTAGCTCATGAAGTACGTATAATACTTATATGTTTTGTAACATTGAAAAGGAATGTTGAAACGAAGTATCCTTATTTAAATAACTATTTAAATGACTTTCGTTGCTCAAGATTTTTAAAACAAAATGTGTTCAAGATTTTTAGGTGAATTTATAAGTAAAATGTAATTTACGTGAGAAGCTGACTTATAATAAAAAATTGTTTCACAGAATATCGATAAGCTGAAGATTTAAAGTTCAACGGACACGTATTTATAATCACTCTTACAAATATATATTGAAATTACGTAGATATATCATAAATATAAATTTAACAGATAATTAATTAAATTTATAAATAAATCTATATTTCACGTAGAAAGAGCGATAGCAAAGTGAAACTACATTTTTGGTACTCAGAGAGAGAGAGAGAGAGAGAGAGAGTGAGAGAGTGAGTACACTATTTAGTCGTTAATATATAATAATTATATATGTATATTTTTTAAGAGTTTATTGAAATATATGTACACGTGCTCAAATATCAACACCGACACACGTGAATTCACACACACACACACGCACACACACATGAAAGACACTGACACAGCATACATATTTTAGAGATACTATATATTTAAAAAATCAATCGATTTGATCATATATAAATATATAAATATATTTAAATGAAGAAGAGAAAACATTTTTTAATGTTGCAAAAGAAAAAACATATCTTTGAATTCGTGGTTTGTCTAACGATCGCCTAAAGTCGATGACAAATATTAATATATATACCCTATACATATTATACATAAATCTATATTTTTGTTCTATATGTAAAATGCGAAGATAAAGGCGTCTAGCGTTCGGTTTAATAAGTTATATGTTACTTTAATAATTTGTGACTCATGTGCAGCGCATACATAAAAGCGAATGTACCAGATGAAAAACAAAAATCCTCTATACTTGGAGAAGCATTCCATTTTCTTTTCTTCTACGAAAAAGGACAATGTGATTAAAAACGCACCCTTTTGAACACTTGAACAGTTTTTCGAATCAAGTCTATTTTATTTAAATTACGTTACGTGTGTAAATACGGACGGCGAGAGTTTGTAAAATTTGATTTAAAAGAAAATGAAACGATTCTCTAGTACAATTTATAATTTTTGGCTGTGGAGGAGCTCTAAACGAAAACTCGATTGGTGCAGTACGTACCCTAAGAAAAATTTGCCTTTTGTAACCAAGACTTTTATTTAATTAACTGTGACAACTTCAATTGACATAAATGCTGAGTTCGGTGATATTTTTATAACTTTAGATGCTACGAAAGTATTAAGCCAATTCGCTAAAATCTTTCAATGGTTCATAATACGTGCTATCGATTTTATAAACTCAGTATCTTTGTACAACAATTTTCTATATGTTTCAACGGTGAACATAATTTGCAAATCCTGCAAACTTATAAAGCAAACAATACTAGTGTGATTTTATAAAAATTAAAAAGAAAAATTGACGATGAGCATCACGATCATCGCAGAGTGAGCGTAAAAATCATAAAATGCACTTTTGCAAATAGGAGAAATTCACTTTATACATAACGTACTAGGATGAAAGGAGGATGAGTTGAGAAGTGATAAGGATCGACGACGCTGTAAGGCCGAAAGTTCGCTGTGCACATATATGCGCAAGTGTGTGTACGTGTGTGCGTGCGTGTGCGTGTACGTGTGCATGCATGAGTCTGATTCCTAATAGAAATCGTGGAAAAGAATATCGTAGGCAATTGTAGATAATTTTAAACGTGTATAGGTTAAAGATTTTTGAGATGGCAATGTTCTCATCATCGAGAGGAAAGTGAATAAATCCACAGTGAACAAACGGCACGGAAAAGGGCAGATGTAGAAACTAGTGTAGATACGTTATGGATTAAAAGCATTTTGAAAAAATTTGATGTTATGATTGACCGATAAGTGAAAGAAAAAATTATAAAGACAGATATAAACGAAATGTTGATGAATTCGAAGATTCGATTTGTCTTCGACTTATCTTCGATTTGAAGAAGGGATTTTATTCCATTGTTATGCAGCCTCGCTGCCGATAATACAATCACGGTTGTACGCGATTTAAATGATAATCTAATTTTAATATTTAATTATTACGTTACACCAATATTAATATATTAAACATATTGTTTCAAAAATCAATGTCGTTTTATTTTCAAGTTTCCTTTCTTATATATTTATTCGCTCTGATTAAAAAAAAACCATTTATATATTTGTCTTTGATTGTGCTATTGCTTTCAAATATTTTTACTTTAGTCATTGTATAAATATTATGTGTAGGCAAGTATTATACCATGTATGCTTTTGTTTTTAAATTTTCGAATAAAATCAATTAACGTATTAAATTTACGTACAAAATCAGAGTTTCGTAAATAAAATATGTTCAATCAGATATTAAATAAATCTTAATAGCATCTTTTTAAATTTTTAATTAAAATATATGATTGGATGTAAGGCTTATGAACTTAAAAGCTGTGAACTTGTGCTGAACAACACAATTAAGATATGGACATTTTGACGTAAATCAGTCAAGAATTAAAATTAAATAAAAGTCTAACATTGATTTTAACAACAGAATATTAAAAATAATTATTCTTTTTAAACAAATTTAGGATACATCTTTGAAATATAAAAGTTAAATTAATGGGCACTTATTGCTATAATTTTTTAAAATGCAATTAATGGTTTACATATAAATACTGCAAAGATTTCATAATTATATTTACGTTTTATTAAATATAAAATTTATTTATTTTCTAAATCTAATCTTAAGAAAATCTATTTTTTTATAAATATTATAAATTACAAAACATCGAATTACCGAATAATAAATTTAAATTACGTTAATAACTTAATAGTTTTACTAAATTAACTATGGATTTACAGTGTCTGCATCTTTACTTTAATTATTGAATAAAGTAATAACATAATTACCGATTCCAAACACAAGTTGTTCACCTTTTGTACAATGAATTCATGAATTCAATAGTTCTCCGAGAGATGGCGGGTATATACAGAAAACTGTTAGATTTGCTTTTTTTTAACTAGATGTGGTTAGAATTAGGAAATTATAACCACAAAGAACTTATTCGTAAATTAATTTCTATCTACATTTTATGAAAGACTATCAACAAAATCATACTAAAAAGTTCTATGTTCAAAAGTATTAAAATTATTTATTATTTTAGTTGTAAAAATAAAAACCCAGTGAAAAAGTTAATATTACTATCTTTTAAAAATTGGCAATTATTAAAAAATACAAATAAATTTTTTTAAACCCGTAAAATGAAACAACTAATTTTATAATAAATATTTTTTTAAACGACGTTTAAGATTTTTGCTTTCAAAATGTGTTTAAAAAAATAGATAGCAATTTTAGTTAAAAAGTATTTCTTAATAATAAATGGTATTCACACTTTACTTCCACTTTCAGTGGAAATTTGTTATTTGTAATATATTGGTAAGAATTTATTTTCTTTTCCACGATAGACTTGATTTAGTCAACAAATACACTGACTTTATTTTAAAAAATTACTATAAATTGTAAGTATAATCTATTTCTTGAAAATTTATATCAAATAATTTTTTTAGTAATTTACACTTTTGATGAAAACAACTGTTTTCAGTTTAATTATAATTAATAATAAAAACTTTATCTAAGATAAAGTAATTTATTTATCTTAAGCAGCTCAGCAATAAATTTTTTATGTTTAAATAAGTAAAAAAATATATATTTTTTTTATATTTCAGAAATAATTTACGAAAAACTTATATATTGAAATTTTTTATGGTACACGCTGTCATAATATATTTCTAACATATTATATAAAAATTAAATAATTAATTTTTACGAGTGATTATAATCTTTAATAAAAAGTAAAAGAAATATACAATTTTTAATACTCTTAGTAGAAAAAGAATTTTTACTCTTGTCTAAATATATGGTCTTGAATAATTAAATAATTATTCTTTTGGAAGAAATTAATGTTTCTTATGGTTTATGAAAATATAAAATCCTGAACAAGTTTTAATCGTTTCTTTAATTTCATCAAAGTTTAGGGCAACAAGAAAAATATTAGCAAATATAAAAATTTTAATGCATGTAAAAAAGTCGAAGAAAATTTATAAACATTATTTATATTAAACAATCTTTTTTTAAACTTCATAATAAGATTATTTAATTTCAAGAGCTGCTTAATTTTAATAAGGTTTTTGAGTTTTTTGATTAAATTTTTGGATTCGCAGAGAGAATGGTTATAGTCGGTCCACAGTTAATTACATTACGTTTTTTCGAAATTTTCGCCACATATTCTTGTACAAGTTGTTGTCCTAGACCACAAAAATTCAGACTCTCGAGTGCAAACGTTGAAAAAAGTATTAATAGCGAATTCCTAATGTGAAAGTATGACAGGCCAGAACAATACAGCTGATATATCTAGCTTTTCGCTACAAATAAATCTATCAGTTGAGCATTTAAAAAAAATGTCAACTAAGTTGAACAAACGCGAGTCACCTGCGCGATACCGTTCCGGTTTTCATCAGAGTCACTTAGTACTAGGGGAGCTCGTAAGCAGCATCGCAGTCTCTGAGACCAATGAATTTGAAGTGAAACGCTGTCCACTAAAGTTCTACTTGTTCCAAGAAAAGTCGGGGAGACGACACTTTTCACGTTGATGATACATGGATAGGCCGCGAAAACCAACGGAACACTCGCACAGGTTAATCCGTTGGGCCTTAACGGCACCGCACCGATGAATTCTCTGTATGTGGATTGGCCTTCTCTTTTTGACCGCAGTTTAGATGGTAGGATGTTGCTCAATAGTATTGACAAAGCGATCTTGGTTTTATTCGTTGCTAACACGACAATAATAAGCGAAAAACATATCGAGTGAATACCTGAGCTTAGAGATTAGATACCGTTAGATACATTAAGAAATTTATGCCGAAAAAGCGGAGTTTAATGGATTTAATTTGTCGCAATTTTCGAATATACCAAATAATTCGGTAAATCACAAAGAATAGTTGCCTTATATTTTACAAACACTGAACCAAAGTAATTAAATATTTTTGGAATTGTGAAAGTATAAATATTTTTTCACTTGCTTTACTGATAAAAATTAAATATATTTATTTATTTTTTTTATATTTAACGCATAAACATTATTTTCCTATAATTATTAATACTGTGTAAACGTTGTTCTTATAGAATTTAACCATACTTTCAAAAAAGTTTTATCGACAGAATTAGAAAACTTTAAAATTAACTTAATTTTCTTGAGCATAAGAATAATCGAAATTAGTATTATTACTATAAAAAAAAACATTTATTTTTGGAATCGTGATATTTATTAATAAAACGAAACAATGATAAATTAAATCAAAAATGTTATAAATATAAAAAATATGAAAAAACTGGTAACTTATCTGACGAATATAATTAAGTATATTCTAGTAAAGTACGTCACATAAATTATGTATTACAAAGTAATTAAAATTATTTGGAAAAGTGTATGTCCCCTATGCACAAATTAAATACAAAAATAGAAGATTTTGTACTTTTCATTACATGGTAAAATGTACAAGTGTATTGTCAAATGGTCCACTAAAAATTTTCTGTACGTTTTCATAACATACGACGTAAGACAATTTGAATACGCGGAAAGTGAGAGTTGTGAAACCGACAATTAAAAAATTCATTTTTAAAGTACGTGCATATTATTTTTTGAGTGTTTAATTTCGACCGTCTGCGGGGAAAGTTTTCCATTACTTTTTCCGCAACCAACTTAGCTGCAAGTAACGCCGTTTCAAAAACCATAAAAGATTTTGTTGTCGCTTTTCCTCTTCCTTTACCTTCTTCACTCTATTTTCGATATGACGATTTAAGCGCGCTGTAGTTAAATTTCGAAGATTTTCTTCTTGATATTTGTTTGTGTCGGAACGAGGACGAGGACTTCTCTCTGCTAACTTCTCATTGCGATTACGTAATCGTAATTCAAGCTCTTGCGACCAATCTAAAAGACATTTACATGATTAGTGAAAGTGTAGGCCTGGCTTCAATATTTATATATTATTAATGTTTCAAACGCGTTGACATTTACCTTTATTTTCATCTTTCCAACGCTGTAACGTATTAGTACTAATACTAAAGCTTCCTTTTTCGCGTAATTCTTTCTCTAATGTCGTTATCTTCTTCTTTATTGTCTGACTCGATGAGAATCTAAATCTATCTTCCGACATTTTACTTGCACTGCATAAATATAATGTAAATATTAAAATTGACCTTCGTTGCTCGTATAAACATTTGTTTATTTCTATACATTATGAACGAAATAATTTCATAAGACAATATGTCTAGAGAAAACGTTATCACAGCCTTTAAAAAATTACGAACAATACTTTGTGCAAAAATAGTTATCACAATTATTATTTAAAATAGTTTTTTCTAACTTAACTTTTAGATTGTAGTGAATACCTCTGTTAATGAAAAAACTGAGCAATAAATTATGCAAAGAAAATATGAACATTGTTATCGATATATTACTAATTTATATACAACTATATTTTTAATGAATGTGTCAAAATTATTTTATAATATGTTAATTGAAACCGGAGGAGTTTAATTTACCTGTGCATTTTCTGAGAAAATTCAATGTTTTTGTCCAGTTCTCGAGCATATTTACGCACATTAAGTGGTATTACGTTATATTCGTGTTGTTCTCTTCCGTTTATAATTACATTATTTATTTTAGTTTCTTTTTCATTATGAACCTCATTCGAGATTAACATCTCATTTTCATTGTCAACATTTTTATCAATATTACGATTCTGTTTCTGGTGTTGCAACTGAATTTCTTCTCGAAGCTCTATTGGAAAAAATAAAATTATCTATCATAATATTCGATAATATATATATATATTTTTTTTTAAACAAAACATTTTTTCTACCTTTGTTTTCTTCTTTCAGTCGATGAACTGTGATTCTTAAATTCTCCAATTCGTCTACGTCGGTTTCAAGTAACGCAAGTTTTTCAAGAGTCATGTTAAATTGAGATTCTAATTCTTCTTCTGATACAGTCTTTTCTCTAAGAAATAATCAATCGTTAAATAAATACTTTCATTCGCAATAAATGTATGCTTGAAGAATTGTTAAATAAAAGTTACCTGTTAACGCGTTCTAAATCATCATTTTTTTGTTCTAATTTTCTAATCAAATCGTGAAGTTCATCATTGTATAATTTGAGATCTTGAAGTTCAAATTGAGTGGCAACGTACAATTTCAATTGTTCATTAAGTCTATTTTTTAATTCCTCATTGTCCGTGGATAATTTATAATTTGCCTGGCGTAAATCACGATTTCTTCTATCAGATTGCTCAAACGACGTTTCTAATTCCTTCTCCAATAATTGTGAGTGTTCTTGATATTCTTGTAATTCTCGTTCTGCATCTTCTTGTCTTATAATAAAAGAAATAAATAACTTTTCAATTAAGAAAATAATTTACACCATTTAAAATATATATATTTTTTCAAGATACGTACCTTTGATACATTTGGTGCGCAACATCCATCCAATATTTAATCTCATCTTCTTTGGTAAGAAAATTTAATATAGGATTTATTTCCGTCATTTTTTTAAATTACTTAGATGATATTATGTATGTGAGTATCTTTTAATACAAACTCAAGTAACTTTTTTTTCACGTGTTTTCTTTTTGAAAAAGTTGTATCATATAAGATCGCTGTAGATAATGTTACCGAATAAGTGTACTGAAACAATTAACATCCCAATTGATATGTAATTAAGTTATTGTTTCTTAATATTAAATAATTTAGCGTTAATATTAGTAAAAATCACAGAGCATTTTATACTTTTTTTATTCTCATTATTGAAAGTAAGAAATTCGTGCACGTGTTGATCTGCAATTATTAAAATAATGTAGTGATACGAAATTAACAAGTATTTATTTGCATAAAATTACGTTACGATTGACCGCTTCGATTACTTACGATATTGCACCAAACATAATAACAGAACCCAGCGACCTTCTTCATCAACGTTCAACAGACAAATGAACAAGTATCGTTTAGATGCCTCGCATTGACCGCTCCAGTGTCCCGGGAAATGTCGACGAGTACGTAGGAAATGGAGAAGGGCATATTAAAGGTACATTCCGAAAACCAACAGAACGGTAATCACTATGTACAAGGGTTTCAGTTATAACTTATTGTATTCAAAAATTCGTAGAATCGTGTTATTTAAAACAGAATGCAGAATGGTTTTAATTGCATGTAAGAGATAAGTTACCTGTGTACTAATACCTTATTTACGTTAAAATTTTAAATTTTATTCATTTAAAAATTATTTTCTTGCATTGAACTTTAATCTTTAATAATAACGATGAAAACTAATTTGGCCATAAGTATAAAAATAAATAATTTTTGAAGAACGAGGATTTTTAAAATGATAGTATATTGTCTTTTATTTCCATAAAAAAAAAGTTGTATAAAACATCTACTTTTTAAACTAAAATAATATCGAAATTTTTTATAAAGATAAATATAGAATTATTATTTTTTTAATTATCTGTATTTATTCATATAAAAATAGTATTTTTAAACTGTTCACAATATTGAATCATTTTTTTTTCTATTTAATAAATAATTGTATACTACAGATGTCTAAACTTTTTATGAGAAATGCCTGTTTTTAATTACATATTTTACGTATTTTTAAATCTATGTAATCATTTTTGTTATAAGTCGTCAGAATTTAAAAATTTTTAACATTTATATAATTTAATCGAATTACTTCTATCCAAGTTAGAGCTGAATAACAATGAATAAAGCTTTTATAATTCGGTAATTTCAAAGTAAAAATCTTTTATACAGTACTTTCAGACTAAAAATTCATACCTTGTATAAATTTATAAATATTCTGAAACTGTATTATCACATTTCATTACTTATTGTCATTTATTTACAAAATAATCTTAATATACATTCATTCCGATGCATATTGTCCGTACAAAAGAAACATTTTTCATGAATATAATACCAGAAATATATATCCTTAGTTGAAATAAGTATTTTAAACATATATTTTAACTCTTATTCATAGATAGCTAAATTTATTACTTCCTATAAGATTAGATATCGTTTGTTTTTAATTTTACGTATCAGATATTAATATCTAATCTAAAAATTTTTCATATTTTAATGTAGAAACGTTTCGTTTAAAGATTAAAAAAATTTAAACATATAAGTATAAATCATTTTTATAATAATGTTATAAAAATTGTCAATTTAACCTTTATTATAATTTTTCAAAATAAAATAATTCGTTTGTGAAATACTATTATTAATTTTTTCAAAGTTAATTATTAAATATATTTAAAATATTTTATTAAGAGACACATAAATAAAATTTTTATAAGATTTATAATTTTTGTATGATTAGTAATTTTAGAAAAACCTAATTGATTCGAAGTTAGATAATTTAAGAAAATCTCTAAAATATTTACATCTTTCGAAATGTATTGATTTAATTATTCTAATGCATTTTAATAAATTCTGATCAAATTAGTATCTCAATTAATTGTAAATTTAGATTAACATTATCTTTCTAGTCAATAAAATAAATCATTATTCAAATTTATTAATAATGATTTTTAACATTTTTTATTATTTTTATAATTATGTCACTATTTATTAATACAAAAATCGGCACTAATTTACTGTAAGTACAGATTTCCAAAATATAAATTTAATAATTGTTTTTCTATAACGTTGAACGTTTATAATATTATTTATAATATTATTGCAGTATTTAAAACTTTTCGCAGTGACGTTGTATTTTATCTAAACAGCAAATAATCGATATTTTTCATTAATATTTATTCATCGATGTTTACCGGTGCTCGTTCGGTACGGTAGGTCGCATGACAAGGTCGGTATTTTACGTTCTCTCACAAACGTAATATTACGTATATGAAACAAAGGGAAAGTCATGCTCACGAGAGATTATGTCAGGTAAATATTGTAAAAATAAATAATATGTATGTTAGCTTTATTTACTGTACGCGTACGCAGGTATTGAAAAAAAACTCATTTTTCGAGAGCGTTTATTTGAAAGCACTTGAACGCTTACACAAATTCAGTTTTTAGCATAGTATTAAAAAGTAAAATGTAAAATTCTTCTTTTGATGTGTAAACACGGGAGATGATTCCGTTACTATAAAGACGTTGGTGAAAAAGTGTTCGCCATCTAAAGTAATTTTCTCGCAATCCTAGACTCATCTCGATAGAAAATTGCTCTTGTAATAGGACAAGAAACCGTTTTTTGCTCAACCAGTGTTTTATTGCCATAAAAAGGATATTATTTATAATCGCAAACGCGTTTTCCAATTCGTTCTGGCATTGCGCTAATGGAAACTCCGAGATGTGACATTGTCCTGTTTCTTTGTCTAGAAAGGGATGTTCTTAGTCGTGACGTTGAGCGTGAGCACTTGGAAAAATTAGCATGAATTCCCTAGCGGCGTTAACGATCAGCTCTAATGAGCAGTCACATACCATTGATGAGGGGAGTCGCGTCCTAGGGAAACCCTCCGCAGTGATCTCCCCCACGCCGGAAAAGGAACATCCGCTTCGTGTGAGGGAGAAGCGCGACGCCCGCAGGACGAGGATCCGCAACCTGGAGAACGACGACGCCGTTATGCCGCGTCCACATGTCGCCGTCTCGTTCCAATGTGGACTCGGCCGTTCCCTCTTATAAGTTGTCTCGTGATGTGAGGACCTCCTTTAATCCGCTCGAACTTAAAAGCCAGGTAGGACGCGTCGATTATGAGTAAAAATCTCGTTGCACAATTAAAACGAAATTTGCTCCTGTCTAGACATTTTATTTCGAGATTTGAAATTATTCAGAAAATTTTACATTTTAGACATTGTTGGATTGTAATTGCACCCAGAAATATTTTCTATTATGCGCTTTAATACTTGAGAATGGCAGGAAAGAGTAACACTTGTTTTTAAATTAAAAGTCAACTACATTTCATTATATTAGGATGTGCTTTTGAATGCTAGATTTATTATTTAAAAAGAAATATTTGCCAAAATATAAAAAAACGTTCGGTAGGGAAAGATACTCCTTTTTTATGGTAAGGGTCAATATTTACACTATCCTCACTTCTTTTGGCGCGGAACCTGCAAAGTGGCGCAAACATGTCTGGTTTTTATTGACCTCGTTGACTTTTAATAAACGCATATATCTACAATGATTGTTATCTTAGGTATATTTGTAGAGGATAATCTTAAACGCTTTTCAACAATAAAATGGAAGTATGGATTAAGAAAATGTAAAATTATGGTGTTATTCTACAGGAGGGTATCGTACAAGAATGCGTTGCAACATATCCATAGATATAATATTGCACCCAGAATACGATCTAACCTTTTACTTTAATTGAGCTATACGTTATACGTTAAGAAGCACTAGTGATTTTTTAAAACAAAGAATTAGCTCGCGAGTAGACTTGCCAAGTGAATGAAACACGTAAAGAGAAACGAGAAAAGAACTTTCAAGTTGCAAAATGTTGCAAAGTCCATAAAGTGCGGGAGAAGGATAAGCTTTTATCGATTCCGCGAGTTGATTGGATCGGGATCGCGGTGCCAGCGACAGCGCCATGTTTCACTCCAGCGGAGTTCTCTCGGACGAGAGAAGCAGAGTCGGATGCCCTCCTCCGTGTCTCACGGCGGCCATTCCCGATGCCGAGGCTCGCGCTCGAAAAAGAGCGCGACCGAGACGGTGAGATGGAAGTGCACGAAGGCGAGAGGGGACTCACCTGTTTCACAACCTGCGTGACGTAGGGTCACGTGACTGCGCCCGCCACTTCTCCGGCCGTTCGCAGGGGAACGGCGAACACGGGAGAGAGAGAGGGACGACCGAGCGTTCACCGCTGGATCGCCGAGCGCGTCCAGGAGCTCGAGCAGTCGAACCGCACCCAACGGCAGGCCAGGAGCTCGCGCCGCGCGCTCCATTCGCCCCCGTCCATTGTCTCGTCCAGCGACCGCGGAGTCACCGTGAAGGCGCGAGTGCCACCCCCCACCCCGGGACCACTGCGCGACCGTTGCCCGTTCGAAATTTTGAACAGAGAATTTTCGAATTCGTAAGACGCGCTCGACACGACTCGAGGAGGACGCGCGCGAACCCTCGCCAGTGAAAACGAGAGTGCGACCCATAGATGAGGATGCGGAGGAGCGTCTCTAGGCGGCACAGGCCGTCTTGACCAGGATGCCAACGATGCGAAGACCGAGGGTGATGTGCATCCCCACGATCCTGGCCCTGTTGGGGCTTCTGGTAGCAGGGGTCGCCCCGGCCCTCCAGTCCGCCACCACCGAGCCTGCTTCCATTTACTACACGGAGCCGGGCTATGCAAGCTCCAACTCGGTCGAGGCCGGCTACCGGGGCCCGAGTGAGTTACCCGGGGGCAGGATTCTTCGAGGCAAGCGGACCTTGGAGCGCGCCATGAGTCCCTACGTGCTGAAGGAGGACCTGCACGTGGAGCGCGACGCGGAGCTGGTGATCGAGTCGGGAGTCGAGCTCAGGCTCGCCCCCATGATCGGTATCACCGTCCGGGGTGTGATCGTCGCCGAGGTAAGTTCATATTGAATTCCTGTTGCGTTCGTAATTGCTAATTGCCTACGCGGCTGCGTTGCTGATACTGCCCGCCACGATTTACGATTACCAGACCGGTAAATTTCAAATCGTCTCTGCAAACGCGACTCGCGGTCCGACTACATTCTTAGGAATTTTTAACTCTTCAAAGACCTTGGCTTGGTGGGCGTAGCTTTCCCCGAACAAATTTCGCGACATTTCGTCGTTAATAATTTTCGCGGCATAACGTTGTATGCACTGATTAAATTTGTCACTGCGCTCGAAATATCATTTTTGTAATCCTTGTTTTGGAGTATCAAGATAATAATATATTTCAATTTAAGAATATTGTCATCACTGTTATTTTTTTTTTTTATACATACATATATATTTAAACCGTTACTGGGATGCGTAAATATGTTGCATTTTTCAAACATTAAGTCATATTCATTACGTAATATTGGAGATTTAAAAAAAATAAACTTTTGTACAGGAAATTGCGTTTCATTAAATTGAAGGCTTAACGATGTATTATCTCATTTAGAACATAAATTGTCTTTCAAAAACAGGGACAATTGTAGACCCCCATTTTTAAGTTTTTTGTTTTAAATGTTACTATACTCATTTTATACTACTTACATGGTTACGTAGGTTAAAATAATTTAACCTTTGACTCGATTCTGTTTGTCAAACAAACATGTCTACTTTTTGAATTTAAAAATACATTCATAGTCTTCGTTTTAATTTTTCTTTCATATTTCATAATAAATTTTTTAAAATAACGTATATTCGTAAGCACCGTCTCCGCATTTAAATCGCCCTTAAAATATAAAAATTCATTACTTCCGTCTCTTTACTTTTATCACAATTCTCACGGTGCACCATTTAATGGAATAGTTGAAACCTATCTCATGGTTGGTTATAAGGGGAAACTATTAGCAATATCCTGGAAATGGTTTTTATCGCAATACCGTATTTATCGGCGTACTAATTGTTAGTTGAACATGAATCATTCAAAAGCGATTACTTGACAGATCAGTTTTCATAGAAAGTTTTGGAATTCTCATGAATGACTCAAAAGAAGATTTTACTTTTTACATAATTTTTTATCAATAAAACTGAACTTTTACATTGTTGATATTTATTGTCAGCGTATATTTATTGACATTTATTGCAAACGTGTAGAAACATAGTGATTGCCTATATCCGACATTGAACAAACATAAAAGCATAAAAACAGTAGTTTAATTTTTCAATTTATTGTGTATTTAACTAAAAGTAAATATTTCTTTGAAACACTAGCTATTTCAATCAAAATATAGCAATATATTAATTGGTATTAAGTACACCAAAGGTGATTATTAAAAATATTAATATTTTTATTTGTTAAAAACCTATTAAAAAATTGATTAACCGATAAAAATATTTTCATAAAAATACTGATAAAATATTTTGATAAAGCTACAGTTAGAATTTTTAAAACATGTTTTGGATAAATTTCATTTGATATATATAGTGACGAGAACAATCAAGTTATTAAGATTTTAATAAACTTAATTTCTAGCTTTTTCGATTTTTTTTGTTTGTTATTTTGTACAGCATATCGTTAAAATATAAAATTAACTTAATATATATATATATATATTATGATAGAAACTTGAAAACGAAAAGATTTATGGCGTAATATCTAGATAGAATAGCCAGAATCGAAGATTTAATTGAAAAAACATCGCTTAAAGTCAGCTTAGCTTATTATAAATATGATATGGATAGTAGGTTTAAATGGCATTTAAGGCTTAGATAGAAAGAACGAATCGTTAGGCTTTTTTGATCTAAGCTAATCACTTTTCTCGACGTGTTGCTTACTATTTCTCGGTTCCTACATGCGCGAGCGTTCGCCACTTCGAGACATATCGTAAGAAAAAAAGAAAGCAAATAACAGTCTCGTTTCTGATGTGAATTGAGTAGTCGAATGGGGGGTAAGCCGAGCGAAGAGCATCGAGACAAGATGCGCCGCGATTTCTCCTCGCGGGTTACCAATGGAAAGCCACGGGACCGTCCCGCGGGTATCGATCGCCGCCCTGGACTCGCTCGGGGTGCGCAGGCGTGCGTCGCTCGCATTCGTGGAATGTTCTTTGTTCGTCGCAGGGCTCATCGCGGGGAAAAAGAGAAAGGCCCGCGCCGGTGTCGTCGAATCATACCTGCGGCCGATATGGCGACGCGAGTGACGTCGATAACGGCGCCCTTCGCGACTGATTACGTTGCCTCCCGGACAAGCCCCACATTCGGCTGCACTGGATATTTGGCAACCAATTAAAAACTGCCCTCGAAATCCCACCGATGCCCAATTATTCAACTTGTAGCTCGCGCCTAATTTTGTATCCTCGCGCGTTCCCCGTCTTATTTTTCAATTTGGGATGTAATTTACATTGGAATGCGAGATACGTCTGAGTCCGCGTTGTGCTTCACGCGAGACGATTAAGACGATCGGGTCCGCCGCTTATTATGGAGATTTAGCGTTTGTCAAGGTGGATCAAATAGTTAAGAACGAGCGGGAGAATAATATCGAATATGCGGGAAGAAGGTTTGACGAAAATAAATACTAAAATGCGATACATTTCTTATAGTGTAAGGTGCTATGAAAGCTGTAAAAACATTGAGGGAAAAGTTCGGGCGGCATGATTCCCAAGATAAAAGCTGTAAATATTCTTTAAAAAGGCCCACCAGCAAGCGTAAGGTCGTTTTTCCTGGGCGTACAACGAAAAAAAAAGAAAGAGAAAAAATCGAGCTACACAAGAAGAAGAAGAAGACCCTGAAAAGGTGAATAGTCACTAATAGAGGAAACCGGCGGGGCCCCCAAACAAGCTTTCCCTTGTCGACGGACTGAAGACGTTGACTTCGGTTCGGTTTGACGCCCGTTCCGTATTGTCTGTCCTGTGAAGAAAGGCGGCAAAGGAAGCGCCACTAGAGGCAGGTATAAAGCCAAACTGCGTTTACCTGGCTTGGGCCGTCTAGTTATCGAGGGCACGTACGTACCCACGACCCGTTCCTGGCTTTAATGCGAGGGTGGGACCTTACCACGTGCATGCCTGCCATCAACTGGCCTTGCTCGCGGTTTCCATTCGCAAGGGTTGGCTTCGTCCAACATTTCCACGCTATAATTCTAGGAGGGCATAAAAACGGACTCGTTCAGCGATGACAAAGAAATTCCTCCGTCGGCTCGCGTGAAAGAATGCACTTCCACCTTGATCAGTTTTATGGCCAGTCTTTTTATTACTATTGAAAACGAGTAAGAACGCGAGGTACTCGCTATTTACAGTTTCCCTGGCTCTGCCTTACTTCGTTGTTTTCTTTACAACTTGTGGATTTTTACGAAATCAATTTCTTATCGTCCGCAATCCTCTTTCTTGCTTTATCAAGCAATTTTACGCACAATTTCATTTGACACACAATTTGATCTTCGGTCTAGATATTCTTACAAAGTATAGATGTTGATCGGACCGTGTATTTTTCTACAAATGATAAATTTATTTTTTAACACCGATTCCAGAGGTGCGTGCAAGTATAAAATAAAAATAGATTTTATGCACATTTGGATGAATTATTAAAATTTTACAAGCGGCTTTCCAACTGCTTTTTCTATGCTGAGCGCATATAATGTTCGTTATGTTTAATACATAGAAAAAAGTGGGCCACGTAATCGGTTGATTCAATCGAATATCCGACGTTACGCTTTACGCCCACTTGGGTGCATCTCCGTTATTCTCAAACTGTTCCACGGCTGCGCTCCTCTGGAATCTCCTTCATGTGTGGAAAACGGACTAATGTCGTCACACCTTGCTTTAACAAACACAGAGAATGCAGCTCGTCTTTTTAAAAAAATACAAATCTGCGTGCCACAAAACTAGTGTTTCCCTCGAAGTACAGTTTTTAGTGTCTCAAAAGATTTTGTAATCAAAATTGTTGAAAGCGATAGTACATATTGGACTTTATTTGAAAAAGGTGGCAGAGCACACGATAAACACATGCAATGCATGTGAATTTGACGATTGCTTACAAAACATTTTATATATTAGAAATAAACGTAGGTTTATGCGTTGAATTTTATTTACAGAATATACGTCTTTATTCCGTTTATGTAGTAGTTTATTTAACGTTGTTTATAAAAACAAGCGACGTTTCATTACATTTTGTAAATTTTTAATTCAAATAAAAATCCTTGACAAACAATGTAGCTTCGATATTGCAAGAGATAAATAGCAGCGGCATATAAAAAGAAAGGAAAAATATTTATTTTGGGGACAAGAGGAAAACACCTGCTTATAATTTTAAGGGTCGGAGAGCCAAATATAGATGTCATAGGCGCCAGTTGTAAAATCCACTTGTTGACTCGGGACGTGTTCGAAGGGAGGCTCGGGTCCACGTGAGCCGTCTTGTCAATGTTCGTTTGAAAAACTAAAGAGTTCATCGCTGGGGGACTCGTAGTTAGGAGGCGTAGAAAGATGGTCTAGCGGAATTAGAAGGAGGAAAGGCCCCATTTCCCGGGCGCACCTCGAAAAAATCATCCCACAGTCGGAAAAGCACGACGTTAATTGCGATTTCATCGGAGTGAATCATCGTCGACGTGGCCGATAGTCCGTGATTCACTTAAGCGGACGCGCACGAGCCTCATTCGTCAGCGATTTCACAACGACGATTATCGGCCACATGGGAATGCCGATCGACACCGGATAAATCGGGCGCCTCGTGGTGATCCTCATTTCTCAAGGGGCTGCGACGGTCGCCTCTATTGTACCGGCGCTTGTAGAGCATCCGAAATAGTTTAACTTCACAGGACACCGTAGGTGTGAAAGGCTAGGAAATATGTTTTCGGTAGCCTTAATATTTGTTTATTCGTTGTCTGAAAGCGTCGATATTCTTGTTAAATCGATTGTCATCGACTGCTTTTATCATTAGCCATAGAATTCTACGGTTCAACGGATTTCAACGGCGCATGGCTTTGGAGTGTATTATTTTACTTTTTTGGTCGGAAGGCTTCTCAAAAAACTTTTACCCCGTCTTCTTTCCAATATACAAAAAATAACCAGTTACCTAAACAAAATTTATGATTACGTTGAAGTTTTATTGCCGAATGTCTTTCGCGCTAAATATTGCACGCCACGAGCAAAATAAACTGGTACGACTCGCACGAGCAACTTAATTTAAATATTGCTCAACATTTTTGTGAAATTAGACCAAAAATTGAATCACCTCGCGTTATCGTAACACGATAGTTGTAATATGTAACTTGTTATTTGAGTGACACAATTAAGAGTCAATTGTCGATACCCACACCCATTATAAGGTTAAAACCGTGATTTCCCTTTCTCTCTCTCTCCTTCTGAGGGTCTTCCTTCCACCGTTTCTTTTACTCTTACTCCTGCTGTACATAAAATTTCATTCGACTCGCTTCATTGACAAAGTCCCTCGTTAATTCCCCCGCAACTTTTTTCCCTTTCAATTCTGATTTCGCAGAAGTCCACCCCAGTATCTCTCCCCCCTCTTGGCAAGTTACATTACTACCGAGTGTTTGTAGCGCATGTCCCACGTATCAACAACTACGTGCACGTACGCGCACATGCCCGCGATTATCCGCGTAAGGCACGCCTGCCTATGAGTGTACACGCGCACGGACGCGCGTGTACACATTCTTGCAATGCGCTCGGCATGTACAATTCATTTTTTATACGTATCGCAAAAGACGATACGACGACAGTCACTCGCACGCCTGTGTGAATCATTTTTTGTTTTTGGAACGCCGCCGCTGTTGCTTGTGCGATGGTAAATTAAGATGATTCATTCAAACTTGACTTTTCAGATAACCATAATACGTATGCAAGATTATTCCAGCAGTTAATTAATCAACCTACTTTTTCCTTTTTATCGTATATAAGCGTGTGGATAGATTAATAAAACTTTCATTTGGTACAAGTCACGAGCGAATGACGAGATTTTCCCTTTGAAATTCAATCCTTCTCGAATATATTACGATTAAAGTTAATTATTAAATCCAGTTTAAGTTTCGTATAAATCTGATTGACAATTAAGAATAATAATTTAATAAAGTACGAGTTCGCTCGTTTATTACCGTTTCTCATCAGTTAAGTAAAGTTGAATTAAATCGTCGTGGATCAGTATCGTATAAATAAAATGCGCGCGCGTCAAGATTATTCACGCGACAGAACTTCGATGAGACGAAACTTTTGATTTTCAAGTCGATACATTATCTTTCGTAATGTAATTATTTAATTTATATTCTTACACTTTGAATTTTTCAACGCGACATATAATAATGATGTGCAAGTGAAGCGTCAGAGGAGCGCATTTTCTTTGTTGAACGAACGCGCACCGGTGCGTAAACCAAAAGACAGAAGGACGTACGCGTTCGGTTTTACGCTGGAATAAAATGCATGTGCTGTTCTTAGATTTCCATCGCAACAGGCATCGAACGAAAGACCGAGGCTTGATAAGTCAGAAGATCGTTAAAGCTTCCGAACGTCAGCGGCGAATAAAAGCGATGGGACCCGGGCGAGACTGCGACGGTTATTGTCGCGTGTACCACAGGCGTCATTGACGTCGCGTCGGCGTTCGCGACACACTTCCACGCTGGTGTAATCTCGACACGCCTAATCTGGATAGTGGATACAGTCGGGGCTCGTGCCGCACCGATAAGATAAGCCGTTCCTACGTGCACTTGCCGCGAAGAGGGATTGGCCATCGATATTAGGGTCCCCCTCGGCACTTATTCGGCTCAACGCTCGATTACTATTCGATGAGGTCGAAGGTATAAGCTCGACCGATAACCGCCCGGAAGACGGGCTTTCGTGCGCCGTCGGGGGGATTTGCGTGTACGCACAGGTGTAAGAAGCCACACTGAAACGAAGCGTGCACCGTGAGTCGTTACGCGTGAAAAAGTAGCGTATGACTGTACTTAGCTCTGCGGCAGGAAATGTACTAGCGTGCGGCAAACAATTGCCCAAGAATTCTATAAATAATAAATCGTACGCGGAATAATAATTGATAATCGATAGGCGAGTTTTAATAGTTGACCCAATAGAGTTACGTATAAAATAATACACATTGCGATAGTTGGCTTGGAGCTTTATTGAATTTACTGTACGCTTTCTTTAAGATTCATTTCGCTTACCTCTAGGTTTCATTTAAACGCAATGGATGAAACGTTCGTTGAAGAAAACCTTAGCTTGTGAACCCTAGTTTAAAAAAAAAAAACTAGAATTCGTTGATCGTGGGTTATTCTAGTCACGCAACGAATGTAATACTAAATTTAGCAGCAGCTACTAAGGCAGCTCGATTGTATCTTTCAATATATAATAAATATTGAAATGAATTCGAAACTATTATTAATTAAAGACTAAGCCACTCGGTAGCTACATCTTGTGTAACGCACACAACGAATTACAAAAACCAAACGATCTTGTCTGGAAAAAGATGGTTTTTAAATAGTCGACAGTAAGAGCAAGTACTCGATAAATTCTCGAATAAAAGTCGAAGAAAGCGTTGCAGGAGCTACCAATCGAAGCTCCGTAATTCGCTGCGCGTCATTCATAACTGCAATGTAGACAAATTAAAACGCCCCTGCGTTATCTTCTATCGGAGCCGCTTCGTAAAACCAAAGGCAGCGCGGCACCATTGCCGATTCGTTACACCGCGTAAAATCGCTAAGGCACGGCGAGAGAAACGGCGTTGCTCGCGAATCCCGCGGTGATGACGGCGGTTTTCCTCGTAGGCGTCTGGGAAAGGACGTATTCCACGAACGGGATGCTAATTGCGTCGACTCGCGCTCACTTTTTTTATTTTACACACGTTCCTCGGCTGATATTTCGAGTTTCGAGCTCCACCAATGTCGCTGGAGGATATCCGATGGAGCATCTTTCACATTACGATACATCACGTGGGAGGATACGGTAAAAGTCTCGGTAGTCCTCTTCCTTCTCGGCGACCTTTATTATTCAGCTCTCGTCGACGCTTTTATAACTAAGCGTGCTTGCACTTTTTATGCTTTATCTGGGAATCGTTACGTCTTCTGGAGAGACGTTTCACTCGCTGCTCCGGCCAAGGAACAGCAACACTTTTATTCCTTTTAATAATTCTGGCACATTGCACGAACAGATTTACCGAAATAAAATGCTGGGCGCAATCGGACGTTTAACGATCGCGAAAACATATTTCAGAGAACTGTATTTTTTTCCTCGTCGATGAAGAGAAATTGGAAAGCTGCAGGCTTCGATAAATCTGTTGTGTAATGAATTTCAGCTTTTGAGAGCGATGCGAGTTCGAGTAGAACGAAAGAAGTTTCGCTCTAGGCTCGTTTAAAAAACTCAGCTCTCGGAAAATCGTGTCTTGGCGATAATTTAACAAGTAAAAGAAAAGAAGTTTGCGGTCTGCTCGGCTCGGCCGGTGTGTATTTAAACGCGAGAAGTCGCCGTTAACCGTAGCTCCTAATTCTTAAATAAAGCATTCAAGCTACGCTGCGCCGTCAAGGACGCGTAGGCATCTCGCCTTGAGCGTTGGTCGGTCCCCGGTGGAAAAGAGTGAGACGACCGGACGCTGGGGAGGAGACGTGCAAAACGAGCCGCAACCGATTGCAGAGAGGCATTTCAAACAAGCGGCTCTGCGACTGCGATCCCTCCAATGATAACAAACCGAGCGTGCGTAACACGACAGCGAGTCTCGCGCGATATCTACCTTCCTCCTTGGCGCGTGGGCGCACTCGCGTGCAGCGGATTTGCGTTTGACGGAGAAGCTGAACCGGAGGCCTGATGAAAAGCACGAATCTTTGTGGGCGTTTGGCGAGCAATTTGTTTATACTGGAAAAGTCGGATTTGGCGATGATTCGGTAGCACTTTCGGACGTGAACGAGGCTTAATTGAGTCTCGAGATCGGGTATCTCGGGAATGCATCGTTCTAGTGCACAAACAGAGTCGTTTACGAAAAGTAAAATCAATTATGTATCATTAGAATTATGTACAAAAGTAGCGCGAGAAACTATCTCCGGATTCTCGCAAGTAATTTTCGTATCCGCTTGTTGTCGTTCTGGTAATTGTCGCGAGCACGTTTTACGATTAAGATTGAAACGCAAGAGACGATTCTTTTTTCGCATTTAAATGCCAAAATTTTTTATATCACGATTATAGCCGCCGAAACAAAACAAACTTTTCAAAAATGAACCCCTCGAGCGCAGGTCGTTACACTCGTAAAGTTGCTCGTTAAAAATTGAGTGGTTTGTTAACTACTCGCGATTTTAGCCGACGCTAATGATAAAATAGTTGATTGTATTAATAAAAATTTCTTACGACAAAGTTGTTTAATTGGTTTACGACTCTTGGCAGACCTTAATCTAAATCTGATCTTCAGCTTTTTTCAAGTAATACTTAAAATTAATGCTGCGGAATGAAGTTTTCAAAATTTCTTTAAAATATGTTTTTTATATTAACACATTTTCTGTTATTATATAACATTGATTTGGTTATTCATTTTAAAACTAACGAAGCGAGTACTTATTTCGTCGATCATTCAAATAGAAGTATTCTTTTAAAGATTTAAATTCTAGAATGAGTACGTAACACGCCAACGTTCTTTTTTCAAACCTATATTCCTACTATACGAGTATTAAATTACTTATGAATGAGTTAGTTAGGTTTCATATTATACCCATACGCAAACGCGTGCATTAGAACACATACGTGTTAGAAGAAAGGCTTGTAGCAATAAATTGATTAAGAGTTAGCCAATGCCAGTATTGCGCGGAAATATTTTAAAACCTGCGAATATAAAAAGCATCTTCGAGCCGAGATAAGACTTTCAGGAGTTTTATAAATAAGAGATAGGAAGAATAAAGGGTCGAATGCAAGGTAGTCGCATCTAGATGTAGTATCTAACCGAATGATAAGTTCCAACTAGGACACCCGCCAGTTTTACGAGTCCACGTGCGAGTACGTAACCGTTTAATGCTCTCAATATTCTAAATGTTCGCGTGTCTAAATACGAAGTAGATTACCGCCTGGATTTAGAAGTTCTCCTACAACTTCTGGCAATGCGCGGCGTCTACCTCTTTCGAATTCTCGAACAAGATAGAAAGTATTCAATTGTATTTGGTTTTTTCGACGCAATCGTGCACATTATTTCGTTTGTAGCTCGTTATCAGAGACGTCCCACGCGCTCACCGCGAGCAGCTATCACAGTCACTCTCGGAAAACTATTAAGCGCTTGTTCAAAGTTTGTCGACGACAACACCATCAGTGTACAAATAGAGGACAACCTAATATTGCGTCGAGATTTATACGTTTGTTCAGGAATTCTGATCGCTTATGCAAATTCCACGATTTCACCAGTATTCGTAAAATATGAAAAAGCGAATTGCAGGATAATAATACGGGTTGTATGCAACCAACACATTGTGCATTTGTCAACAATATTTGCCGCGAATTGAATAGGATCAATGGATGCATTTAACATCGCGAAGCCTCGATCAGTTTCTTCTTAAATCGAAGCGATATTTTATTAAAAATTACACGCAATTTACGCGAAGAACATCAATTATTGAAAGATACAAGTTGCGTTTAGACTTAGATCGATGTGTGATCCTATTGATGCGTTCAAATGTAAAAATATCTACAAGAAGAAAAAGTTATAAGTATCGAGCACGAAGACAAACCAACAGAAATGCAATTGTTCTTCAATTTCACAATTATCAAAGTTAACGAATGATCTTTTGTTCGAAACTGTGTTTAATATCCGTCACTCTCTCTCTCGGCATAGAATGACAACCCGATACGAAAGTCATCGCGACTACATTACCCACCACAGTGCGTGTAACTTCGATAAAAAATAAAAGGACAATCTCATCCTCCCATTGTCTGGCCAAAAATTGAAATTCATTGGCACGCACATGCACGCCTCACTGGCAATTTGAATCCTGCCACGAGAATTGCGTAGAGAAGCGCGTAGAGGCGGTTTACTGTGGGCGAGACTACCTCTCTCATACTTTCTTCCTTCCTTTCCTTCTCTTTTTCTTTCAACGAGACGACTAAACAACGACGCGTTATTTTTCGAGCCGCTGCGCATTATGGATTATTAGCGCATGCTGCACCTACATCCACTCTTCCTCTGCTCTTGTGCCGTTGTGTTGGTTGTTGGTTACTCAGCGCAGCACCTTTGTCCTCGACTAGAAACTGTAACACTTTTTTATTACGCAGAATCGGGACTCGTTACGCGATGAGTCTTGCTTTATCAATCAGCGTGCTCTCGACGTATATATTATCAGCTGATTATTGCTCAAAGCGATAAGAGCTGCCGAAGACAAACGCACTCGGCTCTTCGTGTCATTAGCCTTTTCCACTAATGTTACATCACATCGAACCCACAATGTTCAAACAACAATAGCTTTTTAAAGAGAGATAGATAGTACTTTATATCTTACGGCATTTTCGTCGAATATCGCGCTGCCAATACGAAATACAACTCCTTATCTCGAGAACTATTTTAACGAAATCTGAAGTTTAGATTTTCTCTCAACAACCTGAGTTGAATCATTTAAACATGCACGGTTATGGCAAGAAAACTAGTAATTAACAAACTAAAACTAGTATAATCGGTGGTATGGTTTCAAATAATTTTCAATCATCAAATTAATTCTCCCCGCAAACTCTAAAATAATAGAATGGCTGTAAGGATTTCGTTGATCATTACTCTTTAATAAGCCAATTATTTTATATTCAAGTACCTTTGCAAGATTTAAATAAGGAATTATTTAATCAGATCTGTAATATAATGCATTGAATCTATGTCGTGAATAAGAGCCAAAAAATATTTTTCCTCTGATAGATTGTATTTCGTGATAAATACTACGCTATTTAAGTATTAAACCACATGAGTCATCTATAAAAATACTTTGTCACCTTATTGATTTGAAAACTCATTTGAAGATGATTTTGTACGTTCTAAATTTAATAAATAGTAAGTTCCTGTAGTAAAGTATACCAAATATAAATTAAATAATGATGGTAAAATTCGAATCATACAAATAATACGTTTTTTTAAAAGAAATACAAATAAACATAAATTATCATTTTTTACCAGTTTTTAATTTTCTTAAACTTGAATTTGCATTACTAACAAAAAAATGCGTGATACTTTAGAATCATATTTCATTACAAAATTATTTACTTATTTAAGCTAGATTATACGGTTTTATTAAAAAATTTTTTTCTCGATATAATTAATGAGAATATGTGCATCTCCGTACCTACAATAAATTTATGAATTTAGAAAACGCAAACTAAAACTTCCGTTATGAGTCTTAAGAAGCAAGTACATACAAGGTTTTGAAGCGTGAATGCAAATGATTTTATAATAAGATAAATTGCGAACCAAGGTCTAAGACCTAATAGATTACATTATGCTCTACATACTTTACTGTAGCATATTTATTAACGCTTTTGCGTACTTACATTCCTTTGTTTTCACTTTTGCAATTTACGCGTGAATTCTTTTTCACACGTTTGCATCCACTGTGGCAAGGGAACCATAACGTATATTTTATATACTTGAAGAAGAATAAAAAATTGTAAAAAGGTCTGCGCACTTTTCAGTCATTGTGCTAATGTAGTACATTTACATCGTTAATTGTATTGCATTAAGAAACGGTAAAATACGTGGAAAGATGAAAATTTCGGTGTAACTAGAAATTAAAAATTTTTATAACAGTGTTATCTTTATATTAGTTCACGTATACGCAGTCGGTCGAAGCCTCGTGCACGATAGTATAATGACTGTGTAGTTTACGTAATTCGTTGCACGTGGTTCAAGTGAAAACATTCGCTGTATCTATAGGCGTTAACTAAAAAAGAAGCGAAGGAGCAAACCGCTCATGAAGCGAAAATGTAAGCCGAAAAGACTTGAATTTCATTAAGGCCTACTCTAGCGTTCTCTTGACCCAAAAAATAAGAAAATACAATACTCTACGGCATCGCCTTTGTCGTTACTTTTCTCCCGTAATACGATCATAAGTGGTTTTCTCGACACTTCTTTTTTCGTCTTTCTTAGTAGGAGTATTTAAATGAATGACATCTTTTTGCTTTTCTCACTATCTTAAATAGCTCTTCCTTCCTTTCTGTCTGTCCCCTTGTTTTTCTCACAGCCTCTTACCCACTGTAGCCTTAATTGCTTTTGTATTGTTACTGCTCTCCGTAATTGTTTATTCCGATATGAAATTCATCAACAACTTTTTCTACATTTATTTAATGTTCTAACTGTAAATCATAATTAAAGTTACTTTGTAAACATTTTGTCTTTTTACGAAAGAGAGCGATAATTTTTGTGTACCTTACGCAAGTTGCAACTATCATTATTGGGTATATATAACATTATTCTACCGACGAATTTTAAATTAATGGTCTTTTGATCGAATCCATTGAAAATATTTTTTTGTTATAAATTTTATAAAGAAGAATTAGCTTGGCTCGTATCAAAACTATTTTTTTTAACCCAGTTCGACTAATATTATGTATCAGAATCAATGCAAAGTTATACGTTACGTCCATTATACATTGATTACGATCTTTATAATGTGCTGCAATTATTTTATATAATGCATGTAATCAAAGGTAAAATTGAACAAACAATTTTACAAGGTATTGTAAAAGAATGAAAATTGCTTTAACAATGGTACTATCATTGGGTATAATTGCATGTGAATCTATAAAGAAATTTCTTTTGTTAATATACTTATCAATCTTGTTAAGATACTTGCCGCTATCTGTTTTCATCGTAAAAACCATAAAAGCCATAGTTCATAATGTCGATTTTTAATTGTAAGGCGTATACATACAAGTGTTTTACAAAGCCGATGGATGTGTTTTCTTCTGAATAGTCATTGCTAACGTCAGTTTGGGCGCAAAGTATTTTGCAAGCCGCTTGTGCAATTCTTTACAACGCCTTCGAAGCCGTTAAAGTTTCTCAAATTGATATAATAAATTTAACCATTAGCGCGAGAGCATTGACATCGCAAGAGCTGCAACCAAACGTTTGCCCGGTAAACTTTTATTCTTGAAAAAGCAAAAGTGAAGTAGAGTCGGGACAAGGCGAAGTGTCACAGGCAGAGGAGGTAATTAATTACACGCATCGGGAAGGAAACGACGTCGGGGACTACTCCCCCTTCCTCGCAAAATCCATATCAATGCTCGGTCAGTCGGTTATTCAATTCCTTTATCTGCTTGTCCGGCTGACACTCAAAGGGCGGCTCTAGCTTCCGTCATTCCTCGGCTCGGATAACGAAGGCTGGAACCCGAGCCGAGCCGCTCGGCTCGCGTGAATGGGAATCCGAGTGCGCGGATCCCGATCTCGGTGTGTCCTTCCTGGGGCAGCACTCGGGCCTGCGCCGGAGTCGCGCGCGTATCGATTAAACGTCGTCCAGGAAGGTAAACGGACTCGGGCCGAGGTCAAAGCACCGCGACTCCTCGTGCACGCAGGCACTATCGTCGCGCACTCCCTTGGCGGATGCTCGCGGAGGGGAACCGAGCCGATGCACACGAGGTGCGTGGTTTAGCTAAGATGGCGCACTGCGGCTCGCCAAGCCATCGTTTGAGGTGGGGGTGCGGGCAGTTGAACGCTCCTCCGGCTGAGGAAATTAAATAGCCTGTTTTACGGCTACCGTGAGACTCCCCTCTTCGATTGTTTCTTGCGCGATTGTTATTACTTTTGTTTCGCCAGAGGTAGTATCAATATTTAATCGGTGAAGAAATGGGTCAGTTTCTACGCTCTTAACGGCTATTGGTATTCAACTGATATAACATTTTATGCCTCCGCTTTTTTCATCGGTCTTTTTTTATAATTCTACATAATGACGCTATATGCGTTTCCTTCGAGTTTTGAGCTAAAAATTCGGGCATTGAACGAACTGCTACAATAGATTTTGTTCTTCTTTTGTTTCGTTTGTTTCAAAGGGACACTTTAGAGCTGGTTTCGCTAAATTTCACCGCATAATCCAATGTTTTTTTCTGCAAATGCCAAAAGTGGACGCCCCAATGTTCTAAATTCAATATGAGAATTTATTCCTTAGTAAATTAACTGTCAAGTTAAAAATTATTTATTAACTCATAATCAACACATTTTCTGTATTTTATTTTATAAAGAAAATTATTTGAATCTGTTGATCTAATTTTATCTTTTTAGAACTGTATTGATATACACAATGAACGAAAATGTTTTTTGTATCTTAAGAAAAGATAATATTTTAGATAATAATACACACTGAAAATGACAAGTGATTTTGCCTTAAATTTGACTCGTTTAAATTTTAATATACATGCTTTGAAATTACCAAGTGTTGCATGTTACATGGCAAAACACGAAATATCTGAAAAATAACGAGTGAAATGCAGAAAAAGGTAACGATACTTAGTGGTAACGATGCAAGTGTATACAAATTAGACATTTTTTCATAACAAAGAATATAATTATATGTATGGTCTTTAATAATTCAGTTATTTATAACAAAATTTATTATCTTACGCTATGTAAATTACACACCATCACGTACCATTCACATGCGCTCACATAGAATGCTAATGCATTTTTTGTATAATAAGCCATAGTACAGAATTTACATTTAGCATGTTATTGACACGTTATTATCTTTGTTTTAACTTTGAGATTTATCGTAAAATTTTTTCTTTAATTTTAAATATTTTCTATTTCATAATCACGGGATTATAATTTTCATTTTTGATTGGTTACTTGCCATATTATTTGAATGTAAAATGAATGTTTCACTCTCTGATACATCAATTAAAATAATTATTTTCAGGTGCGTATGTAATGCTTTGCAATGTTACAATTGTGAAAATGACTACAAATTAACGAATGTACGTGTACCAATTCATACGTATTTATAAAGGCGAAATCCACCACCTGTTATCTGCATCCACTTAAGCATGCTAAATATATTTGACATTTAAGAACAATACTCGATGCAAGCAATGGGAATTGGCATGGAAAACGTAATCGCTAGATCGATAAATGGAAGCTGTTTGGCATTACAAATCTCGAGCTTAAGTTCTGTTTAAAATAATTACGTTAAAATTGTTATCGTCAATTTTTATTTTACTAAAGATTCCTAATACAGTAAGTCATTGAATTCAATGTACCCAACTATTATATACGTGCATTAAATTTAATGAAACAATCTATTATTCGTACATCCCATTGGAATACAATAACATGCGTGAAATAAACTTAAAATTCATTTTCCTTATTTTTCTGTAATGGCATATGGTAATATTGAAAAATAATTGAAGTACGCATATTCATACAGATAATGCACACAATGAGCTTGACATTGATCACCAGTGGGTTCATCGTAAAAAGAATATCTTTTGACGTAACTCACTCGACAATCGGACTGACTTCGTACACTGTGACATTGGATAGACGCGTATAATGCGAGTGAGAGTAAAAACTCGCAACTGCAAATGCGTGCATTAAAAAGGTAGTGCTGTTTCATTCATAAAAAGCGTGCATTTTAAAACTCGGTATGCGTCGTCCTCGATAATGTAAGTCATCGGAACACGGACGTCCGAAGGCACGCCCGCACCTAACCCCGACCAGCATTTTCCTTTTCATCGACGGGCGGACTGCGTCAAAATGACACACGGAAAGGGGAAGCGGTCGTACGCGCTCGTCGCACCGGAAACACCAGAAAAACGTGAATAGGTACTTACGCCACTCACCGTGCATAACGCGACCCGGCGCTACGGACAATATGGCACGCCGGCGACGACCGGCGACGACGCCACCGTTTTTCATTATCTTCTTTATTTTTGCGGTGTGTCATTGTTCTCGCACGCGCTCGTCGTCTCCCCCCCCCCCCGATCATAAGCGTTTTGCCTCGCCGAATTTTTCGACTCACCGGCTTTTTTCGCTCCCGGCTTTTGTACCTGTACTTTCGCTTTGCGCGGGTTTCTGCCTTTTCCTCGTTGTTCAGTTTGTTGCTCGAGCACGAACCGAAGCAGGCGTGAAGATTCCTTCGATTGCCCTGCAAGTCCTGAAAACTCGCCATTCCTTCGAGAAAGAAGGAATTTTCAACCAAAAGCTGAAAAAGCACGTCTTCAGCTTGACAAATTGTTTATGACCGCTAACTGCTACGAGCATTTTTACAATGCATTTATCGCGTGACTGTGTTTTCAGCTAAATCGCACGATTTATTATTATAACCGCTACGAGCTTAATTAGTATAAAAATTGAATATATTTTCCTGCCATTGTCAAGTAATGGCCACGTATATTTGTGCTTCGTGTTTTTCGAATTCTCCAATTGCTTATTGAGAGCACAACTTATACTTAAATAAAAGTACAACTTATATTTATAGTATTCGACAATCACTGAAAATTTATTTGAAAATAGCATTTATAATTCCAAATACTTTTTGCTTCGTTGCCATTTCACAAGAATTATAAATAAAAAATATCGTTGGATCGCAACGATATTTACTCGTGCATTTGTATAGAATGTTAAAATAGACGATCGTCGATTATTATTAAGATTAGTCGAAAGTTTATTAAAATTATTCATTAAGTTTATAATCGATATGTTCAAGAACTTACAACGCTCTAGTTTTTTAAATTTTAATTAGCGCAATAATGTATCCGCAAAATTATCTCTGGTAATAATTCAGCAATAGCGAATTTTGTAAATATAGCGCCTACTACAGGAGAGCACGCACGCAGTTTCATACGAGTAAAACATATTCTTATTATATTCCAGGTCTATAAATTATTTAGTTCCAAATTATGTATCAAAAATGTGTATCAAACCAATTACTTTAACATTATTCACTAGATTCACTGTTGTTTGTTCACTCTAGAAATATTATGTGATAAAAAACTAATAAAGTTTAGCGCTGTGTAGAAACGGTATTAATTTATGAAATAAGTAATTTGTGTAATCGCTGCTGCAAAAGCAAATGCATCCGGAAATACTGTGATTATTAAATAATACGTATAATTCTAACCGCACATATTCTTCATTTATTTGCAAAAAATAAGGAAAAGTTCCTAATTATATGAATCGATTATTCTTACTATTATTATCAAGCTCTGCTATAGAAAACGCCTTCAAACAATGTCTTATTTGTGGAGTAATTTGCGAAAAGCAATCAAAAGCTAATGATTTCGTACATGCTCTTCGTTTTATTCGCAGAATTACAGAAGTTTGATCGATTAATTTAATTTCTTTTCACGATTAGTCGCGAGTGCTACAAATCGTTATCTTTCGGAATAACAAATTTTCCCTTTATGGGGGCATCGGGCAATGGAATTTTCAATATCTGTATGCGTTCAACTTAGCTAACACATTTGATTCGAGTTTACGTCGCGGTCGCCACTCGCAGGAAGCGATTTCGTTTTGGCGTCGTCTAGCCCGCACGAAAAGGAACACCGGGACTTCCATGGGGGCGCAGGTCCAAGCGAAACGAAGCCAATGTTGGCGGGAGTTCGCATAGGTAGAAGGGAAATAGGCTCCTCGGAGGATGGAGATGAAGAAACTCGACTGGGAGAGGGAGGTGATACAGTTGGGTGAGGTCCTGACCGGAAAGATCAGTGGCCCGAATCTTGCGGAGGCTCGAGCTACGGGATGTACACCGGAAATGCCACAGGCACTTGTAGCACCGAGCGTCGCACGAATGCTCTCATCCACAGCTGGAGGATCATCCGGGACGCGGATAAGCCGTCGGAGTCGGCGTTTTACAATCTAGGAAATTACATTTTCGAGCAGTCGATCGCAAACCTCGCGCTCTTTTTCACCTTTTCCAAACGAATGCACGCCGAGTTGAGGAAACAAGAAAGAGGCGAATTAATTATATGCAGTTACTAGGAAAATTATCTTTGTAAAGGATCGATAGTAGTGTCTGAAGATAATGATATCGGAATTGTTTCATTACCGATCTACAGATTACATCGTGGCAAGGGACGATAACTGCTCGAGTTATTTTCGAATCAATGAAACTTTAAATATTGCTAGCGTAAAAAGTTAAATATATGAATAATTTCTATTGTTAAGTAAGAATGTTTTAGATTTTAGACTATTAATCAAGATTAAGTGAAATTAGGAAAGTAAAATTATCGTTGATCTATAAAAGGAAAGAGTCTGTAAGAAATTCAGTTTCAAGGTAAAGTAAGAGGCAATACATTAATAGGTAAAAATGAACATAATAATACAGTAATATAAAATGAAGAGTGCAAATTTAAATTACATATTTAAAAATGCTCTAATGATTATGGCATACCAGTTTTATTTGTAGGATTTTGAAATACAAATTAAAATAATTATTCATTTTTACTGTTGCTAGTAAAAATAGCATAATAACATTTGTAACTAAAATAAATTTTTTATTTGTTTATATTTACCCCTTTTTAAGTGGGATACTTTTATAATTTTTTTCAAATTATATTAATTAGTATTTTTTACTATTTTATGAAATTTATCGAATCATTTACATCTATTTTCATGGAATATTGCATCTATAAGTAACAAGTATTACATTATTTATGTATTTATTATGTTAAAAAAAAATAAAATTCAACAATAAGCCATTTTTTTATTTGAACAAGAATTAATATAAAACATTAATCTTTTGCATTTAATTATAAAATGAATAATGTTTGAATTTGATTTATCTAATTATCTTAATTAGTGAAATGTAAAGTTGCAAAAAATATGATTTAGGATACATATTAGTTAAAATTAAGATATTTTGTTTTTATTTAAAATAAGATATTTCAAATTAAGTTAAGAATCAAACTTAATTTACACTACAGTAGATTAATGACAATCATCCAATTGAAATCCGATTAAAAAATTGATTCAATGATAATTTGATTAAATTTACGTTCATATTCTAGCGCATTAATATTGAAAATCTCATCAACTGTCTATTTTATTAATTTTCTTGAAATATCAGCTTTCGTAATTCATTTTAATAGTATAATTATGAAAAGTTTACTATTAGAAAATTTATGGTGTTTTTAATAGTATCATTTGTTAACAGGTAACGATTTTGAACCACACATAAATGGCAAAAGAAGTTGTTATTTTTACAATTTTGATTTCTCTTTTGTATATTATTTTGACATAAATTGACTTGTAATATACTTGAAAAATATTTTTATTCCCTTCACTTACAAATTATTTTACGATGATTTTAAATGTGAATTTACGATTTAATCGAAAACTACATCAAAACCATAATAAATGTAACGAAAGTGTAGAGAAAATAGGAACTGGCGGATAATCGATCGATTTAGAAATTTCGTTATTTTTTGATTCATAAATTGCAATGGCACCTGAACTAACTTTTTGCAGGTACAACAGTAGTTCGCAAGTTAATTACAAGATGTTATTTATCCCTATAACGGTCTTTTATTTCTGATAAGTTAAATGTAATGTTTGCGTTACGGACAGAATTAATCAAAAATAATTTTACAGTTAGCAAACCAATTAAATATAATAAAAGAAGTATATAAATTGAAAAAATTGGTTAAAGATAGATGGATTAAGAAACGAAGTCACATGCTAAATGTAACACAAGTAAATATATTTCCAACATTTTCTTTAAAACGTGCGTAAAATAAATAATCAGGAAGTTTTTCCAAATACGAAAAACTAAATAACTATTAACACTATGATTTTTTCGAGTACAGTAACGTATTTAGAGTAAATGAAGTAGTTAAACAGTGGCGCTGTAATAATAAGCATTACTATATTGGATTATTAGGGAATTTGTGATTCTTCTTAAAAGATGTACAGAGAAATGTTGATGCATATTGTTTACATCTTTTCGTTGGAACTCAAGAGAATTTAACACGTCTTGCAATATTGAATTCGATAAATAATCGACCCACAGTCGTCCTTTTCTTTCTCGAAGCCGCGCGTTAAAGCACCAATCGTGAATTTTTTGCGTTATGCTTCGTCCCACGCCCCCGAGAGACGCTTTGCACTTCATTAAGTCTGCGATGCAAAGCAATCCCCTTGCGGGTGTTTCTCGGCTAACAATGCGGTAAAATAACGAGGGGGTTGAAAGAGCGATGGCTTCGACCGAAAATAGGCAGGCTTAACGAAGGAGGTGACGTTGCGACCGACACGTCCGCGCCGCATCCTCCCAGGAAGTAGGAAGCCCCTTCAAGATATTTCGGTGAGATATCGTATCGAATTTCCTAGACACTCGCGCCTGCTCCAAAGACGCTAACGAAGTGACAGTTGCGCATCCTTGCGTACCGAGAGCGGAACACCCGTTATTCGGATCGATGCGCCCGGGAGCTTTTGTTTCGCGTGCCAGTCAGTGCACGTTGCAGCCGAGTGCAGCTCTAGTCGCTCCGTCCTCGGTCGATGCTCATCCGCCTTTGGTTCTAATGATGCCTTCATTGTGAGATACTCTGCTTATATTTGCCGAGCGTCGCAAACTTTGCAAATTCTTCTTCGTGCTAAGCCACTAGACCGGAAATCGCAGCCAATATGTAATTTTACGTATTGAAAGCAAACTTATTGCCACACGAGATCACGCTGATGCGTGTAAACGAAGCGATTTGTTATTTTATCAAACACTTTGGGATAAAAGAATCTAAATTCGAATGCGCCGAATATTTTTTGTTTACAAACTTAGAAAAGAAAAATTCGATTAAAACCATATTACTAATTAGAAAGGAATGCGAGTAAGATATTTGGTAAAAATATATTGTACTAAAAATAATTTTTTCTTTCTCTAATTGTGTTTAAGTATTTACTTTTAATTTATGTTTAACTGGAATTAAATTTTTTTACTGTAAAAGCTTATTTTGATTAGCACGAATCCCCGGATTCTATATTTAACTAAAAATCTGAAATTAGCGAGATTTATACTTTACATTTTAAATATATATGTATATATATATATTGTTTAATAATACGGAAAAGAAAAATAAGAAATCTAAATATATTATACGACATTTATATAAAGAAATGCAATGTTGAAAAAGATAGGAGTTAAGAAAAAAAGTGAGATGTTATGAAATAATGTGATGTGATAATATCGTGTAAGGTATTGTATAATATAAATTTATTGTATAAAATTTTAAATAAGAACGGATAAATTTTTCATAAATAATTATTATTAATAATACATTAATTTACTCTATATTTATAAATATGTCTTTAGTAAAAAATATAACACTTTATCAATAGAAATTGAACTATTTTTCTGCATTCTTAAATATTTGTGAAAAAAGGAAAAGAAAATTTTAATATATATTTTAAATAATTTTATTTTAAGCAATGCTATAAATTAAATGCGTTTTTATTTTATACTAAAATATTTTGTCTCGTAGATAATAAAATTCATTTAAATTGTTGATATTAGTAGTTACATTTTGAAATTAATATAATTTTGAATTATAATTATTACTTATTTTAAGCGTCAAATGATTTCTTAAAATATGTTATTATAGGGTGTTAAAGTACTGTAAAAGATCTTTTAAACGACGTTGTATATAACGAATATAAAAATTAATTGTCCACTTTCAATATGATTCTGCAAATATAATAGTGTTTATTTGTAGCAGAAAAGAGATATCATTGCTGTTTAAAAAGCGAATCGATAATACCAGTCATTCGAAATAATAAAACTTTTATAGTATTTATAAAACTAATTCTGGCACTATATACTCATATTATTGCACGTCATATTTAAATAAACTATACGAGTTAATTTTTAAATGTAATTATTACTTTAAAAATGCAAAAATCTCTAGAAATTGTTATCTAGAAATTCAAATCAATTCATAATCCTTTTTATTTGGCTACGCAAATTCTTATTCTTATCTGCATAATATTCTTGTGGAGTTTTTAAGGACAAGAAAAATAAAGGAAAAGATGGTAAGCAATAGAAATGATACGTTTCACTGCTTTTATTTGTGCGTTTATTTAATAATACGGAGGGATGTATGTACCAGCTGATGCTTTATTTTTGAGACGCTGTCTCCTTAATTTGCACTAAAAAAGTGTCAATAATTTTTTACGAAAGACAAAGCAAGTCAGACACGCTTTCCATAAAGTAAACATTCAGTCGTGACCGCGAAGTGACGAAGAATCACCGGCGCTGGCCGTCACTCGCGGCGCCAGTCTTCCTAAAAGCAATAATTCCGATAATAAAAGTAAGCGGTGAGAGTGAAACCCGCCGGATCCGGAGCAGTTCGACCCCAACTCCTCTTTCTCCTCTTTGGCCTGTTCTTGTCGTCGTGCTCCGGCCTCCCCGGTCCACTTTAGACGGGAACGTGGGCGACCTCGTTATCGTGCACCGGCTACGCGTGCACGTAGCCTCATGTCAATTAAGATTAATCGTAAATAAGGTTCGTCTCCCTCACGTTTTTGACAGAGATAGAGAGAGAGAGAGAGATCAGCTGTTTTCCTTCGCGGACACGCGCGACTCGCCGAACCAACTGTTTTTTGCTATGGCTCTTCATTACGCTTCAATTACCAAGGCTTTGGCCACTAAATCTAACGGTCTGTACTTTCTTTTTCACAGGAAAGGAGGCACTCAACGCCCAGTTGAACAATCGAGTTGCTATCCGATGAGCTCTGCGTCGCTTTTAGCACACTTCTACTTTTGCAACAGCAAAAACGATTCTCTTACTTTTTGCCGTTCCTGTCTAATTTTAATGAATACCTTTCATCGCGTCCTTATTAGTCATGATTGATGGACAATTTTTGACAATTTTTAGGCAATTTTTTTATTTTCATTTCCAGGTTCGTTATTTTGTTCTGAGAAAAACCAAATTTATTTAACTTGATGAGTTAAATTCTAAATACCCAATGACGATTCCAAATATTTAATAAATCTGTCAAACGATGATAATCTAATCAACCTCTATTTTATTAGTTCCTTGGCTCTTAATCATCGTAGCTTGAACAACAAGGTTTAATTAGTTTTAATCACTTTTATGTGAATGATCGCTCTTTTATATCTTGTGCCACAAGTTGAAAAATTTTCGAAACACTTTGTCACTTATTTATAGCCGAGAATAACAACATTAATAATATTAACGGTACAAGATATTAGTGACCGTGTATTTTTTTATTAATGTTTTTTAAAAATTGAAAAATGTTACCGTTAAGTAAGGTTTTTGAGCAATTAGGACAAAGAATGAAACATAATCAAGTTTCTTGAAGATTAACTTAAAACTCTTCTACGCGATAAGTTCACTTTTTCTTAATAAAAATATTTTTTCTATTTTAAATTTTATATTATCAAAAGATAAAATTTTCGAAAATTTTTTTATTTATAGCGTTAAAATAATTCCAGTTTTAACGATCAAAATAATTCTAAGTTTAATTTTAAAGTTCTTAGAATCGATCGATCTTATGGTTTTATTTTCTTTCTATATTTGAGAAAAATAAGGTCATCAGGTTGGAAAATTTCTATGAATTTTACTCTTTCTGTGTTTGTATAGAATACAAAGTCTGGTTGACTTCTAACATTTCCTACTAAAATATTTCCCTTTATTTATGAAGATGTAATCATTTGAAATGTTATTTATCAGAGAGTAACTCAAAGACTGTGTAATGTTGAATTTGACTCCTAAAAATGTGTAATATTCAATCCGAAGATGAACCTTTATAAAGGTATTTCATAAGTTAATATACATTGTCTTTTGTTGGCAAAAATGCATACAATGATTTAAATTAGAACAAGTAGTTAATTTTTTCAACTCGTAAGCTCTTTGTTTAGTTGACATCATTGAAATTAAAACGACGTGTGTACTACGAAATTTGCGAACCTCTTAAATGCGCTATAAGAAAAACGAAAGCAACGCTTAATGTATCGTTTCCGCTACGTTATGCAAAGACAATTAAATCTTTAAAAGGTCTAGATCAAGGGAGATTCGGCTCTGGTACAATGCGAAGCAGCTGCTCGCAGTCACTGCACGAATGCAAAAATACGAATTACAGAAACACGTGTTCATATTAACATGGTAAACATTGAGCATGAATCCCCGCTGGCTTTACCGCCTCGCGCGACGTTCCGGAAGAAAAGGCGCCTGCTGTCTTCCCCTCCTCTAACTCCCTTACACCACCGCGACTCATCACACTTGCGTTCTGAAATGAATTCCACGCAATTGATCAATTACGTGCCGACAACGCGATAACGAAGGATTCAGCTACGTCTAATTCGTTCGTTAAAAAAAAGAGAAAAATGTTGGGAAGTCTACGCATACATGCGAGAGGAGGGGGCGAGAAAAGATAGTTATGAGTGAGTGATTCAACTCTCGCTGTCTCGGATCAACGAATAATAATTTACTGACACGCGTTTACTCCACGACCTTGTGGTTAACTAATCCTGCAATAGTGTCCGATGTGCTTACGTTATTAAAATTGTTACCCCTTGATTTATGAAAAATTATGAATGAGCATTGGTTAGAATAGGAAATTGATTGCTTTTTCATATCGAGATAATTTACAGTTCAATTGACGGATAAATAATTTAGATTTAAAACTTGCTTGGATTTATAAGTTTTTAGTTATTGTAAAAATGTAAAAAAAAAGCTAATAGAAAGAAAAGTTAGCGTTACTTCGCTTCAAACGTTTCATTAGGTGTATTGTAAAGATAATAATCAAAATTTCACAACCTCTTTAATTTATGTATAATTGAAATGAATGACATTTGTTGATTTTAGTAGGAAAGGTTACAAATAAATACTTATACAAAGATAATTTTTTTACGTTATTACAATATTTGAGTAGATAATGTATAAAATTTTAAGGTGTAAAAAACATTTATATTATCTTCTCAAATATATTTTTAAATTAAAATGTTTGTATTCCAAACTCATTTATATTAAAAAAATTGTACATATTATTATTATTGTCTTTAAAAAGATATAATAAACATCTATGTAGTTTTTGATGAAAAGGATGATTTTTTAATCAAAATAACCTCACACGCTGGCATCTATACACTCTATTTTTGAACTTCTAATAAAAATTAAATTACAAAGTATGAACGGTAGTTGCTTTTTAAAAATAATATAAAAAACCGTTAGATATTGAGCCACATAAAACGGTTTATTCTTGGTAAAATGTACTTGTAGGTTGTAAGCTGCGATCAATTAAACACGTACTAGTAGTCCATTCCCCGATGATTCAGGATTTTTAAGTAATAAACATCATCAATTTTTTGTGTGACAACTATTTACCACCTAAAACAGTTATAGATTACAATTGTTAAAAATAATACAAATTTAATCGGTCTGTTTTTAATAAAAAAATACGTTGCTGTATAATATATAGTAAATTTTTAAGATTAATCAACGATTCTTCACACATTATATTTTTAAATAGTTAAAATAAAAGCGATCGTTTTATTTCTCAATAACCTTATGAATTCGAATAAAATAATGAATTTCTTAATAATTAATTTAGCATAAAATAAAATACAAGGATTTCGCATAATATATTTTCTATAAAAGAAATAAGTGAAATCTGTTGTTTCAGTACATTTACTTTGCTACATTTAAAATAATTTCTAGATAAATAGACACATAGAAGAGTACGTAAATAAACTGTTAAAATTATTTGTCAATCAAAGTTTTGTATTTTAAATTAGCGTCGAAATATCTGTCCGATTCACATACTTGGCGTAAATATATTCTTATTTAACAAACAGATGCCTGTCAAACTAAAAGACAACCGAAGGATCTGGTTTTTTTAATAAACACATCCGTTAAAATGTCTGTCCGTGTGTGCATTAATAACAACATTATCGCAGTAAAAACTATAGATTTACAGACTTAGTACGAAATAAGTTGAGCCGATCGTTATTTCCCCCTCTACGTAAACGTGAACGCACGTGTGCGAGTTTTTCCACTCGCCGGCCAAGTTTATATAAACTGGCGAAGTCATTGAGCTCGCGTTAGTATAGTCACAGTTAGCAGTTAGGTAAGATTCCTTTCCTCTTTGCTATTTTACCTCAGAACGTAGAACAACAATTCCCTGATGCGTTGTTCATTGACGATCTTTCTAATCGGTCAAGGACTTTGAGTGCCTGGCCGCGCTCGCGCGTTCGCAATATTTTCTTTAAAAAAATATCTTTTTACGCGTAAGTTCATCGTCGCTGTATTTGCAGATTTAACGTTCTAACAAATCGGACTCGGTGACTTCTTTCTTCTATTTATGATTGTTAACGGCTTTGCTGCTTAATTATCTTTATTTAAATATAAATACAGGCGCACGAGCCTTTACTTATTAAATTTTAACAATAATTCAACCAATTAAAAAATTAATTCGCCGAGACGACGTAGTCTTGCAGCTTTAATTACGCGGTCATTTAAAGCTAGTGGTTTATATTTAGCAGTAGCATACAAAGGCGTAATTTATTTTGTAATTTCATAAGTTTTGTTAAGGTTTTGTCAATGCACCATGTCGCGTATCGGTGTAACAACTACAAAAATAACAGCATACGATTACGGCACCAATTGAACGCCCGCAATTTTTTATGATTGCACGTTGTTTTCGATGCGTTATCAGAATGCATAAGCGGCATGAATTCAAGAGACATTGAATGCATTATCGCGTGCGCTCAAACATATCATTACGGCCTTTACTCGTGGCTATCCTCCTTCACTCCCATCAAAGACTTAACCAACTAATAACTCGTACACGTGTAGCGCTTCAAGAGATTAATAAGATCCAGCGTTAATCTAGGATATTATTGGCATTGTCACGTAATTAAATGTTATAACGATTCTGTTCCAGGGGGAGGAGAGTCAGCCGATCGTGTTGACGAGTGCAGAGGGTCCGCCCGGTCAGTCGGAGCCCCGCACGGTTCGTCTCGTCGACGGCGCGAGTCCGCTCGAGGGGAGGCTTCAGATCTTGCACAAAGGAGAATGGAGATCCGTGTGCACCAACTCCAGAAAGTGAGTGTGGACACCCACCGAGGCTACTCAAAGTCTCCAATTTTTTTCACTCGAGGACGACTCAACGGTAGCAGGCCCTTCGGGGACTCTCGGTATCCTCGCTGTAGTTCGCCGGTATCACGTTCATTCATTCGCGATAATGACTCGGTTGTACGGTTCGTTGACGCGCGACGCGATTGCTATTTACGAATCGGTAATTCCTCTTGTATTAATTGGACGATACCGTTCGCTTGTTGTGGCGACCTGATATGGTCCGAAGGAATGTCCCTATTATCGAGTTGTTATTCTTATTTTTGAAGAAAGGATTTTCGCTTCTCCGAAACCGCGTGTCCGAATGGTTCATTTGTGCCGGATTTCCATGTATCCTTTCGTTTCACATTGAGTTTGACATTGAATTCGATCAGTTCATTTAACTCGCGGACTTTTTACTACAGCTTTAAATTTGCTTTGTTATATTTTGTTCAATAAAGTCAAATGTATTGATTTTAAGAAATTGAAAACATTTATTCAATATTCCTTAAATTTATGACAATTGTGGTCGATTAAATTGGGTGGCATGAAAATATTTTTACAGAAAAAGGTAAATAGCGTAATAAAACGTTTTAGTGAATTTTAAATTTAGCCATTAAAGACTTTATTTTCACAAGAAATAAAAATCTATTTTAAAGAGAACTTGATTTTATTCTTAACTGGACCTTCTATAAGTTTAAAATAGCATATTTAAGAAGTGAAAATATTCTCCGAAAGCAATTGGCAGTAATATTTTCACTTTTTTCTGGGTCGATAGTTAAGATAAAGCACTGAAACTGTTTCTATTATTCATTTGAATAAGATAATAATAAAATTAGTTTCTCAGGTCTTAAGAGTTGATTATTCTGTACGTTTGAGATTGATCGTTTGTCAGACAATCTACAATGGTATTAGTAAAACAATCGCAGTTTGAATTTATTTTAATAAATTCAGTCGAAAAAGCTCCGAAATACATCTATAAAATTATATGTTAAATAGTTGGAACTTTATATCAGCAATAAAAAATCGAGTACAAATGTGAAATAGAAATTTATAAAGAATTCGAGTTGAAGATGCATTCGTAAAGCAGTTCTGTTTCAGTAAATGCAATTTGCTTGCAATCACAACCGTTTCGACGAGTAAAAATATTTCTATGCTTAAAGATATTAACTTGTACGATCAATATAATCGTGGAATTGCGTCTTGACGAATAACTCCGGTATCAGCGATCGCAACTAAAAGCTGTCTAATTTATAAAGAAAATTGTTACCAATATCGCGAAAAAGAGAGGGTGTAAACAATTAATTGTGCCGACAGCTGGACCCGAGCGGACCTAGAAACGGCGTGCCGGGAACTTGGCTACCAGGGTGGCCGTTGGTGGGGTTGGATGGACAGGCAGTGGCCGGCGAGGCCTCGCCTGCTCTACGAGCAGCCGCAATGCAGGGGCACCGAGTCATCGCTGCAAAGTTGCGGCCGTTGGCCTTACAGGATGCTCGGTGCCGGAGTGTGTGGTAAGCACTTGATCTATTTTGCGCGTCGTTATCGCTGTCCGTGGAGACGACGAGTCGATGATCACGACGACTTTCGCTTCCAGATTACCATCCAGACTTAGGTATAGCGTGTTCTCCGTATCACGACGGTGCGACCAGCGCGATCAAGCACTGGCGAGGATTGAGGTTCGAGGGCGCCCTTTACGACAGACCGCTCATCCAAGAAAACACCCTCTACGTGCGAAGATCCAAATCTATTCTCAAGCACGTGGAAATTCGGTAAGTCACTGTCTTCGATTATCTTGTACGAGTGATTTTTGCAATGCGCGCTGCTGACGCAACAGCGCATTGTCTACGTCGGAGAGTATAACGTCCCAGACGCGTTTAACTAATGTCTTATTCGAGATCTCAATTCTTTGGTTTGCGAAAAAAGCAGGAGAAATTGAAGTGTGCGAGTTGTCCGACGTGCCACAGTTTATCATCGTTATTACCCTTTGCTTTTCATCTTTGCGCAGGCATGCAGGAACAGGGCGTGAATTCAACGTCACGGCAGCCCTGCACGTCGAAGGCGTCCCTCCTAGAATGGAATCGATCTCAATTATTGGCTCAGCATTTACGGGCATTAATGTTACAATTCCCGACGCACCTATTGTAATTTCCAACTGTACGATCCAGAGTAATAGAGGTAATGCTACCGCCCTTGGAAAAGATATTGCACGCCTCGGTTTTTCATATCGTGCTGAAACTTTTTACAACTAAATTTTCCTGCTATAATCGCTTATATGAGTAAAAGAATTGCGGGGAGAGTAACCGATACGATTATCGAAAAATAAATTAAACTTTACATAAAAGACCTCGTCAAAGTAAGTTTTAGTGCATTCGTGAAATTTGGAAAATTTTGCTTTCCTGCAAGCAATAAAAACACTTTGTTACGATCGATAATTTACGAAAGTGACGCTGCTGAAATAATTGTATGCACTGTCCACAGCTGCCTATTAAAAAATATTTCGTTAATGAATATTGCACAGTAATTATCGATTCTTCTTCGAATGCAACTAACGAGGCCCTTTATTAATTGTAATAAACGTACTCTGCAAATTTACAAAAGAAGGTAGTCATAAGAAAATGTAATTATTAGGATACGGAATCTACATGAATAGTTCCACCGGCCAGGCGCATATTCACAACTGCGTTATCGTGGACAACGAGGCCGATGGTATCAAGTACGTGCATCACGACGAGCGACCAGACGACCGACCCGACCGGGCGGACGTGTACGACCTCTGCACTTTCCCCACGACGGCTAGTCAAACCTTCCCCGTAACGATTTCTGTTGGACAAAGCAAGTATGCGCCGAATCAGAAGCGTTGCCCGCAGGTGAGATAACTTCCTTTATTTTATAATCGTTTGCCCTATCTATTTTAATTTTATCTTTAATTAAGGTTTATAACGTTTGATCAAGTCGTCGAATAAATTGGTAATACGATTATACCAGATTCAGTCTTATTTATTTTATCTATATTTTAGTGTTGAGTACTTCAATTAGTTTTGCATTTAAAGTTTCTTTTTCTTTCTTAAATATATTTTTAGTTTAATTTACGTTTTTATGCTTTAATCCTGAATTTTTTATTCGTTAATTAACCATACATACAAGCTATGCATGCGAGTTTTTAAAAATGCAACTCTAAATAAAAAAACTTGATTAATTATTTGATGAAAAATGTACTGCGAATAAATTACTTTTTAACTGTAAATTTAATGATTCTTATTTATGCGTGTGATTTTATGTACAGTAAGAAAGAGTTAAAAAAGTTTAAATTTTTATACTCTCGAAATATTATACACATATGCACGTGTATTAATTTTTATAAACACTATGTATTGTGCTTTTGTAAAATTTTTTAAACCAAATAAAGCATCTTAAAATAAAGTCACTTGTCATCGCTGATAATAGCTAAAACTTTTTTCGCTTAAACTCGAATTATTTACTGATTTTTTACTATTTGTTTGCGTAGAAAAATTAGTATTAGACGAAGCATACCGATAAGTTTTCAATTACGAAATTTGAGTTGATAATTAATAACAATTAAACGACTAAAAATTGAAATGTTCATTGCAGCACATTTTCACAATACCGGGGCACGTTCTGACTGTGCACTTTTTGCAAATGAAGACTGATCGAAACGATAGTGCTGTCATAGAAGTGTACGATGGGATAAGCACTGGAGAGAAATTGCTGGCACGTGTCAGTGTCAGGAATGGCACATTACCACAAAGTGTCACAACTTCTAGACAAAATTTGTATATTAAATTTTTTGCAGAACCACGAACTTCAATGGTTGCTTTTCTACGACTTACATCGGGATACAGTAAGTTAACGATAATCGTATAGCCTTTTATATTTTATATTACAGATTACCTTATTTTGTATGAAAAATTTAACTCGGACACCTTTCCTTTTGTAATACCCTATCTATATTCTAATGAATTAGAGCTTATCAGTAACAGCAATTCTTAACATTTGTATAGATCGTCAGTATTTACGATCAAAGAAAAATATGTAATTATTTATCTCTAATTTCATTTAGTATTCTAATTATTTAATAACAAAAATCAGATACTGTATTTTAATATTAATACACCATAAAAAACAGTTAAAAATCCATTATAATTTATGAATTTCAAATTTTTTATTACCAATGTAAAATTATTTAACAGCAAAAAATAAAGATAAAATACGAGATAAGTTCGATTAAAGTATTTCGTAATTCAAAAGTTTGCTGAGCCTATTTTTTATGAATAATAACTAGTTATCCGTTACTTTGACAGAAGCCCATCCGTTAAAATGTATATTTTTTTAGGTATAATAAATCCCTGCAAGATTCGCAAACATTTTCCGTTAATTTAATAGACACAATGTCGTATAAAAAAAATGCGTTGAATCTGATCATAAATTTACCATTAATTGTGGATTTTCGTCGCTTTCCCAGAAAAGGCATACGACCTGAACGTAACGAGTAGCACGATAGCGGACAACAACGGTCGCGGAATAGCCGCGGAGAAGCTGCGTTCGGCTCTCCACATCGACGATACTTCGGTGTCGAACAATCGACACGTGGCAGGCGTACACGTGCTCGGGGGCGTTCCTGACGTGAACGTGACGGGCAGTCGCATTGCCTTTAACAGAGGCGACGGCATCAACATTACCGTCACTGGCGGCAGCCGCAACGTCTCGAGGACGAGCATCTCCTCGAACCGGGGCTTCGGCTTTTCCGTTTGGCTCAACGACAGCTCCTCCACCGAATACGTGCACTTCAACCAGACGACAGTCGTGGAGTACTCGGAGATTTTTCGCAATTATGATATAGGCATTCTGGTGAGTAATACTTCGACTCATTCAAGCGGAAAATTCTTTAGCGTGTTCGAGATCATCCGTAGTAAATTCTGAGATGACGCGATTCGCATATTCACGAGAGAGTTTCAATAGCGAAGGTCGCACTTTTTACGTTATGCAATAAACGCTTCGACTTCAAACTTCGTCAAAGAATCAATTTTATCTTTTCTCGAGATCAGTTGAAACTAAAGTCAGTAAAATAACTATAAAATAAAGTATGAAACGCTTTATTGGATTCTAAGTGTTCATTAGTCATAGTACATATTATATATAATAGATGACTTAATATAATTTTTTAAGTTAAGAATTAAAATTTATTATTTAGTAAAAGGTTTTTGTGACTTCATTTATACTTACAGCATAAATATATTACACAATCTAACAGAAGTAAAATCATAATACATATTTATTACAAAAAATTTATCTTTTGATTTATTATATAAAGTATTTAATGGGTTTTACAAACGAAATATACGTAATAATTTAGATAAAAGTTAAAATTAAAATTAAAATAAGTTTTTTGATGGTGGCGGATTTAGGGTAATTAAAAAAATTTAGAAGATGAGGATTAAAGTTAGTCAAAAAAGTTTAAGATCGTTACATATCGTAATAGTACAATAGTGCTATTTACTTTGAGCAAGAGTCAGACAAAATTGAACGAATCATTAAGAATCTTTAAAAATTAGTTAAAAAAGAAAGGTTCAGAAAGAAATATTAGGAAAACAAAAATAATGAAAATTTTAAAAGCAGATACAAGAAAAAAAATAGATTTTAGATAGAAAGAATAAACTATTATTAGTTATGTAAATAGATATATTACGAATAGAAATCTTAAATTAATGTTTTCACAATCTAGATATTAGTTTAGTACTTACATTATTAATTATTTTTATATTAAATTTAAAATTTGAATAAAATAAGTTGTATTTTAATTAAAATTTCACAATTTAACTATTTTTTTTAATTATAAAAATAATATTTATTGTTAAAAAGTTAAAATCGACTAAAGCACCTTAATAAAATTCTTCTTGCTCCTTAATACATCACAGGTGGGTAATGCAACGGGAAATTCTTACGTGAACATCACTGGCAACTGGTTCAATAGTAGTTCCGAAACAGCCATCCAAATTGAATCAAGTTGGCGTCACAAGCAAGGCGTCTTAAAACTTCAAATCGGTCACAATGTCTTCGTACAAAATTCCAAGCTTGGTATCAAGCTTAGTCCTGCTTTAAACATGGAGGGCGTTATCGAATACAATCATTTCCGTGAGCATACGTATGGAGGCATCCTTGTGCGCAATCCTCTGTTCGAAGAGTTCAACATACTTCCGGCCGACCTGCTCATCCAGCACAACGAGTTTTATGATAATCGGGGCTTCTTCGTGGCCAGCCTCGGCCTTTCACCTTACAGTGATCTGCAGCGGCTTCTATTTACACGAAACTTTTTAAGAGAGAACAAAGCTCGTGAGCCTTTCGATAACGGCGACACGCAAGGTTCTCGTCTCATTCCTAGATCGAGGGTGTCCGCAGTGGTCGTTGTCTCATCGAGTAATGTACACGTCTTCCGAAATATCTTGCACAATCCAGAGTCGACCTATGAAATTGGTTCACATTTAGAAGATCAGAGTAAAATTATTAATTGCACTTACAACTGGTTGGGCTCCAGCGAACAGTCTGAAATATTTGAGAGGCTCTTTCACAGGTACGTGATTTTTCTTCTCTATCCTGAAAATTATGCATGAATTATGTAATTTTGTAAAAAAAAAAATTCGTAAATTAATGTTGGAGGCTCACCACGAAGAAGCCCCAATTATTATTTTGTGAACAGAATTGCTTAATAATATAAAATAATATAAAATATTTAACGCCAATGTCTTCGTTCTAGAAAGGACAGATACAACTTGGCTAAGATCGAGTACATACCCTACCTGTTACACAGCAGCAATCCAGCAACTTATACGATAAATCCGAATCCAACCTTCGTCCCGCGCTTCCTCGCTCCAGGCACTAATGTCGTTGGAGGCGAAGTCGACGGTCAGGAAATTCTCCAGGCTGGCGAATACACTGTGAAGCGAGATATAAACGTTCGACCTGGCGGTAAGCTGATACTGCAACCAGGCGTGACGCTACGCTTTCCTCCGGCTGTCGGCATTATGGTTGCGGGAAAACTTGACGCGCACGGCACCGGACCAAGCAACATCCTCATGACACTCAAGGAAGAGATCGTCCTTACGTCCGCTGATAATGACACGATGATGGAAATGGACGACATGGACAAACCTGTGATCGTACCCATGATTGACGAGAGCAGCAAAGTACCCGTCAGATTATTAGGTGGCAAGACCAACCACGAGGGCAGACTTCAGGTCAGTATTAAATATATATATTATCTGTGTGCTCTTACATTATTTTATAATTCCTAGGATTAGCAATCCTTTAAAACGATTTTTAAATTTATTTCCGGGAATTAACTATGTGCAGGTTCGAATAGGGGATAAGTGGGGCACAGTTTGCAATTACGGCTGGACCATGCGCGATGCGGCGCTAATTTGCCACCAGTTGGGCTTGACGCTCGACCCCGACAATTGGTTTATGGAGCGCTCACAGATACCCAGCGCTGGAACGAACGAAGACATCATTCTTAGCAACGTTCAGTGCACAGAGGATGACGTAGATGTGTCACGTTGCAAAGCCGAGACCATAGACGAGTTTGAGAATTCGTGCACCCACGAAAACGACGTCGGGGTCCGGTGCACCGAGGCTGCTTGGGCTGGCCTAAGACTAGGGCCGTTGGCGCTCAGGAGTGATCTGCAATACATAACTATCGAGAAAGCCGGCTTGTTGGATTACACTACCAGTTCATTCAAGCCAGGTAAGCTTGATTCGTTTAACAGTCTATTAAACACACGGATCATAAATTCATGCGTGTAGTTAACAAACTGGACCAGCATCACGAAAGTAGCTGGACTGAAAACAAATCAATAGACAGCCGACGTTTTAATTTTTTAATCAATGGTACGACTTAAAATTCGTTAAATAAAGACAAATACTCAATCATAATTGCAATCAAGGCTTTCCGATTAACAATCATTTAATATGTTACCGGCGCGTATTATTATGATTTAACAAAAAAGAGTGTTTGTCATTTGTAACTCGTAATTTATGTAAATAGTTAAATCGTATCAATGTCAAAATATGAGTACATCAAAGAAAAAATTAATCTTTATACAGTTGTTCAAATATGTTAAATGGCATTTAAGAACAATTAAAATAATTAAGTAGCAAAGAAACAAAGTAATAATACTAATTTTAAACAAAATGGTAATGATAATTTTTTGAAAAACATGCATTTGTAAACAGTTGATAAATGTGCCAAAATTCCGCAGCTCTCCAGATAGATTTTGCCCGACACTCTCTTGAAGGTGTGAAGGTAGTGAACAACCTTCAGGACGGCCTGGGAATTTTGTATTCGGATATCTACTCAGCTGACGCGGTTAACACCGTCCGTAACAGCGACTTCTCGAACAACCGAGGCAGTGGTATCAGCTTCAAGCAGTTGGGACTCCGCATTTCGAGCTCGCGCTTGGAGAATAATAAGATCGCCGGCATCAGGCACAATCCTGCGTTTTCCGCGGTGCAACAAAGAGAATTCGCAGGTTGGTTCATAAGCTCACCGGACACATCTTTGGATTCGAGCTACGACCCTATAATGGTGCCGAGTCATAGTTCAAACATCGAATTAGCAATGGGCGAGACTAAATATCTCGTGACCTCTAAAGTTTACGACAAGCCTATCGATAATTATCTTTACATTAGGGTAAGTATCATTAATTTTTTTATTGTTTCTAAATTATTTACGTATAGTTGCACGTGTTTGTTTGTCCGCACACGTTTCTTCGCGTTTTATCTTAACAACAATATCGAATAAATTTCTTATATCGATTACTCGTAAATATTCATAATGTTACAATACAAGAAAAAAGTAATGCTACATTTTAAAAATTGATATTATTTGAAATTATGCGGCTTTCTCGTTTGTTGTTTTAATTACTCAATCTTTTTTTACCTGCGCAATTTTCCAATTTTCTATCTTAACGTGAAAGCAAATCATACTTTAAGTGATGTTTATGTAATTATTAAACGAGGAATATAAAAAGAATTTTTAATATTTTTATTCAATATGTATATATCTAACTTAAAAAAGATAGATTATTCAATTTAACAGTATTAATTAAATATGTCCTACAACTATTCACAAATAAACGAATATTATTAGTAAGTAAAACAATAAACAAGATATCCCGGCTTTAAATGATAATTAAAAAAATTATACGAAATTATAAAGATTATTTGAAATGTTTATACACGTTGATATTTTTAATTAAAAAATTTCAGTGCACGCCTGGCTATGTAGTTGGTATTCAGCTGTTAAACCCTATACAGAACAGAAGTACCGAAGAAATAGTTTTACACGATTCACAAAATATTAAACATCGTGGGAATGTGTGGCATATGAAAAGAGATCTTACGGTATTTCCTGTTACCTCGAGCTCGTACATTGTTATATTGGAATATCACAGCGGGGAGAACGCATTGGGTGGAACCGTCATTGTACTTACTGCACTTCCAGCACCCATTCAGGTACGCTATTTTCACGTTATTAACTTTTTTACTTAGTTAAAACGAGTACATTCTTATGTTCAACACGTAATTTCTTAGGTCAAGCTTACAACTATTTAATTATTTCTTTGTGGGAATTGTATACTTAAACGAAAAGCATCATTTCGTTATACGTAAAAATATGACTTATTTTATCTTACACATATGTATTCGGTGACATTTTATTTTTTTAGTCATTTAAAAAATATTTATAGTATTGCGTACTGAAAATGAATATAAAATTTTTTTGTAAAAATATAATATTGTATTTAAAAATATATTTTACAGGACATCGGAAACCGAATAGTTCGCGGTCCAATTCCAACCCTTCGAGTGTCAAACACAAAAATTCGTGGAAATCGACGAGGAATTCTTGCTTCATATTATAATCGCTATCTAGACGAATGCGGTGACCATTACCTTCGCAAAGCCAACGAGTCCGTTCAGTTAATTAATTGCGAAATTTCTCATAATCAAGAAGAAGCGATTTATGTTCATTCCCCTCACTGGAATGTTTTCAACTCTAATATTTCTGAGATATCTATTCACATTAATAACAGGTTAGCTTTATATAAATATTTAAGAATTATAAAATTTTAATTTTTGCAACAATCAAAATTTAAAGAAATTGATTTTAAGTTTAGGCAAAAAAAATTAATTTACCTTACTTATCAAAATTTGCCAATAATATTTTTTTTATAAATTTTATACGAATCTATTAATTAGTTGTTAAATAAGTAAATTGACATTTGGATTCGTCCTTTGTCAAAAATATGAAATTCCATGAATTTCCAAAACCGCGAAAAGAGGAAAAGCAGAAAAATATTTATAAAAGGTAATGTTGCACGTGGTAAAATTATCTTGTATCTACCAGCCTTATAACGGACAACGGCCGGGGAATGATCCAATACAGCCGAGACATGCGCCAGTCGAATAATTTATTCCACTGGGTTGTGAAGGACAGTACGATTGAACGGAATCAGGGTGGCGGCTTTGAAGTCGCGCTCCCTTATGTTTGGCAGTACAATGAAAATTTTACCCATTCCATATACATGGACAACAACACGTGGCAGGCGAACGAACAGTTCGCTTTCGTGATCGATGGTCACTACTCAAGCTTCAACATGTCGCGCAATCGTTTCGATAGTAATCGATGCAAGACGGGTCTAATATCCATCCGCGGCATGGAAAAGCGTATGAAGATCGAGGCAAACAAGATCGAGCGCAATATTGGGAACTTCATGTTGGAGTTCAGGGCTGACAGTCAGTCGGAGATAATGGGGGAGGTTGACGCGAGATTCATGTTTAATGAGGTCAAGCAGAACAGTCGTAGCGCAGTGGCCAGTCGTGGCGTACACCAGATGTTTGACACACCGACTTACGTTGTTGGTTTTCACGGTATCCAAAAAGTGCGCGTGAACAGAAATTTATTTGGCGAGAATTCTCTGGATTACGAGCTCCTTGCGGGAATAAAAACTGCTAAAATTAACAACAAGGTCGACGTGACTGAAAATTGGTGGGGCACTGCCGAGGATCTTCAGATCAGGTGAGCTATCGCCTTGATAATAGCTATGTACCTTTATTTTCTCTTAGAATTGGCATGCACGTATTTTAATTTGAATTATAAATATTTACTTGTATATATTATTAGCAAGGGAAATTTTTACTTTATTCATCGATTCGATACGTGCATAAGAAGCTTGAAATATATTATAACGCGAAAGAAAAATTCCATGTTTATACATTTATATTTCTTAAAGTAAATATGTACATATTTTTCATAATTTTTTTTATTTGTACTTTTATTCGTATATTCTTAATTATTATTTAATAACATTGAAACTAAACACGTACGGTTATTTTTCAGGCAACGAATTTTCGACTTCGACGACTGGAATGACCACGCGGTGGCGGACTTCCGCCCTTACTTAACGACTGATTCTCTAGATTCCTCAATATCCGCATCTTGGGAACCTATAACCGAGGTAGATTTAAATAACCTTGGCGGTCGGATCACCGACAACTTATCTCTGTACTCGAGGCCGAAGCCTTACATCGTTCGCTCGGACATAACTGTGATGCCCGACGCTACCCTCCACATTTATCCAGACGTAGTAATGGAATTTGCCCCAAATGTTGGCATTTTGGTGCTAGGTACGTTGAAAGCTATTGGTGCACCTGATCACGAGATCATCATGCGACCATTTAAGGATCCAAACGAGATACCAATGGCACGTAAGAGGAGTACCAATTCTGAGAGTATTAGGTTATGCAAAGAGGAAAATTGCAACAATTTTACAAACGAAGGTAATTTTCTTTGAAAATATAATTTTAATAGAGTTAGATAGAGATAATATTGGAAAGTTAAATATTACATATTTTATTTAAAAATTTACTTATTAACGTTAAAAGGCTTTTAAGTTTTTAAATCAGAATAAGATATTTAAATAGGATATCTGAGTTAAATTTAAGCATTTCTCTATTATTTGGATAATCAATAAACGTGCAGAAATAATTAAAATGTAAGGGCTTATAACTACTCTATCGATATATTCAGGGATTAGATCGTCTTTTTTTCAAACAAGATTTATCAAGCTGTTAATATAATTCAAAATATATGAAAAAATAAAAAATATTAAATTACTTTGCAATGCTCTATCAATTAATTGTAATATATATTATCCAAAACGCAGTAGTCTCGGTAAAGTTTTATGCGCTTTAATCTACATCGAGAAATAAACGTAAATTTTATGTAATTATTTGCAGGATTTTTGGAATATTTTAATCGAACAACGTTGCAATGGATACCTCTTTGCGACAAGCGTTTCACCGAACGAAATGCGCAAGTGGCTTGTCGTCAATTAGGCTACGAGCCATTAAATGTTTATGTCTCGAGAGATCGGCGATACGAACTACATCCTGGATCCTTATCTAGAATATGGTCTTGGCCTGAACCTTTGCAAGTAATAAAAGCACTTTACTTCGTTTAAAAATAGTACTTACGTTTAAAACACTTTTATACCCTAACAAAAACAATACGAAGGCTCAAACGTAGCTACTGATAAATTAAAAACACAACAAAGCATCCAATATTATTTCCATATTACAAGCACATAATTATTTCTAAATAAAGTTTTTAAATTAAATAGTCAAGCATTAACTTATGCAATGATATCACGAATTTAGTGCACTGGAAACGAAGAGAGCCTAGAGGACTGCCAGATTCGGTTAAACGGTCAATTATTCGGTCAGCGCTACGAATGCCCGTGGGACGGCAAATTTGTGTTCCTTCATTGTGGCCAGCGAAATCTCGATTCGTCACTCAACTATTGGGGCGGCATACGCATCGCCAACAGCGAATTCGAACACTACCTGTACGAGTACCGCATTCACGACGTCGTGACCCACGAAACCGTTCGGCGGGTCGAGTCGGTGCTTAAGTTCGTGAATATCACCGGCGCCGGGATACTGCATAACGAAAGATCGCCGGCCGTTCAATCGATCATAAAGTCCCCCAGTGTGATGCGCGTCAACGTTGATAAAAGCGCTCATCATGGCATCAATATTATATCGCCTACACACACGGTAAAGGCAATTTTCTTTTATTTCGTTTTTATTATTTTTTCCGATGATAAAAGCATGCAGATACGATATATATTCGTTGAACAGGCACAGATGAATATTCTAAAAATAATTGTAATAGCATAATTCTAACGAAGCTTTAGACTTGATTGATTTTAGAGATTCATTTTATAATCTGTTATGGTTTTTTGTTTATTTCTTATATTACCTGTATAAATATGCCGAGTTCTAATTGGTTATTTTATTGAAAAAATTAACTCTTTGCTGTATTTGCAATTTTCAAAAATAGTAAATTCGTTAGTTTCTAGATATTTGAAAAATATGACACGTAAGAAATGAGTAAAAACTTTTATTATTATCAATTTTTTAGGTCGAGTTACTCTTTAATCAAGTTAAAGATGTCCTTGGAAATGGTGTCAACATTTTGTCCTTAACAGGCGAAGGTCGTGAAGCTGACGAAAGTTCCTTCAGTCCTTTAAAAGATTTAAATATTCCGTACCATTTATTTAGCATCGTTGATATCTGTGATACTACCAAAGAAGTCACCATAGAAGAGCGCGTACTTTTGTATTATAAGTATGACAATAATCCGGTGAACTGTGTCAAAATCTTTCGTAGCAATCACCGTGCAAAGCCTTTTGGATTTAGGTATTACAAATAACTGAATTTTAAATCTTAAGATTGAGCATTTTTTATTATCTTTAATACAATTATTGCCGACAAAAATTATTGTCAAATCAGAGTTTTTGATCTAAATGTATTATAATGTTTTTATTCCGAGTTTTTATTTACGTCCGCAAAAATAACCATAGATTTTAAATTAAGAATTAATTTTTATTGATTTGCAGGCTTTTGCAATTTAATTTGTTTAATTCTACTGGGAAGCCAGGCAGAATGGATAGCTTAACACTTTACGATGGCGACATTTATAACGTAACTGTTAAAAAAATTGATGAATTATACGTCAACAGTCACATCGAAAAGAAACTATTTAAAACGCAAGGACCAAGTTTAAGTGTCAAGCTTTTTGCGACGGGCGCTAGTAACATTCATGGATTCATTGCTGAAGTTGTTACCTTACCGATATCAGCTATAGGGTTTAGTAAGACTATAATATATTTATTATTACGATAAAAAGTTTATGATTTGCTAAGCAATTCTTGTAAATGCGTTTATACTACTATTACTTGATCTGATGTTTTTGAAACGTTATTTACAGATCGCGATGTACAGCATAATATATCGTATTCCGTAATTTCAAAGTGTCAAGAGGGTGCAGTGAAGTATTCTAGTGCTGGAGAAGTCAATGCTGTGATTACACTAGAAAGAAATCAATTTATTAATAATTGCGAGAAATTATACGGAAACTTCAGTACGTGCAAGTCTGCGGTTTCGATAGATATTCAAAATACTCAGTCTATTTATTTCAGAGTAAGTTGTTTGGGCATCCGTTAATTATTTAAATTCAACATATTCAACTAAATCATCTAGTTATTTTTAATTTTTATCTATCATCTAAACTTGAGCAAACAGAGTTTTTTTTACTGATTTTAATTTTTTGTTTTGCCTTTAAGAATAATTTGGTCATGAAAAATCAAGGAGGGTTGACAATTAGAGCGGATTCACGCGGTTCTGCAACTTCACTTAAAGGTTGGATTCATAACAACCTTTTCGTAGAAAATTATGACAAACCAGCTTTGTACGTATTATTTTTTGTTCAAGATATTTAGAATAATTATATTGAAAAGGTACGCATGATTTTATAAATTTCTTCTTTTTCAAGGTACGTCGAAGGCCGACAAAGCAGTCCTTATCAAGAAGTTACGATATTTAGAAATTATTTCACCAAGAATAATGCTTCGTACGAAAACAATATTGTTTTAAAGCAGGTCGTTAGCAATATGACATTAAATTACCTGCATGGGAATTTAGGAAAGCATCTATTGGAAATTTCTGGTTTTGAAAGAGTCCGACTTCCAATTTACCAAAGCACATCTCATAATGGATTTTATAAGTAAGAATAGTATTTAATTTTACACGATAAAAGTCAACCATCCATATTAATGTTAATGGAAATTTTTTATTAAAATCTATACTTTTTTCTAGAAATTATGCTTTAGATCGTGAAGGGCGAAGTACAATCGTAGCTGGAACTCCTGGTCAACAATACGTAGACAACATTTTCTTCAATCCTGACAACGATTACGAAATGCTTACTATTAATAGATCACTGTAAGTATAATCTTTTATTACTTATAACTTGTTATAACTTTATTAATTATAAACTTGTGATTAATAGTTCGTGCCTTTCATTATTTGTAATCCTACTAGATAAAGCTGTACTAGATAAAGCAGATGCTAGTTACATCCTTTATACACGAATTTTATAATATCCTCGATTATTTTTTAAGCATCTCCTCATAGTTATTATTATAACCTTTCTGTTAATTTATCGAATTATTTTTACTTTCATATTACAAAATCGCATGCACGTTATTAAAAATATCAGCGTGGTCGACTCGGAATGGTATACTAAGTAAGTACATGACTACCAATCGTCGTGCTTTTTATGTTTTGTATGTGTTGCTTAAATAGAGAAAAGAAATTTTCCAGCAACTTGTATTTCTCCTTCTTCAATCGTGTTACTTCTTCATACCTATGAATAACCAGTCACTGTCAATAATAATCATTGTACATGTAAGAGATATAAAAAAACGCACACTTAATATTTTATCTTAGAAAATAATTTAAATATAGTTTTTTATTTATGTTGTGTTTAACAATAAAAAGAATTTTTATCACAAATACACGGGTGCGTGCACACGCACATACACACGTACACACAAATATATAAAAATAATTCACACAATGTTGTTAAATTCATATTGAAATTATATACTATTAGATATTTTTCTATACTCTGTTCACAACTTATTTTTTATTTCTGATAGAAAAAGAAGTTTACCATTATTAGTTAGCTAGAAAAACATTTGCACACTATATTAACAATTTTTTTAAAGAATATTATTGGTACACGATTAACTGTTTAAAATTTTAAGCAACCTAGATATCTCTCAACTCATCACAAATGTATGTCAACTTTCGTGAGTCTACGTGTATAACGTACACATATATGTCTCTTTCGCTTTACCTGTTATTATTATACGCGCTTGGTCAGCAAGCTTCGATATTTTATACATGTCTGATCGATAAAATTCATTCGTGTCAAATAACTTACGACCCGCCGCATAATTTTAGCCAATTGGAGATGTGGAGATCGAGCGTCGACGCCCGGCACAATTATTGGGGGTACAACGAGTCACTTGCAGTAGCTGGACGCATTCGCGATCGCGGCGATTCGCCCGAACTCTTGCAAGTCGAGTATCAGCCTTATCATATGAACAACCAGTCAGTGCTCACCGGAAAATGTCCACCAGCTTGGGATTTAGTGGGCGATACTTGTTACATCTACATCGGAGCGCCAATGGACTTTTATGCTGCGCGTGATTTCTGCAGGGCAAGTATTTTTTAAAGAAAGAAAAGAAAAAAAGGAAAAGTCATGTCTTCTTGGGCAAAATCGCTGTACTTTAATCTCACCTCAGGTCGATGACGCTGAAAAAACATCGACTAATGAATTTGAAGATCAATTACTTTAATATATCTGCTTTTAGTTTAGCTTCTGAATGAAATATCTATAAATTGAAAACTTCGGTCTTAATTTATAGTCATAGCTTTATTTAAAATATGCAAAATACAAATATATTTGCAGGATTAAAAAATAGTTATTTTGTGATTATTGTTAACGAAGCTTAAAGTATTGATTAAATATGAAGCAGCACCCTATTACAACAAAATATATATTTCAATTTAACAGGCGGCGAATGCATCGATGCCCTTTATTATGGGCGATTACATCGAGTTGTGGAAATTCTTGAGGAAACAACAAGATCGCTTTGATTATTCTGAACGCGTTTGGATTCAGCAAATTGAAAAAGTCGATCAATGTACTATGTTTACGTATCAGACAATAGAAATCGATCATTGCGGTCAACCAAATCCATTTGTTTGTGAAATCGGTAGGTTCATTTGAATCCGTTATATGGAATAACAGTCATGTGAAGATGATAATAAACAAATATAAAAATAATATATTAATCGTTTATTCAAAAGCTGAGTTTTGTATTGCAAAGAAATTCAAAATTTGATTGTATAATTTTTTATTGAATTCCGGGAATACGTTTAATAGACCATAATGATTATTATAAATAAAAAATAAGTAAATTTCGTTTCTTTTAAAGACCCCAGGGTATACATCGACCCTCTCTCTTGGAGGAAAGATATCGTCGCAGTCGGAGTTCTGAGTGCAATAGGAGTTGCTCTAGCTTTATTAGCAACTGCCGTTTTGCTTTGGGTATCAAAGTCAAAGAAACGCCGCATGGAAAGACTCGAAAGAAGAAATTCCATCAGGCAATCACTTCATTCACTGCGGTCAGTAGGTTCCACTTCCGGCTTTTCCGAGCTGGCGTACCAAAGAAGAAAACCTATAGCGGTAAGATTACTTTTATTTTGTTAGTTTTAAGAAGAATCGTCATAGCATTACACATTTGTAATTCATAAGCACGATGAAAATAATTAAAGCACTACATCTTACTAATTTAATTTTAAGGATGTTAAGAATTTTAAAGTTAAGAAATAAATTATCTGTTATTCAAAATCTACTTTTCCGTCTATTACTAATCTGTCTATAAATTACTAAAGCAGCCAAACAAGGAAAAAAGAGTAGTTATGGTACCACCAATGCAGGTTAGAGCACAAAACGTGAATACTTAATTATTAAAGTGAGCCCTCCTAGATTGTTTTTCTGTTTTGTCAACTTTATGTTTAACTAAATATTATTTAACTCTTAGCTTTTATTCTTTAACGATTATTTGTTTTTATTTATTGTTGTGTACTGTACATTATGTTATGGTTTTTATATTTATTGTCATATATAAAACGATAAATGTTTAAATACTTGTTTAGTCGCTTTTTACAAATTATTAAAATTTAATCGTAAATGAACTGATAAAACACTGTTAGAGAAATTTAATTTTACAATATAACACCATAAATTATGCTATCTACTTATGATTTATTTAAAATATCATCTCAAACTGAAAAATCTCAATATTAAAAAAGTGAAGTTAAAAACGTAATATATAACTAGTAAAGTAAAAGACATAATATATTCAAATGTATGGAGCGAGTATTTAAATATTTCTAAACTATATAAATATTTTATGATCTTAAATACTATTGACAAATAAACGATGAATGCTTCGTCATTTTTAGACAAAACAATCTACTGATACATTGAATTCCCGTTCTTTGGATTATAAGAAGATGTCTAACGGTGGCAGTCTCGACTCGATGGACAAGTCGCAGCTGAACTCGTCCCTCGAGGACAACCACTGCTACGACGTCTACGAATCGCACAATCCGCGCTATTCTCCAGGTACGAGTACCAGTGGACCTGGACAAAAATTCGTAGGCGACAATCCAGCCTATGACCTAACATATCGAAACGAGGGTTTCCGCAATCATTCCACGTTTACATCCCGCAATAACAGTGCCTGGCAATCCGAGGCCAACAGCGTGCCTCACCGGAGGTAATATATTTTCTTGATTTCATATTTATTCGGTATATTTTTGTCTAGGCTCCTTGCTAGAATGATAAAAACGTTACTGAACTTATTACGATCAAGTTCGTGTATTGGTTCGTATGCAATGTAACGACAAGATGATCGTAAAGTTCTAACAGTTACAAATACGCAGAAAGCATTCGGTAAACGTATTTAAGTTGAATACATTTTTTAAAAGATCGATTACTTTCACGCGTCTTCGAGTAAATCATAAAACGATCAAAGAATCGGATTGTTAATTACAAAAATCGGTCGTTCTCTTGACTTAACAGGATATAGTGATGCCGATGAACGAACACGTGGATATTTCCACCGGCTACCTACACAACGTCTCGACATTACCTCTCAATTCGAGTCTTGGCACGAGCGACTCCATCAGCGAATTGAAGCGCGAACTGCGCACGAATTCGTCGATGGATTACGATGGCGTTGGGATAAATGGTCTCAGCGGGAGCCACTACGACACGAGTCCGGTAACGCCGGGCTCTGAGCCCGTACCCGAATACTTTGGCACTCACAGTGCGACTCTACCCCATCCCCATCATCACCAGCAGCAGCAACAGCACCAGCCGCATCATCATCACCACTACTACTACGAAGACCGACCGCGAAGCGAGGCTCTACTCGAAACGAATCTCGACGAGGACAGACCTCTGAGGTCCAAGAGCGAGGCTATTCTCGAGACGAACTTCGACGCGTTCGCGCCCAATGAACCGACTGAACTCACTCAGCTGTCGACCGCTGCAAGGAGCAAGAGTCAACCCCTTGAGACGGCCATGTGATTTTCCAAGCTCGCCTCTGTTCTTCCTAAATTCTTGGTTCCGTCGGGCTTCTGCGACGTTCCTCATCAGGGTGTGCGAGAACTGAGGGAGATTAACGATCGTGTTCACGCTTTTTACGATCGTGACATCTTCTCGTGTTCGCCAAGTTTTTTATGGATCGCGGTGAAATTCCGATTGGGCCAGTTGGAAGACGTATTCGTGATTAATTGGCTGCTGCCGCGAATTCAGCATTGCTTTTTCATGTTCTGGTCGTAAGGGATACGTCGAGCGAAAGGAGACCGTTCTTCGAGGCATCCGGTGTTTTGATCTCTTAGAAAAACAATTATTATTATTTAAAGATGTTCCGAGAACATTAAACATCTTTAAAGTATTTTGAAGAATATTTACAACGTTAAAAGGAGTATTTACTGGAAAAACATTTCTCGAGTGCTTATTTAGCACTGAATTTATAGAAAATCATTATGAATTTGAAAGAAAGAGTCTATCCTGATTAGCTGCAGTTTATTAGAAAAGAAAACTAGTTACGGCGATATGACAAGTCAAATTTTTTCTAATTTATAGTCGTTTTTATTTATACCTTATGTTTTTGCTTATATTCTTGATTGATCATATAAACAACTTTGATTTCGTCAAATACTAAACGTGTATCACTAATGCTTGATTAGAAGTATTGAGTATCACAGTAAGGGTATAGACTCTTTCTTTAAAGATTCACAACTTAAATATGTCAATTTGTAAATTAATTTATGCGTCTTTAAGCCTTCGTTATTACATCATCAAAATCGTCATCGAAATCAATGTCGTCGCTATATTTATCTATAATTTGTAATTATTAAGTTCACGTCGCTCGAATGTTGACAATAAGCGTTTTCCATAAATTTCTAATTAGTAATATTATTTTATACTTGCAACTTTGTTAAGTAAAAAGAATATAATTAAAAAAGATATATTATGCATTATTTATATAGAACCTTTTTTACTATAAAAATGATATACTATAGATAGTTGATCACTGCCAGGACTTTCAATTATACCAGCGAACAGTAATCGCTCGATGTGATATAAAGAACGTGCGCTCGTACGAATACTTTAAGGCGACGTGCAGGACGAGTGAACGTCGCCCAATATGTATCATAAGTATCTTCTCGACTAACAATTTAGAAAATAAAGAAATAATGCGCTGTAAAATCAACGCGTATTTCACGAGATTTATTAGAATTTATAAATTGCGAAGTTGTTTGGGGACTTTCGCAACTTTTTTCTCTTCTCCGCTTCTTATATTAACACTCATCTCTTTCTATCTCTGCCTCCCTCATAATGTTTAAGCTCAATCCCCAACTGCAGGTACGTCCGTCCAATTTTTGTAGGCGCGTCTATATTTGTTAGGACGCGTAAGCCGAGTTATGATTTTTATTTATAATAGTTGACGTACATATATTTTATGAAAATCTTGAGTTAAAAATGAACTCGTGAGAATTACTTTATTTTGACATTTTTCTTTATGGATTTTATTTTTACTTTAGACTATAGTTCATTTGTTCTTACAAATAAGGGGTAAATTTTTTTGAAAATATTTTACTATAGATAATCATTAATATGTTAATAAAGTATGATAAGATTGAAAAGTAGTGTATACTATTACAATATTGTAATACGATTACAGTACGATTACATTAAATAGAAATTTTATTTCTCATTATTATTAAATTTACTCGTGCTTGTTTAAAGTATTCCTACGATATATTACTATATGTTACGTACTATATATAATAATAAAATTAAGCATAGCGTATAACTGCAATTAATTTGGATTGTGAATATTATCATTGTTATTATAACAAATTATACATTATAACACATTTTTATTCAACATAATATTTATTGATTCATAAAAAGAATTTGTTCGAAACAAAAGTTGGTGATGTCGCTAGTAAAATTAAACTCAAATGTGTTAGGACAATTTTTGAATCCAAATAAATATTAATAAATTTTAATTTATTTTCTCGACTCAAAAAATAATTATCTTAATATATTTTTCGCATGTACGTCAAATATTACAAGGAAAAAATCTTCTCGGGCGTATAGAATTTTATAAGCAAATTGTAATATAAATATTTTTTAATTTCGTTTTTTAATAAATATTTTTCAGAACTATGAAATAATAACATGTGTGCATTTATACGTATGCAAACATTTATGAATGGATATTGACTTAGTTATAGAAGATTATAGATTAAATTATAAATTAGAAATAAATGTCGTAAAAGTTGAAACTAAAAATTAATACTAGTAGTAAAGTTTTAGACATCCAATTAAATGTAGCTCGTAGAATTGAAGAATATTATATTCCAGATAAAGTAAATATCAATAAATGTTAAAGTAAGTTTTGTTATTATTTGATATTTTAAATATCAGTTTCTCATATCTCTTTAAATAGATATATATTTAAGATTGTACTTGTTGTTAATATTCGTATAAAATATCCAAGAACACGACATATTTTATATCATAAGTATGCAAGTCAACGTTGAAATCGTTTAAACGAACGCGTGACTGCTTAATTATCTGAAGTTTTTCATAGTTTGTTGAAAAATATCGAATTATTGGCGTTCGGTGACTTGAGAATTCTTTGCATTTCTCTGAATCCTTACAATTCATGAGAAAGCAAAATTAAGTCTTAGCTGCCTACGTATTTTGAACTATATTTATGAACGTATGCATGTAATATATAAAATTAAGACATTTTTAATATGCATATGAAGGATTTGAATATTAGATTAATGACAAAACGATAACTTATGTACAGAATATTTTTCAAAAAACAGACGAACCACCAGTAAATAAGTTTTCAAGTTAGTGATCACAAATTTATATAAATATTCTTTCACCATCAGTTTAGTGATCGCTATATTTATATTTGCATCGATAATTATAAAATAGATTACGCATGATTAATATATGTATTATATTATTGTAATTAGTAATTAGGGCATTTAAGGACTACCCTTCGATGGTTAAAAAAAGCAATTTTTAGATTTTATTACTTTATGTATTGTAGGGTTATAGTTTCGATTAATTGGAACATCAGAAAATATGTAAACTATATTTTCTGGAACTGATAATTTAGACAAATCGTTAAAAATAAAAAAAGAAAGCAAGAAAAGAAGGATGATTGTATATTTCCAGTGTGTACTTGAAAATGTACATTCATAGCCAGGTAACCCAGAGGTTAATATGAACATGAAGAGATTATAAATGTAAAAATATAATCGCTACATAAAATAAAAGTACATAGTCTGCGTTGTTAATTTTCCACTTACACGTGCTTTTGTACATTTTATAAAATGTTAATGAATAAATAAATAAAGACTATTGAACAATAAGTGTTTTTATTTATACATATTTTAAAAATGGTAAATGTTATTATAAAATTATAAAATTTTTAATTTTAGATTTAAAATTGTAAAATTCAAGCGTAAAAAGAATTTTAGAGTTAGAGTATCAGGAGAACATGACACGACAAGAGCATGAAAATTTGATTTACCTCTTATATTCGATAGTTTTTGTATTGTGTAATTTTGGGCAAAATCATCGGAAATTAATCAAAAACTATGTTAACGAAAATGGAATAAAATGGTTATAAATAAACAAATAAAGACTTTTCGACAATAAGTGTTTTTATTTATACATATTGTAAAATGGTAAATGTAGTTATCAAGTTGTCAAATTTTTAATTTTAGATTTAATATTGTAAATTTCAAGAGTAAAAAGAATTTTAGAGTTGAAGTATCAGGGGAACATAAAAATTACAGGAGCATGAAAATTAGGTTTACCTCTTGAATTCTATAATTTGTATTATGTAATTCTGTACAAAATCGTAGTAAGTCATTTAAATAATTTGAAAATATGTCATTCCCAATAATGATTAGAATAAAAAATTTTGTATTACAGGAAAATGTTTATTAATAAAAAGACAAATAATTTTTTATAATATATTTTTTTATTTAATGTAGTACACAAGTTTTGCGTACTTGCATTCATAATACGCACTAGTACAACTCATCCTAAATAATAATAATGATACACAATAATATATTTTTATTAATTTATTAAATCATTTATTTATTTATTTTACATATATACAAACATTACATATATTACATATAGTATAAATATATTTACAAATAAGCGATTCATCAATACATTGTCGTATAAAATATAACATTTATTTTACAGAGAATTAATGTACAGTAAAATATCTTTTATCTGATTTATGCTTAATTGAAAGAGCTTGTTTTAGCATGTATAAAGAATTTGTTAAGGTTATCGCCTCAATAAGTAACAAAAATTAGTATGAGTAATAAGACTATTGAATAATCATAAAAAGCAAATATAAGGGCACTTCTTCCAGCTCTTCTAATATAATGTATTGCAAATAAACCTTGAATACGATTGTCAGCACTGACGTAGACGTACACTTCTATCCTCCGTTTTTCTCAGGATGTATTTTCCGCATTCCTCTATTATCCAAATTTTCCACGTTCACGTTTCAAGAGTCTTTACTAGTTAGTCATACACTTGCGCGCGCTGACCTTCAAGATCTCACTGATAGTGACGATGGTTGTCGATCCTAGATATTGCTAAAACTGCACTCATCCAAAGTTTTCGGCGATTATCAGGAAAGCTCTACTGTTTTATTCGGATTTGTTTCCGAAAGTCTTTCCAAGGATCATTGTGCAGATTTATCTCCCTCCCACCTAAAATCAATTGGTCAGTTAAAAATTAAATATAACATATATATCTATATTTCAGTATCCAATAATAATTACGACTTACAAGCTGATTTATGTTTTTTGGTCTTCATTGCATTCCGTTACATTACTTAGCTTTTCATTTCTTTGTATTTGCGCCACTGAAAAAGATAGATATAAGATTAATATCGATAAATAATTAGATAGTTTGTAGATAATTGGATTAAATTAAAATAATTCAACTTCCTCGCGTATATTTAATTGAAAATTTTATTTCATTCGCCAACTTACCAATTATTTTAGAATTTTAGATCATTATATGTGAGCAGTAATATAGGTTTATTTAGGACTAAAGGTAATCAATATTTTTTATAAAAACTCGAAGTATAAAAACAAATCTTTTACTATTGAACACTTTTATAAGTGATATTAGTATGCAATATCATTCTAATTAAGGTTTTTAGTAAAATATAATTATTTTGATTTATACGATTTTTTCGTTTTTTAATCAATGCATACGCCGTAATTAATAGTTTGTTTCAAATTTCTGCTTTATTAAACAATTTATTTTAATATTAAACGCTTCTATTCCTGATATTAAAAAGATCTACAATCTTATTTAAGGTTTTTGAGAATATCAAATATTTATTTTCCTTCGATTCTTTCCATTTTTTAATCAATGCTTGAAGTGTAATCAATATTTTATACAAAAACTTGCTGTTACAGAACAAATCATTTTTCTGCTAACCGCTTTATGCTCGATATTAGAAAGATCTATAATATTTTTCAATTTTTTTCAAAATATCAAATATTTACATTTCTTCGATTTTTTGTTTTTTTTTTTTAAACAATGCGTTATATTTAATTATTATTTTAGATTAAAACTTGATGTCTAAAAACAACTGATTTTACTAATAAAGGCTTCTATACCTGATATTAGAAAGCTGGATCATCTTATTTAAGGTTTTTAGGAATAAAAAATTTATAAATTTCTTCGATTTTTTGCGTTTTTTAAACAAAGCGTTAAGGTTAATCAATATTTTGTATAAAAACTTGATGTCTAACAACAATTGATTTTACTCATAAAGGCTTCTATACCTGATATTCGATATTTCGATCATCTTATTTAAGGTTTTTAAAAATATAAAAAATTAAACTTCTTGGATGTTTTGCGTTTTTTAATCGAAGCTTTAATAGTAATCATTATTTTGTATAAAAAGTTGAAGTCTAAACACTATATATTTAACGATTTAATAGTTTTATAACTGATGTTAGTATACATAATTATCTCATTTCAGTTTTCTAAAATAATTAAATGTTATTAATTTATTCGATTATTCCGTTTATTAATAAATTCCTATGCGATAATTAATTTTTTTATCAAATTTCTGCTCTTTTAAACAATTTATTGTGTTATTAAATGTTTATGTGACCGATATTAGGAAGCTTGATCATGTTATTGGAAGTATTTAGGAAATTCAAATATTTATATTTCTTCGATTCATTGCGTTTTTTAATCGATGCATTAACGGTAATCAATATTTTGTACAAAAACTTGATGACTAAAAACAGCTTCGTTTACTAATATTCGCTTCTATGCCTGATATTGGAAAGATCTATAATATTATTTAAGGTTTTTGAGAATATCAAATATTTATATTTCTTCTATTCTTTGCGTTTTTTAATCAATGCTTGGAGTGTAATCAATATTTTGTACAAAAAATTGAAGGCTATAAACAATATTATTACTATTAAATATATTATAACTGATATTAGTATGTAATATCATCCTATTTAAGGTTTTTAGTAAAATATAATTATTTATATTTATACGATTATTCCATTTTTTAATCAATACTTACGCCGTAATTAATATTTTGTTATAAATTTTTGCTCTAGTAAACAATTAATTTTCTTCTATACCTGATATTGGAAAGCTCTATTATGTTATTTTAGGTTTTTAGATATATCACATTTTTAGTTTGATTTCAATTTTTTACGTATTTTAATCAATGCGTTAAGATGTCATTAATATTTGGTAGCAATAATTGATCTTGTAAAAAATATTAATTTTACTATTAACGAATTCTACACTAATATTAATAAGCTTTATCAAGTTATTTAAACTTTTTAGGAAAATGAATTTTTTAGATTAAGTTCTATTATTCGATTTGATTTATAGTTAGATTTATGGTTTTAATTTATATTATTCTTCATAATAGTTATTGCAGTAAAAAAATAATTTTAATTATACATATTATTACGAATATAAGTCCCAAGATATATTTGTTATATTAATCTAATGGAATTCTATGGAAATTATAATTGTATATCTTCCTTACTATTAACTTGACTAAGTTTGATTAATCACAGGATATTTTAGTACCAGACACTACAATGTGTTTTAATGTAAAATATAAACAAAGATAAATTATTTGAAGAAATTGATTTCCATAAATTTCATTTAGCTTTAATACATGATCAAAGTAAAGCGTAATTCTCAATATTCTTAAACGCAGACCTAATAAATTATACGTTAGAAAATATTTAGTGACTGCACATACGATTTTCACTTCATAATAATCAACTAGAATAGCAAATTATTTTAATTCATATAATCAAAATTTTATATAATTTATATATATAAAAATATTTTTGGCTCGTTTGATTTTATGAACGAGGATTAGAGCAATTGTTATAATATTCTTTAATTTGATTTTTATACGGGCTCTTATAGTTATAAAGTTTATTTTCGATTATATGTTGATTGTGCACTGGCATTTTTTAGACAATATCTTATTTTCAATAAATAATTTTTTTTAGTTTTTTATAATTGTCTAATTAATATTGGTGGAGTCGTTAAATTTTTTTTATCAATTTTTGAATATTTTATATATTAAAAAATCAATATTTTGACGATTTCACTGTGATGTTAGTAATTATTAAATATATTTCTACCGAGTTTGATTACAAATTAATAGTATATTTATAATTTTGACTCACATTTTGATGTAAATTTTTTTGACAGTTTTGCATTGATATCATTGTCTTCATCTCTATTGCTTTTTTCCATTTTCTTTCCACCACCTAACACAATTACAACGTAATCGATGTAACAATATACAATTATTTTTATAAGTTGATGAAAAATTTGTAATATCAATTCCTGCAAATTTTATATATTTCTTAACAATATCGTCTGAAGGCATAACGTCTTAATTGAAGTTCCTGCAAATTTAGGAATAATAATATAAATTTCAAATTATGTATCTCTATCAATATCTACATAGTAAATTAACGATTTATTCTTAACTATTATAACACAACTAAATAAAATACATGTAAATAAATTAAATTAGACCAAAAATGATGTTTTATAATAATGTGAAGACGCTGAGATATCAATTATTAATTTATTATTATACTAATTAATTATCGTTGAAAGCTTCGAAGAAACTTTGAATTATGATAATTCCATTTGGATTCCAAAAGACCTATAAGTATTATTATAAATAATAACCTGTGTATAAATAATAATATTTTTAACACTATGGGTCTTTCCTGGAAATATTTTATACGAGAATATTCTGATATAACACTTTAATTCTATTAAATTCATTAAATTCATGTTTTCTTGAAGTCACGCCATAGGAAGTAGAAAACCGGATGTGATCATTTGTACGTATGCGTGCGTGAGTGACGGTCGTGTTGTTTATTGCAGACCACCCCATCATTAAAAACTTTGTTTAATCGCAATGTTTCCCCGTGTTAGTCGAATTTAGGCATTAATATTAATATTTTATTCTATAATATCTTATAAAACTTATATTAAAAAAAATATGTTATTTACGTTTTTATTTTGTTTGTTAACGGAAGATACACCACATTTCTGATAACGAACATCGTTTAAATTATCGAACTCCACCATTTCAACATTTTATTTACAACAAACAATTACATAATTAATTAAAAATATTTTTTTATTGTTATATTTAAATAAATATAATTAGATAAATTATTTGATATTAAAATATATGCATACAAAACCTATTTACATTACTAAAGTAAATGTATTAATAATAGTAATTTATTGTATGTATCCAAAATTGTTATCTATAATCTATTAATGTTACATACTATTAATAAAGTTTATAATTAAATAAGTTTAATAAAAATATTTATGGATCACATTCTAAATATTATTCAATTCATATTTCTGTTCATTGAAAAACTATATTTCATTTTAATTTATTTCAATTATAAATTAAAAGAATTTTATATAAAAAAGAATCTCATATTAATTAATAATTATTTAGCTTACTACTTATTCACGTTACTAAATAAATATTCTAATAAAATTGCTTTATTAGAATTCTGATGTTTTAATAATGATATCAAAAAACGAACGTATTTTATTTAATGATACGTACTCGTTATAAAATTCCACAATAATAATACGTTAATCTCTAATGATTTGAATAAATCTATAATCTACTATAGTAAATTTTAATGTATCTTTACAGTACAGTACAGTAATAGTTTTAAAAAGGCCTATTAGATAATTCATTATTTTTTTTTTTAATTGTTGAATGTTTACAATACTTTCTTCGAAGTCTTACTACGAACTCGAGCGCTTTAGAAACAATGTATGAAGTACATAAGCCGATTCGAAGAACTTACCGGAATGTCGATTGGAGCTAGACTACAATTGTTTTATGGGACGAATGGCTAATGTATACGCGCGTGCGCTTGTAAGTTTATGAATGAAAAGAGTGGGGATAGTCGTTTCGAGTTTCAACTACGAAAAAGATATATATTATATCGTGTAAGATTCCAAATTATTATCATTTTCATTTTAAGTATGAATTTAGAATTTAAGCTGCATATTACACCTGATAAAATGAAAAAATTTCATTTGCATAATTATTTTTATCGTACATTTTTTATAGTAATCACAATATTAATGATACATACTGTGCAAAAATATTAACTATTAATATATAAAATACAAAAAAATTTATTTAATATCTTTATGGATTTCGCAACTTGTAACGATAACTTTTTTAATGTGTTATTTGAAATTATTATTTAATAGTTTTATTTATTAAGGTATTTACATCATATTAAATGCGGTAATGTAGATTAGAATATAGAAATAGAAATTCCTGAAATAGAAGAACAATAATTACGCAGTCATACGCAGAAATGTGCAGTGCAGAATTTTTGAGAATTTCCTATGAGTGATATTTATAGAGTATTACTACGTAAAGATTATTAAATAAAATTTATTAAATAAAATTCCAAATTATTATCATTTTCATTTCAAAAAACCTTACTTGCATAATTATTTTCATGGTTCTTTTTTTACAGTAATATCAATAATACATAATGTGCAAAAAAATTTATATTGAATATATATTTCCTAACCATTAAACAATAAAAACAGATTTAATAATAAATAAATAATTCAAGATCATAAACGCGAAAATTGAATTGAATGCCCGCGTGATTATTATTTTAAATTTACATATACCATGCTTACTTCATTTGTTTGCTTTCATAATTATTTTTTTTATACATTTTTTTTATATCGTTATACTTTATTGTTATGGTTTTACTTTTAAGCTTGCTATTAAGATTTAATTAATATGTAATATATTGTAATTAAGAAATTTGAGTATTATATTTTAAAAAAAAAATTAAAAATAGGAATTACCTCGTTTTTGTCTTTTATACATATTGTATTTTCAAATTAAATTATATTCAAGAATTGTTGCACCGAACTATTATGAACATAGTATGAATGTTTTTATTGAAATGATTGTTTTATTTCGAACAAACTGGACATATATGTTATAATTATGTAAATTATATACGTGAAATTATTTCCAAAAATTTAATTAAAATAATATTTATATATTATAAATTTAGAAATATTGTTTTCATTCAACAAAAATTTAGGCAAATTGCATACTCATAAATAGTATGAATAAATTACACTCTATTTGTAAAGTAATATCTATAATGTAATGAATAACTATTTGAAAAATCAAACTTATATTTTAATTATCGATTAATATTTTTATTTAACAATATAAATTTTTTAATTTATAGATATAAATTATGTTTGCATAAAAACATTCATCTATAATGACTACTGTATTTTAAATGAAATTTATGTACATTAAATAATAGTTTAAAAATAGTAAATAATGAGAGTTGTGCTTTAGAATTTAATTAAAATTAATAATTCTAAATTTAGAAGTGAGGCAGAGTACCATATTTGTACAAAAGCAGAATGTATCCGTCTTTTTGAAACTTTCTATTTCAAATATATTTATGCTACATAAAACAAAAATATAAGCATATAAGTTGTGCAGAAAGTAACATTTGTTCAATTGCTGAGTCAAGAGCATTAATTTATATTTGTAATTTAATTATCGAATAATATTATGTTTTATCAAACGCTTCATTAATGGTTACACAACGTATTATTTTTAAAAGTTGTTTATCTTTATTTTATTTAAAACAAACGACGCATCTGACCGTTAATTTTTTTTACAGACTGAATATATGAGAAAAATTGCTCGAAATAGCTCAGAATAAATTAAAAATGAAATAGAAGAATAAGATTTGTAAGAAAATTTCAAGCGAGTGATTGTAGGAGTAAATTCTGTGCGATGCAGTCTTGCACAATTCAAGAAGTTCTTTTTAGTTTAGATGCTTGCGTTGTATTATCATGCTTATAGTAACTAAGCTTATATTATGAATAATAATGAAATGTTTATTATTTATCGTAATATTTATTACAAAAGTGTATGATTTTCAAATGGAAAATAATAAAAGGCAAGAGGTACGAAGTATACAAATAAAGAGGAGGGATGTTCAAACGAGTACAAGAGCTGTTGTGCACGAGAGACGAAAGATAATAGGTAACGAAAGGTCGAGTTAAAAGAAGGGCAGAGAAAAATACTTTAGTGTTGAGTGGCCAGTACCTGTTCATCGAAAGAGAAAGGGAGAAAAATGTTGGAGCGAGCTGTTGGTTAAACAGACGTTCCAGGTCACTAAGGCTTCTTCCGTTCTCTTTGGCCTGGCTGCTTCCTCTGAGTCACGAACGAGGCCCCGGTCGCGCTTCATTCCCGAGATGGAGGCTAGCACCAGCCATTTCCCTCATCCACGAGAACTGCCTGATTCCTAGTTACGCAAGCCTTTTACGCGGGCTTTTCGCGTTTCCCATATGCGTCGCAGAACAAGGAAGACGGCAGTGTCGCGACGACGTCAACAAAGAACGGACTTGCCGCGCTGCGTCCTTTAGCGAACGGAGCGTGGTGGGGGGCGGGCGCGCGGAGGCGCCTATGCGGCCCGGAGGAATGCGAGGGAGAGAGGAAAGAGGAGAGGGAGAGAGAGAGCCAGTCCCTGGGCTGCGGCCGCGTTCCGTAATGCGCAGCGCGGCCTAGTGCGCGCGCGTCCGCCGCAGCCTCCGAGCCGAAGAGACGACCCGGGCGGCATGAGGCGCCGCGCGCTCTAGGTCCTCCGCCACAGCCGCCATGTCGTTGCTACAGCTGCTTCTACTCCTGCTGGCGCCGTTCCTCGCCGAGGCTGAGCGTGCTAGTGGCCTCTATGTAGACAATGGCTTCGATCAGACCCTTGTGCATCACGTCGTTGGGGCGCGCGAACGTCGCGAGGTCGAGCACGAGATCCTGAGTCTCCTCGGACTGCCGGAGCGGCCGCCGTCCCGGCACCGTGGGGCTGCTGCCCCCAGGTGCGCCGCTCCGCACCCAAGTTTCTGCTCGACATCTACCGCAGCGAGCTCGATCAGCCGGCCTCGGGACTCGAGCTCAGCGGCCAGGACCTCAACGCCATTGACCAGAGCGACGTCATCATGAGCTTCGCCGCGCGCGGACAGCACGTGCCGAGCGTGAGACACGAGCGCGGCAAGCGACTCTGGTTCGACGTCTCCGAGGCACCCGCGGACGAGCGCATAGTTGGGGCGGAGCTGCGGCTCTACCGTGGCCTCGAAACCGTCAGACCCGCGCGTAACCGTGGTTCCTTCACACTCACGGCCTACCGGGTGTTGCGTCTAGAGGACGGCGAGCGCGAGCTCGAGTACCTGGACGCGGTGAACGCGAGCAGCGGCCGCGAGGGATGGATCGCGCTTAACGTGAGCTCAGCGCTGCGTCACTGGCTACGCGAGCCTGGGAGCAACCGGGGTCTCTACCTCTCGGTGCACCCGGCTGACCGGCACGTGCACGAGATGCGACCCGAGGACGTGGGTCTCGTCGGATTCCGTGGCGCTGCCGATAAGCAGCCGTTCATGGTCGGCTTCTTCAAGAGCTCGGGACTCAAGGAGCGCAAGGTGCGCCAGAAGCGCGAAGCCAAGCGCAAGAAGAAGACGGAGGTAACAGGATTGGACTATAGGCCCGGCAACCCCTACGCCGACCCCCAGGTGCAGTACAACTCGCGCACCTGCAAGATACAGACGCTGTACGTGAGCTTCCGAGACCTGCAGTGGCAGGACTGGATAATCGCGCCCGACGGCTACGACGCTTACTATTGCAGCGGCGAGTGCAACTTCCCCCTGAACGCGCATATGAACGCGACCAACCACGCGATCGTGCAGACTTTGGTGCACCTGGTGAACCCGGGCAAGGTGCCCAAGCCCTGCTGCGCCCCCACCAAGCTCTCCCCGATCTCGGTGCTCTACTTCCTTGACGAAAGCAACGTCATCCTCAAGAAGTACAAGAACATGGTGGTCAAGAGCTGTGGCTGTCACTAACTAGCGTCCCTCTCTCCCCGCTTCGTGTTTCTCAAAAGTGTTTCTAGCAATTTCTAACAGTTGTTCGCCTTCTTTAACGATCTCAGCCAACTGCTCCGAAAACTCCGACGCTTGGTTTTACATCGGCTTTCGTGTATCTCCGCTCCTTTTATCTCACAGCCCCTCGTGTGTCATTGCCGATTTTCAAGGATGGGCCGTCCATTTCGTTCCCGTACCTAATTTTATCTCCGCTCGAACCGAACCGATCCGGACCCGAACCGAGCCGAGCCAACCCTCATTCCAAAACATTTCCAAGCAAATTTACGAGCGAATCTAGTTTTTGTATCAAGTAAATTAACAATTGGTCCACCAGAACCTTAATTTTGCGCTTCTCGTTAAAAAAGACTACTTATTAATGTATCATTACTAACTTTACAAACATTGGTGAATATTGCTGAAACGAAGAAAAAAGTGTTTAAAGTGTTATAAAGTGCGATATTCAATTATTAGAAGTCGATAATGCTCACCAGTGCACATTAAGGTAAACTTGAAATACATTCGAATTCAGATCCTCCGCCATTGCTAGAATAATCTATACACGAATGTTTGTTATAAATGCTAACCTATGTCATATAATATTTGTGTATTTTTATATTGTGAAAACAAGTTTGATCTTTTCGAATAATTTCATATGTTTATGTACAGAAAAACCAGCACATTTTTATAGGTTGTAGGAATAGTTAAAACTGGTGAGGAGGGTAAAGCGTCAATTTCATTAGCATGTTTCAAAATCGTTTGAAAAAATGAGTATATATATAAATAAAATTTTTATTTTAATACTATGTACTAGGCCTTTTTTTTCAGTTTTATGTTTGAGTAAAAAAATATGCTTATTTTTAAAATTATGCTATTGTCTTTACAGTCTCTTTCGATATTATTAAACAATTTAATTTTTTTCAAAAATATTTTAATTTTTATATAATCAATTTATAAGATATTTTAAATTAACCTACTATCGGTTTTTCAAATGCATTTTCGATGCAAATTATCGTTACATGTAAAATTAAATATTTTTTTAACCAAACACCAACTGTAGAAAAAAAATTAGTTCAAAACTCGTTTTTAAAATTTATATGCCATATATACATTTGAGCCACATATTTATTTAAATTACAAAAATGGAATGATTAAAAAATTTGTTAAAATAATATTGATTTTAAATAAACAAATGATTTGTTTATTATTTGTCTAGTATTGATAAAAATCAAGTTAAAAAGTTTTGTAAAGTCGAACCTACTATTATATGAATTATAAAAATATAATTATATGTAGGGTAAAAATTGATCGAACATTTAATTTGTTTTGTAAATTAAATTTGTGTTTTTTAAGTAAAAATATAATTTACTAATTGTTTGTCATTTTACTTTACCTTTTCTAAATTATTTTCTTAAATAAAATAAAATAAGGATTTAATTACAACTTTTATATTGAATTAAGTATTATTAAGCAATTAAAAATTGGATTATTGTCATATTTTATTTAAATGATTTTACATACACCATCACGTCTAGTATCAGATGGTAGTTAGATTTTCAGTGATGGATTTACAATCTGTAGGTTTTGTTTCTTTATGAAAAAATAAAACAAAATTTAAAAAAATTAAAAATTAGATATATATAAATAATCCATTTTTAATGTACGTGATAAATTGCACAGTTAAAACTTTTTATTTTAATGGTAATTACAGTTTTTAATTAATAATGGAACAGAATGCTCAAGACTGAATTTAATTAATTTTTAAATTGAAAAATACTATTGATGTGGAAAATCATTATTGTTTCTTTAAATATATGTATAAAATGAGAAATTAAATTAATTTTTATTAATTATCTAATTATTTCATTACTTATATATCTATGTATTTGCCCATGATCCTTTCTATCAATCGCTCAATATCAATTGTTTTAAATTTTTAATGATTTTAGTATGTATTCGATAAAAAAGATATATTATAATGATATCGATAATGTAGAAATCTGTATATAAATACAATATGCCCTTAACAATTTCTGTATGTACTTTACAAATTTATTTTTATAAATATAAAAAACTTTATAATTTAAAGAAATATTTTTCCATTCATTAGAAATGTCAATAATATCGACTTTATCACGTAACCTATCATACCAACCATACATTAATTAACACCTCTAATCTAGAAATCCTTCGATTTATGTTAAATTTAAATCTACTGGCTTTACAAGTACGATAATGCATGTCATGTCTCAAGCAAATATGTTAATATAATCGTCTAAGCTATTAAATAAAATATTATTATTTTATTTATTAGAATTAAGTAATTAAACTGTTAATATATTTGTTTTTTTTATAAAATAAATAAATAGTAATAAATACATATTTATTACTCATTAAATAAATCGATATAATGTGCATTTATCTATCTTTAATGACTCATTCTGCCTCATCAATCGTGATTGATAAATAAATACACAAAAAAGTTCTCACTAATTTATAGTAATCCTATCACTTATATTAAAAATTTTATTTTATTCAAATATTTGTAACTTAATCAAGTAATAAGAATTTATATAAAATATTGAAACTGTAATGTCAACAGATAGTTACAGGATATAATTAAAAAATTTAATGACATTCTAAACAAAATATACATAATATACACATTATAGACATACCATATATATAGTATATATACATAAACACACACACACACACACGTAAGCATTTAAATGCATACATGCATACATATGTTTGCATTAATTATTGTATATTACTTGTTATATCAATAGCTCTAAATACGTTTTTATTTACAATGGCACTTGAATGAAATTCTAAAGTTTGATCAAATTTAATAACTTAAGTATTAGTATTTAATCAGTAGATTTATTATTGTAACATTAACATTAGAAAGACAAAGAATTTTTAGTTTTATTTATAAAGTTGATTGTATTGTCTATATAACAGTTTCAATTTTCTTGAAAATTATCAACTTATATACATGCACATGTTATTAAATATTTACTTTTGCAATGCACGATTCGTACGTAAAAACACATTCCCATGAATTTGTACGTACCTATTTATATATTTAATATATAAGAAATTATAGTAAGTCAATTATTATTTTTGTATTTATGTCATTCATATTATACTTGTGTATAGAATATACTTATAATTCTTTTTTTTAATCTCTGAAAAGATAGAAAAATTAATAATTTTTTTAAGTAATAGAAAATGTATATTTTAATATTTCCATAAATGACCTTATAATTAATAAGTGACTAACGTGCGCTTTTATAAATTTTAATTTCTTTTAACAAAATTTATTCATATTATCTATTTTTTTAATGACATCATAGATCAAAATGACCGAATGTCTAGTAAAAATATTAAATGTTTTCAAATATATTCTTTTGAGTTCGAATTATTACTTATTACTTATTACTTTGTAGTTTTTATCTTACAAAATACTATCTTACCAACAGCGAATGAATCCCTAACCTATGTGTTTAATTTAATAAAATAAATGCTTTTTAAAATTAACAATGAATTAGTAACAGATCTAATTACTACTTATTTAGATTTTCATTTTAGCTAAAACATAAATTTAAACTGAATTTGTCATAAATTTTTCAACAAGTAAACGTAAAACATATTATAAATTTAATGCACATATATAATTTATCGACTGAACCCACGAAAGAGGTTAGAAAAACATTTTGGAAATCACATGTTCGGTAACTGACATGTTTACTTCTCTGTACATTACAATTTTACATTATTACATTATTAACTAATTAACTAATAATGTTATTATTAATTTTTTTAAATAACTTTTTTTAAATTGTCTTATTTTAAATATCTATAATAAATTAATTTAAGAACTACAAATTTTGTAAATGAAGTCTTACAATGTTATTTCAATTTCCTAAACTTACTTATCGAATTTTTGATGAATCAGTTGTCAAATTAAGAAGATTTTGTGTGAAATATTCTGTATGTATTCATATAATTATTTAACTTTAATTTGATTATACACAAAACAATAATAAATTTTTCATAAATTTTAGAAAAATATTTCAAATGATTATTCAGATTATGAGGATAATGAAAATGAAAGCTTTTTTGAGGAACCAATTTTGAACAATGGAAAATCACCCTTGAAAATAGATGAGTATAAGAACGAAAAGTGTATTATAAAATGTAGAAATTCAAAATTAAATTTATACGAAAATCAAACATATTCTAAATTAGAGCCAATACCATTGGCTTCAAGAGGATGGCACCACAGAATGTCAATAGGAGATTATTTTACAATTTATCCCGAGAAAAGCGTAATTTTAATTTATATTATTTAAATAATCATTTAATTGTTCGATAAGTTTTTTATTTGCTATTATGATTTAAGTTTTATAATGATAAAGTATATTTTAATATTTCACTAGTTTTATATATTTAAATTAATTTATAATAAATATTTAATTAAAAATTGGTAATTCAAGTATTTTAAAATTATGTTTTAATTTATACACATTACTTAGAGATAGAAAATTTATAAAAATAAATAATTGATGGGTAATCAAAGCGAAAAAGTATAAACCGCATTTTTTATTTATTAGACTTTGCAATAATAAATATATTAAAAGTATAAATGTAATAAATAAAATATGTATATTCTAAATATCTTTTTTTTGTTTTAAATAATCTTCTTTACCAATTATTTTTAGAATAACAAAGGTGAAATAGATAAATCTATCACTTTTAAAGATATAAGTATGAATAAAAATTTGATAGAAAATCTTGAAAACAAAAATATAGTCAACCCAACACAAATACAAATGTTGAGTATACCAAGAATATTAGATGGAGAAAGTTTAATAATGACTGCTGAAACAGGATGTGGTAAAACCTTTGCTTTTTTACTTCCGTTACTACATCAAATTATGAAATGGAAATCAATGCTACCAAATAGAAAATTAAATAGTCCTTTAGGACTTATAATAACACCTAGTAAAGATTTAACTATGCAAATTTATGTGAGTTTAGAAAAATTTTATATTTTTTTAATATTTTACATCTATATAAATTAATATAATTCCCATTAACTTTTAAAATGTAGAAAGAAGCTAAGCAATTAACCAAAAATATTGATTTGAATATTATGAATTTTATTGGAGGAAACTCAAAGCGTTTTGCACATAATCCACCAGTCGAAGATGTTGATCTTATAATTGCAAGTTTTGGAGTATTAAGTAAATTAATAACATGGAAGATCCTTGATTTGCATTTAGTTAGACATGTGGTACTCGATGAAGCTGATACATTACTAGACCTAAGTTTCCGTGAACAAATGACGCATTTCTTGGAAAAATTACCAGTATATAAATTATTTTTCTAATTATAAATCAATTACAGTGTTATAGCAAAATTGAAATTAAGTTTACCATTTGAAATATCTAAAATATATAATTCAATATTTTTAATCATTTGATAATTTTGATAAAAATAATTTAATAAATTGGAATATATGTTGTAGCACTGAATTTTATAAATAATTTATTTCACGTAAAATATTTTATTTAATTATAAACTTTAAATTTTAGGTTGCAATTAAAAAAAATTATAAAAATCCAGATTTTCCAAATAAAGTACAAATAACTTTGAGCTCAGCAACAATACCTGAAGATTTATCTAAAACACTTCATATGTTTACAGATGTACATATTTAAATTAATTAAAATGTTTGACTATAAACGAAAAAAATTTTATAACCTTATTAATTGTTTCAGAAAAATAGGCTTGTATCAGTAACAAGTGGAAATGAACATCAGATTTCAGTTCCACAAAAATTCTTAAGACTTGGCCCATCAGATAAATCAAGAATGTTGTTGAAACTAGTTAAAGCAAAAGTTAAAAGTAAAACTCCAATAATTATATTTAGCAATACTATTGATACATGTAGTTTTACTGTAGCATTTCTGAAAAAATTTGGTATTAAATGTCTTTCCATGCACAAAGATATACCACCTTCAGTCAAAAAATATAGATTTAGGGAGTTTCTAAATGGAAACTACCATATATTGACTACTACAGATGCAGGAGGTCGAGGACTTGATACTTGTATGGTTCAAGAAGTTATTAATTATGATTTTCCCTTAATAACTTCAGAATACATTCACAGGTATCTAATAAGTTATTTTATGCATTATAATTAAATATCTGTATTTCATAATATAAAAATAAAATTATTTAAATTATTTTTAATTAAATATTTCACTTTTTTAATATTTACTTTTATACTACAAAGAATTTTATTTTAGATGTGGAAGAACTGGAAGAATTGGCAGTCCACAAAATTGTCGAGTCATTAATTTTATTAGCAGACCATTAGAAATTATTTTAGCAAGTAAAATTGAATTTGCTCTTCGTAAAGGGAAACCTATTCCTATGGTGGACTGTATACATGATAAAAACAATCAGGAAAATGAATTCTTAAATTATAAGGCAGAAAACAAAATTAGTGATAGAAAAAAGAATACACATAATGATGTCGATTCTTTTAATAATTTTGGTTCTATTTCTTCTGCTGATTCCTTTGGTTCCATTAATTTAGTTAAACCTTCTCATTCTGTTAATCGATTAAAATCTGCTCGTTCTACCGATCCATTTAAATCTGCTCATTCCGTTAATTCAGTTAAACATGTCCGTTCGGTTAAATCAGCCAAACATATCCGTTCCGTTAAATCAGCTAAATCTGTTGATTCTATTGATTCTATTGATTCTGACGATTCTATTAATTCTGCAGATTCTGATGATTCGAATTCAAACCTTTTTAGAATTCCACATTAAATGTAACATAGATTTATTTGTAAAATGACTTGCATTATTTTTAATAAAATGTTTAGATTAAGATTTTGTTCGAATTGGCCCTTTTTATTTTGTTACCTATATCTATAAAAATTTATATAATTTAATGTAATAATAATTGTATTTTACATAGAAGATCTTCATTTTTTCTCTATAAATTATTTTTCTTTCTCTATTCAACTTTCTCTGTCTATTTCAATAAATATTACATATCTTTTCTTACTATTTTCATATATTTTTTTCTTCTGCTTTTTCTCTTTCATGTATATATTGTCTTTTTTATAATTTCATTTGCATATTTTGATTTATTTATATTATCTTCACGTTTGTAATGTTTATTTTTTTTATTTTTACCCTAAACTCCTTGTTTTTCATATTTTTCTTTCTAATGCAATAATTTTTAGAATGTAGTTCTTATTTGTTCATATATTTTCAATTTAATTTTTTATTTATTTTTTTACTTTTTCCTGTTTTTATAATAATGTATTCTTTTAATGACTCAATATTTTTCTATCTTTCATCTAGATTTCGTACTTTATCATCCTTTTTGCGGTCTTCATTTCTAAACTGTTTTATGTTTCAAAATTTTTACATAGTACAGTAGATTTTATACGAATCTACTACTTATTTAATGTATTGCATTATTTTATCTCCTCAAAATATTATTAATTCCGGATTAACGTACCATAAATCAATACGTTTTTCATCAGCCTTTTAAATATTACCATTTTAATTATTTATGAAATATGTGAAAATTACAATAATTTTTTAAACCATCTAAGAATTAATTAAACGTAATTTTCTAGCTGATATCACATACTTATATGATTTCCAACAATTAGTTTTTAAATTTTAATGTTTAAAAAAAATTTGTTTTTTGTGATTTTTGGTGTTACAGTAATTGTATCTAAAAATAAAAAATGAATAAAGTTATTTCATTAATTCAATCGATTACCATTTATACATAAAATTTAAGTTATTTATATTTTTAATACACGTATTAATTTTTAACTTTTAGTTAATTAAAATGACAAAAATCATGTTTTTAGAACTAAAATATATTTAAATAAGAATTAAAACAATGAGTAACAAATTTTCAAGTCGTAAATTTTATTGAAATTTGAACACTAATAATTTTATCGTACATTTTAATCCTAATAAAAATTTTCACAAATTAATAAACGTTAATTTAATTAATCACATGAAATTATATTCAAATTGAATGTTTAAATAAAAGTTGAATTATTAATTCTATTTCATAATTTCTATTTTCATGTTTCTTTAATGGTTGGGAGGCGTTAAGCGATATTTGTCTATAACCAAGAATTTTATAAAGAAAAAATACGTAAGTAAATTTTTACTAAAAAACATCAATTTGTCCTATAATTTCTATCTTTTAATACGAATTTATTCTAAATATAATATATTCTACATTCTATGAATAAAATTCTACTTCAAGTAACTGTAACGAATGGTAATAGTATTGTATTAAATTAAGAATTGAACTAGAATCATTGATTTCAATGTAACAGTATAGAAATTTTCGATTACCTTATAGTTTTGTTTTTAATGGTATTGTAATGATAAGCAGATTAGTATTTTATTATTATATATTATAAAATTTTTTAAATAATACATGCGTTATCTATTAAATAATATGTGAACTTAATGTTTTAAAGGAATAATTATTTATTTACTTTTTTATAAAACAACTAATAAAATTGAAAATGAAATATTTTCATTTGGTATATTTATTGTACATTTAAAAGGAGTTGAGGCAATATTGTAAAATATGAATAGAATTTATATAAAGTGACATTATTACTAAAATTTATCAATCTTTTTTTAGTACAATGTTACGTTTTTAATAGCTTTATATAAAAGTTTCAAAATTATAAAACCATTGATATTTTGTAAAATTAATAAAATTATACTTTTATAATATAAAATTCACGATATAACATTATATATTTGAAGATACTTAAATTACTTTTAAGTTAATTACAAGAAAAAATTTCTCTATTAATTTCTGTCGAGAAAAAATATTTTTTCATTGGTAAGAAAAATATCAAATTACATATAGTTAATACAAGATATATAAATTAATATAAGTTAATATAAGTGCAAATCAATATATACTCTCACATTATATTATTTTATAATTTATTTTACTCTGAAATTAGTGTCAGAAAATTGTAACATTTACACTTCTTTTTTAACTTATATTACAATTTATCGAATCTATAAAAAAATAATCCAAAAATTCATTCTGTTCATTTATATTTCTTAAGTATTTTATTTCATATACTCATTTATGACTATAATTTTAAAAAGTAATCAAGGAAACGACCTAATAATCAAGTTTTCAATCAATTTCTTAATAATGATAGGTTCGGAAGCACTCAACGTAATTGTCAACATAAAAAAACATAAAGGATATAAATCTGTTCATTCTACGTCGTCATTTGATTCGATCACTTCAGCATAAAACTTACGTGCCTGTCACTTGATTAAGAAAGTTATATCCTTTATATTCGCTTATCTCAACATTCTCGCGATAGTTAGTATGTCTAGCGAAACAAGTGATTACAGTTCAAATGCCTGAGATTCAAATAACAAAATACAAAGAAAAAAATGGAAGAAGAAAAGATTTAAACTAGAAATATACCAATATATAATCTCTACATTTTCTTCTAATAAATTTTTATTAGACATAGTGTATAGATGAATAGGAAACCGCGAACCAATAAAACATAAAAATAAATATGCGATTTTAGCGGAAATATACGCTTGAAATGAAATTGGTAATGGCACGATTCTTTGATGAAAATTACAAGTACACTATTCAATAAAAAAAGAATTCATATTTTTTTAAGCATAATCGTTATAGTACTAACCTTGGCGATAAAATTAATGAAAAATTTTCTAAAGGAAGACTCAAAAAGTGATAATAACAAGACTGATTCGTTTAGGAGTGAAAACCACGATATTCTGTTTTCGCAAATAATACTCTTCTGAACTACCAATATGTTTATTTCTTTAAATGATCTTTATATTGTAGCACTAAATCCGGCACTTTCAAGTAAATTGAATATATCACAATATCACAACATATAAATATATTTATGCATGAATCACAAATTCTATATTTAAGTGAATGTAATTTTATTGCATTTCAATGAATTATTATGAAAACTGATGCTTTTAAAAATGATAAGTTACACAAATAGTTGAATTACTTTTGTATTATAATGTATTATATATATATATATATATATATATATATATATATATATATATATATATACATAATATAATATATACTACAATATGTATTACATAGTTATAATATTAAAATTTTGTATCTACCATCGCAAAACTTTATTATTGGTCATTATTCACATCGATACAATTTTTTTAAAATTTTTTATCACTTTTCGTTAAAAAATAATTCAAATATACATTTTACACGTAATAATAACCGATTGCTTAAGTAACCTCATCAATAAAATTACTATATAAATAAAAAAGCAATTACTTGATCATAACAGGATGTCAGTAATACTCTTTACCTGCACTATCTATAAAATATTTTATATTTACATAAAAATTTAACGGACTGAAATAAAAAATCATCACTGTTACTCTGCTATTCTAAAAGTACTTTTCTTAAAAATTAAAGTCTTTTAATTGACAAAAAAAAAAATTATTATTATTTATATTAAAAGTTCAAAAAATATCAATAATAAATAAACGAATATTAAAAAATACTAATAAATCTCAAGATTCGTTAAAAAAATACCAGATATTAATTTTAGAATTTAAGTAAAATAATAAACTGAAAAATATAATAAGTAAGAGGCTTCCGTTATTATATCACAAATAGACTAACAACTGTCTTTAAGAATGAATTTAAAATATCGATAGAATCAACATTTTTTATAAATACGGTCGATATTCTTAAAACACAATACCATTCACCTCATTTTTATCGACTAAATTAAGAAAAATTTATTTGCCTAATATTAACTCTGATGAAGGAAGCAAGCATTGTGCGGAAGAAAAAAATACTGTAAGACCGAAGCGTTGGGAGTACTCTTCCTGATTACGGTATATAATGTATTCCCAGTTATAAGCACACGCATATCGCGCATACTCGCGATAAAGGTAAAAATTGTACCTGCGCTTACGCCGCATGAACACTGCGCTCTAAACACAAAGCGAGAGCATCACCGACGACCATCGTAATTATGAAGTAATTAACCTGACTACTTTGCGTGACATGTGGAACAGAGGCGCATTTTCTATACTTCAATCTTCTTTTTGTAATCTAGGCTTCTTTTTTAACGTTATGTTTAGTTTAGTTACATTACTCGTCTTGAAATGTATGACATTGTGTATCAATAAATAGTCGCGCACTTAAGTATTGTAATTATATTACACGAATAAATTTTATAATTTCATTTTCATTTTTAAAACGCACATACCTTATAATTATATTAATTTAAGGAATAAATTTTTGTGATATATCACTTTTTTACTTTGAAAAAAAACCAATGATATTGTTATCAATTATTATAATAAGAAATATAATATTTTTAAGTTTTAATATTTATTTGTTCTTTTTAATTTCATTAATTAATAACAATCAATGAGGTATAATTTAAAAAATATAAATAAAATTGCATTACTACTTTGTAAAATTTTGATTTCTATAGATACAAAAATAACTATTTTATAAGATTAGTACAATAGGAATATTATTTACAATATCTAACCCTGGGATATTTTATCCAAAGATTACATTTAATCGATTTTAATATGATTAAATAAATTTTCAATAATTAAAAGGATCTTACTTTTAGGAACTTTTTAATTATGTAATAAATTTTGTTGAATATTAGAAACAATTTTTAGATTCAGCATCAAACTTTATTGAACTTTTGATTTAATAACATTTACCTGGAGAATTTGAGCAAAATTAATAGCACTTACCTCTTTTACTCTTCTACCTTTACTTAAAAAAGTTATTTAAGATGTAAATTTTGCAAAACAGTTCATTACAAATATTTAAATAACAGTCAAGGTTAAAAATATTTATAAATGTTCGCTGAACCAAATTTAAGTGCTCTTTAAAACACAAATATTCACATATATAGATCGTTTTATATTATGTGATCTTATCTCATTTAATGAATGCATTTATTAAGAAGCTTGAAAACGAAAAAAGTAAACGAAATTTTTTTAAGTACAGATTATATGCTTCAAGTGCTTCAAAGAATAGTTTTTTACGACTCAAGTAAAATCCCACAATCAAAGAAAAAGTAACAATTAAATATTCAACTAAATGTCACACTCTATTTATGTTCACTTTCTTCGCGTAAGCGAACAGATTTCAACCACAATAGTGGCCTATTGTACCCCTACAAGTGCAATTACTTAAATGATGGTTGTTGCCGGTATTCTGTCATAATTAGTCGTTAAAATTTGAATTCACGTTTTCTCCACGTCTATGAATCTACAAATCGATTATAATGTTTTCCCTCTTTGTTCCTTCTCGACTTGCCATGCATTCCATATTTTGCAAGCTTGTATCAATTACTCCATCTTTGCTTTGGACTTTATTTCTCGTGCACGTGTCAATTGATGCGGAATCCTTCTCGCATTCATCGTAGTCTCGTTTTTAACGGTGTCTATATTACGACGGTCGCGAGACCGCACGTACCACATAATGTTCCAATACTTTAAAAAAGTAGAAAATAAGTAGGAAATATAGAGAAAACAGAAATAGATAAAATATGTATGTGCTCAAGATTCGTATTACGATTCGAATTCCATAAGAATATTTTAATCAAATAAAAAGTTATTTAAGTGCTTGTAGCATGCAATTTCTTTAATCTGAATTTCTAATTAATAAGAGACTGCATCACATATTTGATTCGAAACAAAAATGTTTTTAATAAGAAATGTGTACAAATTTTATTGATATTTATAAATTTTATCCCATGCTGATTGTCGGTTATTAACTTTTACACATCACTTTTATTCTAATTTAATTACAATGGTGAATTCTAATTTCTTACAACATTGACTTCATATTATATAATATTTTCAATAAAAAGTTTTTTGTTACGAAAATCAAGAAAATAAAATCTATAAAGTTATTTAATCGTACCTTGAACATGCATATTTATTCGCATAAAAATATAAGTAAAATATTAAACCTTTAAAAATGTACGATTTTTTACCAATTATTTTAAAACTTATTATTCTTGCTTTTTTATTGTACCAAATTGATTACAATTTACTCCACTATATAATATATATCTATAGGTATTTCAAATTTAAATATTTTTCAATTAAAAAATGAATAAAACTATAAAAATAATGACATATATGTCTATGTTTACAGTTTAAAAGGATGAGAAAAGAAAGTTATAAATAGATTCGTGAAGACTTATAATGATTCAGTCGCTTTTCTTTGTGGGTATTGTGATTGTTAGTTCTTTCACGAGTAGCAATTCACAGTGATAAAGTAAAATAATATTTTCGAATTCCTTAGAAACAATTATATTCGAAATCTGTTTTATTATTTTTTGTTTTTGCACAACTTTTTTATATTTATGTCCACAATGGCTTACATATAATATGATAAACAATAGTAATAGCATGAAAGAGTTATAGAATATCAATATTACACTTGTATTTTAAATAAATTGTATATATAAAATTAAAATCAGGATCTATTATCATTAAAATAATATGACATTCAAGCATTCAAAAGTTAATAATTAACCAAAGTTATGAAATAGGTATAAAATTAAAATTTATTTAATCATCGAATAAATTTTACAGGTTTTCAAATTAAATTTTATGTTATAATAAAATATTTATTTGCATGAGATGGAAAATGAGAAAGATACATATCGTTTAGTATGACTATTGTGAAATTTCGTCTGAAATTAAATAGAAATTAATCAAAAAATTTGTAATGTCTTATGAATAATAAACGTTTCAATTTCATAATTAAGTCAATAAAACTTAATATCTTTTATGTTAATAGAGTATTTATATATTTGGTTTTTATTATCATTGCTTCGAATATAGTAACGAGTATTTAGTATAAGATTAAATATCGAAGATTATTCGAGATACTGTTAACAAGTGATTCAATGAAAAAGAAATTATAAATTATATTTAATAAACTAATAAAAGCTACAAATAAAACTACAGTTTTCTTTTAATTTTTATTGAAAAAATGAGAGTCGCTTAAAATATTTGTTCCCATTGCAGCACTATTCTATTACTACAATGTACGTAGCCAGATTCTTGTATATTGTATCGTTTAAAAAAAATTTGTTTCACCGCATATTTTTTGTTTTGTAAAAAGTAATTTTTTGTATTTATCTTTAAATTTTATATCTTTTAAATGTTGAAAATTGTTGTATATTTCAACAAATAACTACTGTTCCGTAGTTTTTTACACGGCGAAACTTCTCTTTGATTAATAATGTGCAATGCATCAACACCGTTTAAAATACTAGAATAATAGTTATAGATGATAAAGCCGATAAATTATAATTCACTTATTTACACGCCAATGCCTACGATCCAAGAAAAAACTGTGTCGCACAGCGTAACTGAAATTCGGAGTCGCGAACTTAAAGGAATCACTTACAATAAGTTATCTTTACGACTTTGTATTTCCGATACAGCGCGTCGTTCTCTATCGTCTGATCGCAAGTCGAGTATTAATAAAAAAGTGATTATTTGGAAGCCAGAAACGCGTCCCCCTTAAATCCGGGCATGATCGTACAAATTTAAATAACTTGACTGGAAGAGTCGCGGAGTTTATCGCCCCTCATCGAACGCCAGAGCAACTTAAATTGAAGGTAAGAAGCGCTGTAAAGGGCCGGAAGTGCGATTTTATCATCCGTAAAGCCGCACCACACGCGGTGGTTCCTCGAGGACCCCTCTGACCCACCCATGCGCGCGGGAACGAACATTACTCGTGCGACAGCCGCTCGTAACGAGACTCACCTATTTTCCTGCGCCTCCAGCGCCTGGGCAGCAGCTGGACCCAAGATCTGCTAAATATTGATATTTGCTATGACGGAGATAGTAAGCCCGGGGTAATTGAACGCATCCCGTGCCATGGATATGAGGAGTCGGACGTTGCGTCGTTTGCGCCTTATTGCGCGCTTATCTTATTTGACTGTTTGCCCCTCCCGTCGCCAACTTTGTCGAATGGGCTTTTTCTAGCTACGAATCACTTGTATTCCAATATTCAAGTAGAGTAAACACTGACAGTTCTATTTGTCTTTCGTGGATTTCACTTTGAATTTGTTACTGTGTCATCGTTTTTACGTCGGAATAACTCACGAAGCTTAGCTCGTACCGCAATTTCCTTATTTATTTATTATTGAGTTGAACAAATTTAAAGCTTTACAACATTTTATGAAGCAAGTCGTCAAAGTTATTGTTGCTAAAAGTAAATTCAAAATTAGTTGTGCTAAGTAAAATAAACTTTCCGCTTGAAAGTTATGTTTGAATTTATAAAGTTTTTTTATTCGAAATAATTTGGTTGTATCACTTATCAACGAATCGAAGCTTGAGGTACTGAAATAGTCGTTATAAATTTTAAAGATACTTTCGGAAATTCGCTAGACTATATCTTAAGCATTGCATCGTATAATTTTAAAACTCAATCCCGACTGTATTTTGAAAAAAGTTTAGTCTAAAAGTTAGCGCATACTGCATAATTTTATTTTACTCCAATATTTTTTCTCTTATCAAAATATTACTATTTTATTGTAATGACGCCAATTAAAAAATTCTTATAATATAATTCTTTTGAATCATCTTATATCAATATTAACTCAATATTATTGATATTTAATATGTATGTATTTAAATACTTAGAAAAAATCTAAATAACAAGAAATATATTTATTTGAGTTCCACATTTCAATAATTCAGAAAAAATCATTTACCTGCAGTCAAGAAAAACTACTCGTTAACTTTGTCTAGCCCAAATGAGCTAAGAACGCGAAACAGCTAATTTCTAATATACAAACTGTAAATCAACATTTTGCAATTACAGTGCATTATTACAAAAAATTTAATTCTCTAAAATGAAGAATAGCAATAAAAATGTAATTTCCATATATTCGCAATAATGAATAATAACAATTTGTAATCGTTACCTTATAGAATATTTGGATACTCAAAACAAATATAAGAATTTAATTTTTTTATTACACAACAAATTTGAAATATTTAAAATTATTTAGCCGCTTAAATTAAATATTACTAGCATACTTTATGATTTTACAAATGTTAAATTTTTAACGTTTTTTTTCTTTAACCCGAAACAGATGAAATATTACATCAGGATCCAAGTTTCCAAGAAAGATCGAAGTAGTTAAGAATATCATAAAAGAAGTAATTGTAATTTTAATGTAAAAACAACATTTTTTGTAATATTAGCCACAAACGTAACCATACATGTCTCAATTATATACAACTTATTCCTGGAAGTTATGCAAGTTGTTGAAAAAGTAATTTTTTAAATTTTAATTTTCATTATGTTTCGAAGTTAGCTTTAAGTTAAGTTGAATCATTGCGTAACTTTTAATTTGAAAATGATATTTATCAACTCCGTGTTTAAAAAAATCAGAACAATGCTGCTTCGAACAATTAGTGATTGTGCACGTCTTAAAACTATAAAACACAGTTTAATATTAGATTAGATGATTATGTAGTTGTAGAAAAGGATGATACGTGCTTAAAATTAAAAGAGGCTAAAAACGAAAAAGTTAATCTCGATAAATACGAGTGTAGAAATTATAAAAAAAAACAATATTCTGTTCTTCGATTTCATCTATGAATTTTATTCCGTGTCATGATTTATCAATCTTTTATGTTAATTCATGGCTAAAAAATACACGTGAAATAATTAAAATTTCAAATAAGGTTATTTCATTCTTATGAATTACAGCATTTCTTGTTTGCTTTACATCTACTAATTGACTTATTTAAAAATTTCTAATTAAGACTGTATATTATATCATTTTAAAGAATCTATAAAAAATCAAGTTATCTTCACAAATAAAAAATATTTTACTTTTTATATCAGAAAAAAATTAAATATAACACACACTTTCCTTTAAATTTCTTTAAAGCTTTCTTAACTGTTATGTTTAATTGTCCATTTTATTTTTCAACAAATTATAAAGCTTTTTAAAAGATCATAGATTTTTTATGTAATATATCAAAATAATTAATCGATTACAAATTTATTAAATAATTTACAATATAGTATATTACCAATGTGCTAATTTATAATAGTCTTAAATTAAAGATAATTACACATTTTCTTTATTCTTATACCTTAAATAATTCACTGCATCTTTTATTATTAAACTATTATTTGATAATATTTTTTGATGTTTCGAAAGTGCCTGATACTTAGAATATACATTTTTCATAAAGAATATAAAAGTATAAGAGAAAAATTAAACCGAAGAACCAATAATACCAGGATACTCGTATTTTTATTGAAAAAATTAGAAAAAAAGATATTGTAAAGAAGTAAAATTAAGTTGCACACGCAAATATAAATATGATGAGTACATTAAAAAAAATTTTAAATTCAAATTTGTTCTTTAAAGTGATTCATAGAAAAACTGAAAAAAAATATTTTCTTATAAAATTTTTTGAAGTATTACCTGTAAGTATTATATTAATATAAATACTAATAAATTTTTTAATCATTTTAATCATTTTGATAACTTAGTTCGTTGTATCTCATTTGTAACATAGTTTTTACAGTTATTTCAGTTGGACATAATTATAGAAGAAATCATAGAAATTTTTGTTTCCATCGACACAAAGATAATAAATAATACCTATTTTATTATTCACCTCAAAAATTTATCAGGCATTTTATAAAGATACAATATTTCAGGAGGAAGAAAAGAGTGATAGATAAAATTAGCTTAAGCAAAAATCTGAGCAATCCCTCTTTGGTCTAACTTAGTTTTTATTCTCAATGCAAAGAAAAGGATCTAAAAGTTAGTTACGCTTTCAAAAACAATGTACTCTAGGTTTTTGCTTGTGCTCAAAAGAACTATCACGGTCTATCCCGGTTAATAACACTTTCGATCCGAACGTAAAAACACACGTGCACTAACCGGGAGTTAAAAATGTGTTATCCGAGTCGGATTTGGTATTGCGGTTCGCAATAGCGTCGAAAGAAGGAACGAGTTTTCCCCCAAGATTTCCAAAAGCGCACAAACGAAATAAGTTGGCTTGGCATTGTGGCGGCGGGAGTGCAAAAAGTCCCTCGTAAAAGAATAAAGAGGCAAAGAGGCAGACGGCTCGACGACGACCGACGACGACGATGACGATGGTGCATGGAGTAGTGATGGGCGGAGAAGTGGGGGCTCGGCTGTGGAGGGAGATCCTGGCATCCAATTCGGAGCGACTTGTCTGCGCTTCCGAAAGGCGGATGGTCGGTCAGTCGTTTCGCGGAGCGCAACCTGTTAGCGTCTCCAGCTCTCGCACGGCTTCGTTCCTCTCTCCCAGCAGTTCAAGCCCACCCCCCACCGCAGCAACTCACACTCGCACGCGTGCTCCAGGTGCACGGTGTCTCTCCGACAACCGAGGTGAGACGAAGAGAGAGAGAGAGAGAGAGTGAGCCAGCGAGCCTAAGGCGAACCTAACCTCAAAGTGGTGGCGCACGCCGGGGAAGCGACGCCGTCTCCGTGAAAGTTTTTCCTTCCTTCGCGAACTGTGCGCCGCGCCTCGGAGTCAGCGTGCGGATTATCAAAGCACGCGTCCGTATGCATGACGAAGCGTAGGGCGGCAGGTTTTGCGCGCGCGCGCGCGCCTCAGAGCGAGAGAACCTAGGAATCTTAGAAATGCGAAGGACATTTCGGAGCAGTCGCGCAAGAGGTAAACAAAGAAAATAGCCGCCGAGAGAGCGAGGAGACTCGCTGCCTGCCAACGCTCGGAGCATCCGCTCCCACTCGCGCGAGGATAAGATCCTTTGTAGCGCGAACCTTTCTTTCGTCTCTCGCTCTCGCCGCAGTTGCACTTTCGCTTCGGAGCCCTCCCTTCTGTTTCTCCTGCTGCTGCAGTTCCCGTTCGTTGTTGTTGTTGTTGTTGTTGTTGTTGTTGTTGTTGTTGTTTTGTTGGAGTCGACGAGAGACAGAGAAAAGACGCAAAGTGCAGTGTTTACCCTATACGTGTATTACTCGTTCCCAAGTTCTTCAGTTCGGTACGCCGATCAGCATCAGCAGCACCACCATCCGCCACATCCTCGTCGTCATCCTCCAGCCACAAGTTTTCGTTTTGTGAAAGACGGTGCAACGGAAGCCGTTATATTGGAGAGGAAGCGGGAAGGCGGCGTGCCGCTGTTCTGTGTGCCGCGGCAGAGGCGCTCGTCGCAACCGGAAAACGTAAGTGTGACGTTGGAATTCCTTGATTGCATCTTTGCGCGTGTTCGTGTGCGCTCGTGCGAGCGGTGGTACGCATTGTACCGGAGGTCCAAGGAAGTTTCGTCGCGAGAGAGGACGAGCCTCCCGCGTTTCCCATGTTAAGCGCGGAAGCCGCACTTCCAATTCCGAATTAACGAAGGCCCGAAATTGAATACCAGCGGTTAAACACGAGGCGTTCCTAAAGATAAAGGATAATTTTACAGCCTTTTTTTTTTATTCTATGCCCAGGAAACATTGGACGATTCGACCGGGAAGCTCTGAATCAATTTCAATTTTAGTAGTCAACTGAAACTTTTTAACGCGGTAATCAGTGTCGGGCGTGTCGCCTAGACAAATTAACGAAGCGCTTCCTCGCTTCGTTGCAATAATTATGCTTTGCTCGCGTGTTTCTTTCGTAGGGGAACCGATTTCTCTTTTAGAAGTCCAATTGTTCGTGTTCAAGCTCCACCGTGAACTATTCAAAAAATGGAAAATCTTGGCATCCCATTCATGCGAGTGAAAAATTAAGTAAATATCGTTGAAATGGTAATAGTAAAAACATAATCAGCATTTGTGACGTTGATGACCCTAAAACCTAAAACAGTTCTAATTGATAAATAGAGTGGAGAATCGTATATAACGATATAAGTTTAGGGCGCAGGATCAGATATTTTTATAAAAGCCTCTAACTCAACGAATTACGCGTAAAAGCTTGTAATTTCATACGTAGCCACGCACACAGTCGCGCGCACAATCGCTGTGCAACAGATAGATGACTTAAAATATCTGGCCCTCCACCCTGCGATCCGGTAGTCCATTACAATTTCTATCAACGTGATGTTAGAATTAGCGTCGGCCTAAGAGCTGCTATTGTCGCCTTTTAAACTGGACATTATTAAATACCGACACTCGTAACTAGTACGATCCATTCATAACTAGTGCACCGACATCCTACATACGTACCGTTACTATATCAGGCGCCTACTGGTTCGCTACTGTGCGCGAGTTTCGCATTGAATTCTTTCAATTTTAGTTACAATACCTAACAGCGAGTCGATAATTGTCATAACCGGCGATTGACCCGATTTTATTGAGAAATAGAGAATGTAAAGTTCTCGCCGCGCGACAAGCATTCGATAAAACATTTTATATTAATAATCCAAATCATAAATCTTAATTATCGAATAATATTAATAGCGATAACTCAGCTGACATTCGTACGAAGGAAGTTAGCCTCTTGATTTAGCAAATAGTTTCTCATTAAATATTTATTGCCTTTTTAATGATGTGAATGATTCTGAATGCTTATACTATTGACTACAGTCAATAATAAAAGTAGCAACGCGACTAGGAAGTAGCGACGTTGAACTTTTCCTTGCAATATAAATAAAGTCACTCGTAAGTACCACATTCATATTCGGCATTATTCGATGATTTATTTTTTCCGATTAATCGATAGTCATTATTTTTTTATGTTATTATTATTGTTATCGTTATTATAATTATTATTATTTCTCTTTTAACGATGAAAAACTTTGCGCTTGTCAGTGCCACATGAAATTAACTTTCATCTTAAGTTAAATCCGTCCACTTATATTTATTTATAAAAACTAGCTTTTTATAATAATTCCTTATCGCGAGAAATGATTCTTGCAACATTTATGAATCGAAATCTTAGCGATAACTTGCTGTCGCGCGGGAAAATTTTCTAAAGAGCGAAAAAACACGCGAAGATCGATTGTCACAATATATTGTTTACACTAAGCTGCAGTTTTCTATCGAGTATCGCTGTTTTAATTTTACGATTAACACAATCTCGTCTTAAAACTTTTCCACACTTCACAGTGGCAGAAGGAGCGAGCCTCTGCGATCCTTACCCTCTTCTGCAGGAGTTTCGAGAAAGGAATTCTCTAGACTCGTTCTATTTTAAAAATAACATTTAAATTTCGCTCCCCAGCGAATGGCAAAAAATCAGCGCAATATCTTGGGAAGCTTGCGCGCACATAAATTTCTTCATTTTGCTCGCAACTTGCATGGACGCGCTCCGATCGTAGGATCTAGCGAAGCGGATCGTGTACGTGTAAGCTTGTATCGGCGTGTGCGTGTCCCCTCTTCTTTCGGAAACGTTATCGTGTTTCCCGCATCGCGGCTCTCACGAGCCTTTCAAATTTGGCACAGGCCTGCTTTTTTGCTGCTGCTGCTGCTGTTATTTACATTTTTTCGCACTCGGCCTCCCATTTTGGCGAGGCATTTCGCGTCTCGTCCACAGTCGAGACGCAAGGGCGCGCCCAACGGAATCTGGGCGAGCTCGCTTACTCGGGCGTAGGAGTCCTCGGGAGGCCACAAGGCCATCGCGACGGGATCAGGAAAGTGGGCTCGCGTCCGAAAAGCAGCGCGGCGCTCGTCTTTTTTGCGACGTGAATCGATCTCGCGCTCGTGACTCGTTCTTGCTCCTCGAGAGAGCCGATCGGCGAAAAAATCTTCGGATGCTCGTACTAATGTCGCGCCAAGGAATCTCGCGGCATCATCTCGGCGACTCTCGGTGTAGACGCGCGCGCACACACGCACGTACAGAGGGAGGCATCTTCTCGTTCGGCGTTTGTGGAAAACGTCTCCGAAAGAGCCGTCCATACCTCCAGTTCGCAAACTCGCGCAATGATGCAATGCGCAGGTAGTATGTGTCTGTCTGGCGCGCGCGCGCGCGTGTGTGTGCGCGCGTGCAGTGCATCGTGCAAACTAACGAGTTGCGGCGATTCCTTTTTCGCAGCAATGGTATTTATCGCGCTACGACAAAGACAACAACGCTAAGTATAAAAGACGATGTAATTCTTTGAATAAAAGGCTCTGGAGCCGTTTCGTTCGTAACTCTGCATCAGGCAAGGGACACGCGAATTAGTTTTAGTTAGTTCAAGGAGTAAATTAAAAATGCACGCTGCGCGGTTTTTAGCAAACGGCGATGATATCGCACGCTTCTATATTGAACGAATTCGATTCGTTATTTATTAAAAATTGTCCGACGCTAATATTGCTCGCTCGGGGATATGCTTGAATCGTTTTGTTTTTTCAAATAATATCTAATTCGAAAATTGGAGCATAGGTTTGCCTGCATTTATTAAGTGATTATACCGAATACGGAACAAGCACTCTTAACGAGGTACTTGATCGCTCGAAATATTTGTACAATGGTTCAATTTAGTTGTATCGATTCAACAGTTTATCTTTAAATCCTTAATCACGTGTAGTTGTGCAATATTTGTAAAGATTAAGAATTTCACTTTTATAATTATTAATTATTAGCTGGGTGAATAACGCAAGGTCTTATATGGAAAAGATTTAACTTTGTAGATAACTGCCCGTTTCAAATTAAATTACGAAAAAAACTGGCAGTTAAGCCGATACGAAAGTGTCTTTAAAAGGACTCGAATGCTCTTTTCCCAATTTAATTATTATATTACGAATATAAAATAACGATGATAAAATCAGCGCATCTTGCTTTTTATAAATTGTAAAATTTAAAAAAAGCTATAATCATTATTCGAAACAATTTTTTTTAAATTAAAAATTACAATGCTCTATAATTAATAAAAATATCAGTCTAAAGTATAAATAATAAAAAAGGTGTAAATTGTAAAGTTTATGAATGAAAGGAATTTTAATTGTTTTTAATTAAAATAGTCGCATTTTGCAAAAAATTTCAATTTAATGTTTGAATTCACTATGAAAACATTGCAACCTACGTATTAGATACTATTTACAATTTAATCTTGAGTAATAAAGTATGCTATACAAATATTACGAGATAATCACAATTTGATATCTGGAAATCATGAAATTAGCGTGTTTTTTTCTCTAAAAGATTTACAGCAACGTATTTAATACACGAAGAGCGCATGGCAATGAGTTTCTTAACTTTAATGTATGTAATTATTATATTTGTTTTAATCAAAGGCTAAAATAAGTCCGTCGTAAATAGAAAAAAATAAATAAAGATAGAAACTAAGAATCTAATAACAATGCATTTCATAAAGTATTATTGTTCATAAAAACTAAGAAGATCCAAAAACGTCGATGAGAAGTTCCACAATTATCGAGACAATCATATCTTTCACGAATCACAATTCATAGATTTATTTCATCTTGGAACAAGATAATTAAAAATTTTTCAGTATTTTTCCAATAACATTGAATTTTGAAGCTCAAGCTTAACAGCGCTTAATTACAATCTTTGCAAATGTAATTGTAAAAATAACAATAGCCAAAAAGAAGGAAGCAACGGAGAAGCTTTCGTAAAAGTAAAGAAGAAATATGGAGTTTATTTAGCATATATCCAGTATTCGTAAAAAGTTTGCTCCTTCTCATACTTTCACCCTGTGCCTAAGCACGACAATCGAAAAGAAAGGCGCTAGGAACGAACTCGAAATCCCTGCTCGTGCTCGCAACCTTGGAAGACGATCACCGGGGTAACTCGAGAGCTGTGCGCCGTTCATAATACCACAAGAGCTCGCGGGCTTAAGAGAAAGAATATTTGCGCGGGGAACGTCGCTTCTTCTTTATGCGCACTCGCGCAATTTTAATTCAAGCGAAAGAAGCAAACTTCTCGTATACAGTGCCACCAAAGTACACCGATCGGTATCACCAACAGGAGCCGTGACGCTTAAGCGACTGAAAAATGGCCCGAGGGTTGAACGCGATATATTTTCACGCGCAATAGCTTTCGCATAATCTAATGAGATTATATACGAGAGTTGTGACTTTTCCGAGGGGCGTAATATTCGGAGGTCTTAAACAGCGAAACAGTAGATCATTTATAAAAAAATGACTCGAAACTACTTCTCCTCGTGCTAAATACGTTTTTGACGCGGCATTACATCCTGACCAAATTCCGACTGATGTTTCTTATTAAATCGTTTAAATCACGCTTGTGGAGGTCAAAAAAATCTACTCTTTCTGCCACAGTTTAATTCGTCCTAATTCCTGCACATTCCAGTTCATAAGCAAAATAAAGCGACAGTACGATTTACTGCAATCGCTCAATTGCGGCTCTTGAAAATTTTCAAATAAACATTTACGCTGGTTCTTTTTGTCTGACGCGTAAAATTATAAAAATATTTCTTTCCGAGATCATCGTATTCCATTGCATCAAAGAGGAGCGCGATAAGAATAGAAAAATTATCCCTTTTTTCGAAAGAGTGTTGAGACGGACTTTTCAAAATCTACGATGTTAATTCCTTTTTCGCGATGTATAATACGATTGCAAAAGGACGCAGGATTTTAAAAACAGACTTCTACCAATATTTGCAGGAGTAATTCTCAATGCCGTCCGACCAATTATTGATACTTGCAGTATTGCCATAAGAAAATAAAATGATGAAATGTCACATATCGATGCGAAGTCGTGGCAATTGAATGAAATTCCAAGAAAAAATTCTGATCGCATAACGCAGGAGTCGCCATTAAGGCGACGTCTCGCGCGCAAGTCGGTGTCGGTGCATTTTGCATCTTGGCGAGATTAGGCAGCCTCTCGTCCCGGAGACGATTCGAATCAACTGCCAGAGTTCGCGGCCCTGATTAACCTCGCTCTCGACCCCTTTTATTTTTTTTCTCGACTGATTTTCGCCTTCAGCTTCATTAGACGCTTGCTGACGGTCTCCACGAGCCACAACCGTTAATGCTGTTTTTTTAAAACGCAGCTTTAGTCGGAAGAAGCGCGTGTTGTCAAAGGATGAGCCCAAGTGCGCAAGAACCCGTTGACACGTGAGAAAGTCTCACGGGCCTCGTGTTACTACAAATGGGGTTGAGCCCAAAGGCCGAAAGTAGCAACCGTAACAATTAGGTGTGACCTCGTTTACGTAAGTTTTTCATACGTGCGTGCGTGTGATTTCCTTGTTTTTCTTTTTCCGTTTCGTTGCGCTGTTAATATTTGTCAAATAGAGAAACGACGTGAAATATCGCCTCGATGGAAACTCGTTCTTCGGCGTTAACTTTGCTAAAATGCGAAAGAATTGTTTTGGTAAAAGAGAGATCAGAATTAATTTTTCGCTATTTTATTAAAATTAATGTATTTGTTAAAGCGAATTTTTATTTGCAACGATAATTGTAATAATATTAATTTTACCTTATTTGAAGAAAAAAATTGAAAATTACGGGATGTTTTCAATAAACGTCTAAATTCATTCTAGCAGTTACTGATAATAACATAATTCGGCAACATAAAAGGTTGATTTAGCGAGTAGAGTTTAATTTTATTCAATTATTGAGACTATATTTCCAGAATTGTTTTTTCACAAGACAATAAAAACATCATAATTATGCGCCCATAAAATTGCGACAATTAATTTAATCATGATTAAGTTTCTTTAAATATTACCTTGAGATTTAATAAAAAAAACTCGTCCAAGTTTGGCTCGTAAGCCACTTGATTGCATCTTCACAGTAGACTCGTGCACTCGTTTAATATTCAATGGTCAAAGCTGCCGAGAGTTTAAGTATGTCTTTGACTTGGCAGTTGCACCATAATGTGTGCGTCTTATAAAACACTCGAACAATTAAATGCTACTTTGGTTAATTTGCCGATTGAAAATTTCTCGCGATAAACGATAGAAAAATAATGTTATATGCGAGGAAGAATAATGTTTAGAGAAAAGGCCGCCCCGTCATCCTCGTTAACATTTCTATTTATTTACTAAGAGTGCAAACTTCCGGCATTAGCAATGGGAAGTGAGTGGAAAGGAATACCGAATCTGCATATTTGAATCGTGTGAGTCAGCACCTACACTAGTGGCCTATACCAGCACAGGCACTGTAACGCGAACAGTCCCGACTGCATGCAGGAAAATATCGAACACACGCTCATCGCGGCATGGTGTATTAAATCGGTGCATCATGCGGGCTACGTGTATAATCTCGCTGACACAATGACTTTCAGTGTTTCCGTCATCAAATAAATTAATCAGCCCATGCACGCATATAGTAAATAAAGTATGTTGACCAAGCCAGCACCTCGTGTTATAGGAAGGATGACTACTATTTTAATTAGGACTGCAATATTGCTTTAAAAGAATACTGGAATACCGTGTGAACATCACATATTTGATTTGAATCTTATACTTTTCTTACATTTGTACGTCGTAATTGTTTCTCTTATTATCGTCGGATGGCTGTCTATAAAACATCTGCTTAATTAATTGATTTAAGCAACACTTTAACGAAAAACACAGTAAGTGAGCAAAGTTGATGGTTTACATAAATAATTCTATAAAATTAGTGTGATATATAAAAATATATAAGATTATTTCGAGGTTTTGAATAGAGTCGTTGAATGCCGACTAAAATTAAATAAAACCCGAATACCTATAGAAGCATTTTCTTTGGTATGGCCTAATAATATTTCCGTTTTCAGTGTCATGATTTAATACACAGGTACAATGTAGGTCAATTATAGTTGTACTTAAAAAAGTCTACAAAACGTTACTACATTGGCTCGAATGAAAAGAAAAACTACTGCAATATTTTCTCGTCTTGGTTCATTGGCCTTGGCTGTCATCATTATTATCTTTTATGGTGAGTCTCATAATCCACGCGAACAAAGGACAACTTGATTTGGCGACGTGATCTTCGTCTTTCGCTAACAAATTGTTTTATAATTCGTTTTAGAATATTTTATACGCAAATTCTCAAAGTTAATAACATTTTCATTCAATTTATTCGATATAAAAAAAAAAAAAAACGTAGGATAATATGAAATATAGGTAATATGTGTTTTATTAATAAATATTTCATAGTATCAATTAGAGTTAAAACACTTATTTGTGCATAGAAAAGAGCAAAGCTTTAATGCCCGGTATTTTTTTTACGTTTTATATATGAAGATAGAACAAACGAAAATAACATTTCAATAGCCATTAATTTCCCAATGATTAGTATACGTATTTCTCTAATTTGCTTTTTATTGCCACAATAAATTAACGAATAAAATCATATTTTATAATGAAACTGAAAATAAGTCAAGATAATTTAAAAAATCCTGGAACTGTATAAATTTTTTAAAATAATAATAAGGCGCAACGAGTAAATGCGTATTCTTTGTCACAAGTAATGTCAAAGAATCAATCGATCACGAGTCTAAATTGTTTTTTGAAAAATAAACAATTCCAGTAAATAAATCCTCATATTATAATAAGTAAACGGTATCTTCAACTTTTTTTTTTGAACGCGTAATATAACTCTTTAGCCACAAATAATGCTTTGCTTAAGCGAAAACGACGCTTGCATCAACCCTCGGTTGTGAATTTTCTATTTTTTTGATCCGTCGCATTTGTGTCACGCTAAACGTAGAATCGCTGCTACTTGGCTTAAAGTATGGCATCGGGCGGGGGCGTGAAAGTTGCGCGTGGGCTGAATGTCGTAGCGATCGTGTGTGTACGCGGAATCCGAGAAACGAATTTATTTTTCTTACTCTTGCATCGGAGCACAGCCGGGCAGCGCGGAGAGTAAAGGACTTGGAAAGAGGAAAGGAATGAGAATTAAGAATAAGGTACAACAAGCCTCGTACTCAAGTTGTAACCTTTAAATGAATTCAAGGATAGTGATTTTATGTCCTACGCAATTGGAATTGAGAGAATGAAGAATGAAAGATGTTAAAACGAAGCAAACCTCTTGGTTTACTTTCAAACTAGAAAAGAGTGCGATTGTCAAACTTCAATATTTTTCATCAATTTCCACGGCCTCTGTAAGATTATCTTCAAGTTACATTCCAGAATCTCAAACAATGCGGTAAAAATGCTTTCTTACTCATGACTTATACCTTAGAATTACTTTCCTATCGGTTACAACTGTATTCTTCATTTTTTACGTTTAATGCTGTTTCGACAAGAAATAATGTAATCGTAAAAATAATAAGAAATTACTCGATGTTTTGTTCAGTTCGTTAGTAGGTTATTGTTGTTTAGTTTGTTTAATCTTTAAATAAAATGCGCTTCGTTTATCGTTATTTAATAATTGAGTGGCTCACCAGTACACTCAATTCTTTTCACACGAATTAGTTCTTTATTGTGTCTGCTTTATTTTGTTTCCATTCCTTCTCACGTGTAATGATCTAAGGTATCTCCTGTGCTGCGATCTTTTCATCGCGACTTTGAAAATGTGGTACGTTTGTGTACTTCTCAGTATGAGGCTGTATTGTATACGACCGTTTATATAGAGGATGGACATGGATTGCCAGCGCGTGGAGAAGGAGGAGGATGGGGAGGAGGGAGGTAGAAACGATGACTCAAAGACGAGACGGAATGAATCATGGTCGAGTCTCATACACGGACAATTGCCAGGTGAAACGATTTTAGTCAGTTAGAATGTACGGGGTAAATTCTCAGTATCTATAAAGAATTTATTCGCTTTGTAAGGATTACCAGAAATGTTACTGTATTAGCGAAGGGCATTTACCTTTAGAAAAGACGCGCGCTATAAAAGTCAAAATTTAACGGCAGAAACCGAGAATTGATTCGTTGTTACGTAAGTGGACGCGGTCAAATTTAAACGAAACTCTCGTCCGCTTGTCCAACTTAAATTGCATCAACAGAATTAATACAATGATTACTCGATAAAAAACTAAAGAATAAAAAAATACAAAAAATAAGAAACATTCTACAATTGAAGAGGTTTGGCTCGTTAAAATCTCGTTACTGGAAAATCAGGTTTACTAATAAAATCCCATTTTATGATTCTAGTATTTCAATTCATATGCATTCAAAGGTATTATTAGTAATATTATAAATTAAATGAAAAAATTATTTGAAAAAATTTTTTAGTATATCGTTAAAATAAAATAAATACGTGTAAATAATGTTACTTCGTGTTACCGAGCGCTAAACTCTCGAAAATTATAAATTTTATTATTTTTTCCACACGTTCCCTGCTAATTTATATTGTGCATTATTAAAATGCTTTACTCGTTTTCATAAATTTTAATTTGATGGGTGCGAATAAAGTTTACTATAAAATGATTTTAAATAATGTGACTGTCATAAATTAGAGGACGTCTTTACCTACTTATATATAAGTCTTTCATCCACTTAATACTTATCTTATTGATTTTATTGTCGATTAAAAAAATTGTATTGATATATATCTGTATATACGATATATTATTATTTTTTCATTAACATTATTCGAAATTATGCAAGTAATTTATAGGAAAAAAATAAAAATTAAAAAATGTTCACGTGTAAATACAAGTTTTTTATTATCTATGAAATTCCAGCCAGTCACTAACGTTATTTCCATTTTTATAGTAAACGGTTGATTATACATTCAATAGTACGGTATTATTTTGTATCTTATATTGCAATAATGATACCGTAACAACGTGTTTATTATAATATTGAATAATGCAATTTTGTTTAAAAGAATATATGGTTAAGGTTCTGAGATACAGTAAACTCGAAAGTTTATCTTTCTGTAGCATAAAAATAAGTCCCCGAGTGAAACATTTTAAAGCGATGACAGTACAACGAATTTCTCTGCATTCATCGAACGAAAGGTGTCCGATGTCAAAATATTTCTAGCGCAGGATGTATCACTAACTTATGTGGGATTTCTTTTAAAAGGCGCAGGTGTACTTTACTTTCAAGCTTCGTGTATACGCCTGTGAAACTTTCCAAGGCCTCGAGTAGCTCGTCTACTACGCATACTATGCTACTGCATAGTACATAATAACTATACGTTTCCCACTGCACTTTATAAGATATAAATTATACGTGCTCCGTATTTTTAATTAATATTAGCGCTTTGAAAACCAATAAATTTTTTCCATTTTGTTAAAAATTCCAGTTTGGATCGAAAGTTGTCTCTTTTCTCCCTGCAAATTAGATTCGCAAACGAAATTTTTACAGATGCTGCAACGTAAAATACTAAATTTAAATTGTTCAAAAACAATTACGTTACTCGGCAAGAGTCGTAAGTATAAAACTATTACTTTAATGCTACGCGCATCGTAATCGATGCGCAATCCAGTGGTAATGTTTTTTGTTAGGGAAACGACGATAAGCGTGTAGAGTTTGGTGTGGACATAAAGAATTTGTAAAAACCTCACTCCGTTCTCCCGCTTTTGACAAGCTCGAGAAGGAAGCTCTTCCTTGCTATCTATTCAAAAATAATTACGGCAGCCCGTCCACTCGTCGTATTTCATGTTTTCTGGCCGTCACGTCCGGTTCCTTATCAGTGCTCACCAATCGAATCATCTATCGACTGCGTACCCGAAGCAGCGCCGTGGAGCTGCTAAAAACCCGACGTCCGACAAAGCGAATGCCAGCCGTGCGTTGGTAAATATTTTCCTAGCAGCGCGCGCGGGACGTTTCATCTTCGCGATGCACATGTAAGAGTAAAGGAGAACTATCGCCAGTTCGTGCATGTACAGTGGCAATCGAGTTCGTTATTACGCCTATTTCCGGTCAGCCGACGCGAACGTTTCATTCGCTCGGTCGCCTTTTTCGCTCTTGACTCGGCCCTTCGTGTTACGTTCGATGGTCACTCTTTCAACGTGCCACTTCACGTTTCCTCTTTTCCAGAACAGCCTTTTTGTTTGCTCGCATTAACATCCTTTCCCATTATGTACAATATCGGATACACCCAATTTTCCTATTTACGCGCGATTCTTATCGGTAGAAAAAAGGATCGTATTGGGAGTCCAACACTTCGTGTGGTGGCTGCGACGATGAAATTCGCTTACGTAACGCGTTTCTAACGATCTCTGGCTGCATTCGTATCGCCCAAGTACTCCGTGATATAATTAACATGAAACATAACGTGCAACCAACCATTTGTCGAGTCGACATTCGGCTTGGAGAGCCGCGGTATCCATATTCATTAGGAAAGCGGCATTGAATGAAAAAGTATTTAAATCGCATCTTTGCTTATTTGAAGCGTACAATGGAAAGAACGGGTATGCACGCATGCGTGTGTCGGAGCGATTGGGAAGTGCGTTGCTCGGGCGGAACGACTCATTTCAATTTCAGATGAATTATTACCGGGAAATTAGAAGCGCCTCGGAGCGGAGAGTTTTATTTCAAGCCGATTATATACCGTGCGATTGCTATTAGCATAAACGAGATTAGGCTACGGACATTCTTTTTCGATGCTCCGCTCTCGCATCGAAATTTCGTCGAGGTTTTCAATGAGAGGAAGACGTTTAATCGATACCGCGTATGCATTCGAAATGATTTTGTGCAATAAGCGGGAGTCGATGCTTGGGCAATTCGAATTGTTGGCCGAGGAAAAAGGAAGATGCATACGGCAGTGATTTGTAAAATATTTATGAAATATTTTTTCCGTTACGGTTGTGCTTCTGTCCGTATTGTTAAATAATACGCACCGTTGCAGTGGTTAAGATTTTAACTTTTTTCCGAACCCCATTGGTGGTAGCGCATCAGATTTCCCCGACAATTATTTGTTCCACCCCTCTGTGTTTCAGTCAATGATCCGTGCAATAATTTTACAACGTTTCGCGTAAACCCATACAAGGACCAGTATTTTGTATTTGGGCATAATTCTTGGTGCATTGTAATGCCAGGCCGTTAAATTATCGTCAATAAAAATGCGTATCTATTACACCTGCAGTGTGGTGTCATTCCATCGCAAGCCAATAAATGTTCCCCGAGAGTTCTCGGCTCGTAAAGCAATTTGGAGCAGCACGCGCTCGGGCTTTCGAAGATGTATCCTGTCGCCTCTCCGTTGCGCATTTCACTTTTAGTGCCGCTACTCGAGACATCTGACCCTGCGCTTCAAGGAAAAATACATCGTTCGATGGTCAGGTATACGCCTCCGAGGATCCAAGGAAAACTCGTTTCCAGGTCTGCGTCGTTTTCGACCGACCCGTGAAAAATCTTGGATGAAGAAATCAGCCCCCTTCCCCGCGCATTGCCGGCTTCGACACGTTCGTCTGGCATGGAGTGGTTTCGTCGAGCATCTGTTTTCGGTGCGGGATATGGTGTAACCTCGTGAAGCAAAATTCTGAGGAGTTCGGAAAGGTTTTTCGAGAAAATTTCTCATAAACGGAAATTCCTTTGCACTATTTTCAGAGTGCGAGTTGCTTTAAACTTACTCCAGTGGTATGTTTACGAAGTCTCTTTTGAACTTCTGCACAATAACGTAAGATGATGTTAACGAAAGACGAAAAGTATCATCTGCAAAATAATAATTTTCTTTGATTTTCAATATAAAAAAAATCATATTTTAACGTGTTTTACATAAGAAGTTAAAAGTACATGGCTCGTAATCTCGATTCGACTTACACAAACCTAAGTATAATAAAAAAAATCTTTTCTTCTACATTAAATTCTTAATAACGTTAAATCATCGTCGAGGCACAATTAACTCTCTTCGTAAAATTGCATTCACGGTAAAACGTTGTGAAAAATTGGAGTAAAAAGCTCTTTCAGCAAAGTAAATGAAATTCATCTAAATAATTTTTGTGACGAGGGAAAAAACTCGAAAAAAGCTTCTATCGAAGTAAAAATCTCGGACTCTAATGCGATGAGCGCGTAAATCACCAATACTTGTTAGTACTTATCTAGAACATAATAAGGACTTTGTAAAAATTGTTTTACAAAGGTTCGTAGGTAAGAGTACGCCTCCAAAACTTTCTCTTCCACAAGTACCAGTTTTACGCATGACAGTGCTATTCGAACCATGCGATTCGACTGCGCACACCGGGTCACGAAAAGAAACGACAAAGTTGCGTGTCGGAACATAAAACCGGACACGAAGTTTGTCTTTTCGCCAAGAGTTCTCTCTCTCTCTCTCTCTCTCGGATTCCTTCCGCGCGGGCGTTGCATACCTGACGAGAAGAACAACGAAAGATGCCTTCGGTGCGAGAATCGCGAGAGTCGTACACAGGGGAGTACATTGACTCCTCCGCCATTCAGTTGTACACTGCAAGTAAGAAAGAGAGAGAGGGAGAGCGTGCGTGCAATAAACGCGCACTCGTGTACGAGGGCCTGCCGAACGCGCGACCCTAGTCCCGAGTGTCGACAGGACCCGCCCCACCAAGGCTATTTATACGCCAGCCGTGCTAAGGCTGCGCGACTTCCGGGTCTGGACAAGCGTGCGGAATTCGGGGGGCGATCTTTTACGCCGAACGCCTATCAAGCGAGTACTCCAATTTCCCCTTTTGTGCTCACCCCTTTGATCCTGCCTATCGCAAAGACTAGTGATCGCGTTAACTTTCGTTTATTTTTAATCGCTCCGTGGCTGAGATTCCTCCCGGTTATCGTACTAGGAATAGCGGAACGCGGACGAGTTTTTTACATGTAAAAGGAGCCCGATAAACTCCGATGATTCTTTTTATTGCGCGTTGATTAGCCGTAGTTTTAGGGACTTCGCAGTGTAACAAGTTTAATTGAAAGTAGCGAAAGTAAACATCGAAGCCTAGGCGTTCACGCTGTTACCACGTTAACGTCATTAATTCTTATTGCTTGAACTTTAAACTCTGCTGTCATCGAGTGTAAATAAAGTAATTATCGTTAGAAACGCGTAAATCTTTTCTTAAATTTAAATAATTTTAAATTTCTTGTATTTATTATAAAGCACAGTATTGTATACGTAAGATCAATTAATATTATAATATTTAAAACACCAATTGCTACGGTTTTGTAAATGTACAAATATTGTTAACCGATAAGCAACTAAACAAGGGTCTTATTAATAGATGCATTGCTTTTACACGCGAAGAAACTTTTGGAACGAATTTGAATGCACAGAATATAAATTTACTCCAGCCATGCATGCAGATACTATTCCAAAATGATAAATGGCCCATTCGTTGATTTAAAATCCAGTTCGGGTCAGAAAATTTTGTAGACTTTTGTGAGTAAAGAGAAGTTGAGTAATGGGAAATGGGCATATTTACTTCTGTTTCAAGATCAATTTGTTTCTATCACTTTAACGCATTCTTAGATCTTCTTAATCTTTTTTAACCCCGCCTCCAAAATTTTCATTCTCTCATATTTAATTTTTTTCCTCGCTTCGGAAGTACAAAAGTAAAATCTAAAAGTCCGCGATGCATAAAGGAACGAGCTCAGTCTCGCAAAATCTATTCGTCTTCGTCCTTTTCATCTCGAGGTGTTTGTAGAGCACAGGTCAGCCCAACTACGATACGGTAATTACAACGAGCTTTTTTTTTTTTTTTTTTATCAAACAGCTAATCGAGAATATTATTAAAGCGCATTCGAATCTTTACGTCGAGTCTCTGTTCAGTTATCGCATCCCCGATTGCATCGGTTGCTGCCTCGACTGCAGCTTTCAAGGAGATACTGCAGACGCCGAATGCGTGGCCATTTATAGCACGAAAACTGCGCGTGTGTGCGACCTCGCACGAATTCGGATGGTTATGAGACCGGCGGCGAAAGCGCCTCGTCAAAGATTTCTCGGAAATTTGATTGAAGGTACCGCTTATGATGCTGAAGGATGTTCTTTATGCGCTCGCAACACAATTTATATTTGGTTAGTTTCTCGGATTTCTTTAACGGAAGCTGCGAGACCCACCAATGAATTAGGCTATGAGAAATACTGCGATGAATTTAGAACTAATTCGTTGTGTTCGTTATGATTAACGTCGTATCACAGCTATAAATGTTTGAATAAAATCGTGCATTCGTTGGTACTTGCTTACTACTATCGGTCTAATTTAATTTCACGGTTAAAGTTTTTCGATTCACCTAGTTTTAAAACGTTTCTTGCTTGTAACAATAAGCATTAATTCATTTCTCAAATAACCATTTGGATTCGCACTTACAATCATTAAAGTAATTACGAATTTTATTGTAATTGTGCCCTAATAGATGAGTTTCTGCGCGTAAAACATTTCAGAAGATTAAAAAAAATCTTCTCGTTTGTCATTAAAAAGTATCTTTTGTGAAAAATCATCTTTCAATTTATGAAAATATTTTCGGTTTGACTGTACGTAACAGTAGTTTTTCCGATGTAAATGCAATTTATTACTTATTAGCGTAATATTTATTCATTTCAACAATTATAATGAAACGAGTATTTTATAGACAAATTTAATGTTAAGATTGCTCTAATTGGCAAGCACGAAAGCACATTTTGTCGTCTTGTCACCTATTGTGGGGTTAAATGTCACAATTAATAAATCATTGTACTTGAAACATTATAAAAATTATGATAATTTTAATTTGACAATTAAAACAGTCATCGGATAACAAGAAAGCAAAAACAAAAATAATTTGAAACTTTATGTGACTATTGCGTGTTAAAAGAATATAAAAACTGTTTTGGATATAGATTTAATTGTAAGACGTAGGCGGTATGCCTAATGTATAGTCGTTACATATAGAGATATGATCAATGTTGGTGTGAACCGTAGGACAAGATAATTTTTTTTTCGCTCGTTCTAATAAAAATTTGCGCGACCCTTGAGATCTCGCAGAAGACCTACTATCTTCCTCCGTTTATGTATCATCATAAAGTTTTTCAATTTATCCGATTCGAGTGCTGCGCATACGTAACCTGTAAAAATCACGAGGAGAAAAAAGCAGCCCGACCGTAATTTCTTTATAAGCGCATGGAAACATGAGTGGCGACTCTTTTACAACAATAAAAAAAGTAATAAAAGAGAGAACCGTGGAATCAGAAGAGAGGGTCGGAACTGGAATTTATAGCTCTTTGAAAATTCTTATCGACGTTTGTTCTAAGAAGCGGTCGTCGCTGCTACGCTTTTCGTTAGTTTCGAATGTTACACAGTCGTTTGTCTTGCGTCTCCGTCCGTCCTTGTTTTCCTTTATCTGCACGAGCCTTTATCTCCCTTTAATTGCCGCGCGCTCGCGCAGAGATATGCCGATCGGCGTGCGGCATCCTCGAGCACAACACTTCGCAAGACTCGAAGAGAGGAGAGTGAGAAGAGCGAGAGGGGGGGGGGCAGGAGACAGAAATCTAGACGAGTGACGCCGCCGGTTTTACATCCGGCCTCAACTCGCTCTAGTCTATATGTATAATGTATAAGAACGTCGCATCATTACCTCGCCGTTCCCTCGCACTGAACCTGAGCCTTTGCTTTACAAACGATGCAAAATGCCGTCTATTTTGGTTCTCAAATATGCCTCGCCGCCGAATTTCGCGCATCCTTAAATGTGCAAATAATTATGCATACGTTTTTTCTGCCAGTCTTTTGCTCTTACGCTAGTCCAGCTATAATTTAAGTTCGGGCACTTTTTAAAAGTTTTCTTGATTGTTCCTAGTACTACGCTAATTTGATTGTTGCGGAATATGTTCTGTAATTATAGTTTTATATATTTAAATGATTCGTTCGATCTGTACTCGTTTTTTCTTTCAAATATAAATTTCTGTATCTTTCTATACGAAACACTGGGTATTTATAAATATTCAAAAACTATCTGTATTTAATTGTATAAGGGTATAATGAATATAAAACTTAAGTAGAATACAAAACTAACAGTTACTTTTAATTAAATTTCAAAAGCAATTTTGGTGATTAAAATTTACATGCAAACTTATCTGTCATTAAAAAAAGTTTTTATAATATAAGAAACGCTTTACTTTCTTTTTTTTACACGCGTAAAGAAATTTTAAAATAGTTTGTTTTAGTGTATTTTACTATTTCTTTTATCGAATTTAATATCGATGTTATGAAATATCAGCTCTGCAAATAAAGGGATTGTTTAAATTTTTAATCGGTTTTTTTATTAAATAAAAACATCGAAAAAACGAATGTCACGTAATCATCGATAATGGTAGACTTTTCATATCAATGGATTAATTGGATGGAACAATACAGTATTTGAGCCATAAACTTATAAAGTAATGAATTTGAATTGCGTTTTTAAAGTTCACGCACGATTGTGCTAATGCAGTTGCAGTCGGTGGAAGAGAGCATTATCGTCGACTTCCTTGTCCAACAGTTGTCATCATTTATGAATATGCACCCAGTCGTCCAATCGACAGGATTGTCGAGTCCAGAGATATGGAGCTCGTAACCCTTTATCGTGCATATGCGCTTAGGGGAAATTAAGAAATCCTCGAAAGCACGCGATTTCCGATCGGCCCGAAAAGAGAAAGAGAGAGAGAGAGAGAGTGCGCAGGGCCGAGAGCTTCTCTTCGGAGCGGAAATTACTTCTTAAAAATGCAGATAGGAAGAGCAAGGAAGTCGCTCTTGCTTAATCGGCACCGGATGCACCGATTGACCTCCGAGTGATCGACGCTGACGGACGTTGGTTCAAGTGAAAGAGACAAGGAGAGAGAAATACCCTTTTCGAGGATCCTTCGCGCTAATCGTGCGTCGTTAAGGTCTGGCAATAGAATTAAAAAACAGATTTTTTATTACACTGATTTCTTAATTGGTAATTATATATTATTGCAGTACGTTATTGGCCATTATCGAGTAATTTCCATTGAAGCTACATGCAAGTTGTTTGGTACGATTTTCTGTAAATTGTGAAATTTCCAAGGTTTAAAGCTAATTCCAGAATTTGCTCTATACATTCAAGGTTATAACAACAAAGCAGATCTTAATGATTTTTCGACTTTAATCAATTTTAATCGATTTCAACGATACTCTCACAAGCGGTTCTCTTTTTAATGTTGTTATCTCATCCACGACTGATTTTGAATCATTTTCCTCTCATTTTCAACATCAATCTTTGCAATTTTTAAGTATTCTTTACTCGTAAAACAATGATTCATTGCTGCGATTGTAATTCGTTATCGTTAAATTATTGATTAAACGTAATGATATTTTATAATAGTTGGCAATTTATTTATTTAGAAACGTGTTCTTAAAAAATACTTGATAAATAGCAAATTGATCTGAAACAGGCACAAAGCCTAAAATACCGAGTTTAACAAATCAACGACTTGTTTAAGAAAACTGGAAAATATAACACAGATTGAGACTTCTATGCGAGTGTCTTGTAGACCCGAAGCTTTTCCTCGAAACTCGATAGTCATGTTTATAATTTTATTTTGAAAGTTTACAAATATAAAAGCTCTCTCTATTTAAGCAAAGCTAGAGGACTATGTGCCAGTATTACGCCGGAGCTCTTCAACGTTGGCACTACAGTTTGGCTCGAGATATTCGTAGTGCCAAACCGTGAATAAGCAGCGTCTCTGGATTTGCATTGTGACGCACCCGTGATACAAGTCCTGAAACATTATAAACAAAAAAGCACGTTCGCTATGGAAAGCAACTCCAATATTAGCGCCAGACACGCGCTGATGATCGAGTTCAATAAACTCAAAAAAGAGCCCGAGATCGGCTTTCGGGTGGATCTAGTAGACGATGCAAATATGTTTGAATGGAAAGTGGTGATTTACGGACCGCCCAACAGCATCTACGAGGGCGGCTACTTTAAGGCCCAAATGAGCTTCCCCTCGGATTACCCTTTCAGTCCGCCAGTCATACAATTCAAGAGCCAGATCACGCACCCAAACATCTACGAGGACGGTGTAGTCTGCATTTCTATCCTTCACCCGCCTGACGACAATCCGACCAGCGGTGAACCTGTCTCAGAGCAATGGAATCCCACGCAAAACGTCAGGACGATACTGCTCTCGGTAATCTCGATGCTTACCTCTCCCAACAATTCAAGCCCGGCAAACGAAACCGCCGCCGTCTTATACAACCAATGGATAAGCTCTTATGGTCTGTATGATCAATACGAGCAGATAGCGAAGAGTCAAGTGGAGTACAGCAAGCTCGAGGCTGCTAGCGAGGGTATCATTGTACCGATGACCGTCGAAGAGTATTGTGCCACCGGTACTAAGCCAATTAAGCCGGTTAGCGAATCCGGGTCATGCGAACTCGATTGCATGGATTTTTACGATGCACTCGAAGACGAGGACAACGAAGACAATCCCAACTATTCGGACGATAACAGATCCAAACATTCGAGCGATAACAAATCCAAACATTCGACCGATAACACATCCAACCATTCGAACGATAACAGATCCAAGCATTCGACCGATAACACATCCAACCATTCGGAGGATAACATATCCAACCGTTCGGAGGATAAAAGATCCGACCATTCGGAGGATAAAAGATCCAACCATTCGGATGACAACAGATCCAACCATTCGAACGATAACAGATCCAACCATTCGGACGTTAACGATAGTGACAATGAAAATAACAACAGCCCAATTAGTATTACAATCAACGTCGAGGCCACTTTTAAACCCTGCTGAGGGTTCGTCCGACTTAATTTTTACGCGCATGCAATTATGCACCACTGAGTACAAATCAGTGACATTCGAATTAAGACAGACGATGGATGAATCGTGGTAAATTGGGGGAATCTTCGTTATGATACTTGGCATAAGTGACTTCACTCGGTCACAATTTTATATTATGAACTTTTATTTTATATATTATATTTGCATATTATATTTGTATATTATTTACTTTTACCTTCGAATATTTAGTTAATATTGCTGTCGGTTAATATTTCGATCAGGAAATTTTATTTATTCGAGAAAATTATTTAAGCTTTTATTTGATTGTTTACTATACATTGTATATAAGTATGTTATGTTTAACGTACGAAACGTATTTATAATTTCAAAATGTAATTATTTGTTATTTAAGTGATATTTATATTTGTTGTTTAAACATATATGTAAATTATATCCAAATGACGTGAATAAACATTATCTATGTTCGATAGAAAAAAGAATTTTTGTATTATTTATTATCGCAATTGGCATTATCTGGGCGTATTTATATAAAACGTATGACATATTTCTAGAGATCGGTATAAGGTCAAAGTACAATAGATTTTCATTTGAATGGTGTTTGCTGCTGTGATTTTCTAAAAATATTCCAGCCTAGCAACCAAATAAATGTGAATGAATAATTTTCAAGTCTATTTTATTTTATTTTTTATTTTCTTCGTATTGGCATTTTATGTTCATTACTCACTGCATTAAAGTGATTGTCGATTTAAAATAATTTTTTTAGTTTATTTTTAATATTATAAAATGACGTTAACGTGAATTACTTATTGTGAAAAATATATTTACAATATCAATTATATTATTTATAAGTGAAATGTACAATAATTTTAACTTAATTGTATTTGTTCGATAGGAGATAAAGTCAAATATCGATAAATATATTAGAAGTTTTTAGGTTATTAAAAGAGGGTAAATTATTAGTAAATTTTAAAATTAGCTGACAGAGCGTAACATTTTTTTGTATCAACAATGAGGTGTTTTTGAAAAATTAAATTAAAGAACTTCTCGTTGAATTTATATTTTTCTACCTCTGCAGTTTTACAATGTGTGATATTTCACGTTCGTTAAAATTAATATTCCTTGCATGAAAAACTTTTAATTTCGAATACTCTTCAAGTATTGTAATAACAATAGCATCGTATATTTAAAATGGTTACGTAAGAATGATGCAACGAATTTAGCATCATTTCTGGTATTATATATTCAATTGAAAAATCAGTGCTGGTAAAGTACATTTAATAATTTATTTAATGCTCAATCTCAAAAAATGCGAATAATAATGTTGAATTTTTTAAATAGACTTTTTGCGATTAATTAAAAATGAACTAATGTCTGTAAGTATTAAAAATGAGTAAACAGTTGTTAGCGGAGCCTGAATGGGAGAACGCGAAGAAAAACGAGAAGATAACCCAGGGCTGTTTCTATTACATACCTCCGTGATGTCACTTGATCGCTCGCTCGCACGCACACAGTCATTTCTGCGCGTATGAAGGTGCGCTCGGAAGAAATCATCGGATGAACCTCGAGTCCGTGCCTTCTCAGTAGGAATAAAAAATACGTACTCACGTATACGTACACATGGAAAGGGAGCAAACGAGGGAGAAGCACAAAGGGGATCGAGGAGCCGGATTCTAGTCGAGAGGCAGAGGGTAAAAATTGCTGTCTGAACTTTTGCATTTTTCGCCACACACGCGTCCGTCGTATGTACTTTTGTATGCCAGCGGGTGGATGTCGCCATAGCCCGGAGGGATCCACCCGCGCTCGCACTCGGGAGCCTCTTTCAGGGCACCGGCGTCCCGCATCCTTCGCCATCCCCTGCATTGTTTATGCAGTTTCTTTCTCGAAAGCGAGCGGTCGCTTAGCACAAAGGATGCCATGCGAGCGCATTCCTTCGACATAACTCTCGCGAAGCGCCTCCTGCTCCCGTTGTCCGGCCTCGGAGTCGCGCCCGTACGTGTACGTTACCGATGAATAACGTGCGCTTGGTGCTCAATGACGAGAGCAGGAGAGCACGAGAGGCTTTCCTTTTCATATTGCGCGGGAATTATCTCCGTTTTCATTCTCTTCTGGCCTCTTTCCTGTGCCTTGTTCTATTTTCCTCGAACTTACGACACAGCAATTTCCCTTTTTTCCTGTCCCATTGTTTGTTTATTTACTTGCATTACATTTTTTGACCATTAAATAAATACAGAGGACATTTTGTACAAAGGCAAACTGTGCGGAGATGATTGGACTCGAGCAAATCCGCTTGTACTAATTGTAATGTTTTTATTTTTAAGTACGCTTGACAAGTCAACATCGTCATAATTTATTGGCGGGTTAAAATAAACGAGATCCATTGTTATGCAAAACTTTTTGTAATCGATTAGTTGTTTTAGCCTGAATCGCTTTTCACGCATCAACGTTAATTCAAGCTTAAAGTATACGCCAAAACCTTAGTTGTACAGTCGAGGTGGAGTAAACGTCTACCTTTTTTCATACCCGATAAATACTTGCGTTAGAAATACCGTTAGAAATGCCTGATTAATTCATACAATTTTAATGCTAATTCCAATGTGATATCCGATGTTGGGTTACGAGGAAATTTCGCAGTCACACAGAAAAAAACATAGATTAATTATTGTCATAGAGCACCATTTGAATATTACGTATAATCAGGCCTTTCATGTAAATAAGGATTCGTTACTTTGTAGTTCGAGGTCTCATAAATTCTCGTCGCTGGAAAAGTAAATGTCTCGCACTTCCGGTATTGCCTCGATTTAGGGAAAATTGTCGGCGCGTGATGTATAAGCGCCTCGAGAGCCGAGTATTTTAATAGGAATGATTTGGGAGGACCCTCGCGCATTCTCCTATAAATTTTCCCAGCCATTTTGACTGGCGAGCGATTGTCAGGAGGGGGAGCCAAGAGTTCGGGATTATTACCGTTTTATCTCATCGGCGTTGAATATTCTCTCGAATGAGCGGCCACCATGTGTAGGGCCATTACGAAACGACGTCACGTTCGTGCACCATAGGTCATTCGACTGTCATACGACAAGCCGCCCGACAAAAGGAAAAATGCGACTACTTTAACAGCGCCCTTTTTCCTAATAAAACTCGCGAGCAGGAGCCTAACGAGCATTCGAACATTGCCGGGACGCTAACTCCTAGATCGAACTCAACCGCGCGTTGCTTCCTCCGAGCGCAGAGGGCTGCATCTTGTTTTCTCTTTCCGCAGGCTTCGTGAATTTTCAATTTCCTACGCCGATGAGGTCAGCTTTTCCACCTGGGATCGGCATCGTAGCGCACTTTGTTACCGGCGACGCGGCAGCGCTTCCTTGCTACGAATAAAGAATCCTCTTCTTATCTTTCTCATCCTATCTTATCGCTACCGGACCTTCTCAACTCGTTGCGATTGATTGTGGTGGAAAATCGCTCTTTCTCTTATTCAAATTTCTCAGATTCACGTTTTTCTTCTACTATTGTCATAAGTAGTAACACTTTCCACGGTCATTGGAAATTCAACTTCCTCGACATTATTCTAACCCATTGGGACAACACGCGGTGTTGGTGTGACTGGACAGTTGAAAATGTAATATTGAAGCTTTGATATTAAATTTGTTCTAAATAGTAAATGCAAGTTTTACCGGAACGGAAAGAATGAATTACAAAATATACGAAATGAAAATTGTGCGGTGGCTGAGCGAGAAGCGATAAAAAGGCTTCGTGTTGCATCATTGAGGCTCGATTAGAGAATTTTCCACGTAAGACTCGATCATGATTCCAAAATGTTCGACTGTTTTATGGTCGAGTATCGTAACTCCCAGGTGCTCGGGTATTTTGAAAGACCTCGGCGCTTACCACCTAATTTCTCATCCTCTCTACCTATGCATGTTCCTAAATTTATTCCTTTTAGCCCTGGCGCAGCTCCCCTTTCTTCTTCGAAATCGACAGGGTTCGGGAGAGGAAAGCGACTCACACGAATTGCTGCATCACGCGCGCACATACATTTACAGGGAGCGGTGCCGTGAGTCTGTGAGCGGCATGTGGCTAACTGTAAAGCACCGGCGCGTCGCGTCTCGGCGCTGCTCGCGTGCGCCTGCCGGTAAACTTATCAAGAGAATGGAGTCCAAGGGTGGGGGCTCTCTTTCTTTCTCAGGTCGCCCATTCGGTAAGAGCGTGTGAGAGGAGAGCGGTGAAACGTCACCTGGTGTACGTGGTGTAAAGGAAAGAGAAAAACAATCTCGACGACTCTCTCTCTCTCTCTCTCTTTTCTTCTTTCTCCGCGTTTTTCTCACTCGCGCTTCCTGTCGCACGGTGGACCTTTTTGCTCTATCACCCTAAGCTCTTATTTACGTCTTAGGTGAAGGAACAAAGGAAAGAGGAGCCAGGAGTGGATGAAGGCGCACCTCGAACGGCCGATTTTTTCAGAGATTACGACGAGCGGGTTCGATGAATTTTCTCAATTGCTCCGCGACGATTACGCGCGATTACACCTGGGGTTCTCGTTTTATGTATTGTCACGTGATCTCGTTAGTGGCCCTTCAAGACTGATGGACTCGTCTTTATTTTAAGGGCCTTGTGCTTTTCAGCTCTTCGCTTTGCTATCGGCTCGCATCAATCGCATAATGAAGTTTGCATTAAATTTGTTTCTCTTTATAACGATATTTAATTGGCGATATTTTACAAAGCAAGAAGTTTACGTATTAAAATATGTATGCACAAGATAATAGTGGCGGTAAATGGGCATTTTTTTGTCTTAATCTTTCGAACAATATTTTCAAAATATTTTTACTCTTCAGGCTTTAAATGGCGATAGAAACCATATTGTAAATAAGTATTATTTTGTAATATTACAAATACTGATAATTTTAACGAATGTATTTTTTTAAATTTTACTGATATTTAATACAAGTTGATTGTAAATTAAAGAATGTTTACTTTGTTACGTTTGCTTTTGTGAGTGGAAACAAAGCCGCTTATATCGTTATGTCATCATGATACCTACGTTAATATATCAGAGTTCAATATATCGATCGAAGCTGTCGTCCTTTCATAAAGTAAGAAACTACAATCATTTATCGGAACTTTTTGCGCGTTTCAATCTAAATAATCGAAACTCAATCGTCGACGACGGTTGTTGCTGAACATATTCCCAATTGCTTAATATAAAGTAAAGGACGACTGAAGTTTGGTGAAAATGGGTCGTTATTTACGTGAGCAGCTCCGAAAACTCGGTGTACACTATAGTCAAGTTTTCAACGTCAACAAATACATTACACGAGAGGCGACCGGGTAGTTACGCTTCTAATGGGGCATCGGTATCATTATGCTAATTAAGGTTATAGGCGGTGTCGTACGTGTGTAAGAGCGCGAGTTTTGCATAAATTAAAAAGCCGAATAAAGTGAAGATGTTATCGATATGAAAAATCAAGGTCAGCCGTGCAGCATCGACAACGTGCACATGCAACTCGTGCAGACGTAGGTGCGGTGGAACCCGGCTGTGACGCCGTATTGGGTCAGTGGCGTCGCGATACTCGGGAGAGTCGCAGTCGACGCCGGCACAGTCTCCGACGCTCATCCTCCGTTCCTCGATACCGGCACACTTGGGCTAGGGTTAGGCCTGTTCCTGTCCTCGTCCAAGTAACGGCACCTCCTATTCCCTCTCACTGCCTCGCACACACGTACACCCTTCCTTGGATTCTCGACTTCGCCTTCGCCTCCTTCTCCTTGGACGACTGCAGCAATGTTTCGAGGCTCATCGCGACGAAGAATATTAAACAGCTTCCGGGTATTTTGTCTTTAATTTTTTGCTCCTTAGCGCGCGTCAACATTGTCGACCGTTTGCGATATGTGTGTGTGTGTGTGTGTGTGTGTGTATGTAAGTATATATGAATACACATGCACGAGGCGATGATTCCTAAGAGTCAATATTTGAATTTTGTCGAAATTTTCATTACTCTTAACCGTTTACGTGGATATTAATTCAAACTTTCTTCTATTATCTATTATCTATTCTACTAAAGTCCTGTTAGTAAAAATTATTTTTCTTCGTTTAAATTAGAAAAATTTACCAATTGAACGGTGCACATATTTATGACAAGATCTTACAGTTATTTTTATTATTTGTGTTGAAGTGTTCATGAAATGAAAATAACGCGTTTTACGGTAGATTAACATTTTATATTTTACGTCGATTTCTCAAAAACGTAGCTGTTTCTGTATTGTTAATTATAATATTTAAGTGGAATCTCGAATAAAGTGCAGCCATGTACTTGAATATAGAATCCAAGGATAATGATGTATAATGTAATTTTAATTATTATTATGACTTGAAAAAAAAATGAGTAAATGAACGTTCTAATTTAGAAGTTTGTAGAATTTATAGGACAATGTGATTATGATAAATAAATTATGACGTCATTGTATGAAACGCTGACTATACGTATGAGGTCACCTGCATGGATTTCTAATCACGTTCTTAGTACATTAAAATATGTGTCATCAAATTGCTATCTTTTGCATAGCCACTTAAATGAAATTCTTCGTAATATCAGATTCTCTTACATTTTTCATAAAATGGAAATTAGTAATCGCGCGTCTTTTCAAATTGGCCAGTAAATTTCAACTAATTACCGCGTAAGTTTGCACAATATTTTTAAGAACTTGCGATGAAACGCTCCTTTTCTACACTCGCACTCGTAAAAAGAAGAAATCCATCGGGGAAATAGGCCTCGTCCCTTTTTCACGCGATATCACCGCGCCTGACGTGCAAATGCAAGCAGAATGTCTATGAAACTTAGCAATGCGTCTCCACCTCGTCCTTATCAGTTGCGTAAATCATTTCACTGCAAAAGCACGAAAAGCCTGTTTTTTCGCTCGCGACGAAAAAGAAAACAGCCGCGCTGGCAAAACAAGAAAGAAAAGAGGTACAAATCGAGCGCCGAGGCATCGATAAATTATCGATAAAAGAAAAGGAGAGAAAAAGGAAAAGGGAAAAAGAGCGAGAAAAACGGGCGCGCATAAATCACACGTACGCCGGCCGCCGATAAAGTGCAGTGGCGCGAGGGAGGAGAGCGAGAACGCACAAACGGGTCTGGGCTCGACGCCGTGATCCTAATCCCTGAATCACAGCCTCGCCGGCGAGCAGCAAAGTCGTACACGAGCTTCGGCCAATGTGCCCGCGCGCATTCTGGGTCACGTTCGACTCAAGACCGAGACGCGCGCATCGCGACACGAGCTCTCAATCCTCGGATCGACTCGGGGGCTCGGAGGAACTACGCGCGGACTCCCCCGGAGCGTCGCCTCGAATCCAGCTGCTGGATAAACCTGATAAATATTCAGCCGGGGCAGGCGTGCGCGCACGTCCTTATTGTTGAGCGCTAGAGGCGGGTTCGATGGAAATCAGAAGGCACTTGGATCGCTTCTTTTTCAGCCTCTCGCGACTACGGCCGACGCTTCGATCCGGATCAGCTGGACGACGGCGTTTTACGGATTCGTAAGACTTTCGATTTTGCAGTCGGCAATAAGCTACTCTTTATCCGGCGATCGCTTCCAGCTTCTCCCGTACGCGTGCTAAAAGATTTATTAAGGAGTAGCCGGAGAGTTTGTAAGATATCGCTTAAATGTATAGGAAAGTAGCGTTCAGCTTTGAAAGGCTGCTCCCGAAGTGGGTCGATTCGCAATTGTTCGATACTAAGAGAGCTAATCCGATTTTACGCCACGACCAGAAGAAATTTACTTCGCTCTTCATAATTGCACTGCTTTTATTAGACTTCGATCCGCGAGCACTGGTTTTCAGTACTCTTATCCATATTCTCGGTAAAATAGTATGTTTCGAGTAAACGGAACCGTTTTCTAAGCCCCGAGCTGTAAAAGCTGTTCCTGCACCGATGCTTGCTCGAGCTCCCGTTCGAAGCGTACAATTTCAAAATGTGCACTCGAAGATCGGCCTTCCGTCAAAACACACCGAGCCGCTAGTAAATTATTTCGATTCATCCGGAAAGCGTAACGACGGCGCGGAGAGACTGTGTACAACGAGAACGATAATGAAGCGACCGATGAAAATTCGAGGCTCCGAGGAATCGATGTTTTCGGGTAGCTATCATTTTCTCGGACATTTAACGGTTTTTCGAACAACCGTCACCTCTGATGTACAATAAATTTTACGGCGTCGCGCCGCGGAACTTTCCAGTTTTCCGACAAAAATGCGGATTCGCGGAAGTGGAGGAAGGAGCAGTCGGCCGTGCATCGCGATGTAGCGGGAAAGCTGAAAAAGTCTGGAAAGCGCGAAAACTGCGAGCCTCGGGGCTCATTAGAAAAAGGCCGGCTAGTGATCGGCAATTGGCGAGATTGCACGCGCGCTTTTGTTGTTGCGCCTCGGCGACCGGATGGTAACACCGTTAATCGCGCGCACCGATGCATCGTACGAGCGCGAACAGGTGCCCGCGGCTCGAAACTTTCTACACGCGCTTTATATTTCAATTATGGCTGGCCGCTCGCGCCTTCCGAATATCTCCGGAGCGCAGTTGCCGCGAGGGCCGTCTTGGCCGAGGAGCTGCTCTCACTCGCGTTTCCTCGCTTCGAGATTCGAGGACCGAGATTCCGGTGCACTCGCCCAGGGTGAAGGCCTCAAAGAGCTGCGCCCGAACACCTGCCACATCTTCCGCGCATTTCGTTTTTGTGCCCGAACGAAGAACTGGGCCTTCGCGCTTTTACGCCGCGAGTAACGGGATAATATGCCGCCTGCTTTTCTTCAGCCACGCGTTTCCTCCGGCACTTTTCCCCCCTTTTTTCACTCTCTTTTTTTTCATCGGGGCAGCTGTGAGCGAATTTCAATGATTGTATCAATTCACGTACATTGCCCTTGACAACTGCATTTCTCGCGTTACAACAAGTGCAGGGATTCGGCGGCCGGTTGACACTCGGGTATAAATTACATACGCACGATGTACATGGTACAACTTATTCCCAGTCGCGCTCGTGCTTGTAATCGTGTTTGAAACGTTTTTACGCCGTTCCATACGGGATAAAGGAGAAGTAAAAACTAAATTTTTCAAAGATAAACTTGGAGTTCCCTTTTTTTTTTTTTTTTTTTTACAACCGAATCACTTTTTGGTCTAGATATGAGAAAGTACGATAAGTTGCGGCTCTGTTAAAATGAATGTAAATTTTGACCTAGATTGAGGTCTTGAATCGTAAAATTATTTTTAACGCATTAAATACATGCATTAATGTGCAGCCATTCAATATCTACATTGTAGGCTTTAGGCTCGAAGCACGTATAAATTTCCATTTTCAACGGCAACACTTAGAGAGTTTAACGTTTTAATTGCACTCGTTTCTTCTCTCTCAACAAATTAGATATGATGAGCTAAAATGTGTGTCGTTCGGCTTCGTAGACATGCGCTCCAACCATTTGCAACAAGTCTTTAGACATTTTTACACATATTTTTATCTCTGTAGCATACGAGAATAATATTTATTTTCACTTGCATTAATTTCTCAAGAATTAAATTACCCATTTTTTTATAATTTAATATTTGACTACATGCGTTATGAAAAATATCTAATCTAATTATAATTTTCCGTATGTTACAGGTGAGTTACAGTAATCTTCTGTTATAGTCTTCCTTATTACGTAAGTCGCATCAAAAGTTTTCATGTTATTTTAATTTTACTTTTATTTAAGTGGCGTTTAAATTTTTTCACTTCTTTATAAATGAATTAAATAAAATTGTCGAGAAAATTAAGTATCTATTGCTACTAACAAAATCACCGATTAATAAAACGTAATTGATTCAAAATATTTAAGTGTAAATTCATAAAAATGATATAAAACTCTTAATGGTGCTTAAAATATTTGACTTTTTATAATCAGTTCTTAAATTTTTTAACAACTTATTTACACGAATATTCGATAAATATTCAAATACTATAGGCATGGATATAGTTCTAATTTAATTACTAATTTTAACAATTAAATTTAATTACTCAAAAATAAATAACTTTTTACACGTTGAGTACTTTTGTGCTTGGAAATAGTTTGTCGTTAGAAATGTAAAAAAGAGTCCAATATACGTCAATGCAAATGTGCATAACAAATTTAACTAAACATAAATATTACTGTACTATTTTTTATATTTGTTTGTAATTTTATTTTTTAGCAATGAATTATCAATGGAGAATAATATTTTGTAATAATATTTGTTCGGAGATTTTTAAATGAATCTAGAATTAATTTTTAAATTAATAATTAACAGTAATTTTATTTCTTAATAAATGTGTATACATTAAAATGGCAATTATTTAATGTCTACAAGAAAATAATGTACGTCTTGTGGATTGTGAGGTATATTGAAACAAGTGCGAAGGATGCAACTCATAAGTTCCACACGTAACGTCAAGTTGGCAATTCGTCTTAAATTTGTAATTATAATAGAATAGATCAAACAATAAATATCAAGAACTTTCACAGTCATTAATATCGCAATAATGACGAACCAGAAGACGTAAAGTTCATATCAACAAAAAGATGTGATCAAAGGATATAAAATTTAACTGCGCGAAGAAACTATAAAGTTCTTAGTTTAAGTTATTATAAATATCAATTATAAAAAGGTAATAAATATTATTTATGATTTGTCAATAACTTTGATAAAATGTAAATTTGATTTAAAAAAATATTTATTACATTAATCTTATGTAGAGCGGCTTTTATAGACTCAGTCGTGGCGCACAACTTTAGTTACTTTGTTGGAAGCAATTTTATAATTTAAAAATAAATTAAAACGATAAGTTATAACATCTCAATATAAATTCATGATTCGATTAAAAAGAAATTATACGCTTTAAAAATAAAATAATTGTCTTTTTATCGAAATTCCTTAACAGTTTGTGGCAAAGTATGCGAGGAAGCACGTAATTTGAGATGGACCTTTTTTGCCGTAATATAATAGTGTAAAAAAAGACTAACAAGACTGACAGAGCCTTAATTTTCGCAGACCGGCACACAATTTTACGGTTGAAACAACGATATCATTTATATGGTTAGCTCTTGGTCGCTCTTTAATTCCCAGACAATAGAATGTAAACCGGATTTTCCAAATACTGGTTAGTTACACGTCACGCGGAAATAAATTCGCTCGTTTTCTCTTATTCGTGCTTGTGGAACAAAAAACTCTCACCTATCTGTAACTATTGTTTCTGCGATAAGACTTTGATTTTATTGGTCTTGCGTTCTTATTTTACATTTATTTCCTATGAATGATTTTATCTTGCAACAGTTTACGATTTATGTATTACGATCTATACACAGATAACTTTATGAGCACGACGAAGTAATTAGTTCGATAAACAGCGTCTGCGTTGTCTTAAGATTTTTTTTAGTATATCTCTTACGTCGATCAACCTATTATCTCTTTTCGTTAGTGCGATAATGTGAAAAACGTTGGCATTGAATGGAGCGATGCAAGTGTCGTCTTTACACTCGGCGAAATACAATTATTCAAGAATAATTAATTTTTGTTCCATTCGTATTTATCACTGGTTAACTTCTTCGATTAAATAAATCTATTCGGATTAAATTTCACCGCGCGTGTATTCTAGTCTTTCATAGAAGTCAACAATAAAAATGAGCATTGCTCTAATAAGAAATCACAAATGCCGAGTAAAGCGGCAAAGTAGAAAGTCCGCAGCGAGAGAAATGGTTACCCCAGAAATAAATTTTGTTTGAATAAATTAGCGCATAAATTTATTCGGAAGAAAGTAACGGCGCGTGCATTGCAATGAGAGTCTTGGAAAAGAATGCTTTATAATGAAAGGCTGCTTGGCTAGAAGCGCATTTCAAGCTTTCCTTGCAAAAATGCCGAATGACGCGCAAAATGTTGCCCGGAATACTCGCATTCAGCAGACGCATCGGAGGAAACACAAAGAACATGGACAGGATTTTGCAATTTATTTATCATTTAAGAGAAAGCCGCCCCACGCCAGTGGATTTGTTTATTTACTCTGGCGCGTTGTGTTCATCAGGAATGGCAGACCGTAGTAACACACTTGTAAGCTGCCGCGGCTCTCGCAACGCACTTTAACTACTATTGTTAAGTAGGTGACTGGTCTTAGACAATGGCCCAAACGTAGATAAACCTTAACTCAAAAGGCAATGACTTTACGAGCCAAGCTTTCGCCTGAGGCTGATTCCGGAAATTCTTATCGGGCCCCGACGAACTCTCAGGTCGCGGTTTTTATCGGTCAGCCAAGGTGGCATTGGTGCATCCCCAGCTGCTCCGCGCAAGTGCGTAAAAAAAACTTGGCTACTTCTTGCCTCCTGCTCTTTTGAAAGAGATCGCCCCCCTTCTTTCCCATGACTGTTTGCCCATCCAAATATGCAAATACCACACGAGCTTTAAGCGGAGGCTTCGCACAATTTACGCGGCCTTGTTAATTGCTTGATTCCTCGGTCTGGATAGGCCTGCATCCCCTCGAAAGAACGAGGGAAAAAGAAAAAAGCTGGTCGAGGGGACGCGCGCAAAAAGAGTCCTTCCTCCCCTGAGTGTGCGCGGGTGGGCCTTTGGACGTGTGCGCGCATCGACGCGGATCAAGCAGCAGTGACCATAAGAGACGTCGACGGTCTAAACGACAGGGTCACCCGTGAACTATCACCGTGTGCAAGTTTCACAACGACATTGGCATTAGCGGTTGTAGTGGAGTTGCGAAATCCCGCACGCTTCATTAGTCCCCTTATGGGCGGCTTTGCTGTCCACTATTCATTAACCGATCCTTCTTATTCCCCTGCTAGGTTTTCCCTTCTTTTTCGTATGTACGAAACGCTGCGACGAGTTTGCACTTTGCATTGAGCTCCACTGATGCGCGATTATTGTACTTCCTTACTTTTATTCTTTACAACATACGCACTTGTACAGCTTCGGATAGAATTTTATGAAAAGCAAGTCTTACAAGCGAAAAAGCCGTAATTTAACAATGCGAATATTTAGCAATGCGTTTTTAGTGTCGTTTTCAATTCGATAAATTCGGCTATTAATTTAAGTAGTAATTGGCTTCACAGATATTTGTTGCGAGGAATTAGTATTTGAGAGACCAAGAAATATTCAAAACTATGATTCGTTTCAATCATTTGCAGGAATCAGTAACGCGAATAATTTTCACGTATTTCGAAATTCATTCAACTTTCCATGATAAATGATTTAAAATTATTTATTGAATTATGCACATGATTGTACAAAACGAAATTTTTGTCCCCAACATAAAATGTTTTTTTTTTAATATTCTTAATCTTCTAATATCAAAATTAAATACAAAATTTGTATTTCTTACAAATTCAACAAGATTGTGAAACGTTCGAGCCCAACAGTTTCAATTCGGTCTAGTGTTTTTTTTTCATTCATGAATTGTGAACGCATTGACATTGAGCGTCTGAATTTTTGTAAATGTAAACGAACGAACATCGCTATTCATTTATACTACTGACTCAGTGAGTCACCGCCAGTGTGAAATGAATATTCAAATTTCACTACAGATATGTTTTTTGAATGATGTAACTCTTGGCATTGTTGTTAGTAAAGACAAGAATTGTAGATTACATGAAATAATTATTTCAAGATTACAGTGCGGAAGATTTTACTGCTTAGCAAACATTTTTTTATTTAATATCTATATAGATTAATTGAATTTTCGTACATTAAGTAGAATAATAAAGCTAATTTAAAAATTGAATGTAGAAGTAAAAAGAAACTAAGAGTGTTACGTATATTCGCGTAACTTAAAACTATGTCTTACCTACTAAAGCTGTGAGTCATAAGCATTACTCGTCATTAATGAATCTTTCATCATAAACAATTACTTTCAAGTTACTCGCGATAAGATAGATATTGTTAAGGCTTTTTTTTAAAAAGAAAACGATACTTTATACATACTAATGATAACCTTGAAAAAAATCATGATGTCGTTAAAAGTTCTTCAATTGAGAGTAAATAAAATTATGTTGGTTGTAAATTTTTTCTTAAAACTTCTCACTTTAATCGATTACGTAAAATATCTTATATAAAATGCACAAAATATACACTTTTTCGTATTAAAATATACGTCACTACATTTTAAATTAATACTTTAAAAAATAATGCTCTTTGCATCGAAAGACAAATAATTAACTTTTACCTACTATTTCTGTATTCATACACTAATTTAATATCGAAAGTAATCATTTTTCATTTTTATATATTTCGTTGCGAATGTAAAAATGTTCATCCTGAACTGACAAGCATGATTACCATTAAAACGAATAATACTCTTTTTTACGAGGAATGTTTAAAATTATTATTATTATAATATATAAATAACTAACAATTGAGTTAGAAATTAAAAAAAAATAATGTTATAAGAATTTAAAAAAATAGAGTAATTAGTTTAAAAGATTTTATCGTTAAGAAAAGTTCAAACAATTTTTCATTTTAAAAAAAATATTGTGTTATCTACTTTCGTGCTCTTTTATTTAAATTAGTTCTAATGAGATCTTACATAAGGTATACCGACGATAAAAGTAAATATATAAATAAAACCTAGTTTGTTTTAATTTAAAGTTCTTTTATTAATCAATTAAGTTATTGTAACGTAATATTTTATTGTGCAAACTAAAAATTTCTTTTTTGAATAATGGATGCAATTTTTAGCAACGTTATTTTTTGCATAAAGCAAGTTGTAATGAAAATTAATTATTCTATATGTTATTGACAATGTAAGTTTTAAAAAATTTCGTTTTCATAAATAAAATTTGTAATTTTAGCTACTTATATTAACACGATGAATTTCCAAATATAATAAAAGTAAATTCTTTCTTTATTTACTTTATTTAATGTACATTTCAAAAAGCAAGTAAACGGATTTAAGTAAGTTATATTATATTATATATGTACTCGTTTATTCAAAAATGCAAGTGTAAACATTTTTCTTTGCTAAATTGATGCAAATATTTCATTTGCTTTAAAAGTACATATTTTTACAAAAAAATTACTTTATTTTTTTATTAAATTTACACTTAATAATTATTTAAATACAACGAAATCATTGAGTTTTTAGTTTTGTTATTAGTTAAGACCAATTTTTTTTTCTATAATTACAAATCAATCAGAATATGTATTCAAATTTATCAAAAATGTAATCAAGTTTTTTATTTTATAACTCTGAAATACAATATCACAGCTAATATTTCCATAATGTTTTTATCTATATTTTTCCTATAAATGATTGTTATTTTTTAGTATAATTTGAACCTTTGAAATATTACGTCTAAAAAATATTTAGTATTTTCATTTTATTTGGTTGGAAGATAAATTTAAGATTTGCTAATATTTTGTTTTTGGTAGCACGAAAACTATTAATCAGGAGGTGAATATAAAATGTAATGGAATTCTAGTAACGCACGTGATCATTTTCCCCCGACCAATATATATATATATATATATATATATATATACACACAAGGCTCTCCAGATTAAATCAGAATAGAGTTAAAAGCAAAAGGCAACTTTCTCGAAATTATAATGACGTTAAATGAATGGCGAACAAAATGAAGTCTAAATTGCGTAGTTTAGGAAACAATAGTTTCGCTTAATCCCACGTAAACTGTTTGAAATCATAATGTATAATACAAGGGTGGCGGCAATTCGAAAGCGCAACTCGACAATGCAACATCCAAAATCTCCAGAACACCCTTTACAAATCCTGTCCCTAGGCAGACCCGTATCTAGTCGAATTCCAGAAACACTCCTGGAGTCGCCGATTCAGCACTGATATTACATAGACAATGGCATAACTCGAGTACTTGCGCACGAGCGTCGCGCTCTGCGCTTCCACGCCAGCTTTTGTTACACGTGAATTCCCCGTGTGCATTGGGTGCATCGGGGCAAGAGCGCCTCGAGGGAACTCGTCGATACCGATCGCTGGAGTCATGGAACAGCCCGTGATTCCTTCTCATATGCATGATATTTTTGACCGCTTTTGTCGTCGGCCGACCAATGATTTATCATCGAGCCACTCCGCCTTAAGTATGTCACTCCGAATCGGCGAGTGGTCACTAACTTAATCAGCGAAAGTCCTAGACTGCTGATGCTGTCAGCGAAAATCCTATTAACCGAATTATTGGGAGCATATAAAAAAGGGCTTAGCACGGAAGCTTAGCCGTGTAAGTGGGGATTCGAGTGACCGTATAATGGAAATAGATTGGCGATTTTACAAAGAGAAAAAATAGTCTTTTGTAAAAACTGAAATTAAAATAAAACATAAGTACGGCAATGTTTTTCAAATACAAGCCAATACGTATTTCCCAATTTCCGCCCTCCCCTTTTTAGACGTTACGTCTAATCAGATCTTATCTCCGAGGAATTCTTTCGGAAATAAATAAAAAAAAGTTACCTCAGAGCTCGTTTTACGATTCTACGCCAAGTCTTTTCGAAACAGATGTTGCTCGGTGATTATGCAAATGAATACTTGAGTTTTAACGAAAACTGCGATTCCTCGGATTTAAGCTCTCGATTTTTAAGCTACAATGGCGCATTGATCAATTTTAAACGACTATATCGGCATAATTATCCCAGCCTTGGTAAATAAATAAATATCTCGAGCGAAAGAATGACGAAAGGGGAGGTGGGCACAAAAGGCCTCTACGTTTCTGAGCGAATACACGTTTGAGCACGTATTCAGCCAAGAGACGCTCCAGCGGCTCAGATTCACGGGACAAAGACGATTCGCGAGGGGTAACGTGGCGATTGTCACAGTGTGCCCATGCGTAAGTATCATCTTCCGACAGGGCAGAGGAAGGAATCGGATGAGTCTCGGGCAAAGTCGCCCTACGCGTTTCATCTCCCCCCTAATCTTAAGGAGGTGGAGATGCGGGGAGTCGTCAGCGCTCAGAAGGGACGCGTGTGTGGTGGTGTTGTGCGCCACGTGCGCAGAAAGACGGTAACCAGCGCGAGATCGTTTGCAGAGGCGGAACGAGCCGGACGTGAAACGTTGCGTCGCTCCTCGGGACGTTACGATATCGTCGGTTTCAGCGTCGGTCGCGCGCAAAGAGATAGCCGCCTCCGACAAGCCCTCGCTCCTTTCTCTCTCTCTCTCTCTCTCGAATTCCGGAGCTTGTATTTTCTGCTGGTCGCGCAAACCCGTCGACCGGAACGCCTCCGACGATCGCCGCGAATGACTCGCGCGTAGAGATGTGCCTCTTCGTGTCTTTTGTGCAATGCAGCCCGCGCGCGTCCTTCGCACTATATATAGCGTAAATCTTCCTTCCTCCATCCTTCACTATCCAAAATTCTAAGAATTTTCGAGTCTAAGAACAATATACATCCGTTGTAAGCATTCTTATGCTGACAAACTACTTTTAAGATTGTAGCAGATTATATAGCTGGGAGTTGTTTGCACCGAAGCCCCATTGCGATGACTGACTTAAAGAGCCTGCAAAGCATATTCCAGTGGAACAAGCGGAATTGTGCGAACGGGGAGTCTTTACCCACTTTCAACTGCACGGGTACAGCGATACATTTTATTCATTTAGACCACACAGATTTTTCACTTATAAATTATCAGCTTTTACAAATCTTGTCTCGAGTCTTGCCGCGCCTTTTTCCGTTTCCTCTGCGCTCGTCTCTTCCTTACATTGAGCGAATAGCGCACAACTTTTAGAGGCTCGATACCTTTCATAGCAACAGGTGAAGAATCGTATTCGCTTAGCTTAAATTTATCAGAGAGTTCAGATTATATGTGTTTCTTATATGCCTAATACTACTCGATTCAACAAACATAATTTTTTCACAAGCAATAAGATAGTAGACTTCAACATGTTTCGATTAATTTTTTTCACTCAGCTTTTCAGCTAAATATATGTAATTTGCGATTCGTTAAATCTTACTTTTCCCAAGAAATCCCCATTGAAATGATTTCTATAATTTTTCCCTTCGCTCGATCAATCTTGGTAAAAGCGTTTCATATTTCTTACTTAGGAATAAGCATTTTTCTTACAAATTGCGTTCTGCGAAACAGAGCCCCATAAATTAATTCGCATCGGAATAAAATTGGCCAGCCTGGTGGTTCGCACAGCTGACAATTCTAGAGCACCGGGAAATTAATAAATTCGTAAGCGACAAATGGAAATCATTAATTCAGCCGAAATCGACAAAGCCACGCATCCATCAAATGCAACGCTCGTCCAACACGTTAAATCCGCGTATCCTTCAATCCTTGAAGACGGCACGTCAGAGGGAGAACGTGTCGGACGTGGCGCAGGAGGGGGGTAGACAAAGAAGTAATGATACAACAGCGAAACGACCAAAGAAAGTAAAAAATAAAAGAAACGTATCCGAGCGAAGCCAAAGAATGTTAAGCCTCGATTCCCCCGACCCCCGCAATTTGCCTCGAACCGATGGGGGGGGGGAGAGGGCTACGGCCCCTCGTGCGGTAGTCACGATCTCGTCGAAACAGCAGCGAACGAGCCGGAAAAAGAGACTCGCTCGTTGCTCGTGCCCGCAGGACGTGCCAAATGCGTCGGAGGAGTTGCAGATCAGTGGGTCGAGAGCCTATCTTTCGCTCTTCCCCTAGTAGTTCTCGGTAGGTGAAAGAGGACCTGTTTTGCTCGACGAGGACGACGTGGATGACGGCGTCAACGACGGCGACGCAGTCAACTCGCCGAGCTCTTCTTTTTTCCACTCATCCTCGTAGTCCGGCCTCCGCCCCAAGGTGCACGCGCGCAACAGCAGAAGCGCAGCGGGATGACGGAAAGGCGCTTGAAAAACCGGAGGAGGCCCCTGTGATCTATTAACTGGACCGATTATATGGCGCGTAAAAAGAGGAGAGGAGAGGAGAGATAAGTGTTGCGTCCGAGAGATTTATGCCGCTGCGCGTGCTGTGCGTAGTTGCTGCATCGGAACGGTGGGTTGAAAAAGTGGGGGTCAGTCTGTCAAAATATTTGTTGGCACGGGAATTAGGCTCGTCGTTGAGCGCGCCATATACGTTATTATGAAATTAACTGGGCCTGCTAATTGCGCTCTTATTTATAGCCGCTGTATATCACGTGGTACGTGTACGTGGCCTTTTGATAAGTCCTGAATTTATGAAAATTTTGCAAATTGCCGACAGCCGTTGGCGAGACGGCAATCCAAAATTATTATTTGAATTTTCTCCGAGCGCTCTTCCTTTTTTGACCAGTAGACAATTCGAGCACGAACGCACGCACGCACGCACGCACACACGATGTACAGCAACACATTTCTCAGCGCGACGGCGTGTTCAACCGTTAATTTGAGTGTCTTTACAAGCTCGTGCAAATATGACGCTTACGTGAATCGATTAACTAGCTCTTGACCGTAAATTTGGTTTAGACACCTGAAGCAGCTGGCAAATGCTGCTGGAGGCGCGTTTACGACGTCAGGTATCCGCGAATAGAGCGACACTTAGAATACAGCTACGCGAACGGCACGAGTTCTCCATCCGTATTTGATTTTTCAGAATCGATCGAAAAGGAAAGAAGCAGCAAGAGGCAAACGCTCGTTAAATTATCTGCGAAGCTGGCCGAGTTGGAGTTATAAAAAGACGGATGCTTTCGAAAAATAAAGAGTCGATCGTGTTTGCTCGGTTAATTTATGATGGAACATGTTCCATTCAAATTATTAGATCGGCTGAGAGATGCCAAGCGGATTCGGAATAAATAGGTTATAAATTTACCGATGTGGTAGGTATTAAGATCCATTAAGACGATTACTCAGCACGTACTCGAAACAAGAAGACTGTGCGCGATCAAAAAAGCGAGTGAAAAATAAACGTTCGGATGAATTTCTATCACCCTGATCTTACAAAATATAACATCACTTTGGAGAAGGCCGAGGGATACGAGTGCAAAAACCCGTGGTGTACGCGTCGGGCGGCAGAGAAAAATGAAGGAGGAGAAAGTAAGACGGACGCGAGGTCTATAAAAAGTACGTAAAACGAGAAAGACACGAGTACCGAAGAGAGGAGTAGTAGTGTCTCAGCCGTGGGAGAGCGCCATGTACTGGCAGCTCGTAGAAGGTTACAGAACTACTAGTTCATCTCTCCTCCTCCTCCTCCTCCTCCTCCTCCTCCTGTTCTTTGCCTTCGCTTCTCTTTTCAAGAGCGTGTACCAGCTACGAGGAAGTCGTCTACGCTCTGGACAGCCGGTCGCCGCTCGCCGTTCGCCAAATGAGAAAAATAGAGCAGTCGAAGAAAAAGAGAGTCGAGCGGAGAGCCAAGATTTCTCGGGGCGAGGAAAAAGTAGGAGGGCACGCAACAGCGACGTCGACGATGCATAAGCGCCTTTCGCGAGGGAACAGAAGCTAGTGTTGCGTGCGCTGATTATTAAAGCGGCAACAAGAGAGGAGGGGGACGATGGCGGGTGCCTCGGGGGTGTCTGGAGAAGAGGACGGATTATGGCCGTCGTTCTGCTGATGATTCTCTTTTTATTTCTGACCCCCTTCCCTCGACGCCGTGCTAGATCGCGAGCTACTGTTTTGCACTGGCTTCGCGATCCTTTATTTTCCCTTCGTTGAATTCCGCTCGCCGCTTTCGCCGCGCGAGAGGCGATTAAAGCAATTTCCAGAGAGATGGCTTCGGCTATTATGTAGGAGGGTCGTGTCTCGTAAGGGCTTTTTTCTCCTTCTCGATGCTGTTGCCCCTGACGCTGCTGCCACCGCCGCCGCCGCCGCCGATATTATTGTTGTTCTTTTTTATGAAGGCTTCGTGAGTCTTATTAGCTGGATTTTTACTTAGGAACGTAGTTACGGACATTCCTTCGGTCTATCACGAGCTGTTTCTTCCTTCTATTTATAAGTAGTTCTGCTTGGACAAAGAAATCATCCAGCTTTCTATTATCCCGCGCGCTTTTCTATACTTTACCGGCAGCCTTCTCTGCACATAAACACGTTAATCTTTACTTTTCCATTAGAAAATCAAAGTCTTCGATATGAAGTCAAATTTATGTGCCACTCAAACTACTGTTGTGACTCGGACTTCAACTTTTTTCTATGAAAATCACTTATTTTTATAATAAACTTTTCAAAATACAATGATATAATGTATTTCGCACAATCTTATCAATGAAAATGTATTCCAATATTACATCATATTCGTGTGTTGTCATCTGTAAAAACATTGCCAACGTCATTATACATTTTAAACTTATCGTTTATTTTTAAGAAGATAATTTATTATGAGACGTCTATTATTTTCAGCTTCACAAATTATTATTAATGCTGATATTAATTATAATTAATGGACAAAAGATGGGTAATATGTTGTATCGGACATAAGATTGTACTATGAAAAGTGAAGAGTAAGATTCTACATCGATAAAAGTAATCATTTTCTCTATATGTAAAACTGGGATTACAAAAAGTAAGAGTGTTATACAATTATTTAGAAAAAAACTATAAAGAGAACTAATTACAGGTGCTTACAGTGAATTTGCAAATTTTTCTTTTGCTTTTAAATTTTTTATATCTTAAATTAAGCTCTTTCAATTTTTAATTATATTCGTCATGTTGAAATATTATTATTGAAAAACATAGAATTTATAAGTTCAATTAAAATTATTCACGAGTAATGAGAATTATTCGTTGCATTTATTAAATGTGTATACAATATGTTACTAAGTATATTTTTCCATTTTAATCAGAAAAAGAAAGAAAAACAGTAATGAAAAGCAGCAAGACAGAAGGCACACGCTGAATGTATGTATATAAACGTAGTGTATAGAGAAATAAAGTGTAAAAAAGAACGATTCATTTTTACTTTGAGAAGGCAAAATCGTAGGATGGTTCGCCGGGGATTCTTTAGACTACTTGGAGCCCGAGGACTCTATTAGCATTCCTGGTCAGGATTTTGTATTATTAAATTTGGTCCTCCTTCGTGATAGTCTCTTGCCGTTTGGATATTCGAGAGCAGCCCCATGGATATTATTGAATTTAGCTATCCCCGCAAAGCCATCAGTTTCAGCCACAAACAAAAAAAAGACAAATAGCACTTTTCAGATACGGACATACGCACGTACACTTTTCAAAGATAAACTAACCTGAAAACGTGATGCTCGTATCTCACAACTAAAGGGGAGATAATTTGACTTAAACATATGTTTATTTTGATAACTGCTTTCTATTTTTTTGCATTTTTGTTTTTCCTTTAAATATAATTTGCAATTTGTAAGAAATGTGTATTCGGTATATTTTCTAAGTTGAATTACACAAAGGAATCGATGAACTTGTCAAATTGCAGTTTGCTGCGTCATTTAGTTAAATAATTGTTGACATATTAACAAAGATTTTTAATTTAGATATAAAATTTTATGAAGCAATATTTTATTTGCAAAAAATATCATATTCTATTATAATGCGAATTATTTAAAATTACATAATAACTATTTTTTCTCAAATACAATTAAATAATTGTAAAAATTTTATAAAATTATACAATTACTTTTTATAATCACGAAGTACTTAATGTTTATAAAAAATACGTCACGTTTACATTATCTAATTTCTAATATTAAAATTTACATGGGTTTTAATGTGCACATATTACTTACATGGCTTCTATATATGCATGTATTTATGAAATATTCAGTAAGTACCTGATTTTGAAATAACAAAAAAAGCAGTTGGGTGGTCTAATACATAATGCTTTAGGTGCACTTAACATAAAAGTGTCACTTATAAATAACAAATGTTTTCGCATTCGTTTCATTAGTAAATATCTTGATTACCATCGAAATCTTAGTAAAATACTTTTAAAACAAGGTACAATCGGGAAACTAATCTCGGAGAAAGAAAAGCCTTCTTTACAGTTATGATTGAAGAAGTTTGCGCATTAAATCTTGACTCGGGGAAAAGCACAACAAGCGGTCGGTCTTAAGGCACACAAAAGAAGGACTGAGAGATAAAAGTAGGCGTTTTAAGAAAAGCAAGTACGAGGAAAAGTGCAAACCCGTGGTGAGCCCAAAGCGTACAAGGATCAAGGATAGAAAAATAAGTGCGAGTAGGCAGAGAATCTACGCACAAAAACGCTCATGAGTGACGGGTCAAGGAGGGACTTCCGGTCGTAGGGTCGTTCGGCCTTGTCTTATGCGGGCCTCCCTTGTTTCGCTTGCGCCCTGTCCCCCCTTCACTCCGCACTTCATTACTTCTTCTCTGTTCCCCGGCAACGGCAGTGTGCCACCACTCGAGAGCGCGAGCGAGAAAACGCACACCCGTGGGTTCTGAGGGTGAGGAAGTTGCGGCCAGATGACGCCTGAGCACGGAAAAAAGCCGGACCACGGCGAATCCGAGGAATGCCGGGCGTGGACTCGGGTTTGCTTTAAACCCAAACACCTCCTCCCATGGCCCCCGCCCTCATATGTCCCTGTCTCCCTCCTTCTCTCTCTCTCTCTCTCTCTCTCTCTCTCTCTTTCGGACAAACGAGCTGCAACAGCTCAGTTGCACCAGATGCGCCACCTCTGCTACTCCAATAATCGACGGCGACACTTTGCGCGTCGAGCTCGTAAAGTGCGAGGCGTAGGACCTCCTTGTAGTCCGTAAATGCCACGCTTACAGGTTTTATGGTGGTATCATTGGAAAGGTGTCGCTTTCTTTTCATTATCCGACGATCTTTGGAATTTCGGTTCGAGGCGTCAGGAGAAAATGCCCGCTGCTTATGGGGAAGAGACGTTTTCAATGCGATTACCCCTTCACAACAAATTGCTATTTTAAATTTGTAAAAATTTTCTTATGAAAATGTACACGAGGCAGTTTTTTTTTCGTCAGTGGAATAGATTGTATTCGTAGTTGCGCAGAAAAAATTTTAATGTTCTCCGCAAACAATATTAACAGGCAGTTTGTGCGAAATTTCATTTTAACAGGCAACGCCACTAGAATTTTTTATGTGTACATGCGTTAATATTTCGTAAATGCAGTCTTCGACCGTCCATATTTATTCATTTTTAATAAATCAAAGTGCTGCAAGAACGTGTCCCGCGTCCGGCGCATTCAATTAAATCCCCGTGCAAATTTTCATGATTTACAGGACCTTTTTTGGAAAAAATTTGTTTACGCGGAGAAAACGAGTTAGTAATGATTTTCGTCCGGCAGCCTGTACCGGAGACAATAAAACACGTTTTTACTCGATACAGGGAACGTTCCATCTCGTAATGACTGCTAATTTTCTATGTATCGAGTAAAAACATGTTTTATTGTCTCCGGTTTGCCGCGCCGAACGAGTATTCATCGGGAAAATTTTTTATCCTTGTCGTAAATAAAACATAGTCTCTTTGACGAATCCGACTGGATTACCTTCACGATCGTCGTTTTGCGATGCATCGGTATCGAGTTGCTCAGTTGCACATGCAAGGGTCAAACGCCGGACAAAAAGTCCGCCACCCTCTGCGCGAGCAGATGGTCATTAAAGTTTCCCAGTCGGAGCAATGAGCAAAGGCGACGAGCATTTCCTTAATTAGAGTAATTGGCCTTCCTAGCTAGTCGCACCACCCAAATGCGGAGCTCCTGCCCCTCGCCGAACGAGTGCATCGGAGCTTCTGCGAGACGTATTGTATTATAATGACCAAGAACGCGAAATACTCCTCTTTTGGCGAGGCGTCTGCTCGCTCTTCCCCTCTCCCTTTCTCCATCTTCGGATTTTGACATTCCTCGGCGTTTCCCCGAAGGGTTTTTCCACTGCCAGACGCGCGAGCGCTCCTTTGTATTCAACGTGACGCCTGTGCCACCGTCTTCCGTTCTTACATCCTTCGCCACCCTCGCTTTCGTGAGAACAGCCGCGGAATTGAAAGTGGTCGGCTTATTATGCAATTAATTGCATTTATGTTAATGCTCGTACAGTTTTTCTACTTCTTCCGCTCGAATCCCAATGAACGTGTCAAGCTCGAGGGTCGTTCGCGTTTTGTTTTAACGACAAAAATATATCAGTTGCGTGAGAGTAAATAAAACGCGCTTTGACTTGTCCTTCGATAAACCAATTTTCACACGATAACGAGACAACAATCTTCGGTCCATATTAGGTTCGACTAGTCTTGCTCGACATCCATTCGACTAATGCTAATTCATTTAATGCATATTATTGCCGGACAGAAGAAGGAATCCTTGAATAATCGATAAAGTTTTTAAATGCAAGTTAGCGTTAAACGAAACGAAGTGTGCGTTTACATAAAAATTGATTTGAACTGAATAAAATACTGCCACTATTGATGAATATTATACTACTTAAGATACGTACAATATAAGTTATACTACTTGTCAGCTTATAGTTTTAATAAGCTTCGTTAGCCGTACGAATTTTAATTCTACCACATGCAATGTTGACCGCGAGAGTGAACCTACATATTTTTAAATCATCTTCTAGTTTAGAACTTTTAAAATACATTTACCCATTTATATATACACTCATATTTTATAGCCAAGAACGATTTAATACAAATTATCGGATTACAATAATCGAGTTTTTCTACGTACATTACTACGTGTACATTGTATTACATTCATAACTTTTTACGGATTTATCATTTAACGCAATATCTGTCGCATTCAATTATGGTAGAAAATTTTTGAACATTAATACTGAACTTATACGTTTTCTAAATCACTCTTACATATCATGTCACAGCGTGTTTTTTTAACAGTGAAATTTATACGCAGCCTACGCTTACTGTTTTATAATGTCAATGCGGGAAATCTTGAGCATTGCGACATTGTATTCGAATTTCAATGGAGATGGATGAGTTGCACGTTTGGAAAAGTACTTTCAATTTGACGCATCGATTCATTAGCTGGTAATATTGATTTATTGGCTTTAAATGGAAAATAATTTGCGTTTAAAGAAGTTGTAATTCAAATGCACTTCGTATTGAAAAACATCGCCAGCTATTGTAATTACTGCTAAAGTGGACGAGCCAAGAGTTGAAAAACAATCGAAACGACGGGGATCTGAATTGAAAATGGATCGCCGCAACTTATGCATAACTCACTTTCTAAGAGCAACCCGCAACTCACAATCCCTCCCGTGAGTCCTCGTAAATTTTCCCGCGTCATTCATTATCGAGATCGGCGATCACACCTTGGGTGCATCCTTGTGCGTCTCTCGTCATCCCCCAGGCGTTTATACACTCGCGCTCATGGAAGCTGCCACCGCTGCCGCCGCTGATGTTAGCCACAACATGTGTAGTGCCGTTAACCCGGGGTTCACGCGACTCGGGGTAGAGCGACAGCTGCCAAGCACCGATGCACTTTTCTCAAGAGCGAGTAACAATGGAGCCTCGGCGGCTTCACACACATATGCACGTGCACGCGCTCCGAGTCTCTCTCTCTCTCTCTCGTAAAGATGCGAGAAAAAGCTAAACGACGCACGATTCGACTCGACGAGAGTCTTTGGCGAACGAAACGAGAGCTACGGAGATTCAGGATGGGGATTATCTTTTCTCATTTCCAGGGGAAAATGAGAAATCACCCGTCGACTCGTTCGTCAACGTTCCACGTACGACTGCAGGATAAAGTAATAGTTCCTTTTGGAAGATCGCGAGAATTTACCGTCGATATGTTGCTAAGTTTTAATGCAAGAGCAACTTACGCTTTATACGTTTTACTGGCGGAAACTTATGTTGAATTATGAAATTTCTAACCAATTGTCTTAGTCCAAGGAAAGCCTTAATTCTTCATTCTTTTCGAAAATTTCGAAATTCATATTTGGCTAATATTTAGATTTGTACATATATAATGATCAAGTTTTGTCGTAGCTATTAACGTTTTTATGGATTTTTGCGAACGCAATGACCGAAGCTGTTATTTATAGATTATATAAAAAGTAATGACGAAATTTAAATTGACAACAATAAAATGTATTTTTGAGACAAAGTAACTACTAATGTAATTTTGTAGAGCACTCGGTGAAAATTCAACGATTTGTAAAAGCGGGCCTCTCAAACTATACGACCAAGTTTCTCTTTACGTAAAATGTCTTGTTTTCCCTTCTCTCGTTTCAGTTCGATATACGGTATACATTTACGTATCGGCGAATTAATTTAAGCATGAAACCTACTTCTTATGATATTTCCATTTTTAAAAAAATCGTTTATTATGTATTGAATTCACTTACTTATTACCATGACAGCTTTGAATGCTCGGATCAGTTTATAAATTATTTAAAAATAAGTCTACTGGATAATAAAGTTATAAACGGTTTAACATTTCACAATAATAATTGCTTGAATGAAAAATATTATTTTTTACACTTGATATAAAAGTAATTTTACGATATGCTATATCTGTTGAGCGTGACTGCATATATATTTAATATTTATTATAAAAATATTTATTTGCAACAATGTTCGAAATCTAACTATTTATCATAAGTTGAATAATTTTAACGAAATGTATAAATCCAACAATACTGCTTTGTCTGTCGGACTAACTTCTCTAGTGTGGTTATTACATTTGAGATATTCTATTGTATGTCATAGCATACATTGTCTAGCAAAGATTCATATTCGACATACATTTCCTTAAGTAAAGAGATTAAAAGCCTCGATGAGAAGCTGCATATAAATTTTCTGAGGTTAATAAGGAGTATACTAGTGAACGTGAAATATGAAAAAATGAAGTCTTGTACTAAGCAACTCATCTATCTCGCGAATCGGTTGTTTATTGCGAGAAAAATTTTAATTTATTCATTAGTTTTATTCTCTAGGTGTAAAATACTAGTTATAAACGATTATATCTTAGATAAATAGAAATTTAGCATTCGGTTGTAGAACAATTATTTTACAAAATGAATTACAAATAAAAATATTGTTGTGTAATTTCATCGAATAATGTTGTTTAATTATTAAAATCTTATTTTAGTAAATCTTTCTTGCAATCTTCTAATTGTATTTATTAAATTTCTTTGTAGAGCAGATAATCAATTAAGAATACGCATCTATCATTGTTCGTCTTATACTGTAAATTTTTACCTGAAATGTGTGCCACGAAGATCATTAGAATCATATTAATCGAGGATTATAAAAACCGCTTGCTGCATCAACTTCTAAAGCATTAAACATTTATTGTTTACCTTAACAGCGTCGCTTAAGCATTATTTAATAATATTTAATTATGTCTGATCCTAAGCTCGACAGTTTTACAAATAAGGCGCGTCGAACGTGTAAAAAAATAAAATCGTAAAATGTAGCGAAGCCATAACTTTCCGCGCCAGAGTGATTGAAAAGACTGACTACTTTGCCAATGCCGTATTACAATACAAAGCCAATCTGCTGGTTTTATTTTGTTTTTCGTGTCCCATCATTCGCGACTCACCCCGGCTCGTGCCGTGCATCAACAAACGTCGCATCACGAAACATGACTGACGAACAACTTCTCGTTGCCCGACACTCTTCTCTCAGCCTATTCCTTATTTTCTCTTTTTAGTTTTCGATACGCACAGATGATGGCACACGAAACGAAGCCGAGTCTCTTTGTTTTGTAATCCAATACTGACGCGAATCTCTCGGAGTCACCCATATTATGCGGCCTATTCTCGATGCCAGGCATTGTGTGTATACCTGCACGCACACGCACGCGCGCACGAGCTCAGCTGCGCTGCTCACGAATTCTTATTGCTCGTTCGTTGCAGCTTTATTTATTCAAGCATCGCTTGCGAAAATAAGCTCAACTATGCTCCCCCGAGTCCTTCGCTGAAATATCGTGTTCAACGGTTATCGAGAACTTTTTTTCCTTTCATTATACCGTTACGGAACTCTGGTAAATTATTTCCCTTCGTCACGTGATTTTCGTAAATTTATCGATGAAGACGCTAAATGAAAGATTCCTCCGTATCGATCAATTATTCTACGTTCGTCTCGCCCAAGCTTTATTCATTGTAAAATCTTTTGAAAGCCAGCATTGTCTTTCATTTTTTACAACTGCTTGGAAAAATCTGTTTATTCGACAGGTGATTAAAAAACAAGCAAGTTTTAACAGTTACTTACAAAAGTTACGCGATATATTTATCTTCGCCGGTACGTATCATTAGTTAATGGCCAAGTTTGAAAGCGTCGCGTACTTACAATTGCGTAACCGAGCTATCGGTAAATTTTTTTCCTCGTACAGTTGCGTTAGTGTTATTCATAAGTATTATTTAGCGCAAAAGGAATTTCGTGAAACGACACTCAGCTGTTTTTCGAAAACTCCAACTCTTGTGTACGCAATAAGAGCTTGTAATTACCAGTAAAATAACGTACACGCGAAGAGCGAGTGCGTCGAACTTGCAAACGACGCAGACCCATAGCTTTAACACGTTGACAAATCAACAGTGAAGCAAAGCCACCAAGAATGCAATGTAAAACGTCAAGAAATCAAGCATTGCCTCCGAGAATTTCGATTTCCTTTATCGGGGGACACGAATTGGAATGACGTTCCTTCAGTGGAACGAGGCACTCGGCGGCACTCGACTCGCGGTGCCATCACAAATGCCGCATCATTAAGAGACGCCGACTTAATTATTAATCGTTTCATCGCAAAACCCTCCTCGCGCATTCCTTAAGAGACGCACTTCCGAGCTTCAGCAGCTGTCGCTCGTCGATTAACGACTTTGCGCTTTACCAAACAGAGCCATGATTCGCCCTCTTCGTCCTTGCTTGACGACGTAATCGTCCGCGTCGAGCTCTTCGCTTCGTCCAAACAGAATAGACGCCACCACGTTTCTCGCTTTCCCCTTCATTGCATCTCTTTAGTTTCCCTTTTTCATTACTTACCTACTCGCCCGATAAAGGCGCACACGAAAATTTAAGCACCTAGGTTCTTCTTTATTCTCCTTTTTTACGAGGCAGTGGCTTTTCACACTTTGATTCGATCGTCTTTCTTCCTTCTTACACCCCAAAAGACACATTCGAACGCAGCTTTTGTTCGGGCATTGTCAATCGTTTAAACATTCGTTCGAGTCGCGTCATTTTCCCCTTAATCTTCCCGATAGTTTGACTTGTGTCTTTTTACGCTTTCAGGCTATTTAAGCGAATACAGTCGGCGTAAGGTAATTGTTAAATAATTCCTGTCTCGATTTCACTATAAAATTTGACGTGTTCGGCTATAATCCATGCAATTTCTTTCTACATATTGTATTTTATTGATAAACGAATGCAGTTCCAGCAGTGTTGCTATAATACCAGTCGGTATTGCGATGACACTAATTTAATTGAAACGCCGCTGCCGCTGCCATCACGGTATTCATTATTCATTTTAAAGCCCTCAACTTTTTACTTTTAACCCTGATGCTCTCACAATTAGAAACCGCTGCGTTAAATTAAACAGAAGAAGGGATCTTGCATTAAGGGACAAAGGCGAGAAGTATATGAGCTAGTAAGATCGAAATAAACGTCGACACATATGCTGAGTTTACTAGCGCACGCGAACACCGCCCCCCACGTCTGTGTTTCTCTCGCTTTTTCTCTCCGGGTTTTCGCGTGCGCGGCTCGTCGTGTGGATGACGTCCGCTCGTTGCGAGCCATGAATGCGAATTTATTAATAAATATGCTAATTGTCCTGCTGCGCCGCCGGATCCGTAGCCACCCTGCCAGCATCTGTCGTTCTCATTTTAATTAAACCGCCTCCATTTCACCAGTTTATTTGCCACACTCTCTTGACTTTCTTCCATTCTCGTTTCATATTTCGCATCTAGAGTGCGTTTAAGATAATATGCTCATTTTCATACAAAAGTCGCCATTTTTTCGTTTGCTGCTGATTCCACGCAATGAAAGTTTATTGTTTTAGTCTTTGAATCATAATTGTTTCTTTTCCCCCCACAGTGATATTAAAGTTTTGAATACAAATGCCTTGTGCATTGCAAATATGAATTCTACTTTGTCGATAGAGCAACTTACAAAAGTCAACTTCTTATTTTGAGCGTGAACATAAACTAAAACTTAAAAATCTCACTTAGAGCGAAGTTGTATGGCACTTGGGTGCATTTCGTTGTGACTAGAGCATACGTTACAATTGATAAAATTAGTGAAAACAAATAAAAATATGATAAATATGCATATTTACGCGTGCACTGCCGTGCTTTTAGATTAAATACTTATTAATTTAAAAAACAATTAATATTGAAAACAATTTTAAGCTAATTATTTATTTTCTTTTCTATTTCAGGTAAGCCACTTGTGAGCAATTGTCTCTGATATAATTCTAATAAATCGTTGTAAAGAAAGTGTCATAATTAATTACTGGTGAGTCGAGCATATTTTTCTATAAATAAAGTTAATGAAACGCGCGTTAACTAATTTAATTATTCAATGGGTACAGTAATTATAGACTAGCAGCGTTTAGCGAAATTTATGAACGAAATGTTATTTTAAGCTCAATAAAGTTTCGATTGAACGATGGATAGAAGAGTAAACATTATGAAGATTAGTATCGATATATCAAATATTTTCTTTGACACGATTTTTTACGCGTTACGTAATTGGGCATGCAAATGACAACGATTATGATTAGCGTTGAAATGCTCTTCAATTAACCAAATGATTTCGATTACGCGGCTAACCAAATACCACGTGCGAGCAACTCGAATGATATTTCTTTCCTAAAACTCAAAGAGTTTATATTGTTTCTCAAACGATTTTGAAAAAATTTTATTACATTAATGTTACTTAAGAAAATTCTTTTTTTATTACCCAATTTTTAAATCGGCCAAAAGTAATCGCTTGCGAATACAAATAAGAACATTTTATACAACTATTTTATACAGGGCGGTTACATATATCGGTCAATTTAACCAATTCAATTTGTTAATTATAGAGGAAAAAGTTTATTTTCAGCATAATTATTGACGGTGAAAGTATAATTTAAAATAATTGCTCGTGATCATTGGATGAACTCGAAAAGGTCGAAATTTTAATGGAATGCACGAGTGTGCTACTAAGCTTATTATGTCTAACAATTTACTTTCATCTTGTGCTACTGGAAAAGGTCAATTAGTCGCGTAAACTGATCCTATGTAATTCCTCGGATGTCCTTGAAGCATTATTACGTTTACAAAACTTTTTCTGCAAAATTAAAACAGTAGACAATTAATTTTACAGGATAGAGCTGTTCGTGTATTATGTAAAAACTGTCATTGTTGTTGAATAATTTTAAGAGACCAAGAATTCGAGTTGTCGTATTAAAATAGAATTAATGCTTCTCTACTTTGCCCGCGTATGCATGAAGCCTGAATTTCAGTTTTCGCGTCGTCACTCTTTCGAACCATAGCTTTATAAAAATTTTTTTATTTCAAAGAACATTAAATTTCGCACGATTATGTGATAAATGGTTCCGTGAAGACTGAAATCGCAAATGACGATCTTTTGCGATTGTAACATTGTTTTAATGCATCTTTTTCAACCATTAAATCACAATTAATTCAAAGTTGAATAAAACTAAGAAACCTTAAAATGATAAGCTTGTTTTTAAGACATTCGGCTTTGAAAAATGCGCGTTTCATCGAGTGTTTACAAAGTGGAAAGAAAAGGCGCTCGACGAAAAATGAAAAGTCGACTTTGACGTTCTTGACTAACCCGAGAAAATAACATCTTGGATCTCGACACTTTCAGACCAAGACTGTAATCAACGCATGGTTGCGCTCGACATCCTGTTCTTGTACTGCGTATTTTCGTCCCACGCAGCGATAAGAACCGCAAGCCGAAAACCGGTACCACCACTAAAATCTACCCGGCCCACTGACACACAACGGATGAGCGTCCTTTGGGCCTTAGTTGAAATGCTCGCGGCTCGAACAGGAAAACGCGAGCCACGTGTGTCGAACTTGTCTCTGTGAAGAAAATAATCTACGATTCTATAGCCAGCATTTATTTTCCTCTGCACGTGCACACGCGTACTTTTTTCTTCTTCACTTTCAATTTAATAGGATTCTTCGGTCTTTATGAGTCTATGATTAAAGTCACACGGAGGATACATGTGTTTTCAACAACTTTTAATATATTCACGGCAGAGAATTGGAAATAAAGGATGAGTCATGGCTCGGATAATTGATTATTTGAGAATAGTCAGGTGTGAAAATTAGCTCGCACATTTAACATTTTTTAATTTTCCATAATCAAACAACTAAATATTCCAACACCATGCTGGTATTGACGTTTCAAATGTAATAAAGATATTAAAAAATACGCGCCCTCGTTCCGAAGTGCTTCCAGGAAAATGGTGACAAAGTGCTACCTTCGCGCTGCTCTCTAAGAAGCCTTATTTCGATTTATCGATTGTTCGCAGGAGCGATTATCATGAATAAACTATAACTATTCGCGGTTTCGTGCGATACGAATTATTTTCTGTTCAGTCTTTTTCTATGCACTTCTTACCTTCTCACCCGTATGGCAGACCGTTATTCGCGAGAATTTAAATAAATGAAATATTGGGTTGTATTAATAGTACGTTTCTCAATCGTGAATCATACAATTTCACATAATAGAAATTTGAATTACTTGTTTTATCGCTACATATATTTATCCTCGTGCTAAGTTGAAGGATTCAAAAAAGATTTTTTATTGTAATTATTTATTATTTATTGCTTTCTTATTATTGAATAGTTTAAAATGTAAATGTCGTCGGTGCAAATAATTTAAAAATAGTTAATTCGATTAACAGGGTAAAACAGGCTTTTGTGTACCTGAGTGATGTGCTAACGTTGAAAGCTACACTTCGAACTGCAGAGTATAGTGCATTCATTGTTCCCTATCTAGAGGCGGTTGGCAAGGATAAGCAAAAGTTGACTTTTTTAACTTATCTGCGTGAAAGAATACCGAAAAAGTTAATTTTTTTATTTTTATGTTAGTTCATTGGTTATTCATTACGCCTCGTAAAGAATAAAATTTTCTGGTCGATTTTCTTTAGTTTTATCTTTTATCTTAAATAAACTAAAAGTATTTTACACGTTACATAACTTGTAAAATAAATATCTCTTTGCGAGTCGTATATCGCAAATGATAATTTTTATTCGAGTAATAGGATTTCTTTGGGTAAACTCAGTTTTCTATGAAAAACGTATCATTTTATTCTACTTTTTTAATGTAATTGAAAAAACGTCGATAGAATATCTAGATTGTATTTAAATGTCGAGCTCCTGTGTACGCATTTGCCCGTATGTATGCGTGAATATAAATCGTGTAAGTTTAATGAAAAAAAACTATAGTCGATATTTTATGTTTCCTAATTGAAAATATATATACAAACATTATTAAATACGTGTAATATTAAACCGAATATGTAAAATTATTCTTTGTTCTCAATAATTTTTTAAATCAATTTTTTTAAATTATGTATTCCACAAAATGATTAGTCAGAATAGATTAATACTTGTAGGTTCTTTATGTTAAATAAAAGATAAATATTCAGATCTTTTAAGTATTATCTGTGATACATAAATATAAAATTAGTTTCTTCTATAGATCACTAATGGTCTTTGCATTGACAAATATATATATTATATTTGAGATTGAAAAGATTCATAATATTTAAGCTATTTGAAATTTTTCGCGTATGCAGTTATACGAAATATCATTAGAGATTTTTAAAATTAAGTATAGAATAAATTTCATTTATTTAAATAACAGCAAGATATTTTAATTTTTCAAATTACTAATATGAAGAGTATAAAGATTAAAATTTACGAAGAGATGACAGTTACGAATGAAGTGAAGAAGAAATAAAGATAAAATTAGATTTATGTATTTAGCAGTTCAAGTAAAACAGAATACAAATGAAAGAAGTTTTTATCTCTGCGTAAACATACAATTTTCTAGAGTCAATGGATTAAAACATACGAAGCCTCACTCTAATACAGATTTCAGAAATCAATATTTGAAGTTAGAACGCAAAATTGATAACGATTCTTTTACAATTATCAGTGCTTTTCTATAACAAGTAATTTAAATTTAAATTGACACAAATTTTACAAATTAATTTTTCCTATTGAACGGTTTAAAGCCCTAATGAGTTTGTTTAAATATTTATTCGAAAAAAATTATTAATTATTAATAATTATTGTCGTACATGAAACAAACAGTATATAATTGATGTCTCGAAGATTTTTGAATAATAATTAGAAATACTAATTTAATATACAATAAGATAATGAAACATTATGATCTAAATCTATTTGTAGAATGATTTGAATTTTAAATGTGTGTCTGTTCACATACAGCTAGCCTTCCTTGCTATTGCGAAGAAAAAATTTATGCTTAGACCGATGGTACTGTTTGTGCTTTCTTTTATTCTTCTATCCTTTTAGAAAGATGATGTGGAAGTGTTGAATCAAGATATTAATAAAAAAGTTTACGCGTGTTAATCGAGCAATTATTTCTACATTTTTATAAAGTTAAGCCTACAAATGAAGTAAAAATACAAAATGCAATTAAAATAAAAATTAATTCATTGTACTTTTTCAAAATCGCTAAATTATATAACGTTGAATTAGCGTTTTCTCAGATAAATGAAAAACATAAATTACTATTAAGAGTTGTAATAGTTCTCACAATTTTACATAAATTTTTTTTACCTAAATGAATTAATCAACACCTGTATTAAAAACAAAGTGATAATCACGTAGTGCTACACAATGATCGTTGAGAAACTCACAGTCCATCATTACCAATTATAAATTTACTGCGCATAATTTTATCTTACAACCATTGAGAATAAATATTAAAAACCATCTGCTTACAATTCCCGCCTTTTTCTTTCTGCCCTTCTGGTTCTCTCTGTCTCTCTCTCTCTCTCTCCTCTTTCTGTCTTTTCCTTGCTTTCATATAAGGACAGACACGTGCAAACATCACTGCGCGCGCGCGCGCCCGTAATTTCTATATACCAATAGCTTTTTAATCACCTTTTGCATAATGAAAATAGTAACGCGAATGGCAGACAGCCAGACGAGCCATTACAATTAACCGGATTTCCGAAAGGGGAATCAACCACTAGTGCGATGCTGAAAGCTCGCGCGCATGCAGAATTTACGCGTCGACAGCTTTTAAGGTGTACCTCAAAGACGTATTCGTCTTCCGTCGCCTAAACGGGAAAATTTTCACACGCGCCTCTGTCTTTCTCCTTTTCTTTTTCTCGAACCTGTGGGAAATCAAATATTCTTCGGCACGTATCTCCCGGTTTTCGTTTGAGCAGCGCGAGCACGACAATGGAATTTGCGTTTTCCCATCGACGCGTTTACGTGTACGGTACGCGTGAACGCAATAAAAGGCCGGTCCGGCTTTCTTCTACGTACATTGTGCTTCGCGTTTCTTCTGCGAATTTGTACGAACACAAATTGAGAGAAACTTACTCCGGAAAAAACGGAAACAAAAAGATTACGATGTATGATGTGAGCTGTTGCTTTGTGGGCCCATCGTTCGCTATGAAAATATCGTTAACCTGTTTTAAGCGGCTCAGCAATAATATCGGCATTCGTAACATTATGACTGTGTTTTTATTGGCTTATGAGTAATTTAACAGAGGAAGTAGTAGAAGAACAATTATCATTACTTGTTATCACGTGTTTATAACTATTTAATCGAAGCTGAAATATTGTCACACCGTCCGAGCAATGTTTCACTATTGGAACAGCAGTTTCACAACCTCTTGAAAAGGTTTCATTAATATTTTAAAATTACAATAATCTGTGTTTGCGAATAGTCGTAATCGCTATTCTTTCTTAAAAATCGTATACTTAACACTGCCCTATGTCTATTATATACTTTAACATTTGACTTGCAAATTAAATTACCATTATAAAATTAATTTGATTAAAAAAGAATGCGAAGTAAAATAGGAATTAATTAGGAATAACTTTACTTGCAACTGCTCTATTGCATACCATTATATCTTTTAATTTTACTTACAATTACGCTGTCCTGTCATATATTTCAATATGTTTATACTTTAGCGGTGCTTATATTAAGCTACAAGAATTTGAACAATCCGTTATAGAAATTCAAGTAACTAGGCCAATAAAAAAGTTTGTAACTCGATACAACTCTATAGCGTGTATTACTAGTCGCTTATAGCTTCCAAAATTTGTTAGCGTATGACAAAGCTCTGAAAATAAATGCCGAGATGAGTTTTATTACGACAAACCTACTTTCTGACTCTTCCAAGTGTGAGAAAATGCCGGTAACTCTAATATTTCAAGTGAAATAATTATTCAAAGGGATTGAGGTAAAAATACGACAACGCTTACTTTGTGATTGATGCTTGTATTCTGCCGAATGGCGGATCCGGTCTCAACGCTTTTTCGGCTTTGCGCGAATTGCCGCGGGATTACTCGAGATACGAAATCCGTTTCGCCAAGTAGTTGCGCGTTCCACGATTCGCTTGAGCTCAATTCGCCGTCTTTACAATCATTTTGGAGGCGTCACTTCGATGCCGACGACAGACATACTTCGAAAATTTTACCGAGCGTCAACCGAGAAAAGAAAAGCTTAGTTTGCGGCTGGACCAGGGAACATCAATTACGTTTTTATCAAATGCACAGGAAATTAGCATTTATTGCGGATAGGCGAATTATTTGGTTGTTATTTTTAATGCAGTTGGTAAAAACGCATTTCGTTATTTATCGATTCAGTCGACTATTACACATTCGTTTTAAAAGTAATTGTCTTTTTGTTGATAGCCAAGCTTTCGTAATATCCGAAAAATCTTGATTTATTCGTAAAATTTACTTTTCCCGTCACTTTATCAATCTAATTATCAATCTATTCTAAATTCGTCGAGTCACTGATTGTTACGAGGAAAATTAGAAGATTTTCTCGTATAATCGTCGATATTAAAGACCGTGTACACATGACTGGAGAACGAGACAGATAAATTAATTAACACGGCTGTTATATCGATTATGAGAAAGGGGGTATTTTGTTTATACGTGTAAAGCGACTAGGAAAGCACAGAGAGGCGAGCGAGATAAAGGTGACTACGAGATGAAACGAGTCGTTGAATAGAATTGCAATTATGCAAATGGCGATCATTAAAGTTCTTATTGCTCTAGATGCATGTCGACACGGACACGAGTTTGTGTTTGTGTTTGCAAGCAAATTAACATCTCAAGTTCAAACACGTCGACGTGTTTTCTTTTACCAGATACCTGGCGTGACTCTCTTGTGTGTACGCTGCTTTTTTCTCCTCTGCTGCTGCTGCTGCTGCTGCGCTTATACAGAATGCAGAGGAATCGTTTTAAGGTCGCCTAAATATGCATGAACTAAAACCAGTTGCTATTTGTGTAATGAATAGCGCATACATGTATTACTGATAATTCGTGTTTCAAATTTGTTCTGTCCACAAAATATGCATGGGTGATCTTTTTATCTAAATCATTGAGTTAAAAATTTTTTTATCGCGTAGAAAAATAAATTGACAATTGCCAATGTTTCACAAAAATTCTTAATATTCTTAAAATACTTCGAAATATCTTCTTTCATAGAGATTATAACACTTATAAAGAAATTTTTTTTTAATAGTTTTTTGTTCTTTTTATTTCACACTAGTACAAGTATGAGAATATAAATAAATTAAATTTTTCGTCATCGTTTATAAAATTTTTGAAAGATCTAAAATCTAATTTTAGTAGATAAAAATTTTTGAGCACATTTATTATTTTAAGAAACTTCTTAAAGTTTAATATGAAACAAGATAGTATTAGTAATTTTAAATTGTACGTATTATATTCTAAATGCGTGTGTATTTTTTTCAGGGGACATTTTTTAAGAATAATGTCTTCAGTAAACAGATTTTCAAATAATAATAGGACAAATTACCTTTGAGTACTATTGCCAATGCTATCACTTTTGTTGCACGACAAAAACGACGCGAATTCTTCTATTTACAATTTTTCTATTTTAAATTCTCTTAACACCGCGCTAGAAAAAATAAAACACAAAGAAATACTTATAATTGTGATATTGAAATATTTTAATGGTCAAATAATAGTTGAAAAATATTTGAACATAATCGAACGCGAACTCTAAATAAAATACTACGTACATCCCTTTTTATTTTAAATCATTAAATTTGTATCTCTAAAAATTAGTTTAAGTATTCACACACTAACAAAATAAAATTGTATTTTTAATTAATGTAGGTCAATTTTGTTTTACTTCGCCATGTTCGTCTCACTAACTATCAATACACGATAATCTCGCAAACTTATTCCATAATTCCAGCGCATTTTTATCCTTCTGCCACATTCTTGTAACAATGCCAAAGTTCAACTATACGTTCAAGTCGAAGAAATTTATCAGGTAGTGATACAGGAAGCATATCTGAAACTAGTCGTCTAATTAAGAAAAGCAAGTATCCTTGTTTTCTGGCTCTAATGTTCATTAGCTTAGTATTTTTCTTGTTCCACTCGCGTGATCTTTCTAATTTTTCTTTTTCTATAGGCAGCGGTTTCCTCTGTGGCTGTTACCATAATAATTATTATTGCAGCTATTGATTGTTTAAGAGTCGCCGAAGCGGAATAGATGGCGACGAATCACTTTGTTACCCGAATAGTTTTGGTTTTCGAAAAACGGAAATTCCACAATTCTGTTAAATAAATAACCCAGCAAAGCTTTATATTTTTACGGCTTTGCCTTTTTAATTTACAAGAGGAAATGGATAAATTCTTCTGAAGCTTACGTAGTTTAAGAGTTTAATTGACGATATCCTAAGGTTAACGTGATCATTTTTCTCAACTAGCTGTTATTAAATTTTAATATTGAAATTAGTACCAATCATGGGTAATTATATAATCAAAGTGATTTTTATTTTATTAAGTTTTGCTTTGATTAATATCTTAGCTGTTAATGAAGTTTTTCGCTTTGTTAAAGTTCGTTAAATAAATCGATTAAAGTATTTTTTTTCAATTGGAAAATTTTAATTTTAACACGCAGATTTTTTAAAATAATGTGGCAGCGGTAGCATAATTGCATAAGTAGTTGGTTAAACGTAGAATTTTTAATAAAAATCCATCGGATACTCAATTACGTTAAGGCTTACACAAATGAAACAATGGATTATGAAAATACCGTAAAACTACTCAGAAATAACAAATCTTGTTGGTTACATATAACGTAATTTGAAAAATGTTAGAAGCGAAATATATGTAAAAGCAACAAAAACGATTCCCAGTCATTTAACACGATTATTACAACTAGAAACATTTTTTCAGTCCTAGCAGAGAAAGTGTTGAATGTATATTGTTCCCCCTTGGCAATTTGGCTGATGAATCGCTGGCCCGTAAAACCGGATATTTCCCACTCGGAAGTTCCTAAATGTTTTGAACCGAAACTAGCGTCGCACTGAAATTCTAACGATTCGGGCTGCCATTCGAATCGTGGCGCTCGCTCATTAAACCGCAAGCGAAAAAGCGAGGAGCCATTTGCGTGCGCGCGGAACGAGGGAAAAGCGGTTAAAGGCCCAACGGGAAATGCTCCCAGCGTGAGAGGCCCATCGCCGTTCCGCGAGGCGTAACGATCCTCGCGGTCGATACGCCCGCGCCCGCCACATCTGCCGCTGACGCGTTCTCATCGCTTCGACCAAAAGCGGAGAAAAAAAAAGTGACGAGAACCAGGCATACGAGCCTTTTTCTGGCTTTGCCTGGTCCGGGTTACGGAGGCATGTGACGAATAAAACAGACGTCGCTGCGGCTGTTTTTTGTTCGCCATCGTCTGTAGTCAATTTCGACGAGTGTGATTCACCTGTGTTTTTGCGGACGTTGCGTGAATGACGTTAGCGAAAAATACCGCGTGCTAACTGAACCACAGCGATTGTAAATTGTCCGCACTGTCACTTTCTCATTTTTCGAGAAAAATTAAAAATGTCGCAGGTTTGCACGTCTACACTTCCCAAGTCCCACGCGGTCTCATAAAGTAGTGAATTTTTGAAGTTACAATTTTTAAGTTGCCGAGAAATATTTTAAATACTGCTGCATTTATTTTAGAACGCAGAAGATGAATAAATTATTTACTAAATACACGTAAATTGATGTAGAATTATGTTATAACCAAAAATATTTATCGAATCTAGTATGTATTTTGTTCAAACTGCCAGCCTCGATTATACCCTGACGTTTACGAATTTTAAACAAAAATTTTAAGAATTTCCGAATCGAAGTACGGGAATTTAATTAATAACAATAAAATATTACCTTTGAGTTTTTTATGAATGTTATTTATGAAAAATATATATTTATTTATATTTATTTAGCGATAGATGAAATTTATGACTTGTGAAATACCGGCATTAAAATTGATAATAAATGTGTTTTAGATAAATCCGTAACACAACGTATTATATTCACAAATTCGTTGTATGAAACGGCGCGACTACAAATTGAACTTTCTTCACACGCTATAACTCAATTTCTAGATCCGTACAGGCGCTCTACCGTCAGTGGTAACGATCATTGTCTTTAATGTCGCGCTATTCAGGAACATCATGAAAAAACCTAACCGCAGGGGCAGGGAAACTCATAAATTTCTTTTAAGCACTCGTGCGGCGTAAGAAGCGAAGTTTAATTGAAGTCGCATTACACCAAGGCGTTAATGCACAACGAGCAAGTGCTTTCGGGGTGAAAAAGGGCAGCATCGCTTGACGGGAGTGAATCCATCCACCCGAGCCGGAACGATGCCCTCGCCAGTGCGGACCACTTCCCCGGGGCTCCCCGCGACGGCCAACTGTGAATTACAGTGGCGGCCGGATAAGGGCAGGAGGGGGAGACGGCAGCTGGCGCGCGGCCAGATATTACGAGGCTGCAAGAAACTCCTCCGGGTAGACGTATAAATAATCGGTGCCGCGTCCCCCGCCCTCCCGTTCCACGAGAGCGAGAGTACGGAGCAGCAACGGCATCTCGAGTTACGCGCCCCGAGGCTCGGCGTCGGATTTGGCCGGGTGCGAATGTCGGAGTCGCGGTGCCTATGCGGCCGAAGACACGGATCGCCCCTCGTCCCTCGTTAAGAACCGGGACGCAACTTTGTTTCCGAGTTACTTATACTTTTGACACGCTTACGGCCGACGTTATCCCTCGACGCGCCAACGCATTCTTGTCGCCTTTTGCATTATTTAGGGTGAAGTTGGCCTTTCTTGCGGAATCGAGGAAAGATAGTTGAGTCGGTAATTCCACCTAATTTATAGTCGCTTAGGCTGGTTTAAAACTAAGCGCATAGCAAAGGTATGCTCACGATTTAGCAACTGATAATAATTACTAGGAATGCCGAACATCGCTTAATGCTTCGGGAATCAGTGAACGTGAATCACGACTTAAACATCCGGTTCATTTTTTCTGGCCACTCTTCTGGAAAATGTATTCCTTAGTGGTAAACCATAAACGGCAACTTAAACTTTATGCAATTTGAAGTCGCGACTTTCGGAGTTCAGGTACCGACAATAGTTTAACCCTGAATATCAAATCGACAACCGTGCACCATTAATTTAAGCTTTCTTCTGTAAGCCACGTCGTTTTGCTGTCCAAACTATTCGACCCTCGAGCCTTGTGATTCACAGTTCAGGAAAGATTGTCAAAAATTTATCAGTAGAAAATGATGCCAAAAATTTGAAAAAAATTGTACGATTCGGGTTTTGAAGGAAGCGTAAAAAAGCACAGCCAGTGTCGCACAGTCGTTTCGTTATTCCCATCGCGAGCGAACAGACGTTCGTTCATTCGCTCATCCGCGAGGAATCTTAATTCGAAATTGGGCGTCCGCGATAAGCTAGTGGCCCAAAATCGGGGCTCTCACACCCGCGAAATGCCGGAAGCAAGGCAACAAAGATGACGGCGACTCGCCCACTCCTGCAAAGATCAGGGTCAGCAAATCCGTCGTTTTACCAGGAAAGTAGAGTCGCGGATCCGGCCGTCGATCCTCTTGTCCGATGCGCACGCACCTGTAAATCCGCCGCCACGGAAACCAGTTGGCGCGTCGGAAAGGACATTACGCCGCGATTCAGCGAATGTGCGGACTCGAGGGGCTTGGAATTTATCTTGGATGTATTTTAGTTCGTTTATTGGCTTTAGCGCGGCTTATTTTTATAATCGCTCCTTGTACGCGTTCCGTTTATGCCGATCACGGATTTTTGGCGAGATATAAGTGCTTTGCTATTCGTTGAGATTAGTTTTCTAAATTTATCGGTTTATATGAATAAGTGATCGGGGAAAAAAAAATGGATTAGCGTTGTTTGCAGTCAAATGCTTTGCATAGAATTGATTATACTCGTGTTCGTATTATTATTTTACGGTTTCCCAAGCATCGCGTGCATAAGATTTGACCAAGATTTATTTCGTTATTCGTGAATTTAGTTTTTTATTGCGCTGAATATTATTTTAATAATTCAAATTCGATATAAAAATATATTTTATTTCGTATGCTGTCGAAATACATCTGCAATCTACAGCAATTATAGGTTTTTATTCTCAAATAAACACGGATCGATATTGAGGTGAAAAAAATTGATGATCAAATAATTTCAGTTTTAATAACGTCTATAAATAATAATTAATGAGTATTTAAAGTAAAGTAACTGATGCAATATTAGAGAGTATGGATGTTATATAATATAGTAAAAGGAATGTCGCTTTTTAGAATACGAGAATGATATTCTACTCTGTGATATCTAAATTTATGCTGTGAGAACACTTATGTGTAAGCTCATAAGCTCATTCCCCAAGGAATGTATTTTTTTCAAATAAGACGACGTATACCGATAGTCTAGTACTTGAGCAAAAAATGAAGATCTGTCGATTACGTTTCATTTCAACTTTCATTTTTTAAATGCGTTGTAAATCTAGAAAAGTGAAAGAATTACTAAAAAATATACTTATCCTCGTGATCACATTCACTGGTGTTTTATATTTTCACATATATGCATGCACACGCTATTATTTCAACTAACATAATTAAAATATCGAAATAACGATTGTCTAAATATTAAGCTTTTAAATGGGATCCACGTAAATTACCAAAGTTTATTGCACATTGTCCTATACTATTGAATACAAGACATTTGAAAAACGTGTAAAATTATTTTTTCATTATTTTATTAAAAACATTAATGTATTAAAAGAGTTGCGGGATAGGCTGTAGACGTATTACTAGTTATCTCAAAATTTGTCGAATTTCATCTCTACTACTTGATTATTCAACGCGTGGGAGGCCACTTATCATTTTATTACACTGCTTTGATGAGTATAAGTGTATCGTGGAATTGGCAATTTCATTTCCAGACATCGAGAAAGTAAATTATCGCTACTCGTGTGATCGTTCGATGCTAAAAACATATCGACTTATCGTTTGTAGTAAGGAATTAGCATTTCAACGGACGGGGAGTCCTTTTTTCTCAAAATAATTATTGCCCAGTCGTAAATAATTCTGTTAGGTCTACCGATAAGTGTGGACCACCAGCTGCTGTTTGGCATTACCTCGTAAATTTGCTTATCGAGTAAAGTGTTTAAGAATAATGCAGGCGCTCACGGGTGGTAAAGCGTCTGAATCAATAGCTGCTTTGGAAGGATTGCGAGGCATTGCGCGCGTAGTTGGCTTTAACGCCTAAACGGGCAACTTGCGACTTTTCCGGGAGAGTGTGGGTTCGATGTCCCCTGTCCTTCTCTCTGGCGTCGTGCGAATCTTCGAAGAAAACCGGAAGTCCGTGCACTTTTGCCGCATCGCATGGTCCCGCACGACTCTCGACTCCCTTTACGATTTATCCTCCTCCCCAACTTCCCTCTCTCCTGGGTTCTTTACCAGACGTGGACGACGCATCCGATTGTTACGAAGTCTAGGCTCAAGACGAGACTCACTCCCTCTACTGCTCTTCTCCCCTTCTCCTGCTTTATCTATCGACATTGAGTCACGTGCGTACAAGTCGCTCAACTTGTATCCGTTGCAAGAAAATCGAATTCACTTGACTTCCTCTTGATTAGTACTGTAGCTTTACAACAATCCACATTCGCGTCGTTACATTACACATCGTAATTTCCTTTAAAAAATATTAATTTCAAAATGCAACTAAATTTTATTTTCAAAAGCTTCGATTTTTTTCAAATATCCAATTGATCGAGCGATATTTATACTGTTCGTTAAAAAAACATGTTTTTGGCTTTTGTTAAATTTCTCAACCAATTTTTATAAATTATTATTTCTTACCGAATTATGCAGACAATGTAATATAAGTTAGATTATCCAGAAATTCGAAATAATAACAGTATCACAATAATAATAATAATGATGTAATTCACGACAATTTAAGACACGCACATAAATTTTATTGCACTTAACTGATTATACGCCATTTTGTCCTATTTATTATATCTACAAATGATTTTCTTAGAAAATACAATTGCGATCAACAGATGTTTCAACATTTAACTGCCATTACATACGCGTAATTATACACGCGTGATAATCGTGTATAATGCCATTAGATCATGACAATAAATATATTTTTGAAAAATTAGAAAATTACTATATAAAGCAAAATCGCATTACCGCAAGTGAGTCATGGTTTATCAAAATTCATCTAATCTTTTGTAATTTGCATTTTTAAGCGCATGTTTGGAAGGACCGAAAATACTCGTGGCCCTCGTATTTTTCAAATAGTATATTCAAATTCTCCGAGTAAAAAACATGATTCTATAATGTTCCTCGGGGAATTCCTTCACCATTACAAAGCTCACTCATTCTGTATGCAAGCTAAACAAATAGAAGTATCAACTTAATTATTGCGCGTAGGCATGGCGGCAGTGAATCCTGACGTGACGCGATAATATTCGTGAATTCCTCACACTCTCTTCGACACTGTTTTTTCTTTCTCTCAGGTTTCTCTTTCTACTTTTATATTTTTCGCCTTCTGAAATGCACACGTTTCGTCTCAAAAAACTTCGTATACACACGACGTTTACTCTATACGTTACTTATTCAGGACATTAGGATAAATATACGTTTAACCGCAGCTGCCAATGGGTCAATATTAACACGTATTATAATTTATTAAGTATAAAGAATTTTTGTTTATCTTTGGTTGTCTTTAAATAAGTAATGAAATTGGCTAGAATTCAAAGTTGATTAAAAATCTTTAGTAACCATTGTTTCGAAATTTTCTTAGTAAAATAGTCAATTGCTCGTTGATATTCATATTTTAGTAAAAGCGAAACTCATGCAACTTAAGTTAAAATGATAAATACAGATAATGTAAAAGTTAGATAGTTATTATTAGTCTATTGTACAACGACTTGAATTATCATAATACTAAATTTATATATTTATAAAATTTATAAAACTTTTTAGAATAACACGATACGAGTGGAAAATTATTTTTATATCGTTAAAAAATTTTTTAACGACTCGTATAGTCAACACTTTTTTATTATAACTACGTAAAAGATTCTCTTGTATAAAATAAAGGAAAACAATAAAGAATTATCGTGGTAAAAGGTGTTAGTTATGTTTTTATGCCAGTGGTGAATTTATTGCAGCCTACAAACGTACACGTCTATTAGTAAATAGAACGATTTTTGTAATTCATTCAGCAATGTTTTTTAAATATAAGAGAGAGAAAAATATTTGTCATTTCATAAAAGTCAAGATTGAACGTGAGACATGAATGATACTTACAAAAATATATTTCTAAAGGCTATTAATACAGTATACGATTTTTTGCACTGCAAAAAATAATTAATTTTACTTTAAAATAAATATACACACGCGTACTCGTAAATTTTTATAAAAATATTAAAAATCATCATTTGCTAGCTGAGTTTTATTATCTTATTTATACTGCCGACAGTGTTGCAAATGGCTAATAATCAATTTTCTTCTTTGTTTTAGGTAAGTCATCTTTTATCGCATTCTCCGTACTTGCAATATTATGAAATAACTATAAGGAAATAAATTAGCTATAGGTAAGTAAAAATACACGTAAATCTAAAATAACACGAGCATAATGTACAGGATAAGTGAAAGGTGCGATAGCGCGTAAATTGTACTCCATTTGAGCCTAAGAATAATACAGTCGCGAAGTGACGGTAAAACTAGGAAATGCGTAAAGCAAACGCATGAAGTGCGAGACCGTATGAGCCACGGCACCGTTGAATAATTTTCACGGGCAATAATTATCCGAATTGGCCATAACTCACGCCGCAGCAGCAGCATCAACCATCGGAGCGAGTGCATAGTCGCGTCTATAATTCCCTCCCCTTTCCCCTTTACCACTCCTTCGATTTCCACTTGAAATTTCCGGCCTATAGCTCTTGTTCGATCAGTCGGGGCCTCGTTCTTCCCTACGGCGAATACAAATAAGACGAGCTTAGGGAAGCCTCTCAACTTGGCACGCGGGAAAAATCCAACTCTCTACCGCGATTTCCCACGGCTGGGCGCTTCCGTTTTCACTGCAGGAGAGTAAACGCGGATTATCAATAATTCATATGCCTGCCGCGGCTTTCCGCGTGCGCTTGGGCCGCGATTGTTTCCGAGCTAAAGTTCCCCAACGTCGAGAATCCGACACACCGTTGTCTTCGCCTTTGCCGCTCTTTCTCCGCTACCCCGACACGAGATACCTACACGCGCCACTGACGAGTATTTGCACGTGTGCGCGCACATGTAGTTCAAGGGGGTAAAAGGCCTGCGCCACCGCGAGCGAGCGTTAATTTTCTAAGCGAGTGAGCTATTGTTACCAGGGCATTACTTACACTTTTAATTCAGGCTCGATTTAATCGAGTACGCAGTTCTGTGCGCTAGACAAGTGCGATATTTACTAAATTGCGAATGGAACGAATTGTAATTAGAGAGAAACAATTGATTGCATCCGGCAAGCACATAATCTCACGACTATGTAAATTGCACTGTTTACATCTTTATAAAATGTAAATATTACGACTTTTGACTATCTTTAGAGTAAACTATAATACGCGTGATACGCGCGAATAAATCCCTTTAATTGGCTTTGCGCTGCTCGATTTCTAATTACTCGCTTTACTTTAATGAAATTTTTTAGGCCATTATTGCGGGGTTTATTTCCATTATCAAGCTCTATTCAATATAAAATAATATTTATTATAAAGTTGATAATTCACGCTTCGTTCTTTGTTTTGAAAAAGCTAAAGGAAGAATGAAATGACGCATCTATTAAGGCTAATTAAAATGTTACCTGCCTTCTACAGTAAACCCCTTCCATTTCCTTTTTCTTTATTATTATACCAATCATCGGATAAAAATTGAATTAAAAGCCTTAAACATTACTTGCGAAAACGAAATTATTTTAACCATAATCAAAACTCTTCTGAGATATCAAGCTATTACAATAAAGTTATTAATGAATCGCTGTTTATGAAATACTTATGCATTTAGAAATTTTGCGACGGCTGTCAGTCGACCGGTACTCGTATTCATTGTATTTGTAAAAAAATATGGATTCTTTATTCGCTTTATTAGACAAGAAATAAGAGGGTTACGATGCAAATCCATCGAAATATACTAACAAAGATCTCAAAGACCTCAGATATGTCGAGTAATAAATAACATTCTGAGAAGACAGTAGTTACAGCAACGCCGATTTCACCTACTTCAGTCTTTCGCTTATATTATATCAATACGCAAGCCTATTAGTCGTTTTGCTTCTTTTGATTCTTTTTTTTTTTTTATTGAATTTATTAATATGTAAAAAAAATGACGCGTTATTTTTAATCAGCGATCGAATTACTTTTATTTCTAGAAAGCCATAGATATCTAACGACATTGATTATTGAGAATATTTTAATTTTCTCAGAATCAAAATTTATTGATTCTTAATTAGGAAGGAAAAAAATAATGCAAAAGTAAACAGATTTTTAAAAAGTAAAGGACAAAATGCGGGCAAAATACATGGGAGGAAAAAGAAACAATGAAATATGTTTGAAAAAGTGTAATAAAATAAAAAATAAAGCAAAAATTTGGATCCAAACTATGAAAGAAAACCCGAAAAATATCATAGAAAATAATAACATTTATTTCAGTAGAAGAAAGCTGGTTGGATAAAAGCAGGGAAAGTATAGAATAGGTATCGATTGTAAACGTCTGAAATGCAGTTTAACAAAAAAAAACGTGTATGATAAATTATAGAAATAAGAAAATGTATTTTTACAGTGCATGTATCGTTGAATAAATAACAATAATTATTTCATTTATTCAATTAATAGTCATTCTTCTTTTTCGAGGTATTATCCCATTCAAATATTGTTTAGTAACGTTATAAAATTATATACTATTACATTCGATTATTATGCATAATTTTCGTTTTGTACGGCGTAATGAATTGAAGTACGATTGCTTAATAGAAAAGATTAGTAAACATAATAATAAAGTTTTCCTTTAAAAATTTTATAGATAGTATCAATAACAGTGTTGCGATAAAATTTTAGCCGAAAGAATTCAAGCGAGTCTGGTTCATCACAGTTTTTAATATTAAATAAAGTTGATATAAATTTTCTGCATACTTTTCATTTACAAGGAAAACTGAGCAAGAAAAACGATTGAATCTGGCACAGTGAAGGTTCCGCTTTTTTCCGGGAGAAAACCTCCGCTTACTTATCGTGCGCCAAACATCAACGTTGAATTAGTGCAATTAAAAAGAAATAATACGCGTGGAAAGAACATTCGATTAAGCGTTTGGCAGACTCTTACACGTTAGTCGGGCCCGTGGATAATGCAAAGTCGAGTAATAATCATCGCAGGAAAATAACCGCGCGTACGTAAAGTCGAAAGAGAGAAAGTTTCATACTTGAATGAGTTTATTGCCGTTCGGCACTCGTAGTGTCACGATCGACTTTATTCCGAGACTTACTGTATGCAGATTTCAAAGCTGCTCGCACAAAGATTGCAGCGAAGTTAGATAGAATTATCGAGAGGGAAAAAGACTTAATGGTTGATATAGAATTTACATTAATAATTATAACGAATTTCGAATGTGAGTTCATTAATATTATTGGACCACGTGGATGGACACATGAGTTACACACCAACTTTTTAACCGCTAAAATATTTTTTTATCTTTTAATGAATTTTAATCTTTTTGTCGCTGTACAGCGGAGATAAATGGAAAATTGCAAGATTCGCGGGAGAGTATAATTTTGCGGTTTCGTAATTTTCGAAAAAAAGAAGCATTCCTTTCATACGTCATAAAATATGATTTTGAAATAAGTCTGTGTAACGTCACGATTAATTAATAGCAGCGTATATTTCATTTCAGTCTTAAAACGAAAGTATCACTCATTGGCTTTAATATTTCAAACAAGCCCAGCTTTGAATAAAGATGCAATTCTTCACACCAGAAAGAAACAATTTTTTCTTAAAAAGCTTGTAAGTACGCGTGTTTCCTTTGATTCAAAATATTACCAAGTTCTAATGATATAAGAACCTTTATTACGATTGCAAACGAGTCGATGCAAAAAAAAAAAAAAAAAAAAAAAAAAAAAATAAGAAAGCGAAAGGCAAACAATGTCAGACAGAGTGAAAACAACTCCGCGCAAAAGAGACCCATAAAGTAAGGTAGAAAGGAAAGGAAAAGAAGAGAGAAAGAACAGGAGAGACGTGGTATAGGTGAAACACGAGGGGCTTGAAACGTTGAGCCCGTACACGGACAATCGCTCGTGATTTCCTGTACTCGCTCCTTGATTTCTTTGATTTCTCTCTCTCTCTCTCTCTCTCTCTCTCTCTCGTCCGTCAACGTCCAAGTAGTGCTGCACCGAGCTCCCCTACTTTTTCTCCCATATCGTGCATGCACAATCTCGACGATGTATGTGTCTCGTTGGCTCTTGGCTTCTAACGACGGGAGCTTCGGGCTGATATCGCACGCACACGCACTCGTACACGCACGACTGCTACTGCTGATTTTCCCGGTAGGGGTGTACGGTGGTAGGGGAAATATTTCGTTTCTCAACGAGATCGTTTTGTCTCGCCTATGCGTTGCACAGCTGCGCTCGCGCTTTTGCAATCGTCCGTAATCGGCCATGTATGAGCCGTACACGCGTTTGTGCGTATCGCTCGGCATTACACGAACTTTCATGAGCTTCGCCACGAAAGTTATCGCGCGTTACCTTCCTTGCGCAATCGACGCCAACTTCCGGAACACTTGTGCCTTTCTTTTGTGCTCGTGAGGCGGCCTCCTTACGCGTCGTCAGCGCCGTCCGTCCAACTGGTTTGTACAAAGCGCGATCCTTGCAATTCTTCAGTGCACGGGTACTCGAAGCTACTCCGTCAAAAATTGTAACTCGCCCTTGATTAAGTATATAGCTAATTGCAGGAAGAAATAATTTCTTTCAGATTGCAACTGCATCGCCAATTACACGGCATCGCATTGGCAATAATTTTATCATTGTTCAATGAAAAAAAACTCGAGTTCGGTCTATTATAATAATGTGGCGATTATTAAATCCGAAAATAATATGTACAATTGGATTATTAGCTACAGGAATTATTTCGGTATTCCTATAACAAGCGAACCAATTATTACTTCGAGAAAAATAAAGGAAGAACGTATATATATAATTATACGGGCAAGTTTTTTTCACAAGTTATACGAATCCAAGATATTGTTGATAAAAAAATTTTTACATTAAAATTCATAAAGTGTAAATCGCTCTAATTGATCAAGCAGTGATATTTCCAGTTTTGTATCAGCACGTGTACGCAACTAAAATAAGGAATCAATCATTTTGTGAATTGCACGAGAAGAGTATTTAAACAATATTTATCACGCGAAACAATAAATGCAATAAATGTGTCGGTAAAATGAATAGATTCAAGAAACGATAATCTATTGTCAAAGTGAAAAAACAAAGAATTGAGTCTTTTCAAAATAGTAATATTTCTAAAATGATTACAAATTTATACAATTCAATATCTGGTTTTTACAATGTGATATGCTATAAAGTTTAATTTATAAGTAAGCTATTATTTTATAAATTCCATGAGCTTTAAAAAAATAATTAGTAAGGTATATAAGGTATATTATAATAAAAATGGTTAATATATGAAAACAGGTTTTTCCAGAATTGTGTTATTATTAAAATTCTTAAAGACGTCTCAAAATAGTAAAAATTACGTCAATGAAACTAAATCAATTAGATTTTAATATAGCTTTTAACTATTGAGTTGCCAATTAAAAAATTCGTAACAAGATCATTGATCGTGACTGTTTCTGTTTTTAAATTTTTTATTTATATGTATAATAAATGTGCTTACACATTCTAATTTATTAACGTCGGCATATAAAAAGGGTTAGTATTCCTTCAAAATATTACTTGGATGAAATCAACATAATTTTTACCCGTATTATTCAGATAAATATACTTACTGTTATCATTTTTGTTACTACCGCTTGTTAATTTTTTTTCTTGAAAACTAGTTTAAAATTAGATGTGAAAAGTAACGACAATAATTGATGACAGTGCCGAGTACAAAAGGTATCAGTGAAACGCTCAATCTATAATTTCAGTTAGTTAAAAAAATTACAGTAATAAATTTTAAACGATTGCAGAAATTGGATATTCTACTTTATATTATTAACTACAAATATGGATAAAAAAAAAAGAAAAGGAAATGAGACATTACTGTAACTTCGGGTAATGACTGTTTTCAAACTGTTCGGAACTAAATATACAAATTGGACATAACTGAACAGTGATTATTGGAAAATAAAATAAGTAAGTTAGTAAATTTTTGTAGACATTTTTTTCGTGTGCAATTTTTTCTACTCTTAGTAAGAAAAATAAGTGTCACAAAGTAAATAACGTATTATTCAAAAAATAATAAGGCTATCGGTTTTAAATTTTTTATAATACTTTTTAATATTCAAGATAGCGGCTAATTTGCAATACTTGTAATGTGACTGTAACTGCATTGCCAACTCGCTAGATGATTTTATAACTGCTATCGGAAAAACGATGCACTCTGGAAATAATTTTTAATTAGAAAGTAAAAGTATATAATCTTTTACTTACGAGGTCAAGTAAGTCGATATCTCAAGTCATTTAAGTAGCATGCTCTTGAAATTAATGTGGGAAAGTGTATCTCTTATCAAAGAGATTAAAAAAGTAAATAGTACTGAATTTGTTTTATCAAGCTTTAGACAACATTTAATTGATCGTTAGGACTAATTAAAATACGAAAGACTGTTGGGTGATTTTTGTCGCTCTATAGATTTTACTTTTTTTTTTCAAATAGCGAGTTTGTTACACATTAGTACTTATTGTTATTCCCTTCTCAATATCTAAATAAATAATACGATCACATTCGGACTAAATTTCAATCGAGCTTACGAAATCTAAAAAATTAAGTTTCAACATCTTTCGTATAAAAAATGCCCGAGTCTTATCAAACTTTAGGATCCGTAACCTTATTCCTCTTGTAAGTTGCATCGAAAAGCGCAATGTCTTGAACGTTATTTCAAGTGAAGAAATTATGTGGATTAAAGCGGTTGCGAAAATGTTTTCAATTAGTAATAAAATAGTTTTTAAAATATATTAATGCGTACTTGTAAACGTCGCCGGCATCAAAGATAGATACTAATTGGAACCAATATATGTTCGTCAAGCATAGCCTGAGCATTTGAGCGAAAAGATTATTATTTGAAGAAGGTATAGATAAGCCCGAACACTTGCCGATCGCTTTCAGCCGCAGTGCATCGTTGTTCGTCAATCGACGTGGTTGAAGTAGTAAGTCGTTCAGTGACCGACTAAGAAGGAAACTACGCGGGAGGAGCCTAATCTGAGTCGCGAGTGGCTTCAAGTGCAGCTACAAGTGCCGCGTATGCGTGTACGCGAGTACCGGCTCGTTGAATGTAAGGACAAATAAATGAGCTGCCCCCCCCTCTCTCTCTTTCCCCGGTTCTTTTACTCGTGTGCTCTTTTGTAGATGAAACATAAGCACGCATGCAAGGCAGTTGCAGCACTTACGACAGGCTAGTGCGTAGTAGCGCAAATTGCCCATGAATCGTGTCAAAGAATGCGCGTTTATTTACATAACTAGTTGGATGCTAAGACGAGGGGGCTCTGAGGGGCAAGGGAGAGCCCGAAGCCGGTTAACGTTCAATTGCTCTTCGGGTAGCTCGTATCTTTTACTTAAAACTGTAACGCGCTTTACGATTTGTCAGCTGATTTTCTTCGCGAGGAGCATTCGTTCTGAGAATCGCGCAACTGGCGTCGAAGAACGGATCGAGAATTTCGCTGACCGTCTTTCGTTTAATTCGATGTTTCCTCGGTGATTCTTTTCGTTTTATTATCCAATGAAAAATTCAAGCTCGTTGCCTCGTCATTGAAACAAAAATACCTCGTCAGAGTACATGGAAATTTGATCTAATCCAGAACCGTTTTATACTCCACTTTTTTTACAGCGTCGTTAAGCCTTAAGTACAAATTGTAAATATTCGTACCTAAATTGAGTTGCATTCATTTTACGACAAGTCGCCGTGCGTTGACAAAATTTAAGTCGATCTTTAATTTGAAAATAGAAATTTTAACCTAAATCGCACATTTATTATTTCAATAATTCAGCTATTCATTTGGATGGGTTAAAAAAAAATGTGTTTGGTAATTGTAATTTTATTACTTTTACATTATTACAATTTATATTTTGTAATTTTTAACTACAGCTTTTAAATTGGAATTTTGTATAAAATAATATACGAAATAAGACCAAATATTAAGTGTTTCTATTGAAATTTTAATCCTAACAAAAATGAAAATAAATATAAAATAAAATTTTGATGAGATCGTCAGATCTACTTGAGGACTGTACACTAAGGGGAAAATGACTCTCATTTCATCGCTAACAAATGAGTTTCCATGATGATGAAAAGACTAATTGCAATGTAGTAATTGTAGGAAAAAAAATAATACTCGTGATGGAAAGAATAAATTTTTTTCTTTTCAAACTATTCTTTTAATGATCGAGCGACGAGTCTGCGGACAGCCGCTTCACGAAGGTATACTTGACGTCAAAATGATTATTTCGCTGCGAACATAATCTTGAAAATAATCATGCAAAAACATCAAAGTTCATATTATTCAAGGATGCAGCTACTTTCCACGCGTCAGTCTTGAAGTCTTTTTTTGACTTATTTATTGGAGAACCAAGCGAAATTTATGAATCACATGTCGTACAGGGAAGCTGTACGAAGTCGGCAGCGGCAAATATAAGAAACGTCATTCGTTATTTTATCAATGAATGATTGCAAGAGATGTACAGTAAATAAAAACTGCTAGTTACGCGAGTTCAGTCAAAAATGCGAAGTGATGCGTGTCTTAGAATTGCGCAATCGCTGTTTTGTACGCAAGATTATTGGTAAGATTCATTCATCGTCAAGGTACGTGGCGTAGACTCAGTGTCTTAAATCGCTTAAAAACCCTAAGATGCTCGGATGCTTTACGATGTGCATTGGCCTGTTGAGAAAAGCTCGTATAGCGTAACCACTAAACAACGCAATAAAGTTACCATTTTCTCTTTTATTTTGCCGATAATTTTTTCTTACGCATTCGAAAACATCGCGCATAACTCTGCTCTTGTTTAATAAATCATTGGCGAGCTATAATGGCGATCCGGGGGCAGTTCTTATATTACGAGCATCATCGTTTTAGAAAACAAAAATTATCCAACTGGTTTTCCCGACAGACTGTTGCGAGGCAACCGACATTCTGCAAATTTCTGAAAAATCTCGCGCGAAAATGTTTTCCCCCGAGCTAAGCGATTTGACAAATCGATACACGCGGTTCGACGATTCTTTTTCTTAGCCTTTATGGTATTCCAGTTAGAAAAATGTTTTCTATCGTAATCAATTTCCTTAAGATGCCTGTCTGAAGCAATTGATTGCCCTGCGATAAAGATGTTGTCGGGTAGAAAAGTATCCCTGCTTTACCGAATATCCAAAAATTTAAGATATTTCGCGTAGGGTAAGCCACAAATCTGTTGAAAGGTTTGCTCGATATGAAGCTGCGATGAAAAATACTATGGCACAGGTGCGATTTGTAGGCGCAAGTATCCGGGAGACCAAGTGTACTCGTGAGCTTCTTCGAATTGCGTCGATGGAAACTCGAGTATTGGTTCGATGGCAAGGCGATTTTTCAGCAGACGTTGGATCGTTTAGAAAAATAGCTCAGGCTTAGTGGAAATTATGCTTACCTACGAAAAATCGAGCGAGCAATTAATTTCGAACGAAATTCAAGTAAAAATATCTTAAGCAAATGCCTCATTGGATAGTCTTCAAGTTTTATTTGAAATCAACCTGTTTTATGTTGCGTTACTAAATTTTCCATCAAGCACTTCGTATTTAAATCGCAATTAAGATTTCTTAGATATTTCTTCGTTATAATTCTGATAAGTACTATGTAATGAAAAGAGCTATAATTATATAGATGTGTATAAAATTTTGAGATTTACCTAAAGTATGATTAGCGATTTTTAACAGCATGTATATAAGTATTTTTTGTATACTTTTAAATGATAAATATTGAAAAATCTTTAAGATTCATGCATGTAAATCTACGCGTATTATTTCTCTGTAAAAATATAAATTACCATGTTCGATCATTAGAAACGCAAGATGATTAACAATCATAATTAGATTTACAATGAATTTAATTTCTCTGATTTAATTCAAATTAAATTGATATTTATGATTTTCAGCACATTTCTAATAAAAATATTAATTATTTGTGAAATGGATTAATCAATAATTTTCCGTGATTCATAAACTTAAGGAAAATTAATGAATTAAATTGGTGCTTATGCATTATTAAAAATTATATTTAACATATTATCAGAGATAATACAGATAATTTTTATAAAATATAATGCATTGTTGATTTCTTTTTGATAATTTTTCACAATGCAGGCAAATATTTAATTATAAAGCCAACAAATATTAAGCTTAATTTTATATGCAATATGCTCGCAAAATATTTTATTTAAAAAAAAGATTCAATGACCCATCTCTTCACGTTAAGGTAATACACAATTTATGCTCCCTTAATGGAGTCCTTTTTGTGATCCTAATCTCATGATGTAGTGACGCACTGCCAAAAGTTTGCCCCTACGTGGTAAAATGCTGTCACTACATATGAACCTGCGTCTTCTGTGTTCAAAACACCTCATTGTAAAATTTCACCCTAAAAAAAGTAGACGCATAATCCTATTTCGCTAATTACAAGATATACCACGGTTATTCTAAGGTCCCAAAATCTAAATCCTGTAAGCCACTGAAACGATTTCAGGACAATCGTAATCCTTATTCCGCTACTTAAATTACTTCAAGGTTGCGCCAACTCCTTCTTTTTAGACCAATAATTCCTCTGCAGCTGTTAAACTCCCTTTCTGAATATGACGCCTTGCAAATCATCAATTACAACACTTATTCACAATAAATCTTCTTAACTTTACAAATTTCTAAAGAATAAAGAGATTCGGATCTCCTGCAACTGCAGCTCAACTGTTCTCTAATAAAAATCTTTCCATGACCCTATTCCACACTTACCAATGGAACTATGAATCACTGACCAAGGGTGGAGGTGCTGATCTCCTGCTTCATACAAAAGTGGCGAAGACAGCAAATAACTTTGCTCCTTTGAACTTGAACTTTATTCTCAACTCTCGTTTTTTCTATCTAATTTAAAAATTTGACTCGAAGACTTGGAATGTTATATTGTTGCTATTAGTGCAAACGAAACATGATAAATTGTGTTAAAAAATATCGTTAAAAACTTTGTTCAAAACATTTATTTATTTAAATAATATTGTTCAACCTACCCCTCTGATAATGAACACTATAATTATAATAAATTTTTAGTAAATTTCTAGTTACAGTACCGAAAAAATCTTATCATATAATAAAAATATTTATTTGTTTAAACCATCAAATCAAAATAAATTTTATACTTTTTACATTTAAATAACGTTAATATGTACTACTATTATTATAAGCATATAGATGATATTATTAAACACATTTTTAACTTTAGTTGTGATTCGATGTATAAGTCGTAGCTATTTATTTTTAAATTTTGTATGTTTCTTTAAAACTAGATTTTCATCATATAGATTGTAATTGATTTTTTAATATTAGATCTGAAATTAAATTTGTTGTCGTTTTTAAATTAATCAATTATATATAATGTCAGCCAATTAGAGCTCATCTCCTAGCAGAAAAATTATTGTAAAGTATAATGCACGAAGTAAAAACGAAGTCTGATACTTCCAACCCCAGCTGTTTCAGAAGTATCATCCACTGGAAAAGCGTGCAGAATTAAAGCTTGGAAAATTGTACGAAATAAAAAAAATTTCCATATATAATTGATCTACTTATTGACGATAGGCAATACCATTATATGGTAGTTACATTTTATTATCTTCTACTTTAATAAAAGCTATTGATTATTGGTAATTGAACGAGACATAGAATTAGTTACGACTGGTAACGATTTTGAACGACGCACTTGTATATTTTATTTTCACAAAGGAAAACTATGCAAGAAAAATTAAGTTATCCTTAAATAACAATTAGAAACCTGTGAATGATCGAGATACTTTTCGTAAAGAGAAAAAAATGAATGAAAGCAATTTATAAAAAGCGCACCTAGAAATTAAATCAACAAGCACAGGATATCGGTCCAAAGCCGTATGGCCAGTTTATTCATCGTGTAACGTTACGCGAAGTCAGCCTCTCCTCTCCCCTTATTATTCTCTTTTGCTCTTTTAGGGCGGACACGCCTGACTTCCGGTTAAGCGTGAGCCCGAGGACCGGATTTCAGGCCCTCGACCTTTTTCCCTTCTCTTACTCCTATCCCTACGCCGCTCAACATCAGTCGATGTTGATCTCTCGGACTATGTATATTCGGAATGTTTATATGTATACAACTCTTTTTAATGCGAATGCCAACTTCCGAGCATTTTTTGTTGCACAAAAAAGGTTTGAGCTTTTAAACACTAAGAAAAAAAAAGCTAGACTAGTAGCCAATGAGTTGAGCCATAAGAAATTTATTCGAAGTTGAAAATTATATTTTAAATAATATTCGTCTAAGCATTTTATAATACTCCTGTATATAAACATGTATTAAATTTGCACATTATTATTATAAAGGTTTTGCGAATAAATACTTTTGAAATAAATTTTAACGCTCAAATAAGATACATTATTATTTTATGTATTTTGATCGATTCGGAAGATATTATTAAAATTAATTTTTCACACTTGCATACGCAATAATTATTTTTTGTGTAGTGAAAGATTATTTTTAATTTGGATATTAAAATTATTTCATGCTTTTATTTAACTTTTTGATTTGTAAATTTGGTACTTGGTATATATACACCTACAGAAATTCATAGCTGTCGAGACACTCGTTTAAATATTGAAAAAATTTCTTGGTCCGAATAAGTTAGATCCGCTGCTTACATTGGTACTGTCACTTGGAGTCGACTCCTTTATAACGTCGGGAAGAATCCGTCGGTTTTTTGCAAACATCGGAGAGCATCTTATCGGGGCAGCTGTACAACCTGTTTTCACGGGAGTACGTTTAAGTGCTCGATGCTTTTCACTCTCTCCCTGATCACTCGTTTCAGAGTTACAGGGGCTTTTTAACCGATGAAAAGAGAGAGTGCGAGGTGTTTTAGGAGTATACGGAGGCGGGTGCGCCAAATAGAGAGATTGGATGACGTATCACTTGTGCAAGCAGTAGCAGTTACAGAAGCAATAATTTCGATTTCTATCAAGTGGCAGATGTGCAGAAGATAGCGAAAATTATTGCAACTTAGCTCGTTGCCGTTAGCGTGCAGCTGCCCGATCCTTGAGTATGTCCGAGCCGCTGTGCTTCCTTTCAAGGTCTTTGTCGTTGATAAGAGTGCTTGGAAAAACACTTAATTTTTCATCGACTCCTTGTTGCACCTTCAACACGTTCGCATCACATTATTATTAGTGTAATCTAGAATTAGCAATTATGTTGTAAAATTAATTTCTGCAAGAACACTTCCGTCGGAAAAGCATGTCGTTATATGTCCGGCACGGTACAGTGTACCACTTTTCAAATGTATTATTGCGTTATTTCCGTGAACAAAGTAAACTCGATTTTCAGTACTTCTTAGCGCATCTAGGGTATGTCTTGAGTCTACTGCGTATGCAATCGAGGAAACTAACGTCTCGTGATAAAAAATTTCTATCAAAGATTATACGAAAGAAAAGTCGAATCGAATCTATTTACCTGCGTTATAAGTAGATAACTATACAGTAAATGTTAATGATATTGAGAAAAACCACGCAGTGCAGATGCAGTGTTATACTATCGAATTTTTTTTGTCATTGTTATTGCTAGTATATTTTGTTTTAGAAATTATACCATAGAAGAATTTAGCTGTTAAATATTGATAGTATATAATCACTATCTATGGTTTGTCGGTGAATTTTTATTTTAAAGTTTTTGTCCTCGCTTACTAAATACAATTTTACTACGAAATTAAAAAATGGAATAATATAACGAATGAAATAAGTATATCTAATATGTCTGTATTGAGGACAGGTAATAAAAACAAAAAAAAAATTATAAAAATACAAACGTGTAAGGGGAGGAATAATAAAACGATGGGAAGAAAAATTAAATTTTCAATGTATTATTTTTATGAAAAATATTTTTCAACTATTGATGCAAAGCGAAAATTTTATATTACGCAGAATTAGCGATTTAAAATCTTTTTAATACAACCTAATGGAGTATGTTGATCCCTGCAAATGATATTTATTAAATTTTGAAGAAAAAAAACTTTTACGAGTTTGTGGCTCAAACAAAATGTTGTAAAGATTTTTTTAATCGAATTGGAATTTATCTAATAAAAGATCTTGCATTTTTAACAAATGTCGCAACCTTCTCGAATACTCCGAATGAGTTCCCGAGAAGAGATGCATGCAAACATCGTCGGGTCGATAAACGAATAAACCATACCAATCCCACAGCTTCTATCTCATAACGAAGAATCTATTCCATCTAAAAGAATGATAATTTTAAGAATGTCGAGTCGAAAAGTGAAACGCAAGCCATAGCAATAGCATACCTTGTCGTTAGATTTTGCATAATTATAAAATCAACGTGCAGCGTCACCCATAGAAGTATCGCCCATAAATAATGCATGAGTGCGCCCAAGAAAAAACTGAAATAAGAGAAAGATGATGAAAAATAATAAAAAGGGGGGAAGCGTTAGCATTTATGATGATAAATAATAGAGACGGGCTAAGAGCATCGGGGGCACTGATGTTAATTGTCGGCGACGATCGCGCCAGAATAAAACGAACCGAACACGAGCGAGATAAGCGACGCTATTGGAAATCCGCTGCAAAGTGAATAACGAGTTTCGGGAATACCGTGGAAAGTACAAGTGTTGTCCTCAGCGACGAATCACGCGAAATCTGTGACCAATCGAATAACCATTCCTGCGCCGCATTCCTCGGGTCTGAGTCAGAGGCGACGGCCCCGTCTCCGAGCATTAAAGGTAAAGGCATCATCATCGCTTCGAATTTACATCCTGCGTTCGCACGCGCGCGCGCCTCGTCCCCGACGAAAGTGCCTCGGGCGATTCCGGCGAAGGGCACGACTTCTTCTCTAGGGCGAACTTCTCGTCTATCGGTAACCCCTCGCATTAAGCGATACTCGATTCGTGCATTACTCCGTGTGCTCGTGGCTCTACTTTCGCCGCAACTACTTACGTACCTACCGCGTTCTCCACTTTACTTGCATTGCGCAGACCCGGATTTGTGCTGGTTTTTCTATGTGGTTTAAAGCGAGATGATTTTCAGTTTTCAACGCATAATTCTGAGAGCGCGAGGAGGGCCTTTTGAACGGGAAGCGTCAGCACCTAATAGCGCACGTAACGATTCGCCCTTGCAGTGAAAATAATTGAATCGAACAAAGCCTCTTTTATTTATTCGTTCGCGCTAATGAGGTACTTGGCACTAAGGGCGATGCTGATTTAATTCTTGAAGCGCGATAAACGCTCGATTGATTTTACTCGACGCTTCGGTGCTCACGAAATTTCAGGAAGCGACTTTAAGTTACCCGTTAGCGTCTCCCTGCTTTTACGATCACTTACGAAAACTCCAGACGCTCAAGCTCAGACTTAATTACTCTACTTGTACCGGCAAATGAATTCCCTTTTTGTGTCATTATTAAGAGCGATTTTGTTGTGTGGGTCGCACTGGGAAGAACTGGCATCTCCTTCCAATAGAATCGAGTCTCCCATCGATCTTAAGAATTGCCGGAGGATAAATTCTTAACTATAACAGACACCGTGTCTTATTCTCACGGAAATTCGCACCCAAATAATCGAATATTTCGATCTTATCGCGCCGCTTCCTTCAAAATCCTCGCGTTCGGGCGTTTCCTCTTTGCGCTTGATTCTGCTTTCGAATTAAAGTTACTTTTCAGCGAACAGATCATACGATACTTGGTCTAATTAGCTAGGATCTATTTATCTGATTTTTGTGCAGGTGTGTACGGGCATAGTTCTTGGATTTTTATATTTTACGCTACTGCGAACTGAACTCGTTTGTACGAGCTAACGAAGCTCTTTCTTCTTTTATCGTTTTCTTCGTTATCGCGATCGAGACTGAGCTATTTTTTACACGGAAGATAACTTTCTCATAAATATTATTGAAAAACAAACAGCGCAATTTCAAATGCGTATTCAAAAAAGTGGCGTGAAGATTTTGAATTCAATGAGAATTAAACAGATGTTGGTGTTAAATTATAAGTCGTTCGATTTCGATGATACTTCCCTAATTGACGATTATTTTTAATGAATTCTAACGCTGTTTCTTCAATATCATGTGACATGAAATAGTTACGATGATTAAATATCTGGCTACTGAATTCATAAATCTATTGCTTAAGTTAGATCATTAATATAATAAGCACGAAACTAATGTTAACGACCGCATTGTGACTAAATTTAGTAAGACATTCGTAATTTTGCGAATCGCGTAACACGTAATTATTATATAAAAATTTATGAGCGACTGTAATTATTTTTAATGAATGGCTCTAAGGAATTTTGCTCGAAACTGGATAATTATTGAACACCTGTATTCCGTATTAATCATATTTATAATTAATTTTTCTCTTAGAGTCGATTTTTAATAATTTGATAGAATATATAAAATAGATACTAAATATTTATTATTTATGTGGGTGCAATTAAATTTAAGTTAATTCGTTTAATCTAAAACTTATATTTTTATCCGATGTTACTTTTTATAAAGTTGTTTTTTTATTATTAATTTATGTAAAATTACTATCATTATTTTGCATATATTGCCTATAAATTTTTATATAATTAATCGATAAATTTACTTCTTTAAGTAATATTTACAATTTTTATAGTATCTTGATCTATCAGTCACATCTTAATTTTGTATCGATTTACTGTTTAATCAATGTCAGTACACCATGAATGAAAGATCTGTGAATATAAATTGTTATTTAATTTACATTCGTATTTATATTTTCAAATGCTTTAATCTTCAATATTTTTTAAATGATATGTCAATATATTCAAGTGTCTTAATTCATCATTTAGTCAAAGTTATTTACAATAATAAAAAGTGAATTTTTTAAAAATTATGATTGTGTAAATTCGTACTTATGAATTATACGTTTTTTACTGACTAAAAGAAACATAATTTACTTTAATGAAGTGTAAGATCTTTACTGTACATTATATTACGTGCAGCGAAATAAATGTTTTTATTCGTTTATATACACAGTATATACGCGAACATTCAAACTATTTTATATATTTACGAATGAAAACTGTTTAGATTAGAAAATTAGTTCTGTGATATAAAAATATTTTCAAGATATGCTAAATGATAGTAAAATACATACAAAAGACACGATGAATCTGAATTTTCCAACTTCCTTGTAGAGAATAATACAGAAAAGGATTGCTTTGAGCTAAATATTATAAATTCTTTAAAAGATAATACATTAACTTTGAGATAAAATTTACTATTGTTTTCGGTAGAATTATTCTCATGGAGTTATAAGATTATCTTCAAATTATAATTTCGTTTCATGGCTTGGGAAAATATGTACCCGGAATTGACAGAATGAAAAGAAAAAGGTTCTCGGTTCGTCGATGCGGGAAAGCTGAAGGATATTACGCGTGCTCTTTGAGGGCAGTTGGAACGCATATCCTGGAGGAGAGCAGCCGGAGCTTGGCTGGGCTTTCGCCCCTCACCTTTGTCACCGAAAATCACAGCATGTCCCTTTTTCTATGCGAGTGATCCGCGCATCTCTCGGGGGGAGGAGGGGTCAAAGTTTCGAACGCGCGTCGTTGCATGACGAATCGCGGCGGCCATCGGTTCTTCTCCATCTGCTTGTTCTCTTTCTTTGAGGACGGGGACACGCGGAGCTCGAGAGCAGAAGTGTACGCGACCGCGTTGGAATGTGGCGGCGATGGCTACTGGCGTCGATGCCCATTTCGAAGCAGAAGTGCCGACAGTCCCGGATGTGACGCGTAGAGGGGGAGGAATTTGCGCTCGTTTCCGTTTTTCTCAATGTGCCTCGCGACGGGGTTGGTGCGAAGGCAGAGAGCCAAGTGAGTCAGCCGACAGTGAACGACCCCGGCAGTCCCCGCCGAGCCGAGAATGTCCGTGAGCTTTAATTGGGTTTAGGTCTCTCGCTCGACGGTTTATTGGCTGCGATCGTGGCGGCGTCGCGGACGGGCTCGAGGGCTTATTGGGAAAGGCTTTCGCCGGTTTGCACATTCATCGGCACTGAGTCTTCGTTATGAAGGCTTTCGAGGATCAGAGGATAAGAGAACGTCAGAGGCTTATAATTCAGCCAGTTTATAGTTTGCTAAAATTGAAGCTTCACGCGCATAACTAATGTACTCGAGTCGAAATATTTAACTAATTGAGTCAATAAAACCGCACTGGATTTTTTGCGTACATCTTTCAAGAGGAACGTAAACGTCGTCTTGATCGTAAAATTATGTACGCGAGGCTCAATTCGCATCACAATAATAACGTACCACTGTTCAGAGTAATAAAATAAATACGAATAACTTACTTTGAAACCTTTAAAAAGAGAAAATCTTAATTCTACACTAATGCGAGTGATTTGGACAATGAGTAACCGAAGATTTAAGTTTGTCAATGTAGCCGACAATTTATAGGTAACGCTCACAATGCGTATACGAACGTTTTTAACGCGTTTAATAGACGCTTAATAAACTACGGTGATCCAATGGCTTGGATACGTGAGTCGAAAAACTCTGTAAATTGTAGTCTGTTGTAGTATATTATTAAAGGACCGCAAGATCATATGCGGATGATTTTGTATTACGAGCGTTGCTTTAAATCGAAATTTATATTAGAGCAGGTATTTTTCAAAAATTTTCGAAAATGAAAGTTAGCATACGGTACTCTAATAACGACGAGTTCGTCCATGATGCTCGAAAAGCACATGAAATAACGTGCATATCATAATGTCCCACTTGAACCTCGGTTCGACATTCAAATTTGTTCCGCATCTCGGTAAACGTAATTACTTGGTTTCAGATCGTAATTACCGATAAAGCAGTCATTATTTGAAAAAAAAATCTCCGCTTCATTATGTCTTTCAGCCAGCAACGAAGAGCACCGGAGACTTTTTAATTTTAAGTCTGTCCGACCATGACATTCTCGCGGTATCTCGCAGCGGCCATGAATGAGAAAGAAAGCCCAGCTGATCGAATTAGTAGTTGTTCTGACCGAAAGATGCCAAATCGGCCCGAATTTAGTCCGTAAACGAAAAGATCAGGATCCGTCCTCAAATGCGATTGCACAGTAGTGGTTCTAAACGTCCACGCATACACGTACGAATGTGCAAACAAGAATAAGACTTGGGCTGCGTTGCGGAAAAAGGGGTTCAATTATCGCGAGAAATAGGAGGCCGGGGACCGTCGAATCCCCGAGGTTTCGTCCAGTAGCCATGCGAAAAGCATTATTGGGCGGGGGTGGGGGAGACGAACGGCTAGCACGCACACACCAGTGGCGGCGACGGCTGCCCCTGCGAGTGAAGCGAAGTTAATTAACGTGATCTCAGAACCGAAGCCAGACGGCGCCAGTGTAGCCCCCTCCCCTCCTCGTGCTCTGCTGCCACCAACCCGACGTCGGATGCCGGCAATGAGCTCGCGCTCGCCCGCTATGCGGATGTGTGCTGCTGTCCCCATCCCCTTCTTTCGTTTCATTAATTACTTTGAGCCACAATAATAGCTCCGTATTTTGTGTACATTCTATTTTCATTATTCCGCTGTTTATCATTCCCACTTGCTCTATTCTACATACTATTTATATCGGATTCTCCGCTTTTACTTTCACTTGACCATTCGTTTGTAGTTTAAATTTGGCTCCGACGCGGCATCTTATCGTTCCGATTCGTTGAAATTCTATTTTATTCTTCTCACGGAGGAAACGACAAACGTAGCCGACCGCCTATCCCTCGATGCCCAAGGACAAAATTATTCTCGATTCTTTACTTTGCACGGAATACTTTTACACAGTCGTGGAAAGTAAGCTGGAGTCTTGTTAATTAGCAGGATTGGTTGAATTACCTTAATTGCACTGCGGGGTAATCTCATTTTTTAATTAACCGTTTCAAGAATCGCAAAATATGTAGATTCAAAAGTAATATCTGTTAAAAGTATACAATAGGAAGGAACTTTTTTCCCAGAAGGAAAAGCAGAAATCGCGCAACAAAATGGTTTGGCGAATCCCGTATAAGAACGAATGTTTGCAGGCTCGCGCTTCTTTCGCACTCGAAAGCGTCGCGTTCAGACTGCAATTAGCACGTGGGACATGCTACGCGTCTACGATAAACAATAATGCACATTCCCGCATTGTGCCGGAGCAGATAGATGAAAATAAAATAACTCGGGCGGGGGCGGATGCACATCACGAGGCCACGACTGAGTCCGGCTCCGTAACTCCCCGTTGAAACCCCGTACGTAATTCAATTAAACGCATCCCGTGCGCGCCTTTAGATTCACCGATGACGCAAACGTCGCCAGTCCCCTGATATCGTTCAGCTGCATATCCGGCTTTAATGTGCTCGCGCGGGTTGGGTGTAGCCGCGGTTGTCGAACCTCGTCGTCGCCTGTGCCTCCGTAATGAAAAGTCGTGCGTAATTACGAAAAAAACCGAAGTTTAGAACGACGAGGAAAAGGGAAAACTCTACACGGCGTTGCGAACGAGGTAGTAACGGGCTGAGACGAGAGAGATAACGAGAGCCACTCCATGGAATGAATGAACCATCGCGCGCCGTGGCTTCTTTTTTTAGCTTCGCCTGCGTTTTTTGTCGCGCCCTTACGCATACACGCGCACTACTCGAGCAACAAGCACCTGTCCTTCGATGCGCGCTCTCTCCTTTTTTTCATACATTTTTTACACATTTTTCGTTGCTATGATTATGAAACGCGCGGAGGTATATGCCCTGCTTAATTAAATCCACTTAAGTGCGTGGACTTGCGCAATACTTAAGATGACGCAGAGGAGTACTTTCCTTCCTATCCCCGATCTTGAATTTCCGCTTTCCTTGCCACTTTTTTCGGTTCCCCTTTTCCTTTGAATATTCATCGTGCTCGAATACATATTTATTGCGCGGGTGGCTTAAAATGTGGCTGGAATTCAGCTTTTACTTTTATTCGGCTGCTTGTATATTTGTGCGTTGAGCCCGAGTTTTATAAAGCTCGTGTTTTCCTTTCTCCAATCTACGATAAATTCTTTTGTAAGGGTTCAAGCCTGAGATTTGAATGTCAAAATTGTTTCTGTATGAAATCAGCTCTTCTCATCTTGAGTATTTAAGTGCTGAGCGAGTCGAACGATAACGGTTTTTAAAGATTTATCGTTTCTTATATTTTTAATTTCTCAAACGAGATATGCAGAAACCTAGAATAGTGTTACAGCACGAGAGTTTGATAAAACTGTCGATGTAATCAATTTTTATCTCATCGTCGAAGCGATTCTGGCTATTCAAATAAAAATATGCGTAGTTATATTCAAATGTAACTGTAACCGTATGCGGGTAGCTTCTCGAGGTCGGAATGGATGAAAATTTCTGTCTAGAAAAATTGACGGTTATCTATGAGTGACGTGATCCATTAGTCTCGGATTTTAAATCTTAGCTTCTTAAGCTATAAAAAAATCTCATTCTACTTATCGAGCAAAGCAGATGAGAGGAAATACTATCCTAAAATCAGATTTCGGCTCGAAAACACAAGCGATACATGTTGTGCCGTGTATTGTGACAATATTTTAGATAGCACGATTACAAATTCTTTCACGTATATTACCGAGCATATTATTTTTTTATAGACATTGCATCGCTTATAAGGATCTTACTCACGATTAATAAAAGAGTAAAAATAATCAAAATGTGTTTTTTAAATATTATTAATTTCTAGTTTACATAATAATCTCGTATTGTAATTATTTTTACGCAATTACAAATCAGTATGTCATTGCATACATTGACTATTTATTGCGTAACTACAAGTAGCCTAATGTTCTCATTTTAAATCAGATTAAACAATTGAGTTAAAGCGAACCCTGCGCTAGAATTCGTTCAATCTGCGGAACAGGTTAAAAGTTGAACGTGGAAATATATTGAAAACCGTGCATTTTTCCTACTCGATACAAAAATATAATATTTTTCTGGCTTTATTTTGAGAAACTGTGAAAATCGCAAACCATGCTATTGTTTTAACAAATGATTTGTTTATCACTCGTACTAATGGCCAAATAATCGGCGAAAAATTTTCTAATAAAAAAAATGCACGCTGTTTCCACCACGAAGTTAATTACGTATTGTTTTAGCACTAGTGCATTTTGTATAATAGTAACAATATCCAGATTTGAACGTTGTTTGAAAAAAATCTTAGACTCTCGTGGACGAGCAAAGGATTTCCACAATAACTAATAATGCGACAGTAAGCGTAAGAAAAGTGAAAAGTCATCGAAACTAATTAAAAATTTAATTTGTTTTCAGAATGAAGAGATGATCGCGAGCTTACCGGCGAACGGGAGCAGCGGCGGCGGAGCCGGGGGCGGCAGTGGGGTTGTCGGTCCCGGCAACCGTGTGGGTCGTGGTCTGGCCCTGCATCGCTCCAACTCGAGTCTCGAACTGCCCCACAGCCCGGACCCGGGCTCCCGAGTCCCCGAGACACCTCTCCGCCGGGAGTACGGCTCGCATGGTATGTACGCCCAGCCCGTTTTCCCTTTTGTTTCGAAGACGATCCAAACTTGAGCTCTTTCTTTACGTCCTAGGATTGGTGAATTTACTCCGCCAATTCTTGTTCAACTCACGCTCTGCGCTCACTATTGTTTCGAACTGAAATTGTGTTGGGATGAGTAGCGTTGTAATTTCAAGAGAGAGTGTTTGACCTTTCGCTGTGTGAATTAGGGCCTGCGTATATTGAAAATGATGCGAGACTGTTTACCATGTTTAGCCGGTGCATTATGTTTGCAATTATTGATCTTCATGAGGACAACTACGAGTGGGATGTACAATGGACTGTTGGATGTGTAATGAATAAGCGCCAGAAAACAGCCATGATAATAAATTTTAAATTAGTTTGTGAATTAAAGCAGGCGATTAACGCACGTAAAGAATGAACGTGGATGTATAATCTACGTGCCTTATACTTGTTTCGATATACATCGGAATAAATTAACTCCTTCGAATATTTATTTATTGAAGTTGTAAGTACAGATAATCTCACGAATTAAATGTATTGCATTATTTTATGTCATAAGTTTGGTGTGTAATATTCGTTTTTTTTTTTTTTTCATTTAAGAAACTGAATCGTTATTATATCGAACGTTTTTCAAATAAATGAATTTACACGTAGTTTTTGAGTTGACCTAAGATTTAAAATGATTATGTTTAAAATATTTTTATTCCATTCTTACTTTGAATTTGCCGATCGTATAATAATTTATTAAAACATATATTGTCGCGATCTCGTAGCTTTTAACTAAAATCTAAAATTATCTAGCTGGAATTCTAATAAGATTCGATGAACATTCGGGTTGTGCTATTCTTACTTTAATATATGTATAAAAAATTTTTTTCGTAACCGCTGCTTATTTCTGATACTATTACGTTTTTATACAATTTATTTTGTTGCTTTAATGCTTAAAAAATTAGATCGATAACTAATTATTTGTATTTTTACGCTTAACACAGAATTACATAACTTATTATTTGTCACAAATTTTTTGAATAGCTAATCTAATTTTACCTTAATGAAAAATCATGGTTTGCAAAGATACTTTATCGATGTTTTCAGTTTAAAAATTATCTGTTTAAATAGATTCTAATTCACTATTAGAATAATAGAACGCATAAATGTTTTATAATCATCATCTATATATTTATATCTTCATTCATAATACAAATTTATAGAGAAATAATGTGTTACAACTTATACAGTTTTTGCAATAAGATTGTAATAAAACTTTTTATTATATACGCATATATATTTAGATTAATTGTCTTTAAATGAATGTAATGGTCGTAATTATAGCGAATAACCCAAGATCATAAAGTATTCAATTTCATATACAAATTTTTTACTTCAAAATTAATTACATGAAATAATTCTTAATAACTACAGTTTTTAGCTTCTCATCTTCTTTTTCAAGATTCGCATTTTTTACCTTTTAAAATTGTTACAATTATATTTAGTTGATTTGGTAAAAAAAGAACGTATTATAAATGCTTGCATTAAAGTTTTTATTTTTCAATTTAGTTTTAATGGGAATGTTTCTTTTTATTTGCATCATTATCTTCCTTGCTACGGCAGTAGAAGTGGCGTTGGGTAAGATAAGGCAATACGAAACTACATGAGAATATCATACATTGTTTTTTGCGTAGATTTGTATTTATATTAAATTCTTGTGTTATATCAATATATTAAATAGAAACATATTTTTTAGTTTAAAACTATTTAATATAATAAAGACTTGTAAAATAAAATTTTTGAAATTGCTCGTGTATGTGTAAATTGTTTATTTGAATAAAATAGAATTTTATTTATTGTAAATAGTCTTAATGCATTCAAATTCCATGTTTTATTATCTTTATAGTATTTATTCAATAGTTGTAGATAATTGGTATTTGAGACTCAATATATTATGTTTACAGTGTTGTGATAAAATTGAGTGTAAAATTTATTTTACCCCGATGAATAGAAACAGTATTTTAATATTAATATAATTTTATTATCTTTTAAAATAAAAAAAAATTATATTATTATTATTATTATATTATTATTAATTTAGATTTAATTTTTAATTGATTAATATATGAATGTGCTCTTTCTATTTAAGACTCTTTAAGATATTATTTAAAAACTATTATCATTGTTAATATTTAATAGTATCAATAAAAGTAAAGACTTTCGTACTTTTTCACGATAAACAATGTACATATTTTATCAAAATTCAAGTAAATTACCGTTTTTCGTAACCGTAACTCCTTAAAATATTTCTAATTTTAATTCTTTTACGCAAAAAGGTTTATTAGATCGCAGCGACTTTTTCGTATCAGTTTTGCCTTTTTCCTACTAATACCAGTATACTATTTTGAATCGCGAATCGAAAAATAATATTCCTTACGGTTTCAATTTCTTGCAGATCTCTAAAGATAATTAGAATTATATTGTGAGAACCGTTGAAAAAAAATTATATTAAACTTCTGCGCAAACTGTGATTGATATATATTTCCAAAATTTACTCATCTAACTAATAGTAGCTTAAGAGAAAAATAAATAATTAATTAATCGTTAAGTATTTGCCGTGAAAGTTTCACTACTGAAGTTCAATCATACTGTACATTAATAAATGACACTGTACCATAGCTTTTTATTTGTATCGCGTGCCTACGTAGTGTCGCTAGACTAAAAATAGGTTATCATTAGGTACCGTCGCGATCTACTCCAATTAAGTTTTTAATCAATCAACGCGTGCTTTTTCACGAGCAGGCAGCATCGATGTGGTGGCGCAGTCGGTTTCTATGAACGACAACCTCCTCGCAATGCTCCAGGATTTCCGCCCGGGCGAGTCTACCATGCGCAATCCCATGGGCTCGGATTTGATGATACGGCGTCAGTCCCACCATCATCAGCAGCACCAGCATCAGCTGCAGCTTCAACATCAGCACCAGCAGCAGGAGGGCTTGCACTCCCCGGACGTCGACGAGGTCTGCGGCCCGAGCGGCTCCAGTCCCAAGCTCCGACTCAAGCTCAATCGTCTTTGGGGTAGCAATAAGCCAACCCGAGGGCAGACCACCCCTACAACTGTAGAAGAGCAGCAGCCGTGCACGAGCCCCGTGGTATCCGCCGACGTCGAGGAGCGCCACAGGAGGCGGGCCTTCGCCCACTACGATTGCCAGTCCCTCACCGCGAACCTCGGCTATGCAGCCAAGCTCAGGGGCATCCTGCTCGCGAGAAGGAGGAACACGGCCACGGGAGCTTCCGCCGCCAGCGCCTTCAGGGCTTCCACGCCTGACGAAGCACCTGAAGAGGATGCCGGGGACGGCAAAGGTGAGCGCCACTCGCTCCAGGTGATTGGACCCGGTGGTCAGTCAAGCCAATCACGTGTCTGTCGACCCCAATCCTTTCAATTCAACGCACTCGTGCGTTGGACGCGAAAACCCATTTTATAAGATTCGTACTTTATTATTTATTGTTTTATTATCGCGCGGCTGATCGTTCTTGCAAAGTCTCCTATTTCAGATATAAATGGTTATTTTAACTCTTGTGCTCAAAGAAGTCTAGCATTCGATATTTTACATTATTTTTTATCTACACGATAATTTAAGCTATTATTTTGTTAAGTCATGTGCAGCATTACTTTTACAACTTCATTTATCGTATAAAGCATAGATGGGCAGGTGACTTTATTTCAATAAGTATGAAGTATTGTGCGACAAATTACACGGTAGAAGCGACTAGTGTACGGTTCTCGTAAAAAGCTGCTGACTTCATTAATCGTTTCGACGGGATATTTTTTGGGAATTTCATGAAATAGTTCAAAGTTTCTAATTTATAATATGAAAATGACTTGGAATAATTTAGTTTAATGATTGTGGGAAACTTTGAATATTATGACTAGGAACCAGTTATGAATTTTAAAGATAATTTAAAGTTATTCAATCTCAAAAATTAAATTTTTTATCTTTCAATTCTGGAGTATTTTGTTCTTTAAAGCTTTTATTTATTCTTATGGATATTCAAACAAACTGTAAATATAGAATTTTTTGTTATTGCTCGGTAATTTAATATCGGTAACTTTAGTTTTTCCTTTTATAATTTTACGCAAAGAAAATCAGTTTCATGACAAGCAGTAGTGTAATAAGAATTCGCCTTAAAGTTTATCCGAAATGTTATGTAAATAAGATTTTTCACAAGTCTGGCAGAAAAAAAAATTTACGCTTTTTTGGTTATAATAAGTTATCTGATATCTTGTTAATGTATCGTATGTATGCTTATGTAATGCTACGTAATAACTGTATATTTTTTTCAATATTAAAAAAAATTATTTTATCTGATATTCGTATAATGAAATAAAATCCACTGTATTTCTAATCAATCATTACGATTTTATAAAAAGTCACTTATCTGTCAAACGCAAATATTTAATATAATAAAATATAATTGACTGCTTACAAAAATTGTATAAAATTGAAATAAATTATTTCCATAACCGTTACACTTAATTATGCGCATTGCGGTCATATTTATATTAGTTCTGTAAAAAACTTTTTAAAAGGTAATATGAATTACGGTATCATTTTGTAACATAAAAATTTCTTGTAAAAAACGTGCTCGTGATTTGCTTATTGGATACTTTATTCTTTCACATTCGATATAATAAGCGATAATTCGATATAATACCAGCAAAACTTAAAATCTCTTCGGGACCAATCACAATATGAAACTTGGCAATGTCGTCGATAAGATTGCGAAACTTGTGACACCGAAATTCACCTTCAAAGAGCTTCTCCGCGCTAAAAAGATCCAATAAAATGCTCTAACCACAATGTTATTTCAGGCAACGAGTTGCTCGAGTCCTGCCCGTTTTTCCGCAACGAGACGGGCGGCGAGGGGGAGCGCGAGGTCGGTCTGACTCGGCGCACCCAGGGCAATGGGCTCCACCGTCCGGGTCTCGCTTACGGCGTCAGCGTCCTCGAGCCCGCACTTGGTGAGAGCCTTTGGAAACACACGTGCCCGCTCCAAAAGCGTCCGCTGCCCATTGAGAGCATCGATGAAGGTGCCCATTACTACCGACGCTACTTCCTCGGACGCGAGCATCAGAACTGGTTCGGTATGGACGAGCAGCTCGGGCCGGTTGCGATTAGCATACGCAAGGACGCCCAACAGTACAGGATCGTCGTGAGGACGTCCGAGCTGCTGACATTGAGGGGTTCGGTACCCGAGGAGGCGTTGCCTGGTGCGAGACCCCAGCAAAGCAGACTCCCTACCAGAGAGATATTGGAGCTGGTCGCGCCCGAGGTCCAATTGAACTGCCTGAGACTTGGCACCCAACTCGCGGAAGAGGCAGTCGCCAGGCTCGACGAGCAGGGTCTCTCCAACAGGTAAAGTACCCGGCTGATGTTCCCTTTCGTATAGTGGGGTGCAGCTTTTCATCCCTTAGTGATTCTGGGTACAGATTGCGGCTCGCGACGGTAGAAAACTTAGTCTTTTATTGTAAAAATGAAGATATGCTTAAGCATAATACAAGTACTTTTCAAACGTGTGCTTGAGTAGCGATTAGCTGTACCGATTTCTCAAGTTTCGATAATAATATGCTCTTGTTTTTCACCAGATACAAGGTTGGCGTTTTATACTGTAGGGCGGGCCAAAGAACCGAGGAAGAAATGTACAATAATCAACACGCTGGTCCAGCTTTTCTCGAATTCCTAGATTCGATTGGTAAATCTTACGTTTATTTCACTTTTGATTTAATTAACGTAGCAAGTGTAACTGCACAAGATTGTAATGTAATTTAATTTAAACTATTCGAAGCTTTTCATTTGAAAAATGCATTAATTTTTAGTTCAAATGCCAGCGGATCATTTGTAAAACATCGTTAATACTTTTGTTTTTAATTTTGTAGGCCAAAGAATACGACTACGAGGATTCGAAGGGTATAAGGCCGGTCTCGACACAAGAACAGACTCAACGGGGACTCACGCAGTCGCTGCTACTCACAGAGGAGCGGAAGTCACCTTCCACGTTTCGACGATGCTTCCTTTCACACCGAATAATCGCCAGCAGTTACTTAGAAAGCGGCACATTGGCAATGATATAGTCACTATTGTCTTCCAGGTAAAATTTCCTTTTACGGCTCGCGTTGGTGTCGCTGAAGTATTTTTTTCGTGTAAGCATATGCCAGGTGGCCCGTCGATCCATACATTATCCGTTACCCTACGCGTTTAAGATTCATAAAGTTTTGTAATACAAAATAATATTATCCTTAATCCTACTTTCACCGGTTGGCGTTTAATCTGCTTTTCTACGAAATCTAAAAATACGCTATCGTAAAAATCGGTAGGTATGAACGTATCGCTAAGCCTCGCGTTGCTTCGCGATCAACTTTCCTTACAAATACTAGATAATACTTTCACGTTGAATTCAGTCGTCCTCTTATGCTTTTTAGATATCTGCGATAAACATTCGTTTCCGCAGTTGGCAATGAGTCAGCGCGTTGCTTATATTATATTTTCGACGATCGCGTAACGCCGTTACCGTTTACAGGAACCGGGAGCACTGCCCTTCAGTCCCCGGAGGATACGGTCGCAGTTCCAGCATGTGTTCATAATCGTGCGAGCGACCAGTCCGTGCACGGAGAACACGCAATACAGTGTCTCGGTGTCGCGCAGTAAAGAAGTGCCGGTGTTCGGACCCCCCGTTCCCGCTGGCGCTACATTCCCCAAGGGCAAGCACTTCGCGGACTTCATTCTGGCCAAGGTCATTAACGCGGAGAACGCGGCCCATCGATCGGAAAAGTTTGCGACGATGGCCACGCGCACCCGCCAGGAGTATCTCAAGGACCTCGCAACCAATTACTCATCTACGACCCTCGTGGAGACCGGTCAGAAGTTCTGTAAGTTTCCAGTCGCTTCTGACGCACATTCTTGTGCTCGCCTAAGAATCAAACTCGAGAATAGAACAAACTTAGGTTTAGCATAAATTAAGGATAAATTTTTTAAATAAATAGGCTTATTAATATAATCTTAGTCTTATTCTTCAGTAAATTTTTTGCGTCTATTTTATTATTTATTTTTTAATACAAGTTAGAATTATCGAATGTTGCGCGTATTGATAAATCATACATCTTGAAGATTTTGTATTCGATAATTAATTTCGTTAGTTCAATTTTGTACAAATTAATTATCAATGAAGAGGTATTTTCTCTTTCGTATAAATATTTAAATCTTATTTTATTTGATTCTACAAAACCTTCTCCGAGTTTTATTCTATTACTTTATGCGTATTATATTTTCTATTGTTACTTTATTTTATCTTTGAAAAATGTTCGATTTTTCTCCTGCGCTCCTTTTTAACGCCAAAGTGAAACGCTATTTCATTACTGCATATAATCAAACGATGTTTAAACCTTCGCAAGTTTCAAAACAAAGTAAATTGGTTAAATTTATAAAATTGATCTTGTTAAGTCTTCAAAGTTTTATTACTAAAAATTGACGTACTTATTAAGTACTTGATATGATTACTCAATGTAAAGGAGTCCAAGCGAAACGTGAAATAATAACTGTACAGTAATACATAATTATAAATAAGAGTTCTAACTTTTGATCAGGTTGCGATCATATCTAACGCGGTACTTAAGATTTTTCTGACATTCGATACGATAACGCACGGACGCAATAATTCCTTCCTTTCTATTGCCCTTTAGCGATGCTGTCATTCAGCAGCAAGAAAAAAACGGCCGCTCGCCCGCGTCTATCCTGCGACGCCTCTCAACGCGGCGCAATTTGCTGGCAGGTAATTCTCGAGGACAGCAATCAAAATACAGATTGCTATCTCGGCATAAGCATCGACACGATAGTTCTGATTGAGGAGCATTCGAGGCAGATCGTCTTCGTCACGCCCTGCATCAGCGTTTTAGGATGGCACGCTCAGACGAACAGGTACGCAGATCCAATTTAGACTAATGCTGATTTCACGTGAGAATATAATTATTTAAGAGTTTCTTATAACCGCAAGTGCATTTCCGACTTGCGTGCTTTTACCTTCTTAAATGGGTTATGCGATTTAAAATAATTGTAAGTATTTCTGAAAACTTTGTTGCATTTCTGGCGATTGCATTGAAATTGATGGTAACACTTTGTAAATTATTACGAATGCCATTTCAATGATACAGAAATTACCAATAACGTCTTTAAAGGTGAAGTTGATGGAAAAATTCCTAAATCATCGAATCGATTCGTCTTGGATCTTATTACGAATAAAAATATTTAAAACTTGAATCAATAATAAATTTAATAAATGTATATCCCATTACTCGAGTATCTTTAAAGTAGTTTAATTCACACAATACTTTTTAGTTTTGCAATTTATAGCATTTATCTCCAAATTTTTTGTATCACTGCCGATGATTTATCACTGCTTAAAATAAAACGATTACGGTATAGTATTCTATACCGTACAATTATAATTGTATGTTAGCAGACCACCATAAATATCGGTATTCCAGATTGCATTCATGCCATACAGACTACGCGAAAGTTATTGACATTATTCATGTTTAAAGTACGAGAGACTGGGGATGAAGGGGTGAACTTTTCATTCTCGCTCACTCTCACTCTCTCTCTCTCTATATATATATATATATATATCTCTCTATATATATATATATATATATATCAACTGAAGTACACTCGTCGGAGCAAATCGAAGCTTAATAACAAGAGGGGAATGATATTTCAGCCTCCGGCTCTACCACCATCAAGGTGAGTGTATAACGATTCACGTACGAGGCGACTACGGTGAGCGAGACGAGCTGATGGAGATCGTGGCTCGGCTGCGCGCCGTTACCCAGGGCGCGCCGGCCTCGGAGCTCTCGCTTAAGAGGAATGCCCTCGGGCAGTTAGGCTTCCACGTGCAGCCGGACGGAGTCGTGACGCAGGTTGAGAGCATGGGTTCGTCGTGGCAGGCGGGTCTCAGGCAAGGATCGAGGCTCGTTGAAATCTGTAAGGTGGCTGTATCGACACTCAGTCACGATCAGATGGTCGACCTGTTAAAAACGAGCGCCCAGGTCACGGTTACGGTCATCCCACCCACGAATGACGGCACTCCTAGAAGGTAACGCGCGCTCGTTCGCTCAGACTCAATTTTGCTCCCCTCGATGCTCAATCGCTAATAATTTCCTTACTTTTATTGCTTTTTCTTATTATTGTAATGTTCTTCTTTGTGCGGTATATCTTTGCAATATAAATACTGTAATTTATTTATTACACAAATGATGTCAAATTGTACACGGACAAAGAAAATATCAAATTTTTTTAATTTAATTTAAATTTGAAGATTAATGCGAACCAATGTAATTCTTAAATAATCGACCATCAAAAATATGAGGTTTTTCCCTTTTTGAACGAAAATTCACTTATATCCTTAACTTATTTTATTATTTCGATGATAAATGACTCGTCTAAAAAGTGCATTGCAAAGCAGTTAAATAGATAATTGATGGATTAATTACTATTTACTCACCGTCCAATAGAATAGATACTAAATTTGTTTGAATACAGTCGATAAAATCGAGTAGTAACCGTACTAAACATGAAGTAGTAACGAAAGCAATAGTACTCGAAGTAGTAATGGTGCTTACTATAGTGGTAAAAATAATAATAGTACTTTTCCTTTGTAGAGGTTGTACGCTCCAAAATTGCCAGTATTTATCGAGTAACTACGAGGGGGACTACGAAAATGTAACTAATCCGGATAATACCCCGGGTCAGCAGACTGCCATGCAACATCAAAGGAGGTACGATCGCTCTTTTAGTCCTCCGCGATCCAGTAACAGTTCCGGGTATGGAACCGGATCAAGCTCCAGATCGTTCAACGATCCGCGGTTTCCCGTAGAAGGTACCATGACGAGCAGCAGCAGCGGACACAGTAGCACTGACGATCGATGGTGAGTGTTGTGTGTGTGACGATAGCTTACGAAACCGCTTATCGTTGAACGACGGCGCCAAACGTGAGTACACGCACCGCAAATTCGATCTTTTCGCATTGCTCACGTTCGTCGAGTTTCCTATTTTAATTTTTCTGGATTCGTTACTCGTGGCACACTGAACGATAAAAGCGTAAAACGTTTATTCGAGGTGAAAGCCGATCGATCGCGTTTGCCCTTTGATTCACTTATCTTCGCGTATCTTCGCTCAATTGTACTTCTGCATTTTTTAAATCATTTAAGATTTCAATAAATTAGCTTCAATCATTGAAGCATTTGTGTAAATTTCTTTTAGCGCTCATGGTAAATTACGTGGATAGCAGAAAAAGTTTCGAATTTTCAAGTTGTGTACTCCACGCAATCAAATTTACGTGTATTCAAGATATTCCCTTATTGAAACTAATCTTTGGCATTGATCATTTTATAGGTATGAACTTGTAGACTCCCAAGATCAAGATGGAACGAATCGAAGAGATGGGACACCGCCTCCTTTACCCGCGAGACAAAATTATCAGGCCGGCACCCCGAATAAAATAAGCTCTTGTACGCCAAAAAAGGAAAAAGAGTCTCATTATGCTACTGCAAAAAATTATGATAATATAAGACATCATAACAATCTACACAATCACGATCTTAAAGAAAGCAATTACGTCTCGCCAAGAGCTATTCAAGAGAGTATTAGGCACGATAACTATCAAAGGCTTGAAAATGTTCATCGCAATCAAGAGCACGTAACGACCAGCTATGTCAAGCTACAGAAAGAAAAGTACGAAACGAAACAAGAAAACATTTATGCTTCTCAGCGGGAACTGCACAAAAATGAAGGTAAATGTGAAATGTGATTTTACTGATATTTTTAAACGATAAGAGCTTCTGTTTAATTTGAACAAATTGTAATCACTGTACTACTATGACACTTAAATTTCATTTTACGTGAAAAACAGCTAATTCATTATTTTGCAGGTCATCAGAAATTATCTGTTTCTAATTCACTTCCACTTGTGCAAAACGCGAATTACAGTCTTCCAAAATCTGGTAGCAATAACAATCTCATTCGTTATAGTGAATTTGAGCAGTTGTCAATAGCTCACAATGAGGGTAAACCAGATCGCAGCTCAAAATCATACGATATTTACGACGACAGTAAATCAAAAAATGAGGAAATTTACGAAAGACGAAGAAGCAAATACGAAACAGATTTGTTGCATCAAATGGAATTAAGCAATGAGCGCAAAGATGATCACGAGAGTCAACAACCTCAGGAATTCAAAGTTGGGGAAAAGGTGACGTGCCTCAAAACGACTATGTCTGAAAGGCCTGTACCCCATAAAGTTAGCATTGAATATCGACCTAAGGATTTTACGTCAAGTTTGCCACCGGAGGTCAGAATTTCCGATGGTAACGCCACAGACATTTCCACTTTACCGAGCGAGGATGAGTTATCAAATGGATCTGGAAGTATTTCGCCTAGGTATATAATAAAATCTGACTAACATCTTCAAAATAAAAGTTATCGTGTGAAATTATTTTGATAAAAGTTTACTGTTTAAAGCATTTTATTTAACAACTTTGAGTCTGAACGTATAGTTAAAAATTAAATTTAAAAGAAAAACGAAAGTAAATATATCTAGTTCATACTCGACAACCGTGAATAACATAGTTAGAGTTTCAAATAACGTTAAAAAAATGTTTGTTCTTTTATTTATCTGTAATTGTGCATATATATTAACAATTTAGAAGTAATGTATTATTAAATATCGAATAAATACTTTTTGCACTAAGCAAGTGGTGACGATGAGTAAACTCTGATAAGTATAAAATATTAAATGAATGTGAGCGGTCCGAATAATAAATAAAATTTTGTTATTATAAACATTACAGACTTAGAAGAGCGAATAAGCATCGCGGTGGTAATTTAACTCCTTCGAGTACTGGATCCCGCAATCAAAGCCCACGACCCAAGTCTGGTGCCAGAAATTCGCACAGAAATTCTGCAAACTTAACGTCGAGTACCTTACAAGAAGATCTTATGAAGCTTATTAATCCGGATTACATAGCGGACGATGGGCACCCAGTTAATAATCAGAACGCAAAGAATAAACAAAACTCGAATAAAATAAACAATAATTTACTAGAAATTCAAAACAGATGTAGATCACGCGAAAATCTCTGCGGAAATAGCGCTTCCACTCTAAGCGTATTGCCAAATGGCTCGCAAGAAAATGGAAATCCTGGTTCCGAAGTTATCTTGACAATGGCAAGGCCGGCAACTGTTATTTCGAATGCCAGTACGGCGTCGAGTCCAGCGCCTAGTGAAAACAAAATGACGAAAGAAGAAAGGTAAATAATTTATGAAACATAGATAACAATTCAGCGATTGAAATATACGATCAAACGTAATATATCTGTCGAGCTCATGGTATTCTTTTGGAGGAAATGTTGTGGTCAAAAATATAAGCTAATCAAAAATGAAAAAGTAGTTCATTATTAATTTTAAAGAGGCTGAATAGAGAGGAACACTTTATATCGTTCTATTCAATAAGTTTTATAAAGGTTTTAACTTTTTTTTCCTTTAATCGTAGGCTTATCTAGTTTATAATTACACATCATTTACAGCTTGAGTTCTGTAACTACGAGTCTTGATCAATTATAAGGAGAGATAGGCTGATATGCAACTATCTAACTTAGGAATAATTGAATTTTTAAGTTAGTAGTCTATTCGAATAATTTTTTTCTTTTTTTTTTGATAGATTAAAATATGTGTTTTAAAATTATGTAAAGTCAGTTGTTTTAGAGCTCGTTTTCATTCAAAAAATTTAAACGACATAGAATTGAAAAATAAACACGTGTTCATAATTGTGAATATTTTTTTGCGCGTAAAGTTTTAATGAATTGGCGCTGGACATTTATTTTTTTTTTTACAACATTTTTCAATATACACTTAATTTCAAATGATTGAAAAACAAAAACATTTAACATTAGAATTCCAGTAACTTGAACGTTTTTATAAAAGCAATAACTTTTACTGCTGAATATCAAAACCGAAATTCCTCGATTTTTATATTGCGGAAAGAAATCATTTCCAATTTAAGTAGCTGCAAATACGAAGGTAACTAATATGATAGAAATCAAATGATTCAGTTTATTTTTAATTTAATTTGTTTAATATTTACAGCGTATTAAAACGTTAAATTATATTTAGGAAATAATTACTAGTTCTTATGCAGTCAATTCGTGATATATCATTTTAATTAATTAATTTTTATGAAAGCTTTTAATCAATAGTTTTAAATATTTTCAAAGTATTCCTCTCTGTGTCACATTTTTTTATAGTATCGTGAAAAATGCAAAAATCAATTTTAGTGATATTATGCACATGTGATCTATATTATTATTTTAACTTGTATTGCAATAAAATCATAAAAAACAATAAATGTCATTTTTATAAATAAAATTTAAAAAAATGTGCTTATGTTTATTATACTCAATCAAATGAACGAAAAAAAACTATTTATCGTATGATACAAAAATAGTTTTTAGTATTAAAGTTCAAAAATAATTGTAGGTTATTACATTTAAATTATAGTTATGTAAAAATTTAAGCGTTTTTACAACTAATTTTAAGATTTTTATGTTTATTTTTTACTTTGAAATCAAGTTTTATTTCTTAGCTATAAATCATGGCACATATCGTATTTTTTATTATAACTGGTCAAGATAAGTTTTTTGTATGAGAATTTTCGACTAGATGGCGCCACTAGAATTCTGAGAGTAAACGATTTTTATTTAAGTTTCACGTTTTGAATTTTTGCAAAATTAGTTGTATAATTAAATATTTGTATTTTTAAATAAAGTTTACTAAAACAGAGATTAATATGTACAGTAATTACGCATTTTATTGATCTCTTGCGGATCATAAGAATCCTGATTGGCAAAAAGACCACTATTCCTTCCTATCACCCTACCGTTCCTTTATATTCTAGTTTTTTTTTTTAATGATAATAAAATCATGTTACAGTTAAATAAAAGAGCTGACAAAGAATTTTTTAATCATAACACTTTTATCAATAAATCAAACAACGCATTTGCGAACATTAAAAACATCGATATTCAGATAACATTACGATCGATAAATTAAGAAAATCAATATTAATTTGTTTAAATTTTTTCGAAATTCTTGATGAATCAATTTTCTTATTGCTAATTATTACGAATATTACAGACTTTCCCCCCGAGTAACAAAAACACCCCAACAAATGACGAAGCCTCAGAATAACTTGACTAATAAAGATGTAAAAAGTTCACCAGAAGTAGACGCTGACTCTTGGACAACAAATCATCACGATGACACTAATAACAGAACGTCCAAGCATAATCAAGAATGGTCCGAAGATAGACTTATTGAAGGACTAAACACGATACCGTAAGTTTTGTTTATTACCGTTATTCGTTAAAAAGCTGTTTAAAAACTGATTTACGAATGATTAAAGTAATTCGTACTTTTTATAGCGTAAAAAAGTAAATAAATTTGATTATACGAGTGCTTTTTGAAGTTGGTATTAAAGGATTCGCTTGAGTTCCATTAAAAAGAAATTCTTGTTTGTGCTATAGAACTTCGGTCACGGACCTACAGAGTCACCTGTCGAGTCTCGAGATGCGCGTAGCGCGCGAAACGCGCCGCAGACTCTCATTGGAGGACGAAATTCGCCGTTTGAGGGACGAGAATCGTCGACTACAGGACGAAAATCATGCAGCGACGCAGCACATCAAGCGATTCACCGAGTGGTTCATGATCTACTATCATTAATCGTTTCATAAAATTACGTCATCATACTATTTTATTCCTTCGACTTTAAAGGATAAATCCAAAAGGTTCTAATATAGCGGAATCAACACTTATTTAAAAAATGAATAACCGAAGTATTTTTGTAATCAAACTTGGTCCTGTACACGTTTAGAATAATGTAGACTTGTATTTTTTTCATTTTTCATTACTTACTTGGCGCTATTATTGTAAGTAAACTTTGTAATTACTCGGGATGAAATCCCTCATTGTTGTTTTTTTAAATGTTATTTAAAACTTACATTACTCAGTCAAAACGATTCTTACATTTTTCATGACGTTTTCTGTAAACCAAGCTCTAATTTTAAATTTTTTTTTGTCGCGTGTAAATGCTGTATTAATGTCATTTCCACTTGTGTATTAGTGTGTGCGTAGCCGTGCTTGTAAAATACTATGATTGTAGAGCAACGAATCTAATTTAAAGGGTGCAAGGGCGCAAATGTCCTGTCAAGATATCAGTGTATGACTACGTTTTTTGGCGATACATAACTTTATAAGAAACTTTTAATAGGCCATTTGTTTCAATGCGACTAAAAAAGCCATATTTAAAAATGCAAGCTTATTATTTTGACAGCTTAAATAAGAACGATGCAAATAAAATATCCAAGTTCATTGGGTAATAATTAAAGATGATCTCAATTTAATATTTTTCGAGATTATACAAGAGAATTAGCTATATATTCGGTCAGGCTATGGTGATATACTTAAGATTTTTGCATAATTTTGCAAATATTGTTCTATGAATTTTCCATACAATTTTTCTCATTTCATTTACAAGAATTTCGATGGAAATTCATAAATGGATAAATGTGAGTTTTAGAATATCCAACACAGTTAAGCGCCATAGCAGAATTTTTCAAAGCACTTCTAAATTTTTTAAAATGATTGCCGAATTTCACTCTTCCTCTCTACTACAAATGGAATTGATTGATGATATTTTAAATGCCGCAAACCAATTAAATTTAATATTCTTTCGACTATATATTTTTTGAATAAATTAACGGTCTTATATAAAGAAATGTTGAAAAAAATAAAATAAACACCGAAAAACCTCGGCGGTATTAATATTGGTCTACCCTTGTTACCAGGTTGCTCTACGTCCCATAACCGAGGAATAATGAACTTGAATTTAAAAAGTTCTGTAAGGTGGTTTCTTTGTCATTTCATCCGAAATTAAATAATAATAATTCATAAAAACATTGTAATTATTAAAATTAAAATTATTGCTAATATGTAAAAGCTTAATCAATTTTGCCGTTGTTTATATTCGATTTTGTGTCTGTAATAATATACTTATATATTTTACGAAAAGAATCTTTTTTGAACAACCAGTGTTCATCAAATCTAATTTGTAAACAACGAAGCAATGTAGTAAGCAATATTTAAATATAAAGTGTTACCATCGTAAATAATTTTTCTATAAAGAGAGGGAGAGCGTAATATTCTAACAGAAACAGACAAAAACGAATTGTTAGCTAAATTTGATTACGCATATATATGTATATATATAAATATACACATGTGTGTGTATATATACACTCACGTTATTCCACGTAAACAAAAATGACCAAATATTACTTGTACTTTTTAAGCATTATTACTTTATACAAAATGTAACGGTTCTGTAATTTATTACACGTTTTATATTATAAGTGCGTCATAACGAATATGAAATTGTACAACACTTCAATAAAAAGATTTATAGGTGTATAAATTTTTTTATTTTAAATGAATCCCTTAAAATACCTTTGCATGTAAAATATTGTCTATTTATGAAATTATTTTTATTATACCATTATTTTTTTTATTAGAAATGAAATTCTTTATTAAATTTATGAAATAAAGTTTTTATTTTTATTATTAATTAGAGATGAAACATTGCTTTATTATTATTATTGATATTATTTACATTTATTATTAATTCATTTTTCAAACATTGTATTTGTAATATACTTCGTAAAAATAATTAGTATTCAGTTGTATACTAACAGGATACTTAGATAAACTTGAAATCTAATTAATCTATCCTTATTTTTATTATTAGGAAAATGATTTTATCAAAGTTAATAAAAATTTCAATAAAATTTTTTTAGATTTTTATCATCAAAAAATGTTTGTCAATATTAGTATAACAAACAATTCAGAATTAAAGAAAAATTTATCAAAATATTAATTTGCTATTTTATTAAACTTATTCCTTTTATTGAAATTATATAATAATAAGAAATGAAAATACATAAATAGTTTTCGCGAAGAAAATTTTTCAGCGCTTTCGATTATTCGTTCATTTTCATTTACATGTTATTTTTATTTCTTTATAAATTTTTTAAAATTATATAATATTATGCAATGTTAGTTTTTTTATGAAAAAATTCATAAATTTAAATTAGTTATGAAATTGTAAGTAAATATTATTTTAACGAAAATTAATATTAGTGAAAATGGAATTTTAGTAAATAAAAAAGTTTAAAAATTTGCCAATTTTTAATATAAAATACAAAAAATACTAGAAAGTATATAGGAACATATTTAAGTGCAATTTTATGAGTTATTTACTGACTTCAGTATGATTAAGTATACTAATTCGTAATGTTTTTCTTGATTTATACACGATATGAACAAATTTACTGTTTTCTTTTATTAATTCTTTGTATTCTTTAAAATTTTTCTTATTTCACCATTATCCAATATATTAATTAATATTAATATTTACATTTCAATTTTTTGAGATACGTAAATTTTTGCAACGAATATTTCATGTTACTTTGGTTAATGAATTCAGAATGGAGATTTATTTAAATTTAAATAATTTCTTACTTGGGTATTATTATAAAATAGTTTTGTCGTAAGCTCAACATTCAATATTTCTGATTTATATAAATGATTTACTCGCTCTTGAAAAGACCTTGACAGATATATTTAGAGTCTAACAGTATAATAGTATAAAAGATTTTATGAAATAATAATTGTAGACTGGCTAAGCATAATTTTACGTAGCAGAAAATTAATATTATTAAAATGTTCAATATTCAGAAGATAAGAAGGGCTGCAGTGCGAAAAATACTGCTAGTTCTTCATAAGTATAAAAAATAAGTTTTACGCAATGAATGCAAATTGCAAGAAATGCAAAATAATACAATCACGTCTAGTATCACGTAATTGGTGGTGTAGTACTATAGCGCGAGGAATCATTGCGAACTCTATTAGTAACGTGAAGATCCATCCGATTTGCAGATAATACAATTAAGATTACTGACATTAAGATTATCCTTCAGTTTGTCTCTCGCGGCTACGGATACGAAACATTAGCTTTTATAAAAACTAAAAAAGAGAATATAAATGATACGGTCGTGTGGTAATAATCTTAGTACAAAGGAAGCGTAAAAACTCAATCGTATCGTTGATAATATTAATTATTATAATAACTTAATTTTCCGGTAATATTAAAAATTCATAGAATGTGAAGGAAACTGATAGATAATTCGTGCTAATAGTACAGGAAAAACTTCAGAGTACAGTGAGTTTTTAAAAGGACCATTTTAGTATAATGACATTTAATGTAGATTATACCTTCTGCCAAGGTAATGTGCAATGAAAGGTACACAATATGTTATATTTATATAAATAAAATTATGATTTAAGAAAAATATTCATATTTTATACACTTACTCGTATGTGTGGTAGAATATTTCAATAAGAGTACGAAAATGGCAATTACGAATATAATTAGGTGATATATAGCAGTCACTGACAATAGTATCTGGATCTACATGCTAATCACGCATAGTAGTTTGTACTAATTATATGCTACGCAGTGTTGATAAGTTTGTCCCTCTTTACGAGGAAAGAATGTGAATGACAGGATGCGTCGAGGAACAATATCATATTTCTTCAAACGATTGTGATAAAAGTCTGGAATAAATTTATTACGTATATGTACAAATATATTGATGTGAAAGAATGCGCAAAAAAAGGTGGGTTAAATTAAACAGGAATGCATGCGGTATTTTATCAAAGATGCAACACATAAATTAATAAAGACTCGGTCGATTATTCAATAACGTATACTCGAAAAAGATTTAAGAACGAGACGTATTTTATGTGATAATTATGCGACAAAGGATTAAGTGTAGTCTTACGAAATAAAAACGCAAAGGAATGTATTTCTAAAAATCGATTTTCAAAGTTCAAAGGATTATAGGTTGCATTATACGAAGTATATTACTGTTAAAACTCATTTTAAAAATACTTACACTTAAAAATGACTTATAATGGTTAACTGTAAATCTGAAAAGGTATCTGAAAATTTATTAAAATTATTTTTATTCAGTAATTATTGTAATTATAAAAAGCTTGGTAAATGAATAATGTAAAAATAAATTAATTATCTACCTGCAATTACAAAGTCGAAAAAAGAAAAAACGTTAGTTAGAATGAATAAATCTTGATATCTTGACCTTAAAGTGATGGATGCTCTCACGGATACTCGTAGGTTTACCTAATATTTATAGATGCAGCAAAATTAATGTAAACATACTTCGATAACTCTGAGACTCTGAACGTGTCATGCATTTCATAAGGCGTTTCTTATTATTATCTATGTAGCGCTCAATTATTTCAATTAATTATTTTTAATTTAAACTAATTAAACAAAAAAATGTATTTACGCTTACCATTTATCAATAATTTTGTGAAACTGGCCATCTGAAATTAAGCTTGTAATGTATTGTAAATTATATATTATATATATTCTGAATTTAAAACTATATTTAAATTGTGCTAAGGATTAATTTTCAAATTCTGGCTAAACTTTTGACTTCAACTACATTACTTCTATAAAAAAATATTTCATAAACGAAAATATAAATTTATGCGTGATCGGTAGAAATAATTAAAGATTTTATAGAATTTTCTAGTCACGTTAATACCTTGTAAACCAAAACACCATGTAAAAATCACTAATAATTGATGTTTTATACTGATAACATTTTCGTATTTATCAAATTCGATACCAAATATAAAATACATATCAAACTAAATAATACTAATTAATGAATTTAAAAATAATTAAATTATTTGTAATGGTTTAACTATATTTTGTTTTAAGAATATATACAAAATAATTTTGGATTGATTTCTCAGATAATAATGAATTAAACTTTGAAATTAATATATTTTATAAAAAATTGTTCGACGTGCAAAAATTACGAGATAATGTATAAATTATGTTTAACCTAATTGTATAATATTAAAATTATATACAAGTTGAAAGTGCATTTACATTTAAACGCGTGTGTGTTAAAAAGCTTTCAATATTTTATATCATTAATAAAAATAGACAAGGAAAAGTAATGAAAAAACGTAGAATAAAATAGTTTATTATAATCCACAAAAAAACAAGACATTTTCATGTCTTTACAAATCACTGTTCTGTCAGTCAACAATATAACTGCGTTTACATTCTACTCGAGCTCATTCAAATTTATTTTGAGCATCTTCCTACAAACGGAAATATGCTAGTGTAGTTCTTAATAAATTCATGGCTCTTTATTTTGTATAGGGAAGCAACTTGGGGTTTTTTTGTATTATATAATTTCTAAATATCTCTGAAAATCTCTCGGTCCCTTATATTCTCTTTCTCACATCATTTTCTCATTATCTCTTTCTTTTACAATTGTTCGATAAACGCACACAAAATTTGAATAAACTGCTGCACTTGCTCTATAAATTATTACAATTGGAGCAGAGTCAAAATGACATTATTTTCATTGCTCGGTATTGTTAAGTCCTTAATTTATACAGTTCAAATGAACTCGTTTTCATTGCTCAATATGCAAGCGTATTACTTTTTATACAGGATTTAATGAGAAAATGAAGTAGATTGCAGACTAGATACAATGAAAATGAGTTCAGTTGCGATAAATGACAATTTACATAATTAAAACATATAAAGGGACGGAAACAAATTCGCTCTTCAACGTTCTGATTGACAATGCGAAACTTTAATAAATGATTAATAATGACTGAATTTTTACTTAACACATTATAAAAAAATAAATTTTAATTTTAAGTTTATAGAAGATTCATAAAAAATAACTTACATCAGGATGTACTTTTACAAATTTTGGTCGTTTCTTAAATCAAAATTTGGTCACTACAAAGTTTTTAAATATTTTCTCCGTATCTTATACACACATTTTTCAATTTTATACAATTGTCCATCTGTTTTTTTGCTTAAGTACATTTAGACGTATTGGTATTCCAAAATGAAGTAAATATTTTCATTTTTCTATAATTACATATGCATGAATTATTTTAGTTCTGACTTAGAGATCAGTAGCTTCTTACATATATAATTTAATATGCCCACGCAGAAGTAGATAGTTTCTTTAAATTTCCTGACGATCAAACGTCTAACGTGACTTTGACAAGAGCTCAAAGACTATTTCATTTATATATAAATACATACCTACTCAATAATTGTTAAGTTATATATATACTATATATATATTTATAAGAAATTTTCAATGATTATAAGTTATTAGTTTCAGTGGCCTAAGACTACATAATTTTTAATTTTTAATTTAATTTAAAACTTCAAGTATAAAACGGTGATTTGCGTTATTCCTTACAATATATTTCAATTAAAAATTTGCCGTAAGATTAAGTTGTCCAAGTGCTAATGTATTCGTAAAGCTTATCGCTCTCAGAATCAATTACATTGTATGAAATCTTAAACACGAATAAGTAAAAAGATCTCCCTTTTAAAATTGATACTGTTATTTAGATATGATGAATCAGTCTTCGAGCTTGACATATGTACATTAGAGTATAAATAAAAAAAAATTGTTTTATTTTCGATATTATACACTACACAATCAGAAAAGTTTGTGCGTTCAAAAGAGCACATTATTTTTAATTACCAATGTAGTCGGTGTCATTCGGACTTGAAGTTTTAAATATGTCAAGAGAGCTTACTTTTTCTGCTTGATTTCAGAAGTGAATGCAGATGGCACGAATTCATTAAGATCTTTTAAGATGATGTGCAACATTAACCTTCGTGCTACCTGTCATACACTCTGAATATCAATAAATGTCAATAATTACAAAACACTTAAATTTCTGCAAAATCCAGGTATTACTGTCGTTTTATTTACGTTATTTATCATTTTTATAAATCTTCTAGCAAGTGTATGTGAATTACGCTGTACGAATAGAAAAAGCATCTCTGAAATAGAAATACAGATGTTGGTGTATGATAAGATAGTTAAATTTAAAATTATTAGAGTTTATCATGATCATGATCTATTCACTGAGAAAATACGCTGGATTAAACATTTATATTTAAGTAAAATCAGATAATTTTCGAATAAAGGTCATATTAACAATACAACAGCTACATATTTTTCCCTTTACCAACGTTGTCAATGTTAGTTTGAAAAGAGTTTTCTTTTTAGTTTATCCAAACAAGTGAATCAAGAGTTTATAAAAAGAACGAGAGCAAGATACAGATTAAGATTAACTTATGGCGAGTATATTATCTTCCTTTTAATCTTTTGTTACAGCTTTTAATATACAATAATTCTTCCGAGATGCCCACATTTTTAGAACCAAGTGGAATTTAAAACGAGTTTACATTTAATTTCATAGGAACAATCAGATTTAATGTTGTACGTATAAATAGTATCAACCAATGATGTCAATATAACATTATAGTTATACAAATACATTTTAGCAAGATACACACCTTACAAAATAATAAATAATAATTCAAATGATTTAATCATAATTTGTAAAAATAAATATTAGTAGATGTTTCCAATTTCACTTGGTTCCTCATTAAATTCCTTATTTATAATATTCTTTATATAACCTTTAATTACAGTGTTCTCGTCGATCGAGAACGAAAAGTTGAGATCTATGCGACAGCCGCTAGATTCTTCACTTAAACGAGAACGACAATATAAAAATACTGATTTTTCTATGATGATCGGTTTCACTTTAATCACTATACTAAAGCCCCTGTTCTGATTGCGACGTGAAATACGTCATAATGAAAAATTTAGAAACTTATGTATTAAAAAGTTATTGATATATTATTATGCTCCTCCTTGTTTTTTCAATCGAATGTTTTATGTGTATTTGTATTCGTGTACATACACTTTTTTAAATAAAAAGTAATAATTCTGATTCCGATAATTTTTGTAAATAAAATTTATTTTAAATAAATTAAACTAAGGAAATGTGATAAAGGGTCAATGCATCATATACATCAACATCACAACTTAAACTTAATTTTCCGAAATAAAATTAATTTATAAGTATAAATATAAATATATAAATATAAATATTATGCCATTAATTTTTCGAACGACAAAAACTGTACACAATATTTGGTTTAAAATTTTCAGATATGTTAACAAAATCATTCATACGATTATCTGAAAATTAAACCAAATAAAATTCAAACAACTGAATTAAGTATACAGTTTTTACTTTTTTTACAGCAATGTCCGTAGAATATGGTGCATGTATACCCTGTCACATTCGCTTAAACATCATCAAATAGAATTTTACATTAAGTATAACATTTACAACTAAAATAGAAAAAAAACAAATTTTTTAATAAATTAATTTGATCTGATTATTACTAATTTTGAACTTTCAGAATTTTGTTTTTACATTAATAAATATAATAATTTTATTGACTAATTAATAACTTAATTTTAAAAATATCAAATATTACATTTTTATTTATAACTCGTGATAAGAAAAAATATGCAGTTCTTAAATACTGACACTAGCACTAGCTAATTCAGTATTTTTAATAATTACAGTAATCTACTAATTACACACGATCTATAGCATAAGTTTTCTTAGACAATTAAAAATTACATATAATAATTTTTAATAATTGTCGATTAAATCTATTTTGTGATGTCGTTGAATCTAAAATTTAAGGGAGAAAAAATTGATTATTGTTAAAAGCATCGTATAGTCTGAGAAAAAACTTTTTTTCATTGACGAAAATTATTATGGCAAGACAGTGGAAGAAAAAAATTCTCCTAAAAGAGGCAACAATCGCAAAATTACAACATGATTAATTAATCGGGCACGCGCGGTTATTACACGATAAAAATACGTGTAGAAAGTCGTATAGTAATGTTCGAAACACACAAACGAAAAGTTTCTTTGAGGCGTGCTTTTTTCATTTTATAATCAATAAATTCATGTTTTTAAATAAATAGGAATATTAATAAATTAATTTGACGTAAGGAAAAATTTTCAATTATGCTTAAATGAATAAAAATTACTTAAATATTTTAACGAATTTTTGAAACATTGGAACATTGATGAACTATTTAGCTCTTCAATTTAAATGCTCCATTAATTAATTTAAAAAACGGATTTTAATGCGAGGCTTAGAGATTAGGGATGTAATAAGTATTTTTTAATTTAAAGAAATTCTGTACACGTATTTTAGACAATTTTTCAAGTGGTCAACTCTTGATCATCTATAAAATAGTTGTTTTTTACTCATTTAAATTTTATTATTTCATTATATGTAACGAACCGCAATATAATAATCTGTAAGAATAACCATACTCAACTAGATATCCTATAGTATCTTTTAAAACATCAAATGACTATATCACGCGCTGCGTGAAACACCATTGAAATGGTTCAATTTAAAAATCTATGACAAGTTTATACATTATCTTGCTTAGCTCACAAAATATTTTATAATTGTATTTGAATATTACAAGTAATATTGACTTATTTTTAATTTAGTTCAAAAATAAAAGTTCTATAAACATTCTTGTCCCCTTGTGAGTTCACTGTAAAAAGTCCTGTGCGTAGAAATAATTTGGAAAAAATTAAAAACCATACGGAATATTTTGATGCGGCGCTTAATATCTATAAGCTAATGCTTCGAAGTTATACTGATCGTTAAGCAATTTTTTAATGAAAATGAAAATAACTGGAGATTCATTAATTAAACACTTTAAGAGAAAGGAGGACATTTTATAACTAATTAGCTAAAAAGTTAGTATTGAGTAACATTGTCAATACAGAGCATTAGTCGTTCAAAACAACTGCGCGTAAATTCATATTCAAATAGTTATATACTTGAAATTCTGTACAAAATTTTACACTGAACGTATTATGGAATAAAATAATCTATTTTATAATTACTTTTGAATTTTCCTAAAATTATATCAGAAATCTTAATATATAATCTCATATAATTTGTTTTTTGTATACGCTAAATTTAATTAATCTACGCGTCCTAATTTCTACAACAGCAATACAAATGCTCAATAGCGAACAAGAAAGCCACTGAAAATTACTATCCAATTACAATCGATAATTCATCACAATTTTGGTTCTCTATGTATTCTCATATACCTTTCGATATCGTCGATAAAAAAATATAAGCAAGCCTAAAAGAAAAATTGAGTTTTATGTGCTTCAAAACATTATCTCTTAATTTAATATCCTTTATCGAATATAATAGTTATTTTATGGCTTTGACGCCGCTCGGAACAAGACTTCGTGCTTTTTCACGAAAAAAGACAAATTTAAAATACCCTAATTAAAAATAGTACGCATTAGAAAAAAATTTCAAATCCGCTTTAGAAGTTAGCATTGAAAATTCTTCTCTTCAATGGTATTTACATTTTTTATATTACATTATTTTGGCCTAAACTTATCATCCGTAATATTGAAATTTTTTACGACAAGGAAAACGCGAATATGTTCTGATATTTTTTTTAATTGGAAAAGTGAAAATTATTTTTAATACGAAAATAGTTCTTATGAATTAAACAGATACTGCTCGTGTTGTAATATTCTTTATCTTCTTACACATTTTTTTGGCAGAATATTATAATTATGTACCGATTTATGAAATCAATGCTCACCGCGTCGCGTCCGATATCAATTTATTACAACTACAATTATCAATAGTTTATTATATCAAATTACATGAATATGTATATATGTGTATATACATATATCATATATTCAGCATCACAGCATGATAGCGCCCTTTAATATTTTATTTTATACGATCGTTGGTGATACACTCGAGTCCTGATTCATTCTGTGGGGTTTTCTGCGCAAGGTTAAATTTGAAAATCGACTGATATTTGAAGTTTCTTTTTAACAGAAATTGGCAAATCGCAATTTTTACACGTTTATCGAAAGAACAGTAACGGTAGTGTGATAACATTGAAACTGCTCATTTTAACGTTCATCCTTATAAAGATTGTTAGTTAAAAAAGAATCGTAAAGAATACTTAAATGATGCCATGGCTACTTAAAAATGTAATAATTTTGTTGTCGATAAGGATATTCGTATAGAGGTACGACATTATTGATCGTGATTTAGATACTGATCAAGTAATTTGTACATGCTTATAGCAGTTTTTGAGTCGATACTCAATAATAATTAAATAACTGAAAAATTGTTATTTGCGGTAATAATCGTAATAATTAGATTATTATGTACGATTTTTAGAATTACGAATGGATTCACAGTTTGAATCGAAAGTGAAATGAAGATAAGATTTAATAGGAGTTTGTTGTCCAATAATCGAACTCAAGACTTCAAGGTTTTTTAACAGCGTATTCTTATATTTTAACAGGTAAAAACGTTTTAAAATTACTGATTTGATTTAATCTACTAAATAGCTAAGTTGAACGTGGTTTAGAAATTAACAGAAAATGTTCGAAGTGATTGAAAACAAAAATATAAGAAGTTAGTCATTACTAGACGATATCGTGTAGGCAGAAAGAATTTACAATCGGTTTAGTGCACTGGACGTGAAAATATCATTAAGAGATGTAAAAAATTCTTTTAACAGGATCTAGAATATTTTCTCAAAAATTCCTTGATCAAATAAGCAACCTTATGGGTAGGAAAAAAATGACTAATTTGAAAATCCAGTTTATTTGCTTGTTTGTGCAAGCCAATTATTTTCTTTACAGGTTTGTTTCACCATTAACTGATCATGTTGAAAAATAGTCTTGTCGATCGTATTAAGCACATAAAAAAATGAGTGTTATATGTACATTTTCACAATGCTCAGTTTATACATAATTGGGTTGAAATTGACTCCTTTAATAGGAAAACCTTTTACATAAATTAACTTTAAAGATGAAGTGGTTAAGATACATATGATGATTTATGATAACTGGCTAGTTTCGATAAAATTAAATTTGCTGTTTAATAAATTATTATAAGTTTAATGGGAACACAAAAAATCTTCAATTCGTATTAAACTTTACCTTTTTCAAATTCAACAATGCAAACCCTTTCATTACATTTTTCCTCCCTTCCTAATCTTTAAATCATTTTAATCATTCATAATTTCACCCTCAACAAACCTACTCTAAAATAACAATCCACCAAAACATTGACGAAATCTTTTGTGAATTATTGGCCGCGGCCTCCTTTTATTATGAGGTGCGTTTACGTATTCATTGTGATTGTTTAAAGTACTCGGGAAGAATAAAATGTAACACTGCAAATTTATACAAATATTTAAAAAATATAAGAAAAGGTGGCGAGTTTTAAAAACAGAAAAAATATGTTGTTCTTTCGAATTGATCGATTAAAAACGAAGTGTTTGTTCAAACATGTACTTATGAAGAATGTATATTGAAAGAGTGCTTAAAATTATTATAATGCAAAAATTTATCATAAAATTAATAATCAGTTACGACAACTTTTTTTAAAGTAATTCTTCAGTAAAATTGATTTGATTTAAAATATATTATTTTATGATATATTGTATTTATAATACAAAATTAACAATAATATTTTTACCTGTGTACGGACAGAAAGATTTTAAAATATGTTATTTATATAAAAATAGATGTTTTTAAAATAAACAATATTTAATAGGATGAAATGAATGTAATTAATAAAAAAACCAGGCATAATCGAGAAATATGTTTCAATGTAACGATTGTTGTATACAGATCTAGATTAAATAGACCATCGTTTGAATGCTATCAATGTGCAGTTTCTGTTCTAATAATCGAGAGTTTGTTTTGATAAAATACAATTATATTATATTTACGCACTTAAAATTATATGAAAATAAATAATTATAAAAATAAGCGAGCATTTCATGCCTAAAATGTAGAAGTAAAATTTAATTAGTTATGTACCACCTAATAAAAGAGCGGAATGTTGTGGTTCACTAAATTATAAAAGCGTTTTTCTACTAGAAATTTCTCAACGTCTCACTATACCGTAAATGTAAAAACATTAATTAACGATAACTTATCAATCGCAATGGATAGTAAAAAGTTATATTTGTGTAAATAAAGAATCAAGAGATAAACATCTATATGTTAATAAATAAGTAAAAAGTGCAACAAGACAATAGACACAGATAATATGCAATAAAAAATATTTTTTGTACCTCACACAAAATTAACGGTGCTACGACAACAAGCCCAGGAAAGTCAATATTCAAGTAACCAATCGTACATGTGGTTATTAGAGCAGTCACTTAGTAAAAACAAACCATTTACTTATGAAACTTTTTATCACAAATCGTATCCTAATGGATGATAAATCCTACTTATTGAATTATATAAACTTGATGTTAAACTAACTCCAAAGATGAAATGATCACCCCATAGTTGAGAGAAAGATTTATGAAAAATGTGAAATTAATGGCAAGATCAGGAGATATCTTAAGGACCGTAATCCACGTTGGGATAAATTGAGTATTGATAAAGCAAGGGAGAGTACTTTGCAAAACAAAGGCAACGGAGTGGTGGATAAATTTTAGATACCAATAAAATAATTGAAGTGATCAACAACATTTGGATGAACCGGTCAAGAAAGGAAGTGCATTACTTAATTCATCGAGGTAAGGTGCATATCTGCAGATAAGATATTGCCCAGGCAATAAAAAACCTTTAATAAGGGATCAAGCCAGGGTGCAAATAATAATGCCGGAGTTGGTAATGCCATATGCAAAGATCTCTAGTACTTTACGAAGTCTGATTAAAGGTATCATGGATAAAGAATTGAGATCTAAAATTGTATCGAGTACTCAAACAAGAAAAAAAAGAACAGGAATAATATTCGATGTGGTGTAAGATTCAACAATTTTATCAGTAGAACAAAATACATTGCATAGAGGGATGAAGAAATCAACTACCCTAAATAAAGCTGGAAAAGATTATACATGGGCGAAACTGTTGACAAGTACTCTCAATCCTTTAAACGCTGTTTACAGATGACCACGAAGAAACGAGATGTACTTCAATTGTTCAAAAAAAAAAAAAAAATATTAATTTATTGTAGAAAATATTTTATTTATATGGTTATTAGTAACTACTATGCGACTGACTCTGAGTTTTCTAATCATCGTGTTTCATAAATGTATGGACTAAAAAATGCAAAATATCCAACTTCTACGTTACGTATTTTAATTTTTAATTTAAGAGTTGTTTTCTAATGCTAAATCATTGAATAAACCACTTATAATTCATTATATATCGCACATCAAAGTGTCGTATAAACTTTAAATTTTTAAAACGTATTATTACATATTACAAATTATTTTTATAAGATTTAAATCTTATAAAAAATCCGAAATAACGTTCCCGTGTATAAAAATCATATTACGCTTCTTTTGTACATATCCAAATATTACCTGATTTTGATTAACCTTACATAATTTAAGTAAATATATTCTTTACTTATAAGTGCATGATTTTAAATAAAAGTTTTATTTACATCTAAATTTCCAATGGATTTAAATTGTTACTACGTTATTAGTAAATAAATTTTATTTTAAGATATGCTTATATTACCAATTATTTTAAAAGTAAATCATTATTATCTTAATGACTAGGTTACTTATTTAATTTTATATTAAAACCGTCGATATATTATTAATAATTTCAATTATATAATCAATTTTTTCCTTATTACGTGTAAAATTTATATTTAAAATCATATATACATTACCAAATTAAATCACTAGTACGTGATATTAAATAAAACATACTACACTACTAATATTTTATAAAAAGAATTTTCGTATAATTAATTTTGATAAATGTATCATACATTGTTTATCACGCTTGGGATATTTTATTCTATTTAAAATATTTTTTAAAGCCTTTATTTCATAATTAAAGTTTATTAAAATGAATGAAAATTGGTTATTATTTAGCATTAGAAAATACTTAAATGAGAGTTTCATATAGATTCGTGACGTTGGAGGTCTGCCTAACATTTTCACATTTAGCCAAACATAATTTAAATTAAGATGAATCGAATCGGCTTGCGCTTTGCTGATTAGTAATTTAATAGAAAGGCTTGTTCTAAATCAACAGTATTACTGAAATGGTTAAAATCGACAGATATTACATTAGTGATATCTTGAATGCTCTCAATTAGCTTCCGTTCGAAGGTGATTATTATATTTATTAGATGGTGAGTTTTATCATGCCTATTTCACATACATCAATAACAGTTATTGAGAGCCGTTATAGCTGAACTCACTAATTTAATAATTGCCGAATGTGTTCCGCGGATAGGTAAGTTTAGTACGCTTATAACTACTTGTTTTGCGGTATCAGTACAGGTACAATGAGGCAATTTAGTTGCGTCTTTAATAAATATTGGTAGCCAATACTTAGTACTCCATAACTGAATAAAATAATCGAATTGGTGTTGATCAAACCGCACACCTATCTGTACTCTGTTACACGTTTAAAAATTATCAATCAATGAGTTAATTATTTAATAATGAGAAATATTGTGAGTTCCAATAAAGTGATTAAAGGGATTGGCTAGCTTGATAATACTTGACAAGCGCACTGATCATGTCCTCATAATTAATAACTATTAAATGAACATTCATATGTTTCAATTCTGTAAGGATTAGTGCCTGGTCCGTTAAATATTCAAAGCTGAATGAATAACGGAAAAACCGATTTACAGAGGCTCCGTACAGACGATCCATTTACGATTTACAAGATAATGGGTTTCGTTTGACGCTACCACCGAGACAGATAATTGCAAAGAATTCATCGTTTTATAAGAGAATAAAGGAATAATATACATATTAACGTGTCATTAATGATCTCATTGAAATCTCCCAAGCGAGAAATAGTTTGATGTGATATCGCTAAGTAAAGAAACAATTATACAGAGAGTGAAGACAAAATATTTTTTACAATAAATAAGCAAAAGTGCAACAAGATAATTGACACAATAATAGGAATTAGAAAATATTTATTTGCGCTAAACCGCAAAATAAATAAACGTATGAACACGCCAGTCTCAGTCAAATCAATGCTGAGTGAAGATCCGAGTAAATCACGTTCTTTTTTCGTATATTTTTTTTGTTACAAAATAAAATATTTACGAAAACGTACATATTAAAAAATTTTTAAATATCCACTATAATTACTGTAAATTTAAGCATATTAAAGCTATATACTTCAGTTTGCAATTCCAAAATGACCAATTTTATTTTTTTTTATGCATTATTTAACCTCTTTTCGCATTTGGTTTCATGCACTGATATATATTAAAAAATTCATTATAATTAAAATATTAGTGTAGTTCTGCAATTATTAAATCTTAAATCGATACAAATTATTTAAATGTTTTGAGACATGCGCGCGCGCGCACACACACACACACACACACACATGCATAACATCTAAATTAGAATTTTAATACATAAATGTATTCATAAACTACAGTCCATTATATTCTGGTATGTGCATGATTTGCGAATTATTTTTATATCTATATATTTAATATAATGATTATAATATATAATCATCGAAAAAACACATTATTATAATGCGGAATTAAATTTCATGAAAAATGTAAAATTCGAATTTATAATATTATATGTTTGTGATGTACATTATATTATTATTTATTTCAAATTTTAGTTTCATAATTGATTATTATACACCTATGTTGTCAAAGATATATTTAAATGTAAGAAATTTTTTAAAAACTATAATACTACACATGCAAGAAAAGGTTAACAGCCTTATATTCCTTAAAAGTTTAAAAGGTCTTATTAAAAAAAAACAAAATTATGTAAAAAAAAAATCATTTGAAAACATATAAAATTGATTGCCCAAAAATACAAACGTAAATATATCGTTTTAATATGCTTCTATATACCCTGATTTAAATAAAATTTTAAATGTAAAGGAACCTATTAACTAGGCGTCTTTATAAATTTTTTCCTTAATATTTCAAAACATTTTCTGAAATATTTTCTTCAAAATGATCTGGAAATAATTTAAAATAAAATTAAAAAAAAGCACGAATGCCCACAGCATTTGACTACAATATAAAATAAAATTTTTGTTTTGTTTTGTACTCTTCTACAAATTTTTGTTGTCCAGTGGTTACCCCACTTTGTTTGGAAGTTTATTCCATAAAAAACGATAATGAATATCATTCTTATAGACTTTTCATTATCGTTATGAAGTCATTCTCGCGTAAAGTTACCAAAAACCTTAGTAGGCAATTCAATAACATAGTTAAATGACGTGCTTTTAAAATAAGTTAAAAAAAACTTTTTATTAAGTTTTAAACGTGAAGTAGATGAAATTAGTAATGTTTAATGTTAAATAAACATCTGTACATTAAATAATGTATTGATACACGCGCTTTCTTATATCTTTTCCAAGCAAACGAAAGTTGTTTAAAATAATATGTTTCTTAACAATTATTTCATTTTTATTTACTAAAATTAATACTGACTGAAACAATAAGTTGTTTTTACGTTTTAAAAGTAATAGTGTCTATAGGTCTAGAAAGTCTATCCCATTTTAAAAGCAAGTCTTTCAACTCATAGAATCGCGACTCTGCATGACGCTTCATCGGAGCGTCAAGTGATAATTATCAACTGATTCTCATACCAGTCTTGACTGGTAATTATTCCCTTCTCGACCTTTTAGGACGGTGTCCGAGAGTGCTGACAACTTCTTCACCACCCCTCGTTTTTTTACCAATCTGTACCTGACTTTGTGCGGTCAACTGTAGCGAGACTGCGTGTGTGTTGAGCTTTTCCGCAAGTAGCAGATCTTTCAGACCTTTCATTTTTTGGCTGTAAAGTGTTATTCTCGGACTCTCACTTTCATCCGAATCCAACTCCAGTTCTATTTCACTTAAGCCGTCATCGAGACTGTCCTGTGAAGTCGAGGGCGTTGAGATGCCACAAACCGAGGACGTCGACAACGGTAACTCGAGCATAGTACCATCGGCAGGGGCAACGAACGGTTCGCCGTCACCTTGCAGCAGATAATCCCTATTCAGGATCTTTTCGCCACAGGCAGCTGCTAGAGCTTGGATACCCGGATGCATAGGCTCCGGATTCTCAGGTACTTTCGATTCGAGACTTTTTATGAGTTCCCGTGTTGTGTTGCATCTTTCCTGATAAATAAAAACTTGGTTAATACTATATTTTTCTACAATACATCAAAATTTTATGTTTTCTTTTAAAATATTTATTGATAATTCCCATTTTTATTTTATTTTTAAGTTTTTTGTAATGTGTAAAAAATTGCAAATAATACAATTCAATAAATATGATTAAAAATATAAAAATAACAAATTTATTTTTGTAAATTTCTTCTTATGGTGATAGTCAAATATTAGATTATACTTTACTCTGATAAATTAAAATATCAAATATTGAAGTACTTTATTTAATTTAATCAGTGATCAAAAACATTACACGGTTTATTCACAGTTTTGATTTTTTTACTTTTGAGTTATTTTAGTAACGTCATTTTTCTGACACAAAAATAGAGTATATTGACTATTTGAAAAATTAATTAGTTTCTATTTCAAGGTAAACGTTTTTAGTTTCTTTTAAATCATTACTTAAAAAATTAATACAATTATTTAACAATTAATATTTTTAATTAAAAACCTTCGTTTTGTAGTAATTATTATTATTGTTGTTGTTGTTTAAAGTTTCCTCAGAGCTTCCTTCTAAGAGTTTAGTTTCATCTTCATAACAATCAATCACTACTTGAGCACGAATACTTGCATCAAATTTAGAAATAGTATTAACAAGTGGCCTTGCCCAGCCAATGTGTAGAACTGGTGTGTTAGCCCCTTCTTCCCACTGACAAATACCATCATAAAATCGCAGTAAATAGGCAAAACAACGCGGTTGTCTCAATAAATGTTCATCTGCTCTCACTGTATGTGGTATAAGTTCATTGGCAATTTCAAGCAATTCTTTATATATTTCTCCATCATCTCGTGAATAATCATACCTGTTAAGAATTTACTTTTGAATAATTTCAGGAACAAATTGTTTTTAAATTTAATTATTCATAATTTTAAATTAATACAATTTTATTTAAATATTATATTTTAATCATTTTAATAAATTATTTACTTTCTCAAAGCATCAGCAGCATCAGCCCATGAAGCAAGAGCATTTGCATGTAAACCATGTCGGTAAAGATATCCTCCTTGATATGTATAAGGATACACATGTGCATTATCATAATATCTTCTTGCTGATCGCACAGCTTCCTATTGATAAATTTAATAAATATTATACATCTATTGTATTTTTATTGCATTTCTGCTAATAATATTGTTTATACTTGAAAAAGATTAATTGCCGGGGGCCTTCCTGGAGTTGGTGCAGCTTCTTCTAACTCTCCAAGATTACCAAGGGCCATAGGGTATTTTGTTAAATGCCCTAGATCATATAGTAACCAAAGTAATTCTTGTTGTAACAGAGCAACTTCAACAGCATCTGCAGTTGCACTAAAACTAGGATTTATAGCTGAAACTATTGTTGCTACTTCCATTGCTCGATTACAAACAACTGCTTGTCCATTTACATATAACCATGATCTTGATGCTATTCCAGAGTCAACAGGTTGTCCACGTTTATCTTCATTTCCTTTCCCTAATATTAACATTATATTAATGGAATTCTTGTATTTAAAGATTAACTTTAGAAATTAATGTATAAGTAAATAACAATTGTTCATAAATAAATAAATAAATAATAAATAATAAAAGAAACGAAGTATTTATTCCATACTTTTTTTAATTTTAAAGTTTTGTTTTGATCAAATTTGAATATTAGAGTATTCATAACTTCTGTCTTATATTTTATTCTATTTTTACATAAAAATGTTACTATTATTATTCAAATTTTATTTTTATTTCTAACAAATAAAGCACTTTACCATGCCAAGTAACTTCTGCAGTTTCTTCTCCATTTTCTCCAAAAACAACCCATGCATGGTCTTCAGACATCGCAAGATGGACATCATTAAAACCTAAAACTTGACATCCAGCGACAACAGCAAAGGCTACCCCAAAGCAATCTAGCTTATTAGATGTCAAATAAGTAAATAAACTTTGTAGATGTGCACGATCCTTGTAATAACTTCTTGTTAATGAATTCCAAATAACGTCTGATACCCGCTTCACTAATTCCCTTGTTGCATATTTAGTATTATATACTGAAAGATCTACAGCACCTTTAATAATTGAGTTAAACTTTGTATACATATCTTCGGTCATGTGAAACTCCACAGGTGGAAGTTTTGGTTCATCATAAGCAGCTGCTTCATCTAATACAAAATTTCGATTGCATGTCAAAGAATTTTCTATAGCTCCAACAAGAATTGAGAGCAGAGCAAGATCTGGTTCAGCGCTATTTTCCAACTGATTCTGGAAAATTTGCACAATGGAAGAAATACTTTGAATGGGAAAAAGTCCCTTATCCTCCTCAAGAAAACCAACCATAATGTTGGATTAGATAAGACAAACAGAAGCCAATTTGCACCCGCCACAGTGTTCTAAAAATAAAAAATAATAAATAAGCTTTTTCTTTTAATTTAAAACTTATTTTAACTAATTAAATTAATTAAATATAATTCTAAATAACTTATATTTAATTTTATAAATTTCAATAAAAACTTATTTTAATAGATTTTAAGTTATTTTTAAATTTTGTAAATTTTTTTCCATATAACTTAATTTTAAATATTACAAACAACTGATATGCAATCCAATATATTAATTTAATATAAAATAATTATTTTGTAAACAGTTTAAAATTGATGTTTTTTTTGCACATTTGGATAATATAATTTGATATGTTGAGATCAAATATGCATAGTTAAAAGAATAAAAAAGTTATATATTTATAAAAAGTTTTTTAAATAAGTTTTCTCTAACCTTTAAATTTATCACTCAAACCATTTGATTATTTATTTGTACACGATTTTTACATATTTTAGGTATGGAAAATTAACATGTATTCAGAAAATCCTAAATTACTTAAAGTCTAAAAATATTATTACATAATATACTTGAAAATAAAAATAGTTTTATTAAAAATTTAAGTTTAAGAATTTATGATAATTTATATTTAATGACATTTATACAATTTTTTATAATGTAATAAAAGTTTTAAAAAAATACAATAATAAAAATAAAAACAATATTTAATGATTTTTATACCATTTATACATTTAACCAGTTTGTACCATTTACACTGTAATGCTAAGTATATTGTGCTATTTTAATAACATTCAATGCACTTATGAGTGATTTTATTATAATTTAATGATTATTTAAAAAATTTAGATGCAAATTATAAAGTATAGGTAAATAAAAATGAATTAAGTTTAAAAAAAGTTTTTAATTTAAGTTTTTTTATATTTTTTATCGCACTTTTAAATGACACTTATAATACACACATTATAATAACAAAATAAATGTATTATATTTTAAGATTATTTTTATTTAACAAATTGTCGCAGTTAATATATCACATTAAAAAACACTTAAACAACATCTTTCTCAAAACAGCGTAGCAAGGGCGTTGAAGCTTCGAACTTTTCTCGACTTTTCGAAAAGGCAAACCGCCAAGTAACTATAGTTATGTGCGCGCGCGAAGGGCCGAGTACGACAAAATACGTGTATAAGGCGCATGATAAAGAGAGCAAAGGAGAGAGAGAGAAAGAAACAAAGAGGACAAGGTGACAGAGACAGACGGCAAAATATGTCGACAATATTATTTTGGCATTAAAAAAGCAGATCGAGGAAAGGTTACCTTGGTTTCACACTGTACCAATGCACTCTCTCTCCTTCTTTTTCTTATTTTCGCGCCACTGAAGGTCGTCGCGGCTGATCTTCACGTCGGTGTAGCGCTTCACATCAGATCTTTCGACGCCGGCCTCACATAGTCTTTCCTCTTCTTTTACTCTGTCTCTATCATTTTCTCTCACCCTCTCGCTCTCGTTCTTTCTCTCTCTCTCTATTTCTCTCACCGTATCAACTTGTCCAGGACTTACTCGGATGCGCCTTTACTCGGCCTAATTCGACAACCCCAGGAGCAGCTTGTCAGGCATCTCCACGGCCGCTCGTCGTGCTTATCGCGTGTGGCAAGGACATTCGCGGACAATACCTTGAACCTACAATCCTCCTTTGTATTTTTCCTCCACGTCGCGATGCTGCTGTGTACCGCACAGTATATCACAATATATACATATACTTGGATCTGTCGCTCGGCGGCTCGCGGCGCGCCACTATATCATATATGACTGCGCGCGATCCCGCTCTCTTTTTTACTACGTTCTATGCACCTTCTGTCCCTCTTCTTCTCTCTCTCTTTTGACCGGTGCGCGCATACACCAACACGACACTACCAATGAGAGTACATCGCAGTAAAACAGAGTGGATGGCGCGCTCGTACATTGACATGGGGTAGATGCGTGTGAATCCATGAGTTTCATACACGAGGATCCGCGATTAACGCGACATCTGTGCTAACTTTTACGGCGGCGCCACGTAGCTGTCTCGGTTAGGCATCTGCTAAGGGGCTGCGGCACCCACGCCAACGTCGCTCGCGCCAAATATCCGATTCTCTGTATTATTACCCGCCATTTTTTCTATTAAATATCATATCTATAAACATGTAAGATATCAATATCTCATACTAACCGTCTGCTTGCACCGGTTTGCATATGAAACTTGGCAATGCAATTTAAGAAACATTGTAAGACTGCAGGTATGGGATGCTCGAGTGATGCGCCATCTACATCGAGTTTTACTGTCATACATTCCCTACTGTGGCACCACACTTTTTTCCATGTGTCGTGTTTCAACGCACCTAAGTGCGTCTTACGCACAACGTACTGATATATATATATATATATATATATATATATTCTTTGCAACGGCGAACACCTCGGGAGTTCATGGGCCCTTTTGTATGCCTGTATAGGTGCACGCGTGCCGAAGAAACGTGCCTGATGACCCTCGTACGCTTTTGTTTCAAGGGGTGAGGATGTATCGCAGCTTATGCGTTACGGATATATTACAAAGGGATTATAGTGAGAAGTATTATTCTCCCGAAAAGAACCATGTGTCACAACCAGCTGGTCTATTGGCAACTTTTACGAGGGTCTTTTATTTCACTTTTAGACCCTATAAATAATTTCTTCTCTGCGGTTATTAAAGCTTTCTGCAACTATATTTTAAAATAATATTTACTTATATAGTAATATGATTATTATTGATCATTTTACGCAATTTCGTATAAAAAAATTCTTAAAAAACGCATTATGATAAATTTATCTAAATACACAGCTAGGGGACACACAAATTTAATCATTCACTTCACATGAAATATTGATGAAGAGGTAAATCTCAATAATTTATTCATCAACTTGTTACTATAATATGTGTACTATGCATGATTCATTAATTTATTAATAATTGATTGTTTTTAACCAGATATAAATTTGAAGTACATATTATTTAAAATTGAAATGAACTATTAATTACAAATACAATTTAATATTTAAAATAATTCTTGAAATTTGCCAAAATTATGAACATTTGAAAACGAAAAAATTAGATATGATGTATAAAAAGCAAATTATGAGGTGATTTTTATTTGAATTTATTAGTATTTTTTATTATATTGAAAATTTATAACATTAGTGAAAATGTTATAAATCTAACATAAATCTGAAATATAACAGCTTTAATTTAATTTGATATCATTTGTAATAATATATTCATTTTTTTAGCACATACATATTTATTATTTAACATTCATTAAAAAATAACTATACGAATTATAAATATTTGAAATAGTTAAAGTTACTAATGCGTAAAACGTGAAAATAATAATAATTATTATAAATATACAATTAGCTAAAGCTGTTTAAAATAGGTATATATAATTAAATTAACATTAAAGCAAAAAGATTATAAATTATAGCAATTGAATATGTTTAAGGAGATAAATGAAGAGACAGTAAAGGATGAATTATCAGCGTAAAAAGGTCTTGTACAAGACTTGATTTTCACAGAGCGATGGGCAGATTTTTCGCGAGACGAGAGTTGCGCGATGCAGCTGCCCGAGTATATGTGTGCACTCAGTGGCACGTGGATTTTGTCCTTTTTCGCCCTTTTTAAAGAAAGTAGGTAACATATATATCGGATGACGGCGTCTCTCTCTGCGTCGACATTTCTAGAATCCGAATGTACATATATATGACGACTATAATGGAATCGTTTTTTCTGGACTTTTTGATAAAGGGAGAAAAGAATTGACGCTGGTTGCGACAACTGCTTTTTTGTTTGTTTGCATTTATGAGAGTGGATTATTGATTTATGTTACAAGAGAGAGAGAAGAGAGAGAGAGAGAGAGAGAGAGAGAGAGAGGAAGAAAGAACCAGACAGACAGAGAGTGAACGAGTAAGAGAAAGAGACAAAGAAGAGGGATTTCCTGTTATATATAATACTGCGTTCGATTGTTTTCGGAGTAGGAGAGGGATCAACCCTTGGAATAATGTTTGTATCTTGAGCATAGTCCCGGGGAAAACCGCTGAAAAGCCAAAGTATTTAGAGGGCTACGTTACAATATATTTTATCTATTTGATCTTTATTTGTTAGTATTGTAAGTCCGTATAAGTATTAAATTCAATGTAAGGCACTAAATATAATCTGTTTTAAGTTTAATTCATTGTACCAAAATACTTGTAATAGTTTTTAGAATATTTATCTTATTATGAAAGATGTTTTTAAATTCCATTTCAAACATTTATGTAAATTTTTTGGTATACTGGTACTATATTGCATAAGATAACCCCAAGCACGTACACGAAATCACGTAGAAATTTGATGTCCTTGGTGTAATGGTTTATGAAAACATGCTTAAAGCTGTCGAGTGAAAATACAGGAGGTAGTACTTATAGTATCACGTATAGTACATACTAAAGATATCCTGTAGTAAATTTCCGCTACAGTCAATGCAATGTAATCACAAAGAAAGACAAAAGTTGCTCCAGATAAAACCTCGAACCTTGGGATTCGGATTTATATTGTTTTATTTTGATAATTTTAAAAGTGTAATTTAGAATTATATTTCATATGGTATTTTTTCTGCACTTAATCTTAAAACGATTTTATTGAAAATATTAATTGGTACTTTAATACAAATTTATAACAGGCATTTATCACAATTGAAAAAGTATCTTACTTCTATCAAATATTTTATTTAAAAGATCTAATTTTATTCCATAAATACTTATATAATAAATCCAGAGAACTAACAAATTTATCGTACTTATGAACGCAATTCATTCATTTTTAATAGTTAATAGGTATGATTATTACTGAAGAATTTATTGATTTAAGTTGCATGGTAAAAGTTTGATGTACGTACATATAGCTTAAATATGCACATATGTTGTATGAATGCGCGCGCGTGATGTATAATATGTTTTATCAAATGAGCGGAACTAATATACATCTTCTACCTGAGAACTTAAGTTTATCGAATGAATTTATAAAAGGATATTATAAATTACTTCTATTTACCTCGTACCGTAGGCATTTCTAGTTTTCTCTAGTAGATAAGCTACTGAGTATGATTATGATTTTATTTATTTTATAATCACAAACCCACGTGAAGTAAAAATTTATATTATGAATAGTTGAGAGTTTTCGTTATGATAGTAAAAACAGATAAAATATAATATATATTATATACATCAATTATTAATATATAGTATTCAAATTTACTGTAATCTTTAAGTAATTAATTAATATATTATAACTATTCATAAATTAAGTAAATTAAGAATTTGGTATCATTTATAGTTACAAGTTTTTAACATTTATCAAAAAGGGAACATTGTAAAATGAAAAAATTATTACATTATATAGATTCATTATTGTTCTTTAATATGTCTAATACAAAAAAATAAAAAAATTTTAAATTAACCAGCGCCATTTTTAGAAGTGCGCACGCATTCTAACGTTCTGTATTTAGCATAGCTTTTCAAGAAATTTCAATATGGCGTAATTTTCCAGAAGAATACCTTGTATTTTCGTTCTCGTAAATTAATTATTTAGTCAAATAAAATATTTATTCTCGAAAGTATATTTTTTAATATTATAAGTTTTGAGTACAAAAAGATTAAGAAAGATATGAAAGTTACAATAAATAGTAAGTTTTTTAATTATGTATTTAAATTTATTTATAATTTTCTATATACAATTTTAAATATTATACAGTGTCTTTTATTTAGAGTTTCTTTTAATTGTCAGTGTTCATCACTAAAAAATAATTAATATACCACTGCTGCTTTTTATCAATATAACATATAAAAACAAAATATTTTATTGGTTATATTATGATGTTTATTATTGTTTGTGTATTTCACTTCATTTTCTTTTTAAGTAGCTTATTACATACAATTTTTTTATCCTTTGAAACTTTTCAGTGATTAACAAGTTTTTTATGCAGAATGATATATTTTTAATATTAAAAAGTAATATAGTAAGGTTAGAATTTTATTTTTACGAATTTACACTCAATATAAAATTAAAAATTTTTAAAATAGAACATAATCGTATCTAAAAATATTACATTAATATTTATTTACAAATATTAATTGTTATTTTTTGTAATTATTACGAAATAAATTTTTAAAAAACGAATTTTTAATTAAACTGTGTTTTAAGACAAGTAATATTTTTCTGTTAATCGGAAAAATTAGTAATAACTAATGTAATTGATATTAAATTGTTATTTAGATTAAATTCAATGGATTAAACTCCATTATTTCATTAAAAAGTTAAGGTAGTAGATATTTATATATAATTAAGTTATTAGCTTAGTTGGTAAAGTAAAAGTCGTGCATTGGTTACCATAGGTTGGAGAGGCGTCGCCACCTGGCGTTGGGTTGCAAACGACGACAATTGTGGTATTTGCCGTATGCCATTCGACGCAAGTTGCCCAGACTGCAAAATACCCGGCGATGATTGCCCATTAGGTATGAGCTCTGTTTTATTACATTTTTGAAAAAATAAGACTAGGAGAGTTCGGCAGATGGACATAATGTAGCGCCACAATGATATTGCCGTTAAAACTTATACATAAAGTCTTTAAAAATGAAAATTTTAGTTTATAAAAGTATATATATTATTCGATCGGTAAATGTATATTTCATATCAAAAGAAATTGATTCTTAAAGTTCTCATAATCATAAATCTTTTTATTAATTCATTTTATTTTCATATTTTTAATTAACATTTAAGCCTCTGCATTTACAGACTGCATAATAGATAATTTGTCACTATATTTAAAATTTTTCTATTTATAGACACACAATTTGCTTTTATATTTCTTTCTTCAGCTTTTAACGCATATATTTTTTAATAATGAATTTTAAATAATGTACAAATTCTACGTAATTAAGTTTATTCCAACATTTCTAATTAATATGTGCAATACATGAGGCTATTAACTTTTTACATTTCTTTCTACACTAAACGATCGCGAATAATCGGTTTTAAATATTTAACGTGTAATAAAACTTAAGCATTTTCGATTTCTATTGTGTTATATTCTAAGTAAAAAGATGCATTGATTAATATTATCCAAATGAAACATAACTATCCTGTACGAAAGTGCAATGAAACTTTATTTTTTTCACTTAATTAAGCATAATAATTTCGCAATATCCTGTAAATAATCTTGGAGAATTACATAAGAATATATATTTTTACAAAATTACAGATTTTGAAAAGTTGAATATTTTTATTTAATTGTAATTTCAGTCCATTGAAAAAATTCATAACTTATATAACCATAGTAGAATTGTTTATTTTTTAAGACATGATTTATGTTTACCTTAACATTTAATAATAAAAGTAAAATTAGAATTTCAAAAATTACTATTTAAGATACTTTTTTTAAATAGTCAAACAGTTTGTTATCAATACATGTAAAATTCAACTATAATTTTTATTTTTATGATGAAACAATAGAGAACTCTTTCAAATAATAGAATAAAATTGCTTACGTATATTTATAAGAATTGAAAAATTTTCGTTCTGAATGGTTATTAGATTTTTTATTTTATCATATAATTTTTACTTAAAAACTATTTTTATAGTAAAAAATTGACAAAATTTCTTAATTTTTCTATTTTAATGCATCATAATAAAAAAATATGTGATTTTAATAAGCTTCTAGCATTGAAAAATAAATAATTTAGGCATGTCTTTTATTTATTATCGTTCGTAATATTATCAATGCATGTAATTAACGAAATAATTTGTTTAAATATTAAAGATTAGTTAATTGTTTGTTTTTTAAATAATACTTCTATGCAGTTGAAAAAACATTGCCATTTAGTAATTTAATCTTAAAAGAACACTAACATGCAGATGACATTTTAATGTAAATTCTATGTAAATATGAATTTTTAGTAACGTTTCTCAACAAAATAATAAATTTTTATATTTCAATATAACTCATTTTAAATTGTATTTATTTTTTTAAATAATGATTTGATATTTAACATAGCTTCACATTTCATACACTTATAAATAATATTTCACTACTTCGAATCAGAATGATGTAAGATAGTACAATAAAAAAATGGTATTTGTTTTGGAGAATAAAAGAAAAATATACAAGTCAACATAATTTGCATATAGGTTTAAAAAAAAACATTAAAAATTGATATTTATTTTCATACGTCTATCTAAAACGAATCTTATTCTTTCCAAAAATTCTATCATTTAAATTCGTTTTCCTTTTTAAATTGAAATAACAGATATAAATAATTAATTTTTAATAATTCATAATTTATGGTAAAGTTCGTTCATTTATTTCATTCATAAGTAAAAGAGATAATGTTTACAGCAGTGTCAGGTATACTTGTAGAATGTCATGTTTCGTTATCAGCGAGGCAAATTGTTATTTTCGAAAAAACTTAAAATCTTGACTTTAAAAGTCTAGGGATTTTCGCGCACTTGCTGTAGACAGATGATAAATTACGCGTGAGGTATTACATAACGTCGCGGTTCTTCGGGAGTTATCGTCAAAAAGTCATTCACCCCATAACTGACTTCTTTTGATGTTTAAGACGTGGATTCAATATTTAAAAGGAAAAATTTTCGAAAGTACTTTAGACTGATAGCCGATGCATTCTGCATCTGCGCAATGGGGGTTTAGCGAATATGTTTGTACTGCATCGCCGGTAGGGAGCCATGAGCCACGCGTATCGATCCACCTTCCGATTGTTTTGGCCTCACCCTACGAGCATTCGTCGCTAAGGCTCTTTAAGAGGTTGGCTTGGGGTGTTAGTTCCGGGGCGCGGATCCTGCTCTCGGACGAAATAAAACGGAAAAAGAGGGCTGTTTTTGGCTGATCGTCACTGTTGTCGTGTGCAGTCTGGGGCCAGTGCTCGCATTGCTTCCACATCCACTGTATCATGAAGTGGCTCAACTCTCAGCAGACACGTCTCCTCTGTCCGATGTGTCGCCAGGAGTGGAAGTTCAAAGAGTAGTTCGGAACACGACCTGACAACATCTCTAATCGCCGGTACCCGGTGACAACTGCACCAGGGTTCACTGGTAAGTACTATGGATCGCGCTGGGATCGATTGCCTGTGTGCACGTGCGTGCTTGGACGCGCATGCGCCAATCCCGCTAACACAGAATGAGCGGGTTAATTCAAATTCGACCAGTAGAGTGCTTGCGCGCCATGTGTACATTGTCTGCTACGTAATAAAGTGAAATTTAAAAATTTTACACAGGCAATTGAAGTAGAAAGTATAACAACTTTTAGGTCTTTAAGAATTTATTCTTTCGTTATATGCAGGTGTAATCGGATGTGCTGTGCGAAAGAGGAAGTTAGTTGTAGAATAATGGCACTGAAAATTCATAGATGATTTACGAAAGATGTAACGTTGCTTTTTTTCTTTTCTCTTTTGTTTTAGTGAAACGGTATTTACTCGATTGCCATATTACGTGTTTAATTTCTACGTGCAAAAAGTATTTAAAGAAGTTCTACGATGGAAATCGTCTCATAAATTCAACAAGTATTTAAGATAACTAACTTTCACATGCTTTAATTTCATTGACTGTTTCCTCACTAATAGTTGAAATATATATAGAGAAAGATACAGATAGAGAGTAAAAGTAATTAAGAACCTTTTCTAAGAGTCGATTAATTATTCGATTATTGTTGTACTTACGAAACTTGGATTTTGACTTTATTATGCAATAATTTTATTAGAGATCGTTAAACGCATTATCGTTACTGTTTTTAATAAATAAAAAAGAATTGTCATTTTTATTTGCATATATATTAGTAAATATTGATTAAAAACTTAGGTACAATTTGTACGTGTAATTGATACAGTGAAATTTAAAAGAAAACCATAAAATTTTAATGTTTTCCAACAAATTATGATATCAAGTTGTAAAAGTTGATTATCAGATAATTTTATTAAGTTTATTATAATATTTCGTAAAAAATGTTTAACAAAAATTTTAAGTTCCCCAAAAAATCTTCAATTATACCAATAACTGATTATGTTATATAAATTGAACTATGGCTTCGATAATCAATTTCATATTTTACCGGCATAAATTTTGTGTAAATATATAAATCATTCGTGTAAATTCCAATGCATTTGTATATTTTATTGCATAATCTAAATGTATGTTATGTTAAGACTTATGTGTAAACATGTAATTTTGAAATAAATACATAAATAAAGTATAATGTTCCATTCTTTTAAAGCAATAAGTACGCTAAGAATTTATATTACATTTGACTACATACATTCTCAAAAATTATAGACCTAAATAATTTTTTAATATATTTTAATTGCCATAGCTAACATAAGCCGACCGTCTACTGAATATATGAAAATAATTATGTACTGAATATTTAAATTGGTATGAATAGCAACATTGGAATTTGTACATATTAAAACTTATTATTTTTAAAGGCTAGAAGAAAACTCATTATGAATATTCATTTGAAAGAAGCTGCTTCTTTTAATGTAATTTATAATATGTAAATAAATAAATGTCCTAGGGCTATTTCGTATAATCTTTTCTTCATTTGACCGGAAAAAATAAAATTTCAACCACCAGTATAACAAAATTTAATTTATAAACTTTTATTTTCGAAACGAGAGATATTTGTTCCGAAATCGAAAGTCTAACCTCTGTTTCTGATTTGCAACTACTTTGGGTACCCTGTAACAGATAATTTGAATTGCACGTACGAAAGAGGTATGACCACTTTCAAATTCAAGTTATTAATGCATATTGGATAATTGTAAGAGCAAGCGATTACGTAAGATTTTTTCCTAATGGTTAAATTTACATTACTTATGGTATACGTTGGTTACTAATGGGAGCACAAAATGACACGTGTCGTAAGAATTGTAAATGCATCTTAATAGTGAAATATATATATATTATATATTTATTTTTTAACAAAGTAATTATTTAATAATTTATTTTGTCTATGTCGGTTTGACTTTGTCTTCGACAAATAAAAATAAAAAACGCAAGCTTGTTAAATAATTATTTTGATTTTTATTGAAAACACATTATATGTAAAATAAGTGAAAGACAATGATAAATAAATTTGTAGAATCGTAAGTATTTTGACATTTTTAAGAAAAGTGAGGTAATTGTCTGAAATAATGTTTAAAATTCCAATATACTTAGCAATTTAATAATTTTGTATTCGAAGAAACGAACAGATAGCAAATGTTTAACCATATCCTTAACAATTTGAAAAGGGAAATGAACGAGTAAGGATTGGATTTTGATTAAATGACAAATTTATTTGTTTCAATTATATTAGTAAGTGGCTTCGAAAAGGTAAAGTTGTTTTAAGAACTATTCGAATGTAATATTATTAAAAATGTGTCGGTATGTAAATAAAAATAAGTGTTTAGAATTCTTAAATAATTAATTATATTTTTAAACGTGCCAAGTCATCTGTTACTTTAAAATCAAGCTTGTAAACGATTCTACCAATTTTAAATTCATGAATTAAAGTTATTACGTAAGTATTGTCAATTTTTAAATATTGCCATGTTTTCAGATGCTAGAAAATTATTCGTGGTACTATGATTTCGCAAAATATAAATGTTAAAAAGTTTGTCGATACGAAATGATTTAGAAATATCTCACAAACTTTTAATTAAGTTCTATGGTTGTTAAGAGAGCTCGACTTGAAAATATTTTTTCACGAATTGCAATCATGTTACACGTTTTTTATCTATTCATTATCCTTAAAATTTATTGAGATAGCAAGGGTGAAGATACAAAAGTGAAGAGGAGGCAGCCTATAGAATCTCTGCGTAAACAATGAACTTTTTTCCTTCAAACGGACCGAAACTCTTCTAATCGTTACGAAATTACAAATAGCTATTTAACATCACGCAGGAGGTATAAATTTTCGCGTGAATTTTTTTTCCGCGCACGTAAATAGCGGCCGTACCGAAAGCCTGTATACCCGTTATTAGCTTTTGGTTGATAAGCATTTGCGTCAAAGCAGAGGCGAGCTTCGTAAAAAAGAAGTCCGTCTCTCGATGCGTTTGCGCAACGGACGCATCGTCGCCGGGGCATTCCGCGGCGCCATTATCTCATAATTAGTAACGCGTTTAGTCATTCGAGATGCCGCTTACGGGCTTCGCGTGTCCTCGGTTAACGCCACACAGACACAGGCACGTCAAAGTTTATTGTCTTGAGGCAATGGTACAAGGGGTATGTCCGAGTCACGCGCGACTCGTGCCCGGCCCAATCATCGCTGGCACGCGCTCGGCTATTACACGAGTCGTAACGTGGATGCGTGTTTTCGAAAGGCCGCCGCGCGCCGGAGCCTAGACTTAGAAAAGCCTCTGGTTACTTTCAAATTGGCACTTTTTTCCACACGCGTTCCAGTCAAGGTTTTCGCGCTTTTATACCAAATAGTGTCCTGAACATTTTGCAAGAACTCAAGAGCAGCGCGAGCTAATCTCGCGCACGTCTGAGCTTTTCCGCCGTCCTCGAAAAAGTATTATCAGCGCGTGTTTTATCAGGGTTTCCCTAAACTTCTATCAAATTCGAGGCTGTTTTCTTGGGACGGCAGTAAGCGCGTCGTAATACTTTGCTTTGACGCGCCCCGAACAACAGCTGCGTTTTTGTCATGACGAATGGATAGCGAAGAACGTAATAATTGAATATAATTATATAATTGTCTCTTCAGAAGCTTATTATTTAATAACATAATTGTGCGATAATGAAAGAGATTGCGAAGTAAATGCTTTGCGATTTATTGTTTAACAATTAATTTCATTTCTTGTATTGTGATCTGACTTTTGTTATTCACTTTTAATTGCACGTTGAGTCTATACTCGCTCTACGTGCAATTGCTGCTCTGCATTATCCGCAAAAATCCGTGTGATTTGTTATTTTTTCTAACACTCCACAACCCATGTCCTTGAGCTTGTGCTACTTAATGCTTTTTTCACTTTTTTGAGTTTCACGATTGCCATTGATCGATCTTGAAAGTTGCACCTTCGCCAGCAACTAACCAACGAACTTCTCCATTCTTTTCTAATCATCCGTAATTCTTGTTTTGCTCGTGCCTCCGGACGCTTGTACATTTTCCCCGCGCTCTCTCATCCTTTTCACATAAAGCGAGTCATTGTATCGAGCACTTTCTTCTACTTTTTGCCATGCTTTTCGCTATTTGCGACCGGCAATTTTATTAACACGAATCTAATATTCATTCAGAAAGTACTGCAAGAGCATTCGTTAAGTGCGGGCTGAAGTTGGGAAGCTCGAGGTCACAAAGTGCTAAGAAACCATTAGCTGTACATCGCGATCGGTAATGGAGCTGCGATAAACACGTGTTTAATAATTGGTAAATATTGCGTTTATTGAATTCTCAAGGTTGTGGTTCAGCCGCGTTCGGTATCGCTCCTCGTTTCCCGCAAGCCCGACGACCCTCGTCGAGGAGAGTTCGCGATAAAGAGGGTCTCACCTTCGAAATGTAGAGCACGTACGGGAGAGTCGGAATCGGAGTCGGAGTCAGAGCCGTGCCCGATCCGCACGATTTGTAGCGCTCGCCGACCGGTACGTGCATGCTTACTCAGTGCGCCGACGTTCACTCGGTGAACTCTGGTGCGCGGCCCACGTCTGCTCAAATTGGCGGGTGAACGCGGCGCGCGCGGAAAGGCGCAGTCGGTCGAGAGAGTGAAAGAGAGAGAGAGAGACATGCGGCTCTCGCTAAAATACGCTCCGTTCCTTGAGCTCGATCCCCTCGACTACGACTTATTGTGCCCGTAATACCTTGCGCAATTTGCACTACAGGGTTATTAGACAGCGATTTAGCAGAGAGAGAGAGAGAGAGAAAAGGAAGCTAGGGATTTATTTGTGATTTTTGACCGTGAATAACGTCGCACTCGGTGCTCACGATGAACAGGCGCGCAACGTTTATCGCGTTGTAGAAATTCAAATAAAACCGGATCCAGTGGGAAATCTCGACGATTGATTTCGAGGGGGACGGGGACAATGAATCGAATTGGTGGGTGGGCACGGCTCTGCTCGTGTGACGTCGCGTCGATGTGAAAGCGTGAAATGTGCGCGCAATGCCTCGTGGAGAATTCGGTGTTTGTTTTGTGAATGAAAAATCATTTACGTAAGCAATTTACGCAGGAATCGAAGCTTTTTTTCTCGTGTCGCGACGGACGCAACGATACCGGAGATCAGATTAGCCAAGGCGATCACTCCACTTTAAAGTGAGATAATCGCTCTCGGTCGAGTGGGGGGGGGGCGTTTTTCTGTACCAGTGAGAGCTTATTGTAATGTCCGTAGTTAAACAATCGACGAGTTCGAGTTGTCTCCTTTGTTTAACACAAAGAAGTTTCAATTCATTCCTATTGCCAATTATTTTATTAGAACACCGTGTACACACCTATACGTGCATATTGTCCGTGAGCACCTTTTAAAAACGGGTACGAGGATATTTTTTAATTTAAATTTATATTTCATAAAAGTATGTGACTACACGTTGCGCAGTAGGCGCGCGCCTGTTCCCCGTTAGAAAAGACACGAAAAAATCTGTTAAAATTTATACCAGACTCGTATACTTTAGTAGATATCATTAATTTTTGCAACAAGCGTGATATTTAAATAACGTCGAATAAAAATAAATGTAGTTTCAGTTTGCATTTGGATCCGTTAGCTGATACGGTAAATTTTTTTAGATTTCTTATAAGAGTGCGTTTCAAACTAGTTTCTATCTATCTTTAGTGACATCTTTTTAGTACATTAAGCAGCTGATATTCAGTTATAATTTCATCTCCGGTCTTATTTTTATTCAAATATGGTTTTTAACAAAATTTTCCTTCATCCGCGCAGTCTTCATTCTTGATAATTACCACATCAATGCATTTTAACACAAATTATCACGTTGAAATCAAACAGGTAGTTCTCGATCAATTTTTTGAATATTATATAGAACTTAATACAAAATATTTTTTGTTATTTAATTGCTGATTTAATATTTTTAAGTATTAAAATAAATATATTTTTAATAATTTTCTTAAACTATGAATCGTACGCAATATCGAAAATTGAAATAATTCATGTCAAAAATATAAATTTAAATGAGATTACAAGCACAAAAATATGTTTTTTCGTTGTTTATCAGTTTGATTTCCCGTACACGCGCAAATCCTTTACTTAATATAATTTCATTATTCATCGATTTCTCAGAAAATAAGAGTATTCGTTCGAATAGATATCAATTATCTTTATGATGAGATATTTTCAATTATAAAACTCTACTTTATGGTCGGGAAAGTTTTAAAAGTCTGGTTGAAATATACGCACATAGAGATTAAATTGTATATCTACATTATTGCTTTTATGTACTGGAATTATGTTCTTTTACTGAGTATACTATTGCTAACTATGCTTATTATTGCGAATATAAGTTTTATTAACTATGAATATTGTTCTGATTAAGCTATTCCTCTTATTAGTATTTCTACGAAACTAAAGAAATATTTTGGAAAATACACGAGGTGCTCGTTAATTTTATGCGGGTCTTGATTTTATACGCATAGAATTTATTTAAAAAATTTTTATATACGGAAATGTAATAAAAACATTGAATTGAAATACCTATCTTTTAAATTTAATTAGATATTTTGCGTATTATTGATGTTTTAAATGATAAACTAATGTTTAAAAAATTGGAACAATCTTGATTTAATGGGTCTTTTAGGAAAAAACTATTTTTAAAGTCAGAAAAGTTGTTAAGTTGAAGTAAAGTACTTTACTACTGTAATTGCGTAAGATGTAAGACATATTAAAAAAAACTAATTTTACTGACCGAACGAACACGAATGAGGTTAGTGTTGACAAAACACATAAACATCATAGAAAAGTTCGCGATTAAAACTTATGTTGATGTGCGTGTGATATCCTTCTTTTACGACTTCGTAATATGATCACAAACTCTCTAATTTAATAAATAACTTACATAATGTATAAGATTTTATTTTATATGATCTTCAAATCCTTTGGGTGTATGATATTATTTCAAATATTAAATAATTTTTTATTTATTAGCGTATTTAGTTATTAATTTTGATAAAAGTTACCGCAATATTTTTCGAAAGAAAGAAATTTTAAAATTATTTGAAGTTTTTATTTTCACCTCGTGGTTATTCTTGTGACGTACGTTATCAAGCACATAAATGCGCCCCGCATCGTTTATCATTGTTTTTATTAATGCAACATCCAACAGGTCGGTATTGTTATGAATTCTTGAATTTTTTCAACAAGTCTCTCTCGTGCAAGTCTAATTAAAACCAAGCTCCTTTATCTTTCGCAGTTGTCAGCTAATTTTTTTAATTAGCCGCTTTAAAAATAATTATGAATAGCGAGCAGTCGAAAATTAAAATAAAAATTTATCAAATTACCGGCTAAGCTAAGCGTTTTTCATTGTAAAGAGTTAAATTGCTGGCAAGACGTCGATAAAACTAACGCATAAATAATGAAGTCAATTTGAAAAGCGTTACGTCATAAGCAACAATAAATCCGATATAAAAGCTAATAACGAGCTCACGGTATCCTAAAACATGAGTGATTCGAATCTTAATAACGGACACGCGAGCCGTTATTGGGCAACAAGGAAAAATAGAAAAAAGGCTGGATTCGCGATTGCGCAAACTACGTCGGGTTTCCACGTCACCTGCCAGGGAGTTCGACGCCGGCGCCGACTGACGTTGACAGAGTTTAAGAGGCTGCGTGTCCCGGAGGTTTCCCAACTCCATCCCAGCTGTGAATTTCGTCTTAATAACTTGAAAACCACAATCGCAATCGCGTCATGCGAGGGAGGAACACTCGTGTGAATGCGACCGATACAGGGCTCGGCTTTGTCCCTTCGTTTTCACGTTGCACGCGCGCCTCGTCGTTGTCTTTTCAGGGCAAAGCTGCCGCGCGCGCGCACAAAGGCTTCGCATGCGTGCGAGCGCTTCGAAAATGGAGTCACGATTTGCTTATAAATTATCAATTACCTTTCGGTCGAATACGCTCTATCTATTAAACGGGGACTGCGTTGATTTATTCGCTTTGTACAACTTTCCCGGTTTCGAACAAATTAATTATTATAAACTGCTAAAAGCGCAGAGCGCAAAAGGAAATACTTGCTCTTTGTCCGTTAAGCCACTTGTGCAAGTGATCACAATGATTGTACGCGTCAGGTGCCGCTATTTTTTCATTTTTGAACATAAAAGACCTGCCTTGCTGATTTATTTGGCTTTTGGAAGCCTTGTACACGAAATCACATTAAGCCGTGCGAATTGAAATTTCTCACACAAATTATAATTTATTTTAATTGAAGCTATTCTATCTCCTTCGGCGCAATTTACGAGCTTGTTTTTTTCCGCGTTACAAAACGTGCATTTTTAATCAAACTCTGCAACTATACGAAATCGTGTACATCAGCGAAAATCATCGGCATATTTATGGCCTCCTATCGGGGCACAACGTTCGCGATAAATCGAAAGTTTTACGCGCCGAAGAAATTAATTTCTATTATGCGCAAATGTGGACCAGCTGTCGAAAACTTTCAATATCGTGTACCAATCGCTTGGCTCGCTCGGACAAGAAGTAGCATCCGTCGCTCGAGAGTCATCAGTTTATCCGCGAATAAGACCCTCCCATCTGTAATTACAATAATTAAATTAATTTCGCAGCGCGAAAACTCGAGGAACACTCGGATAATAAAGATATCGGGAGAGCAAGCGGCGGACCTTATACTTAGTCGTCGACGTGCGGCCCGATCCTGATCCTTTCGCATGCTAGAAGCGCGTGCGCGAGAAACGAAAACAAGAAGACAATCTTGGAGGAGGAGAAAAAGTAAACCGCAAAAAAGAGCGCGCACTTGTATGCATGCTTATACCGTAAGTTGTTCGCGTATGCGCGGGGTGAAATGGGGGCAGAGCGAGTTTAACGCGTTAGCAGCGGCTCGTTCGTGCGCTTCTTTTGGTTTTTATTTTGTTGGTGCGAAAGCGCGAACAGATGCGGCGACGATATCAACGTGGGCAATTGACGAGAGATACAATCCACGCGTCTTGCGACAATTTTGAAATGACCGCATAGGAGAGAGTAAGTTGTTAACAGTTCCTGGACCCCAGATCTGCTGATAATTTTTACCGCCTTCTTTTCTGGGAGTTTTGGCCCGCTAAAAATTGCTTTTACAATAAAATAGTCATTTTACAGAAGGACGCAACCCGCGTTAATTTGCATGAAAAATCTTGAACCGAGAGAGATCTTTTAAATGAATTTTAGTAAATTGTCGTGCCTTAAGCAGAATAATGTAACGTAGCTAACATTTGTACGCACGCTTATTATGCATATGAACATTACAACATTGAAAGGCACTAAAATTATTATTTTTAAAGCATCATTTTCGAATCGGGTTTTTTTTCGTAATTTAAATTATGATTGTGAGTGTATAGAAGGTTAAAATTAAAAGTAATTTCTCAAATACTTTTTATGAATATAAATTAATGTACATTTTCATATGAATAAGTTTTTAACGTATTTTAGTGTGAGTGAATTATTATAAAAACCGTTGTATATTGATATGTCTGTCTATTGTAAAATTTCAAATAAAATGTACGTATTATTTACTATTGTTTTACGGCAATACTGTTATAAAATGCAATGAATGTAGTGAAATTGAAAAACATTTTCTCTGCAATTAAATATTGTATAGCATCATTTATTAAACGCCAGAAATCTTTATGAAACAAAATAAAGTATTGCACTCCACGGTAAAATATTTGTAACAATCGATGTATTACAACACATGCGTACCAAACAGTAAATTGTTTTCAAGAGTATTTTTTTACATCTCAATAATGTTTTATGTGCCTCCTTTAAAGCTTTTTATACTTTCATCAATTTACAATTCTGTAATTGGTAGAAAAGAAACCAGACGGTAAAGAATCCACTACATTTTTTAGAAATCGCGCAATATTTTAAAAATCGCTTTAAAAGATATGCGCATTTGAAAGTTTAATTATTTATAAAATGATTATGTGTGTTCGGTTGATGGCTTTGACATCGATAAACACTTGATAAAATTAAAGATTTTAATTTCATCGATTAATCCATCTTATTTATTTGAAAAACTTCGTTTTAAAAGTCTAATTAGCCCCTCAATTGAAATGGAGAATATTTGTGTTGCAGAGGATGAACGTTTCTTTCCATTAAAAATGAAATTCCAAATGTCTTTTAAAACCGACCAGCAAAGTAAATATTTAGTTTTTTTTTCTTTAATTTACAAAGAAAATTTACTCCAATCCGATGCTTGATATTTCACTTATGAAAGCGAGAATATCTTGTACACCGAGAGAAATTCAATAGATAATGAGAATAGTTAAACGCATATACAAATAGTATTTATTTAATATAATATCTGTTTATTTTTCAATGCGTTAAATCATTTTTCATATATGATCAATATATTAGTAACCGCGATTATAAATATACAACACATTCAAATTTACAGCATTAAATTAAAGCATTAATGGAAAATAATAACTTAAAAGGAATTGAGGTCGATTTTAATGATAAAGTCCCACGATTAGTGCGTAAAAATACCTGCTTAAGCATGTATGGTATGAAATAAAAACTCAATAGTATATTTTATCTTATTTATAGTAGTTGATTATTAATTTCAAAAAGTAAATGGCTTATAAAACTTACTAATGAATATGTAATGAATTTTCACCTGTCTTCACACGTAACCATTAAGGAATGTAACACCTACTTTCGTTATCATTTTTTAATTTAATCATAATCTATGTCTGTGTACGGGGTGTCTGTTTTTTATAAAATCCAAGAGGACGAAGTTATTCAAGCAATAAGAGTTTGTTCAACGTCAAATCTGTATCTACTTATTTTAAACATGATTGTATTTTAACGAGTAACGTGCTCGAATCATGTATTATTTTTGTTTGTTGAAAAACGAATTCATATCGGTATAACTTGTAATTTTTTTGCATATATTATGATTTTTAACCTATCTTTTAAAGAATATTTTATTTATTTGTACATATAACAGCATAAAAGGGTTTAGATAGTTTCTTATAATTTGTCAATAGCGAATGTAAAATTATGAACTGGTTTTGGCATTAAATTAATTCTTTTAATTGCAGGCATAAAATTATTTTAAGACTAACAATTATGAAATTAACGTTAGAATTCTTCAATTAACATTATAAATCTAATACAGATTTTTGCGTTAAAAATATGGCCATTTTCTAAATTTCGAATTCATCCATTTATTATGATCAATTTTTATTCTGGATTTTATGATTCTAGCTCTAATATTTAATAATCTTGGGAACTTGGAAATTTTTATATAACAATTTTTAAAAACATTCTTTAAGAATCAATGATGAATTTAAAATTAACCCGTTGTTTTCTCGTTATATACATTTGAATTTAATTTGCATTAAAAAATTGTGCAATTTTAAGTACATTTACATTTAATACTCTATATCGTAAATTATTTCAGTTGAAAATAATCTTCAAGCCTATCATAATAATTGTTATTATTATTATTATTATTATTATAGAAAAATCGATTAAAGTTGTTTTCATAATAAAAAAATTTTATTTACTAAATGCTTATATTATAGTATATTTTGTGTGCTTCTGTTAGAAAGTATCTACAATTGAACACTGTATTACGTTTTACTCGTTTTTTTATGCACGTCTTCATATAGTTATTTTATTCTTTGTTTACACTTATTTACTCTTGTTTCTTGTTCTGCTCTTTTAAACATATTTATAGGAGTATATTTTGTTTTTATACTCAACATTTTTATGTGTTTTCTTTATTTATTATATTCTTTTTCCAACTTTCTTATTTTATATTCTTTTTCCTTTGAACGATGAATAATTATTTTTTTTAGACATCAGCTTGTTTTTTAAAGTACTTTTAAAAATTCTTTTGGTACAATGAAAATTCTTGGCATTATTTTAAAACCACTTACATTTTGTGTTTAAATAAAAATGAAATTTGTTTTTTAATGCTTAATAATATCTAAAAAGGCTGAATAGGAAAAAACATAATTTTTGTGGCGAAGATTTCGGTGAATATAACAGAATTACCAAAAATGAAAATTATAAATATACATAAATGTTGAGTGTTGGCAATTGTGAACAAAAGATTAATAATAATTTAATCAGTACAGTCCTTTAGTGCAAAATGCATATTTTGCCTGTAGTTTTGAGGTTATGGGAGTATGACGTGGTTAAAAGAGTAGAGTGACCAGTAGGTTTAGGATACTTGGATGTCACAGTGCCGAATTCAATATTAAAGGCAGCAGCGGAGCGGAGCGAAAACGCCGACGATACGCACCCAAGCCTTTGGTGTCAGTCTTTACTCTTTATCGTAGCGAAAGAGAGAGGGGTGCGCCATCTTTGCTCGTTCAAAAGCATCCGTCCCGATCGGATCGCGGAATGCCCGTAGGAGCGATCGTCGTCCCAACGACGAACGTATTCACGGGAAGCGTCGTTAAGTGCCGTGAAACTGTTGCCTCCACGCGTACGCGCACGGGTCTTGGTTGATCCATCTCCCGCTGCCTCCAGCCCCTCGCCCTCGCTCTCCTCCGTCTTTCTCAGCTCGTCGGGCGACTCTCCCGGCCGCGATACCGCCGCGGCTAATACACGTAGACGCGCGCGTCTTCCCCTCGGCGCGCCGGCTACACCCACGAAGCCGAGCCCTCGGGAGGGGGCCGACGGAGCTACCGCGATGTGTCCGGGGCAGGGAGTCCCGGCGTCACGTGGTCCCTGCCTCTCACGGAGGATCGCGGGAGCGAGAGGGCGAGTTTAGTCCGAGTCGCTCGCCCCGACGAGCGAGACCCGAGCGCAGCGCTCGCTCCGCTGGTCTCCGGCCGCGATCGCTCCCGTTCTGTCCTCGCCTCCCAGCCTCTTTGTCTCTCGACGAACAAGGGGCAGTCGGTCGAGGGCGGTACAAAAGATCCGCCGCCGCGAACGTGTCATTTTTCGCTTTTTTAATTCGAAAAGAAGGAGGAAGCAAAGAAAGTAGAAAGGCAGCAGAGGATCTGGAGGAGCGCAAAGGTCGCGCGTTGCCCTCCAGCGCTCCCGGGGAGGAGAAAACAAGGCTGAGGAACAAAGGAGAGGAGCTCGTGCCGAGGTACACAAGATTCGCTTGTCATCGGAGCACGGGTCCTGCGTTCTATAGCTGATTCGAAGACACGAAAACCAAGTTGACGCGTACTCGCCAAGTGACTCTCTTCCAAAGGACATAAAACAAATAGTGGCGGCGCTCGGCCTCAGTCAACTGGAGTGGTGTGAAGTTACTCGAGTTAGCCAACAATCGGCGGGGGACTTTCGGGATCCCGGGGACAATCAGCCGGTGCAGCGCCGGCCAACCTGGTGCGAACCGCGACATGCGCGCACGTGGACCGGTCAAGCCGCGGGCATTTTCGGGCGTGCGCACGGGCCCGATCGGGGTCCGGCGCGATTCGGCGCGCGCACTCACGAGGCGACGGGAGGAAGAGGAGGCCTTATTAATTTCCGGTCCGCTCGGACGCCCGGCTGAGCGAGCGATGAGCTCGAGCGCACTATCGGTAAATTCTTGCGAAATTACGTAAGTCCGATAAAGAAAAAAGGCGCTCGTGGCACGCCGTAGCCCCGCTGAATTAACATTCCTGGGAAAGACGCGGATGCAGCGGAAGCCCTGGCACGTCGAACGAGGAGAAAATCGTGGAAGCGTTGAGCAAATCGTAGCCTCGCGGGGGAGAGTATTGACGGAGGGCCGAAGCCACCGCCTCCTCGAACTTGTTATTGCTGGGGCTCTGGTCTGTTTAATGACAACCTAGAGTCGCATGCGCGTGTCCGCCAACGCCGGACGGCTCCGTCGACTTCAAGGATAAGTTTTACGTAATTCGTTAACTTGGTTCTCTCTTTCTGTCTCGACGGGGTAGACAGGTCGAAGAGATCGATTGTGCGGTAACCGGTTTTTCGAAAACAACTCGCGGGATGAGCATAAGTGAAGTGCGCACCTTCGGTAGTTAATTTTCGGAAAATCGGCTCATTGCCGCAGCTAATATTCCACTAGGATGAGTCTTGCGCTCGTCGACACGCCGGACTCAACAATTCGGGAAAATCGATACGCTCCGGGGAATCTTGGATGTGCGAAATTATAAGTTCTGTGCCGCCGCCGAGTTGCGTACGCGAGTGCCACGTAATACAGCAAGAAAACATTTTATTTTTATATGTGATTAAGCAACGCAAGTTATAAATGAAACTTAAGAATTCCAGATAAGTATTTGGCGCGCTTCGATCGAACGTAAACAAATGATTACATCAAAGTGTTTGCTCGATTATCGATGAGCAATAATTCTTTCAATATCCGCAATAAATAAGGTACGGAGAAGACGGAGGAGAGGAGCTGGTCTCGTAACTCAGCGGCGTATTTTTATTTTTAGCGCCAAAACAGATTTACGGATCGCTCTCAGTTTTTTGGAACAGCTGAAAAAGGCCTGGGCGAAATACAAATTTACCGGCGCGTCTCGGCGCATACGCGATATGCATTGTGGAAAAAATCCTAAGTTTCGCTTGTGCTCTTTTGGGAACGAAAGCTGGTGCTGCTCCTCGAGGTAGCGCATCGTGGAACACTTCTGAGTTTTCTTCGGCGAATGCGAAAATAATAGCCTCGTAAAAGAGAGGAGCAAGCGCGCCGAAAATTCGCTTGCGCTAATTTCTCTCTCTACAAAAAAGTGGGTGGAAACGGAAGCGAAGCCGGTGCACGAAAACAGGTATTCTCCAAATTCAGTAACGGCTCGACCTCGAAAACCAACAAATAAATGCTTGTGCCTCATTAAGATTCATACGGAGGCGTCTAAAAAAATCTTGCGCTCGTCTCGTTTTGCATGCGATTTTAAACGGATTGATCTAAATCGTCGACCTCCAAATTTTACTACCGCTTCTTCGCTACTCCTGTCGCTTATCCTAAAAATCTAAATTAAGTGCCAAGAAAGAAGATCAACTTTCTTTTGTCCGTAAACGTACACTTGTGGAATGATTGCGAGTTTTTGCCGATTACTCGAATTTTAAACACAAAGTGTCAGTGTCAAAAATAGAAAACTATTACAGAAAGGTTTAAAGAAAGAAATTAAAAAGTGAAGTTTCAACGGTGCATCTTCTATAGAAAATCAAAAGTTATCGAGAGTTCCGTAAGATATTGAACGGTTTGATTGTTTCGAAAACGTAAGCTCAAACTACAGATGCACGAATCAATCCTTCGATTTTTATTCTATTTTTATTTGCAACTTTCAGAAGGAATTGCATAGGGCAATAAAAATATAATGGGAAATAAAAGCTTCTATGGCACGATATAACAGCTTCGAACGACGCAGTCCTTCGCAGTTAAATACGGCAAAGTTATCCGAGAGCTTATCCGTTTTTTAATTTCTTCCAACACTGATATCGTTTGGTGCTAAAAATAGTTTAGGTGTTGATCAATCCTAATAATCTGCAGATTTCACAAAAGGAGCTTTTAATTGTTCTTCGCGTTTATTTGCATCTCTCAATATAAAACCAATTCATCAGCCGAAGACACAATCTACATCTAAGTTTACATCGACGAAACGATCGGTATTACAGCAATAAAAGAAAAACCATACGCTTACGAAAAGTTGAGCCGACTGATTAAACCGTATGATCTTTATGTTATCGAATCGATCTCTAATAAGATCTGAAACTTTCACCGTTAAGCCACCCATTAATTAGAGGCGTAAAAATAGCTCCAAACACGAGGCTAATAAGTGCTTCTTCTCCCATCTATCTTGGCCGATAATTCATAACTAGCGAATACACGGCGCTTATTCGCAAGCCTCTTTCGTAACGCGATCCACTGCAATTTAGTAACGAGAGTACGAGGGTAAGAGTATCTAGTGTCCCAGCGTGGAATCTACTGAAGTCATCGAAGCGCCGGAGCATGCAGTTGGCGGCCCCGCAGCGGGCGCAATCCGCCCCCGGTGCCACCCCGGCCGAGCAGACAGGTCGTCGCCGAGGCCCTCAAGAAGTCCCCGAGGCCGCCCTGCCCGACGAGGCAGGCGCCCCCGCCCCCGAACCAGCGGCCCTGGCGTTTGGAGGAGCAGCAGATGCCAAGGGAGAACCCTGGAGGTGGTCGGACCATCGTCTACGACTCGACACATTTACTTAGACCGGGCTCTGGGGTTGCTGGCAAACTTCCCGCGGACGAGCAGCAGCAGCAGCAGCAGCAGCAGCAACGCTACAATTACGAGGAGAAGAGGAAGCCCGCGCCGCGGGACTTGAGCAAAATACCTCAGGCTGTGAGCAGGACGACCAACGGAACCGTCGACCATCGCCGGGAATCCCTTATCGACGACATCTTTAGGAGAAAGGACGAGTCGGGCGACTTATCGAGGAAGTGCAAGAGTGACAGTGAGGACGTTGACAGGGACCGCGACGAGGCACAAGATGAACAGGACGGGATATGCGTCGAGGTCAAGGAGAGCAGCGAGAAGGACGATAGCACGGAGCGGAAAAAAAAGAAGCTGCACAGCGTGTCGTTCAAGGAGGAGCAGATCGCGGAGCCGGTGCTCATGAATGCCAAAAATAGCAGAAGTAGCCTGGAGGTGTGTGCAACTGTCGTGGTAATCGACGAGGCGGAGAACGCACGAGTCGCCAACCAAGAGGAGCACGATAATATTCAGAGACAAGATTGGCTCGAGGCTGGGGTCAGGTATTCCTCGACAAAAATCACGCTGCCGGCGGAGGAGGTGGCCGTTGTTAACGGATTCGCTAGATCGGACCAAGAGCAGCAGCAGCAGCAGCAGCATCAGCAACAGCGTCAACGCCACATCGACGGACAGGACGATGTGGAGAAAGAGGAAGAGTCGGAGGAGGTAGAGGGGGAAGTGGAGAATCAGCTGGAGTTCGGCGACCTCGATTTTTCCAGGTACGAGGGGGAGGGGAGAGAGATGGCGTGCACCTAGGGCTTTCCTCTATGCCTTCGCGCTGCCGAGCTCGGGGGACTTTCGCCCGAGAGCGATTAAAAGCGAGCACGTGTGTGAGGGAAATGACAGCAGTTGCGAGTCTCTTTGTTTATGTCGCGTGGGAAATTCGTATCGGAGACGGGAGGGCGTTTGTTGCTATTGCTCGAATGGTGTATTTTTTTAAATTGTCGTTCGAGAGGTTTATCTTTATGTTACGAATGACAACCTATTTATTGAGTTGGAATACACATGCATCAACTGAGTAAACTGAAATTTTACTGGAGCAATTGACTGTGAACACCCATTTCTTTATTTAGTATTAGACGCGTTTATGACTCTTAATAAATTTCTATTATCTTTTTTACCTCGAATCAGATTAAGTTTTATATTTTAATTTTATATTTTAATAATTTGATGCCTTTTATAAAAGAACAACTTCTGCGGATGGTAAGAAACTTATCAGTACTGAAATATGCTGCTGTTTAAAATATTTTTCAATTTTTATTCGTATTAACATTTGTCGAATAATTACGATCGATCACTCGCAAAATTAGAATAAAATTTATGTGAAGGAGAAAATAAAATTCTATTATCAGCCTGTGTTAAAATGAGACGGAAAGAATTTTTTAATTATTTTTTGCCACAACAAGTCGTGCTTCAGCTGTTTCACTCCTTTACGAGTAACCAAGTGCGCACGTATATAGAGAAATAACAGTCGTGTGGTTGAGTTTTATATAAGTTCCGAGGTAAATAGTAAATACTTCAAAAAACTTTTTTTTCCTTTCATAGAAGTAACAATTTATTGGCAGAACAATTTACTTGCATTGTTTAATATTATGATTTGGAAGATAGGCAAACGAAAAATTAAACGAAACGGTGGAAAATTTTGATTTTTCAATATTTACCATCAGCTGTATCTTTCCAAGGAAATTCAATCCATTTAATAGTAATTACATACACTGATTAACATAATTCAATTTTCACTAAATATTTAATAATTATTATAGTAAAAAATAAATTTGATATTAAAAATAATAATTTGTAATGGTGAAATAAAAGTGTCTTTTAAACCAAATTCATGGTTGATTTTTAATGAATAACATGCATTATTAAGTAGAGAAAAAAATAAAAGTCACTCTAAAAGAAGTAATTTAAAATCATTATAATATAACTAAAAAAACATTTTTCTTAATAAACGGAATATTTTTTATTTTATTTCTTCTATTTTTTAAATATTTATTTTTTTATATATACAGTAAACAAATTTTTACCCAATAAATTAATTATTTTGGTTTTTGAATAAAATAATTTGCTTTAAAATATTTGTAACCACCTGATATTAGTGTTGTAATATTATTTGAGAATAAATAAAGTAATAAACGAGAAGCTTCAAACTGAATTTAGGCTTCGTTATTTATGGTTTTAATATAAAATTAGTGAGAAAATTATGAGTATAATAATCGAATAAGTTTTGTTAGAATATTTCAATAAACCTAACTTTTTTAAGAAGCTCCTTTTCACAGAAGAGATTCAACATTTGTTTCTCATTAAAAGAAAATACTAGTCTCAATGAGTAGATTCTTTTTATTTTTTTTTTCAACGTAACGCGAAAAGTATAGTCAGTGAAACATGCAACAGTTGATTACGTGTTACTCAGTGCTGTTTTTATGTACCTGCACGTGAGATTTAACAAATTCTTCGAAACTTTTGTCTTGATTCGAGTGTATTTTGAGAAATAAAGCAACATATCCGAATAAATAATGCATATTAATTTTATATTTCAATTATTTTATAGTATTTTAGTAATACTAGGTAATTTTTTATTTTAATAAATAAAAAATAAATAGTCAAATATATTTAATTTTTTTAATTTTGAAATTTTTTTTTTAATTTTGAATATTTTTTTTATTCACCTTATATTATTATTACTTTTCTTAGTATCATCTAGTTTTAAATTATTATGGTATGTAGTAGAATGATTTATTGAGCTTCACGGTATAATAAATATATAATAATGTAAGGTAATATATCATATATATAAAATATTTTATTTTATTCATATAGTATGTATTTATTATTATCAATAATATATATTACATAGTTTAATAATTTTTAAAAAATAATTTTTTAGTTTAATACGTTAATAATATGCGATAAAAAAATTTTATTCCATCTAAGCGTGAAGTTATTGAATATTTTTTTAAGTAATTTTATTTACGGTCGAAAGTTTCAATAAATTTATAAAGTAATATGCGCAGAGAAATATAAAAATATGATCTAAATAATTTCAATATTAAACTTTTATTATTTAAATAAAAATATAATTTGTAAAAGAAATTTTAATGCGAGCAATAATTTTGAATGAGTCGCCTTTTTGTAATTGAAAGGATTTGCATTGTATTCGTTTTTCGACAGTAAATGTCTCGCAAACGTTATGCATAATTTCACTTTCTATCTAATTCTTCGTGAAATTTCAACAAAGTAATTTTTTCATTGCTGGTACAATTTATAACTGTCGTCGCGCCTCAAGTAACTTACATGCATTAAATAAAGAACTTCCGAACATGCAAATAAATATAATCAAATTTATATTGGTTACGACTACGTGAACCAGTCATGTATTTATTTTCTTATTATATTACGTATTGAATGAAAATTATTAGTGACAATTTTTATTATATTATATACTGATCGTGAGTCTGTAACATTCATAATAAAAGTGCAGCATTGAAGAGAAATATCAGTAGGAATAGATATCAGCATAAAACGTGCATTACATTTAAGTACAATAATAATAATAAACTGCTTCTCTAGTACACGTAAACGTAATAACAGTATCCGCTTAACATTTAAAAAATTGTCTTTATTTACTGACAATCTATCTTTTTAATTTAATGGTTGCTAAAATTATTTACATTTGTAATGTGAAAAGTTTTTTCCCTCAAAACTAAGAAATTGTATGTTATTTCCCTATGGTCTGTATAAATATCAAAGCTAGACAAATTTACTTTAAAACAAATAAAATATTACAGGCAATAATTGGTATAGGCATTCGCTTTTCAAACGATTTCACAAATGGCTTAACCCGAGTTCTAAATTGTTAAATATGCTTTGTTAATTTTATTCCTATAGTTTACTGGTAATATATATTGAAAAAGGAAGAGATTAATAGAAAGTTCCTTTAAAAAAAATTAATATTCAGATAATTTTTGTGAAACTCGTAATGTTAGAAAATAAAATGGGCATCGATACTTTACGTTCTCCTTATGACAGAGTCATAATGTTTATGATATAATGAAATCAGTATTACTTTAATATTACTAATAATTAATTTTGAATATATTCGATAGAATTCCGGAGATTACAAGTCACATTTAGATATTTAAATAATTTAAAAAAATCTTTGTTATTGAAAAAAATGTTCTTGATGTACAAAGTTTTTCTCTACATAAAATATCGAATTTATTTGTACATTTCAATTGAAATAATATAGCAACTTTTTCAACGATATCAGCCTTTATCAAAACAGCTTGTTTTAATTTGTTAAATTTAATTTAATAGATTTATTAAAGATATTTTTTAATTTTTTATTTGAATGCCATAAAGAAAATTAATAATTACAGGCGATTCTGTTAAGGAAAACTTAATTATATTAATATACAAGAAGAATCTATTTACGTGTGCAAGAATTGAATAAATGATTGGCAAAATGATAATATTCCAATGAAAAGCACCATGTATTAAGGTACATGCATATGTTACCATATTTACCGACTTTGTACCCAATACTCAATATTATCAGCTCAACATAACAGTACAAATATCCTCTTTGCAACTACTCGACTATAAGTGCAGATAAAAGTAATGTACTCGTACATATTAAGTAAGCGTTTTACGTTTAACGTAATTCTAAATTATTGATTTTTAATAAAGCGATATCTTTTATATTTCCGATTTAACGCATTAAGGTATTTAATTTAAAAATTAAGACGATTATATTTGACGTTCACGAGTTATTCATAAAACAGAAAAATTTAATTCGGTAATTTTTGAGACGTAATAAATTACCTTTAGCTGGGAAAAAACTTTTGCTCTCGTATTCCTTTCTTATTTATGCAAAAAAAGAAAAAGATTTTGAAGATTTTGAGATAAAAAAGTATATATTACACACAAGATCTCGTTTTTGAAATTTCGAGGTCAAGTAGATTCCGAGTAAGTCGTCCAGCATGTAATTGAAAGTTTTATTGTCTTTCAGAAACGAAGTTTTCTGGAATGTAATCCTTTTGCCGATCACTCGTTTAATTATTTATTGCTGGCGAACTGATTTCTCTGGTACGCAAAGTCAGATAGGAATTTATTAATAATGCGAGCTAAGATTCTCTAGCTACTAGAGAAGGAACGACATCACCGCATCGAACTGACGTCTCGTTATTTTTCTTTCTTTCCTTGCCGTTCGCCTGCAGCATCATAGAGAGGATAGCGATGTCGTCGCTCCAGGGCCTCCCGCCGTTGCCACGCAGCCTCAGCGGATTCAACCTGAACGGCGCGGGCCTCGTTGGGGAGCCTCCGCCCCCACCGCCCGCGAGGTCCACAAGCAGGTCCCAGCGGACGCTGAAGACGCCGACATCATCGTCGTCGCTGTCGAGCCAAGGCTCGAGGCCCTCGCTCCAGGGCCGGCAGTTGACAACCCTTGACACTCAGTTGGCGATTCTCAGGCGAGAAATGGTAAGAGGTGGGCCTTAAGGTGCCTGGGGACACTGATTTCACTGTCCGCGACAGTCACTCGAATATCTTGTCTAAGTTTGAGCGATAGAAAGCTGCTATTACTATTTTCCGCATCTCTCTTCGAGGAAGTGCAGGTGCTTGACATCATGTAACTCGAATGGAGATTCGTTAAATGGTAAGAAGTATTTATAGTACGAGTAGAGCGAGATCACACAGTCGGACAAAAATTAAAGTAATAATTTTTAATTAACGAATATTCAATTATTCATTTTATAATCATCAGTAATGACAAATTAGTATTTTAAGCTCACTAGTCACCGTGGTAAAAATTTAAATCCGTCGTTTCATTAATACAATTGCATTGACACATAATTAATATTATTTAAAACCAATCAGAGATTACAATAACCATTAACGTAAAAGTTAATTATCGTTGAAGTTAATTACTGATTTTCACTTACGTAAATTTTAAATATCGAGAATCGAGGAAAAAACGTAAATTTTAAGCTTTTTTTATTTACTTTAGAACAAGTTGATGTGATTTTAAATAGGTATGATTTTATTACAATAGTTAATTGAAATTAATTTTCTCGTCTACAAACAAAATACTAAATTAAACAAAAGTCACAGTCCTGCAATCAACGATTAGACTTTTTTTTTATATTTTTAGAAAAATTTCGTAAAATTTAATGAATATTTTAGTTTAAACATTTTTATTAATGATGGATAAATGAAATAATGAAATGAGCCATATTATTATAATAAGGAAAACCTTTTTACCGCATGTTAATTGCGTAATCATTAATTTATGCTTGACTTCGTTTTGTTAATAAATTGTAAATATTTTTAATCGATACGTAGATATTTGCATCAAGTTCTTCGAGTAATCAATAAGTCTGTTAACATTAAAATTCAAAATTAAAGTTAACTTATTATTAGAATTTACGAAGGATACATATACTAATGTTTACAGCTTATAGAATGAATGCATTTACAATGAGTATACCCCTTTAGCCTACTTTCACTAGTTAATTCCTGATTCTTTAAATTCAGTGAAGGAAAAAACCAGTCGTTTATTTACTTAAAATTTTCAGGAAGTACAACACATAATGAAAACGAGCATATTTATCTTTATTGCTGTAAGATAAAAATCATGCAATGAAATAGCTTATAATTTTGACTAGTTTTTCTATACGTAATGTAAAAGTTTCTATTCACTTAAAACTAAATGAGATAAGTCCTCTGGAATAAATATTGACGAGACTTTTCTTAGCCCTAAAAGGAGTAAAAATTAATACAGACAATATTTTTAATTGTAATCGTCGTTTAAGTTCAAGGTTTTTTACTTAATAAATACGCATATAAATTTTTATTTATATCTAAGGATAACAAATTCGATTAGAATTCGAATAGTAATTATTTATATAAATAAACATCGCTTAATATTATAGTCGCATAAAGTATGAATATAAATGCAGTTATTGAGAGAAATAAAAAATGTTACTTTTAAAGTATTTTCATTTTAAGTACTTAATTAATAAAGAAGGCAAGAACTTTCAATGTGTTCGTGTTATTTTAATGCTTCTATTGAAATAAAAATAACGTCTACAAGTATTCTAAGAACATAGTTAAAATACGATATTTTGTAATTTATTCAATATAAATCCATTGAAATAAAGAGGAATAGTCTGGTAGACATTTCGTTCAATTATTTTTGGAAAACAATAACATTCGAATTAGGTTAGAAGTAATTTAAAAAGATAATTACTGTTCCACAAAGTCTTTATGTACATGAAACACTTTCTACATGTCTTTAGTTGCTCAAAGAAAAAAATAGAATATCAAGAAGAATAATCTTTCGTTATTCATTGAATCTAACTTTATGCGGTGCGTTATTATACCGTAGTCTTTATGTAAGTGATGAAGTAAAATTTTTTTTTTTAATTCTAAAACGTGTTTCAGAATACGTTATCAATCATAAAGTTACAAGTGATTTTGCTGTTTCTAGTCTAGTTTAATATATACTTTTATTCTTCCTGTTTCTTTGAAACTTATTTGACAATAAACTTCGATCGGCTACTTTTTCCAGTGGTAATACAAGTACAGAACGGATCAGTTTACGAACACGCGAATAAAATTGTATTAAGATTATAAGGTTTCGATTGTATAGGGAAAGCCTTAATGATATTAGATAATCGATAACGGGAACTATTTTCCATACTTTTGTTCAGGAGTCGTTGGCGAATTCGATCGTTCGAGTTAAAGAAAAAATGCTCCTCTCCCTTCCAGCGATTGCATATCGAAAGTCTATTTATGATAAACGCGTTGTGGCCTAGAAAATGGTTCTGTCTGTATGGATCAAGATGAATCTTATTATTGAATTCGAGAGGCCATTGCAAGGGCGTGTGTGTGTGCACTCGTTGCTCGTCGAGTCGACGAAATCGATCCAATTGTGACTACCGGGCAGTTGAAAACCTTTTTTCTCTCGCGCAAAAAGTCCGAATGCAGCGTTTTGACGAACATGCGCAGCTGTGGCCCGCGCTATTTCCGTCTTATCGGACGCCACGGATAATTCGATGATAAACAGTTCTTGAATAAAATGGCGGACACCAAAACCAGACTTTGTAACTATGAAGGCGTTCGCGGGTTACGAGTCGTCACTGGAAATTACAGATACCCACTGTGAAATGTTTTTTGGCCTAAAATATTATTTTTCTCCTCACTTATACGCTTTTGTCACTTTCATATTTCTAAATATAAAGAATCTATAAATTCCGTTGAGTCAGCACTTTCAAGTTAATTCTTCCCGTTTTTCTTTTTAAAACGTGACTCATCGGCAGTTTGAATATGTGCATAAATAATTTGTTCACGATCATAATTAAATGATGTCGTAAATTAATTATTTAAATTTAATTTATGTTTTTAAAGTACGTTTTAAAGAATTGCATTTTCGTGTATTTGTGTACATGCAGATAATTAGCGGAAAGATGTTACGTTTAAAAAATGTATTCACCTGTGCATACAATTTTTCTCACAAGCGTAACTTCGGTTAAGCTGGAACGTTCTAAAGATGCGCTTTGTACGCTATTGTCGAGAATGATTTGAAGACACGAATGGTTTGATAATATGAATAACATAGAGTGGCTGTCGAGTTTGAAATGTTGACTGTTTTTGTAGTTGCACGCTATAATAGACAGTTCGCATACTGTTGTACTTCGAAACAATAGAACATGTTAACACCTATCAGCTTTCCTAGATAGCGATGCAGTGCTTATTACTCCTTCCGTAATACATTTCACGATTTTAAAAAATAAACATATTTTTTGAAATTATCGGCTAATCCTGATTAATGATGATATTATAATGATATTCCAGTTTAATAATTTCAATTATATAGCTTATTTAATAATGCCAAACATGCTTCGATCAATTTTATTATTGCATCGAATACGAAACGTTGAAGCGATTTTATGTATAAATATTTTTATTATCAATTCTATAATCAGAGGTTGAAGATCTATTATCGATCATTAATTAACAAATGATTGTTACTTCAAAGTGTTTTGATTACAAATTTTAGTTTTCTCTTGATTATGAAATTTTCAATATTTTCACTAAAATTTTATACACACAATAACCGTAAAATAATTTCTAAAAAATGCATTTTATTATAGTGAGTAATAATTTCCTATAAATTAAAGTTGTAAAAACTAGATTTACTTACTTTATGTTGAACTATTAAATAAAAGAGAATGATATAAATTTCTTTTATTTAATTTAATTACAATTTTTATATTAAAAAATATATTTCAGCTTATTTTTTTTGTTGATTAAGTGAAATTATTAAAGTGTTATTACAAATTATTACTTAATAAATTGTTAAATTAAAGTTTATGAACGCTATAAATATATTTTATGCTAAGGCGATAACAGCAACACTTGTGCAATGAACCAATTGCTTTTAGACTTGTTTCATTTTTACCTGCAATTTAGATTTAAACAATTAAAAATATAAATATTTAAACATTATTTAAATAAATAGATTTATTTCAGTATTGTCATATTTTTAAAGAAGATGTACAATGACATAATTTATAACTTTCTACACAATCATTAATTTTTTATCGAATTTACCAACTGTAATGATTTATTGATTAGATTATACATCTTAATTAGTTTTGGTTCTTTTATATTACTAAAACTACAGTTGTAAATAAGCTTTTATAATTGAAAGTACAACATTTTAATACAGTGAATTTAACAGTTGTACTTCGACATGCATTTGTGAACACTTATGTTTTTATATACAACGGAAAATAAGTTATTTGTTAGTTTGAAATAAAAGGATAAAAAAGAAATGAAACCTGTCAATTAACTGTTCCTTGTTATTCAGTTTTAAATGTTACACCAGTAGCTTTGATCAATGATAATATGCATTTTACATTTTCTATATATTATACATACATATATAATATTGTATACGAAAATAATAATCGTTCCAAATGTGTAAAATGGTTATTTGCACAAATGACCGTATGAAGGGGAGAAATTAATATTGTATATCAATTCGTAAATATGTTGATTTTTATACGGGAATGGAATTTTGATTGAAAAGTTTTATCTTATTGCAAAAAAAGTATGCGGATAAATAGATGTCACTGAAGATGGTAACCAACGTTAAATGAATAGAGAACGCATATCTCCAAATCGACACTAAATATTGTACTAATTCCGTCATAAAATTTCTCTTCTCTGAACGTTCGATCCACTATTCGCAGATACTATAAATTTACATACGAAATCTTTAAATACTATCGTGTCGACAAGAAAAACGACTATTTCGCGCGAGCGTCCGCAATTCCTCTCTCGTCCGAGCGGTAGCCCTAGAGGAAAAGAAGAAGAAAAAGATCGCTCGTACGAGTTTCTAATTACATGCGGCTTCGAGACCCATTAAAATAACTAATGCACAGTACTCTAGAATATTTTCGAACCTGCAACATTAATTGCTCTTGTAAAAAAACGCAATAGAAGGAGAGGCTAATAGTTTCCTCGAAAGCGCGCGGCTCAGGCGAAAAGGACGACGGCGAGAGTGAATGAAGAAGTAGAAGAAGAAGATGAAGAAGAAGCCACAAGTCCGACTCCTCCGCAGATTCGCTTCCGCGTATCTGCGCTCCTCTGTGTCGATATCTATCCTCTTTATCCTCTTTTGCGCCTCGCACGCGCTAGTGAGCCGTTATATTGCGGCGTAGAATGGCTGAGCGGGGGAGACGGTCCAATGCTACGCCTCGGATTTGCACCGAATCCAAGCTGGAAAAACAGACTCGCACGCTTTTGCTCGCCACGCACGACCATAATTTTTCCAACCTATCGGACTAAAAGCTACAACGAATAAATGAAAAGCGAGACGAGCGCTCGATCATTCTCTTTATGTTCTCCAACTGTTTGCAGTTGTTTGCTGTCTGACTGTGGATTTTTTCGATTCGCTTTAATGCGATTTGTTCGACAAATTCATTCCGAGTCTTTTTACAACATTTTTCCTCCAATGCTGGTACGGTAGAATGCTGTTAATCAGTGCTTTCCCTCGTTTTTCTTTCAATTATTTTCTTTTAATTGTCCGACGAGTCATAATATTGCAGGTTGGAATTGTAACTAAATACCTGGAACATCCATGGAAAAATAAAGAATTATTCCGCGTAAATTTATTTAATTATAAAATAATCAAAATAACGACGGGCTAATATGTAATATTTTTGTTATTTAAATTATTTAATGTTTAAATCACTGGATTAGAAGTATACTTCATATACTTGTTTTAGTTTAAAATCTAACAATAGAATGAGCTTGTATATTACGCACATACTTTTGAAACAATATATGAATTTATTATATTGTACTGTGTCTAACAATAAACGAAAAGTTTTAAAGATAAATATAAAAATTAATATTTATGATATTATATATAAAATAAAAATGAAATTATTTTCTATAAAAATATATTTTTTGTTAGTTCATTGATTTTGTATCGCGAAAATACAAATAAAAAAATATGATTCATTATGAAGAAAATTTTCAACTTTCAAAAAAGTTAAAAGTTTCTTCTTTTTTGCTATTAAAAGTTTAATTTTACTTTTTATCATCGATGATTTTTAAAATCGACTTGCACATCAACACAAAAATTTATGGGATTAATTTATTTACTATATTTGAAGCAATGGTATGTAATATTTATTTTAATTTTGCAGAAAATGAATCCAATGTTCAAAAACGTTTTCCTGTGCATTTTATTTTTCTATTAAAATTTGAACGTTATGCTAAAATAAAAACCAAGCCATATAATAAATCATAAAAAAAATTAAAACAGTTATGAAATAAGTATAAGAAGAGAATAAGAAATTTATCAAATGAATATTATCTAAAAGATTATCTAATAGTTTTTTACGATGTCTGGCATTTATTATAATTTACGATCTGAAAATTATTATTGGATGTTTTTAAAAAAATTGGCTACTACCGCAGCATCGAAGAACTTCATATAAAATTATTGATAAATTAAAATATGCAAGAGATATTATCGCAAGGTTAGGGTGAAAAGTATCATTAGATTTTGCGTAGGTTGTCCAGCTCGCATGGCGTTCCTCATTTCAGATTTATTAAAGTTTGTGCATCGTTCGTTTATGAAATCTAAGATCATGATATCGATTTCTTCTGCATTGAATTTGAAATGGATGGATGCTGAAAGAACAATTTGTCGAGTCGTTAGTGCTGAGTAATTACAGTTTATTTTTTGGCTCGTAAAATTGTTACCTTACATTTACGAATGCTAATAAAGTATTTATTTTTGTTGACAATTACTTGTTAAGCTAAGTAATAGATAAATGTATTTCAAGTAGACCAGAATCTATTTTTAAATTTATTGCGCAATTTTTACATAAGTATTAAACGCGCACATCTGCCGTCGGTTTATATTTTTAGAAAATTATTTATGAACATTGAACTTGTAAATACTTTGAAATTTATGACGGGTATGAATTTACAAATAATAAAGTTGTAAGAGGGGTCGTTTAATACTTATTTTATTGAATATTAAAGAATTTGTGCCTCGTAATAATTAATTATACCTTATGTAAAAGGACTATTGACTTTATTGTAACTATCTACAATAATGAAAAATAGATTATTTGAGATGACTGCAGTTGAAATTTAATCCGGTTAAAAACATTTTATTGTTATAGATAAAATTGACGTTAAAAATACTTACAATATAAAGCTAAGTTTATAGGCAGATAAGGATAGTGTAAGATATTTTAAGCGATTTAAGGTTTCGGAATAAACGCAGCGATAAAGTAGCGTTGGAAGGTAAAAATTGGGATTAAAGTAGTCACAGGCGTCGAAACCTACATTATTTCATAATTTATATGGCTGACTAAAAGTCATAAATAATTAATATCGCGAGCACGAAAGAAGCAGGAAGCGTAAATTGGTAGGTTGTGTCAATTTAATTTAAAAAACGTCTCGCCTCAAAGAAATATTTTTTACCAATAGGATCGAAGGAAAAATTAATGGACGGCCAAGTCCCAAAAAAGAGTGCTCGATAATATTGACGATAATAGCTTTTTAAAAAGTCTGTTGCTGCATCATCAAAGGTTGTGTAATAAAGGCGATTTCGCTGGGCGTTAATCTCCGCGGTTCGAGCCAAGACATGGTCATTAGTCTTCGGCGGACGGACGACGCAGAGAAATGCGAGGAAAAAGAAACGAGAGGAACACGTAAAGAATATTAATTTCATCGCGGCCGTCATCTGCATCCGGCGAGGTGAGTGAGAGAGGGAGAGAGATAAGCTTCGCTCACGGGATGCGTGGAACGGACAAAAATCTCCGGATCCGATATCGGCGGATAATCGCAATAATAACACCGTACGCCGAGCAAAGACAAAAGGACGAGTGCGGACGATTATAGGATGAGGAAGTGGGGCCTGAAGCGCGGAGCAAGGCGGAGGAAGAGGGGAAAACGCGAGCTATCCACGGCCGTTGGCATCGAGAGGGAAAGGGGGAGTCCTCGGTCGGCACTCGTACGCGTCACGAAGTAGAGGTTTTAACGGATGAGTGCGAACCCACGGCTTCCCCTCGGTCAGTGCACACACACGCGCGCGCGCGCGAGCCTCTCGCGAAGTTGACCGAATCTCCAGGATATCGAGCCCCAATCCTTTGGGCGATCGGCCATAAGATAGAGGCACGAGCAATGGAAAACTACAAGAGCCTGTTGCTGCTACTATGAGGCCCCAAGTGTGAAGGAAGCGGGCAGAGAGGAGAGATTAGCCGCTCCCACGCTGCATTCTCTCAGGCGTGACCCTCTACAATCTCTATCTCTCGCTCTCTTTTACTATGTCTTTCTTCGCTATCTTTGTCTCCTTTACTTTCTCCCCTTCTCTCATTTCCCTTGTCTCAGGCGCATGTTCCTTTTACAATTCTCATTAACTTCCTATTATTTTGGCTTTTAGCTTTTACACTTCGACAAATGCTTACTTCGAGGATCACTATACAATTATTACCGACACCAACCAATGCTTGTTATCTGATAGTAATTACTTTCTTACGAGTTACCCACCTTTCTTCGCCTTTGTTTTAAACCTAACACATTTTACTCGATGGATTATTAATAATTCACTTTACGTGTTACCCAATAACATCGAATAATACTTGCCTTCCATTCCTCTTTTATTCGATAAAAATAAAAATTAAATTCCTAAGCCGATTTCGAATTATCTTTAACAAATTCTGACTTGCATCCCAACAATAACATTTATTTATTACATTAGAATGTTTTGATTCTAACCGATCTGTTCGTATCGATATTACGTCTATTATTTGTTGAAAATCGAAAGATGTATTCTTACATTGGATGAATGTTACTTATTTATGGATGTCCTAAATAAATATCACAATTGCACAAATACAGAATCTGTTATAATTTAGAGATAAAAAATTGAAAGTTAATCAAAGAATGAAATTGAACCGCAATTAAAAGGAATGCAAATCGCGTAAAATTTCTGGCATTTTAAATCTTAAGTACATTCTGTTATTCGTGTTTAAAGAAAATTAATCAGCTTAAAGTAATTCGTATGTAGGGCAAAGTTTAAGTTTTTTACACTGAAAATAGAAAGCTCAAAATAAAGTTACGAAAATAATTAAAATTTTATAGGTTGGTGGAATTCTTTATACCGATGTTACGCTCCAAGGATGTTCAAGTTTAAAAGTAAAGTCTATAAACTTGTAATATACTTTCGTAGCTCAGTAATTACTTATAGGTTAGGAGAACTTTGACAGTCTGAAAATTTCGCATGAAAACAAACGAGGCACATCTGAATCAACCGACTTTCTAAAGTTGCTTTATACCGCTTAGTCTGCCCTGAATGCAGATTTGGAGTTAAATTATTTATTGCAAGATTTACACATTATTTAATTGACTCAAGAGTATGCTGTTTCAATATAAAGAATAAAAAAATTTATGTATGAAATAAATAAACAAAGCATTTTTAGCAAGAAAAAATCAATTTCTAAAGATATGACTCGCGTTCAAAACTTAATTTAAATTTTCAGGTCATAAAACTATCAGGGCAATATTGGTTATTTTACTTAATCTGGATTTTTATAAATATTCTTTGAATAAAATGTTGTAAAGAAATATTTTACAAAAGTTTACTTTGCCTTTTGTTCTTTGTTTATAAGCATAATCAATCAGTATAAACATTTCTCTTTAATCGTATGAATAAGAGATAAAAAGCCATAAATATACGTTTAAATGTTCCTTTTTAATCCTTTTCTCTATATCTGAGTTTTCTTATCTATATATTTTTCTGGACTAAAGAGAGAGGATGTTCGTCCTTTACATCCTTCTTCGTTTGCTTTCCACGTCCTCCTTATTTATTCCTTAGGCCTTTGCGATTCCGCTAGCGTTATGCCAGTTCGTGTTCTTCTCCTCCCCTTTTTCTTATTCTTCTTATGCATTTTGTTTTTTGTCTTATTCTTTACAAGTTTTTACCCCGTCTATCTTCGTCCGTCGCCTTATCCGTCTACTCCTTTGACTAGGGCTTCTTCAGTTTTTTATGGTCTTGTTGTTTTTTCCTTGCCTTTTCTTGTCTTTCAATTCCCTCATTTCTCGATGTAACGTATAATATTTCTCTGCATTTTCTCTTACATTTTCAGCTAAGAATTTGTATTTGAGTAACTTGAGTATAGGTTTATGTTTTTGCTATTATGTTAAACTTTTTTTTATAAATTTATTAAAAATGATATTTTTTCATATAAGTGTACTTACGGGTAGAAATTATGGAAATTCGTAAAGCAATCTTATTAAGTTTTAATTAACCATATGTAACATACTATCACAATATTATTATAGGTATTGGATTTTGGTCTCGAGATTTTTTGTTTATTTGGCATTTAATTATTTTTATTATAAATCTTGCAAAGTCAGAACAATCTGAAACTTCATCCTATGAACATTAAATTTTTATATTATACTTTTAATATAAAATTGTAATGTAAACAAATTTTCTTATCTTTTCATTCTGATACAATAATTAATATTCTCTTGATTATTTTGGAATAAGAATATAAAATCGAAGATTTTAAAAATGTTTTCTCGTAATTACTTAGATAAAAATTGTAAATTTGAATTATTTACTTTTAAAATTACTTAAAAATTATACCACAATTTTGTGAATAAATTGATTTGAATTCTTTAATACATTGAATTATTAATAAATATTTCGTGAAATTGATAGCATTATATATTGAAATGTTGCAATTTTTATTTGCAGCACTTAAAGCGAATTTAAAGAATTGGCGATCATGAAATACATATTTTAAGTTTTTATTACAGATTGCTATCAAATTTTAAAAAAGTTTGAAAATATTTACTTTTTTCATTCCGAATTTTTTTTCAACCGTTAAACTTGCAATATTTCTGTATTCGGTTTAATGACGTGTTAAATAAATAAACGTAGTAATGTCTGCATTTGATAAAAAAAAATTAAATATTTGTTGCAAGAATCTTTACGGGGATAAAAACTATTTCATAAAAAATTTCATAAGTAATTTTGAGTTTATTAAACAGAGTTGTGAATTTCAAGTATTTGATTATAAGCTTAGACAACTCCATAGTATACCTCAATTATCTCATTCTTAAACTTTTATACATTTCTTTCGCTCTATCTGCAGTTTTGATTACATTTCTCTCCCTTTTAAAAATTCATTAAATTCTCTTTTCAACTCGCTTTGTTTCGTTCTTGTTTTTCTTTTGATTATGATTCCTATCCCCACTTCGATATTGTATCCCTTACAGGTTGTTCATTTTACGCCTGCACTTCCACATCCTTTCCCACGAACGCTACCTCGCGCCCACGAGGACGCCGACGAGGATTGCGCTGTAATTTTAAAGCGATTAAGCTAGGGAGGCATGCTAGAGTATATAAGCCGGAGTGCGGATAAGTTACGCTTTGTCTTGCTTCTTCTTCTTATTCCCTTCATTCTCATTTTTCTTCTTGTTTTTCTAGCTCTTAGAATCTTGAAGAGTTCCTCGCTAAAAAGAGGAAACTTCTATTGGAGGCTTGATAAGCTCGATATAATTAATGCAAGAATATTTTGACGGAGCATACATCGGACCGGACGGCGCCATAACTTTGACATATGTGATCTTTGCCCACGCGATCTCTTAGACATACGCCGCTGTCGGTTCATTGTCGTAGTATTGCATTATTATGACCCGCATGTACGTTTCGCATAATACGTTAAGTTAGTTAATGGAAAAATCTCTTGGTATAAACTGTGTATGTTTCTGGAATCAATCAAAAGACTTCGATTTTATCTTGAAAATAAAAATCCATATCAATATAAAATTATTGAAAAATTGAATTAATGCTGCACACCAAAGTTCGTATAATTATCATAAATTCAGAAAAATAGTATTTTTATCTTTCCTACATCTTTCACGGTCAGAAAACTGTTTATAACCCAATTACAAAAACAGAAAATTAATTTATTATTTTATAAATTTTTATACTTTTAGTTTATGACAACCATATTTTTTATATTTGAAAATTTAGTTTTAGATATTTATTTATATGGGAAAAGGAGCATTATTCGCGGTTTATATGCCGTAGATCAATTAAATTTAGCTTACTAATAGTTCGGAAGTATCTCAAGGCAATGGGTCGGGTTCGGTGTATGAATACGAATAGGGGCTTCATTATACAAATGGAGATTTGTGCTTCTACTTAACAAGATTAGCTAATGGCCATCACAGAGAATGCACACAAGGCAATAGAGTTTAAAATTGATCAAAATATTTGCATCTATTCGTACTGTAAAGTAATTATTATTGCTGTGATTTTTTCAAATCGAGATTGATTTTTAAGTGCTCAATGCTACGCGATCTCGCTGAGAGCGACTGTAGTCATATGAGCACGTAAATTAGCTTCGTAAACAGTGAAGAGGTTGATGAATTAGCTAATCTAGATTAAAAAGAAAATAACCAATCCTTAATCTATAATTGGATTTCGTGCTACCAGTGATTTCAAAAGCTGGCTGAATTTAAATCTGAGTCAGCAGACGAATATGCTTTGTTATTCGTTGTGTAGGTTTAAGCTCATTATTAGAAGTATATAATGAAAGGATATAATAAGAATTTCTCAGGTAGTAAGGAAAATAACTCACTTCCTAATATATTGAAAGGCTAATCTATTGTGATCATTTCTATATTAAAAGTCTTTGTATTTTTGCGTACCTTAAAACTGCATATTGTTGCAGTGGTTTATTGGTGTGATTTATAATTAACTAAATTACATATTGTTGCAAGTGGTTTATTATAAGAGGTTCTTATATGCGGTTAATTATGCGGGATCGAGGTGTTTGTGGGCTATAAGATTAAATATATAGCTTAACCGAATGTTTCTCAAACCTTCTTTTCTTGACAGCTCAATTACAATACATTTATATACATATTCAGTTGTAATTTTGAAATTTTAATTTTTTCAAATGTTAATTTAAAAAAATGTTACGCATCCTAATTCAAGTATTTTCATTTTAATCCGACTCATGCTATAGGTAAGTCTTTATGCAATTGAATAAATAAATGTTTATTGGGAATTTATCTTCCAGAGATGTTAAAAAAATGTGATCTCCGGATACTCGAGATTTGAAAATGCAAAGTGACGAATGTTATTGGATGTACATCGAATAAACAAAGTTATTGTACGCGTTTTTTCAGTTCGGACTTCGTCAGCTGGATCTTTCTCTGCTGTCTCAACTCTGGTCGTTGAATGAGTCGATCCAGGAGTTCCGACAGCTCCTACAGGAGCAAGAAGACCGCGCGCCCTCGCCATCGCCAAGCAGCGAGGAGGGCGACGACACTTCGTATGGCGGCTCCAACCAGCCACCGCCACCTCCGCGACGTCCGGCCCCCACGACACCCCACCACCATCATCACCATCACAGGTCCACAAGGTCTTTAAGAAACTCAATGTTGTCACCAAGCGACGACTCTCCGTCCAGCGAAGAATACGGCGCTGTTTGAGCCACTGTTCCTGCCATTGTGCTTCGCGATTTTTTCCACCCCCGTGACTGTACAGACAATATGTGGAAAGAGTACGGAGATAATTTTTAAAATGAATACGTTTTATTTCATTCTCAAACACTGCTGCGAGATTCTCGATATAAAATATGATTGATAAATATACTTGCCAATATTTCTTTTGCTCTTCAATTCTTCAGTGTAATTTTCGAAATTTATTATCCTTTGTTCTTACTTTTCTAGTCTAGTCTTTTTAGAATTTACTTAAATGATTGTAAGACGTTTCATTTTCAGTACTTATTACATCTTTGCAAAATTAAAACAATTGAACGTTTATTCGAATCGTGACATTGAGTTCAATATTATTATCCAAAATTTATTCATATAATTTAATAGAAATGGAATATTGTACATTTTTTCTACTTACATTATACATTTTTCAATTCAATCAAAGAGTTTTAGTAGAATCATGCCGGTCGAGAAGTGTATCGGATAAATTTTTTGATTTCCAATTAAAATAGTTATTTTGTACAACGTACAAAATATAGATTTAATCAACATTTTAAAAAATGGTTTGTTTACAAACTTGTATTTCATCATTGATCGAGGGAGAAATTTAAAAAAATTAATTTTGTAATGTAAGGATCTTTCAGCAGCGTTTGATATGCAAAAAGAAAAGGATAGAAAAAAATTGTGGAATACAAAACTACAATTTACATTTATTTCAATGTTTGATAAAAGTGAAAATTATATCGCTGTAATATAAAAGAGGAAACTTTCTTTTAAATAAATACGAGCAATGAACACTGAAGTAAGTTTGCACCTTAGATTTGAAGTAAATTTTTTTTACTTCGGGACATTTAAAAAGTGAGTTTGATTTTTTATCAGTTTTAATTTAACTAGTAATTTGTAATCCATTGTATTCGTAGTTAAAAGATTAGACTCTTACCGCGCAACTAAGAGTTTCGTGGTTTATAAACTTTATTCGTGATACTCAAAAGAACAGAAGTCCTTGTTCTAGTTGCTTTAAAATTGAGCTTTTACAATTATATATAGTGCATAAGTTAAAAAAAAAATTTATTTCCTATGTTCACTCTAATCACGTGAGTTATTGTGACGGCTAGTGAGTTCCAAAGAAGCGCTTTTAGGAGGACAGTTTTCTTAAGATATGAATTTACTTACACAAGTAGATTAATATTTCATTTTCTATTCGTAAAAGAACAAAATAAATAAATTTACAACCACGGCTTGATGTCGTGACGACATAATCGTCGATTAGCCGGTATAATAGTATGAGTGGGGGTTTTGGTATTAAAAAGGGAATATTTATCGCAGCAGTACATGGCGAGCACATCCACGTAATACACGACTGCCATACACCAATAGTCAATGTCGATGCAGAATTATTAAACACATCGCAGATAAAGAAAGTTAAAATTCTGACTGTAATTTTCATCAGCAGCCTCAAGTTCATTTGGGTCTCATAGCTACTCCAAGTGTTTCTCCTACATCTGATAATACAGAATTTTTGAATGCTTCTTTATATACCGTTTCCGAGAATGAAAGTATTATTGAATTTAATTTGGATAGTATGTGTATCGACGACGAACCCATTTCTTGACCCGAACATGTCAGATTTTACAGAGAGGTCAAAAATATTACGGAAACGGTTTACAGCAATTTGGAGTTATCGCAAATGTTGGACAGATTGTCAGGGCAAGTGAAACTTTTACAGAAGAACCAGCGCATTCGTGTAGATCACATAAAATATCTAGAAGAGCAATATCAAGAAATAAATATCACGGTAAACAGCTTGCGGATTAGAGAAATGCACGTTATCGAGGACGATGACGATAGCTGCGATGTCGATGACGACGGACAATGCGACATCGAGTATCCCGAAGATATCGACAACAACGAGAACGAAGAGGACTGATAAGTGTCACGCGATTAAGTTAGACGGTAAAGGAAATTTGGTAGATCAAGATGAAAATGACATAATTTTCACAGCGGATACGACTCAAGGAGATTTTTTCTTATGTACGGATTACGCACCATTAATTTGGGAACAAATAGCAATTGAATGGTTTTCGGTTAGGAACTTTGATTTTAATTTTATAAAAAAATTGAACGAAAAAAATATTTTAATAAAAGATTTATTTGATTTCATTTATGTAATAAAAAATTATGTTTTTGCGCACGAAGAGTTACTGACAAATTGGAAATCGAGAGATATCGATTTAATGTTAAAAAAATTATAAAATTATAGTTTTTTTCCATTCGATTTTCTGCATCGACATTGACTATAGGTGTATGGCAGTCGTGTATTACGTGGATGTGCTCGCCATGTTCTACTGCGATAAATATGCCCTTTTTATTACCGATAAAATGTGAAGCAATTGGTTCAGAAAATGCTTCAAAAAGACTTTGGTCGCTTCCAAATATCGTACAATATCCTACTTCTAAGACCCATTTCTCGAATATTTCGGGCCCGCATTTTCCTGAATGCTTTTCGTCCAATTTCCACTTTAGAAAATTTTTTATTATCTGATGATATAGATTTATTGCTGGAATCTGATGTATCTCCATTATATCTTCCATCATATCTCGAACTTGGCCATGGAATTTTATTACCGTATTGTAATTCCAGTACATCTTTAAGAACGGAATCAGAGGTGATTGTTGAAATACTATCTTCTTCCTCTGCTTTATTGTCATTTCGTCCAGTTCCTCGATTATCGAATTTTTTTTTTCAATGTTCTTTTTGTTCCTGTTGCTATCGGTTCCAAGAAATCGGAACATTCCAATTCTTGAGCTATTAATTGTTGTGTCTCTTCTAAATCTCTGCTTAAATCTTCTTGATTTATTGATTCCTCGTTCATTTCCTCGTGGTCCATTTTTTGATAAAATTGATCATTCTTCGTCCCTTAATAGAACAGTATTGTATTTATTACAACTTTTTATATAATCTTCAAGTAGACCTTTCGTCATTAAAAGAAACTTAAATTTTATACTTACCTCTCCTACCTCCTTTTCGATAATGAATTGAATCGAAAGCTCACTTAATGTATATACCAAAACCATCACTCTACTATCATATCACCATAACAAAATCACCACTCACACTATTATACCAGATAATCGACGACTATGTCGTCACGATATTAAGCCATGGTTGTAAATATTATTTCAAAATAATATTTCAATTACTAATTATGCTTTTTTATAAAAAAATCATTTTATTCTTTTAAGTAGAAATTTAAAGACATTGCAATATAATTTATTTGATCATAAATACGCATAAATATTAAATAAAATAGTGTCTTAAAAAAATTGCTTAAGAAGATTGTCCTTTAGAAGAGAGTTCTTCTGCCTTTTTGTAATAAATATGAAATAAGTTACAGCAAGGGGTAATCGTGAGTTTCCTATAAGCAAATAGTGTTCTGGAGTTGAACAAAATAATGTCGCTCCTTATAAGTGATACATAAATGGACATTGGAACCCTAATAAGATAAACTAGTTGCGATTTAAAACAAAAATGTAATAACTTATTGCAGTTTCTGTGATTTTTTTTACCAGTCCAAATCAACTAAGTAGTTTTTCCGCTCCCTAATCTTTTCAAAAAATGTCGTTTATTATAATGAAAATTTAATAATAAAATGAATTATTTTCAAAATAATTTCATAATTATTACTTTGATTATCATTTTTATAAAAATATATGTTTCATGCGTAAATTAATTAACAAAATTATTTATTATGTTAATACATTCTATTTAAAAGAATTTTATAATTACTTAATATGCTTCATATGTAATTATTTTATGCTTATTTAACATGTATTATATTAGGGGTTTATAATAATTGTACAAGATCTCGTTCCTTAGTTTAAAGTAATTAAATAAGAATTGTATATAAGTTTATTGATACTTGAATAAAAGATTTGAAATCATTTTCACCTTTATCATTAAAAGAAATTAATTTTATTACGAAAAATTATTGTTGTCGATAAAACAGTTTAGTTTACAACACGTGTTGAAAGAATTAAGGTTAAGCTTGGTATTTCTGAATTTAAGGTTAAGTTGATAAAGAATGTTTACACGTATGGTACTACTTGCTAGTGATTCGGTATAATTGATTTAAAGATATACATCAAACATTAGTAATGGAAAATAAAAACGAAAAATCGGAAAAAAATTTCAAACGTAAGAAGAAAAGATCAGCAAACCAAATGACGAAAAAATTTGCAAGGTGTCGTAATTATTATGGTGAACTTGATTCAGAATCGTATCAATACATGGTTCATGTTTTGGAGATGATTCGTAATGAATTTCCTACCATGAGTGATAAACAAATTTTTGTAGATAATGTTTACCAACAAACCGTTGGTAGAGAAATTGAATTTGCAAAGAATCAGGTATTTCAATTTATAATTTCAAAATTGCCAATCAATCAAAAATTTTACTTTTTTTAATTTTTTATTCATTCTCTTTTGATATTTTAGGTGGGTTCAAGGGTTCTTGATACTTTAATTAAATACGCTGGTTTTGAAACAATAGTGAGATTTGCTGAATCTTTTAATAATGTTTTAAGACCTTTTTGCAGCGATAGATTTGCATCTCATGTTTTGCAGAAGTTAATATGTGTTTGTGCACATAGAGGAAACTTAACTCAGTCAGATAGTGAAGATATTGTAGAAGTCAAAGATTCAGAAGTTTTAAAGTATAATGAAATCGCTTTAAAGTTGTGTAAATATGCAATAAATAATATTGAAGAATTCATTTGGGATACGTATGCCAACCATGTTATTAGAACTGCTGTAGAATGTCTTGGAGGTCTAATTGATCTCAGTGATAATAATAATAAGAAAAAAATGTGTCCTAATCTTCAAACTAGAAGAAAAGTAATAAGTGAATACACAAATTTATTGATTTCAATGTGTCAAACATTGCATAAAATACCACAATTTCAAGAATTTAATCACGATGACTTAACTTCTGGATTGGTACAATCTGTTTTATACTCCCTTAAGGATATTGATTCAGACTTAAATAGTTCTATTATTAAAAGAATATACACTGATTGTTTTACTTGTAATGATAAAAACAATTTATCAAATATTTTCAATAATGAGTGTTCAATGAGATTATTAGAAGTCTGCATTACTGTTTCAGAGCCAAAAGATTATACTGCCATTTATGAAAGATATTTTGAAAATCATTTGGGTAAATTATCATTAATGAAAGGTGCTAATTTTTCTGTTCAAAGATTGTTTGAACATTGCCATATGAAAGAAACAATGGAAAAAATATTCGATGAAATTTCAGAATGTTTGAAAGATATTCTTGAAAAGGGTCATACTGGAATTTTTGCTAGTTTAGCTAAAGCTTGCCAAAGACTTCATGCAAAACAAGGACCTTTTGTAAATGCACTGTGTAAGCTTTTAGATTGTGAGCAGAATGAGAGACAGATGCAAATTGTTCCCTTAGTTGCTACATTAAAAACTTATGATCAATATCAAAACTTAAAAGGCAAAAGTGAATCAAGTGTTAAAGTACCAATCAATTTACACGGAAGTTTAACAGTACAAGCAATGTTAAATTTCAACAAACCAATAAAAATAGTAAATTCATTGTTAAGTATGACTACTGAAGAGTTATCTGAATTGTTTGATGATCCAAAAGGTAGCCGGATCATGGATGCTTTTATGGATAGTCAGTACATTGGTGAAAAAAGTCGAGAAAAAATTGCTAAAAATCTTCAAGGTTCTTGGGCAAAACTTGCTAGCAGTGTACATGGTTCAAGATGCCTGGATAAAGTATGGGGAGCAGCCAAACAAAAGCAGCAATATATTATTATGGAAGAATTAGCAGATGTCGGAGAGTTGTTACGTTCTACTAATGCTGGACGATTGATTTCAGCAAAACTTAATGTGCCATTATTTTCAAGGAATAAAAAGGATTGGTCAGAGTCTTTAGGAAAAGAAGAGAGAACAAGAGCTCTCTTTGCAGACATTATTGGTAGTGCAAAAAAACAAACTTCTTGAGCTTCTTTTTATTGAGTTAATGGAAAACTATTCTTGAATATTACATATTGCTGTATTTTATACAACTATTACAATTTTTAACAATTTCAAGCTTTAAATATTCAAGTTACTACATTAAACATATTTCTTTTATTTTATATACATGAAATTGTTAAAATATGTTTTCACATAAAGATAATTATTAAAAATGTAATAATGATTTATAAAGAGAAATGTGTAGATTTTTACTTCATAAATACATTTTATTAGATGCCGATGTACATTTGGAAAACGCAAAACTTCTAATAGATTAGAGAAATTACAATGACTGGTACAAGTGACAATCTAAATTTGAGGAAATATTTTCTAACAAAGATTGATCGACAAACGTTGTCTTGCGTTCATCTATTGAATGACTAGACTTAACTATTTAATATAATTATTTATCTTTTGAGAAGTGATTATTGTTAAATCTATATTTTTTAAATTATATTTTCACTGGACGTATAGTAATATTGAATTTACGGTGTAAAAATTTAATAAATTATAAATTATTGTAATATACATAACAGTTTTTTCATTAATAATTAATAATAAGAATATACTAACGAAAAACACTTATTAATAAATTTTAAAATATTTTTTCATGTCTGTACATATACAATAAATTAATATTAAGAGCATTTTATTTTTTTCTATCGAGTTATATAAATTTTACCTCAATCACTAAACTGTTTTATTTATTTAATATAAAGTTGCTTTTAATAAAAATATTTTATATTTACCGAATATTCGTAGTATTAATAATAATAATACATACCTGCAGTAATTGTTTTTTATTATTATTTTAATGGAAATTGAAAAAGTTATGGAAAAGAATCTTAGAAGTACTTTTTTCAAAAAGAATGTTTTCAAGTATACTAAATGAATGGATAGTACATTCAAACGATATTACAGTTTAGTGAAAAAGTTTAATTTATCAGCCCGCAAAAAAGGATGTAAAAATTTGAACAACATATCGTATTTCATAAAATTATTTTAAATAATATAATAACATTTTTGCAGAACGTCTATTTAACGTCTATTTGGATCTTTTAATTTTTGAAAACAATATTTGCTTAAGTTACAAAATTATTTTGTCAATTTGAAATAATTTTTAAATTCCTACTATGAAATTATAATAATGAGCTTCACAAGTGAAATTTTAAAACTTCTATGAATATTAATTAAAATATTTAAAAACAATTATTCGGTAAACAAGTATTTCTGTTTAAAAAACAACGCTAATTTAAATAATTTTATGAAAATGTACTTTCACATCCTTTTAAATAAATAATTAATATTAAAAGGCTTCATGATAGGTACTTTGAAAACTTGAAAATTATATTGGCAAATATAGTTCGGGTGATTTTACATACACAGACGTCGAAATAAGAAGAGTTCGACAAAATTTGATTATGTTAATTTATGAATGTACGTTAAATCTATGAATTGACTAGCATAAAATCGATAAATCGGTGTTGACCAGCGCATAAGAATTATTATCGACGTATGTCAAGTATTATCTAAATAATGTGATTGAAATTTCATTTCAGATGCTAATATACAAGATTCCTCCAATATTTTTATTTACACTTTCCGTATTTAAAAATTAAGTTAAATAAAATTGAAAGATAATTCGAAAATCTATACAATTATTGTATAAATGTAGTTTTATTGATACGTTATTTTAATGATAAATTGATAAGAAAAGGAATAATAAAAATGGAAACCGTTAGAAGTATAATGAGCAAAATTAGAAATATTACTTATATTCAAAAATTAATTATATATTGTTTTAATGAAATTTAAAAAAATTATTAAAAAAATTTTAACGCCATTTTTGTAGAGTTAATTAAAAAGCGGAAAGGGATTTCGATTAAAATTTTAAATACGCAAATGTAATTTGTAATGTTTACATCAACGAAAAATAATATATTTATGTTAATTTATATTATCTTAGTTGTAAACATAATATTTAAATGTTTGCCCTTATAGTATATTAAGATTTAGTAATTTTTTTTAAACTTTGAATATTCTTTATGAACATAATAAGTGAAAATATAAAATGGAGATAATGATTAATATTCTATTGTTCTAATTTTAATTATTCACACTTAAAACTTTATTCACTATTTTCGAATACTAAAACATAAAAACAAGAAATCGATAAAACCAGTTTTTTTACTCAAACCATGTATTTCTTTTGTAATGTAACGAGTGTAATTTACGATAAAGTTTTTTTCTTTTAAATTATTTATTTATAAAAAATAATTTTTCTACGATACGACAATTATTTTATGTACATCGTTGAATTTTCATTAAATACTTATAGACATACATTTATGGGGTATAACACATGAAGATACGAAGTAGATGTACTGGTGCATAATTTTAAAGTACTTTTTAAAAAAGTGCAACAATTTTTCAAACAGTCATTATTTCGAATAAATTAATTTGGGCGAACCGAACAAACAAAGAAAAATATAAGGTCTTCATTCTTCTAAAACCGTTAAAGACAATTATTATTGGTTGCTCGATACAAACTTCTGCAATTAAATTACAAGAAAAATACAAGGAAATGTGTAAAATTCCGTTATAGATTTTGAAGATTGAGCATCTGCTTGCTCGTGCAAGAACTTTAAGAGAATTTTTAAGCAATTGATTTGAAATCGCGCAAACGACTCGACGAATCTACGGAAACGAGCTGTACAGATGTTTCCGAGCCAGAAGATGAAGATACGCGTCGCAATCGGCTAATGACCGTCCAGAGCTGAAATTTCAAGCGTTTACGAGATGTAATAACCAGCTTTAGATTTGTCTGGACCAAATTTTACTCTTGCCGAGGAAGTGCACCGAGCGACCGGGTGTTCAAGTAATTCTCGCGTCCATCGTACACGTACAAAGTAGCGACGGTTATGCGCCGGAGTTTTAATTTTTACAGAAGCTCGGCGGCTATTTACACGGCTTTTGCAGGTTATTTGACCGTTCCCCGGACGACACTTGTCGCGTCCGGGTCGCTCGCGGCGCTGCCAGTCCTCGGTGGACTCGGGGTCGCCGAGCCCGACCGCTCGTGTTGTTGCTGCTGCTGTTGTGGGACCAGGTTGTTGTTACAGGTGGCGTGATGGCCGCCGGCCTCCCAGTCGCGGTGCTGGCAGAAGGAGCCGCAGTAACGGGCGATTCCGCAGCCGCCGCACGTCTCCAGGGCCGTTCTGCCGCAGTTCCAGCAGCTCTGCAATTTTTCGCACCCTCGTTATTCAAGCACGTCTGTGGGACAGCGTTAGACAAAGAGAGAACAGATAACTTTGCTCGAGCACACGGCGAGTCTTTTGATGCTTGTACCGAGATTCAAAATGCAACTTGAATAGCCGGTAGAGTAAATAATTAGTGCTTTTATGTTAAGCCGCTGTTGTAAAGCCCTGAACATCGCACAAGCATTATATAGTAAATATTAAAGCAATAGCAACTAATACTAGACGATGAAAGTGTTAAAACAAACTGAAATATATGGTAAACGGTATAACAGTAGGAAATTTTTGCCGGTTCAGTTTCAATTAATCAGCGTTCATTAAGACAAAAACTATTTAGAATTTACTTTTGTAATAATGCCTCCTATTTATTGGAAATTCTAATAATGGAAAGCTTTAATCAAAATTTAATTCATAATAATTTTTAAAACAGTGGTAAAAGAAAATTTTTATATAAAGACTAAAATTTCTTCGGCAATTTGTTCTAAATCTTTTGAAAAATTTAATTTGTTATATTTTTTGTTTCATGTTTAAATAAGATACACGTTACGAAACTTTTATTTGTCTACCAATTATTTATTGCTTTGATACAGTCGAGTAGTGCGTGCAAACTTTGCGAGCAGACCGAGATTTTAATACTACAAGCATTTAAAATCACATATGTACTTTTTATAAACCTTTAAAAGTCATGAACTCACACTGACTACTCCACTCTGAGGATGGGCGTCCTTATCGAGTTCGTCGCCACAGGAGGACGTCGCCGTCGTGGCAGCCGTTCGGGCCAAGAATGGACTCGGACGCCCGCGTTGTTGTTGCTGTTGTTGTTGTTGTTGTTGTTGTTGTTGTTGTTGTTGCTGTTGCTGTTGTTGCTGCTGGCTTATGGGCAGGTTGTCGAGATATCGCTGGCTCCGTAACCGCTCACTCGCCCGCGACTCTGCAACCGCAACGGCAACTGCGCGCTGCACCTCCGCAACCGCGGCCCTCTTCACCTCCTGCACGGCCTCTTCTGCATCGACGAACAAACCAAAACAAATATTAATAAGTGCATGAGATACTAAAGGAATAGAAGAAGCCTTGAAAACTCGTTAAAATATCAATCCGTGAGATTCTCATTTTAAGAAGAGTGCAACCAGCACTTAATATCGAAATATCCATTAACTTTTTAAGCACCATTGAGCACTAAACGTATTCACTGTCGTAAGAGAAATTAAAATTTTAATCCATTTAAAAAAATAATTTTATTACTAATTTGTAATATATTCGCAAAAGGGTTTTTAAATATTTTAGATCTGTCTTTAAAATATTAAAGGAAATCCCAAGGAAATGGAAAAAACATTAAAATGTATTTTATGAAGTTACAATGAGTATAAAAAATTTACTCTTTATTTTTAGAATTTTTTACGGAAAACATGCATAAATATGTAACACCTATTTACAACTTCATAAAAATTTTATGAAATATTCAAATTTTACGTAATATTGTGTGATGTTCCAAAAATGTTTACATATCAATACAAGTTTGAAAGAAATTTTTAAAGTTCAACTTGTAGAATTGCTTTTATGTAAAATATTACCAAACTTTTCCGCAGGAATTTATTTTTTCAATTTTTTTTTCTTCTTTTAATGTCAGGAAAGGTTTTGTCAGTTAACGGTGGTACGCGAATTACTTAACCTTACATATGCTTATCCTTTAATCCCAGTACCAGATATCGACCATCTGTTCGGTGGGTTGAATACCGGAAAAGTCCTTGTTTTATATTAGATGTAAACAAATGTGACCAATGGCGAAACAATACATAGCGTGGAGGCGTTGTGCAGAAGTTCGAGTTCGGAAATGCATTTGAAGATAACTGACGGTTACCAACTATAGTGTTATTACGCATATTGCTTTAAAAGCAGACACGAATTCGATCAATGACCATTATATTGTCAAGCGACGCGTACACCACACCAGACAATAAAAGCAATTTGGTTCCACGCGGACTGAAAATTGCAGGTTAAGAATTGGTCATTTTCTATACAAGCATAGTCGTTTACATTCTTTTTCCATTGTGAAAACATGAAGTTGTTGAACATTTTAGCCTAAATATTTTTTTCACTTACGTCATATTTGTAATAATCAAAATGTAGTATTTTACAGACTTACAGTTTTTAAAACATTAAAATAAATTTTCGTGTAAAATACATCGGTACGTTTTTTAATAATCATTTCAAAAAGTTCATTTTGCACCTATTTAAATATATTAGTTAATAATAGTTCTAATGAGCTTTCATTGGCCATTTGTATTTCTGTTCGATTTAATGTCTGGATATTAAAAAAATTCTTTATTTATTGTTATTTAAAGTGTCATGATTCTTTTAATACGATAAAAATATTCACTGACGAAATGCGAATAGTTTTATAATAAGATTGTATCTAATACTAACAGATGATTTTGATTTTTTATTAGATATTATATCAGAACGATGACGGAATAGTTTTAAAATAGTTTTGATATTTTAAAATCCTCATTCATAATAATATTATTTGAGCATACATTCGTATGTTTCAAACTCGTATTGTTAAACTTATTTGCCTTTTTTTACCCTTGTACTTAATTAAGATATATAAACGAATCTATTGCTAGAATAATAGACGCTTATGTGGTTCAAATTCGCCCTAAGAAGAGTAAGTTACACATGTCTACTCACCGGCTTTCCTTTTGACTTCGGCAACACGGTCCTCGGTCGCCCTAATGGTTTGGGCAACGATTTCCCCGGAGAGCCTTTTGAAGGTACCGTCTCGATCTGTGCCCGTGTTATCCAGCTGCTGCTGGGACTGCGACGCGGTCGTCCCCTGGGCGCCGTTGGCCAACGCTACTGGGGCTTGTAGACCCGCCCCTGCTGGACTTGAGCATCCGCGTCTCTGAAGGATCGCCAGGGCACGTTTTGTCTTCTCTACCATACCAAGGATGCAGTTCAGCATCACGTGGATGTTGCGCCACTCGTCGTCGAAGCTCGCCGAGCCATTTTGTGCGGGCGTTGCACCCGAGGCTGTTGACGATATAACGTTACCGATGAAGGTGCTTTAATTTTTATCACATAGCTTTTTTGAAAATATAAGGTAATTATGCGTGATTTTACGAGCAGAAGACTTTGCGTCCCTCAAACAATGTTTTATAAACTACGACGAGTTGGATTTTGCTATTGTGCTAACTTTGATGATTTTATTGGTTCTTTAATTTATTTTAACAGAGCTTGTTTTACTCTAATGTAATGAAAATTATAGTTGCTACGTCATACTTTGGCTAGATTATAATAAAAAATAAAATTAATTTTAATTTCAGGTTTTTCTAGGATTTTTTTTTCATTTCTTATTACAGCATTGTGGATATGTTTTAGATCATTGTTAGGATTTTATTTTATTATAAATTCAAAACTTTTTATAATGTTCGTAGTTAATTAAAATTTCGTTACAAAAATTAGTATTTATTAAAAGACATTTAACACTGTATTATTATATATACTCATATAAGCTTTATCATCATTTTAATTTGATCTTTTAAACTCTAAAATATAAATGGATGTAAATATAATTAAATAAATGATTCTTATTTATTACCAATTAATATGATACTCGAAAAGAAGAGAATTTAATGCTCTTATTTAAGTTTATGAAGTTAACGCGAAGTTAAGTTTTTATTCCGAAGATTATGAGAAACAACTACTAATATTAAAAAATTATCAAACATTAGTGAACACGTTATCCCTAAAATCTTGTTATTCAACTCTAATGAAATCAGGATAGTCAATTATGATTTTTTTTCAAAAACGTTTCCAATTTTTAAGTAAAGAAAACTCGAATTTGTCTTGAGGAATTAGCGATACCATTCACAAGTACTGAATAATAGTATCAAAGAAGAAGTAATGTTAGCGCGTAAGTGTAAGTGGTCAAATCGAGCTAATTGTATCATTTTAACGAAAGATTATTCGTGATAAATGCACCAGCTGGAAGCGAATAGAGCTAATCGTTTAAAAGCATATTTTTAAAGGAGCTTTTCAGAAGAAAATATTAGCGAAAGCTAATGAGAAGATACGTTAAATATATATATATATATATATCGGAAGAAGTAGAATATAGTAGGGTGAACTGACCAGGTGTACCTGCGTGAGGGATGCTCGTCGGCGGGTGGCTGATGTGGGCAGAGGTCGGCTGGGTCAGAGGCCCAAAGCTCGGCTGTCCGCTGGCCCCGATAAGGGTGGCCGCACCGTTATTCGGTCCGTGTGGATGATGGCTCTGCATCGGAGGCTGAGCGTACCAGCAGTACGGCACGTCTGACGAGTGCTGCTGTTGCTGTTGGTGCGAAAGGTGCTGTTGTTGATGGTGATGGGGATGGTGTTGCTGGTGCGCGGACCAGAGACTCGAGGAACGCTTCGCGTACGGTGCGCCCTCGTCGAACACTCCTCCGTTCTCGTAGTACCTGTGTGCGTTGATTTTCGGGGGTTGATTAGACTTCAAGAGAGTCGAGTGCAGCAGCACAGGTCTTGCGAATTAAATCGGAAGGCAATTGCACGTCGAAGTTTCGCGCATTGAATTTCATGCAAATTATAAGATTATATCGATTGTTTCTAAAATCATTGAGAAGCTTATTAATAATAATTCAGACGTAAGTATATTTCATTACCAATACAGAGCATACGATCAGCGTAAGAAACTTAATTCGAATTTTACTTCTAAATATAAAATTGTTACAATTCGTTTGCTGTGAATATATCGTTACGTACACATTCACTGAAAATTTAATAATATAAGATCCTTCAAATTCAAGGTTTTGAAAATTTTTATATTAGTATTTGTATTTTATAAAATTTTTCGATTAAAATTTCTTTACGGTATAAGCAATATAAGTAAGTTTACAATATTACAGTGGCCATTAAAGTTGTTAGATTTAATTTTAATTTATCAAAGTCTACATGCTCGTATATAAAAATAGGTAAAAATCGTTGAAATCTAATTTCTTTCATATATTAATTCGAAATCTAAAATCAGAGAAAATATTAATTTTAGAATTAAGCACAGAAGTATACAAAATACTTTAGGTATTATAAGAAGAATTAAAATAAAAGATATTTATTCTAGATTGAATAAAAGTTTGATTCGAACGTGATATTCGCATTCAATGTATGCATACACACGTTTCCCTATGTGTATTGTAATATATGATCATGTGTGTAGCAGAACGTGCTTCCCTTTCCTTTGCCTATTGAGTCGATATTCTCTTAATAATTGCCCCTTAACGCATATATTGTGGCACCTTCTACGCTATATGTAGAGAATTTCTTATAATTATAGAACAAAAACTAATATTCTGCTTACAAGGACATCGCAGTTTGAGAAATAACTCTTACTGAATCAGTCATCTATTCCCTCTGACTATACCAAAAAAGCTTAATAATTTTATAAATAAATTTTAAGCAAAATCATATTACTATTTTTTAGTCCCTCATAGTTATAGATTGAATCATTGGTATAACTTGTTTCTTCGTACCTTATTTTTTAAATTTCGTTTTTAATTATGAAATTATTTTTTTTTCATTCGAAATATGATTCAAGAACCACTCTGAAATAAATCAGAGAATATTTATCAGTTTGAGAAATGTGCGCAGTATTTTAATCTGCCATATTAAAAATATTGAACCATTTCAACCAAAACTTATTTCATATTCAGCCTCGATAAAAATCTGCATATTATATGGACGCCTTTAAAATTCATATGGAAGCTACACTGTAGAAAAAGTAAGTAGTTGTTATACTCAAAAGAAAAAACTGATCAGTCACAGTTTGATTTAGTCTTCGGATTTTACATTTGCAATAATCAAAATATTTTCCACTTTTTCCACTGTTTATTCAAAAGAAAATTTTATTTACTTATGAAATCATTATAAATTATAAAATAGATAGTTATACATGTACATATACATAATGTATTCCCTAATACTGTTACCCGGGTCGTATTTCTTTCATGCACAAAGATGGATGAATAACCATGCGCGTATTGAGACACATAACGTGTCGCTGACATTTAATTATATCAAATAATGACTTTAGACCATTCAAAAACTTTAACTAGCCGAAAGATCTTACATACGTCCTTTTGACATCCGGTAAATATGAAATTTCCATCACATGGTGCATAGATGCGATTCCGGTTCAAAAAACCTCACAATACCGTTCCATTTTCCCTAGAAAATTTATTATTATGTCGTTTTATTCAATCTCTAAATCATCGCATACTTAGCCTCGCGAAGTTGCAAAGGAAACATGACTGTTCGTATCTATGATTATCCATTTTAAAGACACTATATTATAGATCTCACACACTTATTAAGAAAGTTCCATCCGTATGTTTAAACTTGCTATATACACATATAATAATAGAGAAGTTTTATTTGCAGCCGAAGACTAATAGTAAAGTTTCTATAAAGTCTGTAGAATGATTTGCACTTTTAATAAATAATAATTTTAATCTTTCAAAAAATGAGCCTGATGTTGCCAAAGTTGAAATTTTAACGAAAACTAAAATTTTTTAATATTAAAACTTCATGAAAAACTATCAAAATCTTTCAGATATTTGATAAAATAATACAATTAATTAATTTTTTTTAAAACTTGTAAAATATACCCTTATAAGGGGTTGGAAATTTGAAAAATTTTAATGTATCCATTTTCATTAATTTTATAAATACTATCATGTATTGTCATAGATTCAATAATAAACGATGTATAGAAAAAATTTATTTAAAAAATTTATTTAATACACAGAACACTAATTATAAATATTCTAAACTAAATTAAAAATATATACATCTGTGGGTTTACGGCGTATCACTAAAAGTTAAATAATTTCAGAATGGAAAACATGCCAAATATGCATAGAAGTATGCGCTCTTTTTTTAAAAAATAATCCAAAATCGTATTCAATATTTAGTTAAACAACCATGTTACTTAGAGTTTACTTTTTGTATATAGTTTGATATTTAATTTACAGTAATATATTGCAATATTTAGAAATTAATAAAAATTGTAATGATATTTTTGGAGTAGTTTTGAACATAAAAATATAAATATATTTTATACTTATCATTAATTATATTTTTTTTTATCAAAGGTTTGAAAGATTTTTATATTATTTTTATAAAATTGTAATTTTAAAAAACATTTAATTCATTTTTAAATTTTAACGTTTTCAACTCGAAATTTATTCAATTAAGAGTATTTTTGGTTCGGTCGCGGTTAGGAATTCCTCTCTAATACTATTACAGTGATCAGCTTTCGTTTTACCATTCTTTTTTTTTATTAAAATATGATAAATCAAGTGATTGGATATTTAAAATATAATTATTTAATTACAAAGAAAACTTTAAGAATATTTATAATAAATAATTTGATCAACAGATTTCACTTCATAATATCTTAAAAGAGAATTGAATGTAAATATGAAAAATTGCAAGGTTAAAATAAATATTTGTGTTTATTCCTTAATTTTATTTTGAGTTTTGTTTTAAAAGTTTTCTGAAATATTGAAGCTTTAGAAAGAAAGTTTTGTTTAAATATTTTTAAAACATTCCGAAATGTTTATAATATTTTTCATTCTGAAATATTGTAAATTTGAAATTCGCTAAAAATTTAATATTAAGCATTTATAATTATAATGTGAATTAATGTGTTATATAATGATTCAGTTGGTGGAACAGTTGATAAATCGGAAATATTTTTGTTTTTATCAATTTTCGAAAAATGGCAGTTTGAAAATATTTCTGATGAATACAAGAGACGAACGTCAATACAAATTCTGAACAGTAATATATTTTAGTTTGAACATGCAAATAAAAGTATTGTAAAAAAGTGTCAGGAAATTTAAGCATTACGATAGAGACCGTCTTCTTACCGCATCGCATCGATTGTGTTTGATGAAAAGTTATAGAAATGAAAATCGACGAGACAATGTCGAATGAGACAGCGACATAAATAAATGGACTCGTTGGGGGAAAAAGTGCGGATCCTTGTAGAATCAACATATTGCGGAGTTCGTATTAGATATTGCGAACAATTCCGAACCGACAGTGTTCCCCATACATGTGCAGCATGATGAAAATCGAAAGAGCTTCAAAAAGAAAAGTATGGCTTGGTTGTCTAGGTGAAAAGCCAATTTGCGTGCAGCTGGAAAAGGGAACGAAAAAACGTTTTCTCCACAAGTACCCCTGATAATTCGTGGTTACACGATTGATTTGCAATTTCGGGTCAGTGCCGCATCGGACGAGGGCCGTTCACCGGCGCAAAATCATCCTCACTGCTGGCCATTCTCTAAACTGCAGGTGTCTGCATCGGAAAATATTTAGGTTCGCACGCACGCACGCACGCACGCACGCACGCACGCACGCACTTATGCACTTACGCACGGAGGCCGCGTGGAGTGCGTGGGTGGCATATTAGCGGGGTGTCGATAGGCACTCGACACTCGAGCCTTCCAGCGCAAGTTTGCGTTCTCCTCGCCAGGAAGAGAGAGCGAGAAGAAGGGATAAAGAGAGCGAGTAAGAGACAGAAGAGGGCGGGAGCCAAGGCGGGGGAGGAGGGTAAGGTGAGCGGCGCTCGGTGATATATGGAAACGTCAGCGGCAGACATATCGAGAGGATGCGGGAGAGTGCGGCGCGGTCGGGCTATTGGATGTGGCATAGCCAGCACAGGCTCTCTCTCGTTTCCTCTTCTCCCTTCCCGTACGCGCGACTTCTCACTCGCACTCTCTCTCTCTCTCTCTCTCTCGCTCTGTATCTACGCACGAGCGCGCGTTTTGTCGCCTTTGCTTCATCGCCTCGTTCCGTTTACCGTATTATATCCTGCGAGCGGAAGTGCCGCGCCGTTATGTATTCACTCGTTCCCCGTGTGTCGGTCCGTCGCGAGCTGAGAGCTGTATTAACCCTTTGAAGTATACGTTTTTACGTTTCTTCGATTTGCTTGGAAATGAGTTTTCTTTTATCGGGCTTTTAGTACAAATTACGTACAAGCTCGCGCCGCGTTTTCACGCAAAGTCAATATTTATTTGCTTGTTCGCCTTGTTCAAGCCAATAGAAGCCTGGATTTCCATACGCGATCGACTTTTTAACTACATTTTACTACATTTTAACCCTATTTCACGTACGTTTAATATTCAGCAATTGATTTTACCCTCTTTATTTAAAAATACTCGTTATACTAAAAGGAGGATTCTTTACCTTTGTTTAGAGTACGGATTGCATCTTTACATTGCACAAGCGCTCCGTTTTTTAACAACTCGCCAAGTAAAGGCACTTTTCGTACTACTCGATAAAACTTTATAAAACTTGCTTTTCTATGCTTTCTATGCTTTCATTTATCACTTATTTTTTTATATAAAATACACCAATTTTGGAGCCGATTTTGTCGTTGCTTCAAATACGAAATTTTAATAATTAAAAGATTTAATTACTTAAATAAAGACAGTTTAAAAATTTTTAAGTGATTTACAAAAAAAATTTATCTTTGTATTTCATTTAATTGTACAATACCTTTTTTTTATATCGTAATTAATTTATTTCTTGTGAAATATTCAAAATTGAGTTCAAAAGATATATATGTATATATACTTGAAAATTATGACTTTATCTACTGAAATTTTTTTCTGATTTACTTAAAAAAAATTTCGATATTTTTATGAATTTTCGTTTACGACCTTACAAATTTTATGTTTCTATCAGTTCTAAGATTATTACATTAGGAACAATCCGTTGTCTATAACTTTTATTTTCTTTTCACTATTTTTTAATACTATGCGAATTAATACTGTGTATTTTATTATTGAAAATATGTCAAAAAGTTTTACTTTTCATAAATTATTACTAAATATAGTGTGAAATTTAAATTATTGAAAACTTTATTGAAGTATAAATGAATGAATGTATTAGTATCAATTACATAATGCAAATATGAAAGTTCATTATAAACTTCACGATCGTTTTTATTATTATTTCTTCTCAGCTTTTATGAATTAAATTTCTGTTTCAGTAATTTTTTTTAGTTTAAAGTATAAGAAAAATTATATTCTCTACCTTTCAAGAATTTTAAGGAGTTAAAAGTATCAATTTCATTAATTCATTTCATGATTATAATGGCACGTATAAGTATATTAAGTGAAATGTATCCGGTGAAATAGATTTCGTAAAACGCACTCTACTCGTAAATTGCACGAATGTGACAGCTTAAAATCTCAACCTTTTTTTTATGATTTTCAAAAAAAATTTTAAAGGATCAGTTGATACTTTAAAAAGCGATATCAAACGAAAAAATTCAGTACAATAATTTGTTGATTGTGAAATAAAATAACAAACATAATATAACATGTTTTTTGTATTTTTCTGTTTTTCAATATTTTAAAATATTTTTTTTTTTTTTTTTAATACATTAATAATAAGAATGCAAATTTATATTGCAAGGTTTTGAGAGTTACTTTGCAATATTCGATTGATTATTTTGCATTGTTGTGTAATCTTAAATATATTGTATAGGGGTCGACAGTTTGATCCGAGCATTTGTAAATATCACTCTTTATTATTGTTGAAATTTACGTCCGAATTATAAAATGAATATAATGGAAGTCATCATTTTATTAAATAATAGGAAACAGAATCGAGTACAATTATTATATTTGATGATGATTTAAATGTATTTGAAACATAATAGCAAAGTGAAATAATAAATAAATTAAATTTAATGGTAATAATATTGTTATAAATTTAGATCAAGAAGGATATAATTTTTCGTGTATCAAATGAAATTAAAATGAAAGTCTGTACTTTCACGAGTTATAATTGTCTTATGTATTATAAATTATGTAATAAATGCATTAATGAAGTAAAACATTTTTTAGACATGCCAATTCTGTTTTCTCATTATTAAATGAATATATTTCATACATTTTTATTTACCTTTATTAATGCTTGTAAAACAAGCGAACAATTATGAAATGAAGTTTAAAGTGTTTTTTCAATTATTCCTTCGCATTTTATAAATTTTTTAAAATAGCTTTTAAACTATTATTTGCATAACCATGATTCCAGCCAAGATAGCGAGTGTCGAGCAAACGATAACGATCGTAGCCATGGCAGTTACGTCCAAACTTGTCTCCGGTGTTCCTAATAAAATGCGCCGTACACTTTAGTCGCAAACCGCAAGGACATAGAGTAATCGCTCGGCGAACAACGTGTTCTCGTTGCACTGAAAAGTGTCGGCGAGGCTTGGACAGAGACATCGCGAAATGGCCGCCGGCCAGATTTTTCGTGCGGCCTTGTAGGAGCATCCCTTTGCGATTGTCCGTCGATGAGAGAACAACTCAACTTTGATTAACATCAGCGAAACTGCGTGACCCTGGGTTCGAACGAGGATCCCAAGTGGAGTTCCTCTCGTTGTGAGAAACTGAACCAAGGCGCATCTTACTTGATAATCTCGCGCTTGTGACTTGGATGCTCCTGACACTCATTCATTCGTTAACGAGCCGCTACGTTCAGAAGCGCCAATTTAGTGGATATGCATGGTATTAGATACAGTACTATTAACGACAATGACTTGGCAACTAAGTACTGTTCGATAAAAGAAGATATACGATCGATCTTGAGTGTATTGGAAATTGTGCAGAACGAACAATGGAAAAAAGAAGAAACAATACACGAGTTATCAAATGTTTACAAATATAATCTTACGACATTAACAAGTATTATTTAAGATATTCGCTGTTCCTAAAAAGTGTAAAAACCACGCCAAGTGTCGCAAAGATTCATATTATTTTGATTAGTATATTTTAGTTAGGCAATGTAAATAAGTGGAAAGTATGACTTTCGTAACACTTAATACTATTTCGTGTACTTTATATAAAATAGAAGATACAATTGCAAACGATACACAAGATCTTTTAGTATATTTAAAAATTTTATTTTAATGTATAACAGAAAGTACACGCAAATGTACCAATAGTAATTAACGAAGTTTATAAGACTCACAAATTTGTAATGAAACAATGTGTAAGTGAATTTAGAATGTCATCAAAACTTATTACATAAATATATATTTAAAATTTTTTAAAATACAATATTAATTTAATTTAAGTTTAAAATAAAATATTAAAATGCAAAGAACGGTATTGCCGATTATTAAAATCCATTTTACTAATAGATAATTGTTTTATATGCCATATATAATAGAAAAGGATATTAGCATATTAAATTGGATTAACTGAAAAACCTATAGTCATATTTTTACTAAATTTAAATATAGAAATTACTTTCAAACTCAAGAAATTTTATTTTTTTGGTACAAAAAATACGAGAAAATCCAAGAAAAAAGACTTTGAGAGTTCATTGAAAGATTTTGATATATTGTTTTCAGGTAGAAATAAAACTTACAACTAATATCGAGAATGTCAGTAAAAAATTTTTTTAAGTTTATAGATTAATAAAGTTTATTATCTATTGTACTACTCATCAAGTAATGAGAATGAAATGATTCACGGATATTCAATATTCTTAATGAATATTCTTAATTAATAATTAATACTTTTTAAATTTATGCTAATAATTATTTCATCGTTTATTTTCCCAATTTTATTTTTAAATTTGTCTGTTTATTTCATTAAATTAATAAATACATATTTTCGTAATATAAATATGAAAAGTGAAAGTAAGAATCAATAGGAAAAAGAAATAGAATTATTTTTACGCAATAAAATTATATTTGAAAGCAATTTATCAATTACTTCGTACATATTTTCATATTTAAAAAACTACAATTATTCAAAATAAATTATGTAAATATAAATTCAACGAAATTTCTATAATAATGCAAGCATGAAACTTTTAATTCTGAGCCTCTTTACTTCATTGTATCCTATAATTTGTTTAGTTGTTTTTGCATAAATTACTCCACAATTATAGATAATAGTAGATTATAAAATAAATAAAATTTTATCTTCATTAAGAATAAAGTGTAAGAGATTAGATTAGATTTAACTTTTTTAATAAGACATGTTTCTAAGAATATTTTTACCACTAACGACGATTTACTTTCACTATTATCAAATATTATTATATTTATATGAGTTCGGATCGATAAATACTGCACTTTTTTAACAATATGTATTCGTATCTCTTATTTGAAATATAACGAATTATTTAAAAAGTATCTACTAAGATAATTTTCCGAATAGTGTATTCCTCATTAATTTTCTTGCGAATCGACTTATAAATCTAATTTTCAACTTGTTTTTTTTTTAACATAAAAACTTCATGAAAATCTAGTGGCGTTTGAAATATTGAAGGGGATTAAGAGGAAGGTGATGTACTCACAGTGCCTCGGAGGCCCTTCTCTTGTTGGCGCGGCTCGCGCCATAGGTGAAATGTGCAGCCGCGGCCTGTGTCCCCGAGTGGATCGTCGAGGTCCTGGCGGTGGTACCAGATCTTAGAAGACCGTAGTGTTGGCTTGGTATTCCATTATCCCCGAACAACTCGCTGACAGACTCATTGCCGGGGCCTGCGAGACCTACGGCCTCGAGCACTGCGGATTCGTTCGAGCGCAAGAACTGGTTACACGTCTGTGAAACAAGTATGAGTACAAATTTTTAATTCGATCGCGACCAAAATTTATTCACTTATATGATGCACGATATACGAACCTCGTACAATCTTTATTTTGTGTTCGTTAGATAGTACTTTTTAAGAGCAATCTATAATTAATTTTAACAACAAATCGGTAAATTCAGTAATAAATAAAACTTAACGCTTAAATATAAATTCCTGAGTTTTATAAAGGAGGTTCATCCCAGCCGATTATGCTAGTAGTTATTAATAATGAAATAAAGTAGGTTAGAATAGGTCAGAAAGGTAATTCGAATGAAAAAGAAAAATAGTGGTGAATAAATTCTAATTGAGAAAATTGAAAAATAAAAGGTTTTCAAGTCGTTGAAGATAAAGACGCGGTAATAATAATTATAAAACTTACAAAGTTTTAACAGTAATTTGATATAAAACGAAAAATGATACTTTTCGATTTTATTATAATAACATTTTAAAGCATACAGCGATGGTTGAAAAATAATAAGAATTTGAAAATCCCTAGGTTATTCATCGATGCTCAATCAAAAAGTGTTAAAAGGTACAACACCGACAGACGCGCTAAATTTACTTAGTGAATCTAGTAGTATAAATGTTGTTATTCTAATGTATTGACGATTCCACTTCGATCGATTACTTTGTATTTATAACATTAGCAATACAGGATAGTTTATTTTCACATCATCTTGTTTGATAATGTTCTTCCGATTGACTTAAATTATCTTATTCACCATCCTAGTACTTTTATAAATACATTTTTTATTTAAATAACTTAGTTTTTATAACGATTCAAGATGTTCGTCAGTGTATGTAATTGCGTTCTACTATATTTTATATACACGCCAACAGAAATACGCGAAGGTGCAAGCTTGTTTTGTTTGTTTGCCGATAGATTTACTATGTCTACCGAGCGGATGAGCATAATATACGTTGATTCTGGCAGACTCACTTTTTTTAAGCAATAATACAACAATACAACATTTTTTGTTTACTTTAGCAGTTGCATTGATTATAGTTCTGAATTAATGATAATTTATGATTTGTTCATAAGCTTAAAAATGATTAAATTATTGTAAATAAATAAAACCTAAAGTTAAAAATACGATGAATTAGTATTTCCAATGTACATTTACGATAATCTGGTATCAAAGTAATGATTAAATTCTAAGCATGATAAGCATATAAATATGAATGACTTTTTATGTAGATAACTCGATAAAATTTAATATATTTACCGATTATTAACTTCGACACAACATAAATCCTTGAATACGATTTAAAGGCATAAAATTCATAAATAATGATTACTTACGTAAAAAACATAGATACAAGTTTTCCTATGATTTAAACTGTTATAATTAATTATTAAATATAAGCTATTAAATTTGACTATTAAATATGGATAAGTAAGACTTTTGAAAGTTGAGTACATAAAATTCATTGGCAACGTTAAAAAAACAAATAACACTGAGCTCCAACAAGATTAAAATTGTTTGTTTATGATTATCGTAATTTTTACGTAGCTCATGAAATATATGAAAAGAGAATAAAATAGAGAAGTACTCATTTAACTTTTTAATTACTGTACTTAGGTTTTGGAAAAATATCAGCAGAAAAATTGTTATTGGATTAGTATTGCTTGATTTTTTTTTTATTGTATATAGACAAGTTTTTTCAGTATTGTACGATGAGATTTGCGATAATACGTCATTATTATTATTATAATTGCCATCGCGTCGTTTAAAGTAATAAATTTAAAGAAAAAACGATTTCAAGTTAAAAAATTTTTTTACCTCACTGCTATTCTATTAAGCTTTTTTCGCACACACAGATGCGTCAGCGATGAAAAATATCAGGTTTTGAAAATAAGAGAAAAAAAACATAAAAACGCCGAGAAAAAATCAGCAGCAACAAAAAGTAAAGAACGAGAAGTAAAAAATCGATGTAAAAAGAATTTTCATGGCCCGAGCTGAGGAAGTCTATGTGAACGAGGCAAATCCTTAGACGCGTAATGAAGAGACGGAAATTTTCATAAAAGTTGCCGTAAAGGCGTGACGGAAGGTTACGCGCCTACTTCAGCGCCAGGGTGACGACGGCAGCAGTCGCAAGACTAAGGCCAATCAGTTTAGTTTTTAATATTCGCTGCCTGCAGTTACTTTATCGCTTTTCCAGCTTTCGCCGGCCTTCTCTCTTTCTATTCCTCCCGCTCCCGCCCTCGAGCCACCCTCGCGCACCTTACAGTTGTCGTCGCTGTCGTAGTCTGTGTCTTCGGGGGGCGGAGGAGAAGGAGGAGGACCGAGTTGCAAGGGCTTCTTGTTCCTTTCTTAATACTCGTTCGGCCTGCCAGAGCGCGATTTATAGCTTCTAATTCAATATCTGGGACCCCTCGCGCACTCCGCGCCTCTCGTTCGCCGTGCTGTGCTTGCAATTAACGTCGTAAGGCTAATCGATATACACATATACGGGCGATGAAACTTACCCGACGTGACTTTTCGCACCGTCGCCCGGGAATCTGACGAGGTGACGAAAGCGCTTAATTCTTTTTCAAGAGTACAAGTTTCAAGTTACGACAATCGTTATGCGCCTTCTTTATACAAGATAGTGTAAATCGTATTTATCTAATTGTTGAACTCTTCTTTCGTTGAAAGGTTTTCTACTGAATTAGACAAATAGAAGTCATGTCTAGTCTTTCCTAAGTTAAGACACATTTTTGAACAGGCCAACGGAAAAATAGTATCGTTTTATTTTTCGAAAACGTTATTTCATTTGAAGTAGAAATTGAATAGAAATGTAAAATGATGAAAAGAATGATTAGTCTACCTTCTTAGAATAATGGAAGTAAAGCAATATTTTATTAATTTGCATTATGAATTTTTTCTATGGAAAATTAAAATACGAGTTTTTTGGTACAATTTATTTAATTTATTTGTACTTGTACTATTTTTATTTAATATAATTTAAGTATCCATACTCTCACGGTATATGCACATCGTAATATAAACGAGTCTAATAAATAATTTTCATACCTAATATACATTTAATAAACGAAACATTTTAATTATAATATAATGAAATTTTAAGACACATAAATGTTTTAAAATTAAATAATTATTTTCAATTCATTCTCATCATACGTTTAAAAAAAGAATATCAGCTATAAATTAATTATGGACACAAAGAGAGAGAGAGAGAGAGAGAGAGAGAGAGGGATACGAAAGGAGAAAGTGAGATATGTGCAATATAATAGATGAAATGTACAGTTAGGTTCCAAAATTAATTTTATTCACGTTCTTACATGTTTATTGTTATTTCATATTTAAAAAGTGCATGCACAATTAAATTTTTATAATAACTTTATATAAAGTTTATTTCTCCACTAAATGATCATTCGTGCCAACTTAAGAAAATACAATCAAAATATAGTTTATAAAACGTCAAAAGTATAGTTGTTAAAAGTTCTTTGTAAATTATTGAACGAGTTTGAAATCATATGTTTGAGTATTGGTGTAAATATGAAAAAAGTGATAAACAAATTTATAAAAATTAAAGGTTTTCACCAATAGAGACAAATTTATATATGTACAAAAATTTACTGTAATTTATTTTTAACCATATCCTTAATTGCATTATTTAAGAATTTAGTAAGAGGGAGTGGAAAAATGGTAGAGATAATATACGAAAGTGGGAGAAGGTAGTAGGAGTGGTTGCGGGCTGGCATTTACAGGTTTGAGGACACTCAAGGGGATAGACTGTCACCCTCTTCGGTCTCAGAAAAAATGCATAATGGAAACTTTAACTTTAAAAAATTGAAATTTCACGATTTAATAACCTAAACAACATTTTTATTACGATTAAAAAAGGAGGAAATTGTAAAACATATCAGTAATAGACAGTTTTATGTATTTTAACAGTTCGCACTGAGATCTGCACCAGTTAAACATCAACTTATTTATTGTAAACATATGTTAAACATAAAGTAATACCTGATTAAAAATAAAAACTTAACGTCACATTTTATTAGAAATACAAAAGTTTTTATATCGCGGATATTAAACCAAAGAGAAGTATTTAATTACGTAACGAAAGAAAACATCAAGAAGGCAAAAAAGATGTTAAATGTAAGGCAAGAATTCGCACTCGAAGAAGGACTTCATTTCAGATCCCAAGGGTGGCCTCATCGAGCTTATGTGAACCAACCGAGTCGTCGCGTAATAGTGTGCGCACGACAGAGGGAAAGCGGAAGAGAAAAGAAAAACTTGATTGCGCACCCGTCGCGCAAAATTTTAAACTCGTTGAAGCTCGTCGTGGAACGGGGAAAAAGTGTCGAGGACTCATCCTCGTGAACGAGGAGGCAGCGGCACTTGGTGCCGACCGTATCCGCGAGCATTCGAGCGACGATATACAGGACGACGGGCACAGCTCGTCAGCTCGTCACGGGCGCGCGTCTCAATACGGCGACGGTGACTCTTGGCGATGGAAAATGTAAATGCCCGCTATTAATTTGCAATTCGCTGCCTTGGCACTACTCTCGGCTCTGCTTCCGTGCCGACGCTGGGCAACAGCTGGGCGCCGTTCTTTGGCCCGTTCCCTCACATATACATACAATATAAGTACAAGAGAGAGCCTGCGCGAGCGCCAGCTTTCCTAGTCGTTTCGTAAAGCGCGCCCAGTAATCTCGATATTATTTTTCCCCGGCTATCAAGACGACGACAGTTCCGCCGTTGGTACTCCTTTTGATTTTTCTCGATGGCTTGTGCCTCCTTAGCGGTTGGACTTTCAAGGACATCGCCCGAAATCTTTTAGCAACTCGAAACTGCAGTTTTGACGAAATAGGTAAAAAGGGTTCGCTCTCCTTTTTCAACGTTCACGAATTTTGCGGAGATTTTGAAAGGTTTTACGACACGGTGACAATGTGTGGACCCTTACGATGGCATTAGTAGTTTTAATCGATCGCCAAGTTGTTAAGATTTTTTTCTGTAATTTTCTCTGTGTAGCGTTTTCAAAATTCATACTAATACTATTACTACTTTTTTCAATGGCATTCGTCAATCAATTTTATACTGCTTACAGTATTCTTGTATATAGATACTTTTATATTTAATCTGATTTTCTGAAAACTAAAATTTTGCATCGCACGAATAGAAAGGTTTTTAAAAAATTACATCACTTTATTTATTCCAACACGCTTTTGTGTGCTTGTCATTTGCTTAAAGCACCGAAACATTTTTCGCGGAAATTCTAATATCCTTAATTCCGAAAGTACTCGTATACACTATAATCAGTTCTGTGATTGCTGCACGTTTTTTATCACCCGATCAATAAATTAATGTACGATTCGCGAGTGTAAAATTTGAATATTCCTGACGAAAATAACGCCAGCCGAAGGCGCGCTTATGTAATTACCAACACATAGACAAATAGCGGCGTATCGCGTTGCGGGTACAGAATGGGTGATGTAAAAGCATAACCATAGCCCGTGAAGCGGACAAAATGCAAAAGATGCATCAGGGGACTGCCGGGGATCTCGGCTCGCGCTCCATCGGAGCCCCGGAAATAAGGGTAGTGGGTAAACCAGGGGCTGCTTACGCGCAGGCACGTTCAGCTCTGCAGCCCGCGATTAACGAGCGGTGGCACCGGACCATCGAACGTGTACTCATCCCATCCGCGTACACGCGCAACGGAATTCGCGCCCTGGGAGTTTATAAATGCAGATTTATGGTAACAGAGTGAAAGGGTGTGCGTGCGAGGGATGGGAGAAAACAAACACACGCGCTGTCATGTTTTCCTCCCTCCCGCGCCATTGGATTACTTCAGTAGCTCCGACCATCGGCTAATAGCGAATACGGATTTTCCGCTTTAGAGGGAATTCGCGCGTTACACAACGTTGCCCGGAAAAATTCGCGTGTTTAGAATTACCATTAGATTTTAAGCGACGCATCCTGCCGAAACGCGATTAATTTTTTTCTTCTGATTGTCTTGGGGAAATGCGAGTGCATGATAAGTAAACGGTAAAAGGTTAGAATCCGCATCACGTGACACTAACAAAAGGATAAAATATTACTATTTATAATAGTAGTTTATTATTACTTACGAAGTTGATTTTACAATATTGGTAGTTGACAATCTTATCCGACAATTTCTATAAGAATAATTAAACAATTATGATTCCTTTATTGGAAATATAAATTATCAATGAGTTTAATCTTTTCTTTTCTAAGTAATTTCAAAGACAACCTATCTACAAGGCTTAATTTGCAATTTTGTCTTATTAGAGTACGAGAAATATAAAAAAAAAACATGTTTTTAAATAATATTTAGGAAATGATACTTAAAATAAAGAACAATAAAGGTTGATAAAGTCATGTGCCGACAGTGAATGAATTTTTGCAATCAAACAAATTGAATTAATGAGATTTTACAGCTTAACTTATGTAATATTTAATTTACTATTCCAGTAATAAGTATTTTCAATTTTTTGGATATAACTTTGTTATTTTATGCATGATAAATATCTTATTACTATTCATATATTACTCTGTTCTACGTGTAACTTCGCTAATAGAATGTATCTGGTTGCATTAAAATATAAACATTTAAAACATATTTAAACTTAAAAAATAAAATATAATAATTTTTCTTCGCTTAGGAATGGATTCGTATTTAAACTAATAAAAAATATGTTTTAATAATAGTTTTTGCAGATCATAAGTATCAGATTATAACTATTCAAAAATTATAATCGATTAAAATGAGAAAATGCAACATTATGTTCTCAAATTTAGCCTTGATAATTTTAATTAAGAAAGTAATATTGTATTTAGATTTAATATTTGAAAAAATTAATGTTAAAAATATAAAACTTTATAAAAAGTAAAAAAAAGACTGAAAAAAACAGAAAAGATCTGAATTATAATCTTTAAATGGGTAAGGTTCATTTATAAAGTACCGATCATAAAGTGACTAATAAAACTCCAGATAATATAATTTAATTAAATATCCAAACAAAAGAAGGATTTAACAATATAAAATTATTATATCATTTTGATTTCAAAATTTGAGAATTAATATTTCGACAACAATTTATAATTATGCGTAGTTAAATAATTTGATACTGCATTGTCAAAAATACGTTAAGACAAATATTGTTAAAAAAATCTATAAAAAATTACATAATCATGGTAGACAAATGACAAATACATGGTAGGCTAGACAAATTTTCTACTTCGTATAAAATTCTTATAATAATTAATTATTATGGATTAAATAACAGTGAATATTTCCAAATTAAGATATAAAAGAAATATATGAAACTTTTAAGAGGAAAATTAGTAACTAAAACTTTTTTTGATGAATTATTTCAAGAATAAGTAAATTATATTAAATTAGATATAAGGTAAAGTTTCGAATTAAAAAAAAAATTAATTTTTTTATTGCCTGGCTTTAGAAGATACACAAATAAAATATAAGAACACTTCTATTGTTTATTTTTCAAATACATAAAAAATTTTAAATTTAGGAAAAAAGAAATAGTAGTCTCATTGTTTTACAACATTATTTTATGATTATATTTATATAGAAATTCTAAATCGGCAAATAATCATAAAACCGAAACTGAAATACATAAACATTAAAATAACTTAAATATTTAAAAATTACATTTATCCTCAATACAAACTGGTAAAATTGATTAAATTATTTTTTAAACTTGAACTCTGATTGATGAAATAAAAAAAATTAATTTTATAATTATTGTTCATACATTAAGAAAGTTAATAAATTCATTTACTATGTATGGACCTTTATTTATGCCTTTTAATGATATTATGCTTTATCAGTGTCATTCGCTGTTGGTTTAAACTATTTTATATTTTATTACTTCTACATCTATTATTAGCTTACATCTAATTTATATTTTAATTATTTTATTTACATTGCAAACATATTACTATTAAAATGTTATATTTTTATAATTATAATTAAATAATAATAATTTGATAATTTATAATTTGCAGTATAGTATAGTATAGTGATAATATATTATAAATTTACGAATAAACGGAAATGTGTCATGAACAGCTTGGTATTTCCAGACTGAGTATCTAGTGAAAATTCAAATTTAAAAAAAAAAGGTTGTATAATAACAAAAACTTATTAGAAACAAATTTAAAAGTATATTTTTAAGAAATTTTCCGGTTTTACAATTAAAATCTATGATACAAACTACAAAATTATTGATGTTAATATTCTATTTCCAGCTCAAGTACATACTAGGGCTAATTGTAATTTTTTCATACCACAATAAATTTAAAATAGTGTTGAACATATTTCTATAACTCATCAACATTGATAAAATTAAGTAAAGACTTATTACAGAATAAATAAGTAAAAGAAATATTTTGATACACAAAGTTAGATTTTGTGAAAAATTGAATTGGTTAAAACTCTTACGTTGAAAGATATTTATTATTTTTTAACACATTCATATGATAACAAAAGGTAAAAGAAATAAAATAATGAATGAGCTAATGAAGAGTATTTTCTATGCAGACAATAAAATAGACAGGAAAATATATCATTCAAAGTCAAGAATGTTATATAGAGTAAGTGTTATTGATAGTCAAATTATGATTGTATTAGAGAAAATGAAGGTACACGGTCTTGGAGAAATGGTTCAAAGACTGTCAAATTTAATAGCAGTGGGTACACTACAGTTTTTTACGTTATGTCAAAAGCAAATTCTAATATAGATGAGAAGCTTAATGAAGAAACAAGAATGTGTTAATCATGTTCAAAACAGGATGAAGACTGGAATGAGAAATATAAACTTGTTAGCAATTTTCTGATAAAGACAATTTTGTAGGAAAAAAAAAATTAATTTCTTAAACTAATTTATGATCAACTAGTTTACATCGTATTTTGATAGAATAAGATCTCACAGTTATTTCAACAAGTTAATAAATATTTTTGAAAAATTAAAACAAATTTTCTATTCCACTTATCGAAAATATAATAAAATGTGTTTATTAATATTTTTATTGTCAAGACTGAAAATACTAAAAAATTTAATGAAGATTGCTCAGAATAATAATAAAAAGTTAAATATCGTATATCAAATAATAATAGGTATACATACCGCTATCACCTGTTTTAATAATAAATGTTCTGTTTTCCAGATGGTCATGAAATAATTTGACACGAAGTATAGATAATCTGAAGCTGAATAGGCTAATACCCGCAATGGTATCAGACTTTTTTACGTCGAAAGAAAATCATTTACCACCGTCACAGAAACACAAGTTATTAGAAGACGAGTTCAGCAGCAGGTGCAAGATGATTTATACAGAGCTAGTGTTTACTGAATTTTGTAAGTAGTTTAAAATTTTAATTTTAAATTTAATTCTAATAACTTAGTTTTTAAGTATACCATGTTATATTAAGAAATGCGAGATTGTATACATAGTGTTTTTATTCTTTTAATTTTTTTCTAATAAAATTTAACTATTTTTATTCCAAACGCCTTTTAAAATTCCTAATTAAACCAAACATTTATTAAAAAATTTATCAGTTCGAGAATATCGTATAACAAGAGAATATTTACTTTTACACTTTCGATAAAAATAATTTTACAACTAGTTATTAATTAAATAATTGTAATTAAATAATTAATATTTCCCGAATTTTTCTTATTTTTTTTTCCTTTTTGTGAAATATTTATATTTTTAGCACTTATTTGTTTAAATACAGACATATGTTAAAATATTTTTAATGTGTGATTTAAATTATATTTTCATGCGGGCTTAAAAAAAAGGTATTATTTTTACTTACACAATTATTAAATACTCAAATTTGTTTTTACAATTTACCGTATTTTAATAATGAAAAATCTCTACAACAGTATGGTGTACTCAAATTATCGATTCTAACGATTTGAAATTTCGCAGAACAATTTAATAAGACAATAAGGATTATTTTATAAGACAGTTTTAAAAAAAAATAATAAATTCTATTTTATAACATTCTATCAAAATGTATTTAAAATTTCAGAAATGTTTGTGATTTTATAAATTAATGCTATTGTAACAAATAAATACATCGAAAACTTAAATTTGTAGATTTAATCTACAAATCAGTTAGGTATATCGGGGTAAACAATTTATGCTTTCTGAACTTGCATTATGAATTTTTAGAACTATAATATAAATAATGCAACATCAATTTAATCGAAAATTTCTTAAAGTTTGGGAAAAAATATAAATATATATTTTTTAAGAATATTCGTTCTGTATTAAATATAGAGGCTTCCTTAAAATAAGTAAGAATTACTAAATAAATATTGACTTAAATTAGACAAATGTAATACTTTTGTAAAAATACAATTATTAATTTTTAAGATTATTTGAATATCAGTAATATTTATCAATATCAAGAATTCTGTTTAATTTTATATTTCAAACGGGAATATGCACATAGAGGGTCAGTACAAAAGTATATACATTAGGTTCGGTATTTCTAATGGATCAAGAAGATGTTTTAAAGAATTAAAGTAGCTCCAGTATGGTGTTATTATTATTATTAATAATATTATTAAGACCAGCTCCCTTAAAGCCTCAAATATTTGAAGTCTAAGGGCACAATCAGTCTCGCCTAACAATAAAATTTTTGCAATTATAAAAAAATACCGCAAATAAGGCGATAGAATTTTTCATTTTTACTATATTGGTTCAATTTTGTGCACTCCGAAATTCATTTTTAAATCAAAACAGACCAGCAGTGGCACGTAGCTCAAATCTGTTTATTTTACTTGTTTTCTAGCGACGGAATTTTCTTTTAAACTATATTACAACCTGTATAGCTGTTCTGTATTAAGCTTATAACTGAATGAGCTATCGATCCGTAATTAATTTACGCTACTTTGTATATTTTTGTACAATTTTACATCAACCTACTCTGTCGATGTTTCCTTTGTTCTTCAAAAGCTTTCAAGCTTGCACTTATACTTATGCTTATGTTATGGTTAAAAATAATTTTTACCCAAGTTATTAAAATCTATTTTGACAATAAAAATCATTAACTATTGATGATCGCGAATTTTTTATAAAAACTACACGGTAATTATTATTTTTTATTCGAAAAAACAAGATGGTTATTCATAAAGAGTTTTTGGTGAGTACATGATCTATGTAAATATGTTTCTTCCTAACTTTAAAATACGGCAAATAAGGACTGGAAAAATATATAATATAAAAATAGATAGAAAAAAGTAAGGAATGTTTAGGCGCTGACAAATAATTTATTTACGTTAATTAATTATAAAGTAAAAATAAACTGAAAATGTGCATTGTTATATGTGAGTGTATCTGTGATAACCATCAACATTTTCTTTGATAAAAAAGAAGAATACGAATAGAGTTTCATAAACCAACTTACGAGCTTCATTGTGTCCAAGCAAAAGAAAAAATATTTTCACCTCCTTTCATTTATGAGATTGAGAAGCAACAATTTCATATTTAGTAACGACAGAATACCAAAAATAATACGAACTAATAAAATTAGCCCCACGAGCGCATAAGATCATGAAATTAAGCTGGTGTGTTTGCGCATTGCCTCTTGCTGCACTAGCAAACTGCACTCACTGCGCAGTGATTTATGGCTCTCGCGGACAGCGCAATAAAACATTCGACCCCTTGTGGGTTACCCGCTCACTTTTATTCTGAAGCCGCAGAGCCTTCGCTCGGTCGATCGAGAGTTTTCTCTTCTGAGTGAAGGAGGGCGAAAGAATGAAAGTAAGGGAGAAGAGGAAAGCAGAATGACAAATTTTATAGCCGATAAATCTCAATTGTTTAAATCAGATTGAATTCGAGAAAGTTTAGTTTTTCTTTTAATTATTTTTAAGAGCATTGAGAAAGATTTGTCCCTGTTATACTTTCATCCTTATAGGTTATTTACATCATTGATTATTTAGAAAAAATTCAAAGATCCATGCTTATTGTCAATAAATATATAATAAATATTAAAATTTTTTAATTCAACCATTTGTTTAAAAATAGTGAGAATATTTATTTTTCGAGGTAATGATTGATTAAATATATCAATTTTACAATTTATTCAGTACTATGCTTTTGCACTTGGAAATTCCCAAAAATTTTTTCTGAAATTATTACTATAAAATTTCTTTATTTTAATTTAATAAGTTTCCTATTAATTGGTGATAGCGTAAAAATATGATTCAATCGAAAAAGTAAAATTCATAGATTACTATTACAATATGATTCGTGATACAGTGTATAATATCAAACTTAGTGTATAAAAAAAGTAGAAAATTTAATTATTATATTTACTATTTGAAAAATTTAGGTAAAATTGTTATTGGATAAAATTTATTATTAATAGTGAAATATAATGTTATTCAATTTAAAAAGAAAAGACTGTTTATTTATGTAAAAATACAATCTGTCGTCAAATTTTATAAAGTCTGTGTCAAAATACCATCAGTTCTACGCTAAGTAACTTCTCTTGTAATTCCATGAAACGTGTAGTTTTTTTTTATTTTTTTTCGTTTCTTGATTTCATAAAACGAAAGCACAATGTAAAGAGAAAAACATTGTATTTAGTATTTAGAGTATTAACGACAAGGCAATTCGAATTTTAATTAGAATCCTCTTTTACTCACTTGATTATCTGCTCTGGCAGCTGCACTCAGATCCCGCTGCAAGGGCGGCAACGTGTGCTTCAGGTACGGAAGTACGAATCCGCGTAGAGGGAAATTCGTTGCCTCTTGCAGAGCTGAGTGAAATTCTTCGGCGGACATCGATCCGCTCTAAAAGGGGTACAAAAAAATCTTAGAATGCGTACTGTACGAGAATAATGGATGTCCTCGTTACAGATTATCATTCAATTATACACATTAACCTGTATCTTTTTACAATAAAATAAACATTGTGTGTTTTATACAAATATAAGCAGCTATTCTACTGCCATTTATTTCAATGAATTAAATTTATGCGAATGTTTAAAAAAACTCCAACGATATTGATTATCAAAGACATTTTCTTATTAGTAATAAAGTAGTAATGAATATTCTAGTTTTTCAGTTAAAAAAAAAAATAAAATGAAGACGAAGCTTTGAATTTGAAAAAATAATTGTGAATATAGAATATTATTTTTAAATTGCATAATAAATGTATTTTTACAGTCTAATCACTTTTATACATGTTATGCTATGTCAAAAAAAGTTCATGCTTTATTGATATTAAAATTTAATATCGATAAAATATTTGCAAGTTGCAAATTTTTAATTTCTTACGTTTATACGTTTGTAAAGAAGCAATGTTATGCTCGACTAAATAATAATAAAGTAAAACCTTTAATAATTTTAAATTAATTTATTTTTCTCGCATTTTTACGCATCTTTTATTTTATGATTTTTTTTTTAAAGAATAAGATTGAATAAGTACGATCGACTTTGCGGAATCTCAACATAAACTTGAGAATAATTCTCGCGCAGTCTCTTGAAAGTCTATTAGTACTCAAGGGCTTATCAGAAGTAAATAGAAGAGGATTTCGCTCCAGTTGAGTCCAAATCATAGCTGTCAGTCGCAAACTCACCATGAGTCCGAGGACTAGGCCACGGACCGCGTCGCCGGTATCTGGCGATATGTCCATAGCAAACTGTACGAGGGTACCGAGGAGCCTCTTGAGTCTGGCGTGAGTGGCAAAGATTCCAGAAAGGCGTCGACCATCCGCAGTGATCGTCTTTTCCCGGGAACGTTCTTCCAAGGGGCCGTGTTCGCTCTTGACCTGCTGAAGCGATGTCGGGGCCTGATCGTCGCTGTCTGCTGAGCGCGCCGACGAGGAACTGGATGCCGCTCGCGCCGGATGTTGTTGGACCCTGGACTGCTGGGGGCCAGGTGACGAACTCGGTGATGGCGAGGAAGAGCACCGGCCATCGGGTCCATTTGTTTCATCGCGGACGACCTGCTTTTCTCGCGACGTGCCTGTGCAATCCAACAGAGAGGAACTTAATTCATCTTTCGATTTTTTACGTTATCCTAGTGTCATATTGGGTGCTCTCAACTTGAAGGATTTAAGTGTGGATTCCCAATAAAGGGTTATAGGGCAAGTTAAATAGTGAGTCAATTTTTGGGAGAACAATAAGTGTGCGCGAAAAATTAACTAAGCGAAAATATTATAATAAGACAGTGAGCGTGAGAGAATTGATGTTTTAAAATTATAGTATATAATTTTATAAAATTTAACACCAAAACATTTTGCACGTTTATATAATTTACTGTATACACAGTAATCAAGTATTAAAACTTTTTTTGAAGAACTAATTTAATGGAAGGTTTATATTAATATCTTTCTTAATTTTATTTTATAAGCAATTTTAAATTTATAAACGAATTTCAAACATATTTGTTAAAAAAGAAACAAAATCTGACTAAATTTAAAAAATTTTAATCTTCACAGATAAAGGATTTAAATAAACGATTTTTAATTATAGAAAAAATTTATTAAAGTTATTCGTATATTTCTTACAATAATGTTAGATTTGAAATAAAACAAAGATAATATTATTGATATTGTATCATTTTGTAACTTACAGTTATTATTTATAAAATACAGACAATCAAAATGGTTCGTAAGCTCTAAAAAGTTAAAGTGAATATTTTTCTTTCACGTTTTATGAAATATTTAATCAATTTTGGTTTCTTAGTTATAAACATTTTTTTATAACTTTCGATAAAAAAATTTTAAATTATAAATGAAATTTTTTTCAAATATTACATTATCAATGAATCGATACTTTTTCTATAAAATAAATTTATGTAGACAAAGTTTGTATGAAATAAAATAACTATAATAAAAGAAATTTGCTTTATAAATTTAATGAGATGCAAATTAAGATAAGCAAATAAATGTTTATAAAATAATATTATTTGGATAAACTTCAAATACTCATCATTTCATTTCAATTTTAAAAAACAATTTAACCACAATCGTTTAATATTGTATTATAAAATATAGTACGGAATTGAAACACACAATTCATATAATATGTGCGACTATCAAAATCTACATAATAAGTATTGAATACCTCGTTAAAAAAGAAGACGGATACAAATTCTGGAAAAACAAGATAGGCGTCAGCAGTGCAGAGTAGCATTCAAAAAAAATCGCATGCACTGGCATTCAGGTTTTCGTAATTATTCGAGATTCAACTCGAGTTTTTTGTATTTTTGTTTTCTTTTTTGATGAATATTCCGCTTTGATTTGTTTTATATTTTTCGCATTATATTTTTATCTCTATTTAATTTTTTTTTACAAAGATTAAAAGATTGCAGGATTATTTCCATTATAATACTTTAATAAATGTATATAATTGCTCAAGGTAATGGAAATAATTTACATAAATAATTAGCATTTGTTAAAATTATTTATCAAAATATTAAAAATTTCCTTGTTTTCGCAAATTAAAACAAATCTTCGAGATAATTCGCAGACAATCTGCTTAATTGACAGTAAAACATGTAATTAGTAAAAAAATATTTTTAAAATAATACATATTCTATATTCTAAAATTTTTTGTTTTTAAAATCTTAGAATTCTCAAAAAGAATCTTTTATTTAAAACTTTTATTGTGTAAAATATTTATTTGAGTATTCGCAATGCGTGTTTAAAACTTATTAAAAATGTATAAGAAAATACCTTCAAAATCTATAAATTTTTGATAACGATAAATATTTGATTTTAAATTTTAAACAAAAAGCTTATTATTACAAGAATACTAAACCTACTTTACAGGTATGAGAAGAATTAGTTTTTAAATGGAGATAATTATCTTGTCATATCGATATACAGGACTTTCCTTATTAGAACAAAAACTTTATTAAATAATTATTCGCTCGTGTTGCCTGCAAGATGCAACAAAATTTAACGCAATTGTTGAGTAATTTTGCGACAAGAGAATAAAGGTCGTAAGTTAATTTAAATTTTCAAAGAAATACAATTATTCACCGTGAGCAAAAAACAACGTGGTATTTCACAACAAAAGACTCGTTTTTCCGAGTGTTGTAGTTTCTCCTTTTCAGTCCTCCCCCACTCCCAGGCATTATGCATATTATCACGCACAATGTTCTGAAAAGGAAGGAGGCCGAGAGAGAATGTGTACCTGCACGGGAAACAATGAAGGGCTGGCGTAGACACGCTGATAACAGGGACTCGCGTGGTAAGGTTAGTGCTGGCAGTGCAGTATAATGGAAGCCGCAGCATCACCGACCGCGGCTACCACGACAGTCTTGGCAATGTGCATTCCACCGTATGACGATACCATAAATGCCTCCAACGATTGATCGTCTCAGTATCGTGGATCAAGAATAAGTAAAAACGAACGAAAGGGGTAAAAAGTGACTCGCACCAGTTCGAATACGTTTCTCGGGGGATTCAGTTGCATATTCTTGTTTTTTTTGCGCGAGGGATAATGAATTTGTGCGCGGGCGGCTACATGGAAAAATCCTTCTTGTGAAAAGGAGGATGATTCTAGGTCAGTGTTCACTGCTTCCGGAGCTTGCGAAGAGTTCTTTTGAGGAAATATGATTTTCGTCTGACAAGTTGAAAATTGAAAATTCCTTTTTCATACAATATCCCTTTTTATACGCACGTGATCCGTTTTAAGTTGTTCTGATGCATATTGGACGTTGTGATGATTGATTGTATAACCGCAAAAACCGAGACCTCGCGCTTTAATAAATTGATGCTGAATTTGGTACAAGGATAAATTTAGAAGCGCTTGTTAGTTTTTAAACAAAGACTCGCTTTTTCTATCGAATTCAATTTTAATTCTAAATCAATTGTTGTGCTATGCGGCGAAGCCTTGCAATTATATTTTTAAAATATTGCCTTTCATAGCCTGAAATGCGATAAGCTATTGATAGATGCTTGTAGCCGATAAAAAATTTAAATTTTATACTTTTTATATAAAATACTGGTACGATTGAAAGACTGAATTACTTTTTTTAACAAATAGTGTGTGCGATTGAATTCTACGCGCTATATTGAGATGCGAATTTTGTGATAAATAAGTATGATATAGATAAAATATGTTTTAATTATTCTGGTTGTTAAAGTATTAACGTAGAAAGTTATTATTTTAATCTGTATGTATATATATATATAAGACTTTCCAATGAAATTTTTTAAGTATAATTCTCTAAAAGCAGACATTAAACGAATTAATTAATGTATAATTAATAAAATAACTAAAATAAATCATACCTTATTGCAATTTAATACATAGAAGAGTAATATGTTTTCAATAGAATTGCAACTCTTTTCATGTAAATCTCAAATGGATTTGATTTTAATATTTAGATTCAATACTTATAGAGGTTAAAATTAGCTATTTTTATCTATAGGAAATATGTTTGTGTAAAATTTAGAAAACAGTTTACCGTAAATATTGAAGTATTATAACGTATTTTATTTGTAATAATATCAATACTTTTTTAGAATCCTCAATTGCACAATAATTATATGTAAAATAGAGAAGTTTTTGTTACTGTTTAGTAAAGTGAATTAACGAAGAACTGAAATTAATATTGTGAATATGTGATTCACTAATAAAGATATTCTTAACATTGCAGTTAAATATTATTCGTCATATAAAAGTTTTTGTAATGCAAATATAAAAATAAAATATCTATAAATTAAAAATAATAAGTTCGTTAATTTTATAATTTTATCTAATTATAATAGAAAATTAAAAAAAATTATTAAGATTCATAACTAATTTTCCATGCTTTCAGCATTTTCAAGATTTCTAATAATAGATGGTCGAATCTCTCACCCATTTTATAGTCAAATTCTCATTGCTTTCTTTAAAGCAGCCCACCCACGTAATCGCTTTTACTCGTTGTTGCACGTATGACTGTGTATGATCGTAAATAAACACAGAACGTGTGATCGCATCAAGAAAGCAATTAACGTTTTTCAGGCACTTCTGCTGCCGATGTATTTCGATTTTCAAGAAAATCTGTGCTTTTATTTCTTGCGCCATTCAAGAAAATTGACAGAGGACAGCTGATTGAGCAATGAAGAGATTGTGATTGTTACGGAGAGGCGAAATGCGTGAGTGAAATATCAATGGCAGGAACACTATTAAAGATTATAATACGAAGAAACAGCGCAAAAAGAAATTTACAACTTATAGGTATCTTTAATTTTGGATGTTGAAACAAGTTATTTTTGATTTTTAAATAGTTTAGTTCGGAAGTTGTTGCTCATACTTTATACTTACAACAATATTTTAAGTTTAACCGTCTATGTAAGAAAGTTTAAACCAAAAAGCAAAAATAGATTTAAATCTTTAACAATTACAAGCAAATTACAATAATTGTTATACAAAATGATTTCGTTACTTTAATGAATTAGATCATAAAGAAAAAATTAGAAGTATAATAGTTATTAAAATTTGTAATTTTTGAATAGGTAATCAAAAATTTTGGGGTAAAAGTATAGAATTTTTTGTAAAACTAATGTTCAACTATGTAATAATCGTACTTGCAATATTTTTACATTTTCAATTTCGGCGAAACAAATGGTTTAGAATTTTTATGACAAATTAAAAGAAAAATTTTTTATTTCATTCGATGTAAAATACTGTAGCTACAATACTTAAGGTTAAATGTTTCTTTAAGCAAGTTTTCCACGTGTCGCCAACACCATTCTCATTTTATTTTCTTAAAAAGAAAGAAAAGAAAAAAAGAAAATGAAAAAATTCCGTTTCTAAAATTACGTTGACTCCATGTGTAATTTCGTTGAAAATTTTTTCATCACAATCTAATGTAAAAGCAGCGAAAAAAATTACTTTTTTACTAAATTAAAAATATTCTCTACGAAATTAACAGATTGATACACAATTCAATGCACAAATTCTAAAAGCTCGTATTTATCGTAAAAGTAAAGTCGACGCTTCCGTCAGCAAGTTATCCGCGCACATAAGGATTTATTCGCGAAGCAATCATTGTTCTTCATTTTAGTGGAAAAAAATCCGACAATGTATTCATGGCGCAGGAGTTCGCAAAGAATAACAATCGCGAGCGTGAATTTTCCGCACGAAGCATTAGTACAGCACAAAGGTTAAAAATAGATTGGTAGAATAGGTGGAGCGGCAAAAGCGAGGAAAGAAATGCCGATGGTTAAGGGAATTGAAGAGGAGCAAGGAACTCGCGCAAAGGTATACAAGAGTTGAGAAAGCTGCCGAGCAAACGGAGCGAGTACGTGTATCGAGCAGAAGCAGGAGTACGAGCACAGAAGAAGAGGCGTAGCGGAGGCTGTGTCGCAACCACCTGACGCTAGCAGGTAATTACCTGTACCTAAACTTTCTGTGTAGCCGAGGGCTATATTTGTGCGCGGCAAGCTTTTCCGATAAAAACATTCTTCGAGGCACCTTTAAAAATTACTTTGCACGGACATACGTAAGAATTTTTTGCAACTATTTGCTGAAAGCTCTTTAGCGTCATCTTTAAAAAAAATAACTCTGGAAGCCGGTTCTTGTCGACAAGCACATTTCTCCCGGGAACTCTGCAAGAAATTATAAAACTTGTTAATTAAATACCGTTGAAAAATTGATCGTACCATTAATATGCATTCGTAATACGCGTGCACGACGTATATATCTTTCTGCATTTTAGGTTTTTTCTCTTCGTTTCAAGATGGAAAAACAATCATTGAGACGTCTCATCGTTTTTTCCCCAAGAAGTATTAACGTGATATTTAAGGGACTTAAATGTAACGGGCAATAATTATGTTAACGATATTTAGAGTTTAATTACAATTTTGAGTAAACCCGAGCATTCTTTTATATATTTTAAGACTTGTTAGGGTTAGTGCTATTGTATAGACGGTAAATTTTCTCGTCTACAGTGAGCATTTATAGATTGTACAATTCCATCCGCAAATTTTATTTTTAATTTTTCACTTAGTTAAGACGAATGTAATCTGTCAGCAGATAACGATTCTAATACTAATTATCGGTACTATGAAATACTTGTAATGAAAGTAACGTAGCAATAATTTTTAATTAATTTCTTTAATTAAATTCAATATATAAAAATTTAGGGAGAAAATTAAGTAGATAATAAAAGAATGCAAATTATTCACAAAGTTGATTAAGCGTTACTCCTGCTACTCAATCATAATAAATGAATTTTTATAGAATCGTGCAATGATTATACTAATCAGGCATTATAAGAAATATGCACTCGATTTTAATAAGATCTATAGCAGAACGAGAAAAAATCGAACATTATTCCGAGTAATGTTTGAAGGCTCGTGCATAGTTTCGACGTTACGGCGCCGGCATTGCCGCTGAGCTCTATATTTGAACATTTGAGTTTAGCTGTTCGAGGCGCAAACTCAGCTACTTATCATTTTCAGTGTTCATTTGGATTCTCGGTGCGATAAGCGAGAGACGACTGCTTCAAGCAGAGTAGCAGCGTCAGGAGCACTGACTTCCCTGGTGTCGATTCAGCCAACTGGCTTTACCTTGTTTTACGTTAGAAAATCTCTCAGCCCCACCTCGGGCAACAGAAATACGTAATCGGACTCAGCGTCGCCTGCAGCTGCACCGACGGTAAGTTGCGCTTTGCTGTCTCGCGAAAGTCGCGAGGAACCGCGTAATTGCAGAATGCGCGAGTCCTCACCGAGACTCGAGAGCAACGACAATCATCGCACAGTAGGACCGCATGTCTCTTAGTTCCTTGTGTCTACGATGTTCACGAATAGACGGCGGTATTTTGGAAAACTATTCGAATATTTAAATATTTATTTTAAGGCGCGTAAACATCAGTCTGCCTTCGTGCCGATTAAAATTATTTTAAGTTGATAACTTGGCTAAACGAATTATCTCAGACTAGTTATACAAACGCGTAGTTGTGTTCCAGGGAAATGGACAACTACGCGCGACATTGAGAAGGAGTCAATTGTTTGGTTAGCAAGGATGCGATTAACGGGTTGAAAAAAAGGTTAGGACGTGCAACTGTGCGTAATCTTCGAGTTCTTTAGCGCCGAAAGATATTTTCCAGGACGCGCCTCCGAATGTCCGGAGGAGCTTTTCTAGCTTTTCTGTGACGTAAGAAACCCCGCTGGAAGGTGTGCGTGTGCATGTATCCGGGAAAGGTGACGAAAATGGGTTCGCTGGGGCTGGTTCTGATGCCACCGAACCCCCGGCCAGCTGTTACTTCCCGCAGTGAACCTTGGCTCGCGCTCATCCCAGTTTTATATATGCGTTGGCGGCTATCGCTGCCGACGATAAGATTGCAGCTTGGGCGGAAGACCGCACGGCCCTTTCGCGCTCACATATATTTCTCGCCTCTTTTTTTATTTTGAATTGTGGCCGCTGGAATTTATCTATGTTTCTCCACTGCAACCATCGCCTTTTTCGAATAACGCAGCCGCGCGATCTTTCTTAAATAGATTGTCGCAAAAAATATTCTTGCAAGCCACATTATTGGTTATACAAAATTAATGATACCTCTTCTTTTTTCATCCCCCCGCATATTACTTAAGCTCTTTGTTCGTTAATCCATTACAAAAATTCATTCAATAATGGAAATTTAAGAGAAGGCGTTTTTTCCGACCAATATACTACTCACTACATGGTTGTTATGCACACGGTTATTGCGGCTTGAAATTAAAATATGTGAGTATTTAATAAGTATCTGCAAGTATAATTTTATTTAGAAATTATAAATTATATTTCTCTGAAAATTATTATTTGTCAATATATCTAAGTGGGAAAAATGAAAAGTTCGCGTACGTTAGTGTAAAGCAAATATATTAATTATTTATTTGTTTGTATATACATACGTCGACACACATGTGTATATATTTATATTAACCTGTCACATATGGTGTGTGACAGCTGGACTATGTCTGTCAAAAGGTCGACCAATTTTGAGATTTAGATTTGTGAAACATAGCCCAAGCCACGGTATTTATCCATCTATCGATAAAAATGAAAAATCGCATAAAATAAAACGAAGGTTTTATAAAATTTTTATTTTAACCCTAATTGGTAAAAGGAAATGTTGATTAACTTTAAAAAAAAAAAGAAAACCGAAATAAAATGTAGCGATTGAGCAAATGATGCGATATTCCAACATATTATATTCTATAAAAACTTTATTGATCAACAATGAATTTATATGTTAACTCTTTTTTCCTACATATTGTATGAATAATAAAAAATTAACATATTAAAAAAAATACCGAATTCACATTAAAATTAGGCACACAATTTTTTTATTATTATTTCTACATTTTAAAAATAAAACGGTTCGATTGATTTTTTCAAGTACTTTTCTTTCTCGTTAATAAATCTAGAAAGCGTTTGTTTGGCTAACAGAAATTAGATTCCAGTTAGCTTTTTCTTTGTTCAAAAACAAAAAAGATTGCATAAGGTTCCGTCTCGTCTGTGAAACGAGTGCAGTAAAATTAATATAGACGTAGTGCCCAAAATATCTCATGTTCTTACAGGAGTATCAGAAAAAGTCTTATCAATGATGAAACAAGTCACAACGTAAAATAATTTTTTGACGCCAACATTTAAAAACTAAACTTTCTAGTTAATATTCAGTGGCTCAAGACTTTGCACAGATTGATCGATAATATTTCAAATTCTTGAATCAATTATTGAATTATTGACAGAGTATGCTGATTAATTTATAGTTCGTAATTAATAATATTACATACTGCAGTATTAAATTATTCTGAAAGAATTTTAAGTGCAATCAAATGATTGGAAATATTTAGTCATTTAATAATTTAAGTACCAAATCTCCTGTAAAGTTTTATAATGCTAATGGATCATTCACTAGAAGTACGTCATATATATATATATATAATAAAATAATATTTCTTTATTCAAAATTCATTTTTATCAATGTAATAAATTAAAGGCAGAAGTTTGATTGCAATAAAAAAATTCTAAAAAAAGTCTAAACTTCAATAAAAAATACCATTTTAAATTAAATTACAATATTTCACTTTACTGTAGACTTATAATTACAAAAGTTCGTAAAATGATACGTATAATCAATTCACGCTAAATCATTGATCGAAAAATCATAATCGTCGGAATTTTACGACCAAAGGTATTCAAATTTATGTAAGAGAAACATTGACAAGCTTTTAATATACAAGTACAAGAAAATAATAAAATATTGTTTCATACAAGTCTGCAAGAATTCGATGCTAATTTGCGAAAGCTCGACTTGGCCCTGTTGTTACTCTACGAGGTTGAGAATCTCTGAAGGAAGTAAGTACGGTGGGACTCAGCTGTCGCCTCCTAATTGCCGGGACAATGCAACAGATGGCTTTGATCGCAATTCCTCCCCACACCCACTCACCCCACCTTCTTTTGCACTCGTTCTCTCTTCCTCTCCTTCTTCCTCTCTTTCCTACTCTCTCTCTCCCTCATTTTTCTTCCGCTCTCGTATTTTCGTATTTCCTCGCGTCAGTGCTCTCCCGCTGTCCTTCTTCATTCCCAGTTTTCTCCTTCTTACTGTGTTTTCCTATCTCCGTAAATCTCCCACTACCGAATTCGAGTCAATCTTCCGTCCGAGAGGAATCGAAGGATGAAGAATTCCAAAAGATGGGTCTGAGAAAGACAGACAGCTGTGTGCTTGGACTTGGAGTTAGAGAAAGACGAAGGCTGCGAATGATTTTAATAAACGAAAACTTTAAATTGAAAAGTTAGTGGTAGGAATAATATGTCGCTAGGGTGGAGTTTCTCTAAAGGGTATTATTTGTTCAAATCACTGGATACGAAAGGTAGTATTCCAACTTATTTGCCGATGAATGTAAATAAAAATTGCACTTTGATACAAGCTTACCAAGTAAGCTTTTGCGGTTTAAGGATCTGCGAATCTAAAGATTATTATTAGTTAATAATTATTAAACAATAATTATTAAAAATAAATATTGTTTTGATCATTTTCACCAATCTGCATTAAAAATTTCACGCTAAAAGCAAAAATTAGAAATATGCAAAAGCGGAACGTTAATAAATAACGTATCCGGTTCAATTGCGCTTCCATCTACTGCCACGTCTTATATTTTCTAATAAAAAAAAACTCTGCATAAAATTAAGACTTATTAAAATGAAGTTTTTATATTTGTAATAATTGCTTGCCATTTTATTACACAAATCGCAGCTTTCGTTCAAGCTTCGTGCAAGTTTCACCTGTCTACGTTGAAATTTAATTACAGCAGACGGATTTCGTTGAAATAAGAAAAGAATTTGATGAAATACCTTTATTAACGATTTCGCCCAGAAAAAATTTGATAAAAAGAAATCTGCGTAAAGATATCGGAGAAATTTACTCAAAGATCAGGAATCGCTTTTGTAATAATTATTCGAGAAAATCGACGAAAGTACATACATGTTCAACTTGAACAAACTAACTACGGTCATAATGCAGAGAAGGGCATAAAATTGGAAAAATTTTAAGAGTAGAACGAATGATAGGTTTGAGAAAGGTCATTGTCCAGTATAATTCGATATGATCTGACACAGGCACAGAGGAAATTCATTTCACCGAAGATTTGGGCTTTCGCAGATCTAAAGTTACTACAGAGCCTTGCGTTTTCCATTAACGATTTTTCACGAATGAGCTTTTGAAAGGAGCTTAATGGATTAGAAAGGAAATATCTAATAATCTGCGCGTCTACATATAAACGGAGCCTTAGGGAATGAAAGGTGAGAGCAGTAGGGAATCGAGTAACTTGCAAAAAGGCGAACAGCCGCAATGACCGGATTTTCAGAGACTGTAATTGTTATGCGGAGGATATTTGGATTTTCAGGAGGTCGGCAAATTTAGAAAATCACTCCCGAGCAGCCTGACCTGGGAGCGTCGCCCGGGTAGCAGGAGCGCGTGCCTGCGAGGATGCGGCTCTGCTCCCCCGTTCGCGCTTTCTCTCTCTTAGTCGTGGATGGCGATGGCGGCTGCTACTCCCGCGATATCAGCAGGGGAGCAGGACGGCGTAGCTCTCCGCGCCCGGAAAGTGTCGGACGTGTCTTATCGTGTCCGCGCCAGGCGTTCGTTCCCGGACAGGATGCCACTAGGAGGGAACTAACGACATAGCCCTCGCGAGAGAGCCCTGATGCACAGTAAAAGAGAGAGAGAGAGAGAGAGAGAGATTATGAGAGTAGGAGGAAACGCGCGCGAATGTGTTGAAAAAGAGCGAGATAGAGAAAGAGAAAGAAAGAGAGAGACAAAGTATAACGCAAGACAGATGCGGTGAGGACGCGTGTACCTTTTGCATTATAAAAGTGTGAGCAAGGGGATGCAAAAGTGCGTAATTTCGATATTATAATTATGTACACAACGCATTTTTCCTATATTTTTTATCTAAACATGCAATCCCATTTTTATAAATTTTGTGTTTTGATTTGGCCTCTTATTACAACTATTTCTGTCCTTAATAAAAACAAATAAAAAAATTACGTAAAATTAATTATTTTCATTTAAATTTATAGGATATATAATAAATATACATGAAGCATTCGTTTACAAGGAAAATCTATATTAATTAAAATATATAGTATCCACTATCGAAATAAAGATATCATGGCTTCTGTATCTTGTTTCTCTCTATTTTTAATTTTATTTTGTTTCTTAATGAAAAATATACGAAGACGATAAATTTAGTTACTTTACGATAATATTTGCTTATAAAATTATATTATAAAAATATATATATATAATTTTTCATAACTTAAATTCTGATATATTTACAATATAACTTCTTGTCTATGTTATAATATAATTTCTAAAATTTGTTTTTAATATAGTAATATTATAAAAGTTTTATAAAAAATACAATTTTAATTTTCTTTTTTGAATTAATATTTATAGAATATATAAATGCATTTATACTTATATTTTATCAATATTTTTTAAGTTTAAAGACAATATAAAAGCTGACTTTTTTTTTAAAATAGAGCTTTAATTTCGAGTACATTATTTCGAAAAATGTTTTCTCTTATTTATAAATAATGTATAAATGTCGTTAGAAAAATATATTTTCAAAGATAAAATTATCTATTAGCTTGAAATTTTTTTCTTATCTGAGAAAAATTATTTTACGGTTTTAATGAAAAATGAACAAGATTTTAATATTTTAAGTTTTGAAACTAAATTAAATTCAATATTATCATAAATGTATTGAAAAAGATGGAAAAATTCGTAATAACAAAATTATTTTAAATTAATATTTCAAGTATATTCGTTCATTGATACTTTTTATTTATTGATTATTATAATGCAATTAATACACTAAAAAATTCAAATAATTATTTAATAAAAATAAATATAAAAATTCACTGAATTTGAAATTAAATATTAAAAGTAAAAATTATATAATAAAATATATACATTCTACTATATTTACTTTTAAATATACGTACTAATATACCATTATTAGAAAAATTGAAAATGTATCTATCAAAATGTATTGCGAAGTTCATTATTAAACTTCTGAAAATTTATATTAGTCAATTTACTACATTTATAATTTAGTTATCTACTTTTAAATTTTATGAAATATAAAAAAATAAGTAGTAAATATAATTTTATAATGATACAATTTAAATTTCGAATAATCATAAATAACTTTTTTAATAGAATCGATTAAATTGCTTACATAAAAAAAAATATATTATAGAATATAGAATAGATAGTTTATAGTATCGTAATAGAGAACTCATAACAAAATTTTACTTTATTATTCTACATACGATAATTATTGTTGCACTTGCGGTAAGTACAAAATCCACCATTACTATTACCTCAAACAATCACTATTATTTTCATAGCAAAACTGTATAACATAAATAATTAATTCTAAAAATTATTTTATTTTATCCCCTTGAAAACGGTATTTGTATAAACGGAATCCTTATTCATTAATCGCTAAATACTTATTAATTTGATACATTAAATTATTTGAATTCTTATTTTGCATAAGAAGAGTTTAAATTTTTTTAAAAATTTATTCGACATAATTAAGAAATAAAAAAGAGTAAAAATCTGTTCATGATCAAAATTAACATTGGAATTATGTTTAGATGGAAATAATGAAACATAATTAAACTCGTATGCAAATTATAATAGATAAGTAATTATACATAAAAACTGAAAATATCATGCATAATAATTATGCTAAAATATCTTTCTGTTTAAAAATTGAGTTAAATAAAGTCGGTAGCTCGATAAAATTTTAGGCACCAAAGTGAGCCAGTTCTAGTTAAGCGCACACATAGTAATTTAAAAATAACGATTTCCTTGCTGATATTTTACGCAGCTTGCTAAGTTATACATATAATATATACCTACTCATTGAATATTTAGGACATTTCAAATCAATGCTATACTTATTTCTCCGCGTGTGTTTATGCGCGGATGTCATTGTTTAACTTTGTTTCGTTGACGATGGATCGCAAAACGTTAATATTATACCTTTTCTCCTATTTCATGTTTATCATGGGTGTATATCTGCAGCTTGTGTCTGTTTTCCTGTTATACGATGATATTTTATTATTCACTTTATTACATCTTTAGGTGTTTTTCATGAATGCAAAACTGCTTTTAGATGGATATTTTATCTCACTTTGTCCCACTCCCATAACAATTTTCATTTTCTTTCGTCGACGTGTGTACTTATTTTACTAAGCCCACATCTGCAATATCCCATTTCGGTTGCAATAGTGACTTGGCAACTATCATTATTGTCATTTACAATTTTATTCAATACGTGAATAGATTTTTTCGTTATGATTAACAAATAATAAAATAATAAAACATTAGCTTAGTTTATTTCCGAATTAATTTTGCGGTAAGTGCTTTGTTACTTTGACGACGAAAAATAAAATTATTTAACATCAACGCATATTTGAAGTTAGTTTGAATCATATTAGCATAATTAATAAAATTAGAATTAATCCAGATTATAATTAAAATAATGCAAGTAAATTAAGAATATTTTTATAACTTATTTTAGATTCTCCAAATAATGTGATAATTAGAAATATTACTATGCTTTTTTCACAATATAACAAGATAATTTCATTGTTCAGATTTAAGGACTTTCAAAATTTGAAACTCAAATTTTCATAGTAATTAAAAGAAAAATTTCTCTATATATAATGAATAATACTGCTTCCTTTACATTTATAAATCATATAGTCTGTAAATTGTAAATTAAAATTATAACTGCTATATAAGCATAAATGATTCAATAATTGAAATATCAATTATACGTATTAATCAGATTATTATATTTTTAATCAAAATAAAATAAAGTTTATTTAATTTAGGAATAAAATTTAAAAGTTAGTGCACCATAGTTTTCATAATTCTATCTTCTATATAAATAAATGAAGAATAAAATTATCTTAATGCTAAAAAGTGAATGTATATATATTTTAAAAGCGATTCTGTATAATTTTCGCTAAATAATGAATTTTTATTTATACCTTCCACGTTTATCTTAAATTAAATACAAATTTGAATATTTGTGATCATAACAGGTTCTAAAATAAAATATTATCAATTTTTATAAAATAATTAAAAATATTCTTATTAATATTCTATTCAGATATATGAAAGTAAAAATTACACTTGAGATATACGTGTATATTCACACATGTATGAATGAAAATTATCGATTTATAAAGTTCGAAAAATTTTGAAAAAAAAGTAGATTGAAGGTTTTAATAAAATTAAATGCCTAGACATAATTATCTTACCGAATAATTGATGACGTTAAAAATGAATATATTCTCACAACAAAACATACTTACAAATATTTTACTAAAACTGAAGATTTTATAGTTGTTTCACGATCGTCGACCGATAATTTAAATTAAAAGATATGATAAACACGAATTTAATAAATATATAAAATAACAATGCCGTTAACTATCGATGCAACAACTTACCAGAGAATCTACGAGTTTGGGCTTTCCGAATATAAATTTGTGCTTTAACGGAAGTCTCGAATTTTCCGGTATTATAAACCTCATATTATACGATGCGCGAACGTGTGAACCGCCAAGGCGATTATGCGTATAAATGCGTCGAGATGTGTACTTGGATCCACTTCAGAATTTTTTTACTTTTCCTCCATTTTCCCTGGCATTATGTAGTTGCCGAAGATTTAGAGCCCGGAATTTTATTTCATATGGTTGCGCTATTTTTCTTATATTATTGGATGAGGGGTAAAACAACTTTTCTGACTTTCAATTTATAACCTGCGGTATGCATACTGTTGTTATCGATGTTAAAAATTTTATAGATTGCACAGATTTTCAAATTCAGTGGGTACTGATTGTAACGTTGAATTAAAGAGTATTAATGAAATCGTTTCGAGGCATTTCATCGATACGCAATTAAACGGATGATGCGTGAAATTACGTGATTATTTTAAAAAATATTACGAATAATCAGGAATATAATTAAACATCGATGTTCGTAAAAATTAGTAGTTGCTGGATATTAATGAACTTTTTTGTTTAAATATCTGTCATTCATCGAAAAATAATAAAAACCCAAAAAGTAAACGCTATACAGCAATAACTGATAAAAATAATGTATAATTTATTAACAGGTGTAATAAAAGTCGATAAATTTGTGGGGTGACAATAATTGAACGTTAACCCTTGAAATGGTGGAGGACGCCTAAAATATTTTTTCAATTTAAAGAAAATGAAATAATATTTCAAGCAGACAGAGATAGCGTATAATTTTCTCCAAACACAGTTTACTCCTACAAATCAGTTTAATAGGCAATTTTAATCGAAAGGAAATCGCAATAGATTATTTTTAAATTCAAATCTGAGCGTTAACTCAATAATATTTGAAATCTTGTAAATACCGTAAAGGGTTTCGAAAACATTTTAAACGTGACATAAAAAATAGAACATTTTTCAGACGTAAAGTAGTTCAAATTTTTTATGCGCAATAATTTTGGTTAGAGTTTCGAATTGTTCGTAAATTTTTTTTATTGAAAATTCGGTCTCTCTTGCAATACCATTGCTCCAGCATAGATTTGACATTCTTAAGAAAATCCCATATATTTATTTTAAATCTATCAACTAGATTCGAATTTTCCTATCTGCGATAATTGTTATAAAAATAATTCTCTCTCGCAATTTATATAAATCTTAATTTCTTAATATAATGGGCACATCCTAAATACGAATCAACTTGAAATACAATACCATCGCAGCCGTATACTAATACAATTCGCTATTTTTCATGAAAATTTTAAGACTTGCATAGAATTTAAGGATAAATCGCTACAAATGCGTCTACTTGTTAGCAATTAGAACGCTAAGCAGTGCAGTCCCGCGATCTATCGTTCGATTTAATGATTATTGTCACCATCCAACTTAGCTTCGGCTTAAATTTGCCTAATCCTGGCCTTGTCCGCCACTATTCGGTAAACTTCAGCATCATCGGCGGGCACAAATAAAAAGGCAGCGTTCGAAGGTCGCACCGGCGTAACTTAAGAATCGCGATGGATTGTTTCGCGTTGCATCACCGGCGCTTGACGTATCAAGGCGCCTGCGGGCTTACGCCGTTGCAGATAACGACGAACGAATGCGATTCGGAACTCGCAGGGGCCGCGGGCAAAGAGAGGCAGTCGCTGACAGAGATGCGGGTGCCTCTATACGCTTCGGCCCTCCTTCTCTCCTTCCTTCCTTCCTCTCTCTCTCTCTCTCTCTCTCTCTTCGAATGTTAGCGAGAAAAAGATGCAGAGCTTTCTTTGTTTTTCGCATTAGTTTTGGACCGGATTTTCTCTAGCTCATGCTGGTACACGGATGACCCTAGCAGCGATGAGCGATGCTGGGAGCAACTTTTTTTTTCCTGCCATCCTCCTCGTTACGGTGAAGCTGATTTGTACGACCGTTTTTTCGCTTATTCGGGATAATGGGATATGAGGCTTTTGAGCGTCGAGACTCGCGGTTGTGCGTGCGCAGACAATTTGTCACGAGAGTATCGCCTTTCTTTCTTTCCGCGAAAGCGATAGTATCTTTCTCTTTTAATGGGAATTTAAAGCGCTTGACAGCTGTTGTACGAGTCAAAATTATTCTACGACTAATGAGCAGACTATTCGAGTAATTTGTCAAATCTTTTGAGAGAATGTTTAGTCAGAGTAGTACAGAATAATCTGTCATCTAAAAGTCTACCATCTTTTCTAATAGATTTCTACTCCCGCAGCATTTATTTTAAAATCAATTCACGAATCACGGACGTCTTTAAAATAATTTTTCATTTATTCATATTAATTGACCTTTTTATTATTCATTTAAAATTATTTTTTATCCCTTACTCATTAAAGAGATTGATAGTTCCTGGTAGACAGACGCCCTTAACATATTATAATTTTTAGTACCTTAAATTAGACCGCTTCTATGAAAATTAAGCACAAAAAAACTTTTGCCCATAAATTTACTATGTATTCTCTCTATCGCATATTTTTATAATGCTTCTTAAGCATTGCAAAATTATATTTCAAGCATTCTTTATGCTTTTTGTTACACAATTCGTATGATTTTTATATCAAAATTTCAATAAATATGATCTTTATTTTAAAATAATAAGATTATTTTTAATATAAAAAGTAAATCATTTATTTAATATCGTTTATCCTTAAAATAAAATATAATATGTCATTACTTAATACAATTGATATTTATTAAAATAATTTAATTAAAAATAAAAATTGTTCGATAACTAATTCATTTTAAACCCAGAAACGAAGTAACAACAAGTATTATAAGCTATAATAAAAAATCATTTTGAATTTATAATTTACTTATCTTAGAAGTTTTCATTTACTTTAATGTGGGTAAATTAATTAGACATTTGAGATGATTTGGCGAGAAATTATCTGATAAAATAAAAAATATATACTTTTATAAATGTGAATTGGTAAACAAAATTTTCTTTTTAATTCCAATAAAATTTCAAATTCACATTTCACTTTTTCTAGAAACTAATTTGATTTTATTAATATAAGTAGGATATAATCAAAATTCAAATTTTTTATTTTAAGATTCCAATTCCAGCTGAGTTTATTAATTTTACTATTATTATTTTATAACATTCTGAAATAGTCTTATGTAAAAAAAGTACCCGCAGCATCTCACGAGTAAATTTTTTTTAAAAATATGTAACGCATCAATTTCTCGATGTTAATTAAAGTTAGTGAGCCAATTAGTTGTTACGTGAATTGATCAAAGCCAGCATAAATTACCAGAAAATGATTAAATATTTCAATTCACAATATAAAGATAAATCGCATTTTATGATTGGAAACGTAAAATATGAAACGCATTACAGAATCTCAAAAGGATAACTAGGGTGACAAAAAAAGAAAGGACTTCAAAAACCAGTGAATTTCACACTGACCCTTAGCTCTGCTTTTGAGGTCGAGGTCAACGGGGAAGGGTTCGGTGCCGGATCCCCCGCTATGCTTGGCAACGGCTGCGGCGATCTCTCCGCATCCGCTCCCAATGGTGATAGTGGCGATGGCACCTATCGCCAAACCCGGAGGGCCCCGTGGAGGCGACAATGACGCCCCTCTGGACGATGACGCTGGTAATGCCGGCGCTGTCGCTTGTTGGAGTACATTCGGGCAGCATTCCTTGGTTTCCTCCTTGACCTTGATCTTGTGGAGAACCGAGGCGGCGTTACTCGTCGCCACTCCGCCACCCTCCACCTTCATACTGAACACGCGAATACCACTCGGCTTTTGAATCTCCTTTTAAGCCTGGTAGCAAGAAAAATAATTTGGTGACACTTGGTTCTACTCGTTTACATCAGATCAAAAAATAACTCGGTGTATTTATTTTACAGTAATTTTGCAATTCAAAGTTCTTAAATGTTTGTATAGATTTAATTGCCGTTAATTCAACACGAGAGTAATTTTTAATTTATATAGATCGGCATTACTCGCACGTCGATTATTCAAGAATAATTTTCTACGTCAATTTTACACTACCAATTATATTGGTGTTTCGATGCACGTCGTTGCAACTAATTTCTCGTTCAAAGTTTCATGCGATCTGGTGCGGTAGCGTCGACGTGTAATCAGACATACTATAATTTCGAGTTTCTAGCAGCAGTTTTAGGTATTTCACGTATGACGTTTGTCAATAACGAGGAAACACGCGTCGAGTGCGCACACTTCGAAACAGACCTACAGAAAACTAAAGTACAATTAAAATTTGTATTACGTGTATTTTTAGGCAATATTCGCTGCGAGACTACCACTAACACTATCACATGGAAATTCGACGAATGACAATGCAATGACCTAATACCGCGCACGCTTTCAAGGCTTTCAAAAAATACGCTTTTAGAATTAGAACGCGTCGACTCGTGATAGAAGCTGATACTGTAGTCGCGAATCGGCTGTAAATGGAGCGGTGCCAAGTGCAAGAAGGCAAGGAAGGAAAACATAGAATCGGCCAATGACGATGAAGCAAATCCCGAGACGAGGATGAAAAATGAAATGGAGTTGAAAGCTGGGGTCCAGAGATGCGTTGCAGATCCGTTCGCCGAAGGGAGAAAGAAAAATCGAGACGACAGGCGAGTTGCGGAGAGCCGGAGTCTCGTCGCTGGCGCATCCTGGATTCGAATTTGATTGATTCCAGACTCACGCCCCGCGTCGACGCGGCGACAGCCCTCGCGCCTACACGCCCGCACTACGTGCCCCCGGTGTCCCTTAAGCTCGCGTCCTGCATACCGATTGCTATTTTAACGAGGAGCGCCAACCGCATTTTCCGCTGGTTTTAGGGTCGTGCCGCGGTTAATGAATGGCTGCCGTATATCGCGCTGCCGGTGCAATGCTAATTCATCTTGTATCGTCGATACCGGAGATGCATTCTTTTTCTCGCTGCTCCGGCAATTTATTGCGCGAGTCCTCGCTTTCCCGCTCGAGGCCTTTTTAAGCCCGGAGTACTTGTAGCAGCGTCCTTTCCTCCAAAGCTATTTACATTTTCAATCTTTTTTGAAATCAAATTAGTAGAGCCCTTGGGGGAAAAGCACTTTATTTATCGAGACAATTTGTAGTTGGTAGTTGGAATGAGATTTCGCTGAGATGCGTTTAAAAGTCAAGTATTGCCTTATCGCAAATCTCATTTGGACATTGAGTGATAAATCACTGCTGCTACATGTATCACTTTGCAATACAAATTGATTGCAATAGCGGACAGTTTAATAACTTTTTGCCATTCGAGTTGTGTAAAAAGCATTTGGATAGACAAATAATTAACGATTACGTATATTTATTATCTAACGCACGCATTTTTATTTTACGCGAGAAACTTTATACGTTTGCAGACATAAAGTACGACTTCCACGAGCTTATCATTGTAGATAAACGTAAATAGACGCATTAAATTCGCTGAATAATAATAATTATCGAGGATGAGAAAGAGGGGACGTTTTTATAAAACTAAACGGGAACGTAGAAGAGTCGAATAATCTTGAACAATAGTACCATTTCCGCTAGCAGGGAGCTTTCAATTCGGCCCGCTAAAAATAAATTTCAGCCGCGGCTCGAAAAACCACAGCAAGCAAGTCCACATAATAACTTCTTTGTAGTGCATTTGCGAAAGGAGCAGCTCCAAACTCGCGCGGACGACGCGGGCAGTCCCGTCCGTTGGCCGACGGCGTTGAGCAGCTTCGAACGGATAACATAATAAAAGCCAGAGTGCGCGAAAGTCGCGCGCGCCACGCATCAGCATTTGTAATACGGCGGCGACTGTTTTATATCCCCTACGGGCACCGAACCGAGATAAAGCAGAAGTGGCCGCTTCGAGGGCGCGGGGGCGGGCGGCCGCAGAGACTCGAAATTCGACGGGGGGGTCGCGGGAATTCGAATTAAATGCTCGGCGAAGAGGGACGCAGAAGGAGGAGTGCTTTTTGTTGCTGCTGCAGCTACGCGCAGCCCGAGCTTTCTGCTGCGCATGCGTTTTGTGAGCTTTCCTTGCATTGGCGCTCGTTCGACTCGCGACACCGCGTGCGATGCCCCCTTTCTTACCCCTTCTGCCCACCCTCGGGCTACCCACAACCATATATAGTCCACTAGCGGCGAACTTTCTAGAAGGTCCCTTGGGAAAGGGTGCTTTTACAGTTTTATGAATGATATTTGGTTGTGTATGCGCAAGCTTTAACTTTTTCCTTCAAGCTTTCGATATGGTGCGGAATGTTTTTGTGATTCACTCTGACGGAGTTTTCTTTTCTATTAAGCTACATCTTACTGAATATAACAACTTTCGTAAATAATGTAATACAAACGTGTGTGCTCGGGCTCTTGAGACATTGAGATTCTATTTGAAATCATAAGGATTGAATGCACCACAACCTTTTCTCGTTATAAACATTTAAAAGTAATTCGTTTGAATACCTTAATATGTATTAATACCTTAATTTTGTATTTTTAAAAAAATTATCTGATAATAAAAATAATTCCTCATTCGTAATTAACCGTTGCAAAACCGATAAATTTAATAATATTTAGCTATTATGTATCGGTCGATTATACTTTTGCAAAATAATTGAATATTTTATTTCTATTGTCATTAACAGCTAAATATATGGGTTTAAAGTAGAATTAAATAAAGAAGGTTTATCCAAAGTTACATGACTCTTCTATTATTCGGATATATTTTAAACAGTGATAAAAGGATTTTATCATCCGATAGGAAGCTTAATGTAATCGGTTTACACAACGAAATAGATGACGCGATTCTATTTGATTTGAAACAATATGATATTTTTGACGTCGTGGTTAGCAAATTGTACAAGTACTTCATCCCTTTCGGATAACGTATTTTATCAAATTTTATACGTTCAATAAATACTATTTAATAATTTTTGATAATGATATTAATAATTACATAAAAATATTTAATTTTAAGCGTATATATTATTTGAAATTAATGCGTTATCGTAATTATTTATTTCAACTTTATACATTTATGAATTAATAGGCATGCAAACATCGTTTAATTATTGTAAATATTATCGTACAATTAATATAAAAGAGAAATGTAATGCATTATTGTAATTGTTATAGTACATAAATTATCCACTAAAAAAAGACAATTATAATCTAATGGAATAAATTGTTAAATTTAGTTAACTTACAGACGCGAATACGAGACGAATGTCTGTCGGATTGTATCTGTTACTACTTAGGGAGGCCACGTGTGTTTAAGCTTTTCTATAGTTTATTACGTCTTAGGATGCTGTTTGTTGCTTTCAAAATAAATATTGCAAATTCTTTTTTACTTTAACGTCAAATACAAATTATATAGATTATATTATAAATATAATATAATTATACATCTAAACTGTTGAATTCCAAGTATCGACAATTAGCTGATAAAAAGCTAATCGAAAGTAAATATTATGATTTATACGGTGTTTAAATGAATAGTATCGACTATGAAAATACTTTTCATCAATACTTAAATGATATATTCATGATTATCTTTACAGGTAACGAAATAAAGCAAGAAAAAAAGGAACGAAACATATTGGTCTCCGTTCCAAAGATGAACGAGCTTCGTTACTCGTTAAGACGCTTAGTTAAGTAAATATAAGCAAATGGCTGTTCCGAAAGTGATGTACGTGCTGCAACGGGAAATCCGTAGCTTTCCATGGCTTATTCTCAAATAGTCGCTGAAATTACATTTCGCATTGCGATCCTACATCAACATTCGCCTAAATTTATTTAGAGATATTTGTGATCCGAAGTGTATTTGGTACTATTCTATATATGGATAAATTTATATTTACAAATATATGAATATTATAGATAAATAAATACACCTGTATATTTTAAATGTGTGAGTTTGTGACAGAACCGAGGGATAAGTGGTGTATAAGCATTATTGGTTTAATCGTGGTTAATGAGCTTCGTAAATAAATAAAAAATTAATTTTTCATAGGATCCTTTAAAAAAAATCTTGAAAAATATGCAAAAGTTTTTATTCATCTCTGCTTTAAACTTTGGTATTGTTTAGAGTCTCTTAAAAAATTTTATTACGAAGATGATTCATAAAAGTAGAAGCTGCTAATTAAAAAAATTTTCAGCACATTAAAATTATGACTGATGTATAAATGTCAAAATAGTTGAGCGATTACTTTTATAATAAAAAAAAAACGCGTTTATTAAAACGCAGATAGCGAATAAATCATATTTCTAAGTCGAATGATAAAAACAAATATTTATTTCAAAAGCTAATACGGAAATTTCAAGTAATCATTAACTTGTCAAATAATTAATCCAAGTTTGATTACTATTTTATTCTCTTGACAATGAAGCAGAAACAGTATCACAACTAAGCTTTTTTGAAAAATAAATAATAAATTCATAGCAATTACCCGTCAGAAGCTTACAAATACAGTTCCTCCCAAGTGCGTTGAAAAAGTATATCCTGTGCACAGAGAAAGTATAAGTCCTTGTATGAATTAATTATATAAATCCACGTGCTGTACTGCGAAACCGAAAGACCGAGGAAACAATTTCCAAAAATTTCATTCTCTCTCTTCCGGTCCTTCTATCGCTTGGACCGCGACAGACTCCTCTTTTTTCTCACCCATTACGATCAGCGCGCGTTCTCCGCAACTCTCGCGGTAATTAGAAAAGTTCGAAAGACCGCGCGACACATCCGGCATCTCCTCCCCTCCATCCAATACAGTTTCACGCGCATGTATACACGCGTACGCAAAGGCGTGTATGCAAAAGTCACGTACCTATAGCTTACGAGCCTGGCCCAACCCCCCCTGACCCCCTTCCCACCCCGCCCCTCACGAGCCGCCGCTCTCGCCCGCTCGAGATTGCAATATCGTTCGTGACTCATTCGGGCGCTCGCCTCGTTCGCAGAAAGAGACAGAGCAACGTAGTTTGCCGGTCGGTGGGCGCAGGGGAGAGGGAGTACGGGAGGGAGGGTGCCATGTGCGCCTGAACGCACATACTTATACGCTGTCAGGATCCAGATGTGGCCGCCGCCGCGCCGTGCGCTGCTGACTTACGAAATCCCGGCTGCTGCGACTGGAATTCGAGGAGATGAAAAACATCTTGCGCGAGTCTTTCGCACTGGCGCTTGTACGAATTGAGGGAGAGAGGAGAGAAATAAGACGAATCGATGGAGCTTTTCCTTTCTTTCCCCGTCCCTCGCGCGCGCCACTCTTTCCTTGAGCCCCGTTCTCTCCTGCTTCGCACGCCATGATGCCGTGGTGTAAGCCGGCCTCGGCGATCTGTCTTCATAGCGCGAGTTCTGCCGCACCGAGATTGCGGCTTCCACAAAGAGAAAGACAGAGGCAGCGAAGGAGAGAAGGAGAGACAGCTAGAAAGGAGCACTTCAGTTGCCACGGATTATTAGCATTTTTATACCCGCCCTAGGAAGATATCGACATTTTCTTTATTAATTGCGGGGATTTCGTCCGATGTCGTCGAGCCAACCGCGAGTATAAGCTGACCTTTAAAATTGCTCAACTTGTACCATCTATTTCGAGCTGTATTTGTTGGTGGCTCTCACCTGCATTTCCCGCGCTAAACTGTCCAGACTATCGCTTAAATCACTTTTTCATCTGCATAAATTTTTGTCTGCATCTCCTCGTGAATGATAACACAGTAGCGACAGACTAATGTCTCGTATATTTATATATTTACTCTTCTACACGAACAAAAGGTTTTATAATTTTTTTTACTGCAGCATCATGACTGGAAATTAGTTGTCGCGAAAACTGCAACGGAAACTCTAAAATCACTAATTGCTGTAACGCAGAAATTATGATATTGTGGACCAGAAATTGTGGTAACGACGTATTACGAAAGCTTAACTGCACATTTATTCCTGCATAATTCATTGCAGAAAATTCAACCTCTGTTGATTTAAGTATGCATCATTAGTAAAATATTTTTTAACTACACGATGATCCCGAAACTCTATAATTAGATTTAACAGATTAATAGAAGTGATACACAGATGTAAGTAAAAAAAATTATAAAATATTTACTTGTTATAAATAAACTTAACCATACGAAGCCAGGAAAATATGACGCTTCTCCAAAACTTAATATAATTATCTGCTAAAAAGTAAACGCTAAATAATGACAAAGACATCTGAGTCAACTTTAGTCGCAAGAAATATTTTTTATACCACAGTCGCCTTTGACATTGTTCAGCTGTTTTACAACTAAACACACAGCATGGATTTTCAGGCAGATTTTTCGGTAGGAAAGTAGCATAAGATGTTCGGTTTGATAAAAATTTCGAGTACGCGTAAATATTTTAACATTATTTATTTATTTCGGTCGCATACGACATTACATACGTGCGCGCATCATTTATAAATTATTCCACCTGGTATCTATAGTTTAAATATATTCGAGCTTTTCGGATCATTAATGACATCAATCTTGTAACAGTCAATAGCTTCCATATATCTTGGTAACAAAAAATAAGAAAAATTAAAATCCTTTTTAATTAGTATAGTTTAACCGTAGGATATTTTTTTTTACACAAAATCATTTAATATATTATTAGTAAATATCTAAAAAATTTTAAATCCCACATTAAAACATTTTCTGATCAATTAAAATTTTCAATAATGTTAATTAGTAAAAATTTATTTTAAAATATTTATTTATTGTTGTGCCATATGAACGAGGAGTATTAGATACAAAAGTTATTTTTAGGAATATTAAATCTCGAATTTTCTTAATTTAAAATAATTTCAGAACATCTCGACTTCTAAACACAGTAAAAAATATGAACAATTGATTATATTCGCAGTAATTTCCGAAGATTTAATTTTAGATTTTTGAAATTTTTAATTAATCTCATTATCTGTGATGAGTAAAGACGTAAAAGTTCCTTATATTAAGATATTTGAAAAATCTTATTAGAAAGTGAATGGAGTAATTTAATAAATTTTTTGCATAATCTTCAATAAAATGTAACTCAATTGATAATCAATTAAATTATATTTCAAGTACATAGCATGCATAAGTAATAAAATTATTATACTTCTTAATAAATTTATAAGCTCGAGTATCTCTTATCGATTATTCTACTTTAAACATTGCAAAAATCAATATTTATTATTTACAAGGTGCTTTATTTGCCCGTTACAATATTATTCAAAGCTTCAAAAGAAGAAGCAGAACAATGATTGTCGTTATAAATAGGTGGAGTACAATAAAATGATAATTTTTTAATGCCGTATTTCGTTTGTGCATTCGGCTCCTGTTCTAAAGTAGATTATATGTCCTGACATAAAAAGCAGAAGCATAGACAATAGGTTCTCGATATGTAACATCTCTTGGTTCGTAGCCAATTAGTAGATACATCATCGACTCCCCATACCTCCATTATAAGGTTTCACCCTCGTCTTCGCCCGTGTGTATACAAGCGTACAACCCAATATGAAAAAGTATAGAAAATTTTCACCACAAGTGATGATCTCACAAGTAAGACTTTTTATATTTTTAGGCGCGCAATACAAAAGGATTAATCGCAGAACGAAAGCGTGATTTTCATCATTTTTACTTTTTGGGCAGCGTCGGCATTTAAATTATAAATTAGAATAACCTGCAGATTGTACTTGAAGGGAAAATATTTTTAATGTCATTACGGTGAATCATGTAGAGCTGTTGCACATTTCTAACGTGAAATTTTATCATTTAAATTATTGAAATTGAAATACTTGGATTTACATAAAAAGTGTAAAGAGAATCTTAGACTTCAACTTACTTAATATAAACTTTGAAAAGAAAGAAAGAAAGTTTTCCTCAAATTAATTTAACTTCTAATCCAATCTCAAATTCTAAATAGACAATTAAGTACTTGCCCATTCACAGGCTTCCGCAACATTTAATCACTTCGCTCTTACGATCCTCCATATGACCTTTCATCGTACGTCGATCTCTGAACGCGAAGGGCAATCATTAAAAGCTCGAGCAGCCTCGAGTGCAATAGCCAATGGAAGTGGGCTACAATCGGGTAGCCCCAATTGTTTGGCCCGCGTCGCAACTGCCACCGAGTACGAGCGGGACCTGCGGACGTCGAGGGGTAGCGCGAATGAAAAGTAAGATCCATAAAAGCGTGTTCGCGAATCGATCGCCAGTGCGGACCACCCTAAACCCCCTCGTACTCCGTACGCAGGCCTTTTAAAGGGACGACTCGTTCTCTCTCTCTCTCTCGCTCGTGCGTTCGACGCCGCGACGCGAGCGAAACGGCCAGGCTTATGTTTATACATATGTCCCGCACATGGCGCGCGCCGCAAGCCTTCGCGGCACTCGCTGAAATTTCCAATATTAGAACTGCCGGGCGAGACGGAGGCCAGATGTCTACCGCCTGTACAAAGCTCCGCCTCTCTCTCTCTCTCTCTCTCGCTGCTCCTCGTCCGCGCCTCTAGGAGCATTTTGTAGTCATAGAGCCCGGCGTTTAGGGCGGCTTCATTATAAAAATGTCACGCACAGTCGCGCGCTCTTCATCCTTCCAGGCGTAGATGCACCCGCGCGTATGCACACTTTCATCTTTGGGGGCCCATATCATTCGCGTAACGGCGCGTACGTGTCCCCGGTGATGATGGCCCGCGCAGGTGATCCTTGGCCAGATTTTTCCACCCCGAGCTCCAGACGTCGACGCGCGCTAATCTCCCCGGCGTAACGATCTTCTCCGCTCGCTGCACTTTTCCTGACTTTATGTCCGGGACGAACGACGAGCTGTTTTCGCAACATCTCCAAGGTGAACAAATATTTTTCCACACGGTCCCTCCTGCCGTTTGTGCACCCGAACTCGTTAATGCGCGCGGCTCTCGCTCTTTTCTAGTTACCCTGAGCTACGAAAATAAAATATCTATCAAACAATCGAATTACCTTTATCAGAATTGAATTTCAGCTCTCGTGCTTTGCCCGCGATGATACCGTTTTGGTACACTTTCTAACTCCATGTCGTTGTATACATGCATTAATGAAAAAACTGAAGACAATAAAAATAGAATACACGCACTTCGAATATAACATTGCATGTTTACGCGTAAAAAGAACACCTTTTTTATTTTTTAATCAGTGGGACGTATGCTTACAGTATTTACGTTAATTGGCTCAATAAGTAATGATTATGCAAATTTTGAAATTCGCCTACAAATTCGATAAATCGAATATTATCCATACGTAGAAATTTTTGAAAATTTAAAAACATAAGTAATCTTGTAAATTTATAGAAATAAAACGACGCGACCTTCTAGTAATACATTTTTAAATCAGCTGCGTAAGGAACAGGTGTTAAAAAACGTATTTTAAGAAGAAAATAATATTTTAAGAGTTGTAATAAAATAAAAATTTCTTATGTACATCCAATTTTTAACCCACGAATCTTAGGTACAACTCATAAATGGATTTAACTCGCTTTTTTATGAAATATAAAATCTTTATTTTTACAACTCTGCTTGCAAAGTCGTATTAAACATTGATTTAGCAAGATGAATATTTTTAAGGTCGAATTCACGTCAATGATTTAATATAAAATAAATGATATACATATCGCAAGAAAATAAGAAAAAATATACGTATTAATAAAATTAATACTGAATTTTATGCATTAAGTCGATTTTTCTATATTTGGATGTTATTTAATTATTTAATTTCTTACATTAAAATAGTTAAGGTATAATTCTTAATTATTCTAGTAATTACCTCAACTAATTTTTGCACATTATTTTTTGTCTTATTGAAACTTTAATATACTATTATAGGCAACGAATAGCATCATTTTTGTAAAATTTGTTTGTAAAATTTCGTTATTTTATTATCAGGAAAAATAATTTATTTTTAAAGGCAAAAGTATCAAATTAAATATTTTAACTGAAAGAATACTTGATTTGTAAAAAAAGATTGTTCTCTAAGTCAACCAAATCATTGACCCACGCAGATGTAGATACAAAAATAAAAACTCTATAAAACAAAGGTAAGGAAAATCAGACTGCAGAATCGTATTGAAGATAAGAAAATTAGCATGGCGCGAGTAGTTTTATAGTTTTAAAAGATTAAAAGAAATATCGGAATAAAATTGTACTTATAAAGTCTCAGTCAACGCGTCACGTGAGACGGGCTGCTCTCCATCTCCAATCCCCACACGGGCCGCCAACTCTAACGTAGCGAACATTTTTACGGGTGTTCCGACACCCTCGCTGCAAGCGACGTTTTCCCGGCGCCCTTTCCGCAGTCCCTTCTTATTTTTGCATTCGCATTCGCCCACGAAATTGTTTAAGCAGCGGAATGGATTACTCCGGCAAACGTTTTTGTTGACTCCCAGGCACCTCGCCACCGATGATCGGCTGCCTTGTCAATCAATCTCGCTTCGCAAACAGACGCGTTCTTTATGATACTCGGGGCCGCGGTAACGCGCGTCGTTGGAATTCATGAGGCAAGAGAACCGAAAGTCGTTAGCTGAAACTGATGACGATTTGCGTGCAGATCTGTCGCATGGCCCCTTTCACAAGCTCGGGAAATTTAGATCAAATTTTTGTTCGCCACACTGACACGCTAAAAGAACTTAACCCTGTCATCGATGCCACGTCCGCGCTCGAGGGATGATGTTCCTTTTCAATCCTCGCAGTTCATTAGATACGCATTGATCGTTTGCTCAACGTCCATCAATTTTTAATGATTTTCACGACTATTTTCCTGATTTTACTTTTGTCAGCAAATTATATTTAAAGAATTAATTTTATTCAACGGCTATTTTATACTTTTTTTTTATTTAGTTTCGTGTGTACAGCAATATTTTGTGTATATTTTTACGAGAGCTTACCGGTGATAAATAGATGAACTCGGGGTGTTACGCTTCTACCGAGTTTACAAGCCAAATTTGAATCGTCGATATTTTATTTTATTACCCGTACAGAGCGACTCAACGAATGCAGGCTTTGTTATCAATATATTTCATTCAAATTTAAAAAAAATCGGTTTTTTATATAATTAGGAAATTTGAAAATACAAAATGTTAATAAATACAATCCGAGAATTGGAAAATACTAAGTAGCTCATTTTGCGATATAAGACGAATAACTCTTGAATATCACTCCATATCAATCCATATTTGCTCGATCAGCACTACGTAACTTTAACAGTTTTGCCGTGAAAGAGTTTCAACCGTTGTTTCGACAATTAAATTACATTCCCTTATTCGAAATTACTCAGGGTCAATTCCCTCTGCCCAGAATGACAATATTTGGTCAATTCACGAAATCCCAGTTGGTTCTCTAAAGTCACCAACGCATGTCTTGGACAACAAAGAGCGTTTAAAAGTTTGAATAATCCAAGAATCGCATTGTTTATCTCACTAACGGACGCGACTACACACCTGTGCGTTCACAAATCGTAACACAATTTACAAATTCCAGAAGGGCACGAAATCGAGAGAGGGTGCAGAGGGTGAGAGCTGCCTTACGTTACACGTACACGCGGACCTGCATTTTTCCTTTGTCGAGGTCATTTTTTGTTCTCGGCAATCGGAACGTGCGTGCACCCGTGGCTTTCTTCCTCTTTTCGTTTGTATCCTGATCAACCCGCCTTTCTCCAACTCTTCCGCGCGCGTGTACGGTTTTTTAAGCTTATTAAAGAAATCGAGGGGTCGATCAATTCGATTTTATTGCTTTTCCGTGACTGATGCGCCGAACGCGTATTGAATACTGCATGGGGAAGAAACCTTTAACGCACTTCGATGAAAGTATTACAATTAATTCAACAACGCCGATTGTAATGCTGTCTCGTCTACAATGACTGTACGTTTATTTAATATTTATATCAATTTGAATCGGTCAATTTGCGCTCCGTATATCGCATTTTACAAGTTCCTACTTAAGGGTTAATATTTATCGCTACTAATTTACAATGCAGAAAATTGAAGAACTAAACTAAACTAAACTTCTAATGAAAACAATTTTTTTCGCACTTATAAAATACTACTGTTACATTATAAGTCAGGCAAATGCGTCGGACGAGACGTCGCGACGCCGTATATTACGCGATTTCAAGGCTGCGGTCAATGCACCCGTGTCACTATTTATCCAAGAACCTTTAATGGGGATTCGTCCTCGACCACCAGGTGCGTCCTCTTCCTTTTCTTCCTCTCATCGTCCGTCGGGGGGCTTGCGACTCGGGCTGCCCGCAACACCTGACCGGGAGCTGCCCTCGGGGAACACCTCGTGGCGGCGGCGGCGGCGGCAGTGGCGGTGTCGAGCGAGAAAGATTAATAATACGAGAGAGCCAAAAGCGAGGGCCGCAGCTAAAAGCGGAGCGGAAACCAAAGCCAAAGCTCGAGCCAAAGCCTCCCTTGGTTCTCTTCTGTTGCCAACAGTTAATCGATATAATACTTCGGCATAACATGCGTCCACACTGAAAACGCTGGCAGCGGTGAACGCTACCGGAGAAAGACAGGAAGAGAAATCCGAAATCGGGCTTTCATTCATCAAAAAACTCAAAAGCTCAGCGGCGAACCCTCGCGGTGCTATTTTTGTCCTTCATCCGCCTTTATGCGCTCGACAAGACCGCGTCCTCTCGCGAAAGAGACTGCCTTTTGCCTCTTTGTTTGCCCCGATCACCTGACACCACCGATAGACTTGCGTCCGAGGTGCTTCTCGACCCTTCAACTAGCGTCGCTCGCGCTTTTTATGACTCATTAGCTTCGCTCCCCAACCCCCGACGACCGATCGGTGCTCATTTCTCAGCAACTGCTACGACGACTCAATTTACTTTTTCCATAAGGACATCGCTGATATTCGCCTTTCTGTCGGAGCTATAAAGTACTCGACTGATTTTCGTCTCCGTTAAAAAATCGCTTGGCAATCAAAATGGTTAATTAAAGCGGCAATAGGCTTAGTTTTAGTTTCGCAGTTTGTCGCTAACTTTGAAAGAAATGAACGACGGTGATACGTGCTAGGATAAGATCACCTGGTGCGATCGAGGATTCAAATTCTTGGGTTACTTTATCGAAGTAAATTAGCCATTTGTTTAGAATCGTATATTCAGTTTTAAATCAAAACTTTTTGCCCTTTTAAAATATTTTCCAAAACCTTTAATTACCCAGTCATTATTTATGCGAATGTCGATTTTGATTTAATGCTCGAAAAATATTGCTAAAGTAATCGCTGCATTTATAACGAAGGCTTATAAATGTTTAGTAAGAAAGCGTTTGAAATTTAATTGCCATTTGTGACCCGCAAGCATAATTTTTATCAAAATATAGCATTAAATTGATAACAGTCACTGACGTGCTAGGAGTATAGAAATTTGCGTGAAATGATTTTGAAAATACATTTTGGATTTGGAAAAATCAGTAAGCAATCAATAAAGATCAAAACAGAAGTAAAAAGTGAATCCAGGAATTAAAGTTGTCTAATAAATTTGTACATCCCACTTATAAGTATTTTACGATAGAAAAGCGAAAAGTTTAAACTAATTTCCATTAGTTTGCATCAATCATGAATTAACATTTTTCTTGTAACTGTGCTGTTGTCAAATATATATTTAAGCAACGACGCACACACGAAGCAATTGAAAAGTACTTAACAAAAAAGGCATGCTAGACATCTAGATCACTTTACGCTGAACACGGCTTGTTTTACAAACAGGATTTTTGACTATTCGGCCCGCGTGTGACGTCATTCAACGGCTTTTGCATTTTCTGTAACAATTGTGGTCGCGGCTACATAAACATATATATATATATATATATATATATATATACTATTTACATTATAATATAATTACTACATCTGGACTGCAAGCCATCGTTTCTTCTGCAAGAGCATCAGCAGTTTAAAAGCTGTGAAAAGCTATAGTAGCAGAAAAGGTGTAAAAAGAAGCTGACTTGAATTCTATCTTATTCACACAAAGTTTATTTTAATTTATATTAATAATTGATGCTGCGTAACCTATAATTATATTCACTTTATTAATAATATGTATTCTGTGTTTACGTTACCATTTGTGTATCGATTAAATAAATTTTCTTTTTAAATAAATATACAAGTGTTTTGCAACATTATTTAACAAGATTTGCAAATTTATTTTGCAAGAATGCAATGAGAATCTTGTGAGTTCGCTTTCACACCTTGTCAAGTAATTATTACCAATAAAATAAAATAGATTCAATAGAGATAAGAATTTAACTGTGACAAGTGGTAAGCACAGGACTTGTAAGACAACCGCGTCGATATTTCAATAATTAAAGCGAGATGCCGATGGCGACGGCGGCGGCATTAGCGGCGCCGTTGTCGTAGGTGGCGAAATACAAGAGATGAGGAAAGCTCCGTTAATCCGGTGAGTACAACGCGCCTCGCTCATTCCCTTCCTCTCTTTCTCTCTCGTTCTCTTGACTCGCTGTTGGGAGTAAGCGCTACCAGCCGCTTTAAACCCAGGAAAGTGAACAGGCGAGAGGAAGGCGCGCGGCGAAACTGATTATATCGGCGAAAATCGCGTGCGAAGGGATGCAGCTGACGGCTCTCGTATACTCGCAGCCCTTCGCCCGATGAGATTCACGAATCCTTTCCCTCCAGGCTCGTTTTTTTGTTTTTTGGTTTGGTTCTCTTGGGCGTGGGTAGACTTCGTTTCGCGTGTTTCTGCGTGTTCGTTTCGTGACCTGCAGACCAACCCGCCGAGGACGAAAGATAAATTCAGATTTACGGGGCTGATTTCGCCTGTGGGACGCACCGGCCACCAAGAAAACGTACTTTTCCCATGTCGTTATTTATCACGATTGCGATAGTAGCCAGTGAACGAAATTTTTTCCATCCGAGCTAACTCCGGACTTTTCTAGCGACCAATAATGCGAGATGGAAGATTTGCTGATGCTGCTGAAACGCGGGCGGCTATTTCAGCTGAGGTGAAAAATGTTTCACGCGCTATGTTACATTGAACACGTCGAAACGCGAGTAAAGCTTTCAAACGTAAATTCAAATACTTCATGGCTTGAGAGCAATTGCCACGAGTTTTCAAAACGTATTTTCATTCATCCTCGTAAATATCTACGTTGAGCTGTAGATATTTCGATTTTATTATTATTCAAGCGAAGACTCGTTTACGTCGCCACACTTCTCGATGTAGTATTATTTTATTTGCCATTTTCACGCAAGCAAAATTTAAAAATGTTATAAATTGTTCGTCTGCTCATTAGCTTAATCAACGAGTTTAATGTAATCGGGTAAAATATTTTTAGACCGAAAAAAGTAAAAACAAGTAGAAGATATTTCGCATACATGCAAATAAATTAGATTTCAATTCATTCCAGGAAAATATATCCAAAAAATTAATTAAACAATTCGACATCGTCTTACAAGTGAATGCACACGAAGATAAAATAATTATGCTACTCGATAATTCTTTCTTTATCATAATGTCAGTTTTACAAGTATAATGTAAAGACGAATAAAAAGTTTGAACATATTTCACTGAATTAATAATTGTTCAAATGCTCGATGAAACATTAAACAGCTGTGGCAACATTTTAACGAAACACAGTGGTTAAGCAGACGAATCGTCAATAGCGGGAAGTCCGATATCTCAACGCGGAAAAACAGGATGATACCGAGTACACTTGCTTGCTTAAGAAAATACGACAGATTTGCATAACGAAGCATGCGATGTCGAACAATTAGCGAAAGTTAAAAGAGGAGTGGAAAAAGCAACCGGAGCGTGTATAAATCGAGGATTGGACGCGCAGTTGGCCGATGTCCGCTCCTCTTGCCCCTTAGTTCCGCGCGTAATCCCAGAACCCAGAATCGCGCTCTTCCCGTCTTGTTTACTCAGCTTCTTCTCCTTTTTCTACCGGCCGCGTCCCTCACTCCTTTAAGGCGACTCCCGCGAGTAACTAACGAGCCGCGCAAAGCCCCGGGGCGTCCTGCTCTCCCGGTTGCTTCAAACTTGCCTCTCGCGTCTTCCCCCGGCCAAACGCGTATCGACGCACGTCCCTGTCAATCTTCATTTTTTGAGCGCCTCTAGCAATTTGAATACGATTATTTCCGAAGTTAGAATGCCCTTATACTTCTTTCTCGCATTATTCCCTCTTTTGTAACGCCGGAGGTGGAATGGCAGAAGCGCCGGTGGATCGATCGGCACTGCCTCGGTATTATTGGAGATCGGATGTACCACGGCAGTCCACGTTAATCCAATAATTGTGGTCGAAATAAAGTAACGGCCAGATAGCGGATAACCAAGCAGCCCTTAAAGTGTGCAATTACGAGACGAGACATTTGCCATTCTCTTTGAGTTAATGTCTAAATATCTTTCACTGGAATCTGGGAAACTCGCGTTAAGGCGAAAGTAAATGTTGACCGGTGCATCAAAAAAATTAAAAAAAAGAAATAGCGGCGATTAAAGAAAGGAGCGTTTATTCGCGCCGCTGATGAATAATCGCTATTAAAATTATTCCATTCACAGCTTCGCAAATTTATTTCGTGCTGCAAATATTTATTTTGCTGCAGGGATCTCTAATTCAACCTTGTCGTGGGCCCTGACTATTATTTCGGGAATAAAACTCGCCTCGACGCGCCTCCGCTGTCGCTCGAAAACGTCAACGAGCAAGGAAAGCGCCGGCCGTTAATACCAATAGTTAAGGCTGAATTTGAGATCCACTCGAGTGCAGAATTCATCTCGCGCGCTGAGACTCACCTCGTCGGAGATGGGCAGGTACCAGGCAGGAGTCTCCTCGAGGGACAGCTTCATCACTACGCGACCGCCCGGACACCTGCGTTCGCGAGCCGTTCGGCTGGTGGAGTCGCTGCGGCTGAGGCTCGCGCGGCTGCCGGCGCCCGACTGACTGAGCCCGACGTCTCCGCGCGCTCGCCACGAGCACCGAGACTGCGAGTGGGAGGGAGGCGCACACACGACCCCGCGGGGGTAGGACCGACTCTCGCCCCATACCTCGCGCACCAAAGCTCTGCTAGACCGGGGCCTTCTTCTCCGCTGGCTCGCTTTTTATCATATGGATACCAAATGGATACTCGACTCGAATGAGTTGCGGCAACAAATGTTCAAACCAACCACGTATCGATTCCCCGTGGCTTAGCGTCTCTTGGCGACACTCGACACGCTTTTCTTTCGAGCAAATAAAATTACTGTCTGTAATTGGAACTGCTCCTCATTTTTTGAATACATATATGTGTGTGGGCATATTACACAAAGAATTCTAAACCGAACAGTTCGCACAAACGCCAATCGCTTACTTCTTTTCTTTCAATCCTTCGTACTCTCTCCTGCATTCCTTTTTATATGTTAATTTTGCTTAATTACAGGTTGGTTTTATTTATTGCATTATTCTTTTTTTTTAAATATATGTGTAAATGTGTATGTAAAAGAGTGATAGAGTAGGAGAGAGAGAGAGAGAGAATGCAGGTACTTGGGAGAGCCTCTAAGCAACTTGCGTATCGAACCGCAAGTAGGACGGTGCGGGGACCAGGTGATGCTGGTTCACACATGTTCAGGTAGCCACCGTATGATGTGAGAATCTTATTTCGTTAATTTTTGTAAACGTTTTTTATAAAATTCAGGTGAGAAGATAATATATTCGTAATCATTCTCAACCTGAAGACAGAAACAATGAGAACAAAGTTGTTTGCAACATAAACAAGTGCATCGAATAAAAGAGTATGAGTGCATGTTAGTTTTATCGTTGACATAAATATCACTTTTAGCTGCTCCGCTTATCTTTATTTTTATACACGTGTAATTCAACCTAAAGTTAGTCAGTAAATGAAAAAAATATATGATTCATCCTGTTACAAAACTTCAATTTTGATTTTAGGATTTATAGCTAAAAAATACCCAGTTCGTGTCGTAGTTGAATTCGATACTTATTCTCGGAGTTTATAATGGATCATAGTTTTCAAGAGATATTCTACGTTGAAGCTCAGAAAACAGTGCATTCGACGTACAGCAATATTAAGGCCTCCACATAAATCTATAAAATTTATAACGTGCTTTCCAATGTAAAGAGACTTTAAAAATAAACAAAGTGATCATTTTAACGACTAGCCATCAACTCAAATCAACTTAAAGTTTAATATTTATTTAATTAAATACGTACGGCTTTCTTTAAATGCCTCAGTATATCATATAGATAAATATGTATATATAATTACAAGATATGATCTTGAGTATTAAAACGTTATCATATGGAAAAAGTTATGAATTTTACCATTCTATTTTGAATTAAAAATAAAACATATTATTCGCATTTTTTCTACAATATTAAGTTTTATAAATTTTTACCTACAACATTAAATTGTTACTTATGTTTTCTATTCATTCTTTAAAATTTTGAATGTTTCACATATATGATATAAATAATTATTTTATTACTAAGTTTTCATAAAATTATTGAAAATAAATTGTTAAATATTTCTCTGTATGATCTATAAGTTATTTTAAGTATTTATATTTTTAAATTAACTTAAAAATACAGACGCAGATGTTGACATATTTATTGTTTATATGCAGAGATATAATAAATATAAAAATTTTTATAAAATTGGCTATAACTAATATAAGTATAAAAATATGTTCACTCATTTATTTAAACAATATTATAAAATTAATTATAATATAATATAATTCTCCGTGGATTAAAATGTAATTTTAAAAATAAATTTAGTATGCTTAGATAATTTTATTAATTTAATTAAAAATGTTAATTTTTAATAAAATAATCTAATAGATTTAAAATGTTTATAAACATCGAAGCTATAAGTATAAATGTAAATAAAATAAGATGAGATGCATTGTAATGTATGAATGTACGTATGTAGAGGTTCAAGAAATAAAAATAATTTTACAACTATTAAAACATATTTGTATTTTGTTATTTGGAAAAAGTAATTATCTAAAAATACAGATCTCATAAAATACATGTAAAAATGTTGAGTTCTGCATTCTTCAAAGGTGGAAATATTTATAAAATTTTGGTATTGCATTTATCGCTATAGTAATAATATATTTCAAATAATCATAATTTATTGAAAAGATCGAGTTAAAGAAAAAGTATGTAAAAAATAATAATGCCAGCACAAAAAAATGAAGGCTAAATAACTAGAAATGTTTAATTACTACTTCTCATATAATTATTTAGCGTACATTTAAAAACTCCTGCTGATGAAGGAATTCTTCATTAATTTTTTAATCGATGAATTCCACTGATGCCGATTATACGTAAAAATAGCTTTGTAAAAACATTTTAGTATTAAATTAATTTTGTTTATAAATAATAACGTAAAAGCGTTTTTAAAGCAATTCGCTAATAAAGTTTAGCTATCTTCTTCACAGTAAAACCAAAAAATTACCATCGATCACGTTTTCTGATGTTTATCAGTTACCTTTTTCTTTTTCAATAAATCATTTATTATACGCGTACATAGCAGTCAATATTTTTCTTCGTCGGCTTTGAATTGGTCGAATAAAAAATGAATTTTTGTCTTGAAACTGAGAAAAAATGTAATTGATGTTTAAAAAATTTTTACTGAAATTTTCCGCGGACGACTATTTTTCAAAATCTACAACCCTAATAATCCTCAATTTTGTCTTTTATTCTTGGACTTCTTCAAATTTATCCCCTATTATTATCGCACTAATAAAAAAATGAACATCTCGCAATTAATAGCCTTATATTTTAACGGTGAATTTAAATTGTCTTCCGTTCGAGTATAAAAAGCCAATTGGCTGAAAAAAGTCTAGCCCCCGCATCTTTTGCGTGTTTAATTTGTTAAACTTTATGTTCTATGCGTCGAATTAATGCGCACTGGCTGAATACACTATTATAAGAAAAGTAATGCCGGTAATGGGGATAAGCGAACAATAAGAATTTGATTTGCGTATCTGCCGGCTGACAGGAGGAAGATACTTGCCGGGACTTTATTCGAGGAAATGGGAAGCCTCGGTCATTCGATTCCGCCGAGTGCTAAGTGGGTAAATTGGAGAGAAGTGGGAGGCGCGTGGAAAACTCGAGGCGAGAGGCGCGCGAGCCTCTATTCGCAAATATCGTATAAACGGGGCCGTACGTGCTCCTGACGCGCCGATATATATTCCCCGGTGAAGAAAAGCTCTGTTCCTGAAGCTGAGGAATAGCTCCGGCGCTCGCGTGTTCGCGCGCCAACGCGCACTTTCGTTGCTTTTCCTTCTCCTCTCTTGCCTGTATTTCTCATTCCCATCCACACCCTGTCTCTATCTCTCGCTTTTCGGCTTTATTTCTCTGCTTAAATTAATTTCAATCGACTTTTCCTCTATTAATAAATTCAGAAACAACAACCCTCGTTTTGCGCATTTTTTACTCGATCTTTCTTCTAAGACTTAATACTACCAGACAAAGGCAGTGCGAACATTTTAAATCGCATTTTGTAATTTTAATGGCAGCAGACCTGTTATTGCTATTTTCTTCAGCGCAAAAGTTATGGCCGCTATAAGCAAAGTTTTAAGAAAAAACTTGTTAAAGCATCGTTGGCAAATAAGGGTGATTTTGATATTAATAGAATAACGACGAATCACAAATAGAGTGCAATCAATTAAAGACGGTTTGTAATCTGTAATTTGCAAAATAATACTTTTTGGAAAATACATTTTTCTTATCAAATATACTAGCAGAAATAGGATTCAGTGACATTACTGCAAACCGATGTTTTAAGTACAGACAAAAATTATTTTATTAGCCTTTTTCATTAGTAAAAATTGAGGCTAAAACTAAAATTTATGAAGTGACAATTTTTTTTAATTGTGTGTGTTTCCCACAAGTTTTACTTGTAATTCCAGTTACAAACTCTTTCTATGTTGAAACTCTATCACTGGCACATGCTATGTGTATATATTGTTCTTTAGTACTAATAAATGTTTATCATTCAATAGCAACAGACTTTGTTGCGTACAATGTATCTGAGATAAAAATAAAGCATAATTTTATATCTAATTAATTATCGGCAATAAAAAGTGACCCATAGCGTTGTTTAATAAATTTACAGATTTTTATTAGATCCATAATAATAGTATATTTTAATAATAGATTATATAATATATATTAGATATATATTATATAATAATAGATATATAATAGTACACAATAATAGACTATTCTGATAAATAAAATCGTAAATAATGTTTTATATTCGTTGCAATTAATGTATTGCATTTATGACAAACAATTTCAAAAATGTAATCTGCACTTACACACTCCGCAATAAGGAAATAAATTAAAATTTTACTCTTCCACCCTTTTCCGTTCTTTGTCTCCGTCTAATTTTCGCAAACTGAAGTGCATTTCGGTTTTGAGCCTCTCGCATGCCTCAACACGCGTAACTTGCGATTTTCCCAGGCGTTATCGCATCGCACCATTCGAGACTTGAAAATCTCGATTGATCCCGGACTTTGTCATCCACAAATATTGCCCGGCTCTTTTGTCGCCTCGAAAATTGCCTTGTAAGTTACGCGAATCAATAAGTACGTTGGTATGAAATTTGAAATCAACGCAAGAACAGAGGAGAAAATTCAAGCATGTAATTTAAAGTCGATCAATATTTTAGGAAATATATTTATAATTTCTACACATCAGTTATACTAGTCAGCTAAGAACTTTACGTCCGCGCTCTTTTAATTTCAACATTCGACGACATATTCAAGAAGATTGTGCACTATTGCTCCATCATCGTACAATATTCACGTCATTATTGAATTAACTGTAGATGCTTGAATTGGTTACAGCTACTACTATCTCAAATTACTGCACGGCATATGCATCGCGTAAATTGACAAGCTGCATTACTCATAACTGATTTATTTTTGATATACGAGAGAGTTAAACGTAAAATATCATATAATTTTTACCGCCAATCTCGGATTAGGTCTATGACATTTATTAAGCTTATAATATTCGCTGCTATTAAAATTATCTAGCCTAAAAATAAATCTATTGTGCCAAACGGCACATTGTGTATAAACTTCTATGGTTATAAAAAAAAAATTATTTTCAAATACAGTTGACAAAAACAGCCTTTACTATTACTTGACCACCAATCGTTTTTGTTAAAATTATTTTTAATTTTAAATGAAATGTATACAAATTGGACACAATTTAATTTTATTATAATTTTACCCGAAAATACCAGTATTAAAATAAGTAAATTTTAATTTTTTATACGCGCACAGACGATAACAATATTTATTAAATTTTATTAAATTATTAAACGTTGATATTCATAAAATTTATTAAAGCATTGTTAATGTTTTTCTTTAATCATTGTAAAATAATAGAAATCATTAAAACTTAATTCAAAAAGTATTACGCAATAAATTATCTTTATATTAAACACACTGTTTTCAAAATATAAAGAGTATTAGAAGATTTAAGTAACAATAAAGTACAATTAATTCAATAAAATAGTTGATTAATTGAAAAAGAATTATTTCAATACCAATTAGTGAACAGATTTGTTGTTTTTATTTTCTGTTACAGGAAGAAAATTATTAATTAATTGATGCAAAATTGACGGAATTTTTTAAATATTAAAAATACCTAAGAAATATTAATATAACATAATTAGTATTTTAAAATAAAGGTTTTTCAATTATAAATAAATAACATTTACAAATCTTAATATGAATAAAAGCGTTTACATTTTGATACTCCTAATTTATTCTTAGAATTTAATACATAGTTTGTCATCGAGATCAAGAATTCGGAATCGATATTGGCTACAAAATTAAAATAAATTAAAAAAACATTCTGTATAATAATTTTAAAACTTCAACACTATAGTCTAAACTGTTTTTTTTTTTTTTTGTAATTTCAACCTTATTTTAAATAATTGAATGGAAACATTATGTGATCAGGTTTTTTACATTCAACGTCAAAGACGATCGAGTTATGGAATTTCTTGTTTTCGCACCATTCGTTTAATTTATAATTTAATTGATACAATTGTCTAAAATTTGATCAAAATAATGATAAAAACCGAGAGTCAAAAAAGAAAAAACAGAATGTCTGACGGATGAACTGTAAAAGAGCAGTGACAAAAAAGTCGTAAACAACATAACTAAAAACAAAATGCTCATTATTCGAACAATACGACGAGTCTCAAATTAATCTACATGCCCGTACAAGCGACCGCGTAAAGACCCGTCATTAAACAAGAATCATCCGCGCGTTTGTCCTAATTTACGTTCGAAATTCACACGTGGAATGCATTTAAAAGGCCATGACGGGGCATTGCAGCGAGCAACAAAGCGGCCCGATCTGAACCGGCTTTCTACCCCCGCGAGCCTTTTTCCTCCGATTGTCTCGCGACGCGTAATGTCGTTCTCGCGGCTCCAGAATTCATCGGACGCGGCACGTCGTGACGAAAATTACACGCGACCGGCACTTGTAGATAAGTCGTAAATTACAAGCGTCAGGACGTGGCCCGGCATAATCGACTGCGCCTGCAATTGACGCGTCCGCTCTCTTTTCCGCCGTCTTTGTCCAGCTCGACTTTTGTCCTGCGCCCCCGACCGCTACCCCCTTTGCACCCGGCACCCTTTTGTCCCAACTGTCACTTTGCTTATGGCGCCACGGAATTCCTCGTTGGCACGCGACACTTTTACTCTTCCCGTTCCGCTGCACTCGTTGCCAGCGATTTATTACCGCTCTTTTTAGCCCCATCGGTACAACAGAGCCATCAACCTGGCAAAAACAGGCCGACCAGTACTGCTGCACCCCCTCCTCTCTCTTTCTCACTCTTTCTCTTTATCAACTACACTTCATTACTTGATCGAGTAAATGTTTGTTCTTTATAAATTTCACTCATCGAAAACTCATTATAAAAATGTAGCAAATTTTTATCATAATAAACGTCTTACAATTTATTCCACGGATACTTTATAAATTATTGCTTCAGCTCCAGCTTATCTTTACTTTTAAATAATTATTACTTATGACCTTTCGTGAATGTCGGTGACATTTTAAAAAAACACCGTGAAATAAAAGTAATTATAAACTAACTTTTGTCATATATTTTATTTGATATCGTTCTATATTATTTATGGATTATCATAAAGATTTATTATAATATATTCTTTTTGATGATTTTTATAAAAGTCGTATATAGTAAAATCAATTTACAAAAATCAATGTTTCCAACGACATTTAATCAGCTATTGATAATAATTTTGATAGTCAATTTTTATCTAAATTTATTTTTATTTTAAATTTACTTGCATTTTCTCAAATTTATGTATTTTTTGATATTCACGTTGATCAAATTTTTTTATTTAGTATTCTTTAAAATGTGTAAAATTAAATAATATTTATTATTTCCTCTTCACTCAACATATACATATAAAATTGGCAATTTTTAAATGAATACTTTTCAGGCTTGTTAACAATTTATATTAATTGGTTTGAAAAATATTATTTATATTATCAGATTATTTATAAAATAACTAAATGTAAAAATTATGAAATTATGTATTCTGGTAAAAAAAAAATTGAAAAATATTTTTATTAGTTACGATTTTTTATTTGTTCATATTTAATTATTATGATCTATATAAATAAAAAAAAATTTTAAGCCAATAAAACTGTAGCCCTTTAAATATACAAATTTATATAAATTTTATAATACATGTACAGACTGTTTGTCTCTTACATATAAAATTTTAACATAGAAATATGGTTTAGAAAAAAATGTTTATTTTACGTATAAAAAATTAATTATCAAAAATTGAATAAAAATTTATTTATAATATATAAAAAAACTATCATAAGATTAATAATTTATTAATTACAATAAATTATGTTGATTAATATATAATAATATTTTTATTAAAAATATTTATATTGATTGTAAATAAAATTATAAAATTAGTGTATTGGATTTAATAATAATTTAAACAATTAATTAATTTCATATATTTAGTATTGATAAAGAAAATAATATTTAATATAAAAGGTGAAATTATATTTTTAAAAATGCATTACATTCAATCTTGAAAAGATTTAAAATTATCAAATATTGCTATCATTAATTAGTACCAAAAATAAATAATATAAACGTAATTATAATTGATAATAATATTTTGAAATATTATGATATAGAAACAGCAGCAATTATCAAAATTTATATCTCGAAATCGTTTTAGCTCGCAGCAAATATTGTTGTAAGTTCGAGAGTACTTTATCCAGTTAGTGTTCGTGTACGATATAATAGTCAAAATATATCTTCTCTTGATCCGGTAAATCAAGTCCCGCACTTGAATTTCCCAACACGCTTATCTCTTGTCAATTGTCACAAACGCGTATCCTGATTACGAGTATGGGCAAGAAGAAAATATCATTAAGTAGAAAACACGTGTTTTTAATAATATTGTAAACACACCATAGTTTAAATATATTTTTTATATTCTTTTAAATTTTATCTAGAATGTGCATTAAAACTTATTAGATTGTACAATATAGGTATTATCAAGTTGAATTATGTGCGAACTCAATTAAGTATTTATATTTATATTACACTATAATTTTTAAGAGTATGCGATTTCATCTAAATAAATATAATATAAAAGAATAAAATTTTTATTTTTATATAAAAATTCAAAACTTTTAGATTTAAGAAATTAACATTATATTACAATTTTTATTTTTTGGAATATTCTTGTAACAAAACTTAAATTGTACTCAACTTTATAAATACATTGTAATACTACAATAATATACGTACAGATATGTCACTTGTACGCTTTTGGATAAAATATATATTTCATTTCAATTGTTCAAATAATTGTATAATAAATTAAAGTTGTTACAGCTTTCCAAATTAAAGAAGTATTCCGTACGTATTATTGAAAATTATGTTTTACTCATAAGATTTCGATTTTATTATTAATGGTGCAGTACAATGTAATTTATTATACTTAGTAAAAAATTTTCTTTAAACAAAATATAACAAAAAATATATATGTAGAATAATATACATATTTTAGAATTTATGTAAATGTAGCATGTTCATCGCATTTACATTGGCTTAACAAATTGAAAAATTTTACCGTAATAAATGAAAATTGGTTCAGCTGTTTCAAACCCTTTATTATGAGATCGAAACACTTCTTGATGAAATATTTGTATAAGCATTTAAACATTTTTTCATATTTGTCGGTACAAGCATTAAATCAAACAATTTAAATTATAATAATTAATTAACTTTTTCAAGATAAATTTTTCAATATTTAAATAAATGAGGCTAGATACTTTTTAAATATTTAAAGAATTTAATATTTACTACTAATTATTAAATGGAGATTATCGTTCATATTATAAACCATGCATTCAATATATTTTGAAAATTTGCTCAATATTTGTTTCAATTACTTTAATTTAAGTAACTTGAATTTAAGAAAATAAATTATAAAGATTTTTGATTAAATTATAATTGAATTAGAAACTTGTTTTTGAACAAAACTCTGTAGTTCTTTGAACTATTTATATATTGCAAACCTTAAAATATTACTATTAAAGAAAATATTAGCGCTTTTATAAGCAATGATGATAACAAATTTTTAATTTCATTTTTCTAATTTTCGCATCAACAAAATATCCTGATTCAAAGGCACAATGCTCAAGTTTTCATAATTAATATTTATACACGTATACACGTTTGCACATGCATAAGTAAGTAAATATTTGGTATACAAATAGATTAAATTTTTGTAAGTAATGCATTTATTAAGTAATATTATAATACAAATAAATATTAGTTAATACTGTGACTATCTTTTGTAAAATCAAAATAAATGATTAAATTAAGGAAAATACTATTTTTAACACTTTATTAGAAAAAATTAATTTTTATAATAATTCTTTATTTATATGTAAAAATATATTAATTTATAATAAAAAAAATTTTTAACATCTATTCAAATTATATATATCTTAATAGAAACTAAAAATGAAATATTTATTTAAGTGTTTAAGTGCCTTATAATTATGATACTATAATGAGTTTTATATTATCATTAAATTCATATTTAAACTTCTAATTATTTTTAACTTTAATATAAATGATAAACAGAGCATTGAACTTAAATTTCGAATCCAACATCGAAATTTGTAAAATTTGGATTTCTTACTTAATTATTTCAATTAAAAAGAAACGAAACTTTCAGTCCCTATCAATATGTATGTTTTACTTGATGTATAAACGCTTCGAGTATTTAAAATATTTTTGTTTTTAAAATAATTTATAATGTAATATAATTTTAAAATATTATAACCAATTTTATCTACAACAAAGAAAAATCTACGAAACACAGAAATATTTTAATCGAATAAAATTAAAGTAATTGACAAAACCAACTGTGATAAAGAGTTTTTTAAAATTATTCAAATCTTGAGATAAAAATATAATCAAAATTGAATGATTTTGAAAATTTAATTTTTTCTAAAATTTTTCTGCTTCTAACTGTTGAATAAATATTAGTATTAAATTGATACTTTTCAAAGTAAAATATTTTTTTTATTAAATTTGTGCTCTAAATTTATGAAGTTTAAAAATTGATAAATATCTATTGTACAATTTATGAATAATATATGCATACCATTGAATTGTAAAAATCATTTTTTGATGTATCGAAAAATTAATTTCTATATAGTATCTACATACATCGTGTAATTTCTATTTCTTTCCCGTAATTACTGGAGATATGATTATAGTTGTATCGAGAAAAAGATGAATTATTTTCTACATAACTTGACTAAAGGTTTCATTTTTTTATGCGAATTAAAATTAATTATTTTCACATATATGTAGAAAATACGATTTTTCGAAAAAACTAAAAATTACTATGAATAAATAAAGTGTAATTAAAATAAAATTCAACTTGAAGACAGTAACTTTTCTAGTTAGAACTGAAAATTAATCAATAATGCAATTATAAAGTATTGAAAAATAACGTGAAAAAAGAATTTTTTAACTATGCTTTGATACCTACTTTGGTAATTCTACTTCTACTCGGCTTAGAAAATGTGTCTAATATAAATCGTGTACTTCTTGTTGCCTCGAAATGAAAATTGGCTATTTTGAAGCTCGTACACACGGCCATCCCGGAATGACTAAAGTAAGAGTGGACACTTTTCCAGGCTTTTCACAAAATTCTCACCGCAGCGTTCCACAGTAATAACAAACAGCTCTCACCCAAGGTTTTGGAGGCGACGATCCCGGACCTTATCTCTCGGTAGCTGCTGGCGGTGTTCGCGGACGTCGACTGTCCTGCCGGGTATTGCCACAGGTGCAGCAGGTGCCGCGCCACTTGGGAGGTGGAGGGGAATCCCCGCTGCCAAGAAATGCGGAAGCGTGTGTCAGGGCTCGCTCTTTCCATCTAACGAAATGACGCTTCCTATACTCCAGCCACAATAGTCCCTAGGCAAGATCTTAAGATTGTCATGAATACGGCGCTGATATCGGCTCAGTATTCCGGATAATTTCTACTGCATTAGTAGATAATAATATCCTGTTTTATGCACATTCCTTTCGTAAAATCATTGCGACTTGTACAATTTTTCGTTTTGATATGTGCATAATGTATTAAATAGTATTTTTCAAGTTTAATTTTAACTACCGACAATTATTTCGCCAGTGAGGCTACTCTTCTTTACATGTATATAGAATTAAAACCCAATAAAAATAGATATTTTTTTGTTCTGGTAAATTTATTTGATAATCAATGAATGAGAAATCATAAAATTTTAGTTTGCGATTGAAAAAACGTAATTTTATGAAGATCTTGAAAATCTAAACTTAGACTGAAATGACATTGAATTTGTGCTTTTATTCATAATTTATAGCTTTTGTTGACGCATAAAACAAACTTTACATTCTGTTATTTTAACATAGAAAAAATTTACGCTTACTGTTCGTATTTAGCTTATTATCAGTTTATCGTATTTTATTCTCCTAATTTTTATTTATATAAGCTAGAAATCTAATATATCGAAACATTGTAGGAAAATTATTTATAACCCATAATTCTCTAATATAAATAAGTGAAATATTATATCCTTATGAATGTATGAATTTATTCATTTTTAAAGTTATTACAAATGTTATATAAAACTTTTTACAACATCATAAATTATTATTACAATTCCAATAACCAGCATAATACGAAATGAATTAAGCAAACAGAATAGTAATTTAAAGAACTATAAAATAACTTTTATATTCAAATATCATTGGCATTTTTTAAATTATTAGTTTTTAATGATATATTTAAAGCATATATGTATAAAATTAACACAAATACAAAAAAATATAAAATATACATTTTTATAAACCTCTTTGTCTATTGAAAACAATATAACACTTTTATCTCGTAGTTTAAAAATGCCTGAATATATAATTATAATTTATGACGAACTTATACAATTTTTACAGACAATGTATGTGATTTATTTATTTCAAAACTGTAAGTTAAAAAATTTACATAACTTGCTGAACTAGTTTTAAACATGTTTTATTAAAATAAAACATAGAGAAATTCACTACTTTGCATAGAAAATAAGAACAGTCATTTATAATTCTTTTGAATATTAAATAATAATGTTGTGACATATCGGTTTACCAATACAAGATTTTAAAATACAATTATGTTTGTGCATTGTAGATATTTTAGTTCAAGTTTAATAAAAAATATTCTTTTTCAACAAGTACCTGAAAATGAACGACGCTCGTCAGCAACTCATTGACATAACTCAATTTCAGGAACGCGAATATAACGAGCCAAATTTGCGATACATTCTCGTTAATCACTCATTAGCTCTGTCTCTTTTTATCATTCCTATATTTAGAAATTTATAGTTTAATTACTCGTACGATTCCTACTTTAGCTCTTTTTTTAATTATTAAGTATTTAATTTAAAGTTACTAAATATTCCTGCTGACAAGAATTGAAATATATGATTCTATAAATTACTTCCTTACCTAGAATGCTGATATTAATGCAGTCGATTAATACGAGTATAAATAAATTACCTTTGAGTTTTCTTATTAATTATACATTGATATAATAATATTTAATTCTTTATTATTGGAAAAAAAATTTACAAATTAAAATTACAAATTAAAAAATAACTAGATAAAAAATGATCGTAATATTATCTGTATAAGTAAATGGTGTTCGATTCCTAATATTCTTTTATTATCAAAATATCAAAATGTATGCCATGCGGAATAGCGCGATATTTGCTCGATTTCACGCAAGTAGAAGATTTCATAATTCGAGAAGTATTTTTGAAAACTCTCGGTGCCCCCAGCGAAAATTATTCAAACATCGGCGGACGCAAAACGAAAGATCTGAAAAAATACGAGACTAGGCGCATTACGTGGTAGTAAAAGCGCGTTGTTGTGTGCTGCCGCGTGAGGCGACATCTGCAAAAGGGCGAGGACGGAAGCGACGCCCGGCCCCAGGGTACACGCACACACCCACACCGACCCGCTCACGCCCCCGCGCGAGCCCCTGTACGAAGATATGTCGATACCACGAAGAGTGGATGTCAATTGCACGGAGTCGACTGCATAGTCGGCGCGTCGAGTCGAACGCGAAATAGAGCGAACCAAGACCTCCATGGCGCGCACGGGCCGCTCGTCATCCCAAATTTATGATCAGGACGAGCGATCACGATTTTACGTTCCAAAAGCCGAGGGACTTCATTAAAATTGGAAAATCCGATCGTTTATAGAAATTTTATTTTATTGCGTCGACCTTGAATAAACAAACAGCGGCTAATGGTTTGATAACGCTTTATTGTACGCGTACGTCATAATTAATAATTTACCCAAAACTCTTATCGAAAAACCAAATCAAGCTTAACTGAACGACCGCTGGATGTGTTAAATTCGAATAGTAACTTCAAACATTTTTGTCATTTTGTTTTCTCTCATTCTTGAGAATCGAAACGTATATGGAATAACGCTTTATAGAGATGCATTAATTAGAAAAAAGCACTACCAAAACAATGTATATGCAAGGAATTTTTATCCGAAAAAAATGAATTTGAACTTCGAAAGGCAAATTCTTTCATTGTAAAATAAGGAATCTTTTACATATGAAAATTAATATTCAAAATGTTGCTAAAAAATTAGTGCTCTGAAATTTTTAATAATACATTCTATTTAATTTACGTGTTGAGCTTTTGGATACTTAATCAAAGTCTTACTACTTGTTAAATCTAAATTTATACGAAAAGTAAATGAAAATCTTAAATAAGGAATAATCATATGGGTCTATAAATATATATCCAATGTACAGCGCTAATTCCAAGAATATCTTATTTTATTTATTTTTTATCCAATTTTTAATGCAGTGTGTTAATAAATAAAGCATTTTGTGCGCCTTTAAAATAGTCGTAGATTTGTAAAATAATATTAACTTATAGAAAAATATTTATTTTTTACTATAATCATATACAAAGTAATTCAAAATTATTTATATCTATTTTCATAGAAGTTATAAATTATATAGCATCCAATGATATTGAAAGAATCAAATGATTAATTGTCTTATATTTGTGTACAAAAATTTATAATTTACCCGACTAACTAAACTATACTATTATAGTTATAATGAATGCATACCTAGTGGTTTATGTATAAAAAATATCTATATAATTACACTATTTTTACTTTTTTTCAAAAATTTTTTAACGTTGAATATTGATTGCAAAATATAAAACTTAACGAGTAAATTTTTATTAATACATAATAAATTAAAAAATTCTTGAAGATTTCCGTTTTAATAACACGATTTATTTAACTTTCTTAAGTCGATTAGAAAATTTTTTTAATTATTTCTTATTTTGCTACAGAATTCAAAATGTTATTATTATTACACATGCTACCAAAAAATTATTTTATGTGCCTGTACATTAAATGATCGAATTATGTTTTCAGCGGTTATCCTGTTAAAAATCTATGTTAAATATATAATTAACTCTTAATATAAAAAAAGTAACGATTTTTTAAAACTATAAGAAAAAAACTTTTTTTTTATGTTTTAATATTTCCTAGAAAAATAATTTTTTTACAGATTTTTTTTATGACTTACTAAACCAAAAAATTTACTATACTCGGTTATACGAATTCAACATTTTCTAGACGTAGAGAAAACTTAGTGCATTTTATAATTATAATCATGCAACTTTAATTAAAAACAATACCGACGACACATTCCACTTATAAGTTTCACTCCAATACATTTAACGTATATTTTACTTTTAGTAATAGTTTTATAACTTGTCAACCATATAAAATGTTACTATAACCAAATTGCGCAATATTATACAAAATGGAATATCATTAACAATTGTAAAAGACGATAATAAATATGAATGGAACAAACAAAGGTGCTTAAATTCGTAATTGAAGCAACGTTGCAAGAGGAGTAGTGAACATATTACAGTGTTAGTCTGAGCCTATAGAACAGAAAAAGATAGAAGAAAGAATTAGATGAATGAACAGGTGAAGTGGATAAGCTTGAACAGCTGTTTCCGTGTTTTGTTAGCTAAACTTTTCTCTTTCCCCTACTCACACGTTTGCTCACTACTGTCCTGATATGGTGCACTCTCTCTCTCTCTCTCTCTCTCTCTCTCTCTGCCTGTCATTTGTAGAGAAAGAACTATACTGCTAAAATTCACCGCGTGCACACACGACTTGTGCCAACGCCACGTGTGGCGCACGTGCTGTTGCACTGGCGCCGTGTTCATGTCGGTTGATTTCCTTCAGCACGAGCAAGAAGCCGCGGGAAATACGATATCATTGTTGTAAACGACGTCCCAAGAGCGATGTTTATAAAATTAACTTTATGACATAAAGAACGGCACCTTTCAAGTGATATTCAGTACTTGAAAGAAAATGATTTAAAGCCGTCTCTTTTTTGTTTCCATTATTTACTGCATCTGCTGTTGTCTTTTCAGAATGCAAAGCGATTCCCTTATCAATTTTTTCACAAACGAGAGAACAAATAAACATGACTATAATTTATGTAAAATTGCTTTTAGAATTATAAACAATTGTACAATAATAAATTTTAAAATGTTTTAATTCTCTTTACATAATTATAACACGAACATAATTATGAAAATAAATAAATAAATAGCTAAAAATAAAGCTGAAGGAGACAGAATATGAACACTTATTGTTAAAAATGAACCGATTATTAACATGTCAGTATATATATATACAATGAACAAAAGTATTTCAATTGTCTATACAGTATATTGGGTAGATGGATGCAAGGCATTGAGTATAAATATATAAATAAGAGAAGGAATCCCAATATTTTAAACAATATTTCAACTGCATAATTAATAAAACTTATTAAATTTAATGTGTTTAATATATTATTGTTATTTTAATATTTACATATATATAATATAATATAATTTTAGCTTTCTCAAAGTATTTTATAAAGCAGATATTTTTAAATAAATAATAATTATTAGTGATGAAAACTACTTCTACTTATTTTATCGAGCAAAACATAAATCGATAAGATTATATATAATGTATTTCAATGGAACATAAAATTTTTAAAATATTTTTTTATTGTAAGAATATTATTTGAAATTAGTTTTTTAAATTATTAAATCATTGAATAAAATTTATTAATAAACCTAATTATTTACAGAAAATTCAAAATACATTTACTAAATTTTTCTCTTTGTGGTGTTAATATTGTTATACCATATAGTTATAAGACTACAGGTGTAAGGAAAATAAGAAATATAATCTTAACATTTTATACTCCATTAAAATCTTGTGATAGATAAAAGAATATTTCTAAAATATTTTAATTTATTAAATTTTAACAGTTTCCTCAAATAAAATTAAAATTCATTATCGAAACATTTTCTTTAATAAATAGCAAAAACATAATTTATTTATTTAAATGATTAACAGAAGATGTGCGTACATATATATATATATATGTATGTATTTGTATGTTTGTATATATATTATGAAATCGATTTTATTCGTCAATTTTAAAATTTTAGTTTTTCACGAATAAAAAGTTAAATATAAACAGTATTTTGTAATCTTAAAGAAAAACTTTCTATTTTCACGAACTATTACCATATAACATGTGACAGCTGGAAATTTGAATATTTATTTACGAACGTCATTTTATCACGAACTAAAATATAACGATTCTAAATTACAGTATTTCATCCTAAAATGATTTAATTTATAACTCCAAATATTATCAAACTTTTGACATTTTTCAATCGAGGTCTCAATACCCACAACTGCTCGTACTGAGTTACAGTTTGAATATAGTGCACGACATAACGTGAGAAAAGCCCGTCCATGCGCGTCTCATAATTCGAGTTCACGTTTGGAACAGAAACTTAGCGTTGGCTCGAGATAGAACAGGAATCGTCAGGTAACTGTTAAGGAGCACAATCAGCGAGTGTAAGTGCAAAGAACGTTATAAGACTCAATGGAGATCGATTAAAGCGCTACGGGCAATGGATCGCAATTACCAAGGACCATTGAATCGTACGAGAGACGTCGCAAGTCACGGGCAGATAATCATCAATTTACGCATTGTTTGAATACACGTGACAAAACAATGCGGAATCGAGCTGCCGGTTCTAATCACTCACGTGGCCATTAATTTCTCTTGATAATGGCGATATTTAATAAATATTTAATACCACTAATCAACTATGCATTTCCTGAGTTTAGCGATCCTCGTTCTAATGCTCGAGGTAACTTTTAGATTTCCCAAGAATAAACACGAAAACTCTATCAAATATAAATTACCTTTCCGTACGCATCGATATATTTTGTACAAAAATACTATTGTAGTACTTAATTATGTTTATAAGATTATATTGCTTTATTCTATATTTGGTACAACAAATTTCTGAGTCTCAAATACTTTAATTATGAATAAGATACAATGGTTTAAGATTTTTCATCGAAATATTCATTAAAAGGATGCATCTTTTTGACAGAACCAAAATTGACATAAGTTATTGAATCACAAAATCAATTCCCTGAGGAAATCTGAATTCATATACGATCAGTACACATAGAGAAGACCTTCAATTTCCCTCAGTCTGTAAAACAGGGTCGATTTATACTCCCTACGGCGTTATCGTGAGACCAGTTCGCTGATCCGGGACGAAATGTCTCTTTTCAGAAAAACTTTATTCCTTCTTTAAGATATTCTTGTCCGTTTGTTCATTCAAAATAATAAAAATATTGATAAAATTTGATTAAATATAATATACTTTATTTTAAGTTTTGAATTTAATTTCTTAAAGTGAAATATTTTTTACTTTCCGCTAATCTGTTTTATTTTTTCAAATTTAAGAGAAATAAAATTGTAAAATTAATTAAAATAAAAAAACGCTATTTTTAGAGATAAAAAACTTTATTTTTCTTAATGGTAATATTTTTAGTTTAATATTAAAATCTATATAAACATTTTTATCATCTTTTATAAACGTTGTAGTACTACAGTGATTTTCAAATACTTAACGTATTGTTGTTAAGTTGTGTGTGTGCCAGTAATACAAATTGCGTTTGAATAAAACAAATAAATTAATTTATAAAAATAACAATTCTCTTCGAGCTTCAAGTTTCACTTTAAATATTACCCAGGAATAAATATATTAAATTCTTATTAGTATCTTCCAATATCAGAGGATCTTTTTTCATGTGATTTCTTTATCAAAAGGAAAGAGAACAGATAACAAACTGAAAATAAAATTTTTAATTATATTATTCATTGAATTATGATTATTAGGTATCTAAAAATTTTTTATTACGTAACATTAAACATCCGACACCCATGAAAGTTGCTAGGCAGTTAATTCCTAGAGCGGCGGAAAATACAATACTTCCCACTGCGGCACCAACGTTACCAATAAAATTTATACCATTAATAGCAGCCTGTCTGAAATACAATTAGATAATTCATAGACTGATTTAAAATAACTTTTTTTTTTATTAATTTTGTCTAATCATAACAGTTTGATTAATAACAGTTTAATTAAAGCTGTAATAGATAATAGAGTTTATATTTTTGTATTATATTTTTTAATTATCATTTTAATATGTTAATATAGAATATCTTTTAATTTTTATTTAAATATTTTAATATATAACCTATTTAATTTAAGTACCCAACTGTATCTTATATACAAACATACCATCAAATAGAACATTTGTAATTTAGAACTAAACTTATATCAGTCAATCACGAAATACCGATTCATCAAAACTTAGCTGCTATCAACTATTTAGAAGCAATATGACAAATTAAATAAAAAAAAACTCAAATTCTAAAAACCTAATCTAAAGATGATTTGATTGAATTATAAGCTTAAAATCTGATTAATTATTAAAAACGAATCACAACCATCTTGTGTTACAATATTTTATGAATGTAAAACATCAAATAAAAATTACAATAAAAATATGTAATAATAATGCTCTGTTATATAAAAATAATTAAAATACATTTAAACATTATAAACGGGTTTTAAAATATATTTATTAACTTCGGTATTACCCGTTTAATAGATTTCGTGTAATTTTTACACAAGTATTCTAAAAGTGAATTACGAAATATAATAATATTCTTGTATCATGAATAATTTATAAATATAAATAGAGTTTAAAAATGAATAGGATGTTGGTATTTTCATTAAAAAATTAAAATATTATAATTACTGGATAGCTAAAAAAAATTCATACGCCATAACTTTATCAAATAAAATGTTTAAATTTTCTCTTTATTAACTTATTTATTAATAAGAATAATAATTTACATTTTTCCTGAAAATATTTGTTTTCAAATAATCAGCAATAAATATTAAAAAATTCCACATAAATTCACTATTATTCTCATATTTTTTATTGAAAGAAATTTTAAGTATTTAATACTGAGGTATACTCGAAAAATAATAGTTAAACTAAAATATTGTATATAAGAAATTGCATAATTATCTTATTTAAAATGTATTGGTTTAACTTCCGTTCTTTACATAAAAAAGAAAAAAGTAATCATATACAATTATCAATGTTTTCAGACTTTAAAAATGCATTGCGACTTTCTTCTTTTAAAAATTTTATGTTTTTATTAATTTACCTTAATACTTTGGGCGTTACTTGATTATTATACGCTATTAAAATAACGCTTACTATTTTGGATGGTAGAATAGTAAATGAAAACAATATAAGCATATACAGTGTCCTCACTGTCCAGTTTACTCCAAAACTTCCAATTGACGATATAAGAAATGACAGAACTAAAAGTTGAGTTTATTTAAGATTTATAATAAATTCTATGTTTAATGTTGAGAAATAAAATTTAGAGATTAATTTGATAAGCACAACGAATCTTACTTATTACGACTATTTGTTTCGTTTTTGTATCTGTCAATACTGCAAAAAGGAAGCTGAAGAAGACAGTTGATGATGTAATTATTGTTGAGTTAGCGTACACAGTAGATTCTAAGTCAGGCTGTAAATCATAGCACGTTATCTGATTGCAATCATCGAATATAAGCCTTTTAAATTATCAAAAAAATAAGGCATAATTAATTATAATTAGTATTTATTCATTTTATTAAATATATTCATATTTCATTGGGTTATTTACCAAAGTATAATTACACGATTCGTGATTAATTATTGTAATGTGTGGAAATAATAAATCACACATCGTTACGATTTCTTTGCTGTGATTGTATGACTGAATTAGTAATCTTGAGTTATTCAGCATTATAAATAACTGCGGTAACCATAACCTAATTGTATTAAACCTGAAATTGAATTTGCTTTACAAAAATAAATAAAACATGCTTGAATTTATTTATAACGAAAATACAAATTTACCCCAAGGCGCTAGTAAATTGCAGTAATAAAATAATTAAATAAATCTTGAGATAAGGTTTGGAAAATAAAGTCCTTAGTTGTAAAATACTGTCTTGTAATTTATATTTACAAATACTCCTAATATTCTTCTTCATTTTATGTTTTGTGACGAAAGTCGTAATCTTACAAGTTCAATTTTTAAGTTTCGTTGAATTACAAATATATACAAATATTAAAATAAAAAAATTGTTTATTAAATATCATAATTACCTTAAAACTGGTAGACGACTTGAAATTATTCATACTATACATTGTTTTAAATACCTGTAGAGCTTCATGACTCTGTCCCTGAGTTAAGAGAAACTTTGGGCTTTTCGGCGTTAGACATAATGTTAAAACTCCCAAGATTGGCGGTATTGTACAGATTAGCATATAAACTCGTCGCGTTTCATAGAATTGATTAAAAACCGTGAAATTTATCCAGGAAGTATGTAATATGAGTATAGATGCTAATGCTGACAAACATTAATGAAATATTAAAATTGAAATTGATATATTTTGCTCGTCTATATACTATACTATTTCATTTCAACAAATGTAAATAAAAAATCATTATAAATAAACTAAAAGTATTAATTATATATTTAATATAATATATAATTATATAGAATTAATTAAGATTATGATTATGCGTAATTTAGTCAAAGATAATTAAATAAAAATGAATATAATCTTTGGTTTTTTTAAGATACATATAAATATATTGATATATAAACATAAAGTTCTTAATTTATTATTAACTATATGTTTCTGAAAGTATAGTCATATTAATAAACTAATATATATTGAAAGTTCGATTTTTAAAACAATATTTTCGAATTATATTAAGGAAAGTTATCAACGTGCTGCATTTAAAAATTATATAATATAATTAATGGAAAAACTTTATAAATCTTACGACCATTAAATGCTATTTTAAATAGAATAAAAATAATAATTATGAAATCAGAAAAACATTAATCTTTTATGTCATAAATTAATATTATAATACCCAATAAGTAATTTTGTTAACCAATGAAAAAATTTAACAAATATTTTCTACAAAAACTGTCGAGTAGATAACAAAATATTTTTATAATGACAAAATAAATTCAAAATTTTTTAAAAAATAGAAAACTACTTATCAATATTCTGTGACGACTTGTGAATGATTATAATTAATTATTAATTATTTATTCTTTTCATCAAACAATATTATCAGGTAATATCAGAAATGTCATTTCTATTACCAATAGTTATTATATATTTCGAGAGAAAAAAACATTTAAATAAACACTTAAATATAGTTTATCGAAATATAATATTTAATTTAAGCTATAAATTATAATAAAAAAAATGTATTTTATTATATGGTGCGTAATATTCAGCTGAAATTTGTATAAAAGAAATAATAGCAGACAGCCTTGCGCAAATTTTTATGCTAATTAATAAATTATATTATTTAAACTATCTTTCAAATTATATTTTATATTTATTTAACTTTTGGACATCATTTGATGATTTGTCCACGTATATAACACGCACTTAATTACATTTTTTTTTTTACTAAGTAATATATCTTTTGTGTTAATGGTTTTGCTATAAAAATTATTTCAGCATGGTCATACATATGTTAATATTTTTATTTAATGTCGGCTTTCAAAGGCGAGTTACTTTTACATAACATAGAAATTGTACCTGGTGGAAAAATATTGGCAATCGTGAAGAGAAGATTTGCCCATTTGGTAAACACTGGTTCATATGCAGGTGCATGAAACTCAGAAAGATAAGGCATGAGTACTGATAATGGACCGGCAATTCTACATTTAACATCCGGAAGCAGTTAAATTTAAATATACATGTATAAATCTGTAATTGGTACTTACAGTAAGCCATTAAGAAATTTAAAAAGTATGAAAGTGTTGAACGACGTCGTGTGAGCCCATAAAATATTACACATAGAATTAAGTACCAGTCCGACTATCATCACGTTTCGTTTTCCTATACACCCCACAATCCAATCTTGAAATATAAAGTCCCAAAGTGGTCCAGCAATTATCATTCCTAAGATCACAAACAAAAACCTTTAACGTGAAGAAATTAACTCCCTCTTTAACGAAACAATAATTTTATATTCATGATAAATGAATAAAACCTATGTATACAATGCCCACAGCAATGCCTCTTCGAAACAATGTCAATTCAAAGTCACATTCTACTGCTTGCAGCAAAAAAGGAATCGTAGTTGTATCTAAAATGCATGTCCATCCAACCGGCAATGCAGCCAGAAGTATTAAAATATTAAAGAGTCCATAACCTTAAAAATAATAATCTTTTTAATTGCTATTTAATTTTCTTATTTTATTTTATTATTTATTTTTATGCTTATTCATAAGTACCATAATTTTTACACCTTTTATAACGTAATCTTGAAACCGGTAAGTAGAGGTATTAAATTATATTTTTTTTATTATTATAAGTAATTAATGGTTATAAACTATAAATTTTTATTGAAAATTTAATAAATCATGAAGCATTTATCAATTTTAATTGTTTAGTTATTCTGAATTTAATCATTGGATATATTAAATTCATATATAATTTATTGTATTGCAAATAATCTTGATCGAGCTCATTTATTTTGCTCTTTCATAATTATATAAACTATAAACTTAGCAAAATTTTCTAACACGATTAAAATATGTTTTTAATTTTAGAAACAAACCATTTAATCAGGTTTATAGAAAAAAATTACTTAAAATTACTTTACAAAAATACTTGTTCACACAATGTATAAGACTTTTTATTGTATTTATATATGCTAAGCACAACTTTAATAATATTTTAGTACTTAATTAAAAATTATATTTATACGTTTAAAATTATTTTGTTTATTTTAAATAATAATATCGGTATAATTTTTTTAAAATTTACGTAATATTTAAAAAAATAATAAAAGTATTAAGTGTTTGAGGAAATTGATGATACTCAATACTAATACTTTTTTTACGAAGTATCATATAAATATATAAAACTATCTTGGCATTAATTTTGCTATTTGCATTCAAGTATTCACTAAAAATCACTAAGTAATTATTGTTGTTTTTAAAATAGAGAAAGTAAAAAACAATGATTAACGATTGAATATACTAAATAAAATTTGTTGCGTAAATTAAAAGCTGTAAGCCAAAATGTATTTCAAAAATGTTTTGAATGTAAGCTTTGAACAAAGTTAGCATAAATACGTTTACTTGATAGGGATTAATTTGAAGGAGACGACGCTAATATAGATAAATAAGATTAAACTAGCGAATATTTGAAAATCGCACGAATTTTCTTATCCACAATAACTATGAAATTATATTTGTACAGTTAAAATTATCTTGGAAAAGAAGTACCTCATTTGAGTAAAAATAAAAAGTTCTAAAATACAGTTTATATAACAAATAAATTGTATCTTTTATTTATTATAAATATCTTTAATTAGCACTCGTAAAATATGCGCGTGAATACGAATTAACGAGTTTTTATGTTAAAAACGTACAAAAAGATTCAAATTAAAGATCTATTATTAAATCGTCAATTGCGAATGTAAAAATTCATGTTAGTGAGTTTCAAGCAATCGCGATTCGGCACTTTCTCCCATAAAAATGAAAAACATTGGTTGAATACGTATACCTGTCGAAGCTATCGCCTTTTCGTAATCGGCAAGACTCTGATCTTTCGTGCTTTCTTCTACTAAACAGATAAACAACGATAAATCATAACGGTACATCAAAACTCACGGTTAATAATCAAGGATCTCGCGCAAGTCCTCACCGACAATCCAAATATTATTGCCGTTGAAGTTTGACGTTTCCATGAGCGCGTCGAGAAGCAGCCAATGCAAACTTCCGTCGGTGGTAGAAGTGTCACTTGATGCGCTGCAGCTGGTCTCGAGGGATCAAGCCACTGTGAGATAAGAACTGCCGGCACATGCGACACGCGACTAACACGTCACAAGAGGCAAACGGGCAATTTTCTGAGGCGCTCATGGCGGAAATCGCGAATATTGCAACGCACTTGGACGAGTGATGACACTTCTTATCAAATTGTATATCATTTTATCGATAGGACGATCTCAGAACCAAGATTTTGGTATTTGGGAGAACACAGATTTGCAGTTGTCTCGCCATCCAGAATTTATACAAGTAATGCGAATAACGACTTGCGAATATTTACTTTAACTTTTATCTCGATTTTTATTCGAGAGTAAACGCGCAAAATAAATACGGTATTTTACCCCCGCATGCAGTAACCTAATTTTATACGAGCGACTACTATTCGATTGTACGCAAAGTATTATTTGTATTATAAGTATTATATTAGACCCACAATTAACGATCGAAATAACACTTTAAGCGTAAGATTGAATACAAAATTTGAGGAAAGATAAATGTTTATAGTAGGTAATGTGCTTGCCTCGACAAAATATTAGCTTACATGAGAACTTTCGACTGACTCTCGAGGTTTTTTAAGTAATGCAATTAAATCAATTGCCCAATTTAGCAGACGAGAAAACAAAATAAACTTCATATTTTTAACCGCACGTGTAAAGTTTTCGATTTACAAAAAACAAAGAAATTAGGGTAATTAATACGTTATCGATTACGATTTAATTTAAAGTGATAATTGAATACTGCATTATTCACACTTTTGCTTTCAACGACTAATTTTTATTACTTACATTATTTATTAAGCAATAATTATTACTAATGAATATTAAACATTTATTATTCGAGATTGTACGTATAAATGGAACTTAACTTCTATTGCAACTTCGAAACATATTATTATTATTATTATTATTATCGATTGTTAAATGTAAAAGTAAACCTTATCTTTTAAACTTTGTTCTAAAGATCAGTACATTACAAATACTTTCAAAAGTATTGAAAATTTCGAAATTTAAATTAGTAATTCTCAGCGCGTTTAATTACTCAATAAATCAGATTTTTTATATTGATAATTATAAATATTTTTGTAAATGAGTAATATTTGTATAAAAATTACTATATATTTTATAATGTATAAATTAATTACAATATATTACACGAAGGTTTTAATAATAATGCTGTAGACATTTTAAATATATCGAATACATAATATTTATGAATGTGTTAGGTATTACAATATTTGAAAATGTCTTTATATTATATGTAAAAAACATACATGTTTTTAAAATTTTTTTAATTAAAAATGTATTTGTGAAAGTTATATTATAAACTGATAGAAATATTAAGTTCAGAAACCTAAACATTTTTTAAAAATTCATAATTCAGTTCTTTATAAATCCATTCCCTAACTTATATTTTTATTTTTAAATTTTCTATTTTTATTTTTACAGGGAAAACAGCTCAGCGAACCAGACATAACTTCCTTAAAAAAGATGTATAAATTAACCAAAAGGATATAATTTCTTTTAAAAACGATAGAAAATTTAAAACTTTCTCCTCGATATAATTTTCAATAACTTCCAATGTAAGTTTAAATGTGTAACTTTACGAAGCGATACATATAAAATCTCATTATAGAAATGTAGATGATTAACCTGCTCATATATGCAATTTCAATTATTATTTTGATATTAACAATGTGAACAATATATAATCTTTAACTGCATAAAAACTGATGGCAACATATGATTTTGTTTATTATATTATATTTGTCAGAAATAATCTATTTCGTTAGAAAATATACCTAATTTAACTTGTTTTTACTCGCTCAAATGACAAAAATATTTTATATCAATCGTTATTTTAGGATAAAAACTGAAACTATTTTATTCGTGTATTATTATTTATTATACGCAATACTTTCGGTAAAAATCCTCGTTTTAAAATTCATTAAATAATATATACAAATATATATATATATATATGCATTTGATTAATTACTGTTATCATTGCATTTGAAAATGAACCTGCATTTGTTTGTCAGTCATTCACAAATATTTTGTAGAGTATGTTTCTAAAACAAATAAAATCTATGTGCCCTAACAGGTACACTGCACATGTGTATGAATATCGTTTGTCACGCGCTGAACAATTCGTTGCCCCGGATCAACCAACCCGACGCGTCCACGTATTACCTGAACGAAATGTAATTAGGCATGAACCAACCGGCATTATGGGAATCCCCATAATATATGACCATTCATCCCTATTGCTGACAGCTGATATCTTGGCTGTTTAAGACGACGAGATTCACGTAACAACTGAGTCAGTTATTATGCGAAAAAGGGACGATTGTAAAAGTCGGTGCATATACAAGCGCGCCTGTCGACAAACTGACAGACAGTCGGCACAGTACTTGCAATACATACGTTTGTATTTCCATTTCATATTGTTGTTTAATTTAATTCTAAGCAACAACGCACACACGATGTAATAGAGAAGTGTTGATTAAAGGGCCATTGTAGCCGTACGCCGAACACTCACATTAGAAATAATTATTTTAAATATTTGACGCGCCTATGACATCGTTTAATGGTTTTTCGGTTCCTTGTAACAGCTCGAAGATTGCAGTCACATAAATATATATTATGAAATATAATGTTCTTTAATCAATAATAGCATAAGTAAACTTGGATTGCAAGAAATCGTTTTTCCTTCACTTAGAGAGTCATTAGTCTACAAAAGCCGTGAAAAATACACTTATACTAGCGGCGTACCTTTTATACTTGTAAACGATACACGTGTAACGTGTTCGTAGGAGGCTAATTCCTTTTCCCGCTGAAAATTGTAATTAATATTAAGCATAGAAAAATAGAATTTTAGTACAATAGAACATTATATTCTATTTATTGTACTCGCGTTGCACGCGTCGTTTATAAGTTCAAAATTATATTATTTATATTTTTGTCTAAAAATACGCCGGAATTTATATTTATATTTAAGTTTTATTTTATTTATTATTTATTTATATTTAAAATTCTAAGTAAGGCTGAATAAAGGGCCTGTTTATAGTGTAGAAACTTATAGGAAAGCGTAACGCAACACGAGTATAACTAAATAGTAATAACCGATAAGAATAAATATTAATTAGAAAATAAGTAAACATATTGTATATACACGTCGTTTCGAGCGCGCAAACCGAAAAATGCGATAGAAAATATAAACAGGTAAGTAAAGGGAAAAGACGGTACGCCTTAACAAGAGCCGATAGTTCGGCAGAAGAGAAATAAAATATTAGCGCAGAAAATATTCTAGCCTGGGATATTTTCGGAGTGCAGGCCCATGCCGTGCGGGGCACGGACTCGTGCACAGCCAAGCTGCAGCGTTACCCCTTCCCACTTCCAGCTCCTAGCTAGCTCCTCTTTCTCTATCGCACTCACACGTTACTCTCTCTCTCTCTCTCTCCCTCTCTCTCACTCACATACACTTATGCGCTAGACACTCTGCCTAGCGTACACGTTCTTCCTCTCTCTCTCTCGCTCTTACGCACTACTCTCTCATTCTCTCTCACTCACTCCCATACACTTATGCGCTAGGCACTCTCGACCTAGCGTACGCGTTCTTCCTTTCTCTCTCGCTCTCACGCGCTAACTTCTCTCTCTCTCTCTCTCTCACTCTTACGCGATCATACAAGCCTCTTCCTCTTTCCCCTTTTCTCCTGATCCTCCCCGACGATACTCCCTTAGATGACCGAACCATATTAAATGCAACGATCGAATGAGGGTGGGACTGATCAGCCCGCCGCGACGGGCTGGGGATAGACTTCGCGATCGCGTCTCCTACTCGCGGTTTGCAGCACGACCTAGGGAACTCCTCCTCACCTGTCCCTTCCACCCACTATCCCAGGTGGTGCACGAGAAGTGGGCCTGGGGTTGGAGTCGCCGGGCGATGCGGACGTGGTCCCTGGGGGGACGAAAGATCGTTTGCAAAGAGGCTGCGACTCCAACAAAAGGGTGCGAGCGGTCGCGGAAAAGCGAAGCTGCTAGACACCCAGTCTAAGATGGCAAAGGGGCAAGGGTAGCTCATGGAAATACGATGCTGTCGAATGCCCAAAGAAAAAAAAAGAGGAAGAGAAAAAAAGAGAAGTCTTTTAAGACAAAACGAAATTAATACCTCGGCCGAACATTGGAAAACTGCGCATTTAAATCGAAAGTATTGTAAATATGCGACTAAGTTCCGCTCGCGGATGAACAATTTGTAAGAGCCTTTTTCCTCCGACGGCTCAGTGGGGGTTTTTTCAGGCTCAGGGACTCGACGACGACTTATGTTACGAGCGGTACGAAGAAATGCGAAAGGCGAGCGAATCGTTAAAAATCTCGAGAATCGGGCGAAAATATGATATAATAATAATTTAGCTGTAAGTGCGTATTGCGAGCGCACAGGAAACAATAATGAGTGCATTGTCTAAAACTACGACGCAATAACGTTAGGGAAATATTTGTACAACAAAAAAAGGGTTCGATGACGAGTAAGTGTACGCGGAATTGCCCGGAAAATCGAAGGGCATATAAGCGAAGCGCAAGACGACCGAGTAGATTTTCTGTCTCGAAACTTGTTGCGAGACAGAACCGATATTTCCGCACTGCCACCTTTGTAGTTGAAATAATCGAAATCAATAAAAAACCTGAGCAATTAATTTAAAGAGTAATTCTTTCCTCCCACAACTTCGAGAACGCGACGCGATCGGTTACAATACTTTTATTCACATATAAATAAATTCTATATATTATTAATAATAAGTGTTTGCGCAATTTATAATCATTCGCTATTGGCACTGTGTACTTTGTATTTTTTGTGTTGCTACATGTTTGTGTAATATTAAATACAAGTTCGATATTAACTTAGTTATTTTTACCTGCACTAAATTGGTGACCTCCGGCGCAATTGAAACATTTTTTGTGTGACAATTTTACAAAAAATTTTGTGTGTGTGTGAACATTTTAAAAGTTAGAAAAATAGTGGTGACAAAAATCGGTGAAATGTAAAATATGGAAGCGAACATAGCAATGCCACATCCTTTTTGTGTTCCAGAATTTATGGAAAATAACGTGCGTGAATGGTTCGTCCAGCTCGAGGAGGAATTTGCCAACGCAGGCATCACCGACGACGATAGGCGTTACAATTGCATGGTGTGTTGTTTGACCGAGAAGGCGACCGGCCAACTCGAAGATATTATAATGGCGCCTCCATCGGAAAACAAATACGCGTTTATTAAGGAACAGGCGATACAAAGACTCACCGAATCGGACAGTGTGCGAATAAAAAAACTATTAGAAGACAAAGAAATCGGCGACCGGAAGCCCACGGAGTTCTTCCATGATTTAAAATCGCTTGTCCCCAGCTCGACTTCAGACGAGTTCATTCACAAGGTAACTCCACGGGAGGACGTCGCTGAGGCAAGCAGAACTTCGAATGTAGAACAACAGATCGAGAGTCTAACTGATGGTTTTCGCGAGTTCATGCTACTAAATGGCCTTCGCCCTCGATCTCGAGGAAAAACGCCGCCCCGGAATCGCCGAGCAAGCCCGCCTGCACGAGGTAATAGCAACGAGTGCTATTACCACCAGCGTTTCAAGGAAAACGCTAGGAAGTGCATAAAAGGATGCCCGAAGTGGTCAATGTTTTTGGAAGTCCCCAACATCCGTAGTTTCAACTACACCAAACGTAGTCGATTTTAGTAAACAGGGTTGAAATATAATAATAAAATCGGATTAAATACTTATTTGCGTTTTCGCCAAACTGTCCCGCAGTAATCTTTTAAATAAATAAATAAATAACTATTATTGCGGGTAAAAAATAAGTTTGATAATTTGTTGTTGAACGAATTAAAACTATAATTTTAATTACAATCGCAACTTGTTTCGTATAATAATAATTTTGCGCGTGTTAACATTTTTTTATAAATTATTATCCATAGGTATAATAAGATCACGTATTGTTCCTTTGAAATATGGAAAAATCTAGCGTAGCATTAAATTACTTTTTAGCGTCCACGAAACGAAATTATTCTCTGTAGATCAGCGACGAAAAAGTGAAATGATGAAATGTCAAAGGACATTAATGGTTATTAAATACCGCGTTTAGGTGTATCATTAAAGTTCATTGAATTAGAAGATGTGCATCAGCTGACAAGCGACCGCTGGCTTTCACTTCCGCACTCAACGCAGACTAAGCGCGATCAAAAGGCTCGCGCGCAAAAAAAAAATAATGCATTTGTAATCAATAGATTTGTCGATCAATTAAATCTAATAGATATGCGAGAGCATGTAATTACGTTAACGGTTAACGGGGCTCATTTGAATAAAACATCCTTGTTTATTTCCATTCAAGTCGTGGAGCCGTATTTACAACCATAAACATTCAGAGCGTACAGTCGACTCGTGCGTTACTAACGTCCTAAACGCTGCTTCATCAGCCTCGTGTCCACTTAACTTTTCCAACAAGTATCGAGCCGTAATAATCTTCGCTTATGGCATAAAATTGTCCGGGATTTGCATATAGAAAGAAACTAGCCAAGCGTCGAATCGATATGATCGCGAAGAATTAGCCTCCAAACCGGCGGACTCGGTTAGCTATGTCCATATTAAGTTCATCGGAGCTCTACGCCTCCTTAAGCACATATCGCAACTATAAATAAATACTTCGCTCGGTGAGTACGAGCACTTCGGATCGTCAGCAAACAGCTGAGACGCAGCTGGTTCGTGTGTTCCAGCGACATGTACACGTGTATGGTTATGCATCTGCGATGCTGCTGTCGCGCCCGCGAGCCTCGCGCATGTGCTGGCAAACTGGAGTATAAGGCGCCTCGTGTGGCTCTTTTTTTCAGCCAGCATTTATATCTGCTTCCTTTCTTATGAACGGAAATCCAGCGAGGTTCTCTATCTGTACATTGCTCTTATCCCTTTTCGAGTTAGCCGAGAGAAAAGCGGATATCTCGAATGTTGCGCGCGGAGGGGATTTTCGAGCGAAGATTTTTCTGGAAAAAAACGGCAAGTATAAGAAATATACGGTTTTAAAATGCTCTCGACTTCTTCGAGTTACAAAGATCGGCGATAGTGCGATACGCTAAATTTCACTGCGATGCTTGATAAATTCGGCAATGATGTGATAATCACTGCGTATTGGAACGAACATGCGTAAACACGTTATGAATTTTATTGTACTCTCACTACTGTAAATTTAGCTTGGAATAAATGTAAATTGAAAAACTTTTGGTATCGTCGTGAAGAAATAATTCTAAATCTCCGATGCGTTGGAATACGTAATGATAAAACTTAAATTGGAAGACATTGTCTTTAGAATTTGTTGATTAACAGAATTTTTTATATTTCGATGAATGCAATGTGTCAAAATATTTGATCTTTTAGTTATAACATAACAATTTAGTTGAAAGAATTATATTATATAATTTAAATATATATATATATATTTATAATAATAATTTATTTCTTAAATGTATTTTATTTCTTATCTAATCGCATTTAAGAACTTCTTTTGTAATATTCAACATCGTCGTTATATTATCATGTATATAAAACAAATAAAAAAATATCGAACATCGTGTGTTGAAACAAGTAAATCATTTCAATACAAAACAAACTATAATTTTTTAACACCATCCAACCCATAATCATAAATAATATTACTAAAAATTATTTCAAACAATATCTATTACAACATATTTTTTTCAAAAAAAATTATTTAATGCATGTATGTATTCTTTCAGCAATATGTATTTGCAGAAATCTCAAAATAAATTTTATTTCTATCTAAATGTTAAAATTTATTATAATTAAATTAATAAAATTTAATTCTTATATCAGTAAAAGTATTTTTGGCAACTTATTATTAATTATAATTACATTTTATTCATTTATCTTGCAAAATCGAAACCCACTGTATACATAACTGTATTAAAAAATGTATACATAGATATATTTAAAAAAACAACTCTCGATTACATTAAAAATATATAATTTAAGTAATAATATTAATTAAAATTTTAAATATAAATACTTTTTAACCGTTGAAAATGTAAAATAAATAAATTTTCATTAGAGATTTAAAAATTAAAATTAAAAATTTGCCTAATTATTTGGAAAATTTTTTTAATTTAATAAAATTTTATGTTTAACAAATAAAAAATAAAAAAAAATTTCTTGGTTTTAAGTATACATACAAAGCTATATGCGGATGTGTATGCATGCGTATTTAACGGTGTGTTTATACACATGTATATATAACCGTCAAACGAATACAGAAGTATTTTTTTATTTTACGGCTGTTTCTCGCGTACAGAAATTATTTCTAATTTTAAAATTGCTTTTTTATAACATCTCCGCCATCATTAAAATTCTTACCATTATTAAAATATTTAATTATCGAATTACTAATCGCGAAAATCAGCCCAAATAATTTTACAATTGCGTTCTCGTAATTTTTTCATTGCACCAAAGTTTTCACATATAAAATTTTTTATTACTTAGATTTAATTTAAGATAAATATGCCACATATTTTTAAATTATTTACAAATTATAAGAGTTTCGTAAATGTTAGTCACTGGCTTAAATATTAAGTTATTACATTTTATTGTTTAGAAAAAGTTAAATTAATTACTCACCTTGAATAATTTTTTAATATCACAAATATTTAATGTATTAAATAAAATAATTAAGATATTATATAGAAATGTTATATTTATATAAACTATTAGTATAATTAAACTAAAAATAACTTTAACTTAGTTCAAATAAAATATAAGTAATATAATTGCTGCAATCGTCTTTTTCAGAACTTTAATAATTATTTTTTTTTTAATGCAGCGTATATTTTGATAGTAAAAAATTACTATTTGTACCTTTTATACTTGAAAATTTTATATATGATAAATAGGAATAAAATAAGTTCTTTAAAATATAAAATTTAATAGTAAATAAATTCAAATTGATACGGGGAATCGAATCAAGTAGTCTATATAATTAAACTTACTTTACATTATTTCAAATATAAAAAGTATTTACATTTTATACTGAAGTCATAGTGTAGAAAACCAACTCTAATTCGGAATGAGACCTCCGAATTATAATTCATCTGCATTTTACATCTAACATTTTATCTAGATCTTTCTATATTAATTTCCTATTCTTCTTAAATTGCTTTATTTCTATTCAATTCGAATTCATTGCAAGTTTCTTTCGCATTTGACTGGGTAGAGTAATATATCTAAATAGAGTTACTTGTGAATATAATTATTAATAAATATGTAACTTGTTTTTCGAGGCATTTATGCCTAGTACGAATAATCGTACGTTAATAATTACTCTTTACTATCTTTTTACTATCAAAGTTTTTTAACATCATTTGTTAATGGATCAGTTTTATCAAGTTTTTAAAAATTTGATCCATACTGTTTTTCGATAAATTTTTTCTCAAATTTTTCAAAATATAACAATTACTCTAGACAATAAATGATTATAATAATTCAATATTTATAATTTTAGCTTAATATTTAAACAATATATAATTTGTCGCGTATCAATATTTATGATTTGAAAAAATTCTATTCGGTCCTAATAATATGGATTACTGTTTTAAAAAATATATCAAGTAAATTACTATTCAGCAGTTAAAAATAAACTTTTAAAGATATTAAAATAGTTTGTTACTGGAATCGTTTACGTAAAGAAGAATCTAGTTTTTACGAAAGTTATTTATTTCACTATACTATTATTCTGTAGTTAAAAATAAACTTTTAAAAGTATTTAAAAAGTAGATTATTTAATTGTCCTATTTTTTCAGTTTTTTCTCTATATTGCCGGATGCAATTATTATAAATTACTGATGCAAAATTCATTAATTCAGTACTATCGTATGATATTAATTTTATTTAATTTTTGATTGATACAGTCTTAAAATAAAGTTTAAATATCTTTTTAATATTAAATAGTAAAGGTGGTAAAATAAAAGCATCATTAATTTTGAATTAAAACGTAATATTATTGCAATGATTACTAACGTGTCACATAAAACTTAGAATTTATAATGTTTACCAACAACATTAAACAAGTTATATTTACAATTTGTTACTAATAAATAGTAAAATTTTTAATAAATATCTTTCTTATAATAGAAAACATTTTTACTTCAATTAACTAGTGTTAGAGGAATATGAAGATGAATCCTGTTTGGTTTGGTCATTTCCGCTGTCAGTTGAAGAACTATCATTTCTCTTAATTCGCTTTTCACGTAGTTTTGGAAATTGAAACTCCTCAATTGGAACTGCAGATTAACCATATATGAAATAATAGTTAATTATTTTCATGAATAAGTAAATAAGGTAAATCAATAACACATTCCGTCAAAGTAAAATTATATATTTTTACAATAAATATGTATATTTTACTAGATTTAAAAAAATTTTGAATATTTTTTAATTAAAGCGTCACATCATTATATAATTGATTATATAATCTGTATATAAATATATTTTTTAGCTTACTAAATAAACTTTCATGATAATTCGTAGCACCATTTACAGTTAATAAAATAAATTACAATAGAGTAAACAGATTATAATATGATCTACTTATTTCATAATGATCCTATCTAACAATTATCAGCATTAAATAAAATTTTTGGATTATTATTTAAAAAAATCTTAAACAAGCTATAAAAATTTCATATTATGCAACAAAAATTTTTAGTTATATTTTTCATATCACAAAATTATTTAAGGCTATTAAATTGATAGTGATTCTTTAATAATCTAGTCTTTACCATGAGAATCAGGATCTCTTTCTGTAACAGTACTAGTTTGAGGCAATGATTGAACATCTTGTTCTAAAGCTTTTGCACCTTCATCTGTATCTTCAACAATAACTTCTTCAGCTAAACTGCTTCGTACTGCTTCTATAATACATTAATATAAACATTAATATAACATTTATTTTGTCATTTTTGTTGTCTTAAAAACACTTATATTACCATTATAAGCTTGTGGATACTGTTGACTTAATTTATTTTTAATAATTCTTACTTTTTTAAATATATAATCTAAGTCTTTTTTCATTTCAACTAAAAGTGCAGTATGCTTTTTGAACTCGCTACCAGCAGACTTAAGTCGATTTACAGATAACTGATTACAATTTATCAACATTTCATTTGTCTTTTCAAATCGCTGTAGCCTTTAAATAAAAATATAAATCTTATAGTATAAAAGTTTATATACTATAAATATACATCAATATAAAAGCTAGGTATTGTAAGATCTAATTTTAAAATGTTCATAATATGCACAACAATATTAAATTAAAGTTATGTTCAAATAATAAAACTATATGTTTTAACATAGTATGAATATTTTTGCACATTTTATTCCTATTATTTTATGTAATAAAATCTTGAAAAATTGAACTTTTGAAATAGAGTTTTAGAAATATCGAAAGAAAATATCAGTAAACATATGCTACATAATCGAATATGCTAATCTAATAACTATTTACAATAAAATTTATATTTAATATTAAAAAATTGCATAATATACAAATTATTTGTCTTAATCATTACAGCTTTATATATAAATATCAGATATAATTATATTCTATAACAAGTTTCATACATCTACATTTTTTTGATAAATGTATCTATAAAATAAAGTACGAATCATCAAAAAATAAGCATTGAGAAAAACAAATGAAAACAAGGAAGTAAAGCTCACATTTGTTTCTGAGCACGAATCATAGATTCGACGTCCTGTTGATCAACAATACCAGCGAGGCCTTGAATAAAAACCTCAGGGGCTGTATAATTTTGAAAGCACTCAAAGCTTCCGCCTTCAGATTCAGGAGTTCCTTGAGCCCCAGCCATATTCTCTTTTTCTAAGTTCTTTGTCAAGACATACGCTTGATATTTTCATCGATGCTTTCACCAAAAACTATCGAGAACGTGCGTTTTCTACTTTATCACACGTATTGAACGAGAGTAGTAAACGAAATTCGATTTTCTATATAGGGCTATTGTAACATCACAGCGCTTTTCTGCTTCCCTGGTTTCTACAAGACGTATCTATTGATATCCGATGGGTCAATTTAATGTGTACGTTGTTAGCATACGACCTTTCTGTCACAGCAACGACATTTTTCATGCTGAATTGAATACAGGGCACTAGACACTATGTTTACATGCACACTATCACAGATGATATATTATCTACTGCAATGTACACAATTGTATATATAATATACATAGCGGGAAATAAAAAAATTTAGTTTAAGTTATTTATTTAGTCTGTTATATCATTACTAATTAGGATGCTTCATTTCTTAATATTTGCTTTAACTAATTTTTAATTTGATTTTTTTTAATCAATATAAATATTTATTTTAATTTCAATTTTTAAAAAAGAAATGATAATTATTTTTTAAAATAAAATAATAAACTAAACATATGTAAAATTAAGTAAATTAGTTACAAAACAATATTACATGTAAAAAAAATAAGAAATAACAAATAAATAAATTTATTGAGTTAACATTCAAATTTATTATTATTCCTAATATATTTGATATTCAAAAAGTATTTTTACAATGATTCATTTAAAAAAAATTACTAGCACAGATAATACGAGTAACTATTTATCTGTAATATTGATTATCGGAATCACTTGTATTGTGTATTGTTATCATAATTAGTAATTGAAAAATTAAAGAAAAGATGTGTCTACTATGCATTCGTAAAATTGGATCCCAAACTTCACTACAAAATCGATTCTTTTCAAACAATGAATCAGCGCGATTTTTGATTAAGCATTGTATATCTTCAAATAATTATAAAGTCATTGATATTTAATCAATAAGAACAACGATTAATTTTATATTTTAACAATTTCTGTTTGTTAAATTATTAAGAAATTATTCATAATTATAAAAGATTTGTTACTAAATCTGTTCAGAAATCTGATAGGCGCATGCGCACAATAAAGTATTGAATGTAAACAGCTGTTGACGCGTCGATTGCTCGAATGTTTTCGACGCCGTCAGTATGATCAGCAGCATTCAAATTTCCGAAGCCCCCAAGTGACTGTTGTGTACCTCGACCGAAGTTAGTATAGAATATCGAACGATCTGGCATTCGGAGACGGCTTTTTTGACAAAAATATAATCAATAATCAAGATTTATAATGGCTCAGAATATTAATCCATTCTATTCGTCACATGGGGCACAAAGTAAAGCACGAGAGGAAAAGCAAAACATGCCAAAAGACAATCACGCTGTGAGCAAACGGTACGAGACATAATATTTCAAAGCATCATGAAGATGGTTTCTCATCTTTCAATTTTGTATTTTGATATGACCTCAGGAGCCAGAATATTTTGTTTACATGGTTCTTGGCTCCAAAGTTATAGCTTCTTAAACATCTAATCTTAATTTATAAATCTTACAGAAGGTTAAAATAACATAACCTATCGATTCATAAGCTAATGAGTCTTTGTTATACTTTATAGTTTGCAGAAGGAACTTATGGTGTTAATGATGAGTACTGAAAAGGGTGTTTCTGCCTTTCCTGAAGGAGAAAATCTTTTCAAGTGGGTTGGAACGATTAGTGGTCCTCATGACACGGTATGATTATAAAAATATACTGAAAATATATATTTATATGCATTTGTTATGATAATTATAATTGCTTTTACAGGTATATTCTGGTTTGACATACAAGTTAACTTTAGAATTTCCACATAGTTACCCCTACAGTGCACCTGTTGTGCGTTTTATGACACCATGCTTTCATCCGAATGTTGACAGTGTGGGTAATATATGTTTGGATATTTTAAAGGATAAATGGAGTGCTCTTTATGATGTTCGTACTATTCTTTTATCAATACAATCATTACTCGGTGGTAAGTATTACAATTTGATTAATTGATGACTAAATAAATTAGCTATAATAAGTAATTAATCGAAAATTTATAATAAAAGTAATTTAAGTAGTTACATTATTTTTAAATATATAAATTTTATTTGTAGAGTATTTCATAGTTTTTTTCAGAATTTTTTTATTTTGTCGGAATTGATTTAATCAAATGTAGTATTTTATTAGTAAACAGTTCAGTATTTATAATTTATTTAACATATTTAATAATAATTTAACTTTAAATTTCATTATAAAGTTTTTACTAAGTTTTATTACTTTAATTATTTATATTTTAATGGATTTATTTGTTTAATTATAAATATATAAAAACTTAGTTAAAATTGAAAGTATTCAAAATATCACTTGCATTTAATTTTACTAGAGTTATATTTGTGTGTAAATGTGTGTGGTAGGATGTTATTTTTTACTAGAATAATTTATCTTTAGATTATGATAACTCTTCATATACATGTACATTTTATAAATATCTAATTAAATTTTCTATAAAAACAAAGTATAAGCAATTTATTATAGTAAATATTAGTTTTTACTATTAAACTTGGTTTTTTAACATATTTTAAAATCAATAATATAAACTTCTTTATTAAGTTAATATTTAGTATATAAAAAACCGATCTGTAGTATATTGTAGCTATATATTTTTTATATTATATTTAAATTATTACTTAACACATGTGAGTTAGTTGTATAAAAAAATTTCTTGTTACAGTGTAATATTAGCAAATTTATTATAATGATTCTTGAAAGTACATTAATATTATAAAAAAATAACATTTGTATTTTAAGAGGTTATAAGAAAATATTTCTAAATGAAGTAGTATGCAGAATATAAATAATTTGAAAAGTTGTAAAATAAAAATTCTGAATTATAAAATTGTTGTATTTTTCATACATATTTTTTAATATAGTTTATAAAATAAATTTTTATAATAAATTTAAAATTTTTAACTTTTGTATACTAAATATTTTATATTAATTATTTCAACATAATGAAAAGGCTTGTTCTAAATGAAAATAATGATATCTTGTTACAAATTTATTATTTGATAGGAAATAGATTTATTTTTGTTTATTAATATTTTTATGAAAGTTCAGTCTATATATGAGATTAATTTCATTCTTATGTAATTTAATTTGTTAAGTATTGCACATGTTTTATTAAGCATTTATATGTAAATATTTGTACGTAATGAATTCCCTGTATACTATCAGAGTTTAATATTAATAAAAAATTTAATTATATATAATTTAATTTACCAAATTATATTTTAAATTTATAATTTTTAATGAATTATTTAAATTCCTTTTTATTTTTAAAATAAGATATATTAAACTTTATAACAATGAAATAATTATTTAAATTAAAGTGAGAATTTATCAAAACTAAAACTATATCTTATAATGCATCAAATATTTTATTATAGAAATTAGATATTAATATACAGTAATAATTATTTACATTATGAATCTGAAATATCAGATATTAATTTAAAAGTAAAAAGTTAATGAAGTACAAATACTTTTTACATATAAGTATATATAATTTTGTAAACTATTATTCCAGAGCCTAATAATGACAGTCCTCTAAATCCTCAAGCAGCAGAACTTTGGAATGATCAAACAAAATACAAGAAACATTTGACTGATGAATATCATAAAGCACAAGAAAAGTCTCAACAAGATTCATGATAAGCAATTTTCATACTCATTCGCTAATCATTCATTTAATTTAAGATTACCTTATAAAATATCTGTTTTTAATAATTGGTCTCTTAATGAATAAGAGCGATTACATCCAAAAAGGAGACAAATTTGAAAAAACAATGTCTCATAATTCTAAAAATTTTTTAATCTTTACGTCGCTAAAATATAGTCAATACGAAATGCAATCTTAAAATGTTTTATATTACTTAATTGTAACAATATATAAATTTTTTAAAACGACATAAAGGTACAAATTTGTTTAAAAATATACAAATATATCAGTTCTCTCTATAAAATAAAGAAAAGTTTATTTTTTATTTATTATTTTATAAGTTTATCATGGTAGGGAGATATGTAAATGACGTTTATATCATTTATAGTTCGCGATGTGCATAGGCCAACGTTTTAAAGACTATATATGTCGCGAACACAAATAACGTTATGTACAACGGTATTTAGGATCCAAAAAGTTTCACTCTTGGATGAAAAAAGAATTTTTTGAGAAAAACTGGTGGTATACTCTGAAACATGTCGAATAGTATTAATTATTATCTGATACTTTGTAATTACACCACGTCGGCGTCTACAACTAAGTTTGATGTTAACAAAGTTGAAATTTTTAATCGATACTTCTTAAAAAAAACTGTCATCTGGAATCGAAGGCTTCTCATATTTTTGGAAGTTTTTTCTTCCAGCTTTGTGAATAGTCGGAATTTTGTTTGACTTGCTTGAAGCAGGCATTCTACTATTTTTTAAAATAATTATCAGAAACTTTTTCTTCTGATGTATCTGTCTTGTTTCCTGAAGGATGGAATTTTTTTTATCGATGTATTCAATCATGCCCAAATCGTTTTTATTCCGACTGTGCAACCCAGAAGTTCTACTGATTTGGCTACATTGTGGTATTCGTTTTGCGAAATTTATCTTCGCAAGCATCTGCTTTTCGGCAATAAATACAAAAGTAAAAGTTCTCAACTCACAAGTAGCCTTTAATAACGGATGGATTCCTTAAAATATTGCTCACCGGCTGTTTAATCATTTTTATAACTTTTGTTCATATTCCTGGTAATTTTCAGCAAACGAATTACAGGAAAACTCGATCTAATGAACTTACTACTTTGTTTGATCTATATACAAATAGACTATGAGATGTGTGACTCTTGGAATCTAAAAATCATGGAATGTGATCGTCGCAAATGCCAAGATGCGCGACGCCAATCATGACGCTCAATGTTAATTGTTCTCGATACGCGACACGTTTTGGACTGCTGGCTTCATAATAGTGATATCAACGTGAACGAGGAAGATAAAAGATATTGGTACACCATGAGAAGTAGTATAAACATATATCACGCTAGAAAGTATGGATCATTGATCAACACAAAGACTGAGAAACGTAGGCTTAGCATCGCTTAAAAAGAAACGTATTATGGATAAAAAGAACAGAGGAGTGGAATTACAAATATAATAAGAACAAAGACATTTTATTAGGACATAAAGCTCAAAATTGAGTGACAGAATATCGTTTCGGATGATGGTCTAATTGTGTCTGTGCTTCTAAGAGGAGATGAGATGACCTAGAAAAATCCCTACTATTGGATAAGTATTGAAATATAATTATAGCTATAAGATCGTCACGATTATAAACATAATTCTGCCTACACTGATTAATTGATGCTGCAACATATTCATAAGTTATGTTGCTTGATGTACCAGTACTCAAGGTTGAGTACCCATCAGATTGGTGAAAGATATAATCTGCCTATTGCTTATCGACAAGTCGTGGTTCACGTGATATTATTTAATGGCAAGTTATTATCAAATAATTCATATGTTTTTAGGGAAAAGTTAATACTACCTACTAGCATGTCACCTTCAAGTTGTATAAGTATAGTATCATTTTTCTGAGTTGACACATGCACATAATACACTACATGTAGCTGATTGCATAACTGAATACATGAGTTATTATTAAATTAGAATTCTACATGCATATAACATTATTCAGTGTCCTCAAATATCTTGAATTGTCAATTACCCAGGAAGTGTATGTGTCTTTATAGATTATTTGTGACCTTAATCCCTACATTAGCAGTGCTAAAAAAGTATAAATAATAAAGGATTATCTAATATTTTAGATCTAAAATACAATAGTGTACTGATGACTACAATACTTCTTAGCACATATATTGAATTTGGTGATGCCTCGTGTGAGCTGCTCCAATAATTATGAGCGCTACTGATTAATATCCTGGAGATGTGTATAAATCTAAGCACTATTTTATCACTCAAATAGTGAATTATAGGAAATGTATCTCCAAATAAAATGTCAAAATGATTGATGATGTCAATAGCTATATTTTGTGATGCAATCATAGCTCTGATTTTATTGCATATTGTAAAGAGACAAAAGAGAACTCAACTAGATTGCGACAGACATAAGTAATTGTTTCTTGGAGCGAATGCTAACTGAGGGCCCAAGGATAGACTCAATGTTTTATCTTTGGTGATTACATCTGTTAAAAAAACAGTTTGTCCAGTCAGAACAGGCAATGTATAAACAAATACAATAATGAAACCTGCTTAAAATAGGTCAGTCCTGCTGACTTTCTCAGAATACCAACACTAGTACTATACTGTTCAAATGATTGATGATGTTTATTGTGGTTAATATGTAGTATCAATATGTCTTTTGCTAACGTGACACATATCAAGAGAATCAGATATAAACTTACAATTGTAGCGCATGGGTTACTTTATGTACCATAGGCCTAAGAATATTAACATTCATGGTTCCTATTGTTGCGGTATTTTGATGAACCTTGTTAAAGATAATATATTACTTATTCATTAAACCTAAGTTCTTGTACTTCTGCTTGCCATCTACTGAGTAAGTACAGTTCATTTAATTTTCATCATACCAGAGCAAAACTAGTAATTATTGCATACAAAGAAACAAATTATTGTTGGTCATCATTCTGTCACAGAATTCGGCAACGATATCATCTATCTTTATACACCGATTTGTGACAAGTCGATTCCCATGCCTGGAGAGCTATTTTTATCAAGGCATTAGATGTGTAATACTATTCGTAGTTTGCTTATAAAGAACAGAAGCAGTAATATTATAACGTTACTGATCTTAAAGTAGTTAATCGTAACAAAAGAGTTGTCTTATATCAAGATTAATATTATATTCTTTCATCTAGGTATAAATATATTATGTATCATAAGCATGGCAGCTTTTCAAATTGTGCTTTAATTTTGCTTCATCAAAATCTATGTACATGTTCTTCCAATTGAAAAAATGCAAACTATTCATTCGGTGGCGGGTAGATAAAGCATATATCAAGAGATAATTTTGAAATATTAAGATCAAGTCAATTGTAGTGCAGTCCCGAAAATATCTAATGATTCAAAATTAAAGCCAAAACAATAATAATAATTAATCGTATTAATAGAGAGTTGACACTATTAAATAATGTCTACAAGGGTGAGGAGATTCTTCTCTATAGAATCAACTATTTAAGTTTCTTCGAAATTAATCTACGCCAAACTACATCCTGTTCCAGTATTTGACAAATTGATATCGATGTTAAATGTATTAGGCAGGTTAATACTACACAGTGCTAAGCATTGAGAAAGCACTTATAGGGAACTCTAATGATCCTAAACTCTACAGAAAAATATTGTCCCCCAACCTGTTTTTCTTGAAGATTATCATAAATAACATCAGTTGTAAACGTATATTTGCCAAATATTTTTAGTGGTATCGCCGTCAATAATCTGTGCCCCATAAAATTAAATGTACGTGTCAACTGATTTGTAATAAATTTACGTATTATCACCACAAACAAAAGGTCGAGATTGAACATTTTCAAAAAATAAAATTTATCACAAAATTAACTAATAAAATATAAAGAAATTGCATCGTACATAAATAAATTGATTTTCGACTATCACAAATGTGTAACACCTAAATGATACTGATATGTATTGTAGCTGCAATAACCACTGGTGAGCAAAATAATAATTTGAAGTTTTAAGTATTATCAACGTCAATAAAATTGAGATGCTAGACTCTCGAAAAGAGAGAACAGTACCAAACTCTATAATGTTCAAATGAACTATATTGTCTAATGTTCTAAATGTTTAAAAACACTAACACGCCTGTTTATGCTTTGGAATTCAATAACCGATTATAAATTTGATTAAAAATTATTTTCTATTTGTATATTTAATTATAAAAATACCGAAAATAATAAAAGTAGCCAAGATTAGAGCCAATAATGTAAATCTTTGCGATTCTAAATAGATTGTTTGACGCGAAATAAAAGGTTAACCAAGTTCATTCCGATCAGTTTTAACATCATTGAATTCTGTAATAATGAGGTCAAATTTGTATGTTAAGAACCGTTGTACTATGTCACAAAGACTTTAATCAGTTTTTATACATTTTATGTTTATTTTAGTAGAAGAGCGTCACTTTTTATAAATGTTTTAATACATATTCTCAAATAGTATTTTATAAGGCTAATATATTTGCAGATCATATGTTTTACAACCTTTACTATCTAGATTTAATCAAACATTGATTAATGATAAATCTGTATCAACCATTCATTATGTATCTTTCAACGCTCGACTGAATAAAATAGAGCATAAGAAATCAATATTTGTTATTAATTTAAATGGATTAAGCCCTTTTTACTTATTTTATTTTCAGAGTATTTAACTTATAAGATTACTTGCATTTACATATTTAAAAACATACTTGAATATCGTTGAATGATTAATAGTTTGATAATGCAAAATACGTTAACTTTACATTGCCATGGTTAGCTATTTTTGATAATAAATATCGATATTTTAATTATATTAAATTAAACATTTCTTTGAATAAAAAGAAAGAAATTTTAATAAAAAATTTTAATTAAACAAATGAATAAAACTAAAGCAAAACTCATAAAACATGATCTAAATGTTATAAACACAAATATATACAAAAAAGGCTAGGTTTTTTAATATAATTAACAAAAATGTAGAAACTTCAACACGTAAGAAAATGTATATCGATTACATAAAAAATAGTTAAACAATGTAAAAAAGTTTTATACAAATATTATGTCTGCAAAAAAACTATGTATTTAAATTTCATACTTCATCATACAATCAAAATACTAATTAATTGCAAAATTTATATTTTAAAAAATTTTTAATAATGTATTAAATAACAGAATTTTTGTAGAAAATAATTTTTCATTGCATAACCAACCAATACATAAATATGCATCTTATTGATTCCTTACGAATTTTAAAAAAGAAAACTTTAAACGTTAAAAATTAAAAATTTATTTTTAAATAAAATTTGAATTGTTAAAAAATTTATGAATTTTAAATATTAAAATTAACAAATTAAAAAATAATTATCTATGCAATACGGTGATATGAGGAATTTTGTAAATCATTAACATCACTTTAAAATGCAATAAACTTAAATATTGAAATAAGAAAGTATCCTGAATTAATTCTGCGTATTCTTGTTGTTTTAAACATCAAATTAATAGTTAATTGTAAAATGAAAGCACAAGTATATTTTATATAAATGTATAAATAATATATAGATATTAAAAATACATATTTTAAGTTTAAAAATACTTTTCTTACTTTAAATATTTTAAGAAAATATCGATTTTAAATTAAATTGGTATTTTTTATTATTTAATGTAAATTAATTTTAAATGACATAATTTTATATAAAAAAAAAGAAAAACTAATTGTTATAAATAATTAGTCATTTTGATTAATTAAAATAACTTTTAGTACTGAACCTAATTTACTATAATTTTAAGATATTACCACATCTACGATTGAAGCTATTTTATGTTAATAATTATTTGTAACAATATCTTTGAATTTTTCTAATAATATTTAAAATTTTAGAAAATATATATTAAAATTTATTTTCTAAAATGTTTTTGAGTTAAAGTAATAAAATTAATTTTATTTAACAAAAATTTTAATTATTTTTTAGAGAAGTCAATTTAATTTTAGTTTAATAAGCAAAATTCCAAATTAATTTTATAAATATACTAAGAATGGTGATTTAAAAAATTTTTTAAAATAAATATAATAGAATAACACACGCATTATTGCAAAATAATATTAATAAGTAATATAAAACCAACTAATAAGTAATATAAAATTAAATTAAATGGTGAAATTAAATAATTATGTTTAGAGATATCGTAAAAAATAATCAGTGATATCTTCAAATGGAAGAATAAACAAGGATTTATATAAAAATAATAATTAGTATATCACATGATACTCTAAATAAACATTACCGACTGAGAATATAAAGTGTATAAAAAATAGATCGTTTATTATTAAAAAAATACAATTAACACTAATAATGAAATTTAACTCTTAGTTAATTTAATAAAAGCTATATAAAATCTGTCGGATCTTTTTTTTTAGGTTTCGTTATTTTTAATAGATAGAAGATAATAAGCATCTTAATAACAATAAAAATATCAACATTTAAGTATATTTAAAACAATAAATTAAATATGATTTATCGAAAAAATCTAATGAAAAATTTTATGAAAGTAAACAATTTAGATAAAAGAATATTTAAGATAAATAAAAAAGACATCTATCTTATTAAAAAAAGTTACGTTCATAATAAGTAATATGAGTATTTATGTAAGATAAAACAAATATAAAACTATCTAACAATGTTTTGTACTTTAAATAAGATAGAGTAATGAAATATATTTGCACTATAATAAACTTTATCTAAACAATATTTTTTTAAATTTATCATGAAATATGTGTTTAATAATATTTTAACATTCAAAAAATATTCTCGTCAATTGTTTTTAAAATATTAAAAGATAAATTTAGAAATATAGAAAAAAATATATATATATATATAATATATTCTGTCTAAATATTTATCGAAAACTTTGAATTAAGAAATTTAAAATTTTTAATTATGGAATAAAATTATAAACAAATCTTATCAATTTCGATAATTTTGTTAAATATCTTCAAAAATTCTTTTGTTGTAATTTAAAGTTAATTATTATTAAATTATAAGATTGTTTATTTAAAACTATATATATCAGACTTTATCGATTAATAATAAATCTTTACTATTTGATTTATAAATTTATTTAATGTAAAGAATTTAATGATATTTAACGGTATATTTAAGTAACGATATACATTTTAAGCAATCAGTTAAAAAAATAAATTTTTCGATTTATTTAGCCTGTTTAACTTTGTATATCGTTAGTAGTAAATGTAAATGTAAAATGTACTTTGATTTTAATACATTAATTACAATAGCAATTAAGAATATTAATATAAAATGATCGAATTCAATTAACATTTATTATATAAACAAAATGTTTTCAATGTTTTTTATTTTTTAATTCTCGTTATAATCATACTTAAAATGTATCATGATTAATTTCAAAACCCTTTATATTAATGAATAATAATATCTTCATTTAAAAATTTGATTTATTTATTAAGAATATTTAATAGAATACACCATTTTTATTTTTGTTTGTTTCATTTTCCTTTGTCGTTTAACTTTATAAATAAGAATTTTTTCGTAATTTTTTTACGATATAATTTTATTTTTGATTATTTTAATCTAACTGATAAAGTTGCCGTTGCTATTTCCATTTAAAACGTATTCTAAGCAATTGAAATTTTCGGTAACTTGATTAAGTAAATTTTATTAAAATATTAAGTCTGATTCAATATCAAAAATGTAGTAATATATATAGATAGTAAACTTCGCGTAAAAAACATTTTCAAAGATTACTTCTTTATCGACTTTAGAAAAATAATAAAATCACCGTCGTGTTATAAAAAAAATCATTCTTACTTATATAGAATTAAAATTGTAATTTTTAATAGTTAGTAATCAATTTGAATTTTTAAACAGCTGCTTTAAAACTGTTTTGAACTCTAATTAATTGTTTTTGTTTAAACATTAATTAAAATAATATTAATTTATAATAAAAACGTGTGATTTATTTTTGCTTATTTTTGAAAAATATCAATACTATTTATTAAATTCGTATTAAATTTTGCTATTTCAGAGTTTAAATAATGAATAAATTATATAATTTTTTATTTTATCGTATGAATCTATGGATATTTTTGTTAGTATTATTATGATTTTTCATAATCAACATTCAAATATGATATATCGAGTTGCCCAGCTATATAAGCTACACTCCTGTTACCAATATCTACTTAATACCGTGTAAAAAGAGATGTATACACTAGGAAGACTGTTTTCTAAGTTTATTATGGAGAATAGTAAAAATACAAATTTGATTTCAAAAAGCATTCAAAGTGCATCAAGTTTACTAAATGAAGCGTCTAAAATCGAAGTAAGAGTTATTAATTTAACTTGACAATATTTAATGTATTAATTTAAATAATGACACATGTTTATTTAATTCGAAATATTGCTGAATCAAGGAACGTAAGGTTGACGTAGATGGAGTTCAAATCAACTATGTGAAAACTGGAGTAGGAGAGCATCCAGTACTTTTATTGCCAGGAGCTACGGGTAATTTTTCAAAACCAAATTTTTTTTTATTTTAGTTTATTGTATTTTTAATAATGGAATTTAACTACCTATTAATTTATAAATACGATAATGTAACATAATCAATGTTATAATGAAAACTTTGTTACATTGTGAAATTCGTGAAAAATTGTGAATAAATGAAATTATTACTAACAATGTTTATTATTTTCATTTTATTCTAATTTTTAAGGAACCATATGGACAGATTTTAAACCGCAAATTGAAAATCTTGATAAACACAAATTAACCATTATTGCTTGGGACCCTCCGGGATATGGAAAGTCTAGACCTCCTGATCGATCATATCCTGAAAATTTTTTCCATCAAGATGCTTCTTGGAGTTGTAATCTAATGAAAACTTTGGGGTACAAAAAATTTTCTGTACTTGGATGGAGTGATGGTGGAATAACAGCACTCATTTTAGCTGCAAAATATCCCGAAAATGTTCGTAAATTGATCGCTGTTGGAGCAAATGCATACATTGCACCGGAAGAAATAGAAATTTATGAAAGTAATATAAAAGTTATTTTTTTAATATTTCATTTATAATATATATTTTTACGAACAAATGTACTGATTAAATTAAATTACTTTTAGATATAAGAGACATAGACATGTGGTCAGAGAAAATGCGAGCACCGTATCTCGATATTTATGGAGACAAATACTTTAGAAAAATTTGGGGTGATTGGATAGATGGCATGAAAATTATTTATGATAAAAACAATGGTGATATATGCAAGAGTGATTTGCCTAAGATTAAATGCGAGAGCTTAATAGTGCATGGAGAGAAAGATTCTATGGTTCTTGGAGAACATCCAATTTACATGAAAGAAAATATTAAAAATGCTAGGTAAATTTAATCTTTACGAAAAGTTAAGAAGGAAACTACTTATTTAAGTAATTTTGAAAATAATAATTTATTTATTTTAGACTCGAAATTTTCAAGAATGGCAAACATAATTTACATTTAAAATATGCAGATGAATTCAATGCTTTGGTGCATAAATTTCTTCTGGACTAAATTTTATATTTTTTAACTGTTGAAATTTCCACGATAAGCCTGAATTTAAAAAATATTACTTAAATTTATAAATATAAATGAGGATAAAATATAAAAATATATCGTTCTATTCAAAATCAAATGGGGATATAACATCAATAAAATTAATCAAATGGTATTTCAACAAAAGTGCATTTTCATGCTTCACGCATCAATCACGCACTGATTAATTCTGTCAACTTTGAATATATCAATTTTAATAAATATTATTAATTTGTATGTATAATAATTTTATAAATAAATAAAAAAGTAACATATTTCTCAATTACACGTGAAATATTAAGGTTTTGTAAAGGTTTATTTTCCAGTAACTTTTTTAAATTTTATTAATTATATGCAGTTGAGCGAATTGTCTGAAATGGGGAATAAAAAACTGAATGAACACTCTACTGCGCATATATAATTAATCGTTCAATTCACGAGAGTTTATGCTTCGTTGTCTGAATTATCGACCACAATGATATAACGCACTATAGTAGGCGCTATTCCATGGGGATTATTGCAACTATTGCGGAATCATGTACGACAAGCTGCGCTAGACGTAGTGTACGTGTGTTCTGACTCATCGACCAGCTCAAGCGGTGGAGAGATCTATGTTATCTTCTGTTGAAAGATTTCTTAGAAGGGATCGCGGTATTATCGAGGTATAACCGAGTAAGAGGATCTTTGCGTCTGAGTTCAAAGAGTACGGGTCCACTCGAGATTTATGATAGGAAAACTGAGCTCTCGGATTTGATTACAGCCTTTATATTCCCTAGCCGCTTAATTTACTCTTCCATTTTCTTTATGTTAGCAAACAAGGTGTAGAGCATGTTTCGCTGTTTTATTACACTTTGGGGATTTATGAGAGATTGCAAAAGATCTCGATACGCCTTGTGGTTTATAGTTGAACCTTTAAAAAGGAATCCAAATGCGTGTTTAGTGTAGAATTGATTTCCATCTTGAGTTTGTGTAGAAGCTACGTAAATTCTACGGATTGATGAATATAATCCATTGTTGATTAACACACATCGCTACAGTTTCAGTCTATAAAATTCAGGTTAAAGTTATTATGTACAGTTAAATATTTAATTGTTTAAACGGAATATAAAAAATATGTTTCGTTATTAAAAAAACACGTTACTAAAAACACAAATGTATAGAAGGTTTGACATTTTACGAATTTAAAGATATTTATTGCGCATAAAATATTTACTCCTCACTTAGTATGTAAGTGCATACGCTTTTATAATTATTTTTTTATTTTAATGCTATTTTTGCTTGTATGTAAGTTATTCTTAAAAATGGATTTTTACGTAAATATTTGAAATATAATTCATTTTTTTTCAAATTTTTCACGAATAGCTCGAGAGTAGCTTTATTAAAATTTATAATATAATTTGCTCCGCAATTTTAATGTTCATTTTTGCCGAAGGATGTATAATTAATATTTATAATATACGTGATTTACTATTTAAATTATTTCTCGTTTTTTGAAAAGATAATTTATTAAAGTATTTTTCACATATTTCATTATGCTTTTTAAATGAATTTAAAGCTTAAAAAAGATCGCTTCCACGTTTATAATTTAAATTCTCTTTAATAAACAACCATTCCTTCGGGGCTAAATAATTAGTTTGGTTAGATTATGACGTAAAAAGTTTGATCCTTTTTAATATTACAATCGATCGGTTGGCTCTGCGTTGAGATTTTCGAATTTTCGATTCATTCCGCGAGTTAGCCCTTATTAGATTCATCTGTGTTTGCGTCCTCACATTTACTTTCATGTCGCGTTGCTCAAGCTAGATATAGATCAACCTGGCTCTCGAATAGCACAATGCTATAAAAGTAAATACAGTAGTTGCGGCAGAATATATTATAATTAAACATGTTGAGAAAACTGTTGAAATACTTCAATTTGCTGCACGACTGAATTAAACGTGTAGTTCGATACTAATGTAAAGCGCTCATGAAGCATAACGCGGACGAATTTTAAGTAAGCATAAACAAACTTTATCCCAAAAGAAGCCATGTTTCGTATAAAATAATGGCGATCGGTACGATTTACGTGAACGACAACAAGTCGATATTTATGATCTTATTATGCGACTTAATTCTTCATTTACTGGTTGTTTCTCATCGGAAAATTGTTACATCTTTATTTCGCTACTAAATTTGAATTACCACATCTCTGCACTTACTATAAAATGTTATACTTCTATTGTTAATGAGCATATGTATATTAATTCTATTTTTATATCATTATTTCTTGAATACTCTTATAATATGTATGTGTATATAATATAAAAAAGTAAAACCAAAATATTTTATTACCTTTTTAGAAAAAAGAAAAAATAGGAAAAATTACTCGCTTATACTTGAGCTAGTAATATAAAATATAAAAAACAGCCTATTAAATTACGTTATAATTACATTTCATTTGCAATATAATTATAAATTTTAAATATGTTGACAGTAATTTTTAATATATCATATAATGCTACAGTTTTATATTAGGTTAAATATAAATATATAATAGTATGATAAATTTATTATAGTACAAAAAAAACAATATTAAGCGTCAAAATTTAAAAATAAAAATGAAACAAAAATATTATAATTTATAATTATTCTGATTCAAAATAATTAATAAATTAGGAATAAAAATTTAAAATTCTTAGCTTAGAAAATATCTATATGATTAGTTTGAAATTTGAGATATAATTAATATCTATTTAGTATATAAACCAATTAAAAAATACATTGGATTTTAATTTCATATTTATAGAAAATTTAATTATAATTGTAAAGTTTAAGGAAGTGTAATTTAATAAGTTAATCTCACACGTATTTAATAAAATAAATTTAAAGTTATGATTATATTAAAGAGAATTAAAAATAGCAATCCATATTTAGTAAAAAATTATATGAAAGGCGATAAAAATTATAGTAAGTATCGTTTCAAGTCTTCTATTACAATATAAGCAGAAAATATATCTATGCAGGAATACCATTATTTGTTTTCGCCTGTACACGCGTGTGTGTGTGTATGTGTGTGTGTGTGTAGAAGTATATTCATTAAAAATTATCTATATTCTACCATTGTCACAGAAAAAAATATTTAAAATTCACAAAATAAACTATGTACAAATATCTGTATATATATATATATTAATTATTTTAATTAAAAAATATTTAAAAATAAATTTTAAAAAGTAAAAAATAAATCAATAACACAGCTTAAACATTATTATTAGGCTTAATGACAATAGGATAAAACAAATCACTACGTACGTTATAGCTATTAAGAAAATAGAGTTTTTAAAAGGCCACCATTTATTATATTTGTTAACATACTATTACAGTCAAGAAGCTTCAAGATATCTGCGATAGTGAAGTATGATCTTATTAACGTAGAGCGATAAGTGGTGATTTTAGTGTTTTTTATTTCTACAAGCTTGTAATACTATAATTCTTTTTTGTTTGATGCACAATTCTTACACGTAATGTATATAATTTATCGGTTAAGTAATTGATATATTATAGTTTATTATATTTAATTATCTAATTAAATACAATTTTCAGCTCTGAACTTTAAGATTTACTTCTCACAAAGACTATAAATAAGTTTCACATCGTGACGTAAGGTCAAAGAAAGAAATTTTCAGTTTATTGAATTGCTCTGAATTTAGGTTCCTTTCATTAGCTAATTACTCTACTGCCCCGAAATTTTACTTCCGCTAAATATATATATATATATTCGGGAATTAAGATTTAATCAAGAAAAAATTACATTGAACTACCTTATAATAAAAAGTTCATCTGAATGTAAAAAAACTAATCTTATAGTAGGTTGATTAATTAGATGGTATAAAAAATATTTTTATAAATACATCAAATTACTTTGAATAACTTGAATAATTCGGATATTAGGTGCAATGCTTTATTTAAGAATATATCTGTTCATAATCTTATTTTTTATGCATCTTTTCTTATATATATTTTTATAACAGAAAATTTAAGTATACAATGTCTTACATTATTATGTCTTATAATTTTGTGCGATTCAGAGATTCGTAATAATTTCATAAATTTAGTGAAACATAAATTTAAGAAAATAATATAATATTTTAATATGACCTGTTTTTTTAAAAACCCTTTGCGAATAATAAGAATTAAAATAGAAATATTTAAGATAATTTTTATTATAATTTACAAAAAAAGAAATTCCCTATTATTTATCGTATATAATCTATATTTTTGAACAATTTTAAGTTATAAAAGTCTAATAATCAATTAAACAGTACGTAATTAATAATAAGACAGAAAATGAATTATCGTATTCAGTATTATAAGATTTATAAAGGCTATTTTGAATGTGTGAGTAATATACTTGATAATTGAATAAAATATTTTACTGTGAAACACAAATGTTATATGAATAGAGTAAAAGTAACACTGTCTATTACACATAGTCTAGAATTACTTATCAATATTATTTAAAAATTAAATTGATACGAGAATTTGAGTTTTAATTCTTAAGCCTTTTAATTAGAATCAAATTTCGGAATATTATCCAGAGGTTAAACAATCACTTTAATGTATAAAAAATTTAAACTTCGAATTATTATTAGTTAAAACTTTAAGACGTGTAAAAGTAAAATTAAAAAAAAAATTATTAATACTTACTTATACTTTTTCACCATTAATTTTATTGTTTTTGTTGTTATTTAAATTTATTGGAGATATATATGGCTTGAAAAATATACTTTTTTTTTTAAATGAAAACTCATAAATAAACAAAATATTTCAGTTTTATAAAAAATTTATTTGATGAGATATTTGACGACATATTCTATTATACTTTAGATAATAAAAAGATAATTTGCTAATTATTAATCTTGAGTTTTGTCGTTGAGTATTAGCGGTTACATATACGTCTCAGTTTGGATACAGGTGTGTGTTTGGATACACATTAACTTCTATGGCATTTTGAATAACTTTAACAGGAATCCAAAGAATACTGTAAGGAATTCTGTTGAAGATTTTCTATACAAACAATGAGTATACATTTATAGTTGTATGAAGCGTAGAAATGAGATATTCACTGCGCCATATATGACTGATCGTAACTCATTTAATCTTAGTACCACCAGAGTTAAAGTTGTATTCTTGTGCTGAAACACATCTGTTGATGAAATATTTTCTAGTCAGACCACGATGAGTGTTGACTTGAAATATATTATTTCTCTATCACGCTTGAAAACAATTTTAAGACATGATTAACTTAAAAATAGTACTTTCAGTTTATTGTTAAGTAGTAAGGCCTTAAATTTTATCGAGATTAATTGCAACATTTTCTTAATTATCTTGATTTTTTTTTTAAAAAGAAACTTGAAAATATGATGTTTAATTTTTCATTAGCATTTTAAATATTACGAGGTTTAGGCGAATAATATATTTTTAACATGAAGTAGTTAAAAGTGTTTCCACGTAATTATATGGCAAAGACAATAGGTATATTAAAGTCTTCATTCTGAACATGAATTTTTTTCAAGATTTACAAATCCACGAATTCTGTAACAACTATTGCCAAATAATTTTCAGTTCTAAGAATACGATGAGATTATAGAGTAAATATCTTTTAAACTTAGATACACATTTCTAGCTTTCTGCTTTCTCTGTCAACTTTTCCGTTTATCATCTTTCACTATTATGGGATTTTAGGGCAGCTTTAAATTAGGAACTTTTATAGTTATAGTAGGCGTAACTTGGTTCTCGATTTATTTGAAATCATGAAATCTTCAAGTCTATCTCTGTGCACATTCAATTAAATATTTAATAGATTATTAAATTAGATGCTAAGGTTTTAATAGATATTAAGAGCGTGTATTTTTACATTTACGAGATTCAAAAATATGAATATATATTAATGCCAAGGTGAAAAATAAATAAACAAATACACTTAGAAATGTATGTCATTATTGTATGATAGTGGGGATTCATGTCTGTGTACATTATATTCAGAAATAATTAGAAAATAATTTTTGTTCAAAGGATTTTGTTAATTGGTTTATTAATTGTTAGTTTGTTTATTGTATTATATTATTATTATAATACATTACAATATTCATTTATAAATTTCTTTTTCATGAAAATCATTTTTCATATCTCTTAGCATATTATATTATACGCGTAAACAGTTTTTGAACTATTTTTGCCTGTATTTCAACAATTTTTCTTACATCTAACGCTTTGGCAACAATTTTACTATAAATAAATAATGTTTTACTTCGTATAAAACATTTATATTCAACTTTACACTTTACGAATTTCACATATGATTTTTCACTTAATATTCATACATATGGTTGAGTTGCACATGCGGTTTTCACTTAATATTCAACTATCTGCTTTCTGTTTTTTCCTCTCTTTCTTCCAATGTATTTTGTACATTAAACTTATATCTTTTCTATTTCTTTTCATACTATGTCTCCATCTGTTTTTTCTCAATTCTATTATACTACACTCTTTCATGATATGGCTAATTATTTCTTTCTCTTCTTTACACATTCTACACATTTTTTAATCTTCCGTCAACCAGTGCTTGTTTCTTCTCGTATCATTTCTATCCTAAATCTTGCTAGAATTTCCATTCCGAATCTTCTTTTTTCACCCACTATTTCACATACACAAATTCTCTATCTTTAATACCTTGCATTATGATGATATGCTTAAATTCCTCAATATATTTGAATGTTTTTATAAGAGCTATTCATAAATGCATCTACTGTCTTATCTTTATTTTTTCTATCTCATCCCGCAACGTATCAACATTTTCAAATTTCTCTCTCCACGTACATCATTTGGCCATTCTATACCATTTCAGAAATTAATCCTTTTATTTTGTAGTTTTTCTTTCTTTTTTATCTTTTAATCTACTGTTATTGCTTTTAAACACTCTTTTATTATTTCCAAGTTTTCGTTATTTATTATTTTGCTTAAAAAGTTACTGTTCTTGCAGCTTTAATTTCTATCCTGTTTCTTTTCGTTTCGGACATCATAATATTATCAGGTATATTTCTGTCGAAGTAAAATCTTGTTTAAATGAAATAAAAAGCGTAAAATGAAGACGCGTACTTTGTCATATTGTTTTGTACGAGATCTTTGGTAATTGTGAATGCAACTTCGATAAAAACTTGGAATGAATTTTATTAATTATAAAATTAGTAATTGCTAAGACTTAAAAATACGAATAAGAGAGTATCATTGAAAGAAAAACTAAATAACAAAATTTCTTAACGAAATCAATTCCTTTATAATAGTCGATTTTTTTAATCAAATCGAGGATCTCAAACTATATTATTATTTTAAAGATTTCTCATTTTATTATATTATCTAATAAAAATAATTCAATAGACTATGGTTTTAGTCAGTTTTCATTTAACAATGAAAATTTGTTACTTATATTTTTTAAAATTTTTTTATGTTATTGATTAGATTGTGATAAAAAAATCTATTTGAATGTAATAATGTTTATGGTGATATCGTATAACAAGAATTGACATAACATTTATAATTATGACAGTTGTCTAGATAACGAAATAAAACAAATTAATTTCTTATACGTACAATTATCTTATATAAATATCTATTCTATGAATTAAAATAGTTTATGCGATCATTAAATATTAATGTGATAGGTGACATTATTTAAATTAAACCAGTACAATGTTTAGATTGACTCAACTGAAAAATTATACTTGTTTTAAATCTAAAAAAAGCCAGCTATAAAAAATTATTATTAATATTCAAATGAAATAATGAATTATTAATATTATAGCCTGTTTATTGATGCAGTATAAAATATTTTCAATTATCGATCAAATATTATTTTATCCGACCATTTTTAAATTGTGAACGTTTAAAGCTCACTTATTGTATTTTATAAAATTCAATTATCAAAATGATTGGCGCATTATTTTATACATATTATTATGCAATTTGTGATATCGAAGACGTAAGGCTACATCGTTTATGAAAAAAAGAGAGAGAAGTTTATAAAATATCACTCTGTACAGACAGTGTACATATATATGTTTATAATAATACATAAAGGAGATGAGAAAGTAGGTCAATTTTTCTTCGTCTCGTATAAATTTAAATCACCGTCTTTTTCTCAATTCAGGCTCACGTGCAAATCCACGAAAAAGGTGCGTCTCCGTCGTGTTCATCCGCTCGCCGCACTCGTTTAAAAATCTTCGCGCGAATCCAACTCGGGTAAAAACATCAACTACATTGGATTTTTCGGACTTTCACCGAAGCGAGCAAGAATTTTATGCAGGTTCTTCCTTTTAAATTTCATCCCAGGCAACAACGACGACAGCTCTAAAAATAGGATTTTTATTAAACGTGTATGTTGGAAATCATCGAGTATTGCCTTAAAAGAGGATTTATCGTAAGTTTTTATTATTAGAAAAATTACGCGCGTATTGAGAACATATCAGTGGCAAGACGATGATGTCAGAATTTTACACGAAAGTCACCCTGATATTATTTGCGCGCGTCGAGAGTTTTTGATTGTTTTTTAAACTTATTGTGTAAGGAATCAATTGTCAAGTAATAAGGTATAATAAATTGTGCTTATATTGTCATCGTTGCATTAACTCTGCATGATATTTATTTTTATTGCATTGCATTGCGTAAAAGATATTAAGATAATACTTAGTCCGCGAAATAAGAGTGCTACAAGAGGCTGTAAATTTTCTCCACATTATACATGCTTTCATTTAAACGACTTTTATGACAATATGCACAGGTTGTTAATTGTTATTATTGAAAGCCTGTGACGATTAACAAATAAAGTGTGCTCGTTCGATTTGTATTTGCAATTATAATCTTGATAGCCGGATCGACGAGGATATCATTAAATGTGCATTTGTGCTATAATATAATTAATAAATAAATCCTAACGTATAAATTTTAATACGCGTTTATAATTTTTCGATTGTCTGGCGGCGAATGGTTAACGATAAAGTTTTATATTAATAATACTGACGTAACATTAAGCGAGAAACAGAGAAAATAATCTCTTAAAGGTAAACTTACTTCTCATGCGTGGGCAAGGGCATTCAATTCTCTGTCAATGAAATACTTGCGCTTTACAAAAATATGTCCCGTTTGATTCATACGTTATAAAACGTTCAAATTCGTAAGACGTACGTTCCGCAGCTTTAAATTTAATTTAGAAGATAATCGAGTTCGATCATTTTCCTAAGAAAATGCTTTTATAATAAGAAAAGTCAGCCGCAGCACGCGATTAAATCACCTCCAACGCACGGAATTACCACACGTAATTCTTTCGCAACATCGCTGCAAAGCAAACTGTGCACGCAGCCGTTTTCCCAAACGACATTTTCATCCATCAAGCGGCTGTAATTCGCTTCCCATTCGCTCTTTGATGTATGGAAGTTCGGCGGGACGCAGACACAAAAGCGGAAGGGGAGCGCGAGGACTCGTCGTCGTCGTCGTCGTCGTCGTCGTCCTCTTCCGGGCCACCGTGTAGGCGTCAGCCCGAATCAAGCGCGTGGGCCAACGAGAGAAAGGAAAATCCCCGCGAGCCTTGCCCACGTTGAAGGTACAAAACGGCGTGCACACGACCCTCGATCGGCGGATGCATCGCGCGATCGCGGAGCAACTTGTTTTCGATGCTTTTGCCACGAAGGAGATATTCTGGGTAATCGTCAAGGATCCGTGACGAGGTTGGAGACTTTTGCTGCGTCGCTTACATTATGAATATACGCGAAGCTTGCGGAATGAGAGAAATTAGCGTTTTATTCTCCGATGCTCAAATAAGGCGCTCGAAATTCCGATTATTCGAAAATGCGCTCTTGGCTTGTTTTTCTTCCGTTCTTTCGTCTTTTTCATTTTAATGTAGGTCGCTTGACATAACTAATACTGCCGCGTTAACATTTTTACCGTGAAATATTAAACCATAAAATGATCTTAGTATATTCGCCGTTGTGCAGAAGGTAAAAACAGAAGAAAGTAATCAAGCTCTCGATCGTTTCATAAGGTGAACGAATTGGTTGACTTACGTTGCTACGTGTTGTAATAAAGTAACGTGTCGATCTTACGGAACATTAATAGTTATTGTATTTGAAAACTATAATATAAATATATCTTAAGCAGCAGTTAATTATTACGTTCAATGTTTAGTTTAATGTGCGTATTTACAATTTCATTTAATATATTACTGTATTTAATAATTATGGTTATTGACCTACCATAACTATAATTGACGAATCACTTTTATTCATTTTATCAGAATAAAATTTTTTTTAACAACACTCCTTCTTCATGTAATAATGTAATCTTGGATAATAGTTATAAAAAATACTTTTTTATGTACGTGTTTCTACTTTTCCATTAAATAAAGATGCGTGTAGAAAAATAATTATATTTTAAATTATATTAGATGTAATTATTTTTATGTGAACAAATAAAATCTTAATAGCAAAATAATTAATTTTATAATAGCGATATTTATAATTGCTTTTATATTTGTTGCAAAGCATAGCTTGTATGAAAATCTAATATTTTTTTTTTTTTTATTTGAATATCATTTTTATATTATTTTCATAAATTCGTGTAATGTAAATCATCAAATTATCTTTTTAAATTATTATTAATAATTAGTCAACATTAATCACTGAAGAAAAATAATTTAAAGACTCATATTTTAAACACGATTCTTAAGCAATAATTTATATATATTTAATACTACATATACGAATGCTTTAAAATATATGGTTTCAAATAGAAAAATATGTATTTAATATAGTATTACATAAATCAATTTTATTAATAATATTTGAAAATTGATTACTAATACAATATTCAAAGAAGGTGTTACTTAATAAACAAAACTTCATTATGATTTATAATTGTAATCGATAACAATACAATAGTAATAGTATCTTATTTGAAGATATCAACTATTGCGGAAAAGTTTCTTTTAATATTTTCTAAAGCAATTCTCTTCAATATCCTCACCAAAGACAAGTATAGATAACATCTGCTTTTTGCTGTATCTCTTGTGTCGTTGTAGTTATAACGTAGGTAGAATACCTTTTCATTTTTTATTATTATTCGAAAATTTTTTATGTACTAACATTGGAAAATTAAATAACACAAGTACCGAGGGCCAAAGTAAATAGGTTTTATAAAAATAAATCAGGATTAATAATGTATTAAAAAAGTATTAATTTAAAAAAATATATTTTATTTTCTATCTGAATATATTAATTATGACGAGATATCTTAACTAAAGGCTTTCAACTATTTCGTGACATTTATCAAGCTATTTAACCATTTTAGAATGGAAAGTAATAGTTACTGAGTTTGTTTTCGATCAACTTCATTGTACGGTTGTTTTTGTATTGAAAGAGTGGAATATTTAAATTTTTTATTTATAAGGCAACCTTCGAATCATTTTATCATTCTAAAATAGTCATTTGATAATTCGAAGAGCTAGTCAAGGTACATTTAGACATTTCGATAATTTCAAGCAATTTGTTTATCCTATGGTACTTATAATTCACTCGCAGATAATTTAATTTGATATTTAAATAGGTTACCTATCTATTCCTCCACGACAAATAATACTAATTTTAATAATGTCAATGGAAGTTGATGTAATTGTTTTCAAATAAAGCTAATCGTTGATTATAAGAAAATGACGAAACTTTCAAGAAAAATATGTTTGTTGAGATAAACTTAAATAAATCTGTGATATACTTTCTATTTAACGTGCGATCATTAAGATATGATGAATTACAAATTAGGAGTTAATATTTTTGACGTATACCGCAGTACCCGATTACTCGCTCTTACGTGAGAAAAGATTCCTTCCGCGATAAATTACGTAGATAAATAATATTCTCTTGGAAATTGCAAAACTGTATCGCTTTTACATCGACGTTCCAAAATTGCGCAACGGCCAAGTGAAGCGATCGGTTCGGCAATTGATCTCTCACGCTAATTCAGTTGACGCACGGAGCTCGAGACACGAAGCACGAGGATCTTGACGAGGATTCTCGAGCAAAGTGTCCTCGTAGCCGCTTGTCCCGCTTTCCTAATTCAAGAATCACCGCATCCGATTCGGAGTCCCGTAATCTACGTACGAGCACGAAAATCCGGGTGTAAAAACGCGACGTCGCCTTGGCAGACGATGGCGCGCACTCCCGAACGAGAGGATGACTCAGAGAGGTGCCACGACGACGACGACGTACCCCCGACGAGGACTTTCGGGCCGCACGAGTCGCTCGCCATTTACGGAAGCCTGCCGCGTTCGATCTGAGCTCCTTTTCGAATCTCCCTCGGTCTCCTTACCTCGGCCCCACCCCTCCTCGCGTGAAAGCGGTTGCTCCATCTCGACTCGAGTCCGAGATATCAAAATCTTGGCCTCGATATCATTACGAGGCGATCCGATCGCGGCGCACTCGCGTTATACATCGGCTTTATGCGCGGCCTCACTCGCGAAAACCCGAAGACCCTTCGGTGAAGGTGCGACTAACGTACGGCTCCTCTCCTCTTCCCATTGGCTCAGGGACGCTTTTTCCAAAGAACTTCGCGTATGCCAGGGATATGTATCCAAGAAATTACCAAAGATCTTATCATCGATACGCGTCGATTGATATGTTTTGCCTTATTTTGTGCATATACTCTCTCTCCCTCTGTTCGTAGGCTTGCATTTAAACACACGAAGTACATAATTACATTTTCGTGATCCACTTACCGGCTATGCCTTCATTATTTACATTTGTATTTACTTAACTTCGTGATTTATTTAACGTTCTCATAAAATTATGCATTAGTTTAATGTTGTAAGATGGTAATAAGGCAAGGAAAATCTTTCTTCCTTTTTTCACAATGACGTTCTAAGAATATAATATGATACAAACACACTTTCATCTATACGGGGAAGGAGATCTTTCAGCTTTTAGAAATAAAAATGTGCTAACAATTGGATTCCATTATTAATTTCTTCTTGAAGTTCGGTTCAAAGGAATTTTCGACCTTAAATAATACCAATTTCCTGCACCTACTGATATTTCCTTAAGTAAATATGAATTTTTTCGTTCGGACATAATGTATTTATTTATTTTAGTTTTTATTACTTTAACTCCATAAATGTTGCTTAGACATAAACTTAATGCTTTGAGTGTATAAGTTTACTTATTTTTCTAAGTATAATACGTCATCTATGACATATTTATGCGATACATAAAATGAATTGTATACTAAGAAACGTCATTCTGACACCTACACTAATTTTTAACTTATTTCGATGTACTTATGCATACACTCGTACACACAATTTTTATTGTAAATATTTTTTATTACAAAAACCAATATTTGACAGGATTGTTTTTCCTTTTTAATGTAACTCAACTTTTTGTATATAAATAATATGAATATTTATTCATTCGTTAAATATAAAATGTATTGCATAAAAAGAACTATTAAAAATCTATTAAACGTGAAGCGTTTAAAGTAATTATAAATCTTTTTAATTTTCGCATAAATTACTAAATCTTACAGTCAAATAACAATATTTTATATACTTGATTAATTGGTCGGACTATTTATAAACCATATTAATTAAAAATTTATAATATTCAAATATATATAGGTAGAAAGAAAAATATTTAGATACGTTGTTTATAAATGAAATCACAACTTGATTAATACATATTTAGTGAAACTATAATTTTTTCTGAAATTAAAAACAGAAATTATTTATAGATAATAATTTTTGGAGAATATTATGAATCCATAATTATATACTTTAAAACAAAATATATAATATTTTATTTAAGTTGCTATATAAGATTAATTGAATTATATTTATAATTTTCTAACCGATTAACTATTAAAATCTTTATTTTTTATAAATTAGTACAATTTTTCTTGATTACTACTAAATTTTAATAAAACTGAAAACTATTAAATTTATTAACGGCTTTTAATAATATTAGTTAAACATATTAGTGGCTTAAATTTGTATTTTTTAATAAATTAGTAGTCAGTTTAACATTATTTGAAAGCTTCAACCGATTTATAAATTACTATTTAGGGAAAATATTTTAACAGAGAAAATTATTAGTAAGATTTGATATTTAAAATATTAATTCATGGCTAAAATTATCTATTATGTTTTATTCAGTAATACAATATCATTATTCGAAACAGCACTTTTCAACTTATAATTGAAAATTATTCAACGGCCTTTAAATTTTAATCCATTTTCAGTATAACTATTTATACCTTAAATTAATGATATTTTTTACGTTGAAACATAAGCAGATTATATTTCTACCCAGCTTATGGTAATAAGCAGTAATTGTGAGTAATAAATCTGATTATATCTTTTTATTACTACACGTTATAACAGGTTTTAAGACAATTAATATAAAAAGATATACTATCTTGAAAATAAATAAAATTTTAATTACCTCTTCAAAATTTTTATTTTTAAAAAGTTATTTAATAATTTTAAAATATAAACAAGTTTAATATCCTAATGTATTTAATGCGTATTAAAAATATTTATATTTTTTGGACTTTTTGGATGTACTATTAAAAAGGTTTACCTTGACAATTGCTGTAACCTTGATGAAATAGTTAATTAACATATTTTTTAATTTTATTATACCAATGAAGAGCAACATTTTTTCAGTTATAAATATAGATTTCCTAATCTTGCGATGAATATAAGATTAAAGAGTAGAATTTACAGGACACTTTTCGCAAATGTATCTTTAGCATGACATCATTGTAATTTAAACGATTATACTTGAAATAAAACAACTGCCTTAATTAAATCTTTGTAAAAAAAATTATACAGCAATATTTTCTCATAAAACGTGCTGCGAAATTCACAGATGCTTGGAATATAATATTAGCCGAAATAAACTGTAATTATTTATTTCTCTGTAGTAACAGAAAAAAAATTTTTAAGCTTATGCTTTACTGGTGCATCAAATAAAAAATGATGATTTATTTATTAAAATAATTCGCGTTGTTACAATTTATTTTCAAGCATACATAATTAAGTATTACTTACTTTCGTTGTACTTTTACGTTTCAAATAATAAAATCGGCAATCAAATAGACGTTATGAATATGATTTATGTACGTGTATCTACACGTAACTTTCAATTTTACTCTGAACATTAACTTAATCTAACTCGTAATAATAGCATGAAACCGGAAAAACGACGCGCAAATAAAAGTGACTTCATCTTGCTTGACTATGACTCAAGCGACAAACAGCAGACAACACAAGCAGCAGACTTATGAAGGGATAAGCGGGAAGAGCTGATACTCCCACTGCATAAAAACATTGGCTCGACAATATGAGAGGAAATATGAAAAACAGAAGTAAAAAAGGTAACAACGGGACGCAATCAGCGGCGGTCGGCGCGAAATCGATGAAACGCGAGGGGTTGAAAGTTGGAGTCCCACGCCCCCGTAAGAGACCCACATCCATAATTAAGTGCGATCCTGCGTGCCGCGGAAGCGGTCGAAGGTGAGTCGTACCCACGTAGTCGTCGCCGTCGCGTCGTTACCTCCCGCCCGAGTATCGATCGCGGCCGCTTTCGCGACGACACACACGTGCCGCACACCGGCGAGAGCCGGCGAATTTTGCGGGTGCGTGCGGCGCTGATCCTCCAGGAGATCGTTGGGTATGCGCTCCACTACCTCTGAGAGGCGCTCGAATTCCACTCGGGTTATTGCGCGAAAGCCGGTCTCGAGCTGCTTCGATCGATCCTGGCAAGAGGCTCTCGTCTCGAACTTGGCCACGTGCTCTAGTTCTATTCTTTTCTCTGTTCTCCTCTTTCGCTTGTTTCCACGGAATCTCCTGCCGTCGTGCGGCGAAACGTGATTGTTTTTTCAGGGAGAATGATGTAATTTAATGTTTCCTTGCTAATAGTTAAGCTACATTGTTTTATTTACCCAACTTCCGTCTGGGTTGCATTTGATCTAATGTAGAATTTTTCGACTCTTCAGCTCTTCTTTTATTTTATCGACAAAAATGTCTTACCTTATCAAACGCTCTTCTATTTTTTATAATCTTTTTTAAAACTACTTAATTGTGTGAGTCAAATGTGTCTCGTTTAAATAATAAATCTCATCCTCCATCAGTTTATAACTCTTATAATGATTTCAATTATTGTAAATTGTTCGCTGGCTGAAGGTCTCGTTTATTTATGTCTGCTTTTCAGAAGAAAAAAATGTTCGACGTTGAGAATCTCGTCGTTCAATGATAAATTAAAGGTAAAAATTTATGTTAAATCTAGGCCTGACAAGAAGGTACGGCTTATCTCGTTAAAAATAAATTCAACGAACAGTCGGGCGAGTTTCTTATGTATATCAGTTTTTCTCTTAAATAAATTAGAATGAATTTAAAGTAGCTTCAATTAACTCAAATTTTCTAATAACCGCACAGCTTTGACGTGGAGTTCTACATCCCAGTTGAATTTATTTCAGGAGCTAATTGTTAATTGCAATGCTGATTACCTTTAAGCAGCATTAGCTGCATAAAATGCTGGCATTTGCAAAAGAAATCGCGAGAAGTCGTAGGACGTCGATATCGATAAATCATTATATGGGTCATTCACTCAAATTCACGGATCATAATAATCATTGCTATTAGAAGGAGAAAATGTGCGTGGTAAACGTCAGTCTCGAATTTATCGTGCAGAATGCGAACGTGACGAATACTCGACCTAAAAGCGAGCATGATGTCACTGTCACTGTTCTCCACGCACAAAACAATGGGCAATGAGATAACCAACCAAGCGTATCCTCGTTAAATGTATATTTTTGGTGAGCGACGTCCTGGATGCTAACGTTGCGCAACAATAATACTTCGTACAGTAATATACTTGTTGTATTGATATTGGCGCTGGATGAACTACAGTCTAATAAGTTATTTCCCTTTTCTCCCATCGGTAAGCTAACACATTTATCCCATTGTTAGCCTGTTAATGCAAGAAATTGCGTAATGTAATTATCCGATATCGAGTGTTCACGAGTACTCAATGAATGACTGCCTACCTCTTAATGTTTAAGTACTTGACTATTTATTTGTTTTCATTAATTTTCATTTTCATTCGCACAATGTGAATAATTTATTAATATGATTTTACCACTTATACTATTACTTAAAATATTAAATAAATGTATATTTTATAAAACTTTTCGCGCACTTTTGTATACAGCAGGAAACATTTAAGGTGTTGAATGTGTTTACAATACTGATAAAAATTTAACGTTTTAAAAACGTTTTATTAATTTTATTTGTTTATATCGTGCCATAGACTTGAATTCATTGTAACAAAGCTAACTATGTTAAAATTTCTAGTATTAATTACACTAAAATGTTAAAATCTAATTAAAAATATACCGTAGATTGATTATTAAATTATTAAAATATGACTAAAAACTTATTTTCATCTTCGATAAAAAAAAATTAGCATTTAATTCATTATATAAAATTATTTTTAGCATTACTTAGGTAATATTACGTATACTGAAAAAAAATTTTTTTCATTTACTGTACTGTTATTTCTTTGCATGGAGTAGAATACAGTGAAAAAACGTGATCAATTTTTTATGTAAGCAAATAAACATAGATAATGTGTATCTAATGCGGGAGTGAAAATAAAGTTTATTTTGTACGCGAAATTGAAAGAAAGACTTTCAAATGTTTTCACTCAAAATATCCTTATAAATATAAAATATTTATCCTCGAATGAATCCAGAACTTATTTCATTATTTCAAAAGAAACTTGATTCAACGTTCTAAAGAATATTTAAAAGTAGTTTGTAATATTGAAAAAATTACAAATCTCTGAATTTAAAATCAAGGGAGAATACCATAAAAGACTAATACAAATTTACTTTATTTTATTCACACACACAGACGCACAAATGCGCACACTACACACTAAATTAAATGATATTATACTTTTATATTCTTCAAAACTAAATGCGTTATTTAATGTAAGTTTTAGTCTTTATTATCAAATGTATTGAAGCTAATCATTATAAAAAATAAGTTTTCATAAAAAATGATATAAGAAGGTATAAACTCGCTTAAGTAGTTTTGAAATACGAATAATAGCATTGTCATATTAAAATATTTTCAAAATAATTAACCTTTAATCCTTGAATCCAAAAAATAGTTTGGTTAAAATAATTTACTAAATTTTTATTAGAATAAAACTTTCTTTCAAGAAAAATATTGAAGGTCGATTAATTTACATTCTGGTAAAATACCTGCAAGTAATAATTATTTTAAATCTACTAATCGATTAACCTTTTAACTATCCAAGTCATCATTGTATTATATAGTCTTGAGGATGCTCATTATTTTCAAACGCAACATAATCGTGTAAGTGATTCTTTGTATCGAAGCTTTAGTTAATACACATACATTATAAATTAGTTTTATCATCGTATATTATTGAATAATTTATTAATTTTTTAAATAATAATTCTTTATTTAAATTATTACTATTTTCGACGTTTACTAATAAAATTCTGAACAAGCATGGGTGCTTATAAGTATTAAACTGTTTTTTTCCATTTTATATTTTTATAATTTATTAAAAATTTAAACGAAAAAAATTTTTTTACAAACATATATTAATTATCGAAAAATCAATTTCTTTATTAATAGAAGGTAGTAATTACAATTCATGTTTTATATAATATTATTTGCGCTGAATAAAAAGTTTATTGAACCATAATATGAAACGAATAAGTGTATAAGATAAAGTAGAAACTTGTGCTACTTCATAATGGAAAAAGGGAGTTCCCACTTTACAGTTACGTAGGAGATTATTTCCGTATTATTCTTTTATTCAAAATATTATAATATTATGATTTATTTCAGTATTAAAGTTGTATGGAATCGATGAGAAATTTCTATTAAATGAAAGGTGCAACTTTTCAAATAATAAATATTATAAATACAATGTTCGAAAAGAGCTGTTTAAGTGCTTAATCAGATTCAACGGTGCAAGTACAAGTATATAGGAAATAATTATTGTCTGATACAGGTATTTTGAATAAAAAATTTTGATTTAAGCAAAGTAATTATTTCTTATCAACAATAAATCAAATATCTTAGCATTACTCAAATACGCAACTAAATAGTAAAGTTTTGTTTTTATAAAAAAGATTATAGGTGCTGAAAGTCATACGTTTTCTTACGTCGCATAAGCGTCTTGCGTGGCTAATAATCCGTTTCTCTCAAAGTATCTTCAGACTATATTACATTTATATATATATATATTTATTTATTTATATATTTGTATTTACATTTAGATCAAATTTAACTTTGAAAGAACTAGATTAATCGAATATCTTAGTTTTAAAATCTGAAATTTAAAAGAATTTATATATTTTGAATTGAATTTATTGTAAATATGGAATAAAATATTACAAATACGGATATTAAAAATTCAATGGTTTTAATCCTTAAAGTTACATTATTTTACAAAAGTTGTAGTTTCTTTTAATTTCTGAAACGTATAATTTATCAAGTACGTGCAGGCAGATAACAGCAGAATTTATGTCTTGTGAATTTATAAAGCTAACGAATTTTTCATAAATATTACACGCGAGAAAATCCAAGTTAAAAAAAAAGAAAATAAAACATAAAACGCAAGAGCCGAAAATTTCACACACTTTCAGCACGCAATCTATTTTGATAGTTTGAGATATACGAGCGGGTCACTATTATGGATCTCTAATCCTCCCTACCGAAGATTACGGACTCTCCGTGGACGAAGATGTCCGAGCCTGGTTCGATAGTCTCCACGCCTCGTTCCAAGTCGGCAGTTCTTGCCCAGCACCGTTAAACGCGCGTCTCCTCCATCTGGTGCACGCGGAAGCTGCGGGAGTCTCTCGTTACAACCGGACGGGCGCGCGCTACATTCCGCGTGACGACTCCTTCCCTAACCTCGCCGTTAATCCCCCGCGGCCGCGACGTAATTACGACTGGAGCACGTGATTGTAGTCTCGAGTTTACGCGCTCGAGTGTCTTCATATTGTACGCGCGAACCCGACAATATTATCCCTCTCAGCCAGAGGAAGGTTTCGTCTCCTCCTCGTGCTCCTCGATCTGCGCCGAGGGAATTACTTCGTATAGATCGGGCGAGATTCAGAGTGGAAATTATAATAAGCATGGAATATTATATTTAAAAAATCATTAACATTGCTAAGGAATTTTCCGTATTTAGAAATAAGCAAGAATCCTCTATTGTAGGAACATAGTAACATTAGCTTAAAGCTACTGTTCCTTCGTACGGCTAAAATCCATTCTTTACTCAAATTTAATCGACATTCTCTTCTGTTATTACGAAGGGAAAAAATTATACATTAGCTCTTTTATAAAATGAGTCACGCAACTGCTGAATGTTTTATGAGATGTGCACAGCTTATAATAGCCACGATCTGAATAAGTTTATTGCATTTCTCGAATCTGTCGTTAGAGCTTTATCTCCTGCGTTAAAACAAATGTCAGTTATCTATGCCTGCACTTGTAAAATGCACAAAGTTTATACCCTAAACAGCTGTTTAATTCTGTTTCTCACAATACGCGTGATGTAAAAAGTTATCGGAAAACTTTCTAAAATTTGCATGCAAATAAGCAATTTTTATCATTAAAGCAGAAAAATATTTATTGTTATGCAATAAAAGTTACCATTTTAATGTTCAAGATCCTATAATAAATATTATATAATAAATATACAATATATAATAAAATAAAAATATTTAAAAATTTTTACAATCGATTGCTTAGTGAATAGATGAGAAAAGCTATGAACAAATTCACTTTGCTGAGAAATTTTAGTAAATTACACATTTAGGTGACATACACACATAGAATAGACAAATGTCTATTTCTGATAAAATACTGCTTTTTTAGTAACCACTTTAGTTTCCTGATAAAAAAAACTAAACAAAACTAATATTGATAACTAGTTTTATTAGAAATTTCTTTATAAAAAGAAATCCGATTTTATTCAATGTAAAAGTTTATAATAACTCCAATTAATAAATAAGATAGTGAATCAATCGTAATTAGAAAAAGCATTGATAAATAAAATACCATAAAATTAAGAATTACTTATCAAAGAATAACATATTTTTCCATTGTAAGTTTTGTACCTTTCTACAATAATATTTGAAATACATATTTAACATTGAAATTAGTTTTATTAACAATAACTTTATATTTTATGATTTAAAATAACAATTTCTTAAAGCTACGTTCAAAACAAATTTTGTTGTAAATAAAGAAAATTTGAGCTAAGATATTAAGAACAGAAATTTAATTTAAATTCCTATTGCAGATATATATTTATTCTGAATATTCGGCGTATTTTTCATTTTAATAAATTACCCTTTGGAATTTTGTAGATGAATATTATTTATAATTAATATTATTTTTCAAGGAAAATCATATTGTTGTTATTTATTAATAATAAATTGATAATTTTAATAAAAAATAGAATCTGCAAAATTTTATACTAAAATGATTAATCATATTAAATAATATTGAGTACTTATGTGATCTATTAATCATTTAAATATCAATAAAAATAATATTTGTATTACTAAAAAAATTAACAAAACAGGAATTAAATAAATTAAATAAATTATATTGAATGGATATAATAAAATGCAGTAAAATTTTTTTATAAATGTTTATAAGATTGATTTTGAAAAATACTCTATCATATATACAGGATTTTAAATTTACCCTTTATTCTTTGACATGAATACGTTACTTTAATGAACTCTATTTTTATTTCAATTTAACTCTCTGAATTGTAAAATTCATAAATTACAAATTTTTTAATTTTATTACATAATCCTTTTCTGGTGATATCTTTACCATAAAATATATTATATATATTTTTCTTCTTTTAAATAGAATATAAAATATTTCGGTTAATTAATTTTAATGTAGCTTTTACAGTTCATTAATCTAAATTTCAACAGCGTCACTTTTTATTTACACAGTTTTCGAATTTTGTTAAAAAAAAATTATTAAGCATATTTTAATAACCACAGGTAAGTCGAGTACAAGTAGACATAAAGTGCAATAATTAAGACTAGTAATTTTTATACTGCATTTAGTACAAGTGTCAAGAACAGGAAAGAATGTCGCCATAGCATGCAAATCAATTTACTTTGTTCTTGACGAAAGAATTATGTCTGACTATTTTTGCAAACATTTGAAACCGACATTTTAACAGTAATGATATTGCAAAACTAAAATGTTTCTAGCTTGTATCATATAGTTAAGTAACAATCCATCGTACAGGTAAAGAGAGCAAATAACGAATTATGAAATGTTAAATGCTAATGAAGTATTGGTTCTTTTTACTATTACCAGAAATAATTTAAATTAAAAAAAAAAATAATAAACTAGACTTCCTAATAAACAATACATCTACAATATAAATGTTCACATATGCTGAATAGATAATTTTTGAAAAACAATATTAAAATGATATTTTACAGTAAATCATTAATAGCCATGAAAAAATAAATTCTATAAGATATGAATATACGTTATTTCTTATTTGATAACCGAAAGAGAAGATATTCAGTTTTACGAGTTCTTTCACCCGGCTGGAACGGTTCATGCCACAAATGCTTTATAGTTCAATAAAATATATAATTTTATTTCAGAAATAAAATAAAACCTATTTTTTACTAGACAAAAAGTCAAATGATCATTTTATTATTTGATAACGCTAAATCATTTATTACTTCTACTCGGCAAATAATCATTAACATTTTTGGACAGTTTTTTTGCGACGAAATATGCTTAACTTACTTAACTCTTTCATAATACCATTTGCCGTGATAAATGTATTATTCATTAGTAGGATAATATGACTACTTTTATTAAATCAATACTTTGACGATATGAACTACAGCGCAGTTTATTTCATGAAGAATATAACACATGTATAAAAAGTATCAAATATTAGCAATCAATGCAATGTAAAGTAAGGCTTTAATACTTTAAAGATTAAATTGTTCTTTACATATAGGAAGCAAATAAAAATAACAACTATATACGTCAATAATCATAACAACAATAACCATCTATTATTCTTTGCTTAATTCTCGTAGGCACAATTTTTTAGGTCATAAAATGAAATAAAAAATTTTCATTCGTTCTATTTAAAAAATAATTTTTAAATTACAACAAATTAAAAATCATTAAATCCATTCGATCAATTTTATCGATATTGAATTTTTAAATCGGTTGAATGTTTCGTGCCAACGTAAAGATAATTATACCCTAAATTTCCATTAATTTTCCTTAACTTATTATAAAGTCGATTAAACTATTACTAGTTTTTCATTATGGTTCAAAATATTATTCAAAATTTTTAGAAGTCATTATCTTCCAATTTAGTCGTAATTAATATACGTGGTAATTTTTGTAATATTTAATACTCCTTGTAATATATGAAAAATTGCACGTGAAAAATATCGCAAAATCTCATTATTTGTGTTTAAAAAAAGATTTTAAACAGTCATAAGAATAATAATAATTTATTCACATTAAGAAAGTACGCGAGAATACTTTTCTTTTTTGAACGATGTCTTGTTTTGTTAAAATGTATAAAGAATAATTCAAATGTAGGTTTTAATTATAAACTGCCTTTCTGTCTGATCTTTCGAACAATTAAATTTAGACACCATTCTTTTAAATAATTAAAATTAGCTGTTAAAAAAAAGAATTTAGCGATTTCGATATTAGGCAAAATACTTAGACGCGCTGAAATAAAAGCAAACAAAACGAATCTTCATCACGTGGCTTGACCAACTCGTTACACATTACGCAGACTCGTCATTGGAAAAATCTAAATTACCCATCGCACGTAATGTTTCTTATGCGCGCGTAACTGCCACTTTCGATCCAACTCTGAAAAAACCAACAAGCGGTATAAACCGCCGTTGGCACTCTACGCAATGAAAATTCGCACTAGAACGAGGCAGACTTGCAAGCGATCCTCGTTAAGAATCGCTGCGGAACCGCGCCGTTTCTGCGACTCAGACCTCATCTGCCGCGGTGCGCCATAGAAAAAAGGCAAAAACAAAAAAGAAGAGAAAAAGAGCAGCACGAGAGGAGCTTTCACCGTGAAATAAGACGGAAAGAAACGAGAAGCTAAGTGCCCCCCGTGGACGAGTTCGTTTCTCGGCGACGATGTGGCGCTCGTTCGCGCGTATCCTACGCTCGAGCCAGAGATCGCAACGCGAGACTGGAGGCAGAGAAGATCGCGAATTTCTTTCCAGCGTGACTCTGCCTTCCATACATATAAGGTAACAGGAGCCGCGTGACGAGTGAAAGGCTGCAATGCGAAATCCACCCCGTTTTCCGCGGACACGGTCTTTCCTACTCGCCGTCATTACTCCTGAGATGGAATAAAGCCCCGAGGATTTTGCGGAGATGGATCCAATTTTACACCCTTTGCTCGAGCAAAGGCAGAGCCTGGAATTAGGTGCAAACGGACCGGGAGATTAACGGCCGGGGAGCGCTAATATGCAGACTCTGCCGGAGTGAATTGTGGGTATCGCGAATCGTATCGAGCATTCGCATCCTATCGCATGGTAATATCAATTACTATCATGTCAGGCTCTTAGAGTCCGACGTCCGCGCATGTCTCAGAGGCTGGATAAAATACCTCCGTCTTCCAGCTTACAATTTATCTTACTGCATTTGTAATTTATCAAATTGTTTATACAAAAGCTTGTCTTCATTTAGAAACTCTATTTACATATTGTCGAATAAACAGTTTATTGGCTCGAGGAGAATTTTTTTTAATTTGAAATTACCGCTGTTAGTTTTGGATAGATCGAGTATATCAATCATTCGCGTCTTTCATTTTTAGCCAGCCTATTCCTATCTGTTTATCTTACACGCACATAATTTACATTGTAGCTTATAAACTCGTTTGTTTATAAAAACAATTGAAAAGTAATAAATTCAATAATTTGTATTTGTGTGACTCACAAATATTATCTGCATCTGATTTACTAAATTCACGTTAATAGGTGGATAGAAATGGTATTAATGCTAAAGTGCAAAATCTCTCACACCTAGTTATCATCACATTTCTGGTTAGTTATCAATTGCCTTCGGCCAGTACACATTTATCGAGTGCATACTGATATACAGGCTATTCTTAGTCGATTGCAAACCCAAAAAATATAATTCATATACGTTTAGTGTTGTAATCGCTGTAAATCTAAATATGTTATAATTATTTAAGTTGCTCATTGGGTTTTAACAAAATCAATTTCAGTTAATATTTCGTGAAAAGTTATTATACCAAAGATAAAAATGATGCAAGTTTCTTCTTTATCGTTTTTTTTATTTTTAATAAAATCATGTTTCCACGCCTAAGTGAGTGACCAAAAAAACAAAGTTTTAACGATGCAAAAACTATTCAAATATATGCAGTGTAAATTAAACGGTTATTATCGTTTATTATTCAAATGAAATACTAATAAATTAAGATGATCGTGTTGAAATATCCTGCATTAGAGAACTTTAATAAATGAAATTATTTTCAGCTCAATACTATGAAGCTACTAAATTGTATTTTTTTTTTAAATTGCAAATACTTTCATTTTTCAAACATTTCATACATTACTATGTAATTGCTATATTTACAAAATCATATTTAAATATTTTTTTTGTAAAAAATAGTTTATTTTGTAATAGGAAATATAATTTTACTTGATAACTGCAATTTCAGTCGATAATTTAATAAAAGCAGTCGCTATCTACATTTTGAAGATTTGTTAGGAAGAATTGTATTTATGAATATCAGTGTTTCTTTTAATTTTCAAAGTATATTAATCATATAAACATGATTACAATGTTAAAATTTTCAAATACAACGTAAGGATAGATACATTAATAGCAGTCGTCCATATTATTGTATGGATAGAATGAATAGAATTTCGTACTACATTATGTTAAATGCAGCGTAAAATTAGTTTTAAATATATATTGGCAATTGATGGATTAATGTAATAAATAAAATATTTTGTAAAATGTACAATGGTAATGCTTTTAATTTTTTATAAGTTAACAGGCAAAGAAAATACAATGTCATTTATTTACAATTGATAAAAGAAGCAAATTTATGAACTCGTAAGTCAAATGAAGCAGTCCTTGCATTGTAAAAATGGTCATCTCGTATTATAAAAGTAGTGATTAATAGAATCGTTTTCAAAAGTGTCAACTTTTACCCTTGCACAAGTCATTATAAAACGAAATGACATTAGCGAAAAATCTTTAACTATATTACATACTAAGGCAAAACGCGGAGAATATACATTTAGAAGAAACAGAATATACTCTGGCAATGAAATTATTTCTATAAAATATAATAGTAGTAAATTAAATGATAAATATAATAATACGATTCAATTTTGTAAGTAAATATTTGAATATCAGTTTGCTCTTAAGTTCTTCATAAAAAATTTTTCATACTTGAATAGTTTAGTATCGTCTACGTGAAAAGCGTGAATGTTTAAATTTCTACCAGCGTGGGTAACGTACACCTATCAAATTACAGTCCGAACATGTACTTACTAATGCACTACAAACTTTACTAGAATACATATTTTTTCTCTCTATTATTGAGGAGCTAAATATAAAACTGCAATTTCACTTTATGCAGTTCTGCCTAGCGAATCATCCCGCAATATCCAAGCAATGAAAAAGTAATAGACTAACAGTGCGTGTGTGCTTATCAAATCGATTTAGTGAATTAAAGAAGCACCAACAACGATTCTTAGAGTATATCAACAACTGTGTTAACCGTATAATACTGTACGTGTGTCGAGACGCACGGTGAGTCACATATCGACTTTCTTCTCTCGTCGGGCCTCGTACTCTAGGCGAAATAAAGCCCAACATGTCCCCGCGAGTTCGCAATTTTCCCCGCTTTACGTAACGCACTTGCGTGCGATACGTGTACCCACTCGGTTAAGGCGATATAATTTGACAATAACTTTTGCTGCATTTGCCAGTTGTTGCTTTTTTTTGTTGCAACAGCTGATTTCTTGCTAGCGGTGGTTTCGAACTGATCGAAGTACTGTGGCAGAAAAATTAGCATAACAATCGGAAAAATTCATACGTAATATGTAAAAAATTTTTTTATTCCACGCAGACCTACATGCAATGGGTTTATGACACGAGTGCGGAGAGACGCATTAACTGGCGCCAAAAGCGAGAGGGAAGAAAAGTGTGTCGGCGAGACACAAAAGTATAGATACATAAAAGAACACGAAACAGAGGTGAAGAGAGAGACGGTGAAATTACGAGTGGGATAAAGCAGGAAAGGGACGTGTGCGGAGGTGGGCAAAGCAAAGGGCTGATTCAGATTCAGCTGTGAATCATCCCCTTAAGGTTAAATCACCATTGCGGAAAAAACACCTGCTTGCATGCTACACTGCATTATGCTGGATATTGCTGGACATGATTTTTTACAATGCGCTAGTTCTCTTCGATCAATCGATAGGGTTGTGCATTTTGTTAAAGTAAGACAGTTGGGACAGAGGAGGGAGGGACAGAATTTATTACGTAAGCTTCGAACACACTTTTCTCAGCAAGCATTTTGTCAGAGATGAAAGTGCTGCTGCTTAGTTCTAGAGCGTTTGAATTTTAAAGTTGATGGGATGAAACGAGTTATCCAACAAAGAGTTCGATAACTTGATACAAGTGAATGATCTTGTAAGAGCTATTCGACGACGTATTATCAAATCATGTGATCGATTTAATACTGTTACTGCTAGTCAATTTTTATTAGTTAAGTATTACAATTAGATCGTAATTATGAAAAGACGTGTTATTATATTCTCTTAATTTTGTGCAACGTATATACAATTATCTTTAAAATGGCAAATATGATCAGTATTATCAATTTAAATTAAAACCAATTCTCAATGAACGTCACGTCTGATAATTTTTTATTATTCAATAATATCATTTGCTATTTTTAATTTAATATACATACTTATTTTATTAATCATTTTATATCATTCAGTATAACAAATTTATTTTTATTTATTGTATAAAGAAAATTATAAATTTCATACAACTCTAACATAGTTGATATGTAATAATCAATTATTTTAGTTAACTAAAAAGAAAAGACTTTTAATGCACGATAAAACAAATTTAAAACAAATCTAGAAAAGATAAAAATTACTAAAACATAATATAATTTTAAAATTTAAAGCTAATCTATGCTTTTCAAAACTTTACCTATTCTATTCCATTTATACTTAAAAAAATTAAAAAAAAAAAAACATTTGCGAAAAGAACGTGTTCCTAAACTCATTTGATGAACTAGATATTAGTTGAAAATAATATAGCTTTCAGAATCGTGAATCTAGAATTATTTCAAGAAATTATAATTTAAAATTTGACGTAAAAAAGTTAATATTTATCCTATTTTTTTTAAATATTTGATAATAATGCATAGGAATAAATATAACAATGTAAAGGTATCTTATTACTATGCTAACCAATAAAAAAATAATATTTTTTTTATCTATAATGATTTCATTTTTTTACATTACTCATGGTTAAATCAAAGAAACTAAAAATTAATAATTTTTTTTTATCTTTTAATCAAAAATTAGTTAAACTGTTAATTAAGCATTTGTAATCTACATTTATTAGGTATATAATTACATAATTACAGTTGTAAAAATTTGTACAGATATAATGTAAGATAAAAATATTTGTAAATAATGTTTATAATACTCAATATCGTGTGAGTTCTATACAAATCTAAAAATAAATTCAAATTCTGTAATTTATTAAATTTTTTAGTAACATTAAAATTTATCATGTTATATGCTAAAGCATTAAGAACGGAATAATTATTGTAAAGTTCATCTAAGTTCTAATGAAATATTTTCCGATGTATTGATTGTATTGATGAAATTAAAATGTACAAAGTCTTTGTATGTATATACATTTATTAAAAAAAGTTATAAGGAAAAGAATTTAATATAATTCAATAAGTATAGTGTACATATGTAGTCATTAGGATCTAGTATAATAAACACAATAATTACTTATGATTGGTGAAATGAATTAAATCTTCCTAGATAGTATAAGTTCTAAATTGAAAACATCCGCTTAACCAACATAAACAAAAGTGCAAAAAAATTGTATACAAATAGTAAACGTAAATGAACGTAAATTATTGTCATTTAAAGTCCAATAACCCAAAAAAATCCTCGTTAGGGAAACCTTAGTTAAATCTTAATATATAAAATGGTAGAATGATTGTTAGACTATCTAAACAAGTGAATAACAAAGCATTTCAAAAGTATTCGTCTTATTTTCTGAAAAGATGTTGAACCGAATTGAAGGAGAGGCAAGATCATGTATAGTCCATACTATAGATCTAGAGAGAAAGAGAGAGAGCGAGAGAGAAAGAGAGTTGCAGGCCAGCGTCAATTTATGTTCATCGCGTATACAATCTCCTATATATACATTATTATTGCACGAATAGTCCGAATTGATATGTGTGTGGGAAATGCGCCACGGCTAGTGAAGAAAATTCGTGAGATTGAGAGAGATGGGAAGCAAGGCGATCGAACAGTTGGCAACGCTGCGCCAGCCTCGCTGTTCGTCGGCCGTTGCTCGACTCGACGGCGCTGAGTATGTTGTACACGTACAGACGCTCCACTACGAGGAGAACAAAAAGAACCAAACTCTGCATGCGCGAGAATAAGAGAGGACGATAGAGACCGCGACGTTCTGCGCGCGCGGGCGCGAAATTCGAAAGCGGTGGGGTCGGCTCGCGACCAATCGCAGGCTAGCCTTTTTACCTCTCCCCTCGCCCCACTTCGAACGAATCGGGGCTTGAAAATCTCTAACGGACGCGGCGACCGGCGCACATTCGTCTCCTGGCTCTCGTGACGCGCAGATTCGATAAGTACGAGAGATCATCCAGCCGAGGTCGCAGTCAAGCACCGAGCAGTCTTTTTTAATTTATTAAAAAGCCACGAACAAACAACACAGTCACAATGAGGGAAATCGTGCACATTCAGGCTGGTCAGTGCGGTAACCAAATTGGAGCCAAGGTGAGTGCTTAACGTCTTGGTAGCGGATAGGAACGTAAAGGATCGGGCTAAATCGAACATTCGTTTATCGTACGGGAATTCCGTGCCCGAGTTCACGTTCCCCTTTTTCTCCCTAGTCGCTGCTGTGCCGTGGCCGCCACTACCTTTCGCTGGCCTCGACAGAGTTCGCGAAAGTGGCCGCGTCGCTTCCTCTTTGTCTAAATCTACCTCTATGCATGGCTAAGTGTATTCTTGTGTGTGTGTGTGTGGTATATGTACGGTATGTATGTGAGATACTAGTTTGTCCCGTCGCCGCGCGGAAAGCCGTTACGGTTGGGCCGTATCGTATCGCTTTCAGGCAAAAATTTGCGAACCCTCTTTTTCACCTGAGTGCGATCGAACACGTTATAATATTGACGTGGAGGTTCAAGTGATTAGATTATCCTTAGTGTTACCATCGTGGGGTGTTTTTGCGCTCCGTTTTCCTCCCCCATTTCAATTCATGCTCCTGCAAACAAAAAGATTAAAAAAGCCGTTACACGATTTCGACCAACCGTCACGCGTAGAGAAAATTGCCGGTGGCGATGGAGGGGGTCGGGGCGGGTGTATAATGGTGCTCGCTTGATGGTAATAGGACGCGCTAGAAAAATGGCAGTTTTAGATCTTGGGAAAGAAAAATTTGACGAAATGTTCAATCGAAATATTGGGATTGGATACCCGAAGCGTTCTAAAGTTGATTCGCGCGCGCGGGAGAGCAAGAGAGAGAAAGACGAGAGAATCAAAGAAAGAAGTGATCTCTCTTGCTTAAAGTTACCGGCCGGGCGGCGCGCTTTAACGGTTTTTCACCGAATTCTCGAGTCTCCCTTTTCCCCTTCCCCACTCACTTTCTTGGTTGGGCTCATGGACTATTTCTACTGGTACGTGCTACGTTTCGCCGATGCGCGGAACGAAATTTTTCCCTCGCTTTTTTTTTTTAGGTTACAAACCGTTGCTTGTATCGCAGCCGCTAGGCTATTCGTAAAGAAGGTTGTGTTAGCATTTGTGTGTGTGTGTGTGTGTGTGTGTTTGTTGTATTGGCACCGAAGTCGCCATTTTCGTTGCGGAGAAAGTGTGGAATATTCGGTTAATGCGCGTAGGGCAGACGGGCCGTGCGGTGATCGATACAAAAAGTCCTTTTAGCGAAGCAACGTCTCGTCGAAGTATGTGTGCGAGAGCGCCAATTCCTGGGTGTGGCAGTAGATTTCTCTCTCGCTCTCCGGCGTCTCGAGCATTCGTTGCCGTAGGCAGGCAGGACGTGTTAGCGCACACATCCACGTATACCAACGGCACGTTGATGCGGCAACGACATTGAACGAGTGCGCGCGCAGCCCCTATTTCTCTTCTTTGTCTCTCTCCCTCTCTGTCTACTTGCCGCTTGCCTGACACTAACCGGGGGCCTACAGAACACATCTGTAATTCGCTTATTTTCTTTTTCTTCTAAGATTTTGGACCCGCCTGTGCACAGCAATGCACTCTACTTTTGTACTGGCATTTCCTCTCTCTTTTCTCTTTCAACTTATTGTCTCGTCATTGCCATACAGCTCCTTGCGTTTCTCTTCGCCTCCTTTTATTCTTAAATTTGCCCGATCGTCTCCGGCCAGAGGTTCTCATTAAACGACGAAGCTTTAGTGTATTTAATTTTTTTTTAATTTTTCTTTAATTCTCTGGTAGACGAAGGAGGCTGTCAATCGTTTTCTTCTCGAATACGCGCAATTTTAGCTCCTCCATGGGGCACCGACTGCCGACAGATTTTTCTCGACCTCGTTTAAGGAGTTGTCTTTCCTTCCTTTTATATCCAAGGCGGCGGCGCGCCTCTTCGATTTTTCTATGTGCGTCGGAAGGCTGACGCATCTTTTTTGCACGCAACTGAATAGATGGGTGACGGGCCATTGCTACCAATACGACATCGATTATTTTTCTCACCTTGCACGAATCAATCTAGTCTTTGCATAGCATCAACTTACATTTCACCTTGACACGACCTTATAATTTATGTATTTTTATGTGAAGACTTGCAACTTCACCTTGTGTAAAGTGCTAGGCTGACTTGCGATTTTTTCCTTAAAATACAGTTTGTGATTGACGTATGTAAGTTTAAAATTACTTTATTGATATTTCAAACAGTTTTTAAACTGCAATATCAAAACATTATACAAGGATGTGTGTAAAATTTGCAATAAACCCTTTTAATGACATTATTCTGTTAATGAATAGATTAATTGAAAAATGATTGCAGTTGCATTGGTTTTGACATTTGATTGCATCTGGCAGTCAAAACATATTTCAGACGTTAATGAGAAAACAAAGTTATTAGTATAAAATTTTAATATACAATTTTGTTTATATTTGTAGAAATTTTAATTCTTCAATCTTGCTTAATTCTAATATCATACAGTTTCATTTTGCATTGCAATGATTTTTTTTTAATTTATACTGCAATGCGTAAATGTTGAAGGTTAATCCTTCTGAACTGCAAAGATTTTTAACTAATATATTCTGTATTTTAGTGGAATAGATAATTTTGACCCACAAATTTAGTAGTATAAGTATAAAAATTATATATCATTAAATTAAACGAAAAATGAAATTCGTATTATTGATTCTTTATTCCGTAAAAACGGAGCAAATGCTATTGTTATGCGAGATTTATTTTTATAAATGATCCAAGTTAATTTTACGCCTATAAGAAAGGATCATGGAAAATGATCATGAACATAGAAATTACAAGTGTTCACATATTATGTAATAGTATATTATTAAGCACTGAACGAGCTTAAAGAATAGTAAATTATTATAAAGTATGATTTTACAGTATAAGTTTGCAGCCTGTAATTTTTGTAACAATAGACTCTCGGATTTCCCTTTTTTAATTGTACTTTTTAAGAATAGCTTCTTAATTCATTTGCACGAGTGGATGTTTTAAATTATATAAAATTTAAAAAGTACAAGTATCCTGTACAAAGTGTCACACGTATAAATTTCTGCTGTAAAGATACCCTTCTGAAAAGGAAAGTTGCAATCCGACACTATAGGAACTTGAACAAAAAGTAAAAGCTATTGGATTTAGAATATCCTAATAAGGCTTTTGTACATTACCAGATCGTAACAGTGTTACTTAACGATGTAGTCTGTGCTTAGCACACTTAATCGCCTAAAAATGGTGCGTGTCCAAACGATTCCTCACCCGAGAAACCATAAGCTTCATTTGAAAGTTTAAGTGCTCGTATAAACATTTCTACGAAGGCTTGAGAGTCGGATGCGGAGCTGATTCAATTGATTTTCGTATTACCCCAGCTTATTCCCAACGGAGAGATCAATGATTAAGAAAGAAAAGACGAGAAAAGGCCTTAATCCACTTAGATGGATAGCATACGGTTGGCGACAATGGCCAGTGCGACAGGAACCCGCGCTTGCCGGTGTCCATGCCATGCCGTGCCACGCCGTGCCATGCCAGACCGTTAAAAGATGAAGTAACCGCGCGTATCGTCACGCTCCCGCGGCTTTCAAGGATATCGCATCGAGTCAATGTCCGCTGCGCCGGGGCTTCTTTCCTTCGCTTCCTCGTGGCTGTGCGCGCACTCGCTCACGGAGGAGGATGCCTTCCTTCCTCCGCGAATCGACCCAACCCGTCGCTGCTGCTGATCCTGGATTCTTCTTACTTTTTACTTGCCTCGGCAGTTCCTCCACCACCACCACCACCACCCTAATTGATCCGAACGCCGGAAGGAGAATCCGCAATGGGGTGACTCCGCAAAAACAGCCGAGCTTTTCGCTCGGAAAGTGCGGAGTATCGCGGACCGAGAGGAGGGAGCGTAACGAGAATTCATGCGCATTTTAAACGTTGCTTAACGTTTTTTATGGCCTTCCCCCCATTTTTAAGGATTATTGCTTCGAGTAGGAATATATTCATTTGGTATCTTGAATTTAGTACTCGAGAGAGTGCATATTTGAATTTATTAACCAATAAAAGTGCTCTTTGTTCTTGAGATTGAATAGAAATATTGATAAGTATTGTTTCTTGAGCGACTTGAGGAGGCAGGCACTCGAGCTAAAACGGACAGGATGTGGATGTGGTGGTGTATATCGAGAGGATGACTACACAAAAACGTATCTACGAACAATATCTGTATTTACGCCCCTTTTGAATTTGTAATAAATAAATCGGAAGATGGCACGAACATAATCCAGAACTTGGTACTAAACACAGCTGTTACGATGCTGTAGCGAAGAAGTTCCCAGGAACTTCATTCTCCTGTCTGTCCGTTCGAGCTTGCATTTAATTTTAATAGAATCTCGAATTGAATTCGGATTATAATGAGAGAGAGAGAGACCGCGATAAGGGTCTTATTCGTTAAATACCAATATAATTAATACCTTCGAATCATCACACGCTCGTTGGTGGTGATCGTGACTTGTTTACGACGCTCGGCAAAAAGAGTTTCACATTCTTAGGTAGGAATTTCCACGTCTCGATATCTCCCGTAACGAATCGATCGCGAGGAGAGAAAATAACGACGCCGACGAGAAGAGGAGGAGAAAAGTGCGGGGTGAGGTGAAAGAAAAACCGGTGCCTACCTGGATCGCGACCGTAAAGTCCAAAATCGGACGTCCGAGTCATACGCGTGTGGATGTGTACTGGCGACGACTTTGCGCGGCGATTGCGCAACTATTACGCGGCCGCGTGCGTCCATGCAGGGACGAAGCCACTCGCGCATTCGCGTCGGATGTCTTGTGGATCAAGGACATCGGGTCTTACGCTGCTTGGGAACGGCACGCGTCGACCAAATAAAGAATAGAGGCACCCTTTTTTGCCGGTCACCTCCGCCCTGCCCCCCGCGCCGGTAGCAATTCACGAGCAGAGTTTTATCGTTTATTTTTTCGCGATGCGTTTGCGATTATTGCCTAGGTGACTCTTCTATTTTCTTTTTCGCACAAGCCGTCCGGGCGCCAGATAATGGCGCGATCGATGAGATAACTCTTGACGCGTGCTTGTCGATAAGCAGCCGAACGTTAAAACGATATTGTGCAAACGGGCAATTGCCATTTTTAGACCCGATTTTTCACTCGTCATGATTCGTTATTAAAACGTGACTTATTTTTAAATTTCTTGGGTGCGAGTGAAGAATTTCGGAAAGATACGTCGGCGACGTCGTGGATTCCCGGGCTTCCAAAACCAGTTTTCAACTAATTCGAGCATAAAATTAGCCGGAGATAAAGTTCCATCCAATTTTTGCGCATTTAAATATTTTTCAATGTAAAGAATAAGGTTAATGTATTCACCGAGAGTTGAAGCAATTCGTAACAGAAAATGGTGTCTTATAATTATAACCGAAGTAGTTTTGTGTTATGTACGACACGGTGACCAGTTCTCGAGAAATACCCGCAGTTAATGAACAGCGTTGGCTCAGGTTCAGGTCGTAAGAGAGGAACATCGCGCAGCTGTTCCTCGTCCAGCTGTCGCGGAGGAAATTCCAAAGCCTGCACTCGCCGCGTCGTATCTTGTCGAGTTGTTCAGTGTATACTACTACTACCTTGCTTGTAAAATTTCCGAGCTTCCTTCTTTTGTTTTAATCTTGTATTACATGCAAAAGTTTTTTGCATTTTTCATAATAATAAATGACCTAGTATCATTTTAAAAATCGACATAATGCAAGGGACATATTTACATCGCATTAATCATGAATTATATTGTAATTAATGAATACAGCGTTGTTATTTTCCTGCTATATAATGTTAATCAAAGAAATTGTTTCCTAAGAAGAGAGTAAATTAAGTTAAGTTAATTACACGCTCTCATTAATTTCTTCTATTTACGGTGCATTAATTGCAATTTAAAGCGATGCACGTCGATGAAAATATTATTTTACGGTCCACAAAATTTTAATATATCAAATATGATATTGAAAAATTGTTTTAGATAATGCATTTTTAAATGTTCTATTATAATTAATCAACGGGGATTTTTTTAAGTTTGCGTCAAATAAAAATAAGAGATCAAGAAGGGCATTGTACTCTCTTACCTTTTGCAATCTCCTTGAAATTGCCAGAACGACATATTATGAATTTATAAAACCTCTTGTATATATTTGCTCTACATCATACCGTCGCTGATGACTGCTGATTTCGCTATTTAAATGCTGAACATTATTCGTTTGGCACGCGCAATAAAAGGTGTAGAGCAGAGAGGAACTGGGCCGACATAGTGTCCACCATTCCTTCTCTCTCATTTGCCCTCCACGCTATCCCGTTTTTTCCTTCTTTTTCCTTCTTTTTTTGCTGGAAGCACTGCGTGTGTGCGCGCCTGTTTTTTTCGTTCTCTTATGGTCAACGACTAGCTCTATATATAGCGGTGACATTGGTGACTCACCTTCTCGCTCTCCCCGACGTAACGTGCGCCTCGGGTCTCCGGCTCGTGTGGGTGGCGACAAGGTGGCGCGCGGAGGAGGCGCAGCAGGCGTTTACCTACTCGCCCGGGAGTGAAACAGAGAAAGAAAGGCTCTTGGAACAAGTATGAGACTGTCTGGCTTAATGTTTTCTCGGCGGTGCCACTATGCACTTATATGGGCATCCGTTGTCAATATACCGTCGCCTCTCCATTTAAGAAACGAGAGACTGAAACTCGCTTCTGTTGTGTTGCTCTACCTACCCCCCTATGCTTCTAGAGGTTATGCCGAACGTCCGTATGAAAAAAACAGGATAATAAACGCAAAATTTGCGCAGCGTGCGCCGGGGCTTGCACGTAAACTAAATATCAGCTCTGCCGATATGGTGCGGTGGAACCGACGCAACGACCTCCGTCGTTGGAAACAGGAATCAAGCGAATATAATTTTTCACGAGCTTTTCATTAAATCCCAACTTCTCTTTCATTGTATAAATATTGTTATTAGTATTTCCAAGTTTTATCAACGAAGCTTGACGTTGATAAATTATTTTTACGAGTTGGTCGCGCCTCGACCAAGTTTATGGACTTTTTTTTGTAATTTATGCGAGAGACTGAAGTTTATCTACTACACATAGGGGGACGGCTTCGTGAACTTGACTTTAAAATTTGGCCTTGAAAAGACATTAGATTCAAGTGGTTGATTTAAAAGGTATAATATAGTGGTGTTCTTGATACCGTAACATCGTATTTTCTCGAACTTTTCTTCAGAGCACTACAAATAAATTACTAGGCGTTAATACCTTTATTTAACTATTTCATTTTTCTTTGTACATCTCTTATTCATTCACTAATCATTCAGTTGCTGTTTTTTCCTACAATCTTATCAGCTATTCCGTTATATGCTCAATTATTTTTCGTTTATTTAAATGAAATTTTAACGCGTAATTTAGAAACTTATATGGTAAGCGTCACTTAAATCAACGTCGCAGCTTCCCAATCATTAATATTGTAATTTTTTAAATTATATTAAATAGAAAAGAAACGAGAAAAATTTACGAAGTAGTCCTTGTAGTATCGTTCAGGTATTTTATTGAAATTCTAAAAACTTTCCATGATAATTTATTTGTTTTTTACGAATGTAAGTGCATCCTCATTAAGTGGAAACAAGGAGGAAAAAACTCGAGTCATCTTTGCAGCGGGCGTTCTTTGATAGGGGATTGTGCCGGCATAGATCATCGCCGTTAGTAGGAGTTGCGTAATGCAGAGCAGCTGCAGCGGTGATGACGGTCCGTTGGTCGTTGCTGGCATGTCCGGTGGCGCGGACGGGCACGGACGCGCAGCTCGGCCAGGAGACGGTAATTGGTCTCGATTGCCACTGGACTGAGACTTTGCTTTACGTGGGTGCATTCGGCTGACCGAGGAAAATACGGCTGTGCGCACTACACGCACACCTACATTACTTCTCCGGTCTACGTTTTTGCGCTCGCGCGATCTCGTTATTAATTGAATGTGCACGCGAGCCGATCACTACCGTTCCTATCATCTTTAAAATCAAGAGCGTTTTATCTCTGACATCGCATCCATGATTTTAATTAGATTTCTCAATTTAAGGTTAATTACAACTCTACGTTAGAGCTGGCCAACTATTTAGCTCATGCTCTGTATTTAATGATTTATTGCTAATGTGGAATTTTATTCTAATAATTATAATCTTATTTGGAATAATTTTTCTAAGATTGTTGCATTCATTATAAGCTGTGTTATTATCGTTAAAACTGAAATTATAAATTAGTAGGGAAATGTTTGCAGCTAAATAGTGTTAGTCGACTTTAACGAAATTCATTTATATACGTGTATATATATATATATACACTTTTAGAATATAATCTTATTGTAAATCGATAAAAATACATTTATAAACCATAATTAAATTCGAAACGAAATTTTTGCTTTCGTAGTTTTATTAATGTCAATCTGAAGAGATTAAATAAAACAGAAAATGGAAATATTTAAAAGCATATTCAATTATCGTTTAAAAGATTGACATGGTTTATTGAGCTTAAAAATGAACCTTTATTGGTTATTCAGTTTTATAAATACGGTCCATTAATGTTTTTAACTATAGTATATTAAAAGTAAAAATAGAATTGTAACATGCTAAATGAAAAACTTCATATTCGATAAAAGTAAAAATAAAAAGTTCTGTGCTAAAGTAATCTAAATATTTTATCTAATTTATTAATAAATGCGTCTTTTTCTCATTGCAGTTTTGGGAAATCATAAGTGACGAGCATGGAATTGACCCGACTGGTGCCTACCATGGTGACAGCGACCTACAGCTCGAGAGGATCAACGTTTACTACAATGAGGCTTCGGGCGGTAAATACGTACCCAGAGCCATCCTTGTGGATCTTGAGCCTGGAACTATGGATTCGGTGAGATCCGGCCCATTCGGCCAGATCTTCCGTCCAGACAATTTTGTTTTCGGTCAGTCGGGAGCCGGAAACAACTGGGCCAAAGGTCATTACACCGAAGGTGCCGAGCTTGTTGACTCGGTTCTTGACGTTGTACGTAAAGAGGCCGAGAGCTGTGATTGTCTCCAAGGCTTCCAGCTGACCCACTCTTTGGGTGGTGGTACTGGATCCGGTATGGGCACGCTCCTCATCTCCAAGATCCGGGAGGAATATCCCGACAGGATTATGAACACTTACTCGGTTGTACCGTCGCCCAAGGTCTCAGACACCGTCGTCGAGCCCTACAACGCCACCCTATCCGTACACCAACTGGTCGAGAATACGGATGAAACGTACTGCATTGACAACGAAGCATTATACGATATCTGCTTCAGAACGCTTAAATTATCTACACCTACGTACGGTGATCTTAATCATCTCGTTTCTCTCACAATGTCTGGTGTCACAACTTGTCTTAGGTTTGTTTACTTTTTCATCAATTATTTAAAATAAACTTGGAAAACGATCACTTTCCAGATAATCATTGACTTAGAAACAGTCGTAGTTATGAGATATTCTTTGAAAACAAATAATTTCCATTGGAACATAGATCGATAACTTACAAAGTATCGATTTATTTTCTCCTCGAATACTTTCAAAATCAGTTGATTGATCAAAAATTTTGATTTAAAAAATATTAGTTAGTTTTTGGGTATTTCAAGTCAATTTATATTAAATAGAATTCAGTTAAAAATTAAAACTGATGATTTAATAGGAATTGTCAAATTTGTTTTTTATTATTATTATCATATATTCTTATGAGAGACTACATTGCAGATTATTCTGTTTCTAAGCTATTTAAAGTCTTTGTTTTCTCAAGAATCGTTTTTTAAAATTTGAAAAAACTGACAAATAACATAAATGTGTAACATTTCAGGTTCCCTGGACAGTTGAACGCTGACCTCAGGAAACTTGCTGTGAACATGGTGCCCTTCCCTCGTCTCCACTTCTTCATGCCTGGCTTTGCCCCTCTGACCTCCAGAGGTAGCCAACAGTACAGAGCACTTTCCGTGCCCGAACTCACCCAGCAGATGTTCGACGCGAAGAACATGATGGCTGCATGCGATCCCCGACACGGTCGCTACCTCACCGTGGCCGCCATCTTCCGTGGTCGCATGTCCATGAAGGAGGTTGACGAGCAGATGCTGAACATCCAGAACAAGAACAGCTCGTACTTCGTCGAATGGATTCCTAACAACGTGAAGACTGCTGTGTGTGATATACCACCCCGTGGTCTGAAGATGTCGGCGACCTTCATTGGTAACAGCACTGCCATCCAAGAGCTGTTCAAGCGCATCTCCGAGCAGTTCACCGCTATGTTCAGAAGGAAAGCTTTCTTGCATTGGTACACGGGCGAGGGCATGGACGAGATGGAATTCACCGAGGCCGAGTCGAACATGAACGACCTGGTGTCCGAATATCAACAGTACCAGGAGGCTACGGCCGACGAAGATGCGGAGTTTGACGAGGAGGCCGAGCAAGAAGTTGACGAGAGCTAGACTGGAGGACGGATTATAGGGATTCCCTCTACCACGTACACACATACACGCGCCCAAGAGAGAAAGACGTACACACAAAAATGGAAAACTTGGAAAAATCTGCTTCTTAACTTCGCCTCGCTCTTTCTCTCTATCTGTATTTTATTTTCCTGTCTACCTTTTCCTATTTTACATTTTGCGTTTGTTAATATTTTTTACGATTATAATGCACTTGATTGCGAATCTCTGTGAGGCGCGCGTCTTCTACTCTTTCTATATTTCCCTCCCACACCTATTTCCTTTCTTGCCTATCGTTATTTTGTTTTCGAATTTATTTTTCTGACTTATTTGGACTCTTTATCGTCGAACACTGTCAAATTGTACCATATCTTTCAAGCGGTCTTTTTTGTTACAGCAACAAAAAATTAGTTCCAAGAAAAACCGCGGTTTCGTTGTACATTTTCGAGATTGTTTTGTATAGCGTCGACTCGAAATCGCTACCGCATTTGCCACTGTCATTTTAATCATAAATTCTTATTATCGAATAAAGGTACATTTGATTAACAAGCAATTACTTGGAAACGACAATTATCACCTTTACTCTTTTTTCCAGACGGCGATGGAGCATTTCCAAAAAATGATTCTTTTAGTGAAAAGCGTTTTAAAACTTTATTTATAATTGTTTCTCTTTTAAAATGAGCAGACATTTCTATCAGTGACTTAAGATTTTTTAAGAGATGTTTTGTAGATGTTAAGACTCAATAGTAGTTTTTATAATTGTCCAGTAAATTATCATTAAAACAGCTCAAACAAATTTTCGTTTGTTTTATTTTCTGTAGTACTTCATATCAATATAAACCTTACTTGCATAAAATTAAATCTATTCATATTTTAGTGTTTTATTTTGCAAATTAAAAAAAAATTATATTCACGATTAAATATGTAGTCCGACATTATCTACAGTAGATATAAGCATAAGTTTGATGTAGCTTAAGCTTTCTTACCATAGATGGCTGTACCGTGTGGTTCACGTAGAAGCTTTGTGCTAACGGGATACATGTTGGTTATATTTCCATAAAAAACCAAACTTAGTAATTAATATATATTATGCCAAGTTTTACTTTAACTTTTGTCTTTGTTATTTCAACGTAAATATCTAGTGATTCATATACAAGCCATACATTTTATATGGAATCTTACGCGAAAGATTTTTGTATTAACTTAATTTTTTTTTATAATCAAAATAATGTAAGGTTTACTAGGATTTGATAAATGACCACAGGCAAACCAAAATACATCGTGATCCTCGCCCCAGTTATCACTTATAACTGACAATTTACATTTTTTCATAATTCCTATATCATTCACGACAGTACTTTTTATTACGGTGACAGTATTTTGTAAATTGTTTTAACAATTCTAAGACGTCCGGTTAATAACAAACTGGGCTATAATAGAATTCTCCTAGGTTTTGATGATTTTGTAAAAATTTCTGAAAAAATATATAAATATTGATTGTAACACACGCGGGTCTCATATAATGGACTGATCTTATATTTCAAAAGAATAAAATCCGTCATGATATGCATGTTTCTACGATCACTCATATCATTCTTAGTTTATTTTATTGAACCATTCCTTGCGATCAGTGATTAAATACGGTCATTATTATAAGAGACCCTTGCCTCCGTCATCATTACATACACGTTTAAACCTGTTTACAATGCCTTACTAGAAAAGTTTGGAAGGTACATTTGGATAAAACATCATTTATCTTACATTTGTTACATTTACAAGAAATTTTAATATATACAAATTTATTGAATGTTTAATGCTTTGCTGGTTTATTTTTTTAAGCTTCACTGCGCTTCGGATTATATCTGTAAAATGTCTAGTTTTAAGATGTAATTTTCATTACTATTTTATAATTTTGAAGCAATATTGAATGAATTTGAATAAACTATATATATATCTATATAAATTTGTCTATAATTTTTTTAATCAACAATTAATTGATCAAATTGAATAATAATTTGAATGTCTTAAGTTATAGTAAGGTTTCTTTAAAATTTTAGAAACTATACAAATAATAATTCATAATATTTCATCATTAAAAAATAATTTCCTATATTATATATATTTTCAAGGAATTTTTTGTACTGTTTATTAATATTTCTTATTAAAAATTTATAAGATGTTATGTATATAATAATAAGAATATTATTAAAATTAACACTTAAAATAAATATTAAATTTTATTTGAAAAGAAATTTATTGTAATAAATAAATTAGTTAAAAATACTTATTCAAGAATTAATTAATTTTTAATCATGTGATGTAATATAAGTCTTTTGTGTTATAAAGTATTACTGTTTAACAAAAAATTAAATTTACAATTTTTTACAATACCATTCATCAGTGTCTAATTTTAAATAATACTTCAATTTTAATTTATTACTAATTACTAAACAATATTACAAATAAGAAATTTTGTATTAAAATAAAAATAATATTGTATGTATTTAAAAATAGATTGCATTATAATTCAGAAAAAATATCTACTAAATTTAAATGTATAAAATTTTCATTTTCATTAATTAATTAAAGAGAACATCTTAGTTTTATAAAGAATTGTTTAAAGAAGTTTTAAAATAAGAATAAAAATTTTTTTTTAAGTATACTCAATTTATTATGTTTACAATTATAGAGTCGGTCTTTCAAAAATATTGAGCATCTTTTGAAATTTCTTTCTCAATTATTCATTCATAATTATCTATTTTAGATTTTTGTGATTTCTTATTATGTACTTTTTAAAATTATATATCTATTTTTTAATTAATTAAGCCCCTAAGCACTGGTTATTTTAGATAATTTTTATATGTATTACTAATTATATATTTTTCTAAAAAATAGGATGCTAATTATAATCCATATATTTTTATATTTAGAATATTTTTAAATAATTATTTTGTCATTAAAAAAATTTCAGCTGTTTTAAATCTAATCTAAGATATATCGTACTTTATTTTTGTTTAAAACTTTCTGATGTAACTGAATGAAATGTATTGTTTCTTACATATTATATTTTATTTAAGGATATTCCGATATTACTATATAAAATATAATTAAAAAATCTGTAAATAATATGTTTAAAGTTTAGGGTTTAAATTTTTAAATTCTGATACTTTACATTTTATATTTAAGAATATATTTTAAGTTCAGAGTTGTAAGAAAAAAGTTTTAAAGATTCAGTTTTAAAATATTCCAAATAAGTAACATTATTTGATAAATATCAAATAAATAAAATTATTATGCCTTTTAAATAAGTATTATAATTGAATAATGTTTAATAAAATAAATGCCAAATTTAATATATAAAATGAAAAGAAAACTAAAATTAAATAGATATAATTTTTTTTAAATCATAAAAATATTTGTACAATTTATTAATTCGATCAAATTCTGTGATTTATTTAAAAGTTTAATTTGTTAATCTTATGATATGATTGATATAATTAATATAATAAAAAGATGATATAATTGTCAAATTTTGAGGTTTTAATGAAACTGGCTTTACCTTCGAATATTAAAAAAAAAATTAAATAGCTGCAAAATCTTGATTAATGTTTGCTTCTGCTGTAATATATCGATAAAAGATGAATTATACTTGGTCACTCAGTTGGCAAAAAAGCTCCTTTTAGGTGGGAAAGGTAAGTCTTTTCAAAGTTAACTCTGGTTGTCAATAATCTGTTATGAATGTCCTTGACATTTTTTGTAGGAGTAATGAATAATCGTATTTTTAAAATTAAAATATGTTATAGGCTGTGTCTTTCAAAGATATTTCAGTAATAATATTTATTCAGTAATATATTTTAACACTGTTTTATTATTTTTTATTGTGTAAAAGCGAAAAATATATATTTTCTTTTTACTGAAAGTTATAAAAAAATTTTAAAGGAAATATTCGTACAAGGCGAAGAATGAACGGTAATGGCAATCCTGATTCATGTTACATAAGTAGTGGATATTTATTGGTTTAATAATAATATATGTTATTTACGAAAAATGAAATAGTTATGTTTAAATTATTGTTATTGTTTTTTAGTAATTAGTAGTTATAGTATTTTGTAAAACTAAAAAGCGCTTATTACACGCACTTTATTTACACGATATACTTCTTATTTAATATAAAAATAAATTTTATTTAAACTTTTATTAAATTAAATTTATACATGAAAAAGACATATAAATTATGAGTATAAATAATCCACAAATTTATATTTGAATATATATATATAGGAATTGGAAATTATTTGAATCCATCGTTAATTGATATCAGTACTTAATTTTTTTTAATATTCTTGTGTTTTTAAATATATCAAATACAAAGAAGTAGAGCTCAAAATTATTTGCTTAATGAATTCATGTACAAAAAAATACACTCAAATATTTTAAGAAATTCTCATCAATTTATAAAATACACGTAAATATATTACAAGATGAATAAAATATCCTACCTAAGAAAATAAAAAAAATAACAATATAAATTAAACGAATATTGTAGCATCAGTTTATCGGATGAGTACGAACGAGCACAAGATCGACATGATACTGAGAAACTATTTAAGGTGTTGGAATTTAAAAGTCCGAAGGGAAGTAATTTCTCACAGCAAAGCTGTAATGGCGTTGGAAGGATTGTTCTTAAAATAACAGCAAGTACTATATAAACTAGTAAGTATGCAAAAAGCTTTGAAATTCTACATTAGAAGGACTTCGGTATGGATTTTATTCATTTTCGATGAAGCTATATTTAATAAATACACGGAGCTAAATTACTATACAGATGTGTCAGTTTCTAGAAATTATCCATAAAGTACTCTTGACAGGTCCGGGCACTAATGCGTCATAACCTCTTGCGATAAGGAATGACACGCTCCACTCTAGAAAGTTTCAGAAAAAAATTAGTTGTCAAAAACTGTAAAAAGTAGCATTAATTACTTTTTGAGTGTCAAAAGAATTACAAGAATGAAAAAATTCAATTTTATCAATATTTTGTAAACATTTTATTTTTAAAATATTATTTAATGTAATTCGTCAATCTTTCATGCAAGATGGTTATAAAGAAAGTTTTATTTTAGTAGACACATAAGAAGAGAGGCAATATAAAACTTATGGTTAAATTAATTGTTTTAAATTAATCTCGATACTATTCTCAAAAATTATTTTCTTTTTAATTTGTTTTGTAAATTAAAAACTGAAATTTTCTAACGAATGATTTACTTTTAGTCAATAAATTTGCTAGAACAAATAATAGAAAAAAATTTAATTAATGTACGAACTAGATCATTGAAAGCTAAACGTTATAACGAATAAGGTTTTAAAAATATCTAATAATTATTATAATGATTAAATACGTTGTATCAGTATCAACATGCGCTTGTTAAAAAAATAATAAAATAAGTATTATATTTATATCACAAATTTTTTATAGAAAATTCACTAAATTAAAAAATATGTTAATATATGGACTTTATTTTCAGTGTGATATTTTAAGTCCTGAAAGAAAAATATTAAAAATTAAAAACAAATGTATCTTATTTTTATTTTTATTTGTAACATAATTTTTTGGCGTAAAAATTTATTATGTTCGTTCATATTAATAAAAATTATATTCAAATTTAGAAAACATAATACTTACAAAACTGTTTCACAAATCAGTTAATCATATATTAAGTTTTTATGTTTTTTAATTATTATTTTTAAATGGAAATGATAAAATGAAATTCTGAAGTAAACCGAAAGAAAAGTATTTATCAAAGTTATGCAATTATGTAAGGGAACTTGTTGACACAAACGAACTGACGATTTTATCATTTTAAACTTACGTTGTATTAACAATTACAATAACTTAAATGTAGAATACTGAGTAAGAAAATTAAAATAGTTTGCTCAAGCTAATTAATTTATAAAGATGCGCAAAAAGCATCAACTAATAAGGGGAGCAAATAGATAGATATATATGGACGATTAACAGTACTGATTAATCGTTTATTAAATATACTATTTATGGAACTCGTATTCTTATATGAATGTATAAAATTTTCTATATTGTGTGAGTTAAAGTATTTATCAACTGATGCAAACAGGGATTATGTTGGAATTAATATTATTCGTTTATGGATTTTGTTTTCGTGCTGAAATTGAGACTGCGAATGTTTTTATAAATCACGAGATAATTTTTTAGATAATAGATAGAAAAGTTACACTGAGAAATAATGAAGTTTTCCCAAAATTATTGAAAAAGCGAGTATTTAACAATTCCTAAATAAATAGACAACTAAATAAATGATCATTCTTAAAATCATTGAAATTTTAATTTGTCAAACAAATTTTTATTTTTACCCAAGAATTAAGATTTATCATATTTATTTTAGACAAAATTATTTAATTGAATTTAATATTAAATTAGCGATATTTTAATGTTAAAAAGTAAATTAAATTTTATATGAAATCATAATGTGCTCTTTCACTTTCACAATATTTTCTTTTTACGAACTTTATTCCTGTTATTACATATCAAGTATAATAGTAATATGATCAAGTATCGCATAAAATATTGTTTGAGCATAGATTTTTTTTTATTCGTATCATTAATATGCATCGACAGGTAGTTTCTTAAATTTATTATCCGATTGCTTTTTGTGTACAGTTCAAGTATCTTTTTAAACACGTGTTTATGACTTTGCGAATTTGTATTATTTTTATTATTATTATAATTATTATTATACAATAAAAATTAATATATAATTAAGCTTGCCATAATTATTATAAATCTTAGTTGTACAAAAGTATCAGTGATAAATTAGGATATCGTGCTGTCTTTCTTGCCTATAGTTATTAGTATTACTACTTAAAAATTATATAGGATAATTTAAATAGATACAGTTTTTTTGTTTTACTATATTTTAATTCTGATATCAAATAAATATAACTTCAATAATTGTTTTATACAGTTGGATTAAGTAACGATATACTATCTGTAATAAATAAGTTTAGTATTTATTCACAGAGTACAGGAATAATATATTTATTTTATTCCTTCAAAATGGCATGTTTATTCACTTTATTATTTTTATTTATTTCAATTATTTAATGCGTTAAATATAATTAAAATTAGTCCAAATAAATATTTTTTCTTCGTTTATTATATTAAACGATTTTTCACGTTTTAAGTATTGTTTCATTATTCAAAAAGATTTAATCGATTGTCGCAAGTAAAAAAAAACGAAATAGTGTTGTGTATAATGGCAGGAAAAAGGTAGACATTTAATTAGCCTAGTAAGCAGAAGCTACAACAAAGAAATGAAGGAAGTGTAACATATTTTCAACGTTCATCTATAGAAAAGCCTTTTAAATTCCAACCTCTCCTTCACCTCTACATTTAAAAACTCTGGCAGAATGCAAGAGCGTTTTTTTCAAAGCAGTTCTCTTCTCCTTTCTTTCGTCGTCTCTCTCCTTCGCTCGTGTTCGCCTTACTGTTTTTTCCCCCGCTCTCGTTGGGATCGAAGCGCCGAGTAGGAAGGCACGGAGAAAGAAATGAAGTAGATGAAGGGGAAAAAGGAGCTCGCAAAAAGAAGAGTTGCGCGGATCTCAAGCGGGTAAAATCCATTTTAAAGATCTACAGTTCGAGCGCATCTTTCTGAGCGACGAAATAAAGCACGAGGAATACGCATCAGTCAGTCCTTCGCGCTCCCATTTCTTTCCTCGTGCGCTTTCAAGTCTTTCTTGCTCGGAAAGAACTTTGACATTGCGAGTATTCAAATATCAAGTTGACACATTTTATGGTGCTCAATAATTATTCGTGTCCGAAAGATTCAATACTATTGTTTTATTATTTTCAACGGAATTATTCAACGAGAAATTCCATATTTGTGTCAAAAGATAAAAGCTCTTATTTAGTTATTAAAGCTTTTCTAATTTAAAAATTCCAAATACTGAAATATACTTTGTTATGAAAAACTTTATTACGAAATTTGCATAGTGAATTTGCAATACATTATAAATATTCTACTAATTATACCGATGTCTACAATTGTATATTTTTATCTTTTATAATTATTTTCATTTACTAAACATAAGCTAATACATCGATATAAAAATTAAATAAACAATATAAAATAAAAATAAACTAAATTTTGTATTCATTGTAATACTTCTAAATGAGTTTTTGTATGTCTTCAATCAGTAGTTATTCTTCTAAGTTGCAACGCTTTCATAGAATTTTTAGTTTGTCGTTTTTAAAATAAAAATACAAACTTAAAAATATCTCACTTCAAGATAATTTAGTAAATCAATAGAAAAAATTTATTGCAACAGCAAGAATATTTAATAATTACATGTTATTGAAATCAATTTATAAACAACTTGTACTTAACGTAATTTGATTTTAAGTGATTAATAGTGATTTAATACATAGGATGTGTTGAATGCAATCAAATATTATGATGTTTAGAGTATTTTTAACATTCTGAAGCTCATAAATTTAAATTACCAACATTATTCTACTTACAATTGAATTTATTTCAAGCAGAAGTTTCTAGAATTAAAATTTTTTTTTTTTTAAATAATATAATCAATGATTGAAAAAGTATATTTTATAATTAAAAATTTAACTTTAAAAAATTCTTTATAAAATACAATAAACTTAGAAATGACAGAATTAAGTAAAATAAATATTACAAAAAAATTTTTTTAATCAATTTAATCTCAAATTTTTCAATACATTATAACATTTTTTTAATCGAATATATGAATGTGTAAAATTCATATATATATACAGTAGTTTAGTCAATATATTTTAGACAAGTAATATTTTTACCATTGAGCTTTGAGAGATAGAAAGACAATTAATTAAAAGTTAGGTTGTTTCTATTTTTGTGTATACGATAAAAATTATTAATTTAACACAAATTGTTAGTTATTGTAATATTTAAAAAGTGACCATAATAAATAGTAAGAATAACATATTCTTCTATTCCAAATTGTGTTCTATTCCAAATGGTGTCAGTACATTATTTCTTGAAAGATGAAATTAATCCGTTAAAAAATTATTACAAATACTAAAAAAGTTAAAAGTATCAAAACGATGATTCTTAGCAACTGTTACAATTAAAAATAGATATTTGAACGTCAAGATTGCCGATACAATGAAAACTTAACGGAATTTCAAATACATAAATAAATTGTTTTTTATAATGTCGCAATAGGTGCTTAGCATATTAAACATTAAATCTACATTCAGCTTTTTATTAGTTGATTGTAGGAAGTTTATATTAATTAACAGTTGCAATCTTGCTTGTTCTAAACATAAGTTATATATCAATCAAACGAGCTCATGACGAAAGTATCGTCACTCGTTAAGTAATTTGCAAATGGCCCCGATCCCAAGGAAAATTTAGGAATGATCCATAAAGTACGTATTCCCTTAAAAAAGAAAGTACTTGCCCGGGCCGCTTAACGTGCAAAGCGAAAGTGCAGCAACGCGCTTTCAGCCAAAAAAGCGAATAATCTTCAAGCGCAGAAAAAAGGAAAAAGAAAATAAGGAAAAGCTGGTAAAACGACTCCTCCGCAATACTCAACATCGGGCGGGCACTCTTATCGGTTGGCGAGCGTCGCTATCCGAGAGCGTCGGCACTTGCGCAGTCGGCTCGGCGCTTCTGGAGACTCCCCTTAAAGCGCGCCCGTTCACCAGGAGGCGCACACATAAAGAAGCGGGCCGGTCGACGCCGGGCCACGCCATTCGCGCTCGAGACTTCGAATCGTGAAGCAGCCAGGAGCAACGCTCGTGAATCGCTGACGACACGCAGCCGATAAGAGTCGACAAGAGGTCAAAAGCAGCCGAGCCCCGAGATATAATGAGGGAAATCGTACACTTGCAGGCCGGTCAGTGCGGAAACCAAATCGGAGCTAAGGTACGTCTCTGTTTTTCCTCGCGCTTCCTCCTCCTCTTTTCCACGTACGGAGTTGCTATTATTTTGCCCGTGCCTCTGCTTTTCTTATTCTCTTTGCCGGCGCTGCTCGGCTGCTCTTAAGAAACGTCGACCTTTCCGAGAGCCGCCACCAAGTCGCGAAGCTTCCTTCTCTCCTTCGACGTACAACATGTGGCAAATAACGCGAGATTTCTTGAGCCTGGATTATTATTCCTCGATGCAGTTGCTAAACGATCGTTTATTTGTACGCGGAATCATCGGTGCATATTGAATTGCGCGCGAGGGAAGCCGCCAGGTTAGTCTTGAGACCAAGTTGCACAAGCGCTTTTGTTTCCACATCGACAATTGTTTGTGTTTATTTGCAAATAGTTGTCGCGTTTGATCGGGCGTAATTATTGAAACGTATTTTTAAACACCGACTCGCTTAATCGCAATATTTTCAAATCGGCCAATCGTCGACTCTTGCTCAACTCTCTCTCTCTCTTCTCCGATAACCAAATCGTCGCTGCACACTTGATAATCCGCGGCGTGTCACTTTTCCGTTTTTCTTTCAAATGCAATAACGCGTGCGCAGCATTAAATCATTATTAAATCAGCGTTAAATCATGCTCGCGCTCTTAGGCGCGGGTCCTGCAATGGGAATTGAACGATCGAACGAACGAGCGGCAAGAAACGAAGGCGCAAATTTAAGAGGACTGATTGGAAGATTGTGAAGAGAGAATTCTTTCTCGCGTCGCTCTGATCGCCGTTCGGTTAATTGATTGTTTTCTTGCTGAGTTTGCTCATTGTTCAATGTCTGGCACTGCCTCTTCGACTAGGTAAAACAAAGCTTTATCGTTGATTATGCTTCTTCGCTCAGCTGTAGCCAGTGTTCAGTTTTGCTCGACTGCTTACTTTACCATTGAATACTCATACTTTATTTATTTGTCACGATTACCGTTTAAAATTTTGCACAGCCTTTCTTTCATCCGAAATCTAAGATATTATTACTTTATTGCTTGAAATTTTTCGTAGAAAAATAAATAAATAAATTGGTGTTTTACAATTATGCTATTATTGGTATAATGTAATTAGCAGTTTAAGAATGACCGAGCAGTTATTGGATTATGATGCTTAAACGACAATAGATTTATTATTTATATCTTCAATTTTGGAAATAAAACAATAATGAAAGTATAATTGAATCTCTTCAAAATTATTTTATCCTTAGCAATAATTGTTGAACGAATAAATTCATTATCCGAGAGTAAGCATGAATTGTAAATTTTCATTTCGTAACAAGAGGAAATTCTAAATCGTATAAAAATTCATCATGCGTTATTTTTGAAATCCAAAATTGTATTTATAATTTTCTAGTCTTATAAAGAAGTACATACGGATTAGTAATAAATTTAAAGAAATAAAATTTATAACTATCTTTAAAGCGAATGATGAATATTTGTGCGGTATAACTTACAATTAATAATGATTTACTATGGTTAGCCATTCAGTTATTCTTGTGCATTGAAATAGATGACGAATTTATTTTACCAATTTCCTATTTTTTAAATATTTTTTTTCAGGCAAAGTAGCTATAATAAACGTTAAACAATTCAATTAATAAAACCACATTACGCTCTGTTCAAAATTTTAAAATTAATCGTGTCATTAAGTAGTAGCAGACAGATCAAAGTTAAGCCGAGAGCTTTCATTAACAATCATTAATTGATTTATTTATATTAACAATAACAGCAATTACTTTACAATGCTTATGCGAACTATAATTTTACTCAGTCTGTGGTTTTTCTAAAAAATCAATTACAAAAATTGTACGTTGTATATGAAAATGTAAGACGCGTGTTTAAAAATTGCACATATTTTTAAATACTTCGGCATAAGTATTTTGTAGTAAATGGAACTTTTCTGTTGGCAACTTGAGTCTAGTACCATTGAGAACTAGCGTCATTTCAACGATGACTTACTCGCGATGCAATTAAAATAGCTGAGGCAGTGTAGGCTACATCGCGGACTCATAATTCCCATTACTGAAATAGCTAATTTTGTCACTGTATGCGTCAGGACACGAATTCTCGGTCTCGTCACATTTAGTTGTACATGCGTGCAGCTGTCGCGGACTCCATGAAACTTGTCGTGACTACCAGTCCTTCCTTAAAAATCAATTGACTCGCTTTTCTTAGTTGCACTTATTGCACTTTAAAATTGCATCGCTGTCGAATGTTTCAGAAAAAATGTAACGTAAGGTTAGACGGAAAATGGGTAAATCGAAGCTTGTGCAAGGATGACATTTCTTTATTTTTCACAAATATTGATATTTTCTACGAGCTTTTTTCTAGCTGCCCATTCAAAAATTAAAACACAAATCAAGACTTTATAAGACGGCAAAATATTTAGTATTTTCATATTGAGCGAGATTTAACAAATCAATAAAATAAAATATCGTAATTTTAATCATTGGCATAGATCTATAAAAATAACCAGAAAACGCACGTCTTCTTATTTCGTTTTGTTCCATTAGAGATTAAGATTTCAGCGAGTAGACGCGCAAGAAGAGGCACAATTTGAATTTATTTGAATAAAGTTGTAGACAGCATCGATAGGTGCGGCACCACGAAGTTCGGTTGTCTGTCCAGCTGTAATTGAAAAGGAAATACGTAAAACGATACTTGATGTTGGTGCGTCCTTGTAGTACTTCCTATAACGCAGAGCAGCCTTGGAGTGCCGGCCAAAGTGTAGTGCATCGCTTACGGTTTATTGGAAAATTCGATATGTGTGCGTTTCTCCGCGCGCGCAAATTAATTTTTTACCAACTACCCCTTTTTAACGGTGAGGTAAGAGAGCCGCTCGTGGCGTGTCGCAAACTATAGGTTGCGCGTCTTAAAACGCGACGCATAAAAGAAACTCTCTCTAACACGTGTTTTCACTACATTCGGAGAGTTTTTGTTTATTATTTCACAGAAGCCGTAAGTTTTAGGGAGGGCGGCACGCGAAAGTTGTTAAAACAAACAACGGGATGTGTATGCGCGCGTTCGTGTGCGCGTATGTTTGAATCGTGAGACGCTTGAGTTTGAATAACATCGTTATGAATTATTGAGCGTATGTTAAAAATTAACATACGGGTTGTACGTTTATTTGGTGCTTATAGATTTACACGATTGAAGCAGGTCGATGGCGCCGAGTCGGTACATTTATCCACGCGAACATTTAAATAACAGCGAGGAAATACGCACCTCTGAATAAAATTTACAATGGATTTTTCGTAGTTGCATTCCAAGTGCAGCCTGTATTCTACCGTACTATGTATCCGGACTATAACATCACTTATTTATAAAGTCAAATGAAAATGGGGTCGTTGCACTAATAAAACATCAGGCTACTCGCACGCGATTAAAAACGATAAATCAAAAAGCGACAATAAATGTTTTCAAACATTCTGAAATGACGCATTTGATTCACAATATTCCTGTAATGGGAAAAGGCTAATTTCAGATCTACCAAGCGATTTTACATCGTCCGAGCAATATCTTTCCTTGCTCGATTTGTCGTTTCGACGCGGCTTTCCGACATGACGATAAAGATAAATATTTCTAAGCGCACGGTATATCCTTTGATGTAGGAGAGCTATAAAAGTCGAGTGTATCGAAGATGGTTTGCGTTCTCTTTAAAAAGCCATCGCAGATAGAGACGTTAGAAAGAGGAAGCGCGGAGTCGTTGAAAATCTTTGCATTAAATTTCCGAACGATCGCGGGGATCTTCGTGTAAAATCCGGAAAACTCGTCAGACGACTAACGGATGCTACGAAAATTTCTCGCTCCAATGCAATCACCGATTCGCTCGGCGAGGGGTTCCGTTATAAGGTAAAGCCAGCGATAAAGCTGCAGGAATAACGCGCGGGGGCAAAGAAAAACGGAGACGAAGATAAGCGAGCATCGAAAGCGTCGCTTGTCGCGGGCGACATTCGTCGTCGTCGTCGTCTTCCTTCTCCTCCTTCCAGTACTATACTTAGCGCTTCGTGGAAACAGCCGCCGATGGCTCTTTAAAGCGGCGGCGGCGGCGGCGTCGGCGTCGTCGGCGTCGGCGTCGATGGCGGCAGCAGCGACTCTTTAAACTCCGAGTCGTCGGAACTTGGCCTCTCTTTCGCTCTCTGCCCGTTATGCCTCGAGTCGAGAGTCAAGACTCGTGCCAATAAGCGCGCGCAAAGCTCTCGCCGTAATTACCAAGAGATATCGCGCGTCCCGCATGACGCGTCCCACGAGGGCCGGGGGACGCCCGACGGCCTACAACGCACAGAGTCCGTATTTGCCGATACTTTTATGATTTCCGGGCGCTTGCCTCTCCCAGTTTCTTTCGCCTGCGCGCGCGACATTGTCGAATACTAGGAATTACTTGTTTTAATGCGGAAATATCTTGTATGAGACGAGTGACCCGCCCTCGGGTGCACCAGACGTTGGCCAATCGTTTCTAAATACTTGTCCACGTAAATTCGACCCGAAAGCCTAATTTTCGCGGACGTGCGCTACGCCTTGTTGTGTTTACATTAAGAGAGGAAATTAGTCCGAGTGCAATCGCTTGTATTGCTGTCGAGCGAATTAGTGGCGATTAATAATTTAGAAAGCTAATTGGGATGCGATTTATTCGTTAAATCGTCAAATATATTCGTAGTTTATTGAAATTTACTTACTTTTGAATATAAATAGTAATGTCTGTACCGCGTTAGTTATTCAACAGTTCGGTAATATTTAATGCGCGTCCACAACTGTTTTATGAAAAGCTAACTAATGAATAATACGATAATTCTACTTTAAATTCATTATTGAGTACAAGTTAAATATTTATACACGATTAGGAAAATCAATTTTTTCAGTAAATAATCATGTAGCTTTAAATTTATCATTTTTATTTAAAAAATATATTCGTTTACTTTTAAATAAACAGATATAGTAAGTTCTATCTTGTGCATTAACAATTATATATTACCATTTTTAGACTAATTAAAGTAATTATGAATTTCAAATTATGCTATGCATTGAAATATTAGTAAATATTGCTCTGCAATTAAAATCGAAAATCAATTTGGATTTCTTAAGCTGTTGGGTTGAAATATAATTCACAGCAAACTAACAAGGTATTTTACAGCTTATGATAAAATTTCCTAAATAATTGAGTATATAGAATTTCCTTTTGCTTAAACCAACTTATTGATCTGTAAAGAATAAACATTTGAAGTTCGAAATATGTAATCGAAAATCAATAATCAATACATTCAAATTGTAAAAAATCAAGATCTGAATTTTTTAATTTTAACAAAATAGTAAGTATACGTTACATAGCGTGCACTATAATTTCACTATTTACCCTTTTATTAAAAAATTTTCATTTTAAAGCTACACAGGAACTGAATATCGCGAACGTTCTTTCCACTCTACACAGGTACAGTTAATTATTGACGAATAATATTCGAAATCGTTCTGTAAAAGGAGGAGTTATAAAAAATTGAAAGCCACTGTTGCGCGACCAGTAATTAAAAGCTACCGTCTCTTTCATCGGAGTGTTGCATTCGAAGATTCACCTGAAATGGCGTGATTTTTTCCGTGAAGTTAGCAGCGAAAACACGTTAGCCTTTACAAAGTCAGCGACGAGCGTGACATTCTTTGCTCTGACGGAGCAGCAAACGCACTACTAATCAATACGCTCATTGTGCTCGAAAAATTGCTTTAAAGCCTCAGGAAAAGGAAAAACGAGCAACGAAGAGCAGGTTCTCGAGTTTAACGTCGCGGTGGTATCGCCGCTCGAGAGATTATCGGACAATCGCTTCCCCCTTTCCTTCGAGCGAGGGAGGCAAAGAGTAAAAGGAACAACGAGGGGAAAAAGGGAAGAAATGCGGGACTGATTAGAGGCGAGCAGGGCGCAGGTCTTTGGGTTCTAGGATATCGAGGTGCGCCTCGACTTCGTAATGCGCGCGCGACGCCGCTTCGAAGGAGCCGCCGCTTCCGATCACCTGGCAAAAGCACGCGTACGCGCGAGGCATATCCTCGGCGAACCTCCCCCGGGCTACAGTGCGTGAATATTGAAACCGCGCCAGCGCCTGCGAGAACGACTTCGGCCAGCTTCGCCTTTTCTTTTTAGGGACTTTTTTATTGTTCTGTAGATCGCGTGCATATAAAAGGTTTATGGCCGAGCGAAACTGCCCGGGTATTGTAGAATCTTGAAGGCGAGTGCGTAAATTAAATTTACGCACGGCTTCTACACTCGCTTTCAATGCTTATTTACGCGCAATTCATTATTGTTGGTAATTTTAACGAAAGTTTCGGGACTAACTACCTGTGCTACAAATTTTATCGATTAGTTTCATTGAAAACGAGTAATATCTATGCCTTTAATAATTACCTTTTTGGAGATATGATAATAGTTATAAACTATAGGCAACTTTTTTCAATACCTACATTTTTGATGTCTTCATTTCAAACATAGTACGTATGAATTCTATGAGTTTTTTGTGATAAAATATTTATTCTAATAAGTACTTTACGGCATAATGTTAGAATACAATTTTACTTGTGCTAAGCTTAGTATTTTCTTATGACGAAGTTATTATTCGAAAAATATGAATAGGGGGATAAATTTAATTCTTATATTTTTATTTTAATACGTTAATTAATAATGCAAGGCTCTGAATTTTTATATATTCTACGTTAGTTTAAATAAAAACATCTTTCATAATTATTTCATAAATTGTTATTTATTAATTTTAATTAATGTAATGAGAACAATTCATACATTATTGTTTGCAGATTTTTGCACGTCTTAAATCTATATTTCTTTTTACATATGCGTTTATTATTATACATACATGGCCATTACTTAAAATTGAATAATTTTACATTTATATTTAAATATGATATTTATTTATTAATTTATTCTTTCTTCAATCCTTTTCTTTCCTACATTAACAGATTGTTTTTATAATATTAAAATATATCAATTTCATAATTAATTCTAAATTATTAAAAAACTGAAAAAAGTTAAGTGCTAATATAGTAAACTTTAAAATATAAATAAAGTTTATGACATTATTTTAAATTTATAAAGTTATGCCTGCATTTATCAAAACTTATTTTAATGTTTCGGAAACTATTAAATTTTATTTTAAAATTTGTATGTTTTTGTTATTAATATTTTATTATTATAAATTTTATTACGTCGATAAATAAATAAAAATCTCTTTCACTAAGTTTCTAATGTATTTTATTGAAGTTATTCGAAAAAGTTATAAGTTAATTTCATTTAATTAATTAATTACGTCTTGATAATTTAATTTACAAACTATCTTGGCATAAAATTGAAAAAACCGGTTATCTGTCGTTTATTTTCTTTATTTTAATTGTACATTATTAATAATTTAAAAAGTTAAAATTCAATTAAAATTATTGAAAATTCTGATATCGTTAAATTTTTATAAAATATTTTATTCATTTACCCTTTTAAAAATTATAATTTTACACGTTGACGACTACTTATCTTACGTTATGAATATTTTTTGTTAATCGTGATGAAGTGACGTTTGAAAATATACGTTTGAAATAGAAATTTCAATTAATTCAGGCAGAATTAAAAATAGATTTTTTTGGAAAAATTTGGTCCATGTTTTGTGAATTTTACGATACAGTTAATTTTTAAATTAAGAACAGTTCATATTTTACATTGCGTGTCTCGCGCGCAAGTTCCAATTCACGTAATCTAATCATCGGCTCTCGGCCCCCACTCGTCTACTCTCTTCCTCGTAAGTAATTCCCACTTTCTCAAGCTGCAGTGCCAGTGAGAACAGCAGCAGCACGAAATTAATACCGGCGAATCATTGTGAGCTGCAGCGCGTTGTCAATTATCACCGTCCGCGACGATTGCACGGTTTCGCACCCGGGGGTCCCCCAAATATCCTTTTGGAGGTGCCTCTCTCGTGCCGTTAACCTCTTGGTTCAAGTTTCGGCTGAACGGTGCCCCGGGACCGGAAAACCATTTTTAGGCTTAGAATTCGAGCTGCTCTGTATGCCGCGGCTGTTCTTCGTTCCTCCACGTTCGACATTTAATTGCGCCGACCGTGGATTACGGTCGAGCGTATCATCGAAGCCAGTGCGACTCGTCGTGGTCTTAGTTGCAGTGTCGTCTCCGACTTTTCTCGACCTCCTTACTCGTTTTCGCTGAGCCGGTGCTGCACTCGCAACCCGAAATTCGATTTTCGCCGACTTGGCAGTGCCATCCAATAATTACTCACGTCTGGCGTTCTTACCTCATCCTAACCGACATTCTCCTACCAATTCACGATGCGATTAAAGTTCTGACTCGAGTCTTTGCTTCAGTTTAGAATTCCGCTCTCTAAATATACCCGGCAGTTTTCACACTCGGCCGCAAATCAGGCAGAATTCGGAATGGACTAACGTGCACTGTAACTCGTCACCAGCCTCCAGCCAATTAACGCGCACGAGTCGCCGTAAATCCTAATTAAACGAGGCTGCGATTTAAACGGCACCTGAAATGTCCGATGACCGACCGGGGCTCTACCCTCGCACCCTCCCGTGCGCGCGCCCCATATTATTGTATTTTGCGTTTCGAAGCAGTGCACGTCGCGTTATTTGCGATTCAGCGCGCGACGCAAGCGGCGAGTTGTTGGGCATTTGTATTGTTCCTCGGCGACGATCGCCGCGAAAAGGCACGTCGACCGGATGCTAGCGAGCATGGATAATCCGGTCGTTTTTGGACGAGTGCGTCTTGTACCGTTGGCTGCCCGATTTTCCGCACGACGGGCCCGATTTATTCGCAATCGTGAAACCGCGCGGATCGATGGCCCAAGAGTCTCGTGATCAGTCTGGTCGGCGTTCCGTTTCATAAATCGGATTTCACAGCGCTTCCTTATAGCTGCGTCCGATCTATAATTATCCTCCTGGAAGGATGTGAATTTAGTCGTTAGCGGAACTACGGCCATTTCCGTTCCCGCTGCCCGACTTTGCCTAAAACGAATGGCCGCTGCAAATTTTCGCCACTGCACGCAAACCTATTTCTTTCCCTATATCTTGTTATGCAAATGCACTTATCGCGATGGTGATTTGCAGACATTTAAACGAGAACACCTACATTTAAGTCTAATCCAATTCGAGTTATTCCCTCAAAATTTTAATTAAGTAGAACGCATTAATATTGTATTATGGATTTACTTATTTTTAGTTTTTTTTTTAAATATAATCTTATTTTATTATATTGTATAATAAAGAAATAACGCATACATACATACATAATGTAAATCTTTAAAATAAAATAAAATATTTAACTTTAGTTTTAAACTTAACCACGCATGTTTCATTATTTATTAAAATTAGCATTAATTTTTATGGTTGGAAAACGTTGAAAAATTAATTTTTACAAAACGGATTTACCAGATTATTTTCTCGATCTAATTTAAACATACTTTTTAATTCGAGTAATTCGTTATTTGACAAATTTTGATTTTTCAACTGATGAAAGACGGGTTAAGGGGATTATTATTTTAATTGCACGAATAGCATTACCTATTTAATAATCTAAGGTATGCATCAGTGTAATAGAATTACTACATCCATATGAGCGATGAAACAAAAGGGAATATTTTAAAAAATTATCCGACTCATGAATCACATCTGAACCTACAGTTAAATGCATGCAACACCATGCGTCATGCGAAAAAATCTTAATTTATAATACAAACTCTGGCGAGAAAAGTCACTCATTTCTCATATTCACGCGGCACAAGTGAATATATCAACAGTTAATAATTTACTCTTGTATAAATTTCAAAAACCAATTCTTTTTTGGTATTTTAAAAAAACTTACAGCATCAATCTATTGTATTAAATAACTGATTCCTTCGTTACAAGTGGACGTTCTCAGTTTAAACAGTAAGAAGAACATTGTAGCATCTCTCAATATGACAATCTATATGCCATTCTTGCAACACGACAAAAAATAGCGAATACCAGCAGCCCTTTTTCTATTTCTGATGCATCTCAAATAAAAAACCGCAATAAATGCATCAGAGTGCACCAAAGATCGAGTCTTTTCTCACGCTCCGACGCAAGACCGCGATTCCACTGTTTTCCGGCAAAGAGTCGTCGCGACGCCGTCCCACTCGTTCGTTCGCAACGCTTTCGGAGCGTTGCGGGAGTACTTACCGTCAAGGAAGTTGGGTCAACGGCTCGTCGTCATCTTGTGTTTTTCCCTCGGCTTTAGCGTTTAGCTTCGACAGCGATCGGCTTCTTTCTCGCGAACCCTGATTTATCGGATGCCTTCGCGCGCGACGCATTTTTGCTTCAGATTTATTTTTATTTGCAATCGCGCGCACGTGCTCACTAATACTGTAATACCTCAGCCCCATCCGTGAATACGTAACGCTGTGGTGCAGTTACTAGCGGTAACTCAGTGATTATAAAACTGCTTATTAGAAATTGAAAGCATGCAACGTCCGAAATGATTCAACGAATTATTTTCCCAACGTCATTACTAATAAAATAAATAAGATCATACATAGCGGAGTATATTGCCTACACTTTACTAATATTAATATTTAATATAAAAAGTGTTATTAATTAATTGTCTAATATCATTGATTTAGAAATAGAATTTAAGGCTTAACCTGTTACTGTAACTAACTTTAAATATCATGTTTTATTTATTCCATTTCTTAATAGTGCGTCTTTTATTTTAATTAATCAATTACACATTAATTAATATTCGCGAGTTTCCACAAATCTTAAAAAGAAAAGAGCTCGACTATTTGATAATATTTTATGCGCGACAGTTATGCGTCATCCATTGATTTAATAATAGATCGATCACTTTTTCTTTACATAAAAGCAGTAAGACGAAAAACGATCGATGGAAAATAAAAAAATTATATCGAGAATTATTGTAAAATTACCGACAATGCAATTGTGATTGACTCGCTGATAATTCTTATCAATGAGTCTAGTTGCATCGAGAAATTTACCAAGGAGAATCTATTAATAGTGTACGTAGGAAATAGAATCGCTGTGAGTAATGTAGAACAGGGAAAGATGGTGTTAAGGACTAGCGCGATGCCTCTAAGAAGAAGAAAACCTGCATCGTTGCACACGTTCTGTATTAAATCCGTCCCGTCGTTATTTTTATCGTGGATCTCAAAGTAAATCATCCTGTCCTTTAATAGCTGATTTTAGTTTCCCTGTTTTAAATTTGAAAAAGTTTTTGGTAACCTAAGCTCGGTATTACCACCGCGCAGAACGGCGTTTATCATTCGAGCTCATTTTTCAAAGCGAAACATCGAGCGGCTTGAATGTACAAACAGCGTTTCCGCCTGTATACCCGTTTACTTTTTTAAAATGCCATTTCTCTTATTTAATGGAACTTTTACAGGGACACAAATATTAAAATCGAAGTCCAGATGCTACTCGAAAGCCGAATAATTGATAATCAATTAGTGGGAGCAAGGCGATATTGCAGAAACATTATTACCAGTGCAATAATTGATACGCTCATTAAGCAAGCCTTTAAATGTTCGTGGCAACAATAAATAAACGTAGTTTCAATGCCGCTTAATTTTGCTAATAATAGATTTCAACGAACTCGGTTCCCGGATGCATTAGGCGATAGCAAACGCTTAGCAGTAGAAATTTTCGGAATCTATATTTTCAGAAAACAAAGCGGAGCATTCATAAAACTAATCAGCCGAAATTGTTTGTTGCGTTGCAGTTTTGGGAGGTGATCTCGGAGGAGCACGGCATAGACCAATCCGGTATTTACCATGGCGACAGTGACCTGCAACTCGAGAGGATCTCCGTCTACTACAACGAGGCCTCCGGTGAGAGCAAGTCCCCCGCCCCTCGCGGTGGCACCTCATCGGTCATAGAAGGGGGCGATCGGTGGCGATCCTTCGCAATGGGAATGTCGAACCCCGTTATCGGCGTGTCGGCGGCCACGGATTGTTTCACCAGAAATAGGCTTTTAAGCACGGGTTCATTTTTGAGATACTTTAAAGGCCAATGTCTAAAGAGGCTCTCGCCGGGGGGGATCTTTACTCTAAAAACAGAGCGCGAGACGCGAAAGAACGTACGGGGAGATTCCAAAAGCGAAATAAACTTTGGTCCATGCAGTAGGCAACGGCGCGAGTGGGTTTCGCGTCCCGGTGACAGAAATAAACGCTTTGTAGGAGTTTCTTCTTCACCTCGGCTCCTGACCGAACGCCGTGTCCCTTTTAGATCTCACTTTTTCAGAGCTCCCCGTTCCTCGTTCATCCAGTCAGATTTACCGAATGGTCCGTGCTTTGCAAGCACCCACATGGGCTTTGACACTTGCGCTCGCACGTACGAATTCGCTCACCGTTGAATTATGTTTTTGCCTCGCGAACGCGCGACTTTTCCTTCGAGACGAGTCTCTTTGCGTCGTGTATACAAGAATATTAACCGGTAACGTTTTAATCAACTGGACGTAATCGGTTATCCAAATTTACCTATAGATTCTTCTCAAACTATAAATAGCTTGCTATTTTATCTTAAGTGAATCAAAAAAGATTGTTTAATCGATCGGAACAGATAGTTGCTCAAAATCCTATCTCTTTTTTTTTTTAATTTTTTGAAATAAATCTTTAGTAAAGTATTAATAGAAGATCGCGTGAATAAGTTTCGTATTAAAAGTTTTAAATGATAGTTAATAGAAATCTGATTGATTTAATAAAATCTAGTTTTATTTATTTTTTAAATTTTATCAAACACAAAATTTTATAAGTTATTTTTAAAACTTCGATAAAATTTATTTTTAAAAATTCTAAAACTTACAAAATATCTAAGAATTACTAATGAATGTATTTGTCCTAAAATATTGCTGATGTATAATTACACTTCGTCTTTTAGAGGTTTTTTATTCGCACACATATTTTAGAAAAATCATGAATTTCGTGTGGATCTGTTGAAAGAATCTTACAATGTGTCTTTCTTCAAAGCTTAATATATCACATTAATAGTTTCTCTTTATCTTTGAACATATGTACATTTTCTAAATAACTTTTAGAATATCTTGGTGAAATAAGCATCTTAATGAAGAATTTAAGGCTAACTATTTATATATATATACGTATACAGAAGATGTATATTTAAAATCGTGTAAAATTTTTAAAATCTGGTAAAATCTTTCTTAAACATGAATAACTTACTTTCTAAATAATAGAAGCAGATATTAAGAAATTAAAAAATACGAATGATTTATTATAATAAATACTGCAATTTTCCTTCAAACTTATAAATTATGTAATTAAAAACTTTAAAAATATTGAAGATATAAATTTTCTAATGAAGCAGTAAAAAGTTTATAACTGATATTTATTAGAAATGCATATATAGATATATATATATATATATATATATGACTCATAAGTGAATAACGTAACTTATACTCATAAAGTGAATGCCATGTTTTGTGCTGCGATATTATACGAAGATGATTCTTAGAAAATAAAGCATAAGTGCTAGTAACTCGATTAACGGTTGAATGAAATTGAGTTTTTTAAAATCAATTTCTAAATTTTTATTGTTCCTTGAAATGATAATATTGTAAGATTGAATAAATAATTTTCGATAGTTTAAAAATGAGCCTTAAATCTTATGAGAAAAAGATTTAGAGCTGAAACTGTCAAAAATTGTTTAGTTGGTAAATAATAATGGAAATGATAATTTTCATGCTGAGGTTTATGCATATCTAATTTTAACTGAAATCATTCCACGTTGCACATTTATTTTTCATTGTCATAATATTTTACGAGCAGTTCTCGAATAAACATTTTTAATCTTAACTAGATTTAATAAATTGTCTTTTCGAAAAAAGTGCAAACACTTTTCGGAGAGAAACTGGCTTTTTGCACACATTAACGCACTATTTAATTGAAACAACGAAATGGAAAACCATAAAGAAAAATAACAAATGTAGTCGATAATATAAAATATTATAATAAATAGTATTCAAAAGTATTACGAGAATATTTGTTCAGTGTTTGAACGTTTTGGTTAAGAAATATTTAAATAAATTACCAATTTAAATGTGAAAGTAAAATCTTCTATCGTCATTTGCATAATAATAATAAAATTTCCTGTCGTTTTAAAATTGAAAAACAGTTGCAACTTCAACGAATGGGGGCAAGTACGTACCACGCGCTATTCTCCTTGACCTGGAGCCTGGTACCATGGACGCTGTCCGCTCCGGAGCTTACGGTAAGCTCTTTCGCCCGGATAACTTCGTTTTTGGTCAGTCAGGCGCTGGAAATAATTGGGCCAAGGGTCATTACACCGAAGGAGCCGAACTCGTCGACTCGGTCCTCGATGTTGTACGCAAGGAGTGCGAGAACTGCGACTGTCTCCAGGGATTCCAGCTGACCCACTCTTTGGGTGGTGGTACTGGATCCGGTATGGGCACGCTCCTCATCTCCAAGATCCGGGAGGAATATCCCGACAGGATCATGAACACTTACTCGGTCATGCCCTCTCCCAAGGTCTCAGACACCGTCGTCGAGCCCTACAACGCCACCCTATCCGTACACCAACTGGTCGAGAATACGGATGAAACTTATTGCATTGACAACGAAGCATTATACGATATCTGCTTCAGAACGCTCAAGGTAGTGCATATTGTATTTTTATAAATTACAGAGTTTTTTTTCAATTTACTATTTTCGATCAATTGCAACCGATAGATTAAATAGATTAATGGTTCTATGTTCAAACACGCAGGAAAATAAACTAATCGCAAATTTCATTTATGTTCATAATTAGAGGAAAATAAAATGTTAATGGTACTTAGAAGAGTTACAGTACTTTAATGCATAAGAGTTGTAAAAAGCTTCTATAATATAAAAAAAAAAAATGGGTCGGTTATACATACGATGATTTGCCTCTCCAATAATTACAGTAAAATAGATATAATCTTATTAATAGATCTATATAACATTTTCATTTGCACTAGTAACTTTATGAATTAACGTTTTTTAACTTGTAAATTGGCTATTCGAGTAGATTAATGGAAGCCATTTTATTATTATATGTTTCTGCTATAGACTTAATCAAATATATAGATGATCGTGATTATTTTTTATTTTAAATTCCAAGAAAATTGTTGGATCAAACTTAAAATAAAGATCAATAGGAAAATATAAATAAATAATTGGTAACGTTCTATAAACGTTATGCAATTAAATACAATTATGTTTTTAATATAATGGTTAAAAGTATAATCGGATTTTGTATCTATTAAATGTGACAGTAGTAGCAATGGATGTTTACGAAGTTAACGTCATTAATTAATGCTCGAGACTTCAATGAGAAAACTATAGACCGTAACTCCGATCGTAAATCGAGCGCAATCTTACAGTCTGAAATCAAAATTGATCAAACTCATTCATTATGTCCTTTTCGCAAAAGAACGCTTCTTAATTCACATAATTTCCATCATTAATTCATGTAAAAGATGAAGACAGATATCAGTTACCTAAATAAGCAGTTAGGTAATTAGAAAATCAAAGAATGCTCTCAAAAAGGATATAATTGACTTGACCTTTTTGTTAGGTCATAATGGTACAGCAACCAATAAATGATTAAATTTTTTATTAATTAATTAATTCAAAATTGCGTTATCAAATTTCATTTAATTTGACACAGAACAATATATATATATTAGCAGATTAAATTGAAATTATTTCAAATTAATGAACAAATAATATCGCTAAATATAAGTTGAAATATATATATATATATATATTAATTTCGTGATGATGATTGGCCTTTGAAAGAGTTTGATAACCTTTCAGCAGTTTATGCGTGGGCGAACTACCAACTATAACCAATGACACATTCAATCCATAGGTTTCAAATCCATCTTACGGTGATCTGAATCATTTGGTCTCGTTGACGATGTCGGGTGTAACAACATGTCTTCGCTTCCCTGGACAGTTGAACGCTGACCTCAGGAAACTTGCTGTGAATATGGTGCCCTTCCCTCGTCTCCACTTCTTCATGCCTGGCTTTGCCCCTCTGACCTCCCGGTCTATGCAGCAATACTCGGCTCTTTCCGTGCCCGAACTCACCCAGCAGATGTTCGACGCGAAGAACATGATGGCTGCATGCGATCCCCGACACGGTCGCTACCTCACCGTGGCCGCCGTTTTTCGAGGTCGCATGTCCATGAAGGAGGTCGATGAGCAGATGCTTAGTGTTCAGAACAAGAACAGCTCGTACTTCGTCGAATGGATTCCGAATAATGTGAAGACCGCTGTATGCGATATACCGCCTAAAGGCTTGAAAATGTCGTCGACTTTCATCGGCAACACGACCGCTATACAGGAACTGTTCAAGCGCATCTCCGAGCAGTTCACCGCTATGTTCAGAAGGAAAGCTTTCTTGCATTGGTACACGGGCGAGGGCATGGACGAGATGGAATTCACCGAGGCCGAGTCGAACATGAACGACCTGGTGTCCGAATACCAACAGTACCAGGAGGCAACCACCGACGAAGACTTTGAAACCGAGGACGCTGGTGACGATTTCGAGACGTGTGATCAGGAGTGAAGGTCGTTCAGAAAGTTGATTTAGAGTTGGCGCTTTGAAAGCAAACGTACGATGTAATACTTGTATTGCCACTTAGGGAACGACATAATTTTTATTATGTAATAAAATAGAAAGGCTAAATCATTTTACGCATACTTATGTATTTAATTCTTGATTCAAATGTATTAAATCGGGATTAATTATGTACTGGAAAATATATTTTCGTATATATCATCGATTAATGTTCATTCGCGAAGAATTTCTGATTAAATGTCAATGGATAACCAAATTTGTCATCTTTGAAAACAATATTAATATTACACCGACATTTAATGCAATTTTCATAAGAAATATTACTCATTTTTATGAATCTTTGAATAAATTTCACCGTCATTCACAATGTTATTGATATAATCTCTCTACAAATCCAACAGAAATTCAAGTAAGCAAGTAACAGTGCACTTAAAAATGGAATTAATATTCCGATCAATTTCGTAGGTTGATTACTGGATAAGGAAGAAAATTCTAAGACCAATGTAAAAAAAAGTTTCAGTTAGACAACGCAAAAACATATTATGTTTCTATAACAAGATTTGAGTAGCAAATTATTTTTTATTCGACGGCATTTACTACTTGTGCATTTATGATTAATGATTCATGTGTGTCAGAGTGCGCACAAATAATATTAATATTTATCTGAGGCATTTAACTGAACAATGTCTTATTTTAATTAGAAATTAAACAAAGTAAAGAATGCAGATTTATAATTATGAGCACATACAATTTTGGATAACAAATTAATTAAATAAAATTAATGTTAGTGCTTTTAATTTAATTCTCTTTAGAACTTACAAAATTTTAATGAATTTTAAATAAAATCCTTATGACTTTTCTATATATTAATATTAATTAATATTAGATTTAATAATAAAACATTTTTAATTTGAGAATTTTGTAAGTCTCTTTTAGTCAGCTATTATTATACAGAAATATATCGTTAGAATCAGTAAAATAAAAAAATATTACAAAAACTGCATATAAATTTACTGATTATTAATATTATAAGTTTTATTAATTTTAATATTTTAATAAAGTATTTATCGCTTTTGCGATGTCGATTAATTGTAAGAATGAAATTTTTATACATTAATTAAAAAAAAAATAATGAAAAAAATATCGAATATATTAAAGTACAGATTTTAATATTTTCACTTTTAAGTAAAATTGGCTTTTAGAAATTTATACCAAAGTGTATCAGTCAAAAAATTTTTGATGTAACGTGATTTACTTATTGTAGTATTTCATCATTTGATTTCATATTCATGAGTGTATAGACTGAAAATCGTAGTTAAAATAAATCATACTCTTGGAAAAATCATCATGGAAAATTATTCAAGATGATAACAAATTGTGATTACCAAGGATATAGGTTTTTTCAATCACCACTGCGAGAAATTATTGCTATGCAGCCTTATTGAGACAAAGTTTATAATTATAATGAAAAATACGTCGCATAAAGGATTTAAAAATGTGTGTAACGATATAATAAAATTTATTGAAAATATTCTTTCATGTATTATTTATTTCCTTTTAAATATATGTACATATAGTAGAATAATATTTTCGTTTTATGTAGCTACGAAATAATATAATCATAAATTGAAAAAATGTATAAAATTTCATAAAAATATTCTGTTTTATTTTTCAATCAATTTTTTTATTTTTTTTTTAATAACTCTATGAACTAAACATTTCGGATAATATAAATAATTATTATGTAATTTTAAATTCCATTTCAAATATAAAAAAGTTTAATAATGTATTAAAATATTTTATAAATATTACAATAACGGATTAAACTTTGGTGATGATATTAAACAATATAATATATTACGTTGCAATGTTAATAAATATAAATCCAGATTAATATTTTATTCATGACTATTATTAAGCTTAATGAAAATAATAATTCATTAATTAAATAATTTGCTAACTATTTATAAAGAAAAATTTGACAATATTTCTTATTAAAATAGAATTAAGGTATTAAAATTATTTAATCTTTTTAGATTTTAAAAATAATAAGTTGCAGAAAGAATATGTTGCTTAGGTATTTAATTCTTTTATATTTTACTCAAAATATCATATCCGCATGTCAAAAAACGTTTTATGTTGTATTCAATTAAGAAAATAAAAATTAAAAAAATTAAAAATGCAAAGGCATTTTTAGTGACTAAAATTAAATATTATAGCTGTTTTTATTAATAATTTTGATATTTAAATTTAGCGAACGTAAAATGACAACGAAATTATATTTATTTTTAAATACATAATGTCTGAAATTTAATAGAATATTTTTTAATCATTTAAATTTTATATTTTATTTTCTAACTTATTTATGTTCGTTTGAATAATAATCAATAATAACATGCAGTTCGATATATTTACTAAAAAAGTAGAGGACATAAAAAATCTCTACTTATATAATTTATATAATGTTTTTCATTAAAAAAATTGAAAATTATTATTTTGGATATATAGTACAAAAAATAATCTCAAAATATTAAAAATTATTAATTTTCTAAAAAGCAGATTTAGAAGATTTTACAGAAATTTAGAGGTGACTAATTATCTTGTGTTACACGATATTACGTGATATATTACTTATATAAAAAAAATGATCAATAGATATGCGTTTTATATACTAATATTTGTCATAAATTTTTTCATTCAAGGTATCCAGATAAATTAATTTGAATTTATTTCTAAAACATTATACGTATATATATTTAAAATTTTTTTAATAAAAAGTATTAATACGATTTTCCAAGATATGGAAATAAATTTATTTGTTTGCTTATTCATTTATTATATACAGTATACATTTATGCTCGATTGCGTTGATGAAAATAAATTTGCTTTAACGTTGATCCACCATTGTTATAATGAATATCCACGTTTTTTTACAGCTCTTGATCTTTATTGGATAAAAAAAGTTATATTCATTTTTTGGTTATTTTTTAACTATGAACACCTACTTTAATTAATTATCAATCAATTTTATCAATTGTACATAGCCATACTGTAAATATTTATTAACTTTAAAGCCGTAACATATAGAAGATCATCAAATACCTGGTTAAAGTTATGACTATCAACTACCGAGAGTATCAGTTTGCCCGCATATAATAGATCATTTTTAATTTGATGTAATTCTGTATTGACTACTCACTATCATAAATTTTTTTGACATAACGTGCATACACTGAATTATGATAATTATTCGAAACATGATAAGTACCCCATAGGTTCAAAGCCATGTTATTTAATATACACGAAACTCAGCTTTTTACAACGAAAGCTACAAAAAATCATTATTTTATTATTTTTCGTTTTACTTCTATGACATTCAGAGATTTTAACGTCGAAAGTTTGAATAATCGAAAATGGTGTCTTTGAAAATTTTTATTCTTCTATGGCTTTGAAATTATTTTAATTATTTTCAATAATAAATATATGAGTGGAATTATTATACAACATTTTTTTTTATTTTCGTTCAAAATGATAAATATAACATTGTACATCATAAAATTTTTATTTTGTAAACTAGTTAGATATTTTTCAAATCAAGGGTATTTTACTAATAAATTCAAGTGATAAAAGTTAATTCATAAAGTTCAGTCATTTTTTAAGCACTTTAGTTTTGATTGGATATGTTATTTAAATAAGAGTATGATTAGTGTTCTATTATTTCAATAATTTTATAGAGTCAGTCTGAAATTACTTTTGCCTGTTCTATTTATAATCAATATTTTAGAGTATAATTGGATATTATTTGAAAAGTTTTATTTATCCACTACATTTTATTAATAAATTATATTTAATAGATAGTATCAACACGTTCAAAAGAAATCTTAATTAATCTTATTATTTAAATCTTATAATTATATTATATATAATCTTATATTTAATATAATCACCTTTATATTTTTTACATTATCCGTGTCATACTTTTTACAGAATATATATTGTGAAATGTATTGTCTAAATAATAATTTTTATTCGAAAATACTCTTCTTTGATTATTTATTTACGGACAAAACACTTAAATTAAGTATTTTTTCGAACATTCAACTAAATCGAAGTCTTTCAGAAGATAACTAATTTGAGTTAAATGCTAAAAATCCAATTTAAGTACTTTTTCCGTAAAAATTGATCACACATTTGTTTATTTCTTTTCTTATTCATAAAAAATGAGAATACTATTACGTCTATACAAAAATAATGTATTTCGAGCACTTCATGTCTTCGACTTTTTCTCACGAAATTATCACTATTATCTATATTATATTGTTATTTATCATAATTTTCTTCATTTACTTAATTATATAAACTTAAAACTTACACTTTGGCAGGTAGGTAAGCGAAAACTTAAATAACGACTAATAAATTTTTAAATTACAACGTGTTATGTGTAAAATAAATACAATTCACGCGTTACTTTTATGCTAATATAAAATAATATAATACAAAGAAATTCATTAAGAGTATTACGTGAACTAGAATTTCAATGATATCGACTACCTTTATTTTCTTAAGATGAATAAATTATAAAAGTTAATAAAAATTGTTAATGACACAAATAGAATACTCGATTTAAATATATGTTTCTGCTCATACAATGAAATTAATTGAAGATATTATTAAATCTGAACTTTAGCTTTATTTTATGATCGAAGCTATTTTAATATTAAGAATATAATTATATCATAGCGAATTTTCAACTACAAAATATATTATATTTTTATACTGTAATCAGTTTCTTAGTTAGAAATGATAACAGTTTTGGTAAAATTTAATCAACAACCTTTTTCAATGATATATCAATTATATTTAAGACTATACAACACATTGATTGTGTTCTTAGGATTAATTTGATTTATACAAAAAAAGTTTTTAAAATTCTGAGTTTTAACAAGACATAAATATAATTTGAAACCTTTAGTAATTCAAATCCATTGAATCAATAGGATATTTTTTCGCTTAGTAATTAACAATGTAATAACAATAAAATATAGTTTTTCTTCGATTCTATTGAAGATTCTTAGATTATTTCATACATCTATTGTACTATTAATGTAAACTCTCAATATTATTTTTTTAATATCTTTTCTTTCTTCAAATTTATATGGCTAAATAACAGTTACTGTTCATCTGTACATTTATTAACGTCAGTTAAATGTTAAACATTGAACAAGTATTTTTACAGAAAATAATTTATTAACGTGGAAGGATTGATCGTGAAGGCATTGAGAATCTCTTCTTCTTGACATCACAATATTTTGGATAAATTAACACTTTCAATACATAATCAATAAACTTTGCGATGAAACTCAATTCGTATAAAAACAATAATATTAAAATATACCCTCTCCCTCTCTCTCTCTCTCTCTCGTTTTGTTGCTGTCTATCGTTTCCTGTAGTCAATGACGGTTCGTTACGACGCTTCCATTTCATTTTTCAATATGACTTCCGGCTCGTGTCGCCTTTAAGTTTTCGTCTTCGCTGCTAAACCTGCGGGATAACCTACGACGTTCGAGCGAGTGGCTGTTACTGGGGCTGCTGCTGCCGCTGTCATTGGGGCGGTCGATTGGTTCTGCTGGCACCCCGGAGCCATCCGTAGAACCCGAAGCAGAAGCTCGCCGATCCGGGCCACCGTTCACCAGATGCTTGAGTGGTACCTGTTCCGAGCCTCTGCGATTATTCGAGTTCGACCTGCGAAGAATGTTAAAACGGTCAACCGGTTTTAACTAAATTACATTTTTCTTTCTTAATTTTTTATGTAACCTGTACATTGTAAGCATTTGACAAATTTTTTATAATTCTGATCGTTCTTTTAATTTTTAAAATTGAATAAAAGAATTTTACTTCCTTTTTAGTGATAAAATTTTACAACATTTGAATGATTTCTGTTCGCTTTACGTATATTTAAAAGTACTTGTATTTTTATATCCAGTAGAATACAATATTTTACAAAATATTCTTTACGAATAGTTTCGAATTGACAGTTTTTCAAAATACAATTAACAAATTTCTGATCCTAAATTTAAATTTACATTTTGACGTACAAATAGAACGCACTTAGTTTTTATGAAAAAAAATCGTGAAAATCGATTCTTCAAATTTGAAATAGAATAATTCCGCTTTATTGCTTTGAAATAAAAAAATTTATCTATAAAAATTAAAATATAATTAATGACAAAAATACATAATGATAACAATAGAAGATATGATAAAAATATATATTTTATAATAAATTCAATATATTCTTTTTTAATTAACAAATTTTTTTCGCTTTGTATAACATTTCAGAACTATGAAAAATTGATTTTCTAAATACGCTTGGACACATCTACCAATGCCAAAATTATTCATGAAATAAAAATAATTTAATTTATTATTTACTTTTATTAATTTTTTAGCAGTAAACATATTTTTCATTTATTTTCAAAATTTCGAAAATAGCAAAATGTCACATTCAAATAAAATTTAAAAGAGTAATATTTGTTTTATTATAGAATATTACTAAAATAAATATAAATTATCATTAAAAATATGTAATTTTATGGAGAGCCATAATTTATATATATTTTTTAAATCAATAAATGCATTAAATTGAAAAAAATTTAATTATATAAATATACATGCAAGTCATAAAATAACAAATAGAAATAAAGATTTAGTGAATTCCTTCTGAATTCTGAGTGAATTTTTAGAAAATAATACTTTAGATAAAATTTTAAATATTTAGAATTTAAATAAATAGCAATTATAAGAAATTAAAATTGAGTACAAGTATATGCAAATGAATTTAGATCCATTAACAAATTTTAAGATTACTTACACTTTTAGAATATAAAGTAATTTAAGAAAATATATTATTATTATTAATTATGAAATTTGTACATTTAAAAAATTTTTAATTAAAAATGTATTAAATAATTAAAAATACGATTTTAAATTCAATAAGTTACGTTAGAGAATTTAATTGGTAAAAAATTATTTCATGTTCATATATAAACAAAAAAAGAAAGAAATCGTTTGTCTTTTGTTTTTATTTATTATATAAATTCTGCTAATTAATTATAAAATATCTACAGATCACTTGTTATTAATATTATACTATATAAATTAATTCGTTAATATAATTTTCTAATCTTTGAATAAATAATTTTTCCAACTACTTTTATACTAAATTATTATTATAGTTTTGTACGATTATTTTTTATATTAAAATTTATTTTTTTTGTTTTAAAGACTTTTATGTGTAATGAATCAGAGTAATTTGTAGAATATACCATAAATGGATAAAGTTTAAAAATCGTAAATTACTTCCACCAACATTTTAAGATGTATAATAATTTTTTTTATGACTGACTTTTTTAAAGCAAACAATTTTTCATAAGTATAAATGTTATAAACATTATGAGTTCATAAATTAATAATTTGATTCAATTCTCATAAATATTAGTTTATTGCAATTAGCTTGGACAAACATAAATAGTACAAATTTATGATTTAACATTTTCACTAGCTCCAATGTTTAAAATTAAATTATATAAAATTTCATTTTTCCTTGATTGAAGATTATAAAAAAAATTTTACTTTTATTTTTAGGTAAATGGAAAGTCAAAAATTGAAAGTAATATAAGTATAAATATATTGACATGAATTGAGTATTTTTGCATCCGAAAATATTTAATGCCATGAATGATTAAAGTAATAAATAAGTTTCATGCTATTTAAAAACTGGAGATAAACTATAATTATCAAAATTTTAATACGATTATTTATAAATATGTACTTATAGATGGAAAATATAAAATCACTATGGAGGATTCATTAGAAATTAACTTATATTACACTCAAAAGGCCAAAAATTTTAGAGATAAAATTTAAGAACTAAAGAATAGATTTTATTCCAATATATATATATAATTTATTTTAACATAAACAGATGGTGAAAATAATTTTTTAAAATATATTTTCTTATAACGAATTTGCATTTTAATATATTAAAAAATAAAAAATATTTATAAATATTATAATAATTTTTGTAGACAAATACTACAAATTCCATTTACATAGAGGTTTCTCTGACATTTATGTGTAGTTGTGTGCTAAGATCGTGATCTAATAGAATATAAGTGAGAAAGGCTTCTAGACAGGGCTTTTAAATGAATATGAACATATACGTGCGCATGTGAATACGCGTGGATGCATACATAAATACATTTAGAAGGTTTATGATAGAGATCAATGTAAAATCATTCAATTTGAAGTCGTTACTCTTGAAGAAATAAGACTTAAATAAGTTAAGTTTTTTCATTGATAAATAGAAGAAATCCTCTTTAATTTAGAAAAAATTACTTCTTTCATTTAATTGCAATCTTGTTCGAATTATGATGTAATTTAATCGATTTACAGTTAATCTAAATTATTTGTGCGCTTAACTTAAATTTGGAAATTTTTAAGTAAATACCAATAAGTAAACTAATCAAACAGTATTATTTATTATGGCTTACAACAAGCGTTATCTGTTTTATTCATAAAAAATAGTTTTTTTATATTTATCTATTTTGAATATCTACTTATCTGTTATTTTAAAGAAAATGAAATTAGATGAAATAAACTAAAGAATATTAAAATTTGTATAAAAATGGACATATTTAAAATTGTTGCTGTAAATGATTTACTTAAATATTTTTAATTCATATTAATACAAATTGCAATTATAATATTAAAGATGAGGAGTGGAGGTTGAAAAAGAAGAAAAGGAATTGATGAATGACTTGATGTCAAACATTGAATCTTCATCAAATCGTAATATCTATTCGATTAAGTTTTTCAAATCTTAAATGTATTTATAGGATTTAAGATATTTCGTTATTTTAATTTGTTTACAGTAATAGCTAAAATAAATATACAGAAAAGACGTACTCTTTAATTATCCCATATACCTATAATTAGTTCAAAAACTCAATAAGTTTGAGTTACTTAATTCGTATTCGAGCGGAGGTAATTAACATTACCAATAGGATACTATTAAACATATCTGTTGACTCGAGCAGCCCTAAAATACTACTCACTTGGCAGGTAAAGTCGGACAGGACCAAATCTTGAAGTCGGTGCCAAGAAGCTCACCCTCCTCGATTGTCTGAGGCAAATGGATATTGAGAGTTTCGGGCAGAAACATCGAGATGACAGCCCCGATGACACTTAGCGAGCCCATGACGATAAGAGGTAGCACCCTCCAATAGATGGCAAGATGGACGATGTAGGGGAAGGTAAGGAGCCCAATGCCGGCGATGAAGGAGGCGATGCCCATAGCTTGTGACCTTAACACCGTCGGCAAAAGCTCACCCACGAATACGTAAAATAACGCAAATGATGCGGCTATGCCGAACTTTCCGATCATTGCCAGCGACACCGTCACCCACACAGCCTCTAACACATCAATAAAGGGTGTTCCTTATTTTTACGAGCTTCTTTTGGGATTGAAAACGTATAATTATAACGAAGGTTGTAATCGAGGGTTAAAATATTCATATACATTTAATGAAAATAATACTTTCTAACAGTATTTGTAGTACTGGAACTTTAAGAGTGAAGTTTTTTTAAAGACTTTAATTATGTCAATGAATATGACGCATGATTTTAAATTATTTTTTAAGATTTAGCGAAGAAATTAACTATTAACGATAAAGTTCTCAGACCAAAAGCTTTTTTCTTTCTTTTAATCCTACTTATTTAAAAATGTTATCATGTATGGAATATCTTTTCGTTCACTCGTAAATTACTCATGATCTTAAGTTTCAATGATTTAATTAACGTTTCATTGAGAATTGTATTGATAAAAAATTTATAATAATTTTTAAAATGGACATCATTTAAATTTAATTTTAAAAATTCATACCTTCAGGAACGAACATACAGCAGACACAAGCAATGCCACCGACAAGCATGGTCATGCACAAAACCCATCGCCTTCCATATCTATCCATAGCATACCACGTAACAGCATATGATGGAAGTTCGACAATACTTCCTACGTAGAATACATACAGACATTATTGAATATTACTCAAACTTCTCTTTCGTTTTCTCTAATCATTTGTCGATTCAATAATTTATTAAGGATAATTAAATAGATAGAAATTTATAATTAAAAAACTAGAAAAGTATCAGATTCACTAACAAGTTAGAACGTAAGCTCATCATAAAAGTCATAATACTTTAATGTATAATTCCTCGGTAGCTTTAAGAAATATAATCGTGTGTATAAATTGTAACTATTTGCACCTCGTATATTATTGCTGTAAGTGTAATATTTTCTGTGAATATATTAATTAATTCTTGTGCATAGTAAACGATGCTGATAGCATTTGTAATCTATACGATTGATAATAAACTTAAGTATAATTAAATTCTTTTTCATAAATCATATTTTTACAAAATAAGATGTAATATAAATTGCTCTTTATGATCGTGACCAGATATTATTTATAAAAAATTACCTTCATTAAATGACTTTAAATTAAAAAGAAATATTATTGATCATACAGGTATGTAACTTATATTATTTATGAGACAATGCCATTTCAGGATACAAAATTTATACTTAATGTTCAGCTGTCTTATTATAATATAAATTATTACTTACATTTGAGGAATTTATCTCAATTGTTGGATACATCAATAAATTAATTTTTTTATATTCACTTTAGCCATTGATTTTACACCTTTGACTTAATATGCCGTTGAATATGTTAAGTAACAGTAATCGAAGCGACGTTTTATCAGAAAGTTATATTCTAGTAGTTGTTATTATTTAGATACGGTTTAATATCTTATCTAAGAATATGTTATACATCCTTATACCACTGATATGTGAATATAAATACAGTATTATTAGATTCATAAATTACTTATTTATACAGCAAATTTTTACATTCATAAAGTTAATAATTTACTTTTCAAGTTATGCATTTAATAGCTACCTATATTTTTTTTTGGTTAATTTAACATTATCTGCTTATTAATCCCGTTATAAATTTTTTTAATATTATATTTAATACATAATCATCAGAATAATTTTAGAATTTTTATTTATTTTATGGAAAACGTAGTAAAAATAAAACAAATTTTTATTGTTTTACTAATAGTTTTTTGTTTATTTTAAAAATAATAAAAGATGTTTTTATTAATTTAATTAAGTATTTGAAGTGAAGGTAGAATTTTAGCCCATAACATTGCTATTTTTGATAAATTTTTTTAAAGTTATTCAAAAAAACCATACATTTGTTTGCATATTAAGTTTTACATAAAAACTTTTATTTAATTTTTTTAATCAATGAATTTTTTAATAATACTTGAAATACATATTAAATAATAAAAAATAATAATTGAATATTTTTTAAGAAAAACCTTTGAATTTACAAATTTTCGAAAAAATTTTAAACAAAATTTAAAATAAAGTATTATTTTTGAACGATATTTAGAAAAAATTTCAATATTTAAGAAATATTCTATTTCAATCTTATATAAAAAATTTGTTTTTATTAATACATTTTATTTAAAGTAATAAATTAACGATTCACAACAGTGATAAATGAAAATTGTACGAAGTTTGATAATATCTTTAAACAATGAAGTTACATTAGAGATTAAAAATTATTAAAAGAAAATAAATTTTACATGATTTATATTTTTTAGAATATATCAGTTAAAAAGTTAAAAAGAATAATTACTAATTATTATAAAAGTTATTCATTATTTAAGATCATTTTTATATTTTTATTAAATTAAATTATTTTTACTAGTTATATTTGTACAATAATTATTACAGGAGTGATAATAAGTTCAGAATCAAACAAAAATAAATTACATCCAAAGCATCTTATTTTTATTATGACGTTTTAAACATTTTTTAATTATTTTACGTTTGTATAAATTTGTATAAAACAAAATTTTCTTTTATTTTAAAATTTCCATTAAACTTTTTGAAAGATTTATAATCTCATTAATAAATAGATGAGATAATTATTTAAATTATAATAATTATAATTTTTTTAACTGGCCATAAAATTACAATAAATTTTTTTTAGCAATATATTTTTTTAACAAATATATATTTTTTAGCAATATAACTAGTTATTCATCTTTGAAAATAATTACAAAATAGGCTGAAATGATCTGAAATTTTTTTTTAAAAGATACACGTATATTTTTTAAGTAATAAGAAATAATATTTGGAATTTTGAAAAAGAGGCTTCTACTTATGAAATTTACAAGTGAAAGTATTAAATAAAATAACGTTCGTGCAATATACTTGAACACTAGATTAAATTACTAAAAAAAATACTATAAGATAGAATAAATTTAGTTATTTAAATTATTTAAGATTATTTAATATTGAATTATAGTTACTTGAATCACGTCCCGCGATGATATAATTATTAGGATTAGATAAAAGGCAATAGAATGTTTGGTGAAATTCGTTATCACATGTTTTATATTAATTTTTAAAATTCGTGTAGTACTCATTGTAGAGCTGCTTGCTAACACTGTTTAAAAAATTTTTAAAAAATGTTGAGCAGAATCAGTTTACACGCTGACATTAATTGTGCTTACCTATAAAAAAGCCGAGAGCATCAGAAACTCCAAGATTCGTTGTATTATAGGAAAGTCCATTATAGACGACGGCATTTGCAACCCAGTCAAACGATAGTATGATGAACTTCTTTCGAATATTTGGATACCTCAGCAGGTCCATCGGCGTTGCCGATGTATTATTATGTATCGTATGTAACCTGTTTTCCGATTCAAGATCGGCAGCCATTTCGCCGGAATTTCTGCCATTCCAAGAAGAGCCTGTTTGTCTTCTCATTCTGTCATGCTAAAATATTTCACGTTATCTAAGATTTTTATTCAACATTTTAACTTTTGTACGTTCTTTTTCATTTTGTCATTTACAAATAAAAATCACTCCGAATATAGATTATAATAGAACGAATCCTTTAAATTCGTATCATCAAAGTTTCATTATGGTTGAGAGAGAAAATTAAAATTTGTTCTACCTATTAAGGACGAAGTATAGTAATTAATTTAAAGTAATTAATTTTTAAAATTTGAAACAAAAATTCATACTTTATAAATGTATATCTTTTTATATTGAATTATGCTAAATATTGTTCATCATCTACTTGTATAACGATGATTTGAATAAATTTTGCTGCTCTGAGAAATTCATCTAAGAGACAAAAACTTCGTAATCAACACACAGTGTTAAAAATGTAATTTACCTCCATTGATCGAAGGAAATTTGGCGGTACAGGTTTACCATTAACTCTCGCCATCGTTTGAACGATTTCCTCTGCCTCATCTATCCTGTTATTAGAAAGTAACCATCTTGGCGATTCCGGAATAATCCAATAATAACTAAACAGCACGACGAATGGCACGGAAGTAGCCAGCGAAAGCGTGTACCAATGCCTTAGCAAGTAACTCTAAAATCAACAACACAGGCGTAATATAAGTATTGAAAATTTTATAATTCAAAAAAGTATTGAATTTGATATAGAAGGTATTGCCCATCAATTTTAAAGAAAAATAATTATCTAAATTACAAATGCAGCAAAGAATTATGAATGCACTGTACGATCAATATTGAGTAATTTAGTTGAGAGAATTTATAATTTACTTAAAATTTAGTGCAAAACCTAAAGCATGATTTTAGTGTGTAAACCCAAAACACCGCATAATATTTGATATTTACAGTAAACTAATGATTTTTTACACGATTATAATTTATATAACCCAATTTATCTGCAATAGTTGTATAATCATAACGAGACAGAATGACTTCTACTCACTAAAAGTGCCAGTAATGACATGGCCAAAGCGAAAAAAATACTTATCACCATACCAGCAAATGTTCTGTACCTCGGTCCCATTAGTTCAAGGGCTAAAACAAAGGAACAGTAAATAGTTTAAAAGGGAGAAAATTAAAAAATTGTCAACCATCCCTTGCTTAGGTATACAAAATTCAGTGCTCGAATAACATTCGCTAAGCAATAAAAGTAAAGTATCACGGTAAGGATGTTCTCATACTTACCTAGAATGAAAGGTATTTGATAGATGGCAGGAAAAAACAGACCGTTAATGGTCCTTAATACGGTGTACACGACGTAATTCGGACTGAAACATGTTAATATTGAAAGTATAACCTCAAGGAATATAATCGCTAAGAAAGATGTCCTTCTGCCCCATTTGTCAGCAGCCCAGCCGAATAAGACGTTGCCAAAGAGGCTGCCCACAAAGAATAAGGTCGTCGAAGTCGAGGGCCACCAGTCTTTGTCGCATACGAGATTTAGCTACGTAAATGAAAAATGCAATTACAATGTCGGCGTATTACATAGATATTTATTTTTATAATTCGCGTGCATCTCTTTTATGTACTTTTATCTGCACGATATTACCGACTGAAGTTTTGCCGAGTGGGAATACCACGAGAGATTTTAATTATCGGAGCTCGGATTTTATCAGATTTCAGACAGGTTTCTTCTGTCTGTGAATGCGATGTATTACGCGTTCTTTGATGTTATAAGATTCGATTTCATTTCATGGACGGGGAATGAAATCTGTATTAATCGCAACATTTTTTTAATCGAGTTATCGGCTAAAAATTAAGATAATATTTAACGAAAGTACCAGTTTTTGGTTTCTCGTACTAAAACATTTTTGTATTTTATAAAAATTTATCGCATCACGTCAAAATTAGACTAGATTTTTAAATATCGAATAAAACCTATGCAAAGAGCTTTGTTCAAGTTCTGTTGTATCGACAGCTAAAGAATTTGTTTAGTAAGTATGTACGATTAAAGCAGTTCAAACTTTTGAAAACAGTCCATATCAGAAAGGTAAAGGATCGGGATTCAAAAGCACAGATAACAAGTTTTAATCCGATATGCTAATGTATAGTTCAAAAACTGATAATGTATACGCTGTAGTCTGTCTTTGTCAAAAATGTAAGATATTTTTTACAATAATTTTCAAGTGTACGTTTGAATTTGTCTACTGCCTTTATTTATATAAATAAAAATTACTGGAGAGAAAGATACTAGATACATACTTGTTTATCAACAAAAATATCTTTGAGCTTATACGAATAATTTAAAAGCAATATTGATCGATAGTATAAGAAATAATTTTTATGACACTTAATCAGATTTTGCACACCGAATTAATGCAACGATAAATACAAGAAAATTAAACTCAAAATCCAATTAGTTTTTCGAAATATTTTCCTATAATCTAAAAGCTTTTATTTATGCAGCAATCAAGCTATTGAAATTATAAAGTTGTAAGTAATAAAAAGGTGAGTTAACTGCAGAAATCCAAATATCTGGAACATTTACTGCAATTTAGGAAATATTGAGTTAGGCCAATCACTCATTTTCGTTAGGTGAATCGCGTTAAAATGACGTTAATCGGACGTATCTGATATGTTGGAATAAAATACGTCTGCCCTGAGCTTCACGCTTGTGTGAAATTGCGGTATCCCATACGCGTATACAATGTAGAAGAAAATTTACCCTTCCATTTTTCTTTAATTTAATTGATTTTGTCATATAAATTGTATTACGTGATTCTTAAATATGTGAAAATATATTTCAATAATATAATTGCAATATTAATTGTATAATATTGTCAATTATCGACGCGCCACGAGTATAAACGGATTATTTTCTTTTTTCATCTTGAAAAACTGTGACGTACATCATAGGCAGGGTGATTTATTAAGAATACAAAACGAACTAATTGAAGGTGAATATTAATGATGAATAATCCATAAGAAGGCTTATGTAAATGTTCTCTTATCTTTTCCACCCTTTACTGCACTGACATAATTACTAAAACGTAATTTTTTATATTTATCAATATTTTTTAATTAAAATATGTTTTATTAAATACTACCGGAAAAAATTTGAATAAAAATTGTTTTTAATGTCATATTAACAACTTAAGTTATGCGGATATCGTTTCGATTTAAATTTTTTTTGGCTTTACATTAGAGGCGTTTAACCAATCTCGTTAGAAAATAAAATATTTGCAATAAAACTAGTGGAACACGTTATTGCAAAAAGTGTGTCATGAAAATATGTTTAGGCTTTTTCAACATTTTACGTGCACGTGCGCAAACAAGATTATAAAATTCTACGGAAAAATCTCAGCGGCTTGATCTATTTGAGGATGTTAAGTGAAACAAGCAAGGTACAAAGTGAGTAAGCACATACATGGTTGATTGATTTACACATCAACCCCAGTTTATGATCAGCAGTACAGCATTGAATTAATTCTCAAAGCCTTGGATCTGGAGCTCAGTCTCACGTTTTTGCTGGCATCGTTATCAATCAGCGCAGCTTTACCGTCCTTATTAATTAAAAGCAACACCGGTGTTTGTTTTGTAATCGTAGGGGCGACGACGACGAAATGACTCGGTAAAGTATCCAGAAACGGCCGAGCGATTTAAAACTTCAACTTGCATCTCGAAGGAAAAGCACAGGCCGAGGTAAGCGAATCGAGCTTTGGAATAAGTTTTCCACTTTGCGGTTTCGTTCGTGCAAATTTTCGTCGGAACGCTCTGCAAAAAGTAATTATTGCGACAATCGCCGCGTCCTTAATTTTATTCAACAGGCGTGGAAGTATTAGCCGAGCGCGTGTCTGCCGTTGGAACAGCAAAAGCTGTTCTTAAAAGTTGCGCAATTTCCCAGAACGCGTGCGCAAATCACGACAGATCTGCTTCGCGGGGCAATAATTGAGCGCTGGAGCTCACCGCCGAGTTCCAAACTGACGCACGACGATATTCGCGCGCCGCTGGCACTTTGCGGCCGCGTCGCTTTGTCGCGCGCACGTGTTAATAACGCTGGTTGGTGTGCCGTGTAACTAGGGTAAACGGCCCAATAAGTGAGTGGCCGCAGTCCTCCCGTCGGCGATCGAGCGGACATTGCGGCTGCTGCGAGCGAAACCCCGAAGGATTTTATTTTTTCGCGTCGATCGTTACGAACGACAATTTTGCGCCGGAGGGCCGCTCAAAGGAGAGCGAGTAGCGAGGCTCGATCAAAAGGCCGAGACTACCTCGGACAGGAAGTCCCTGCGTCTATCTGACAGCTGATTTTATGCTTACGTTGCCCCGTTCGGCGTTTGAAAACATTCCACTTCAACTTACTCGAAATTATCTTTTCAATGCTCACGCGTAGAGAATACCCTATCATATTGCCGGCAGTATTTTTATAATGATATTAATACCTTATCGATTTCTGTATAATCGCACACGTTATGATTCTTGTTACGATGAAAAATTCACGCTTTTTGTTAAAATTTCAAGCAGATGCGCGATAAGGGATGAGTTGCAAAACCAATGCGTTGAATTAATTTAAGATAATCGAACAAAAAACAGTTATTTTGTAGAAAAAATTTATTCCTAAAAATAATTGTTATTCTTTAATATATCTTAACTTTTTTTTGAAAACTAATTCTATTAAAACTGTTTTTTATTGAATACCTTGATATGAGAGCTTATAAAGAATATTATAATACGTTTGAGTCATAATTGCTTTTAATTAAACGAGTATTTGCGCGTATCTGATGAACAAAAATTTTGAACTATTTTCAAATATATATACGAGTATTTTTCAAATTAAAAGCTACTGATTATAGAATATACTGTAAGTTAGATTAAAATACGCAATGATACTTTTTGAAATCATAATAATTAAATGGAAAAGTAAACTATGTCGCGTACTAACAAGCTGAATAAAAAGTGAATTATTTTTAAAACATAATAAATGTATGACTATTATTATGTTGTTTGAAAAATTTTTACATAACAATGTAGTTAGAAATAGGTCCTTAAAAATTTATTTATGATATCTATTGCTTACTCGTATTGAATAGTCTATTGAATAACCGGTAAATTTTGTATAATATATTTAAAATATTTATGATTATAGAATACTTTTTCCATTTATCAATTTGACTCGTTTAAAAAAAAAATTTTTTTTTAAATATTGTGTCTAGTTTTATAGGAAAAAGGTTTTTTTTTAATCTGTACAGAACTGGACAAAAATTAACAAGTTTCAATATTGCTTTTTAAAGATTATAATCCGCTTTTTTGGAATAATTTTATGGAATTATTGAAAAATAAATTAATAGTCAATTTTATCAAACATAATTTGTCGGTTTTACATTACTCTTTATTGATCAATCTGCATAAGAGTATCTATTCCAATGTACATTCGAAATCATTCGTTATCTAAAATCAGCTTTGCACGAAACTTTAGTATCTAGAATTAATGCGAATAATATTTTAATAAAAATAGATAAATAAATTGTTCCGAACATTTTAGCTTAGTTGAACGGAATAAATGTAGTTAAAGTGAATTCTAGTATAGCTAGTAGAATAAATTGCCATCTAAACAGAAGAAATTTGCTTATAGATTTAAGTCTAAAGTTTAAAATAGATTTGTACGTGTCCCACAAAAGCAATTGCGAGCAACGCGTATCGAATAAATGCCTTCGACAGTGCCAACGGAAAGGAACTCGACCAGCGAGGAACTACTTGAAAATTGCGACAGATAGATCGCAATCGAATGAAAACTAGCATAGAGGACCAAAAAAAAGAAAAAGAATCCACGGTATATTGACAGCGTTGTTGTAACGAGTCCGAGCCGCTGCACAGGAGAGAGAACGCGAGAGACTCGGTAAGTGAAAAAAACAGTGAAATTAGCTCGGAGAGCACGAGAGAGGGAGAGAGAAAAGAGTCGACGTCCTTTCGGTTCGGGTCAAGCGCGCGTGGCTCCCACAGCGAGGTATCCATCACCCTCGGTTGACAGGAGGAACGTGTCCCCCTTTCCCTCTGCGCCCCGGCGTTTCCCCCCTTTCTGCCGAGAGAGGAGCTTTCGCAAACGTTGCTGCAAACAAACTCACGAATTTCGGTTGCGCTTCCTCATCCTGCACCAGTTTCTTTACCGACATATTTCGCCAAAATCGATGATTATCACTCGCACTCCTCGTCAACGACGGCCTTTTTTTTCTCTCAACTGCGTTTATTGACATCCACTGAGATTCATATTATCTAGCGTTGCATATTATTGCCGGTATTTGACTTTTATTACGAATCGGACTTTTAGATTATTTCTTTTCACTTGCATTTCACGTGCGAATAATTTTGCGAATATTATTGCGTGAATTTGAAAAGACACGGATAATTTGAAAAGTAACAGATAATTTTTCTATCAGTGTCAGAGAGACATTACTTGAAACTCACTGTTTTCTAATTTGTTAAAAATAATTAGTTATTCCATGCATATGCGACAAATGCGAATGACAAATTAAAATTTACGACCTTGAAAGATAATTACATATCTTATACAAAGCTTTTTATCAACTTTTCAAGTTGTATTCTAAAACAAAAAAACAACGTTTGTTGTCAGAAAACAATAAAATATTTATCAATATTACAAAATCGTGTATGGTTTTAGGTTAATCTTCAAACGTTCGCGAAACAAAACATAGCACATATGCAATCACACTATGTAAGAATAAAAAAATTCAATTGAAAATTACACTCTTATTCGGTGAGTTTAATGGCTTCGAAATAGAAAGCTTTAAATAGGAATATGAATCATAATGGAATTATTAAAAATATTATCAAGTGCTTAAGCCATGTCTTGATTTCTTGATTTTATCTTGAGAGTACACAGTATTTTTTACGAACATAAGCACGTTAAGTGTTAATCAATACGGTGTTCCAAACGTAAAAAATGCTACGTTTAAGGGCCAACCTTCGAGGTGCAGACGGACATCGAAATCTTGTTTTCATTAAAAATTGATCTAATCAATTTAAAATCTTGGGGATCTATGATTTAATACCTAAGAGTAACCTCGATCGAATTTTCGCGCGGACCTCTTGAAGAGGTGTTGGTATCCTGGCTTTGCTCAATGCGGGTGTCGTGAGAGGCTCCAGTAGCGGTGACGCAAGTGCTGTACTCGCGGCCCGGACAGTCACGGAGACACGCGCGTGCCGATACAAATGGCGGAATGTAATTGAGCGGCTAGCATTCAAAGTAGGAGGAAAAGACACTAATCTTTCGAGGCAAGCGGCTAAAGTGATGGCTTGATTAATGAAACGCTCGGGCCGAGTATCGTTAAAAAGGCGAATGGGAAAAGCAGCGACATCGAGTCGATAAACACTTTTCACGTGCTTTTCCATCAATTGATTTCACAAATGCAACACCATAGTGCAGGTTTTATTGTTTTTGGTTGCTTTTGAAAAAATGTGACGCGCCCAATACGCAGGCAGATCGCGTCTTTTTTCATGAATTTGGACTCGACGTCGTCTTGGTAGGATTTCCAATGGGTGGAAATTGTCCCTCTTTTGCTTCTGAAGCTCTAGCTTTTCGAGTACGTGTATAATAATTTGTGCTATCGTCGGTAAGTCACGATTTGCTTGTTATAACTCATTATCTGGTGTCACGTCATCTCGAATACATTAAATTTTAAATATTATTTGAGTGAATTAAAAATATCATTGATGAGTATTACAATGATTAAAGTATGCTCTCATAAAAATATGGTACTACACACACTATTAATAAACTAAGAAACTATGTCATGAGCTCGATAGCAATACTTTACAGCAGCTTCTATTTTACATGCAAAACCATCATATTCCATTTTTTATTTTTTACTTGGGAAATGTAAATATTTTTTAAAAAATTTCTGCCATTTTTTAGCTATACGAAGTGCAATTTAAATAAAACTTTAGAGATTTTTAAGATCAAACGTATATTTTTATAGTCATTCAATAGTCGCATAAAGCTTCTTTATAAATTTATTTTTTTCTTAACAAAAAATTCTTTACAACTTGAAATTAATACATATATAAAGCTAAAGAAGAAAATAAAATTTGCTTTTAAATATTAATAAAAATTTCATAAAAATAAAAAAATTAAGTTTTACCGCTTTTTAACGATAAAAACAAAAATTTATTTATTTCTTACAATTTATTGATAAATATTTGAGAAAAAAAATTATATTGCTAAATGTAAATTTGTATTGTATTTAATAATTTAATAGTAATTAGCAATTAATATAATATTTTAGCGAATACAAGAAGATTACCTGCATAAAGCTTTTTTATTTATTGTTTACAATCATTTTCTTAACAATATTAGACAGTAAATATTTTAAAAGGTAAAAATGTCAGTCATTATAATATTGCATATATATATATTTTTTTAACAAACGATTTAGAACTGAGAATAATTTACGCGCAATTTTTCTGCATACTTGAAATAATAATCAAAAGCGTATTTAAATTATGCACGTTCAAGGCACTATTTTTTCCGTAGATAAGGATTTAAATTATTGAAAAGCGTAATAATTAATAAAATTCTGTAATATTTAAAAAATTAAGAACTTCTATATCGTATCGCTAATTAAGCTATCGCAGAATCTCTAACCTAAAGTCTACATACCGCTATCTAAAGTCAACACAATGCTCATCATTATATATGATATATACGAAATTGCTTGCTACAAAGGAGTCGTTGTATTCGTAGAAAATGAAAATGCGAGCTGAAAATATAACTCGAGCATTATGAAGGTATTTATAATCCACAATTGATGCGACTGTTGATGCTTACAGGTGCATTAACGCAAATAATTTTCTAGCTTTTAAAGAACGCTCTATTCTTACTTACTGTTTTCACTCTTTAGGCTCTATATTGCAAATTACTTCCTATCTGCTTATCGAAATTCAAATTGAAATGCAGATTTTTAACGATTTTAGTTATTTTAATGTTTCTTCTCTATTTTCTTTTATTTATAAATTAATAAATATACCCTTATTTAAATCTATACAAATATTTTTAAAATGTAACAAAAATCAATAAAAATGATAATAATAAGAAAAATATCCATCTGTGAAATACAAATATTTTAAGATTGGAAATAATATTTTATGCACTCTACGTTGGTAAATTAGAATATTATAATAATAACAAAATTATTGTAAAAATGATAGTACATATACACAACTTATTAAGTACTTATTAAAGTTAAACTTATTAAAGTAATTTATAAACTTTTTTCGTATACTGATAAATGTAATTTAATGATTATTTTAATAAATACGTAAATATTCAAATTTTGAATTTATTTTTGAAAGCTTGAAGTTAAATTGAAAAGGAATCAGAAGCGCAGCATATTCATATGTATGTTAATTAAGAAATAATACATTTATGTAAATCTTAATTGAATCAAACGAAAACAAAATTATTTCGTCTACTGCTTTCTTCAAAATCTATTACATTATTAAAAGAATATTACATATTTTTTAAATAACTTAATTTTTAAATTTTTTCAATGGTTATAAAGGTACGCAAGTGAAAAATAAATTTAATCGCTCTATTATTTTAATCACATAAAACGTTGTTTGTTTCTTTATTAAAAAACTACTTTTCAATTCGCAAGTAACTTTTATAGTTATGAAAATAGAATTTATTCTCTTTTATTAGATTTAATGTATGTCTTGATGCCGATAAATTTTTATTGCATCAATTATCTTGGTGTTACGAGTTAGCTAGTAAGACATATAATATTGTTGTCGTAAAGAGGTATCAAAAGGATAGAGAAAGTAAAAAAAGTAATGCAGTCAGTAAGCATATGGGCCAAGTACACGAGCAATGACTAAATAAGTTGAGATAAAATTCACAATATAAGTATATTAGCGTTTTACCTTAATGTGCGGGTGTAAAAAAAAATAAGTGTAAAAAAAAATATAAACATATATTTCAATTGTACATATTTATTGTGCACATATTACTTCCTTACAACGGAAGTTTTGTTGTTGGCGAAACAAAAGTTTTTAAGATAACATTACAAATATATGTTTTCAAACTCTAGAAACTACAATACACTATTTTTAAAAAATACTCATGTTGATATATATATATCGTGATATCTTAAAAAATAAAACATATTTCTCTTATTTTTATTTAACAGGAGTAAATGGGTCAAGATTTAGATGAATCGCTCAGAATTTGCAGCTTTGATTGCTTTTAGTGCGAATCTTTAAATTTCTTAATTTGAGCTTTTGTATATCATTGTGATTTGATGATTACAATCTTGAGTTAAATAATTAGTTTAGATCTATTAGGGAATAATTTTTTTACCACTAATCATTTTACGATTCATAACGTATTTTTTTATAAGTATTATTTCATAAATTATATATATTGAAAACAATATAATCTAGTTTTACCAGAGTAATGATAATATTTTGATAAATTTTTTTAATATCGTAACGTATATGTATAAATTTACAATTTATATTACTATTTTACTTAAGAGGAATATTAATAAAAGCACATTGATTTTTAAATTCTACATAAACTATTAAATATTAAATAAATGTTTATTAACATATTAACATTCAAATATTAAATTTGAATAACTATTAAATTAAGTTTAAAATAATTGAAATTTCACTGTGAATTTATAATTTTATGAGATAGTTATAACTGCTTTAATTACTAAATTTAATTTCATATATTTTCGTCATTTTGTACGAGATATTTTATGTATAATTGCTTTTTTAAATATTTGACAAATTATAAAGAAAAATTAGGAAAATAATGAATTCTTTCAATAAAATATAAATAGATGCCTTAACATAAACCCAATATCACTTACTTATTGAATTTTAAATTATTGTTTTAAAACTCCACGGTTTTTTTGTATTAATATTTAATATACACGTATTAGTTAAAAAAATTTATTTGTCATTTACTTTAAAAAAATGATAAAATACAATTTCATTGACTTAGTAATTTAAAATAATATAGTTCCTTATAAAAAATGATGTCTAGATTTTGTACTGTAATGTTATGCAGTAAATATATTATTAAAAAATCCTTAAATTATCGAATAGAATAAATAAATATTGTAATTTAAGTATTAAATATTTTTCTGGCGTTTATTTTTTAGTATTTCAAGTTAAAAAATTCTAAAACCATAAATAAAATAAAACTGCATTCAGACTTTAATATATTAAAAAATTTTTTCAGAATATATATAAAAAGAGTATGCTAATGATAAAAAATAGAAATAAATTGTATATTATAGGAAAATTTAGAAAAGAGTATGAGAATAATGATAAGAGAGAGACTTAAGGGACGCAAGATATTAGTCCAATAGTTAAAGCTACACTAAGGGGACACTTCATACGAATGCATGTACGAGTGAGCATAAATATATAGTCGAGAATAAGTAGATAATGCCCATGTATATCAAGTAGCGGCCAAATACGCATACATTTTGTCGCTCATAGTAGGTTAAATGCGTCGATGAAGAAACGAAATTCGGTCTCCATAACTCAACTATCATTTACAAAAAGAAATAATAAATTGATATTAAAAAATTTTTTAAATCTGACAATAAACATTTACCGATTAATTATGACATTTTCGGAATAAAAATGCAATTAAAAATCCGCAAGTAATATATCAGAATTTTCTTAATTTATTATATATATATATATAGAAAAAGAGTATTTATTATTTAAAATTTATTCTGAAAGAAACTAGTTAAATTTAATTGAAAAGAAAATACTTAATTTTATATAAAAAAATAAAATTTAAGTAAATGAAAGATTTACCTATTAAAGTTGCCAATTTACTGACATAAAATTACAATAGTTCTTTTATGTACCAATTCATAGTTACAAATGATTATTCATAGAGACAATATTTACGTTTAAGTTTATCGCAAAGTTTTTATCTTATTTACGATCAACGGTTAATAAAATCATTGCATTGTACATCTAATATATTATGGTAATCAACTCTGTTACTCTGTTATCGTGCTATTATAATTTATAACTTTGAATATCTTTTTCAAAGATATTTTTTTTTTGATAATTTAAGACTTCAACAAAGAATAACAAAATTTACAACTTTGAAAAGAAAATTTTTCATTACAGTAATAATGAAAATTTATTAATTTTAATAATAGAAACGTAAGAATTATATTTATATTAAATATAAATTTAATTATAAATGATTAAAGTACATAAAAAAATTGTAATTTATAGCTTTACTTCTTTGAAAAATTGAAATGCTTAAATTTACGAAACCATTATCAATATGTACAGCCATTGTGAGAAAATGAATAAATAAATTTTTTTTAAATAAATGTTTTTCAAAAACTGTAGAATAGAAAATAACAATCTTATTTTGTTTCAACCAATTGACGACAAACTGAAGTTGAGATAAAATCTTAATATTTGTATAAGTTATAGTAATTTTTATGTACAATAAAATTTCAATCGTAATATTTCTTCAAATTTTTAAATATTTGATTAAAGTATTTAAAAGATCATTTGATCAAGAAATAATAAAATAATTATCGTGAAAACACGATAAAAGGTTAAAATTAAAATATGTTCGTACATTTGTATTTAATTGAAAAGCTGTTCTTCTATAATATTCTCCTACTTTAATTTAAAATCAGTGAACAGTATTAATATCAAAATTATAAAACTATACTCGGTGATAATTGCATTAAAGGATTCATCAAGCTACAAGTAAATTTCAGTAGAAACGTAAATACGTATAACTTTAAAAATGTATCGTTAAATATTTTTTTAATATTTGGTTGAAAAGCATTACCATTGATTATTGATAGACTGCAGGGATCTTTTATAGAGTTTTTCTAATCATAATGTTCTGCTCTTGTAAAGAAATCATAAATCTTTATTTTTTTTATAAGACTGCGAATAATTTATTTTAGTGATTATGGTAGCAAAAGGAAAAAATTGCCTTACGGTCAAGTTTAATCTATAATTGCATAGTTATAAGCGCATAATCATACTTTAGTACGTCGCATACGTTTTTATTAGAATATTATAATCGAGAATTCTGAATTATTTTACCGAGTAATAAGGTTTTTCATCCAGTTAAAAGCACTTTCCAACAGATTAAGGCTCTTTCGACAGCGAAAATAAACGTGCGCTTCTTTAAAGGCGATTCATGAAATAAAAATCTCGAAAGCTGTTGGCTGGCCTTCGGTATTAGAACCGTCATAAAAGCAAGCCAAACTTGTTTCGAATTCGCGCTCGCGTGCAAAGAAATGACAGAAAAAGAGAGAGAGAGAGAGTGAGAGACGAAGCGTCTTCCAACGACAACTTCCGACGGCCGGTGATTGATTGGCCGCGAGGACGTAACTTCTCCACACCGAGGGCCTAACTTCTTCCATCCCAGCGTCGCGAGTCTCCCAAGGATGTTGCGCGTTTGCTGTATCGCGATAATTGATCGACCGGCCCAGCCTAGCGTCGTACACGCGCACGGGGTTGGCGCGACGCTCACCGGAATTGCTTCTTTAGTACTGACCTACATTCCTCGTGGTGACTCGTTCTTTCGTTCGCTTCCTCCTGCATCCTCGCGCGCGAAGAGATTTATCCGAATCGGAGGCGCGAACTCGAGTCTCACGAGCCGCTCTGCGACGCATAAAACGCGCGTCGATCTCCGAACGAGGAGGCCTCGATGGGTATCATCTCCTCGCCGCGGCGAGATTCTTAACTCCGCCGGGACTGAATAAATAACTAAATAACTGCCGCGCTTATTATTTCGCCCGCTCTAAATTAAATCCTCGTGTATTTGGAAGTGAAATACGGGCGGGAGCCGTGACGGTAATTGGCCGTTTTCACCGCTGCTTTACGAAAGAGGGCCGCGTTTTGTTCGGAATGCCAAGCAGCTCGAGCTTTCAGGGTGTACGTAACCTTTAGAAATATATAGCGCTCCTAGATTACGCGGTATTGCATCATCGGTGCATCGGCTCCTCGAGTTGGTAAACGATGCACGCGCCGACTTTTCGCATCGCATAAAGAAATATACTGTGGAGAATTGCGTCTGGTTTGATTTAATTATAATTTGTGGAAACGATGTCTCGTAACTGTTCTTCCATTTCAATTGCGAGATAAATAGCGCCGTTCTGGAATCAAGCTATGCGCATCGCGTCTAGTCCATGATTCGCCAATAGAGCCATTTCTTGAATTAATCCAATCGCAGCTTTAAAACTGTGTGACAAAGCAACTTTAATTTTTATAGCTTTTTTATGCACAGGAGAAACATTCTTGCGCTCTATTAAGATCGGCGTCGTCAATTCCCGCGGCAGTTCACTTGTTTTTCCTCAGAAAATTCGGAATTTATTATTGTGCATAAGTTAGACACTTAAATTAGAGGATAAAGTTTAAGACAAGTATTAATCCGAATTGAAAGCTTAAAGTCTGTTCTCACTCATTAAGGTTACGGCCATGTCACGATAAATTACTTCAATGATTAATTTATATCATTGTAAAAAAACAGTAGCTGAGCCGCGAGCATTAGTTTTATTAGTTTTTTTAAAAACAACGAATCAACGATCGAAAGCACGATATTGTTGAGTGTGCGAAGGTGTTGGATACTCGATGTATAACCTCATGGACGTTTCGTGGTCGATCGCTGCGATGAGTTAAATGAAAAAAGCACACCATTTTCGCGATTTCGACGGATCCACCAACTTCTCGTCCACCTTCCATTATATCATCTCACAATCCGAATTCTTTGAATGCAGGAGTTTGATTGCAATAAGCGATGTTAGCCAGACTTTAAAGAACAGAGGAAGGAATTTCCAATGGAGACGAAGCGCAACGGGACGAGATATTAAAAAGAGATTCGCTCGAGATGGAATTGGCGGTGGTTCCCGCCGAAATGAAACAGCGAGCATCGATGTAGAAAAAAGCACCGAGAGCTCGGCTCGCGTGGAAGAGGAGAAAGAGAATGCAAGGGAGGGAGAAAAAGGGTCATAGGGAGCTTCCGAGTGTCTTTCGGTATCCGCTGATTCGCTTCCGTGTCCCCTTCAAGACCGAGGAGGCCGAGCATTGAAGCGAGCCGCAGCCACCGCCGGTTTGCGTCACGGCAAATCCGGAGTGAACGCATTCGCTCGCTACGTGGGACACGCACGCACACGCACGCACTCCAAGCGAGACGGCGAGAGCGCTCGTGGAGGCTTGCACGAGCGTTTGATACGCGCATATCATCACATGACCGGATGCGGGGGTAGGTAAATTGGCCAGCAATTGCTGACGCCACAAGAGCTGCGCGACCGCTCGATCCCCGTGCCTCGCCGCTCTTCCTTCTTCCTGCAGGATCGCGCCTCCTGCCGCCGTGACGCCTGCTGCCTTTTTCGATTACACGGAGCCAAGTGCGCGTGCGTCACCACAGGCTTACCGATGTTCCTCGAAGACGTTGCCGCCGGAAAAAAATAGCCCTAAGACGACGCGCGTTGCGCAGTCGCCGATAGCAGCTCTCGCGTTCGTTATGTGGAAAATATTTAATATTCGCACGTTTCTCCTTTTACACCTTTGGCATGCCGCGACCTTCCTTTGAGTTCGGATTACTTTTAATTTTTCGAAGCTGAGCGATTGAATCGAAATTGACTCTTTGAAATTTGCTCCGCATGAAGGAATTTAAATTTTAGTTATTTATTCATATTCGAACTTAAAAATGAAACTCAAAGGGCAAAATTTCTTTTTTCGCTATTCCCGATTAAATAGATGCTTTTTCTGTAAAGCAAAGTAATACAAACAATTTAATACAAACAATCCTTGCGTTGGAAACTTTTCTACCTCAATAATTGAAAATGTTTATCGTACGATCTATTTAAATAAAACACAAATCAAGCGTGATTGAATTTAATTAAAATTAGTTAAATTTGAATTTTGTATTCAAATACAATTTGCAGTGCAGGGCCTATAAATAAATCTTTAAACTCTCCCTATTTAACTCTTATGACGTCTGTTTGAGGTCTCTCGAGAGCATCGAAAGCTCGGGTCGTCACTTCCTCTGCATTGACGTCCACGGAAGTGGCGCCCGGAACTTTCATTTCTTTTCGTGCTGAGCTTCGCGTTGTTTCATCATATTTATTTATGGGGGCCTCCTATTTTTAAGAATACGCGGATCAAATGCATCTTAATTATGACAAGTTATTTCATTGTTTGTAGAACGGAAAGCCTTTATTTTTAACTAAGGTAATACTGAAACTCATTAACAAAAGTGAGCGGTCGAAAAAATTACCTTAAAATCCTAATTTTCAGTGGAATTCGCAATATTGTTACTATTTTTACGCAATAAATCAAAGCAAATTTGCAATTAAAGTAATCTACACGTTTAACTATTATAAACATACCGACGTTGCGCATTTATCGTCGACGAAAAGTGAAAATGAAACGAGCTACAGTGCTTTAAATATTAAGGTAAACGACATTTCTCACTTCCGGTTGCAATAACTGCTGCATTTCTCGGCATAATAGCTGTTTTACTGCACGAATCAGTGGGCAATAAGAATAACCTGGATTTATTATTTTTTTTATGCTACGTATATTACGTGCAACGTATGAATTTATGACTTAATTCAACGAATTCACTCGGGGACGCGACGCGAATTCTGATGCGCGGAGTAATTCAAGATAAAACCGCGACACGCGAGGTAGACAAAGTACAGTCAACTTTTCTCATTAGTAAGTAAGATCGACAAGCATTGCCGCGACCGAAAGCTCCAGGAATACCCGAGGATCCGAAAGAAAAGACGAGTTCGCACTTTAGATGGGCGGAATAGACCAATTACGGGACGCCATTAGGCGTTTTTTCCGGCCGTTACCGCGACATACCTCGAGCAGTGGCCGGGGCTTAGCGGGGCTTTTGCTTTAATGCGCCTCTTCCTCGCATTCGCCGCGAGCTCCCATTGTGCGCCGGGTCGACATCCATTTCGGACTCCCGGCTGTGCGAGAGGAAATTCAACGTGTGCGCGGCGCAGCCAGCGACGTGTAACCGGAGAACGATACCCAAAGGCCAAGGCGAAAGGCCGAGTCGCGTGTCGTCCGGGATGAAACTCGACGCCCCTGCAACTACGCGTAGCGGGAGTATTATTCTTCTCGCTCTTCACGGGGACAAGGGTTATTACGCAGATCCGCGGAGCTCCGGCGACGCCTCGAGCGACTCGGCGCGATCAACCCGGCCGACTACCGCGCCTCAAGACGAACTCAGAAATATTTGCATCGTCCTGATAGGTTGTGTCGTATCCGCGTATCGATGGCTCTGCTGCCTCAGTGGTAATGGATGGCGGGAGAAAAGTTGTCGGTCTGCATAGCCACCGTCACTTGATTCAATCTGCGAATCACCGGGTCACCAGCGCGAATTTATTCGAGACGTTTTAGAATATTCCGAGTTGTGTCATTACGAGTTGTTGTTCTGACGAACGTTTCGACGCACTCCGAGAGATCCCAACGGTTTTGTATTTAAAAACGTCGAATCACTTCTGAATGGATGATGCACGTGCGCAATACGGGCATTAACGTAATCTCCTAATAACGTGATTAACATCATTAATGTTGTTATTTTATAAGTCGTTGTATTGATAAGCTCGCGATTGAATATAATTAAACGTCGGGTTTATTTACAATGCCAACAACTAAAAAGCATTCTAGCGCGACCTTCAAAATAATATATTTTTTCTTCCTCTTAAGCCGAGCGTAGTTGAGACATCTTTGAAATTTATCGCGACAAGTAATTGCATTTTTACGCGGTGGCAATTTTTCTTCGAGCGAGATGAACTCGATCTTTTTCATTCTCACGTGCTTGCATGTACAACAACTTAAGCGTTGCGCTTTTATGTTCGCATTCGCATGATCATTCGCGTATTATCGCGTGTTGTACGTCGCGTCGATTGATTTCAATGCGACTTCGAGCGCCGGCAATTTGCCGTTTAACGTGTTTTATCTTAAGCGCTTATTATAGATTTATAGCTATATTTGAAAAAGTTGCACGCAGCTCATAAATTAAGATCGAGCGTATAAAAAATGCTTATTCGCAATTGTGTATAAGACAAGAGATAGTGGATTGTTGAAGTTCAAATAACGAGTAAATGTCTTGAAAAAAGAAAAAAAAAAAACAGTTCTACGTGGAATCAATACCGATTAAGAAAAGTTATTCGTAAGACGTAGCTGTGCATAACTAGGCCTTAAAGAAAATCCAGCTCTGGATGGATGAATTAAAAAATCATTCATTCGGTAATTACTCTTCTTTGCGGATATTTCAACCGAACCTCGTTATTTAGAGAAAGGATGCTTACGGATTCTGATAAAATCGAATGATAAACAAAATAAATGGAGGCGAAGCGTTCGCGCAACTGCTGATTAAAATCGCGGGTAATTTATCACTGCAAGTGGGGACCAGGCAGCGGCCGGATTAACTAATCATATGCGCGAGAAAACACAGAGTCGTTTAGATTAAGCAATAGTCGAGCTGTAAAACAATTATGCAAGCCTGTCTTGAGGTGACGTCCATTTTTTAACAGTGGATAACGAGCGACGCAAGGTGCTTAGTAACGTATGGCATTGATCGAGCGTCATACTGACAGTATGTAAATGCAATTTATGCGGTCGGTGCTTTCCAACTGCAGGTCTCGTTCGATTGGCGCGCGAGCTGAGAATGCACGAAGGGATGCGAAAAGGTGCTCTTGGCGAGTTTACCTCGGTGACGAGGGTGCTGTCGTATTCTCTGTTGTCGTAGTTCCAGCCGTAGCGGCAGTGGGCGATCGGCCAGTTGGGGTCGCTAACCGGAGGTGGGTCTAGATGCCTGGGGAAGCGGAGCAGCGACGCCGGGTTGACGGTGGAACCACGGCCCTCGTGACCGAAGCCGTCCAGCGGCAGGTCCGGGCGCACCACGTCGTTGTAGAGCCTCGACTCGACGCCGGAGAGGTCCGACCACCCGGTGCCGTTGTCGTACGAGGCGCCCAACCAAGACTCGAGGATGGTTGTATAATTCACGTCGTACATGAGGCACTTGGAGTACTCGCGGTTCCCGTCTGGCTTGGTCCTGTAGGGCAGCGACATGGCTTTCCGGTCCTCCAGGCTCAGGATATTATTTAGGCTGTCCAGCTGTGGTATTCGGCACCAATGCTCTGGCACCGCGCTCACGAACACCTGGGGCAGCGAGGAACTTCGATTAGTATTATTCGCACTTGCTTCGCTATTTCTCGGCGAATCGGTGCGGGACGGTAGGATGACCCATTTGTTTTCGCGGTGATTCGCGTTCGTGACTTTATCTTCCGTTCGTTAAACGAGTCTAGAATCTGTGTTCGTACGAAAGACCCTTTTATTGTTTTCAAAGAAATAATTCGAAACATCCGACTTGTGTTTGTCATTGTTTCATTTGCCAAAAATGACTATTTTTAACTTTCAGATAATTCTAAAATGAAGTAAAATCCTCTAAATTTTTAATAAAATCATTAAAGTGCTATACATTTAAACATCACTTATATTACAGTATATTAATGTTACATGCGGAACAAATAAATGAAAATAAAATTAATAATAAATTTAAACTTAGAAAATATTAAGAAATTGAAAACAGAATTTATATTAAAAAATATTATAATACAAGCTTTTTTCAACGAATATAAAATCTTTTACACAAATTTTTGCTTTTCATATTTAACCTTTATTTTTCTTTTTTGATGAAAAATATATTTGAAGCTAAATATTCAAACGTAAATCTACCTTGAAAAATGTTACAATCCCGGTATTGTATAATAGGTGTGGTGTTTCTCGTATAACGGAAATTTTTTATTTAGTTAGATATATTTCTATTCATAAAACGCATTCGTTTAAGTATAGTTTATTTATTATACTTCTCGTTTAAAATTACCTTATACTAATTGTATCAAAATAATTAATATTCTTCTGAACACTTTTCTTATATTTCACTTAAAATCTATTTCATCTAAAAATTTTTAATAGTATCGAAAGCTTTAAATTCAACCTCATTTATAATTATTTTTTTTTTAATTTTACGTTAATCAATGATTACTTATAAAAAGTAAATTTTACTTTTTTACTCAATTACACTGCGTTGCTCTATTGTTTTTCATTTTCACAAATTCAATTGTTTAAAAATGTAATAATTGAGTTTTAATGAACATTGTATACTGATCAATAATTAATTTAAATTTTAGTAAATGGAAAATTATTTGTAGATATTTGTAGATATTTTCTGCCTAATACACTTACGTTACCGATAATCTTTTTATCACGAATATAGTAATTTAATAATAAATTTAAGACGTAATAATTCTAATTATCATGTTGCTTTGAGTTTATTGAAATAGATTAGTATCTCCTGCATGCAACATTTCTTATACAGATGCATAATATTTTTATATTGCACTTAGTTTTTTTCCTAATAAAATATATAAAAATATATAAAAAATAATAATGAAAATTAGCAAATTTTAATTAACTCTAATGGATAATCTCCATATTCAAGTTTCCTAATATAACAATAAATTAATTAAAATATGTATAACGCCTTATATCAACTTTATTATTAAATGTGTTCTGTAAAATTTTATTTATAACCATAATTTAATTTTTTCTGATAAAGAATATACCGCGAGCAAAAATTTCCGTAAATAAAGTAAAAAAACGTCTGATCATTGTGTGCATAATTTCAGTGCGTGATGTTAGAAACTTCATTAAATTGCGAGGTTGTATTTTTTCAACAAAATATACGTTAGAAAATTCTGCTGATATTTTTGTTTGTTAAATAGAATCATTTAAATGTTTTTTTAATTGAACGTGACATGAAACATTCAGATTTCAACAGATGTAATTATTGATGATTCGGAATAAATTTTAACATGAGTTATTAAACGTTTCTTTAAATTCCTTCGTTAAAATAAAATTTAATTTTATAATTGCTTAAAAGTTTAAAAAAAATTTACAATGAAATGTAATAATATTATTTTATAAATTTTATATTATAATAATTAATTGTATAAATGTATCTAATAATTTATTTTTTCCTTTATAAATAAATTAATCAGTTTCATAAAATAACACAATTATATAACAAACTTTTTCTAGAACACTTATATTACACATCATATTACATGGATTTTTATAATTTTATTTGTGCATAATATTCCATAATTTAATTTTATTTAAATTTATAGTAATTATTAAGTAAAATCAAATATTTTAAGTGAATTTTTATATGGAGTCTAAAGTTAGAGTTTTCTAAGAATCACAAAAGTCACTAAATAAATAAACTACATTTATAAAACACTTAAATAGTAATAAAAACCTTAAAATTTAGTCATTATACGGATAATAAAAATAACGGTGCTTCTTTTCTTACTTTAAAACAAACTTTTTTAATCAAATTAAAGGATATGTAAATCTAAATATTTTTATATTAAAGCAAACTGTCAAATTTGAAAAAGTAGTAAAAAAGTAACGATGCAATGAAATCATAGTTTGTTATACATACACATTATTTTAAAATAAAAAATACAGTTTAATATAATGTTCAATAATAATAATAATAATAATAATAATAATAATAATAATAATATTGCGATGTAAGAGTACAGTATTAAACTCGTTTTTTTTCACTGTTAAAACATACAAAATAAAATAATGTATAATTCAATTATAATTCGAGTAAAAAAGGCATAATATTTGATTTAAGGCGATACATTATCATGTATAAAAAATTATTTAAAAAAATATGAACAAAATACCCTCTGCAGTTATATTATAATTATTTTTTAAAATAATTATTTATATTGCTTGAGATATTTGAGATTTTTAAAGATTTTTAAATATTGCACATTTATTTTATTTATGTTCAAGGTTTTAAAATTTTATATGCATTGTAAGAACATAAAAATTACAATATTAAATAAAATACATTTGAAATTATATTCAAAATAATATTTTATTGTATATGAATTAAAAATTAAAAAATGAGACCTTTTAAAGTTATCAGTGTAATTCTGTATGTAATTAAAGCACAAAATTTGAAGCTTGAAAGTAAATTTAATATCTTTGTGCAAAATAAAAAATTCAACTTTTCAACATATTTCAATATATTGGATTTTTATTCAACATATATAAACTACTTGCAAAGATGAAAAGAATTTCATACATATAATGTATTAGATTATTTATTTAAAAAGGAATTTTGTGTAAATATACATTTTTACTGAAGATTTAAATTAAAAAATATTTTTATTAAAATTTCAAAAATTATTTTCAGGAGACCTGCTTATTTAATATAACTGACACTTTGTAAATAAACGAAACAATAAATAAAAAAATTCTTAAAGTAAACATTTCGTTCAATGAAAAATCCTCTTTTCATAATGAATATGTTTCAAATCACAAAGTTTTAAATATTTTATAAGTTAAATAAATATAAATACGGAGAATAAATCTTTTATTAAACTTAATTTATTAATACATATTATTTTATGAAATTATTATTTGAATAATTTATTATCATATCTACATAGAAAATTTTCTTGAATGTTATTTTTCCAATTAATTTTTACGAATTATGGTTTGCATTATTTATTATTCGAACCGGAGAAATAGAAGATTTTTTATTGAAATTCGTTTATTTAAACTGTTTAAAAGTGTCGTCAATATAAAAAAATACTACTCATTTTTATTCCTAAAGCTCATTATTTAGTATAGATACAATAATTTTGTTAATACATAAATTAATATATCTATATCAATTTATATTATAGTATAAGAATAAAATTTTTTCCATTATCTTTTACAGTTTTCCATGTAGCCATTTTTTAATTAACACAATAACAATAGAACAACATTAAAAATGATATTTTAATTTTTATTTAATTTATTTCATATATGAAAAAATATAACGCAGAAAATTAATATAAAAATATTGAAAAATGATAAATGTCAATTTTTTTTCTAATAATAATTCTTCTATTGTTCTTTTTTACATTAACTATACAAACGTTCATTTTTAAAAGAATAAATTAATTAAATTGTCGTATACCAATGATTTTAAATTTACTGAATAAATAAACAGTTTTCAGAGTTTAAAATTAACCAGTATTCATTAATTTTTTTAATAATATATAAATATAGAAAATAATAATTGTATTTTGTTAGTAGAAGATAGTTTTATAAACAGGATATCACGGATATTAAAAACTGTTATAAAAACTTGACTAATATCTTTTAGAAAATTCAAAGATATAAATATAATATTAAAAGTTATATTAATTAACTCTTTTGATTCGTCGAATTAATAAGACATATAACGAAGTGAGTTTGTTATACAGAGGATAATTAGTAGCATATAACACTCAAATATCAGAAAGTTGAAACGATCTAAATGCAGATAGTATCATTTGAATATTGTTAAAGCTAATCACACTATATATAGTTCTCTTTAAGTTTATTCGGCCTGAATTATTATCAAAGGATGCTTTTGAGAATATAATATTTTAGTACTTTAATTATGTTTTAGAATATACTAAGCTTTTCAAATATGATCTTTAAAACAGATTCATTTTAGATATTTTAATTACTATTTTATTAATTAGCTGAAATTCTATTATAAATATGAATAATAATACTAATAATAAAAGTATTGTTTTAAAATAAATTAATAAAATAAAAAATTATTAATATCATGTATTAATTTGAAGATAAGAATTTGAGTATTAGGCAAATAGTTAGTAATTAATTGTCATAAAAATTCTCGCAGAATGTGCGAACGAATCTTTTGGAATAATATGCTATTTGAATGTGGAAGAAAGATTTAAATTCATAAAAAAAATTGTCTATAAAAATATTAGCGTTATAATAATTTTATATTTAAGAATTACAAGAATTATTTAAAAGTATCTCTACATTTCTTTTTTTTGCAAAACTTAATGACTAGACGTTAGTTTTATGAAAGGTAATATAACTTATCATAATTGGAATTAGTTGCAATATTTTGGAACGTTGATTTTAAAATTTATAAATTTTGTAAATTGTAAAAAAGGAAAAAATTTTATAGCCATTCTTTGATGTTGTAACTCTAAAAATAATAGAAAAAACTTAGAAGTTAAAAAAAAGATTAGTCCATAAAGCAGTTCGATAATATTCAAATAGAATTTATATATACGTAATTATTTTTGTTAGTGTTTAAATTAATGCTATCAAATAAATTGTTTAGACTTGTAACGTCATGTTGCAAAACGAGTTATGTAAATTTTATTTGTGCATTAGTGTTATTAGATAAGTTTATATGTATCTTTATCACAAGAGTTATTGTTCTGCTTATTTGAACTAAGAATTTCTTTCAACGTTTGCACGTTCTCTTTCTTATGTTTGCAGAAATCCGTTTTATTTTATGCAAATTTTTTAAAATCTTGCGCGAATTCTTAGATAAAAAGGCGTTTAATTATGGGCGTTATCAGTAGAGCCGGAAAGAGGGATTAACAACATTAAACAACATATTTGAAGTCTCCATCGTACAGCTACTAATCTTTGTGCAAGTCGTTCTCTACTACAAACAAGTTGACTGTTGGCTTGGCAAATTTTTGCCACTCGGACAATTCAAGCGACACGGTGATCGAACACTGCGTTATTTATCGCTGCTATTACTTTCGTGGCAGACAGCAAATACTAAAGATTACGTTCTGAGCTGGACTTGTTCTAATAAAGCAGCCAGCACCTTGTGGTAGCCCAGGCTATTTATTAATTATCGTTCGTTCGAATAAGCTAGTGATAGCGATAAATCGCATTTACACTCGGCGCATCAGAACTGGACAACTGCGGAGGCGCTTGACTCTCCATGCTCCGAGCGAAAACTCGCTTTACCACTAGTCGCGAGGGGTTGTGACAACGCGGCGCGTCTAGATGCGCCAAGGCTAAATATGCGACAGGCTGACCTGGGAGAAGGCGAGGAAGGCGGCTGGCAGGGCGGCCGGTATGCAGAGCAAATAGTACATGATGTTCTGGTAGCGTCCCTTCTCCCCGATGTGCAGCAGCACGTCGTCGAAGTCGATCGAACTCATTTTCGCGGTCCTTCAGGTGACGACGCCGGGGATGCAGACGACGGTCCTCCTCACTCCCGAGTCACACGGCATGTCCTATGTGCATGCCTCGAGAGCTGACTTTTATCGCGCGCGTCTCTCTCTCTCCCTCGCTCTCTCCCTCTTTTCCCGGCTAGTCGAAACAAACAATCCGTAGGTAACGAACGCGTCCCTTTCACCCCGGCGTATTGAGCTGCGTTCACGATTTTATTATTTTATTTGCAACAATTTTCCCTTCCTCGAGTAGTGATGTATTGTCGTCCACGTAGGGAGATTCGGACGGTCCGTCGAGTGCTTCCTTATCACACTCGCACAGCACTGTCCCGCACACCTTTATTCCCTCGGCTTTCCTCCCAACAGCCGTACCCCACTGGAAATTCCGATCTCCTGGAATTTTTCCCTCTTGCTCTCTTTCATTCAACACTGAGCACTCTGGCTCGCGATTCTATCACTGCGAATTTTCTTGCGATATACACGGATTCTGCGCGCGCGTTTTCGATAATTTCTACTTTTCCTTTTTTGACGCGCACCGTACACTGGGGGAGTCGATGAGTCGATTGGCGTTTGCTCCTTTGGCTCTTTACATGTTCTCAGACTGCCCGACTGCCTTGTATCTGCAAACAGAAGTGAATTGCATTTATTTACATTGCATTTAGAACTGCGACGCGATTCACGCTTTTAATCTCAGTTTAAGACTCGTATTTGTACATTAAATTCAACTTTTTGCAATTTTAATTGAAAATCCCATTTGCTGCCCCGATTTAATCGCGTCTTTTATTATTTATTTGAAAGGTAAGCTTTGTAACTGAAAAAACTTTAATCCCCATTCTTTAAAGCGCACCGACAACAATAATGATGATTTTATTTTTATTTTAGCCCTATCAAGCTGAATTCTCTGCTGGAAAAAGGAAATTTACACCAACCAAATTATAACTTCTTTGCATAAATAAAATCCTCTTATTTCGCGAATATATCAAATTTCGAATTAAGAGGTAATATTACCAGCTACGGAATATTTTTCATAACGAAAACATAATAGCTATGTTTTTAAAAAAGAATTAAACTTTAACTTCCATTCAAAGTTATTCCAATTAAATCAAACACCGTAGTTTTATCACAAAAAAGAGCACGCGTATTAGAAAATACACTTTCATCAAACTTTAAAAGTAATGAAATCTAATAGTACAGTAAATTTTGAATTTTAGTTAAGTTACATTAAAAATAATTTATGTGATAATTAAAAGCCATTATTTTATGACTATTCATCCTGCCGCTCTTTGCAAAGTAAAACATAATAAATGTGTAAATTATAATTCTACATTTATTTAAAGTCTTTTTTAATTATGAACTATTAAAAATTAAACTTGTATTCGCCTAAAAACTTGAATGACTTTGTAATTTTTGTAACAGCCTGATCCCTTGCTCGATGTTACTCCAAATTTAAATAAATCCTTTAGAACAATAAACAATGAGTTTGACTCTCAACAAATGTTAAATTAAAATTTTTAGGCCAACTGTTATTTGGCCTTTTTAAAGGCAGCTTGAAAATAAGTATGTTACACCGGTGGATAATAAAAGGCTTACTAATTTTTATGATTTAACTATTTTATATTTTATATATATATATATATATGTATACACCGATTCTTATGGTGTACTAAACAAGAGCTTGCAGGGCTTGTCAAAATACATTTGCTGAAGGGTGCAACTCGTCTTGTGAACGCAGTTGTATATGCTTATAAAATGTATATTGCACAAAAAATCAAATTTTACATTCCAATGAAATTTCATTATTGAAATAAACTGAGTGAAAGATATTTTAGATTTATTAATATTTAATGTTTTATTAAAATTAAAACAATTGACAGCTCAAAGTTAAAAGTGTGCCACTGCGGTTGAAATCAATATAAAAAAATATCCGTGAAAGGAATTTTTGAATTTTCAAAAATATTCTGATTTTTCCTTTTTGTGAAAAGGGTTAATTATACATTTTAAAAATATAACTTTTGTTTGTACGAATGCAAAATTCCGTGCTACAAGAACGCAATAAAAAATTTCTTGTATTAAAAAATAAATTAAAAAGTTGTTTAGTTCTATTTTTAATACAACAGATATCCTTCGAATTGAACTTGCAGGTCTTTATGAAATTCATGTACAAATGCTTGTTAAAACTAATTATTAATAAAGCAAGAAGCGTATTATGGGAGTAATAATAAAAACAGTTTTACAGTTACATTTAAGAAAATCTCATTATGACACGTTTTTAAAGTTTCAGGAGGAAGAGTATGTAATTTGAGGTTAATCTATTGTTTCCTTTTTATTGCTCTTCTCTCCAGAGCATCAATAAGCTTGTATTTTCGCTGAAATTTTCACTGTTGGTAAACGACACAGTCAAAGGGCATGAAATACAAATGTTTTCCTAAATAATATAGGTCGGAGAAACTAATGATCACCCACGTTTTATTACCGAACTATTTTAGCTATAATATCTAATGAAAAATAAAATTACACAACGAAATGAACAAAAAAACTAAAAATCATTTGCTTTGTTTTTTTCAACGTAAAATTAAGTAACACTAACCTCTGAATTTTGGACACGCAAAAGCAAGATGTTCGATTATTTATTCTGGGTATTAAAACAAAGAAGTATTTAATTTAAATCTGTTATTTTTATATTTAAACGGAGTTCTTAAAATTATGGAAACGGTATGTGATTTTCATACATATAGATAAAATAATATTAAAGTTAACGAAAATGTAAATTCGCTTTCTCATACAAGAAATACCGATTGTTTTTCTTTATTCTTGTTAGGAAACTAAAATAATACTCATGACATGCTGGACTGTGTAGATAATATTATAATTTTAAATGTAATTTTTAATTTATGGGTGAACTTTCTCCCAACATTAAATTTTCATTTTAAATATACATGCCTTACGTACCTAAATAATAAGTCAGATTAAATTATACAAAAATAACATTATAAAAATATTTCCATTTTAGTGTTTTTTTAAACGTTTTTAGAAATCTTGGTTAAATATAAAATTTTATTGTATTATAATCATAATTGCAATGGCATCGTTCTATATCATTTGTAATATCAATGTATAATCGTTTGGGCGTGTATGCGCATACATGAGCAGGTGTGGATTACTTCGATACGAGCGATCACTAAGATTTCATAATGCTTTTTAGAGAATGTCTAAAGGTGTAGACATAAGTATATTTATATGACTACTACGTAGAACCTATATGGTGTGTAGTACATAAAAAATCCTTAAAGACACGATCGATTTAGATCTATCAACCCTCATTTCATTAATTTATTATTTTGTTTAAATCGTTAATAGCGAACGTTATGTTTTTTATTTTTGATAAATATAAAATTTTTGTAGCCAACGTTTTCACATTTTTTATTATAGATCTAGTATTTCAAGTTAATCTGAAATTCAAACAAAAGACCTACTTTACATATGTATGTATTTACTAGGCGTTCTGAATAAGATGTCAAATTCTTATTTTGAAATATGTTCGTTTTGCGAGAAAATATTTAAATTGAAAAATTATCATGGATAAGGAAATTATGGCTACTTATTCAAAATTATATTAATTATACATGGTTTATTACTGAAAATTTAAAATATCTTTTACCTTAGTTTACGAGAAAAAATTATTGAAAATATAATTAAAGTGTATTTTAAACGAAATAAAGTTCTAAGGATATAACATAAATTCTGATAAATGATATTTTAACATACGCATAAAAGTTTTGGATATAATAATGTAATATTTAAAAACATTGTTACTTATTTTAATGGTAGTAGCTTCGAAAACGATAGACGATTTTAGTTGAAATTTGTTACAGTATTAGCTACCAGCATAGAATAAGTTTCAAAGAAATTTAAATACAATTTAGTGCATACCTTTTAAAATATCTAAAGTTACGAGCAAACTTATTGAAACTGTTGTTATTTGAAAATAATATAATAAATATTATTGAATTTTGGTAGTCCATTGTGTTATTGTATATATTGGTTTTTTACGTAAATTTATCGTATAAGCTATTTTAAAGTTTTTAATACGTCTATTTCGTTGATTTTTTTCAACTATTAAAATTAGTTATAAATTTTATTGAAAATTCATTGGAATGTTTTATCAGTACTTTAGGTGGAATTTATTTGATAAAGATCGAAGTGATATTTAACTAATATTTATGAATACATAGTTATTACTATATATATTGATTTAAATATCAACAATATAGTTTTTGATACAGTATATTTCATACGAATAAATTGTATTAATTTTGAAATACGATTAATACAATTTCTCTTAATTTTATTTTATATTGATAATATTTGGATTGCTTACTCTTCATATCAATATAACAATAATGCCATTTATATAATAGAAATATTTTTACGAAAAAAGAAATAAAGTTTAAAATATTAATTACTAATTAATAATTTTATATTTTAACGTTATGAACTAATAAAAAATAAATATTATAAAATAATATTTTGCAACTTCTATGAACCAATTTATCTTAGTGTAAATTTAAAAAACAACAATATTATTAAAGTAAAAAAATAATACTGAATAAAAAAATGACTTTGACTTTCGATAGCTGCAATAACGTAAAAAATTAAATTATATAAATTATTAAATGGTTCATTCTAGTCTTTGATGGAAAAATATAAATATTAACCTTGCTTACTCACTATTTTACATGTACATCTTGTGTTCAATAATATGCTTTGATAACTTGATACCTAGATAATTAAAAATTATATGTACTGACTTATTTGTATAGTGTTTTTTGAACACTGTAAGATTGAATTATTTATGATGTTAATTAAATAGATTATATTCCTGTGAAACTAATTCTAAGAGTTTGCGTTGTATATTATGCAAACTGTAATGGGTGAGAAAATTTTATTTAAGCCTTTGCAACAGTATCATAATAAGGCAACCTTTGTTTTTAATTATCTTTAAAATATTTGTAGTTACTCGATTTGAAGTTTTTAAGAAGTTTCAACACGAAAGATACAGTATTTAACATATAAATACATGCCAATTGAGAATAATAGATGTACGTATTAGAATTTTGTTCAGTATAAACACTCAAAATTTGCCTTAGATCTTGTTGATCTTAAATTAGATATTTTTCGATGGTTAATAAGATTAAAAATCCTTGCTTTTACATCGAATTAAACATATATAATTTCTTAAAGCGTTTCACAATTAATGGAAAAACAGCAACGAGTGTTTATTTAAACGAATATAGATCTTATATAAGAATACTCAATCATTGTTTATATTTGCAGCAGTTGTTTGTTTTAGCCGTTTTAAAATATACTGGCTGTTCACCGCGTTTATCAAGATTTGCGAAAATCATGTACTGAAATCGAGCACCAAATAATCGTTTTTCACCATTTAATCAATAATGAGCCATGAGTAGATAATTTACAATCGATCAAATAGCTCCCTCATCGAAAAAGCACCAGTAGTGGCAAATAAGTTAGTGTGCTGCACATTGAACCGCGGGAGCAACTTTTGTAATCACACGTAGCACTAGAAGGTGTGCGAAGGAACGCGAGGAAAAGGACGAAAACGTTGAAAAAACGTTCCGCAGAACGATACCTGACAGGATCCTCGTAGAGCCGTTCGAAGCCCCCGAAAAAGCCCGTTGAGCGCTTTTCACTCTCTCGTGTCCGTCCGCCCTCCGATCTCCTACGTCCTCAGCTTCCGGCGCGTTTCTGGAAGAAAAACAAACAGGCGGCGCGTTCTCGCTCTCCCTGGCGCTCTGCCCCCTCCTCCCGCGGCGGCGCTCGCGCGCGAAAAGGAAAGTCACGTCGGTGGAGAGGTACGTGCAGGTGTGCGCGGGCATAGGCAGCCGAACTCGGTGCTGCTACTGCTACTGCTGCTGCGCGCGGCGTCGGGATTCTTTCTGTATTGGCGCCTCGTCGCTCAACGTCGGGCTTACCAAGACGCGCGGATGATGATGGCTTTTCCATTTTTCGTCCGCTGGATTGATGCTCGGACGGCCGTCTCGTTGATTCGAGAGGAGACGAGAGTTCCTTTTGTTGCGCGCCTCGTGCGCTGCTCGTACGTAATCCGCTTCTTTTGTTGTCTCGTGTCGAGCCGAGGCTTCCAAATTGAATATTATTTCGTAGGCTCAAAAGAGTTTCGTAATGATCTATTTCACTCGATCGCACGGTATTGCCCCTATCTAAACTGTTTCTTCCACCAGGAATTCGTTCATATTTCTATTTACTCTGCTCACGGAGCCAGACTACAATCTTGTCGCAACTCAATAATGTTTCCAACCACGTCAATTGTAAGACAGCGATCTCTTCTTCGAGCCCTTGTCAACGTACTTGTTACTGTCCTTAATCGGCAATGCCGAATTCTCAAATTGTGCTATTTTTATTCGTTTCTTCTTCAACTTTTAGATTAGTTTTGACGAATAATTTCAAAAGTCCCTGATTTAAAGACATTGGATAAATATCAATTTTTCATTATTTCTTATGAATAAATTAGGGTCACTCGTGGAGTCTCTTAAAACTTGTCGCACAGTACCAAGAGAATATTCATTATAAAAGTGTAATGATCTTCATTCTCGTCCCCTTGTTCACGTAAGAAGAGTAAAAATCTTTTTAGTAATAAGAATGATATGATATAGTAAAATAAAAATACGGCTGTGTATATCAAAGTAGTGAAAAGTTAATCCATAAACATGTACGACATGAAAATTTTACTGCTTCAGAAGTAAAGGTGACAAAATTTGTGTCATTGCTTAAAGCTATGCAAAACGAAAAATCGATTTTCTTGAGTTTTTCTCTCCCTCGCGAACACAGTATTGCTTTTATAAATAAAAGTACTTAAAAAATAATCAATTCCTTCATTAACTTCAAAGTCATAAAGGCAATCTACTTGGATCGTCATTAATCTACGGGCACTCTTTTATAAATGATTTTTAATAATTACATAATAAGACGAATGAGAACTATTTAATAGGTTACTAAAGACCGTTTGATTAACATTTTTAGTTACAAATAATACGGCTATAATTTAGTTACAAAAAGAATTCATTGCTTATATTTTTATCAATATTGTTTATTGTTAAAACCAAGTGTGATCTGTTACTGCTAAAGTTTTTTTTTGAATATTATAATATTATTCGAAAGAATCTTATGCTCGTATGAAGTTCTATCAAAAAATATTACTTATTGAATAAAAACACACGCGATAAATTTCTCTTCTATTTGAATGTTTAATAACCAAAAGTATGATATAACGAATAATAATTAATTTATGTCAATAAAGATGAATTATAAATTGGACTACGTTTTTTCTATTACTAGCTGTGCAGTTTAAACAATCAATTTATTAAGAATAAATCTCTCTGGGGTAGATACGAGTCATAAAGATTTGTATCAATCGTTTAAAAACTTATTAAAAACTAATTTACAATTTGCGAATCAATTATCTAAGTTTTTCGCAAAATTATCATTAATTAGTTGCAGATAATCAAACTACGGATAAAATTAATAAAATAATTGGAACGCGAATTTCTGTTGTACAAATAAAACAACTGCAGATTCAATTTGTAAACATGTGGTCGCTACAAGAGAATAAAAACGTAGTAAAAAGTAAATTGTAACAAAAAGTAAACAATTATTAAAGCGAGAACAATATCTCACGATAATTCCCCTCTCACGAGCAAATTAGTTGATTAATAATCTCATGGGTTTGATATTAATTCTAAAAAATAAAGTAGCATAGATACAGCTATTTTAGGGGTAAATTTAAAACATCTGCAGTGATTTTTGTAATAAGATTGTGAATAAATGTTTAGCCCAGTTCTCAACATTCCATAACAACGACGAGCGCGAGTCTTATATTCGTTTAAATAGTAAAAGCAGTTAAGGTCGATAAGAACGTCCACTTGAACTCTGTATCTTTTATTCGAGCGTGCACACACCAATTCCGACGGAGTAAGTACGACGAATTCTTCAATTCTACCGATGAAAACTCTGTGGCGCGCGGCGAGGCCGTAAAAATGAAAGAGCACGCGCCGTCTATTAGGCTCGCCCGGGTCTTTGAAATAGTATTCAGCCCGAGGGCTCGTTGCCTCGGAAAAGTGCCCAGTCGAAAGGAAAAAAGGGAAAATGGAGGAACGTCACGAGACAGATGGACAGAGAGGAAACGGACGAGAGAGGGGGAAACGTAGCCTGGGGGCGGCGCACTTTTTCCACCGAACAATACGTGCGCGAATTTCTGGTGCCGCGCGGCTAAATTAAGAGGAAGGATTTTCCAGCTGATTACTAATTGGCTGTACGTGAAATATCGAGGAAGCACTTAACAGACCGAATCTCGGATCAGCTACAGCCGAGATTCAATTTCCTCCGAATATCAATAGCTCGAATAAGGTTGTTAGGGTATCAGGGCCGAATTTAATAATCATTAGCGTCGTAAATTCCGGCGACTGTGACTTGTTTCCACATTGCTTTGGGCGATGCCATTATGCATACAGGAGTCAAACACTTCCCTTTGTGCCGGCGATTTTTCATTTTCATGCAGATGAAATAAGAGAAACTGCTGTTTTTCAACGGACGCTCTCTCGTGAAACGGTATCCTCGACTGCCACTTTTTATTAAATATTCCCAGAGCTGATATTTATCAAAAAAATGAACTTGATTCTTATTTCTTATAAAAATTATTTCTCTTCTATCTTCGCAGTCGACAATGAAGGTTTTTTATTTATATTTCATCCGTCGCTTTCGCATTTTCGTCCGACATTTATTTATCATTTGAATAGGAAAATATTTTTTGAAAGTACTCGTATTGTCGGAGAAATAAGCCAATACCGCATGATAATGTGGATCCGACGTTATAATAGCAGTGCAGACATATAACTGACTCATTAATGAGCATTTACACGTTACAGTTCCGTTTTTTATTACTAGATTCATATTTGAACGTAGTGCCTCAGTCGAAAGTTTCTCGACACTCACTGATAGTGCACCTAAAGTATTATAAATAACATTATTACAATTTAACCGGAACATTATGTGGCAATTAGATCAACATCTAACTCTTACGAACTTTACAGCAGGACAATTCAAACAATTCGAAGCATTAATGATTTTAACGCATTAAGAGAAATTAATAACAATTAACATAGTTATTAAAAGATACCGCTTAATTTTCTTAACTCAAGAAATTGGCAGACTCTTTTCCTCTAGCAAAATTATTAGATGCAAGAGACCATTCTTCTCTAATGAATAAAACGGCGTTATATTTAAGAAAATTACTTATTGTAGTCAATGGAATACAATAGCTTATCTGGAAAATAATTATTTCCTCTGCATATTTATTTTTCGAAAACTTGCATTAAGATAAGTCTCTCGTTAAAACACTAATTGATTTATAATTATAAGTTTTAAACTTAAAAATGTTTTTCTCACTTTCTATAACTGTTACTTAAAACGCTCCAGGATACGTGAAAAAAATAATGGATCGATCGAATACTAATTAAATTGTCATATAAAGATCCTAACGTATGTAGAAAAATCACGTACTCGGAAAATCTTGCTTAAGCCTCGTAAAATATGTACTCAATGGCTGCAGAGTTTCAACTATACTTTAAAGTGTAGTATCCATTCCTTATGCAAAAGCGTATTACGAAATAATAGGTTTTTCTTTAAAACTCTCGAAGGCCCGGTCAAATATACGCACTCAACGAAAAGAATTTCTAAATTATTATGGCCAATTACGAGGAGTGCAGTAGGTTCTTGAAAGCTTGCGACAATGAGGTGTTTTAGCTGCGTTATGGTTTTTAGCGAACAATACAACTGCTCAACTATGCGCAATCGTCGTATTTCGTGCACAGAGAAATTTCAGTTCTCGTATGTACTGGAATTACGCAAAGCCGACTGCGGGATAATGCATGGAAGGGCCATGAAAGTATCTCACCTCGATTATTACTTGATAAAAATGACAAAGCGTCGACGGGAACAAGAGAAACGAACACCACAATGAAAAAAGCACGAGGCTTTTTTGAGAGAACGCAGGGCGAGTCGCGTGCGAATTTCGAGACATTCGGGGCGGCGCTACTACGTGGGACAAAACAACCATCGATGCAGCCGCGCATAAACCAGAGTTCGTGGAAGAATTCGCGTTTCAGTGCGATGGTGGATTGCGTTATTTTTCGTCAATGCGAATATGTCCATTCATATACATATGCCAGTATTCTCGCGCGCACGAGAGAGCGTTTGTGTGTGTGTGTGTGTGTGTAGAAAGAGAGAAAGAAAGAGAGAGCGCGAGAGTAGCGATGGTTCGAATGCATTGTTCGCCGAGCGCCCAAGGATTATGACGAATAAATTAACTGACTGATATTAGGTGATGCAACGAATGACACAAGTGTATTACTTTAAACAAAAATAATTTATCACAAGTTGTCGATGATATTAAGTAACATTTTATGCATCATAATGTATTTCATCAAAGAGGATTCTCGTGAATGCGTGTGAAGATAAATCGTATTCTCCTGTCAGCCGTTCCAATAGAAACTGAATTAACTTAGCTATTGACGTTCAAATTTTATCGAAATTAAATATACAACAATAAACCTATATTTACAATCACCAACTCGTGCATTGTTAAGCATTATTTTGTATAATTACGTTGTATTAAGTAAACTAATTAAATTTTACATGTTCTAGGTAAACAATAGCTTTTCGTTTTTTATTTACTTTAAACGAATCGTATAATTATATATTTTGAACACTTTCTTATAGATTCAAACAGTTTTTATTAATAATTTATCCAAAAATGAGTTTATTTATCGGTTACGGAAAATACAAAAAGTTCAAATTTTATAACGAATCACGATATTATTTAAATGTGACCCTAAATTCGAGTAATTAAATTTAAAATTTATTTTAATATTGAAAAGCATTTGATTTTTAGTCATGTAACAATAGTAATGATATTTTCATCTACTGTGGTGTAGAAAATAGCTACTTATGAATTTTGATAAATGAAATAAAAATTGCTGATTGATTGTACGTTCAAGAAATTGCACATTTGCATAAATAGAAAGACGTGAAATATGATCAGGTGCCGTATGACATTTGATGTTTGGACATCAGATGTTCAGTCGGAACTTTAGATTCATCTGCTAACACACACAGACATCGTTATTTTATTATGTAATAACAGCCTTACTTTTCTTAGCCTTCTTGAAATGTTAGACACTTTACAATTTTGTTTCATTCGCTCTTGTACCAATTCACTTATTAAGTGACATAGTCTTTTTAAAAGGCCTTCTTTATTGTTTATAGCAAATATAATTGATTTCATTTTATCCTTGAACTTCATTTAATTTTATTTGTACATTTTTATAAGCATCAATGCACTTTATGCCTATGTATAAAGCTATCTTGTCTAATAACATACGGGCTACGTGCATAAATGTTAATAGATTTATATAAAATTGCTGAGTTACATAATCATCTTTATTTCTTTATCAGGTATGTCTCTTTCACGATTAAAATTTTACTTTCACGAACAATAATAATAGCATATAATGCATCAAAGAAATATTTATTATTATTTTATTGTAGGAATTTTTTATATTAATTAATATGCAAGAAGTATCGAGCACAATCCTATATTTACGTATATAATTTAAAATTTTAATAATTTATTCAAGGTATTATTAGATAAAAGTTTAGTATACAATTATTTACAACAGTTTAAAATTGAAATAATAATCTTAACATTGACAAAGAAAAACTCATTATATTCAGACAAACTATTATAGTATTCTAATCAATACAAGTATAAATAGTTGAATGAGCTATACAAAAAAATTTTTGTTTTAAATATTAATATCTGTACATAATTATTTATTTCTTTTGAATATCATTATTTACTTTGACAAGGTAAATTATTGAGATTTAAATTTCTAACAGATACTTATCGATACTCAAAAGTACCGATAGAAATAGTTATTGAAACATTAAAAGAATACTTTAGTGATTGACAATCAAGATATCAATAAATTAGTTAATTGTCTAGTTGTTAATTATCTAGTAATAAGTTTATATAATTTAAAAAATTTAGCATTTTTCCTTATAAAGTGTGAATTTATTTTTTAACTTATGGATAATTTAAAAACCAATCTTTCATTATAATTTAATATAAGTTATCGTACGTTTGGAGAGAAAATAAATATTTTTTAATATTTATAAAAAATATGTGAATCTTGTTGAATAGCTCATATTTTATAATTATTGTTCTGAAAAAATGTTTTTTTAAAGACTTTTAAAATGTTAATTAATACATATAAGATTTAATTCAATCCGATATAGTTATAAATAATTTAGGAGTAATTCATTAAACACCTCAATAACACGTGAGATTGGATTGATGTGATTTCGACGTGTATTTTTCAAAATTTAAATGTTTTGTATGTTATTATTATTAGAACCGTTAAAATTACTTTGAATATTTCACGAGCAATGAAAAAGAAGGGAGTTTTGAACTAATGATTTAAATACCAAAATATACGAAACATTTGTTGATTTAAAAAAAAAAAAAAACGTGAGCACGATTAAAGTTACCGTTCGACTACTGCATTAAGCACGTGAAAAAAACACTTCGCGATTGAATACAGAAGACGAGAGATAAAAGCACCTTGTAATCGTGGTTTTTATAACTGAAACATTTTACATTTACATCGATCGCCAGTCCGTTCCCTCGACTTCTAAGATCGTGCAAACAAAGCCAGACTTGAAGAGCGATGAGTTACCGAGTTTCCGGACTCAACCGGCGGGGCAGAGGAACGGAAGCCCGTTTTGTCGTCGCTCTTGATGAGACTCCGGTGTCGCCGTCCCAATAATTTTAAAGGAAAGACCAACACCGCAAAGACGCTCTCACACTCTCGCGCTGCTCCCCTCCGTTCGACGCCAAGCGCCGAACTTCGTGCACAATCGCGCCTCCGTCCGCTCCCCCTTTCCTTGTCGCGCTAACGAGCGGCTGCGCGCGTGTCGGATTCCTCGGGACAAGATTGCGCTCTACCTCGTGGCGAATCGATTGATCCCGAGTTGACTGCTCCATCGATTCCGGACTTCTTTATGGCTCTCCAACTCAAGAATAATGCGCGCACTTTAAAAGGCTCCGCTGTCGCAAGCGCGGCGCCCGTCAACTTTGCACTTCTGTATGCTTGTGCGCACGTAGGCGAGCTTTCGCAACTCGTGATCGGTCCGTTCGCTGATAAGCAAATAAACCAATATCCGCTCGGTTCGAGCTTTAAGAGACAATAATTTCTCTCGGCGCGAGCGCTAATCGCCGCTTACGCACGAATTCGTTCCCAGATACAGATTTGCGCATTCTTTGGATTGTCGAGGCGATTGTTTCTGTTAAATCTATTTTATTGTTCGACAGGGGCCGGGAAAGACGTTAAAGATGAAAAGTTTATCAAGCGCAAGTGCAAGACTTACATGTTTTAGAATTGTGGATAGCGCAAGAAATCAATTTAATACCAATTTTCTACAATTAAAACGGTCCGATCCAAGTTTTATTACTCGACAATAATTATTTTAACGACAAACCGTAGCGCGTTAAAAAGCATTCGCACTTTTCGGTAATTCGCTTTAAAATAGAAAGTTCATAAAATAGCTTTGCGAAAAATTATTCATACTTTTTAAATAAGCAGACGTGAAAAAATGCAATATCGCGTACAACTATAATCAAATCCAATGAAAGACTTTAATTTATTCGGACAAATAAAATTTTCTATATCAATCTTGCAATGTAAAATATTTGATATTAAAAATCGGAGCGGAGTGAGTTCACCTTTGATGGCAATAAAATAGATTTTATAAAAGACAGAACATAAAACTCAGAAATTGGCGCTCCTGCAAATCATCGCGTCGTGATTAATCTTTTTTTATTAGGGAAGATGTTAGTTTATATGCAGTTTCCGACTTTAAGAGAGAAAAAAGGTGGCATTGTTAATTAAATTGTAATTTTTAGAGAATAATATATTTTACTATTTACTAATGTACGACTATTTTAATTGTACGTGTCGACAAAATTAAATTTATTTATTATTTCATTAGATTGCGCATTCAAAAATTCTGCATCATTTCTACAGAATATCTTTATAATTATAAAACCTTTTCGCATAAATTAAAAAAAAAAATTAAAACATTATTTGCATTTTATTTTTTATATTTAAATGTTAATAATTATAATCATTTAATGACAACATATTAATTTTTATTATTTTCGAAGGTTAGGTTTCCCGAATACTTTTCTTGTATCTCTTGTACTTCAATTAAGGTGGTTTATTTATTTTATTTTTACGCAGCAACTAGCGCAATATTAATAAAATAATGTATGTCTATTAAGTGCACAAAGATACGCTTTTTATATATTATTAAATATTTTTTATTAGATTGTTGTAATTAATTTCGAAAAACTGGTCATCAAGGTAAATTAGAATTTATATAGAACAATTTAATGATGTATAATTAAATAAAACGTTTCATAATATGAAATGTCTAAATTAATAATAATTTATTGCGTATAAGTAAATACATACACGCGTATAAGTATTTAAAATATTTTCAATAAGCCATTTGCTTAAATATTATGGAATAAAGAATTTCATAGATTGGATATATTGAGTTAAAAATTAAACGTCTGCAACTTGTTTCATTACAATAGTATAAAGTTTTTACTTAGAAAACAATTTTAACTTCTTAAATATAATGCTCAGTAAAAATATATTAAAATATTATTAAGAAATATTTATTTAAAACTTTATTTACGAAATTTCGTATACATGATTTTCATTCATCAAATATATTTTTAGTTATATTTTCAAAACTATTTAGATTAATTTAATATTTTTTTAAACATATGTTTAAGTTGTGCGAAGAAATAAAAGCATCTTATCAATTCAATATTAAATACTTTTCCAACGCTTCTCATATAAAAATAATATTTACTTGCCAAGTAAGTTGTGATTTTTCTATTATTATAAAAGTACCAGATTTTGAGCTTTATTTTTGAAATCAAAATATTTATTTTATTATATTTTTAGTATTGAATAAAAAAATATCTATTTAAATATACTTTTAAAATGATATAAATTATGATATTTAATCAGGGAATATAAAATTTATGATTTATCATCTGTCATTAATATAATCAATTTTATAATTGGTCGTAATTTTTATATCTTTTTTTATATATTTGTTTGAAAAGTAAAAATTAAATTAATATTATTATTAATATAGTATTTTACAGATTTCAAAATATCGTTATAATAATTTATTTTGTTTGTCTCTTATTTGAATATATTTAATTTTTCGTTATAAACTAAATTTATTCTGTAAATTTATTAGGAATATAAAAAACAATAAACTTGAATAATAACATTTTTAATAATTTTCAATGTATTTAATATTAAATAAACTTATAATATTTGATAAATATTTTAATTTGCAATTTCTTTAATACATTTAATTTTATATTAAAAAAATAATTATTAGATTTTTCTGATATTCAAAGATTCCTTAATAACCAATAAGTATTCATTACATTGATAAATGAATGCTAATTTTATCATTTTTACGATCAAAATCTTATAAATCTATTTATCAATCATAAGACATGGATCATAATTCATAGAACTAGTTGATACTTGCAAATTAATATCACTATTGAGATTTTAATTTTTAACAAATTACAAATAAATAATAAATCAAAGATGAAAATTCTTGAGATATTTGAATTCCATTTTATTCTATTAATAGCATCTTTTTTCTAAGGCTATAAAACAATTGTCGTCAAAAAACTAGAAAAAAATAACGTTTATTTTGTATATATATATAAGATTTGACGTCAGATTGATATTACATTACACGAAAAGTATAATAAAATTCAGACGTAAGGATCCATTGAATTTTTTTAAAACCTTGATGTACTACTATTTATAATTTGCAAAATAAAAAACTTTTATCGAGTGTTAATATTCGATACAATTCTTTTCCGAAAAATAAAAAAATTTATGGAATTTAATATGGAAAATAACAGAATAGATTTTATAAAGTTTTAAAAAAACAAAATTATACCTCTTCAATATCTCCAAATATTATTCATATCCATTGAATTTTTATAAATTCTGTATTTAAAAAAATGTTAGTTATATGTGTAAATCTAATGAGTATAGATATACAGGATCAATTGTACGGATAAATGTTTTAGATATTGATTTTTTTATTTACACGAAAGTAAATATATCCTACTTAAATTTCAAAACGTAAACTTATATTTATTATCTTGTCAAATTCAACTAAATATATGTTTTTATATGAATCATATATTTTATTTAAGTTGTTATAAAGTTTATTATTGAAAATAAAAAATAAACTAAGATATTCATCGATTTAATTAAAATTAAAACAATAATCAATTTGAACAGAATCCGTATTGCAAATATACAAATTTGTGTACATCTTTAAATTGTATGTTTCAAATTTTTTGTATAGTGTAATATTTTATCGTACTTAAATAATAATCAAATATTAATTGAATGAAAATAAAAAAAAAATTACAAAAGTAATTAAAAGTCATTTATAGATTTAAATTATTAAATCCAAAATTAATAAATGTAATTGCTCAGGTTTTAGATTTCTTTACCAAAATAGAATCGTTTTTAATTGAGAACAACAAAAGAGAATTAAATTTGTTGAACGGTTGTTACGAGTAGTATAAAAAAATTTAAAAATTGATATAATAATTAAATTTTTATGAATTGATTAAACAAGTTAAAATGTTGAATATAAACTATTAAAAAATTGAACAAAAATTATAGTTTGATTAAGCTATTTTATGGATTTAAGAAGAAATTTCGTAAGAGCTTCCTTAATTCTTTTAAAAATTTTATTTAGGTTTATAGTCATTATATAAATATTTAGCACTTAAAAAAAGTCTCATTAAATAATTTAAATTTTATAGTTCAAACATTTATGAATACTAAGTATATAAAAATTTTAATTCCAAAATTTCTTAAAGGTAATGTCTTTTTTATTAATAACAATTAAATAATACAATTAAATATCCTATTATCTTTTATTATTACAAGAGTTATATTTGTCACACTTTATTTCAAGTAAATTTCATTATATTACAATATTTTTCTAAATTTAAACATTTCCAAATTAAATATCAAAAATTTCTAGCCAGAAAACGAGTATTTGTCAAATGTTAATTTATATTTAGTAAAAAATAATATAATTATAATTTCAGTATAAATGGCCACAAAGGAATAATTTTTACCTATATTTTTTTTAATTTCATAGACAATATAGAATTAAATAATTATATTATTATTATCTAGTTACGTTTTTTATATTTTTATTGTTGTAGAAATAGTTAACTTAGTCAGAAATTTTTATCAAAAATATGTTTGACATAATTTAATTGTAATGACTTATAAATATTTTAAAAGAAAATAGATTATACAGAAAATATTTAATTTCTAAGCAATTCTTTATATTTAAATATTTTTTAAAACTATTAAAATGATAACATTGTCTAATGTTATCTATCAAATTTATTTTAAATTCAAATAAATGTAGTTTACAAATTTGATTAATACAAATGCTACATTATATTAGTATTATAAATAAAATAACACAGGAATAAATTGTTAATATGTATTTACATATCTGGTTAGTAAATTATATATGCGCATACATACTTGCATATAATTATATCAACATTTATTGTTCAAAAAAGTAAAAAATTACTATTGTTTGTTTGTATAATTGAAGATGATTTAAAGAATGAACATTCGTTTTAAGAAAATAGTTTATCACTCGATTAATATATTAATTATAAAATTGTATTATAATTTATTGTTTATTACTTACTATGATATTAATAATTTGCATTCAAGTGTATTGCGAATTTGTATGATCTCTAGTTGAAAAAAGTAGACGGAATCATACTTTTTCTAGTAATTCTTTTCTTTGATCTATATACCACTGTTTAGAGGTGGAATAGTAACGATCACCTTGTAAAAAACGGACATTCCTATTGTATCAAGGACTGTTTTATTTCGCTATAAAAAGAAAAAAGTATAATTTTGTAATTTGAACAACATTATTACAGAATTCTCTTAAAGTAAGTCAGAGATTTTCTGTAACACAACGTGTGTGAGATCGACGATTCGCGTCTTGGGGACCTCGACCAGCTCTTCCGCTGACTCTTCCACTCGCTGCGACTGATTAATTTTCTCTCTCTCTCTCTATCTCTTTCTCTGTCATTCGCTCACCGGCCTTCTCCTCCTCGTTTTTCCTCTCTCTTTCTCTCCTCGATCGACGTAACAAGCGAGTAACCCGGCGGGCCACTCGGAAGTTCACCACTAGTCGTAGCGGCAAGCATAGGCTCTTCAGCAAATCAATCGAATCACTGCACCAATCGACGTCCGGTCATCCTTAGCACATACCGGATGGGTGCCAATTATTTTTTACACGGTTCCGCGGAATTTCGAGTACCTTGATTCGATTGTGCGGGACGAAAATCATATTTTATCATGACAGACCGGTATGACGGAGCTCCGCTGATTTCTCTTTATTCAATAGCCAATATTTAATTTGATTCACGGAGGCTCGTCATTTTTTTGAGATTTTTCGGTATTTCGATTGAAACAAGAAGCACTTTTGTTTATATAAAATTATCTTTATTAATGTACATGATAATACTGAGTTGCTATTTGTTACCTGCAATGAATAATTTTATGAATATCTTTATATTTAAAAGTAATCATTGTAATGTACATTCGCTGAAATCTAAATATGTAGGGGCGCGCGCGCGCGCATCAAGTTTAAAACACCTTTTTGTAATTTCCAATAATATAAACTTTCACTTTTTACGATATCTACCGTACCTTAATCATTCGATTTGATGCTGTTGATATTATTTTTAGACTATTATTTATCAAAGTTGATGTCTTAGTAAACAGTTGAACATGAAGGTTGAGCTAACTGAATACTCTAATATTATCGCAAGAAAGTTTCCAAGATAAATATCGGTATACATCTATTGACGCAAGTCTAATTATTAATAATGCGTAAGTTATTAGAACCTGCAGTAAGTAGAAAAAGATGGGAGTGGTAAGACGTCTCGATTACGATTCCTCGTTATCGATCGATTTTCTCGTAATTTTCATTTGCTCTTCGATTCTTCGCAAGTTTCTAATTTTGCTTCCTGGGCGGCTTGTATATTTACTTACCTAGTCGTCGGACGACCTCGTACTTTCCTTAGTTCCCTCGCATGATGAATTTTCACTCCCAGGTAATTCCTATACTTCCCTCTTGCCTCTCGCTACGCTTGTCTTCATCTTCGGCACTTTTCGAGTTTATTCGTCCAACCTTATCATCACAATCGCGTTTCGCTCTTGCGGCGCTAATTCATCGATAAATTCATGAAATCATGGTGATCCCGGTGGCGCGGCCGCGAATCCGGTGTCCCTATCGCAAACGAGTACAAAGGACTTAACATTTCGCTCGAACTCGCCGAAATTTATTGGAAAGCTCGCGCCCGAGGACTCGCGCGCGAATCGCGAATCGACCGCGGACCGGTCGGAGGAGGAGGTCGGGGCGTCACGGGTTCGGCCGCGATCATTCGCGCAGTCGGTCGCGGGCACCCGCGAGTGGCGAGCGAAGGGATTCGATCCACGGACCGGTGGAGGCTCGTGATCCTCGCGCGCAGGGCTTCGTTTCTCCCTCGTCGAGGCTCGGACCGATGCACCTACCGCCACCGATGAACGAGCGACGCGCACAGTATCGTCTTCTTCCTGTGTACGCACGAGCGCGCGTATATCAGATCTGCCCCCCTATACCGACACTCTCTCGCTCGCGCAGTCTCTCATGCTCTCCCTCCCTCGCTGTCCGCTCTCTTTCTCTTCCGTCTTGAACCTACGCCACCCTCTTTTTCTTAACTCTTCCGTCTCTCTCTCTGTCTTCCGTTCTTCATGCAGACGAACGCGTCAAACACGCTCTCGAAACAGACTCCTAGGCGGAGCGAGTTAAAACCTCCATCGCGAACTGCGTTACTAAATCGCAGAGACAAGAGAGAGTAAGAGAGAGAGAGAGAGAGAGAGCGCCGCACTTGGGGGCCCCGGTATTCGCGGCATATCCTATTCCGTCCTTCTATCTATCATTTTGAATCCCCCTCCGCGCGCCCGCGCGCTCAAAGCCTCTCCGATCAAACGTATATTACGCGCACTCGATCTCTCCTCTCTCTATCTCATTTTAACCGAACATCTCCCTCTTTCCTCCAGGCCCTCATCGCCGTTACAGTCACTCTCGACTATTAATATAAAAGGGGGTTCTTCGACACTATGCGCGGTAATTGTACTGTACGCGGCTATTTGGCGCTATTTTTCGCTCTCTCCTCTCTCTCTCTCTCTTTCTCTGTTTTTCTCTTTATCTCTCACTCTTTCTCTATATTCGCTCATTTTTTCAAGTTTGTTTCGCGCACCAACTACTGCAAGATCAAGCGAGAGCAAAGTACGAGGATAACGATAAGGAATACGAGAGGCTTCGGCGGAAGAGCGGCGGTGCTTCCGCTGTCAAAACTTTGCGTAGATATAGGTAGGTGGGTAATATGGATGAATTATGGTGGAGGAAGTTTTACGTGTATACAATTTAGGAGACGAGTGCGCGCTCACGAGATTGGATAGACGTTGTCCAAGGGCGACTCGTGGGATTTTGCTAAGCTTTAAAAATTCTTCTTGTTCTGTTTTTAATAAAATTCACGTAATTGTTATAATCGCCTATCTTCATTTCAGGGTAGGTTTTTCAAAAATATAATTTCATTAGCATTGTAATTATGTATTCCTCGATTCGTGAATTTACTTATGAATACATTTTCAAACTTTATCGATTTAAACTGGCTGTAACAAAATTTCTTTAGTTACTACCAAATTATTTAGTTTTGATGTGAGCAAATATTTCTTTATATAAAAAAGTGGTAGTTTTGATGAATAAAATATCAAGTGTATCGTAATAGTACGCGTTCAAGCGAACAAAATATAAAGTGTTATTTCTCCCAATTAACAATTAAATTTTTCATAATTTAATTTCTAAATACAGAAAATTAATTTGCTTTTCATAAAACAAATGAAAAGAGCTTGGAATATTTGATAGTTGTAAAGTCAAGGTCATTGGAATTTTTATAATTTAAAAAGGTATACTAATACAGCTATAAGATCATAATTAACTCATATTAAATTAAAATTACATATAATTATATATTTAAATATTATATAAATCGTATGAATAATAATTTTCATTTCACAATTTAAAAAATTTATCTGTAAAATTTATGATTCCGATTCTTTAAATAAAATTTAGATTTAAACCGTTAGAACATATGTAAACGTGGAAAAACTACTGATACGTATTTATTTTATAATATCAATAAATGTATATTCACATTAGTAAAATATTTTCTTTTATGTCTTAATACGAAAAAATATAATAAGAGCTATTGAATAAACTTAATAATAGATTATAATTATTTTAATGATATTAATTATAAATGAAATTTTTTATATTTCGATCATATAAAGCTTATGTCAATATTCAAAAGAGTTTATTGTTTTAATTTTATAAAAAACGTTTGTTAAAACATGTTAAAAGTAAATTACAGTTTATTTTGATGCTTCACCAAGTAATTCATTCAAAAACTACCCTAAATTTTTTATTAAATCATATTTTATGCGTATACAATACTTGTACATGAAATATTTTTCATTTTACGAATTTTATTAAAAAATATCAGAATTGAATTAAATCACCATTCATTGGATCTTCAGAAGTTACCTAATTTGAAGCAAATTTATCCATAGATTCACTTTCCAAATCATTCCAAAATACGAAATATTCTCATAAATATATTTTAAAGTTATGTAAAGTATGTATAATTTCATCTAACCTATTCTTTATTTATTTTTCCGTAGTTCGAAATACCATATATTGAAGTATGCAACAAATATTATATTCAGACAATATTTTTTCAGAGATATTACAGGAATTCCGTTACTTAACATTACTTAACATTTGTATTTATAAAACGAAGTTCTTAATTCTCAATTATTGTGAGACACGTTAAAAGCCATGATTCTTAATCACACTTTACAAGTTAAAATTATGAAAACTCATAAAAATTTTTAATTCTTTTAGAATGTTTGTTAAAGAGTTCGATACATTTATCGAATAAAAATTATGATTTGAAAACAAAGTTGGGCTACTTATAAGTGTCGAGAAAATTATAAATCGGTTTATTCAATAATTTACGAATTCAATTACCCTTTTAAAAATCAATAAGAAATTACGGAGGAAAAAGTAATTTAAAAAAATTATAAGCGATTGGAGATGAAGCATTAAAAAACATTGCTTTATTCAGAATTTATTATTAAAATTGATGTTCCATCTATCTCGGGAAACTTTCGATGCTTATACATATTACATTAAATCTCCGTATTCTGAAACTTTTCAAACTTGAAGTAGAAAATATAGAAAAAGCCTAGAGACGGAAGCGATATAAGAAGCCCGCCCGCGTCTCATTCGCCAACTTGCAAAGATGAGACCTGTTTTCGCTGATCGATCAGAGGATATCGCAGCGTATGCAATGAATTGATTGGTAGAGAGCTTGCGAACTGATTACGTAGTTCAATCTACTTAGTAATTTGAGCTTTATTTCGTTAAAAAAAAGATGAAACCTATCTTAAACTGAAGCGCAACGTTATTTCCACGTCGCTGGCTTTACTTTTATCAAAACATTTAGACCGCTCTGAGTCGCTGTAAACAAATAACCAGCAATTTTTCGCTCCTATCTATTTTATGATCAAATAGCGTACTTTGCGCACACACATCTTGTACAGTTCTTTATCTGCGTCAAAAAAGACGACTCTGTCGCTACTCTTTTATTATTATTGGTGAAAATTAAGTCGAGTAACTTTTAAACGATATTTTAAATAAATATACAATTTTTCTGCGATTACTCTGACACAGTAATATCAAAAAGTTAATTTTTAAGAAACTACAGTAGTGTAAAGTATTTAAAAATTTTTAAATATATAAAAATATTTTCTTTCGAAAAGCATTTTTATTTTATAATGATTTATAATTATTTTAAGTTTCTTTTTGATATTTATTTAAACTCAGATAAAAAATTCAATGCTTTTAAAATAAAAAGAAACATTGATATATATTAAATTTACCATTTAAAGGTTGAATACTTTCAATGAAATGTAAGCGCATTTTTTAATTTATTTAACACAGAACTAATTTTAATATTATTTTAATCTTTTCTTATTATACTTATGTATTAAACAAATGTAATTTATTCATGAATAAAACATATCAAACAAAGGAATTATAATACAAAATAATGAACTTAGAAAATGTATTTAGTACCAAGTTTATATATCTTATTTTATTTATAAATCCTGGAAATAAAATTATTATACAATGTTTCTCAATTTTCATGGATATAAATGAATTAATATTACATAATTCAAGTTCTATATTTTCTAGTGTAAATATATTTTAAGTAAAAAATATGAATTTAAAAGAATATTTTAATATGTACATACTTAGCCATATGTATATAATATATTTCATGTATATAATATATTTTATAATATATTTCAAACTTTATAAATATTAGAGATTTTAATAATTTATCACTAAAGTTATTTGAATTTATAGATAAAACATGTGTAAATTATAATCTACATTTTCTTTACTTAATATAAATAGAAGCGAATTAATAAATTTCAGTTTAAAAAATAACAAATTATAATATAAATACTTTATCTAAAACAATAATCTGTTTATAATTATAAATTTAATGATAAAAAATGTTAACATTTGTTATAACTAAAAAAGTACTCTTAAAGAAAACTATAATTTTGAAAAATAAGTTCCTCTAATTCTTGTTGTACATACCAATTTAGTAATAAAATTTAATAATATTCCTAAAAATAATTTTATATAATAAATATTATAACTTCCCAATTACTTTATTTTTTATAATATAATATTCCAGATATATTTAAAATTTTAATTTAGATAGTTAAAACACTTAAATAATAATAAATAATAAAATCATAATATGTATAACAATTTAAAAAAAAAATTAAATATATAGAAAATATACGATAAAAATTATCAATTTTTTAAATTGTTCAAAAATATTCTTAATGTTTGCTTTTTAATTAGTAAAAAAAATAATGTATGTAGATAATTAAATTTAATTTTATGAAAAATACTTTTTTAGTATTTCTTGAAAATTTTTTAATACAAAGAATTTTATATCTTAGACATAAAATATATTTATTAAACAAATCATAAATTCAATAATAAAAAAAAAAAAATTTAACGAAGTAAATAATAAGATGCTATTGCTTTGAATTTAATAATATATTACTTACTTTTTTTTTAAATAAAATTGTGCTGTCTGATGGCTAATATAATATTCTTATAATTTCTAATGAAAATAAAAATATTCCTACTAATTGTGAAGTATTTTTTTATTTACTTTTTCAATAATTGTAGAATCAATTTTTCCTTACAGAAAAAACTGAGTCTTTAATTAAAAGTACAAACTATTATTAAAGTAAACTATTATTACATTATATAATTATGGAACATAAAGTGGAAAAATTAATAACTTTAATTAATAATTATGAATTTTAAATAAATCATAAAATATTTAGAAAGATATTATATGAGATATTAATTAAAGTTTTTACTATAATAAACTATTACATCACAACATTAAAATTTTATAAAATTAATCCTAAGAGTAATGAAATATAATAAGGAATATAAGATTAAAACAAAAAATACGGTTGAAATTATATTTACATCTTTAATAAAAATAATTGAACTTCTTTTAAGAGAACTAAGAATATATTAGTGTTGAATAAAATATTCTTTTACTGAGAAAATTTTATTTAACAATAATAATATAAAAAAACAGTACATTGCTAATAATTTACTTATTACTCAAGAATTTCAAATACTCGTATTTTAATTGGAAAAATGATTTAAAGTCAATCACATACAATCATTTTTAATGATATATGTTACGTTATAATTCATAATAGTATTTTTTAAATTAATAAGAATATTATTGCTATGGAAATATATTAAATAGCTATTTCACAAACTTACAGATGATTTCTGTCTTTCTTTTTGCCTTTATTTCTGACTTTCATCAATTTTAATTAGTATCTATAAAGAATTATTTAAAGATGTTCGCTGCAATAAATCATTAACCCATTATTTTGTATTTTTAATTTCATAGAGATATTAAAATATATTAAATTAAAAACTTAAAACTAATTTTTGTTTTATTAATTTAGGACTAGAAAAATTGTAAATATTCCTTGTTTTTTTATTCAAATATATTAATATATATTTTGTAGAGTAATATTTTAATTGTGTAATAATTAAATCAAAAAATGAACATTATTTAAAATTAGGTTTTGGATAAAGTTTGAGGCATTTAATATATTCTTAATTAATGTACCGTTTATAAAAGTTTCAAGACTGGTTACATCGCACTTACAATGATACAGTAGAGTATCATTCATCGAACAATTCATCAGGTCAATTATGATAATAAAGGTATATTTTGCAAACTGTAATACTGAATTGTGATGAAAGATAATTATATCAACAAATAATATAGTTTAATACTTAATTTATTGAATCTAATATATAATATTAATTCAATTGTTCATCTAATATAAAATATAGTAATATACAAGTTTTAAGTTGAGTCAGATGATTTTCTTTATAATTATTCCACAAACTTCATATTAATATATAAATTATACGATAAAACTTTTATTCAGAAATTCTCAATCAAGATACTTTTTAAAATAAGAAAATATAAATATTCAATAAAAACGCGGGATAATATATCTCTATATTTTGCAAATATCCGCGTGTATATCTAAGTGTTTACACTTTTTACAACTATTAGGATTAAATTTCCCAGACATCGAGAAGAGCTAATCGCTAGTAATGTAATAAAGGAACATATGTAGAACACCTGGGGATATATCTACGGTCACTTCTAGGGTTGAAATCGTTAAATTATAATTTTAAAGGCTATTTGTAAATTCAATTATGAATCCACACAGAAAATTCTTTTAGAATTTTAAATTTTATACGTTAATTTTTAATTTCATTATCCTTACCTGTACAATATTCAACACACAAAATTTTTATTTTATTAAATATATAGAATATATTTTTTTAGATTTTAACCTACAAATGTGAACGATTAATTAGATGTATTGATAATAATTTACTAAACTTTTTAAACATTTGCAAAACCATTGTATTTTTTAAAAGTCTATTTAATTAATTCCGCGGTTGATACCAACTACATTCATACAACTAATTCTTTTTAGACTACTTAAAAAAAAAAAATAAACATTTTTTCTTAAATAATTAAATAAATCAAAAAGAATTAAGAATATGTATTGCAATTTGAATTTTTCTGTTCATCTCTTGTATTTAGTTTTACGTTGTTGTAAAAGTTTAGAACTCAAAAATCACAACATATATTTTAAAATATTTGAACTTTTTATTCATAAAATTCTTATTTATTTATTCATTTATTTCATTTTTATTTCATTTTCTTATCTGTATAAACAGAGCTGTAATAATGATACTCTAATATTCTATTGGTAATTTATATATAAGAAAGGGTAATATTAAAAAAATATAATTGCAAATTATGAGAAGTCAATACATGAGTTTTTAATTAAATCTTACAAAATAATGTAGTATAATTTATTTATTATATCTTATTTGTATAATATATTCGTTATTTTTTGTAATTATAGTTATCGAGGTATTAAGATAGAAAAACCATTTAAAAAATTTGGTTTAGTAATAAAATTACTATGTAAATAATAAAGTTACTTATTTTAATGGTAATTGAATCTGTAAAATATTTTGTCAAGCGATAAAGTTCTAGTATATATGTATATATAAAGTATATATACACATATAATATAATGAATAACACATATAATTATTAATGTATAATAGAATATATAATTATTAATTTGTAACAAATAAGTTATGAATATTGAAATACTTAAAAAATTGTGTAATTTAGATAAAAAGATTAAATAATTTAAGAATTAATCATCAAAGGTACAGTACATTTAGTCTTTTGAAATCTTTATTACTCAAAATATATAATTATGTCAACAGAAGTATTTTTTTCAATTACATATTTTTTTCAAGTGTTAGTAATGTTTGAGAAAAAAGTTATATAAGAGCAAGCACTTGATTCATGAAAAATTATGAAATAAAATTTAATAAAAAACCCAAGAATTTATGAAATTTATTTATTTACTTTTAATATACGACATTATACTTAATTCGTAGCTGTATATTGATTTAAAATTTGTATATATTGTAGACTTACAGTATATATCCATAATTTATATCCAAGTATCAATATTATATTGTTAATAAAATTGATGTTCTTTTAAATGATATTCAAAGAACATTAAGATTTATTTTAATGGAGTAATGAACAATAAATTATGAAAAATATCATTAGAGAAGATTTTCACTAAGGATAAATACGTTGAAAGCAACGATTATTAATTCTTACAAATGTTTCCGACAACACTTGAATGCATTTGAGAATGAAAAATAATTGAACATCAAAGTATACGAACAAATAAATCATTGATGAAAATACAAAAAATAAATTATTTTATTGATATTAATCATTCAATTTTTATAAAACATGTGCTAAAGCATTTAACGGCGTATTTTTTTTAAAGAAAATACAAAATCATTTTTACTATTATTTTCAGTATGAATTATGGTCATATCTACTCAATAATTGTTGAATTTTTCACAGAAGCAACCTTGCAAAAAAAAAAATAGTGAGTAAATATTTTCTAATGTCACTATGACTTAAATTACTCGAATGCTTCATAACAGGTGATGAAATATGACTATGACTTAAACTATGACTTGATCAGCTCAATGAAAGCTTTTTGAATAGCTAAGATTAAAAAAATAGGCCAAGTTCGATCATATGTCGAGGTTTTCTTCAATGTTACTATTAATTATGAATTCTCATAATTAAATTTGAAAATTGATGGCGAATATTAAAATGAAATTGAATGTAATTTAAGTACATGAAACCATCCGTGGAAAACGATTAACATTGTAAGTAAACAACTTTTTTCCCACGATAAAGTATCAACGGACATTAGTCGCATATTATTCATTAATCAATTTCGTATAAATATACGACAATAGTAATGCTACAATCAGATATCGAGCAATTTTTCTTAGCTGTAATTGCAAAGTTTTTAAACAAAAGTGTTTAAAATACATTAAAAATTTTATTTTTTAATGATTATAAATGATTTAAATATAGGAAAATTGTTAAAATAAATAGATTAAATCTTTTGAAAAATATTTAAAAGAAGAAAATATTGATATTTCTAAGTAAATAAATATAATTTCATAAAATTAGATTTCTTTATATTTTTTATCAATAATTTAGAGTTATTTTTGTGTAATTTAAAATTTTTTATTAATTATTTAACTTTACATAATTATTTTGTTTAGAATAAATATAAAAGTAATAAGATATCCTTGTGATACGTTGAAGTAATAGAAATTAGTTTCATTGTTACTTTTCTGAATGTAACAAATAAATGGAAATAGTACATAAATATTTCAATTTATAAAAAATTTTCATTGTGTAATATTCAACCGTATTCTTCTGAAATTATCAAAAGTATACATTTTAGTATTTCTCTGAAAATATGGTTCACTTATTATCGCGGGCATTTTATCAAATTCTTAAAATATTTTATCAAAATAATTGAAATTATAAAAAATGTATCGACGCTCTTTTATTTTATCTTTATTTATCATTAATTATACAATGAAATTTTAAAGAAGTAACACTGAGAAAAAAGTAGTTTTTTTTTAGGTATGACATTTTTGTAACCTTAATTAATTTTAATTTAAAAAATGATTGTATATTTTATAAATTAAATTTTTTCTAATGTTTTTAAATGTTTTGTGTATAATATATAAGACTTATTTAAAATGTTGAATGTATTTTAAATGTATTTGTGTTTCTAATTTTGCAAACAATTACGTTATTTCTATTCTGTTAATTTCTAATTCATTCGAAGAATATAGTAAATTTTAATTTTTGAAACGAATATGATTTGATAAAAATTCGTTTAATAAATTAGTTTTATTCAAGTATTGAAAAATTCAGAATTTAAAATTCAAAATTTTAGAATTATTTGCTTTTTGTGCGTATTTGCAATAGAGCACTAAATAAAAATATTTTTAAGCAGAGATATATTTAAAATCTCTATGTGCGTATATATACTATCTGATTTATATATATTTATTTAAATTACATAAACATAAAAAAAATGTTAATGCTGTAAAAAATAAGCTTATTTTTAATTGTTGTAAACACTAAAAACGATCAGAGGTATTTAGGATAAGATGTAGCGTACAAAATCTGAACAAATTTTATGACATGTATTGCCTGACCTATACATGTATAGATTATTGTTGTTGTTTTGTCATATGCAAAATATTTATAGAAATATAGTTGATATATACAAAGTAATTTTTATGATCTTGTAAATAATTTGCTAAAATTTCATCACTAACCTTAATTATAATTTTATTTTTTATATTAAGGTATCTAGTGACTTTGTGAGTAATGTTTTAGTACCTTCAATAGTCGACATGAGAATAATTACAAATAAAACTTGTATTTATTCTTATAGGTTACTCATATAATTAATAGAGTCAGCTATCGAGAGTTTATTTTTATCGTACTTAAAGAAACACACATGAAAATATGTCAAGAAAGTATTTTGTATTTAACATTCTCGTCATTGACATCATAAATAGTGATTTTAACCGCATAAAATATCAGTTAACATTTTTATGAGTATTACATTAATAAAAAAGAATGATTTTTCAATCTTCACGTGACATCGCTTAACTTGTCTTCGATACTATTTATCCAATTATTACGTTCAACCGCAAATAAAATTTATATCTTTTTTTTTGCCGAACCTATAAGTATCTAAAAGTAAAGGATCAAAATGTTATTACAAATTTCCTTCTATTCTTGACCTAAACTCCATTACCACATCATAGTTAAACGTGGACTCGTGTCTTACCTGAGTTAGTTCAGATAATTGAAGTTAATGGTCATTGAAATAGGAGGTTATCCCATAGAAGACCATGAAGTAGTTACATTTAAACTCGCATAGAAATAATAATGTTAGTTTCCTCATTGAATTTCATTGAAAATTTTTTTCTTAAAATGCTTCTCCAAACAAATTTTCCTTGAACTCCCAATTTAAAAAGATTAGAAAAATTATCAATATTAGCGAAAATTATTTAAAAATTTATGTTTAAGTATTAAAATAGTTTAGGTCTACGTGTTTTGATTGTTTATTATTTGATCTTTATTATTTATCATATTAGTAATATTTGTTAAAGATGAACATTTTTTTAGATATTTACATTTAATGTTTGTAATATTAATTTTAAAAGTTAATAATTAATTTTTTCAATATTAAAATTTGTTGATAAGGCAATGAGACAATAACATTAATAAATCAAATTTTGGTGACTTCTTTATTCTCAATTATTTTCAATGTTCTTGAAAAGATTTTTTCGTAAAAAATACAAATAAAATGCGGTTGTGAAGAACACCATAAATATTATAATAATTCAGACCGTGGAGGTTATTTTTATTAAATTTAATCAATTCAATTTAAATATAATAAAATTCAAGAAAATAATATTCTTTGATTATCTACGAGACATTCTTTAATACACACAAGTAAGTCTTTCATATTTTATATTATATAAAAATAATATTCAACTACTTTATTTAAAAAATTTTTTTATACTTGCTACTAACAAAATAGTGTCAGAAATATGAATTCTAAATTCCAATAAAACTTTAAGAGATGTTTTTCTATCTAAAATCATAAACCTGTGGTTTGATGCGCTATCTTAAATAAAGATTAAATGACTACAAAATTGAAACAAATGCCTAATTGTGGTAATATGATACTAGTCGCTTTCAAATAAATTATTATAAGAAAAAACTATGAAGGTTAATTCAATCCTAAAGTTCGTACTGATTCTTCTATTATTTCCATATTTGTATCTATAAATATCTATTATCGACTACTAAAATCAATAAAAATATATGATCTAAGTATGTTCATCATCATATTTATAGACATTCGTGAAGAAAGTATAATTTATAAATTTTGCTATGATAACGTGTGTATGTTAACAAGTGTGAAATAATGTCAGAAGATACCATAGCCATTATGTCACCTCGACATTATTTCGTACATTTATTCTTCAACTTTTAAGATTCAATAAAATCCTAAGAATTACGATTTATTTAGTTTTTTTTTGCAAATATATTAAAATTTAAAATCTTTATAGCAGTTTCTTGTTAAAAATTTTATTTTTGCTTTAAAAATATTTATCTAACTTATTTAAAATTTAAAATGTTAGATATATTTCAAGATGATTAGAAGGTAATGTAGATTTGTATTGTCTTAAATAGGTTTAAAAAACAAGAAAGCCGACGACGCACAATTTCGAAAAATAAGGATTACTTGCGCCATCTATATGGTGGTAGTTAATGTATGTATTATCTAACAGAGCTTTAATGGAAGAAATGTTGCCTTATTCATATAGATAATGTGTGAAACTTTATTTTTAAATTAAAGTTAAATCAAATCTTTCAGTGAAAATAATTAAGCTTTTCTTTAAAAATGTCTATAGTGTCGAATTTAATTTCCAAATTTTTTTTTGATGCTAATAAAACACTTGTAAAACCGAGTACAAACCTTATAGGTTAACAATCATTTTTTATAATGTACAAATTTAAAGTTTATATTAAGTTTAAATTAGTAATTAGAAAAATCTAACTGATAATTCTTTTAAAAATAATTGTAATATCAAATATTATTTTAAAGATTAGTTATATAATAATTTAATTTTTGTAAAATGAACAAAGAAACATTAATTTATAATATCTTTAGATTATCTTAATATTACATTGGTTTTGATTCTTATTTATTAGATTATTTTAATTTACGTATATATTATTTATCATGCTTATCATTAAACATGTTTTTAGAATCTCATCGCTTTGCCTCAAAGTTATCATCAAGAGTAGTTAGAAATGCTGGAAATTCAAAACCAAAACACAGAGGTTGGAAAAGACAAGATGGTGAGACAGTTAAACGAGGGACTATTCTAGTCTTGCAGAATACAACAAGATTTCATCCTGGTCTTAATGTAAGATAAATTGTATTAAAATATATAAAAAGAATAAAGTACAATTAAGTGGGTAAAAAATTTTAAGCTCTGCTGCTTTATTATTTGATAAACAATTAATATAAATTTAAATTCGATTGTTTATGTATAAATCTATTTAATAACAAAAAATATTATAATCATACTTTCTGTACTTAAAATTAATATATTTTTTTTAATATAAACATTTTCTAGGTTGGAATGGGAAGAAATGGAACCTTATATGCTATTTATCCTGGTAAAGTTATTGTAACATGTGAAAAAGCAGATCCTAACTGGGACCATAAATGGGTTAGAAGACATTATAGAGATCGAGAAGAGCAAACTTTTTATAAAAAGTATTTTAATGTTATACCAGAACCTGAACATAGACGATTTAAATTAATAGATAAAATTTAAAAAATACTTTTCTGTACATAATAAATTTTATTGTATTTGTAATATTAATAAAAACTAAGTTTTTAAAAATTGTGTTTAGAACTCTCCCATAGATGAATCTGCCCATCTAGAAGAAAAATATTCAATATTTTTACTATCTTTTGATAAAGTTGCAAAAACTAATGTTTTTCGAACATGACTCCCTACGCGACTTTCTGCAATAAGTTCTGCTACAGACATTTCTTCATTTCTATTTTTACAATGAATTAAAAATTGAGAGTGAAACATGATGGGATCGCCTAAAACATTATTTTAATAATTTTATAAAATATTTAAAAGAATCTTGATTAGTTAATAAATAGTTAATTAGTACCTGGATATGCTAAAAAATCACAACCGAATTTCTGTCCGCTTGTTACATAATAACCTTGTTCCCAAATATCTTTAAATACTTTATATTTAAAAGATTCTTCATCATTAGAAGGAAAATTCCAATCTTCTATTTTAATAGCTTTAGTATGCCATGGATATGCTGAAAAAATATTTAATTAATTTTTATACTAGTTTAAATTTATTAATATTATATTTACCCGTGTGAGTTTGTACTAGGGCATCAATCTTTTCTAATTTTGGTAATTTTGACATTTCTTCTTCCATTAAAGTTTTTGTATCAATTTCTATATTATCCAATGCTTTTCTTGTTTCATCATCAAGAGGTTTTTTGAGCTTCTTTTTTCTTGTATGTAATCCTAAAATTTTTCTCCTCTTACCTTCTACAATTTTATCCATTACAGATATCACCTAAGAATATTTTCAAATGATTAATTTTTATTATATAAAATTAAATCTACAATTTCATTAATTGTAAATTTATGAAAAAATGATTTAAATAAAAATATACCTGCATCCTCCTTTGATCGATCAAACATTGTTGCTGTTCAGTATATAATTTATTTCTATACTCTTCAAACTTTCTTTTTAATGATACACAAGGTATTTCCTTTAATACTGGATGTTGTATTAATTGACATATATCTTTTTCTAATAAAAGCTTAGCTTCTTCAGGAAGTAAAAGCATCGGAAGCCCAGAAAGACTATCTTGTCTTGGTTTCTTTGCAATACATCCAATGCATTCTCCAACTACTCTATGTTCTTGTCTTAATTTTAACCAATCTATAATTTTAAATAAATAGAACATATTTATTAGTTAATAAATTTAATAATTAATACATTTATTCATAATTAATTTTAAATATATACCTTCTGCACTCCAAATAAGAATCTCAGATCCAGATAATATTAGTTTAATTTTTGAATCATCCATTTTCTTGAATGAAATCTAAAAATACAATTTTAATCATTAGAATTATTTGTTAAATTTTTAAAATAATCGTTTAATATGTACAGAATTTGAATTATGTGTAAAAATAATATAAATTTATTATGAATTTGTAATTTAATTTTACAACATAATTTAAAAAAAAGTAACTTATATATAATTAAATGGAATAAATAATTAAAATATAATAATAATTCAAGGAAACTGAGAAAATAGTTATATTATTCATCAACCATTCTTTTATTAATTATAAATTGGGACACTTATTAAACACTAATACACTTGTACTAATCTCATTTAAGTATTTTTTAAAATTGAATATTAACTGTGTGAATAAATATGTAAATGTATAATTAAGAAATAAATAGGAGATTAATGTTTCAATATAATTTTGATATATAAAATTAAAAAAAAGTATAAAACCAGTCTACATTTATTTTTCTTAGCAGATTAGATTATATAAAAAATGTACTTAACTATTTAAAATATTGACACAAATCATTTATCACATTAACTTTTTAAGACAATTCTGTACAAATAGTATCAGAGATGATCTCTACATTTATACAAGTGTAGACAATCTAAACGTCATGAATATATAATTGGAGTAATGACATGTACATTAACCTTACTCGACTAACCTTACCTTATTTCCTAATCGTAAAATCAGGGGTTAAAGTAAAGGATCAGTGAACAAGTAACTAGTCTATATATAATAAACATGGTGGATCACCAATCTGAGAAAGCATGGGCCACAAATGGCTGTCAATTAATATCAGGATCTGTTGTGATTAATCTCATATTATAAAAATCTATAATTTTTTAATTACTAAATCTTCTGAATTCACATATAAATTTATCTTTAAGTGCATTTTATATCTTTCTGTGTGTTATTAAGTTTTGAATTTTCAATGACGATTTTTGTTTAAAAATAAATAATATTCATAACTAAAGATTTTAAATGAAGTATAAAAACTTCACTTTTTATTGCAAGTAGAATTTCTCATTCCAAGTAGAATCAATAATAAAAAATATGCCATAATTTAAAAATTGAATTTAAATTTCATTAATAACACATGTTAAAACCTTAAGAAACTTTCATATTTAAAAATGAAATCTGTCAAAATTTTATGACAAATCAAACTTATTTTACTAATTTTAGGTATTTATAACGCATTTTTTATTTCCAAATATAGACAATATCAAATATGTTACGATGCTCAGAAATAGTAGGGCTGCAAGTTATCAGATGTCGCGTCAAGTCCTTCTGATACGCATAGGCTTTAATGTATCGTACGGAAGTTTTTATTCCTTTCTATCATTCGCTATTGAATTTATACGATAAATGAAACAAGTATAGCAGAATACACGTGACGTACTACTATAGGTCGCTAGGTACCACCTGAAATCATAACATTGACTACGCAATATAGTATATCATTTTTCTACTTTAGTTTTATCACCCTTTTTTGTTTAAGCTTTGTAATCTAAATTTCAGTTTTTAACAAATGTAAGTAGCCATAATTATTTTGCATATGTATTTGTTTATTTTCAATAAAATTAAAAAAAGTATTTTCATATATATTCTGATAATTATATGGAGTGTATTTAAATTATTATAATTCAAAAATATAGATACAATATTTTGTAATTATATATGTAAACTGATACAAAATTTTTACTTAATAATGCTAATAAATTAAAAATATATACATATATATAATAATTCAAATGCTATGAAAAAATTTTATTACATTTTTAAATATTAAAATTTAAAATGGACGTGCCATATAGAAATTTATAGATTTATAGAAATTTAAATTACAGTTTATTATAATTAATGTCATAATTTTTATCTTTAAATTTGTTTACCTTCTAATTCCACGGTACGATTTATTATTTACAATAAATACAAAAAACAAAACAAAAAACATACATATTTTTAATAGTTCTATAAATGAATAATTCTAATGTTTACCCATAAAAAATTTATACTGATCTTTATAAAGTAATTACAGTAATTTGATAAATTGGTTGAATGGTTTTCTATTCATTGATAATATTTATTAATGTATGTGCAAGTTTTTAAAAAAAATAATTTATAATAATTTATGAAATTGTAATTAATATTCTTGAACGTAATTTATGAATGAATTATTTTATGAATTAAAGATAATAACGAACGTTGAAAATAATGTAACTCGTTTATAAAAATTAATCTTCAGTATTAAAAAAATTTGTATTAAATTAACTATATATTTAAAAATCAATTATTTTAGTTAAGCAGAACAAGTTTAAAATCATGTTTAAAATTTTTAATATTTTGACTATTTTTAATAAAAATATCGCATATGAAATTAAACACATGAAAAATTTTTATTTTCTAAGAATATTAAATAAGTATTAAATATTAAATTTTTATTTCAGATCTGTGTTTCAGCAATTAATCGATTAAAAATTATTTATTCTGTTCTCAATAAATTTAAGCAGTATAAATCTGTATTAAAAACACGTTTTACTAGATATAATGATAAAAAGTTCACAATATGTTGCTGATAGTTTTCTATTTTATTTGAATAAGAAGAAATTCATTTTAGAATAAACATGTTTTTTTTATTTACAGCTGATTTCTTTTAATATGAAATAATAATATTGGTTGAAATATCACGAGTTTAACTACAATTTACCAATTTAAATAATTGAATGACTATTAAAAAAAAAATGTATTGTATGTTATGAATATAAAACGATTTGTAATATGTATACTCCAAATTTTCATGAGTTTACGATATTCATATCATAGAACTTTGTTTCTCTCTCATTAATATTTTTAGTTAATCTAAATTAATTTTTATGTTTGTATCTGAATATAAAAATTGAGAATGATTAAAATGGAGAGTCCAATAAAGAAGAAAAAAGGTTCGATGAAAGGGCGTTTTAACCTCGAATCAAACGTAAGTAATTTGTAATGCAGAATTTATTCAATAATGTTTAATTAATAACAATGAAAAATTTATATAATCTAATAATTTATAAGAAGCATTTATAAATATAATGAAATAACAACGAATATTTAATTTATATTTAATTTGTTTGTTTAATTTTCCTAAATGTTTTATAGGAAATAGAATATGTTAATTCACAATTGAAAGAAAAACTTAAAATATTAACTGCCGAAATGAAGGACGCTATAGAAAAAATGAATTCCCTAACATTGGAAATGAATACAATTCGTAATGATAATCTATTGTATAAAGGTTCATTTTTCACATCTTTTTATAACATACATCAAACATGCATTAATGATATTAATTTTTTCAACTTTTCACGACTATTGTTCCAGATAGAGTAACTCATCTCGAACAAGAAAATGCTCTTCTTGTTTCTCAAATTGAAGAAATGGATAATGAACGAGCAGAAAGGGATGCTATTATCGATGAGTTTGGAATAGCAGTTGAGGCTAGAATTATCGAATGGAAGGTATTGAAGTTCGATAAGATTTTATTTTTTTTTTAAATTTCATTTATTAAAAATATGTTTTTAATTATTATTAATTCAAATTTATACGTAATATTTATTACAATATAAGCTTTAAAAATTATATCCAAATTATTTGTTTAGAAAATTATTTTTTTATTTCAAACTTAAATATTTACTTTTAATTAAATTAATGTTAGTAAAATCTATAGTCGCTCTTATTCGATGAAAACGTAAAATATAAATATTTTTAATTCAGAAAATATTGGATGAAAAAGATATTACCATTGCCAGACTTAAAGAGAATCTTTTGTATGTGTCAACCGATGGAATGACAAACATTTCACCAGATGAAAAGAGTCACACGGAGATCCAGCAATTGATCAAAGATATCGACCGTCGTGATGAAATAATAGCTGAATTACAAAGTAAACTTTCTGATGCTGTAGTCGAAATAAATGAAAGTAGTTTGTTGATAGAAAAATTTAAATCCGATGCAAAAGCGTAAGTATGCCTTAAATAAATATATATAATGAGAATAACAAAATTTTTTATTAAATAATATTATAAATATTAAATTAAAAGCATTTTTCAACTCTAGAAATATTTATTTTAAGGAAATTTTTCTATTTTTTTCATGAAAATAAAATATTAATTAGAAATTTCAAAAATTATTAGTTTTATAATACGGCACGTGTAAACAGTAAAATATACTATAAATTAAAATGAACAGTAGAATATTAACTACATAACGAAATATTTAATTTTAGGAAAGAAACTCCTAAATTAAATACTAAAGATCATCGTGAGATAAATAGAAAAATACAAGACGCGAGTAAAACAATAGTTGCATTGGAAAATTTATTGGAACGCGCGGAAAAAGATGCAAAATTAAAAAGTGAAGAGGTATACATCCAATTACAAATATCTTATAACTATTTTTAATCGTAATATACATTAATTTCTTATTTTATAAAGTTATGCGATGCGCTTGCAATCTTAAATAAATACGAAGAAGAGAATACAAGTTTATCAGAAGCACTTGATGAAATTAAAGAATTGAAATTTCAAATTAAAAAAAAAAGTCAATATATCGAAGATCTTGTAAACATTACTAATAAACTTGAGCTCGAAAATTCAAGATTCGAAGAAGTAATCGTTATATTACGGTATATTCATTCAAATTTTATATAATTTAAATTTTTTTAATAATGTTGATCCATTTTTAAATAATGAAGTAAAATAATTTATTAATTTTTTAGAGATAAGTTAGATATTTCAGAAGCTGACGAGATTTCTATAGAAGACTTAATTTTGAAACGTCAAAAAGCTCAAGAAGAAAAAATGAAAAATATGCAGCGAGAATACGATCAACTATCTAGTGAAAACGTTGATTTGAAATTCCAGGTTGAAAAAATAAAACATAATAATTATTTGTATTGACTTTTAAGTTTGAGAGATGTGTATGTATTTATTTCTAATTGCTTTTACGTTATTAAAATAGTTTTATTTATTTAATCATAATATTTACTATTGTGGCATAAATTTTGTATTGCACTCGTAGTAATTATAACAAATTATTTTCAAGCTTTGAGAAAATTCACTTAAAAGCATATATAGACAATTAAAATAGTTTCAGTTATTTACAATTTGATTTAGATTAAATGAAAAAATTAATTTGTAAAATGTTTATTAATTGTTTAGATAAGAAAACTGAAAATCACTCTTAAGGGATCTTCGAAAAATAAACATGGTGAGGCCAATGGTACATCAAGTGAAGATATAAACGATGAAGAACTAAGTAATTATTCAGTGCCAAAGAAGGAGTATGAGGAGTTGCAGCGTATTAAAGAAAATGTTAAATGGGTCATTGAAGAAAATGAAGCCTTAAGGCAGGGAATGCATGAAATATTAGATTGCGTTCACAAACAGGATGGTGAATTAATTAATTTATACCTGATATATTGATGATCTATTTTTAATAATGAAACATATTTCATTGATTATTTACTTTTTATTTAAGGCAAGAGTATTGTTACAATACAGTCCCAAACATTGGAAAATCTTCTGGAAGCTTTAGATGCACGACATTTAGCTGGTTGGTATCATCCGGCAATGCGATTACTCGGACGTGTAAACTATCTACAGGGTAGTAACGCTGAATTGAGATCACAACTCCAACAAATAAGGTAAGATATCTGGTGAAGCTAAATAAAATTATTGTTATTGTTTATAAACATCTTTCATGGTTTAAATTAAATTGGCTGATTATACATAAATTAATGCCGTTATATATTTTTTTAATGCCAAATGAATAGACAAAATCAAATGCTGTTTGAAGCAGAAGAAGAATTAAATCTTGGTAGTATAGAAGAAGGCGAATGTTCTAGACCAAAAGTACTGCCAAGAAACTTAACACCAAATAGTAAAGAAGATGTACAAATGATGCCAGTGTTTTCGCGAAATATAACACCCAAATCCACAAGTAGCTTGCTTTCTCAAAATGCAGATTCGGGAAGAGCATCTGGGAAGCCAGTTGAAATCGATGAAATGCAACAAATTAAAAACTTTGAGAATATAAAACTAGCAGGATCAGGTGACACGAATGTGACAATGAACGACGAAGAATTTGGTAAAAAATCTGAAGAAATTTACGCAATGGCAAAAGAAATAATTGCCCAAGAAAGTGATTTTAAAAAGGCGTTAAACGATTCGGCCAAGCAACAAAAGATTCTGGAAAATCAAATTATCGTACTTCGTAAAAACTTAGCGAATTTTATTTCCCCAGAAATATATAATGAATTAAGAGAAAAATATTTGGAAACAAATATGCGTCTACGAGCAGCTTTTGAAGATAAGTTTTTATTAAAAGATATGGAAGGACAAATGAAAAACGTTGATGTTGGAAGAAACAAACCTGCGCAGGAACTTCGAGAGGAACTAATTTCCGTTCATAAGCTGCTATCTGATTTGACGATAAATACTTCCATGAACAAAGGCAGTATCGATATCAACTTCGTGGAAAAGCTAGAAAATCGCATAGCAGAATTAAAAGCAGAAAACGAGACGTTGAAGAAATCTGCGGAAATAGCTCACGAAGAGGCTTTAATACATCGTGCCATCGATTCGACAGTCCTTGCCGAATTTAACGAGTTGCGACAGCGAATTCTAAAATTAGAAATTAATGAAAATCAAGAAATAAAAGAAACTGCGCGAATTTCACTTGAAATTGCGAATTATAAAGTAGTTGAAACTGAATTGCGAGAACAAAAAAAGCTTTTGGAAAACGAATTATTACGAACGAGGGAAGAACTCGTGGAATTTCGGGAACAACAGAGAAATGACGCGGAATTGTATGAACAAAATACTAGACAAACGAATACGAGGTAATACTATTATTTGCATTAAATAATTTTCTTTTAATTTAATTTTTTTCGATAAAATTTGTGTATTTAAAAAGGCCTTATTTTAATTTAGAACATTTAGCGTCATTTCGTGAATACACGATAAAAAAAAATTATTATGTAATTTTATTACAGTGACTATATCGAAATAATCGATTTTCTGCAACAACAATACGCTGGTTCGACATCATTAAGTGCTTTGGAAAGATACGAAGCTAATTTAAATAGATTGGAAAATGATCAAAATGAGGTAAAAAAATTAATAACACAAATAAATGATCAGAATGAAAGTCTCAAGATGCAGCACGAAACACTCAAAAGTAGACTACAAATTGTCGAACAATTAAAAGACATGTTAGAGCAACAAATCGGCAGTAACGACGTCCAAGACATTATCCAAAGATTTACAAATGAGATAAGGCAGACATATTCGGTGTGTTACACAGGGAAAAATTGATGTTACCATCTGCATAATTACCGAAGATTAACTATAATAAAAAATGCTTATTATTTTCAGGAATCTAAGTATAAACATCAGATAAATCAACTAAAAGAAGAGATGGAAATGGCCAATGAAAAAATATCTGATTATGAAGCCAAAGTAGCTTCACTGGAACGAGAAATAAATAAAGTGCAAAAAACTTGGAAAGTACAAAAAGCTTCGAGTTTTAAACAGCCTATACGTGCAGATAAAGTAATTGAAACTGATAAAAAAATGAAATTCAACGATTCGCCAAAGCAAACAGGGGCGAAATTTTCTCAGACCGAACTGAAAATGCATTCAGTCGAGGTACAATGCATGCTTTATAGTAAGTCAAAAGCCAGTAATGTATTGAAGAGCATAAATGAGATAGAGGAAATGGAAAAAGAGGTGGATGAAAGTGAAATAGATAGCATAATTCAAGAAAGCAGAGATGAAAATTTAATGAATGGTAAATACAAACTTTTTATATACTTCTAATTAAACTTAAACTACTTTATTATACCTGTAAAATATACCTGTATAATTATATTAAATATTATTTTATTATTTAATCTAATGAAACTGCATCGACAAAAATTTTTCCAAGTGGTCAAAGATGAATACAACCGAAGCAAGTATTTTTCCTAGATAACGGAATTAAATTTATTTTATTCTGCATTTTTATGATACGCAATACGTAATCTCTTCCAATTGAATACTTCGATTTACACAAAATTTCAATTTATCGCTTTTAGAAACTTAATCGGCCGTTGCAATTATATTCTAAATAATTATCAATACGAACAATTAACGGCAATGCATCTCGAGATTTTCAGCAATTCTATCTTTTGTAAATACATGCGATCTAATATATTTGATCTTATCTAGACAGGGATGTAGATCGAGACGTGCAAAGAAAAGAAAATAAAAGCAAAGGGAATAACGTATGATTAAATTTTCCAGTATCAAAGATCGCTCTGCTACAGGAGCAGCTCGGGCAGGCACTGAGTCTTGCCTCAGAGCGTTCGATCGCCTTGTCTAAGTGCGAGTCTCAGTTGGCTGAGTGCAACTCGAGGAACGCTGCCCTGGTGAAACTCCTCGACGAGAAGAGCAGCGCCGATCACGAGGTGATGCTCGCGGAAGTGACCAAGATCGAGGAAGTACAGAGGAGCGGGGGCACGAGCCACGAAGCCCTACAGTCGACCGTCAACAGTCTCCAGAAGATCATCCGGCAGAAGGAGGAGACGATTGCGCGATATCAGAACCTTCTTAAAGAGGATCGAGATAAGCACAGCGAGGCCGCGGGTAGACTCCACGAGGAGATAAAGAGCCTGAAGAGACAGATCGCTGTATCTCGATTAGCCGACGAAAACGGGATGTAAGATATACTCCGTTTTCCTCGTCCTTTTTCCTCGAGTCCTGCGCCATCAGCTTTTGCGCACCGCCGAGACATCGGAGTTGCTCGCTCGATAATAATGATTTTAAATTCCTTGTGTTTTCCTGGCGACTTTTACTCGAACTTCTCTTCTAGGATTTCTCGTGCACGATCCGACTCATTCGGATATTCTTTCCGGTTGGAAGGAAGGGTATTTTCGAAATAATGCATAATTCATGATTCGCGAAAATCTAATTTCAATTAAGCTCGCTTGTGAAAGAGGAACTTGTAATTCTGATAGAAATCCATTGCTATTCTTAATACCACATTGGAGAGCAGAATTACATGTGACGCGATTGCAAAGCGATGTGTGCCTTGTGACGATACCCGAACGCGTGATTGTTTAATTTAAAAAAAAAAGTATAAAACTGTTTAACGTTAAACTAGAAAATCTTAAGATTTTGCCTAGAATACTGTTTCTCTGAGCGAAATATATAGCGCGTTCTCATATTAGAATTTTCATTCGCCCTTCTTCCTGTAGGGTTGCGAATTCCAAATACCCAGAAAGGGATTTAACTGTCGGGGAGACTACGAGGAGCGACGAACGTACGGAGGAGGTGCCTATCCTGAGGGAGAGAATTTCCAGGCTGGAAACGGAACTGAGTATAAGCGCCGAGTTGGCGCAGAGGTGGCATCGATTGGCCGAGGATAGATTGAGGCACATGGATAGCACGAGGGAGAGGTTCGTTCAGCGACAGACTCTCGTGCTTTGTAGATAAAAGCAGAACACGCTTTCTTCTAGTAGAGGATCCAGCAATTTTATTATTTTTATTTATTACAATCTGGATACGTTAAATTGTGTTGTAGAACAATGTTGAAAAAAATTCATTAATAAGTTAAAAATATTCGCTTTTTTCTATTTCATTCGTAAAAATGATATGTTTCAAAGAGGGTCAGGTAAAAATGATTAGTTTTTTAAAATTAAACATAGTGTAATAGTTTTTTTTTTTTAATTATACCTTTTTTCTTTTTTATTTATTAAAATTATGTTAAAAGCTTTAAATTGGTAATATAAAAGTCGTAATTATAATTGTCCAATTTTGGTTTTGAACTTATCTAAAAGATTGCTTGTACTACTGGCATTCAAAAATACACAGTAATCTCATTTACGTTATAAATTTTAAGTTAAACCAAGTTGAAAAACAAAATTATATTACTTTCAAATGTTCTGTGCAGTTTTTTGAACAAACGTCTAAATTTTTCATTAAAAAATAGATTAGAAGATCAGCACAGAGAAGAAATTGACAGTTATCGAATGGAACTTAATAAAAGACAGAGGGAAGTGGATGACTTACGGCGGCAGATATCAGAGAGTCGCCGTCCACTTACTTCGAAAACCGAAGTTCTATCTTTCATGAAAACACTTCAAATCAAAGATAATCGATTAGCTGATGAAATTGAAGTAAACCTCTTTTCCAGTAAAACTAAAAACACTCTTCTCAACGTATTATTCAACAAAAAATTTTTCTTTCCTTTCATAACTAGAACGAACTCGAGGAGCATGTGGCTGTTTCCTCCCAGCAACTTTCTTCAATTCGAAATATCGATAACTCGCAACTTTTTGAGATCGAGCAGCCTCAGACACAATTGGATAATTTGCGAAGGCAGGTGCAAACTTTAATGGAGAAAGAAAGATCGTATAAAAGTAATATTGCTGAGCTGCAGCAACAACTGAGTCGAAAGTATATATTTTAAATAATTGATAAGTGCGCAAAAAGTGAGAAACAAAAAGTGCGGTGAAATATATTTTATTTTTGACAATATTTCAGATATATGTCTGTTAAGGCTCAAGAGAAAAAGGCATCTAAGCGTGAAATGCAACTTGAGCGAAAGGTGAAAGAGTTGGAAAAAGAACTAAGCGAAGGCAAGGAAATGTTGGAGCGTCATTTCATGGTGCAGCAAGCAAAGAGAATCAAGGTAAAAAATGTTTCAAGGAAAAAATTTAATTCCAGATTTATCAGGTACAGCGTTCCCTTTAAAATAAATTTGGTTGTCACGTGATTTTTTAATTTGTTTTTTTAAAATAATTTTTATTAAGCACAGCGAGGCATTAATTTTTTGCACCTCTTTGCAAGAGAAATAAAGAAAACTTCACCAACGCGCGAAGATACGAATTTTGACGCGCTTTCTTTTAGAACTTCTTTATTACGAAAAGAATTTTCAATATCACCATAAAAATTTTTTTGCGCGATATTATATGAAATATTCTGTGCTACAATAGACGGCAGAAGATTTAGGTTTGTGGGAAAAATTGAAAAGGTGGCAGCAAACGGCTGAGAGATTGAAGGAAAAATTAAAAGAGAAATCGGACGAGTGTCAAAGGTTACAGAGCAATTACGAAAAACTACGGAATCTCATATCGTGCATTGAGCGAGAAAAGTGGTATCTCAGAGGAAAATACAAAAACGAAAGCGTCTCAACGCCTGCATGGATACCGACGTCTGATGTGCCACAGAATAAAGACGTACTTGTTGAGGAGTTGCAAAAAGAATGCCAAGAATTAAGGGATCGCATAAAGGAACTGGTTGATCGCTTGAATCACCAAGATAATGAAAAAAATGACGAAAATAAAAGATCTCTATCTCCCCTGTCCCAGGTTTGTGATTGCTTTGCGTGTTACCATAACAGTTGGAAATGCATGATTATTTTTTATTGCTTAATGTATGCTTTCACACACTCTGCTTTAAAATATTATGAAAAACTGAGTAATTCAAATCTTTATGCAAACATAAATGCAAATTTAATAAATAAATTTTTTTATTATTTGTAAGATCTATTGGCTAGATTTATACAGTGTTAACTGGAAAAATAAGAAAAATTAAAAGCTATAAATCTAAAAAGACTAACATCGTAAGCGGAAAAACAATGCTGCTTAATTATACGAATTTAAATTATGAAAATTAGTTGAACGGAATAACTGACAAATTATCATTTGCTCTCGCAGATGAATAATGTTTTGTGTATTACTCAAGTTACGCTTGTTTTCTGCGATAGAAAATATGGTTGTTAAGTAGCACAATAATTGGGAAGACATATCTTGAATTACATTTAAGTAAAACTCAAATGCGTCTACTCAATGAACACTTAACGAGCATAATTCAATATTTTTATTTTTTCCTTATATTAATAATTACACATTATATCAATTTTTTCAGTACTAATAAAGTGCGTTTGACGACAATCAAAATATTTGAATGTAGTATCGACAATTTAGTGCTCGAAAAATCGACCCTAAACTTCGTATTAATGCTTAAAGATTATTTTTGAAAACTGCTTCAACTGCTTCAACCGTTTCAACTATTTCAACTATTTCAACATTCAAAGCGCTAAAACTTCTAATTGTGTTGCTTTTTCTAATAGCATTAGGTTTTCATTTCTTAACTCTATCTTATGACTTAGAATAACTCTTTGATACTGTAATAAATATTGTACAATAGATCGACGAATATTCGAATAATGACTTGACAAGACTGAGAGGTCTCGACGAAACACTGGAAAAAGAAAATCTTAGATTAGAAGCGGAAAACTTTGAGCTTCGGTTGGAGCTCGAAAGAGCCAATGTCAATCTGCCAAGATTCCAAGAAAAAATTCAGCACTTGGAAAAGTAAGAAAAAGGACTCTCATACGTTGAAAATTAATTTTCTTTAAATGTAGCGTCGTGTATACATCAGAATGTATACTCCTAATATACTGTATAATAATAATAAGCAAGCTTTATTAATATGTAAGGTTGTGCGTGAATACTCGAACACGAGCGAAGAAACTACATCTTTAATTGTGAATACAGGTACATAGAACTGCTGAAGTCTGAAACGTCGGTTGAGCCGCATTATTCGTCCGCTGTCCCAAGGCGCGAAGGGGCACAAAGGACGAAAATCGAGCTCGAGCGAACTGTTGTCACTTTGAAAAAACTGGTCGAAAAGCTGCAGCTGGATAATAAAAAGCTACGGCATTCGTCGATACAGAGCGAACTGGAGCCGCAGTGCGAGTGTCGTTACCTAAGGGAAGAACGCGACCAGGCGCGGCAACGCATCGCTGCGTTGGAGATAGAAGTCGATGTACTCAGGAAGAGGCTCAGGTTTTTGGAGGAAGCCGGACCCGAAAAATCAGATGAGGATCGAGAGGGAGAAGTTGCCATGTTGAGGCAACAGTTGCATCGCAAATCCCAGTTGTTTATAAGAGTCAAAGATCTTCTCACGAAAGCGGCTGTCAACGAAAAGGCCCTTCGCCAGCGTGTGAGTCATTTTACCAGTTCACTATTTGATTCATTCAGAAACAAGTCCGTTTTTTATCCCGTTCTTGTGAAACATGAGAAACCTGTGAAAATAACACCTTTAAACTGCTCGCGTTGTCCGGCAAATTTATAACGCTTTTAATTTAATCGATCAAATCTCGCAACAAAACAAATTTTACAAACATTTTTTCCTCTCATCGTCGGTTAATCAACAGTCAATTAATCAGCTGTACCACGTTCGATCATTTAACGCTGTAAATTGTAAATAAGCATTTAAGAACCAGCAATTTTAAGCGATAACGTATATTTTTAAGTACATTAAAGTGCAGTTAAAAGGTTGCGCGAATGAGCCGCCTCTTAGGCAACTTGCGACACTTCGAACGCAACAGATTAAAAGACACACTTAACTTTTCAATCTTCGTCTGAGATATTTCATCGACCTATACGTATTAAATTTAAATAGTTTAAATTTCAAAATTTTTTACACACGTTCAAGTGGAAACTTAAAAATACAACCATTTCAAATTATTATAATTTGATATTTTTAATGAATAACACCATCATTAAAGACAGCCCGAAAATATTTTTATAGCGTAAAGTTTAAAACGTTTCCATTATGGAGTTTTAATACTTTAACTAAATTTTCTTTCGATTTAATAATTTTACGTAAAACATTCTTTTCTCTTTTAACGTAAATTTCAGATTGAAACACTCTCATCGAGTGTCATGGAACTTTGATCTTAATTGTTTCTAATTTTCTAAATTTAAACTATAAATATTATTTAAATTAAAATAAAATTTAGAACATACGATTCTCATTATTAATATTTAAAACGTTAAATTATATTATTTACAAATGTTTATTTTGTACTTAACGATACACGCAGCATACGAAGGTTTGTAAAAATATAAAATTATACGACGATTAATTCGTCTTTATTGTCCTTCAATAATCAGAAATTACTTTATAACACTTGTATAACAACTTATTTATTTGAAATATACATGAAAATTAATTATAAAATGTAAATATATAATGCAAATGTTTTTATTTTACTTTGCAGATACAACAACTCGAATTCAAGCAGACGCTTTCTGTAATACCAGAATGTATGGCACATCACTAACTATAACATAAAGTTGATTATTTTCTAATAAGCCGATGCACAGTATTTTTCATAATAATAATTATAATTAATATTTTTTACAAGAAATAAGTATTTTTAAATAATCATTGTGTAATGTATAATAAAATTTTTATTGAGGATTTTTAATTGTGGAAATTGTGGAAATAAATTAAGATAAGACATTAGATTTTTATTTTTTGCTAAGTTGAGCAATGCGATACGATACCTTTACACATTAGCAAGGAAATCAGTCATATTTGAAAAAATGCGGACACTTATTACTATATATTGCTATTCTCGAAAGAATAGACGTCGAGAGGACTTCATTGAACCTCGTTTAAATTCGTAATGAACGGAGCCAGAGAGTCGGGGTCCTCGACATCCGGAGTCATTTTTCCTTTAAACTTGACGCAATATTCGTCGCAAAGTTGCACGTCGAAGTAGATCCCTAAAAACTTTTTAGATTGAGAGCAGTTGCGAAAGCACGTACCTATAACACAAAATTTCAACAGCATTTTAATGAAACTATTCCCTTCCACATCGTGTTCACTAGATTTTATGTTTCAAGTATTGACGTACCTACTGACGGATGAGCGACCGTAACAGTAAAGAAAGCAACATAACTAATAAGTAAAATGACGAAGAGTCGGTTCGTAGAAACCATATCTATATCCAACTAGAAATAGAAGAAATTAACCATTTCTTACCACAAGATGCCAATAAAGACTGTTTTATCTTCGCAAGTTAAATTGCAAATTTATGTAGTAATTAAATTAATCGTTTTTAAGAATAATAGTATTCGACATTAATGACGAACTGTTTTATGTAATACACCACATTCACAACTTTTTAATAGCAATTATTAATCAGTCTTTGAATAAAGTAAAATATTTTCAATAATACTTGTTACTTACGTTTGATTAAAAAAAATACCTTTCCCACTTGCACAACTAGTAACCAGTCCTTTCCAACAAAAAATGATACTACGGACTATTCTAACAGAATTTATATAAGCTTTTGTCTATAGACAAAATAATATATACTTTACTCGAAGTAATAGTCTCCAGTAGTGATTCCTTTTTCGCTAATTGCATTTGATGCTCTATATAATTTGTGAGAAGAAGAATCAAATTTTCAAGAGAAAACTTTTATAAAAATAAAATATTGCGACTTATTTGTAAAACATTATTTTTTAAGTTAATAATATTTCTAGGATAGTAGGTATTCGAAAAGATAATATTTATAACATTACACAACAAAATTATGTATATTATAAATTGAATAATTGACTATTTCTTACTCGAATTCGAAATACATTTTTTTCTTGCACTCATAAATAATAGAACATATAGTTGAGTAAGGGACAAGGAAAAATTAATAAATACGTAAATTTTTCTATGAAGTTCTTTGTATTATTTTCTTTTTAGCCTTAACAGTACTATAAAGAACATATAAAAAATGCCTCTAAAAAATCCCTCGATGTTATCCTTAATCTTTGAATATTAAGTATTCAATAATTATCTTTTACAAAAATAGACAAAATCATTTAAAATAAAGTAGCATCAGATGACACAGAATATGAAATATTGTATTATCGTAAAAAAAAAACGCTTAACAGGTAAGTAGGTATCGCTTTATAAATAAGGAAGCTATACAATATATAAGAATAGATTAAGTATGACAATGAAATAAAAATACACCTCGTTATCCTATTTTGAAATCGGTAACATTTATACAACCAGTAACTTTTCTTTTATGAAATAGATTTAAATTTAAGTACAACTATTATTTTTTATTCACTTAAATTATATATGAACTTTGCTATCTTCATTTTTAAAAGAGTATTTACCAGTAATACAGATTATGTATATGAAACCTATCAAATATGAATATTTAACGTATATACACACAAACTATTGTTATTTTAAACTAAATTTTTTAGTAAAATTAAAATACACCTTAAGTTGAATTTATATAATAAAATAATAATTTAAAAATTAATGTAAATATTCATATTTCTACATTTCGTTTAATTGCGCATAGGAAAATATTTATCTTGTTTGTTGCAGTTTTGCTACGTATAAGAAAATTACAGACTGACTGATCAAGGAATACTGAACTATAGTAATATTTTATCTTTCTATTCTCTTACGGTGTTTTTCAACTAAATCAACGGATTAATAATTAATAAATAATATAAATATAAGAAAATTATTATCATTCGATGTATCATTTAATCAATGTGATTCAGCTTCCTTTGAAATCTCTATATTAAACTTTTCCATTCACAAGCACAATTCTTTAAATATTTATCTAGTCTTAGATGCTATATGTCGAACATAAATACTGTGAATAAATGCTTCGTGGTACATTTTATGCAGCACTAAATGCTGTAACGATCAACAAACGTAGATGTAAATTTTAAAAAATAAAAAAATGTATAGTTTAAAGTATGATGGTACCGCTTTCAAACTCTTGATTAATTTTGAAGCCGCAAAAACACTTACTTAGTTTCTCTTCTATCGTTAATCAATTGTCGAATTAATTCATTTTACTAATTGGCCGTATTGCCGCGAATAAGGATTTAAATACTGGCCAGTGTAAGCATGATGAGGATATTCCGCCCACTTGCTGAAGTCGATGCTTGGGAGAATTCCACTTCTGCATGGCACCCGAGGATTGCTAAAACGGAGAATAGCGTTGCAATTACTTAAAGCTGTAATTCAAGGATGTCTTTACGTACTGCACGTGTAATAATCGACCATCTCAAAAATATTCGGCACCGTTGCCACTGATATAATCAAATTATTTGTGCATTTATTTTACTCGTTTGTACAGTAATCGTCTTGAGCAGGTAATGTGAAAATAGAAAAATGTGAGTGCGCACGTGTGTACGTAAATAATCAAACATTCTTACATTTCATGATCTGGTAAAACCATTGGATAAATTTGTATCGTGTCGATCAGATCGGTATTGTCGCAAATAACTCGGGCCAGTTTCGTTTTCCTGATTTCTTGCAATTGATCTATAGTCATAATAAAGTATAATGAATTAGCGCAAAAATTTTGATACCTTTCATAAGAACAATATGACGATACTAACCATGAGTGAACGACGACGGTTGATTAGGAAGCTCATACCAGAACCGATCACCGCGTCTAGAATTACTAAATTGAGTAGCAATGACGCACGCAAAAGTTGGCCCAAGCATACTTTGTGGCAACGGTCTCTCGGAAACTCCTCCAGACCAAAGATCAACATCCGCTGGTTGTCTGCAACATTTTTCATAAGTGTAATGGGATAATTTTTTTGAATGATTTTTATTTACCGAATGTTTCTACAAACTTTTCCTCGTCCAGTATTAATTTAATTCGAGACACCTCCATTTTTCAGTTATCTGTGCTGACTTGTCATTGTTTTAATTTAAAAAATTTTTAGCAGCTCGATAAATTATTTTTTATTCGCAATCTATTTCGTATAAAAGGATATAAATAGATAAATATTGAGAATACTTGGATGCTATAAGGCTTTAAATACTGAGTGAATATTTCCTCAATATACTTGAGCAAATCAAAATAAATGAATAATTAAATAATGCTTTAAATATATAAGATTGTTTGATTCGGTAATTAATTGTAACCATTTTTAATAAATTTATAAAAAGAAAGTATAAAAATTGCCAACATAAAATTTGCACAAATGTTTTATAGAAATATTTTTTTTTTTCTAAATCTACACGAGTATTAAAATAATTATGAAACCGTAAAGGTATTTTTGAATTCATTTTTGCTCATTATATATATATATATATATACTATATATATATATATATAATAACAATTTAATTCTAAATTCTTATTATTTACAAGAACTTTAAAATACTAAAAGTTACATAAAATTTCTTATTCAATTTCGATGTACTTAATAATATATTTAACTAAAAATGTTCAATTGAATAATTTAATTTGTTGGATAATAGTTGAAAACAAAAATAAAGTTATTAAACGTGAAAAGATTTGTGAAAAATGTATATATAAGTTAATAAAAGATAACGACATTACCTTCATTTCTAATAAACACAGGGGGTTAATTAACTTTTGCTAAACGAATAAACTAGTGCCTTTACTTTACTTATCCCAAATTATGTTTGTTTCATGGAATATAATTATTAAAAATAATTATGATGTATAAGAAAGGACATCGATTTCTACTAACTACCGAACATTTTATATTTTGTAATAAGAAAATATTTTTTAAAAATTATTTTTACATAAATATAATGCATTTGCATAAAAATATATTTCAGTTTAAAAGAAAAGAATAATATTAAAGACTCTTTCGTGTAAAAACCGCCTGAAATTTTGCAAATAAATGCAAAAAAAAAAGGAAAATGATTTAAAAAATATATCTTATTTTACCAGCTATAAAATTATGAAATGAAAAAGTGAACTCTTTGAGTTGTTCACTCGCAACTTTACCGCGTGTTATTAAATCCATCCGGTTTTAGCTGCACGTACTTTTAATTTAGGAGAAAGAATTGATTTTCTCATGACTCGCGATAAACATAAAAATTTAAAGATAATTCATTCGTAGATAGGGTGACACTTTGCAAAAAACTAAGTCAAGGTCTCCAAGGCTTTCTAAATATTATAAGTACCTGACAAGTAAGAGATCTCGACACAGCATCGATTGCATACGCGTTGCCAACTTATAAAAATCCAGCCGCTCGTAATCGAAACGTCTCGGGTAAAAAAGCGACCGTACCAAGAGCGCAGTTTAATAACGCATGCATTCGATACAGAGTCGGCGTCAGTTGGCAATGTCAGCTACACTTCACGCACTGCGCGCCAATCTGCTATCGATCTCGCCTCTGACCGAGCGCGCAAGATATTTGCAAAAAAATAAAAGCGGGACTCACTCGAAAATGGACATGTAGCGACGCACCGTGTCGTTCGGCATCGAGCCAAAGAGCTCCTCGAAGGTGTCAGCCCAAGGCAGCCCGCAGAATTTCCTAAAATGGAAAGCGACGTGTGAGAAAATCTAGCGAATCGAATGACTTCCTCCCCTCGCGAGCGCGGGGAAGGAAAAATGTCGAAACGATATCACCGGGTGGAAAGTTGCCCTCGCAACGCTCGCAACCGCCAGACGAACCTGAATTCCATGTATCCGGGAATGCCGAACTCGCGTCCGCGCTGCATGTTGAACGAGACCAGGTCCATGCCGTGCTTGGCGCCCACTTTCTTGAAAAGGTGATTGGTGACCTACGCCGCGTAAACAGGAACGTGATTAATCATTGTGGCGCTCTGGAGCTCGACGCGTGTTAGGCTCGCTTAACTCGATTAGCTTGTATTTAAATAATCCCCTGATTAGCCTTTGTTCTTATTATCCCGCTTTTCATCCCGTTTCCTCCGCTTGAGGGATACGGAATTTCTTTGTTGTCGCACTCCCATCTTCAAAGTAGCTAACGAGTCATTTCCTCAAATTTCTCCGCACGCATTTCGCATTTTTCTACATTAATATCATCGCGACGTAGTGTCGCCGCTTCTCGCAAAGTTCAAACACCTGATTTGTTGATGCAATTCAATTTGTAACAGCGATTATAAAATACACGTGACAGGTTATTGAGCTTTGGTTTCTACCTTGCGCGCAATATTTAATAGATTGATTAATCTTGCTAATATAGAATTTACGCGTCTTATCAGTTGAAAACTAACGATTAATATTGAACTTATCTAAACAATGTTTATTTCGAATTTGGAGTCCAAGTACTTATAACTTCTTAATGCTTCGGATTAAATGTTTTAGAGGCCAATCAGCTTCACTGTATCACAACGGAATTCAGCGTCCAATACTTTTATAAAATCTTCATAAGCAAAGCCTCGAGTACTCTCAGACTGAATTAAACTTCAAGCAGCAATATTTTAGATAAAAGGATTGTTTTGAAAGCTTAATATTATAAAAAATATCCTCTACCGCCTAATTAAATGAATTCATTATCTCTAAAAATTACAAAAATTGACAAATATAATTGTGCGTATGCAGTGTAATCGCGTTTCACTCTTAGATCTTTACGCATTTCTTTATACTTACTCTATTTACAATTAATAACAAAAGTTTTATAAAAAAAGTCGGATTTGTAAAGTTTAAAAAACATTTTTAATAGAAAGTTGAAAACATGAAAAGTTTTTCATAATACACAGTTTTAATATTACACTGCGTGGAATACTTTTTCTTTGATTATCTGATAATTCGTGCATATTTTTAAAGAAATTACAATTTCATTGTAACTTATTAAATTTACTAAGTTTCTGATAAATTCAAAATTTAATAACAAAATAATTTCATTTTTTCGTCATTTTTAATTAGAGATAAAACAATTAACTACATATTTGAAACTTTCAGTAGTAGAAAGAAGCTATGAATACTTTCTCACAAACCTATTCTTCAACAACTTATCTTTGAATATCTGTGATTGTAATAATAGACTTGATAATAAATAAAGTGAAGTTTAATTATTCACTTACGCTATCAAGATTAAGACATAAACAATATAATATTTATTGCTGTAATTAAAAGTAAGTGAAACTTAAAAATATCATATCGTATAAAACAAAGAACGATTTCAAACATTAAATTTTATTTTAATTTAACAACAAAAAAGAAACTATTTAAAAGTATTGGATATGGTGTTTTTTATGTGATTTAATAATTTACAGATACATAAAAATTATTGTGAAAAAGCATTATTATAGATAAATAGGAGCAAATAGTATCTGCACAAATAATATCAGATGAGAATGCGCACTGATCGATTGTAAATTCTACAATTAAAAATTCACGGAATTACAATTACGCTTCGACACTGTAATCTATTACAATCTATTGTCTTTGTAATCATCTAAACTTACCTGCAAAACGTAATACCGTTTTTAGATAATCTTAAATATAAAACACTCTTGTACTACGTCTTTTAAAAAGTTAATACTTACTTGGCACTATTGTTCAAATAATTTATTTTAATTTAATTATTGATTATCAAAATTAATAAAAAAAAAAAAAAAAATATAACACAAACCATAAACTCCGACTATTTGATTTAAATGCCGCTTTTAATAGGCTGTAAAAACGAGGTTATCTCCGAAAGATTAACGTTTTCGTGTTAACATTAAAAGGACTTGATTAATAGACTACTTATTGAAGGCATAACCCCTATACTCTGCTAAAATAAATTATGCTTTTACAGTATTAGAATTTTTTGAATAGTAAATAACTTCATTTAAAAGCGAAGTAGCAATTATATGGCAATGCCATGCATGATTTAGAGAAAAGTTATATCTATCTACCTCTTGTGTAATGGAATCATCCATAGCTTGGGAAACTTGATTCATCAGACCCATCAAGTATTCATCAAAAACACCTGCTCTGTACAAATCGAACGGTCGTCTAATAAGGTCAGACAAACGTTTTGATGCTGTAACAGGAAATTATTTTGCATTTTTATACTTTGTAGATCTTTTCGAGATTGCAGCTACTGGCAACGATAAAGTGAAGCTTATTAAAGTTTAAAATACTACAAGAGCGCAGCAACGCTCGAGGAGCCAGTTAAATCAAAATACTGCGTCGACGTTAATGCCATGATGTAAAGAATTACCAATGAACTTGTGAGCTTTGCTCCATCTTTCGACGGCAGTAGGCAACAGTGAATGACCGAACCTAAATGCCGCGGCCGCAAAAGCGTCTAAGACTCCAGGGTTCACGTTCGGATCGTAGCCATCCCAGTAACTCTGCAAACACAATTATCCGATGTAAACAAAGTCAGTGATCGGGGTCGAATTATCGAACTAAATCGACGTTAAAACGAAGGCGAAATCTTATAATCGTAAAAAAATGCGCTTTTAGCGAGAGTTGTTCCAAAATTGCAAGGATGCTTTTCATAGAATAAAAATAAAAGACAAGCGCGGAGAATTGTAAGGCAATCGCACGTTGACAGGTGACTCGCATTCGGGATACGCAACGTGTTTACGGCCGGATGTAAGATGAATGTGAAAAAGCAAGGCTCACGTCTTTCTCCAAAAGAAGGCCGAATTTCTCCATCACGTCTTTTCCGAGCAAAATCGGCAAGAACTCATTGTAGGTAATGTGCTGAATTTCAGCGATGACGATACGCCTGGCCTCCTGAAAAAGCGTCTCGTCGTCCCAGTGAGGATTGACTTGAGCAAGACCCTTAGCCACTCTGTTATGCTCTCGCGCCATTAGCGTGTGCATGCAGGTCAGTACCAGTTGCTCGTTCACCCTGATCTCGCCTTGAACAGAAACAGAACGTTTTGGTGCGTCAGTCGGGCTCGAGAATAATGCGCCTCGCGGTCTCGAGCGCTCGGCGGGGATACCTACCGGCTTCGAAGCAGTACAGGCTGCTGTTAGGACGGGTGCAGCCTTCGTCCGGAATATCGAGTTTCAGCGGAAGCAGATCCTTCAGTCCGTACTCCTCGAACACGGGATTCATGCGCAGCAGTCCGGCGTAACCAGTCCGGAGCTTGCTAACCACGGGGAAAGAACGTACGCGCGTGCGTAATTATTGGATGTCGAAAGCTCGTTTCGCGAGCCGAAGCTTAAAATTATGAGCGCCGCGAGTGGCTGTCGATGCAACGTTGCGGGGGGGGGGAGAGTATCGACAGCTTGAAAAGAGAAATAAAACAAAGGCCAAGAGATTATCGTGTGCCGTGGAAAGAAGGAGCAGCGAATCATCGTTCGTTCGCTTCAGAATTCGCAGGAGCTGCGTGCGCCGAGATAAAAGCACTACAGCCCGAACCCAATGGTTGTGCGACGAACAACACTTGGTCTTTCCTCATCGAGTTTAACAATAAAATAAAATGATAAAGCAACAGTATACAGTATGCGCTTTCAAAATGGTTATTTATTAATAAAGCGTGCTTTTAAATAGCTTTATGGCTGAGTGCACGCGTGCTTCGTCTCTAGTGCTCGATGTAAATTTATGTTAATCTCATTATTAATATACTCTCCCTATTAATAGAATTTCAATCTTCAATTGAGAAATAAGCTCGAGGATATCGCATTTATAGCCCGTAATCCTTCCCAGTGCTACTTGCATTTATTGTTAATAAAGTTACTGCTCCCGAACTTTCTAACTTCTGCGAGGTGCGCAACTATTTCACTGATCCGATTTTTACCCTCGAAAATTTGCATTCGGCGAATTCAGTGCAATTAATTTACACGAAGCTTGGAAATTCAAGCGAAGTGAGTTAACCTAGAAAGAACGAACGGCGTTTCAAAAGCCATCAAGATCAGTATCAAATAGCTATAGGAAGGCTTACGGCCGATAAGTGCATCGGAGACTTTTTCTAATTAACCGTGATCAAGTGTGCAAATACTTGGAAAATTATTCCTACTTGGAAAATTCGTCGCTGATGCCGTAGACGGTGTTGCCATCTAGCACGCCGGTAAGTAGGTTGAAGGGCACGCGGGTACCCAGGCGGCATCCGGGTCTCACTGCGGGGAAGGCGCGCACGAAGTCCATGCAGCGCACGTGGAACAGCCTGAAGAAGTAGTCGTCCTCTGGTATCAGGATCTCGTTACAATATGGATTCTTTGTGTGGGGCGAGCGGTTACAGCATTCCTCCGGGTCATTACGATTCATTGGATCTGAAAATTCGTGTTAACGATTGCGCTGAATATCGTTAACGATGTTCGCTTAGGCTTACAAATGACACGCCACACACTTCGAAAATGGATATACTTGGCTTTTTGCTTTAATAGCCTATAACTGCCACTGGTGCCAATCATTTTTAAATTAAAATTACCGCTCGGTGTGCCATAACTTTCAAAATCACTTCGCTGACTTATTGCCTTAACCGCGTTAATGTGGACTGCTATTTAAAAAATTAGATGGATAAAATGATAACGGGGATTCCTTAAAATAAGAACGACTTTCTTTGCCATCCATTGATACGAATGTTTTGGGAGACTCGCAAAACGATTTATCACTGATTTAAAACAAGTTTCGCAATTGCCAAAACAGATGACTATGATAAAAGTTTCTTTAAAAAATACTTTAAAAAATCTCTTCTTTTATAGTGTTTTAAAACTAACGCGCAGGATTAGTTTAAAATTGATTCATCGATTTGCATAACTCAACGAGTGTTTTGCTAAAAATCAAGATTATTTATGAAAATAGTTGACACGAGTAATGTAAGCGTAAAATAATAATAATAATAATAATAATAATAACAATAACGGCAGAAGTAGCATTAGTAGTATAAGCAGTAGAACAGCGTAAAATCAATATTTTATCCACGACAAATTAATTGTTCATTAATTTACCACGAATAAAATATTGTAGATTAATCTATACAAGAATGTAAAAAACCTTGCCATAAGCATAGCCACTTTAATTTAATTAATACCTTAAACGCTATACATCATTTATCGAGGAATGATAATCTGCATTTTACAGGTAACATTATTTAAATTCAGAAAATTACTCTTTTAAAGCCTCATTTCGCATTCTGAAACATTTAAGAGCTTCATATCAATAATGATACGGTAATAATTTGAGGCAAGAACAACAAAAAGTGAAAGTCTCACTGTCTCCTTAAAGGACATTGCACTTGTGTAAGTACAGTGTATAAATTGCCAGCAGCTGTCGTAACTTTGATGCGATATGTATTATATGCTGATCACTCACGAGCACACGTCATTGCTTTGATAAATTTTGTGATCGCTGTTGGAATTATAGCCGTCATCTCTTTATTCTCGTTGATCGTGTCACCCTCGCGCGCGAATCGCGCGAGCACGACATCTCTTACTTAGGATCGTGATTGAAGACGCATGCGTATTCATCAATGGAAATGTGATTGTCATGTCGAGCAGCGAATTATTTCGAGCTTTATTAATACGATACGTCCCGAAGCTATTTATATTTCACCGACAATTAATGTACTACATTCAGAATAAGCCCGTAAAATTAAGTAACCGTGTCGCATAATTAATTAAGTTGAAGTGAATTTCAGTAAATTTAACAACACCTTCAGCCTTCGATGTGTCGAAGACAAAGGAAGATATATGATTCTATTGTACGAGAAGCGAAAGATTTTTTAAAAGAACTACAACATAAGAAATGAAAATTCTTATATGTAACATGACGTTAATGACATTTAGATGATGTCACTCAACTTGTATAATCAACACCTACATTTAATTTATTCGCAATATTCAAAGTGAGGGTAATTTAAAAAATTTTGTTAAACTCACTTTAAAACAATTTAATTAATTTAAATTTTTTACTGCAAATTAATTACAAAAATGCATAAAATGTAAAATGCTTATGCAAGAAGAATTGTGCGTTGATTGTTATAATTTATCAAGAAGATAATTCATAAGAAAAAAATTTAAATGGTATCCTGAACGCTTTTAAAATTTGTCATCACATTTATTACTTGTAAATTACGCTACATTGTAAAATTCTGATCGAACGATAATTTTTTATGGATTTTAATAATTAAAAAATTATACGTATATTATGTAGATGAGAATTTTAATGTATTTTTATGATTTTTCCCCCTGTTTTCTATAATGCAACGTACCGTACAAGTATGTTCTTTTAATATAAAATTTTCTGCAAACATCATCTCAATTCATTTCATTGCCATTAATAACTATAAAACATCATTTTAACTCATAACTCACAACATCAATTAATAACATAAAACATCAAACTAAAGGAAAATAGTTTACACTTACCCAAAGGGGTTGCGGTTAGGGTGTAATCGTGGTCCATGAACTGACCCCAGGCGATGACCATAACCGTACCTGCGTGATCGTGGAAGCCTTCGTCGGGGTGCATCGTACGTGAGACGACTCTCGAAAGTGGTAAATTGCGCCCCGACTCGGCGATTCTCGGTGCGTTCATGCCATCGGCGAAACGAGGACTCAATAATCTGGAAAGAAATATTATCCCACGGTCAATTACTGTTATGGGCTGTGAGTATGGGAATTGCCTGTTGAAACAATCGCATCACTGAAATCAAGTTGCCACTGTTTGATGTACGAGGCTAGTAAAAGTAATTCTTATTTTACAATAAAACATAACGAGATTTTGTAGCAGTGCAATCTTACCTCCAAAAATAAATTTCATGCATGCGCGAAAATTATAGTAATGTCTGAAATTACTTTTTTCTTTCGTAAAGCAAACATATATTACTTGCAAATAGGTAATCTTTCGGTGCACGGTAAACTTATAATGACTATAAACAACTTGAAAAATAATCCAGTAAAAAATGAAAATATAAAATAATAAAAGACGAACAAGATAAGTGCTTTTATGATAAAATAAATTCTTAAACCTAGAAGATAGATTTTTTAATATAACTAAAATAAGATCAATGACAAAATAATGGGAATTTTCGTTGAAAGTTCAAAGAAAGTAATTGTTCACGCTTGCGGTAGAACATATGAGTTACGTTATAAAGATTTATAAAATGTATTATTGTTCTAAGTGAAAATAAAAAATGAGAAAATATAGTGCAATAATACGTGCAATTTACTCAAGGTGCAATATAATTTTCAATCAATATAATAATATGTTGTACAAGAATTTCGATTATTTGAGTACTCGAAAATTTATTTTACTTAAAATCAAAATAAAAACTTGACAAAAAAGTACAATATTTAAGTAACTTGAGAATGTAATTTTAATACGAACAAATTTAAGAAAATTATAGATAAAGAAAGGTCAAAAATCTTAAGACATGCATTGTAATACCATTGTAAAATTTGCAATAAGACTTTTATCGAAGTAAATAAGCTTCAACATTTAGCTACAATAACAGAATAAAAATATAAAGTATTATAGGATACTGTACGTTTTTGCTTTGATACCGATAAGAAAATCTCAATTCTCTTCACGTAATTTGAAAGTTAACAAATTTAGAAGTTTTGAAGATGAGCGTTTAAACATTGTTTTCAGAAAAATCAAGGTAAAGAAATTTACAATTATAAAAAAATGTATGGCAATAATTTTACACGATGATCAACATTATAACAACAATTTATTTGTGTAGATTATAATTTTCAACGCATATAAGTAGAATAAAAGATGTACAATACATCTACCGCTAAATAATAAATGATCGAAAAATCAAAATCAAGTTTAAATATATTTAATAATAATTAAAGGAGAGCAAATAAAAAAAAATGTTATTAACTGTAAGCGACAAACAACAAATGGGTATATTTTATATAATGTACAAGTAAGGATGTCTATTATACAAATAGAATTTAGGCAAACAATATAAGTGGAACATATGATATTAGATTAAACCACTGGCTTTTCAAGCCTAGTACCCGATTGATTGTAAAAACGAAGCTGCATAAACTTTTACATTCGAGCGAAAATCGAATTTTATTTGTTTTTTTTTAAATGATTTACTACTGTTTTAATAATTTCAATCTACGTCAAATTCTTTTTGGTGTTTTACAAAAAAGAACAGTCATTATATTGTTCAATTACTCACATCGTGAAAAGTTTTAATTAATTTGACGAATATTCTGCTTACTACCTGATTATTTTCCATAAACTTTACTACGCCTTCGTAATTAATTATAATAGTTTCTAAAAGCTAATTTAAATTAAATATTTCTCATTGGTAATCGAAGCGATACTCTTTCAAGTTCTGATAATTCACCTTACGCACATCGATTAAATCTATATATTATCTTAATACGAATGAAATAAGCAGCAATAAAAAAAAAGATACGAAGATAAAAAGCCGTATGTGAATCAGCACACGAATGAACCTTAATTAAGTATCGATGTTTAGAAAAATTTATTCAAGTATTAATTATTGCATTACTCCAATAAAGCGCAATACCTCAAAACCATGAGCGTTGCTTCACTCTTCTATCATGACGTTCGCAAGGATCATAATTATTCCACAGGCAGGGGAAAAAATTGCTGGCTGAATGCTCGCCGAACTTTCTAAAATGGTGCATTATCAGCATAAAAACAGACGGTAAAGGCAATGCGCGCGAGAGCCGCGACCTTGATTCGCGACAGTAGAATTTCAGGGCTCTCAAGGTCAGCAGTCAGTAACCGGAAGTTACAGGAGCACCGAAACGCCCGCACGCGAGCCATTCTCCTCACGGTACAATAAATAATAAAGTGCCATAAAAAAACGCGGGCGTTCGCCGATGAGTGCGCAAGAGAATTATCGAATTACCGCAGGCGTGAGCGACGCGACCGGTTGACCATGAGATCCAAAAGGCTCTCGAAGGCCTAGTCGCGAGTGAAAGAGGTGGAAAAGAAAAAGGACAACGGAGAAAGTGCGTGCGCGGATAATTCGTATCTCGGTGCCCGAGGTACTCTGAGGCGCGCGCACTTGCCCTCCTCACAAGTGCTCCTCCCGCAAATTCTCCCGAACGATTTGTGGACGAAAATCTCTTCGATCCGAGAGGTTAAAGGAGACATTATCTTCTTTTTTGCAACCGCTTCGGCGATGTTTTTGCAGACATGCAGGCGTTGCAGAAGGCGATGAGCATTAATTATAACGCCACCTTCTCGTTGGAGCTGGGAATGTTCTTTTAAAGAGTTTTTTTATAACTTGTGCAGCGATCGCGGCTTCTTCGATTCGCTGAGTTTCGCCATTCAAAAATATTTGAAAGTAAGGCCTATAACTAATGTAACATTATGATACATCAATCTCGTCATTTTTTCATTATAAATAAATGAATAGCTTGGGTTCTTGGATTGTCGAAATTCGCGTTGGAATGAAATTAGAATTTCCCAACTATTAATAAATCCTAATTTATCACGAATTGATTATAAAGGAAACTAAAGTAAAAATATTCCAGTGTTTGTAGGTATTTTTATTTTCAGATTTTAATTTGAAAACTAAAATCGATAATTAATCCTGAGCATGTAAAAAAATACGTAATAGCCTTTGACAAATAATTTGTTAATCGAGTCAATGCGAAATCAATAATTAATTTGATAGTCTGGATAACCCGCAATTACAATACTTTAGAATCTTCCCTCGTGTGGTTAAAGGTATACGAACAATAATTGATTTTACGCGCGCAAAATTTAATTACGTACTTAATTTTGTAATTAATTTCAGCGCAAATTGACAACAGCTGTGTTGACGATATAAAGCAAAGAACAATTAAATTTACCCTCGCGAGAATTTGATTTGCGTTACGCTTACCTGACAAACGGCGTCAAAGCTGCGCCCCAGTTTGGATTTTCCAAATTAGTGCAGAGTCCGTCTAGGCGACGGTACTTGCCTGGCCTGCACTGAATATTGCTCAGGAAGGCTGGGCATACATCGCGAATGAGCGTCTTGGACGTATCGATCAGCGGCAGCTGTTTCTCCACTTGCTCCGCAGTCAAACCGTATCTAAAGCAAATGCCTCTCGATAAGTTTTAGTTATCGCAATATTATTCATCCCGTAGCACAACATTTGCTTTCAATTCGACCGGTGCAATAATTTACGGGTCGATCGTAAATATCGGATAAATAAGTTTTACAAAAAATAAATATATCCTCTGATTTTTTCTTACGTGTGCGCAAGATTTATGGAAATGTCGAGAAGGAGCTCCCCGATGCTTGCCAAGTCCTCCGGTCTCCATTTCTCGTTTTTCGGGCTGGCAACATCTATAATTTAAAATTACACGTACATGCGAGAATGTCTGGCTGCGCCGAGAAACGCGAAAGACTATTACGCGCGTCCGTAATATGAAAAGCGTCACTATTAACTACGTAATGCGTGGATAACTGCCAAGCTCGTGAGGGAAAGAGGCAAAAAAGGAGATACGGCTCAGGTTGAAATGATAGAATCAATATTTCGTGCCCTATTATTAAATCGCTAAATCGCATTAGAGAAACTCATTTGACTTACGAATGCGCTTGGAGGCCTCGATGAAAGCACGATTGATGGCATCATAAGTGATACAAATCTGCGATCCAACTGAAGATGGACTACATTGCCAATGAGAAAAACAAAAAAGAGCCAGCATTAGCAGTTGGTATTTTTGTATGGTTTTCATTAAAGTTCGCGTGATTACAATGTCTCATTATTTTCGGCGTGGAGTTGTTTAATAGTTTTCTTAACAAAAATAAATCACGTCACGCGGTTCTCCCGATAAACGCGCGCACTAAAACTCTTTCTTAAAAGACTGTGAAATTTAATGATTATAAATTTCGTAATAATAATAATAATAACACATTGATTTCAAAAAGTTCGAGCGGCTCTTAAAAATAATAATAAGAAAAACAAAAGAAATAAACGGTCACTCGTAAATGCACGTAAATTACGTAAGCAGCGCTTTATATAATTTCAATAATTTTCTTCAATAATTGTGGCATTTATTCGCTGCAATAACGAGCTCGAACCTTAAGAACCTTGATTATTGTTTTTCATTAAATATAACAAAAGCATTACCGCGATACCGACAAAAAAATCCACGCAGACATAAACAGGCATTACGACGGCCTTTAAAGCCGCAGTTTCGAAGGAACTTTTCACGCGAGTTTTAATTCCCTTAATTAGCTCGAGCGTGTCGCGCCGGCAAATAGACAGACGGGCCTTATTAAATTATTCAACAAACGTCAAAAAATCGCCGTGGAGTCGATCGGCGTGTGGAAACGGAGTCGGGGGCTCCTCGACTCTTCAATTAGCTCACGTGCACGAGCTCCCCGGCGATTGGAGAGAGAAAAAACACGACGGGAGCATCCGAGGGAAAAAGAAGGCTCGCGAGAAGACGCAGAGGCGCGAGCGCGCGATCCGTATTGTGCAAAGCCGCACACGTGAAATACTGAAATACGTACAAGAGGCCACCGCCGCGTAGGAGATTGTACGTGTAGTCGTAGAGGCTGCTGCGTCCGGGTCCGTTGATGATCAGAGCGCATTCCTCGGCGCTGTTGCTGTAAATATCCAGCGGCTGGTACTGGAGCGCCTCCCCCCGCCTCGCGCACAGTAGCAGCAGCAGAAGCGCGCCCGCGCGCACCGCTGCGCCAATATTGGCAAATCTGCGAATTTCAAATGCAAATTGGAGAAACGGCCATAAATTACAATGGGACGCTTGAGAGCTCCGTGTCCCTTTTCTTTTCACTATCCTTTTTACATGATCGCTCCAGATTCGCGGGCTGCGTAAGAGCTTTTGCGCAATCGATCGATGATTTACGAAGCGTCGTTTCTCGCAAATTTAGCACCCCGTGCGTCGTTCAAATTTTCATTGTTGATTTGTTCGGTTGTCAGCTCTGCGCCGATTCAATTTTAACTACGACACTTAACTTTGAATTAAGGCCAATCCAGCGGTGCAAAGCACTTCGATTTTTGGCTCGACTCTTTAACTCTTTATCGATCTTTATCGAGCGAGAAATTTGAATTCGAGCGAATATTTTTAAACGATCCCCTATTAGTATGCAAATGAGCGGTAACACGCGGACATCGAGTTTTATTAGGTTTAACAGCGAATCCGTAAACGCAAATGTAGGTTAAATAAAGTAATTATGCAACGAGTTTGTGTAATCGAGTAAGTAATTCCGATACACTTTTCACGAGATGAAGTCCTAAACAAAATGGAATGCGTCTAATAAATCGTTTGAATCGAATCAATGACCCTGAACTGCGGACGGTCCGAGGCGCCTTAATAAATTAGCCATTTTAATAAGAGCCTATCGTTATTTATTCGAATTATGTGCGCGACGGTAATGCCGTCGATCATTTTTAACGCGAAGACAAAATAATTTGTCTGCACCCGTTGAGCGTGACAATGCCCGTCAACTAAATCAAAATCCTTATTAAGTTCGACGCGATAAATCAATTGGCGAAACGCTTTGCCGCGCGAGCTTTTTATTTAGCCCGCAAAGGGATTGGCGAAGGCAACCTTGCGGGCGAATTTTATTGTTCCGTTACATCATGCGCCTCAACAACTATCGCGGCTAGATTGTAATCGACATGGGAAACTGCAGGAATCAGGGAGAGAGAGAGAGAGAGAGAGAGCAAGTGAGCGAAGGAGACAAAAGGACGACCGAGGATCATCCACGTGGCTGTGCAGTGGTATTTTTCAGATGTAATTATCGCTAATGACCTAAACGAAATACTCGTTACGCGAAAGCGTCGAGCAGCGTAACGAGCACCAGAGAAAGAGAGAGCGAGAGACTCGCGGTGCGCGGGAGAATTTAAAAAATCACGTGTCGGAGGGGTTGACTGCCGGAGCGAGCGGATGAGGAAACCTCGTGGAAGGTAGGTCGAGGGCACGAGGCGCGCGTGCCCGGGGGATCGTACGCTGACGTAACGGGGGGGGGCTTTCTCTAGGGAGGAGCAGACCGGCCCTATGACGCTACTTTCACTTTCTCGCGGAAAAGAAGAAGGACGCGCGCGAATAATACCGAAGCGAACTCGCCGCGATTAACTATTAGAAGCGTCTGCAGATGGGGAAAATGAAATCTGCGCCGCTCCAAGTACGTGAGAGGATCTCGCGTTGTACGGTTGGACGAAAATTATAAGCGTGGAAGCAAAAGCTGTCGATCGCAGATACGGCGGAGCTTGTGAAATCAGTTCCCGAGACATTACGTTAACTCGCCTCTTTCGAACTTAAGTACGTTGAAAGTGCGCATTCCATTATCGCTAAACAATCATCTCTACTTACTCGGAAAAGTTAAAAAAAATGATGCGTCGCGGACGTCACTTCGCGGCTTGTTTGCTTTGTACGCTGCTCCTCGTAATTTTGAAGACCGTCACACTGCAAGAGCAGGATACTTCGCGATAATAATTGTCTGTCAACTGTTGTTTATATCTGCATTACCAACGCGCTTGTTTGACAGGTCCTATAATTTTACTTTTAGTTATTTACCTCGCTATCATTACGCGTAACAAAACTCACCGACTCGTTTTCACAATCATATGAGATTGTAATGAAGTCAGTTATTTAGTTAGTTATATTGCTTTATCAATCTATTTCTCGTGTTACTTCAACTTGCAAACACGAATTACTTATTTCGATAATCCCTCGGCAGAGTTTGACTTACTGTAAATAACGAGCTCTTGTACACGTGAGCCAAGGGTATAAAACAAGTCAATACATTTTTTCTAAGACGTATTATCCGTTCCCAACAGAAGTCGCGCAGTACATTATCAATTTTTTCCTTTATTACCTAAACATACGTTGTGCATAAATGTGATTTTGAACAAAATTCTTACATCAAATCCCAGGATATCGTACTTAGCTGCTTAAAGAAAACAAAATAAGAGTTAGCAAGTGTTGCATAATGCCTGAATACATATTGTCAGACTTATGGAAAAACGTGTATAAATCTATGTGATGTAAGATTTAAACATTTCATATTGAATTGTCGTTAAAATAAAACACGAGCTTAAGTTGAAATGTAGCGCACGAACTGGGATAAGGCCTTAGTTATACTTGAACCAAATTTACAGTGTGGCTTAGAACACACAGATTTTATGAATTTACAGTAGTTTATTATTAGCCAAAATATAAATTCAAGTTTTTAATGCTTTATATACAGATCTACTTCTTTTCGCTAGACTGAATTTAATTCTAAATGCTTACAAATACTTGATCTACGGCATGTGTGGAATTTTTTAGTTATTATTAATAATTACGTCTGCAATAATATTAATTACATAAACTTTATTTTAAACTTTACTTTTAGTAATAGATTGGTGTAATAGTGTAGAATTAATGTGGGAACTGTGAGGAACGTCGATAACGAAATTTCACAATTAAATATTTCAATTTTATTACTTAAAATTCAATAACTTAAAATAACTTATCTCCGCTAAAAATGTAATGAGTAAAAAAATATTCCAATTTTTCTGCTTAATATAAATTGAATATATAAAAATTTAGTTTAAATAAATATTCTAAAAATCTCTGAGGATGAATAAAGCAATATTTTATTAATTATTGTATAAATATTACTTAATCTTATGCATCGATTAGATATATCACTGTTTTAAATAACAGAAAAAATAGATATTTTAATCGCTCTCCTATAATTTTTTTCAATTAATACGCGATGAAAAGGATTTTAATTATTTCGTACTTAAATATTGCTATTGGTAATATCATGTTCATTTTTTCCGTTCACTATTATTCCAGAGCAAAATGAAAACAAGCAATTAGAAAATAAATGCGTGCAATGTAACGAAACTATACACAGATTTATTTAAATTTTTTAAATGCCTTATTAATATTAATTTGTTTTTAAATAAAATGTCGCTTTCCGAAACATTTGCACGAGCTTGTATGTTATTAGTTCAATAAAACCGACAGAATTTTGTTCTAATTTAAATTATTTTGAAACACATAAGAGATACTGATAAAAGCAGGCTCAACGCTTACTAACACTATATTTTCAGTACTGTAACGTGAATAGATTACGTGAATATGAATTTGTTATGCTATATTGATTTTTAAGGTTATCAAAAATGAGACAATATTTACGAAATCAGAACAGGACAGTATCTTTGTATATTTATCAATTTAAATTGCTAGCCAAGTAATCATTTTTTAATAAAAAATGCGTTGCATCGAATAACCGGAGAACTGTCACAGTGTTTAATATTGTCTTTTTAAATTTCACGATCAGGAACCTCGCAACTGAGACATAATTACTTAATGCTCGACAAGACACAATGAAAGTGCACTGGATTTTTCGTAATAGGTGTATGAGAGTAAAAATATTGACTCGCTTATTTTAACTTTATTAAACGATCTAAAAGATAAATCGCGTCGAAAATTATAAAACCGTTTTGTCATTTTTTTACATAATGCGAAACGTAATGATGGCTAAAACGTGAAAAATTAGATTTATATGGAAAATTAGTTGAATATTATAGCTAAACATAGTAGTTTTGCAAAATATAAGTCATCTATAATAATTATAAATACGTTATACTCAATTTAAAAATCGAAGCTAAAGACTAAGTTGCAATATGTTTCCAAACAATGATCGCATATTATTATTAAAGATTCTCTGGAAAGTATTACACATCCACATTGTATTATCTTAGAAAGTTCATTCATAAATAGATCCTTTGTCAATAAATATTACAATACGAATTTTTTCCTAGAACGTGGCTATTAAATTTTATTTATTGAATGAAATCAAATGAAAGTAAAATTATTTAGCTTCTTTATATCTACTTCATAGGCTTAGTGATTATTTAAAAATTTATTTCATGATTAATTAATAATATTAAAAATATAGTTGTATCTATAAATACTCGTAGTACTTTGCATCCATAAATTAAATATGAATTTACAATGTTTACCGTAGAAAATATCATTCAGTCTTTAATCATCTCTACGTAGATTTATAGCGAATATTTATACTGATTGTAAAATATTTTTTAAAAATGAATACCTCTTTTCAATAAATTAAGTAATTACAAATAGATGAAAGTTAACAATTGTGTAAAATACAATATCATTTCATATGATTATTGGTTTGGATTTTATTAAGCTCAAAACTATTAAATTGAAAAAACTAATATTTTTTAATATCCTATTTTACCTATATCGACTTTTAATAATTTTAAAGAACTGAATTGATATTGAAATTTTTAGAATTTAGTATAATAAGATATTAAAAGCTATTAAATATTGATAAATAATTAAAAAGTACTTATGTAATTCAAATAAATGTAAATCAGGCTGCTAAGCCGGTCAGATTTAAAAAGTTATAAATCGTGCAGCAATTAATAATTATTTTATTTTAATTCAATAATAAAAAAATTTTATTAGTAAATTTAAACATTAAATTATCTCAGAGAAGAAAATCTATATAAATAGAAAAATAATTTATAGATTATTTCATAAAATATATCTTTTAATTATTTTAATTATTATATCATTATAGTAATTACTATGTTTTTAAAGTAACTATTTCATCTTAAGCGTATTATAGAATGAAAGTATCTATCATAAATATTTTAAAAAGTTACAAATTTGTGCAAAAGCTTAATCGATTGCATAAAAAGTTTTATATTCACATCCTTGACGTTTACTAAGTTACGTTCACGGTTAGTAGAACAACTTCATATTAACGACGTTTTTCATAATGACGGTCTAAACAGTCGTAGCTTTATTTACACTATTCAAAATAAACATTGTTTTTATTTCTTCAATAAGTGCTGTATCTTTTTCAAAATTAAAAGGGACGAATTATGAAGCGAAATACAATTTACAGATACGGAAACATATACCATTTTTCTTAATAATTACAAATTATTTATAAAATAAAAATTATTTGATTTAACATTCATTCGTTTCTTAGTTCATGCGTGAAAAGCTTTAGAGCAAAATATTTAATCACTTATAGTCGTAACAAAGTTGAATTTATAGTTTGATACTCTTACTCTATTTCGAATAGATAATAATCTGTAATATTCAAACAAAATATACGTCATCATATTATGTTGCTGATCTAGAACATGAATTTTCAAATTCAAGATCTTGTTCTCCACGTACGCATAAATTCATCTATTACAAGATATAAGAAAATGAGAAAAAAGCCGGTAAAGTCTTTAATTATATCCCAATGTAAAATAAATCGCTCTTAATTCAAGCAGTGACGAAGCAAATAATTATTATCTTGCTTCACTCGATATTTAGAATAAATTAAAAATGTAAAAGTGATCGGTCATCCTTACAAATGCACTTAAAAATACAAACACGTGTGAAGGATTGAGAGGATTTAATTATACGTGCACATACCTATGGGTCATTTTCACCGGTGTCGATCTTACGAACGAAACGATAAAAAATAGGGGATGAAACAACTGCGTCCAGCTTCTCCGGCTCGGTGAAGCCCGAATATCTCAGAGTACACTCGCGTTTCTCTCTCTCTCTCTCTCTCTCTCTCTCCCGCTCTTTGTTTCTCCGAGTGTGACACTGCACGAGTTGTTCCGGCGATTACGCGCCGTCCGTACCAAACGGCGTCGAGCGTCAAAGCGCGACTGCCATGTTTCTCGGCCGATGTGTCGCTGTTCCCTCATCGACCGGTGATCGAGAACCCGCTCACGGCAGATAGAGAAAGAGAGACACGCTTTTCCACCAAGAGGCCCAGTGGCGGAATGCGCGTAGGTATACACCAGCTCTGAGTGAGAGGGCGCGAATAGGGAGAAAAGGGAGGGAGAGAGAGAACTTCCGAAAAGTCAAGAGTAAAAGTAATTTGGGTCCGCGAGCAAGGCGAGTGGGGAGCACGCGAACGTGGCTCGTAACCACCGGCGAAAGGACCGAGGAGACGTAGCCAAGGAGACGCGCACGTGAGTAAACCTACGTTATTATTGCGCAGCGAGTGGCGTCGAGTGCGAGCAACCGACATTGAAATAGCCAACACACCAGCCCTTTATCTCGGGCTCTCGCCGATAGCCGGGGCTTAAGCCGGACGCGAGAGTCAGGATCGCTGTTTCCTTTGATCTAGTCCGCCGACGATTCGTCACTTCCTTGTGCGCGATCGCTCGATGCATTAGTGCCCGTTGCAATATTTCATGGGTGATTAACCTTGTTTCCGCAGTTCCATTCTTTCGTGTTCCATCTACATTTACGCACAGTTTCGTGTCTTGATTTAATCTCGCTCCGCATCGCGTGACACGCATTAATCAAAATAATATTTGCGCGGGTAATAATATGCGGGACAAAAAAATCACAACGTGTAGAAATTTCCGTGTCTTTTCTCGATGTAAATTGCAGTGGATCGAGAAACGATTATCAAAAAGAAAAAAGAATCTGATTGATCAGCGAATCGATGGATTAACCTATATTTAAGTACACACACGCACACGCAATGCCGCAATATTTTTAATTGCCAACGTATAGGATTATCATTGTCGGGGTTTATTCGTATGAAATAAAATTACGTGAGTTCTTTGTATTTACATGTTTTCTCTACAACTTTTTTCAAGTCGGAAAAAAAATATTGAAAAGTTGTCCGACGGTATAAACGAAAATTCAAGTGTATTATAAACGCACGAGCCTGCGTGGTTCGAGGAAAAAGTTTCAATTCTAGTTGCGCGACTGATTCTTGACATTCGGCAAAAAAATTTTAAACTTTTAAGCTGTTCAAATATGTACTCTTCTTCAATAAGAATAATAGTTTTTGGTTGCATAAGCCGTTCAAGGATTAATAACACTATTAATAGTCCAGCTGCAACAGCAATTAAAATTTAATCAATAAACGTACAAGCATATGAATAAAAGAACAAACATAAAACCGCAAGATACAAATAAAGAATACAAATGTTTAACACTTAAATTGCCATTTTTATTCTATAGTCACTTATGCAAAAAATAGTATGGAATGTATATTACACGAGCCCGGGGCAAATCAATCCTAATTCTCGTTCTCCATCCATAAGTCTGATTTGGAGTGGTGTAGCCCCATTTTTTGCGAGAGCGCGTGATATAATGAGTGGAATATGGTTCTGCTCTTTCTCTCTCTCTCTCTCTCTCTCTCACCATCTGTCTCTCTTACGATTAGGTGGCAGACACCGATCGGAGCTGAGATTTCAGTGAGAGCGCTTCAGGAGATTGGTGACCGGTTGTTATGCGATCAATTTTCTAGGTACGAGATCGGATCAATTGTGTTCATTAGAAATCATCGATTACTGCTTCAGTAAGAGATACCGGTAAGTGCACATAAAGTCAAATAGATAGCGATTGTAATGTGGATGATGCTTTCTTACCCGTGAAATTTGTTGTTGTGTTAATAATCTTTTCTCTTCTACCGTCTCACATTTCACCCAATAATAATTTTCAATCGTCGATTAATTGACCGCTGTACCAGGCCGAACCAGAAATAGCTATTGTTCTAGTAATTATTATGTTCGCGTACGTTCGGACAATACTGATTTCGTGGTGTATTTTTACGTCAACGTTGCAATTTATCAATAGAAATGAAGAACTTGCGTTGATAAGGAATGAAAAATTTCAAATTGCAAATTTAAGATACCATGCAAACCAATAAAAATTAATTGTCAAAAAACACCATGCGCTTGACGCAGACTACACAACTTTCATTCACCGACCAGCCTTGACAATTTAATAAAATCAAACACTAAGAACTTTCGATTCCTTAAAAAAGCAGCTCTTAATTGAACGGTATTAGCTTAAGAGTATTGATTTATGAAGTAGATTGTTATGGTTTATCCGAAAAATAAAAACCGCAATTACGCAAACACGAATGTTTAGTGATTAGGAAACCAAAATAGGTAATTGATATACACTATCATTAATTAAATAACCATACGATTAAAGATCATTAAGTTTAACAATTTAATTATATTTCAACTTCTTATTGTCAATTTATGTATAAATATTAAATATACTTATATTTATATCTTTGGTAAACATTATCTTCGTTATAATAAAAATGTTATTATTAATATAGAAATTTTTATAATTGTTTATAGAATCTTCTCAATGTGATGAAGTTTTATTTAAATTTTGAAAAATCACTATTGTTTAACTAAAATTAAACATTTTGTTAGAATAATTTAAATTTAAGGTAATATTTTTTTTTAAAATACTAAAATTAGTTTCAATAAAATATAGTTTTAAACTAATTACTTTTATTATGATATAAAAAATCTTTATCGATTTCTGCAACTTAAAATTATAAAATTTCTCGTATTTTATACTATAACACTTAAAAATATTTTTAGAGATATTTATTTTAATACGATGTGTATATGTATATATTTTCGAAATAATATAATATTAAATTTTTTTTTAAGAACTTGAAAAAATAGTTGCCTCACTTTGAATTATCGGTTAATCGTGTACAGTCCCATATTCGTATATAAGTTGTATTTTCAGTTGATCATTCTCAGAAACATTTACTTTAAATGGTTTGGAATGAAAAATTAGTGAAATTCTTTTATAACAAGAAATCCTAACAACATTGAATACGTGTAATTAATTGTTATAAAAAACTTATTACATAAGTAATAGCAAAAATGTAGCGAGAGCTTATCTTGATATCAGTATAAATACATTTTTGTTTCTTGGAAATTTAAAAATTTATTTTTCAACAATAAGGTTTAGTTTGATGAGATTCAAAATATTTCAAGTTTTTTTTAAGAAGAAACTATGCTTTAATATGTTTGTAATAAAACTCTTTCAGTTAAAAAAACCACGTGAAAATAATAAAACTTTGTTGGAATAATGAATAAATGATAAAGAAGAGAGTACGATATTTTATTTATAACATCACAAATCCTTTGATATTTTTTAAAAAAATTTTTACTTTTAAATAAGAATAATTTTGTAGAGTTTGAAACTTTATAATAAAATAATAATATCAATATTATATTTATGTATATTTTAAAGTGTATATTGATGTAAAACAACAAACTACATATTTATAACTTTGAATTATTAATACATTATATTGCTGAAAAAGCCGTAAAATGTAGACTCGCGATAAATTTATTAGCTAAAACATGCAGACAATCGTTAGTTATTTATATTACTATAATTAATAAAAAACATAATTAAAAATTGATGTAATATAATATAAAAATATTAAGTCGTAGATTCCCTTAACAAATGTTCTAATTAAATTTAAAACAAAATCATTTTATATCAGTGCTAAAATAGTTTAATTCCATACATCAATTGCAATTACATAAAAGCGAACAGCAAATGAAATAAAGCTTATTTATTAAGATAGATATAATTATTGCGTGACAATAATATTTGAATAATTTTTTTATGATAATATTTTTTAGCATTCAAAATTAAAAAGATCATATAATTTAACTATTATTATTAGACACATCTAATTAAAAGAAAAAAAGATAAGTTTTATTATCATAAATAAGATTGTCACGAGTTGTAAAATTTAATTACAGGCAAACATAAGAAGCTTTTTTACTTTTCTATTAGAAGGAAGACTTGATGAGTATGACAGGATAATAAAGAAAATTTTCATACTTATTACGTCTTGTATTTTCACATAAAATATTTATATATTACAATTCAAGGTGATCTGTATTCTAATGAACTATATATTTTTTAAATATTCTATTCTATTTTTATTTCTATTTTATTACGTGTTTGAAGTGCATAACAGCTAATTTTAGAAAATTCGAAAGAACAAGTTAAACTATCAGGTAGGAGTACTGTAAAGAGATTAATGCTTCTGCAATTCTCGAGATTTGAGTAAAATGATTTGAGCTTTGAATCTGTTTCAGAGGCTCGGCAAATTATTTAATTATCACATGCATGAGAGTAATATAAAAGCTCGATTCGAATGGCATCCCTTAGAGCTTGATTTAACAGTCAAATTAATTGACGGCTACACATTGTCATTGAATTTCCGCTTACCGAGTTTAACACAAAACTATTTTTCAAACCGAGAGCTCAAACCGCCATTTATTGTACCAAAAATGATTCGTTTAAAATTTTAAATCGCTTCTAATAATGCTTATTAATAATGTTAATTTTAAGGAGATAGCATAAAGAAATATCGTATGATTTATCACAGCAGCTTTTCGTTCAAATAGCCTAGATAGTCGCATTCGTGTTCGCTAACAGTGACAGGACACTTATTCGTGAATTACGTAATGATTCATATACCACAATTTGATTGAAATAAAATCGAAATTACACGCAAAACAATATTCGACGTATATATATATATATATATATATATATATATATATATATATCATTCGAATTAATCTTATGCCTATCAATGATTAGCATAGCCACGAACGTATATATTAGATACAAATTAAATCCTGTCCTTGATATGCACGCGTGTGTGTGAAAGCTCGTGCGCTATGTGTACGTTTGCAAATAGAAGCTAGAACATATTCCGTCAACGTCGCACTATTCGCATCATCTATATATTCATCTGTTTACACTGACGTATATATATATATATACCAAGTTCCGTCTGAAATTTAATCGGGCTTCTCTCGAGTTTCCCATCAACTAAGGGATCGATGTTATTTCAATTAAATACCTTCTAGAGCTCTCTACTTATCCAATATAAGCTTTATAGACAACTGTTTATTTTAATATAATTAGTTATGCTTGTAGTTTGCGTAAAATAAAGTTCGTTGCTGTTTATCGTTAAGTGCTGGTAAGCTTTGGATAAAATTTGCTATTATGCCACGAAAAAATTAACAAAATATTTCTTCGCTGCTTGACACCTACATGTTTCAATTTCAACAAAATTTGATGTGGCTCAATCGATAATATTAAGTTAGTAAAGACTCGGAATTACTTTTCCTTAATGGGATTGTTTCGGTAAACCTTTCTAATAAGTAACAGACATCCAACGTTAGAACTGCGAATTTTTTACGTGGAAAATCTTGAAAAATTTAGGGATCACAAAATCGAATACCAATAACCCAATACCATTCTACTCGATAAATGCTATGCAGATTTTTGTCATAAAAATGTTATAAACTGAGTACATTTGTCAGATTCTTTATATTTGTGTAAGTTGAATCAAAATAAAAGATGAAAGTTTAATAGGTTAAAACTGAAAGTTTTAAGGGTGGCAAATTTTATGCTAGAAATGCATTACGGCACTAATGTCTGTTCAATTTAATTATTGTTTACTTTTTATCAAGACATTTTCAATTTTTTAAATATTCATTAATATTTATTTAACTAGAAAATATTTATGTGGTTACTATATTAAATTTATAGTATCGAATAAACAATGAGTCACTTTTTAATTGAAAATTTATAGTTTATTCAGAATAAACAAATATATAATCTTATATTTTAAAATAATTAATTATATACTTAATATGAAATTTTATAAGTTACAAATACGTAATTAAAAATTATCACAAATAAAAATCATTTGAATTTAAGGAATACATGTGCATTACAATATTAACTTTAAAATGACAAATTTGAATTTTTTCTTTGCGGAAGAATGCAAGAATATATATTTTTGTAAATAAGTATAGTATAATATGTGGGAAAATTTAATTTTTTTGATAATATTAACTTCTTTTTACTTTAAGTGCTAAGTAATTTTAGGTTTAATAGAATCAAACGGGGATGATTACAATATAAAATATCGACTAAAATCCTGTTATAACTAGTTTAAATAAAACTAGTAAAACGACAAATATTTTTATAAGTTTATAGAAACTTTATATATCCAGTAATAAAATGATAAATTGAAAATGACTTTTGCAAAAGTGTAATTACGATGTGCTCATACGTTTATGTTATAGATTCTGATTTTCATTCTATTATTTTCAAATAACTTTGAAAAAAATGCTCAAATTTCATTTTGAGTTACGTTTATTAAATAAAAAATTCATTATAATTGTATATTTGAAAATGACTTTGACATTAGTTAATTTCAGTGCATTTTATTAAATCTATAATTATAATTAGCGTGATTTTAAAATTTTCCATCTGAATAAAATTATTATTTAACAAATTTTACGTTAACAAGTGTTCGTAATCTGTGTATTATTAAATCGATGAAAATACTGGGAAATACTTAAATTTTGTAAACAAATTTCTAATCCTTAGTTTTTATTCTTATAAATTAGACAAAATGCTTCCTGAAAAGTTCCGTTAAAATTAAAATATCTGAACTCCTTCTTGCAATTTTGGACGTATAAAAATATTTACGGATACTTATTAAAATGAGCAATTTTAAACGCTAAGCATTCACTGAATTATGAAATTACTTTAATGAATCGATAAATTTACGAACTTTCAAAATGTGTACTTTTGAAAGCAAAACATTTTTCAAAACTTTTACCGTTTGATAGAATCCTATTCAATTTGAAGCTTGAAGCGTATTGACTTTTAGACAAAATCGAAAAGATAGAGTAGTTTTGACTCGATTGAACGATAATTATGCAAAAATAATTGTAGAATTACGAAAAAAGATGAGGTAACCTTTCCAGTCATTAACAGAGCAGGATATTGCATTTCATAGAAGAGAATATCTAGTGCCATATATCATACTTAGAAGAAGATAAATCACTTAATAGTTGGATAATATTAATTTATAATAAGAAAAGATAATACTTTAACTCGGTTCGAGAGTTTAAAGTTCTATTTCAAAAAATGAATCCCCCAGCGAACGGGTGAGGTGTTCGATAAAGCCCACGATGATAGAGATGAGGTACGCGTGCATCCTCCCTTGGGCCCGGTGCCGAAGACGAGGGGGTGGGGGGGGCGGAAGAACGTCGACACTCGGCTGAGCCTCCCCTAGCCGAGGCGCCACGTGATGCGGGCATCAACGTAACGGCTCCTCGTGACTGGTGTACATGCGCCTCGGGGGCCCGGCGACCCTGATCGCACCGCAACTTTCGCCCAGTCGCGTGGGCCTTGCGCAACGCACCCCGACGCGCGCGCCGCTCCCACCGGCCTTCTTTATCGCCGTGCGCGCGCAATCGCGCTCTCTTTATCGCCTCGGCGATGCCTCTGAGACTCGCCCGGCGGGAGGCAAAAAAGGAGCCAGACGTGAGAATGGACAATGCGATTGCGCACTGCCCGAAGAGCGGGAGGACACGCGCGCACGAGAAGCATAGGCCCCCGAGATTCAAGCTCGCCAAAGCTGCGCCGTCCGTTTCTCCTTTTTTCCCCACTTCCTTTCTTTCCTTTCGCCGAGGTTTATGTGAGATTGCGCGCCCGGAGAAATCGCGCGAGCGGTCACGGGACGAATTCCAGTCTGCTGAGGCCAGAAAAGGCTTCGGATGCCACCTCGACACGAGCGGCAGCTATGAAAACGGACGATTTTGACACGCCGCGATTAGTCACAATGCGCCCGGCTCATTATGATTGAATTCTCACGAGTCGCGGTGTAATTGAATCGACTTGTTTACCTAGCCGAGTTACTTGCGAAACTGAGCAGCAGCGACGAGGCCGACTCTGCTTTGCAATTTTTTAATGCTCTTATAAATCAGGCTAAAATTTCACTTGTTCGGCGCTCAACAAGCTTGTAAATGTTTGCACATTCACGCTCTTAATTATCGGATTAAAAACGAATCAAAGAAATTTTCCTTCGTTCGAAAAGGTCCCGACATTTGTTGCATTGATCAGTGTAAGACAGAATGATCTCGGAAGGAATATAAAAAGAGAATCGGTAACTTGAATATTTTCACATTCCAATAATAATGTGTTGTCTATGAGCTTTGATAAAAAATTTAACTATAGCAATTTGTGTTTATTTTTAATCTATCATAAGTAGGCAAATTTGCTGATTCGTTAATAGTATATAAAAAATAGCAGCGAATTTGTTAGATTAAATACAGCTTCTTAACTTTCAGTTTCACGTTTGGAGTATTTCTTAAGACTTTTACTCACCTACTTATTGACATTAAGTGTAGCACTAAACGATGTATTTACTAATACAGTATATGTGTCAAGAGTAGTATCCTGACTGACCAAAATTGCAAGTTACAAGGTTTTGCTAGAAACAAAATTTTTTTTAATTTCACCAGAATCGAGTATTGAAGATGATTTTTAAAGTTTATCGACTAATGATAAATACTTGAAAAGAGTTATTCAAACTGAAGGTATATAGACAGGTAGACATTTTTTGTTCTATTTATTTAAGTACTAAAAAGTTTTCCATCCCGTTCAAGTACTTTCATTCTTGCGAAATTTATCGACATCATTTTTATAAAGAATATTTCATCTTAAAACCACAAGCATCATTATGTTAAATAGTAATTGTAAAAATTTCTTTCTGTAATAATTTCTTTCTTAAACAGCGTCTTCAAAAGAAAACTAATATGCTCGGCTCAAATTAAGATACCAAAAAAAAATTGTTTACAGGACAGGATTTCTCAACTTGAAAAAACCTCAAAAATATGTAAAATGTATTATTTCTTTTTATGAACTATGCGCGTACTATTCATATAATTTAATTAACATTAATAATAATTTTTAACATCTATAATTGCGAAAAAATCTAATACTTTTAAGCCTCGAACCATAGTGTCCGTTATTTTAATTACACATAAATTACAAATTATAGATAAACTTTGTGAAAGACAATTTTTAAATTATGAACATCGTTCAATTTAATGGTTGAATCAAAGTTTTATAAAAAAGATCGTAATTAAAAATTGGAAGTATCAGTCTGTTACACTTGGATGATTTACGTGAATAAGCATTATTTCCTTTACCAACATCTTTAATTCTTAAGCTCATTATTTATTATTTGACTATGCAGTTGTAAACTTAAATACTTCCTCCAAATAAAAATACTTGTTTTTGTTACGACAAATTACGACCAAACAATCTGTTTATGAATGCTTTTCTATTACTTAAAATTAAGAATATTCTACTAAAGTCTATTTTCAGTAAATGCCTCAATTTATTATCTTATTGAAAAAATTTTCTGCAACAGAAAACGTTTTTTCGGCATACACGCATGCTATATTTATGTAATAAATAAAATGAAATGTTAATGCGATGTGTATATATTAACGATGTATAATTTTGTTTAATTTATACAAATATAACCAAAATCCTCGAATAATTTTTTTAATTCGGATCCTTGAAAAATAAAAATAATTTTTAATACGAACATCATGATTTTCAAATTAAAGTATTTGTCATTTAAACCGCTAACACTATAAAAGGCTAATCAAGTATAAATATTTTAATCGTATTTTTATTTTTATGTCCAACCACGCAGGTGCGTAAATTTGATCCTTTCATAATTTCCTACGCGTACGTATACACTTGAAAAATAATTTACCTATGCGGTATATATTTTTTTTATAATTTTTCTCATAATAACTGATTTAATAATAGAAATTCATACATTTTCCAAGCAAGATTCCGAATAAATATATATTCTTATTATAACAAATAACAATAAAAATAAAAAACGTATATCTAAAACCAGTAGAAATATGTTAAGTCCAAATCTAACAATACTCAAGTGTTTTATTATTTAAAGATTAATTTATTATAATTATATACAAGTGTTAATAATTTGCACTTTAACGCTATGAATAATTGAAAATTAATAAATTTAGGTAAATGAACGTGTACTAAAATAGTACTATTTCATGCATTATTACCATTACTTTAAGATAATGTCTTTTATTTAAATAAATTTATTTTTATTTGATGCCACACACATAGCTTATCTAATTATATTTTACACGCTAAGCGCCAAAAGTGTAGAAATAGCAACAAAATCATCGACTGATTAAAAAATTTATGATTCTGTCTTATGTAAGAAAATAATTTATGCTAATTAAAAACTTTTTCATTTGTCTAAGTCAACTTAAAACGTGTTTTTCCAGACAACTTGGCTTAAGGGCTTTGTAAATATAAATAAAATTTGATAACTTGTTCGTAAACCAAACATTGCATTTGTAGATTGTAAAATGCATTAAATCAAGTTTGAGTCAAAGCTTTGAACATTTACTTTACTATTGCTACATGAGGCGAGTAAATTAAAAAGTGAATAGGGGTAGAAAATTTAGATCAACTAAGTAAATTGATAAAAATATTGCACAACAATTTCAAGAAATTAAATATTGTAAGCCATATAAATTAATTGGATAAATAGAATGCATTGTATTATATTACATTCGATGATTTATTTTTTAGTACGTATTTTTAGCTTTTCTTTAATGTATTTTCAGTAATTTATTACCTCTTACATTAAATTATATAATATAATATTTGCGGTGATAACGCGTTAAAATAATGTTTTGAATTATATTGCATATTAACTGATAAATTTATAATATTCAACTTGAATTTTATTACAATCAAATTTTGTTTATTCAAACTTTCCACGTTTCATTTTTCATTTTCATTTTTCACCGGAACTATCCTATGCTTAAAGTATAAATAGTCTTTCTATTGGTATTTTTAGAGCGATCATAACGAATATTTACTTATTCCCGCATTCGAATGTGCAAACAGGTTTTCTATCAATAGAATTTTGATCGTAATTTAAATTAGTAATAAAATTAGCTTATTCATTACGTGCAAAATGATAAATTACAAATTATATAATTATTGGAAAGTTAAAGAGTTTTAAGATTATATAGGATGTCGAAGGAAATAATGATATGCATAAATAAATTAATGTAGTACAAGTTCGGTACAGTATACTTGTCGTATATAGCCGCAATCGACTCAATAAAATAACGTGCGAACAACTCAATTCGAAATATAAACATTGCGATGGTATCTCGGGTTTGCATGATTTACGTGACTTTCCGAATTCTCAAAATTAACAACTTACAGAATTTAATTATTGTTGTTATTATCTCATTTTACGTGTCGGCATTGTTACCGGTGCAGTTGCCATTGTGCTTATTAATGGTAGTATTGCCGGTTTTTATCGAGCAACAGATATTTCGAGCGAACAAGTGTTAGGAGACGAGCATTAAATAACGAGCAGCTGCTTTTCCGCACGAGTTCATTTGCATGAAATCATCCTTAATGAGGTTTCAAGATCCGATTTATCCGCCTTCCTCGACGTATCCGACGGGGCGGCTTTCTCACTTACGCTTACGTCTACACACTCAAGAGCTGCAGCACAATGCGCGTCGAGCAGTCGCTCCGCAATGGCCATAATTCATGCATGGAACGCGCGCGCGCACGAGATATTCAATTTGCAGGCGCATGACTTTACGCTTATGACTACTGTTACCTCACCTCGGCGTTAAATATCATCCGGGTTTTCACCTTTAAACGCTCGATCTATCTGCAAAATATCGAAAATTCGCTGTCCGCTATTTCGCGGAAGTGCGCTATAGAAATTATCAAATTATGTTTTTTAGTCCACAGCTCTTTTCTTTGTAGGGTGATGTTTAGGCTGCAATAATAAATTGCGAGCGAAAAACAGTCGCTCTTTTGGCTCCGTGTTTCTTAACCAGCTTTATCTTAGGTGTGCGAAATTTTTGAAATTGTAGCATTCGACCAAAGGCTATAAAACGTTATAAAATATCGAACACCTTTATTCGCTCGCGTGTAAATGGTCGTAGTTGCGATCGATTGCTTATATTATATCCTTAAGAAGTCAATACTCTAAGATTTACTAGCTAATGCGAACTAAATTGAATAACTCAATCGACAAAAATTAGCATCTTAAATTAGCGATAACGAGAAAACTGTTGCCCGACTAAACCGTACCACTTTCTACTGATTAAATCTTTAGGCGTACGTGTTGTAGAGTTATTTCATGAACTTGAACTATAGCTTCCTGAAGAATTTCTTTTGATAAGGAAATGCATATTTTTTAAATTACGTTGTTGTTCTGTAAATTGATATTACGTTGAAGAAAATTGCATCCTGAAGGCCATTTATTACGTGAGTTTCATTGACTTTTTGTTATTTTACAACTCTTTACGATCACGTGGGCACTTGTGATGAGAAAAAATTAACCGATTGACAGCCAAGTGTTAGAAATATGGGAAGTGTGTGTTGCAGAAAAAAATCGATTCTTATTAAACAGCTGCAATAGTATTAAATAATTACGAAATTGATTTCCACTTTTACATCGTCTAGTGACGCTACAATTATCTATAGCATTAAGACAAACAACAAACACGTTAGGATATACAAGTAAAGTACTCGACTTTTAGTGAAAGTCGGTATTATGAAAGAACGCACAATTCTCTCGATATGGTAAATAAATAAAAATGCTGTCGCGATGATAATTTTTTACGTTTCATTTGACTGGTTTTGCGAGTAAAAATTGAGTTCGAATTAGAATTTGAGCGACCAGATTACTTGAACCGACACGAGTTTTGGATAATTTGGAAAAGGATACGTTTTAGAAAATCGAAATATAACGTTCACGCGTGTGTTTATAATACATGAGTTTAAAGTGATAAGAGGAACGTAGAGAACACGAGTCGAGGAAGCGAGTAAAACTTTCGAGTCGATCAATAAAGCAACATCGTAGATTAGACATCGGCTAGAAAACTCGGCATAATTTATTACTGTTTTCAAAGGCTTCCGATAACGTGGCAAAATCTCAAAGCGACGCGAGGCGACGAGACGCCTGCACCCACAGACATGTAGATAAAAAGCAAGGCATTCGCATTATTCGGCATCGGAGAAAGGCGCCGATTCTCTCGCTCTTGCGATGAGCGCGGAAATTCCCCCCGGAGCTCCTGCACACGAGACGACGACCGAGCGCTTCGGTAGATCGGAAACTCCGCTCGATCCCGACGTCTCGGACAGTGCAATTAAACATCCCCGAGGGAGATGCTCTTGATTTTTTGTTCGCATCGCTGACCAGGCAACGACCTTGCCAGGGAAAACGTCCCGGTCCGAGGCGGAAGCTGATTTCCAGGACGTCCTGAGCTTTGCGAGCGCGAACTGGGGAAAATCTAGCACAGCGGCTTGGATTTTTGTTTTGCTAGTTTAAGGCTCACGTGGATAGAACGGCTTTACGGGCACATTATTAATAAGCTATTCGGATAATCGCGCGGCACGTGATGCAACTTGGCTGAAAAATGTCTTGCGAATCTCCGTAATTAAATACAATTAAAGCGCTGAGTGGTTTATATGCTCGAAATGACGCATAACAGGGTATTAGGAAACGCTTTCGTTTCAGCATTAAAAGCAGCAGCCGCAAAATGAAATATACGATTATAACTGCTGTGATCTAATTAAAGAAAGTTCGGAAAAATCCGTGCTACGCATGCGCTATTTTTCTACCTATAATGGAACGCACTCACCTATGTATTTGAGATCGCGCGAGTCGAGCCTTTGATTGATTCTGAAAGAAAATTGCAGTCAACTGGTATAATTCCTAAGAAAGCCTGATTAACTGTGAAATCATTTAATTACTCCTCAGCGTCCGTATATAAGTTACGTTTTAAAAAATCGCAGTCCACGTTGATTGATTAATAAGGAATGTACAAGCAGTTTAACAAAATAAATATCATTCGTCATAATGTTTGATCAACTTTACAATGTGTAGTTAGTTAACCGACATTTCGTAGACACGACAGGTCAATCTTCGTTTTCTAATCTACCACTTTTATTTTTTAACATTATTTAATGCGAATTACGCCGATTGATGAATGTATTGCTATTAATCGACGAAAAAGACTTACATTTTCTTACATAAAACCGGTTATTTCATAATATAAACATTTTAAACTGGTAGCTACAATAGTTACAGATTAAATGTGTTTAAATTTTACAATTCCGCATAAATTATTTATTAGAGAATGTTTTAGTTCTGTCGACACTTCATTCTCTTCAACACTCACGCTAATCTTTTTGAATAAATTAATTCTCGTAAATTTCATTATTATTTTTTTTAAAAGCAATCCACAATGATGAATTTTATTGCGCGTTCATTTGAATATGAATATCGATGGAAGACGAGTAATATTTTACTTTATATTTCAGTTTTCTAAAATAAAATCCTTGTTTCTATTCTTAAATATTTCCAGATGCCTATAAGGAACGTCTTTATCATGCCCGCTATGATTTCTCAACTACTAACATGTAAATCATGAGTATTGCAATGCAACGAAGCGCATTTAGCATAGGTTTCAATATCTTCTTGCTCACAATTCATACTTGGTTTCTTAATAGTCCAGAAAAATTCGAGTGTAATACTCGACGTGAATCAATTCATTCAAGATTAATCAGGTTTTCGACGTAAGCTAAGTTTCAGTAAAAAGTCTGTCGGGTTAAAATTAATTATAGGCTACGCGTTTATTCTCCTTTAAAAGGACGATTAGCGGTACAAGCTCTTCAAAAATAAAAGCGAATAATAAAAAACTGTTATTGCGAAAGTTTTGGCACAAAAAGGCTTAAAAATAAATGTGTCGGATAAAAAATGAGTTAACATCGATCAAATGAAAAAAGTAGCCCAGATCTGTTAAAAAAGCTAATACTTCAATATTTGTAAAGAATTCGAGATGAAAAAAGCGTCCCTGCGTCGCATTAAAACTATAAACATGTTTTTCATCGCCACTTTCACTTAACGTCCGCGCGAGAAACGATCGACAGCAGATTGATCATTACAAGAAAACGGCTTAGGGCCAACGACGCGAACAGCAATCCTCCGATCACGTGTGAGAAGTAAAAATTTACGCAAACAGTGGCATCGACGTTGGCGTCGGCGTTGGTGGAGGCAATAAAACGTCTCGTGATTGTAGGCGGATATAAGGAACCAGTTTTTGCGTCTCTCTCTCTCTCTCTCTCTCTCTCTCGAAAGTGAGAGTGTACCCAGTGCAAATAGCGCGTTGATCAAGCGTAGGAAAGTCAATAGTGCGCGGTCACAATAAGGTCTAACGGTAAAAGCTCACCAATAAGCAATGAGGAAGGGAAAAAATTAAGATCCGAAATGAATTCATTCACTCAGCTTCTTAAAAGTTGCGATGTATCGTTTCTTAATGTGGTACTTTATTCACACTATACTGAATAAACGCAACGCATAAAATGAAATTAGTTAGCAATTTCAAATTAATTAGTCATGTTCGATTCTTTTAAATACTGTTTTCCATACATTGATAATTCTCTCGAGGTATTTACAAAAATACATAAAATTAAAGTAATTGCGCTTTTCATGAGTTTTATGAGTCGTAACGGTGAGAGTGTAATTTAAGATTTTAGTTTTTGAAAGCGCGTTTAGAAAATTATCTAGTAAGAAGTTTCATGATACATCGTGTGATTTCACATCAACCGAAATTTAAGCTTCAGACTTCCTATAAGAGGACCAATTTCTTAACGCCAGTGCTTCTGTTACGTTGCTTTTCTAATACTGATATTGCACGAGTATCGATTTCCATAAAATTCATACGATTACTTTCATCTACTTTATTAAAATTTATTTATTCGCGAAAATTAAATTAAATATCTATATTACGCTGATGTAAAACGATCGGCAAAAACCGTGTTTTATTTTTAACGTTGCAAAAAGTAAATGAAGTAACGTTATTAACAAAATAAGAATTATTAAGCAAGAATACTTTGTCTAATCTTCAGTTCTATAAGGAAAATTCGTTACGATATACTTGCAATAAAAGTCTGGGAAATTGTTTACTTACGCTTAATCTACTGTCTCCCGTTTATTAAAAATAATTAATTAAACTTTTTGCCACTTTGTAGGCGGATGAAACACAGAATTATTTATACAATAGTCGGAAGAATAATGGAAATTTTTTATTATCCACATAATTTACACATACGTGGGATCTTTTAAATAGAAAAAGTCCGCGTTGAACTCGTATGATTGCGTTAGTTCCACTCGAATGCCATAATAGGGTTTGATTAGAATTCGTAACACTTTTTTGCGTAGAGTCACCAGCGCCTGGTATTAGTTTCAGTTAATTATATCACTTTTCTGTCAATGCCCTAAAGAATGCCAAGCCTCGCGATTAAAGTTGTAAAGTCTATAGGGACAACGCAGAAAATGATTGTAGTTCTTTCTGTTCGACTATAATACACGCATTGCGTAGATGAAATTGCTGGGATAATGTTTCGTAGTCCGATACCGCAACGCCATTGTAATGAACTCTAGTTGGAGAAATCAAACAGTGATACATGAATTGCGAAATTTGATATACAAAATTTTTGGTGCGTAGCCGTTTGCACATTTATTCGTTTATTTATTTATTTATTATTGGAATGGCGATTTGTGAAGTCACAGGGTCAAGGTTGAAAAATAACATATCATCGATACGAAAGTAAATTTATTTTCGAAAACTCTTAATTTATGATTTTTTACGCGAAACAAAAAGCCCTGCATCATACATTACCACCAGCAGTATAATCGTATTTAAAGGAGGAGAAATTAAAATCTACGAGATTTAGCGAGTGATTAATTATAGCGAAGGTCACCAATTCATAATTTTGACGGTGATTCAGATCTTATTTTCAAGTGGTACGTGCCCAGACTCTTGTCACATACATTAATTGGATAGTCGCTTACCTTGAATAAATGAAAATTGCCTCTAAAATTCTTAGCTCAAGAATTTGCTCCAACAGAAGCCACTAGAAGCGATTTTCAAGCTTTCACTTTAATTATTATAATTTGTCGCTGCTTTAGCTTGAACTGGCACCCGTTGTGTCCAGCCTTTCCCACACGACCACTTACCTCTTGTCATCCATCTTTTAGTTCTAACAAAATTGCAAAAAGTGCGCCTCGGCGTTATGCGCAAGCGCGTCTCCTTTTCCCGCTTTGACGCGTCCGTGATTGACGCAGAACACACGCGTGCCGAAAGGACGCGAAAACCCAGAGATTTTTACGATACGCATTAACCGGAGAAAATGAAAGCAACGGGAACATAAAAAAAAAAAAACCAAAAAAAGAGAGATCAAAAGGAAGAAACGAGTGGTCGGCTCTCGAGGCACAAAGGACGGGGCGGGAAAAGGACACAAGCCGACGGAACGGTGAGTAAAAGCGCGGCCCGCCGACCCAGTTTTTCGAGAGCCGAATGTCCCCAACCAGCGACGTTGCCTAATATTTCTGCAACACCAGCCCCGAGGGCTAATAAGCTCGTGACGATACCGACGGCGCGATGTCGCCTCGCCCCGAGGGTCCTGCCTCTTTTCTCGTTTCCCGCGCGGGCCTGAGGACCAGGAGGCGAGACAAGAGGAATGCGCAGGGTCAGGATATCGCGCGCGCGCGCGGTGGGAGTGTCCTCTTATAGGCAAGATTCATTCGTCACCGTGAGCCGTTGATGCGTGTCGCAACTTATTTTATTTGCAGTTGCAAAAATAATGGGGTCTCACCGCTTGTCAATTAAATGCCGGTAATGGATTCCGCTTGACATTGCCTTCATTTTTATGTTCTCCCTGCTTTGGAGGGCTTGATTGGATATTATTAACGTTGTGGCACTGAATGCTTCTGGATATCGCGTCAGAACGCCGAACGCTCAGAGGCTGTCATCGCTCTCTCACTTGTACTTTCTTTTATCCATTATCCATTATCCATTATCTTAGCACTTTTACAACTTTCCCATGATATATTTATTCGCTTATCCCGCCACGAGCTCGAGTACTTTTACATCTCTTTCTCCGAGTGACTCAGTGCGTTCTCGGTATTGAATGACGAGCCGAAATCCGTTAGAAAAAGCAATTGCTTTACTTTATTGCTTGAAGTCGATAGAAAAAGTAACTCTATTTCAAGAGTGTGCGAGTAGGTATTGTATTAAAAACTTTCAAAATTACCTAATCTTTTTATATTAGTCAAAAGGATCTTCGTAATTACTTTAGCGGTCTCGAGTTTAGCTCGCGAATTTTTAAAGATAAATTATACGCTCTGCACGATTTTATATTAAAGAAAAAAACAATCAATAAGCGAAATATGTAATTTTTTTTTAAACATTTTAGAATGAGTTTTTTAAATATTGTACTATATAATATAGAAGTATTATAAAAAAAAAGTTGATCCGTGACTAGTATTTAACATTTGAATCGATATTTCGTACTTTTAAAGTGTATTGGCTGATATAACATATATGAAATAAGTTTTTTTTTAAAAAAAGAATTTTTTTTTCATTTAAAATGTATTTTTTTAAACTGACGGTTATAATTTCATAATTCATCATAATTCATTAATATTTTATAACGCATTTAATTAAAATTCTTAAAATTTTTTAAATATTTTGTACAGTAAACGAATATTTAATTTTTACTTATTTTAATAAATAAATAGTAATTTGAATATTAAATGATTTATATAATTTTTTTCCTTGTAAAGAAAGGAAACTCGTTACATAACGGTTGTTAATTTTTCTCTGCATTATACACTACAAAAAGCTACGTATATCAGTAAATTAAATTAACCGTAAATTTTTTTTTATCACTTGCTTGTCAATGAAAATACTAAATAAAAAAATAGATAATAATATGAAAAGTAAAATATTATAACAATTGTTAGAAATAAAATAATATTTTAACTGAAAAAATTTTTAGCTCGGCACAATATAAAAAAATACGACTTAGAAGCTCAGTGTTGTACAGCCGTTTACATTTGCTTGATAATTTTTCTTCATTTTACATTTCTCCTTTTTTGCTCTCATTTGTTACGTATTATATATATATATTTGAAATATGATTTGTCACTTGAGAGAAACAAACGCTGATTGATGCAATCTATTATAAAATATTTTACCTAAGAAGCTTAAAAAATTGATATAAAAATAAAATAATATCCTTAAAAACCATTCTAATTATTATAATTATTTATACATCAATTTACCTTTTTTGTTTTATCGAATATAATATTTAAAACATTTATTTGTTTCTATCTTAAAATTGGTAAAAATATGAGTTTTACGTAATTGAAATACTGACATACGATATTTTATATCAAAATTATTGTTTGCTATTATTGTTATGACACCATGAAATAATTTATTTGGCGTCTTAGTTGAAACATTTTTTCTCTATAAAACAATATTTTTTTAACCGCAATATTATGACTATGCTTAAATTATTAACAATTTTTATCTGTTACAGTATTATATAAACTTTGAAAAAACAAGCTATTGCGTATACTTAATCGCGTATTAATGCATGTAATATATTTAATATTTATTGCATTATGTAAAATCCAAACGTGATTCTGCTGAATATATTATAGTTCATCGGCGGCTTTTACTTTCTTCTAATCTTATATGAAAGATAGTGCTCATGAGAAAAACGTTGAATCTTACAAAATCTATTTTGATTGAGTAGAAATTGAGATGAACTCGTATAAGTGAAAAGCAGACAACCACTAGATGTACCAATAGAAGTACATATCTATAAATGTATTCATAAATGCAGTTAAGTAGTAGCAATTTATCTATACACCTTTTTAGATTCATAAAAATTAAAAAATTATAATCTTATATCATAAAATATTTTTAAAATGCAGTATCTTATATGTGACAGTTAATGAGCACAGAAATTTATCGAAATTCGGAAACAGAAAATTTTTCATTCGTCGAAAAAGACCAACGTATTTTAACTAGATGCCTAGATATTTAATTCATAACAAATGCCAACTAATATTATAATAGTAATCTGTCTAATGACAATGTATAAATTTCGAAAAAATTCTAACCATCAAATTAAAAACTTTTTGTTTTTTAATTTCATAAATAGCTACGCGTGTGTAGTTCCCTTGCACAAATAGAAAAATATTTGTTATTTATATGAAAATTTGTACAGGTACATAAATTTTAAAATTATAAACTAATTTACTGTAAAACATTTGTCCTGAAAAAAATAATAGTTTCACGCTTGATATTAAATATACATAAGTAATAATCTATTTTCTTTATGTGAATAATAAACAGCGTGTGCACTTAATATGCACGTACTATACCTCAATAACATTGCTAAATATTTAAAAAATTATTTAAGTATTTATTTATTTATTTTCATATTCATCGAGTATAAACTCATATTTATCCACTTTTTAATCGCAACAGTCCTGTACTTTCTCACAGGATTAAGCTTTCTTTTCAAGAAAGTGTAAAACTGCTACGTCTAATTAAATGTGTCATTTTTATTTCATGACTTAATCTTAACCAAGCACGAACATCCTTTCATTTCGGTATGAATTACTGAAAATTACTATTTTAGTACACGTCACTCGTTAATAATCTCATTGTTCTAAAGATCACCATTTTGTTTCACATGTGTTCAAATTTTAGTTGAAACGATGCTTCCTCCTGTATTCCTGTATCTTGATATAATCATATGTCTATGTGTAAATGATAAATCTCTACAATTTTCCCCAAATATAAAAACTTTAATTTTTAGCACGCAAACGCATAATTTCCTAACTGATATTTTCGAATAAGCGTAAACGCAAACTATAATCAAAATCATGCAAATTCATATTACAATTATATTAATTAACTTTTAATAAAAATTTGTAAAGTTATAAATTAAATATATAAAACTATTAGGGTTTTACTTTATCCATAAAAATACTGTGTACATATTTTAATGTAAAATGCGTCTTTGATTATGACCAAGTTTTCTTTTATAGCAATATATTTTCGATTATTTGTTCTTGTTACTTATTTAATATTATCATTTTTTTATCTAATTGTTCGCTAACTGTAATGTTGTTGCTTCATATTATTATAATTACACCGTGAAAATCGAAATTTGTAAGTTATAATAATTAACTAGATGGCTACTTAGTTTAGGATTAGACAAAACGAAGACGAATTAGTTGAATTAGTGGAAGTATTAAAATAAAATTACAAAATATAAAAAGTATTGAATCAAATGACTTGCATTAAAATTGGATTTTTTTAATAAATTTTGTATCCAAGTAAATAATTATAAAATGTACAGTGAATACCTTTTATACCTTCGAAACATTATTAATGAGAAGAATTGTATAAAGTATTTCCAAAATCTTTGAAGTTTATGCAGTACACTTACAGCCTTATAAGAGAAGATATAATTTAAGCATAGTTTTATGAATCCATCTACATTATCTATCATCATATAAAAGTAGGGAAAAAATGTAAAAGTAATACCTGTAATCTTACAGACTAGGAATATCCTGTCTTGTCAAACTTAAATATACACTTCAAGTACCAATAAAACACGCGCGGATATCTATACATATATAATAACGCGCATTATCTAATATGAGGACAAAATTTTTTTATTTACTTAAAACTCAAAATTTATTGATAAATTATACGAAAGCATATTTTAATGCAATAATTATGTAAAAAAAAAACTAATTTTTAATCAAATATAAAATACAAATGAAATATACGTACAAAAATTATAAATAAGTCATATAATTAAAAGATACGAGAGAAATTTTTTCTCTGCTCAAATTATATGATTTTATAACTTCACTTGATCATGAACTTGATAAGCTTTTGTTACTTATTTTTGCAAGAGTTTATCTGTAATCGCAGAATAAATTAAGTGTCAGTAATTTATTTTCATTTTAAACAAAATTTTCTTTGATCTGTAAAAAAGTTATCTGTCTATAATTAATTAATGATAAAAATTGTTTAGGTATTGTATACTTTTATTAAAAAAATTTAGAATATAATATAATGGGTGTAACGTATTTAAGGAAAAGTAAGTCATTATGATGACTAATGGCGAAATATTAAATGAATGTTATACAAAGTGAAATATTACTTAAGAATAAATAAATCAACGAAAAATCATAAATAAATTTTTTTCAAGTACTTGACCTTTTGAAATTAATTTTCACTCGTGTTTAAAAGTACCCTTTAAAAGTAGAAAAGTACTAAAATAGTTATAAAAAATTAAATCTAAAATAAACTATAAATTCAAATTTATAAATGTTAGCAACGTAAGAATAAAAATATCGAACCGTACGCATCACTTGCTGACTCTGACAAGCAATTTGTGAATGCAAAAATTATACATCCAGAAACTATTATTTAAAGCTATATAATTATAATTTGGTTCTTATTCAATCAGATTAAATTAGTTTGTCCTAAACGTGGATGTCGCAAAAGTTGTAGTTGTCTCTTGGGTAGAAGGTTGTGGTCCAGGAGTTTCTTTCTCAGGGGTGGTTGGTTTATCTACTACATCAGTGTTTGGTTTATCTTCTTTATCAGGTTTTTCTTTATCAGGGTTTGGTTTCTTTGTTGTACTAGGCATTTCAGGCTTAGTTGGTCCTCCACCAGAGCTTTCATTATTTGTTTGTCCTTTATCAGGAGTTCCAGGAGATGTGTCTTCTTCGACAGGCTTTCCAGCAGGTTTAGTAGTTGTCGTAGATGTCGTTGCAGATGTTATAGGAGTCGTAGAAGACCCTGCAGTAGTTGTTGTATTTGGACATTTATGTTCACAGAAATGTTTTACGGCAGACGAAAATAAGAATTTCGGTGTTCCACACACAGAATTGCAAATTTTATTTGTATCTCCAAAAAGGTGAAAAAATCGCTTTTGTATGTGGTCGTCATACTCATTATTCTAGAAAAAAATATTTTTAATTATTATTATAATTTTCCACAGGATTATAAATGTTGCAATGAAGTTATATGGTCTATTAATATTTTTTAACTATCTTATTAAAATACAAAGTTTGTGGTTAGAAATGTAAATATTTTCTATGTAAATATGTAAAATTTTAATTTAAAATAGTGCAATTAAAAATTTGATATTTACATAGCTTAACTTTCACTTATTTCAAATATTATTTCAAAGGTTATTTTTGTTTTATGTTTTCTCTGGATTTTATCTATTCTTCAATAAACCAGAAAATCATTTATTATCCTATTTTTCTTCTGATTGTAAAGTTAAGTGACACAAATTTTATTTTACTAGAAAAGATTGAAAAGTTTCTTAACATAAAACTCTTAAAGTCACTTCATCTTTATCAAAACATATCACTCGTAGAACCGTCATAACTGAATAAAATATTAAAATTTAATATAATATCGGTTTGATTCATAATTAATAAAATATTATGCTGAGTATTAAAAGTAGTATAATTTTATTTACTCGATAATTCTCATAAAATAATTACTATTAAAGTATGAAAATTGAAAATTTTAATATATGTATATATTATTCCTAAACATTTTTTAATATTGACAACGATGGCATCAATTTTTGATTTTTAAAATATTGGTAAATTAATCTAATAAATTAGTGTGAATACCATGAATTAAGATTCTATGTAATCTAAAGTTTAAAGCTCTTATTAATACAATAATTAAACAATTAAGACAGAATTTAAAAAAAAAAAAAAATTTACACTAGATATTTATTTGAATAAAAGTATTGAAAATTTTGACTCATCTTAAGCTGCATTAATAAATGTAATTATAAATAAATCACATAATTATCATAAAAAATATGATGAATCATTTATCGAGACAACGAATGGTTGAAGTATAGATTATTTTTTAAAATCAGAAAATGCGAGCGTCCATGTATATGTGCACGTTGTACTTAAAAAATATTACACATAAATTTTTATCGAAGTATTATTCGTGAACAGATATACTTGAGGATTTGCAAGCACAAATATTGAAATGAGCTTGTACTAGTCTTGTTAAAATTTATTTGAAATAATTACAAGCCTACATGTTATAAATTATGTAACGCTATTTTACTATAAAAATATTCCATAGAAATTACATATTATTCATTAAACTTATTTTTATTCTTATCTTAATATTTTTCCAAAAAATTGCATACACGCGTAAAAACTTTAGCCTTAAATTTCGGAGAAAAAAAACCACGCCTAACTGAAGTTTATTATAAAATGATTATACTCGAGGTACATAAACAAAAAAAAAACTATTTTTATGCCCGTAAGAAGACTGTGTAGTTGTTGAAGAATACGGGAGCAGAAGTGTCTTATTCATTAAAATAAATTCCATATTCATAACCAGTTTGTTATTCGCAGCATTAAAAAATCATTACCTTACATTCAGCTAATGTATAAAGTACAAAAATGATGTGCAGACCACAAATAAATAGTTTAGTACGTAGAAATTTACAACTCATCGCGGTTATCCGATCAACGAAGACACCTTACATAGGACTACAGACTGTTCTAAGCCATGTGCGGACGGGGCTTTTTATATGTATTTCGAACATTTCATATCTGTTAGAAAATTGTTTTCTAGGTGGAAAAAGAGGTCAAAGTATGGTTAGAAGACACTTTTATGCTTAGATAATCTTCATTTTTCTGCGCAGATATTTATTTGAAAAAGTCAAATGTGAAATAAATTTTATCTGCTTTAAAATTTATGTAGTGAAACATTGTTTTTAACTTCCATGTGAATTTTTATCTAAGTCTCAAGAAGTTCATTTATCATAATAGTATTTGTAACGATGACAGATAATTTCGTGCTTCTTGTAAAATATAACAAGGTTAGACTTATTGCAACTAAATTTCATAGATAATTAAAATATTAATAAATATACTATTTTAATTTTAAGTATTTGTTAAAACAAAATCTATAATGAGCTTAGTTAATAATTAGTGCGCAAACTTTTCAATTAATAACTTGAGATCGTCTTAAAATTTATTATTCTAAGTATACATTTCATTTTGTTATATAAACTATCTGCTAAGTTTTATTCCAATGCTTTTAAAGCTGAAACATGATAAAATGAAGTACGAACAAAAAAAAAACTTTAAGCAACATAATATTAACTTTGTTATTGTGAGAATAACCAATGCATAAAATGAATTCAATTATCTCGATCATTTCTAATGATTTCTCAATTCCAGTTAAAAATCTATTCAATTAAAAAAATCGATATTTGATAACACTTAAGATATTTTAGAACCATTCTCCAGAATTATTTATTATACTTGCTGTTCATTTATTTTACATGATACTTTTTAATACTATTTAAAAATTTTAACTTGTAATAAATGATACGTTAACTTTTAATAGAATTCATCCATATGTGATTCTTAAAATACTTATAATTAATTATATCTTCTTCCTATTTTTACAATAAATAATTTTATATGAAACAATATTAAATTAAAAAAAAAAATATTAATATTAAATTTTAATTTTAAATTAATTACATTTAAATAAAATTATATTACGTTTTTGTTAATTACTACATATTCATGGCTAAATATAAGTTCATTGGATTATATTCATTATTTTACCTTTATATCTATTACATCATATATGTATTAGTTTTATAAAAAAAAAAACCATGTAAAAGAATCATATTTAATAAATTAATTATTTTTTATAAATTTAAAAAATAACAGTCTACATGGAAAATAAAATCAAAAGGTTTATTTTTAAACAGTATCAAACGATTTAAATATTTGTTATTAACTTTATTTAAATAACTTAAATTATAAACTATATAATTAACTGAATCAAGGCTAAGAATTAAGGCAAATTCAGAAAACTAATAATACTTTATTTTCGTCTTTTTACAATACTTACTTTTAAATTTTCTGGCAATTTGGAATTCACATCTCTAGTATAATTATCGCAAGTTATCAACGTATTAAAATTAGCTAATGATGCAATGTTAAAAGAAAAAAAATTAAAAATACATTGACGTATTCTTCAAATTTGTAATAATATACTAATATACATGAACCAATTTTGCGCAATTCTATATATGACATTTATTTTTTATTTAAAAACTAAAGTCTGAAAGACGTTAACTCGTGTTAATTCGTGTTAAATATAATTATTTAAAAGATTGATTTTTACTTATTTTTCGTTATTCTTTAAAAATGAAAAATATTATTTAAAAATAATATAATAATAATAAATAGGTAGCTTGTCGTATAAAGAAAAAAATACATAGATATTATAACGTTCAAAATTTGAGTGAACAGTTAAGTTTTAATTTAGATTACTAATGTAGATTACTGGAAAGGGAGTTACGTATTGCAATTTGAAGAATAGTGTAAAAATGATAAAAACAAGTTAAAGTTTTCTTTCTAAAGATTTCAAAAAGCTTGCTTTAAGTGAAAAATCCACCAAAAGTGTGCAAAAGATCCACGGTTTTTCAGATCCCATACCTAAGGAGCGCAGCCTCGCGCACCTACGTTCGATAAGAATCGTACTCTACCCTATCAAAGCCCGGTAAGCGGATATTTAGCAAGCCAAAGACACCAGGCGGCGCTGAACGATTCGAAATCCGCAGTCGCTTGGCACCCGATAACCGGCCTTCGCTCCCCGCGGCACAGCTGTAAAAACATTGATCCCGAGCACGGGACACGATATCACCTGCTACGTGCTGGACGACGCACTGTTTATCTTCTCGTCACTCGATCCCAAATCAATACGTCCCCCCGCACGACTGGACGCACTGCGCAAAAATGCGCGAGCGCAACGCGCCAATCGATCACCAAGGCCGCGCGCATCTTATGGCCATCCCGTCCGACGAGCATCGGAAGAATCTCCTTTTTTCTCGCCTCCTTCCACGAGAGTGCGATCCTCCGAGGCGGCTGCTCAATTACGGGCCTCGCGCTCCTTAAACAAACGAGGCGTAATTTTTGTATTTAAACGAGCGTACGTGTGATATGGGTATTTGTTAATGGAAAAGAAAAGTGAATTCATTCACGAATCCGTGACGGTGCCGATTTAAGGCTTTGACCCTGTCTTGCGAAATTTTTCTTACTCGCTGAGACGCGAGCGTCGCGTTAATCGAATCAACGAAGATACCACAACAATCAAATATATTCCGCCGTGTTGTCTAAGGGCATCGATAGTACTTCTCGGATTCATGGATTCGTGTATACTACTTACGCCCACTACTAACAATACATTCGTGAGAAAATCAATATGATGGACTAATTATATGAATTTGCGCTACAATGTGTCATAGCCAATGCTTTCGTTACGGTTGCATCACAACTACGAAGTGCTAAAAACGTGCTCACTAATACGTAATAAAAATTGCTCGTGTGTCTATGCATTGAAAAAATACGGAAAGAGAAAGTCATTTTTCTTTAATTTAGAAAATGGCTAATGATATTCCGATGTAAGCATGCCTATGTGCTTTTATTTACTTTCTTCTTTTAAAAATCGATTGAGTCAAAAATCATAGTCTTTATAAAAAAAATTACAATAAGCATATTGTCATATGTTAAAAATTAATGAATGAACGGAAAGCGTCGAAGAGAATCAACGTAAGTAGTTTAAGAGTCATGAATAATAGTGTACAGGATCGAGTGCAATTGGAATCATAAAACTGGTAAATACAAAAATTAAAGATTGCAAATTAAAATATGAATTAAAGATAATTTAATCTATCGCTAAGCACCTGCGAAAAAATTGATAGAAACTTCTGCGTCTAACAGAAGAACTTGCTGTTAGATCATCTAAGACATTAGCAGATCGATATCAAACTAGGGAATGGTACTTTCTCTTTAGGAAATTCGTGAAATAGTGCAACTCGTAACTCGCACAGCTTGCTTTTGCTACTCGAATCATTAATCGAATCTGCGAATGTGATTTTAAATACGTAAATTACGCACAATCAATCGAAAATTAATGATTTTGGTACCGACTAAGCGAAATTTGTAAGCGATTCGCGACGTTAAATTCGTTAGGATGGATGAAGTCCAAAAAGCTAAAAAAGTCTCGCAAAAAATATTACTAAATATTATTTATCAAACTTTTGCTAGAAAAACTTTAATCTATTAATGTACATAGCGATTTAATGAATCTAGTGAGAAAAATGAATGAAGTACCGAAGGGTGAAAATGATTGATTACACGACATCACGAATCCCTATTTAGGTCATTAATACTTGAATACTTGAAACCGATATTTAGCACATAATTCCCATTGAATATGCCTTGGTCTTTTAAGTTAAAAAAGCTGAGACGCGTAATTACCATTGACACGCACTCGCGTTTATTTAAGCACATCTTCATTTTAGCAACAAATAATGTCACTCTTGTATTTCGAACTTCATTTTTCAACAAGCTTAACTCAATTACGAAAAGTGATATTCCAAGCAAGTTGAGACCCTTAGATTATTACACGCAATAATTACGTTTTTGCTCGTATATTTTTTCATCCTCGAGAATTATACGCGAGATGCACGATTCCTTCAGAATTAGCGTAATATTTCCAGCAGATTATAATCCTACATTTATCAAAAGAATTTTGACGATTCCAAGTTGTAAAATTTTGAATATCGATAAGCCGACAACTTCGCGGAGACTTTTAACAAGTTTTATTCCCATCACGGGCCCAGTTGTCGATCAGAATCCAATTTCGTCTTACTTCCTTGAATACATGGCTATTTTAAATTTAAGATCGCTAGACTTATTACAAAATTTTTTTAAATTATAAATGACTGTTATAAGTCTCGTCTGTAATGTTCAGAGTCCATTAGCAATAAGACATATATTTATGCAAATAAATGCTGAAGTTGGAAGTCATTGGCTAGACTTGGATTTGCGCCATATTACTCTTTCTGAGTATCAAAAACTACTGCAGAGTTTCGTTCATTTTAAAGATTTTTTTATCTAAGGTAACCCTTATACAATATATCTTGCATAATTAATTGATATGCGTAATAAATAGCAGAACTTTTGATATTTCATATTGAGCCTCGTATTATTTTTCTTATTTTTTCTTTTTTCTACACGAGAATACCTGGCCGTGCTATTTCAATCGTAACAAAGATACATTTAACAAAATAACTAAACGTCAATTTTAATAATTAAAATTGAAGTCGGAATTTTATGCAATTGAATATTATATAAAAATAATTTTTTCAATCTAGGACAATAATATTTTTTAAAGAAATAATTTTAAAATTATACTAAAAATTACGTATAAAAAAATTAAGCCATAGCTGTATGATTAAATTAAAAAAATATTCGTACGCACTTTTATGTTCGCAATATCTTAACCTCAATTTATAAAGGAAAAGTTGTTCAAAAAATATCTTGTAGATGAAACGAGAAAGGCCTTAGAAGATGTTCAAAAAGAAAGTTACTTGGGCTGGCTCTGGTTAAATGTATTAGGTATCGACTACAATTTCATTACATATGTATATTAAACATTGATTTATTTGATTGGAAATTGATCTTGATATTATTGATAAATGGATCAAAATTATTCTCATACATAATTTACGTCACCGTAAATTCCCTTCTTTATATTTGGTCAATTTAAGGAATTATAATATAATTATAATTATTATGTTTTATATATATATATTTATTTTTTATAATTATGTTTTACTTTTTTTTTAACAATTATTTTTTACTTTCCAATAGTTTATTTAAAGAAAGCTTAACAATCAGAACAAGTACAAAAATTTACTCTAATTTAATAAATAAAGAAAACATAAGTATAATATTCAATTCTGCACATTAAAAAATAATAAGTCACTAAATTTAACAAATTAAAATTCATGTTCATCGTAACATACATGCATTTAAAATACCAACATTCTTTCATTACACTTTGTAACACGCTTACATTGTATTAAAAAAACAAACAAGTATTGAAAACATTTAAAATATTGTTAATTGTAATTTTAAGGCTTTCATTCCTATCTTTTCAAATGTATTTATCACTTTATTTATAGTAACAATTTTCACCGCCTGGGTAGCGCTGATGCTCTTCCTATTAGAACCAATATTAAATACGTAAGTAGATTCAGTGTCTATTTACTCCAAGAAATTTCTGTTTTTTTATCACAGTATGTAATATATCGCGCAGAAATGTATTTTAATGACTTATAGAAATAAATGATTACATTGAAAAACATTAGTAATTTTATTCACGAAATATTTTAGTTGTTCCGCGTTATTAGCACATTAAACAATTTTTCATGTTATATTTTACGCTAAATTTAATTATTCTTAATATTCCAACTGACTATTTTTATATTTTTACAATTCTCAGCAGTTATAATAATATAATTTATATAATAAAACATTTTAATAGAAAAATTCGATAGTAAAAACTTGTTAAATCTACGTAATAATTGTTCGATTAAACAGAAAATGTTTATTCGGATAATGTGCTATAATACAACGCTTAGATTGAAATATACATCTTAAAATGTATACTTCTTTGTATTATATACAGAAAATCAATGTATCATACTTAACGGCATATATCGATTCGTATGTAGTTAACTGGTTTTGGTAGAATTAAATGTTGATAAATAATATAAATGTGTAACACAGAAAAAGAAATTATTATTCTGATTTTTATAATAAATTTAATTAATTATACGTACAGGATAATAAATTTTTGTAATCAGCAATATCATTAACTCAAATAATGTTTTTTCTTAAATATATACATTATATATTATTAACACTTCTATAACTTAATTAAATTTTCTCACCACTTTATTAATTAAATATAAGAACAATTATACGATTTCTTATAAATAATAACATTAGATAGAAATATTTTTAAAAACAGTAGAAAATGTAGATATTAAATATCAAATACACTAGACTAAAAAATTAAGTTTGAAAAGTCTTATTAATAATAAATTAATAGCAACAGATATTATAATGGGATATTATTCAGAAGATGACGTAAATTTTTAATAAAACTACCTTGTTTTAAAACTTTGTAATTATACAAAAGAGTACAATTATTTTAAAATTTTCGATTACTTTATTTCTAAGTTTGAATAAATAAAAACATAGTTATTAATAATTCAATAAAATTAATGTAACAATAATGAAATAAATATTATAAATAGATAACTTCATATATTAATAAATATCGTCATAGATATTATAAGTTTTTACAGTAAATTATTAAATTAAATGGAGATTAGTGCTTAAATCTATGTAGAAATTTTTAAAATATCATATGTTGTCTAATAATGTCGTAGAACATGTTATAACATTTATAAATTATACAGTATTGTACAACTTTTAACAATCCTCTTTAATAAACATAATTTTGTATAACCCTATATATATATATATATCCCTAATATACATATTAAATAAAATATTAATGAAAAATTTAGTCTTGATCCTTAATAAATAAATGAAAAATATTGACTGTAATATTGTAGCATTGCAATTACATCATTAAAATATTACAATGAGAAAATTATTGTATACAGCTTATTTTATGTTTTTTCATCAAATATAAAAAAAAGTAAAAAAAGTATTCTTCATCAATTACCGATAATAATAGTAAAAATATTGTTTAATTCAAATAAATTCAGATGATAATTTATTTCGTTTAAAAACAGTTAATGTTAAGTTACTTGTTTTAACTCAAATTGTCATTTATTAAGGAAGTACTTAATGTTCACTTGATAATAAATAATGTTCCATTTGTGCACCGCAAAGAGCAAATAATCAAATCCAAATATTTTAATGTAAACACTTTTTCCACCTAGGCTTGTAAATTAATAAATAAAAATTTTATTTTAAATCAATGATATATTTAGTATTAAAAAAAATCTACATTACTACATAAGAAAGGACATAAAATCATAATCGAGTTTTCCTAGTTTGAAAACTGATCGCATTGATGAAAATGGGATTCTGATTATACTTCTTTTCTTAAAAATTTAGTCGATACACTTTAATAATATTAATCTATAGATAAGCCTAAATAAATCCTATAAAAACGTAAAAACTGAATAAATGACTTAGTTTCATGTATACCTAATTGATATTTCAATTAATTATTCAACATACTTATTTTATAATATACAATTATTGTATTATAACTATTATAATCTTATTCGATAAATTTAAAAGTAAGTTTTTTCATATAGAATAAATATTTTTTAAACTTTCTATAATGAAATTCATAGCAGTTCCAAAAAAGTTTAAAAAACTTATCGTTTTGATTAAAAACATATTTGCCAAATATTAATAAGATATATAGTCTTTACTTGTACTTGTATGTATATATTTTTATAGATTGAAATTGTTAAGTCGTGTACAATAAAAATATATTTTAAACTTTGAATTTAATTTTTAGGGTCAAATAAAAGTTCCTTTGTTTACAAATACTTTTATAATATTTTTCATATATAATGTTCATAATTTTTATAGATAAAATTCTTTCTTACGAATAAAAATCTTTATAAATTAAAATTTTTTAGAATTTAACGTAAGGCCATATTCTTGGTAACTTCGAGTCCGCAAATATTACTTCAGCTTTAAGTTTTCATTTTTATTTATTTATTTTTTAATTTTTTGTTCTTGACTTTTAACCTTGTTAATCTTAAAGTAAAGTGAAATTTCGTAACGTTAAAGATCTTCTACCTTGAAATTTCGCAATATCCAAAAATCTACTGTATCCTACTCGACAATATATATATATATATATATATATATAAACATTAATATTAAACAATTTTATTTGTTTTTCTTAAATTCTGCAGATATATTACCTCTTGTATATTATTAAAAATACTTACTTTCCACTGACGTGCGCAAGTTGCTTTAATACAGTATAGATGTTTCCAATTAACAAATCGAAGCGACTTTGTACTGTGTTCTTCAGCATATTAAAATTAAATCGAATACTCTTCCAGATACAGTAAATTTTGGTTATGCAAAAAAGCATCATTCCAACAAGTTAATATCAATTCATAGACTGAAATAACATACTCTCACAAGGCTCTGAATACTTTTAATATTTTCACTCTCTCTCTCTCTCTCTCTCTCTCTAATTTTTCCCCGTAATTTAACCTGCGCGTACGTGTATAGGTTTCACTATATACATAACTCAAAGTGTTTCAAAAAAAGCATGGCATGAATTATGCTGTTCTGACATATTATGAAATGCGATTTTCATGTAAAAGTTATGTGTCAACAAAGTATACCGGAACTACGATCTGAAAACACGAAAAGAATTTTTTTAATATTTAATTCAAGTTGATTTGACAATTTTTTATATTTAAATACAAACAGTAATCCACTTTTTTATTAATTTCGAGTTTAGCTAAATAGTTTCAAACAAATCATTGAGTAATAATTATAAGTAGAGATCAAATTGTAAATGTTATTACTTCTGTTTATAAATTGACATAAGTAAACTACGACAATTAACGCTAAATTGTATTCTTTTGATATATTGTTAAGAGAGCTAATTAATTATTAATGCATTAATACTTTACATCTGCAAATATTTAAAATATTTACATCGAAGTTTGATTTAGATATTAATATTAATAATGAAATACATACAATCAGGTTAAATTTTATTACAAATTATCAATCATTCTTCCAAATTAAAATAAACATCTTGTATTTTTAAAAATTATTTTACGGAAATTTTCATAATTTTGTTAATGGAATAATTTGTATTCGCAAGGATGCAGAAAAGTTTTGGATATTTATCAAATTTAGTGCGATCGAAAAAATTGACCAATATTTCGAAGAATTGGGTAAAGTTTAACCAACGCAAAGCAATGACTTATATTGAGACTTTTATTACTTTTTCTACCATTCTCATTTATTTCCATAAATAGTAGTTGGCTTTACTTAGAGACATTATTTCCTATATAACTACTTTATTTTATTGCAACCATAAGCTTTGATCTATATATTTCGAGTGAATTAAAATTGAAATTGCACTCGAATTCAGTGAATATCCAAAATAATAACATTTTTACAAAATTTGGCGTATTTTAATCAATTAAACTTAATTACGTACATTACATTCGTACAAATATATGAAAATACTAGATCAATTGAAATTAGTTACTGAAATACAAACTATATATATAGTTATACAGATAATAATTGATATAGTAATAGCTAAAGTTATAATGTAATATAGTCAATATACAATTTCAATAAATATATTTATATAATTATTAATATAATTAATAATAAACTACAATTTTGCATCACAGTACTTGACTTATCAATAATATAAATTAAAAGCAAGGAACACACGTCAAAGTTTTTAAATATATAAATATACATTATTTATATCTCTTAACTTCCAAAAAGATTACAGAAACCGGCTCATTTTTTATCAACTCTGTTAAGTAACGTGCAATAGTAACTATCTTAAGATATATCTAAGTTAATGTTGGAATATTAAATTAATTAAGAATATTAAACTTAATGTCCGGTATACGTATAATAAATAATACGATAACTAATACTCACCTTTACATTTAGTGTTTAACATGTGACTACTATATAGAACAAATATTGAAATCTTATTGTAAATAAAGATTTTTAAAAAAGTGACTCGTGTTTTCCATTAAAATAAAAAAATTGGGTTTAGGCAAATTTAATAAAGATTTAATACTTAGATATAAAGACAGAGAAAATATAAAGTTACAAGTGCAACATCGATCTTTTAAATATCACTATATAAAATATCAAAGCAGCTCTTTTTACGAGCACTTTTACTTATACATAAGTAAAAATAAAAATAATAATTTATTTATGCACTTCTGTAAGGGATAAGAAATTCACAAAAATAAAGAAAGTACGTAGGAATATATTCAAAATTTATTATAGCTTGTAAATTATTCCATAAATATAAAGCATTTAAGTATTGTCATCTATTAATATTTTCCTGTTTCTTCCTTATATATTTTATTTAAAGTTATTTGTTCCATACGTTCTGAATTTTATTTAGATATTGCAGTAAAAATTTTATTAACATTATTATTTTAACATCAATCGTTAAAGAAGTTTGTTAAAAGTTGTGCAAATATAACGAATATATCAAGTAACTAAAAATAAGTTAAAAAAATATTTATATTAACATTATGTTTTAATATTGAATAAAGTTATCTATAAAAAGTTTTACTCATTATATTAGGTATTGGTTTTTGTATGATATCAATTAATCAATAATAGTATGCCTAATGAAAATATTTAAATGATAATTCTAAAATTACTAGAGATATTGGATAATTTTTAGGAAAAAATTATGTAAGTGTTTCGTCAAATCACGGTTTTTCGAAGTGTTATATTTGTGATATTACGAGAGTCCTATACAAGCAAAACCTCATACGTGATTTTAAATTATAAAAGTGAATTTCTTAAACAGTTTTATGTAATTGAAGTCATTCGATTTAAATGATAATTATATCATATTCTTTAAAAACCATTCGGTTATAATTCAATACTCGTCTACTTCCTACGAACATTAGGCCAACCCCACACACTCATCAATAAGACAACATTGGAAGCTAAATAAACATGATCAGTCGAACATCCTCTGATTCTTACAGTAAAAGACATTAATATTATTATCTCATAGTGCTAAAATTAAAAATACTGAATATTCAGTTCTTTTATTAACTAATATTATTCATAGTATAGTTAAATATTTATTCAAAGCGTTATAATAAAATATTAAAATTTTTAATTCAAAATACTATTTAGTAAAAATCTGTGTATTAAAATAATATAAAGTATAAATTTATTCCTTTTTCTTTCGATAAAAAATTTTTTTAAATCAGTATAACCCTCTTAAAAATTTCGATTGTTTTCTTTTCAACGATTAATAAGACATAAAATTGATATGCATTCCGATGATTTGTTGAAACCATTTATCCAAAAGATATTGCAAATATTTAAGGTGATCGAATAAAAAAACTTTGATAATACACTTATAAGACATTTTTAGATTAGTTTTCATAAAATATTATTTATAATATTCGAGTCCTTTTAGCTTAATTACTTACGACTTTACCATTCGTTTCTGTGCTGATTGCGAATATCATACAATGTTGCGTTCATTAACACAATGACATTAAAAGAAAAAAGTAAAACATTATTATGCAAAATTAATTGTAGTATACTGAAATGTTCATAAAAAAAATATTATGAGGGTTATACTAAGGCATCTAAAGCGAATATTATACGCATGATTCTCTAAAACTTCATTTATTTAGTAATACATCATTAAATGTAAAACTTTCTACGCTGTTTTTCAAATAATTCCTTATTTATATTTTATAAGAAAAAATAGTAGGAATATTTAAATTCGCTCTCATTGATTATATTCAATGATTGATCACATTAAATTAAAAACAAACTTTATCTATTATTTGTTCATTTATAACAATTAATAACTTACATGAAATATTTTTTCATATTTTAATGTAAACTTAAAGTTAAGTATTATATAATAATTTAAAAAATTTTGATGAATTTTGACCTTAGAATTATTTCAAATAATTTTTTTTCTACGATTTATTTATAATATATGTTATCATATCCAGTCTAGATTTTTATATAATTATAATTATCAAAACTGACTATCTTTTTCTCTAAAATTAAAAAAAACCTTTAATAACTTAAAAATTCATTCAACACTAGTATTTTATTTTGAGTTGTAATATTAATAATATGAATTTATTGATGAAATGCAAAACAATCAAAACTTTAAAAATTAAAAATATTATTAAATTTTTTAAAACTCATTTTTCAACACTTAAAATTTAAAAAAAAAACATTTAATAAATTGATAGATTATTTTCGTACTTTTAATTTAAATTGCTCAGAACAATACACATTACATAAATATTATTGATGTAATACTATTATAATAAGATGATTATACATCTATTATGAATGATATTTTCTTTAAAATTCTATTTATAAATATGAATTTTATATATTGTAATTTTAGTAAAAACGTTTTATTCAGTATTTCACCACACGAATTAATAATATAATTATAAAGATTTGTACGACTATTGATTTTGTGAATTTATCAATAAATTAATTTAAGTTACATAAAAAATAAATATCATAAAAAATGTAATACATTGTGTTAGTAAATAAACACAGTATTATTAAATAAAAAATTCGTAGGTTCATTTATGAATAATATGTAATTTTTTAGTATGTAAATTAATAAAAGAAAAATTATGTTAAATATTTTTACATATATTATCAAATATGAATATCTATTTACTATTATATGAACATTAATTTGATAGTAAATTAAATATTGTCATTCTTAAAATTAATATATTAGATCTCAATTCTAAAAGATTTATAATTATATTTATAGAACTTATCATTATAAAATAATTGAAGTTTATTAAATTAAGATCATGTTTTATAAAATATAAAACTTCTAAGTGGAATAAAAATAAAAGAAATAAAGATATAGGTTTAAATGAATTTAAAAAAAAAGACCAAAGTTTTACAAATATTTACTTCACATATTATACAAACTAATGTATAATCCAATATATATATATATATAAATATAAGAATAGTAAGATAAAATTTGAAATATTTTATAATTATACACACCATTTATTAATACATTTAAAAAGAATTATGATTCCACTAAAAGGCAAAAATATATTATATTTAACTATCGTTAAACATATGGAAAAATTTTAGTTTTAAAAATTTATATAAACAGGACATCAACTGAAGTAAAAATAAGAAATAATTATTTAAAACTTATAAAACAAAAATGGATTTTGATATGAAACAGTTTCTCCGATTAAAAGTCAGAAGTAAACAAAGTAAATTTGCAAATATTTTTAACTAATTTTGTTGCTTTTTAACTAATTTGAAAAAATGCAATTTATATAAAACTTTATGTATTAAATAAAGCATAAAATTATTCATAAGTATTGATATATTGATTTTTAATAACAACAATTAAATATAAAAATAAATGATTGAATAATATACAGATAATTTATTGCAAATCTAAACGGTTTTATAAGTATTAATGGAATTTTTTTGCAGTATACTGATAACCGAATATTGATGGTCGAAGTTGACTAAAAATAGTTTTGCACTACTAATAATTAATTCATTGTATGATTTTCTTATAAATGGAAAAACTGTAGAGAAACAGTAATAAGTTTTATAAAGCTCTATGAATAACATGACTTAAAATTTTAAGAATATATCATTTTAATCTATTGTTAAAAATTCAAATTAATATAGTACAAACTTTAAAACTCTTCCAAAGTCGAAACTTTAGCTCAGTAAAATAAATTTCAAGATGATAATTAGACAAAAATACGATGATATAACAAGAAACTCTACCTTAAGTAACTGGAGTTATATACAAAATTTAAGATTACATTTCAACGATACAAAAAATTATTTTGGATTAAAAGTATAATATACTCGTTAAACTAAAATTATTATTATTATTAAATAAGAAGATAAAAATGTAGGGCAAGGCAACTTTAAGACCCGTATATAACAATCGTTACCTTCTTCTTATGCGAGCATCGTATCGACTACAGAGAATTTACTCAATGAATAGAAATCGAATATTATTTTCCAAAGCAAATATTTTGCTCTATTTTTAACATTTATTTATGTATCTATTTGTAGCATTTACGACATGAGCTACTATGGGAGAAAAGAGGTGAACTAACTGATAATCTGGAACTTCACTGAAAAATGTTACGTCAATTTTTAAGAAAAAACAGAGTTATAAAAACATATAAAAAAGATTCTATATTTAAATTATTTATTACTACTTATTAACAACTACTATCTTATTCTTTCAACCTTGAATTTTATTTTCATATTAGTATGAAATGTCCATAAACTATGAAGGGGTTGTGAGAAATTAGCTTTACATGCAAATTTCTTACATAAAATAATCAATTTACTTGTATAAAATAATAATACAAGATAAAGAGAGTTTTTTTCTCTTAAAGATCTTACCAAAAGTTTAATGTACGAGTTTTATGCCAATTACTGCAAAGAATACATCGCTTGTGCAGTTATAAGTAAGAATATTTTTCGTGTTAACGAAAGAATTATTCTTGGAAAATTAAATTGTTAAAGAAAATAAAAAATGATTTTAATTTACATGACCGCAAATATAGCAAAAGAAAATACGATATTTATTTATCTGTTTTGAATTCAATGAAAGAAAACGTTTTTTTTCTTGAAAAGTAAATTGATTTTTATAAAAAAAAGCTTGGTGTGTGCAAAAATTTAAATATCATAACAAAATAAGCACACAAAGGTGAAACTTTAATACTTACAAAGAACAATCATAAGTGTAAGCTGTCGAAGTACCGTAGCTACTTTCGATACTTTTCCACTATTAAAATCATTGACTTTTTGTTATTTGAAATATTAAAAAATATCGAAGATTTTCAACTAAAATAGATACTAAGCTTGCGGAATATCTATTACAATTAAGATTTTAAACAACTCCTCAAAATGACTAATAAATACGTATAACGTACGTATCAATGGGTCAACGTGTAAAATTATTTTGGAACTTTTCTTTCCTATATAATATTTATATATTGGCAATAGCAATAATATTTTTTCTTATATAATTTATAATTTATAATTTCGCTTGATATTGTGAAGAAATTTCGTTAATTTACACACATAACACCACTCGATTGATATCGCATATAGAAAAGAAGTGCATATTATGCAGCCCATACGCTTTATTGCACAGTACTTCTCAATATATAACAAAGTCAATATTTTAATTTGTTAGGCATAGCTAGATATAATGATATATCCAAACGAGTATTAAAGTTCTTGCTTAATAGCTACAGCCAGTGTAAGATCGATTCTACTCTAGAATATTAATATACGCAAGAATGTCTGTGTCGATAAAACAGTCAAAAATCTAATCACATTTCGAAAACACCTCGGTATAAAAAAGATTTTATTGAAAAATATGGCTTCGTATTTTTTTGAAATAAAAAAATATCAGAATCAATTACATTGCATTTTTATTTTTATTTTTGTTTCGGTTCTTCCTTGCATTGAAAATTACATAAATATTTACTCAAGTAGTAGGTATTTTCAAATTCTGATCGTCTGTTTTTCAATTTTTAATTACGATTAAGCTTGTGCTTTTGTCTTATCAATCCCTCTCTTCATAAATAAAGTATTAATAAAAAAATTGAAACGATCAATTTTGAAAATAAATATGTTTCTGTATGCAATACGTAATTAAATAACAAATTATCTTGACAAGAATATAAATTAAAATATTTCAAATCGTTTTCAAATATTCTTTAAAATCAAAAAAAAAAATAAATAAACAAATACAAAAATGCTATAGATAGATACGCAGTTAACATTGTGACTTTCGAAATATAAAAAAAATTATCATTTAAACCAATGCAAAGTTAAGAACATAATCTAAAGTAAGAGAAAAATTACAATGTGTTCTGTGATTCAAATTTGAATTTCGCAAAGAATTTATTGAAAAACATAAAAAAAATTTATTTTCCAAACACTTGAACTGCAGTCGTGGTGCTCGAGCTAGAAAAGTTTTAAATTTGTGCACCTGCATGTTTCTTACGTAAAATCTTATTTTACAATAAGTTGAAGGTATCAGTAGTCGGCGAACACGATACGCGATATATTTTTATTCGAGATTCTTTCGTGTTTGAATAATGTGTGCTCGGCTGTGAATGAAATATCGAAAGAAATATACGGGGCAAGGGAAAATCATCTCAACAGTTAAACGGAATATTAACTATCAGAAATTAAAATCCTCTCTGTGCTCTCTGTTTACACACTGTTATCTACACAATGCTGAGCACAACTGCGTTGTTCAGAATCAACAAATTGTAACGCGGTATGTAACTTCATTACATAATTGGAAAGTTCACGATATTCATACGAACTTCTCCACGGAATACAGATGAAATGGGCATTCTAAAGCAAAGCTGGTTGAGCGAATTTGTCAGTATTTTCTTAGCAACGTAAAAAATAATGGGACGAGGCTGGACTAGAAGTCGATGATTTTTACTTCAAATCAAAGTTTATCTATAAACTTTTAAAGTCTTCGAGATTAAACGATATGTACAATTTACGTCGAGGGATGCACATTTTACTCAACATTTAAGCTTTACCATCTCGTTGACCTAATTTTTAAAGAAGAAAAAACTGTTTACGTTGCCCACCAAAAGGTAATTGAAAAAAGGCATTCGAAGAAAAACAGAGTGCGTAGGCAAATGTCAATAATGTAAAATGAGTCATTTAAATAGATCTTTCGAGTCGTTCAATAGTACGCGGCGAATCTGCAGCAAAGGAGGGTTTTTATAATACGGAGTGGGGAAAAAATTGATGCACAAAACACGAGAATAAAGTAAGACTCGTTCGTTTAAAAAAAAAAAAAAAAAAAAAAAACATGTTAAATTATTGTCGGTTAGTTGCGACGTAGGATTTGTTCTGGCGCTGCGATCTGAATTTTGACGTGCAAGTATAATAATTATAAGGCAGTAATAATTTTCCAGCTGTCAAAATGTGAGACAAATGTGCGGAATTAATTGCCTCATTTCTCATACAACCGGCAAAGTAAATAGTGTTTAAGCATAATTTAACGCACAATGCGATACAAACTAAATATTGGTGAAAAAAGGGAAAGTCGAATGGCAAATAATGAGTAGTGCTGGGAACAGGGAAGGATTTAAAGAGAAGCGTGGGCGCGGAGAAGGAAAAGAAGAACGAGGGAGAGGAAGAGGAGGAGGAAGAGAAAGGAGGACGAAAATGAAAAGGAAAAGGAAAATGAAAATGAAAATGAAAATAGGGGATTGTTGGGATGTTAGGGGTAGGGAGGGAGGGAGATGTTTAAGAGCGGGAGCGAATAACACGGTAGATTTAAATGAAAATCGGGTAGTTGATAACAAAGCCCACATTCGGAGGAAAGACAATCGATACAAGTGCGCGAAAAGCGTCGCGCCAAAACTCATCGAAAATAATCGAACAATAGTAAATACAGAGGCGCGCACGGACTCGCATGCGCGCGCAGCTCGCGAAACGAAACGAGGCTACAGCTATTGCGCGCGGAGCCAAGAGAAGGCGCAGAGTGGAAGCCGGCGTATAGCAATCATGGATTTCTCGATAGTAGCCAGATGGTCTGACGATGGTGGTGGCAGAGCTGCGGCCATTTTGCAGCAGCCACAGCGCAGGAACTGCTTAGCGCTGGGAAGGAAACGGAGACAAGAACCCGCCGAGCGAGCAAGAGAGCACCAGCGGAGGGAATCCGCGTGATAGATGGAGAGCCACTACGGGCCGGGCGCGCGCGCGTGCGAGCGAGCGAGCGAGAGAGCGAGAGAGCGAGAGAGGCCGGGAAAAAGAGAAAGGAAAGGATCGAGTGGAGGGGTTCAAACGAGCGACAAGGACGGAAGTCGGAGAGCGGACGGAACAAAATGCATGCACCAGAGAAAGAGGGCGGGTGGTGAGGGAGAGGCAGAGGGAGAGAGGCGGTGAGAAATCGAGTAGGCGAAATACGATTGTGGAAGCGAGAGGGAGTGACGGAGGGGAGAAAGAGACGTAGGAGCAGCGGCAGGAGGGTTGAAACGGCTGACAGACAGAGACGGCGCAAGGAGAGCGAGAGAGGAAGGGAGACTCGACCCGCTCTCGGGATATGAGGGTGTCGCGCAAGCCGGTCACGCTGAGGTTTCCATGGCAACGTCGGGCGATAAATCAAGCCGCAGCATCCCCGAGTAGGCGAGCATCGAGTCAGATAATAAAACCACACTCCGGGCGCGTGTATTTAAACACATACCTATACCTACCGGCGCGACTGCCTACTGCTAACTACTCCGTTCGAATAAAAAAGAGAAGGAGAGAGAGAGAGAGAGAGAGAGAGAGAGAAAGGGAGAAAAAGTTGTTCAACAGTCCATTTACCTCGGCTCTCTTCGCTCACTCGCTTATTTTCTGTTTGCCTGTGATTTGACGATGCCTCGAAACTGCCTGACTGCAGGTATATCTTCTCTTTGCCGCCTCCTTGCCCTTTCTTTCCTTTCTTTCCCTTTTCATCGGCCTTCTCCCTCTTTATCTCCCGCTCCTTGCGCCTCTCTTTCTCACGCTATTTCCTCGCTCCCTTCTTCCTTCCTTCTCCTTCGCCGTCCTTACTCCCTTCCCCTTCCCCTGCGCTCTCTTTATCTCTGACTCCTATACTCCCGGAGCTAGTGTGAGAAAGAGATTGGACTTCTTTAACCCTTTGCTCTACGACTTCGCGTTTTCACTTTTTTGCATTTTTTACATTTCTCTCTCTCTCTCTCTCTCTCTCTCTCCCTTATACCCTTCACAACTCATCCCGAGCCTTCGCAAATATTTCACGCGAATTATTTCTCGATTCCGACTTCGACTTCGGATTTATTTAGCCGATACTTTCTACCGGATTACAACACGCCGAACAACAAATTATTACACAATACGTCCGTCTATAACCAACGCTTTCCTTGGCTTTACGTTGGGCGAAAATCTAAGCTTCCTCGATCGCTCTCTTCTTAAATTTTCTATTACCAATTTATGACCGACTTGGCCGTCTTGTAGTTTAATTTTTACAAGATTTATACACCGAGTCCCTGCTACTTTCGATCTTCAAATTTTTTACTTCGAATTCGTAACTCTGACCTCGAAACTCAATTATACGTTTCGAGAAGATAATGCTTTGAAATTGCTAAAGATTTTAATTCAAAAATATTGAGGCAACTTTACGATAAATGTTTAAAAGGACTTAAACTTCAACCACTTTTAAGTACACAACTGTTAAATTAAAAAACTTAAAAAATGCATTAATAGAACATCTCTTAAAGGAATATTTATATAAATAAACTTATATTCTAATTTTTCTGACAACTAATACATTTTTTAACAAAATTTTCTTCTGTCGTATGAAAGCGCATTTGAAATATTGTGAAAAGCCAAAAATTTACAAATATTCTTCAAATAAATCTATCTGCTATTTTCAGCATCTATCGCGTTTTAATTAATACAACATTTTAATATTAAAGTCGTTTGTTATAATTTTCTTTAATATATAACAGCTCGATACTTGAATTAGTTAAACAATCTTTATTCATTTTACCTATTTCTAGCCTAAAAATCACCAGTTAAAAGCAAAAATCTGTATTAAAACGAAAAAACTGCATATCAAATGAAAATAGTAAAAACAATCGTATGTCAAAAAACATTTAGTAAATTAACAATTACAAACAATCTATTAGATCCTTAAAGAAATTCACCTTAATTTTAAAAGAATCAAAATTAATTTTAATATTATCAACAATATTTATTAACTATAAGATCTCTGCTATAATTCTTAGTTGTACAGCCATTTTGTTTTGGAAATACAACAGAGAAACATATTTTTATAAAATGATTGGATTTGCACAACTCAATATTTTATTCGATGCATTCGTGGATGACAACAAACAAATACTTAGGTGTGATTTATCCTAACTTGGTGATATTAAATTTCAATAAAAATAGTTATTTTGCATCTGTTATAAGAAATTATTACGTTCCAATGGAAAATTTTTATCGAGGGTCGGTACTCTTGTACAGTGATATCGACTAAAATAACCATATCGTGCGATTATTTATTTAGTTATTTCGTTAGAAAGCCGAGAATACGTAAGCGACATATAGCAAATAATGCCAATGAATCTGGTGAAGTAAGCGTGTTTTGTTATCTGGATGTGAGGTGATCCACTTGCCATAAGAAGTGGGTTGACGGCTTTACGCGTAAACAAATTCAGACAACCACAATAAAATCGGCGATGCAGCGCAATTCGCGATTATTGTTTATCGATAGTAGCGAAATCTTAAATTTTCTCAAAGTGCAAATGAAAAGAGCAGGCGTCTCTTTTCCCGTAGAAGACAATCCTGTGAAAAAATCAATCCTCTCGCAAGATCGTCGTAAATATATCAGGCGGAGATTGGCTCGAACAAATTACTCGTGAAATAATTATTGCGTCAATAAGTTGAGCTGCGGTAGAAATAATAAGTTATCTGTAATGATAAGCTATTGTGCTTCGCCCTAAGGTCCTAGCTACAAACAAATTTGGCACGTGAATTTGGGATGCGATAGGACAAAGGATTTTAAAAAATTCCCACAGATTCTTCTTCGAGCGTAATACAGATATCAATAATATACGTATAGGTGAATTTAAAAATAACATATGTGCGAATGTGTAGTGTAGAGGTGGTGTAGAGGTATACAGGTACAAGAAGAGAGGACGAGGATTTTATTTAAAATTTCGTTACGGGTAGCGCGAGAAAGATTTCTGTAACGGAGAAAACTCTCTTGGTGCAGTATTTCTTCCATGTTTCCTTATATATTTTCCGTCTCTGTCGGGGCATCCGTCTCTTTCTCCGCTGGCGTGGTTGTCTGTTTGACCACCTCTGAAGCGAGAACATCGAGCAGCGGCTCTACACAACACTCAGAATCGAGAGCTTTCGAATGCCGGCTTTTCGGAGCTCTTTTCCTCTCTGCCTCTCTCTCTCTCTCTCTCGCTCGCTCGCTCGCTCGCTCGGCTCCCCCACCCATCCTTCTTTCTCTGGATATATCTCCTTCTATACCCACGGTACGGGCCCTTCGTATACTGTGTCTCAGGCACAAAGGAATTCGGATTCTATTAGACATTTTTACGTTGACACTTTCAACAGCGTGGAAACCCAGGGAGCAGAGCTACGAACCTTTCTTCTTATTTATTGCCTGCCGGCTAGAGAAAAATTCGGTGCGTGCGTGCGTGCGTGCGCGCGCGCGTGAACGGAAGAAAGAGAGATTCGCTCGTGTGGGGAACACGTCGATGCCTAAATAATTGTTTTCGTATTTTTCTGTCTAATTTAAGGAGTCGTTAGCACTTTGTCAAGAGCGACAGAAAACAGGCCGATGAATTAAGTCTCTCACTTTCGTGTGATTAAATTTGACTGTGAAATGGCCTTCGTACCATGATTATTAAGGGATTTTCTCGGTGCACGCGGATGTATATATACAAAGAAGAAAATGGTCGGCACGTCGTAATGTGTCAATTAACAGTACAGTGGAAGTCCTGTAATATAGCGTCTCGGGACTCTAAAGGCGGATAGTTCTCAGAATTCTCTGTTGCAGAAATTGAGCGCGGCCGGTACTTATGCGAGTTGGTCCTTTCTACTCCCCCTCTCTTATACCCTGTACTACTCTAAAACAAAGATTCGCCGCACCCAAGCGCCGACAGTTGTCCAAACGTAAACAAGCCTCGAGTGGGGAAAATAGGCGGAGCTCCACTAGACAGGGCCTATACTATACAGATTTTACTGTAGTTCAAGTATATTATAAGATTAATATGAGTATTTTATTGTACACGCATATGTAAGGCGGTAAGCCAGCCAGATCGTTTATCCGAGTCGCGATTCTCCTGGCTAATCGCTCCAGTGTCGCTTTGAAAATCGCAACTTTAACTTCTCGTCGCCTGAACTGTCACCTTTTTGAGCGAAAAAAATTTTTAATTCGAAGATACAGCAGGATTCCCATTATTTAATGCTACTTAGTAGAACGATTGCTCCGCCTACGTACCCCAACTCAGACTAAGACTAGCTTGTACATTTGAGCAATATTGTACACGTAAGCGAATACTTAATCCTTGCCTCACTCATTACATGACATAAGATATTTTTCATTTACTTTACTTTCAACGATTCTCTTACAATATACTTTTCTTAAAATTTTTTGCATTTCAGAGTATGTGAACAAGGACTTTCGCTCTACAAACCACATGTTCAGACATTAAGTTGCGAAACTTAAAACCACAGCTTCACCGTAATGAAACAATTTTATTAAGCTAACTAATAATTATTCGAAAATTTTTAAATATTTTTAAATATTTTTAAATCTCGACCTTTTGCCGATCGTACTTTTAATTTCAAATGCCCTATTTAATCGCTTATATCCTATCCCTTCATTTTATTTACGAAACATAAAATGTAATTCTCGAAATTTAATCTACCGTCCTGCTAATAGCCATTATTTTTGAATGTGTACGCTTTAAATTAAAAAAAGCTTGCATTATATTTAAATTAAATTCATACCTATATATTATTCTTTAATTTTTAAATTTACGATTCATAATGTATTTAAATATGTACCGGTTTAACACAAATATTTGGATTATCAGCATTAAAATTTGAATACTCAAAGTACATTTATTAAAATTATATCTGTATTAATTAGGCGAAGATGAAATCGATAATTAAATACATATAAATTATTAAAATATAATATGCAGTTCATTTTATTACTTAAAATGACAGAAATAGCTATATTTACGGTCAATATGTTAAAATCAATCGAATCCGAAGAATTAAAATTTGATTTTGATAATTTAAATTAATAATTTGCGATACTGACAATGAAACATTGTACTTTATTTAAGGTTTGTGTTTTGTGTTAATTTTTGTTCTATGAAAAGATGTATAAAAAACTTGACGTAATGTACAAAAACTGAAATTCGATATTTGCTACATATTTTTATATTTTATTTGAAAGAATTATAGTTGCTTTGAAAAATATAAACTAAGTAATAATAATCTTCAAATTGAAACAAAAAAACCATTAGAATTTATTTTTCATTTTTTTTTCAAATGTGTTTTAAAATAATCACATTGTTACATTTAAAAAGTATAAATTAAAATAGAAATCTTTTCATTATTTTTAGATAATTAATCCTTAAGTTTATATATTTTATGAATTAAATTTATTAAGTTATACGCAGTTTCTAGTTGCTCACTTAATATGTTCATAATATTATACTCACGTTATTATAATAAAATTAATAATATTAAAAAAATATTTAAAAAAGAAATGATGTAATCGTCGAATTTCTGTAATGTTATTTGAAATTCCTAAAATTATAGAATTATAATCCAATGAATAACAACAAAATGTTTATATTACACAATAAAAAGTACTTATTGACGCACTGTCGATATAGTAGGTCTCATAGAAAAGTCTATACGTTTTGTAACGATTGAATACTCTGTAAGTATTTTGAAAAAATAATCGACCTTTTTGAAAGTATAATGTATAAAATTACCAACTACTTGTGTTACCGCTTTTATTATGAATTTAAATACATAAATAAAATAAAATAATCGAATGTTAAAAACAGTTCTTTCATAATATACGTAGGAATAAGATATACATCCACCAAGTCTTTGAATTTTCATGTAATATTCTATCAAATACTTTACATTTGTCTAGCATTTCTCAATACATGGATATTAATAAAAATGTGCTACTATTTTTAAAAAAGTTTTATACGTATGGGAACAAAAATCAAAAAAGACTCAAGACTTTATTTTAGATTTGAACGCTGCAGCCCGCCATTCACGGTTCGGCTTATGCTGCTATCTCCTATTGCTTCAAAAACTTCTTTTCAATATTTTTAGCAAAACAATATTTTAATACCGATGTAAAACTAGAGTTGTAAAACTGATCGGTGTACAAACATTTTATATATCTGTATAATGATTTTAGAAAAATTATAAGTTATAACTGAGTAGAAAAATTTATTCTAAAAGCTGAGCATAAATTTCTGCATAAAATTCTCTATAAAGTTGTATCACAATTTTTCTCATGGTTAAAAAAATGTAGTTTACATATTTTTTATTTCTCACTTCAACAAACCACACTGAACTCGAATAGACAAATGGTACAAATTTCAATTTAATAAATTTTGTGAATTTAAACGCCTTTTAAGGGTTTCGTGCAAGATTATTTTCAAGAATCGGTTGTAATTATAGTCACAAATTGCAAGTCAATATTTCCAAAGAAGATGAAAATAAGATCAAATAATATTAAGATATGTGTTTAAACATTTATACTTCATTAATACTTAAGGACCATGGCAAATTTATAATGTTTGAAATCTTTCACTTAAGCATTTTTCGATACATTTGAAATGTATAATTATTATTTACTTTAAGCAATCACCTCAGTATTTTATAATTTTACATGATTAGTAGGAGCACCTGTTGCACGAGAATTTCAATACCACCACATTTTTACGCACATGCAAATCTACTTAATATTCACGTTTTTAAATGCTCTTTTTCAAGTTGCTGTCAAATTAAAGCAAATAAGCCGAGTAATAATATCTCATTTTGTGTGTCCGTGCGTGTGCGCGCGCGCGAATGCGTTCATATACAATATATTATTTTTCAAAAGAACGAAAGATTATGTAATGCATAGTTCAATTTATGTAAAATGAAATCATTAAATACGATCGTTCGCATGACTGTGAAAGGCTGTTGTTATAGATACGAGAAATTTCGTAATTCACATTATACGACCTATTAGGCATTGAATAATTTAAAATTTTATGAAAGTCTACATTTGTAAGTTTTTGCTCGGTCAAAAATTTTTAAACTCATAATAATTTGTATTGTTTTTGCCATTGTACACTTACTCACATTGTAACAAAATTTCTCGAGTATTATTTTTAATTCTAAGATGCATTTGCTTCTCGCATTCGTAAGCCATTATCAAAAAATGTTAAATAATTATGTTTGAAAATCAAGCAAAAGATCAAATCCAATATCGGAACCATGTTTATTATTAATATATAAATTAAGAAAGCAAAGACTACTAAGTAGGATACATCAAATTTGCACAAATAATACATAGCTTTATATGATTTATTTATTTTTCAACTTATTTATAATTTATTTGAAAGACCGAAAATTTTTCCTTCATTTTTCAATAATTTTAATAATAAATCACAAACTATATATAAACTCATAAATCATTGTATAAGTAGATTCTTGAAATAGATAATAAAGTCCAATTAAAACCTTTATCTTTAAAACTACTTTACTTTTCCTTACAAATTTAGAAGTGAAAGAAGTAGTATTAATAAAAAAAATTATAAAAATCTAGCCAAAAATAATAATAGTTCTTTGATATATAAAGAGGTCATTTTAAATAACTATTTTATACGCGGAAACATAATAATCAATACGGTAAAACAAGAAACTTATTGTTAGTAATAAATAGTAGCAGTTTAGTATCTGCATAAGGTATATTGAACGCCAACAGATTTCTACTTTACTGACGCACGTATTAAAATTAAAATTATTAAGCAAAATTGGAGACTCTAAATGTAAGTTATAATAAAATGTGTTGTACAACTGTTAAACAAAGCTTTATTTTCTACTATTCAGCTAACTATTTGCTTCGCTCGTTGTAATCAAAATATGTTTTATTATTTAATTTAAAATTAGTTCATTTCGAGTCATACATTAAACGTAACACATTCTAACTTTTTCTGTTTTAAAGTCAAATTTCACTTTAATTTCTACTTACATAATGGAATCCTAATGTTTTAAAATGCGGTATGTCCCATTAAAAAGGTGCAAAGATGAGCATATAGATAAAAGTTAAAGGCATATTTCATCGATTAAATTTGCATTTGACTTTGCATACAAATATTTAATATACTTTATCTCTTTTATATATTAGATAAAATATGTAAATTATTATTTTTACATTTAAGCAATATTTAGAACATCGTACTTCCTTTAACTTTAATAATACGTGTTTTACGAGTTAAAAGATTACTTTTAATCATATAAGTATAGAAATTGAGATATTTTAGTAAAACTTGAAAGAAATTAATTATACTTATTTAAAAAAAAATATGCGCGCTAATATCGACGTAGGGATACACGTATATTTAAATCTGTTCGTAACATTTAATACTTCCAAGAAAATGCATGACCCAGGAATAACGAATTTTAATCTAACTTTGGAAGATATTTTCTGGAATCTAAAAATAAAATCCAATACTTGAAGATTACTCTCAAATATCCTGGAAAAAAATAAAAAGCAGTAATAAAAGCATATGGGAAATTAGAAAAACTCAATATACTTATTATCAACCATTACTGTGTAATTACTAGTTTAAGCATGAAAGTAGACACAAGAAACTTTAATTTAAGAGTCATTAATCGCAAAAGTTACGTGAAAAATGTTGCGAAAATTTTTGAGGTTGAAATCGAATGAAGTGATTTATTCTGTTACATTAGCTTGAATATAATCACCTAAAGTCATCTGTAATTTTTGGGATAATAAAAATTTCGATGACTCATTAACCCTACGGTAAATCTATATTCTCTTTTGAACTACCTAGTAAGAACTGTTCTAAAATAGATAATTATGAAATAAAAACCATAAACAGCGATATCGATGTTTACTATTGTAATAAACTTCATTGATGCTATGGTTCGCATTACAGAATTCAAGACTTTTTAAATGAAATAATGAGCTTTAGATTTCATTCGAAGTATCAGAAAATAGCTTTATTGATAAAAATCCATTCCATAGCGATTCTAAATTTAAGATAATTTGAAAAAATTTATTCGAAAAAATTGTGATCAGTATTATATCTCTAGATCGCTTTTTGTATGTAATACGATAAGAAAATTGTTGAAACTTTGAATAGAATATAAAGTGAAATATAACCCTTGCAAAGTGAGCGAATGAGAATACTATTGATAGTTTCGACACTTGTTACATTATTACATTAGTTCTTTACCTTTCATATTAAAGGACGAATAATTTTTTCCCTATATTTAAATAATTCAATTCGAAAACGTTCTATAGCATAAAATTCTATGTAAGTATTATCCAACCTTATGCAGTAAAATATCGCCTGCCTTAAAACAAGTATTGCAAATATTAAAACTTTCATTCATTTCGTTTAAATAATTACATTATTAATACAATTATGTAACCATATTTTCAAATATAATTATAAAGTATTACAACTTTACATGGATCTATATAATTTTTTTTAACTTTTATTTTAAGTTTCGCATAACGAACTTTGCTAAAATATATATTATTATACTATAATAGATATAATTTAATATGTACATAAAATGCAAAAGATTTATAATTATTAATAGACCAAAATTTTTCAACTCCTATATAATAAATAAATATAAAATAGTGAAAACATATGAGAAAAATAATGTACTTCATTCTTTCGCCAAATAAGTATATTAAACATTATGTTTGCAATAGTTAACTGAATAAAATGTATTGCAATAGAAGATCATTGTTTTATGTAGCATATACATATACTTGTACATATACAAGATAAAAAACACGTTGCTATATCATAATTATATGTAATTATAATTTTAATTTTTCATTTTCTAATATTGTAAATTCACATTATTTTATTTTCAAAACTTTTGTACGAGTAATCGTTATAATAAGTAGTATTCTTTTGCTCTAGTTTTATTATGCTAGAAAAAGAAGTATAAAATTAATGAAAAATAAAATTACAAGTTATATTAAAACAAATTTTGTGTGATTCACATTAAACGTGAGAAGACAATGAGTTTTAAATATACATATAAACATGATTGCGCGCGCGCGTACCTACGTACCCACGCATGCGCGTGTATATTATTTTTCAAATTATTTCAACTTTAATGGCTAATATAATGGTTTAATTAGGTACGACCATAATTTCGGATTATGCTTTCATATTCAAAACAGTAGTACAAGAACTAAAATGAATATTTTGAAAATTTAAGAGAACTATAACTCCGGTAGCTTTTACTTTTTAATAATGAATAGAAAATCATTAGTGTAATTAAAAATGGAAAGTTATAATTTATACATAAAATCGCAGCTAATTTTAAATTTTAACGAAAGCTTTATGTCCTCGTTATTTGCCTTTGACAATACGTGAAATATCCAACGTTTTGTATGCAACTACAATATAAGGCCAGATTTTAGTTATTTATTCGTTAGAGTTTTGGTTTATTCTTACATAAAATACAGCGTGCAGCGAAAAAAACTTAAAAAAATGTGCGGACTAGTATTTTAATTCCTTGGGCTGCAGATTCAAGCCGAGTCCAAACTCCACGCCATAAAACATTTACAAAATTGAAGCCGTGTACGCTTTTGTTTTTGAAGCCCATTGAAAGTTAAAAGGTTGTCGAGGAGCGAGCCACTAATAAAGGTAGTCCCATGTAAACCCACGGAGTGTACACGACCGCGCTTTTCCAATAAGGACAAATTAAATCGTAGCGCGTACCCACAAAGTATACACAGGCTTGCGAATTGACGCGTTAAGTAGTTCAAATAATATCAGTGTGGGTTACACTCTTGTACTTTCTAAATACAGCGTAAAGAGAGAGAGAGAGAGAGAGAGAGAGAGAGCGTAGGTGGGGCGCGCGGATGGATGAGCCTTTACGCAATTGGCGTCCACACGAGCGACGTCCGAGGTCGTCACGACGCTGAGTTACCATATTTCAACAACCGCTCCTACTGATATCAAGATAAAAGGTCAGGGTTGTGGGCGCGTGACCGTCCCCTCCTCTTTCATCCCAAAACCAACTCAAAATGCCACAGGTACTGCTCGGCTGTGACTCATGGATCCATTGACGCGTCGAAATAAATACCGGATTTGCAGCTCGAAACTTCCTTCGAGCCCCCCCCTCTCTCTCTCTCTCTCGTCGTATCTTTGCGCACTTCTTGAGCGCCGACGTGCCACGAAAAGCGGATTCTCGCAATAAGAGTTAAAACTTCGACTATCCGCTCCCGAAAAAGATCTGGCGAATGAAAGCTGGAGAGAAGCCGCGCATGTTACGGTGCGATACGTTTACTGCTGATATGCGGTTATTGAAAGATAATAAAAGGATTATACTACGATACGGACGACATAAAAAAAAATATATATATATTTACGTGGAAATACTTTTCCAAGTACAGATTTTCAACGTACACTACATTGTCCAAGGTTTACACCGTAGTAAAGAGTTGTGGGTCCGGCCCATTTTTTATTCCACAAGCTGTTTTCACTTGGAATTAAATTTAACAAGTGAAAGTGCATTAGCGACAAGATTGCAAGTAATTGAATATCCGTTCTTACTACTTTTTGCATTTGAAAATATTTGAAAATTCCTGTAATTGTAGTAGTAAAAACAGTAAATTTTTCCTCTTTCTGACCAGCGGCACACGCTGCTGAACCTCCAGTGTAATTGAAAAAGCGTAACACTAATATATTATACTTTTAAAATAAATTATCTCGTTCGTATTATCAGCGCTGCTGAAATTTACTCTAAAAAAATAAAATGAAATTGTAATTTTAAAGACCGAGCGTCTACTCTTCATTTCGTATTGGAGCAAGGAGAACTTTACTTACAAAGAGAACTTCGAATTTTATTTTAAAAAATTTTTTGCATATAAAAAAGTCTTTTTAAGTTTCAAAAACTACGAAATTCAAAAGTTAACCTATTTATTATAAAATCGTAAAGTACAACTTTAAACGAAAATATAAAAACTATTGCGTAAAGGATCTGTCAAAGAGAAGATTTTTAATAAAGTATTTTTAATTATAAAAGAGAAGATATTGACTTTCGTAAGAGACTTGAACTTTTATTAAATTTTTACAAACGCCGTCTCTAAATAATTTTATTTATTATACAGGTTACAATTTCTAATGTACAGTTATTACTTAGATACGTAATAATACTTATCCTACGTATGATGTAATATTAAAATTATTCATTAAACGGTTAATAATTAATAAACTTTATGAAAAATTAAAGCAAATGCATTTACAAAAACATTCGTCTAATTTGACACGGATTAATTATACAATACTAGTATAATTGTATGAAATAGAGTACAGAATCGATTTTATGAATTTGAATATGAATAATGTGCAGTAATATTTGTTGACGAAACTCATTTATTTATTAATTTTGCATTGCTTCGAGACAATTTATTAAGTAGTCTGATGCAGACTATTCCTTAATCTATTATTCAACTAATCGAAAACAGACTCGAACAATATTATATGTTGCAGTGATTTTTACAAATTTGCAAATTCGTACAAAAGTTCATATAAAAGTTGAAGAGAAAATATAGAAAATATGTTTTATAACGTTTAAATTATAGGTTGTAGATTACAATCTCAAATACGATATGTTGACATTAATCTTTTTCTGTTTATCCGTAAAATATTTAAGAAATGAAAATAACATCATAAGATTTAATATTACTCGCGATGATAATTCGTGCGATATAATATTATAGTGCGATTGATAAACACGTTTCCCCGTGCTCTTGTAAATAAATGCAAAATTAGTAAGGAATTTAAATATGTTATTAACGAAAGTATATTATTTATCGATATTTAACGTATCCTACGACACTCTTTAAAACATTTTGCATTCACCCAGCAAATAGAAAAAAGCAAGAATTTTGAAATCCCGACGAATTTACAGTGAAAGGATACGAAATAGCAAAAAGTCGAGACAAAATTAGATAGGAGGAATAATAGCGAAGTTTCCAAATGCCGCGTGTGCTCTTAAACAAACATTGGCGTATGAAGAAACAACATCGAGCCAAAGTTAATAATGCGATTCGAATGAAAAGGGGAGCGAGGAAAGCGGAGAAAAGCAAGCGCCGGCCGTGAAAAAAAGCGGCGTGAGTTACGTCACTCTGGAAATTAATAATCCTAAAATGACCCAGAAAAATGTCGACGCAGCAGTCGAACGTCCGCGAGAGTCGAATGCCCCCGACTGGTTACGTTGGACGCAGCGGCGTCGGCGTCGGCGTCGGCGTCGGCGTCGGAATGGAACTTCCCTTTTACGTTCAAGCGTAATCGAGAGAGTTTGGACTCACGCGCTATCGTGTGCATAAAGTCCAGCGCCGCAGGAGAAAGAGCGAAAGAGATTGCGGAAGGGAGAAAGAGAGGCGAGAGGTCGTGAAAGGTGCGCGCGCGTGATACGGGCATTGATGAGAGAGAGAGAGAGGGACGTAATCGCGAGTCGCGCGCCGATTCCCGTGCCTCGGTTTATTCGCCCGCGACTGCATTCCGCGCGTGTCCCCGGCTCGGGCGCAGGCGCGAGGGCACGAGACCGGCGCGCATAATTCAATGGCTCGTTCTCACTCGCGCCACGTGACGTAATCCAGGCCATCGGGCTCTATTAACGCGTCGCACTCCTCGTTATGGGCAATAGAGTACACGGACTCCTCGCGCGTGTAATCCGCGTGGGCGTACACGTGCGCAAGGACGCGGGGCTCGCCTTTGATTTTTGCAGCGGAACGGTTGCGACCGATTTAGGCTGCGTCTTTGGGGGTTGCCGATCGGGCTCCTTGCGGGGGAGCGGGGACGCGCGGCAACCGGCGGCCGCGGGGGCGGGGGGCATCAGATAAGCCGTCGGTGCGTATTGATCCGCTGCAGACACACCGCGCTGCACTAGCGCGCGCTAAACGCCGAGCGCGCGCCCGAATGTCCGGGGGTGGGGCGCTCGGTGGTCCATGTGGGCCGGGGCCGGGGTCAGGGGGATGCCGTCGCGCTCGTGCGCCCGCCGTCGGGACTCGATGACGAAGCGCGTCGCGGGTGGAGGGGGCGTCGTTACACCGTTAGCCGCCGCATCGGGAGACAGATGTGCACTTACGCGCGCGATCTCGTATAATTGATATGCTTCCTACCCCCGTCGGCCGGACCCCTGTCTGCTTATTACCGGTCTGTTGGCTAAAGCTCCTTTATTCGCCCTTCCCGCCCACCCCCTCGGCAGCGCGCGCCGGCCTATTATCGATCGCGGTAATTAATACAACAGTGCGGTGCGGTGCTGCTCGCGCTTTCGTTCGCACTCGGATTTATTGGCGCGATTTGCGTAATCGACGGGGCCGGGGACTGGCTCTAATTGGGCCGGCCCGTGGCAGCGGTCCCGAGGACTCGTCTCCAGCGGCTGCCGACGACTAATCGCTCGGCGCGATTAATTCGCCGTACGAATTGCTTTTCCGAGCTCGGGCTCCTTCCTGCTCTTCCCCCGCTGACATTTATGCGCGCGTGATATATGACGCGATTGTTTGCTCCCGTTGCGCTTGGTTTTTACGGCATTTATAGGTCGGTTTGTAAACTCGTAATTTACTCTATCTTAACACCTTGCACTCGCCGTCCGCTGACCGGCACCTTTTGCAAATCCATTTCGCACTTCCGCGGATAAACGGCTGGTGCATGTTAATATCTGTCGGAAACGTTGGTTGGGACTGGGACTCCGCCGGCTGGTCTCAGGTCCGATTATGGAATGCTCGTGTTTCGCAAGCGGCGTTGCGTGCTTCTCGTCTCGCGTGTCAAGAAATTTATGAAAATCATTTGCGAAGTGAGAAAAAGTGATCTCTCGGCTTCATCTTATAATTTCTAACTTTTTCACATGCCCTTCTTATTGCCGGATACACGGTCTGACTATTTCCAGAGAGTAAAACAACTATCACTGCTTTTCGCTTTCGTGTAAGAGCGATGGCAAAAAAGGGTGGAGGCATCGAAACAAGCTTAAAGAACAATTTAACCGTTAGCCCGTAAAAAATTTAACGGCTAAAATTTGTTTTTAGGAATTTGTTTATTCGCACCTTTGTTTATTTATGGGAATATTGCAAGTCTTCTTCCTTATTCGAACTCGTAATAATAATGACGGATTAATAGGCTTACATCATACTATTTCAACGTAAATTTGCAAAATCTATTATTTAAAAGCGTATTTTTCTCAATTTAGGTCATCTTAAAGATAGAAGGGATATTTTCAAACAATTGCAAAGACACTTTCATTCATCGGATAATACTCTATACAACTTCGCGAAAAGCAAATATAATTATTTTTTAAAGAGGTGTGCACCTTTGTGTACAGGTGAGCCCCTGCATTTGGTTCGACATTTTAATCTCAAAAACGGTTAGACCAACTTTCACGCCACATAAATTAAAAAATCGATACACGCTGTTTTTCTTTGTTAAAATATTTACAACATGCATTTTTCCAGAGTATCTATGAACTATTAGAAAATAGTTAAAATAATGTTTCTAAGCACGTAATGAAACTTCAGCCTAAGTTATTACTTCGTTAAAATTAATCGAAAGCAATAAAAAAGATTAATTTTAAAGTTTATGTATTTATGTGACTATTATAATTATGGAAACTAACTGTAAATAATATAATCCGTGAAAAGCAATGAATATCTAATTTTCTGAATATATTCATACAATTGAAAAATATTACTTTTATTAAAATTATTAAACTATTAAATAATTATGTATATGATTATAAATATAATATTAAGCTAATCTACTATTATGATTTAACTTTAATATTTCCAATTTTCAATATTAATTGTAATACTGTATAATATTTCATCAAATAATAAAAAATAACTAGTAACTGTTTTAATAAATAATTTTTATTCAATGTAAAAGTTAATTTATATATTGGTTATATACTAAAAGTTAATTAAAAATAAAAAATATATATTAAAAATTAAAAAAAATTAAAATAATAAAAATTAATAAACATAAATTGCTAACAATTTAATTTATAATATACATCAAAATATGATTTTGTTAAGCTTAATATAATCCATTAAATTATTACTTAAAATTATACAAAAATGTATTGTTTATATTTTCATGTTTTTCGGAGAATTTTCTTAGAAGTTTCTAATAAATCTATAACAATTAAAAATACTTATACGTGTATATTATGATCAGTAGCATCATTGAAATGCAGTTCATTAATCTCTTCTAGAAAAATTTTTCTTGTATACGTACTAAAAAATTAATTGTTTTAGTGATTATAATATTATTATTATTAATCCGTATATTAAAAATAAATTTGAATAAATCACAATAAAAAATATAGGAATATCAATTGAAAGTATGGCTGACATTAATTATATTTCAAATTTTTTCATCGATTAATATACTACACCCTTTTAAACGTACTTCATATAATGAGTAAAATATACAATCACTATATAGTCTTATTGCTTTTTATAAGTAATGATATACCATTTATTAAATAATCAGTTCAATTAATAATTGCACACTGAAATTTTGTTATCTGCATACAAATATATAAACTTTTTTAAATTATACATCCAACTTTTTCTAAAAACTTTGAAATACCATATCTCGAAAAACGATTAATTTTAAAAGTAAAATAAGTTTTATGAAAGAAGAAATTCTTGCATTTCACAGGTTTACAATGACTATTATAATTTTAACTAAGAATTAAATGTTTCTAACATAATATTTTTAATTCATAGAAATCATTTACAAGTCTATGTATTATGCAAACCGTTTTTATATTAAACGATTAATCAATAATATTTTAATGTGGGTGTATACATATATTCTTTTAATAAACGAATTATATTAATGATCAAATATTTTTAATAAATTCAGATATAAATTTAAATTATCGATGAACAAGACATGAAATTTCTCATTTTTCTTTTGTCACATAAAAGAGAAACAATAAAAGATAAAATATAAAATGATAAGATAATATTACATTAAATTTATATCTGAACGACATTCGATCTATAACAAAATTACACGTACAAATGTGTAGCTTAAAAAAATTCTCACAATTTTAATAATTGATGATAATGAAATTCATTTATTTATATCTAATCTGTAAAAAATAGTACGAAAATCAATAATAAAATTTTCAAATCAACTAAATAAGCATGTATGTATTGTACAACAAAATATTCGAAGAAATACCCCATTTTAATATAAAATCTAATAAAATATTATATCATTTATAAATTTTTAAAATATACAACGTTAAAAATGATAAAAGACGAATGAACGATAATCTTTTTAAAGTTCGCAAAATATTTTAAAAAATCGTAATTGAAGATTAAATCTTACATGGAATGAAATGCAAATTCTATATACCTTTTTATAAAACTGTAATTTTATAATTATTTTACATGACGATATTTACAGAAAAAAACATACAGAAATTCTATTATATTAAATTATTTTTATTTAATTAATAATTATTTATTTAAAGAAATTATCAACAAAATTTAATTATAAACCTGAAACAAAATTTAATTATCCTGAGGAATAGTTCAAACGATAAAATCGTAATAGAACAAAAAACAATACTCGACATTTTTTCAAAATAAGGGACTATTATAAATTGATAACTTCCTGAGAATTCTTTTTATGCTTTATGAATCGAACTATTATTCTTGTTAGAAAAATACTATATTTTATTAAAAAAACATATAAAACTAATCATAAAATTTTAGCTTTATTCTTTAAAATAAATTAAAATATTCTCTGTTCTATAAAAATCTATACGAAAAGCTTTTTTTTAATCGTTTTTGTGACAATAAAATATAGATAGTATTTTACATATTTAATAAGTGATTTAATACGAGTTTCAATTGTATATCGAATAATTATAAGAGCAAAAAAGTTTATAATAACTAAAATAATATAAATAAATAAAATTTTGTATAAGTACGTATTTATTTTTATTTTAATTAAAATAAATTAAAGTTCTAACGAATAATAAATTGATTATTATTGTCAAAAAATATTTTTAATTAATAATATATTTCTTTTAAATTCTTATAAATTATTAGTTATGTTTTTCCTATTTTGCGATTATTAAAGAACACGTTAGTTATTAAAAATATTTTACACTGCTACACTGATTTTCTTAATTTAAATTTATATTTATTAAATTAAAGAATTTATGTATCGATATATGAGAATTAATATAAATAAAAAAAATTATAAAAATTTGTTCCATCGATATTATTAAAATTATAATCTAAATTCAAAAATGAAATCATACAGGGTAGAAATTTCTGTATAAAAGTATATATTTTTAATCAATAATGAAGAAGAAAATCTTTATCCATTAAAATATTTTTAAACAGGAAGAACAAAAATATAGTTATAAACAAAACAATTTTTACTTTATTAAAACGAAAGCTTTTTTATATTTATTGAAACAACTTAAAAACTAAATTTTTTACAATTATAAATTATTTTCTTCTTTTATTTAAATTATTATCTATCCTTAATAAATAAATAATTCTTAAATAATAAAAACTATTTTGCAAATTAAATTGAAATAAATAGCTTTATTCACCTGTAGAGTTAAATTATTGAATAGTTTATTTAAAGTTGAAAATTTTGATTTAATAAACAATGATTCAAAAATAAAAAAAAAAATTTTTCATAAATATTATATATCATTAATAATTATTTGCATCAAAATTAATTTTTTACTTCTTTTAAACATTTTATACGTAATTGCGATTTCTTCATTCTCTCTCTACCTGCAATATTAGACACGTGAAAATTCGCATTTGAAAATTACATTTTTTTTTAAAAAAAAAAACCATTTCTAGTTTAATATCTATTTGTTTAAATCTATACGGTTGTTTAATTTAAAAAATTACCTGTATACAAAAATTAGGTCTTATTGATTCGAGCATTTATTGTAAAAATTATTTGAATGTTTAATAAAACATAAAAGAACTAATGAATTTATGAATATTATGTTGTATGAATTAAATTACCACATGTAATAAATTAATCAAGTTTATAAAATAGAATATCTAATTAAAAAAACATTCAAAATATAAGTCTAGCTTGTCGATTTTGCAATAATGAAAAATACTTATCAGGTTATCGATCATTAAGCATTCCAAAGATATAATTCTACTGAAAACCAAACTTTCCAATGTATTCGTACTTTAAACATAATGAATTAAATTTCTTAGGCTTCAAATAATCAATACATTTGAATAAGAAATTAGACTTATTATTAATAAAATTGCAGTTGCATTAAAAGTAAATATATAGACGGAAATTAATTATATGTAAGTAAATACGGGATCGATTTAGTATCTTATTGGATTATATATTAACCCAATTATTTTTCAAAATTATTATTTAAATAAAATTGTAAATTTATATAAATTAACAAAACGAGTTAAGTTAATGGCCGTATTTAAAAGAATTTTAATAAACTTTAATAAATTTTAATAAAATTAATACTCGACTCATAGCAATTTATATAATAATAACATATTTTTATTTATTACAGTATTATATCAATTTAATTAAATCAATTCGTACAATAAAATATTCAATTGATTTTATAGAGTTTAACTCTAAATTAATATGACTATTATTATCAATTAACAGACAAAATTAATATTTTTATTTTGTCAGCATAATCGTTGCATTCTAAAATAATAATTTGCATCTTATAATAATAATATAATTGCATGAAATATAATCGATTTAGAGGAAAAAACTTGACGAACAAATAAGAGTATTAGTGGATTTAGATTTTGAAAATGAATACTGGTGAAGTTGGCGGATCGATCCTCACACTCATCACAGAATAAAACTCGTTCTCCAAGGATCAGAAAATAATCGACACCCTTTTATCTACTGTTGATTGACTTGGGAGAGAGAGAGAGAGAGAGACAGAGAGTCAGAGAGAATGAACGAGGGAGAGACGTGCGAACTCGTATCGCGTTTTGGTCTCGTCACTTATCCCTCCTCATCTGTATCGCGAGTCGTGAAACGCTCTGCGACTGAATCCCAATGGTGATATCTACTCCTTGTGTCTCAAAAAGCCCTTTAATCAGTCGACCTACTTTCTTTCCTACCCTTAATTTTTGTTCATTTCTCCTATTATTAGTTTATTCGCGATGCTCCTGATTACTATTTGCGTCATGATTCTCCTAATCGCTGATTTCTAGATGCGTCTATCCATACGTTCCAATCCATCTAATGAATCAGTAATTCATGTAAATGACTTACTGCCAATGCCTTTGGGAAATCAAAGACACTGTTGATGGTAAAAAAGCCCCGATCCAACTTCCTCTACATTCTATGAAAAGACTCTTTTATTAAATAAGCTTTTGTTAATCATATACACAGTTTGCTTGGTTCGCTTGCTTTTGATGGACATTTCTGGACGATCACTTCTGTGTGTCTCAGTCTGATTCTATGGCTGCTCACTTAAATCAGGCGCACGTTTTTTTATTATATCTCAATAAGTCGGTTCGAGTGTCTGTTTGTGTGATTAAAATCTTGGCTGCTGTATTTCCCAAGTCTGAAAAGAGCAGCGGCTCAATATAATGAATATACATATTCAATGAATATAATCAATATTATTATTTATATTTATTATTATAATATTTATGTATGGGTAATGAATAACATAATCAATAAATTATTATTGTTGTTGTTGTTGTCGTTGCTATTATTATTATTGAAATAAGTAAATACGTGTATATGTATTTTAAAAAAATTACATCCGCAAGTTTTTTACCCTAAAATGTTTTAAATCTTTTTTATATTATTATATTTAATTAGAGAAATTCTACAAATCAAGTAAATTGTACAAAAGTAATAAAATTTCTTAAGAAATATTAATTTTTTTAATATACAAAAGTAAAATTTATTTGATTAATTTAATTGGTACAATCAAATTCGAACATATTATTATTTTTATATACAACTCTACTAATACACAACTTTACATTTACTTAGCAATTTTAAGTATTTCGTTGGTAATATTTTTTACGCATTATTTAAAAGCTAATTATATTATAAATTATAATTTTACTGGTACTGATCAAAGTAAGTAAACTGGTTCGTATCATAATTGGTCTACATGACTAACCTAATGTAAGTTAGAATTAACCGAATAGGACACTAAGAATAAATTGGCCAGTCAATTAATATACTGTATACTATTTTCAAAGTATTATATTAATTTTAATATTTAGTAAAATTATGCTTTAACCATTCAAATATATCTAAGTTTGTGAAAATTAAGTCTCTTTGAGTAAATAAGATTAAATTAAATGGCTTTTCTAATCAGCTTAACTTATTTTACATTTTACTTTTGTAATTAGATATCTTATTGCGTACAAATAATTACAAAAATGTACTTCTTAAAGTTTGACGAGTAAAAACTTGTTATAATAAAAAATAAATTATCATATCTATATATACACGGAAAAGTTATTAAAATATACAAACATTTAAGTGGTTACATTTTAGGCGTTAGTTGTCACATTATGACGTTAGTTTTCATGTTTCAAAAAACTGACTTATACTAGAGTTGTCAGACGTTATAAAACGCACAACTAACTTTATTTGTACTACGTATGCGAGAAACAAGGATAAATAATTAGTTTATTAAAAAGGGTACTTTTAAATTTTAAGTACTTTTAAAATCAAAATGAAGTTGAGACTTAATTTAAAATGATAATCACAAGAATTGCTTTGATTACTATGAAATATAACAATTATATTTTCAGTTTTGAGACAAGAATAATGATGGATACTATACTATTTTGATATTTCCAATGAATTACATTCAATGCATCAGATTAGACTATGAAAGTAATAATACATTAAAGCGTATGTCACAATTCATAATCATAAAACAATATAGATTTAATTAAAATTTAACTTAAAATATAGACACATACAAACACACGCAAGTATACATACACGCACACACGCTCATGTAAGAAATTTTTTAATTAAAAATATTTTTCATATTCATTCGACTACCTAAGCTTATGATTCCATCAAAACAGGTAAAATTACTTTATAAACAAAATTGAAAGGAATCCTTCTAAAAATTTTAAATAGTATTCATCCACGACACTTAACTGCCTGGATTAAAGCATTGTTTATTATATCTTTGGATTTGATTTTTATATTAAAACCCGATTTGTATAAATATTATGTACCTATATTACTAATAAAACGATGTTTTTTGTACTGAAACAGATCAGCAATTATTGATAAAAACGATAAAAAGTCAAATATTTAAAATCTACATCAAGTCTTGAAACAAAATTTAATATCTTATGATAAACGAAAGAGATTCAGCTAAAAGACTTTTCAGTATTTATTACTGCAGTTTTCATTACATAATACAGTTAAGTAAAAGACTTATCCCATTAAAAACTTGTGAACAAATTCGATTCATGTAAACAAAAACATAGTCGTATTAAATTTGCTCTATTTTTGCGAAGCTCGTTGTCTCGACTGAGCTCATTTAGAATCTATCTACCCTTTAAATCTTTCCTATCCTGTTTTAAATACACAGAAATCGATTACTGGGTAACTTTGAGTTGCAAAGTGAGCTTCTGTTGAACTTGAATGGGTCTCCCCTCTTTTGAAAACTGAATAAATTATATCTGTAATTTTTTTAACATCTCTGGACATACGGAGTTTACAAAGTACAATATTTTATAAATTTATTTTTTAACTCGATGTATTTGTAACTCGATTATTTATTTTACGTCATTTTCTTTGAGAAACAATAGAGTGAAACTGTTTTCCAAAAAATATTTCAATTCAAAATTAGTTACGAGAATATTTTTACGTCTCAATCACGAATTCGAATAAAATTCTGAAAAGATTTTGAAATTCCAGATATATTCCGATGAAACCAACGACTTTTCCATGCATAAGAAGAATATATATTGATAAATATTAGTGCTTCAAAATTTACGAACATTGAAGAAGAAACAGAAAAAAACCCGGTCTGAAACAGTTATCGTTTAAAAAAAATTAAAACGTGATTACGACGAATTTTCGTTTTAAAAATAAATTAAATATATCGAAAAATCAAAAAACAAATATTGTTACACGTGATCCTTTATTAAATTTTGTGTTTAATTATTAAAAAAAAATATTTTTAGCCCTGAATTTTTACGAATAAACTGAAAACTTTCCAAAGCTAACTCATATCTCCATTACTAAGATTTGAATTTGGATATGGATTCGTCATTCGGTATTAAAATAACTTTTTACTAATATCGTGTATGTAGCCCGGATACGAGGTAAGTTGTGGAGTAAGAATTCAAATAATATAAGATCAGGACAAGCTTTTATATCTTTAAAAATAGTATAAAATAAAAAGATAATTATTTATTTGTTATCTATTGTTTTTGTTAGTTTTTTCACTTTTGTATTAATTGTAAGTTTTTATCTTTATGATTAAAAACAGCCATAAAATTTACTACATATATTAAATAACATTCATTAGAGTAATATTGACATCATCAATTAAAAAAAAAATCTTATGTCTTTTTGTTTTTATTTGATTGAATATTTACATCTTTCACTTATTTTACTTAAATATTACAAAAACTTTATACAAATTTAATTAAAATGATCGTAAAAAAGTGAAAAAATGCTTTCATTATCAAAAAATTTTATATAATTATATTAATAGAACAAGGTTATTTCAATAATAATATATTGATAATTAATAAAAAATAAATTCATGTTTTTTGAATTCATAACATTCGATAATTTTTCAAATTAATCTTAAACTAAAAGTCACGTAAATACATGTATTATATGAAATCAATGAATTTTTATGATACTTACATGCTTGCAAAAAAATTAACTTTACAACGCATGCATTTAAGTTAAAACACGACTAGTTTTTTTATACCTTAATACGAACCTTGGGATTTAAAATTGATTTTAATCTAAGTCTGCAATAGAAGATAATTGCTAGCGCTAAAGGCGAAATACAGAAAAATCCTAAAATAATAAACGTTCCCGTGATTTAGTGATTAATTATTATAGACAAACATCAAATAAAGAGTTAAAGAAAATACATCATTACTTTGGTCGACAGAACAATAAGATTAAACAAGACAATGTTTAACATTCGTCAAAAAATTATAACCCAATGGTATAATGATAAATATTAAATTGCAAGCGTTCATACCGGGCTTGAGATATTTTAAATTATTCGAATAATTAAATTTAAAAGAGCTTTTGTTTTAGCACCAGCTCCCAACACTTGCGTACAATATCTTCGCGAAGTAAATAATAAAAAGTGGCGTTTACAGTTGCCCGAGACGAAACTGCAACACCATTTCACTTACTATTACAGGTAATCATCGAAGTTATTTATTAAGAGATAGAGCATAATAAATAAGTATGCACTTAGTAGCAGCGAGGCAGCGTATCTATACACTGCGAAGCTCGATATCATTCGCTATTCACCTCGCGAAAGGAGCGATCGTGCAGGAACGCCTCGCCTCGGGCACGACTGCGGGTAGTTGCGCTCAGCGCTAGCGGTTGAAAAGGGCCTATAATATTTATTATTGAATAAATTTTCCGCGCAGTCTTTCAAAAACGCGTTCTGCTCTTGCGAATGTATTTTCAACGTCGGCTTTTCGTGTGTTTAAGCAACTCCTAAACGAGAGCAGCTCTTATTGCGTGTGAATTGACAGCACAAAAACATGTCAAAATCACCGGATCGTCCACTTATACGGCTGTATGTTTCTTTTGCATCGAACGAACACTTTAATTATTGAAACGCCAATTCCTTATCGAGCCAATGACTATCGTCGATAATTAGTTTTCGCTTTTTTCAATGATTATGAAGAACTTTATTGACTTTCTACTGCGCAGTACTTATCCTTTTCAAAACAGAACCTCCATCGTGAAAATTTCCGTCATCTTGTATGCTTTTTCTATTTATTCTTTTATTTGTTTTCAATTTATTGTTATATTTCTGTAATTTACATGTTTTAATTATTAAAGATTTTCGTTAAACATTTTAATTTTCTATATTTCTCGTAAGCAAAAATACATGATTTTAAATATTTATTATTCTATCTATATTTCCCGTGATCTGCTTAAATATGTTTAACGAGAAAATGCATAATAAAATTTAAACTTTATACATTCTTAATATTCGTATTTCGAATTTTGCACACTTACTTTAAATTTATAGCACAATTTTAGTTTCTATTTTAAATTGAAATAAATTAAAACTCTAAATTTATTGTTAAAACTAAAAACTCACAAATATATCTCCTTTTTAGGTAAATTTCAATATTAAATAAAAATTAAATGTACAATAAATATATTTAATCCTGATGATTCGTTTAAAAGTCTTGTTTAAATTAAAAATATAATAATATCCATGATTTACGTCGATATAAACTAATATTAATACCATTTTTTACTATCGACAAATATTAATCTTAATAAAAATAAAATTATGAAAGGTTAGACTCATACATTATATTAACCTCTAATTAACATTTTTTGTTTAAAAAATTCCACTTTTATTAGTTTACAACTTTATAAAAATCAAGTTATTAAATCTGTATAGTACTATTAACCATATAATGATAAGTTCTGATTAAAATGATACTTTCATTTAAAAACTTCATTTTCTTAAAATGTTCTAATTATTTGTGAAATAACTATAATGTAAATAATTTTTACTAAATTTTAAGTATAAATTAATTTAAGTTGAAAAGTAAATTTTTTTATTACATTTGATTCCTGTATTTATATTAATATCTTATATTATACTAAATCTCTATTACCTTTAATATTTTTATTAAATTTGAACTTATAATTCAGTATCATTGTAACTAAATAATTATGTAGTAATAAAAGAAAGTTTAAATAAAAATAAAATGTACAAACAAAAGTATGGTATAAAATATTATTGTTGGGCAGAATATTAATTTCAACTTGCTAAATACTTAAGATTTTTAAAGTTAAATTAATTTTAATAAATATTAAGCCTGAATCACTTTAATGTTATTTATGAAATCATGAATATATTTGGTAGTATGTATTTCCACCGAAAGATGGCTTCAAAGGTATTCATAATAAACCGAAGAGACTAACTATTCGAGAAATTAGTAATGCCAAATACCCGTACAGACATAAAATCCATCTTTAAAGACACATAAAAATGAATAAATTTCCTAATCATTATCACAAATAAACTTTATTAGAGAGGTTTTATAAAAAATATTATTAATTAAATTAAATATGCGACGAAAGTTGCTTAATGTTACCAATTATAAGCTTCTAAGCTCTGAAGGTGTTTATTTGTATTTGTATATAAGAAGATGTTTATAAGTTTCAACACAATAACTTAATTTTTATAAATTTAAATAAAATTAAATTTCTTCAAATTTTACCTTAACATTAGAATGTTTGTCGGATATAAATGTACGAGTTCGATTAATAAATTTTTCAACGAGATTATTACAAAAGCACTTTTAGTATATCATGAAATTAGTCATTAAAAATTGTTAAATAACTACAATAATCGATTATAATGAAACTTCACTAATTTCGAGTAAAATATTAAATATTTTAACTTAGACTTTGTCGTTATTGATGCCTTATACGCAGCTATCGACTACAATCGAATACCATACATAGTCTGTTAAAACTATGGAACGTTATATCTCTTGAAAATTGAGCTGCGACTTTTTAAACTATCGCTTTAAAATGTGATTTTAAATTAAAACGCTAAACGTTGTTATCTATATCATGTACAATTTAAAAAACAAATAATTAAATACTTTACTAAAGAATTACATAATTATTTATTTATTTACAATAATGAAGAAAGTAAATGAAATTAGAGCAAATAAAGCATTAAACGATATGAAAATAAAATGACAATAATGTTTTATTGCTAGCATATTTATTCAGCCTCACTGATATCCCCAATTATGTACGTACATATTGTTAATTTCTGCCAATATATTCTGTTCGTGCTTATTATATTACTGTCAACGAACTATTTTAATAACTTCGATGAAACAAAAAATTCCCACAATAATTAATAAAATTAGTTTTCTTGGTTAACCTGAAGCTTTATATTTTTGCTCTGTAGTTTTCAATGTGTTGCGAAATATATGCACGATTTGTTCAGTTTGTTACTTATAAATGAATTGGAAAATTATGTTTATGAAATAAAAAAATGCGGTATTATTTAAATAAATAAAAACAATTACTGGATATTTTACGCTAAAATGATTATTCTCGCGACTATTGTTATTTTTACCATTATTACCAAATACAAATGAAACCGCTCTGGGACACGACGTATGGAACGTATCCAACCAAGCGATTCTCCCTGTCTATGAAGATGCTCGAGGGCACATCCCTGATAGCACACGCCGATGGCGTCGCAGATGTGATTATCGGCAAAGACTTGGAAGCGTCTTTGGTCTGTCTCAATCAGCCGAGAGACGTCTCGGTTCCAGGATCATTGATAAAATTGAAATCGCACTTGTCGCGAGAAAGTTCATTCAATTTTATATGCGCCAAGACACGCAGAAATGTGGAATGCTGAAGAAGAGAAGAAGAACCGTAGTCAGGCATCCACAGGTGACGTCCGCTCCCACTCTCAATTTCCGGAAAATGATCGGGATATCGGCGAATAAGGTCAGGCCGATAACGACGATCCTTCGGTGGAATCAGGACCGATAGCGGCGATTCTTGTCCAAGCAGAAGATAATTTTGCCGCTAGGCCCTCGGTGCGGTGTGGCGCGATAAGCACCACCACGAGGTATAGTTTGTATCTCCGGTTATCGTGCGACCCGGAGTCCGCGAGTCACACCCTTCTAGCCCAGAAGCGACAGATGGTCCACCAACAGAAGCTCGTTCGTAGAAAAACGAGTCAGGAGAAGTTCCAGTAGAGGGGAGAGTGCGATGTTGGCAAAATCAATGTTTGCGTGAGACGCTGGACTGATTGACGAGGTACTTGCTTGGATCAATCGACAGCGCACTGAGGTAAATTGTAACTTTACCCAATTTCTGGCGGAATGCAGTCTTTTCTACGCTTTATAACTCTACGAAATGGGGAAAGCGCCGGGAGTTGAGTGCGTCTACTTTGACTTTCCCTTGGACTATGCTCTTTGTAATTTCTTTGGTCGTGAAAGGCTAAGGATCGGAGGAGGAAGAATGGCAACGTGTTTTCAACGCATTACACCTGACAATATCGTTTGGTGCGATGCCCGCAGTCGTGAACAGTAAACAGCCGCTTGCATCGTTCGTACAAGATCCTCCGCCGCAAGAATTAGAATGTCGACCGCAGCGAATCATACGCTGATATTGTACAAAATCATAAAAACGAATAAAAGCAACGTTTTCGTGACGAAACAAACCCATCCTGGGCTGACATAAACCTACTTAAGTTGATCCAGGCATATAGGAGTGGAACGTAAACGAGGATTATATCGAATATAATTTAAAAAGTACGCGATATCTTAAACAGATGGTTCATAAACCTATAATGATCGAGTTCTCTGTGACGCGCAAGACAAATTTATTCTAAATGAAATATAAATGTATATATTTGCGAAAGACCGGAGAGGCTATTTATTTACAAGGGAATACAACGGATTTTTTGCTTACGAAAACCTAAGCAAACAAAATGTTTAGTAAGGACTAATGAGTTAAGAAGACTGATGTCACTGTAACGAAGGAAATGCGCTTTAAAATAATGCCTTGGTTGATCCAGGGGGGATTCAGATTTTCTGGAGAAGGATACAGAAGAAAGGTATTAGATGGTAAACCACTTTGGAAAATACAGCGCAAAGAAAATTAGTCGACTCTTCGTGGTACGTGTATTCTCCCTCCGCTACCTCTGACCCTGTAAACGTACACATTCGCAAGAAATACTTAATTCGCAGATACATGATAGATACCCTGAATAAATTTTAGGGAGTGTAACCCGGTTACGTACTTCCAATAAGAATAAAGCGCTATCGTGCAATATATTTTAACAGGCCGCTTAAGTTTTACGCTCGGAAAAGCTTATTCGAATACATTAATTTTAAATAAAATCAATTAGCAGCTGTCATGGTAGTTACTGGTTCATACATAAGATTTATGCCCTATGAATCTTAAAGTAACCTGATGAGATTTTTTAATCTTCCTATCATCGTTGTTCAGCTTTTCTAATCCTTATATCACAAGACTTTATATTAAAAAAGCCTTCAAAAATTATTTGTTCTTCCGCGACAAACACTGGATCGTTCTGAACTGTGTACAAGAGTGCGAGGATTTTCGACGATGCGTGTAATTATAATTTAACGTGTAATGAATTTTATAAAGTGAAAGTAAGGCCATTAACTTCAAGCATTTTTAAAGGTACTTTTTCACGTGGGAAAATTATTTAACAAAATAATGAAGCATACTTGTAAATATTTCAACAGTACGAAGGTATAAGATTTTTTATTATTGCCTGGGTAAAGACTCGATTTCTATGAAAAGTCTCAAATGGACTCTAAAGTTTATACATATTATTCTAAACAAATAACCATTGCTTGTTTTGAATTATACAGATGCAAATTATTAGCAAATTGCTTTGCATGTAGAAAACATGATACTATTGGCGTAACAATTAAGCAGTGAAACTAACTGAATTTATTCACCCTATTCACTTTTTAACAATATTTAGATGAAACTAGATTATTGCATTGTTGATTTTCAGAAATACTTTTCCGAAATTTATTATTTACAATGTCTGATGAACTCGTACATCGCTCAATTGGTAAGGCTTACTAATAATGATAAAGTAATTATAGGTTATAATTAATACAGATCGCTAAAGTTAATTTAAGTTTTCCTTTGTTAATATATTTAGTTTTCCCGTTATTGTTAATTGAAAACTTTTGCAAATAATTTTAATTAATTTTCAATGAATAATATTTTTGAACGTTATTTTTTATAAATTATCGCGTAAGCGTTAAATAATTAGATTTGAATATTTTTTCATTATTGGTTTGTCGAGATAATACTGAAATGAAAAAATGAAAAAATAAACGACACTCTTCTGGAATGGTATTTGTTACTAATTATCAAAGCTCTGTTAACCTAAATGTATAATCGGGTGCTGATTATGTAAAAGCAATAGACGTGGAATGGAAGAAGAGGCCTTGAAAAAGTTAAAATTCTCGACAAATTGAAATTACAAAAGCTACATTAAAACAATAAATTAAAAAAATAAATATAATATACTTAAAATTGGTAAATCGTTACAGATTTTATTTTTTTTTTATAAATTTAAAGTCAATGCATCAAAACATAGAAATTTGAAATAATTATTATCTTTGAACCGTTAAGAAAAACAAAGATACTTATTTTTGCTATTATAACTTTGGTATAAAAATAAAATAATATGTGAAATCGAATACAGAAATGAAAAATTCATTTCTAATCGTATATTTTATGTTATACATTATAAATTATGAATAAATTTACATTAAAATATTTACTCAAATTATCAATTTTTATTTATTTAGCGAACAGCGAATTTTAGTAATAATTTTTTATAAAAAGACATCTTTTGGTTGTCTTACGTGTATCTACATACTATTATTTATCGAGTGATATTTGACATACCAAGTTTTGCCATCACTCATTTTAATAGATTTTTGTTCTGATAATGGATCACTACTCACAAGATATTCATTATTAAAAATGGTATCGAATAAAATATTTTAATTAATAATTACTCAAGCGAATTATTTATTTATTATTCAGGCGAGTTCTAATCTTAATGCCATTTATTTAATCCTCAACTGAGCACATAAATCAGCAAATGCTTCTGCGATGCTTAAAAATAGATGTAGAACAAATTTAGCATAAATATGTCTATATATATATATTAAAGTAATCTAAAACGAAAGGTATTTTCAAGTTTTTATTTGTGTATTAAATAATTTCTCCTCGTTGCTTACCCAGGAACGAAGAAGAAAAATTAGGAAGTAGATAAAAGCGAAAAGAAAAGTTACGCGAAGTGCTGCAATTTTTAATATAATACATAAATAAATAAATACCCGATGTGAAAAAGTTTGAATATTTTTTAGAATAGTATTATAAATTTAAGTATGATGCTTGCATTTTACTATACTCTAAAATTTCAAAATGGAATATAATATTTTTCTTTATATTACCTGTCTATTTATGCGTTAATAAAAAATTCAGTAACTTTTACTAAAACATTTTTCCGCGTATAATTTTATAATTTTCAAGGGGTTGGGTTTTCGATCTTTCGCATCCTGTCGGAGTTGGAGCAAACACAAGGGAACATAATTATAAACTTAGTATTTAACGGAGTTTCATTGCGTCAAAAAAAAAAAAAAAAAAAAATACGACGGTATATAAAATTTCAGCAAAATAGAGAAACGTCCCCTATATCCAACAAATGCTGTCGACGTTACCGAAAGCCTCCCACACTGTAACAAATAAGTATTGTAACGCCTGACGACCGTTTGACCGTAACCACTTGAGATTCTATCCAAGCCAAAGTTGCATCACACGCGTCACCGGGCAGTGAAAATATTTAAAGGGTGATAGCGGGTCAGAGGAGTGCATCGACGTGACCGTCGCTTTCTCAGGGTACGCCTGTCATAATTCAGTCACCAGGGTGTCGAGAGTCTCGCTGTAGCTCACCGATACACGCGAGACTTCGAATTCGCCACGCACGTCGGCCGTTATCGACCGATTGATCGATAATCGAGACGCGGCGCGCGCCTGCGCTCCAACCCGGGCTTAAGAAGCGCACGCGCGCTGCATGTTTAAGAGCCCCCCTTCCGGTCACTTCTTCCGCCTGTTACGCTCCTCTCGTCTAGCTTTCCTCCTCGACTCTCGTCATTCCCCGCGTCGGCCCTCGCGGCTGCGAGCTTGCGGCAAATTTCTCAAGAGCATCGCCGGCGAAAGTTTTCGAGCCAGGGCTTGTTGCGCTTAAAAAAAAGTTGCGAGCGCAGTCCCACGCTGCCCTACGCCCAACTCTTCACGCTTCCTCGCGCTTCCTCGACGCCCGATCAACTCCATTCATTTCCGTCCTTCTCACCCTCGCGCTCTCGCTCGCTCCCCCGTGATGCAAAATCGAGCGCGCCCCGTCGACACGACACTGATGTGCCACCATAAGGTCAAATTAACTCGAGCGTCTCCATGACAACAACGACTCTGCAGTCTTGGCCCGGTCGATATCGCAACGAACTTGAATTACGCAGGCACTGGACCTCCATTTCTCTCGCCCACTCGGGCCGACTCCTCCTCCGCCGCCACCCCCGCGCGCCTTCCGCCCGCTATCCTACTTTCCGCCGCGGATACGTGCGCCTCGAAAATCAGTTTGACTCGTCACCCGTGCTTCACCTAGATATTCGAAAAGCGCGCGCAACGGGCAATTACAGGCTCCCGGGAGGGTGGGGGAGTGCGCGCGCACGAATCGAGAGGTGGAGGCGACGGTGGCCAGCGTAGCCGATATCGCCGCAGGTGTGGACGAGCGCGTCAGGACGCCCCGACAGGTGGACGTCGCGGCGCATCTGCGCGTCGGGGCCCGGGGCGAGCCGGTGCGGCCCCGCCCGAGTTATGAGCTACTGATCCCCGCTGGCAGATAATGCGCGGAAAGAGTCCTCGCGATTTGCTATCACGGGCTCGCAGCTACCGATCATCGTCGGGACGATTGCGTCGCGCTCGCCTGCGACGGCTTTCGGCGCCGTCAAAGGGACCGCGACGCGCCTGCTGCCCCGTAATTTCGCCGACACGAGCGATTGCTCCGCTCGGAATTCGGCTTTACGTGTGCGCCGTCCTGCGACGTGGCCACGCCGAGACAAAAGGGACTACTCGAGCTCGAAATTACACTCCGAGCCAACTACGTACGCTGCTCTCGAGCTGCTGCGTATTCAGTATAAGCTTTCCCATTGTAGTTTGGCCCGATTCTTGGCTCATTCGCTTTCTTCAATTAAGCATTCGAATCAGACCTCGTGGAGCATCTTGGCCGTTTCGAAAATAGTTATTCCAATTGTACAAAGGGAAGTTATGCTTGGAAAGAATAAGTGAGCTTCGGCTATTAATACACAATAGATGGCTCGAAATCATTGACGACCGAATTCGGAAGATGATGACACCTATCATGGTAAAAGTGCTGTGTTGGCTGGCCTCTTTGCATCATTTCCGTATAAACAATTTGCCTTTGAAATTAATGGCCTGCTGACAAATCGTAAACAGAGATTGAGGATTAAAAGAATCAAAGGGGGAATGGCGGGTTGGAATGGAGAGCTGAGAAATCAGTTAATTCAAAATAATCTTGATAATTACATCCGGATCTAATACTGTACACTGAGAGAGTATATCTTCCCTCAGACATTATGAAAATGTGATAACAGTAACATAATCTATTATGCAAGCTATATTAATATTAAGCACGCGAATAATTCATTTATCCAACTTAATGAGAAATTTTGAAAGCATCCCACACAACCGCTTGTACAATTAAATGAGATATTTCGAATTCAATTATCTCGTGAAAAAAAACTTTAGAATGTGAAATTAAGAGCTCCAAATTTCACTTGATATTTTTACTACTAAAATTTTTATTTGACGGTTAACGATACATAAAATAGTAATTTATATAAAAAATAACATAATAATTTGTATGAAAAATTTATATGAACGATGCATTAAATAGTAGTTTATAAATTTTCGAGCCCTCGTTGCTTTGAAAGGACTCGTTTGAAAATTAATAATAATTCTAAATTTACGAAACTTAAAACTGACTCCGAGCGAAGAATAAATGTCACTTTTTAGTAGCACAGCGTGAATGCTTTCTTATACGTCTCTTTGAGTATTTTTATATATTTTAAACATTTACACGTTGGTGAAATCAATCGCTAACTGAAATTGTTAAAGATTTTGTTCCTGAGTTTTATTCTTAAACAAATTTATAATAATTCGAAAACTATTGTTTTTTAGATGAAAAAAGATAAAGATATTAACGTTTATGACTAAGTCTTATTTTATACACACATTTACTTTTCACGTACATACTTATGTTACTAGGAATTTGCCTGAAGTAAAAACTGTGAATATAATATAAAAAATATATACCTGCTAGATATAAATATTTACCAATTACAAGAATTTACGTAGAAATAATTACAAAATTATATATAAATTTGTATATATCATTTTTATATAATATATGACATAAATATAATATATGTAATTTAAAGTCAATTATGAAAAATGTTTAAAATTGCAACGTAGCGAATGTCTTAACAAAATAAAAATTTGACTAACTTTTGTAAAAGAATATTCAAATTTAAAAAGAGCATTTTATTAATTTCTGAGCAAAAAATTAATTATTAGCTGAAAGTTTGTTATTACATTTAAAATTAGTAAATAAAATTATAACAAGATTAATAGTTACAAATTGACGAAATAAATATTTTATTGGTTTCAAAGACTTTATTAATATTCAATAATTTAACTAGAATAGCTGAATTAAATATTACGATATTTTGAAGATTTTTCATAATATACAATGTAAAATAATGGAAAAATATTTAATTTTAAAAATATAGTGTATCAATAGTTGCTTCATACAAGTAATATGGTTTCAAGATTTTTTCTAAGATTCCAAAGACCGTAACTGGGTGTAAAACACTTTTACTTTGTGATTTGCGATTACTTACTTCACTTTTTACGCTCTTAAATCATAGCGTATTTATGTTTATCATTGAAATATATCAGAGCATGTCATTCGCCGATAAATTGTAGCTTTCAAGAGATTATGCACTTCTAAGGCTGGAAAAAGCAGACCGCGAATTATACCGAACTCGTTGTGTCTCACTGCCTATGCTCATCGCCTTCGACAGACATTTTCTTAGATAAATAAATTGATTTATATGTTGAAAGTAAAGTAAAACACGAGAAGTTAGCTTTTGATTTACTATTGAATGCATTCGATATCAACGGTAACAATAATATTCAATCTCATTTTATTCTAGATTTTACTTAAAACTTAACTAACGAGCGAAAATTCGTTCGATGGAAATTTATTTTTATTTATCAGTTTTCAAGCAATTATTAATTTGTATTTGATCAAAGATACAGGACTATTTAAATTACTATAAAAAATGAACGCATTTCATTTTTTATTTACGTAAAAGTATAAAAAATGAATTTTATAAAATTTTAATATGCAATATTATGTAAAATTCTGAATAAACGTCATATTATTTTGCAGAATTTTGCTTGATTTTATTCTAATGTAAATAGAGTTCTAAGCACATTTTGACAAATTTTATAGATGACGATAAATTATATTCATAATATCAATTAGCGTTTAACAATTTTATAATCTTTGTTACAATAATTTAGTGCCAAAAGTGACGATAAGAATAAAATTCGTATAATTTCTATGTTTAGTTGTATAACTACACAACAGCAGTTTTGTCACATTTAAGGCGCTTGACGAGATCAGTGGATAAAATTTCTCCAACTATTTATTGTAGTTTGTTTACAAGAATCTAAAAATTTCCTTTCCTCGAAATAAAATCAGTGTTGAAAAAGATTAAATTGAGGAAAGTACTAGAATGAATGTTTGACCAACCGTTGGCGTAATGCTTCATTGGCTGCTAAAAACTAAATGCCTTTATATACTTGGCGCGCAAATTTTTGTACTAATTCAATCGGTTTTGTAGCTTAGTAAATGCTACAACTTCAGCAAGTAAAAAAGAATAATTATTTTATGAAAACTATTGGCAGAACTCTTTGCTTAGGCCTTTGAATGTTATTAATCGAACGTTCATAAAGTGTAAATGCAAGCAAATCATTGTTTAACAAATAACTCCAAAAACAAATTCAACGAATGTATCACATATCACATAAATAATTTGAAAGATCTTTAAATTTGAATGATTTGCTCGTTACTATTTCTGTCTCTAATTTGAATGAAAATTGGTCTTTGTAAAGGAGTTGGCACACAACGATGTGTGATCCAAAGTAAGCAAGGTGTTGTTCAATGCTTTATTCATGAACCTGTAGTTCGGATCCCAAAAGAATTTAAAAACAATTTGCAGGCTTCGATTTTCATTAATATTATCACGTCATTAGTTTTCTTAAAAATAATCTCTTTTTCTTATTAGTTTCTTTTTAAACAATAATTTTAGAAAATTTCTACTAAATTCGATTCGAAAATTTTAATAAAACTGGAAGTATATTTTTTCAACAGATTTTATTCGAATACCCTTTCGTATACCTGTTTATATTTACTTAATGGCCTGGTGCGTAAGCGTATCATAGATAATTCAATGACTTGGTTTACCGATCATAAATGCATTTGTTTAAGTATGCGATATTAAGTTTTTATATTACTTTTTCCGTCGTGAATTAAGTTATAAATAATCTAGTAAATTTTAACCAGTGTGGAAGATTTTTTTAATTAAATCGACAGCAGAGTTCGTTTTAATTTCAACAACAAAACCCGAATAATTTAATCACACGAATAAAGCAGAGAATCTATTTCACGCTATTCCTATTTTGCAATAGTTTTTAATTTTAAAGACTGATTTTATAATATCCTGACCCTCGTGATGTAAGCAATCAAGTTTCCACCACATTTCCGCATAGACGGTGATTACCGAGGATTGGTATTGCTTATATTATATTCTACTGACCCTCGAAAAGATTAAAATTGTGCGCCATGGTACATTAATATACGACTTTGCAAAAATGCAAGTACTCTCTGTGCAGTCATAGCTGTCGTTCGGTTGTTTTTGAATTTGAACGATCGCCTTTTAAAGCGTGAAAACAATATCCTCGAGCAACATTGTAATTTATAGAAAGGATGTTAAAATTGTCTAAAAATACAATCAACTCTGGGAAGGGACTGCTCTTGTACACAGTAACTTTCCTTGGTATTATTGGTTCGCTAGTAATCAATGGAGTTAACGACTGATTAGCTGTCTGTTTTGTTACTCTGTAATTAAACAAAGGGGTTAACAGGCGAATATTGGTGTGCGTGGTTGCGGTCAGGTTTATGGATACCCTTTTTCAGTAACTACGATGACCACGTGACCACTAGCCTTTTGAATATGCCGAGAAATAGTATTAAAGGATAATCTTAGCTGATTTTTTCTCACAAGGCTTATCTCACGTTTCAGAATGCGGCCAACGTGAAATTTTGTACAAATATTTATTATAAACTGAAGTAATTTCATTTTCGAAGCCTAAAATATCAATGCATCCGAATCATCCGAAACTTTTAATTTACAAACCTTCTGAAATTTATGCTTCTAAATATACAATTAACGTATTACAATAATATAATTTATTTCATGTGATTTTTATGATTTAATTTTTAATCTAATACGATCATCAATAAAGATATTGATTAAATTTTTTAAACGCTTAATAGAAGCTGCATTTATATTCACACGCGAAATTAATCTGTTTTACGCTCTTCTTAAAATGTAAAAATAAAAATGCACGTTAAAATATTTACAAAAACTCTTATTTTCAATATTAAAGCGAAAAAATATTTTGTAATTTAAAATCACAAGCTCGTATTTTGAATTTTTGTAGTTTCTGGAAAACGCGAAATTTTATGTTTAAGAAATATTGCAATGTATTCGACTCATTGTTACAAATAAGAATTTTTAATATTTTATTTTATTTCAAACTTTGACCATTTAATTCTTATTTGTGTTTAATTAATAATTTTACAAAACATTCTTAAAATACACTACTAATTGAATTTAATTATTTTTACTATTATATTAAACATGAATTTTCAAAGTCTATTCAAAATTCACGATTCAATAAAGGTTTATATGTCCACTGCTACAGAACAGCAACGTTTCGATATAGATATTTAATAGATATATATGTTTCTAACATAACATATAATTTAATTGCACTATCGTTGTTTTAAAAATATTTAATTTCTCGTAGATTTAAACGATGATTTATATCATAGAAACATTTTATTTTATTACTGGTTTTACTTAATATTTTTAATTATATTCAATACGTACGCATGTACAACATACAATTTGTGTTCATAATTTATTCGTGTTCTCTTCATAATTTAAATGTACGAAATATATTTAAGAGAAAATATCATTCGTATTATTTTCGTTATTCGTGTTCTGTAAAAATAATTGAAAACGACAAAAGCATTGCGTTAAATATTTATCAATAAGTAAGATATTTATAAATTATACGTAAACACAGTGTGTAAATTTTTATAAAATTATGTATTTTAATAAGTACAAAGACCACGAAGTGCTTTGCTGAATTTCACGTAATAAATTAATAAATTTTAATCTAATAAAATTTCAAAGATTTACTTGCGACAGAATATATAATAAAAGAAAATTTCAATATTAAAATATACGAATGCGAAGCTCATGCGATAATTGTATGATATTCTTTTTTTAAATTTTAACACGTATACATTATCTCAATACGTGCAGGAGGTCGTGAACACCGAAAATGCTTATTAAGCAGTGTTTTGACGTACCGATAAGTACAAAAACTTTATAGACGCTTTTTCTATACGACGAATTATATTTACTTCCTTGATGTTATCTCTTCCTAATTCCATAACGACATCGACCAGCCCGGATAATGTTTTTCTGATCAGCTAATTTTATGTCCCTCCTATAAACTTAGCCTCCAACTCGTCACGATAACGATTGTAAAAAATATTTATATTTCAAATAAATACACGAAACTTCTAGTTATTTAAAAGTTTTGCGTAATTCAATTTTTATTGTGTTCATTGTGCTCAAAATAAGAAACAATTATTTTTAATCAGTCGTTGCGAATAAGTCGCTGTCTTACAAACTTTGTCTGCTGTAAACAATTCAAAAAACTTATTCTAATGTTCATCCTAGTTAGTTGTTCGTGTTTTACCGAGTTTTACTGTCAAAAAATTGCTACGGAGTTTCTTAAAAATCTGCCGCTCGGGTCAAAGATCGCCTACAGTCACCGTATTGCTTGCGTATATTGTTAGTGTATTCTTTGACCCGTATAATTTCTAACAAGTTTCGGAATAATACGCACGCAAAATATTGCACGCAGTCCAACCAGAATTAACTAATAGCTGCGCGGAACTTTATTAATAAAAATTCCGACTTTGATACGCCGCCACAAGTTCTCCAACTGCCTCGGCACAAGTTGAAAATTTGTCCTCGCAGAAGACACATTCGTTCGCAAACGCGTAAAGTCGAGTGTAATCGGCGCACAGGTTATTTGCCGATTTAGCATACGCGCCGATGCGGCGCTGGCCCTCATCTCGAGTGACCCCGCCGATTTCATCCGGCTAATCAAATATCAGCTCGAAATGACTCGGAGCTTCCAGTGCTTCGCCGCTCCAAACTACACTTTCAAGACGAGCGCGGCTTAAGCTTTGTAATATCGAGCGGCGGCCCGTCGATGTTGACTTTGAAAGTCAACAACTATCGGCGACTCGAACTTTCCTCGTAAGAATCGCGCTGATAAATGCGGCGCATAATACAGAGCATAAATAACAACTACTGGCAGCGCAACAACGGGAGATGCGGTGCCCGCAGTGGTTTGCACTGCCGAAATGGCCCCATTCCTCTGATACGGTAATTATCAGAGACCCAATGATGCGCGGACTTGGATGTCAAAAGCTAATATTTTGAATGGATCGGGGTCCGAGGTTAGTCGCAAAGAGCTCGTTTGCCAACTTGGTTCGCAGGCCGGAGCTTCTTCCGACCCAACACTTTACTGATGAGGCTACAAGTACGTGCCTAACGCACACTCCCGCGCAAGGGTGTGCATCGAAGTTACAGTTTTCGAGACGAGGATTGTATCGAATCCCTATTGCGGTGAAGTAAAACACCGAGGTTACTTACGTGGCGTTACTTACTTTGGCATTATACTACTGAGCCGGCGGGCCATTATCTCGTGAAAGAAAAATGGCTTATTAATCAAAGATGCTCTAATTGTCTCCCACGTTGAAAGTTGCTCAGATGTGCAAATTCCAAAAAGTCATTACCGAGATAAAACGAAGTTATTTGTGTTTACTGACCCGATATGAATCCACATTACTGTGAAATATCCTTTGTAAAATTTAACAAAGTTTTTTTAATAAAACTGCATATCTTTCAAGCAAATATAAGCTGATGAAGATTAATTATTTCGAAGGAAAGATACGGCTTATCAAACATAGCGTGGAAGCGTTTTTTCAATATTTTAAATTAATGAAGCCGAGAGCCTTACTGTTTCACTTATAAATGAAATTTATATGTTTTAATTCGCATTCAGTTGACAACTTCTTAACCCTAAAAAATTAATTTTAATTACCGCGAAAGTCTTAAACATCTGCTTTAAAGTAATACCTTACACAATAATGGCTGTGTGTATTTGTACGGTTAAAGAAGCCACGCAACATGCATTTGAATTAAATTCAAAGAATACTTCGTGCGTAATGTGCTACGATGTTTTAGAAAAGGTAAAAAACTATTTACAATGGCATACAAATTTAATAAATTAAATCTTTGGAAATTCGTACATTTTATTTATAAAAGAAGTTAAACGAATAACAACTCTGTTTCCGTAACGCACATTTATTATGTTTTACAAATCGCTTGTTGACTTAATTTAATCGTTTATTAAATGTATTTTTTTAAATTCAATCTTGAAGCAATTAATTGAAATTATTTTCAACTTAATGGAAGAAACAAACGATTAAATCAACTATTCTCTTAAATAAATTACAAAAACTTAATATTCATTATAAATTGTGTAAAAATAACGATCGTGTATTCAAATTCACGTGGAATTTTTCTCATGGAAAACTGATGTTGTGCTGTAATAGTTCATTTAAATAAGTAATGTTTAAGAATAAATAGTGATATAAGAACATTTATAATATATTGAATGTATTAAAAATAATTTATTTATTCTTAAATATATGTTTTTAATAAAACTTAAAGAAATATGATTTAGTTTAATATTGAAAATTTATGATCAAATTATAATATATTGCAAATATAAATAATTAAAAACTCTAACCAATGAAAAACCAAATAATAGTTACTCTAAAGATTTAGATTTTTAAAAATATTATATGAGAAATATGAGCATGAATTTTTGAATTAAAATGAACATTATTTATATCTTTAAAAAAACTTGAATGTTTAAAAATTTTATTTTTTATTTTTTCATATTTTTAATACATTTTCATTTAACTATTACAAATCAATGTTACTTTCTTGTTGAAAAATGTTTTTATCGATCAATTTTATTTTATATATATATTTTTTTTTTGTAATGAGGTGAAATATTCTCGTGTTTTATAAAAAAGAATGTATTTTACGAAATTTATTTTTAAAGAAATAAAATATTTACGTGCGTTCAATGCCTTTCCAAGGAGTACTTTAAAGAGATGTCTTCAAAGCAAGTTTTTACGCCAGAAGCTGGGGCTTTAAGAGCGAGCTCCTGAATGCACTGCGCACACGATCTGCGCAAGTATTGACGTTACCCCTTAGCTGATTGGTTTTTTTGATCGTGAACATTTAGTAAAGTCTCACTGTACTTAAAAGTACATAATAAAACTTTATTAGAAGAAGATGAAAGGCAAAATGAAGGAAGTATGTCTCACTGCTTTATTAAAATAGAAAATTCATGTTTAATGCAATAGAGCAACAACATTTTTTAAACAAAAGATCTTTAAAATGAACGTATTTAAATAATTCAACTTGTTTCTGAATGAAAAGCATATAAAAACATTTACTTAAACGATTATTTCATATGTTCAATTACATATACGAGTGATTTTATCGAACTCTTAACTTTACATTGACCGATAAATAAATTACTGATTGATGAATATTATTAACTTCTTATATAATTATTTGTTTGGAATACATTAAAATTTTTTGTCTCTTCATTTATTGAATCATTGTTTATTATAATTATATAAGATCTTAAAAAGGTAAATATAATAAATTTCACTCTATAATAAATTTAAACGATTTCATCTTCTTATTTATACAAATATGTCATTTTTGTTAATGAAAATCAATTTTTATATAATTTTAGAATAATATTACAGATATAATAATTTATAGATTATATATATTATTATATATCAATTAATGATTTAAAAATTACCAATAACCATATTTTATCTACCTAAGCGCAATTTCTTTGTAAACACAGAAAATTATAATATAATTTTTTCACGAAATAATAAATTTAAATAATTCGTTTCAAATTTTTATTTTTTATATCATACTTATTATTATTTACTTAAAATAATATTAATAAAAAAAAATAAAATAAATTTTTAGAAAATAATCTTAGATATTATGTTTACTCATCTTTATTTAGAAAACTATAATATTTAGCTCGTACCCATAAATGGTTCCTTCAGAAAAATGCTTCGATTCATGCAGAACCCAAATCCACGATTTCTTCACCATTCAATAATGTACTGTTGTTCGGCACATTAAAAATGTATATTTCAAGATATTTAAAATATTATTAACGAAGTAATTATAGGAAAGTTTTCGTATATTGCTTTTTTTCTTAATATGTTTAAAAATGTAATTAAAAAGCATTTTAATGATTCTTGAACCATTCATTATTAAATTACAAAAAAATTACGCTTTCTTAATTTATATACGACTAGTATAGTAACTTTTATAGTTTAAGGTTCTCTATAAAGCATTTAACGAAAATTTCACATTAGTAATTTTATATACAATTTATCTATGAAGAATAACATCAATATGTGACTGCATCGAAAGCATATTCACCATGAAAATAGTTATGAATTAAATTTTTAATTTAATGGACTGTTCTTCGTAGTGAACTCCTTAAAAAATTCGCCAAAAATCTTTAATTACTTTTTTGAGGTAAACTACTATCCAAATATACTTCTCTTAATTTAAACAAATTGAAAAGTAAATAAGAAATTTAAAAGCATCTCAAAACTGCAAAAAATCAAGCTTCTTGCATGAAAAATAATTTAAAAAGAAAGATTAAGTATAAATAAAATTTGACCTGATTGTATTTAATATTCTATCGTGGTAATATTATGTAAGCTTTTGATGAGTAATTTTTGATTTTTTCTTCAGTGCGTTTACTCTTTACTAAAGAAAACTCGACTATGGCTATTTTTAACGGACATGTCACCTTCTGTACTACTACTGTCCTAGAATTATCCTGTATATAGAATTTATTAAAATTGTATACCCTTAAATAATATCTTTCAAATTATTTTGTTGAAAATTTTATAACACTATAAAGGACTATAAAACTTTTTAAAGGTAGTAATAATGTAATAAAGACTATTTTTTTAATACAGTGGATAGGCAGAAATTTAACATTGAAAAATAATTGTAATTCATATGACTATAAACCTACGTGTATGATTTTCTGCATATGTGTGCGCACGTCTACATGTGTGTTTGCATCAATGTAAGTATGTATAATTTCCATAATAAGTACTTTTTTAAACAAAATTTTATAATTATAACCCTTATCTTGAATATAATGGGTCAAACTGACTATAATATCATTATGACTATATAGAATATTTATTAATCACTAAGGGTTTTTTGACAACTAACATTTATGCATCAGGTCTAATTAATACTATGTTGAACACAAAATAATTTCGAAGTATTTATATATTTTTGAAAAACTTTTAGAGCATATATTTTCTTAAAAATTTTATCAAAAAACGAAAGAATCCAAGAAAATTACGTATAATGTTACTTTTTAATTTAGATAATGTATATCGATGAAGTTTTCTTGAATTGTCTTTCCTCTTTTGTCTCTATTAAAACCCAATGCGCACGCGTATGTGAATTTAAAAATAAATAATTTTTTATTAATTTTTAGGATTATAAATAAAATTTATTAGATTATTAGGTTTTACATAAAAAATCACTAATTACAATTAAATTATTATTAATTTTTTTAATTGTTATGTATCATTATTTAAACTTATCTTACAAAGAAAGATGATGATTTTTTAAAAATTGAATGATTTAAACATCGCAGACTAATAAATTATTTTATAAAAAATACACAAGTTCTTGAATATTCTAATCTTTCATTATTATAACACAAGATTATAATAACTAGTAACTATTAATATTTAAAAAATTATCTTGTAATAAGATTTAAAATTTTAAATCTCAATTATTTTTAAACAATAGACGCAATAAAACAAAGATTTAAAAAAATCTGTACAATCTTTTATTATTAATATTCAAGTTATTTAAAAATTTGATTTACTTAAAAATTACGACATTAAACATTTCAATTTTATAATTTAATTAATAAGTAACTCCTGTTAGAATAAAAATTATAATTGACATGGTAGAGTAAAATTCAACTCAGAGTAGACTTTTATATTCACTAATTATATTAACTTAATTATGATATATAATATGTTTTTAATGTTAAATAATATTAAAATGTCTCTGTGTGTGTGTATGCATGTGTGTGCATGTAATTCTTTATCGATTTGTTTTAAAAATTTCTTTCGTTTTACACTGAATATCGGTGTATTTCCTGTTAAAAGCTAATGTTTTTTTATGAATTTAAAATTAACTAAAAAGAATAAAAAAATTAAATTTTATTATTACAAACATTTTCATGGTTATTCATCTTAGAGATCAATAAACATCTTGAATGGCTGCACGAAGAAATATCATTTAATAACATTTTTCATATTTATTTAAAAAAGTAATTTATAAATTACATTTTTTTCGGATGATTTGAATATTAATAATTAATAAATATAAATATGAAAATAATAAAAATTTTAAAAAGAAATTAAAAAATTTAATGAAATAATAAAAGTTTATAAATTATTACAATGAAAGCCGTAGTAATTAATTTTAAGAATAAACAGTTAAAAGCATTTTTTAAAATAATCTTGCTAATAAATAAAATTCGAAAAATTTACCTTTGAATTGTACGTACAAAAATGGCAACAGAACTAACATTAAGAATTTTATGAGTAAATAATTTGAAATACCGTACTCAGTTCACATAATTTGAGAATCCTTTGTATAATAATTTATAGACTCAAAGATATGTGATTTAAGACGTGAAATCGTAAAAACATTATTTAGATATCAAAAAGAATTAATAAGGGTTAAAAAGAAAGCAGTTTCTCTAAACAAATGAATTTTTCACTTATTACGTCATTCTCGTGCTCAGCCACCCTAAAATCATGATCCCCACGGCTATATCACCCTGTCTGTCTGTCTGTCTTTCTCGCTCCTATTCTCTCGGTTTCTCTACACTTCTATCTATCTTTCTCTCCCTCTCTGTTTCTATCACGTGCACACTTACATGCACTGTCTGTCTCTCTCTCTCTCTCTCTCTCTCCGTACCTCTCCCTTTGCCTCTTTCTCTTTCTCCCTCTCTCTCTCTCTCTGTCTTCCTCTTTCTCTCTTTCTCACTCCGTCTCTCAAGCCGCGAGAAACTCGGCCAACATCAACGCCGGAGAGAGATCCTCGAAGCAACACAACCCTCTGGCTGTTCTCGCGTCCGATTTGGCCAAGGCTCCTTTACGTACATAAGCCTCGAAGGATGTGTTGCTCGGTTGCGCGCACACACGCACCCCTACACAAGCGAAGATACGTAGGGGAGAAAAGCAGACAATAGGTAGGGTAGTTTTTAAAGGTTCAATAGTACTTTAGTTTTACTTAAATAAATTCGGTATACGTGCAAATATATACAGTATATATTATACGAGAAAGCAAATAAAAAGATTATAACAAAATATGTGCCTTACGCATTTCTAATATTAATTTGTAAATTATCTTATCGCCTGATTGTAAATTTACGCATGGAATTAACCAATTAAGAATTGAATTAGCCCAGGCTAAACTGTCGTCGTTACCAGAAGGGAAATATTATGAAATTTCTATTTGATAAAAGTCTATTCTTTTCGCTTACACCAAATAAATATTTGTCTTACTTTTGCATTTGCCCAGTGCGAAAAAACATTACTCAAGTTTCAACATAATTTATTCAATAATATACGGTAACTATAATTAGCATAAAATAATTAATTACTTAATATTATTCTCTTGCATTAAGCGAATTCTTTTTAGCGCTTTTATCGGATATTACAGAATTTAAAAATTGTTATTTTCAAAATTGATGTCGCATAACATTTCCAACGACCTGCGTTTCGATCTAAAAGTTCCCCTTTCTTCTTCATTTTAAATAAATAAAATTAGCTGTCACTACTTCCTTCGTGAAAAAGGCACTTGTTTCGTGTCTTCCTGGCATTACATAATAAACTTTTTCTGTATGATAGCATAATATGTTGCATTCAAAACAGTTCCATTGTAAGGCGGTCCGGTCAAAAATTTATGGCGCGCGAAAACAAAATAGGCTGAAAAGTGCAGGGGAGGAAGTGCAATGTAAAATAAGGAGATAGAGGGCGACATGCCACGCTGTAATAGCCAACTCGTCCGATTTATAAAGTTGAGCAGCGTTTGCATTTGATTCAGTGTCTGCTCGATGTATATTACCGGTATCACAACATCTACATGCAATATTATACCCACGCATATGTTAACAACACATCCGTCTCGACAATATCAATAGAAACGGAGGATCCAATGATAGTCACGTCTTTCCTTATTGCCATCAATAAACTTACATCAACATCATCAAAAAGCAAGTAAAGCAAATATACGGGGAAAAAATAATATCAATATCAATTCCTCAACTTGGAGAATTATTGCCAAAACCCTAGAACGTGCCACGCCAGAAAGAAAAATTATGACGACAGACAACCTTGATAACTTCGATATTGCGCTGGAGGGGTTATCGATTGGAGGAACTTAGTACAAAGCTATGACCACAGAAACGTTAACAGCAACTCTCAACAATGTACTTGATAACATTAAGATAAAAAGTTTTGATTTATTGTAAAAGCCAGCGGCACATTGTGACTGAAACTCCAAAAAGTTCGTTACTCAGGTAAACGATGCCCTGAATGGAATCGGCTCTAAATAGCCTCCGAAAACGCACAACTATTTCGACTATGATTGATGGGAACAAAATTTATTCCCCATTGTTGGTTACTTGTTCCTAGAACTTTTATTATATACGCGGAATCGTTCCCGTTGCAAAAATCCGAGGCCAAATCAGAATCCGGGTCATGATTGTGGGAACGCAGAAATTGATGTTGATGTGCTTCAATCCCTACTCCCGGTGCTTATTTTTACTGAGTTTTGATGATACGAGAGAGTCAACAACTTGATGACGGCCCGGACGGGGCTCTACTACCATTAGGCTCCCATCTCCCATTGTGCTACCATCCAACGCGTCGTACACCATCCGATTACAAACCGAGCCAAACGCTTCTCAACTTTAACGAATGCAGAAGAGTTGGCTGTTAAAGCATGGCATGCCTGTCCCTCTCCTTCTGTCTTTCTCTTTCTCTCTCCCACTCTCGCGCGTTCCCTTACTTTGAAGCGCACTCGTTCTCTGGCTAAAGCCTACAAAGTTTGATGCAGGCGCGTGCGCGCGCCGATCAGCTGATCGATGAAGCGAATACTGCCAACCCAAAAAATACGTTTTTCATTCCAGCCGTTGTGTGCCTTACCGTTACACTCGTTGTGCAGCTGTAAACAGTTATGATAATTAATTAACACGCAGGAACAGGTTTTGTACCGTTTCATAGAGCAATCCGAAGATTTAAGAGTAATTAATATTCAAGAGAGCGTTGAAAAACAATCGTAATTCAATGAATATTACACGTCGATTCGCCTCTTATGATTTTAATTTAAAATCCGCGTGATTTACGCGCCTCGTAAATCATCTGATTTATTTATATCATTATTTGTTCATATTTGTGGTGCTTTGGCTGCTATATTCGGCAAATAATGTATATTATCCATCGTTTACCACTCATCCCTATGTGTCCGCACACCCTCGTATTCAGCCGTACACAAAGGGGCACGGAAAATCTGAAGAGCTGGGATCACATATAAGAAAAGCTATCACCCCCCTTTCTCGCTCGCTCTCTCTTTCTCTGCGCTTCCTTCCCGGTGGCGACGCGGCAACTGTGGCAACGTAGTGGCGCGCGGGGAGGGGAAAGTCGACAAGAGGAGTAAGACGCGCTGCGGGTGTGCGCGTCCTGTGCCACAGTAGCGGATGCGGATGACGTACGGCGGCGTCGTAGATGTCGTTGGCGTCGCGGTGACGTCGATGGTGCCGCACGTAACAAGGATCGACGCACGATCAGCCCCGCGCCCGCACCTCCTCCAGGCCGCTTACCGGGCGCTACGCCATCCTCGAGACGTACGAAACGTATACCGAGGCTATCCTCGGCGAAGAGAACGACGCGCAGCCGAGGACATTGGCCAGAAGAGGTCGAGAGCGCGTGGGTGGTGTGGAAGAGAGCTCCCCCTCTCCTCGGCGAGCTGCTCTTCCTTCCTTTCGCGCTCCATCCCTCCCCCGGCTGGCAACACGCGCGCCAAAACCTCACTCCGTCTTCCCTCTCCGGATGCCGGAGAGGGAATACGAATGCTCTTCCGTCTCTCTCTCCTTTGCCGTACAATCTTTTCGCGTGCCCCGCCACGACATTCTCTTTTACATCTTCCGTGCCTTCGTCGCTTACACCGCTACGCATCCCCTCCCCGGCGCGTTCGCCCCGTCTCCGTCTTGCTCATCCGTAACACGGCCGCACCACTACGCGGCCGCTCTGGTAGTGCGCGGCCTCGGTAGGATAACGATCGGGGCTGTCAGGGAGTGTGTTGGTGCACACTGTACGCGGACGCGGATGCATGTGAAGCGTCGGCCGAGAGGGAGACGGATCGAGCGCCGGCGAGTGCGCGCGCGCTTTATGTATATACGACCTACATATATCACAAATCGAGGGCACTATGCCGACGTCGCCCGTCTCTGTAGAGGTGAGGCGACGATTTCATATATAATAAAACCCAACTACGTACGGAAGCGCCATACCTCCCGCTCCATTACGCGGCCGCCGATACGTCGCGATAGGCGCGCGGCCCTCTCCGATAATACTCCTAATTCCTCTTTCCTCATCTGACTCTTCTCTCTCTCTCTCTCTCTCTCTCTCTCTCTCTCTCCCGTGTAACTCACCCCCGCGCCGTTCGCTCGACGCCCTTTTATCATCCCCCGTTCCTCGGTCGCACTTTAGCTTTGGCAGTCAGTTAGGAACGAAGGGTGTCTTTTCTCCGAGCCATCTCGCCGACTACTCGCTATGCTGATCGATATTACAAGCATCGGCAACCCCTAAGGCTCGGCCGCTCCTTCCTCGTCTTACAGCTCTTACTCCCTCAACCCTGGAGAATACAATCCATTCGCTTTCTTATTTTCTTCTCCGTCTCCTTTAATTCTCTAATCCCTAAATTTCGAGCAATCCGAGTGCGAATTTCAGCCCCTCGCTCTGCCCCTCGCCCCACGTGGGTCAAGCCAAATACGAAATAAGACTCCGGAAGAAGGGGGTAAGTAGTTGGCGCGGAACATCTTTACGTTCGGAGGAACGGACTCTTGGGCCCTCCCTCGTCGTTTCGCTCGACTCGATTGGGGTGTAAGCGGAGCGAATCCACGGTGGCTGATAACGAGGAGTCGCACGAGCGCGTGTCCCGCTCCTGTGCACCAGTAGACCCCGAGTCCTGGATTTGTCGGTCGGTCCCGGGCAGCTTCCCCGAAACGCGATTCCTTTCGGGGAAGCAGACCGACTTACCCGCGTATATTTATACTTACATATGTGCACGCGTACGTGCATGTGCGCACACACATACAACGGCACGTATAACGAATGTATATACTGCGTGTGTGTTTGTGTGCGTGCACACGTGAATATGCGCATGCATGGACGAACGAGCGTAGAAGCGAACGACCCTGAAAGATCGCCGCCGTCCGTCCATCCGTCCACACGACGACGGCGGAGTGACTCGACTCGACTCAAGTGCGAGTGAACTACGCATAAATGTACACGCGCGCCTATTTTGATCTCCGCCGGCGGCGAATCGACAGCCGACGGCCGTGAATCCGGGCGCGTGCACGCGCCAATAATACAGGGGAAAAAGTATGGCGGGCGGGGAGGGAATTTGGAGAAAAAAACAAGGGAAAAGAGCCGTCGGAAATAAAGGCAGGCTAGAGCGGGTGTGTGAGTGTGCGTGCTTGTGTGCGTGTGCGCGTCGGGCAGCTGCAAGCGGCCGATGGCGAATTCCGCCTTAGCGCGCGCCTCCGAATAAAAGAAACGAGAGAGCGTCAAGGTGAAGAACACAAGGCGGACTAAGTGTCCCACGCGGAGGGCGCGCGCACTTAAGCCCTCTCTGTCCTTCTTGCAGCCCGTGCATATGTATAATTGAACGCGCGTGCGCACTCGCCGGCGGAATTGAATTTCGCCCGGTACCGCTGCAGGTGAGTCCAGGTGCGCGCGATACACTCGCCACCGCGTGTCTCCTTCCATCCCGAGGGCTGATGCGCCTCAACCCGTGTGTCGCGCCACCGTCGCCGCCTGCGCGATACCGAGTAACGACGCCGGAGCGAGGGAGAGAGGGACTCGTCGCGGCTGAACCTGACTGGGCCCCAAACCGGCTTGACGAATTTCGATACAACAATGGCCCGCCCGCCCGCCTTACGCTCTTCCTCCGATAGAATTCAATTTGACTCGTGGATTCGAAAGTTATTATATTGCGTTGTGTCGTATCGAAAACTTACAAGTCCCAGCGCGACGAGACGAGCGGCACCGACACGATCATCTCCTAGCCCCTTTCTCTCCCTCTCTCGCACACGAGGAACGCACACGTTCACAAGTAAAAGACGAGTGGGAGAGGAAGTGGAAATGTTGCAATAGTAACATCCGAGGAAATCGAGGCGCGTTGTTAATACTTGCCGTTATCCGCTGCTTAATGAGATTCACCTTCATGGGCGCTTTGAATAACCGAACAATATTCACGCGCCCGAGGACATGACATATGGAAATTTCGTACAAAAACGAGTACAAGAGTATCCAGCTCTTTTTTTAGCTATAGATTCGTTTTCTTTCAACTCACAAATACAAGCACTGGATTTGTAAGCTCGAAATTTTTTCTATTTCCGCCCGACTTGTAACGCGTGCTGGAGTGCTAAAGGCCAAAAACAAAACTTTAATTGTTTGCGCAAACCAATATTCTTTTTGCTCGTCTGCTTTATTTATTTTCGGTTGGCAGTTACTTATTCGACGCAGCGTATCAAGTCCATCGGTATCCGTTTCTTCAATTTCAATAGCCCGAGCCGCCATCGAAATCGCTCTAAATATTTCCGATTTTTCAATTGACGTTCCGCGATCGCGATTGTAAAAATTGTTCTGTGCGCACTGAGAACTATTGTAATAACGATTTCCGTAAAATTTTATAAAAACTTTGCATTTAATTAATACTAAGTAAGGAAGAGTAAATAGACTGTAAACTTTATACTTATGTATTCCAAATTAAACCGCTGTAGTCTAAGCTAACCTCCGCGAAAAATGCTTGTACCGACTGAATTTAAAAAGTACTCGATGTACACAAATACAAGCCCTTCCTGTATTTATGTAGCATACGTATTTACGTATCTCCACATCTTCATTATGAATTTTATGCAAATTTACAGTTTATAATTGGGATATACACGAAGAAAAAATATAAAATTTCCACGCTTTAATTAAAAGCGGAGATGTTACAAAGATTATTCGCGATAAAATTTTATGTTTTATGGCTAACCAATTAGAGAAAATTAATGCTGAAATCCGGAAAAGTTTGAATTTATTATTTTAAGGGCACTGGAACGAAATACGTGACACGACCGTGTGCATCGCGATGGATGCACCGGTGTAATGATGCGATCCGCTCCAAACTTTACTCGTCGCTGTCGTGTGCTTAGACGAGTTGGTCAGAGTAGAAATTTGCTTCTACTCGATCGCATACTTTCAAAGCCATTTCTTTCATCTTTATTTCGACTCCTTACTATTTGTATTTCTCGAACAAAGAAGCTACGGCCGTAAAAACCACACGTAAGTACATTTTGTTAATAATATGAATGGTAACATTAGCATACAAATGAAATCAATATTTTATCGAAGACTATACAACGAAATTCGAAGAAATATTCTCTGGTTTAGCAGATTAAAGTCTGCTTATCAATTATGATTTTTTTTATAAAATTGCAGACGCTATTCTCTAGAACTTGACTCACAAGTGCGTAAAAATAAAATCGATTCCAACTAAGTTGTCGTAAACTATTATGAATTTGTTAACGCATATTAGAAGTCCTTGCAAAAAAATGACATCGTCCCATTGATGGTTCGCAATCAGTTTTCTATTTCAAGAAATTTAGTGTAATTTAGTGGTCATAATGCTTTGATATAATATTAGTAATTAATGAGATTCGAGCATCGAAAACATACATAATCATATTGCGGTAATGGTTCCTCGTACAGTCATATCCGAACGCTAAAAATAAGATTTGCTCTACAAACCAAATTTAGGAATACAGTAAATTGTAAATGCTCGCGTTAGGAATAAGTAAGTACGTACTTATAACTTATAAATTATTCCGCATGATAATTATAATTAACCGAGCGTAATTAACGTGATTTATCTAACAACAAATTCTCCGTTTTCAAATTTGGAAAAAATTACATTTGTTGGATAATATGTCAAATTTAATTCGTATATTCGATTCCTATAGCTACGGCGCTAATCGAAATTAATTTCAAAGCTGAAATAATGCGAGTCTAAATTATATTGTTTAACGAAAATAACATTCAAAAATCGGACATGATCGTGAGAAAGTTTGTGTGTAATCTTCGACCTTTATTGATGTGCAAATTAAAAGTTCCCAGACTGTCTGTCTCTATTAAAATATCAAAATTTAAATTAAGATTTAATTTTATCATATATATATTTAACAGAATATATTTTACCAGAAAATGAAAATTTAAATAAATAAAATATAGTCATCAATTAATTTAATGCTGATTTATGATATGCATATTTTAAACAAATCACGGTTTCGTTTAACTCCAACAACAACACACGTTGAAATTGTGCAAAGTAAAAAATATGTTCACGACTTATACTCATTCGAATTACAAAAAAGTTATTTTGTACGCCGATAATTATTATTAATTAGTTCTGCAGGTTCAATATTTTTGAAATCACGCATCGTAAAATCGCAAGCCACATTGGCTGTTAATAATTTTTCAATCGCCTGTACGTATTTAAAACTCTGCAACTCTTGAATGTAAAAATGAATATTTAATCGAAAAATGGAAGAAATCTATTTCCATCCAACCTGAGATTAAACAAGCGAAAATACGATTGAGAAACATTTGCAAGGGGCATTTTAACAACAATAATTGAATAATGAGAATGACTAGTCGAAAGATAGTTGTTGCCAATTTTGTCATTTTGCAAGCCGCGCGGTAAGGAGAATTTGAAATTGTAATTTAATGTTCATCCGTCTGTGCGTAATCAACGATTTAAAACGTCGATTGTACAAACTTTCGATAATCGCTAAAAACGAAGACTCTCTTCCTCTCTAGATTACGAGTCCATTCACATTCACACGCACATCACGCGTGCCGCACTTGTTTAATCTATCAGTGATGATACTCATTAACTACGTTAGCATCCAGCTGACATTCATCTTTTTGCAGATACGAGAGGAGCTCGTGCCTTGTAACCGAAATAGAAAAAGCCAATCCCGTTCCCGCAACGCTAAGCTAAAAGACACGCGAGTTTTTGCGAGCGCCAAAAACTGTCGAATTCGCGCAAGTGCCCAACGCCAAGACATTATTTCGTCGCGATGAGAACATTTGTTAACGCTGAGCCAATAGTGCAGTTCCCTTCGCGCAACTACCAGCGGCACTACTGAATCGAGTAATCCAGCAACTTTATATATTAACGCTTAAACTAATTTAACTTTAGTTTTACAGAGTTTGGCAATTAAAGAGTCGTCGAAACGAATGTGAGACGATTCGAGTGTTTGCGAGGGAACTTTATTTAAATCACATGTGCGTAACGGTTGAACGCGATCTTGCACACGTGCGCGTAAAATCTTTAGAACAATTATTTCTTAATCGCCTTTCCCGTTAACGCCTGCAATCATAAATCGCCGGCCGAATGGTCCTCTTAATGAAAAGTTCCAATTTACTTCGATTGACCCGTATGTTGAGCCGGCGAACGGCTCGTGTTCGTATTCGTCTTCTTGCAGCGGATGCCGCAATCGATCGCGAGGATGGCCGCGTGGATCGGCGCCCGGGTCTATAAACCAGGCAATTTTCGTATTTTTATCCGTGATGAAGATACAGCGCACGACGTGCAGCTCGCCAAGGCTGAAAAGGCCGTAGTTTACGCGCAGCCCGATCTCCGTCTCTCTCCGCCAGACGAGGAATAAAATTTCGTCGATCTTTCGCGAATTCGGCGGCGGTGGTACCAACACACAGCCCTTCCTTCGCGCTCCTCTCTTTGTTGCGGCTGCATTTGGATTTCGGCCGGTTTAGACTGCGGCTTCTGATATTTGTACGTCCTCCCGACATTTTGCTGCGGTAATTCGAGGCGAGCTCAGCTCGATGTGCAGCTGTGTGCTTTTTAACATTCGCAGCACCTCCGTATTTGCGCTGCTTGGAGAGCTACCTGCAGTCATTGCCATAATACATCCGGACTTACGGGGTATTTTATGAATCCGATCCGCCGTTTCCGCTAGAGTTAATGCATTAGTTTCCGCTGCAAAGATTGACGCACGCTGCTGCATGTCGTTCGGCGTGCGACTCTTCCATAACGTTAATGTGAAAGCATTTTGAGGCTCGTGATGTGGCTAGTTTTTTTTTTTTTTTTTTTTTTTAATGATCTGAACAACTTGGAATGATTTTGGGCTCCGACTTGTTCGTTTTCCAGGGATCCGAATCCGTTAGGCTTCTCTAGTAAGGCGTTCAATTGTATCCTGAAATTTTTATTATTAACGTCCAAGTTGCGTAAATGAGACACTTGTTTTACTAATTACATATATTTAATTAATTATATGGCAAATGTAAAATTGAAAAACCACCTTTTCGCGATTTCTCTCTTTATTAAGATGAATTTTTAAGTACAGCCCCGTCAAAAAAGATACTGCCGTATAAAAAAGCAATTGTTCGAAAAGTTAATAAATCCACGAAAAAGAACGATATTAATTTTTAAAGTCGTAAATAATCACCGAGTCTTAGTCTACGAGTGAAATTGTTGGAGTGTGCTAATGAAAAAACCACCAGTATAGTCATATTTATCTTCTCAATTTTAACTGATTGATTTATGGTTATTGTTACAACTTGTACATATTTTTAATACATTCTGTTTATGAAAAAAACACTTAGGGATTTTCCGTGTCGCATTTACTGTACTAATAGTAGAAATAAACTCCAATGTACATAACTTCGTTTAAATTTTGACGTTAACAACAATTTTATTTTGAAAAAGAATAAAATATTTTTCATAAAATTTAATAAATATGGAACTGATGATATTTATTATGTATGCGCACATCACGATTGTCAATCTTAATTTTTAACGCTTACAATATGCAAATAACTAGTTCGTGATCAATTTTTGAGGCTTGACACGTGAGTATGTATGCACATAATACACTCGTAATGTACAAGTTAAATTTTAAGTATATATTATACTTGTTTAGTAAAAAGGTGCGCTGCACTGCACAAGTTTCTTGTACATATAATAAAACATTTTGATAACATTTATTCACTTATATGTTTAATATAATCTCTTTTAATACTGGAATAATAATCCAAAGTTATATAGAAATGTAAAAATAATATTGAGTACAATAACTCAGTTAATAGAATTTAAAAGAAAAATAACTTTACTAGCAAAAAATTCATCAGTAATTGATTTAATAACAAGTGTTTTTTTTTAAATAAAATTTTGTAGTAATGAAATAAAATAAAAGAGTCGAAATAATATAAATTTTGTACAATTACATATAAATTTATCGATTACATTTAAATTATAACTAAATTTTGTTATGCATTAATTTTTTCATTCATGCTCGTACTATTTTTTAAAGATTACAGGAAACGTATTACCTAAAATACGTCAACATTGTGCAATTTCGAGTTAGGAAAAATGTTTCGTTATCATTTAAAAATTAAAAAATAGATTTTTTATACGTTTATCGCAATTAATATAATTTTGAATCGTGGTGCGATCAATAATGCTGAGTTTAAATAATATCAAATTTCAAAAAATCAATAATTCTTTTTCTTAAGGCGTTTTGCAGTTGACCTCGTTACTTCCCAAATAAAACTAACTTATCACGTCAAATTCGTTAAACAACTATTAAAAAACTTAATTTTTTTTATTGTTTTATTTTTTATTTCTTTTTTTTTTTGTAAATGCGAACCATTTTCACATGTGAATAAAAGTGTATTCATATATCATTTTAAAGACATTATTAAATATATAAAATTTCGTTGCATTCAACCAATATTAATGATTTTACAAGCCTTAGTATTATTTAAAACTACATCCAAGGTAACAAAAATTGTATTTTAAAAATTTATTAAGAAATAAGAAATTTTTATAAAAAATTAAAACGCACCTTAAAAAATTAATAAAAATCTAAATCTATTATTTACTAAATTATATTAAAAATTTTTTTTTAAATTTGATAGATAAAAATATTATATCATTAACATAAATTAACCATTTTTTTTTAAATTAAGACGTATTATGAAATAATAATTTTCATACAGTAATTTCTTTTAAAATAAAAATGAAAAAAACGTAATTTTTTATCTACTTTTTAACAATTTTTTAAAACAGTTTTTGATTCATTACGATTTCTAAGCCGATGTATTTATAAAAACAATAATAGAACCAGATGTTCTTTTTTGAATTACAAATATATATAATCTAAGTATTTACAAATATCAAATATCACCTATGGTTTTTAATAAAGAAATTCGAAAGCCTTTTATTAATTTTATGATCAGATTTATACGATAAATATTAATCAAAGTACTTATGTACCAAAAAATATCAATATCTCAAATATTATAAAAATAATTTGTGTGTTCTCATTCTGAGTGGAACTATTAGAAGTATCATTGTCAATTGGTTCTATTGAATCTATGTGAAATATGAGTAAGAAGGGGGATAAGAGCTAAATTGCATTCAGTGTTAAACCCTCCAATTAAGTATTTGATTGACGTAATAACTAAATTTTGAAAATATTTATTACTATTATTTAGTAATAATTTTCTTTTGATAAAATTCATTGGATAAATTATGATAAAAGATATTCCTTTACCTAGTATATTTAATTTTCAAGCTTTTGATAACTTTTAATTGTTTATTGTTTATCTTTTGATTTTTTAATAAAACAAGATTTTTCATTAATTTACTTCATCATTCCGTGTTATTGCATAAGTTTAAAAAAAACGTTTTATTCTTACCGGCTATCTTTTCAAGATGCCTGGTATTTATTATTCATTGTAATTTATGTTGGGATAATATAATAAAATATAATGTCATGACATTTTTTTATTGCAGTATGTTAAAAGTTAATTTTAATCTTCTCGATGAATCATCGTCGATTATCCTAATATTATAATGTATAAAACCATTTATATATTTTAGAAAACAATGGTAATATTAATTAATATTACTTGACAGTTCATTAATATTCCTTAACAAGGGAAATGTGGTTAAAAACGTGACTTTAAATCAAATATTAATTACCTTTCAACGTTTTTACAATCTCGTTTTAATTTTTTTTTTATTGAAAAGAAATGAAACAAATAACCTTAATTATAAATAATAATATATTGAAAATAAAAATTTAGATTTTCGAACAAGCCGAACTTATATATCACAATTAAGAAAAATATTCTAGAAATTTTAATCACGTCCGTTATTAATTATCACCAATGAGATTTCACGAGCAAAAATTGCTCACAACTAGTAGTCTAAGCTTTAAGGGCGTTAGCAGTTCAACTACGTACTATAAGGATCTGATCAAAACTATGATTACGTAGTGAACTAGATCGTAATCTCGAAAATCCATACGTCACGGTAACCATATGATTACTGATGAAAGACCGTATCAAACTAAGCCTATACACACACGGGTGATGTACAGCAGATGAAACACAAATTAAATACATTATATTTAATTGATATATGACATTTTTTTTAATAGAGTTTCCAAAATCATAAATGAATTATAATTTACGATTATTGTATTACTTATTTAATGAAATATATAATGAAAAATTTGAATTTTATAACTTCAAGTTTTAAAGTCATCTTATTTATTTTTTATTTCAATTGTAATTTATATTTGAATATATATAAAGTTTATTTAAAACTCTCAACAAATTTTAGATACATGATATAATTTAAATTTAAGCCTGGAATGGCCTAAATAAAAAATGGTACCGTAGAATCGTAAGTCAATACTGAGATGTCTTTTTTTTTTAATTAATTATTTACAATATTAGTTAGTTAACACAGACTATAGTGGCCATTTATTTTATTTAAACGCAGCACTCTTTTCTATTATGTTTTTGAGAATTTAATCTACCATTTTTATTTTTCCAAATAAAATAATTATATAAATTTATTGTATGTTAGCTTATAATTCATTATTTATTAGTTGTTTTTTTAACATTCACCTTTCTTTTCCCTTCCCTCGATCACTTACTATTTGTCACTGTTACATCCTTTTTCTCTTAATCTCTCTCTCTCTCTCTCTCTCTCTCTCTCTCTCTCTCTCTCTCTCTCTCTCTCTGTTTCTTACTCCCCTACTCCCTCTCTCTCTCACTCACTCACTGTTTTCCTGTCTCTGTGGTTCGTTACTATATCTGAGTACCTTTTTGTGTTTGTAATATACAGAATGCAATTATAATGTTTATGTTTTACAATTATTAAGGCTATTGAATTAAACTTATATTCATCGTATTTAACGATAATTTGTTAAATAACCTTTTTATAAATGCTGTTAAAACTGATTTATATTCCGAACGAAAAACTATTTTTTTCTTCGGGTATGATATAATCTCGAGAACAGCTAAAGAAATTTAAATGAATTTTGGTTGAGCATTATTATTTAAATTCAGTTTTCGTGTATCCTGTTTTGTAATTTTTATATTAAGAAATAACATATGTTTGCAATTCTAAGAATATTATTATAGTATTTCTAAATATCATTCTAAAAAATTATTTTAAATAAGATATTACAACGTAAAATTTGAGTATACAATTTCTCATTATTTTCTATTTGCAATTATGAATACTTTATAAAAGTTTAATAACGTCAGTACAATATACAATAACCTATAAAATTACAGATACGTTTATTTTGAATTTTCAAATAAACAACTTAAATATTTTTAATGTGAAAAAAAAACATTCATCTAAATAATTCGCAAAAAATTCTACAGAAAATTATATCAACAAAAGTATTAAATATATATATAAATATTAATTATTACCATTATATTTAAATTATATGAAAAAAAAACAAATCACGTTTAACATTTGTGTTAATACTAGCTAGATTTAATATTAACTAAGTTTTTGAGACAGATATATAATTTAATTAAATTATGTTTGACGTGTTTTAAGTAACACTATTTATATTTAATTAAAAGCTACATGTTTTCTCGTAAATTAAATCCGATTAATCAGTGGTGTTAATTATACCTTGTTAATAAAATATTTTGCGATATTTAATACGAAAATTTATATGTGTGAAATATGTATATATATGTAATATCAAAAGATTTGAATGCTATTCTGAATAAAAATGATCAATATTACAGAAAATATACCTATTATCCTTTGCTATTTTATTTAACCTAAATTTATCCCAGAGAAAATTATTCGAAAAAGAGCTTATAGTGATTAAAATTTTTTTATTTATACATATTACTTTTAAAAATATTGGTACTAAGTTTATAAATATTTATCTACGTACTGAATAATCAATTTAATTAAATTTTTTATTTTAATATAAAAGTAGAATTTTTTTTAATTAACATCTATAAATTTTATAGTATATAAATATTATGAATAAAAACTAATAATATTTAAAAAAATTTTAAATATAACAAACTATATTCTTACTAATTTTTTATGTTTTAAGATAGTTTAATATATAATTATATAATACTCTTATATCCTTCTTGTAAAATATTTTCAAACATTATTAGAGAAATAAATTTATTTACTTTTTTTTACTTTTATAGAATGAAAAGTTTCTCTATTTCATTTACCATTAAATTTGATATTAAAAATGTATGTATCTTTTCTCATCTTCATGTGGAAATAAATATACCCTTTTGAGAAAACCATTACTCTTCAAAGGTTAAATCCCATACGAAACTAATACATATATTTGATTTTACTTTTCAGTTTTTTACTCTTAATTTTATTTTATTCTTAATATTAATATTTTTCGTATTTAATTATACCAGAAAATAAAAAAATTAATTTATTGAAGAATTAAAAGATAATCAGTTTATTTGAAAAGTAAACGTTAAGAATTTAGGATTATAGATCGATTATTAAAATTTTAATGAAAAGCAGTATTTTCTGTAGAAATTTTTTTACAAAAATTAGAGTTTTTTCTATTATTTCCATTGTTTATATTATTATTTATATTGTTATAAAAATGAAAAAGATAAAACTAACTAAAATAAGTGTATCAGTTATGTTATATTAATTTTTGTAATAAAATTGTACTATTTAAAAAAATTTTACCTAAATAGCATATCTTGTATATTTATTAATTATTTAGACTTGTGGAAATAAAATAATATTAAGATTTTAAATTCTATTTTATAAATGAATCGATTTTTTAAAATTATTTAATCAAAACTTTGTTGGATATTATTGGTTTTTATAGTACGAATTTATTTTTCCCAACTTTATATTAATAAGGACAATATTCAGCTAATTATTCGATAATATTTCTTAATTGGATAACTTAAATTTTCGTTCATTTTATATCCATATTATATTTAAATATTTTATTCTTAAACACTGAATATGCGTTTGTTAAATGAAAATAAACGAAATACTTAAAAATATCTGTACAAGATTTAAATCGCTATTTTGAATTTCAAATTTCTTTATTCATATCGATAATTAATAATATCACAAATATCCGGTTATTAATATTAAAGTAAAATTATTTTTTTTAAATATATTCTTGTTAAGATTAATGTATTTACGGAAAATGATATTCATCTATAACATCAGTTGACAACAAAAAAGTTACGTAAACATGATAGATTTAATTAGCACACGCTATGCAATATTTAAATGATAATATTTTAAAAACGGATACTGGGCAAATATTTGTTGAAAAGATTGTTTTGTACAATATAATTTTAATTTTGAATCAACCGATGTAGGACATCTTTTTATAAAAATTTTTATTGTTATCGGCTCTAAATATTTGAAGTGAGGTTCGGCATACCATAATCTTAAATTTAGATTTAAATATTTTGAAAGCTTTCATGAGCATAATTTATTTCTGATTTTTGTTTTCGAATAATTTGCTATTTTAAAGAGAGGCATCAACCAGAAAGTACTAGAAATAGCATTTCAATAAATATGTAGCGGGGTACACATTTTGAAAATTAAACAAAAGTTCTTGTAAGAAAAGAGAAAATGCGTTGCGTAAAACAAGAATATCTTAAACTGGAAGCACCTAAATGAAATATTTTTGTGAATCATTTAGACGCTTGCGTAAGTACCTTGGATACTATATTTACAACTCGGAATTAGTACGTATAAGGGAAACAGATTCTAACCTGAAAAGACACAATGGAGCCATGATATATTGCTGCTTAGGAAAGTGCAAAAGCAGAAAATTATCAAGAGTCTTGGTTTAACAGTTATACAAGAGATTGGCACATTTAGTCAAGTTATCATTGCAAGGTAGCGTAATTTGCGTATAGGAATAATCACGGTTGCGTGATTGTAAATGATTCAAAATTTTTTTTCTTGTTTCTTTTCCACTCATAATGCGAATCAGCGAAGCCTTGCTTAAATTACCATTTATTATTGCAAGAACCTTCGGCTCTTTTTAAATTTCATTTATCCGCATTTTCGCGAATTAAAAGAAATCTTTGAACACAGTTTGCCAATCGAACTCTCCTGATAGTCGAAACGATGCGCTCGAACAACTTTTCTGATTCAAACTGTATTATATTGGTCTATCCAACTACATATACTCAAATTATGACTGCTGGATGTATTCTTCAAACATTTTTATGGAGCCTCGTTGTTGAGAAAGTCTGATAGGGTAGAGGTACTGAAGTACGCTTGAAGGCACCATTACTAGACGACCCCAAACGTATGAGATACATTAAAATAAGTACAAATATGAGTATCAAATAGAAATTTTTTATTTTGCTTCTACTTATTTTTGTTCTTTCCTCGATTTTTCACGTTCTGCGACTCAATCGATAATGTCTCGAAACAAAGTTTATTTTACATTAATTTGCAAGTGCCTTGCTCGACCGTGTACTTGGTATATTCCAAAACGGAAAAGCGCCCAATGGCGTTGAAACGTATCGCGCAAAGTGCGCGGGAGTCTGATTTATATATTTCGAGAGTTAATTAGAAGCATAAAATAATTTATGTCCTTGATGCCGGTGTACTACTAGATTTGGTGTGTTTTACGGTTTCTCCAGTCGTGTACCATCGGGGTTCGAATGTTAAAATTTACAATATTGACATATGTTTTAGTCATCGACTGACCGAACTGGTTGACAAACGATAACCGCGCCTTTACGCATCCAAGAGATCATTGACACACACCAATACGACTGATCGTCGACGAAACATCAACACTGTGCACGTGAAGGAGGAAACGCGTATTCATTATTCAGAATTCAGACTTTAGAAAATTAAAATATTCCAAAACCGTCGTAATATAATTCTCAATGAAATACAAGGTATTAAAAATTTAAATAAATAATAATTTTATCCACTTTCATCACAATGAACCGAGTAAAATAGCTTGGGACGCTAATTTGAAGTTATTAGAAAAATACGCGACAGTTTTATTTTTCATTTAATTTGCTCTAGTGATATGTGTAATACAGTGAGAAAAGTCTAAATTTGACCTACTTATTTATTATCCAATATCCAAAGCAAATTTGGTTAAAAGCGATCTGCTCCAAAAAACGTATGCGCTTATTGCTATCGTGTTTAAAATACTTGGTTTTCGCTCATTTGGTGTTACATTGAAGTCGAAATAAAATTTAAATAAACCAAGTTTTCGAAAAGCGATTGATCGATCGTTGGTTTGTGTGTGTCCATTATTGATTTCTATAGAGAAAGCAGATACATTTTATATATTATAGCAGACATTGAAACTGTGCAACTTTTCCTTCTCAATTTAATTGCAAAAAATCGTTTGAATATTTATCTGAAGTGTTTAACAATTACTAATGTTACCACACAGACAGTGAATTCCAGGGGTATCATTTCGACATTTTCGATGATTCGGTATTTCGAATTAACTAACAAGAAGAGAAAGGTTAAAATTCAGTTAATTTTGACGATAATAATAGTAATGCCATTAATAATAACGATAATAGTAATAATGATAGGATTAAACGAAATAGTGAATAAGTCATTTTTTTGTGTAATTCTGAATATTAGCACGCATACCTTTTATTTTAATACATTTACGTAGTAGCACACTAGTAAGTCATCGATCATTTTACTACAAACGTTAAGAATTGTGTAATCATTTAATCTTTATTGCAGTATATTATAGGTAGACATTACATAAGACTTAAATCGTCAAACAGTGGCAGACCAACGTTGATTCGCATACAATGAGTCAAGTATTACAAATTGCTAATTTAAAACATTTTTTACTCCGTTCTTATTGAATATTTAAAATATTTTTTTAAACCATTATAAATAATAAAAATAAACGTTTCTTGAATTTTGAACGGAAAGGCATTTTAAATAATAACATTCTCGTCGTACTGTTTAATCGAATGCCAAATATAAATTCTAAATTCTTAAAATAGACGCGATAATGGAAGCACACGCACAGAAATTTTGATAAATTTTACAAACGATAAATATTAAAAGAGCGTCGTATTTAGGAAAAACTATGAATATATTGCGATATTTTAAAAGATTTTTATCCTTAGCATTAGGCCTTCGTTTCTCGAGATTCAATAATTTATAGAGGTTTTACGTAATTTTGCTAAATTGGAAAAAGGTAGTAAGAAGTTCGACCTCCTTCAACGTTCTCCGTACGTCAAAGATCGAAGACGCGGAGTACGTACTGAAAATTTTCTTTTTATTACAAGCCAACGGTGTGGTGTACTTAGCGTAACTGCTTATCGACAAAGCGAAATTGATTCACTTCTGCATGGATCTGCAAAAGAAAAAATGCGCGGCTTTGTGTAGGAAAGCAGGAGGGGGACACTTGAATAATACATACTTTTCCAAAAGAAGAGACTCCCGAAGCACTTCAAACATCCATTGTAATCATACACGGTGTAACCTTGAACACTGCTAGATATGCGAATTAAATACATGGAAAATTTCAGCGGTGCTTTTATCGTTATGACCAATGACGTTTGAGCGCAGGAGTTAACTACTCGGCGAGCATGCGCAAAGAGCAGAGGCGAACAATATTCGAGCCTCAGCTGATCTCGGTCTCACAAGAGTAACAGTGTTGAGGGCTAACAATGTTGTTTAATTGCAACAAATTGAAATTCGGTTTTCACACTCGTAGAAAGCTGCATCGCCTTTTTGCCTAAACAGATACATAGAGTTTGCGCGTGTGGTTGGTTGCAGTGGCTGACTCACGTACAGGCGGACACGAGAATGCACATGTGAGTCTTTAGTTGGGTGTGAGTAAATAATACGTGAGCTGGTCGTACGACCATACTGCGCGCAATATGCAATGCACCGAGTATGTGCAAGAGCGGTTAGGGAGCGCGAGAGAGACGGATGGATATACATGGCATTCTTATCTAAAGGAGTTTATGTAAACCAGGTATATAGCACTGGACCGACGCAAGAGCGAGAGAGGGAGGAACAAAGAGATAGCGATAGGGAGCGCGAGTGGGAGAGAGAAAAGGAGAGGAGGACGGATGTATATCTCCGACTGTAGAGTACGGCTGAGCATTGGACTGACTATCTGGCAACGTCGCAGCGCAGCCTCAGCCTGCAGCCATGCCATTGCCATACCTGCCCCTTTGCGGTTCTCGCGCACGCCAGCCGACGCGGAGGGGGCGAGAGCACAGAGACAGATTCCGCCGCGGAGGGGGAGAGGGAGAAACACAACGAGCAAGGAAGCGGAGCAGTACCGAGCGAGGGAGGGATGAGGTCCAGAACGAGAGAGAGAGCGACGCTCTTTCGCGGAGAAAGTGAGACGGCGAGCGAGCGCCGGGGAGACGGAGGGAGCCGGAGCAAGAATGAGCAACAAAGAAGAAGAGGAGCAGACAGAGCTAAAATGAGTGAAAAATAACGTATGCGAAACAGTGACGAGCGAGCGAGAGAGAGAAAGAGGGAGGGCATTGACGAGGTAGCTGGTATAGGAGCGCGGGCGTAGGGGGCGAGAGAATAGACGTGTATACATAATACAAGCGTACGTGCGCGTCGTTCGGCTTAGGTAGCCTCGCGCTTTGCCTCGACTCTGTATTTTCCTCCTCTTGCTCGCGTCGGCAACGTATGTATCGGTACGCGCGTACTACTTAATTTAATTATCAGCAATGATCTGGCCGGCGAGAGTTGCACGTTCGAGTAAGAGAGAAAGAGCGAGCGAGGCGCGCGTGGCCTTTCGGATTTTCGACGTTGCGACTTTCGATCGAGGCGCGCGCGCGCGCGTGTGACGACTCGGCTGTGGTCGCGTCTACAATCGGGCCCCGATGCGCTTCGCGGACGGAATTTTCCGCTTCGCGGGCCGCTCGTGCGACAGCCGAAGCGACGTTTATCGAAGGTCGGTGCACCAAACGGTCCCGCGCTCGAAACCCGAGGTGCCCGCTACTCGATGCACCGCGCGCCCGAAATTGTAGACGCGTCTGAAGGCGCGGAATGGAGTGGAAGTAAATCCACGCGTAGCCGGAAAGAAGGGATAAAGCGCGCGCTAATTCAACTTGATTTTACGGTCCCTTCTTGCTGCTCCGCCCGCTCCCCTCGGGCGCCCTACTAGCCATCTCTCGCATCATTTGTCTATAGTCCGTTGGACTGTGGGCGATGCAAATCAGGTGATCTCTGGATGGACGTAGCGAGAGTTACTTCAGCCGCGGATCGTCGGCGCGAGAACACCGGGGAAATTATAGAATAAGAAAGCACGTCCGCGGATATATTTACAAGTGCGCACATGCGTAGCCGTATTAATGTAGTTTGGCTCGGCGTGTAGGTGCACTTTGCCGTGTGCTCGCACGAGCCGAGCGCCGAGAAAAGTACGGACAAAGATAATTAAAAGGCAAGAAGCAAAGATAGAGAAAGGGAGGATAGGAGGGCGGCCGGGAGAGAGAGGAATAGCATGAAAAGCGACTACAGGGAAGGCAAAAGGGGTTAAAAAAGCGAATAAGAGATAGAGGTGCGCGAGAGCGAGAAAGCAAAGGAGCAAAAAAAAGGGCAAAGAGTAAGAGATCCAGACAGGCCGAGTGATAGAGAGCGAGGGAGCGCGAGAGAGAGATGACAACGGTTAAAAAGGGAGCAATGGAAAGAAAGAAAAAGAGAGAAAGAAGTTATATAGACCTCGTCGAGTGGTCCTTCACCCACACGGGGCCAATGCAATGTGTCTCAGTTCGGTCTATGGGCGCCGCTGTATACACGTACATACACCTTCCTCCCTCCCATCCCATCCTATCAGCCGCCGTTGCCCCCCGCCGCCCACCCGAAAGAGCTTCGTCCTCGTAGCCGTCGTCGTCTCATCGCGCGCACTCCTCTGCATCCTCAAGCTCTTCCTCTCTCTCTCTTTCCCATCCAGCGAACGGCAGCAGCGGCAGCAACAGCAGCACCAGCAGCAGCAGCAGCCTCAACGTTATACGGCTTGGAGGCGGCGGCGCGGCGCTCTTTCACCTTCTCTCTCTCCTGCCGTAGTTAATGTGAATGTATACGCCGTGTCTCTGTGTGTGTACGGGAGGGAATCCGCTCTCGTGTTCACTCCGGCTGTGCGCGGATGGCTGGCTGGTTGGTGCGAGCGAGCGAGTGAGCGAGTTCCCTCGGACTGCTCGCCTTTCTTACTTTCTTTCGCTCGCTCACTTGCTCCTTTCTTTCTCTCTTTGTCTCTCCCTGAGAGAGCCGCCGGCGCGCTACACGGAGAACGACGATCAAACGTCGGATTCTTTGTCAGTGAGGGCCGCGGGACGGTGCGGAAGGGAGGGGAGGATATCTCTGGGAGCTACAAATGTTGAAATGTGCGCGCCCGCGATCTCTCTCCCTCTCTCTCTCTCTCTCTCTCTCTCTCTGATGTTCTTTCACTCTACTTATACTTTTACGCTCTTGCTCTCTTACTTACTAGAGAGCTGGCAGAATTTTCTGGACGTTCGCGTGGACTGTAGGTTTTTATCTTTTCGCGTAGACTCTCCTTCGTCGCTTTTTGACGATTCTTTCTTTGCAAAATTATTATCGACCTCGTGTCCTTTCCTTTTAAAGGGTTACATGATTTTCGAGGTACCTGCTTTATCGACAACATCTTTGGCCATTCGAAAGTCGTTTTATTTATTCCTTCCACGGTGCTCTTACCTCGCAAAATCACATGTCTTTCTTGAAATCGTTGACGAAAAAAGATTATAGTCAGATTATAGTTAAATCATTTTTAAAAAAGTAAATCTCTATATTATATAGAAACATTTTTATTGTTTCAAATGAACTTTATTATTTGAATTATAATGAAATCATGTATTAAAAACGAACATTTTTTAATTTTTTAAAAATCGTTATCGATCTTCAAAAACACTGCAAAAATCTTTTGTGCATTTCAAGTAATTCTTGTTTACGAGAGACTTTGAATTTTATGGTTCAACTCTTTCGTGATCAAATCAAAATTTTTCGATTTGACGATTATTCATATGCTATATATATATATATTTTTTCGTTTTTAAAATATTTCATGATTTAATCAACTTCGAAATATGAAAGTATATCATTATTAAAATACCGTATAAAATTAATTAAAATTTTACCCAAATGCTGCGGTAAAGTAGAAATCTTGGGTCGGTATCCGTAGCTCTTAAACGATCGCTTACATGTATTGGCATTTAAAGCCGTTTTCTTACAACTGAGTCCACGCTTGTTGATCCTATTTTAAAATATATATATATACAATATATTTTTTTTTGTTTTCGCTTCTCACCTTTATGATCATATAAATAAATTATAACCGTCTTTAAAAATTAAAAACAATCAATAAATCAATGTCAACGTTTGATTGCAATTATCCAGTCATTAAAAATGTTTTCGCTGAATTTTCTGTTCGCCGAAATATAAGCAAATATAAATATTTAATGTATAAAATTTTTTTCAAATATTCTCTGGAACATTCAACTTAATTAAAATATAAAAGACAAAGTTTTTATGTCAGTTGGTAAAAGCACATATCTTATTCCGCAATTTTTGTAACTTGATATTTTGCATTATAATCATTTTTTTAATACGTAAAAACAAGCAAATATTTCTTATTCTTTGTTCAGATTCTCACTTACAGGTTTTGTAGAATTGAAAAACCACAAATATATTTGTTATTATTACAAAAGTCTCATTAAAGTAGATAAGACTTGGTGAAATGTCTTTCTAAAAGTTAAGCTTAAAAGTATGCGAACGTAAAATTTCATCTACTAGAAGAAAAAAAGGAAATGCCCATATTGCACAGATACAATGTATTACATTAAAAGCCTAATTACTAATAAAAAATCGGTATTTAATCTTAGTAGTTCATTGCTCTTTTTAATGGGAGAGAAGGTGACTATTTTTTAAATAATATAATACTTGGATAAAAAATAAAATAAAACGGCTTCAAAGATTTATAATTAAAATATTATCTTCGAATTCACAAGTTTAGTTGAAAAGTCGACACTCTGATAGCAAGTCAATTGCATTAAAAATTTAAATATTTCCATCGGTAGTTCCCTTACTCTCTTATTCTTTAAATCTCTTTCACTACGTCTTTGTGCCTTATACTACTCTTATTCTCTATCCCCATCTCTCTTCGGCTATCTATCTCTCTCCATCCCCCTCTACTCCTCTTTTCAACTCAGTATCTCGATTTTTCTGTTTATCCTTCTCACTCGCTCTTTAGAGTTCCTTCGCCCCCGCGCGCGCGCAGATACACGTCGTCGCTCTTTTCATCCCGCATGCATGAGAACGGGAAAAAGAAAGAGAGAGACCTGCGACCACGGATTTATTTAGAAATTACATATGCAGTTGTAAGGTCTCGAGGACATTCCTTCGATTTTTTTCCATGTGTCAAGGGAGAGGAGAAAACGGCAGTGGCGACGACGACTCCGTGGCCGCACTCCGTTGTTTTCCATTTGAATTTCCTGCGCGTCGCGCGCGCTGAGTATTCGAGATTATCTTCCGTGTATGGAAGTTTCTCTGTCTCTTTCAGATGCTCTCTCTCTCTCTCTCTCTCTCTCTCCTCCACTCGCTCACTCGGACGGTGGGCGAGTTCTCGGGGCTTGGGTTACGGGAGTTTTCTTGAGAATTGGTTAATGACGAGCGGAGAGGAAGTGGTATAACGTACTACTTTGTTTTGTAGAGAGCGGCACGAAATTGTCAAGCGAAAGTTCTACAAATAATTCCTTTTTCTTGTGGCTTATATAGCCTCGAGGAATAGCGAACAATCACCAGAGATCGTAAAAATTAGTAATTCCGCGGTATATCCATTCGATGAGTGCGCTAATATTTATCATATTTTATTAATAATCGATAATCCAATATTAACTCGAGCCGGCTGAACCAAAATACCGCTGCGTATTTTGAGCTTAATAATTATAATGATTAAAGAGCGACGAACGCTTTTGAAAAATCTTTGATCTATTTTTCGTAGTACAAGGATACGCTCGAGTTTGCTACTCCGATCTTTTCTGAATTGCAATTTCTAGTCGAGCTGAAAAATATTTTCTACTTCTCAACTTTAAAATAGTAGTGCTCATTGCAAAACTTTCGGATTTAATTTTTATCGATTAATCGACGTGTATGAAATTAAAAGGTGACTGTTCCCTTAATTGTTATATACACGATCGAATTATTTATAAAAAATTACGAATGAATACGTAAAGCAATTCAAATTATTTAAGTACATGAATATCAAAGGAGAATAAAAAGAGTTTGCAATACGTTTTGAATTTAACGTGCTACAAATTATTCAAGCTACTGTACAAAACTGATAGTACTAAATGAAAATATTCATTAAATGCGCCAAATCCTTGCATTGTTATTAATAAATAAAATAAAGCTGATAAAGTAAAAATTTCGAGTGACTGGTGGGTTTTTTTAATTTCGCGTTGAACGAAAGCGCAACGAGAATCAACAGAATTATAGGCAATTGAACCCGAGAAGTTATAACAGAAGGTAGATAACGGACTTGTTTAACTTTTAATTCTGCATCGATGAAAATTTAAAAACGAGATAAAAATAATTACTGTCTCCAAACTCGGTAAATGGCGCAAAGTCAATACCCGCGGCGCAAGCCGATAAAATATCGACTCGATCCGGCAAAGCGAGAAAAAAAGGATTTACTCGACGAATGCGGTCACAGAAAGGCATTATTAACTATGCAGTTGCAATTTGAAGTTTCCAGAACGGCATTCTGACCGTGGCGCCATCGGATCGACTTGCCATGTGATCGTCGATAACCCAGGACTCCGTGAAATGCACGTAAAGTGTATCGCTCTCGATCTAAATTTTATTAAAATTTCAACTAACATTACTCCACCGCCAAAATGAACCTGAATTTATACTTTCCACGTGATTTTTCGCACGGGAAATTTTTCAAAATATGCCGCACAAGGATGCAGTCCTAGCCGGAGACGCCTTTTAAGTACGTAATGTTTATATAACAATAACATTTATATCTTAACAACGCCAGCATTTTCACTTGGGATTATTTCCTACCATTTTATTTCTTCTCCAGCGATAAATTAGCAACAGAAAATATTTATCTCATCCATGCAATCGTTCGTTATACTTTAATAAGCATTAAATTCTAAATTAAGAAGCTGTCAATATGTTTACAATATTTGCGACGATCAAATTAATTGGTAAAGAGCAATAAGATGCTCTTGCATTTACAAACGTGAGCAAAGTATAAAGTTGTTTCACATGTTGTTCCAATTTATCTACGCACGAGGAGCCAAATTTTCAGCAAAGTATAGGGAATTTCAAGCAACAACTGTACGCTTTACGTAAAGAATTACTTTAAAGATAATTTAGATCTATATAACTTAACAAACTAATGATTATAAATCATAGGTTTTAATTATTAGCTCTTACATCACTCAAGAATGTTTTATTTTATAGATCGTTAAAAAATTCCTGGCATCGAGTAAATAATTTGAAAATAATAAGGAAGTCTTTAAGCTAAAATTAATTGTTTTCAAAAGAAAACAAGTGATAAAAAAATGAAATACAAGTATATGTGCGCGTACGGATTTATTATACCTCGGTCAATACGAAACTCCAGTCAATCCAACAGCAACGTTTTAAAAAATTTCAAATTAAAAGTTTCCTTCTACTATATGCCGTAACTAAGGAATGGATTACGCGATAATACATCAAATGAATTTTATTCACATTGCGATGTCATTGCGACGTAAAGATGCAAGAGAAAGTGCGTCTTCGATTCTAGAAACGCCTAGATCAGAGTTTGAAAGTTCCTTGTTTTTCTACGCATTGTCCAGGTACATTCGTTACCTGTTGCTTTTAAATCCAAGAGAATAAATTCTAAAGTTGAATTAATTGAAACGTTTGCGCATAAATGTTGGTAAATAATTTATATCGAGAACGTCGGGGGCATTATAGCCATAAAATATAGCCGAATCGTATGCGAATTAAAGGTAAAGGAAAAATTACGAAAGTCTTTTGAAATTCGCTGAAATTGTTAGCGCGCGGTGGGTAAAGTCGAACTTGAGGAATTTGAGCAATGAAACGTCGTCGAGTTATTTCGAGTTCGGATCTTTGAAAAATTTATCGCTCTTATTGCGATTAAACAAAGCGAGCACCAGTCGTTTATTATGAAAATTGATATCGATTTGGCCGGCCGCCGCTTTTGGGCATTACGATCGATGATGCGATCACGCGTCCTTAATTCGCAAATTGAGATTTTCGGGGGGGGGGGGGATTGTTTTGGCGAGGAGCGTCTGGTTCGCTCCAGAACCAGAGGGGAATGCGGCTGTTGCAGGTTATTGCGTAGCACGTCGGACGTAACGCGAGTTCGAATCAGAATCCAATAGTCCTCGTCGGCTTTCATCGCCCCGAATCACTCGGAATCGCTCGGAGTCGCGCGGCCCCTCGCATCCGTCGCTCGGTGGGGGCAAGACTTTTGAACGCGTGTCACTCGGTTGACACAAGTGCGCGACGGTGCAGCAAATCTCGATCCTCCTCCCAAGAGCGTCCATCCGCGTCGGTCCCCGTCATCGTAGGATCGACACCGAAACCGCGCTCTCGAATCGCCTCGGCCTCGCAACGCTCCCGCGCTCTTCGGCGAAGCTCCGTCCCTCTCCCACACCCCCCGCGGCGGTAATAAGCTCCGAAAGCGGCGCGACTCGAGCCGTTGTCGCAACGCGCGCGTATCGGGGCCAACGCAAGCTGCCCCCGAGCGCGAAATATCTCCATAGTTCGCGAAGACTTTCATTTTTCCAGGCGGTCCTCGATTGCGGCGTACGTCGAGCGCCAATCGCGCGCGCCGGCTAACGGCGTGATTCATCGGAAGCGTCGACGTCGGCGCTCGACGTCCCTTTTGCCGGCTCAAGGTGACGAGAAGCGCCGCGGCGACTCCCGGCCCGCGACACTGGCTGCGTCCGACCCAGTTAGCGCGGAAAAAATCTCGAAACTCGCGGGCGCTGAGGGGAGGAGGAGGAGGAGGAGGAGGAGGAGGAGGTGGTGCTGGCGGCGGAGCAGCAGGAGGAGAGGGACGAGGTAGAAAAGGACCGTGGCGGGGCGAGTGGAAGAGGAACGAGAGAAAATTGAGGAGGTCGACCTCTCGGTGGCCGCGTACGCGCACGCACCGCTCTTTCTCTCTTGTTCTCTCGCTCGATCGCGCCAACACCTCGCGCTGCCGAGCCGCGGGACAGAGAGACAACGACTCGTGAGGAATCCGCGGCAGAGGGGGCCCTGGGGTGGCAGAGGATGAGGAGCGAGGAAAAGGAACAAGTGGCTCGCGCGCGCCGCGGAGAGGATCCCCGTAAAGGAAGAGCTCGCGTTTATAACTCGCGATGAGCCGGCGCGCGTCCTCTCGCTCTCCTCTCCCGCTTGATCTAGCGTGCGTGCGAGAGAGAGGAGAGGCTCTCTTCGCATTACCTTACTGTATACGGGGTCAATGCCACAGCAACCGTGTCCTCCGCCGCGAGCGTTCTGTCGCGCGCTCGCGCGCCTTCTTATATACTTTGCTCGCTCACTGCTGCTGTTACTGCCGCTTCTTCTTCTCCATCTTTTACCTCCTCCTTCTTCTCCTGCTCGTGCTCCTCTTTGCACGACTCTCCTGACGAACGCGCGCGCGAGAGAGAGAAGGAGGGAAAGACATCGCGAAACCTTCTCTACTCCTCCTCCTCCTCCTCCCACTCCGCTGATGCTTGAGAGCCTGCCGAAGCGACTTGATTTTCGCGCGGATGTTCCTCTCCCCATTGCTCCTCTTCTCGTGCACTTCTCTTCGCTCTTTCGCCCATACGTGCGCGCACTCTTTCGCCTCTTCTCCTCGCCGCCCGCATAACTCCGTCCTCCTCGTTGGCTCGCGGCTGAGAGAGAACTTGGCTGCGCGCGGCACTTCCTATACAGATATACAGAGCCGATACCCCCTGTTCTCGACTCTCCTCTCTCGCTCTATCCTCTCGGCTCTCTGTCATCGGCCCGTGGAAGCTCGAGCGAGCGAGACGAGGACTTTAACGATTTGCGTACGGCGTGTCGAGCATAGGGAGCCACCACTTGGCTGCTCCTGCTCCTCACGGCCGACGTCGACGTCGCACCCGCACCCTCCGGTGCGACCCTGTCACTCCCTCTCGTTTTTTGCCTTTTTGCCATACTTTTACACCGAAGAAAAAATAAGCACACCGCAGCCGGGTTTTGCAAATGGGTACAAGTGGGGCAAGGTAAACATTCGATTGCGCTTTGATTTTTTTCCAGTTGCGCACTTGTGCTCCCGTCTCTAAGTGTGTGCTTTCTAAAAATTCGTTGGCCTTTTTCGTTTGCACGGCTCTGGTCTTTCTCCTCGGGAAAGGCGTTGCGCTTTTCAAGCTGTTCGCGGTATTTTCCCTTCGAAATGGGACCGGGACCGTGAGCCGCGATCCGCTCCGAGCATCGGTGCAAAAGATCTTTCCGTCGTAGCGATCGGGCTCCGCGACTTTTTAATAGCCGAATCTTGCCCAAGAGTGAAAGAACACTTGGAATACGCCGAACGCGGATGATGCGCGCACAGCTGTGACTAACAAAAATAACTTGTTTTGTAAATATTGTAATTTTTATTATTTTTACGTTAGACTGTGATCTATTTTTGGCTTGTACAAAGGTTCAAATGAAAATTCATTCTAAATTCTCCACGTGGAGAGGAGAAAATTTGAAGAGCAGCGCGAGAGAAAAAAGATACAAGGTATGAGGAATAAATATAAGAATTCAAGTGAAAATAGAACATTAAGAGATAAATGGTGAGAATAAGAGGAGTAAAAAATACAGAGTTAGTGGGAAACAGATACAGATACAGATATAGAGCACGCACGAGAGTTATTTCGAAATATGGTGTAAACGCTTATTCGTGTGTACGTAGTATTTCATTGAATTATTTTATTTATTAGGGAGCGCGTAAGCAATGTTGGCTTTTAAGCGAAAAATTGTGAACAAAAGTGACAAGGAGCAGGCAAAAAGGTTCGCAACTATGTTATATACGGTTATATTGGATTGACGAACATGGCGAATATACCTATATGTATACAGTAGGCATAGCCAGGTATGGTCAGACATGGATATCTACGAATACTTCCCACGTTATTCAATCATCTCTTGGCATATATTTCTCAATTTTCCCACGACTTAGAAAGATAAATTTATTCTAATTTATGTTTTTCTGTGCCTCTTTTATTATATTTATTTAAGACTATCTCATCCGAGTACTGAATTCTTTATAATGTCACAAGCATACATTACAGAATTTCACGTTGAGCCGCACGAATTATTTAACTTTCAGCGAATCAGTACTGTTATATTATAATTTAATTAGCATCGCGAATTGCCATTATTTAATTTAAATAAAAAACAATATTAGGAACGAAGGCCGAAAGACATGCTTAATTGTTCGATATTTCGACCCGTTACATCAAGAATTTATTAGCCTTCCGATCGATGTATGTTTCAACAAAAAATAAAGCAACTGATATAACGTAGGCACGGGCAGACACACGCCCACGCCTACATCGATGGCTAGCGAAAAGTATTTTTTCGATAGAGAGCTAGAGATAAAAGGAGAGAGATGGAGAAGATCCATATAACAGATTAATTTCGATGATTCTGTTATGACTGCAGACCGAAAAGCTCTAGGGCGCTTTCAACGAGGTAACGGCACATGCGCGCTCGGTTTGCCGTAGACCGACTCGCGTTGTGTTGGGCTTTGCGATTAGCTTTCCTCGGAGTCGTTCACGACGACTTTTCTTATCGTTAAACGAACGGAATGCAGAAAAAATGGTCAGTGCACTGTACTCGAACTTATAAACGCCCGACTGTTATTTATAATTAACATTGCGAATTATGCGTTCACGCTCGTACGTAATGTTAAAATTCAATTATTGTGCGCCAGATTGACAATTTTAAACATTTGCGTGATACATTGATTTGCATGTTCGAAACGGGCCTTAACTTCACTCGGACGAGATTTGATTGAAGTATCGCAAGCAGCGAATAAGAAACGCCCGTTGTAATTCGAAACAATATTTAGTTTCTTCTAAGCCCAATAATACTTATTGCAATCTCGCTTGAAAAAATTAATGCCTTAGCGTTATATCTTAGAAAGCTAATCTTATCGGGATCTTAATTTACCGATGTCGTTAAATGTCAATTTAACTATAGCGGGAAAATTTATTTAAAATAATATTTTTTCGATACATTGTGCGATAAACACGCGCCGCGTTAATTATTTAAAAATCCGAGGGCATTAGCAAAAATCGTTAAATGACCCGTGTTTCGCGTAAGCAGAAATTTTAAACTTCAACTTTCACAAATGCTTAAATGTCGTACGCACCAATGAATATTATACGAGTGTCCTAAATTCAAATACACTAAGCACAAATACTAACTGACCAAAGAAAATAAATTATCTGTTACGCGAACTTTTCCGGGGGCATTGATAAAAATACAAAACTCTTTTCTAACGAAATATTGATACGATGATGTTTTACAAATATATGTTCTTCTATTGCCTCGTTTTATTTGGCTCGTGCCAATAAAACTCTTAAATAATGCAATCTTTATAACTTTTAGATTAAGAACCTAAAAGCTTTTGCCAATAGGGCCAAAGTTCGCCGATACGCGCAGCTTAATAGTAGTGCCCTTTTCTGCGATTCGGTGTTTATATTTGTTGATGATTTACCGATCACCTGCAAAATAACGACTGCAAGCGGCCACGGAATTGTTTACACAAAGCTTCGTGCTTCGATAATGCGCAAGCGCATGCGCATCCTCGGCTCTCGCGGAAAGCACTCCTTACACTGTACGTAGCTGTAGGTAGCGTATAATGCTCTTTGCTAGGCTTGATTGCACACGCTGATTTTCAAATAATTGTCTTTGTTTTGCTAGTTGCGCGGCACGAAAAATCCAGGGTTACCAACTGAACGCGACTCTTCGGCAGGAAAGATTTTATATTTTTATATAGAATATTTATATTTAGCATCTCGCCACAAAGGGCTGAGGTTAAGACGTAGTTCGCTCTTCCTGTTTGGATTTATACTTCTCTTTCATCTCTAGGACATGAATTATTTACATCATCGCTCAAATATATCCGAAGACTTCATTTATCTTTAAAATGTGCAAGGCGTTTGTTTTTCCAATCAAAATTATACTTGCCCATTCTTCGAATATTTTATTGTCGATCGAAAAAAATTAATGCACGGCTCAACCGCAGAATCTAGATTTTAAGGAATTTCGTTAAAATACTTGATATTCAAAATAAACGAGCCATCAATTAACCATTATCACTTATTATTTCTTTCTTCATTCATTATTCATTTTACTTTTTAAATTCAAATTCGAAACGCAGTTGCCATTCAATGCGTATTGCATTGTTAAGAGAGCTTTTAAACTTTCCAAGCTGCCCTATATTATAAATGTAGGTAATCTCTAAATTTTCAATTAATTTGAAATGATATATTGATATATCGTGAACATATTTTATTCTAAATACTAGTCTGAGTTTTGAGATATTTTTATGTTGTTATCTAACGACGTATTAATTCTTACATGTGAATTTACACAAAAGACATCAATCCACCCCATGTAAATATCTAATACTAGTCCATTTCGATAAAACTCATATACGTAGATATATTCGAATATTGTAACAATAATTATCGCTATAATCATTTACTGTTATCACTTTTCTAAATACGTCAATGCTTACGCTCATAAAACTCGTGCATGCATTTTCGCATTGGTACGATCTCCGGAAATAAGAATGAGACAACTGAATTTTACAAGTTTATACAATATTTTTACTCTTCTGCTTTATAACAAAGAATAGTCCATAATATTTTCTTATTTCAAAACAAAAAAGTCCACATTTTCTCCACAGTAAAACAATGGAATAATTTATACATACTTTGAAAAAATTTTTATATTAAATTATAATTATAAATAAAGTAAATTTATGTAAAAATAAAAGCAATAATGATCTTTGTAAACTAAAAAATTGTATAGTTATTAAAAATTATATACTTCTCTATTTTAAAAGTTATTTTGTTGAAAAATATTTGAAAAGTTAATGCTTCTTATGACAGTGTAAAAGCAAATTTTAATTGAATTAAGTACAATCGGATAAATTTTTTTTTTAAACGTATTCAAGTATATCCGAATATTTCAACATATAAATAAATTTTTACAGAAATGAAGATGACAAAATAGATTTTTTATTCAAGAAATTTTCAAGAACATGAATCTTAAAATGAAATGCAGAATATCATTATCCTTAATCTTATTACAATGATTTATAATAATAAAATTACGCTAATATAAAAAATCACACGTAAAATAAAAAAAAAAAAAAAATCAATTTTGTTTACCAATTAATATAGATAATAGTCAGATATTTTACATTAGCTAATTTAATCATCAGTAGTAACAGATTTTTTTGGTCTATTAAGCCTGTCTATACTTTTCACTTAACAAAACGAAATATTTCCATCGAATTTTATGTATTTTTTGTCTATAAAAACTTATTTATACTCTTTGATATTTTATAAATGTCTATAATGAATCATATACACAAAGGCATTTAGACAAAAGAAAATTTTTTAATTACAAATTTATAAAAAAAAACATTGCAAAACCACAGAACAGTAAAGTCTCATTTCGGACACTGTATATTACCGAAACTGAATATTCATGTTTCCACAGTAGATGATTTTATATAATTGTATTAAATTCTATGTACATTAAATATGTAGACTCGAAAAAAAATTGAGCATAACAGACGATTTTTATACAGTAACATATAATACATTGTTCTGACGGATAAAAATTTTTATTTTGGGGTGTATTTTATCTAAAATTTTATTTGAATATTGACATAAATTTTATATCGTTATAATAAAATGTATTAGTTTATTTAATATGTTTAACATGCTATTTTTTAATTTGCCACATAAATTTATGGGTTATACGAGTTATTTCAACGTATACATTTACACTATACATATTTCAAGTTTTACATTACAACTCGTCATTTTAAGGTTTTATCTATTAAAAAACTCTAGACAAAATACGTATTTAAAAGCTACTTCACTTCTATAATTACATACTAAATATATCTATTATTTTAACATATTTTTGTATTTAAAAGTACGATTTTAATAAACAAAGAATAGTATTAGTTGATACGCGATCCGTGCAGCACAATACTCTTAAATATACAGTTTCATACGTGCAAAAATAATGACTTGATCTTTTTAAGACTAAACTTCCTGATTAAAGGAAAAAATCGATATAAATTTACATTCGGAAAATAAAAGTAAGTTTGTCTTGAATTAAGAAAACTGTTAGTTATAAGTAAGTGGTTACGTAAAATTGTTTCCTTGTTTTTTTTAGAAGATACGTATATATGATTTAAAATCTTGATAAAGTGCCTTAATAATAAATTATTGTATATGTATAATTTAAATTATTCGAATAGGAAATGTTATGTATAAAATTAAATTTTTCTTATAAAAAAAACGTAAACGAAACAATTTTTGTAATAAAGTTCATCTAAGACTGTTATTATTTTTATCACCAGCTTATAAAATTACATTTTTATATAAAAAATTTCAAAAGTCTACTATAAATGATAATTATTTTTTAATATAACTAGATATTACATTATTCTTAGCTTTCTTGATATTTGATATTTATTTTTACATGAAACTAATATTTCTTAATTAGCCCATATGAAGCTAATACTTAATAGCGTCTACTCTAGTATTATGTTGAATTTCCTCTCTCGAGCACAACGTCACTCTAGCACAGCACTTTCCCCCTTTTGTTTAATAGGTCCAAATTTTATTATTTCTTGAATACATTGTAGAATAAGTTTAGATAAGTTATAATAATATAATTTATTATATAATTATATCATTTATATAAACTTATTCAAAGTTCTCCTTGTAGTTTTTCTTTTATCAATGCTTTAAAAAAATTAAAAACCATAATATTGTAATGTACAACAAATATTTCAAGTAAACTTCATAAGATAATGCATACACTAAATAAGTTTAGAGTGTACATTAAGAAAATATAACATTGATTTGCTCGGGTTTTACACGTAACATTTATCTGACTAATGTATTAGTTGAGTAGCTATGAAGGTTCTTTTGTTTTCATGTCGTGAAATATTATATACATATTAACAATATTATTTTATTATTATTATAAGAGTTAATATTACCAATTTTTCCTACAAATAGTTAATTGTACTAAATATATACATATATTCTTACACTATTAATAAACAAAATTTTTATAAATACATGTAACAAAACAAACTTTAATGTACTTTTTTTTCTATAGAGGCTATAGTTTTCAATATAATAAAATCTGTTTTAAGTAATTTAAGATTATAAAAAGTTTAAAATGATTATGAAAATACTGAATGATTTAAAATTTGTTCAGAATTGAACGATGATATAATAATGTAATCGGTTATATAACCAAATATTTTTTTATTGTGCTGATGGCCCTAAATGTTTTAAATATTTCATAGAAAACGCGTTAAAGATGATTATTTAAAAAATTTTTTTTGGTTTCTCTATAAAATTTCTCTATAAAATTTAATTCGATTAAATTAATTTATTAGAATTACTTTAAACTACGTTATATACAAATACACATATTTTTTACGTTTATTTATTTTGCTTATTTGAAACGGGATGAAGACGTTGAACTCGCTGGGCTAATAATATTTAGTACACAGAGCACTAAAAATGATTATAGGTCAAGTTTAAGTTTCATTCCTTATATCATATTTCATTGTTGTAAAAATAATAAAGAAATTAAACTATATTTATAAATCTGCTTTAATTCCACCGCAAAGCACATAATATTTGCACGATCTAGCGGTAAATTTCTTAGACTGATTTTTTCTTAGGGTAAATAAGCAGGTACTAAAATTCTACTGTACAAAATACAATATATGGGAGCGTCCACAGAAAGCAGGACACTGAACTCTGAACAGCGCATTTTTCGCATAAAACACTCTCTGCTTGACTCTTAAATTGTAAAAATTCACAGTGCAAGAATGTATTGCAGATATTAATTGATAATATTTATACGTTCTGCCTGTTGTTATTAATTTACGCAGAATTTGAATATTTCATAGAATAAACAATTTCGTAATGATCTCTCAAGTATTTTACAACTATAAAATATTAATTAAAAATAATAGTTAAAATACTAAATTACAAGGATGGAGATACGCTATTTAAAATTTCATTTATTTATTCCAGTTGTAGTTAATGTCAGCGGATATATAATCAGTGTAACTATTTAATTTTGATCTCCATTCCTAATAAAATAATCTTTTTCTAGGACTATTATTTTTAGTTTTATTTTTATTTACGAGACTATATCCAAATTCATATCAGCAGAAGTATTAACATTTCTACGCATTTTGCTTTTCTGAAATTTGCGAAATTAGGTGAAACTAATATTATTTATGTACTTTTTACGTAATAGAATAAAAATGCGATTCGTTAAAATAATAATTAAAATTTAATTCTATTAGCGTTCCAAATTTATAATTATATAATTACAACAATCGCGAAATAAATAATTATCTTCAAAGAATACTGTTTACGAAAAAGAAATTTTTTAATTTCTAAAATACAGAAGCCAAGTACATAAACATGAACAAATTTTAAAATATTTAATTACGATGCTTTTTCTATTTTCATTTAATCCTTATTATAAAAGTTTGATAATTTAAGTAATAGATAAATTATAGATAAAATAGAAATAATTTTTTATATTACCATTGATAACGATATAATTTTTGTAAATTCTTAAAAAACCTAAGCTTGCATAATAAACTATTTTTTTATAATCAAAAAAGATATTTTTTATAAAAAAAGGATTTACTAGAGTTTTACTTAAATCTATTTATTTACAATTTAGTTAAACACATATGGAGATATCGTATCTTACTTCAGTTTTTTCAAATAATAAGAAAAAAATTTTTTAATAATTGAAAATAAAATGTTAAGAGTATTTTTCCATTCGACAAATAATCTATTTATTTCAACAAGACTTCCATAGAAAATTATAAAAAAAATTGTTTTATCGAATATTAACTTCAGTGATGTTAATAAAATATGGATATTTTTTTTATATTATAAAACCTTTTAAAATTAAATGGGATGTACAAATTTAAAACATAGATTACTAGTAATAATAGAAAAGAGTTAAGCTATTTCTGTACAATATTTTATTTTCGTATTTTCGTAATCTTTTTTGTTATACTTATCATGCATTTTTTATTGCGAATAAGATAAAGAAAAATATTTTATATTTGTATTTTTAAATTATATATTTTATAAAAAAACCGAAAAAAGCTTTATGTTCGGTTTGAGTATTTATGTATTTACATTATATATTTTTTTTATTCGATTGATAATTTTATTAGAAAAATAAAGAATAATTAGTTCACACGTTCAATTCATTCGTTTAAGATTTATTACTTAAATAATAGATGATTTTTTTGTTCAATATGAAAAAACGTCTTTTTCGTGCTCTAGTATTAAAAAAGTTTTTTAATTGTAAATAATTGAAGTTTTAATAAATTTTTTTATTGATAAAATTTAATTTTATTGTATAGTTGTATTATAAAAAATGAAAGCATATACTTCTAAGTAAATTATTAGTAGAAAAATAATTGATATAATATTTGCATCTAATATATTGGCATCTAAAATAATATTTTTAATTAAATCTATATTAATATAAAATTTTCAAATATTTTTGATTCCTTATTAAACATATGTGATTGTACTTCGGCATAATTATAGAGCAATCAAAAATTAAAATAATTAAAAAAAACTTATTACTATTAAGAAAGTAATGTTATTTGTATAAAATAACTTTGTAACTAACTATAGAATCTATTATGGAATATGAACTAACGACTAAGGTCGGTTATTTTAACTCTTCAATTTTTTAATATTACTCTGTAGTATAGAGAAAAGAAGCTAATTTATTTTAATTTAATATGTTTATAGGTGGTCTTATCTTTGATACATCTAAATTAATATCAAAATAAAACAACATAAAAAATAAAGAATTTTAGTTATTATCACTTTGAAATTTAAAAACAATTTCAATTATTTTTTAAATTATATGAAAATAAAGTGTATGTAAAGTATCTTTCAATATGGAATTTAAAATTTTTGTAATAAAAAATTAAGAAATTGACAAGTTTTAAATGAAAAATCAGTGAAATTAATTTAATTTTCTTGTTTCATACTAATTTCTTATTTGCAGTCACATGACATATTCAAATATTAATCTTTTATAAGCTTTATAGACATTGCATCAGTACTTGTAAGATTAAATTGCGAGCATTAGGTTTCATATCTAGATTTCAAAAAATCCTTTTGAAATCATGAAATCATAGATTAGTAATGCTTTTTGATTTTTCGAATTTTATTTTTCTTTTATTAAATGAAAATTTTCAACTTTCTCAATTAAAAAAACAGTAGAGATTAAATATTTAATTTTCTAGTAATTTTAAAGAATAAAAAGTTACATTTAAAAAAATTATTATTCATCAATAACTGTAAACACGAAAGTTAAAAATATATTTCGTTTAATATTTTTATGCAGGAGAAATATCATAATTATGCATAAGTTCTAGATAATTTTACAAAGTGAAAATAAAAATTGTGCAAAGTATTATGTAAAAAAGTAAACTTATTTTATACGTAGCATAAAATAAGCTCTAAATAAAATAAGAAATTGAAATTAAGACAATTAAATGTATTGTATTATACGCAAGCACATTTAAAGTAGAATTTGTGCTTTTATGCAACTTTCTTTGAAAATTGAAAAATTTTACACCATAAGGACGTGTTACTTTATTGAGTCGTGTAACTTCCTACGTTCACTTTGTCCTATTATAAGTATTATATAGTATTTTATGATGTTAAGAGTGCACACGTGAATAAATAAATTTTCTGTGGGTATCAACGAGGATTTACCAAAAAAATTATTTATTTAGAAAATCGAGCTTAAAAAATTTAAGTGTTTAAATATTGAAAAATTTTATTGCCTTAGCATTAGAAAAAAAGTTTATATTTTTCCAACTACTATAATAATTATTTCAGTGTTAAATCTTTAAATTGAAGCATTATCTTTTTATTAGTTTTATTCGTCAAAAGGAATAACAAGGGTGTTCTTCGGCGTTGTATCACATCTTGCAAATTCCCCATCCATTAATGTATTGAAACCAAAAATTACGGTTGGATAAGGGCACGTGTCAATGAAGTAAGGGTGTTTGTCAAAGTGGATGCCCATATTAATTAATATAGATTATTCTTTTTATCAAATTTAATCTAACTATGTACAGATAATTTATCGAACCAATAATTACTTTAAAAATAGTATACAGAAATGTTAAAAAACATTACACATAATTTTATATCGCAAACCAATTAAGGTTTAAATTTCCACGAAATTAAGAAGTACATAGATTTCAGTGTTGAAGCTGCGAAAGATATTTTAACTAAGTCAACAGAAATACCCTGATGTGAATGTTTTTCAAAAGCTGTTCATCACGCGTGCCACCGTGTTATCAAAATTCGCACACACCTTGCAATGTTTTCTATGAAGCTAAAACCTGCATTTTCTTCAGCTAGAACTTACACGAATTATATTTACTTTGCCAGAATTATGAAAAAAATTAAATTCAAGCTTTAAAGAGATGTTTGTATTTCCGAATAAGTGTTGGAACATTTGGAAAAGAGATTGGAACCAAGCGAGCACTTTTTGCTATGTCTCATATTTGCTAATTATAATATTAATATATTCTAGCGATGAAAAAGCGGCCTGTTGTGCAATTTTTATATTTGATACGGAATAAGAGCCAAATATCCGGATTAAAAGTTAACTTCAGAAGGTATCATATTTTATAATACATGTAAATACGAAGGATTAGACCAACTTGTTCTTGCGCAGTAATATTCTTTTCGAAATTACAAGCAAAGGAAGCGAAATAAGTTTGAAAGAAAGGCGGCCCAGCTGATGTAGTAATGATCTGAATGGAGACTCGTTTTATTAGAGTTAGAATCTCAATTCTTTACGTAGCGACAGGTACATTTATGCTGATATTCTTTGCTTTAAAGAATGGTTTTATTACGTCTATAAATTTCACGTGACCAAGCTGAACTTATGCAGAATATTCATCTTTTTTATACGAAAAAGGAAAAGAAGGAGAGGAAGAGGAAGAAAAAAATATCAATTTCACAGGAGGTGGTTAAGAGCTCCATATGTAAATATAAATTTCAGAATAATAGATACAGTTTTGAGCTGCTAATAAATGAGAGCCGAAGCTCGGATTTACTTGAAATACACTTTCGGATTCCAGGAGAATGTAATTCACGTTGTAATGGTGATAAAAGCAAGTTCTATGATATTTACGAGCTGCTGATTTGCGATACGTTCAGTATTGATTTTCCTTGTCTTTCTTTAGAATTGAGAGCCGCTCGAAGAAGGTAGAGGCAGGCGATATTAGGGTACAGCTCTAGTTTTCGACAAGTTTTTGGCAAGCGTTTGAGCGAATTAAGATCCGACTAAATACGTCGCTGCGCTGGCGTGCGCCTCTTTTTTCGCGAGGCTCGCGCAAAAGAATTGATCGGCGAACCTTCCGAGATCATCAGCACGAGCAACTCCGCCGGGAGGAGTCGAGGAGGGAAATTTTTTGGCTCGCGGCGATCAATAATCGCTACGGGACGGAAATCCGAGGCATTTTCGAGGCGCGAAGGTAAAGGACGAAAATCGATGTCCCCCTCTCCCCCGAGTCAAACTTTCTCGCGTTGGTAGATAGAAGGGTGGCCGCCTATGTGCGTGAGCGAGCGAGTGCGTGCGTGCGTGCGTGCGTGTGCGCGTGCGTGCTGTGTGGGAGCGCGAGTCTCGTAGCCGATTCCTGATCAAACGTCACGACTCCGCGAGCCGATTCCTCTCCGCCGCCGGCGACGTCCCCGTCGTCATCGTCCTCGGCTCGCGCTAGTGAGTCCGGTTATTACAGAGCCTTAACTGCCTCGTCATTGGTGTGCGCTTGAATTCTTAAAATAATGTACGTGCGCTGCTTCGAGGAAATATAGGTGCCTCCGGATCATTGGCCTCCGCGAGTCTCCGTATACGAGCGAACGTACGAGAGCGAGAGAGAGATCGAGGCGTACGGTAAGATCGCGGCACATGGCTATTTCTGAAGTTATTTCGCGGCCCTGCACTTACCCAAAATACATCATGTGCGCCAGTATTATAGCGCGACTCCATGGGTACGTACTCCCTCTCTCTGTCTCCGTCTCCGTCTCTATCTCTATATCTATCCCTATCCCTATCCCTATCTCTATCGCTGTCCCACTCTGTGTCTCTATATTTCTCGAGTCTGCCGGGAACTAGTGGAAATGCGAGTTCTCGCGAGCGTGCCGCCGTCACAGTCACACGATTTTCCCTCGCCGAAGGGGGAGAAAAAGAGAAATCGAGGGTGCGCGAGAAATGAGAAGGAGAGAAATCGAGCTATACACTTCTTGCTCGCTTTTCCATCTGTGTACATGGCTCGTGTCGTGCTCCAACATGTACATATACATGCGTGTAAGAAGTGGAAGGACGCGAAGGAAAAAAGAGAAGCAGAGAGAGAGAGAGAGAGAGAGAGAGAAGAGAGAGAGAGAGAGGCAGAGAGGAAAGTGAGACATTGAAAGATAGCGGGAGGAAGCGGGAAGTGGAAAGGCAAGCGGCGAACAGAGGGGTTGATATGTATTTATAGCCAACCCCAAATAAAGCCGTCGGTACTCTCTCTCCTCTCTCTCTCTCTCTCTCTCTCTCTTCAGACTTGACTCTCGAAATCGTACAGAGAGAGGGTGAACGCGACTAGACTCCCCACTTTGGTCTTTTCTCTCTCGAATCTTCGTCGGTGTTTGGAATTTTCTATGATTAGAACGAGTATTTTCACATGATATATCCCCCCCCTCTCGTGCCCACTCACCCACTCGCTCTCTCTCTCTCTCTCTCTCTCTCTCTCTCTCTCTCTCTCTGTAGCACGCTCGCTCGCTCGCTCTCGTAAAATCTGTCTGCTGCTTTCTCGCTCGGGCTCACTCATCGTGCGGGCTGTTTGCGACGCGTTTCTCTCCTGCTTCCACTTCTCTCTGTTTTTTATCCACGTGTATACGCGTGCATTTGTGTGTACATATGGATTTACGTACCTACGAGCCCGGTCGGCTACGTGTGCGTGCACATCTGTATATCTATACATGTATCTATATAAGTACGCGCGCGCGCACGTCTGTGTGTGCATTTATGTGTGCGCACGTGTGTGTCTGTGGATATATGTATATTAATACAAAACGTCGTGCTTCCTCCTGAGCTGGCGATGCTTACAATGTTCTATAGCGTCTCTGTATGTTTGGGAGAGTAAAACAGAGTGAGAGGCGTTAAGATATAATTGTACCGTTGATTAAACACTTTGTAAAAATAAGCTTCGCCTGCGCATAAATCATTGTCGTGCTGTCTATAATTGGTTCGTTCGCGTTAAGACATTTTTTCAAGGTGAAATCTTTTGTTTTTCATTACTTTTCTCCTTGGTGATTTTTCCTTTTTATTCTCCAGACGGGTCATATAGTTTTGCGCGCTGATGAGTGAATCACTGGTTGAGATTAGACTAGCTATGCAAAGAATTCAGAATATCCGCCGTATTTTGTTGAACGTTGACGCTGTGCGTTTCGATTATCCACGACGTTTATGCTTTTTCAAGTAGCTGCTTTTAATAGAACGTTTACTAGGCTTAATTCCAATAGTGTAAGTTGGCCTAGAAGACTTGCTTTTACATTTCTTTGTTGCGCTTTATCTTTCGAAATTCGACGGCTATGATTTTAAAAGCGACTCCGTAAGTGTCCCGAGCGCTACAAGAAGTAAATAACTATAACTGGTTAGAGAATTATTTGCCATTAATTTTCAATATGATAATGTATTATAATCGAATCATAGTCGAGTCGCAGAATTTATGTAAGGATGTGAAAAGTGATTTTTAAATAATGCCCATGAATTTTCATTAAACCTCAGAGATGAAATCAAGTTAATATTAAAGCTTCGGTGTTATCTCTGCGGTCGCATTTATTTAATTTCTGGATCGCTCCGATAAATCCATTAAAATTGTAAAATTATTCCTTGTCAAAATAAAGTATAAATATGTCACAACAAAAACATGGAATCGAGCATAAAGCGATTCACAACAATTCAAAACTGTCAAAATAGATTATACCAGCGTACAAATATCTGTTCTATGATTTTTATGGATTCGCTTTAAATATTTCAAACAAACCAGTGCCTTTTTTTCGATTATCGAAACAAATTGCTCGATAAGGAAGATATCGTGAAATAACAGCGATCGTTCGTTAATTTTTTTCCTCATTTGTAGAGCAAAATTTTTGTTTTAAAGAATTAGCTTCGACCGAAGGGGAATAAATAAAGGAAGGAGAAGAGGAAGGACGAGGAAGAATAGAGAAAATAGATTTCGAATTCTATGTTATCAGCGCTCCGGTTTTTTCGCTTTGTGTTTTAGGTTTGCTTCTGCTGACGCGAAATATTATATGTGAATCGAGATAGTATTTTACCTTGTTTCTAAGGAGTGAAATTTCTGAATTTCGGCTCGATCTTGCAGGTTTTTAATTATCAAGGCATTATTTTCACCCCTTTATATTCAGTTGAGCATTTGAAATTACAATTGGACGGCTGCATGTGAATCGAAACACAATTTATCCAAATTTATTTCGAGTCAACGCGAACGGTAAAAAATATCTGCCTTAGCCCCTTTTCCCGTCACACGTGCGAGCGATAACTGACAATAATTACTTCAGAGATTGCCCGAACGCTCGATCTCATTGCTAGTAGTCCACAATAATATTTCGGGCTGCATTTGTGTGCGGACGTGGGTGTAGAGGCGCTCGGGAGTTGTGTGCAGAGCCCCGATATCGAAGCGCACAAAGGTTATAGACGAAACGCGAGGCTTGAAAAGAACCGATATCGTAAGACTCGTATAATCCGTCAGAAAATATTGAAGTCTGCGTCTTCCGCATACTATTTATGTAGATCTCAGGCAAACGGGGTCAAACGCTATCTTCATTCGCACGTACATTTCGTTCCGGCGCGTATGGGTTGTAAAAGGCGAGCTCCAAATGTAAATGAAAAAGCCAGGCAGCAGCGGCGAGTCGCGCGGTCATGTGGTCGCTCGAAATAGGAAGTCGGGTTTCTCGAATTCCTGCCGGCAGGAGTGATTTCCGTCGAGTCGCCTCTTCGCCAGGGGGTCAGGAGAGCGCCATTCCCAGGGCGGCCCAAGGCGAAAGACCGCCCGAATCCCGAATCGGGCCGCACGAAAAATCGAATCCTTTGTCTCTCCCTCGCGGCGCGCGCACGCACACGCGTGTCGGCCCCCGACCCCTCCCCATCGGGAGCCGAAGACGAAGACGGCAACGGCGTCGAGCCGCCTTGTGCATTGCTCACATTCGTGAAAATGCCTTGAATAAATAATCCGGCGCGCTGCTCTTGAGAGAGAGAGAGAGAGAGCGCGAGGGAGAGCGAGAGAGAGACGGAGGCAGTCGGAGAGAGAGAGAGCCTTGAGGATGGAATGCATCCGCGCGGGTGGGGTGGTGTGTGGCGCGCGCACACACACCATATGTACTGAGAGAAAGAGCGCGGGGCGGGACAGGGCGCGGAGGGGCAGGTGGGAGCGGAGGCGGGCGGGGGGCGGACATCATTGTAGACATTCCTCGCTGAGAGAGAGAGCGCGGAAACGCGAGGTTACCTCCGCCGCGACGCGGTGTGGGTGTACGCGCGCGCGCGTTCTCGCAGAAGCGTACGAGGCGCGCGCGCCTAGGCGTATGGCTGTACAACGTGCGCAAAGAGCTTTCGTGACGCCGCGACCGGCCCTCACCCCCAGCCGCAACACTTATCTATCTATCTATCTAGCTGCGCGTACACGACCACTGTACCGCCTACGCGGCCGCTCATGGCGGCGGCAGCGGCGGGCGGCGGCGGCGGCGGGACGGCGACGGGGACGGCGGTGACGGTGGCGACGGCGTTTCGACGTCATCGCCCGTCGTCGTCGCCGAGCCGTCGACGTTCCTACGTCTGTGCGCCACGGCGTCTCTCGCTCGTCTTCTCCGTCGGCCCTTAACGCGAGCGCGAAAGAAAGAGCGCGACGGGTGGCTTTATGCGTTGACTCGTTCCTCCTGTGTGTTTTCGCTGGCTACGCGCGCACGCGAGAGAGCGAGAGAGCCGGAGAGAGAGAGAGAGAGAGGTGACCGCGCAATCTGGCAACAGTGGCTGCAGGCTATAACCGATATTGTGGCCGTGGATTGAATGGAGGGGAACTGGCTCAGGTCAAACTTTTCTCCCCCACCCACTTGCCTGTTGTTGGATTCGATGTGACCCCTCTATCCGACGACTCCTCTCTCTCGCTCTCTCTACTCGCTGTCCGTCTTCTCGCTCCCACTAGGGCCGTCGAATGTACGAGCCCACGTAATGAACTGGCGCACGCTAGAGTGAGAGAGAGACAGAGAGAAAGGACAATCGACACGAGGAGCTAGCAAAAGAGCGAACAAGAGGCAGTGAGAGAGAGAGAGAGAGAGAGAGAGAGAGAGAAAAGCAGCTAAGTAGAGGAGTAAAAGAAGAGTCCACAGGACGCGGGGCTAAGGATAGAGAAGGACGGAGAGAGAACGCGAGAACACGTCTCATTCATTGCGTTGTTCCACACTGCAGAGTAGATAGATAGATAGAGAGAGAGAAAAGGAAGCGCACGTTGCCCTGCTGCAGGGAGCGCTGCGCAATCGCCCCCTCGTCGCCGCCGTCCTCGTCCACGTTCTCGTCGTCCTCGTCGGCGTCCTCGCCGTCTACAACGTTTCTCTCCCCCTCGTGCCAAGCGTGCACAGCCCCCCGTCGTCGTTGCTCACCCTTTCGTCGCTATCGTTCGCTCCTTCGTTCGAGTTATGAGGCTAGAGAGAGAGAGAGAGAGAGAGACGAGTTGAAAAAGAAGAAGGAGAGGGCGAAACGTTTGGGACTCTCGCGAAAGGCTGTCGCGACTTTGTCAGCGAATGATGCGCGTGCACTAATGCGTGGCATGAGCGGATGCGTGATGCGTGCGTCTCTTATACTCCTACGCGTCACTCAAAGCTCTCTTCTCGGTTTATACGCTGCTTTTGTTTACGCGAATCGGCCGAGTGTTATTTTAAATTCCTCCGTTTCGTACTGACACGTACGAAGCACTGGCGTCTACTCACCTTCCTTCTTTTCAGCCTTTCATGCCACTAGACTTCCGATAATTATCTTGTTCATAACAATACTTAAATAGAACGATGTTTGTCTTTGGTACTTCTCGCGAGTGCAGTAACGACCGTTAACCGATGGCCTTAAGCTATTAAAGATATTTTTAATACATCGAGCGAGGTAGAGTCATTTCAATAAATTGCGTATTCAAGTGCTTCTGGAATAAACGGAAATAAGTCCGCTCCTACGAATTTTCGAGACTTTCGCTTTTAAATTAAGATCGACTTCTGCTCGGCTTTATTATCATTAACTTTATGTTATGTAAAAAACAAAATCTAAATTTGAAAATTATTTAAATCAGTTGTTTGTTCGAGAAAAACAGTCTGACACCGACTTAAAACAAATTTTTCGGTCCTGGCCTAGTGAATCTTTAAATAATATTTTTATTCGACGCTCTTTTTCTTGTTCTTTCAATAAAAATGTGGAAAAAATAAATTTCGTTCCCAGCCGCAAAACAGGTGATACTACGATGCGATGATCCCGATAAACGGAGCCGAGCGAATGTTATTGTTCTTCGTTTAACCGCGATTTCTTTCGATAAACGGACTCGCGCGCTGGATGCAAAAGTTTTATTAATATCTCGCGAATAAAATTATTTGTTTCGAATCAACTCAAACTCAAAAGCGGAGCCCACAACTGCATACCGAGCGATTCCCTTAAATCTCGTTGCTCGGCAAGAATTATCATCGACGTTTCATTGACGAAGTCGTCGATTGATTATTATCAGCTGATTCGGTGCGTCCCGCTTATCGGATAATAACGAGGAATCAATGAAGCGCAAACTAAATAAGCATCGCAACAATTTGGGGGATTAGCAAACTCGACGAGCCCGTCGAAATATAATTGAAAAATATGGCGACGATCCGAGCGCGAATTGCGCGTAAGAGATATCGCGCTAAAACGCGGGCCACGAGCGAAATTGCGTAGCGACAGAAAAAATTTGCACCGAAAAAGAATTCGAAGATAAGGCCAAAACGCTAAATACGGATTCCGATATGACGGGCGAAAAAATCGTGCGCCGCGCAAGTACTCAAAGGCAGACAAAAAGACTACCGATAAATTAGCGCTCCCAAGGAAAATACGCTTTAAAAGAAACATAGCACTTGAGTATAGCTGACGAAGGGGCTCGCGCTAAGTAAGCACGTCGACGCAATATACGAACGGGTTCATGCTAAACAAGCGTTACTAAGTAAAATAAAAGACTCGGGCTAAACTAGCATAATGAAATGAAAAGCAAATGGAGCCGTTTCGAGCTAAGTATTTCTACTTGCGCCCGGGAGAAAATTCTGCGGGCCTGAACGAGAGTGCGCATCTGCAAAATCGAGCGGGCCCGCGATAAGCGACCGCTCCGATCCAGCGAATAACTGGCCCACGGCTGAACGTGCGAGTATGTGCCGCGTTATCGAATCGATATCTCGTGAAAAACCGGCGAATTTGATAAGCGGCAAAGGACCTACATTAAGATAGCGTTCTCGCTTTGGAGATAACGCGTTACCATACCAGCCGCACGCACCGGATTAGCAAACAAACGCTCGAGCGATAAATAAGCGCCCCACCAACTGGCCGACAGCGGCAAAGATGAACCAATAGCGCGATAAAAAGTGCAATAAGACGTTTCGGCGAAGCGTGACGCGATTCGCGTATGACTGGTCGAAATAAATAGACCAAATACGAATCAATCGAGGAGGAGCGTCAGGTGAGGAGTAGCGGGCGAACCTCTGCGGGGCAGCGATGGACGAGACGTAGGCAAAACTGAGAAAACCCAGTGACGGATAATAAAATTAATAGCACGTTTTTAACGACTCGTAAATGTAATAGGAAGGGGCTCGGTAAATAGCAAGTGCAGCGCGAGCGAGCGACAAAAGTATCACTGGCGATCCAAAGTAGCCGAAGAATAATAATTCGATTCATTTGTACTCGTGTTCGGCAAAGTATTTCTTGTACGCGCAATTACAACAATCCAGATTGGGTTAGTGTTGTGAAAAATTTTTCGACCGCCTTCTTGTGATACTCCGGCAGAAACGTGTACGCGGACTTTTATCGGACTCTTACATTTAACAAAGCCATTTTTCGCAAACTGAATACTTTTCCAATTACAAAATCAATCATTGTCATTGCAACAAAGCTCTCATTCTTCTTTACACACTTTTATAATTCATTTCGCTACTTATTTTTTGCCCTCTTTGCACACACACACGCGCACACGCGCACGCACACCGTGCATTTTTCCCCTTAAGGCTCTCTATTTTATAGACGTATTTATACCACAACGCGATAATACATTCAAATACTTTTATTTTTAGCACTCCCATAAATTCGGAGGATTTTTGACTCCCGAGTCCTCTTCTTATTTGATGGCTTTGATATAGATTTTTATTACGTAATCGGATAGCGCGATTGTAAATCTTGGATTTTATTTATTTTCTGTTTTATCTTAATTTCAAGGAGCTCTGTGAAAGCTCGAAAATGCGGACGGAAAATTGTAAGAAAATGAAAGTCTTACGCGAAAATTTCGAGGCGGCATTCTAATTATCAAGAACAAAAAGGCTTGTCGCGGACGAATATTACGATGGTGCGGATGCGAGTACCCACACACACACACGAGCAAAATAATATATAACCAAGGAAAAGAAACTTATGAACTCAGCTTCCGCCATGTAAGCGGTGAAGACTGATTTAGTTGCATTAGTAGAGTGTCTCGCATGTAGTAGACGTTACGATAGAAATACGTACGGCACGGTATCGCTTTTATGCGGCACTAATTATAAAGTAAAATTTAAAAAATACGATGAAAGTATTTAATCTCTATTAAGCTTACTTTCCCTCAAACCTCTCGGTGTATAGAGTCGAAGAATTTTTGCTCCGAGTACTTTTATAACAAAGTGTCGGATTGTAGGCAGCAGAAAGATATCGCTAATCAAAAGTTCCATTGTGAGATACGAAATGAAATCGATTTCTCAAAGCATGTAATATTTCCCGATACACACAAGCGTCTAAATTGCAACTCACTACATATAAAATAATTGCGACTCCAAACGTAAAAAAAAAACTGATATAAATTTGCACAGATTGCAAGTGCAACGCTTGCCTAGAATGCCCGAGTGAAATTAAATAAATCAATATTTAATGATAAATTTTCAATTAGTAAAGCGTGCGTGTGTTGGTGCGACGACTTTAATTCGAGCATATCGCAACGGACTTGCCAAGCGAGCCGCGCTATCTTTTTCTGCCCAAACTATAGAAACGCTACTCCTTCGAAAATCTATTTAAAAATAATGTCCGCAATACATTGGAAGGATCCTAGATTACAATGCTGCCGCGATGTGTTCGAAAAGAGCTCCCGTTTACTCCGACACAGACAGAGTTTCCCAAATGTATAAATGTAATAAGCCTCGGTCAAATATCAGTTTGGAAAATAGAATGGGTGAGCGTCGCGATTGTTCGCGCAGATCCGCTGAAATCAAGTAATGACTCTCGTCCGACTCGAAATTTCCAGACCGAACGCCAAAATATCGAATAAATTTCGATTGAAAAATGTACGTGCGCGAAAAGAACGGTGGAGGCTCCCTTAGCAACCATTCGCTTTTAATCCACTCGCGCGTTGAATTTTCTCATTAGGACACTATAATTTTAATATAATGCGATTTGACTCAACGTAAAGCAAGTACCAATACTTTGGTAGCGAGGCATTGATACGACTATAAGTGATACTCGCGCTGCACTAATAAGCTCTAATGAGATAGCAGAAGGATCTCGTGTCGAACAGGAAAGTAAATCCTCGAGAATAAAGGATTGTTAAGCAGGGAATGTTCGTTACGCGTAGTTCTTGGCAGTGTTTGCCGTTCGGTTTTACATTCTATAAGAAATTAATGATACGCAATAGCCTTGTGTGATCGGCAACGAGGAGAAAAGTTTGAGTACAGATTCTAGTTTCCTGTGTATTCCGAGTGTCGTAGCGTTGTAACCTCCTTCGCGCTTAATCTTAATATGCATCATTCTAAATCTATAATACCGTTATATTCCACATCATCAACGTGTCTCTCGGCGTACTTTAATGCGCGATGTGATTTGTGTAATTAATGTGCTCCTTTCTTCCAGGCGAATTTTCGGAAATGGGCAATTCGCATCAACGAATCCCGCATTGTACTTTAGCAGGCAATAATTTTTGAACAGGTATTCATTACGTAGTCTCGTCCCGACCTCTCGCCTCTTTTCGACATTTAATTCACGTGTGTAATAAGGCCTTTCATGCGTCGTTCACCCTCGCTCATTATTATTGCCTACATTTTTTTCTGCCGGTAAAAGTATTTCCTTAAATTAATCAATTTTTCTTTTAGCGCCAACAACGCTGCCTCTGCTAAAATGATACATTTTGTTAGATCGTTGCCGAGTAACACTTTTACTATGTTAAATATGTAATTATAAAATAACGCGAATTAACCAAACTATAATTTTGTTTTCAAATATTATCTCCTTTTCGATTAATTTATGAGTGAAACAGAGAGAGAGAGGGAAAGAGAGGGAGATAGCCCATTGCACTCTTGATAATTTAGGTCAGTTTGCAGTTTGCTTACAACATTGGAACTGAACCTATGTTAGCTTTAAACGATAAATTTTTGCTTATTGTAATTAAAATTTGCGTAAAATTTTTCATTCTATACAACTAATGTTTAAATAAGGTTTGAATTATTTCATATTATTAAGGATTTAAAGCAAATTGTGTATTTCAACAGTCTTATAAATAAAAAACATTATTAAGGATGTTCCGACGAATTTTCGTTCTTTGTAAAAAGTTTGAAATAAACATATAATAATTTTTAACAGGATTTCTTATTTACAAAGTACAAAGTATTGAAAGAAAGTACAGTAAAACGCTGAAATATTTTAAAGCTAAATCTCTAAAAATGTGTGTATTCAACAGGAACGTTGTTAATTTAAGAAAGACCATTCCAAGAATAATCCATACTTTTGATTTATAATTTATGTTAGAATTTATAGAATGGAATGAAATTCATAATGATTTTCATATTTAGAAATTTCATTCTTTATTGAATAATTTTTCATAGTATTAAGGTAAAAATTTAATCTGGCTTATTGGATAATTCTTAACAATATCAACGATTAAAACAATAACGTTTCTTAATATTAAAGAAAAGTTATGTTTTAGTTATTTTTGTACTTATTTTTCGATAGTAAATAGTTGTATTGAATTAATGTACCGTTGCTCTTCCATCATGTAATACAACAACAATATTTGCTGAGTCGTTGATACTTTATAGTTGAGTGTACAGTCATTTTTTCATATTTATTCTCTGTTACCTATTTCCATATATTTTGGTATAAATTAGAAAAATTTATTTCACCAAGTGAATAAAAAATTTGTTGTTAACTTATTTTCCCTTATAATTTAAATATATTTGTATCAATTTAAAAAAATTCATTCCTTTTATGGCATAATACGAATTAATATTAAATTTTTAACGATTTTAAAAAAAAAAAAAACAAGAAATAATAAGCGATAAGCGAATAAAACCATTTCGAAAATCTTCCAGGGCTTAGAAAATTGTAATTCCGGAATATATGACGTTTAAAAATGTAAAGACAAAATTTTAAATAATGACAAACAATGAATAAGAAAAAATAAAAATAAACAAATGAAAAAGATTCAAAATATCATCAATCAATATTTTCAAATTGTAAAATAATGAAACTTTGCGACTTTCATATTTGAATAATATAAATTTAGTTATTTTAGCAAAATCAAATTAAATACAACGTCTTCTGATTTACAATATTAATTAATTTTATTTAAAATTATTTTTATTAAACGATTTTAATCGTAAATTATTTGCATTCTCGGCACCTGTATTTCACATAAGCGTTTGAGAATAAAACGTTTATAATAAACTAGATCAATAAAATTTCATATAACAGAATATAAGACACATTTTTACGTGAAAGGTTATCGAAGTTTTATTTTAGGTTTTATTTTAATATAAATCATTACCTTTTGAGTACTTTATATTTATTCACACATATTAACATTGATATTGATGAATTTAATAAGAAAATATAAATTTAAGTATAATTAGAGTTTACAAGTGAATAAAAGAATGATTTTAATTTAAAATATAAAATTCTTATCCTAGAGATTCGATTGATATAAACGTATAAAAGATACTAATGTTCTACTCTAATTGATGCAATAAATTGTCTTGAAAAAAATATTTTTATTGCTAACAGCTTATTTAAAAAAATGCCAAAATAGATGATAAGATACTCAATCGTATTTCTTGTTCAATCTATATGCAGCAAAAAAGATAAAATCCGCGTAACCTTTGACATCAAAGTTTTTCTCCAATACCTTCTTTACTCACACTCTGTTAATAATGTTGTATTACGTTATTGCAACTACGTATTTTGAAGATTTTCGATATTTCGCACCAACCGTATTTTCTCGTCACTACTACATGCCAGTGTCGAATGCTCAATGATTTTATTTAAAGTTTAAACGGTTTATTAAAGAATAACGCACAAATATTATCTTCAGCAATTTCGTAGTATAGTTAATATAGTTAACAAGGTGAAATCGTACCTTCCTTTTAACGACGCGCACAATAATTCCCAATGCATAGTATTGACTTTTTAGTGCTTATGCATCCAGCCTTTTTTCTTTTTTAATGTATTAGTATACAACTGCCTCTTCGGTATTGATTGTATATAAGTTTGATATCTACATTGAATCCATAAGTATTCGATCCAAGTGAACTTTTGTAGGTAAAGTACGCGTCAAAAATTTTTAGCGATATTCTCTGCTTTTGCAGTAATTTTTTCATAAATCATAGCAACTCTATGATAAGAAACTTGGATAAGAAACTTGAAGCGATTAAAGTGCACCTGTTTATCTATATAGGACAGTCAAGGATTCTATTACACTATTATATTTGCAAACTTAGTTCTTATGTACAACAATACAATCTGTTTCGAAAAATAATATTAGCTAAATATTATCGTGATAAATTTATTTTTAAAAATTAATTAGTAAATTAATCAAACTGAATATCGATTTGCCGAATGCAGCGTAAAAATTAAAGTTTTTTATTTATAAAAATAGCCAAGGTCGATGTTTTTGTAACTTAAATATCATTTTCGAATAATACGCCTTAACATTTCGAGAGCGAAGCATTTAGGAGATTAAAATTAACAATATGTTTCTTTCTAATGCGTGGGGTGGATGAGTGAATGAACTGAAAATTCCAATACAAATAAAATGTATTCATGGTAAGGCGGACATGACAATGCGCTGGGTCTAAGACGTAAAACAGACTGTCAAAGCGGCATGGATATAAGATGACGCTCTATCCGAATTCGAGGACCCCGAAGCTTTCCAGGTCGAGTAGGATCTCAGAGTACTAAAAAGGATTCTCGTACTCTTAAAAATTTTGTATCTTCGCTAACCTCGAATGGCATCGAAGTTCGTTGTGTTCAAGAAAGTTGTGTTCCACACATTTTATGACTAGCCCACCATGCGGTTAAGCCATGCATTTTTGGTAGATACCTGACTAGACTGCATTTTTTCCTCTCTACTCAGATTTTTGCTTAACGCTGCTTTCTCACAGTTGTACTTTCTCAATCTTATCCTCTGCGTTAATGTTACTTAATTCCGCTAATCTTTGTCGCTATTTTTTATGCGTACGAAAGTCAAAAATTCAACTTTATTTGGAAACGCATAGTTCTCTAATTTTATTTGAGTAAATCTGGTAATAATAAATAAATAAATAATGTCGCAAACATCATCTCGATGAGTCAATTGATCGAAATAACATTTATTAGAAAAGGATTAAGTAGCTTTTTAATAGATTATATTAATACGAGTTAAATTTTGATTCAAGGTCTGTTTGGCGAGTGAATCAATTTGTTCGTTGCCATTGACACCAATCTGACTAGAAATCTATAATAACATTACATCGTAACCTTTTGTAGGTTAATCGAATAATTTTTTAAGAATATGTTAACTGTGTTCGCAATAAAAATATTAAGCTTTTTTCAGCTAAATAATACTCCCAATAAATACAGATGCTCATATTATAGGAACTAGAGTCTCGTATCTCATTCTAGAACAGCAAAGTTTGACTTGAAAATATATCAGAGGATTTATTTCATCGAAACATATTCTAAAAAGTACTATTTATAACTGTAATAAATATGTATACATTTCTCATCTATGTAGAATCTATTAGTAACTAGAATTGTTCGCAAAAAAAGTACGGTCGATAATTCATTGATGTTTAAGATTGGAAGGCGTAAGCCTAAGATCATGTAAATTTGCAAAATTTCTTTTACGGAAAAAAGAATTGCAACAGATTTTATAAAACCGTAAAACTGGGCTCGGAACAAAATTCTTGTAACAAAACACTATAAAGCTAGACTACATTATTAGCGGCGTAATGCCGCATTTTCGTTATAAATTTTATTTAAAAAGACCTCTTAAGACTGCAAAAAATTGATTTTCCTAGAAAGAGAGAGTGTTTTCGCGCACCTCGAGCATAAAGAGAAGCAGGCGTTTTTCGAAAAACATTGTTGCGAGGAGAAAAAATTCTGGAATAGAAAAAAGAATCGAGTTTAAAAAATAAAATAGGTAAATTATTATCGAACGAACCGGTAGCCTTCCTTGCAGATTGAAATAACTCAACAATGCTTTGTATAAGCTGAGAAGAATTCGAAAGTTAATCATTCAGTATGTGCTCCGCTCTGAAGGTAAAGAGAGATGCTACGATACAGCCATGTTTTTTTCTAACATATTCAGAAGTAGGATTTTCTCTTTAAGATCATGACTGACGATGAAAAATAAATGACGCGCGATAAATTTAGTAGGATCTATGCTATTGGAGCTTTTAAATCAAGTTAGAAACCACCATCGACGATAAGACAGTATCTTTGTGCATTTGTGAAATAAAAAAGCGAAAAAGCAGGCATTGCTCTGAGTTATTAAAAGGAAGCTAAACAGTCAATTCCCAGTGTTAACAGTAGCAGCTGAACCGTTTGAATAACGCAATAAAATGGATGAGTCTATATAGCAGTAGTGATATTCGGCAGGTGACACTTGTGTAAAATAAAGTATGGTCGGTCACATATGGTGAGGCCAACAAAGAGCTATTTTTTCAAGAGTCGTGACATTATTTACCAGACATAATGTATTCGCGTTACAACATCGTTTTTTATTTTTGCATTACCTAATCGATTCGCGATCGGACGTATTAGAAGTGGAGAATGAGAATAGCTTTTATCGACTCGCGCGATTTATTTGTTGTTGAAAAAATTCGCCAGACGTTCGATCGCGCGCGCACTGCCGCCGTATATAAATATTAACAATTTGGCTTAAAATAATTTGCTATCTCTGCTGTTGTTAATAAATACAAGGCGCACTGATATCGATTATGTTATATAAATAATGCAGCAATACTTGGGGAGGAGCTTAAGATGAAATAAAACGGGTTCGTTAACGAATAAAGTTCTCGATCCTTTATAAGTTTAAACTTTAGCGAAAAAATCGATGACCTCACCGTTAGGTGGCGTGTGCATCATCGAAAATAAAAGCAGTAGAGCAGACAGCCAAAACACGCTAATACTTTGGTTTACGATGTATATTCTTTTCAAGACACCTTTTTCAGCGGTGAAAACCTCTCTCCATGATGTGAATTATAGTATTTGATGGTGTCGAGCTGACGATGTCCGGCAACGCGGCAATATCACTCCTCTCTCTCTCTCTCTCTCTCTCTGTGTGTGTGTGTTGTGGCCACAACGCGCGTACATCTGCACCTCGTAGCAGTTTCCTTGTTGCGTGATGATGCTCTGGGATTCGCTCTACTACGTCTCCTGAGGTTTTTCGAGTATGTGTGGATGTTGGCCGACGGCTCATGCTCGTGCTCCCTCTTTCTCTTTCACTCTTCTCTTCGCTCCCTCTCTTTCTCCCTCGCACGCCCGCTCACTCAGTCCCTCGCCACGCACGCGCGCGCTCACACACAGAAAGTGAGAAAAGCGCACGCACACTCTCTCGCGATGTGAATTGTGCGAGTGTGAGCGTTCATCTGAACGTACCTCGAAGCTGTTTCCATAGCCATAGTTCTGCACCCAATGTCTTCTGATACTCGCATACATGTATTTAGCAGTCATCTTCGTCAGCAGAGAAGCTGTTGAGAATTATGATCCCTCGTGCGTACGTATCTCTTCCTGTAGCGTTGTCTTCTTTTGATATCGAGCGGTTAAGAAATTATCATCGGTACACAGGGTACTTTGCGTATAAACCTACTCGTGCAGTGTACTATTCTATTAATTTGTTTGTAAATTCACAACGTACCAGAATACTACATTACTTTGTCTAATTAAGTTTTTTAGACGTACCTTATTCGTAAGGAAATAGATCGATACAAGCAGCTATTAATTTATAAATAAAACAATGATAGAATTTCAGATATTGTATGAGTAATTGTCGTATTTTTTATTAAACCTATTTAATCGCAATAAAAAAGTTTTATAATATGTCCATCGTTATACGATTATATTTTTTATGCTAATATTTATAGTAAACTAATAATTTGAACGAATAGTAGAAGTATTTGCCAAAAATGATGTTCTTTTTTTCTTACCTTTATTCAAACATGGACTTTTATTAAAGCTAAATAAATATTAAATAAAGTAATATTCATCACTTTTATTAAATTGTTTTATTTGCTTGTAAATATAAATAATTAACACAAATGCCCTTTTAAATATACAGTAGCAGAATATAATATATTAATACACTTCTAATTTGAAACAGCTTTATTATAATTTTTTTAAACAAAAATAATTAAAAATAAAAAAAAATTTATTAACACATGATACATACGCATATGTATTGATTATTACAGATATATATTATTATTTTTTAAAAAATTTTAAATGTCTACTGATAATTATTTTAACTAAAAAATAATTAAAAATTTAAATCTGTAAAAAATCGAAGCCTTTTATTTTCAAAAAATAATTAGAAGCTTGTCTCTGTTGCCTTGGAGGCAATGCTGTTTGAAAAACTACGCTTTTAATATATTTCTATCCTTACACGAACTTATTCTAAAAATATTAATATTATAGAAAATATACTTTCACCATCAAAATCTTCAAATAGCATAACATATCTCAATATACACTTTTCGAAAATAATTAACTTTCACCGTTCCAAAAAAATTATTTCGTAATAATTTTACAGTATCTAACTTAAATTATATAAATTTCGTAGAAAAAATAGCCTTTCTGAGAATTAAATTTAAAATTAAATTTTTAAATTATTCACCATTGCAATAATGTTTACTAATGTAATGTAACTGTAGCTGCTACAGATATTTTACCAAATAGAAGAATATAATAATAACAACGTTAAAATAATATAAAATATTAGAAATAAATATATTCTCATTCGATAATAATAATAATCGATAATAAATATATTCTCATAAGCCAATAACAGCAAATATTCCAAAATAAATTATTTCTGGTTCATCAATTATTCTTTTAATAAGATTGATATTTTAATCTTTTATTAAGATCTTTTAATAAGATTTACGTTTAGCTTCTATGAAAAACTAATTGTTTATTAAATTTAATATCTTCGTTTTTATATTAAACTTGGTGACTCAAAATAAAATAAACAAGTAGATTAAGTAATTTTTAATAATAAAAATTGGAAATATTTTTTAACTTTGCCTAGTATTTATACATTAAAAGCTTAAGATTAAAACTATTCAAAATACTAATTTATAATTCAAAAAGAAGTCTTTGCCATCATATTGTTATTTAATTTTATTAAAATTACCTTATCGATTTAATTACATTGAATTTATTACTGTTATTTGGCACTAAATTTACTTTAATAATTTATCAAAGATTTCATACCTTTTGCGGCCTAATGAAATATTTAAAAAACTAGATCTAAGATATTTGATTAGTGTAAATGTCAGTTTAAAATTATATTTGGATTCAAAACTTTTGAATATCATGTTGTGTAATACAAAAATGCACAATAGAGAAAAATAGGTAAAAATTCCATAAAACATATTTTTAATTTATAAAATAAAAATAAATTATTTGAGTGTTTTAATATTAAAAAATATATATAATATCCAAATAATTTTTTATTACGTTCTTATTACTATAAACAGCAGCAGCTGGGCGTGAATTTTCTTCGGCACGTCGCAGTTCCTACATCCTGTCTTAACAAATACTTTAGTGAATATTAAGCTCACAAAATATATATAATGAAATGGTAAAATAAAATTGTGTACAACCATTAACGTTTTAACTTGTAGTATAATATCGCAAATATCAAAAAGTACATAATTCCGGTGCGAATAAAAATGTAAATCCAATCGAAAAATTAAATATAATTTTAACGTAATGAAATTTTTAAATAAAAAAATAACACTTAAAAGAATAGCTGTAAATAAAAATCAACACGGTAAACAGGCCACAGTGTTTGGAAAGAGAGCACAGTAATTAACCCACAGTAATTTACTCTACGTACTTTTTAAGCCTGCAGTTACAAATTCACGTGTTTTCTTATTAAATTCATGCTTATAACTTTATTTAACTATTTATTGTTTTTCGTTAGTTTACTATATTTTACCCATAGAAAGAATAGCCAAGTACAGTTTCGCTGTATTAGAATCACTGTGTGAAGAAAAAATTAAATATACAGTGTATATTGACAAAAACTAAATGATCTTTTAAACGCATAATCTTCAATTAGGTTAACTATGAACAATGTATCTATATACATATGCACGCTTAAATTTATTATACTATTGAATTGTGAATACCATTATTGTTAATGCTTTTATTTTCTTATAAAATTATACCAATAATCAATAAATTTAAGTTAATAATTATTGAAACTGATTAATAAAAGATAACTTATTTTTAAATGTATCGTTTTACAAGATACAAAAACTTGTCTATTTCGTCATATTTGTAAAGTACGAGTTTTTTTTATACAAATATTTAGGTATTAAAAAATTTATAAAGATACGCACAAATATTTATTCGAAAATTTTTCTTCCAGAGAATCATTAACAAAAATTGCACATACTTTTGAAAACATACCCAGTACACTCGACGTAAAGAAACAGTTTTTTTTTGTCCTATCTATTTCAAAGACATAATAATTAGCGTATTGAAAATAATATTCTCGTGTATAATAGAGACAAAAAGATTTTAACTAAAATAATACTTCTCGCAGAAAAAATGTGAAGCTCATCGATCAGGCTGTCACGAAGTTAAAAATATTAATGTAATTGTACAGAGAAAAAATGAGCTCGAATGTGTTAAGATAAGCATAGAGACAAAATAATGAAAAACTTAAAATTAAAATTTTGAATCAAAGAGCATAAACTAACCTTGAATTACTAAAATAGCCTTAGCCACCTGTGAAATATGAATATTACAAAAAAGAAAAAGAGAATAAATAAAATGAAAATTGTAAAATGTGTTGTATCTTCGCGTATCTCTGAAAATTAAAGGTGAACTTATTTTAGTAGCGAACGCGGTCAATAAAAATAAAATTTTTATATTTCAGCATACGTTTCGGCATGTAATTTTGCTCTAGTTATCGATCTTTCTAAAATTTATCAAAATCAAATACAGCGTTTAAAAATATTGACGTAAGTCTGGCTCGATCTTTATAAATAAACAATACGATTTTCTTCAATCTCAATAAAACGATTTCAAAAGTATAACACAACAATTTTTCGATTAGAGGCGCGCGTACAAGTGGGAGGAAAAATATAAAAAAATTGCATGTATTAGGTGGAAAAAATATACACTTTATAAGAAACGTAAAAGAAATCGTAAGCGCGATGTTCGCGATTTAGCAGTTGTGTCTGATACGCAAAAAGCCAAGCACTGCACGAAACGTCTGAGCAAAACGAGACACATGAGCGTATCGCGAAGCGCAAGGCCACGTGGCGAGATATTTTTCTCGAATGCCATTTTGTACTTAAGTCGATAAAAATTAGCAACAATGAACATAACGGCGAGTATCGGTACATCGAAAGTTGTAAATATTCGTTATCGTAAAACTAAAATAAACAAAAGCCGGTAGAGCGAGTTTCGATTTTGCATACAGTCAGTGAATTAGCAATTATTCGAAGCAATAAATAAGTAAATTTCATGTGCTTGATCGTTTGATTTTTAAATCAAATTCTTTCTCGTTCGCGAATTTTAGATGCACTTGAAAAGAATGACCTTACGTTACTGTCCACGCATTTGTTTTTACGTGCTTTTAAGTTAGGTACATAATTGGTTGACGGTTAACGTCAGCTTTAATCACGTAAACCTGAGTAGCACGCGATTGTGTCCGCGTCAGGAACTGCGTAGATATTCCTACAAGATGTGATCACTATATCTCAGGCCCTTGATCAAATTTAAATATTTACGTTGATCGAATTTCTACGATGCCAAATGATCACAACTGCTTTTATTTCGTTACTCGACAAATTTCCCTTTCCATCTTCTCGTGGCTAAAGATAATCAGCCCAGTGCAGCTGAAAATATTTGTTTTAAATCGGTTCAAACGCTCGTCGGTAACTGCTTATTAAAAAATTCATTTAAAATCAGGTATAAGTATCTTACAAATAATTATTGATTTTATAATGTTATATATATATATATATAACTTAAATACTAAAACAGAATTCTTAATATAGTTTATTCACCAAAGCTAAAAAAGATTTCGTTGATATTTTTCTAACGTTTTTTTTTTAATGAAAAATAGCAGTTGGTTTCATTGATAATTAACTTATAGTAGCTAAATTTTTAATTCAAGAATTTAAAAGTTGATACGAAACGGGCTTGATTACGTGTATTTAAAAACAATAAATTCTGGAGGCTCTGACTCAAAACTGTGTTTTATCTTATATATTTTCATATCTACAATTTAAGAACACATTCTCAGTCTACTGTAGAATTTGATAGCAATAATATTATTTAGTCAAATAAATCATCCTGATACGTAATTTTTATGTACAATGTGAAAAATTATTAGCGGCCTTGCATTAAAAATTAATCTAAAAATTTGAATATTCCGTATTATTCGTTATTCAAGTGCAACAGCCCAATTTCGTCTCTTAAAATATTGTTGCTATAAGCAAATATTTCATTGAATCGCTTCAAATTTTGTCAAAAATTAAACACTCGAAAGATGTAAACAAAAAAAATATTAGCGATGTTGAAGCTTCATTTCAAATTGAATGTCTTTAATACGTTTCCATGCAATACTTGATAAAATCAGGTTTTGTCGATCTTGTGTATACGTGAGCCAACACATGAATATGTACCACAAACAATTGTTGTTTGTCAACTTTTTCTGCCAATTTGAAATATAAAATCACTTTTTTAGTTAAAATATGTAGCTGACAACGGTAGTTTTAATAATAGTAGTGTTTAAGACAATGTAATAACAATCAAGAGGAATAACACGTATCGTTTAGAATAAATTATATATATATATATAATATATATATATATATATGTAAGTGTGGAAAAATTTGAGAAAAATAAGTGCGACTAAATGAATTAATTGTAATGGAATATTTATTGTTTTTTATGTTTTCAGCGTGTAATTAATATAATTTATTATTCACCAATACTTATTTCTTTAAGCATTATTTTTTTTTTTTATTTTCTGTATAATAATTGAATGTAAAGCTTAACTGTCGAATTATTTTTCAGTTGTCAATGTATCGTATTTTTGTATAAAATATTTGTTGCTCGTATTATTCCTGTAAAGGAATTTTTTTCTTATTATAAAGTACTATATTTTCGAAGACCTAGAAAAAATAAATATTATTAAATGTTATATGTGTCGTCGATAACTATAATAAAAAAACAAAATTTATCTCAGAAAAAACTTCTTATAAGTAAAATTATCTCAAACAATTGTAGAAGTCAATTATTTAAAGTAAAGCTGTTTAGTTTATTAAATTACTAATGAAAACAGGTACGAAGTACTGAAATTCAATTAGGATTTAAAAAAATATCGGATTCAGTATATGTATATTAGTTTAAAAACAGAAATCTCTTTTATGATTCTAGATTAGTAAGGTTTACGTATTACTTTTATTTTATTTTCAAGAATTTCCATTATTTAAAAATGTTTGAACAGATTTAGCAATAAATAAACGGAGTATCAGTTTTAGAAATAAACCGTTTATCAGAATTTTAAGAATAATCCATTTTTATTTTTCAAGTTCTTAAAAACTCGAATTTATATTCTTAAAAGTTTAATTTAAAAAAAAAAAATTATATCTTTTAAAGCTTGAAAAATTCGAATCGTGCGGAACGATTATAGGGATTTAAGAGATGTTAGACGCATTATAATAACAAAAAATATATAATTATAAACATCAAAATTTGTATAAAATTATATTTTGGCGTAACGAACTAGAGTCTCTGCAATTCTTTTATTATTTTAAAAACATCTTTTACTATTTTAACGCGAAGAGTTTACTCGGGAAATTATATTAGCGAAATCGATTGTGACATGTTTTGTATAGATGTAGATGGTAAGTTTCATATTTAATAGCTTTATGATGTTACTTTTATTCGAGTTCGTTTAAAACAGTTTTCCTTTATTGCTGGTAGTTTTCTCGTTAAAATCGAAGAAAAAACAGATTGGAAATTAACGTTAACGTACGCTTAACCTCTTGCACCGAATCTTCTTTATTCCTAATGAATATCCGTGATTTATTTGGGATGGTATGCACCAAAGTGTGGGTGACGGAAGGAGTAGAGTAGTTGAATATTCTTGATATTTCCAGGAAGCGATTAATGGATGCTCTCCGAATGCTGTGACTAAATATTTCAACCGCTTACAGTTTGCTACCAAAAGCATCGTTTGCATTGTTTAAAAAATAATAAAAAAGCGTAATGTCGTTATGTCGTTACATGGGAAACATAAATAATGAGTGCAGCGGTGGTAACGATTGGCTGTCGTTTAAATTAACCTTTCGAAAATAGCGGATAAGCATTTATTTTTAACTTATTTCCAAAAATAAGTAAGAAGAAATCTCCGACGTTTCGAGATACGATACAAACTATTTTCCTAAATTGTACGAGTTTTAATACCGAGTTTTACGATATAATGCTACGTAAAATGTCGCGCAGCGACGTCCGGTATCAATGAGATAATTCGTACTAAATAAAAAAGATTTATGACACTTTCCAGGTGTTCGTAAGCGAATTCGCTTAAAAAGCAATTCCAGAGGATCGAATTTTATCGAAAATGTTTTATTTGATGTTGCGAGCACAGCGACGTATCTATAATTTGAGGCGCACGCGTCATTATTTATCAAAGCATGTCGAAAGACATGCGCGAATGAATGCTTACGTACACACGATAAAATATTCTTTTAAAATTTCGCCCGGAAGATGGACAAGAGCTCCTCGCGCGCAACGTGCGAGAATATTGCGATCGAACGCTGATGTATCATAACGAAATTTGAAAATCGATGAGATCGGCGAGAGACAAGCGGATCGTCGATGCTCCCGTTCGTTTTTTCCGTAACAACGGCGTTCGCGTTCGAGGAGTGGAAGCAAAGAGAGTTGAAAAAGTTTGGCCAGGAGCTCGCGAGCGTGAATTGGCCATCGAAGCCGTTTCCGGTGACGAATTCGGCAAGAATAAAGAAAATTCGTCTTGTCTGCGAGGCGCGTCTCCCCGAATGGGCTCGGGTGCGCTTACGCATCTCGGCCGACCGATGTTTTTCGAAAAGTCCCCGTGGGCCTTGCGGCCTCTAATACCAGGAAGGACCGAGCGCCTCTTTAAAAGGACTCCGGAGGCGCATAATGCGAGCGAGGCAGCGCATAGCAGCCGATCGTTGTTCTCTCCTACCGATCTTTAGACAACCTCTTTTTCTTTCTCTCGGTGTACGTATCTCTCTCTCTCTCTGTATATATATATATATATATATATATACACGTGTATGCGCCTCTTTGTCTTCGTCTTGCCTCCTATGTCCCTGGCTGCCTCTTCCTCTTTCCCTCGCCACCCTTGGCTATGCGGGGCTCGTCTTTCCGTTTGCTCGGCTTTATCGAAATACGTGCGGGAAAGTAAGAGGAAAAAATGCCGCGCTATACTTCCCGGGCCTGGGGCTCAACGCCGCTGCTTCTATCTTCTATCGGAGATGAGGCAAAACGTAACGCTGCCTCGAAACGTGAATTTTCCGCTTGACGATTGCGCTCGACAGCACCGCCGCTCTTTCACCCGTTCGAAATCTTACCGCTATTTTTCATAGATCTTTTTATTTAGATGCGTGACGTCTATAAATTTTTCCCGGTCTTCGTTATGCGAATCGATACTCGTGCGCGTGACTCACGTACACAGGCACGCACACGCGCGCAGGTTCGCGCGACTAAATAGGTCTAAGTGCGCTCGCTTATGGCGCTTTCTTTTTTCCTCCTTAAACATTAAGCGCGACAGCTCGACAAATTAAGCGCTGGCTCGCAGCAGTTATCGCTGGCGCGATACGTTAAACGCTTCGTTTGTTTGTTTGTTTGTTTAAATTTGAGATTGGGAAGAAGGAACGTAACAATTAAACGGTAGTTGAGGAACTTTAAAGGAATGCTTGTACTTAGTAACGAAATGCTCGCGCAACTTTTCCCTCTCGCTAACAAATAGTAGGTTTAATTGCAATTACGGTGACATTTCATAAGCTGCCGAGGCATTCCGTCTTTCTCAATAATTCGCAAGATACGAGCCGAATAAAGCGCAAACTCGGTTCGGCTATCGCGAGGAAGCATTTCATCTCGGGAATCAGCAACAGTCATCGAAAAATTGCATTCCAACAGGTGTCGAATCAATGCTCCGAGAAATTCCGAGTTATCTTTTGGGCTCGACCGAGGGCTCCTCCCGGCTGAAGGCCTCTGTCGAGAAACGAGACAAAAATGAAAAAAAGGGAAAAACGAGAAAAAGAGAGAAGCCCACCCCGTGTCGGAAGCGCGTCGAGCCGCTTGTTCTCTCCAGCTACGGCGCATATTCCCGTGTAGACACGACTTACTGCGCACTTTCGTCGGCAGCGATGACGGCCGCGGGGAGAGCAACAGAGAGAGCTTGTTAGAAGAATAGGGAATAGCGAGATAAGGACGAGCCCCCGCGACTAGATCCAAAACGATTCAATCCGTCGTTGTCGGATCGGATCTCGTCGCGACAACGCCGCGCGCGACTTCTCGGCCGCGTTGCGTGTATGTGCGTACGCGCATAATACACAGCAGCGGAGAATGCAACATTTCGGAATAGCGCGCGCGTGTATATATAGTACGTGCATCAGAAGCCGAAGGAGAGCGCGCGAGAGTGAGTACGCGAAGAGTGACTGTGGAGCGTGGAGAGGGGCGAGAATCGAACGTCCTTGCGCAGGGCGATGGGGGGGGGGAGACGAGGGCCGAGAAAATAATTTCGATCGGCGAGAGGCGCGAGCAGCGACGTGGTGGCGGCGACGGCGGCCGATCCCCGACAATAAGTCGGTTTGCTGCTGCCAAATGATGGACTAAAGGACGCCTGTGAGCGCTTACGCTCGCTCGCTCTCTCTCTCTCTCTCTCTCTCGCTCTTACCAACAGTCTGGCAAGCGGCGGTAGCGCGCCGGCACGACCGTTGGGTGTATAAATAAAGGTCCGCGCACACGCGCGCGCGTTCGCAACACACACAACACGGAGCAGCCAGTGGTAGGGGCGAGGTCGAGAGTGAGAAGGAGCGAGTGAGAGGAAGAGCGATTGCGAGAGAGAGAACGAGAAGCCTCCTGTATTATAAGAGAGGGGAAGAAAATACTTGAACACCGATAGAACGAGTGCGAGAAAGAGGGAGAGAGACGGGCAGATATATGGAGAGCCGGATTCCACCCAAGAAGAAAGAAACGCCGCCGCCGTGTCGTGCCGAGAGCGCGAGCGCGTGTGCCTCCAGAGGGAGAGGATATACCGTATATAACACACCTTCGCGCGAGAGAGGACCTTTACGTCTGTGTGTATGCGCGAGCGCGCGCCCCCAAACTCTCTCCGTCTCTCTCCGGTCCTTACTCATTCTCGCGCTCGCTCTCTCTCTCTCTCTCTTTCTCTTCGCTCCTTACTCGTTTTGCTCCTCTCCGCCCGCAGCGCGGCCCCCCTCCCGCTCTTGGTCGAGCCATTGCTCGGTCTCCCTCGTACCCGCTGCGTCGTTTCTCTTGACGCTCCGCGCCCCCCCCCAAACCGACAACGCACGGCTCACACGTGCGCGCGCGCGCGCACACGTCACAGCCACGGAGCGGCGGGGACCTGAGAGTCTCCGGCGACGACGGCGCGCGAGAGAGATGCAACGAGCGAGAGCCGCAACGCCGGAGCGTGGGATCCAGGGTAGGGGTCGTCGCGCGCGCGCTCGGCCCCGACCTGGAGGGGGCCTAGCGGAACGGAGAAAGGAGAGCGAGGGCGCGAGCGAGAGGGCGCGTTGGCCCCTTCCCCGGGAGCAAGAGAGAGCCCGAGAAAATAGCGAGCCGAGCGGAGCCGAACGCCGCCGAGCGCGATGTACCCCACGGCGACGGCGGCGACGTTCGGCGGTGGGGGTCGGGCGAGTGAAACGCGCGCCTTTTGACGTTTCTTCCGGCCACCAGTCCGATGAAGCGCCGCACGTTCATCCCGTGAGCAGCGGTAGGCCGTCGTCAATCGGCCCGCGAACCCTACGGCGGCCTTACCGCGCGGCGCTCGCTCCGCGCTCCGTAGTACGTGCGCTCGCTTCGTTGCAAACGCGACGCGCGCTTCCACGGCAGCTTCTTCCCCGAGTGCAGTGTGTCTTCCGCGGCGCCGCGAGCCGCCCTGTGCGCGTGTAAGAGCGGCGGAGAGCACCGAGAGATAATAAAAGTCTAGGCGAAGTACTCTAGTGCTAGAGGCGGCGGCGACGACGACGACGACGACGAGCAGCAATACCACCGGGACGACCTTGTCCACGACTACCGGCTGAGATTCGTCGTCCGCCTGTTCGGGCCCTTGTGTCAATGACTTTTGGAATGCGCGATGACGACAAGCTAATAGTCGCCCGTCAGCAGAGCAAGAAAGAAACCGTCTGATCCTCACCAGTGAGTACAATATCACGAAGCACGCGCACGCGACCCGCGCCTTTTTTCAGCTTTGAATTTCCCGCGGCGTCGCGGGAGATGCGTTGACCCCGGCGCTCGGTCAGATGTTGCGCCGCTCGACCAACCGTTAACTGGGCCGTCTGGTCTCTTTCGCACTCGCTCTCTCTCTCTCTCTCTCTCCCCCCCTTGATAAGACTCCCCAAACACAGTTTGCAAGTTAGTTACCCGATACCAAAATAGAAACAATAGCCGAGCGCCTCCAAAATAATCGTAGTCGGATTCGAAATTTATTAGGCCGAGATTAGGCTGCGGTTCTGCCAAGCTCGCGCGTGTTGTTTGCTTTACGCGAAATTCGGCGCCGATTGTTATCTTCGTTCGTATTTCCGACCGTAATTCCGTCAAATTCATCTTTATCGCAGCGTGACTCATTGACAACGTTTACCGACTCCAGACCGCTTATTTCGTGCTCCGCTCCTACACTTGCCTTCCCACTTTTAGCGATTACTACGACCAACAACCAAAGACGGCGAAGACTCGCTCGTTTTTTCCTCGTTATTAGCAAACGACTGAAAAAGCCCGACACGTCGTCATGACTTTGCCGATAACGTCGAGACCGAACCGCTCGATTTTCGCGAAGATTCTCGCGTAACGAGAGCAGGCGATAACGCTTGCAACGGTGCAACTGCGTGCGCGAGGTTTATCTAGCAACCGCGATTAACGAGCGGGACCGCGGGGAAAAAGGAAAAACACTGCGGGCACGAATAATAATATCGTAGTCCGAGCGTTAAATGCGCAGGGCGAGACTTTCTCGTTAAAACGAGAGCGTTCGACTGCCAGCGCCTTATCTGCGAAAAAAGTCGACAATATCTCTCTTTATTTGCGAAAAAGGTCAGACGAGCCTTGATCGAACGAGAAATAAGTTTGCGAGAAGTAAGCCTCTTTCGACAAAATCGGTTGACGCGCGAGCGAGCGATAACTCGCGTTACATTGCCGAGCGAGATATCGTTAATTCGTTGATCGGCTGAGCGCGGAAGGAGAAAAAAATACGCAGGAGCTAAACGAGCAGCAGCGTTCGCAGCGAGTCTGGGAGAGCGAGCGAGAGAGACATCGGATGTGCGAGCCGAGCCTCTCGTTTGTTCTTCTCACCGATAAAAAAGTCCTTGCAGCGCTGTCTCTCTCGCTCGCTCGCTCTTGTCGTCGCGGCGCTCGATACTCAATGACGAATCCTCGGTTAGCCTCGATTCGCTCGCCGAAATTGCGCGCCTCTGGAGGCGTCGATGCGCCGTCGAAGGCGCCCTCGGCGCACGTCTCGGCGAATCTCCCGATGGCGAGAGTTCGGCTCCTGATACAGGTGGGGGCGGGAGGCGAGGGACGTCCCTACAGCTGGTCGTCGCGAACTTCAAAATACACGGCAGCGCAACTAACGCAGCACGAGGCGCGCTAATGGACTTTAAATCGAGCTTACGCAACGGGTCCCCGAGCGCACGAGGAGTCGCCCGGAGGAGCCCCGAGTGCACGTGCGTAGGTAAGCCGAGGGAAGGTGAGAGCGGTGCCTTGCCCCCCACCCCTCGGCGCGCCGTAACGCTCCAGCTTTTTGTCGTCGTTTACGTCGTCGTTGTCGTCGTCATCGTGCCGTTGCATTCGCATCACTCATTGGCTCGGCCGCGATGTCGACGGCTCCTTCTGAATGCCCTCGACAAACGTTTCCGCCTTTTAGACTCGGGCTTTTTTAGCGCTCTTAAGGAGGAAGCCGATCATTTTCCTGCTTTTCTTTCCTTCATTGGTGAACGGAATAAAAATTTAGCGCTGAGAACTGCACTTTCGGACTGCGCGGAGTAGGAAATCGCGTGCCGAGCCGAGCCGAGCCGAGCCGAACGACGTCTTAACGAACGCCGTGGTAATAATCCTGTCGTCGTTCGACGCCTAATTCCTTATTTCAGTTTCTACTTTATGTTATTTGGTTTCCTCCTTCCGACGCGTTTAACGACACGAGTGTCGTGGAAAAACTGGAAGCGCTCGGCGGCACTGCTACGCGATTCTCGACTACGTGCAAACAAATAAACGGGCCACATATTCGCGTTCACGGTTTTCGCAATTCGCATTCGGCTTTGATTTAGGGGATATTCAACGAGAAAGAACTTTTAATGTAGCACCTAAGCTGAGCGACCGCTAGTAAAGTCTATTTTAATCCCTAGATAATTATTTTGAGTCGCTATTTTTACTTTATATTGAATAACTCCGATCTTCAAAGTCTAGTCGCTGCGCGCACATGAGGCCAGTTGGGCGATAAAAACAAATAATATATTATTGCCTCTCCGATTATTTCAAAATAAAAAACGTGCAGTCCGGAATGAAGGAATGTTTTTGAGTATGTTTGAGTATGTTTGAGTATGTTTGAGTACATTCTATAAAGAGAAGATCGATTAAAAGAATTTTAGGGTGTGTCGCAATTAAACAGAAAACATAATTCCTTAAATTTACGATACAATTATTCAAATTAAAATGCTTAGAACGCCAGTTACCTTAAATCATATTACGTTTCATTTTTAATACATCATTCTTTTATGAAAGAAACGTCAAATTCATTTCATTTATTCTATAAATTACTCCGCACTTGGTAAATGTATTTAAATCGATGCAAACAACATAATATAACAATAAATCATCGCATAATAATCAACACTTGGGATCTGACTTTATATTTTTATAAACTTTAATGATTGCATAAATAATGTTTCGATTTCTCGAATCGGTTATTAATTAATATTCTTTACAAATATTCGAAAGATATTTAATAAACCTAAATACCGAGTATCGACACTCAGGTGTACTATGATTAACAAAAAAAATTAATAAACTTTGTAGAAAAAAACATATTTATGTATACACACGCAAACGCGCGCGCGCGCACGCCCACACTCACACACGCACACAATTTATAAGAATTTTTGCATGGACTGAGAAACTCGTGATATGCGAAATTGATTATGTTAACCTTACGTGAAAAAAGCTATTTAATAGAGTTTAAATAATGATTAATTATTTCAATCGTAAAAAATATGCTACCGTAACATTACTATCTATTAATCATTTTAGATACAAGTCTTACAGTGGCTTTAAATAAATTAAAAATCCATAGTTAGATTTATCTGCAGTTGACACAATTTATTAAATATGATATGCATAAATAAATAATAATTTACTGTACCAATATGTAGTTTTGATAATAATTTAATTGTTTTCTTGATAAAGGGTTACAAATTATTTCGGATAACCGAATACTTTAATATACGATAAAGAAGTTATTAAATATCATAAAATACCATAAAAAAGCATAAAATATCATCAATTTCTATTATAACGAACTTTTTTTTAAACTCCTAACAGTTATTGTCAGGAATGTAATACCCGTATGAAAAATATATTAAATAAGATAAAAATATATCGATTAAAGCTATCGTACATTTTTCAACATTTTTCAACTCCTTCCTTATAATAATAATAATAACAACAACAATAATAAAAACAACAACAATAATAACAATAATAATGGAAAATTTAAAAGATAAAAAATATTTTTATCGCTTTAATTACTCTAAAATAATATTATCGTAAAACTTGATTAATATCACAATTACACTTATAACATGTATTCATAAGTTAATCTATTGTGCTAATTAAAATAAAATATCTACGATTCCTTAAACTAAGATAGGCTTCTTATTTTCTAACGAATATTACTTCATAAATATTAATGTAATACAACCAAGAGAGCTAATGTCATTTATTAAACTTGGCGAATGTAAAAAATTCTTTAAAAAGTCTTAATTTAATAATTAAAAAATTATAACGTAAAAATTTTTAAAATAAATTTTTAATATAGATTAATCAGTAATGATAAACAAAATTATACACGGGAACATTGGTAAAGTTTTCAAATCCTCATTGCAATAAAAATGTAAGAAAATCTTTTGTATTCGTTTTTTTAACTCGTTTAGATTTAAAAAATTTATACCCACAGTGTTTATTAGGTACACGCACGAAGCTGTGTATTTTTCATATTTAATTAATAGCACCCAAAAACTATGCGAGTACCATAATAAAGAAATTGTTCTAAATCCATTTAAACATACGGTAAATATTTATTTTTAAACTTCCATAAGTCTCCACTAAACATCATTATTATTTACAGTAACAAATGTGGGTTTTGTCGGTATTTAGAGCTATCAATAAATTCGGTAATGTAATACTTGAGAAATAAAGGTACGATGTAAGGGTCGGGTGGTGGGGTGGACAAGGGAAACAAGAGGGGAAAGAATGTGAAAAAAGGCAGAAACGGAAGAAGGTAAAAAAGAGAATGTAGCGTAGAAAGAGAGAAAGAGAATGCGAGCGTGCGAGCGAACCAGTCGGAGAAAGAGAGAGCGAGCGTGCGAGAGAGAGAGAGGGATGTAGGGCATACAGGTAAAAATTGAGAATACAAGGAAAGAGAGAGAGAGAGAGAGAGACAGAGAGTCGATATTGGTAAAAAAGCGTGAGAAATGCGAGCGAGGACTGGAAGGCTAACGACGTTGCTGCGACGACGTCGACGACGTTCGAAACGAAAAGCTTGAAAAGAGAGGAAAAGAGCGAGATGGAACAACGGTGGCTCTACATTACGTAGGTTAGCCGATCCCATTGACTCGGTTTTCATACATAAGGGCGATATTGTTCCTTTCGTCGTCTAAGATACCGTTATCGCTTAACGGACGATAAGATTACCGTTTTGCGTAATTTTCTTACGCTGACATCATTATTAATACACCTTACATCAGATCTCTCCCTCTCTCTCTCGCTCTCTTTCTCTCCCCGTCCCTCCCTATCGTTCGCTCTGCTTTCTCCTACGATAGGAATTCCCAAGCAGATCCTTTTTCGCGAATTTTCGATAGCTTATTTATACGTCGACATTTAACGTTGCGCGTGCTGTGATACACATGCGTTCCGGTTCTCGAAGAATGCAGACTGAGACATTCGATGATGAAGTTTTTCAAGGCTGAGCGCACTTGGGCTGTGTGTTATGATAAAGCGAGTGTGCGCGCGCGTACGTGTGTATGCAAATGGCGAACGAACAACAATGGCTTTCGCAATCGTGCGAAATTTACTACTTACGATTCCTTGCTGAGAGAGCGATCTTCTATCTTCTTCTACTACTACTATTCTTACTACTAATACTACTAATAATACTACTAATCTTCGACTACCACTACTACTAATAATACTACTAATCTTCGACTACTACTACTAATAATAATACTGCTAATAATACTACTTTTACTACTACTACTACTACTACTACTACAGCTACTATTACTACTACTATTAATGCTACCACCACTACCACTTCTTCTTCTTTTTCTTTTCGTACACGCGTGCAAATTCGCTTTTTCCTTTTCCATTTCGAGCAATGGCTTGCGATGATGTATCAAACGTTTGACGGGTAGCTCGAAAGCGTTATCTTCCGATCACTGCTTTCGAATAAAAAAACTACTCGTTTGAATAATTCATTATTGGTTGATTTTTGTCGTTTCCACGCCAATAATTCAAGGCGTTTCTTTATTTTATAAGCCTGTGTTATAATAGGAATGGGATAGCGTCAATTTGTAAACTAATTACTTAGGGTTTAACCATCAGCAAGTTCGGCCTGTAAATACAGATCTTTCGAACCTTCCCATTATCACATCAGCAAACGTTAGCTATATTAAAAATTAATAATAAATTAATAATGATTCGCGGGTCGTTCCTCGAAGAGCAACTAAGCGTCTGCCTCCTGTTCCTGTGCAAAATAACGCAATAAACAATTGGAAATGACAAAAAACGAAAGACGCGTAATATCGATCTCGAGCGCGTGATCTGCCGTACCGACTTTACCCGAATAACTAACTGGCTCTAACATGAATATGACTGGCACTCAAAGAGACGTAAAACTGATTAGCCTTTGACAATACGATTGGCGTGATCTTGTTGACTTTGACGCAAAAAACGCGGATAAGACGATCGCGTACGTCAGGGGAAGAGTAAAAAAAGAAAAATTGCGGATCAAATTGATAGATTTGTTTAGCTCCAATGAGTTTTAAGGACGGCAGACGGGTGTGCGTTCTCTTAAAAGCCTTGCGGAGTGATATACGATTGCAGTCGTGGTGGGCCGGTGAGCGCGCGCTTTGTATAAATCAAAGTATATTTTTTAATTCGAGACGTTTATTGACGTAACGTAACGTCCGTAGGTCGCGCGCCTCGAAGGTCGGCGGCGCGGCTGCACATCCCCTTGAACGAGATCGGGCCGCCTCGTGAAATCCCAATCAAACTATGTTCTTGTCGAGAGCGTCGATCGCCGGTACAACGCGACTAGCGGTATCGTAAACAAAAATCCTAATATTGAAAGCTCGGCCAGCCGGATTAGCTCGAGGAGAGAAAGAGCAGAGCCGCAGCTTATCAACGCTCGGCTATAAAAGCTCGTTTGCCATTGCAATCGCCGCCAATTAAGTCTAATCCATCCACATCAGCCGTGGAGGCGCTTGTTGTTTATTTATTTATCACCCACGTTCGAGAGTCGAGCGAACGTGCCTGTCACGACGTCGTGTCCAGGAGATGCCTGACGTCGTCGACGTATCGCGGGAGTCAGGCTTTGAGGAAAATATCGATTCCCAGAGTTGCGCGGCATCGCCGATCTCTGCTCTCTGTCGCACGCGGCCTCGAGCCACCGCTGCCCCACGACATTCAGCCGTTCCTCGCACTTCTGCGAAAGAAGCGTGTGCGACGGCGCCTGTGGGGCTGGGGCGGGGTGGGGGGCGTCGGTCGGCGGGGAGGGGCAAAGGAAAAAACGAGGAGGACAGGCGCGGAGAATGAGTTAGATAATGCCGTGAAATAATTTTTCTATTTATCGTTGTTTGCTGCGGACGTCGGCGTAAAAGGCGTCGATGTCGACGTCGGCGTCGGTGTACGCGTGGAGCGGAGACTAAGGTCTATTGGTGCATCGGCACGGGAGAGGGACTACAACACCACAGTCAAGCTTAGTCCGATTTAATTTAATCGAATATTACGATGTGAAACAAACAGTCTTTGGCTTTTTAGAGGCTATTACGTTTCGTGATTTCGTATTCATAATCGTAGACTCGACTCGTTGTACTGCGTCTTTTTCCTTTTTCATAGTTATGAAACGATTAGATCAGCTAATTAGCCTTCGCGATATTTGGATATTCGACGTTCGTGAATTTGGTAATGCTTGTAAGAACATATTATTGAAATCAGTAGCGCCGCTTCATCCGCTTTGTTCATGATCTTCCATTGGAAAAATTAGCAAAATCTGCTTCCTATTCTTTAAATTACCTTTTGTTTTGCCTGTCAGTAGGCTTTTAAAAACAAGCTTAACTGCTAGTCTGCACGTTAAGAGTATGACACTTTTGCGTGTTCTCTACCAACACTAACAATATCTTTATGATTAGCGTTTATGCCAAATGTATTTATCGCGCAATTTTTGTAATGGCGTCATTACAAGTTTACTCGTTGAAAATCTAACTGTTTGTCTGTAGCTCTTACGTATACTACTACTGTTCGGATTAAAAAAAATTGGGTCTATATATTTTACTTATTTTTCATTATACAAGAGGAATAATGATAAAAGTCGTAGTAATTGAATATGGACTCGAGTTAACAAACGAGTATTTGTTACAAAATCACATTTAGAAGGTCGATGCAATTGTTAGAAAGACGTGCACGTAAGTAAAATGTAAACGTCAATTCACATTTAAAGATATTTTTATAGCGCATCTATAATTCTCTACAATACACTTAAAAAACTAGGAACATGTCGATGATTTCCATGAAGTATGGCATCATTAGACTATAAATAATTCCAATGTGTGTCGTCAGAACAGGGAAAAATTTGCAATAAAACTCGAACAGTATCGTTCAACTGCGAAAAATTACTCAAGATTTTCTAACAAAATATTCCGCATTTGAATTTGCTAATCGCGTAACTGGGTTTACGATTTTCTCCTTCGCTTTGCCGAAAAATCTAAAATAATTAAAAAAATTCCGTGTAAGCCAAACTATTTTTTTCTTCCCATCGAAAAGGAATAACAGCACTGCCTCCGGTCACATACACGCCAACACATGTACGGGGCGCACTTACACGACTATGTGCCACTCATGTATATTAGTCGCGGGAAAATGGTATTCTTCCTTGCCCAACAGTACGTACATACTATAGTAAACGTAGACGATCGCGCGCGATGATTGTCGCTGCATAACTTAATGAATGGGCTCCCTATATACTTCCCCTCTTTGTTGCATCTCTTTCTCTCTCTCTCTCTCTTTCTTGATGCTCGTGCATGCATGTACACGTATATGTAAGTACATTCGAGAACCCACATCGCATCGCGTTTACACGTAAAGTGCGAGCGTGTACATGCGCGCAAACGCATACTTGGACGATTCTATGGTTGTGTACACATCATTGTTGCGTGTTGGGCGGGCTGTAGTTGACGAAATATTGACATCTAAAAATAGAAAGCTATACAGTAGGGTCGTCGTCGTGCACTGCGGGATGGTGCGACTGTGAATCACGGCGAGCAACAGAGAAAGAGAGAGAAAACGAACGGACGATCATGTAAGAAGGGAAGAGAGAGTAGAATGAATATTGAGAGGGAGAGAAGCAAATGGAAGGGAAGAAAGAGAGAGAGAGAGAGAGAGAAAGAGAGGGATGGAGGCGAATAACGTCGTTTTGCAAGAGAGAAAAAGGTTTCTCTAACCAACCAAAAGGGGATGCAAAGAGAGGGAGAAAGAGAGAAAGAAAGAGAACCGGGGGATAGTTGAAGGTTAGGTCGATTGTCGATGGGAATGGGGAAGCATATTCAGCATGCATGTCAAGGGGTAGCGACGCGTAGATGACGTCAGCCTAGGGGGGTTATTCTCTCATTTATTTTTCTCCGCTCCACAGTAGTCGGTACTTCTATATAGTAATAACGAGTGCGTTAAATGAATCTTTCGCGCCAATAAAAACACTTTCTTGCCCCTGTGCGGGAGTATAGTACAGTTGATTCTGTTTCTCCTTTTTCCTTTGCGCCTCTTTTTTATCATCGTTGTTATCGTTATTGTACAGTGACTGACGATGGATGTGGGTGGGGGTCGCCAACTATATTGTGCACATACATAAATCTATCTATATATACAAATATACACGCAAACACACACGTACACAACACTTGCGTCATAGGGAAAATGAGAAAACATCTTTCGCATGATCACGCGGCCGTGTTGCCAGAGTTTTGCGAACGTATTATTCCGCGCATGACACGTTTCAGAAGGTAATGAGTGTTGTTTAAATCACACCAATAAGAACGTATAATTATTGCTCAAGGACTTCGGTATCATTGGATGAGCATGAAACTTTAAGTGAGACGGATGCATGTGCAATTTTTGGAGTCAACAATGGAATTAACCAAAAAACGTTATTCAAATTTTGTAATACTTGAAAATTACAAAGCGCCGAGTACGAAATTTTAAAATAAATCGAAGAGTTTGGTAAAATTTTATTTTTAATTTTTTAACGCGCTTTGAAGCCCGTATATTTGAAATTTAAGATTTTTTTCATTAAAAAAATTTTCGCTCGCTTAACATTTTTATCTATAGTCTATCGTTTGCAAATAAAATGTAATTAATTTTTTATTTTGTTTTTATAATATTAGAAGCTGTATTCTCTTGACACGACTTTTCGACAGACAATTAAAGACGGACTTTTTATAAAGAATTACAAAATGTAAATAGGTATTGCTTCGGAAAGTTTTACTATTTGAATTATATCTGATTGTTAGTTGAATTAAATAAGGTTCATGAAACGGAGCCATCACGTGATTAGCAGCATGCGACGTCATAGTCTAAGAGTCACGTGGTAAATCCCATTCTGTTTACAGTAGCAATATATGGTTTGCCAACTCGCTTAAGCTTTAGATTTGCTCGGAGATTTGCGGAGGATTCTAGTGACGACTTGCGAATAAGCTCTTTTTCAACTTTCATATTCTCTCGTGATTTTCATTTCTTTAAAAACTTTTCCACCCAAAAACTGTCGGTGAACTACAAACAGCCAGGACGGGCAAAATTTGTAGTATTGAAGTAATATTGAATAGGGCGAGTTACAAGATCCCAATAGCTGTTCTCACACGTAAGCGTCACTTCATAAAATTCCAATTGTCAATTCGGCGACAAAAGATATCGATTTATAATCTTGGGATTCTCAGAACTCGAGAATTTGTTTAGCGCATTAAGAATGTAATCAACCGACTGTCACCAAAGCGCCTCCGAGAAATGCGGCTACAACAGCTCCTAACAGTCTTTCGCAGCGAGAAAAGCCCGGTAATGTTATAGAGAAAATAGAGTCGAAGCGAAGAACGCCGAAATAAATATCCTTAAAACCCCCGAAAGATTGTCTGCCTCGGCACACTTCGGCAAACATTGTCAATGCTTTCTCGAGACAGACAGACAGGAGGAGCGAGAGAAAGAGAGAGAGAGAGGAAGAGAGAAAAGGGAAAAAAGCCCTCTCCCCTTCGGGACGGCCAAAAAGAAGCCAAAAACTGGAATGCCAGTGCGTCCGCTCTTGGTGTATTGCGCGCGTGCGTCTGGAGGCGAAGATTACGGACGGACGGGCGGCGTCTTCGGGACCGGGCCTCGGGTTTTCGGGCCCGTCACCGCGTGCATTGTGCGGGCGCGCGCGAGCCGAGCGGGCGCGTGTGTGAATAGCGAACACGTGCATTTCCCACAGAGAAGGCAATGAGGGCCTTCGACGAGAGTCGGCTGCCGCCGCAGCTGCGCCTCGACGGCGCACACCGACGGCCGTATTGTGCGTCCGCGTGCGCGTGTGTGCGTCGCGGTTCGCGCATAGGCGCTCGTTGCTTGCCAATGCTCAAGGCAAATGCGCGAGCGAGACGGCGAATAACGGCGGGAGAGGCTCGCCGAGGGAAAAAATGAGAGTGAAAATCGGGAGAGATTGCGCGCAGAGGGAGAGCGAGAAAGTGCGCTGCGGAGGCAGGCAGCAGCAGCAGCAGCAGCAGCAGCAGCAACAGCGTACGTTATGCGCTGGGTCTATATGACTGGCTGACGTGCGTTTGGCTATGAAAGCGATTTTCTAGTGGCATTTTTACAGCGTGGGGACTTTTATTTTAATTGTTCTAGCTCGTACTGGCGACGCTGCAGCCTTATTTTCGAGTGTTCTACTTTGCAATTGCTAAGACTCGGGCTTTCTTCGAGCTTTATCTCCAAAAGATTACTTGACTTACTAGCGATTCCACACTCTTTTTCGCTGTATTATTATCTTGTGGGATATTAACGAGCTTATAAAGCAAAGATGCGAGATTTTTGCGCGAGTAGACCGTCGCCGGTCAGTCAGAGTTTTTGCAAAAATTGTTTTAAAATTAGTAGTTGATGAGAGACGAAAATGCGAAAAATGCCCGTCTACCGGATAACAGGCAAGGCGACAAAATTCGAAAGAGGCTAAAAAAAAGATACGGAATATGTGGAAAAAAAGATAAGCGAAAAGAAAAGCAAATATATGTGTAGTTTATTGTCTAGACTTGGAGAATGATACACGTGCGAAAACGAGCGGAGAAGGGAGAAAGGGCTAGAAGAGAGCGCCAGCATGAGCGATAGAGAAAGGGAATGGTAAAACGAGAAGAGCAAGAGCTGAAAGTGCAAAAGGGAGAACACGGGCGAGATGCGGAAGGAGTGAGAGGGAGAATAAACGCGGGTAGCTCAGCGCTACGGGGGTCCTTTTGCTGAAGCTTATGTGCTACTTCACCGTTAATCCTTCGTACCTTTTTCAGTACCTAGCTCATGGAGCAAGAGAAATTATATATATTATATATATAGAGTGAGCGAAGATAGAGAAGAAGAAAGAGCGAAGGGAGAAAGATAGAGAGAGAGAGAGAGAGAGAGAGATGGATTGATGCAAAAGGGAGGGAGAGGCTGGAGACGGAGCAATACTTTGCTACCGCCTTTATTAAATGGCATTTTGGAGGCAAGACACAAAACCCCTGTAGTGACGGTAGTGCAGTCGCTCGTTATATGGTCGGGTTTTGATTTGTACGTATAAGAAAGACGCCACAAAACTATGCTATAATTGCAATCGTAAATTTAAATTGGCTTCTCCAACGATAATCTTAATTATTTTCGCCCACGTTACGGTCGAACGCGGAAGCATTCGAGAATTATCTAAGAATAATAATTTTGATACCTTTCGATTGTCCTTTCCCTCGGCAGAGAGCAACGCTCGATGAAAGTTTAAGCGTTATAGCATCGGAAAATCAAACGCAGCCCACTCGATCCGCAAATACGATTAAATTACAAGACAGCGGTCATCGCTCGGCTCGTTGGAACAGTCTCGAATCGTAATATCGAGTCGAAGGTGGCGGTGTCGTCTTGTTCTTCCGCGTGCCTCTGTTCAAAAACGGCCAGCAGTGAATTTCTCGCGAAAAAAGACAGCGAGAGGCTCGAGAGATCGGTAAAGTCTAGGAGCGCTCGGTTTGTCACGAGTGAATACAAGTAAAGCCGAAGGTCGAGCGAAATTCGCCTGGGTGTCGTGTAAAAATCTACCTAAGCGCTCGTCTCCCCTCAACCACCGCTTTTGGGGTGGAGATCTTACCTGACCGCCCAAAGTAAGTTTGACTAAAGGATTTTTTTTCTCAGTGTTTGCGCGTCGCTGGGGTACGGAATGCGAGAGCGTCGAGTCGCGCGCGACGCCGACGGCGACGGCCTTCCCAGGAAATGCGCCTCTAGCCGTCGGGTTGACACCCTATTCACATTCGCGCTTGTTGCGAGAGAGTGAAGGGAAAGCGAGCGAACGAACCGACCAACGATCCAACGAACGGCTCGGGAAAGAATTGCAATTGCGGCTGAATTGAGACAAGTTAATAGGGCATTACCATCTTATTCCTTCGTCTAAATTCTTAACTTTCGAATTACACTGGCTTTCGATTCTTATCTCCCTCTCCACTTTTTACATCTCCCTCCCTCCCTCTCGCCATCTTTCTCTACCCCCACCCACCCTCCGCTGCCAGTCTTCCCCACCCAAACACGTTTCGCAATTCACTTCTCTTGCATCCGAGAGCTGCTTGTTTTTTTTCCTTTTCGTTCCGATAGTAGAGGCGCAGGTTGCGACGCGGTAGCCTAAATTGGCAGCTCGACGTTTCGCGATGCTAATGCTCGTCAAGTACATCGGCGGCTTTCCACGAGAAAAGTAAATCGAGAGCTGCGCGTCAAAATCATCGTTACGCGCGAACGCTACGATCGGGAGATCGGAGAGAGAGAGAGAGAGAGAGAGAGAGAGAGAGAGAGAGAGAGAGATAGATAGAAAAGACTGTGGGAGATAATATTTGGTAAAAAAAAAAATTTTTTAAATAAAAAGAAAAAAAAGAAATCTATGAAATGCGTACTTTCGTTTGACTCGATAATTACCGTGGGAGCGCTTCCGCGAGGTTTTGTAAAATGAAAATAGGTGGGGCACAGTTTTTGAAAATCGCGCCTTCGACATCGGACGGAGCCCGGCACGCGTCAAAATAACCATCGTTCAGCCCAACAAGCCGGAAAAGCAGCGTGTCTACTGAGCGATACCATAAAATTTAATTTCCACTGGCGATAAGGTGAAAAAAGGTGTCCGAGTACCGCGAAGCGAGCAGCGAGCGACAGGCGTTTTCCTCAACGCGGCAACGGAGCTTCGTCGCCGCGTTGGGAATAAGAGTCTCGGGACAGCGCGTCAGCGGCGGCGGGGGGGGAGGAAGAAGAAGGCGAGAACGAGGCGAAAGAGAGCGACAGAAAAATAAAAAGGAAAAAGAGAGGCGAAAGAAGAAAGAGAGACTGGCACCGAGGGGTCAGACCGAGTCGTAGCGAATGAGGCGCCCAGTCCGAAAAGTCGCCATCTGTCCCGAGCGTTGTATTTCAAACGAGCGAGCGCGTGTCAGTGTGCGTGAACGCGCTTCTTACTGTATTGGTGCGGCCTAAGAACGCCTTGTTTCATTTCTCGTTTGCAGATGGACTGTATCGCAAGAAGCGGGAGCATCCTCGTCTGGGCCTAATTCAACGTCGTCTGCTCGCCTAGCTGGAAAAGTCCGCTAGGGGGGGGGATAGAGGCCAGAGAAAAAGAAAGAGGCACTTCCCGGCGTGTGTCGGTCAGTTGGCAGGCAGACAGCCAGCCGGAGACAGACGGCTGAGTCGAGAACGTCGAAGAAGAGGAGGCGGAGGTGGAGGAGCAAGAGAGACGCAGACTGGCAACATAGCAGTGCGGCAACGCGCAGCGACGGGGGTGTGGAGGGCCCGACGAGGCCCGGAGCCGATCATTGCCGCAAGCGGCGATGGTGGCAGCTGCCACTGCCACTGTCAGCGCCACTGCTGCTAGCGTTAGCATGGTGACAATGCAGGACCGCCAGGACGTTTCCTCGCAGTTCAATCACCAGGTAGGTGCACGACGATGACCGGTAGGAGACGGATGGGGTCGGTGCGGTGTTGATTTCGGAGTCGGTGACGGTGACGGTGTCGGTGACGGTGCTGGTGACGGTGACGGTGCCTACTCGTCTGGTTGCGTAGCCGCTCGTGAAAGCCTTCGGATCGCTCGCTTTTGAAATTTCTCCCGAGTGAAAAACACTGACGCTGCAGTATTTTCACGAGATTTTAGTTTTATTTATAGAGCAATCATTATGCAGCGCGAGAAATTTAGAGAGCATGATGTCCCGGGTACTGTGTCAAATTAATTTCAGCGTCATCAAGTGCGCGTAAGATACTTTCTTTCTTTGAGATTCAGCTCGCGACTGAGATGTTTTCGTTCCCACGGGATTCAATTAAGGACGCTCTCTCGGTGTTTGGTGTGCTTGTGAGCGTGTGTGCGGCGCATGCATTCCCGTGCGCGTGTGCGTGCGGGTCTTTGCAGGTAAATTGTTGACATTTATGTTCTCTTTGCGAAAAGAAGATTGGAAAACCAATTTTGCGTTTGCGGCTTCGCGACACGAATAAGCAAAATATTTGTTCTTCTTTCAAAAATTCCCTCGCGTCATACCAGATTCTTAAATATTTTTCTTTCGCTCCGAATTCGAGCTTCCGTTTCAACGCTTTTCATATCTTTCTTCTAGGATCCTTTCGATCAAACGAGAACCAATGCGCTTTGTTGATATTAAGCCTTTAAGGTAATTTTCGATTATTAGCAGATAATCTTTTCTGTAAAAACATCGCTTGCAAATAATGACAAAGCGCGGTCTTTAGCTTGGGAAGAGAATAAGACGAGAGCTTTAGAAATAACTTGAGACATCGTGTTTAGCTAGCGAATCAGCATTTTTGCTTGACTCCCTGCATTTTGCGTTTGTCTTCGGTTCGGGATTGTTTAAAATACTTATATCTCCTTACAGACCTCAATGCTTTTGATTATTCTTAGATGCTGTTTATATTTTATCGGTAATCGCAAACTCGCCTGCAGCTTTCGCATTCGTTATATTAATTGTAAAAAAAAGTTGCTGAAATACCGCCTTACAAAAGCAAAAAATAATGTATAAGGCACTTGTTGTTAAGCGTAAAACACTGCAATAAATATTAAAGGATATATTGTTTATTTTATAAAGTTAAGCTACCAATAACACTAATAATAATAATTTTATCATCGTTGCTTGAGAGCGAAGTGAATATTCGAAATGTCGCGTATAACGACTGAACCAGCAGACGAAGACGAGTTCTAATATAATCACATCAATATTCTTTTATTAAGTTGCAACGATAAAACATCGATAAAATACGATTAAAATTATATTAAAAAAAAAAAATGACTCAAAGCAATGAATTTTGAAACAAACAAGCCCTGATAATCGAACGAACGGTGTGCGCTTACCGTTACAGATGCAAAGTCAGCACGCGATGGCACATCAAACGTACAATGCCATGGGTTACAACCAGCGGAGCCCGATGACGGGCATGGCCCTCGATGGGCATGAACAACTACGGCAGCATGGGCTCTGTCAGTCCTATGATGTCCTCCATGAATTCCATGAATTCGATGGGCGGCATGAGCAACGTCAACCCCATGAACCACATGATGATGGGGGGCGGTGTTAGCAACATGAGCGGAATGACGGGAATGTCGCCCATGAATCCTATGAGCAACATGAACAACGTCGGAATGATGAACAGTGCAATGAACACGGCCGGAGTTCCCATAAGCAAGATGAGCATGCAGGTGAGTTGGCGCCTCTTTTCTCTTTCGAATTAGTGTCAACGTCGCCAACTCGTGCGACCGAGCAAAATAGCTTTCTACAATTGCTTCTTCGCGCACGTGAATATTCGTCTCCGACTTACCGATCGATTTTACGGCTCTAAATTCACTTCACGCGACCAAAACGGATCAGTTTTCGTCGAATTTTTTCCCCACTTAATGGGATACGTCGAAACGAAAAGGATAACAGTTAGGTGCATTCATTGTCTTCTCGATACCTGCACCTTCGCTCGAATTCTAGATAATAGAAATTTATTAGAACAATTAAAATTCCGAGATGCTATAAGTGCGGCTTTGCTTTGTGCTCATTGAACCACGGGACTTCTTTCTGTGCACATAATTAAGCTAATGATCCACTTTTGTTCGACGACCGTGCGAATGTTCACTTTTACGAATAATATTTTTACAATCCAAATGATTAAAACTCTTTGCCATAGGGGAAACATTTTTTTCAGTTCGCTTACTGGTAAATCGATATTGCAATTTTCGGTTATAGACGCGATCTGTTCTTGTAAATCTAAAATAAATAACCAAACTAGTTGAACTTATAATTATAACGGATCATCTGAAAATTGCGATGGTAAATGAGAACAAAAAGCAGATTTTTACATATTTCGTTCATGGTTTTCAAAGACCCGAAGCACGCATTTTCAGGTATCTACGCAGGAGTGATTTCAATAAATAAAATATTTCCAAGTCGTCTAATTTTATCTACAAGGTTTAATTCTGTCGTAATCGCGGTGTAAAGATTCTATGTCATCTTCGTAAATTTAAACTTCTTAAGCAAAAACAATAAACGATTTTATTGGTAAGCTTCCAGGATTTTGCGAATCTATTAAAATCTAGCTCTATTCTTTATAAGGTCCAGCAGCATCTGCAAAATTATTTGAAATCATCGAAATATTAAAAAAAGACTTTTGTTTTTAAAATCCGCGAAAATTGTTTAATGAGTGAATTGCTTTGGCGATCGAGCATTTAATACTTGACCCACATAATTCAAGTCATACAGAGAAATATTTTGATAGGTCAAATCGTCTACGATAAAAATAAGCTTCAATAGCCTTTTAAAGTGAGAAGCCGTATGTTTGAAAATACATACGTATTTATGCACACATATATATTGAAACTCAAAAAATTACAATTATCGTCTGCGCTTGATCATAATTAAAGCATAGATAATGCAAAGATCTAGATTTCTTTAACGGTCGATTGTATTTTTTGAGCCTAAATTATGAAGGTAGTCTGTAGATCGTATCGAAAGATCGGGGAAAAAAATAAAGAAAGAAAAAAATCGCTAAATTGTAGCAGCAGACGCAGCAAGCATATGCGAGGCGAATGGTTCCCTACCCGAACCCAGCGATGCACGTCACACAGAAAAGAATGCAGCAGGCCCAGCAGCAGCACGTTCCATACGGCGCGGGGGCCCCTGCAGCGGCGATGCCCCACGCTGGCTACGGGGGCATGAGCCCGGGTCCGCAGTATCCGGGTGGTTACGGCACCCCGGCCACCGCGAGGCCCAACGCATTCCAAGCGCAGCAGCAGCAACAGCAGCAACAACTGCAGCAGCAGCAGCAACAGCAGTACCAGCAGCACCAGGTCTCGATGCAGCAACAGATGAACCCGGCGGCCATGTCGGCCACCGGCTACCCAACCTCCGCGGCGACGGCGATGATGCGCGGAGCCAGGCAGCAGCAGCAGCAGCAGCAGCAGGCGATGGCGCCCGGTTATGGTGGCGTACCGAGTCAGGCTAGTCAGTACTACGGGAGCCAAAACCCGACAGTCCCGACCGTCAATGTCAATGTCAATGTCATGCACCCGCACCACCACCAGCAGCAACAGCAGCCGGGAGTGGGTGTTCCACAGGGCAACCCCAACGCGATGGTCGCCGCGCAGTATCACCCTGGGCACCAGCAGCAGCAGCAACAGCAGCAACAGCAGCAGCCGGGCAATCCCGGCGTGTACGGCCAGGCGGCCACGGCCTACGGGGTCAGCGCCGGACAATACCAACAGGACAACTCCTCCATGAGGTCGGCTGCAGCGGTCCAGGGTACCGGCAACATGAGCTACCAACACAGTCCTATACCTGGCAATCCGACGCCGCCACTCACACCGGCCTCAAATATACCGCCTTATGTCAGTCCCAACGCGGACGGTAAGCACGGCTTCAACGACATCAAACCCATGATTCCAAGTGAGTTCTCAATCGGTTTTTAGCGACGTGAGCGCAGCACCTCATCCGTCTTACGTGCCTCTCGGGCTGCACTGCACCCAAGTCCTTCGGCTATTCAACGAAGGGCGGGTGGTGGGGAAGCGTGAAGATCTCGGGACGGCGCGCACGCTCGTAAGACGGATAAACAGAGCCGTAAATCATATTTTTGCCGAAGGCTCGTTATATTAGGGTCGAGACGGTAAGGGTTCGCGTCGGGTTTTTAGCCACTTTACGACTCTGATGCGCAGAACGACTTTTTCCTGCTACCTGACGACAATATCCGGGAAATTTTTGACACTGGACATCTCTGTCCTTGGTGAATGAATACAAGGTGGTCTCCGAATACTTGTGCGGGCGCAGCATTTAGTTGGACTGCATATTTTTGAGTTTTTCGCGGCTGTATTTAACGCTTTCGTCGCCCACGTGGGTCCACTTCCAGTTTTACGGTTCCGAATGAATTTTTACGTCCGTAAAAATGTGCTCCTGTGCAAGGGCACTCGGTAAATTCATTTCCGGAGAGAATAGCGACGGTGAATTTTTTGTCGTTGTAATTCCCTTGATTTTTTTATAACTTAAGTGGCATTATATACCGTAATTCGCCGTTGCCAGAATACATCGTGAATGATTAACATCTATGTTTAGTGCGTGGAAAATTGCTCGAGTGTTTTGCATAAGGAAAAAAAGCTTGAACATTTTAAGGAATTTTATGCGACCCATTATTTATGGTGTAACTGTGCAATACATAAGCTAGTAGTTCGCGCATTAAGCATGAATAACAAAGAGGTGAAGCGTATAACTATAGAGCTCGTAATTAAAAGTTTCCTTAGTACCATTATAATAACTTTCTGGACTTTATTTTACAGAAGAGGAAGAATTGAGATTAACATTCCCCGTGAGAGACGGCATAATCCTCCCCCCTTTCCGTCTGGAGCACAACCTGGCTGTGAGCAACCACGTATTCCAACTGAAGCCCACCGTGCATCAAACATTAATGTGGCGGCCGGACCTCGAACTACAACTGAAATGCTTCAACCATCAGGACAGGCAAATGAGCACGAATTGGCCACTAAGTGTCCAAATATCGGTTAATGCGACGCCGCTCGTCATTGACAGGGGTGAGGACAAGTCGTCCCACAAGCCCCTCTATCTGAAGGACATCTGCCAAGCCGGTCGCAACACTATACAGATCACCGTGTCGGCCTGCTGCTGTGTGAGTATACACAAAATCAGCATGAGCACTTTACGACCTTCCTACCGATTGGCCGCGTTCATCGATTCACCAAAGTTACATTCCTGTTGGGTCGAGGAATTCGTGTACTACTACGCGCATTATTTACTCGTTGTTCGTCCCGACTCAGCTGAGGCGACACCAAAATCAAACAACGAAAACTGTTTTAAAATACAAATATATGCCCATTGCGCGGCGGCGCGACCTTTTGTATAATTGAAAATCTCTCGAAATCGCGTCTCGAAAAGGGCATCGATCAAAACGAAAGTCGCGGCACCGATGATTGAACGAATCCGTCGTCGTTACGCAGGTTATTATGTCGCGAATTAGAAACTTACAAAAGCAATTAGAAAATCAATCCATTTGGAAAGAGAAAAATATCACCTATAATACGAGTGGCTTTGTTTCGTGCAACAAAAGCCCCCCAGTCATAAAAGCGATAAACACACGCCTCTTTACGACCCCGTAATGGCAAAGCATTAATAAAAGCATAATCTCGAATGATTTCTATTTGTTTTACAGTCGCACCTATTCGTCCTACAATTAGTCCACCGACCGAGCGTGCAGAGCGTATTGCAGGGGCTCTTGCGCAAGCGACTTCTCACCGCGGAGCATGGCGTAACCAAGATAAAGAGAAATTTCAACAATACCCTTCCCAGCAACGGGATCCCAACGGAAAAGGATGTCGTTGAGCAGACATCGATAAAGGTAAGTCTCTTTATCAATACTGATGCGAGAGCTTATCGCTTGGCCGAGTTATCGCTGGCCCCAAGGTCTGCGTTCGGCCGCGCTCCTCAATTTAGTGATTTTAGCATCTCTCGTTTCTTTTTTCGTGGCGTTTGCGCCAGCAAGTTTATTTCTTAACTTTAAATTAAAAACTCATGGCAAGTCTGTGTTTCAGGTGTCGCTTAAATGTCCAATAACGTTCAAACGAATCACGCTACCGGCAAGGGGTCAGGATTGCAAACACATACAATGCTTCGACCTGGAATCATACTTGCAGCTCAATTGTGAGCGGGGAAACTGGAAGTGTCCAGTTTGCAGGTAAATAAAGTGATTTGTTGAAATGCATCTTGGAGAGATGTTTTTAATACTCTTAGGGCGAAATTTGCGAAATGGATTTAAAATTTTTTTCAAATGCTTAAAACAGTAAACCAGCCCAACTGGAAGGTCTTGAGGTTGATCAGTACATGTGGGGTATTCTGAATAACACAAACTCGCCGGATGTAGAGGAAGTGACGATAGACTCTTCCGCCAACTGGAAGCCGAAGAAGTCGGAGGACGACACCGAATGTAAGAGGATGATCAAGGCCATGTCACCAGGCAGCATGAATATGCCGACGATGAACAGCTGGATGGATGCGAATCAGGCGATGAGCCCATACATGCCTCCTGATATGAACAGCATCGTCAGTGGTTCGATGATGAATGGTTCATCGACGCAACAGCAACAGCAGCAGCAGCAACAACAACAGCAGCAGCAACAACACCAACAGCAGCAGCAGCAGCAGCAGCAGCAACAGCAACAGCAGCAGCAGCAGCAACAAGCCTATGGTAATCAAGGACCAGCGGGTCATCGAAACCCCGGTACGCCCTCTTCGACGTCCGTGTCGCAAGCGAACAACGTCAACTCCTCGAGCTTGGCCGGGGTTGGAATGGGCAACCCCGGGGAAATGTCGATGAGCGGCAATGGTGTACAAAACGATTACCCGGGAACGGGGCCACTCTCACACCTCAATGATCATACCAACTCATTGGATCATCTAAACGCCATTGATAAATCATTGGGTGATCAGGTAAATAAAGTTTTATTTTGCGTTGTGATACTGTATATAAAACGATGAACATGATTCTATGCTTTATCTCAGTATTACCGATTATTTCGAAACAACTGGTGTAATTAAATTGGAATGCGATGAATAAATAGTTATTGGAAGGATGGAATATTTAATTAGAATATATAAGAATGTATACATAAGAATGTCTATTTAAAGAACGTCATTTAGGTTTAACTTTTAATGGTTATAAAAATATAAAATAATACTTTACAACCACATTTATGATTGCATCGATTTGAAAGTGACGAAAACCTCCACGCTATTGAACAATCGACATTTTTGACAAGTAAAGTCAGCGACGACACTATTCATCCAAATATTAAAAAAGTGCGGCGTAATTATTCGTCTTGGGTATTATTAACACGCAAAAATATGATGAAAGAAAATGAGAAAAAAAAATCGATCAGGTCGCACTCCGTAGCTCTAAATATAACCAACTATTCTCCATCATTAGCTTAATAATGTTAAAAATTTTTAAAATACATCCAATAGCTTTCGTAAATACCGATCTCATCCTATTAATATCCCTGCAAATGTTTAGTCCGCCAAAATAAACCAAAGATCAAAAAGAAGGTCCAATAACTAAAGTAGGTTTATTAGAAATATATAATCGAATAATGCACGCGTTGCCCGAGTCGAGAATAACCGAAATAATAATAGGCTAGGAGAGCGTGCATACGGGGATGAGTGAAAGGAAAGGAGGGGTTTCTAAAATTGTTGCTGGCGTTCTCTTGCAGATGCCCCACACGCCGCACACGCCACACACGCCGGGCGGCGGCGGAAATAGCGGCCCCCCGAGCGTTGCGCCCTCCGTATCCCAAGACACGAGCGGCAACAATCTCAACACGTCGACGGGCAGCGGTGTGCCGGGCGTCACGGACACCTCCGACATCATAGCCTCCGACTTGAACTTCGACCCCGCGGCCGTCATCGACGGCGACGCCGGCCAAGAGACGCTCAACGTAAGTCACAATCACGATTCCACCACGAGTATTGCGCTACGCTCATCCTCGCCGACGTTTTATTCAAGCGCTGCTTTCACTTCGTGTCCGACGCCACCCTTACGACGACGGCTCTTTATTCATGCTAAATTTCAATTGACGATGGCGAATTCACTTCTCGTGCCTCTTTCGGGTAAAGTAGGACGGCACCTTTTACCGACGCTCTTGCAACTTTGAAGTAAAAAAAGTAACGATTTAACTTTGACAACTGCTGCACCTAGTGCAGCGGCTCCTCGTACGCTCGCAAGTTGGATTTTTTTTTGCGCCACGACATTCCGCAAGGTCAATCGTCACTATTATCTTGAAAGTTAATGACTGAAAATAACCACACACTCGAGTTTTTAACTTCTAAGCGGTTTTCGAGAACGTTAACAGACAAAGAAAAATCAATAGGTATGCATGCAATAAAAATGGTTGTAAAGTTTTTGTTCGATAAAGGAGTGAGAAAGAATAAACGGTGCTCACCTGGATCAGGAAGAAGCCCTGAATCCAAGTGCAGTCCTATGCAAAAGTTTTCAAAATAGCGCCTCGATAAAATTAAATTCTTATCCACGAGAGTCATCTCGAGCTACTGAATTAACGAAATGATTTTGCTACACAGCTATTGCCGGACAACGTAGTCGATCCAATGGAACTTCTCTCTTACTTGGATCCGCCAGACCTAAATACGCCGCCGAGCAGCGGCGCGAGCAGCGGAAATCCGCCATCGAACGACGACATACTTGCCCTGTTCGAATAAATATTTGACGAGGCACACGTCCGCGTGTCATGAAAGTCTCAAGAGGAAAAAGGACGAGGCGTGTCGAGCGCAGCAAAGCATAGCGGACGAGCGGAAAAACGGAAAACGCATCGGGCGACGCTAGAGCGCGACGCGAATTCTCACACAAGGGCATCACTAAACGTTAAATAGTCTGAAGGTCTCGAAAAGCGGTGCGAGCGAGAGTTTTAGTCGACGAAAATTGATTCTTGAATTTTTTCCAAATGTTCCTAATACAAGAGGCGATATAAATCAATGTTAATGTCAACTCCTGCGTGGGCGCGATTTCAAGTAACAGACGAGAGAGTGAGAGAGAGAAAATATTAAATAATGTTGAACGCGCGCCTTTCTAATAAAACGAAGTAATGCAAGGAGAGTTTTAAGGAAAAATTGTCGGGATGCTGGTTGAAAAAGAAATAATTAGAAACGAGCAATAAATAAGTGAAAGCCAGATGGTAAAGGAACAAAAGTTAAACTTAAGTAGCCTAAGTTGAATATTGCCAACTGTTTAAGGCTCTAAAAGTGTATTAAATGAATACATACCACGTGGTACTTCCGACAATTTCATTCCGTATGTAACAAGGGACGTTGTACGTGCTTTTTGCGCGACCCCATCAATGGTACAAACGACATTAGCTCTAATTACATAAGATAATAAGATTCCTATTGCGACGAAATAAAATGAAATAAAAATAAAAGGTGTATAAGAGCCGACGTTGACGTATGTGTACGGCGTCTACATATATTAGAGAACAATAGTAGTCAGTGTCACTGCTTCTATAAATGCAAAGTCTATATACTATCGGAGAAAAAGGATTAGGAAAATGATGAGAAGGAAAAAAGGAAAATGAGCACAGAAGTAAAGGTGGGCTACTGCATGTGTTATATTAATGGTCGAGGTATGGCATTGGTAAGAGCTTTCAGGGATCCTCGGAAGTTAACTGTTCTTTCACGTGAGATTTAGAAGCTTTTGGATACGCGAGAATTAGATTAATAATACTTAATTATTACTATAACAAAAAAAATTTTTAAAATAAAAAAAAATTTTAAAATACGATTTACGCTAAAAGAACGCAAGAGACATTGAGAAGTTAGAAAATGATTTTTTTTACATTTTTCAAGAGCCAATCAAATGTAAAATGTTTTATACTTTCTATTCATCTTTAAGATTTATATAAATTATAATATAATAAGTTTTTCAAATAAGTATTATGCACGATGACTCGTTGATTTTCAATGAAAATCAGTGACATCAAAAAAAATTTTAATTACAAAAAGCGCTGGGCGTTTTGACTGTGTCGGTTCTCGAAATTTTCGTGAGTTAACATAAATAAATATATATATATATATACATACACTATGTGTGTATATATATACGAATAATATATATTATATATATATATATATATATATATATATACACACACACATATGTTGTATGTATATATAACGTGTTGATCGAATTTCCAATTGTATTCTTTGGCGATAATCGTCCTTTCAAATAAAAGAAATAATAAAAAGTTAACGACTTCAAAAGTTTCTTCTCTCACAGTTTTTCTACGTTAATGCAATGTTGAGAAAAACACAAGATTGTTGAAAGCTCGTCCGTTCATCGACGATGATATACATGTGGTTTATGTAAAGTAAGTCTATTAGTAAAAAAAAAAAAAAACTGAAAGAAAATCAGAAAACAAAGAAGGAGATATGCGACGCGGCACTTCTCGTGCGATGCAATTACATAAGCCAAATAAACAAACGCGTGTAACCTCATCATACATTTGCATTTTCCATTTGCAAAAAGAAAAGAAAAAGGCCGCAAACTAATAGAGTATGGCATGAGAAGGGAATCGTGTGTATATCTCGCGTGAGTAAACACTGCCACTGTGTCATCGTGAAATTTGACTTACAGTGTTATATCTTTAATAAAAAAAAGTTATATACACAGACACACGAAAACACATTTACTACACATGCATACTTACACAGGTACACGTACACCTGCTTAGCCTAGTTAGATGTGCAGGTTATTAAAGAAAAAAGTAATTAAACTCTAATTTATAAATAAACGATGAAATGAAAGATTAAAAGAAGAGAGAGTCTCACGATTTAAGCAGATTAAGAGAAGGCGTATTCGAATTAGCTGATCATTTCACTCTCCAATTATAAAGAGTCAAAGAAACGCGTAACGATGAGTAAATTAAAGCCTGATCTATTAAGGCCTTTTAAATTAAAGATAGAACTAAACACGATGGCACTTTCTTTTTTTTTTTTTAATCGCGATAATAAAATTAACTACTCGTCCTGGCGCGTTTCTCTCGAACTTTTATCGGAGAATCTTAGACATTACGTATATATGCAAATTTTATAAAAGATTGTGTGTACATAAAAAAAATTATACGTGATAACAATGTCATATACAATGCGAAACCGCGAGAAAAGGGAATAATGTACGTGTAGATGTATCGTTATAATAAAAAAATCCATGCAAAAATACTTATTATAGCAACAGATATGCCTCCGATCAAGTTTCTATTGACGCAAATAGAAAAAATAACGTAAACGATGTTACTTTAGTAACGTGTACCTAGTTTAAGCAAAAATATTGTAAATATTAATTATTTGTACATATGAAGAATTACATAAATAATATTAAAAAAGTGTCAGCTATAAGTTTATCGATCAGAAAAATTAGTGTTACTGTCCTTATAAATTTTATTTCCGTTTTTTATCTTATCAAACAACGTAAATACATATATACAGTGCAGACATGTATTCATACATAAAAAAAACGAACGAACACACACTAATGGTACTTCACACTTACGCCTACGCACCAAAAAACCGACAAACAAACAAACAGATACAGAAACCTATATGCACTCGCTCACAAATGCACTTTACACGAACACGCACACGACTGTGACAGGCAGATGGAAAAATTCCGTAAATTTGTTTTAGTCAACTTTCTTCATATACATTAAAAATTTGTCTATTTATTTCAGTCTGTACAGTACAATTATTTACAGCATTAAAAACATATTTATTAACATAAATAAATTCAGGGACATTTACAAAAACCAAATCCTAAATAAATTACATTAGTAAATTATCCTACACTCGCAGTACATTATAGAAATGAATTTAATCTATAAATAAACCCGTAAATCGTATTGACAATGTAGTTATTTACATCGATTCACAAATGAAACCGCCACATTAATATCCTTAAAATATAAAATGTCACTGAGCGTTCGGCTTGAATATTATTGCACAGTAAACTAGCATCACTTCCGCACAGTGTCTGACCAAATCAACCCTTTAATTTTATTAACTGAGAGAAATCGTTCCTTTATTCAAGAAGAAGAACTTTAAATAAGATACTAAGATTAGTATGAATTTCTTTTAAATAACAATTGTCTCAAAGATTTCTTTTAATTAAAATTATTGTTTATCCATGTAAAAAAAGTCGCCCTATTATGGGCCTGTTAAAATTTTAAAAACAGCAAATATTTTGCTTGAAAGATCTATTTTCGCTGAAATAAGAAATATTGTCGTAATTTTAGTATTAGTCGCTAAGATCTATCCTCTTGAATTAAACGAACATCTCTGAAATTTTTAAAACTATTTTTTTAATTTTTCTTTGTAATCAATTTATATTATAGTGTTAGGTAAAATATTTTTAATTTTAGTTATTTTTTAACAAAGTTTTTAATTTTATGGCAAGCATTTTAAATAAATTTATGAATATACTACTTTTCTTAGTTTACTTGTTTTAATATCATTATTTAGTTAAATAAAGAACTATCTAGTTCTCACTATTCTTTTGTGAATAAGACATTTATCGAACGAATTTCTGGATAGTTAAAGGCAGAATTATTTTAGGTCTCTGAAAAACAGATATATTTTATCATTGCTCGTTTCTTTCGACAGGGTTAGAAAAAATTAATATTTATTTAATTTTCTTATTTCAATGAAGATTGTAAATGTATTTATCTATTCTATTGTTATTAAATTATTTGAATATAATACTTCTCAAAAAATGTTTAATTTTATTAAATACCCATATGATCATGAAATTTACACCTAAACTGGTTCTTTTGATCATATATAGTTTTTCACATAACGAATTGACTTTTTTGTAAAAATTTTTGTTATTTGTTAATATATCTACTTTTATTAATAATTAAATTCTTTATTATCTATAAAGGTATTCGTTACAAGCATACATTTTAAACTTTGTATCGAATTTTCATATTATTACGATTTAAGAAATTAGAATATATTATCATTTCACCATTATTGATACAAGCAAGTGGATAAAAAGTAATTTTAAAAAATGGTTTATATAAATTAAGTTTTCGTTAAAAATATATTAACATAATAACGAACATAATAATTAACATAAATTAAATATTCAAGTTAAGTTAATTGGATAATCTATAATGATTAAAAAGCCTTAATTAAAATATTGTAATTAAATTTTGAAAAATAATTTAAGTATTACTGAATGATATTCTGAAAATCCAATTTGATTCTTTTGCAACGTTAAGTACATATTTCTTACATTAATCAAATGCGTTTCTCTACTCTTTTTTTAAATAAAAAAATATATAATCGTTTCCACAAAACGAAATTTCAATCTTTTTCAATTTCAAAATAATTATTATTTAGTTTTTAATTACTTACAATTTCTTTCATAGTATCACTAATTGCTTTAAAATTTTAAATGGTATAAATCTTTCATTTATTAATGGATTTATGAGTACTATTGTTATTAACTACATGTTCCACATATTATGTAATCATATTTAATTAAAAAAATTATTCTTTTTCGTGATTCTTCTATAAGTTTCAAGGATAAAAAGAAAGTTTAATTTGAAATGAAGACAAAATAATCAAACGCAATATTTAGACCAAAAAATTAATTGACAAATGGTCTATATTTTTCGTACGACATGAGTTTCATGAAAATAATAAAGTTCTATTTTATGATGCCTATTGTTAGTATGCATATACGAATATAGCATGTTATAAATTTAATTTGCAATTTATTAAGGAAATCTTAAAACTGTGTTACTAGAGATTACAAGTTTAAAACTAGGATAAATATGTACATAATTAGAAAAATAATCTTATTTTATATAACTAATAATTTTAATGTTCATTATTATTGATAATTATAATGAATAAAGTAGGAAAAATTGGCTTATACAAATTTATATTCACGTAAAATATTTGGTAAGTATTATACAATTCATAATTAATAAAAAAATTTCTACGCAATAGAGAGGGTAGCAGTAAATTGACATAATTTTTTGAACTCGTTCAAAAATTATACAGAGCGAAAAACGAGTAGTAAGAAGTACAGTTGTCTTCGTTGATTCCATTTTCTTATTAAGAAGGTCTTGTCTTGTATATCTCAAGTTGCGGTTTGTAAAAGCTCCCTCTCCTCTATCCCAGTGTGCCACTCACTCTGTTGAAACATTCCTTATAAAGTTTAAAAACTGATACTTTTACATTTTTCATTGTAAATAGAAAACGTTACCGTTAATTCATTTCGTTATTAACGTGCCATTTTTTAACGTATACTTGGAGAAATAAATGATTACTCTCAAATTTTTCTCTGCTATTATATTTTCTTATTATTAAACGAAAGAATAATAATAAATTATAACAAAAATATTGCTAATCTTATTCTTAATTCATTAAAAATATTGTAGATGTTATGCTATTACAAATTGTATCTCTCGAATAATTTAAAAAATTTATGTCAATACGAAAAAATAAAAATAAAATAGAAAATTTTACAAACGTTGAAATTTTATTTGTTTTATTAATTTGTTTTATTAATAAAGTTTATTAAATTTTGATTTGGAATTATGGTAGTTAAGATAAATATAAAACTAGAAATATTTATTATTTTTATACTCTTTTTATAAATAAAATTATCTAAAAAGTTTTCCATTCCATTTTTTTGCCACAATATCCTCAGTAATAATATAATATTCTTTTACGATGAACATACGTGTATATATATATATATATATATATATATAGATATTATATATATATCAAAATTTTCACGAATCTATATTTATAATTATTACATTTTTGCCACTTCATCTACAATATGATAATTAATTATATATTTTTATTTTTCATCAAATCGTGTGCGACTCCTTGACAATTTACCAATATATAATATGTGTACATTATAATGGAATGGTAAGAACGATGGTTTACCAACCATTAGTAAGTTATGCCAAAAATTTGGAAAAATGATATCGATAAAAACGATTTCCTACATTTCCTAACCTAAAATTTTAATGATTTCTGAATAAAGTGATGTTTAGTTTCAAAATTTCCAAATTGTTTCGTTTATAATAAAGTTTAAAAATTATAAAAAATATAAAAAATATCGTTTAATTTTTAAATACAAATAATGTTCGGTAAAGAGGCTATAAAATTAATTCACGAATTGGACCAATGTGAAGAAATAAAACCATTTAATGTAAGTGCTTTACTCTTTATCCCAAGTATTATTGTAATATGTTTATTTACATATTCAATTTTAGGAAGCGGTATTTCAGCAAGCTTTAGATGAAATCAAGTCACTTTACGAAGAAAATGCAAAAGATGTGTAAGTTGAATATAAATAAACTTCGAAATTGTACATAAGTATTTGATTTTTATTATTTATGAATTCATAATTTAGGAGTACAATTACTGAAACAAATGCAATACCAAGAAATTCCTTGCTAGTTAGACATTATGCAATGCAAAGAAATAAACGCTGTTTGTTGACCTATCTTTATCATAGATTAAGACGATTGAGACAAGCAAGATGGGAATTAGGTAGTATTTTACCTCCTGAAATAACAGAAAATTTAGTAAGTGCAGAAATTCATTGGTTCCAAACATATAACAAATCCCTTGCTACATATATGAGATCTATTGGAACAGAAGGTTTAAATATTATGAATGATGTTCACCCTCCAAAATCTTTATACGTCGAGGTAAGTCTTTATAATTTTCAGTTATAATTTAAGATAATCATAATTTTATTTATTTTATAATATTCTATTACCAGGTGCGATGTATACAAGATTATGGAAAATTTGAATTTGATGATGGTCAGGTTGTTAATTTGAAAGAGAACACATATCACTTATTACCTAGAGCCCAATGTGAAGCACTGATTAGACAAGGTGTTCTTGAACATGTTTCTTCATAATGAAGTAAAATAATTATTATAACTTAGAAATTGGTAAAACAATGTTTAAGATAGTTGCTTAAGCATTATTTTATATTAATTATTTAAGTATTTTTTTCTAAGTCTGTACTAGTAATATTAATATGGTTCCTTTATATTATACATACCTTAAAATACATAAATTTAATTAAGTATAATTTTATATTTATAAGTAAAAATATTGTATCAAATTAATATATACATATATATTTTTATATTGCTTTTTGGGAAAAAGGAAATGTATTAAATAAAATTAAAATTTATTTTATTGAAAATATTTTACAAAATGTACCCATTATTATCATACATATATACCCATAAAAGAATAAAAATTAATCAGTTTCCTATTTTTAATAAATAAAACCAAAGTTTTTTGAATAGCAATATTTTTTAATCTTTATGATTTATTTTAAAGAATTTCCATGTTAAAAAAATGTTTTTAACAAACATAAGATGCTGCGATAAATGTTTATTGGTAAAAAATCATACATTTGCCTCAACACTGATTTTACTTGAAAGATACTGCAGATATCTATGTTATATTTAAAAGTTAGATTAACCAATATTAGGTATTATAATGAGAATGAATTTTGTATTTATTTATCATTAATTAATTTATTAATGATTTTTGTGTTATTAATTCAATTTTAAATATAATATTTATACTACATAATTTTGGCGGCTTTATTATATTGTAAAGAATTTCCAATAATGCCACCAGAGATCGCGTTAGTTCAAAAGAGAGAAAGTTTCTTCCAATACTACACGAATGAGATCAACAATTACTATCAGAGACAGCGAGCACGATTCAAGAAAATAAGGATAGAAAATAAATCTCTGGCAAGAATTGAAGTTGTCTTGCCAGTATTAGCGCTAGTGTCAGTTGCAAATGAAATCGTATATGAGTCTTGTCTCGTGAGAGGTACTTGTAATTTAATGTTAGGCCTCATAATTAATGGAATGAGATTCATCACAGATTATAAAGTTTATTCGGATAGTGAATACGAAAGTTTTTATTTTAGAAAGTATCTCGTCTTATCAATTATTTTTATGTTTCGAAATACTGACTTGATTTAATCGAATTGATTCTTAAACAATTACTTCATTTTGACAGTGTTTTTATTGGCACGTGTTTCATTGATGATTTAAAGAAAGCTTTTGTCATCCTTTGCCAAAGATATTAAGTGATAAATTTTGCTGACACTCAAGATTTAAAATCGTTGCATACAGTCCATTAGTATCAATAAAAATGTGGAAGCAGCCACATCAAGAATTTATACACAGCCTAAACATTTCTAATAAATGTTATTTAGATTTTTCAAGTTCAGACTCAGGGTTTTTATCCAATAGTCACTCTACAAATTATAGCTGTAGTTCAGAATACTTTGTAAATTCTATATCACAAGTATCTAAACCAGAATCAATGAAGGAAATAGATAGTGGTATTGTCTGCAGCCTCAGTGATAGCTTGAATCAATTGTCATTGAAACAGGTGTCTTTTAATTCAATTAACTGTGATAATATTTTTCTGAATCCTAAATTTGAATCAATGATCAATAATATTGATTCTGGAAAAGTATCTATGAATGTAAATGAAGAACTAAAAGATTACCGAGAACCTTGGCAACTTTATTTTATGCAAAATGAGGATGGAGATACGTGAGTACAAATATCGTTTAAAACTTTAGGATATGTATACTAATTTTCTACAATCTACTTCCATCTTAATTTAATGAGAAAATTACACAATGATAACTTTTAATCCAGCGATATAAAAAATGTATTTTAAAATATTAATGTTGTTTTTTTATAAAAATGTTTAAATATCTTTTATAAAACTATATAATAAAATTTTACACTTTTCCAAAAAATCTAATAATATTAATTAATTAATTATTTTGAAATGGTATTTAATCATTTTCTTCGTTCAACTTATAATTACAATAAAAGCTGTAGGGAAAATTTAGTTATTTATTGTATAAAAATTATTGAATTTATCTGTTATTTCATAGGCTTCTACATAGTGCAATTATTTATGGTTATTTGGAGGCATCTTTAAGTTTAATTGATATAGCACCACATTCGTACCTTTTTGACATCTTAAATGATGATGCTCAAACGGTTCTCCATGTTGCTGTGATTACCAGTCAATCTGAAATTGTTAGAAAACTTGTTCTTTCTGGAGCAGATCTATCTATTAGAAATTGTCAAGGCAATACAGCTCTTCATTTAGCTTGCCTTTCTGGTGATTTGGCTTGTGTCAAGGCTTTAACAGAGCCTGTTTTAACATTGGAACAGAATTTGTTCTCAGGAAAGTTGCCAACTATGCTTCAAAATTTGGAACAACAAAATTATAATGGTGAGTAAGCATCACTGCATTATTTTTGATATACTTTTTTAAGTGAATTAGAAATATAAATACATAAATCAATATTGATATGTGATTGCAATTTATATTAGTCTAGCTGAAATTTATCTCACTTTTTTCATGAAAATGATTTTTAGCTAATAAATTTAATTTCATTAATTGACTTTTCTTAAAATAATTTACTTTCACATATACCACAAAATATATTAAATAAACATCTATGCTTTAAATATAAAAAATATGATTTTTCATGGTATGTCAATTGGAACAATACGAGAAGTATAAATGCCAATTTCTTTTTTGGTTTTTCCATTTGTTCACGTGTCTATGAATAGCTTCAAGAGAAATCAAAGTTCGGGTAAATCCCAAGAACTTGACGCTACAGTTGTAGTATCTTGACCCACAAAGCCTTTCGTAAAAAAAGGAATGCGCCAAATTAATATTTATCCAAGCACTTCATGAAGTACATGCTAAGATAAATTTAACAATGTACGTGACTAAGTTTACATGTGTATCAGTGATGTTAATTATCAATGTTTGGTAAATATTGGATCCTCAAAAACTGATCTTTAAAAAATCATCGTTTAAGTATTTGTATTTAAATTTATACAAAAAATTTAGTTATTTCTATTTTCATTTTGTTCCTTTTGTTTCCTTTATTGTTAAAACGGATTCTAAACTTTTAACTGAAATATTGTTATCACGGAAATGGTGAACAATATTTCTAAAACTACGAGTTTGAAAAATAACGGTAATTTACCGAAGCAATACGCGTTTTTGTTAAATATAATCGAAACTAAATATGTAAAATCAAGTATTCATAAAATCTCATATTCTTTATTTCGTTTCAAAGTTGCGATTAAAACATTTTGTATCTACGATTTATAATGTTAAGCTTCATAGAGGATAGATACTTATTCTCTTACTTTAATAAAAAGAAAATTGTTATTTTTAAATTATCTCTCCACATTACCGACTGCATCAAGAAAAATACAGGCTCGCACTCAGTTAATGAGTCAACGTTGTATCTCCACATGTTGGCGTTCTTTTAAATGTAGGCATATGCATATACCAAGTACTTCAACATAAATTGCGACAGATACCAGGATGAATGGAAGGTCAATGATCGTATTTGATTTTGATAAATGAGCTCGTACAAAGTTACTTTCTGAATTTTCTACCCGATTACTTGTAAAACGGCATAATTTTAAAAACATCAAATCATTGTTTGTTTCTGTTTTCGTACATACAAGATCCTTTATGTATCTTAAAATTGTATGAGATTTCATAATTCATTTTTTTCCCGCTAATTTAGTTTTCATAATTTCTCTTATTAATGCTAATTCAAAGAAAGTACTCTGTAGTCTAGACACGTTAAAGTATTCCTTAATAGTTGTATGAAATGTATCATAATTGAATAATACATGAATTGTTAGTTTCACTAAACTTTCATGATGCTTATATTATCGAGCATTTCTAAAAATAAACCGAAATACTCATTCGAATACTAGTAAATAAATACAATGTTATTTTTTAAATTTAATTTGTTTGTACTAAATTTTATTGTTGAAACGAAAAATAAAAGCTTAAAAGCGTAAATTGATAGAAATTCCGATTACTTTCCTTTTTCAGTAATCTATCCTAATACAAGAAATTATTAAAAAAAAAATTAAATGGCTCATATAAATTGGAGTAACTAAATGAATAAGATAATAAATTAGTAAATAAAGTTTTTAATCAAGAATTTTATCCATAAAATAATTAATACCCGTTAATTTAAAAAATATTAGTGAACCTTACTTTTTATGTTCATATAAAGTGCTGTACTCGAGTTTTAAAAATTTTATAATATTTCAATAAAATTATGATTGGATCGATCATTTTTCACGAATGAACGACTATACTTATTCGAAAAAAATTTTCTCTCAGTAATATATAATTTAAATGATTTTTCAGTTAATTTAGTTACTAAAAATATCGTTAAAATTCGATTATATTGCCTTTTTAAATAAAAGAATGGTTTCATTATACTTGATTATATATAAATGCGTCATGTGATTAGCAATAATATTTGAATAGACTAAATATTCATGAGCATAATAGAGAAAAATCGAGCCGAATAATTTTAAATTTTACTTGAGAATTATACAAAATTCGTATGAGTAAATGTTTTGAAAAGCATCTTATTTATATACTTCTGGTGTGACAAACTGTAATAAATATCATATTTAGCATCACGATCATTTTGATTTTCATATTACAGAGTAAAAAATGAGACCTGACTTCAAAAATAACAATTTTTATTCCAAAACATTAAATTATCGTTCGGATATGTAATCGTTAACAAGACGAAATGTACACATGAATTTCATCATCACGCTAATAATTTATAGTAGACGAGTAAGAAGAGACAATTACGAAAATCAAGAAATTAATTAAAAATGTCGGAATGATATTTGTATAAACGAGGTGCGCGCGATGCTATCCCTTTATTTGCAGGATCGCTTCATCTTCTTCGAGCCCTTCTTCTTCTTCGAGCGTCCTTTGCCCTTAAGTCTCTGTCTTCTTTGCTCGGTCTGAGCAAGTTTCCTGTAAAATAGCTTCTCTTCGCAGCTCATGACGCACCACTGCTTGCCGGCCTCGCGCATGACCACCGACATGCGCTTCTTAGGATCCTTCTGATGCAATCTTAGGAAGAAGATGATAAAGGGGTTGCGGGAACGCGGCATCTTTTTCTTTTTCTTATTTTTTTTTGGGCAGGGATTCGAGGCTGACTTGGGCTTCATTTTTGATGGGGTCATCGACTTGACGGGAGGCTTGGGACACGCTGATGTCGGTGTTTCCTCGGTCTTCTTCGGCTCCTCGCAGCCACTCGGTGTCTTTTCATTTTTACGATTGAACAAACAGCCTGTCATTGACAAATTATCCATATTGACTCGCTCGCACACGCACCGGCCAATACGTCGCCAATTGGGTGTCAGAGTGTAACGCGCCGGGGGTAGCGTCGCAGCTTTTCGACGGAGATTCGGTCTGTTTTTAAGAAATTGGTGTGAGTGCAGCCGGGTGATTTCATCCCCTTATTGGGCTCTATTAGTGCATCGGTAATTAGTATTATGCGATGGAGAAAAATAAGGGATAGCACGAGCACGACCAAGGGGGTTAGAATAATTTTCAAATTTAATAACGCAAAATACTTACCTTTCAATATGGAATTTGCCTTTTCTGTTATCCATCTAATTAATTTTAAATTGTGTACTTGAAAAATTTTTAGTTAATTTAAAATTTGTTAATTTAAAATTTTCTTTCCGAGATGATCATAGTGAAGACTAAACAAAAACAACTGCTCCCTACCGGTACCTAATGAAGTTGCTCCCATTTCATATTTATTGCGTTGTTGATCATATTATTTTTGACGAATCTATTCCGTAGAATATCTTGAGGGATTATCAAGTTGACACGTTTACGATTTACTAAATGTTAAAATACGGATAAACTTTCATCAAAGCTCCATCTTCCAAATAGTTAAATATAAGTATGTCAGGGACATATTACGTTGTTACCAGCTAATTTAAAAATACTGTACTTTTAATTTTGCATAAATATCGAATAAAGTTGATAATTAGATCGAATTGTTTTGAACGCTTATCTAGTAGTTTTTGTTACACTTCGCGTATGTCTAACTACGATCGCAAAAAGTATTTGTCGAGCCTTTCGGAATTCCCCAAGCAATGCGTACGACGTTCTAAAGTTTATCGTACGACTAAATATTACGAATGACATCATAAAATAATTTGTTACAATGTGATTTCCTTCATTTTTCCTGTTTAAATTAATTACTTTGGAAATATTTTTAAATCGTTCTAATAACAAATAATAACGTATACCTATATTCGAGAAAAACTTGGAAGTAACCTTATATTATAATACCAAAAAAATGCACTGTACGTTGAAGTAACGGATACGTTTTTAAAAAAGTAATTATAAAATTTATTATTATTTTTATTCATTTTAGTTTATTGTATATTTTTGGAGCTCAACTGCTACATTTGAAGATGTTCAAAACACTATTTATTAAATTGATTGTTTAATTTATTTTTCAAACTTCAGTTTATAATAAAATTACTTTATAATATTATTTATAAATTTTCTAATCTAACATTTATTGTAATTTTCGATTAAAGGAAGAGGGTTAAAATTAAATTTTAAAGTAAGATTATGCTCAATAGCGTGTGAAAGATATGTTTAAAAAGATAAAATTCACGGAATTCCCAGAAAGTTGAAGAACGTTTGGAAATCTACTTTTTTCAATATAAAATGTGTCTCGCATACTATTGCGTAAATTAAAAGATGACGCAAAATTTAGAAAATAAACTTTTGCGTGACAATTATACTTTTTGTAAATAACGTGAAACTACGTATAATATTTATTATTACAAATATAACGTTTAAACTTTGATGTATTCCTTAAATATAAATGTAACAAATCTTTATAGATTTATAATGCACGTGTGCATGTATTATAACTTAATATAATGCAAATTTAACGTACGATTAATTTTTAATTTTAATTTTCTCATGAACAAAATACCGAATCTAATTTTCAGATTTTATTGTTGTAATAAATAGAGAAAAAATATCATTTCTTAATTTTTCAATAATTTAAATGTTTTTAAATTTTTTTCAGTAGTTTAAACAGCTTAAAATAACACTTTAAATTATTTTATTCTATTGAGCCTGAATTCTAGAATTTTTGCCTTTCAAATCACATCATCAAATTACTTATTAAATTAGAACTGAGAGGTTGTGTTTAAATGTTCAATATTAAAATGTATAATACACTTAATATTTTTTGTGTAATCGATATATTATTAATTCATATGGCTACCTTTCTAGATTAAAGTAAATGTTTTTTTTTAAACAGTGAGTTTCTCCACTAATTTGTAAAATGAATATTGAATGATAAATTTTTACGCATCTTATATCGTTAGTTGAGCTCTCACTTAAAACTTGAATGACCGGTCAATTTGAATGAAATTACACGTTTATTGGCTAAATTTTCATTCAAAGTGCTTATTTTACAGTATCTAATAGAGAAAATGATGTAGAATAAAATCATGCCTATTGTGTCATTTTTCTACCATATCTTTACGTACCATTAGTAGACGTAGCAGTAATGATCTATGTTAGCAACAAATAGTAATAATAAAGTATCGTTATTAAAACGATGGAAGAACAAATTTTTTATTTAGAAGTTGTATTTATGAAGAAATAACGGTGTTTTTACGTCGTAATTTAACATTTGTGAATAAAAACGTGACTTGAAATAACTTCAAAACTAATGTACCGCTGAGTTTTGAATTCAAGTTATTTTTGTATTATCTGTAAGCGTATGAACTTTTTTAAAGTTCAAATAAATAAACTTCGTTATTAGTGACGACACGCATAAGATAAGATTAATCTTAAAAAATAGCTAACACTTAGAAAACAAAATTAAATAAATATTCTTTTTATCTGTCACTTAATCCTATTGAAAGTTACTGTAAAAAATATTAGCCATGTTTGGGGTAGAAAGTAACGTAACTTGATTCATTGTCCGTTTGATGGGTATCAATAACCGTAAAGTGGTTTACGAACGATAAGGGAAGGATTTTGCTGCGAAAACCATATATAAAACCATAGGCCAGGCTTGGAAACAGGTTCGGCTCTCCACGTGAGACTGATCATAATAAAACTGCACTCAGACAAGCTGATCGTGCCACCGTCTTTGTTTCTGTTTTCAGGCGAGACGTGTCTGCACGTTGCGGCGTCGAAGGGTCACGTTGGCGTCGTCGAACAATTGGTGCGCCACGGAGCGGACGTAGAGGCGCGCGAGTCCCTCGGTGGTCGCACGGCCCTTCACTTGGCCCTCGAACACGGCCAATTGGGGGTGGCCTTTTACCTGGCGCGCGATTGCCGACCGCGACTCGACGCTACCACCTACTCCGGCTACACGGCCCACCAGGTCGCCAGTTGCATTGACGAACGGCTTGCACGGGAGCTGGTAAGGCTGGGCGCGACGCCCACCGAGGAGCAGACAGCGTCACTGGCCTAGACCTGAAGGAGGCAGAGGAGGAGCGGCGCCGAGAGCGGAAGTCCCGTGTTCCCGGAAAGGAATCAAGAGGGAGGGTTGAATTTGTCGATCGGAAGCTTTGAGCCAAGGCTTGGGTTACGATTAGAGAGAAATTAGATGTGTAACGAACGTTTTCATTTACAATTAACGAGGTGAAATTGCTCCCGTATTGTGTGTCCGCAAATTTATGACCGGCTTAAAGCAATTACTTTGACCGATACGAATTTTTGCGAAATTTAAAGCCACATTGTGTGCGTTAATTTCGAGGATTTGCACATAATGTCGGTTAGGTATAATTTATATTACAGTCCATATATATGTCTCACACATTTCAAAGTAATCTCACCGATTGGAGTTATCGTGAAATTTAACGTTTCACGCATCCGGAACTACTTTCTTTCGGTCAAGACTCTTTATATGAATTGTCGATTGAAGATTGAAGACTGTTGCATTATAACGAACTATTTATATCTCAAGATTAATGTTGCAATGATTGGGACCAAAGTCGGCGCTCCGATCATTCGCCCGTCATTGGTCTTTAATTTTCTTCCAATTTCTTATGGGCTGCGATATTATATGAATTCGTAACTTTTTGTTTTACTCGGTTCGTTTAAGCCCTGGTACGTCTACGTCATTATTATTTATAAGCATGGTTAAAATATTCAAATAGATGCGCTGTATTCGTCTTGGGAACCCTCAAGGCAGCTTTGGCATTCGAATGACTGATAAATGTAGAAATTACATTAATTGCGTTGATTTGTTTTATAAATCAAGTATTTTATTTTATGTATATTTGTAAATTGTAGTTTACTTAATATACCAATTCCAAAAGCCAATTTTATCGTAAGAAACATCATATTGTACTTAATGTGTGGGTGTGTGTAATGTAAGTAAAACAAATATTATATTTTTTAGAATCTTGAAAAAGCGAAAGAGTAAATAGCAATTTAAAAATAATGAGCTCCATATTAATGATTTAAATTCTAAAATAACAATAAATTTTAACTCCGTGAACCAATAATAAATCGAAGAGTCTTACACCAACTAAGAAAAGTTTTACCTGCGTTACGAAGGAATAATAAACAAAGTTGATCTCAGATTTATGTTAATATGTAAAAGAAGACCAGGAAGGCTTTAAGTTTAGGTTTAGTTAATAATATAAATATTTCTCATTAAATTCTGTTTATTAGTCATCGATGTAAAATTTGTTTTAAATAATATTTTATATTATGGACAAAATGAAATTATTTGACATTTGAACGGATGTTTCATATATTATTAAAGTAAAGTATTTTTCACGTCTAAAATATTGAAAACAGCAAGCGATTATTTTATTAGACACACAATATAAGTTATTATGTTAATGTTCCTCTTTCGTTATTAAATACAAGATTGATAAATTCTATGATACGTGTGCAATAATGATCTAATGAATCCAATGAAATCCACGTCAAAGTACTGAATAATATAAGGTGTATTGTTAATAAGAATTGTAAATATTAGAGATGAAATATTTTCAATACTCCAATAATGAGTATTATATTGTAACAATAAATATATAAAGAAAATTCAAATAATTAAAAAAATGTTGAATAAATATTTAAGATATTAATTAAAGAAAGTATTATTTTTTATTCTAACTATATTACTTATCGTGTTAAGTAAATAAAAGCGTAAACCTGCAGTTTACATTTATTAATATTTTTGTGATAATTTTATATAAATAGTTATGAAAACTAAATATTTTGGTGAAAAAATTTATTACGAAAATAATTTATAAATTTGATGAATATATGTCGGAACTGGGGATTGATACAAAATTTACTAATGCTAGTTATTTAATTTGAGAAATACTTTGATGCGTAATCACGGAATAAGAAACTGGCTAACTTTCTATTTTTCGGAAATATCCGGTTGTTTCTTTGCCTATGAAAAAAATCAGTGTTCGTGACAATATTCTCATTAATTTTCAATCTAATTTTTTTGTTCTGTTTTACTAATGCAACATATGTCTCTCGACGCCAGTGATTAATGCATTTAAGACTAATTTAATGTTTAACATTTTTGAGCTGATGTACATCTGCCTTTATGGTACGTGACGCGAAAAATTAATTTTATTACCAATGATCCTTTGAAAACTGTATATGTAAAACTAAAATTACAAATGGTGTCTGAGTTTACAATTGCAACAATAGTGGGTCAGCACATTAGGGTAATTAAAGTTTCTGAGAAACCATGAAGATGTATACAGTACCTGAGTATTGTGAGCTTCTTCGTAGAGATAACGATTATTCTTACTAAATGGATTATAGAAATCCTTGTACACAATGCATACAGGTGCACAAATGTATGCACAAAAAATGTTTCGTATTTAATATTCTATATATTTACGTATACAAATATACCCAAATTCGAAAATTTGCTTACTTAAAGATGGCGTAAACAAATTTAAATCGTTTACATTTTACAAAATTCTGTTAATTTAAATTAAATCAATGATTTCACTATTTGATGACTGCGGGTGCTACGAATTCCATAAGTAGATTAAGCAAAATTACATATTATAAAATATTGAACAAGCAATATTCGAAAGCTAAATTAATATCGTACATAATTTACATAATTACACAATTTACTTTTAATTTGATTAAAAACATTTTGCTAATGTACGTTGTTATTCGACCATGAAATAGATACTTAAATGATACTAGCTATAAACAATATAATCTTTAAAAATTATACGTTGCTATTATACTAATTGGTATAAGTACTGCAATATAATTTATTTTGTAAAGTAAAAATAAACAAAATACATATACTTAATACTTTCTACAGCAAAGTTACAACAAACTTTTCAAATATAGGGCCTTTGTTTTAAAGTTATTATGGAATAATTCGATGAAAGCTTAATTTGAATTTGTTGATTCAAAATGGAACGTAATTTTCTGATTTTGAAATTCATACTCGTAACGATGTAAACGTGTATTTAATTTATAATTTATAAACATTGAGCATAGCTCTGGTAAAATATTAAAAATTGTATTTCAGATGGCGCAAAAAAGTATTTTCATTCGAATATAAGTTGAACAGCACAGAGTAGAGAATTCGAATGTTTTAATTCAATTAAATTCGATTTGTTTAAATATTTTATTTTGCCTTATTTGTAAACAATTAAAAGTAAGATACATCTGTTTTCTTATTATAAAGTTAGTTGTATTAAGTCTGTATCGAGGCTTTAATACATTATTATATTTACTGAATAAATAGGTGTAAAGATATTCTTATATTTTAATAAAAGTTAGGACCGATTGCTTCAAATAGAAATACCAGCTTTTGGACTAAAAAATTATCTTTGCGCGTTTAAACTATTAACTCTGAAAGATAGAGAATTTCCAAAGCACCGAAACGATGTATCGTATCACCCTTCGGGGGAAATTTTTTATATCCATCCCGAGTTCATGAGAAACATCTTAAGGAAAACTCGCGGCAACGGTAAATCATATGTTAATATTTGCGTCTTGTCCGGCCGATGGCGCGTCGCTCGCAAAACCCATTATACCTCCCACTTCTCGGATCCAACTTAAGCCGAGTCGTTTCTCCGTTCCTTAGCAAGCAGTGAGTAACCGAGCTCTCAACTAATCATTTGTCTAAGAGGAGAGAACAAGTGCGAGATCAGGAGAAAGTTCGGTCGGAGAGAGAGCCGTCGCTTTTCGACGCCAACAATTTGAAAAGCATTTTAGAGTCGGCGCGCAGCTCTGCGTAAACGCACTTTGTGCACGCGAGAAAAGTTGATTTTTTCATTTGACGTTTTAATGCCAATCGTGCCTTAGTCGCAAAGCTTGTTACGTGCCTCTGCTGCGTTTCCGAGATCCGCGGCGCGAGACACGAGGCCTTTACGCTTCCACACGTGAAGGCGCGCGCGCGCGTGTCCGTGCGAGTGAGAGGTTCTTCCCCGTTTGACGCATACCATATTTTTTCGCAATCCCGAGGCTCGGGCAACGTCGAGCTCGTGATGAGAGTCGAGGATTATGCCGAGGAAAAAGTGACGCCTCGCGCACTAAGCATTACGGAGAGATTCTCGTTGTGAAAGGTTGAAAGAGAGGGAGGAGAGGCGAGAGGCGAGTCGGCAGTTGCTGCTCTCGGACTCACGTAACGAGTAAAGGAGTCGCGCACAGACCGGAGTGTCACAACGTCCGCTTTGCCTGTCCTGTGCTCTTGATTTTTTGTGCTACGTCGTCTGTTACACGGGCCGCTGCCAAAGTACGTATGGATTTGTGGGCGGATCTCATTTATGGTTACTTAGTGTATTCCGATTGTATTCTGGGTTCAGCTCAGCATGAAAAGTGGTTAACGATTTTCCAACGTATTTATGTTGAATGAGTTTCGAAAGAACCTTGAGTTTGTGCCACAAAGGTGATTTAAATAAACAGATTAGAACACAATCGATTTACCTTTGAGGGTTTGAATCTCTAATTCGTATTCAATAATTTTTCCATCATATTTCAAACGCTTCATCGTGCTTTAAGAGTCTCAATTATATCAGAATCGTTTTTTCTAATGAAAATTACTTCTTTTTGACATTAGAATCAAATTAATTTATGTGTTTTCTCGCGCACATAATTTTTAGTAACGACAATCGTGAATAACGTTTATAGTATACAAAAAATCTGTAATGATGGTGAGACAATAGACGTCAATTTTAATCGTAACTCGTGTGTTTTGCATTATAGGTAAAGGTTCTTAAAAGTACTTTACTAAGACAGAAAAAATGTGGGAGCCAACAGTGAAAGATTGCACAGATGGAGGTTCAAAAATGGAGAATAAACAGAAAGTTGATTCTCAAGTAGATTCTGGCTTTTTATCGGGCAGTAATTTGATCAATTCAGATCCTGATATAAACGTAGAAGATGAAGAGAAACAAGAAGAATTAACTAATATTAAGATAGCGCCAGAACCAGTGAGAGCCATCGATAGTGGCTTAGATCTTGGTCTTAGCAGTACTTTAAGCCAGTTGTCTCTCAAAGGAGAAACATTAAACTCACTGGACAGTGGTACCATTCATCCTAACACTGAAGAGTTGGCTATTGAAGAGGTCAAAGAAGAAATTGCACAGGAACCATGGGAAATTTATTACACTCAAGATGATGATGGTGATACGTAAGTACTTTCTCACTTAATAATGAATTCTTATTCTCCATTACAATTTTACACAAGTAAAAAATTATTATGTTAAAAATACATTATTCGACTAACAGTATTTAAAAAACAAAGTACTTTTACTGTTAAATTTATTGTGATCTATTTTTAAAAAATTTTAACGGCTTATTTTCTACATACACACATATAACATTTTTATAATAAAATTAAATGTGTTTTGAAACTTTCTACCTGTAGTTTTGAATGTTTAATAAATCACTCTTATTTTATTTTTACTAATAACAAAATAATCAGTGAAATATATCATACTAAAATCAATCCAATTTTAAATTAATATTCTTATATTCTTACAAACAAATTTAATTTTTTTCAGACAACTACACATTTCAATTATTCAAGGATTTCTTGAAGCAGCATTTTTTTTAATTAGTACGGCTCCTCATCCGTGCCTGCTTAACATTTTGAACGATGATGCACAAGCTGCATTACACCTTGCAGTATTAACACAACAACCAAGAGTTGTACGACGATTAGTCTTAGCAGGGGCTGATTTAACTATAAGAAACTTCAGAGGAAATACACCTCTCCATCTTGCTTGTATTGCTGGAGATATATATTGTCTAAAGGCCTTAACCAATCAGTTTACACCAGGTGAACATACATGGTTGGAGCCAGGAAAAAAATTACCTATGCTACCACAAAATTTGGAACAAAGAAACTATGACGGTAAGCAAAATATATTAGTAATTTATTTATTTTTGGTTGCTTAAAAAAACTTTTTAATAAATATTTGTTATTAGTAAGTAATAATAATAGTAAAATTATCATTAGGATTATTGTTGTAAATATACTATTATTTTATTATTGTTACAGTAATTTTTTAAATTGTTTCAACAATTTTTTCAATTAAAATTTACTAAAAAATAAATAAATTTAGCATATTTTTCACGCACATATTTCGCTTTGAAGTAAATATAAGTGTTAGAGGGCTTAGAAAAAAAATTTTTAACATAAAATTTCATCGAATTTTAAATTGTCTAATAAGGAAAAGCTGTATGTAATATAATGGTAATGTAATAAGAAATAAAATAATGCATTACGCATAACACGAAAGTTTTATTTACTAAAATTTCAAGTTGAAAACCCATTGCTATCATTATTTTTTCTGCACACGTATGTAAACTTTTACAGGCACACGCAAAACCAGAATGTAATGTAACCAAATTTCTAGTCATCACGTTTATATTATTATTATTATTATTATTATTATTATTATTATTATTATTATTATTACTATTACTATTATGACTATTATTCTATAGAAACAGCTTATATTACTATTTACAGATTTATACACGATCTCTAATTTATGTTACATTATATTATATTATCATATTACATTAGAATTTTTATTACTTAATTATACACATACATTTTTTTAATTTTTTTTTTTATTTTTTCTTCTTTACTCTCAATCTTGCCTTTTTGCGGTGTATCTTCCTTTTTTTTCCTGTTTCTTTCTGTCTCTACTCTAATGAATGCTGTGTTATATATTTTAAGATATTTATATAATAGCATTATCCATACGTTTTCAACTACAGTTTTAGATTTGATTTTCAATCCAATTTTTTAAATTTCTATTCGTTTAATGTTTTATATTATTTTCGTTATATAAATTTCGAAACTTATTCTATTATATTAATTTATGGTTAGTACAGCACAGTATAGTTGTTTATTAAATAATATTACCTTGTCATGATAGTATTCATTTATTAGTTTATAATAAAATGTTATTATAATTCAATGAACTTTATTTAACAATTTTTATGTAAAATGATACGTTTGCGTCATAAATTAATTAATCTTAATACTAATGTATTTTTAAGCTATTATTTTAATAATTTTGGTTAATTTTAAAAACAAGATATATTTAAAAGTGATTTTTACTAAAAAAATAATTTTATAGCTTTATGTCGTTAATAATTTCATATAATTATGGCTTCAAAGTTTTTATTCGTAACTAAATAAATTTTTAATTGTGAATAATTTTTACTTTAATTATTTTAACAATTTAAACACTATAGAAACTTTAATCAGAATTGCTTTAATTAATTTACGAATGCAAGAAAATAACTGGCTTATAGAGTTTTAGTATTCCGCGTCCAATGATTTTCTAATTTAAAACAATGAAAAGTAATTGTACTATAATGCGAATGAATTTTTACGGTTTTAAGGATGGCTTATTGCTTCACCATAGTCGAACAAATCGGGAAAAAGTAACGAATACATTATTTTTATGTTGAAAATCAATTTTGCTGCATTATGACCTTATATTAAATGACAGTCGTTTAGCCTACATTAAAGACAGACAGGGTTTCATTTAATTTCTGAGAAGATTGACTTGAAACTACGGAATTAGAGAACAAATTTAGACCATAGAATTTAAGACAATTAACTTTCTGTTATACATTTATCCTTGAGTCTAGACACATACAAATTATTGGCCTGTTTCCTTTTACAAAATACTTTGTACAAATTTCCACCTCTCAAGGTTTATGGACTCAAAATTACTCGGTTAAAGTCATCCGTTCCTATTCAGCTTTTCTTTTGAATGGTTGTTATATATAAATAGGAGGAGGTACGCGATGGCATAGAACATTTTTAAACCTCGGAATTCCCACGTGATGTCATCCTATGATCACTTCACGGCGCATTTTTTCGCTCGCAAGTTAGTAACTCACACTTGTCATAGTTTCTTGTCATCATTAATAAAATTTTGAACTTAAAAAAGAATGAGTGTATTATAAAAAACTCGAAAACGTTTGCTAGGAAACAACTTTATATTTAAAAAAGGAAAATTAAAATCGTAAAAAGCACAGTTCATTTAATCAATTTTCAACTTATTTGTCTGTACTTTTATATGCTCATTATAACTTTTAAAAATTGACTTTGAACAATCTAAAATATACATAATATTATGATGAATTTGCGAGGTGTGAAATAAAAATGCATGACTAAATCTCTCTCTATCCGTTTATCTTCTTTTTACTTTCTCTTTCTGTTTCTCTCATCCGATATCTGCGTATTAATTAGAGAAAATATTCGTAATTTTAAATAAAGAATCGCGGAGACAGCCGTTTCGCGTAGAAATACATTACAGTGTTTTTATTTTAGGGTGTGTGTTTTAAATTTTAGGCTAGAAAAGGGAATCTTCTGGGATCGTTGGAATTTTTATCTTAAGAAAGAAGTTCTTGTTTTAAACTCGATCTTTTAACAAATTCAACGTTTCGGTTATTAAACACTGAACTTTTTGAGTTCTATCAATTTGCGAAATATCTATTCCTATATAATAAATTGACTATTGTATCTAATTCAGTTTTGAAGAAAATTAATATAAATTAAAAGAAAATTTTGTAATTATCTTTGGATACCTAAATATTACGAGTTGATTTTTAATACATTATTTTTCTTTAATCAAATCGTTTTACATTTAAAATCATTGTAAATTTTGTCCCACTTTATCTGGAATTTGCGAATTATACATATTATCGCATAAGGCAACGAATAATTTTTTTTAACTTAAACGAGTTATTAAATTGAAAAATACCAATTTAATTCTCGTACGATAAATCGCTCGTACATATTTTTAAGCAGACATTGCAACGAAATTATTAGTTTGCAATAAATTATTCGACAAAATCACGCGCTCGTTCCTCCGATGACACTATGAAGAATGTAATAACGAAACATTTGATAAATTATTCGTAGCAGCTTAATAACAAAAACTCGTTCGTGTGTTTATTCTAGGAATTTTAGTCGATTAATTTCTTAAATAAATACGGAGGAAAATCACTTCGAACAAGAAACAGAGGATCGGTTGTCTCGGATCAATACGTAATTTTCTATTAGATTTGAAGTCGAAGTTCGTTAAGCCTTTTTACAATCTATCCACAATCTACAATTTATCCATAATGCAGGTGAACACATGTTCATCAACCTTGTTGAGTACAAAGATTTAGTATTTATCGTTCGTAAAAACCTAACTTTTTCACCATTTCGCGGAATATTGCGACTATTTGGTCGCTTCGTTTCTTTGTGAAACCAACCCCGTAACGTCGTCTCCTCTCTTTGTTTTGTAGGTGAAATGTGCCTCCACATAGCCGCGGCGAAGGGCCACGTGGAGTTGGTGCGACACCTGCTGCACCTGGGGGCGGACGTAGAGGCTCGGGAGGGTCTCGGGGGGCGTACGGCCCTGCACCTGGCCGTCGAGCATAGACGGCGGGAGGTGGTGCACTTGCTCCTGAACGAGAGCCGACCGAAGCTCGACGCGCAAACGTACGCGGGCCTTACCGCCTATCACCTGGCCCGGTGCCCTCGACCAACAGCTCGCGATGGAGTTGACGAGGTGTGGCGCCACTCCCTCGGTGCCACCCGAATTAGCCGACCTCAGTGACAGCGACGATGACGAGGAGGATGACGAGAACGAGGCCGAGGACATGCAGGACAGCGCCGCTTACCGAATGGGCCTATCGCACCTTGGCGTTTGTTCTAAGATGATGTCTGCTGTTTTGTCCGTTTAAGCGCTCCCTTATCTTCAACTTGTGTTAATGATTTGATCATCGTTCCTCGTCGTTTCTTACGTGATTTTGAAAACATTTTTTGATGTGAAATGAAGACTGATTTATTTATAAGAAAGGAAAAGAAAGGATGATCAATTCATAAGATCAAGGTATATACATAGAAAAGATGAAGCGTCCATCAATGATATATATACCTTCATGTATATGTATCTAAATAAAGTTAAATATATAAATAAAATTAATTGAATGAATAAAATTAAATAAATAAGTTGAGGAAAAACATTTGTCTATTTATTTACCATATTCATATAGAAATAATTTTTTAATGTATTACACATGGTGTTTGTTACCTGCTTTTCACTACAATACAGTTACTTGTTATTTTGTCTTCTGTTTTATTCATAAATTTGGGTTTTGTTAATATGATGAATTTTTAACTTTTTTTATTGTAACATATTTTCGGCTACTCCTTTTTATTTATTTAATACATGCTACAATATAACTCTCTCTTTGTCGCCTGTTCGCCAATCCGATGAATGTACCTTTTATTTACTACTTAATTACAACGTTCTATCTTCTATCTATCATAGATAATTAACTCTATTCGTGATTGTATTATTTTATCGGTTCACTAAAATATAAATTAAAATTATTATTTTTTTTCTATAGTCAATCTAATATTGAAGAGAGAAATAATAATATATTATGAAATAGAAGAAATAAAATTAGGTCGATAACAACAAAAATTTTTTATCTATAATTTATAAAAATAAAAAATATGTAAAAGAAATCAAACAAATTATATTAGAAAGAACATACAAAGAGTTTGAAGAAAATAATGAGCGGAAAAAGAAAGATATAAATATACAATAGAAAATCGATTGGAGCCGCGAGAAAAAAAAACAGTGTAATAAAGCAATATTATAATAAAAAATAGATATGAATGTTTAAAATTATACATATGAGATTTTACAAAAAAACGCAATGTAACAATATTGTAACTTAGTTATAAGCAATGTGCTAAATTGTTTGTGAATAAATATTATTAATAATTTTTTGTTTACGTCACTTAGATACTTTACTGCATATTGTATGATTTACCTATTCATGCTACTGCATAGTGCATGCGTCAACGGATCGGCCATCTATGTTCTGTTACTACTTCTTTTACAAATGTTAGTTTTGGATATTTGCATATTATTGGCATTAATTTAAAATAAATATTTTATCGTTTTAAAAAATGAGTGAAACATCATCGAGTTCAACAGTAGCTGATAAATATGCCGAGCGAATGAAACGTTTAAAAGAACTTCATTTAAAAAGGGTACACTATTTATTTCTAACCTCATTTCCTTTCATTTTATTTTATTAGTACGTAATTCAACCATATATGCTTAATATTCGTTTTAGAATGAAGCTCGTCAACAAAATCATAAAGAAGTTGTTGAGGAAGACAAACGAAATAAATTACCATCAAATTGGGAGGCTCGAAAACGTCAAGCAGATTGGATAATAAATGATGAAAAAGCAAGAAAAGAAGCTGCAGAAAAAGTAATGATGCTTATAGAGGATATAAATTTTAAATTAGAAAAACATTTAATTTATTTGGATTTAATAATGTTTTAGGGACTTGATTATGATAGAACAAAACTGCTACATATTGATGCAATAGAAGCAGAGCGATTATCAAGAAAAAGAAAAAAAATATTACCTAATGATGGATTTGCAGACTTTGAGCAAGCAACAGTGCGACAGTATAAGCAGCTTGTAAAATGTGTAAAACCAGATATGGAAGCCTATGAAGAAGCTAAAGCTAAACTTGGTCCAGCATTTTATGGAGATAGAAATACCATCTTACATGGCTTACATAAAGATAAAAAAGAAGCCATTGATAGGATGGTTTGTGACTTAGAAAAACAGTGAGTACTGTTAATCTTTGTTTATTGTGCATACGTGTATAATTGTATTTAATATTTATATTATACATAATTGTATAAAAATATTTTCTTAGGATTTCAAAACGTGAAAAGTATAGCCGGAGAAGAATGCATAATGATGATGCTGATATTGACTACATAAATGAGAGGAATGCTAAATTTAATCAGAAACTTGAACGATTCTATGGAGAGCACACAAGGGAAACAAAACAAAATCTTGAACGTGGAACTGCTATTTAGAAACTTTTCCACTGTAATATTCTTAAATTTGTTAATATTATTTACTAATTGGTGCTTAACTGAAATTTATTTTATTTAAATTTCAAACTAATTGTAAGATAACAATAATTTACTTATAATGTTGTAATGTTTAAACGATATATTGTATCTATTGAAATATGAAGTATTATTAAAGTATATGTACATTTTGAGGCTATTCATTAAAAATTTATATATTATTTGAAATAAAAATGTATATAATTTTAAGGTTTTAAGTTTAGTTTTTATTGTGTCACTCAATTGAGAATTGTTTTTAACAATAAAAATGAATTAAATAATTTGCTAGTTCTTATTTTTATAATAATACAAATTCATTTAATAAATCTATCTCATCGGAAATTATTCTTTATTCTTACGTCGAGACGAAAAATTATGATGTGTAATTTGTACATGAATAACTTGAGTATCACACCTATACAGAAATAGATTTAAATAAATTTGAGTCTAGTTTTTCTCTCATTTCATTAAGTTTAAATTGTTTTTAGTTATTAATTCTCACAAAATTTAATATTATTATTTCATATTATTATTTATTTATAAACAATTTACACATTCCTGCAAACTTAATAACATTACATTATTTTATATACTCTCATACGTATAATTTGACGTTATTTTTATTCACTTTCTTCTTTATCCGTAATATTGCCATTCTATGTTGTTTCTCTTTTTTTCGAGTTTCCTTGTCTCTCTGCTCCGTTGGATTTTGTAAAACACATTTAAAAAATTTTTTTCTTTTTCCTTATTTTTTTTCAAGTGTTTGTCTTGGTTCCTGCATCAGAGCTTTTTTTATAAGGTTACTTTAAAAATAATTTAGTTTCTGAAACTGTAAAAATTAGTTGCGTAAGCAGTCGAAAAATACATATTTTCCATTGCATATTTGGTATCATGTTATTTCATCCGAATTTCATTGCAAACTGTTCCGTTGAAAGTATCTTTATTAATCTATACGTTAATTGTCCATGGGGGCTTGTTTTTCAGTTCTGTGAATATTTTAAGGAAAAACTGCCCGCGATTATTACGTTGAAACATTTTAATTTATTTTTAAATCCTCCCATACACGTGCGCACGCACGTATTTTCGCGCCCGCATGCAACACACTCATTTGCAAAAGTACGCAAATGCAGATAAGTGCCAATATTTTATTTAACACAGTAACGACGCGCATTTATCTCGCGGTTCACCAATCCGACGATTTTTCCTTTTATCGCGCTTTCCCGTCTCGAGAATTTTAGTTTCCAGGTTTGGCGCGATTGTGTTGCACCAAACTGTGCAGCTTCAACGCTTCACCAGGGGTCAATGGGTTCTTTTGCGAGGGAATTGCTTGCCAGCAAGTTTCATTTGGGATTCCCCAGTGAATGTTATATGTGTGCGTGCGCGTGTCTGTGCGTGTGTATGTAGTTTCAGAACGTTCGCTCGAAAGTCAAATGATCAAGCGTGGATCTCGCTTTGCGGTGAGCAATTTTTGCGGCCTTACGCTTAACCTTAACATGTGGATTTTTTCCTCCGTATTTTTCTTGTCATTCTTGCAGCTCTTTTGTTACTTTTGTTTATTATAGGCATTTTGCTCGTTCACTTGGCCTTTCGATCGACGGTTTAATAAAGTTTGAACTCAGCTTTGAAATTCATAATTTATGGTGCAGTTTTCTATTTTTGTCGTATTTTCCTGCGCTTTGTTCGTTAATTATATTTTATATTCCAATTTAGCTTCTATTTTCGTCTCGTAGATAGACTGATTGTAATTCAATTACATGTAATTAGTTGGTCTGTTGCTGTACCCGTGTATTGTTTTATATCGCGTGACGAATTTATCGCGAGATGATTTGTCGTAAACGATTGTATAGTTTTTCTATCTACAACCTTGGGAAAAACCAATTTTATTGCTATCACGTGATAACATACTAATATTATGACAATAAGTTACTCGTTTACCGTCTTTTGAAGACTGTTGCTTGGTTGTATCGCATTACATTGTTTATTATATATTTTTTACAAATTTTTTAACAGTTTAACGATCACCGTTCTAATAATTAATAAGTTTTATATTATTAATTAACTATAAAAAAGTAAATCTATTTATGCATCTTACGTAAAAGTCATTTTTATATCAATTCATAACTGATTATTTTTTCGAGACTCAAGTCTATTAGAATGTTCCAGTGTCTTTTTATATTTTTATCAAAACTCACTTATCACGTCATAACAATGTGCAGAACATTTTGTATTTATCGCTAAAAATATATCATCAAACACTTCGTATAAAGAAATATAAAGTTGTTGTATAAATGTTTTCATTACATAATTTAATTTTGCACAATTCTGAATTTATTAACGAATTCTTGGCAATGCATTTTTTATTGATTGTACCAAGTTAGAGTTTCAATAAGGAAACGCGTTTTATCAACAATCTCGAATGTCATTTTATTTCTTTCACGGGACTTATTTATAAAAAGAACATAAAAAATTTTATCACCTCGAAATAATGAAGAATTGTTTTGTAAAGATTGTTCAAAAGAAAAATATTTGCAAATTTAATTCATTCGAAATATAAGTTTTGTTATTATATATCTGGTAAAATTATATTTGGAGTGAAATTCAGTGTTAGCCGAACAAGAAATAATGTAAAATTTAATAATGATCTTATTTTCGGAAGAGAAATAGGTGCAATTTTTTATTCAATTGTAAAAATTTGTGCGCACTCGAAAATTTATTTGCAATGCAACGCGCAAAGAAAGATCTCGAGGATCGAACGTTGCAGAAAGATATTTAACTACGCCTACAATTAACTTTCAACGTAAAATATACCTCTGCCTTAACGGGAAAATCTACTCTTGCAAAAGGATTATCCTTTACTTGAGTAGAAACGCGGTAACGTTCTAAAGCCTTGAAAGAGTTTATTCATATTAGCTTAAAGCATCTGGTTTTGCTTCTCAGTGTTGTCGGAGAAATTTTTCTCAGCGGTCAACGGGACATTGAAAAAACGAAACGAACTGTAGGACGAGGAAAATGAGCGAGAAAGAGAAAAGGCGATCCACGAGGCCAGACGCGAAATCACGAGGGCCGCCCCGACGAAGAGTGTGGTAAGCCCGAAAAGAGTTAATCTCGGGGAATTCCGCCGAACGCTGAAGGACGGCCGGAAGTCTACTTTTACTCGGGCCTCGGACTCTTACCCGTGCGCGTGCGGCAAAGAGAAAATAAAAAGAGACGTGGCTCTTCTTCCTGATCGAGGGCCGTTACATCACGCGTCGCAGAACGTCGCGGCGCCGTGCGTCCGCCCAGACCACGGGTCGCCTGCGTGCGCTATTTGCAGCTGCGACGGTAACCTCGGGAAAACCCCGCGGGCATTGGCATCGCGGGAGGGGCCTTCCGATCTCTCTTCGTGGAAAAACCGTGTCGATATCCAGAAATATATCGCGCGCTCTCCGCCAGAGAGAATGGCAGTGTCCAATCGAGAAAATTCTCTTTTTACTCGCAGCTCGATGTTCGTGGTTTGCAGTGAACCTCACCAATTCAAACACGCCTTGTGCATGTTTTTATCCTGGAAGGGAGTAAGTTTTCATCGGCTCTTATCATCTCGTCCACTCGAACTAACTGCAACATCCTAACTCCTAACTATCAAATTGCCGATTCAGAACAAATTATTTTGCACTTGTTATTTATGTCAGCGTACAGCGTCGACCTCCGCTGTAGCTGCGACTTAATATAATATTTTTGTGTATAAAAATTTAAATATCATTTTTCATCGTGTAACAACGATTAGACCTTGAGAAATGTATCAAAATATATTTTCAGAAGTTAGATTGCTACGGTAACTTTGACATGTAAGTCGGTATATACCTATATATTAACCTCTATTTTTAGTTTATACTCGATAAATTTAGATAAGTTAACTTAAAAAATGGTAACTAATGAATTTTCTGAAGAAAAAATAAACAGGATCTTAATAGAAGCCGAATTCTCGTTTATAATAATTATTCTATTATTTAAAATTTTTTTCGTAAAAACTCCTTCGACAACTATTAACTAAAAAATATTAATTTTTAAATCTTAAATCGAGTGTGCTAAAGACATGAAAAATGTTACCAACGATAATAAAATTACTTTATAAAATGTGGAAGATTGGTTACAAGTTCTTAGAAGCGCTAATAAAGAAAATATTGCAAAGGTTAACGAAAATAATAAAATTAGTTTTTAAAAAGTCCGATAGTTTCTGAGTTAACAAATCTTGTTTTATTTTATTGAAATTATTCATTGCATTTTCGGCTTGGAATGCGTATCAAAAGCCTCATAATAACAATATCATATATTGTTCAATACAAAAACTAATACTAATATATTAAAAGCCTGGAATCTTAATAATACTTTACTGAGTTTACCGCGTATGACGCATCAACTACAATTGCTTCAAGAAGCATTTGTCCCAAATAACTCAAAACTCGTAAAAACAGGTCAGAACGATATTAGTATTATTTATAAGTTATTACCGACAATTAACGATTTTCTTTACCCACCGAAACAAGAATACCGACAATGGCGATTTATCATCGGTTGGCTCATCAGCGATTTATTTTTGGTCTTGCCTGCGAAAAAAATTATTCTATTCATAAGAATAGAAAGCAAATAGAAGCGTGCCACGACATATCCGATCCCGTCTCCCGAAGGCTATTATAACTCTGTTGGCTCGCCACGAAAGATAGAGAGAGAGAGAGAGAGTGACCGAACGAATTGGGATGGTATAATTTTGGAGGATGCACGCCTTTGATCGGAGTGTGTGAGCCTACTTTGGGCTGCGAAACAGCAGCCGAAACGCCTCGCCCTCGCCGTCTCCCGTGGAAATGCCGGAGCGAACACGCGGTCGAACTGGGTGGAGGAGCAGGAGGGGGTGACTTCCTCCTGCCCGGCGACCGTTCGAAGACCAGGGACCTGTTGGCTTTTGTTTTTCCTCCTATTCTTCGGTCGATGACTGTCGCGCTCAACTATTTTCGGGTAAAAATAACCAAGTGACGGAAGCGCCATTCGGAAGTGCTACTGCACTTTGTGAATGAACGTCGGTCAATCCGCCAAAAAAGGCCCGAAAGGAGGGGATTGAAGGTGAAACAGCCCATTGACGACGCCCCATAATTTTTATTATCATTGACTTTATATTTACATAAGCATATTATGTATTCTTTAAATTTCATACCTATCTACAACGCATTATTTAAAATTAATTACATATATTACTACAGCAGTGAATTTGTGTGTGCGTGAGCGTGGGCGTGTTTGTATGTGTGTGTGTGCGCGTATGTAAATTGTTGAGTAATTAATTTTTTTTTTTAATTTGAGGCACAAATTTTTTCAACGAACGCAAACTTCTATTAGATCATGCTGTTTACAACAGAGTTTAAACTATAATTATGTATTACAGGAGATGGATTTATTTTTATTAACATAAACGTGCTTCTAATTATTAAAAATACTTTTATTGCGAAAGAACATTTTATACTGTTTCAGACTGTGCAGCTCTTAAATCTTACTTTCCCATGAAAAAAAATTTATTAAAATAAATTTCACATTCATTTGCTTAATCTCACTTTATATGTATAATTATAATGTGAAGGTCATCCTTACGCATAACCTTTAACCCAAATTAAGAACTATTTTACATTTAAAATCATTGTAAATTTTGTCCCACTTTATCTGGAATTTGCGAATTATACATATTATCGCATAAGGCAACGAATAATTTTTTTTAACTTAAACGAGTTATTAAATTGAAAAATACCAATTTAATTCTCGTACGATAAATCGCTCGTACATATTTTTAAGCAGACATTGCAACGAAATTATTAGTTTGCAATAAATTATTCGACAAAATCACGCGCTCGTTCCTCCGATGACACTATGAAGAATGTAATAACGAAACATTTGATAAATTATTCGTAGCAGCTTAATAACAAAAACTCGTTCGTGTGTTTATTCTAGGAATTTTAGTCGATTAATTTCTTAAATAAATACGGAGGAAAATCACTTCGAACAAGAAACAGAGGATCGGTTGTCTCGGATCAATACGTAATTTTCTATTAGATTTGAAGTCGAAGTTCGTTAAGCCTTTTTACAATCTATCCACAATCTACAATTTATCCATAATGCAGGTGAACACATGTTCATCAACCTTGTTGAGTACAAAGATTTAGTATTTATCGTTCGTAAAAACCTAACTTTTTCACCATTTCGCGGAATATTGCGACTATTTGGTCGCTTCGTTTCTTTGTGAAACCAACCCCGTAACGTCGTCTCCTCTCTTTGTTTTGTAGGTGAAATGTGCCTCCACATAGCCGCGGCGAAGGGCCACGTGGAGTTGGTGCGACACCTGCTGCACCTGGGGGCGGACGTAGAGGCTCGGGAGGGTCTCGGGGGGCGTACGGCCCTGCACCTGGCCGTCGAGCATAGACGGCGGGAGGTGGTGCACTTGCTCCTGAACGAGAGCCGACCGAAGCTCGACGCGCAAACGTACGCGGGCCTTACCGCCTATCACCTGGCCCGGTGCCTCGACCAACAGCTCGCGATGGAGTTGACGAGGTGTGGCGCCACTCCCTCGGTGCCACCCGAATTAGCCGACCTCAGTGACAGCGACGATGACGAGGAGGATGACGAGAACGAGGCCGAGGACATGCAGGACAGCGCCGCTTACCGAATGGGCCTACCGCGCCCAATGATTTGATTACCACTTGTTGCGAGTGAAAGTTATTACTTTTCATTATTTATGCAAAATAAAGATTGATTCACTTTTGTATTCACGTAAAATTGAATATAATCTGTGCTCACGATTATTTTATTATTTGTTTAATTTACATTTAGAGACATTAGATTCCTTTTTTTTTTATTATATTATTCAGTTTTTAGATAAAAATATAAAATTCATTTACTAAAGCACTGAATTCGTATTATATAAAGTACTTAATATTTAATTTACAATGAAACGCTTACGATATAAATTTTATAATAATTACGCGAAATTTACTTTGGCTAATTCAGTCAACTATGTTCTATGGAGAAAACAGTTATTACAAAAAATAACCGTTTAATTCAGTTTAATACTATATAAAATGGCGATTATGGAGATCTATTAAAAGTTACAAGATAAATTAATATTTCTTTGAAATAATAAACAAATATTTTATTTTTCTATACTTCGAAGTAATTAATATAATGTTTTATGTGGGCGCGTGCGCACGTGTGTGAAATGAAATGATGCATACCGATTATAAAAAATGTAATAAAGAAAAGCATTGTATTTAAAGTGCTTTTGAATTTAATATTCAGTATGATTCACTGCGTTAATTTTTGTGAATTTAATAAATCATAAAATTTATCGTTAAAAAGGTTTATAATTTTCTCTGCATAATGTTAATAAAATAATTTAAAACGAATTCAAATTTTCTGTAGAAAAGAATATGAAATATATTTTAAAACGCCGAATTATGGTTAATTTTGTCAATTCTTTAATAAATTAAATTTGGTTCTTTGTTTTTAATCTTTTTTAGAGGAAGGTCAGTGATATTGATGTCTTTACGAATTCAAGATCAGAGATTACGTATCTAACATTGACAAAGAATTGAAAATTTATTTAAAACAACGTCTGTAGGGTTCGTACTATGTAATGCCTATGGCTGATGTTTTGTTACAATGAAAAATAATAATAAACATATAGTGTAATTAATGTGATAAACAATAGTTTAAAATTCAACAATAGTTAATTTTTTGTTTTTATTATCGAAATAGTATTGTGGGGACTTAAAGTTCATGGCTTTGTCGGTACAATACAATTAAAGAAGGAATATATTACCAAGCTTTTTTCATTAAATATTAAAATGTTCAATTGATTTTTAAGAGGACAAGAAGGATTAGTATTCTGTATATATCAATTATATATCAATTCTATGCTGTGATTTTAACGATTTTGTAGTATTTTTTGTAAGATCATCAATCTAAACGTAAACGATGTTAACACACAATATTATCATAGATGCAATATAAATATAATTATATTTCTGAGATTTAACGCCAATTTTTATAGTTTTTAAAAATATCTCATCTATTGTAATCATTGATTTTTCCTATACTAAGTTATAACATATTACCTCAAAATATAAAAATCTGTTATATTATATATACTCATTCGTTTGCAACCAAATGCAAAACGTAAACTTTAAGAAAGAATGCGATCTCTTTTAGTTTCCACTTGATATTACAAATAAATTATTACAAGGGCTTAAACACGGAGACGAAAATGAAGCTGTTGCGTATATTTCGTCTTCAATAGAATGGTTAGCTGTTATTTATCGAGACCGTTTTGCGGTTATGTAAATATATGGAGCAAGCACCTCGTCGACGTTATTTCAAGACTCGGAGAACGAAGTCGGATATGCGCTTCAAACCTCGACGCTCCAAGCATCCGGACAAAAATTTACTTCCTTCTTTTGGTCTTCTCTTGCTCGGCTCGTCTAGACACCAAGAAAAAGGTCGATTACGACCTACAAGTGCGAATCGTCTCGAGTACTGAAAATAGATGATTTGGCACATGCCGTCTGCGGCGTCGCGATCTTTTGGGAGAAGACTAAGTTCCAAAGCTGGCGATTCACGTGGAGGAATTTTGAGGATTTTAATGACCACCTCGGACTCAGACAACGTGGCATCTTAGAAACATTTACGAATACGTCAAATGGATTTTTATATATATTTTAACTTATTCTCCTATGTATCCTATGGTATTTGAAATTACTTTTATTAATTTAATAGTATTTATTTATATTTATTTATTTGTTTATGAAAATTTTATATACAGTGACCCTTTGGAACCTCAAATATGTATTAAATCTAATGAACCCGCAATATACGAAGATTTGTCGATCTTTATATATAATATATACTTTTTTTTAAATTATTCAAAATCGCGCACAAAGGAAAGTATTACCTTTTCAAATATTTCGAGTACGATGAGCAAACTGTTGAGAAAGTAGAGATCAACATCAACTTTCTCGAAAAATTTGTGTAATTAATGTTAAAAGTATTACATTAAGCTATTATTTATAAGTATTTTAACATAAAAGTTAAAAGCACTTTCTTAATTAACCTTACATAGATTATTTAAAATTATTTGTAAAAAGTCTTGTTTGCTTATATATATATATATTTTTAAATGAATTTATATTATTTAGGAGCAAAGATTTCATGCGATATAGTCTTATAGTAATTGTGAATACGTTGCCTTTCGATATTCAAATTAAACTTGACTTATGTAATTGTAGAAGTCGTGTAATATTATTTAATAAAATTAGCATTAATACAAACTATCTTATTCATGAAAATTATATACTATAAATAGATTGTAGATTTAGCAGCGTTGAATTTTAAAAATGTAAGTAAAACAATATATATATAAAGTATAATTTAAAATTGTTTACATTTATAAAAGTAAAGAAGAACCTGCAAGAAAGAAACGAACAATTATTTTTTGTTTCTGTTTTCGTTCCTGATTATAGCAAAATATTATTTATCAAATCTGTATTAAATAAGTTATTATGTAATGTGTAATTTTAGAACATATTTCCTTAAAGAAATATATACTTAAACAGTCATTTTCATAAATAAAATGCAATGTTTTCAGAAAAGATGAAGACATGCATAAAAATTGTACACATCTTGAGTAAGGAAAAGTTACAAGGAGTTAAAACATTTACGTGCACAGATAAATCACACTAAAGTATTCATGTGTATAGCAGTCTTCATATAAAGAATGCCAATCAATCAATTAGTAATAAAATTAAAAATTACTAAACTGAACAAAAAATTAAAGCTTGGAATTGGAAAATACAAAATAAAAAATTGTCCAAAAATCGTTTCAGAAATATTATATGACGGATATTTTATAAATTTCTTATAAGTGAAAATAATATAAAATATAATCATACTAGTGTTTTTAAATTTTACTTAAGGCCACGCGTAAGTTATCTTTAAAAAAAGGTAAAAAATTTGAAAAAAACTACATTTTTTAGTAAATTTTCATGTTTATGTAATATTAAATCAATAAAATTTAGCTGGATATTACTAGTATTGTATTATTATTAATTATGTGCAATAATTAAATTGAGATACTTATTGAATTACTTTTTAACTTTTACCTATACAAAGATTCGTAACAAACATTCTTAAATATTGATTTTATAAATAGCAGTAGAACAATCAATTTAGATACAAAATATGATTAAACTATATTCGCTAGTTTTTCACTAATTTTAGTAATAATAAAACAAGGTAAAACAAAGTAAAACAGAATATATAAAAAATATGCAATCATAACAGAATATAAATGTTCAAAAAAAAAAATTTTTATGAACATTATAAGTAAATGAGTAAACTTAGCGTAACATATATTGTTTATAAGTATATTTTATGATTTTTTCAAAATGTTATATTTATAATAAACTAATGTTAAATTATTATTTATTAAGGTTTAAACAACATATTTTTAGAATTTTTTTTAAATGTGTACTAAGCAATTAAATACACTACTTGTAATTGTTTAATAATAACACTCTGTCGATATAGTAGATCAGCACATTAATTTTACCGACAGTTTTTTAATTATCAGTCGGTAAAAATGGATTCTACAATTATCATGGGGTAATTCAATTCAACTTAGATGCGTAATTATCTTCATTTAATGCTTTAAAGCTAATTATTCTTTGTATTAAAAACTATTACCTTTCTCGCTGTGATTAGATGAAAAATGCATTAAACATATATTTCTAAAAATCTTATTATAGATAACAATATTTCTAAAACTGAAAACTGAATTATGAAAAAAATTGCAAGTTGATAGTTTGCGGTCCGTAAAAAGAATTATTTTAGAGAATTAATTTTAAGTATTAGAAACATTAGTCCACTAAAGAGTCGAAAAATAGTAAAATTGAAAAGTTAAATAACAAATACATAGGAAGTGAGACTATAAAAAATTGCAATTAAAACTTTTAGTAAAACACGAAGAAAAAAGTTAAAATAAGGGTAAGTGTTTATTTGAATGTTTTGCATAGAAAGAACAAAAACATTTTTTAGAGGGAACATCTGCAAAGATGATAACGGTAGTCAGTTGCAAAAAATTTGTGTTAGTTAAATAATAAGAAAATTGAGATTTAAGGTTACCAAATTTAACAAAATACAATAAAATACAAAAAAATAATATAATATAAAATAAAATAAATATAATAAAATAGAATAGATAGCTATGAGGACATCAAACATATACATAGCTATGAGAAATTGTATTGTTGAAAATCAAATTCGAAGAATAGAAAGAAGTAAAAAAGAATACGAAAATTGGAAAATTTGAAATACAGTAGAAGAAAATAAGAGAGAAATAAAGTCAACTGAAATATAGAATGAAAGAATTTGAAAAGAGGAATGAGGATAGTAATAAAAACGTATGAAGAGGAGAAATTTAGGAGGTAAAAAAAAATAAACTGGATAATAAAAGAAATAAAATGAGAAAAGGTAAAGAATAATATAATTATAAAGGGATATCTAAGGATTCAAAAAGTGGGCTTCGAAAAGTGTATAACATTTATGTAATGAGTAGATGAAAAAATAAAAAAATGAATGGCATTTAAACAGAAAAAGAATTTTTAAAAATGATAAAATAGTGAAAATAGACTTGGGAAAAAAGAAGATTAAATTGAAATACTGATAAGAAAAAACATTTTTAAGGAAAATGATTTATATATAAAAAAGAAACTACTTTAAAATAGATTTTTAATCAAAATATAATATTAAAAATATTTATAGAACTAAAAAAGACGGATGAATAAATGAGAATTGTGAATACAAAATAATAGGGGAGAGAGTAGATTGGATATTGAGTGAGACAAAAAAATTAATTGTTTCAAAGAGAGAGAGAAATATTGGATACAGAATATACAAAAGTACCGAAAGCCATTAAAAAATAAAAAAAAAAATTTTAAATGGGTTTTCCGTATGTGACACGATTATAGAAAAATCGCGGTAGAAGTACGTACTTCCTTATACAAGCAGATAATGAAGTAAATAAAATAGAAATAAAAATGATTTATAATTAGGCTATTTTCTATAGTATAATAAGTATAATTTAAGAATTGGAAGAGAAGAGAAAGAGAAGGACACGATATACAGAAGTAAAAGAGAAAGACGTAATATAAAAAGGAAAAATACGAAGTCTTGAATATAGAAGAATAATAATCAGGGAAAAAAATTTAATCAAGTCACAATAGGAACGAAATGTAAATTAAATTGGATAAATGTGCAATATAGTAGAAAAGTAAAAAATATGATGACAATATATGTATAACGAAAGATTAAAATAGAGAAGATAATAAAGAAATAAAGAAAGCTCTCAAAAAACAGTAGTAGACATTTGTTAAAGATATATATTTTACTTATATGATCAAGATATAATGAAGATGAAGGAAAAAATAAGAGAAGAAGAAAAACAAAGATATACGTAAAAAGACAGTTTTCTACGTAAAAAAGGAAAAATAGAATAAATGTTAAAAAACATATGCATTACATAAAATAATGTAATGTGATAATAGTATATAATATAATATAATTTAGAACCAATATATAAACTTTTAAATAACAATCCATAAATTATTCCTAAATAAATAATAGTAATAAAATATATCGCATTTAAGTAACTAATAGAAATTTGCACTAGTATTTAATAGTCACAGATTACAGTCTGTCCATTTTTTTTAAATCAAAATTTACATTATGGTATTATTCTAAATTTTATCAACAGTAAAAATTAATAACATACTTAAAAATTTTAATTTTTTCATCACATTAAAGTTAATTAGTAATTATTAATTATTAGTTTTAATAATTTGTGTTTATTTTAAATATATGTAATACTGTTTTCTTTAATGAATAGATTGTTTTTTTAATTAATTAATTACAAAAAAATTTGATATTATAGTTTATATATAAGTAAATAATAATAGCGTATATTTTGATTCATTTAATATTTTGAACGAGTATCTATTTTAATTTTAATAATACATTTTTTTTAAATATTGAAGATATTTCTATTTTCGATCTAAATTTATGCAATACAGTCACACTTTTTTTGCGAAAATATTTGCAATGCAAAATTATGAATTAAAGCACAACCTGAATACAAAATTTAAGAATCAGAAAGTAAGTACGTCTTTAACATATTTAAAAAAAAAAATTTTTATACTGTATTTTCGAATGAATTATAAATGCATCTAAATCTAAATTAAACTTAGAATGTAATTTATTTGACCTCGAAAATTTCAGCTTTTACTTACTTTCTTTACTTTCTAATGAATTACTTTCGAATAAAATACTTTCCAGGACAATACCTTTTTTTAATATTATTACTTACCGTGAACTTTCTTTTGCTTCATTAATCTTATTTTTTAATATGTATTTGTAAGTTTATTAATTCACCATCATAATAAGAAAGGCTTTATTAAATTTTTCTTTCTTTTTCTACTCTAATCAATGTTTAATAATTCGTTTAAATTCTTTATTTTCCCTATCAATATTTTTTACCAACCCTTCTAATACGCGTCTCGTTGTTTATCGTTAATGCACAAACGACAACTTCAATCTGTCTCTGTCAACTTTGTGTTTATTCTTCTATTCTTCCCTTCTTTCATTTCACACACACACACATTTTTCCTTGCATTTTTTCTAATATTATATATTTTATTTTTGATCGATATTTTCATGCTTCAAGATTATCAATCTATTATTGTCGGTGTTAATCTGTTTTAATTGACTCTTGTTTTAATCTTCACCTAAATGATGCCTTCTTTTTTAAAAAAGTATTTTATTGCCTTAGCTAATTTTTAAATTATTTTTATTCGATTTACAATACTAAGAAGTTGCTTTAAAAAGGCTAGAAAGATTTTATCTAGAATTTTATTGGAATTCATCGGTAATAATAACAAGCACGTAGAAAATATTAGGAGTGAGTGTGTTCAATCTAATAGGCTAATCAATGAAAAAAAAGATTAAATATAGATTAATAATTATTTTAACATACACCTTTTAATATTTACTAATATTTAGAATCTGATTAAATTTTGCAGCAGAATTTTCAATTTTCTTAAGTGTATCACGTAAGAAAATCATTTAAAAATTGTACCTGTGCAAACACAAATATTATTAGATTAATTATTTACATTTAATAATTATTTACTTCTTAAAAATTTATGGTATATAAATTATGTTAAAAATGTATTTTACAGAAAATTGAAAAGTATTAGTTTTTTTTTTAATTAAATATATTTATTATGACATCAGTTTATAGGTATTCATTTGATACGTTTAATTTTACAAATATGAACCGCGATGAAGTCTATAATTTATGTATTACTCTCCAATTCAAACGTGTACATTGATTTTATAAAAATTATACGCTATGAATAAAATGACTAGATTTAATAGATATCTCTATTTTGATATAATAAAGCATAGTATAGAAATGTATTTTAAACATTTTAACTAGTACAGTTCGTAGTTAAATCACTAGATCTGTACTATATTTTTTACTGATTGTTACATTAACAGCATAATTAGTAACAGTATAACGACTGATTTTGATCGAAGAAAATGTTAATATATCCTTTTACGAGTTCTGCCTTTAAAGAAAGAATAAAAAATATAATTCCCGTCGTCTAATTAGATGATCGAAGGGAAAGCTAGCAGTGGCATAAAAGTTATTAGAATGTAGAAACGATTAATGTAATGTTGGCTCAGAAAAAGAATTTCGTGCAATCGAAGAGATCGTGTTTCAATAAACCTGGTGAAGAATATGCGCAATATACAGTTAGAGCGCACGTGCGAGTGAATCTGTTTGTCATTACTCTCGAGATCCTCGCAATTTTCCCAGCCGTCGCCGGATCTTACGACTGCTGGGCTCCACATTTGGGGAAAACCGCGTTAACATGTGTATCTACCTGAGGCTCCGAGGTTAGAGGCACGCGCGCGCCGTTCTGCTGGTACGTACGCCTACATACAATGCATGATAATCCCATTCTGTTTGTCCACAGTCCACCTTTTGAGTCTCGATCTACTCGTACTGCAAGCGCCAAAAACACTAGAACAGACTGGCCACCAGAAAGATCCTCGGAAACTACAGCGGGGGGCCTCCGGACGATGTGAAATTCCCCGGGAATTTTGTCCGGATACCATTCCGACGTAAGCCCTTAAATTGCCTACTGGTGGATTAATAATCGTCTCTGGGATTTTTTTTCTTGCGGGTGGTAAGCATAAATTTACCGGTTCAAGGATAGTAGGAACATATGCAAATTTCAAAATCGAAAGGCTTCAAATGTGCATTTTATGGTGTGCACTAACGTAAGCCGAAGTTTATTGCTCCCACTGGATTCACGTGTGAAGCAATAATGAAGCTTTAGTTCTTGGTAGATTGAAGCAAAATTTATACGAGGCACATATGCGCTTCTAGAGCTGGATTAGGGTTTCCCTCTAACTAAACAGATAATTATAAATAATCGTTGGTGTTTCGTTCTCAAATAATGATTTAGAAAACTTTTAAACAACTGAAAAGTTTCGTTTTTGCAAACTTATTTTCTGAATTTCACAGTTTGTTTTAACAACAGACAATAAAATAAAACAACACATTTAATTAAACGTATCAAGTTCAACATATAAATATATAAGATGTTATTTTTTAAATCTATTTTTTTTTTTTGATAACAGCAGCACAATAAGCACACTTTTATGAATCAAATATATAATTTCAAAAATTATATATCACGTATAATTTTTCATAAAATGAAATTCTTTGTTTCATCTCTCAAACTAATAATTAGAAAATTTATATTATATTTTTGTCAATATTTACAATTCTCATTCTGAACAAAATAAATATTACTTTTTTTATTTTGTACAATTTTTACCAAAACAATACATTCATCTTTGTTATAAAATATAATTTTAATTCGTAAATCATATATTTATTATAATATTATTACTATATTCTAATTTGAAAATAATTTCAATTTGCTTTTTTTAAATATTCCTTGTTATTGGGTGAAAAAAATCATTTTTTGATCGATATATTATAATAAATCTCGTTCTGCTTGATAATGTTAATTAATTAACAAAACATCCTTATCGATTGTTTTATTATTTTTTGTAATTACTGCTTATTAAGAAAACTAGAGTTTTATTTTTACAATTTATTCCTTACTTTTATCTTAAGATTTTTTCTTTGTAAATGTAATATTAACTATTGGATAAAGAAAAAAATCGTTAAAGGTAAGTAACGATCTCGATAAATATTGGAAAAATGCGAATAAATATTGTTAAAAACAAATTAAAATATTCAAAATATTTGTACCTCGACAATAAGAATAATATATATTATTAATATGTTATAGGCATACTGTTTTATTTGTAGTACCAAGAACCATAAAAAAACGTGAACTCTTGATCTTTTAGTTTTATTTATACTAAGTGCAGGTTAATCAAAATTAAAACTATTTTTAGTTCGCATAAATCCATTTGTTATTATTTAATGTCTTTTTAATAATAATATGTCAAATAAATTAACTTAGCAAATGAGAATTTAATCAACAATAGTTTAAATCATATCTCAACACTTTGAATAAATATTTAATGCAAAATTCACTATATATTCAAGATTATACAGTTTGTTTATAATTTATAAATATTAGTTTCTTACTTAACGTTTTCACGCCTTTTAAATATCTTGTGTTTTCAATACAGCAGTTGGTTGAGTTTCAGCCGTTAAATTATTTAAAATTTAACGGTAAACTTAATTTTTAATTTAATTTGAATTAATTAAAAATTAATTTAAATTAAATTTGAAATAATTAAAATTGGAAATCTTGAATTAAATAAAGTTTAATTCGTGATTATTATTCGCGCATCAAATTAATCTACAATCAAAATTCATTCGACATCAAGTAATACACGTTTTTATCATATCATGTAAAAAGTTGCAAAGAGCATCGACAATGAAAACGACAAAAGGTACTAAATGAAGACAAATCTTTAATTGCAAGATTGCAAAATAATTGTCTGGCAACGTAATGGCCGAAGTGAGTGCTCGATCTCTAAGTCTATTGACGTTGTCCTGTTATTCTATTTCTGCGTTCCCTAACCAAATACAGCCAGGAAATATCGCAAAGACGACACACATACATGCTATTAAGACCGAAAGGTAGGCATCCTTGTTTTGAAACGTGTCCACTCTCACTCGAGAGGCTCGAGTCCGAAGTCAAGTTCGTGTTCCATGCACGCGAAAACATGTTTCCCGTGTAATTCCGCAATAATGGGCTGCCGTTCCATTGGAAACGCGATTTCCCTGGTAAGCGGGCACTTACGCGCCACTTGCAAATCCGTCCCCGGTAAACTATGCCGCACTCCTCCCGGGGACTTAGCTCAAAAGAAAAACAACAAACAGTCGGCGAAAAGTCAAGAGCGCTTAAAAATTCGGCAGCGGCGTTATCTAGGCGCCTCTGTCTAGTCCTGCGCGGATTGCACGCGCCTAATCTCTTACCTAACCACGTAGCCCGGGAAAGTACTTAAAAGCCCGATAAGTATCCGGACCGACGCTCGTAGGAAAACTGTGTTACGAGATCGTAAAATCTACCGTGCTTTTCCTGCGCATGTGGCCGGGGTATGTGAAAAATATGTCGGTCGTGGGCTTTCCCCTGGTGGCAACGTCGTCTCATACGGCGGCAAACACGTCGCCTGTTTGTTTGGAGGGGGAGGGGAATCAGGTATGTGCTCTGCGCCCAATTAGGGCTTACCTTATCCCCGTGATGCGTTCGCTCTTAATTATCACGTCTTAACGAGCACGAGCAGTTTTTTAAACGTCTGCGCGAGCGAATTCGCGCAGCCTCTGGCCTTTGCTCATATTCGCGAATGTTTATCCTACGAATAGTTCTTTCGAGTTTTAAACGCTTTTGCATTCATTTTTTCTTTGAGAGAATCGACTGACTCACTGCGTAGATTCCTTGGGGCGTTATTTCTTATCCGTATATGAATAAAAAAAATTTCGCGCTCGGCTGAAACAAATACAATTTGTTCCAAAGGCGCATCCAAATCAGAAGAAAGAGATATTTTCTGTTTGAAGTTTGTTTTTAAAGCAGTTTTGCCTGATTGTATTTCACTGCGATTTTATAAGCCAATACTTAAATCTAAAAATTTTGCTTCCAAAAAGTTTTAAATTAAAAAGAGCATTGAAATGAGATTTGAATTAAACAAAATGAATTTCTAATAATTACACTTGCAGAAATTTTGAAATTTTTTTTTCAAACTGCGTTTTATTGTCGATACTTCAGAAAAGATGCTTTTTAATTGTTTTAAAAATATTTCATAATTTTAATAATTTTTTTAATATTTATTAAATTTGTTTTCATCTCAAAAATTATTTAAATTTAATAAAAACTATAAATTTTTAGTTTTTTACGACTAGTAAAAAATTTTAAAGGTAAAGGCATTACCATTTACATACTATTATGATTTGTATAAATTATTAAAGTTTGAAATTCAATATTGCTAAATAATATTAGAATAGCTAACAAATAGGTTAATTAAAATATTACCTCTTTATCTAAACTTTGAAAAACAACGTGATTTAAATGATTGATGATTCGAAATTTCTTATCTTGTTAAAAATAATAAAAGTTATTATTTACTAGTTATTACCAGTTTTCTGATAATTTTAGACTCAAAAACTTTAAATTAATAATATTTTAACAGAAACGAATAAAATAAAAATTTCATTCAATTATTTAACCAATTAATTTTCATCGATTTTGTCAAATTGTTATAATCACATTTTTATCTTATTTTTTTAAGAAATTCTTATAAAAAAATTCATCGCATTGTTTCTTTAATCGAGTATAAAATCAAGAAGAATTTAGAAATTATCCTAAGTAATTTTTTTAACAATTTGAAATTTTACTTAGTAAAAAAAGTATATAAAATTAGTTTTAGATCGACACTTAATCAAAAAATTGTAGAAAAAACGAAGTTAAGCTCTTCTAGTTTAGAGCAAACGAGTGTGAATTTCTTTAAGTATTTTCACTTCGATTATAAACCATTCAAATATTGTAATTATTTTTATATTTTTTGTAATAGAAATTAAAAATTAAATATTAGAAACTATCATTAGAACTGTATGTAGAATTATAATGTAGATTCTATGAAATAGTACAGAACTATTGTTAGATACTTGAATGCAAATCGGCTTAAAATATTTTTCATTCCAGGTACATCATACGAGTAGGTCGAATATCTTTTTAGTACAAAGTTTTTTCACTACTTACTTTATTTTTAAGTGGAAAAACAATAAAAAATAAATGCAGTGGATATATTTAGTAAATTTACGTTTCAACCGTTGAACCACTTGCGAGATAGCGAATCTCGAATAAAAATTCGTTCGCAAGTCAAATATATTCCTCCCACAAATGAGTTTTTGTCAAAAAATAGAGATGATAAATAATAAACTTCCAGGAAAATATGAGTAATACAGAAGATGATGTTTACAGACGTAAATGTGCCGTCTTACTATATTAATGCATTAGTAGGAAGTAACGGTTCCTCAACTGCGAAAATAACGTGACTGTGAACTTCTGTCACTTGGACATCCCCCAAAGAAACTTTGTACTCGGGTGACGTGTGCAAATCGCGAATACAGTTTGACCGTAGACTTCAAAGCTACGATGTCACGACGTGCACAGGAAGGGAAATTTAGAACCAGGGCTCTGACCCAACGTGCATTCCAATGTAATTCGTTTAGGAGAAACAAAGACCTTTTATTTTTTGGTACAAGCTATTCTTAATCATTTTGTTCATTTTATCGTTTTCCTAAATTTTTCTAAACTTAATTTCTTTTGTTATTATTATTCGTTAAAGAACACTTCATACATAATTATCTTCAGATTTTTTTTCATTATTTCTAAATTATATTGCACTACACGATAGTATAACATTACGTGATTTTCCAAAATCTAACAGGTATAATTTTAAACATTCACATACATTTTTTATTTTTAATCATATTATTGCCTTGCAACGCTGTTTCTTTTTCTCTTTGCTGCTTCTTTCTCTCGCGGCTTCAATAAGTCTTCTATTATATATTTATATCTTTCTTTTTCTTTTCACTGTTTATTCCAATTTTTATATCGAGTTCTGTTTTGTTGTACTATAATAATATATTTTTCGTTTTTTTTTTTATTATTATTGCAAAAACTACATATCCTTTTTTACCAAAATATGTTTATTAAATTTCGTTTCATTACAAATTTATATTTTGTGAGCATATTCATTTACAATGTTGGTGTAATTATTTTATATTATATTATAGTTTAATAAACAGTTAGAGCATTTATACATTTACACAAAAAATCATAATACCGATTAAGATTTATTTGTTTTGAAAAACAGAATTTACAAACTTGACGTAGAGAATACTTTTAATTACATTACTTTTAGTATATTAAAAATGAATATAAAAATTTTATCATTGTTTTTCCTAAAATTTGTATGATTTCGTCACATTTTTATTACTTGTAAATGCTTTTCAAAAATCGTATTTGTGTAAATCGGGTAACAGTACATATACTTATATAAATTTTTCAAAGTTCTTTAATGCCTTTTTTTTATGCACACCGTACATTATAATATAATTTTATTTATTTAAAAAAACCATAATAAGTATAATGTACTATTTTATTTAGTAAAATTTGTTGTTTTTTGTAAACATTGCTTTGTAAATATTATTTTTTAAATAGTTAATACAATTTCTCATAAAACTAGCAAGACTAAGATAAGGGCTCAGTAAAATTTGAACCATGGAAAACGCCAAATTACACGTACTACTTTCTTAAAGATGCAATACCTAGATGTGCTATGCACGTCAGAGGCCCATTACCATCACTAGAAAGTCTACGAATAGATCTTAAAGAATAATATAGTAGTTCGGCTCAACGGCTATGACGATTGATGGTCATATTATTACCGAAGATGACTAAGACTTATCTCTTATCAACTCCGAACGTTTCATTAGGTCAGAGATATCCAATCACAGCTAAGCCTTAAAAATGGATTTGTAAGATTCTTATTTTGAATATTTATATAAAAGAAAAATTAACTAGAACTTTTTTTACAAATAACGAAAACAATTTTAATCGCGTATTTTTAAACATGTTGATGCATCCGAATATTTTTTAAAGGTTTTGACTTTTAACTAACATCGGCAATTTTTTAAATTTAAAAATAACTTTTTTTGAACCACTGATAAATAATGCAATTAATTTTAATCAGGAGATGTTTTTCATTACAATTAAATATAAAGAATGTCATTCGTGAAATTATTTACGTAAAGTCTATCATTTATTCAAATACTAATATCTCACTGAAAAAAGTAGTTAATCGATGTGAATAAATTTATTAAAAATTCAAAATCATAGATTCCAAGAGGAATTCAATAAATCCAGTTGAATATGTAAACTAAAATTATTATTTCTTCTATCTCCAATTCTGGAGTTCATTTAAAGCTCTTGGTACTACAAATAAAACAGTATGCCTATAACATATTAATAATATGTATTATTCTTATTGTCGAGGTACAAATATTTTGAATATTTTAATTTGTTTTTGACAATATTTATTCGCATTTTTCCAATATTTATCGAGATCGTTACTTACCTTTAACGATTTTTTTCTTTATCCAATAGTTAATGTTATATTTACAAAGAAAAAATCTTAAGATGAAAGTAAGGAATAAATTGTAAAAATAAAACTCTAGTTTTGAAGGAATAAAATTAAAAATCAAATGAATTTCGGTAATTTTTAATCATTGGTTGTTTCTCGAACAAAATATCACGCGCAATAGCTTTCCCTTAACATTTACTTAATAATTGAAAGTTGCATTCAGTTTCACAAGTTTCGTCATACATTATAAAATGACGAGGTAATTAAAAGAATTAAAATTTCTCCTTTTACCCAGATTTTGGAATTAATAATTTTTCGTTATAAGCGATTTTACTTAAACGACATGGAACGAGGACGATAACGAGAACATTTCGCGTCATACAAGGAAAATCATCTTCTCGGATTACCTTAATCTCAGACGGTTTCTAATCTTGATTACTGCGAAACAAAAAATGTGGGCCTGCGCAAATTGCCCTTGCGCAAATGCGTGCATTAATTACCCGGGGCAAGAGAGGACGTTGACGGGCATTTAGCTCTCGAGTTTTCCCAGAGTCCCGCTGCTTGCCACCCGCCATAACGACGACAGGAGTCCACATATTGCTCTGGGGAAATACCAGCAGAGCCATACCTGGTCCGATGCCATTGCAGGTATAATGCCATAATAATCCTATTTTGTTTGTTCATAGTTCTCACATAGGCTGCATCGCTCAGGGCTAGAACGCATGCGACCGCTACTATAAACGAGAACTCCAAGAACAGACTGGCCACCAGAAGCTATCCCAACGAACTACAATGGGAAACACGAGTTTCTTTATGATTCTGAAGATAATCCCGTAAATTACCTTCTGGTAGATTAATAATCGTTTCGACTTTTTTACCTTGACTCAGTCTGGTACTGCATAGCGTTCTACTTCCGCAACGGAAAGTAAATGATCCAAACCGGGGAACTTTTTTGGTCGGCCGAATGGCGAATCTCTGACGTTATCTCAACATTAATAATTTCGATGTTGTTTACTACGTCCCTTATATCGTTGGTATGCAACCGATGCTTCTTAACGGAAAATCGCGCTTCTGACTTTATTTCGCAACGAACAATTTCTTTTCATAATTTTTTTTTACGCTGCTTCGTGTATATTTATATTTGTACAACGTTCTTGAAAATGCCATTTTCTCTGCATTTATTACGCAATAGGTCTGCGTTAAATTTGAACTTAAACAAACGTCGCTCGTAACACTAGTAGCGTTCTAATTCAAATCGGGTCTGCACTCGAAAATTTAAGACACAAATTAAGTGACAGGTAGCGTAAACACTCTTGAAATAACTTTTCCATTTTTTGGAGGGAGAAGCGTCCGAAACTTGTGCCCGTACAGCCAACAATGGAAATTTAAACAATCGCTTGTACTAATTATTTTAGAGGCATTTAACGGCCCGGATTATAATGATTTGAAAAATAAAGTATGGTCGAAAAAGGTTAAGGGTGGCGTGATTTTTACGATCAGAGCTCGGGGCTAAAAAAAGACGATCGTACGTGTTTGAAGGAAGTGTGCTGGCAGAGATAAACTCCGACCACCCAAGAGATCGAGTTCTCAAAATTGCGAGCGCCGGCCGGACGTTGATTCGCGCGTGCTCGCATCTTCCGAAATGCGATTAACTAGAACAAAACAGTGAGTTCAGGAAGGCGAAACGCAAAACTACCGATTTTTCGGAACACGGATAAAACAACAAACAAGCGCTGAAAAGTCAAGAGGGGGCGACTTTCCTGGTTAAAATTGCTATCATATCTCGGCGCCTGATCTACCAGTAAGGGGCCGCGATCGATCCCTACCTAAAGAGGCGCATGTGCCCTTCGATCGGTACTCGTTGATTTAATCTTGTCAACAGGGCGGGTGGGGGTCAATCATTGAGTTCTGAGGGTCTGAAATGGCGGCCTCTGCTTGTCCCTCCCATGTGTGAGCCTTACTCCTAGTGCATGCGGAAAACGTGTTCCGCACTGATGTGGGGGTTTCCCAACTGCTGCTGGTACACAATCCAGACCGGATTCAGGTATACGGGTGGAAACCTAATTTTGGGTTTTCTTGACCTTGGCTTCGACTGGTACTTATATGGTTCGGGCCTTGGGGCTTAATAGGGATTGGATATCGTTTTTTTCGTGTATGTATACATGCGAAAACCCCGACTGGAATGTTCAAATTCCATTGTTACGAGTGGGTTTCCCCCGGAGCAACATGGTTCGGTGCATTGCGTTAAGCTGCTCTTCTGCTTTTTGTGCGCTATTCGAATTTTTGCACGGCATGTTATTCACGTTTTTAAAATAGAGTACTTTCTTAATATAGTTTTTATGCATTTAACGGAATATTTGGAAATTTCAGAATTATCTTAGAAACTTCGTATTAATTAAATTAAATTCATGATATTGTTGATTATTTTTATTCCGTGCAATACTAATCGTTTATCATCTTCGCTCAACAATGTATAAAAACTTTTTGACTATCGTTACAATTATACATTATTATTCACTATTAGGAAATATTATATCACCACTAAAAATAAGAAGAAATTTTAATCAATATTTTGATTAAAAATCGAAGGAGTACAGAAGTGATTAGTTTTTGTATACAGTTGCTGCTGAAAACTTAAGTATATTATAATTCGGAAAGTAATTGAAAAATGAAAAAATATGTATTTTACACAAAATTGATTTATTTCGAGAATCGAGACACACGGATTTTAAGAGAAATTATTATAAATTATTATTTTGCAAAACTGGAATATTAATGCTATTTCGTTTAATTAGACAAAGATTCTTAATAACTTGTTGGAAAAAATACTGAAATATAAATTAAATTAAAGACATAAAGTTTATTCTCTCTATAATTTTAATTTTTCAAATAATGTGCAAATAGACGAACAATCTGATTATTCATTACACTTTGATGCAACCTGCTATTCTGCGCTAAATTTTGTTATTTTCGGAAAAACATTGATTTTCAATTTTTTTTTAAAACACAACATTTATAAGTAATATAAATGAATTGAATATCATTTATTTAAATAAAAAATTTCAGCGCATGTTTAGTACATTCGTGAAAAAAGATTTTTTTTAATTTATTGTAAAAATATGACATTTTTCATTATCTTGGCTTATAACAATGTAGTTGTTTTCAAAATACGAAATTTCTATTCATTTAAATTTTAGAGACGATAGAAATGTTAAGTATCAATAATGGTAAATAGAATGAGTCAAAAATTGTTAATAATCTATGTTAATCAATAAGCATTTACATTTATTCTATTTACCATTATTGATAATTAACGTTTCTACCGACTCTAAAATTTAAGTATCCTCGTATATTGTAATGTAGTTTTCTTTAACGGCCAATGTTAACAAATCTATTGTGTAGTCCTAATGATCACTGTTATTTATTTACATCGAAATGTAATATGTACGTTCAATATAACATAAACAGTTACTGTTATACATAGAGTTACCTTTTTAAGAGTAGTTCGCAAGACAAATTAAACGTTATATTATTTTAAAATAACATTACTTTAACAATTATTTATCATTTAAAAAAGTAAATTTTATCGTTTAATAAGATGCGTTTTTTGGTATTTACAATAATAATAAGTCTTATTCCATTAAATTTTTCTTATATTTGATAAATATACATGTAAATATGGGCTAAATTATTAAAAAAAATTTAATTCTACGAGTCACGGTAAAATTAATAAATATAATATATGTATTTTATCAGATTCTTATTAAATCTTTGATATAATTAAACATTTTTTTATTTTTGAACAGTACTATAAAATTATACATTTAATAAGTATATAATTTCATAATTTAATAAATAACGAATATAATTTAATAATTTAATAAATAATAAATATAATTTAAGAATTAATAGAATAATAAATATAATTTAATAATTAATAAAATAATAAATATAATTTAATAATAAATTAATTTAAATCCATCAATTTTTAATTTAAAACATTTTTTAAAATTTACATCATTGAATCATCGATATAATATTAATCATTCAATAATTATTGAAATACATTCAGTAATGAACGTAGAGTTTTTAATGATGAAAGTACAGAATCATAAATCTTTTGATGTAATTTGCTTCACAATCAGAAATTTTGAATGATCTAGAATTCTGTTTTTCGTTCCTAATAACAAAGGTGTTTGGAAGTTTACAGCTAACTTAAAAAAAAAGTATCGTGAAATATTAGTTAATAATGAAATTGTGCTAAATTAATGCTTAATATAGTTTTACTTAGAATAAATAATGCACCAATAGTCTCATAAATAAATAATTAATTATATTTTGTTTGTATTACATAATTAAGGCTGCATCTCGAAAGAGAGCAAGCGACGAGGAACATCATCGACTAGAAATGTTTAACAATGCGGTAAGAAATAAGTTTTCAGAATTTCTACGAATAGGCTTGACTAACGAGGTTTGGCTTTAATTGTATTTCAGACAGATTATTAGCAAGAAAAGGAAATTTTGGAACGTCGAACAAAAATCCCATAACCCACTACAAATAAAGCCACAAGGAAAGCGGGAAATCCCACCCTCGGCAACCACAGCAGCCCCATACATATCTGATTTATTTCAAGCTTTTACAAGTTCTAACGCAGCGCTGCGTTCAGCATTGGTTCGGCGCTTTCCCAGACCCACCCCATTTCAAGGTTGTGCGTTCCGCCGCCTAGGAAGCGCCACTCGACTCGGCGGAGGCCATGAGCCAAATCGGCCCCGCACCGAGGCAATAGTCGACTTGGAGAGCTTGAACCGAGCTGTTCACAGTTGCAATCCCGACGACACGCGCCCACACACGTGACACGCTCGACAGTGATCGTCGATATGTTGTGGAGTCAAGACTGCGTTAACAGTCAATCTCTGTCCGTTAACGACACAGGCGCCTTCCACCTGCCTTCGAGCCCCAGCAGCCAGACGATGAGGGTGTCGGGGCAAGCGAGCGCGGATGTCCAGCTCAGCGAGAACCTCGTGCGCAACCTCAGCCTCAAGCACTCGAGCATCAACAACCTCGAGGCGGCTACGCGGCAGCATTCGATGCCCCTGCATCAGCAACTCAACATCACCGAGCACCAACGGCCGGAGCAGGGGAACGATTTGTTACAGCAGCCTTACGAGGTCTACTTCAAGCAGGACGCGGACGGCGATACGTGAGTTTCTTTGTTTATTTTGTAGCTCGTGTCCGTGAGCCGTTCGATTCGCCGCGAATCCCGTTATCAACGTTCGAGCAAGTTGAAATGCATCCTACGAGCGCGACTCGTAAAAGTTTTTCCTTTTCTCTTCGCGTGATGTCAACGTTAGGTATAACGGGTGCCAGCGGGAATCCGCGTCTACGAACATTTTCTTTGGCTCGCTGAAACACGTCTTGTGCAAATAACGTTAGAAGAGAAGAAAAGGGAAACATTTTACTAACGGCACTCTACTATGAATTTCCACTCTTGCATTCGACGTGGCAAACTTCTCGAACCTGCCGACCGTTATGAATCAGCCAATTAATTTAATTAAACTTGTTGAAAATTAGAGCAAGATTGATGAAAGGTATTCAATTTACAGACAACTCCACATCTCCATTGCCATGAACCACTTTGAAGCCTCTCTGTGGCTGATTAATATCGCGCCTCATCCGTGCATCCTTGACATAATGAACGACGACTCGCAGACGGCGCTACACATGGCCGTAGTGAGTCACGAGCCGAGGATCGTCCGGAGGCTCGTCCTCGCCGGTGTCAACACGAGTCTACGGACGGTGGGGGGCAACACGGCGTTACATCTTGCCTGTTCATTCGGGGACGTTGCCTGTGCTAAGGCCCTTCTCGAGCCGATGAACATCCTCGAGAGGAATTGGCTGGCAACGGTCGTGCCCAAGCAGACTTTTGGGCCCGTCATGCAGAACCTCGAGCTCCGAAACTATGTTGGTGAGCGCAACTTTTTTTCGCTCTTAATACATTTAGTTAATATAATTAGACTCGTGGCTTCGTAAAGCTCACGAATTAAGATTATCGATGGCAAATTTTAAGTAATGAGTTTTGCTAATTCGGTTCACGAATGCGATCGCGTAAGATAATAAATATCTTAAACGAATAAAATGGAAAGATATTGAGCGAATTTTTTTATTGCTTGCGACTGATTACACTGACACCGACAATCAGATTTTTATCAAGACACTCCATTAATGGTTTGTGCATTTTTTTGCAAAAGATATGACTTTTTTTGTCGTGGTGACGATGTAGACTCTGGGAAAATACGCGGTTTTGTTATCAGTTTTTTTTTTAAACTTGAATACATTGCTTTGAAGCTGTTCGTGCGATACACTCTTGTACTTCAATTTGTCACCTAAACAAAGAATAATACGCTTAACGAAGTTGACCCGGGACATTAAAAGCCATAATTGCTGCCGCTTGAAAACAAAAATTAATCTCATTAACAGTCCGCTTTTATACAGGGCAGTCGGGAATTCCACGCGTTGCTTCGCAAAAAATCGCCTCTGCAAATAAAAGATTTTCCGCATTCCGGTGAAAAGCAGAGCTCCGTTTACGGCCCTCCTCAGCTGCATCCGAACGCCTAGAAAATGTGCGCGATCCCGTGAAAACTCGTTAAAATAGTTGCGGTGCGACGAAAGTGTAGCGACCACTCCCAAGGTCGGGACGCCCACGACGCGGCGTCGATTTTCGATGCTGTGCGAGTCGAGACGAGGGAATCGTAATTTCACGGCGCCGAGCCCCGAAGCTGGGAAAACCCCGGGGAACGAGAAGAGGCTCCGTCGCTTCTTCCGCAGGCCACCGCTAGGAAGCGCGAAATTCTTCTTCGCGCGCGTTTCTTATTTCTGGCACTCACGAGCGATAAATGCTCGCCCAAGTCTCGCGAGCCGGGGCTTCGCTTCTACCGCGATACAGACATTTGGCTCTAATTTGAAATTTATGAACCGCCTATCTATCCACGACTGCGCGTTCGAGGAAGTAAATATATGATACCGACGCTGAGCCGATGCGCGACTGTAACGTCACGTATGTTTAACTGCCGGGCGAGTAACAGGAATTTTAAATGTCCGATAAAGGTATTTCGAGTGGTAGCACGAGCAGCTTAAAGATGATGATTAAGTGTCGAGCTAGAGGCATTGTTTTGAAAATCTAAAGATAATGCGGGTAAAACCCATCATAAAGCAGAATACGCATAAAGTCAACCGATTTCTCGTCTAATTTTCCTCGGCGCCGCTCAAAAGAATAGGCATTAAAAGAAATCGCGAGAAGCATAACAATATCCAACTTCAAACAAAGAGGAATTACTCAACTTCTTCTCGAGTTCGAATATTGTAATCGGCCGTTATCTGAATTCTATTATAAATAGGAAACCGCATCTTGCACGAGTTGCACGCAGTGAACTCATCGGTCACCGTTTTTATTTTACAGGTAAAACGTGTTTGCACATTGCCGCGGCCAACGGTCAGTTGGAGCTGGTGCAGTTGTTGGTGTTCTCGGGTGCGGACGCCAGCACCCAGGAGGGTCTCGGCGGCAAGACGGCGCTGCATCTCGCGGTGGAAAACGGCTGCCGCGAGGTGGTGCACTTCCTTGCCCGTCAGTGTCGCTCCTGCCTCGACGCCGTCACCTATTGCGGTCACACGGCTTATCAGACAGCCTTGGAGATCCATCCCCAGATCGCAGAAGACTTGCTGCATCTTGGCGCATCGCCTGAGCTTTCCTGCGATCTGGACATGAGCAGCGACAGCTCTAGTGGCAGCAGCTCCGAAGACGAGGCCGACGTCGACGTCGAAGTCTACGTGCCACACATCAGTCCCTTCTCGCGACTTACACTCACTCAGAACACGGCTGTCATCACAGCTTAAAATGCGAGTTGACAGCGAGTCTATAATATAATAGCGCGTCTGTCCTTCCGCATTTGCGCTCCGAGAGAACTGCAAGTCTCTTGTTCATCAATGTCGGGCGCTTGATATTTTGTCAATAGGCATCGCGGAATAATTCAGTTTAGGATATTCGCGCCGAAGCCGTTGTTGATACAGTAATTTGCAACATTGGGCCTTTATGCTGTCGCAGTACTGGATCAGTGAAGAACTATACACTTTTGAACTTGGCACATAATCCTTCTTTCAATTTAAATAAAGAACGAAATTGTTTTGAAAGCATGGAGCTGTAAAACAGTGCAAAAATGTCCAAAGATACGTCGAGCGAAAAATATTGTACAGACGACTTCGATTCACTGACCAGGAATTTACCAAATAATTTTGCAACTTGTCGTTACTCTGTAAGTCCAAGTGCTAAATCAATTCTAGTTATTCTTAGTTTATATGAAATCGCGAATAAAGTCTTGAAATGTTATATAAAAAGCCTTTTGAGTTCATGTACAGTGCTATAAGCAATTTGACAATTTCAAAATTCAGAACGATATTTTATAAATAGACAAAAATTCAAAAAAGCTTTATTTTACTATTTATCTACCAAAGTCGGTATTAGTTACTATTATTTATTACTTAGTATCTTTGATATAGTGTTTTGAAGCGAATTGTAAATAAGACTGATTTTTATTTGCCAGTGACGACTGGAACATTATTTAAAAACCAAATTGATCAACTTCCATGTTTTTTGTATAAATGCTACGAGAAGTGCATCTATATTTGTTGAAAATGTACGTCAGTATAAATAGCTGTAAATAGTCGAACATTATACAAATATATATGAATTATTATTATTTAATTCCAATCAAATGTACATTACTATATAAATTTTCGTATTTTTACATCAAAATACATTATTGTGATTGAACGACACATGTAGTTTTTTGTTAGTCTTTCTTTCCCTTTTCCTATACATCACTAATTTGTTCACATCTTTTGCTTTTCTTTTCCTACTCCAATATATAATACATATTTGTTACATCTTCGTTTGGTTTCAAGTTTGCTTTATCATACAATTTTATAACCTGTTTTGCTTTTTTCACCTTCGTGATTCCAAATCTGATTGCGCTTGAATCATTTTTTATTCTGAATCAAAAGTTAAATTTTTTCACTATTCTATTTTACTTTTTTGAACGATTATAAAATGATTTTACTAATTATCAGTTTCTTTATTTCTGTAAATTTAATATTAATTAATATTTTCTTTAAATGAAGTTATTAATTAACATAATTTTTCTTTTTTATTTTCAGTATTTGACAGTAAACTGATAATTTATTTTCTTTTTGTAAATATGTGCATATAAAGACTTCATTTTAATGTATTCTATTTCATTTGTATATGTTGCAACATTTTATAAATATATTTTGTAAGAATGCATTTTTTAAATAGATATTTCTCTGAATATATGATTTTATAATATAAACAAGATACAATTTTTATTAATACATATAGATTTACAAATAATTAAATCAAGAATTGTCTAAAAACAAAAAAAGGATTGGTAAGGAAGTAAAATTTTTTCCTTCCACAAACGCCCTTGCAATTGAGTTTCGTGTTACATTGTATATCTTGCGAAGGTAAATTCTATCGACTGTTGCGAAAACTGCCTTACTGTATTTGAGTAACATCGCTTAAATTTTACCGGTAGATGTCATAACTATCTTAAGTTACCAAAAATTAAATTACCCTAGTACGTTTATAATACAATTTACTTGCATTTACTGTTTATCCATCTAAAGCCAACGAAATGCCGATCTTCGCAATAAAATTACAGGCTTCCAAAATTAGATACTCTAATAATTAGTGTTGACTTTTTCGGAATTCCACTCCTAATTTACTTAACTATTATTTAACTACGAAGAGAGTTTAGTTAAAACTATTGGAATCTAAAGATTTTCACTCGAAATATTTTCCGAATCTCGACTTACACGAATCAAGAAAATTCTTATACATGCTTTAAAAAATGAAGTAGATCGATTAAAAAATTTTTTTTTATATAACTTTTATAGTAGTATAGAATACAATTCGTATCGTATTTAATAGGTACCTACTTTTATTTCAGTATGAGTTGTTAAAAAATATTGAAAAATTTCCTGTTTATTTTGCGTGAAATATTATTTTTAATTTTGAACGACTGATTTAGTGTCAGATGATGATAAGTACAGGATATAGAGAAACCCTGAATAATTTAAAACTTTTAAGATTATAATTTTTTCTCTCGAAATATTATATTATTAACAAAAGCAGCTTTCGCATATGAAAATTTATATTAAGAATCAGAACGAAAATTGTTAATGAACGGTTATATATTATCTCGATATTATATCCCTAAGTGTGTACGAAAGAAAAAATTTTTTTTAACAAAGACATTCAATGTTTTCTACAATCTTCGTTATATATATATAATATTTATAGTTTTATATTAATACTTTGTAGTATAAAAAAACAAAAATACATTTTAATTTCTAAAAACAGGATTTCCATATATAATATGCGTAAAAATGTTCTCTGTAATCACCATTATTTTAAATATTAGAGTATTTGTAAATACATCGACTACATTTATTATAAATATTATTAATTTTAATTTAAAAAAATTCAATTCTAGGGAAAACGAACTCGTGCTAATCAAACGAGGGGTAAGTGTTCAGTATAGTTTTTCATACGACATAAATTAGGCTATTAAGTAGTAAGTTGTATTACGGTTTCAATAAAGAAAATTGAAATTCAATTAATAATTAAGACGTAGTACGCGCCTTTATTTTCTAATTCATTTTAACTAATTTATGATAATGATGATGATCATCATCATTGTTAGTATTGTCGCTATTTTTATTATTATATTAACACTTATGAAACACATGCGATATATTTTAGTAATTTAAACATTTTATGACAGTACTTATAGCACATTAAAATAGCTGAAAAGCTACAGTAAATTATAAAAAACACACATCCTCACCGAGGGCACGTCTCATACGTGTACACAAACAACGCACTTGTAGCGGTTGTCAACTGGAAGGGATATCAGAATGCTTTACTAGCTGCATCGAGTGTCTGCTTAAGCTACGTTTAAAAGGTGCATCCGTACTTACAACGTACGTGCTGTCGGCGGGGAAGGGGAAGGGCACATTCACTGGACGCGTAACGGTCTGAAGAAGCATTAACGTTGCCTCTCCGGAAGCAGCACCGAGACGAAACACGCGGGCCACTTCCAGCGCAGTCTGTCGTATTATCGTCTAGAATATGCGCTTCACAAATTTACGTCACTATCTCAAAACTATCGCACGAACTGGTCGATCTAAAAGCGCTTGGCTCATCGTCGCTTGCGTCCGTAGGCTGACTCATTTTCTTTATTTTCTTTCGCGAGAACGCGCTCGGCGATTATTTTTGACGGTTCGAGTCCGCAACGTCGCAGAAGCCGCATTGCCGCTTTTCCGTCGTCGCGCGATACGAACTTTGATAGATCCTTCGATCGCGTATTTTGCAAAGTGGGTTCGCTTTGCAAGACAACCATCGCAAACGCAAAGTTACAAGTTTGTTTTACTTATAGCTGCTCAATTAAAAACCGCAATAAAAAATAAATCATAAACCGTGTAGTATCGAATTAATTAATTAATGATTGATTAAAAATCTATCGAAAAAAGGAAATCTTTAAATTTCAATAAAAAAATTGATTACTAGCTCATTAAAACTGCAAATGCATTATCACAATTTTCATTCAAAGCGTCTCCTAAAAAATCCAAAGCCTTGGGCAAATTAAAAAACCCCAAGACATCGGATCGTTAAAAATCTTTGAAAGTATTCAGATTTTAATTCATTTCCTGAGTAATTAACCACGTCCTCGAACCAAAATATTCGAGTGAATCAATGCCGCTGTAACTAACGTGTTGAGCGAAAAAATTCCATTTTTATTCCTAGTGATAGCAATCGAAAGATATACGTACAAGAAGTTGGCAGTAGCGGAAGACATACACTGCCGAGGCAGATAAGATTAATGTGCACCTGTACGACACGGTAAACCATTTGTATTTACCGCAAACATTTATCCTAAACCTCACCGCTTGTCATCATCGATGCGGTAGGCAGGCGCGCGCTGATAATCACAATGAGTTAAGCAGATGCAACGAACAAACCGTCCGAACGTTTTGCGAATACTGATGTAGAATCAGAAGATCTTTACCAAAACTGGTGATTAAATTTTACATATTAGTCCATTCGCTGAAATTATTTATAACATTTTGTGTTCATTGATAAAGTTAAGTTTCTAAAAACTGGCAGAAATACTTAATTTTCAATTTCTACAATGACGAATGCACCTAGATTATATAATATATTTGGGTATTTGTCTTAATCCTATACTGCGTAACATTAATTGATGGCATGACTTTAATCGATGTACAAAAATTCGCTTATAACAGAAGGTAGATAAATAATTTAGCCTAATTAAAATTATTACAGATTTTTTAATTGAAAAATAATTTTTATTTTATATATGAAAGAAATTTTTTTTTGTAGGAAATATTAAAATAAAATTTAACTTAATACTTATTAATGTAGTTAAAAATTATTACTTACATTTTGTGTGCGTTTACACAAATATGTATAACTTGGATTCACATGTAAACGCAGGTATACATATTGGAAACAAAGTATTTTAATTTTAAAGAAACAATCTGTTTTATTAGATTAACTTGTTTTAATCAAATTAGATTCAATTCTTCCAGATTAATCGTATTTGCATTGATTAACAAGATAATACATTTATATATAAGTGCATACTACTTGAAAGGTATTTATTAACAAATAGTAATTTAAAGACGCCTTGTTCGGTTCACTTTACAATGTAAACACTAAAAAACAAATTTGCTGTTATCTTTGATTACTATTACTATGCATTATTCTATTAGTAACTTTTAATTAGCGTATATATAATAATGTAAATTATAATTTTAATCAATTTGGTGCTCTAAAATTGTTTTTATTGAAGTATTAATTCATTCAAATTCAGAGCGAAGTAAGTTAAAAGTTACATCCTTATAAAAATCTTTAACCTTTTATAACATTTACAAAATTATATTGTAAATTTCAATAACTTACTTTTTTTAAAACTTTGATATGTTTTTATGCACAAAACAAAACTGTTATTTATCAGTGTTTTGTCACGTTGAGCTATCAATTTTTCTTTGCTCCAATTTTTAATTTCATTCGTTGTTATTTGTAGAATGTATCCGGTCTCCTTAATTCCCAAGTTTATATTCAACAGAATAATATCAATTTTTCCCGTTACCTGTAAAATCTATTACAAATTTTTTAATTATATTTCCAACTTCAATGGAATATTATCCCGCAGTTATCGACTTGTTTTTTTAAAGGTTTTTTTTTTTTTAATTTACCTCTAGTGATCTAAAATTTATTTCACTTAAATCTTCGTGATTTCATTAACCTTTCAATATTTCGGGAAGTAAAACATTTAATTTCATTAATTTTTAATTTATTGTGTTTCCTAATTTTTTTATTTTTCCCCAAGTACTTTTCTTAATACTATTTTAATATTATAAATATTTATAAATAATCGATGATTTATAATTTATGCGATCGTTGTTTTATTTAGCGATTATAAGTTATTTATTATATTTAAATATTCAACTACTAGAATATTTTACACTTTTGATAAGAATTTCCAATATTTGATCTAAATTTGTGCTGTCCTCATTGATGAAATCTATTATTTTTAAATATAAATCATGACAAGCAAAGAATATTTTTTATTATTTTGTACAAATATGATAACGTAAAATAATTTATGTTACACCATGTCACCTGATGTTCAGCTGATTTAATTTTTAAATTAATTAAGTTTATTGCATTAGTAAATCACTGAAAGCTTTATGATTGTTAGTTGTTAAATTATGCAAAATAATTGTAAAATGTAAGGCTATTTTTAGCGCTGTCCTGACAATTATAATGTTTCACAAAAGTTTTATCTATGTATAAACATAATATTTTTTCTAAAAGAGTATGTAAAAACTTAAATAGTTTATTGTTATTTATTTAATTATTACAAATTTTAAATGCAGGTGTCGTCTACCTCGTGAAAGTAAATTCTGTTGATGATAAAAATAAAACAGAAACCTACTTTACCATATTGAAGTCATTCTGCTAATAATAAGACTTGAGTGCTGAACCACTAGAGAGCGTAACACTACAGTAAAGATTAAGACAAATTTTATATTTAAAAGTATAAATTGTCTTTCAACGTTTATCAATATTAATAATCATAAGTTTTTTAATTTATATTATTTAAAGTAAGATGGTTTAGAAGTTTGTAAGAAATTTTCAAATATTTGAAGTGAAAGGAATTTTAATATTCTTTTACTAAGTATTTGAATACTTGTAACTAAAAATTAAAAGGACACATGATAAACAATTGTATACCTTATTTAAATATTTATAATAAAAAAAAATAAAACTGCAGTAGACACATTATTTTTCAAATAATATTTATCTTATTACCAAGTGAACAATCTGAAAATATTTAGGCAGATAGTTTGGCTTTGATATGCCAAGTGATATTATTGTGTAATTTAATGTATGAGCTTTACAATTATAAGTTATATTGTAAAAATTACTCTATGTTTATTTAGAAGATCTTTATTCCATCGGATTCAAGGAATCAAATTTGTTCTATAATCATTACTTGTGCGATTATAGGCGTTACATGAAACTGATTAAATATTATTTTTATTATCATTTTAATAATAAAGTAAAAAATATTTCAAACAAGTTGTAAGTTGATTACCAAAGAATCATCATTAAAATTAAGAGCTTTTCAATTTTCTTAAGAATTTTATGATTTATGTTAACAGACTGAATTTCTTAGGTATAGTTCATTCGTTAATGGCTTTAAATTGAAGAGAATCACGGAAGTATTTTTTTGATATTATGTTTCATCAGATGGATATTTCATCGATCCATTATTTGTTTAAAAACTTTGCAGGGCATAATGAAATTAGTTTATGCTACAAAAAAATTAAAATAATTTGATTATTTACATAAATGAAAAATTTAACTTTTAATAATAAAATATATTATTCATATGAAAGGAAACAACATTTAATTATTTGTAAAAATATCTATCGATTAAATGTTGACCTTACAGTTTTAGATGTATTGAATTATTTAAGAATTAATTTAACAATACATACAAGTAATAGCATGATAATATATAGTAATTTTGTAAGATAGTTTTTCGTGTATCCCGTTAATCATCGTTTAAATGATTTGAATAAGTTATCATTCATAGTCATTTATAAATTAATACTTAGCAAGTGGTTTTTGCCAGGCATTTTGAATTTTATTTTTGTAATTGTCACTGTTTATTCTCGTAGCAATAAAGATATTTATAAAATGATAAAATTAAAGGGTTCATATTTTAAAAATTTTGATTCGTCAATTCTTGAATATAGTAAATTAGTAATAAGTATTCATTTAGATTTTTCATTGATGTCGTTTGAATTGAGAATAGTTATTTGGTAAATCTTGGCTATTTTTGATTCTCTCGTATAGCGAATAATATATAACGAATTATTACTCAGACTCTAGGTATTTATTATTTTTTTAGTTATTTGCAAACTTTATTATAACGTATATTAACTTTGTTAGCTTTATTTTCATAAAGTGAAACGACGTTACCTCTAATTACAATTATATTGAGCCCATATAAAGCCAATATAAATATATTTTTCAATTAGTGAGTCAGTTAATTATAATCTTTTTAAATCTTTAATTTTATTAATTAAATTAAGAGAAAGTACTTGGAAATTATTCATATGGAAATAGATAATTAAATCTAAAATAATAATAGTGCGTCTATAATTTATTCAGCATGAAAATTATTATTACTGTATTCAGTTATACGCAAATTTAAAGCAAATAAACAATTAGTATTTAAAAAGAATTTATTAAAATTAATAGAAAAAATAAAAATATTTTAATTCAATATTAAGTATATAATATTTCAATAAAAAGTTTCTACATCTGTCACATATCCATAAATGCACCAATACATTAATGTTGATGTAATTCGATTTGGTAATGTTTTTAGTTAAATATTCAGTAAAAATTTAAATCTGAGTATTTTTTTACAAATTGAAAGAGTTTGTCATATTTTATGTGCACAGTAACAATAATCATCAGTTGGATGAAATGCAATAATTATATTTATAGACTAGTTGTAAACGCATACACATTATTTTCTTATAGTAAAAGAAGAAATATATGTGCTAGAAGGTAGTAGAGTGAGTGCGATCGGAAACGATTGTAAAGCTAAAATACAAACTTGGAACCGGCTACTAATGAATGTACACATTGTGTGGGTAATAAATGCGTTATTACTATTTCTATAAAATGTCGTTGGAGAAATTGCGTTAAAACTTATAATTGCGTTCGCAGTCACCACTAGTTGAAACTTACTCGCGCTCTTTTGGACCCAAATGTGTTCATATGACGGTAAATTAGTAAAGGAACAAAGACGACCTTTTGAATACGAATGCGATGTATGAGCATCAGAAAATAATTTGACGTCGTAATAAGAATTTTTGGTACAGTTTAAAATGCGATTGTTACTTAATCTAAAATCAAGGCATTATATCTATTCAATATTAAATCTAAACGAATGCAGATCCACACAATTTATATTGTTTTTGTATTTGAATATTTTTGTATTTGAATATTCAGGGAGGATTCTAGAGTTGCTAATTTAATTTTATACAATTTTTTAGAGCGTGACATTAAAAAAAAAGGCGAGCATATATATAAAGCACATTAGAAGCATGAGGCAAATATATGCGATGGAAAATTTTAATATATTTTTAAACATTTAAAAAAATAAAACCTTACATCAAATTATTAAAAACTTGAAAAATAATTATTATTGCAGGGCAGAACGTATTAAAAGAAATTAAGCACAACCATAAATCTTGTTTTTTTTTTTTGTAAAAAGAGGAAACAACATTTTTTTGTTCACAATGAAATTTATTTGTATGAATGAAATTATTATTAGTAAGTTTAAAATATTTATATATAATAGAATTATACGTAATTGTGTTGAAGTTTCGAATTGAAATATCAGTAAACGATTTCTTTTCATTCGAGTATGTATCTTCGAATTATGGTATTAAAACAGACTTTAATCTTTAAATTTGTTTGATTTGTTTTAAACACAATGTAAATTGGTAGGTGTATTTCGTGCGTAACGAAAAGTAAAGAACTTTCGTCATGATATTACTTTGTTAAAAATACTTTGCCTTGTATCCGTTGATGTATCGTCGATCAAATGTCACGTCGATAAAATGCTCACGATGAAATGAACAAGACAAAAAGTTGAGATACAGTTACAAGGATAGTATATTCTCATTTTTTAATATTTTCTGTTGGAAATAATTACTTAAATATTTTTAAATTTTCTTAAAATTAAAAAATAACATTATGCTCTATTTAAAGTGTAATGAAACATTAAATTAATAAAGAAATAATTTGTTAAATCATCACAACAAATATAATTTATGACTAATAACAAAAGTTTAACTGACATTACTTATTTATGTTCTAAACGAAAGATTGTTTATTATTCCATTAATAAATTATATATTATAAACATGTATAAGTTTAATCGACGTTTATACGGTCTAAAAATATTGAAAGTGAAGAATTTTTCTTAGAAATATCATTCTTTCACTATACTATTGTCTTTTATTAATAAATGCGAGGCTCGAATGAAGCGATGATTATGTTTAAGTTATTGAAATTGATTTGAAATCGTGCGAGTTATGTTTAAGTGTTTTACGGTTATGTGATATGACACAAGATTTTTGCATCTTAATTTAAATATCATAAACCGAAATTCAATGGTTACATTTTTTAAAATATTTCAATTCAATTTTGAAATTTTAGATAATTCATTTTAATCAACAATTTTCAATATCTTTAGGTGTTTTTATTTTAAGATTAGAATATTTTTAAAAACTTTAATTTGTATTTCTATCGCTTAAAGATTGGCATTTATTATAACAACATATTATTTTAGAAGTAAAAATTTTCTTTCTTGAATTGATTATTTTACGCTGTAATAAATAGTTGTTTATATTCTTTAATGTCACAAACAATTAAAAAATTAAATATTTAACCTTCAAATATTTTGAATATTATTTTATCATAATACAATAAATGTACTAAATTTTAATAGAGTTGGAACTATTTGTAATAAATACATAGTTCGTTGAATTTTCTAGGCATAGATAAATCTCAATTTTAATATTTGATGTAAACTGTAGTGAGATTCTGTGACTATAGCGTTCATTCCTAATTTTTATTCATTATTATAAGTTCCCTTTTTTATGAAGATGCTTTAATGTTTTATACACACTTGAATATAAAAAATTAATTTTTATAAAATTCAATTTTCTTTAAGTAAATACATTCTATTCATTTTAATAGGAATGCATTTTATAAAAAATTAATCACGATCCATTAAATACATTGTTATAGGTATGGTATGACCGATTATAAATTCGATTATAAAATTATAAAATTTATAATATAAAAAATGTGGTATGTAATATTGTAATTTGCAATCGACGAAAAATGATCAATCTTCGTAAATTTTACTACAAGGGAGTTTTTTTAGTTATCAATTACAAATGTAAGATGAAAATTAAAAATTTAAAATAATGGATCCAAAATGATGCACCAAAATTAAAAGAGTTCGATTGATTTATATGAATTTACGTGAAATATGTTATAGATTTATCGTACGTTGATTGATTACAAATCTAAGTTTTAAATTTACGAGACAAATCACACCGTTAAAATAAAAAAACTTGTAGATATCAACCGATACTAGTATAATTGGAAGCAAATGATAAGGATTAAGAGAAGCTCTACTTTTAATTTTATTTGTTTTTCCCTATACTTTAGATTATTTGATATATTTTGTTATATATATTTTTTGTTGCTTTTTTAATTTAATTACTTTTAATTTTTATTTTCTGATAAAATTCAAGATTTTATTTACTGTAACTTGTGCTGTTGATTATTTTAAAGTATCTTTCCGGGGCAATACGTATGTGTTTATATTGAATGTATAGTATTTTTAAAAGATTTTTTTAATTATTTTTTTTTTTTTAACGGAATGTGAAAAGAAAATTGTCATTTTAGATGTAATATCATTGAATACATTAAGATTATATCAACATATCAGATTCAAAGTGCTTTTTTTCTTACGAAATTCTCACTTTTATGAACGAACGATGTGCTCAACCGTTTTCTGCCTTTTTATAGTTGGTAATTTCTTCTCAACGCCTTCTATGAATAGGCACTTATTAACCAACGGTTATATCATATATATATAATTAAAGTGAAATTTGAGGCTATATTAGTATTTTAAATACAAAATCGATAGTACAGAGCCTCAAGTTTATTAAGATAAATTATTAAATTTCAAGTAATTTTAAATTCTTATAATTCGGACAGACTTCCGTTATCAGTAATTATAAATTCTTTGTTCAATTTAATTTTACGTAAATTAATTTTTTGACGTTATTAGGCTCTTATTAACGTTGCTAATTATTATTTAAAATTTGTTACTCATAGTTTTCAAAATTTTTTGGTACAAAGTTTTATTTTTTTTTTTTTATATTATATTTATTTAGTATACAGGTATTCATAATTATATTACTTATTGTTGGTTGAACTTTATACGTAAATTAAAAAAAAATAATTATATGTACATAATTTTCAATTTTTTAACTTCACAACACAACGATTTTTATTTTATTTTACTTTTTAATTCTTTTTTGAGAAAATAAAATTACTAAAGGTAATTTTCAGATCAGTAGTTTTTACAGGATTTATTAAATAATATATATACATATTTTTTGCAGGCTATGATTTTTAACAAAATGAATATAATTATTCAAATATTAATATAGCTTTTTTATCAATTATAAGATAAGGAATGCAACAAAAAATTAAAAGAATCAATGATATTTAATTAATAAACGTATATAAAGTATTTTTCATTTGAGTATTCGCTACTATTGTTAGTAATAATTACTAATAAAATGGTAAATAAAGATTTGCTTCATTCTATACTGTAAGACTCACTTTCAAAATAAACATATTAATATTGCCCTAATTATCATTAAATGAAAACAATATATATTTCAGCATGTTTGTCGAAAAGGATACGAATAGAGTTAATTTTGTAAATTAAATGTCTACTGCGAATTCGTTTTAATCAGTATTTTTATTTTTAAGTGAATTTAGAAGCAATTGTTAATTATACTCATATTATTATTAAGATAAAAGTATTATTATTTCAACCACTTTAATATTTTTTTATTTAGCTTTCAATAACTAATTATTACCGTTAGTAAATTATTGAAATATATTTGAAGTACTGACGACAAAATCCATGCCAGTATAAATAAATGCTTCAATTCATAAAATTCACAAATTTATATATAGCCTATTTCACCATTAAAATAATTATATAAGATATTGGAAAATAAATTACTGAAATAGTTTATTATAATTCATTTGTTCTGAAGTTGAATTAAACACTTTATGAACAAGATTGATATTTCATTAAGACGATACTTGTAGAGATTTCCAAGTTAAAATTTAGTACGATAGATTTACTATTACAACTTAAATGTTCAAAGGAATAAAATTTATCATATTTATTTTATTTAGATGTGTTATGAAAGTTACCGTATTAAATATGGATTGTCCGAATAATTATCTGAGATGAGTAGGAAATAATATCAGAATTGTTGAGATCTACGACGAATAAAGTTTTGATGTTTATTGCAAAATTTATACAAGGAAAAAAGAAATTTTTTTAAATAGTTTAAATTTTGCGGTAATATTTTACGCAGATGAAATTTTAGTTAGAATATAAATTTTTTATGAGAAATAAGCAAATAGGAAAAATTTATTGTAAATTAATGGAAAATTTACTACATAAATTCAGTAATCTTTACAAATCTAAAATATTGATATAACAAATGAAAAGTTTCTATTCGAAAAATACACGCACTTACTTTTTTTTTAGAAATTATTTAAAACTTTTGACTGCTAAACTTTTGAAAGGTTAAATTAATACAAGTATGATATTATAGATAGTTCTAAGTGTACGTGAAAGACAGTTACTACGAAATGCAAAGATAAATAATTTTTACAATGGAAGTTATAATGAAGCAAGGAAAAAGATTTAAAGAAAAGTAGAATAACAAAAATAGGTATAGTCAATAGCAAAATAATTAGTTACTAAATTGCATTTATAAAATATTGTAATGTGTACAAACAAAATAGAATATTATAAAATAAAGCCTTTATATGCACATATTTACAAAAAGAAAATAAATTATCTGTTTACTGTCAAATACTGAAAATAAAAAAGGAAAAATAATGTTAAATAATAACTTTATTTAAAGAAAATATTAATTAATATTAAATTTACAGAAATAAAGAAACTGATAATTAGTAGCATCAAGGTAGTTTAAAATATAATTGTATTACATAGAAATTTAATTTGATCAAAAAATAATTCAGGGATTATTTATTTAAGTGAGAATCATGGGTAGAAAATTAATTATTTGTTTTTAAGTATTATTATCTATTAATGTATAATTTATTATTTGTTTTTTATATTGTAAGGATCGTATAATAGACTGTTTTGTGTCAAAATATTTACTGGTTTTGAATAGTACAACTTCAAAATTAATTTTTCAATTTAATAATTTATTTTATTATGTAAAGACATTATTGAAGAATACGTGCATATTTTAACGACAAGAAACTAAAATAATGAAACTTAATTAATAAATTGCTGATTATTAAATTTGGCTTTATGTCACATTAACGGAAACAAGTATTCTCTGCAACATTTTCAATTTTATAGAATTAATATATTAACGCTTGTATAATGGTTCATAATACAATATAATAGATAAATTTTAATTGCGTAATTGTAAAATTTTGGTCTTTATCAAATTTTCTAAGCAACGTTCTGTAAATAAAATTTTAAAGAATTTTTCGGAAATAATATTTTAAATAAAATTGCAAATGGACTCTATAATTTTGTAGCTCTTGAACATATTTTCTCTTAAAAATAAAAATATTAACGTTTAACAATATAAAGTTAACGAAAAAATATTTAATTATTCATGAGATGTGGGGTTTTAAAGTTCTTTGTACGTATTATTGAAATGTTACAATAGAAAAATAATTAATCTAAGAATGACATAAACGTTAAGGTGATTTGAAATATTTATATCATAACTTTAATAATTTCATTCACTACCAATATTTTATTAGTAATTAATTTTTATGATATTGAATATGCAATAATACGTATTATTAATAATATTTGAATTTAGAATAAAGCACTATTCATAAAAATATTTAAATATGATAAAAAAATAAGAAACATAAAATTAATATTATATTTTTCTGTATGAACATAATAGCAAAGTATAAATTTATTACTTATAATATTATCTTAATTATTAAATATCACGCTTTTTTATCACTTAGTTTTAGAATGGATATAAAAAGTTTCACTCGAATTATAATCAACGTACGTAATAATTACGAATGAGAATTTAAAAAGCATAAATGAAAAAAAAACTTTTAGTAATTATTTTATTTTCAATTTTATGATTGATTGATTTTTTTATTGAACAATATGTTATATTGTTATCATATTGTACAGAGTTATTTTGTATATCTGAATACTTATATATTTAATTTAATGTCATCTGACATATTAAGCATATCAATTTTTAAACTTTTTTACATTATAATTTTATTCTTTCACTTATATTTAGTATTTGAACATTAATTCTTATGTTTACATAATTATACATTATTTATACTAATAATATTTGTACTACACTTGTTTCACATAGGCAACCGAACTTTTATGTGTATTATATTTTATATTGTATAATATTTTATATTGTATTGTAAAATAATAAAGGTAAGAAAATAGTTCCATTTTTAATTTTATTCATTAATTAAATTTTCATCATAGTTTAGTAAACAATCAGAATGATATGGTAAAAATTGATTTCTATTTTTTGTTATTACTTGGTAATATTTTCAATAATAATATTCATAATCAATAGTGCATGAATGTTTAATTAGCAGTATAAATTATAAATAATATATTCAATTATGTAATTAATAATATATAATATAATTCGTGATTTAATAACATGTCTAACGTTTTCATGATAAATTATCATATTATGGGATAGAATAAAAATTATTGAAATTGGAATAATTTATAAATTACAATAAATAGAAAATTTCATTTTACATTATTAAAACTAAGTTTCGATCGTCTTTATATCCAATAAGATAATGTTAATAAATTCATATGGAACGGTTATTTATTGTGAATATATAGTAGTAGTAGTAGTAGTAGTAGTAGCAGTAGTAGTAGTAGTAGTATTTATTGAACAATATTTACATTGTTATTACATTTTTAAATAATTATTTTGTACATTTTTTTATATGACTTTTACAATTTATCTCTTACATATCTATTATATAGTTTCTTGTATATATATTTATTTGCTTTACAATATCTTAAACTGATTTATATATAATTCACTAATTTTGTCGTTTACTCATTTACATTTTTAATTTATAACTGAAGTGTATAAGAATGTTGCTTTTACACAAGTTAAGATTATAGTATGGTATTGAATCATATATTGATATTCTGAATTACAGTATTTAATTTTACATTTTATATAACAATTTCCTCTTATGTTTTTATCTAATTATTTACGCTTTTACATTTATACATTCCTTACACGAAATTTATTTTAACATAGTTCATTATTTATATACATATTCTATACATATTTTAGATTAAATTGAAGAATCAAATTTTCATAGAAATTATAAATTTGTGTAGTAATTTTTTTTTAATTAATAAGGTTCGGTAAATTCTTATCCGTATACAATAAGGTTATTCAATAAAAAATCATTTACATATTGAAGTTTTTTCGCGCTGATTACGGTATATTTTTTAAATATTTATAAACCGTATTTTAAGGGGTTGAAAATATTCTTGAAAAGTGATCGCGACTATTTGAATGCAAAATTGGTTTTTGTTGAATATTTACGAACGCGTATCTTTATTGGTTTTTTATGAGTTTAGATTTTTGTTGAGATGAAAAATTCACGAAGAGCCGATGTCCTGCAAGGTTCAGAAATGTTCATAGCACCTTTATTTTTCAAGCATCTATTATTTTCCAAAAATGACGTACATTGTGGAGGCCAAAGATTCATCCATTAAATAAGATGATTCGATGACTTTAATCGGAATCTACTCGATTACTGAGCATGCAGACACCGAAAACTAAGCCTAAATGAGATCTCGATGATTTCACCCCAGTTAAATGTAGGGTCATTATTATTTTTCTACTTTAGATAGAAAATTTAGATTCCTATTTCTTTTCAGGATATTTCTTTCAGTGCCCTCAGGTTCGAAAGAAACTGGAGTTAACGAAACATTAAAATGTTAAAAAAGCCCGATGCAAAGACAAGTGTTGATAGTTTTTGATTATACTAATTATATACTTCATCACAAGATTTTTTGATCCCCGAGTTGATCCCCGAACATTAATCCTGTCGTCGGTGAGCAAATTTTATTATTTGTAACGACAACAATACTAGAGCGAATGCTTCTAAGATATTTATAACACGGTTACGTATGGTCGCAAAAGTATACTAAATTACAGTCAAATTTATTGCGTTCAGAAAGTGAGTTAAACAATGACCCGGTACCTGACCCCTCGAGTCTCAGACAGACGTTTGAAATACGATTATTCTCAGGTTATTTGGTTTACCCTGAGATCCTCGATGGAACTGTTACCCTAGCTCGAGGGGATTGGGGTACCGTATTAAATAGTAACACCGGTATGAATAGTGATGAAAATGTTGGTTCTACGTTTCGGTAGGTGTTCTTTACATATTACATTGACTCAGTGCGTTTTGTGACGGATGCATCGCTCATAATTCTTGTTGGGCAAACACGCCTGTATCTCACTTTGCGGAGATAGTAACAATACTCATATATATGCGGGGCGTTAATTAAGGGAGTTTCATCGTTGACTGTCTGTCAAGCGTTCAGTTCCTCCTTGTAATAGATACGCAACAGGTGCTCAAGCTACTACTAGACCAACAATATTTCTCATTGAAAATTGTGAAAAGTGATTTGTGCGTCCATCCGTAAGAGACTCCAATAACCCAGTTATTTAGCGCTAAGTAGGAAATATAATTCCTTCGGAAACGTCTGTTTGAGCAATTAGCCTCTCGACGAGTGGTCATGCAGAGGCCCCTTTTGTGACCCGTAGCCAAATATAAGTGTAGATCGGGCTGGAAAAACTTTTCGAGTTAGATTTTTGCCTCTCATCTTAACGGAAAAATTCTCAAGTTTATTTCAGAATCTTCTAGGCGTGTGCTCGAATCTATTACTTTCGGACTTGACGAAGTCGCAACTTATGAATATGATATATGCAGTGGTGAATGCGCCGTGTCTACTATTGACGTTTGGTTCTTACGTTATATCGCGGTTCAAATCTCGCGACACGTGTACTTGGATGCTCGAATAAAGTTTGCTGAAATCTCATTAGTTGGTGAATTCATAAAACCAGTGCATTTTCAGTTGGTCTAGTTGGATGATAACGAAGTGCATAAGTAGGAGTAAGACAATGCAATCTAAGACACATTCCCAAGCGATTGAAATGCGGATTCGTACACATTCAGCAATAAAAGCTTTTGCATTTAAAAGCTCACGATTGCTTTTTAACAATAATTCCAATAGCATATGCTATTAAAAGTACTTTTTAATATTTCAAAGGAAATATCATTTCGCATAATTTGATTCACGAAGAATCGGTCTAGATAAACAGGAACATATATATATATATAGAAGCGCCGACGTAAATATAATTTAGGGATAAATAAAATTATTTTAGAAAGTTATCTTTAATTAAATGCCGATATTAAAAGTAAATCAACATAATATAATGGGTACTGACAAAATGATTAAAAGAGGCTTCTCTTTTGATTATTATAAAATAGAATAAAATAGGGGAAATAATTTAATTTATACCAAAATTGTTTGCAATATTTTTATAATAAATTCTGAAGTTTGATCAAATTATTACGCGATAAATTTATCGCCTAAAAATCATTATTTGAAATTGATAAATATTGGTTGGTTATAAACAAATACACGTTATAAAATAAATTTGAATTATTTTCTTGCATATTTTTTTAAAACTTAATTTAAACGCGTGAGTATAAATAATTAAAACGGCTTATCCGGGAGTCAACAATGTTTGCTTAACCTATTACTGATGAACCAACTACTCCCGCTTAGCGATATCTCTTACCTAGGGAATTAAAGAATTTAGTTTCAAATGAAAGCCTCAGGGTACCATAGAAATATACATTACCTTATATGATAGATAATGTATATTATATTTGATTATATATTGTAATTCATCACAACTATCGACAAGTATTCTTTGTTTTAAATTGAATAGAATAAAGTAAACAACTCGAAAGTATTTTTATTGTATCGCTGTATTATTTATTAATTTTCGAAATATTTAATGGTCTATTATAGAAAGTTACGAGATAATAGTAAACATCAAAGCAATAAGCACGTCGAAATAAGAAGCATCAATTTATTTGCGTAGAGCAGATTAAAGATGGTATTTTGTATTTCGTAATCACAATATAGTTTTTAAGCAATCCGCTCTCCTGTAATAACTGTAAGATGAAAAAGTAATGAAACATTAGTGTAGAAAGGAAAAATCTTTGAAAATGGAAAAAAGTGATTTTTTCTTGTTTGACTTTATATGTTTTTCTTTTTGAAGATCTATACGGCCAAAAGAAAGGAAGTGAAATAAGGCTGCTGAAACGCGTTACACTCCTTTCTCAACTTCACACGTTTATCTTCCATACATATGCTCAAGAGTAAGACAGAGAGAGAAGACAAATGTTAAGTAAGAGCGATTTAGGCCAGAAGAAAGAACATTACTTTATTCTTTGGTATTTGTATTTATCTTGTTCTTCATATTAAAAAAAATTATTTATACCCGATGAGAAATTAAAAACACAAATTATTTACGAAAGCCCTATTTGAAATAAAAATTATAATAGTTATGTTAAATTTAAAGTTATTTAAATATTTTAATGATCGTTCGAATTGCACTTACAATATTTATTTTTTTTAGTTCTAAATAAAGTTTTTCTATCACGGTATTGACGTAGGTAATTAATTTGACTGTAGGAGTTTTATCTTAATTTATCCATGTACATGTATAAGCAGCCCTTTTAAGAACTCAGTCCTCGGTTTTATTATAAGTTATCAAGTGCATATTCTTCTTAAAACTTTTACTCTTAAAAGGAAAGATATTTTAAAAGTAGCCTTATAGATTACAAATTTTTCCAACCACCGCACTGATTTGAAATAAACAATCATATCTAGTTTTTAAAAAATTTTATGATACCTAAACCATAAATAATAAAAAATAACATATCGATACAAAATAATGAACTTAATGATCGAATTACCGTGGTATTATGAAAAAACATTATTGAAAGTACAGAAACAGCATAGAAGTATACGTAGATGAAATAAAATATTTAAAAAAAAAAAAATGTGCAGACATACAGTGTATAAATAAGATAACATTTTTATCAGTAAATTTTTAAAATAACTTGAACGAAGTAAACTGATTGCAAAATTTGCAACTTTTTTCTAACTTTTCGAATTATTAGAAAACTTTGTTGGACTTTTCCGAGTTAAAAATATAACATTATAGAAAAAAGAACAAGTTTCGTAATCTTGAGTCACCAATGTAATCATACGTGGGACTGATATAACTTTTATTTACACGAGAAGCAGGTACTTGCAAATGAAAACGTAGAGTTTAAAGTCGTTAACGATATAAATTCAGAGATGATCCACTTATTAGAAAAGTGTATCCGTTATTGTGCATAGAAAGAGAGAGAGAGAGAGAGAGAGAGAGAGTGCCGGGACCTTTTTAAATACGCGCGCGTTAAATTTAGTATTGTTTGCCCCGAGAAAATAAAAATTTGTAAACTCGATTCTTGCTATACGCTCCGGACGGCTTTTTGCAATAGAGTGTCGAGCGCAAATCCTGGGGGCGTAAGCCCACACATTTTTCGATATTATTTTTCGCGAGCGTCACAGCGAAGAATAGGAAGCGTCCCCTGCACTATCGGCCCCGTTTGCCGAAAGTGAAAGAAGGAAAAAAGTAAACAAAAGGAGAGCGCGAGCGCCGGTCGCGCATAAGCATTGCGCCGCGGCGATCGATTTCGCACGCAGGCATTCCGGCTGTCTATGGGCACCTGTCATTTTCATCGAGCACGCTACATAAATAATGTTAATGGTAGCGGCGGAGCGAGCGATCAGAGGGTATAAACTAGGCGAGAGGCTAAAACCGCACTGGGCGCTACGCAATATCAGGGCGAGGGAGAGAGAGGGTTCGATCGATTGTGCCTGGTCTCGCTCGCTTCTCCGAGTGCATGGAACGCGCGGAAGGACACAGGATTCGTCCTCTCGCTCTCCCCTCTGGCGTACGATTGAGAGCCCGGAGGCGAGCGTCGAGAGAAGGATTCCAAGTGAGCGAAGCCCAAGTGCGCCGAGCGATTTCCGGCGGGACTGATTATTTGCCTTGAAAATCAGCAATCAGGACCGAGGGAAACTGTATTAATTCCTTATATTTATTTAATGATTTTCGTTTCTCTGGCTTTTCCTTTGTACGGTGGTGCGACTTCCTGGTCAGCCAGAGTTACGGAGCCGTCGAAACTCGCGTGATCGATCCACACTGATAACATTTTTATAAACTTTAAGTGCTTCGGTCAATTTGCGCTAATGTGCTTCGAATATAAAGATTCTGGCCTAGAAGCCGACGATATTTATCAAACCGAAGGAATTAAGTTATGTAAAAGCGAACCGTAACGCTTGCACGCGGCGTATTTCGATTCCTTTGCCAGTAATCGTCGTTCTTCAAGGATATCCGAGGGAACTCATGTTTTCACTGGGAAAACTTGCCCTCCTCGCATTTCATTACAGAGCTTACGTTTAACTCTTTTTCTTGCAACTACTCATCATCGGATATTAGACTGTGGCCTTCGCTTAATTTCAATAAGGATTCTACATTATATTTAGATTTTTTACAATTGAAAACGATCGAAGTTCAAATAGTCATGTTGACAATAATCAAATAACGTTAATGTACATTATACAGAAATAGCCATATTTTACGACAGGTATTTACATGTACACAGGAGAGATAGCAACAAGAGGAAAGGGGAGCGACAGGGAATGAAAAGGAGATAAATGAGAATTATGTACCTGAGAGATAAAAAAGGGTACCGCGTGTTGATATGGAGAGACAAGAGGGAGAAGAAAACAGAGCGTCACCCGGAAGTGGCCGCGAGATACGAAGGGAGGAGCTCTTACGAGCTGCAGAGGGGCGGAGGGGAAGCGCGGGCACTTACGGGGGGTGTCGCCTCTTATGCTCGATCCTCATCCGACGTCGTTTGGCTCGAGGTTGAGGGGCTTCAGGAAAACTGGGAAACCAGTCGCGCATTTTTACACGCAATCGTGCACCGAAGATTTTTCCAGCTTCCGAGCAGAAGTTGCGCGGAAGTTTGATTGCCGCCGAGTCGATGGCAGCCGAGACTCGGGTTCGTTACACGTGCGCGTGTCAACTCGTTTGCTCGGCAAAAATCTCCTGCTCGAAACGTCACATCCGCTTTCGTTATTACAATTAAAATAGATCCAACATTTTCGGCTGCACTTTGAACAAATCCATAGTGCAGCGTTACGAAAAATTCTTTGAAACACCTACACTGTATTAACTGTTTCCCTTTCAAACTTTCAATTATAATCGCTTTATTTCATGTTTTATACATTACGACGAATATTTAAGATTATATTATATCGAATATACTACCAGAAAGTGTAATAAAACATTGTTCATTACCCATGAAAGTGTATTTAAATAAAATAAACTGGAATGCAGATCCCGCGTTTTTACAGCTCTATTTAGTGTGTCTTTTTGGAGCAAAAATCAAAGTTAAATTTTTATTTTTCAAAATTAAATAGAAAATTGAATATTTTTTATTTCTACGATCGCATTTAAAGACATTTTTGTGTAGTATTTTTTTCTTACGGATAAAAATATTTATAAAGAATGCACATACAGAAAAAGTAAGAAGAAAACTAACAATTATAATTTAAGTAATTTTCTGACGTAAAATCCACGCAAAAAATAAATATTGGTGCTTATGTACATATATAGGAACTCGACTGCATGTGTTTATACAGGAAAACTAGACAGCCAAAAGGAAACGGGTAAGGAAGTTCAATAAAGGTACATGTTTGAATGAAATATCGATGTAATTATTGATTCTACTCTGCATCCTTTTAGAATTCCAATATTCTTACGTTTAATCTTGCGCACTTATTCCGGTTGTATACCTAAAACGAATAAACAGATATTTTTGATGATATTTATGGCTTAAGGGAGTGTTCAGCGAGAGATTGGTTTATTATTTCCTCGTATCAACATAAGCATATTAATCATAAAATTACAACGACATTGACTTGTAAAGACGAAAATTAAAGATGATAAATTATTTTATTAGACTTTAAAAGCACCTAAACTTCATAACTAAACTTCGATAATTTCATATGGTCACTTACAATATATCTAATTATCATTTTTATCGCACTTATATTTGCGTACCTTACGCTGATATAATTTTTAACTGATTTATCAAATATAAAGTTACGTATATTTTTAATTTTAATATGAGCAGACATTTCTTAATATGAGTCATGATTTTTATATATTTTTTTCAATTATAAATTTATATTGTGATGTTCATAGTTTGTAGCTTATGTCATTTACAGAATTTGTATAATGAATTATGTAAACTTTTAATTATTCAATTAACTTACATTAATAATAATGAGTCTCAGATTACGATCTCCTGAAAAGTGTAAAGAATATTAAATGTTTATTTTCCTTAAAATAGGACTAGATTTTTTTCCGTAGATAAAATCCGACACTTTTTATTGTATCGTTACAATTAATTTATTTATATTTTAAATTATTAAAAGAAAAGCTAATATTAGATTTGACAATGATTTTACATTCTATTGGATAATTAGTTTTTCGATTGTTAAATAACCGTTATTTTATTTGCACTAAAATTGCAATTTGCTTTTAATTACTTACGATTATTGTCATAATCTCCCATTTGAATTATTTAAAGTTATGCCTTTCAAATGTATTTTTGAATAAAAGGGTACGATAACAACTTATCTATAATTATTAACTAAGTCTATAAAAATAAAGAGCAAACTTTTTTCATTCGGCATTGGTTTTAAAGATTCATTAAAATAAAACTTGAAATTTCATTGGCTCTAGAATGATGTAAAGTAATGATCCATTTTGTATCCACAAGAGTTTTTTTAAATCCAAATCACGAAAATCTGTGAGATGTTTATTGAATTTGAATCTAATGCATCTGTAATATAATTCTCAATTACATTTATGTTTAAATGAATACACGTACATTGACTTTTTTTTTGTAATTTATTCGATATTGAAAATACAGTCGTTTAGTATTTAATTTAATCAAATTCACGTGCCGTAGATATATATTAAATAAATATTAAAAATGTTTTCTTTTATAGTAGTAATTGTAACATGGAAAGCGTGTCTTGGCGACTGCGCATCAGTTCACGATCATTTTTTGGCTATTCATTCGAGCGTGTAAAAGCCCAGTAAGCATTTTCTGCACGAATCCTTCGAGATAAATTCGATGACCTTTCAATTAAATCGTCTCCATTTATTTATTGCAATGTCTTCTCCATTTAATTGGTCAATCTTTCGAACACCGCCTGCGCTGCTCGAGCTGTCAACGTCTACGAATCTTTTAATACCTGTCAGAAAATTTCCTATCGCGCAGCCGTGTAGTTCCCACGGCGCGGTCCTGATACCATGTTACACCCTTGTACAGTGAAGTGACCGTCAATGTGATTGGCGTTAGTGAATGGCAAATTTCTGTACGTGGCGTAAGGCTTGACGGCAAATCTATCAAGACCCACATCATTAGGGAGTGTGGGGAAGGGTTCGACATTCCAATCTGTGGAACATCTTCGGCTGGGCGGTGCAAGGCTCGACGTCCCAATTTGTGGAATATCCTCGGGGAGTGAGGCGTAAACCTCGACATCTCTGGGATCGAACAATATTTTCTTGCCATCTAACTGAGGTGTAGCGCAGGCATAGAATTAGTTCATTATAGTGCCTCTAGTCACAATCTGTGTCACGGAGTTAATTTATGCCTAATAAAATAAGCCCCGGCAGGGTATTATATTACGCGCAGTAAAATTAAAATTAAAAGGTTAAATAAAATTTGTCTGCATTTTTTTAATCCTATTTTTCTTTGAAGATAAAGAAGTAAAGTTCTATGGATGTAGGCTATTCTCCTCGTAAATAAATTTATGTTAATTTTGAATTTACTATTTAACGTCTGATAGCAACTTTAACTATAATTCTTGGTTTTGCTTTATTTGAAAAAATTCCAACCTTTTTTTCTATTCAATCAAATAATTTCTTTTTTTTTTTGCAGACACATTTTTCGCTGGAATTTTAATTCTGAAATAAATACATAATACGATAAAGGTAACGACAGACATTTAAGCTGCGCAAAAATATTTTCAAAGCCTTATTCAAAATTGAGTTTGATTTGCAAAAAAGTTGCTTAACGAAATAGTAATAATTTTTCCTGCTAGTGTGATAATACAACTGCGGCGACGTGTATTTCAATTTTCATCAGCATGATAAGATATATTAGCGAGAGAATTTTCAAGGCTCTGCTATGTCAACTCATGTTACGAATTCGTTACGTTGCGTTTCGGCTTTACTGCTCGAGCCAATCGTTCATTCTCTCCATACGAATCTCTCGCTAAACCATCTCCATTACCACCGCTGCAATTCATCGGCAGTCAAGCAGATCCAAATACGCAACGAACGAATAACGTTTCATAAATGTTTTGTTGAGCCAAGCAAGCAAAACCATTCGTATTTTCTTACGCGATCATTACTGCAGAGTTAACATCTAATTTTCTATTTCTAAAGTCTATAACACCCTGAATTTTATCTATTTATAAAAAAGAAAAACTAATCCATAACCTTTATTTGACTAAGAAATAATGAATAATACTGTCTAATTAGATTTTTCTATAGAAGTGAAACTTGAAACTTCGTTACTTTATTTTAGGTATTTTGAATTAATAGCTATTTTCTATCTTCTCTCTTTGATTTTCTGTCTATTAATTATCTTCTCTTCTTTTACAGATCCATCTACATTACAGATCTATCTCCTACTACAGTAATAGTTATTACGTATTTCTCTGATGGCATGTAATTATAATATAAAATAACTGCATGTATATCAATCAAATCGATTGAAAATCGGATTTTGAAAAACTGATATAAAGCTTTAAAAAAACAAAAATAAAATCCTTCAAAGAAATGGAAGAGGGGGAAATTATAGAAAAAATTACGCATAGATTCTTACTATAAAAATTTCAAAATTCTCTTTAGTCTTGCATAATTTATCTACAATTGTAACATTTTATCATAGATCTTACTCAGTTTCTAACCGAAACTTTAGAATTATCTCACAATAGTAACGTTACATTACTTTCGGTAGACAGTGAGAATTAGGCAAAACTTATAAAAGAGATTTGAAAAGTACTTTACCGGAAATAATCTTATTGCAGAATTTGATTGCAGAAAAGGCATATTTTAATAACAAAAATTATTTTGAATAAAAACAAAAAAGTTGATGATAATTATGAATTAAGTGATCAAAAATCTTTTATTATATCCAAGTATTTTCTTAGCTCTTCTTTAGCAGCTATTTTAGCTGTTAAACCAGCTAGACAAAATCAACATGTTTTAACGATGCTTACTTTCTAAATATTGTATTGGCATACTTATACAAGATGTGTAAAGATTATATAAACATACAACCACCACAGTATTTCAAATTTATTACTAATATTTCAAAATCAAATCTTTTTGTTAATTTCGATTTAGAAAGAGTAACCTTGAGTTATCGAAATTGCAATTTTATAAATTGAATCGTAAAATAATGGAACAGTTAAATATAATAATAACTAATTAAATCAAATTATATTTGAAGTAGGCCTTTAAAAAAGATATGTTATGCGTAACGATTAGATTATAAATCAAACAGTCGATAAAACAAGATTTGAAAAAAATAGTGAAAGATAAAATACTGTTTATGCCGTTTGGTTAAAATATTAAGATTCACATAATTGTAAAGTATAGGGTAATATAGGACAATTTGGTTTACAGAATATTTCAAGAGAGATAATAAAAAAATTGTTTTGTAGAATATCCTTTGCTACTGCGGCGTAAAGCTTGATATTTGAAGGATCAAACAATATTTTTTATTATTAAGTTATGGGATAGACAAAAGCGAAGGGAAAGTTCATGATGATAAGATCATTGTGAGCTGAAAATTCATGGCGCAGAGGTAATAATGCCTAATATAAATAAAATGTATAATAATATTGTTCAATATTATTTTGTTTCTATCCTCTTTAACAAGAAGTTATTTTAATGGAAGGATTTTAAATTTTTATGAAGTAAGAATATCTGCTTTGATAATGAAGTTATTTTAACCGAGTTTGCAGAAATTGAATCTAATACAAATTAAAATTTTATTCTTTCGAGGACATCTATCCGTAAGTTATTTAAGACTAGAACAATTCAGACGAAACCAATATATAAATCGTAGTTTTCTAAAGTTTGTTAAAATCTGAAATTGGCATAAAAGTTAAAAATATTATTTTTAGTGAATCCACAATTCGCAAATGTACAAATCGATGAAATGTTTATGGATTTATGAAGAAATTATTATTCTTTCATAAATGTAAAAAGTATATTTTGAAAAAATCGATTTTATTAATATTTTTATTGTACATTTATTTCAAATGTACAATTTTTTGAAAATTTTTTGGTTCTTTCTTTTGTTTAAAGATTTAATGAATTCAACAAATTTTTTTTTATAAACTATAAGATTTATTATATTCCTCGTATTTATTATATTCATGATTTATATTCGTTAAAAACAACTTTTGCCAATTGTTTTAATAATTATAATAATAATGCTTATACGTTACATTATAAGAATTTTATTTTAATAATTATATCATTGCATCGACATATGTATTATGTTTATTTTATGACGAAGTTATTACCTCGAAATAATTTTTATAATGCATAATTTATTCGATTACCTGTTTCAAATATTTTGTCACATGACAATATTTTTTATATACGGAATACATAATACTAGTAATGTTGGAGGCATAAATCTCTTAATATTAATTTTTTAAAATGAATTCAATGCTGATAATAATAAATATTTATTCAATCAGAAATTTTTGCTAAAAATTACAATATAATTTGCACAAATTTATTATTGTAATATAAAATAGGCAGTTTTTAGAATTATTTTAACAATTTGCTTTCGTTATTTCTGATTATTATTATTATTATTATTTTTGATATTATTTTTATTATTGTTATTATTGTTATTATTGTTATTTCATACAATTTCTGCGTTAAGCCATTAATCAATATGTTCGAGTGACCCTTATCAATATTTTGAACTATCATATTCTATTGCTTTTACGATATAGTCCGACCTGAGGTTATATATGGTGCTTTAGAATTGTGTATACAAGTTATTATCGTGCATCTTGCACGAGTGACTGAAATCATTTGTATAGAAAAATAAATTAAATACTTTATCTAGAAGTTCAAAGAGTGTATTTGACATTTAGTGAATAATAATTAATTTATTTTGCATGGATCAGGGCAGATTTTTATTAGAAATCACAGTTTAATAACTTGCATATATATTTGTGAGACACCCTGTACATTATTCTACAATATCGATTGAAGAACCAGTGTCAGTAAGACAAATACTGCATAATTCTATGTATTAACCGAGATGATACTGTTTATTTTATAGAAAACTAAAATCGTAACAATGAAAAATAAAATTTCTTTTTCGGTCCTCCTATAAAGACACTACCGAAAAGTGCAATTTATTATATTTTTTAACTAGAATTAAAATCCAAAGACACGTATATGTTAAAAATTATTCCGTAACCAATTCAAAACAGAATTTTGTACAAATTAAAGTTCTCAAGGTGAAATGAAATTGATATTTTTATTGAAAGAAAAGAATAGCAAATTAATCATTATTCGTTCTGCTGCCATCTGTCGAATTTGTACCGCCTTTGAAATTGTTTATACTCCTATTTCTTTCGAAAAAGCCAGAAGTTTTTTTGAATGTGCATACTCGTAATTTTGCTTTTAGTTTACGTTGAAAAGTCATTGAAATGAGAAGACATATTTTTCCGACACGTTTTCCGGGATTCGGAATAATTTCAATATCAACAATGCATTTGTTAACTATTGTGCGTGATTGCTTATTTCAGGCACAGTATTTCTTTTCATTGTGAGATATTTATTATTTTTTATATTTTAGCATTTATCGGTTTTTTAAACTTATTCTTATTAATATTTTGCGCTCTCGCACTGTTAGATTGATCGGTTCAGCTGTAGATGTGAAATTTTACAAATGACCTTACTATGTTATCAGTTGCTTAAGCAAGGGGAAAATTTTCATTAGTTCTTGAATACTTATTAGCTATCGCTTATTCAGTTTATTTGATCTTTGCCGAGAGGTTGCCTTTTTTCATTTGTCGTGTATGTCAGCCCTTCGCCTACGCGCGACGCACGTTCAGTAAAACATCATCGCATGCGCATAATTATTTACAGTTTTTTTAGAACTAATTACGTTTAACGGCCGTTAAAATTTTACGGATATTCAATATGAAATAATAGAGTGTCGGAAAGTATAAATGTAGAAAAAATTCACGCGACAGCAGCAGATCGTCAGCTCAACCGCGGAAGCAAACATCAGAGCGTTCGAACATCGAAGCTCGCCGATGGGCGGATGTCCACGTCGCGCCTCCACGAGCAAAGCCCCTCGTCTCGAGGGCAAAAAACACCAGCCTCGCACGGTACCATAAGCCCCGATATCGTGCCACCAAGTAGCAGTTTAAAATAAGCGTCCACCTCTAGTTGACCTACGCACCTTTCCACCAATTCCTTGACACCGGCTTCAGGAGGAGCCGGCCTTTGTCACATACTAATTTTGAAATTATAATGAAACCCATTTTTATAATACTTTTTCCTCAGAACCAACTCTTTCATTTGAAAATTCATATGAAAATTTTCTTAGTGGTTAAATAAGTTTAGTAAGTCTTATAAATGCGACTAATTTGCATATATTGTAAAATTCTTTAAATGTCTCTTGGATTTACGAACACCTGTCTTCAAAAGCTTAATATATGTCTATACTATGGGAGGCTTATCCTAGCTTTAAAAGACGTTTAACTGATAGGCTAATTTTTTTAAATTCGTTTTCTATCGCTGGGTGACGCATAATTATATGCCCGTTAGAAATGACTGATTTTTTGTCTTTTTATATAAATTCTTACATTATAAAATCGTTACTGAAAAAGTGGATAAATGTGTGCATGTGTACATTTATATGAAGGAGCAGAAGCAGAGGCAGAGTCAGAGAGAGAGAGTATATATACGTGTCGTTGATAGTACATAATGGTAGTGTTGGGTATTATCGCAGAAAAGGTGGGTGAAAGAGTGTCATCAATGGATATTGAACTGTTCATCATTTGTTTGGAGTCATTAATCACGAGAAAAGTTTCCTGCGATTCGTATATTCTTCTTTAAAAATATTCTCTCTTTTATTCCTAAATCAAAGTATTTTTGATTAATTTCAAGTACTGTATCTACCAATACGTTATTCTATATTTAACCTGGTTATTCATTTTTGTATTATCGATGCGAAGTAAAACTATTTTTTCGCGTTATACACACAATAAAAAATGTTTGTAGTAATAATTAAATTTTTCATTGTTATCTTAGCTTGTATAAAATTATTATTTTATTTTTACACGAATTATAATTCTCAATTAATGATAACAACGACAACAACAACAACAATAACAACAGCAGCAGTAAAAGAAACATCAGCAACAACATCAATAACAATAACAATAACAACAATAATAATGATAACAATACCAACAACAATAATAATATTCTATTTTTGAAAATACCTTATTTTTAAAATTTTACTTTTACATCCAACTTGTCAAGTAACATTTACGCATTTAGCGTCAAATTTTTGATTTTACATACTGTTATAATAGTTAGAGAATTGTTTTAAAATTCGCACATTATTGTTAATTTGTCGAATTAAGAAACTGTACATGTATATAAGTTGAATATTATGTCGTTAAAAACGTTTTCTTTTATCTTAATTTCTTTTGTAAATTCACGATAAGAATTTATAGAAAATAATTTAAATATATTCATATTGTTATAAGTATTTCTATAAAAACTTAAAATATACTAAATTCAGAAAACTTTTTCATATTCAATTGTTCTAAAATCTTTTATCTATTTTTCTTTACAGCATGTGCAATGTAAATATTAAATAGTTACTTGTTATTTACAATTTTATTTTTAGTTTATTTATTGTTATGTAACAGCAAAATTCGAAGGGCATACCTTAAGTACGTAAGGCGTAATATCTGCAGATGTATGTTTTATCAAAAGAATTTTAATGCAACTATGGGATCGGCTAGCGGAAACTAAAAAAACAGGAGGGTCTTTGATTTTTAGTCTATTACATAGTAGTTTTTTTTGTACACGACCAATAAAGAAACTATTTAGATCGATCGATCGTTGTTATAATTCACTGACCCTTAATTATGCTGAGAGAGATTTTGTCAGCTGTAGTTTTTGCACGAACACGTGGATCTATTGAGGGTATTATTTTAACTCAAAAAGACTTCGCTTAATAAAAGTAGCATTTAAATTTGTCAGACAACCTTAAAAATATTTTAAGTATGATTCGTAGTTTATTTAAAAACTATACTAATGCATGTAACAGATAAATTTTGTAATGCATCCTTCCTTTTTTTTTCTTATTGTCGATGTTTTCGTAAATTTTATTCCGAAAATTTTATTAAAAGACTTAAAAATTATAAATAGAAGTATGAATTTTTGTAATTTAATTTACAAGGGTAGGAGGTAGGTAGAAGGTAATGGTTTTCGGATAAGCTGCACCAATAATTGCATAGTGCCGAGAAGTAAAAAGAACATAGAATAAAATGAAGTATGCCGAGATTACAAATGAAACGGAATTAATCACTAGGAAAAGTTTGCGTGAAAATTCAGCATCTCCACAGGTCAGAGGCTTGATCTTTAATATCATTTTAATATGTAAGCATCTTGGCTTTAGAGGCTAGTAATGGAGATTTTTTTATTGCGCATCATTTTACATTATGTTTTTAAAGTTTTAGTTGTACGAGTTTTATTCGCTCGAAAGTTTTTCAATCCGCAGTTTTTCTCGCACTGAATTTCTCTCCTTTAAAATTACATCCATAGGCATACTCGGCATTCTCTTTACCATCGATCTCGGCATTCGACTATTTCTTACCGGAGCGCATTCTTCATTTTCAAAGGTTGTTCAATCTAAGTACGATAGCAATTCTAGGAGAGACTTTCATCGTTCATTATTAAGTGAAAATGGAGAAACCGAAAAAATAATTGTAACTGCACTTGGTCGCACGGGAAAAGAGGTAGTCGTTATCATTCTTTGTATCTCGCTTGAACATATTATCTTTAATTTTCTTCTTGTCTTAATCTTCTTATGGCTATGCGTGTGATTGAAGAAAGTGCAGAAAATATGTTATGTACAGCTTCTTCCCGTTGAAGGATTTTTTATTGAGTTATGGTGCGGGGAACATATAGACTATGTGTACTTTTAATCATCTTTGGTTATATAGACTCGCTGAAGTAACATTTATCCGTATAAAAATGTAATTATTTCACTGGTAGCAGACAGTTGTAGTGCATATACCTAAATAAAAGGATGTCATCTGTTCAATATTTAATAGTGAAATATAGAAGTAAAAGCATTGAAAATAAAGCGATGAATTAAAAATTTTAGAATACGATTTAAGCTTTTAACACCTTTGAGTTTTTCATAAATAAAATTAAGCTTGATTTGAAAATGATTAAACTGTATAAAAATGAAGGACAATTTGATTACAAACACACATACATTCGGCAAGAAAAGCTGTATAAAATAGTTTAAATTAATGGAGCGTCCAACTTGTTTTTACGAACAGCATACCAACCACCAACGGTGGCGCGCCAACGCCCTCGTGTTGAACATCGAGAATTTCCTGGAATAAATTTGGAGATATGGGAAAGGCCGTGCGAGAAAAACTTTAAACGAATAAACTCAAATATTATATTTGATGGGCTTTAACGTTTGTACGAAGATGAGTCACCAGTAATCTAAGATGAATTTATAGATCTCGACAAATGCACGGGCAATGGGCTTTAAGTGTCAAAAAAGAAACTTGGATAATGCCAGAAACTTATCGATAATCTTATGACGAAATTTATTCGACGTTGTAAACTATCGATAAGAAGAAATATCAATTCAATAAAAGAAATGTAGAAAGATCTTACGAGTACTTATGTGCAAGCGAAACCTGCGGATGATAATTTTCCGAAACGTAACTATAAATGGTTCGCGTCGTTTCGATAAGATTACCGCTTAAAGAATAATCGTTAAACTTGGCTGCGATCTCATGTTCCGCAGAATATACCGACCAATTGCGCTGATATTCGAGAGAAAGTGTTATTAGAAAGATGCTCAAAGTGTCGCGCTCAGAACGATATCGTAAGCTTTGATTTGATCGCGGAGCGGTTGACACCAAAGTGTCCGCATTTTATACGTAGAATAATTGAAATTGCGGCTTTTATCGACGCGACTATCTTCGACGGGGGATAGTTTCCGATTATAGAGGTGTTATACAGAATGTATGCAGATCAATGCAATGCCAGGATTAGCACATCCTATTGATCCATAAAAGGATTTCATTGGCTCAAAAACAATAGTTAGTTGATCGAATTGAGTTGCACAAAGAAGTTGAAGTGTCTAGTGTTTCGGATCGACAAGCAACTACTGCAAGTTTCAAAATACTGCTTTACACCTTTAGTATCCTATGCTGAAAACTTGAGATGCGTTTTTCTTGAAATTGTGTTCTCTAAAGTTTCAAAATAAAAAGCAGGGCATGAAATAACTGACCATTGTGGATAAATGCAATTTATAATATTTAATTATTCAAAGGACGTATGGTAGAGCCGAAAAAAAGTTCAAACAATAATTTTTTATGTGGACTTCTCTTATATTTCGTATATCATACAAATTCATTTTTATATGATATTTACTTAGTTTACTTTTTAATTAATGTAAATGCATATTTTTATCCTTAATTAAGAAGACATGACTTCCTTATATAAGAAGAATAAATGCTATTTCTAGATTTTTGTTTAAATAATTGTGTATTTTTTTTTTTAACTTATAATATATTCTATTAGAAATTATTATAATTTTTTTATAGCAATTTCTTACATATAATATTTTAAAAGTTTTACTTTGTGAATATGTATATAGAATTATTTAAGTTTTATCTCTAAATACCTAATGTGCAGTGCATCTGATGCCATGGGAACTGTGGATTAAAGAAATGTCCTACTAAAACTTAGAATTAACTTGTTTATTTCATTACTAAAAACTGTTTAAGCTAAAAAAATATGATTGTAAGTGTAGCTTATATTTTTTTTTGGTAAACTTTAATTTCAAATTTAAAAAAAGGTATAAGTACGTTTTACAATTTAAACATTTTTCAGTATTATCATGAAATTAAAAAAAATTAATAATATATAGTTCAATAAATATCTAAAATAATTTTTTTTATAGAAAATAAAAATGTTTTTGATTATTTATAATATATGTAGCCACTAAAAAAATAATCTTAAATTACTCTAATCAAGATTTTAGTAGCATCTCAGAGAAGTGCATTATATTTATTCACTTTTAGAAATAGTATTTAGTTGAAATTTTTTAAATTAATAACTTATGTTTTTGCGAGGAAAAATTAAATAGAAAAAAAATTTGGTAGACTTATCAAAAATTTTGTAATTATAAGTTGCAAAGGCTTTTATTTGCGTTGGTGTGAAGTTGAAGAAAAAAGTAATTCAACTATACACCAGACTTGCAAGTTCTAAAATAACATTAAATTAAGGTAGATAATAGAAAATAAAAATTTATAATTAACGGAATAATTTTTTTTTCTTAATAAACTGATACACAATTTGATTACTACAAATAAATTTGTTCTGTACTCTATTCTGAAAGAATTACTGTTACGGAATATGTGGAATTACTGTTTTCATCATGTTTGAAAGAAATCTTTGAAATTATTAAATTCCAATTAATATTAGTCGAAAAAAAGAAGACAAACATATTAAAAAAAAAAAGACGAAAAACTTATTTTTACAATAAAGTATGTTTCTTTAATCAATTTGGCTTTTTTAATAATTGCGGGGAATTCAAAAGTTTTTGTGAGATAGAAATTGTAAGACTTATCATAAAGAGAAAAAATTTAAATCTGAGTCTTCTTATTTTTGCGAGAAAAAATTGTAATTTTCATTGGTTATTTTTCTAGACGATGAAAAAGGTAGACAAATTAGACTACTTGACTTGTCTCGTATGCATAGAGTAGAACGTAGAGCTTTCGTGTCGTTTTTCATGGTGTCGCGTCTTTACGAAGTAGCGCATAAACGTTTATAATATTTTATGCAACTAAAAGTTGGTAAGTTATTAAATTTTTAAATATTTTATTTAAATTAACAATTTAAACAGAATAAAGTTATTTACTAGTACATTATTATTTAATAAAAATTTTCCGAAATTAATTGGCATTACAATATAACTGATTCGTTTTTTATACAGAGATAATATTTTGTTCGTAAATCAATTAATATTTGTTAAATATATTAGTTTACATTATGCACAGTTTCTATTGTTACTTCTATTGGACTTTAAAAATTTAATATTAAATTTTCAATTTATTAATCGAACATGGATTTAATAATAAATTAAAAACTCTTATTTAAGTATTAGTATATTTTGAGAGTCGAATATAGTAAATTTATATAAATTTATTTACTTTATTCCTTTACGTCCGATGATTTTAATGAATAAAAGGAGTCTTTTTTAATAATACCTCTATTTTGAAAGTTATTGTAAAAATGATTTACTACAGAAATCACGTCCCAAAACATTAGTCACTTAATGTTGTTACGGTAAATTTTTAAACTTCTTGATACAAAAACGTAAACAAAAGTTTTGGAACAAATACGATTATGAGTTTCGGATGTATAGAGCATAAAAAGGAGCAATTCTTAAATAACTTACATTCGAACTTTATTACCTCTTACATTTTGTATAGACATGCGTTATCTTCGTGTTATCGAACCCATTTACAAAACGAGTTGTAATGATAAAAACAGTATTTGCGTTTGGAAATTTTTATTGTTACCGCAGCAGATCTATAGAGGAATAACTCTATTATGGTATTGCTTTTATTATTAAATTTTATTTTGAACGCGCTTAAATAAGTTGAAACTAAAAGATAAAGATCTTTTGAATCGAGTATATTTAAAAAAATCCTATGACCGAGCGGCTCGCTGAGGTACACGTGGTTTCTTTATTTTTCTTTTTTATTGAATTTTTATTATTCTTATAGGTATAAAGGCAGCCAATTGGAATGTCAACTAAGAAGGAAAATTGTTGCAGTTTTCTCTAAAACTTGATAGCTTATATTCTTTTTGGGTTAACCCAGAATTGTATATTTCGCTTGTCCGTCTCCAGTTAACTTTTATTTAACAAAGCTGCCGAGTTAGAAATATTTTTTAGATTTATAATACAAGAAAAAACTGAAGCACAATAAAATATTGAAATTAAAAAAGTCGTTCGTAATAAACCATTGCGAAATCGCTTGCAATAAATTGTCTATTTTCAAAATAATAGAGCAAATTAAATTATTAATCTTATTGATGATCGTTTCATAACAGATGTTGCTGGTATTGACAATTTATTTTGTTTTTATCATCTTTAGTTTAAAGAAAAATTGAGGAGATAGAGTTTTTGCGAAACATCTTTAAAAAACACAGATCACGGAAATCAAACGGAAAAAAATGAATCGTTTTTGCAGGTCAGTTTCACAATCTTGCAACCTCTTGATTTGTAGTCAGGTACGCTTTGAACTGCGCCACTGGGCAGATCCATTTCGTGCTACTCGGGACGAGATGATATTCTTTTCTTTTTTCGTTTTTGTAACGTCGTTCCTCCATTACTTTAAACCATCCAAGGTAAGACGTTTGTTTATATTGTCTAAAGTTTACTTCACTTACATATGGACAAGATTGTATAAGAATTTACCTCTAAGCTATCTCGATTAAAATTTTGATTAATAACAGTAATTACCCTTGTCACTCTAACTTGAAAGTGTTAGAAATTTCTTTTAAAAAAATATCTTGCACAGTCTCATTTGGAAAAAATTGATAAAGAAAAATTTCAATTCTCTAAACTAATCAAATTTATTTCCTTTCACCTGTTCTCGATATGAGATTTCGTAAGTTACTCAATGTTTTTAGGACACTTGAGTTCTTTCTTTTACAATTTCTTTTATGTCTGATTTTATATGCTATTTATGCAAAAGTTTTTTTCGAGCTCTCAAATTACGTGGATAAAAAAATTGCGAATATCAATAGAATCTTACTTGGGAAGGCCGCCAATAAAGTCAATTTCTATTCAACTTTATTCACAGCATAATAAATATAAAAAAGATTTTTTATACTTATAATAACAATTTTTATAATTTATATAAATTTATTGTGTACTAACAATTATACATGAAAATGTGTCAAGTTATTTTTAACTTTAACTAAACAAATAATGAAACTTGCTTTGTTTTACAATTGTTTTTACAACAAAAATATCTTGTGCTTATTTTGGTTAATACATCAAAAATTTTTATTTTGTATACGTAGAATGGATATTTCTAAAAAATTAAAATTTTAAAAGATTTTAGGATTCAAATTAAAACAAAATATACATTTACTAATTTAATTTTAAAGACAATCATTATTTCTTATTACAAATAAGATTGTTTAGGAAATTGATATTTTAAATAAGTATTTTTATATATTTTAAATAATGAAAATATTAAAACCGATTTAACATTGAATATAAATTATAATATAACGTGAAATATCAATTCAATTTTACCATATAAAATTTATTATGAAATTCAACCTTTATAAATAATTATTTTATAATATTTAAAATAGAAAGAAATGTAACAAATGTTACTTCGTTATTATTTTGGATTTCAATTAAATTCAGTTAAAAAAATAGGCAATATAAATGATGGTGTGTGTTTAAGTTTCTTTGAAATTATTTATTAATTCCAAGTTTATACAAAAGTTATTAAAATACTTTATTTTCTGTACAATACATATTAAAGATTATTTTTATGTAATATTAATAAATAATAGAAATTAAAATTACAGAATTTTTTAATATTTTCATTTTTTTTTGGTAACTTGTTTAATACAATACTTATAAGTACCATTATATTAAATGTCTGCTTTTAGATTTTTCATTTAAGTTTTTTACGTATATTTTATAATATTTGGTGCAATTCTATTTTTTTTAATGGAAGATTAATATATTAATATAATTTTTAATCAATTACTTACTTTTAGATTTACCTGTAAATATTTTGTGCATGATTTAACATTTTAAAGGAAATCGAAGTGAACCACGCGTATTGAGTTTCTTAAGATAAATGTGAAATAAACTTGCAAAATTAGTCAATAAATTTATTATTATTTAAAAATAAAGAAGAATTAAGCATATTATGTTCATTTTTGTTATTTTTCATTATTAGAAAATTAATTAATTGTATAATTTTAAAATACACAAAGATACAATTAATACTTTGAAATAATAGTTATTAAATTTTTATAAACCAATTTGGAATTTTTATGTAGTTAAGAAGATTATTTCTGGTTTAATTAATTTTTTATTCTTAATTTAAGACTTTTTTTTAAATAATTAAAGCTACTCTTCAATTATTGAAATAAGAATAGTATTATGAATTTTACTGAAACAGAAGTGATATTTTCTATCTTTGCATTTAAATATTATTTGTCATCCTAATAAGAGCAGATTTCTCTAAATGTATAGAGAAATTTATAATTGATTGTAGATATTATATAGAGCATTTTTCTGAAAGAAAATTTGTTCTCATAGAAAAAATAATGCCATTAATAATTAATTAATTCTTACAAATTAGGAGTAAATAATTAGATTTATTATAAATTGAATAAGGAATTATTTAAAATAGTTTATGTAATTATTATAACTATAGTATTTTATAAGATGTTGCAAAGTTAAAAAATATGTTAATTTTCAAAAATTCAAGGTAACGTAATATGAAAATAAAACTAGTATTAAATAAAATTTTTGTATGCTTTTCACGTATACCTGTGAAATTTAACAGATTTATTTTAACATATATAATTGTAGAAATGTAAATGTTAAGAGCTTTTGATAATATATAAAATATTTAACATAAAGAGGATTTAGACATTTTATATATTTTTTTTATACTAAAGTATTCCTGTACTAGTGCCATTGCCCTATTCACTTAACTCAGTTCACTTTACTTTAATAAAAAATTTATCTAGAATTCTCGAGTTTGCTTCAATAATATTTATAATATAATTTTCATAATATATTTTAAAACTTAAATCTCGTAACAGAAGTGCTTAAATATCTCAGTTATAAAATACATAACAAATTAATTTCTTTAGAACTCCAAAATTAGTCAAAATAATAAACAAAACCAAAAAATTGTATAATTTTGCACTCATTTTTAATGAATTCTAAATGATATCATAAGAGGTTTAAGACTCCGTAATATTTCAAAAGCATTAACTTTTTAAAAGCGCGTGATATTACGAGTTTAATATTATCTAAATTAAATAAGACTAGATTAACTCATTAATGTATGAATCTGTAGCTTCGTTAAATCCTAATGTGAATCAGATCTATTCATTTAAATAAAAACTTCTTTTTCGTACTACAGAATGCTTTTAATTAATATATCATTATGGTGATTTTGTTTAATTTTTAAGTTTTCAAACTTCAAAGTTAATATTTTAGCATTACTTAATTTATATTGAGTACAACTTGCTTAATTAGATTATTATTTTAATTTTACTTATAAACTTTTATAATTATAATAATTTACTACATAAATATACAACGGAAATAAATTTAGTTCAATTCGTGCATAATTAAATTTTAGAAGCCAAATTTTATCCATGTAATTATTATTTTTGAATTCCATATTATTTTTACACAATTTATTTTTCAACATTCTATTTGATATGCGTATCATTACTGAGATATTAATAAAATATGCATTTTACTTAAAAACTAAATTACAGCTTGGGAAGTGCTTAAAAATTACAAACATATTTAAATTGTTTATATAAGTCTAAGAAGTTTACAAAGTGCCGTGTTTTCGTAGGCAAATTTATATGCTGCAGATATATTAATATATCGATGTTTTAAAAATATAGATCAACAATTACAATTTCAAGTTAATTCAAAAGTTTTTTAGCTTAACGAAAAAATATTCAAATAAAAGCCTTTGCATACGCATGAAATAGAAAAGCTTCAAAAGCTACGAAGATGCATTTCATATGAACTGTCTGAACGAAATATCAGATAGTGACAAAACATGCTTTTTGATGTTTTCGAAGAAACGGAAGAAATGCTTTTTAATAATTCAAAATGAATATACTACTGAAAGTTCAAATACGAACACGAAAAACGACCTTGAAACCTCAAAGAAAAATCTTTATAAAATAAATCGTTCTCTTTATTTAACTGTATATGTTGTGTATTTTACAAAATTAAATTAAAAATTTAACAATTTTTATTACTTATCAATTAACATCGCTTATTTAAATAAAAGTGCATAGTCCATTATTTAGATGAAAATTGTTTTCGATATGAAAATATTAATTTGACCTGCACACGTATTTTTTAAATATCAGATTGAGCATCTTTTAATGCCTCAAACTTATAATATTTTGAAACACTTATATTTTTATACGCTATTTGAAAATTAACTTTTAGAGTTGGGCAAACTCATGTGCCTGTACATTTGAGTTATTTGAATGGAAATAATGAGCAGCGTGGAAATTAACACCGCTGTCTAATGAGTTTACGCTCAATATAGTTGTTGTGTTTAGACATTTACACCATCAGTCCCGGTAGTCAATGATTTATGACTTAATCAGCAGTGAAAATGCGACAATAAATAATGTATAGGAATTTATCGATACGTCTATCTAGTAAGATACAGCTAAATAGACTCTTCCTGAATTTTCTCATAGTTGCATTTGTACACTTTTACATATTCAAAGCGAGATGAATATTTTAAAATAATTTATTTAATTTTTTAAAAAGCATAGTTGAAAAATTTGTATCCATTTTACCTTAAATATTAATTTCACCAACGTCAGATCAGAGAAAAATATATAAAAATTCCACGCAAACTTTACTTTTCGATTCAGACATATCATTATCACATCGCAACTCACGAATTACAAGACAAATTTCTTCTTTATACGTTCGGCGTGGAAATTCGGCCATAACATAATCTCGATAATACATAAGATAATTTCGTACACTTTTACAAAGATGTGATCAAGACGTCTACAGTTGTAGTTTAATGAAAATACTATTTATATAGTAGACAATTAATAAAGAAAGAACATTTTAAATTCAATTCGGAATAACAGAACTCTAACAAGCTAAAAGTTTTTATCTTACAGCTTCGTGTTTCTGCTAAAACAGAAACATAGTACAAGCAAGGTTTCTATTTTCACAAGAATAAAAAGTCTTCCTTCTCTCGGGAGGATTGTTAAGAAGTCTTACTTTATGACATCTATTAAAAAGCATACAGCTTTGAAAATACCAACGAAAAATGTACTTGCTGGTAAGAGAAAAGGAAAAGGAGAACAAGAGAAAAATGATTTTCACGTGAAAGACCAAAAATGTGAAGATTCAGTTGAACGAATTGCAGTCGATTAGGTGTTACACTAAAAGCGTAAAAGATGCTCGGAAGGTCAATCGATTTTTAAAATGACGATTGAAAATCGAAATGCAATTGGATATAGAATTATGCACATCTCGAGAGAGAGAGAGAGAGAGAGAGAGAGAGAGAGAGAGAGAGAGAGATAGGGCGGAGGGAGGGAGCTAGGGGGGAACTAGATGGCAAAGAATTGTATTGACGTATCGACGTCAAAGCCTTGCACGTGAACTATATACAAAGAATTTTCAGTAGAGGAGTTATGTAGTTTCAAAGGTGACAATAAACGGAATCATGGAAGTCTCTTTATATTGCCTAGTGCGTCTCTATTTCTCGATAACACGTTAAGAATTGGAAAATAGAATGATACGATGTAGAGTATAAGAATATTATCGAGATGGAAAAATATCCTATACTCACATTCTTCATTGAACCTTAATCTAAAATAGGAAATGAATCTCTCAGGAATAGCAACATAACCGATAGTTTAAAGGTAACTTTATTAATTCCTCAAATAAAATATACTAAATAATAAATCAATTGTGGCTAATCTTAATAATGTTAAAGTTTGTACGAAGCTTTGTAATGTATTAACTTCTCATTATACTGTAATTGGCGAATATGATTATCGGTTTTTTAAAGATTATGTTAGGTTTTGAGTACCGTTTCGAGAAATATAAATTATTGAAATTCAGCTTTTTAGTACTGCAAGCCATAATTTTCCTCTATTTTATATTTCATATTTCAGTAAAATGAAAATCCTTTCAGAAAAAATTATATTAAGAGAGTACAAAGAGATGTATTATATATTTAAAATCCAATTTATAAATTAGTATTAAAATATTAATCAAAATTAGTGCGGGAATTACTAATTTTGAGATGAAGTTTTTTGATATTTATGTGATGAAAAGAATTTAATTTAACGATATTGGTAAAGATGGATGTTTTCAATTTTTTGATTGAATTTTTGCAACTAGGAAATTCGTTAAATTATAAGGAAACGAATGCAGTTGTAAAATATTAGTGATATTTTAATTTTATTTGAACATATTTTTTTTTTAATGTTCGACGTAGATGTACATCTACTTTTTTTACAAATATGCAAGACATAAACATTGTATCTTTGGACAAATCAATAATTGTAAATGTATCACAAGTTTTGTTATGCTTTTAACAAATAATTAAAATTATCGCAGTCTCCAAATATGATATAGTTTATTCAATAATTTGTTATTAAAATATTTAATAATACATTAGAATAATATTAATATTTATATTTTGAACTTTTAAAATATAATATTTATAACTGAATTCTTTTTTTTTTTATTAATATTTTAATCACTTAAATCTTACATTACTTGCTTTCAATGTATTCTGCTGGAATATATAAGATGTTCAAATGCAATTGCACTATTTACATACGCTTTTCCTTTCACAATTTACAGTTTGACCTCGGGCTTATAAGTAATCAAAGTGTAGAATAAACTTATAAGTTAATATTTCATAAATCCATCTTTATTGTAAGTGTATCCTCTTCATACATTATAAATAGAAATTTTTTTTATTCCAGCGATTTCTTCTATTGAACGTATTTGAAACGAATATAATATAATTAGTGTATCGATGTATAAATAATAATCTGTTGATCATACATAAATTAAAACTCATTTGAATTTGGAACAGTTTTTATTTTTAATCACAAACAGTGTTATTTATTTATAAATATTTAAACACATTTATTTAAAATGCTTATTTTCTTATCTGTATTTAAAAATCTACTCTACCTAGTGTTTTTTTTTTTAAATTACTTATACTTAGGAATATTAAAAATATTTTTTTCTATTTGGACGATGCAATGAATATTTAAAAATTAAATACAGTAAAATACAATATAGAAAAAGAAATCGAAGAAATTTATAAGTGAACGTCACTTATATTTTGAATGCGAAAACATTATTTATTTTATTTCAGATAAATTTTTCGCCTCCAGGCTTTTCTTTCGGATCCAATATTTAGGAAGTAGAGTACCATTATAGATGGACGATATTTCCCTTGAACCAGATGTTTCGAATTTGCAGTATTTTGTACGGCACGGGAATTTTACATTTTTAAGACGAGTTTAAAAATAAGTATTAAACTTTCTTAATGCGTTCAGAAGCTCAGCGATACTAATAAAATAAAAAATAGTTTCCTATAAATTTACGTGTATTTTAAAATATGAAAGTTGAATCTAAGGTGAATATGATCAGATATAATATTTATTATTTTATATGAAGACGAATTTTAGATTGAAAATTTAGACAGTGTTTTTCTTAATTTTTCATTTATACAAAGGTCAATATTTTTTGCAATAACTTGTTCAATTTTGTGCCTTGAATGATAATATTTGTGGTTCTGGAAATTCTTCTAATAGTATTTTCCATATATAAGAATGATGACCAATATCCGGGAGTCGGTAAATTCGACATAATAATATAGTAATGTTGTAATAACTGTATGACGCTAGGAGTATTTAATTGAACAAATTTTATATAAAATACATACTTTTATTCTTTAACATTAAGTAAATTTATATCAATTATTAATAAATCAACATTAATAAATTAATATTTATTGAACTAAATATAGAATTGTACTCATTATAGCAAATGAATAATAATAATAACAAATTGATTCTGTAATTATTCTCCAAGTATATATAATTTTAGTTTATAAAAGCCATTCATACGGTTTTCCATAAATTTGAATAATTCAAGTAAAAATTGTAAAAAACATTTACACTACAGTTTTTCATGAATTCTGAGCTTTAGAAATGTAAAAATATAAGCTATGAAAACTTGTACGCATCGTATAATTTACCCCTTTATTACAATTATACATTAATCTTGCAACATATTAGTCGTAGTGTGGTTCATTAAAAAAATTAAATCGCGATTATAATAATTGTTGCATAAAATTGTTTTATTATTGTTTATATATGAATATAATGTATATTTAATTTAATACAATAATCCTCTAATTTGATTATATGAAGGCATATTTTAGTGAAAATTGTTAAATAAGCCCCGTTGTGAAATGTAAATAATTTTTTTCAATTACTCCCATTGTTTATAAAAGTTTTAATACGTATTACTATAAATATTATTATTTTTACGAAAAATTTTAAAACGATTCCGTGTTTTACTAAAAAATGAAAAAAAATTTGTGAATGCATCGTCAATTTTTTCCACGCAGTCACTATAAATTTTATCTTGAAATCAATTAAAATGCAATGAGTCGACAAACTTCGGTAACGTTTTATAAAAGAAGATTCTTGTCGTTTAGTATGCGGAATACACTTGTAGTATCTAATTGTAAAACTTAAAATATAGCAAATGCTAGAAGTTAAATATCAAATAAATAAAATAATGTTAAAATATATCTAAATTTTGAAAATTTAAACCAAAAAAATATCTATATTTAAAATATTAATTTTTAATTTAATAGATTATTTGAAACCTTTCATTATTATAATTTTTTTCTCAAAATTTTTAGATTAAACGTATTTCTGGCAATACGTACAGATAAATAGGATTGGAGCATGAATTCAATTGTTCATTTTATTATGTATCATGTAATGTATAATTATAACATTAGAGAATCATAGTGAACTTCGCTGTGTTTTTAGATACAACTTTTGAATGTGATAAGTAAATATGTATAAGTGGATTAATGCTTCCTTTAATATACCTACATGTTATTGCACACGAGCGCGTGCAAAATTATATTATCATAATTAATTTGTATTTATACATACAGATATTTTATGTATTGTATTAATAATATATGTTTTAATACATAGATTAATATAAAAAATACATTTTTATTAAACTTTATATTATATTATTATAATAGACAGAATTTCAGATAATTCTGTTACTAATCTCAAATGAACGTATTGGTTATTTACAATCGATTTGTATTGTATTATTTAATAGCCTTAGGTTGACAAATTTTATTTTTTAATTGCTTCTTTTATTTTATATTTATACATAGAACATTTATGAAATATTCACAATTTCTAATAAAAGTTAAATGTGGTACGAAAAACATCTTTATTTAAATACAAATACTTTTCGAGTAAATTTAAATGTTAAAATTGCTTTTTGTTGTAAAAAGTTCATTTGAGAAAAAGTATTTTCAAATTTCAAGTAAATAACCTTTACTTATAACAAATATATTTTGCAAATCCCAATTTCGTTTCAACAATTACACTTCATTTACAATTAAAATATTATTCATTTGAAGGAAGAACACTATTCAGAAATAACGAACTTGCATATTTGAAGCAGTTATTTCATGCCACAATCGGATTTTTTTCCAACAAAACAACTGATTTTATTGTATCTATGTTCTCACTGTGCAGTACATATTCATATTATTCCTAATTTGTACGATAAATTCGAAAACAGTGTATAAATCGAACATAGGGCAATAGAATAAAAACACCGTTGAACTTTTGATATGTTGAAAAAGCACGGGTAAATAATTTCCAATTCTAGTTTATTGGAATTCATATTAACGTTAATTCAAGTATTAAATATTTTGGGAACATGGCATTTATTTATTGATGTGTGAAATAGTAAGAGCCTTAATACTTTACAAGAAATGTTTTTACAAAAGTTTGGTAATTATAAAAGTGTTCGCGATTGAAATAGAGACGAAGGATATTAATAATGCAGGAAAAGCATCAAAGTGAGAGGAAGATACATGTGCATGAAACGAAGAAAGGGTCAAGAGATAGATAAAAACGGAGAGGAGTTTGGCTGATATCGATAAATCAAGGAGTCGATAAATTAGGAGAGCCGCCCATATCCTCGTGTCGGACGCGCATTGCTCATGACAAGCGCAACAACGGTATATTTACGTCTATTATCTTCTCTTTCTGCCGATATGATCCCGTACTTCTTCCTTGAACCTCTTTGTGCAAATTGAACCGAATTGTATCCCCTTCCTTCCTCATTTTTATGCTTTTATTAATGGGAAAAGCTCGCTTTCCTAATTTTTATTTAGTTTATAATTTTTTAATTACGTGTGAAGGCATTTTTCACAATAAATTTCCGTTCTTCGATGAGTATTACTAAATACATATATATTGATCGATAGATCGGGTTATATTTTATCAAATGCTATATATTTATAATTGATAATATAGCAGTATTATTTTATTTATTAATAAAAGATCAACTTTTAAGGTAAAAATATTGGTCATTTAATTTTAATGTACGCTTTGGGCAATATTGTAATATATTATTATTTATAGCATAATAATATATTTTTGAAACGTTTCTAATGTATTTTCAAGCGAATAAAAATATTCTATTATATTATTCCAATAGTACTGAAAATATTTCAACAATTACACTTGAGTACGTTTTAATATTTATTTACATATTAATTCCGAAACATACAGGTAATAATATCCGAATAAATGAAAATATACAATTATTTATAGACAATTAGAAGGCGCATTAAAACAATTTTTTACTTTAAATTATTTTGTCTAACACTCTTATTTTATATCATCAATTTTAAGTCATTATAAATAATTGCACGTTGGATGAGATTTTACGATGAAAAAATTATATAAAAATTAAAAGTAATAAAAATATTTTCACGAAACGTCACACGTGATGCTCGTATAAGTCCATGTAATTAAAAGTTCTGTCGCGTAAATAATGCACAAAATTTTATTTATAGTTTAGTATCATGGTAGATTAAATTTTAGTTAGTTGAGCTACACCGCCTTACATGTACAAACAATGAAACTCGTGCACCTAAGACTTTCTTCTTTTCTCTCTCTTTCTCTCTTTCTTCAATTTCGATTATTATACATTAGCAGTACTCGTAAAAACTTATTTCCAAGAGCTATAATCTTAACTTTAATTGGGAAAGAAGTAAATAGTTTAAAAGTATATAACAGTAAAGCTTAAACTTTCATTCGGTAATTATCTTAGCATACGGCAATAAATTTATTAATTCATACACAGAGAAGTTCATGATATTTTATCAAAGTAATTCAGAGTTGCTAATAAACAAATATTTAATAATCAATATAGCATTTCGCTAAAATGTAGCGTGAATAATTGCAGGCATCGCAATTCGCTTATTATTTGATTTTCATTACTTTTTACATTTATATTCTACTGTACAAGCTAGAGATGGACTGTGTTAAAATTGTGAATTATTTGTAGAAAATTTGGAACTTTCACGTTATCCCTAAATTTTGGAAACAGGCGTCTTCGGCCTTTCACCTGCTAATCTCAGGTTACTCGAGTGCATCGTAATTAGACGCAATTTTGAGGATAGCGAATTAGGGGAAGAGTGCAACCATCTCCCAACGCGTTGCCCCGAGCAGCGATCATCGGTGTAGTATAATGATCAGGGATTCCATTACCAAAAGCACTGTTTCCGGCGCTGATTGTAATCGCCCTTCAGCGATCGCTTTGGCTAACTCCGTGAGGATAATGTCTGTGAGTACTTGCGTAGATCATAGTGATCGAGAAATCCAACAGCTGACCAAGAAATGGATGAAATACTAGGGGACTGGTCATTCCTCCAGAAATTATCTAGGTCAGTGGTGTAACTCATTCATGACATACAGATGCGCACCCACACGTAATACCAAATGTACGTCAGCTTACAGAGAGAGAGAGAGAGAGAGAGAATGTAATAGAACAAATTACCTCTCTTGCTTTAAGCAAGAAAGCGCTTCACTGAATACACAGCATTGCCCGTATACCTATACACGGATATATTCCAAAAGTCTCCTCACTTTGCACCAGCACACAAACTATGCATTTAGATAACATGTTTTATATTATTTGATACAGTGTTCTCTGTATAGTGTCTAGTATATAAATAGTCTAGTATTATTTTTGAATCTAACAATTGCAGTATGAACTACGGTACGTCATTACATCTTTCGGTAATTAATAGTTTGGTAGCAATTGAAATCGAAGACTTCAGTACTTGTATGGAAATATCATATACAAAAAAAAAAAATACGTACAAAGTTAATTAATATTTTGTTTTTGCATTTTATCTTTAGACATTATATGCTAATTTCAAAATAAGAATATATGTTTTCATTTCCATTGTATTTCACAAAAATTAAGTAATCAAAATACGAAAAAAGAAGCTTCTGCAATGTCGAACAATTTCTGTTTTTTAATTTAAATAATAAGTTTATTTATAATCATATTATACATTCGGAAAAATATAATGCTGCAAAATAGATAGAATAAAAGCACGAAAGTGTACGTGTAGTTACGTAATCATATAGATGGAGAAACCAAAATCCAATAATCCAGGGGAAATCGAATACCGTAACTAAAGATAAACTAAATGTGTAATTAAAATATAAAATAAAAGAGCAGGTTATGCATTGTTTTGTGATGGGAAAAGCCGTGTGAAAGATCTTCGAGAAGATCAAATTCAAGATAAAAAGATAGTATTAAATAGAGCTTTGAGGAAAAAATAATATCTACAAGGGATAATAAATGAAGGAGAGCAATATTTACATGTGATAAAGCAATGTATTTTTATAATTCGAATAATGTTTAAACAACAATAATAGTAACAATATTAATAATAATAGTCATAAAAATTTAATATGACATAATGTAATTTATATACATAATGTAATAATAACAATAATATCGGAAACATATAAAAAAAATTAACTTGTACAAATATACTTTACATATATTAATAGATAGAACAAAATTAATAATTTACAAGCATTACAAGTGCACCAATGAGTTTAAAAAAATATTTTTTTACCGAATGTCGAAAATTAAATTTATTTTAATTATCTTTCTTATCGCCGTCTTTTACTTTGGTCCTTTAATTTCCAACGACAATTTTACATTGGAGTTCTTTATTTTTCATTCACATTACATACTCTGCATTATCTTAATGTAGCTGTTTTAATTACACTTACGGTATTGGTTAAAGTATAGTCTCTAACCCGTGATTATGAAATTTCCCGTGTTAACAATTTTCTTTATTCTATTTCATTGAAAATATTTCGCTAAGTGCCTTGAATCTAAATATTATAAATTAAGCACATTTTCATAAAGTATTCTATTCTTCAGGAAATACGCATTAATATAAAATCTATCAGTTAAAGAATATAATTTTTTTTTAAATTCTGCTTTTAATTTAGATTAAAATGTAAAAATAAATAAATCATTAATCTAAAAATTAGATTATATATTATATATAGTCTGTTGGTTTTGATAATAAAACACGTAAAAAATAGTTAATATCATCTTGTACACTTTGTATATCGCCGTTAATAATTTTAAAATAATTGAATTTATAATTGATTTTTGTTTCAAGAATTTTCTTCTAAGACCTTTTAAATTACATTTAAATTAGATAAATTTAGAAAATAAATAATTAATGTTTCTCTTTAATTATTAAAATTTTCTATAAATTTCATACACGAATTAGTCTTAAATCTTATTTTAATTTTATAATTTAAGAATCGTATGGCCTTTTATAAATTCACATTTCATAGATTTTATATTTTTTATATAAATAGTTATATAAATTTTATTATATTCTGTCTCTCTCTCTCTTTTGCTCATAATAGTTTAATAGTATATCGAAGAAGTTTCTTTATATCCCAAGTTAAACATTTTTATTCGATGTTAAGTATTCTTCAAGTCCAAGTATCCAACTCAATTTGGCTTAAAAATCTTTCGTGATAGAATTTATATTTTTATATTTCTTGTGAAAATTATTTTCGGATTTTCTAGTTTTAATATCTATTTCTTTGTTTCCATATTTTCGTCTCTTGAAACGTGTAGTTTAAAATATTATTTACAAACGTGACATTATTAAATTTTAATAAATGAAAATATTTATATTCACTGTTATAATGTTGATAATTTACTGCAATTTACGTTCGTTTTATATATATATATATATTACTACATTATATTGGAGATAATCACATATTGACTACTATATATGCGTACGAATAATCACTCATGTATTTGCTTGTATGTTTATATTAACATCTATACAAAGTTCTAAAACTAAGTTTTGCTTATAAATATTTAGAAAGACTTCAAGATTGTTATAACAGAGCATATATAAATTTTAATAAATCTGTTTAATAATAATCCAAAAGTGAAGTTTTGCAGACACGAGTCAATATTGCATATTTCTCTATCCTACGTGAGTATACTCATTTTATGTTAATAAAATAATTGAACATGTACAGGCGTATTCATACCTGGGTTTGCGTAAGTATTAGGTCGCTTAGTAACAGGAAAGAGGGAGATAGAGAGAGAGAGAGAGATAGGTAGATAGATGGATAGATGATAGATAGATATGTACAGAGAATGAAAAGGAGATAAATGAGAATTATGTACCTGAGAGATAAAAAAGGGTACCGCGTGTTGATATGGAGAGACAAGAGGGAGAAGAAAACAGAGCGTCACCCGGAAGTGGCCGCGAGATACGAAGGGAGGAGCTCTTACGAGCTGCAGAGGGGCGGAGGGGAAGCGCGGGCACTTACGGGGGGTGTCGCCTCTTATGCTCGATCCTCATCCGACGTCGTTTGGCTCGAGGTTGAGGGGCTTCAGGAAAACTGGGAAACCAGTCGCGCATTTTTACACGCAATCGTGCACCGAAGATTTTTCCAGCTTCCGAGCAGAAGTTGCGCGGAAGTTTGATTGCCGCCGAGTCGATGGCAGCCGAGACTCGGGTTCGTTACACGTGCGCGTGTCAACTCGTTTGCTCGGCAAAAATCTCCTGCTCGAAACGTCACATCCGCTTTCGTTATTACAATTAAAATAGATCCAACATTTTCGGCTGCACTTTGAACAAATCCATAGTGCAGCGTTACGAAAAATTCTTTGAAACACCTACACTGTATTAACTGTTTCCCTTTCAAACTTTCAATTATAATCGCTTTATTTCATGTTTTATACATTACGGTGAGTTTATTAATAAATATTTATGATTATTTTGTATTAAACAAAATGAATCCAAACCATGATCTAGTACTAAATTTGTTTAAGATATTTGCTATGTTCAAAAATAAGACAAATAGGAATGTTTATTGAAATTTTTTTTTTATTATAATGAAGAATATTTTTGAAATGATTCTCAAAATTTTATTTATTTTTTAATAATTAGAAACAGAATAGAGTTTTTTCAATTCTAAGTAAAATGCGTTTTTATTCATTTTATTTAGAATATTTTATTTCTTATTAAAAAATATTTTCTCAAAAGTGTTTGTTTTAGTTTATTTCGTATAAAAGTAAACGAAATATTTTAATTGAATATTTGTAAATTCAAATACTTTTATAACAGACAATTATTTCCTTACGATAGTATTTAGATTAGTAGTTAGTCAAATATTTTTTTTTAAAACTATTTTTGACTGTTTATTTTTTTCTCTAATAATATTTATAAATATTACAGCAAAATACTCAGTTATAATTAAATTTTAAGAATTATTTTTTTAAATTAAAGAAAAGTTCTTTGTGTTGATAAAAATTTAACTATTAATTTATTTTATTTCATATATAATGCAAATGATTTTTATGGTTAAAATTAAAAATTATTTTATTCTCTTTTAAAAAAAATTTTAATTATTCAAAAATATTTATCATTGAATCATTCATTTTCTTTATTAAAGTATTAAAAATAATTTTCATTTTAATTTTTAGACAATTCGATTTAAACATTTTTAATATCATCATAACAATCCATCATTAAATATTATTTATTATTTATCACTTAAAAAAAGCTAGAGTATTTTTAATTATAATATGAAATATAAAGAAATGCAATACAGCTGATTACTTTTTGAGAATTTGCTTTTTCGATTCATATAATTGTAGTTATATTTAAAAATGGAAACATTCGATTAAATTCACAAGATATATAAATATCTTTGTATTTAAATTAACTTATTAACTACTGATGTTGGATACCCGCTTCATTGCATTGATTTTTTAAATAAGTTATATTTTTACTGCAATTGCGCTATTAAAAATCGATATTCTGATTCGTATCAAAATAAAGATACTATATCACTAAATATAATTATAGGAATGCTTTATTTATTGTATAATTATGCATGTAAAGAGTACAAAAATATTTATTGTTCATTTCTTATATGATTTTCTACGTATAAATTCGAATGAATATGAATATTTGAAAAGCAGAAATTTCACTTTTGAAATCCATTTCGGTTCACATTTTCATGTAAAGAGACTAGATTTTGTCAATTGAACTAAAATTTTTCCACATCCGAATATGTATTAAACTAGGTATTTCGCTTTCAGCTTTGGCTATTGTACAGTACAGTATACGCATACGGAATAATAAACCGAGTTGCGGAAATATGTCGAAGTGCAGTAATTAACTTGTGAAATAGTCGGGGAAAAATTTTGCGAAAAATGGGCAGAGGGGATGTCTTATCTTCCCCCGGGAGGAGAAAAAAGCAATTTTACGAAAATCGCACTCGAAGCTGTCATTGGGCTGGGCTGCCAAACGCATAAATTTAACGCCGATAGTAAGACAAAAAACTTTGTCATTTGACATTGTACTTCGTGAGAATAAGTGCCTGCGAAAAACGTGGCTAACGGAAAATCGAAATTCGGAGCACAAGTGGATGAGCACCAGCGCTCGAACAAAGCCGCACCCTGATAAGTCAAAATACTCAAAATTCGCATAAAGTTATTCCAGAGCAACTCGTTCCAAGAATTCCTACTAAAAAGCCATTTCGCAATCTCTCCCACCAACTCCCAAGCAGTTTTGAATTTTCATCCCTAAAGCGCCGCCTCCCCGGCCCGTATACATTATACATCCACCTCGAGCGGCTTAATTTCCAAGCCGACGCCCACGTAGGGCCGCGTGTAACCTGTCAAGTTTTGAATTAACGAAAAGCGTATGCGATGCGAAATAGCGAACTGTCGGGAGTCACTCGAGAAGAAAAAACGAAGAAGGGAAAGAATGCGCGTAAGACGGGGGCGGGGGCGAGGAAGACCGGGGGTCAGTATATATTATTCATGCGGCACAGCGGCAAGCTGGTCGACAACGTCCGACCGGATTGAATTTGCATTTCAAGACGTATCGAAGAATATACTCGTGTAGCACTGGAACCGATGCACGCGTGTTCGCGCACGCGCCCACGCGACTCTCCCCTGAAATTCTTCAGGCGATTCTTCCGTTTTTTGCCCAGCCTCGGAAGGATTTCTGCCCTGGCGGGTGTCGAGAGCTGCGAAATTAATTATTCCCGCGCGACGGAAACGCATAATACCCTGCGCTCTGCATTATACAAAGCGAGAGGCGGCGCTTCGAGTGTCCCTTTCAAAATCGAGTAATCCTTTGATTCCCGGAATTACCTTATTTTATTCCTACGAAATTACGCTTCCTTTCAATTTGTCGAAATACACTTTCGCGCGGGAAATGCGAAGCGAATTCATTCTTCGACGGTTCTCCCCTTGCGTATCATTACGTTGCTCGAGCAAACGCTCCTATTCGTCAATTCAAATTTACCTAGATGCGAGCCAATCCTCCATTAACCTGATAACCTTTCCACAGCCATGAGGCGCAGTTGTGATAAATAAGTTGAAATTGATCGGCTTGGAAGGACGAGGCCCACCTTCGAACGCACGTTTACTTCGAGGAATATACCTCAGACGTGTGTTCTTCTTTTTCTACCATCGTCGATTTATTTCACTTGCTAAAATAGCTCTTCGTGACGGAATAAAAAGTTTAAATTTAAGCTGCTTTATGTTCAATTGAAAATAGATACGATCTCGATGAAACCGGTTTTGCGCTTCGATGTAACAAGGATGTACTTCTTAAAACTTTTACATTCGCAAAGTTTCTTCGTAACTTAAATACGAAAATGCCAAGAGTATTTACGTTGGATTTACATTAGTTACAAATTATTCTGCAAGCGATGTTTAATCTGCAAAATTGATTGACGTCCGAACGAGACGTGTAAATCGTGTGGATTTACATACTCGTGGGTGCGTTCATATTAAAATTGGTTCCGATTGTTTTTGCAAGAAGATACAAACATTCTTTACTGAATTTTGACTCGTTGCGACTCAGTCGGTGCAACCTTTGACCCTAATCTCAGCTCCTTGAACGTGTCCTCGTTCTAATTTTTCTTTCTGTATTTTTTAAATTTTATTAATTATGTAGGTTAAACATTGGTATTTTCGTCCAGGTACGTTTCAATTATTTTTATTCGAGCATTATGCTGTTAAATTTACCTTCAAATTCTGTAAATTGTTTATATAATAATTAGTAACGTCGTGATTAGCTATTTAAAGTTTTGCATTAAGGAAGCCGAAGTTTGTTCATTATTTAATTACTATTTAATTCATTTGAAATTTTTTTTTATATTAAAATTACGTAATTTGCGCTTTTACGTGCAATATTTATTATTATCTCTTTTATCTCTTGGTCTATTTTAAACAAAAATTTTACATTTTTAAAAATAATATTTTTATTATTTGTTTGAAATTAAATTTTACGAATAATACTTTGATCGTAGCTTAATTCTATCTATTTCACGAATGTTTAATTTTAAAGCGATCGCTACGATAATAATAGCTGTCAGCGAAACAAGGCTACGCAATCATTCTTGTACAAATATTGATACAACCATAAGAAGCAAGAGCGAATCCAAGTCTTTCACAACTGATCAACTGTAAACTGTATTTTAAATTAAAATATTTTACTTGCCTTATTGGCACCGTCGCAATGTCAATTCCGAGCTGGAAAATAATTTTATCGCATAATTGTCCCAAGGATGCAGTGTAATATCGCTATCTTGATATATTATTTCTCAATATTCGAGAAAAGAAAAATGACCGGCATAAAGTTAAAGGACGGTAAAGCTCGACACGAAGAATCAAGAAGGTTTCGGACAGGTGAGGAAAAGCGTGGATGTAGAATCCCGTCCATGTGGCAGCTCGTAATACGTCGGTTGCCCGGAGAGTGATTTTTGCAGTCGCTTAAACAAGACGCCAGGAACTCCGGAAGCGCATTCCCTCGATTCTGCCGCACGACGAGGCGCAGTGACAAATGAGAAAAGTGACTAAGGAATTCATACGTCTCTTGGCTGGCGCGGCTAATTTCCTCAACTATCGCGTTTCCCATCATCCTATAACTGCCTGTTTCGCTCGATTAAAGGCCGAGCGCTCGACCTGAAAAATATATGAGAGGTGCTCCGATAGCGTCGGTGCAGATTTCAAAAATCGATAATGAATTTATCGCTCGATTCAAATCTGAGATCATTAAGGCAGTATGATTTTTTTATTCGAGGTGCGCCAACCAGGTGCAGCCGAAATTTATTTTCCCGTTAATGTATGTATATTTTATTATGCAGTCTGCGACAGCGAAAATGTAAAATATATAATAGTTTTATGTAAACTTTGCAGGGAATTATTACATTCGAGCGAAAATACTCGTCGAAATACCGACGATATTTTAAATCACATTATCATTTGTTGAACAATATTGATTCCGTACGGGGATTGAATTTAGTTCACTTAATTGTCATGCAATAGATATTTCCATTTCGGTTATAATTTTTCCAATAAGAAATAGATAACATAAACATCTAAAAAGGCACTTTTTCCCAAAAAAAAATCCACGTATTAGTTGGCTCGCCAAATAAATCGAAATTCGCAAATAAAGTTGAAATATATGTTTTTAATACACAATTCAATTACTTTCATTTTTCAAGACTATTTTTTATTATTTCATCTAGATTTTCGGCATACAGCGCGGTTAAATATAATCTTCTTTATTTACGGTGTAACTGATAACCGTATATTTTTGGAGGTCTACTCTGTATATTCGTCCGTAGATTTGCAATTGGGTAGACATTCGATTCGATATGAAATAAATATTCCAAAACCATTACTGCTTCTTCGTATTTTATATCACTTTTTTCTCTCCCGAAGAACATACAATGGTATTTATAGTCGAGGAGAATTTTCTTATTAATACGTCTTACTTCTCCAAGAGTTGAAGTTATTAGTTTTCTAGAATAATTACATAAAAAGAGTTTTCCTCATTAAGCATCATTTCGCACGAGTGTAATTATTTTTCTTTCCTTAATGTGATTGCAGCCACATCTGTGCAATCTGTTTCATCCATTACAGTATCTTGTCAGCTTTTACCTATAAAAAGTAGGGGTCTTTTGTATCCATAAGAAAACCGCTTTAAAACACTTGGAAAATGGGAAAAACTTTGAAACTTCTAGACTTTACATAACTCGTAAATCCATGTATGTGAAAGATATTTAATATGGCATTTCAACTTTATAGTATATCGAAGCTTTTAAGGATATTTATTCGGTGCAGTTTCCTTGCATTTCAATGCAATATTAGTAAAACGCATTACATTAATTATCATATTTTTTAAATATTGAGGTTTCGTTCACAAAGAATGAATACATTATTGGTTGGCGGATACATTTTTTTTTTATATCAGATTAAAATTTTGGCATGCATTTCCTTGCATACATATTATATTCACTAAACTAGCTATTAAAAGTAGTTTATCATATTAGCATAGAGTTAAATAAATTTATCTTACAGAGGTCTGAAACAGAAATAATAATATTCAAATGTGTATAAATACATTTTTCCAAAGTAAAATATATCGAAACTGTTTTTCTAACTTATCGTCGTAATTGCTTAAATTATTTACTTATAGTTTCGTCGCAGTCTCATACATAACGTATCATTTTATAGTTTCTTTTACCTTGTCATCGAGTTTTTCAGTTAATAAAAAAATTAACGAAGTTTTCTATTATCGTGATTACTTTTGTATTAAGATAAAGTTTGTTGAGGGATGAGAATAAAATAGATAAAAAATAACATTATAAAAAGTATAAGTTAAGCTGATTATAAAGCAAATGTATTAAAGGGAAAAAAGTAAAAAATAAACTTGGACCTTGTGTACAAGTAAATGTAGGTGAATATATGTGTCGAGCGAGTAAGAGAGAAGGACAGGTTACTCGAGCATACAATGGTAGTACTTAAATATGTAGGGGACGTCGTAGAAGATGAATAACTACTGAAACTACAAACTAATTGATCTATGTCTTGGAGCACTAATTTAATGTATACTATCTGTACAAACAATACTTTTCCGACTATTAGTACTAAAACTGCTATAACCTGGTGGACAGAAATAATAAATAAAATAAGACGCGAGTTTCGCAAGAGCATGAATAGGGATGCTAATAGTCGAGGAGTCATCACCTCCAGCGTGGTCAGCAGTTTCTCACGCGGCTTCTACCGTCGACTGATGCATCGAAAACTATCTGTCATCTTGTTATAGAGAGTTTCCGTAGTAGTACTCTAGAGGATTCCTAGTCCTCTCTTTCTCTCCAGCTAGTGCGAAAAATAAGGTAAATAATAGATGCGCGAGAGGAGATTTAAAGTGATAGTATATCTGTTAGGAAGGCTATATGCGGCGAAATATATTATAATCTACATTAGGGCTATTACGGTTTAAATTTTAACAGCGGGTATTAAAGCGACTATATATTTTGTGGGTGTAAATTTCGTTGATGTAAACACACGTAGTGGCGCATTCGGACACAAAACCGCACACATTTATAACGAGAAATTATACTTTCTAACTTAACCCTTAGCTCAATAATTTCTTCTAATAAAAGATTAATCCTATAATTGCTCGTAAATAATACGACAATTTTTCCGCACTTTATCAGTTTGGATGCGCATAACGACGTCAACGCGCCTCCATATTTTCCACGGTGAATTTAACATTTATAAATTACATATGCACATTTGTAAGTAAAAAAGGTTTATTGTGAATAAAATTATTCGAACATCGCAAGTAAGAAGCGATATAAAGGCTGAGTAGCAGGAGCTCTTTTTATAGCCGACTATTAATTATTTGTTAGTTTCTGAATACTTCATTGCGTAGTTCGAATTTTATTGCACAATAGAAGTTCGGTCTTTGAGAAATAAGGGCAACGATTTTATTGCTTACATCGATAAACTGCTTATTTTCTATATTCAATTAAAGCCGTATATTTGAAAGTATTTGCGAGTTTCAAATGTTAAACTTGGCATTTGCCAATTGCCTAACAATGTTTTACTGCTTAAGTTTTTTTTAAACAGCTTATTGAGCCGGAGTAAATACAATTACGTTTAATATAAGCTGACTGTCACAATTTTAATTTAATTAATTGTCCGCTTTTTGAATATATTGCAAGTGTGCAAGTGCAGATCGAAGAAATATTCTTAATTTTGTAAAAATAACACGTGAGAAAATAAATACGCGACGGGAATAAACTGACTTACAATTACGCGTATTAAGTAAGTTTTGCTCATAGTGACTGACTGATATATATGTGTGTGTTACACAAATTAGGGTTTATAAAGTATTTTCTAAAGTAATGCATAGGATTATGTTGTTTCAATGTAAATAATATTTGTTATAAGTTGGACTGAATTTATGTTTTACTAACGAATTAATTAACAAAAACGGCATTGTTCTTACCGTAGTTACACCCGAGTGAGTGTAATAATAAACTCAAATCTAAGCCTTTCTAAAGTATTAAAACGTTGAAATTCCAAACAAAATTAAATTACCATTGCGAATTATTATATAAATGATTATGTTTATTAGAAAATAGTAAATTTTAAACGTTCTCATATTTATTATTTATACCTAAAGCTGTTACATATTGAAAATATACCTTTGGAAACGGCTTTTTATCGAATACGCGGTAACTCGCATCGTTCAATACATTTTAACTAAATTATATTTATAAATAGAATTATTATAGTTTATTCATGATAAAAAAAATTTGAAAAAATTTTTAAAAATTAGAACAATTTTACGTATTTCACATTGTTTTGCATACAAGCATTTTATATCGCAGTGGATTAAGTTTAAAATTTCTTAGTAATATCTTATTAGGCTTGGCTTTATTGTATTTCATAATCTACGCGAATTAATTTTCTTTAAAAATTCGTTTGAAAATAGTTTAAATTTAATGAATTTAGCAACTGGATTTCCAGTAATTATTTATTTTTCTCTTATTATTTAATCTTTTTGTATATAGTTTGGATTTTAACTTTATCAATTAAGTAAAAAGTATATATTTATTTAAATTTAAAAATTTATTAATTTGGAAATAAAATTTTGTAATGAAATTTTAATCGACGTTTATAAATAATTCTGTCAAAGTTGGATTTTAAAAATTTTGATTAATTTTATTTTATCGTTATTGCTGTTTTCAAAATGTATATTTTTGAAAACTCATAAGAAAAATTATATCTATAAGCCGGCTATAATAGAATACCAAAACTAATCTTGGAAAAACTATGATTTTATATGCATATTTTGGAAGACAAAGTCATTTAAAATTTATGATAATATTAAAATTTCAAAATAGCACGTATTTTCAATGTTGACGCTTTAAGTTTTTAATAAAAATATTGTATCAGTACATGACAATAAAAGTAATGCGTTTAATTAATTTTCAGAGTCAACTTTCACAATTCATTTATATAACACCAAGGGCAATGATAAGTTTTATTTGAATAAAATCGTTGATTTGCAACATAAAATATCAGAAATAATAAGTTGAAATGAAAAATCTGGATATTGGATTGCAAATTTCGTTTTTGCACTTACATACTTGACAATTCTCCACAGCAATACTCGAATATTCAATGAAAAAAGTGTATATCTTGACGATGATTCGACCTATTTTTTTCCAATTAAATTTCTCTCTCTCTCTATCCCTTTACATCTGTATGCCCGCCTATTTGGCTCTCCATTTATCCATTTTTGTCGTCTTTTCCTTTCTGCTTTTTCCATTCAATGCAAAATTGAGCGATCAAAAATCAAAGAATCGCAGTTGCAAGTGCTCCTCAACTTATATTGTTTCCACAGCCTCGATAAGTGCAGCTGCGAGGTCGCCGAGAAATTTATTCTCGCCTTGTAATACCGACGAGTCTGTAAGTATATTCTTTGGCGTCAGCTCGATTCATTGGCACCAGTTTCGTCGCGTCATGCTCGCCGCTTTTCTTTTCGCGTTTTTTCACGCACGAGGCGGATTTCGCGCTTAAATTTTTCCGTCCAGAAATAAATGTCGCCTAAAATGTACCGCCACTCGAGAAATTGCGAATAGCGAAAGTTCGCTGTTGCGTTAATTCATAGAAAGACAGACAGAGCGAGAGAGAGAGAGAAAGAGGGAGGGAGGGTGAGTTGGAGGGAGGGAAAAGTTTGAAACAATGCGTGGAGTTGAATCGCTATTGGAGACAATTACGTGGGTGGTACGCGCAGAAGCAGACGGAATGGCCAAGTGGCAGCGATAAAATGGAAAAGAGGCTCTGCGCGAGAAGGGACACTCAAGATCATTAACCGACAGAAAAGTGACTGCGTGTGATCTTACGAGGACCAGCGAAAGGACCTGTCAGTGACATACTCGAAACAAGGGTTCGGATGGGGCCAAAGTATCCTCCAATTGATCGAAATTTCACCAAGATAATACTCCTATTTTTTTTCTATTACTACCGAGCAACTATAAAACTGTTTGTTTTTTGCGTTAATTAGTAACTTTAGAGGTGGTAATTCAAGGAACTGTTGGAAAATTAAGTACAGATGTATGTAATAAGGTATAAATAGTAATAATTTTTTAGGAAGAGGCATATTTCAGGAGAAAGAAAAACAATGTTTTGTACAAACAAGTTCATTATTTTTTCATATTTTCTTTGCATTTCAAGTGTAGAATCAGTCTTGATGCTCTTTAAAATCATCTCTCCTCTGAGCTAAATATTGACCCTCAACGCGAGCACAGGAATTTCGAGCTCCGGTTATCGCTTGCAAGAGGATCCGCTCTAACACTCTTGTCCGTCGAGCCACGTTTCTCCAGCTGCGACTGAATAACTGAAAATCGCGTTCGATTGGGGTCGAGGGGGTTGAAGAAAAGCCTGCGGTCTGCGCGCGCAATGTCTGTTTTTATTATAAAACGGGCAGCAAGTATGCCCTGGGCAACCTTTACGTGCGAGTACCCTGGGGAGCGATTTTTCCCGTCGGATGCGACGAGGAAGACGAACGGCCGCCGAAAAAGACGCCTCGCAATTGCAGAGTAACCGCTATTACTTACGAGAAAAAAGAGGAAGAAGAAGGAGAAGAAGAAGAAAAAAACGTGAAAAACTCGAACTCTACACGTGCGGAGCTGTACTCCACTAGTACTTCTATCGTTTCTCTTTCTCTCTTCATCCGTGAGGCGGTTTGCAGCTGTTCCATCCTTGGAGGAGCTCACGACCGACGAGACTTTCGTGACCTCCCTCAGGTGCACCCTGGGTGGTACCCTGTTACCGTCTGCCCCTGAGCTTGGCGTTATTATTACTGCGCGCGTTGCGTATCGGGTTGCCTCCCACCCCGAAAATGTGTTTACCGCGCTTCCAGCGAATATTGCCGATTTTTCCCTATCGCAAAGGATTACTGCGGGAGTTTCCATCCCTCGTGTCTCGCTCGGAGATCTAGTGCTCGTTGCCCTTGGGGGCTCCGCGCCGTCGCTCGTCGCCATGTTATTCTTACAGTTGCCCGGTTACTTGACGCCTAGCTGCGACCACGTGAGAGTCGGGCTTGTGCAAGTATTTTCCTTGAAACTACACCTCCTTACAATGAGAATTTTAAGTTTCAAGAATCTCTAAAGTAACTGGTTTTGTTTCATCACCTTGAATGCTCTTCAAAACAACGCAAAAGAGTTAATATTAGTTTGCTCAACATTTCCATTAAAAAAATATGGAATACTCTTCAGGTTACAGACTGCGTGTAAAGTTGTAGCTTAAAATGTTTCCAGATCTCCGATTAGTAACTTAATGATATATTGTGGAGTGACAGTTACGAGTATCGTTTAACATTCCCAAGGACTCGGAGTTGACGTGACCTTTCGCCGGTACTCAGCATCATTTTTTCTCTTCTTCTCTCGAGGAACAAGGATTCGTCGCGGTAGTTTCTATCTTCTTCTCGAGATGAGAACAATATGTAATGAAAATGTAGTTGCACTTATTAGTGCGGCATTGCACGGTTTTCGCGAACGAAGAAGCAGCACTGGTCGCGGTCGATCGTAAGGAGCACTTTGTTGGTTCTTATGAAGGACACGAGTACGAGCGACTCGGCGTAAAATGCTCCATACGCACGGGATTTTAACCCAAACGAAGAAAACTGAGGGAAGGAAAAGAATGTCAAGGGAGAGCGAATTAAAAGTTCTAGACACACGTCGGCAGGGAGATGCTAAGGAATGCAGTGCTCGTAAATTCGGCAAATCAGTATCAGCCTTCGTTGGGATATCCGTGGAGATGGTTTCGCTAGTGCAGGATAAAGGGGAGAGGTTAACGCGGGCCACTCTCGACCTCGGTCGCGCTTTTTCGGAGTCAATCATAAAACGTCCTCCGTCGCTCGTCGAGAATTACCGTAGTTTCGAAACAGAGATTTAAGAGCCAATAAGCGTGCCTTCGAAAGCTGGCCGTGAGTCGATGGGCCCTGGAACTTCTTTCATAAATAAAAGAGACAGAAGGCGCGCGGCACGTCCGCGGCATAGGGGTAAATGCATCCCCAGCGCTCGCATCGGATGCCCAGGACGTTGCTATCCTTTTTTCCGATGATCCGCACGTTGCCCACGTGCGAAGGAAAATTTATCGTGGAATCTTTGTTTATATCTCGTTGGCGCGCGTTAAGGGAATGTGGCGTGCCAAGCGAATAGCGAGTTTTTTATTTTATATCGGAGTGAGTCAAAAGAGGCATGTCTACGGATAAGTCATAACGCGATCCTGGGGAAAAACTTGTCGAACTTGCGGAGGCACTTAGAGAGTTAACAAAAAAGAAAGACAAATGAAAAAGAAAATCGATCGGTCTAATTCGCGAGCGAGTCGAGGGAGATGCGCACAAACTTGATTGATAGCTGGATCCTCCATTACCCAAAGGAAACAGCAACTGCGAAAACATGTTCAAATTGTGACTCCTAAGATGTATTTACCCAATGCACACACACGCATACACACACATATATTTATTAATTATCTACGCGTGAAAACTCATACGTATCTAGAAATTGTGAAAATTTTTTGAAACGTTGAGTATTCTGTGAGCAAAGAAGAAAACTTGGGATGTAATCGTTCATGTCTTTTTCAAAATAGAGCAACATGTTTGTTGAAAAATTTTAACTTACTTAATTTTTCTCGGATAATTAAGTTATTTCCTTAACATGTATCCTCGCGTAAAAAACTATGCAATTAAAGATTTATTCGTCGTTTTTAAAAATGCGATACATTACAATTTTATAAATTTTATGTTTCATAAATCATTTGCTATGGTATATCACACAATGGTCGCATCTTAAATTTATTAGATCGTTAATTGTTATGCTTTATTTTGTTCGATTTCGTTGGTTGGCCCTTCTACTATTATTTTCGTCAAATAAATTTGATAGTATTTTTATTAACTGAGTTTAATAATAAAAAAAGATTCCATTCAATTTCATTTGCTGAAGATTTACCCGAAGTTTGGTTACTCGAGATAAAAGTAAGTTAGATGTAAGCTAAAAAGTTTACATAAATTTATTAAGAAATAATTTTGTGAAATACTAAAATTGCATTAAATATTTTCAACCAATACTGTTATCTAATCAGTTTATAATTTTATTTAAAATTTGTTAATAATATATTGTTTAAAATTTTAATTTAAAAAAATGATGGATTTACTTTTATATGCAATTTATATTTTAAACTATGAAATAAACCGTAAAAAAATTTCTCTACATATTAATTTAAAACTTTTAATATTCATTCATACTGTATTTGTCCTGCTGCAGAATATTGTTTGAATATTTTTATATACAAATTTTTAATTGCAAATTTAGTCTTACAAATAAAATATTCAAATTCATTAATAAGTTTTAGAAAGAGTATGATAAAATTACATAATGATGAAATATATTACATAAGTTATTGTGATTATTCTTTTGAAATAAAAAACTTGAATTAAATTGTATAAAACGTCTAGAATATACTATTCCTTGATTCTGCGCAAGATTTAATATTGTTTTTTGGTTATTGATGCAGACAAAGTCTTGAAACATTTAATTACGTTTAAGATTGCATGTACCGTTGAAGTGAGGATAGTGATGGTATTAGTATTACGACCATAAAAACTAAACATTAGTTATTTATAATCAAAAATTGACATAATAAATTTTCATTAAACTATTAGTTAAATTGAATATAATATAAAATAATGCAGAGTTCCATTAATATAATCAAGAGCTTAAAAAAAAATTTTGTAAAAAATAATATTTGTAAGCGCAAAAATGCACTTTTCTCGTATTAAATTTGTGCAATTCTTAGAATAATATAGAGTATGAATACATAAAAGTAAAAAATGTAAGAATTAACGGTATTAATAACGCTTTTCTACTAAAAAACTGATATTGTTCAAAGTCTAAAAACATTGATTAGAAAAATTAATTAAATTTTATTTCTTTCAAAATTATTCATAATCTGTTTTCAATAACATTAATCAAATAAACCTATTCTTAAGATATATTATAAGTGACCATAATTTTGCTCGAGTGTGAAACAATGCAAAAAAATCTAATTCGTTACTAATTTACTTTTAAAGTTAAATTAATTTTGTTAATTACATTATTATTAATTATAAAAAAATTATTTAACGTTCACAATTATTAGATAAAATGTATTGTATTTCAGAAAAATTAGCCTTTATAAACTATGTATTTTAGTAATAAATAAATAAATTAAATAAAAAATCATTTAATCATGCGTACATTTATTTCCAATCCTTTCAAAGTAACAGGAGAACATCGCTCAAGAAACTATAATGCGAGTTTGAAAAACATGATATGGTATTACAAGCTCTCAAGCAACTAACGGGAGTATTAGGAGCACATATAAGCAAAGAGGTATTACGTTAAAGTAAGAAAGTCGAATTGTCAATTGAAAATTTACGTTACTTGCTTAATTTCATATTCTCCTGATATTGTTTTAGTAAAATCAAACGATTCTTTCTCTTTGCGGTTTCATGATTGGTATTGCAGATTCAATCATTAACAATTTTTCGTTTTTTACCATTGTTTATTGATTGACATTTGTTCAAAATAAAAATAAAAATAATATATTTTTTATATTAATTATAAGTTAACAATTTTTACGTTTTTACTATTATTTAATCATTGTCATTTTAATTTGTTCAAAATGAAAAAATAATAATAAATTATTTATATTAATTATTAGTTAAATTTATATTATTTTATTGTTGTGGGATAGGGTTAGGATTATAAAAGATAGCGTATTAAGTTGTAAAATATTTTATTCAATTATAAATATATACATTTTTACAAAAATACATACATGATTAATTTTCATCGTGAATGTTTCTTTAAATAAAAGATTTTTTAAATTTGTATTAATTGGTGCAGGTTTAAGATAAATTTGTAAATACTATAGATGTGACGAATGACTAGTCCATGGAACCTGAAAAACAATAAACGCAGTATAATTATATAATATTTTTTTTTTAATTGCCTCATTGCAAATGTAATTGCAATTGCAATATTTTAGTTAGTCAAAAGATATTGTTATTACAATAAATTATTTCTTTAAATTGTAATAAAAAATCGATATTCGTATGATGAATTTTTAAATATTTTTTAAATATTTTTCTATAATCTTGAATTTTCTAATACTTTTTGCATCTATACTTTCACTTTCAAGTTCTACGAAAATTAAAATTAATTTTTTGAACGAAGTCTTTTTTTTATTATTAAAATATATCAATATTAAAACAAAATTTAAAAGCGAATTTATTGAATTCTACATGTTGAATAATTTATAAATTTATAAGACGTAATTGGCAAAAAAATGTCTATAAATGTGGAACAAAAAAATTAAGAACCGTGTATCCAAACGTGTATGCTTCGTTATTGCATGAAAATTTAATTATGCATCTAGAATTTAAGGCTGTTTAGAAAGCAGATGTTCCGCATCGGGAAAAAATATACATACAAATATATACTGGAACGTTACAGTCAGGTGATCAAGGATGGCGCAATATTTTCATAAAAAAATTGTTTAAATTTTCATCGGTAATCTGGAATATTATCTATTAACTCGTGTATTTATAAAAAATAAATAATAAGTTTTCGATGTGTCCATACAAATGGAGGATAAAGAAACTTACTTAAAATAAATATAATAAATAAAATGACAAGATATAAATATAAAACGTTGTTAAAGTACCAAATATCAAATACTCATTATTCAATATACGTACCTTAAGCTTAAGAATAAAATCTGCAACAATGGTAATAAAAGTATGAAATAAAAATATAGTAATACAGTTCATCCTAGAGTTTATTAGTACATTGGTATATACATAGTACAGGAATGTTACAGCCATCGTTAACGATATTTACACATAATTTTCGTGTAAAAATACAGTAGCCCATACCATTTTTTTTAATAATTGAATCGACATTATAACCAAACTATTTTCGATAAAGTCAAGAGTGACTTACTATTTGCTTCGTTTGACGGCTCAAGAAGAAATAAAAATTATAATTTAAAAAATATCAATAAAAGTACAGATAAATTGAAATACTGATGAAGCATCGACAATAATTAATCTGCTCTTATTGGTTTCTCGAATAACAATTTGTATTCGATTCCGATACATAAATTCACGTGGAATTAGTATAATTTTCGATTCATTATCGTGGTTTAATCTGATAATTTCACAAATCTATGTTAGAACAATGCGGTGATTCGAGAAATTAAACTTCGAATAAACGTCAATTCAATGAAAGATTCATCCTAGATAAAAAATACATACAGAAATCAATACACAGTGGAAGACCAGTCGTAACACTATAATTTAAGTACAAGAAAATCTTTCTAGTTTATTGAACTTCTATAATTGTAACTATTTCCAACTCTTAGTTCATTCTGTTATCTTGACTCAACAGAAACGTCTACTTGACATTTACAGTTAATCTCTCACGAGGCCAATTTTACCTCACAATTTTGCCTAGAATAACAAAGTTAACGATGAAACATTTAACTCTCAAACAATACTCATAAATAACAAAAATACCTCCCACTCCTCGTCACATTAAGCATACGAGATAAAGTTGTAAATACTTTACTCGCGTGTAACCCAGTGGATCCATATCCATATCCATATTCCCCACAAATGCACCACATTCGCCAAAACATTAAAATCGTACGTATGTCATGCTTCGCGTATTGGCTCATGAGAGATTAATAAATAACCATGTGATTCGCTTTCCCTTCACTCATAAATACTGTAAAAGTGTAGAATGTGACCTTCAGTGTTCATCAGGGAGCGCATTGCATCGGAGCTGGGCAGTACTCGGACGCATATATATATACATATACAGATATACACGTGCGCATACATACATGTATATATGCATATATATATGTGTGTGTGCGTGGGAGACTCGAAAAATTGATATCATTTTTCGAGTGTCCTCTTCCATTTCACTTTACACTTCCACCTGCGTAATTACTTAGCAATAAACCGAGTTTACGCGCTTTACAATATGTGAAAACTCAAAATACCGATTATTATGTTTTTGCATGTAAACGACGTTAAACATTAACGCACGAATCGCTGCTGTTACATCTCAACGGAAATATTTCAACGTGCGCTATAAGGTTTCACCGCAATAATGTCCTTTAAGCTTTGCCACGATCAACTATATAAGCGAGAAAATCACACATATCTTTTCTAAGTTTTCACATTGTGACACGCGCGTAAATTATGAAAGTGAAATTAAGAAGTTGTAGTACTTCGCAGCATCGACGATACATAAAATAACAAAGTGCGTCATATGTCTTTTCATTACATTAATAATATTATTGATAATAATAATAATAATTATAATAATCATAATAATAATAATAATAATAGAATAACAGTAATAATAATAATATTATCATTAATAGTAATAATAGTAATAGTAATAAGTAACGGCGATAATAGTTACGATATAATAGCGTAAAAAATGATTACAAACTTGAAAGCAATCATGAGTACAAACAAATTAGCCGATGCGATGAATAGAGTAATTAATTAATCTTCGGCAATGGAGTAGATAAAATCGCAGATTATTTTAATGAACGGGGATCGGGGTTAGAAAAACAATCGAAATAAAAAAATGGTAGTCCGAACCTCTCCCTGTCTCATGAGATTTGATACATATATTTACAGCATCACAAAAATAGCAGTAACTCGCGACGTAGCAAACTATCGCTGTTCCGTAAGCATTGACTCGTGTCAATGGCAAGCGGCTCGCCCTCTCTCTCTCTCTCTCTCTCTCTCTCTCTCTCTCTCTCTCCCCGCCCCTGGTTCTATGCACACATATCCTCCTGCTTTATATTCAAATTACGTTTAGTTTGCGCATATTTACATGCAAGAGCCGTACGCTGGCTTTGTGGCTCGAACGTCCGTCTTTAGAAATTCCTAGCTACAGGAACCATATTAGAAAGAGAGTGCGAATTCTCCTCTAGAACTTTATAATTCTCTCTTTCTCTTTCTCTCTCTTTCGAAACAGTCGTGCGGATCTATGTATGTGTATGTATATCTATGTATATTTATGTATATCTTTGTATATCTGTATATATATATATATATGTGTGTATATGTACGCGTATACATAATATAGTACAGTATAATATAATATATATGCATATATATGAATGTAGATGAAAACTAACCAAAGGTCCGTTTGTATATATAGCACATTTTGTTTCGTTGGAGTTAAAAGTAAAATGCATTCGTCAAAACCCAATGCACATTTCGCAAGTGATACGTAATCGGAGTAATTGTTGTTCCTATGGCGTCAGTAATATATAACCTTAATGAAAAGTAGGAATTTGAAACCAATTTATCGTATCAAATTAATTTCACGAACTATATTAATTACAGATAAATGCGAATTGTGTAGGGGTCGTCATTAAATATATATATATATATATATTAAGGAAAAAGAAATTATTAATTAATGATCCTTCTAGCGTTTATCACTTATTAAAACTAATTATGCTACGTTAAAACAAATATACGAGTACTATTGTTCGACATTAAAAAGTTGTAAGCTTTTACTTAAGTACTACCAGAAGACATTTAGTTGCTTTTTTCTTTTAATTACTATTTTCAAGCTCAGTTTTAGCATTAAATTTGTAAATGTCAAAGTGAGATCAGATTACGAAAATTGATATCGAAGAATAAATAGTCAAGTACGGATTGCTCGTGTACTTTCCCTAAAATTTCTCAATTTCTAAGAATTAAAAATTGAAAAGGATTGCAAGTTAACTATGTCAAAATATTCTTAGATTTTGTCTACGTAAAATCAACAGAGAAAGATTGCGAAGGTTGCAAGTATCATGTCTTCGAATACACGACGAAAAATGCTCCGATCAATCATTTTTAGGCGATAAAATAACAACAAATGTGGCCATCTATATTATGTCCAACGGTCTACGCGAGTATAGTTCAGTGGTTCCGGCTATTCGTTGAGAAACCTTAAACTTACGACTTAAAAGTTTTCGTTTTCTTCTCGCTTTTTTAAAGTTTTATTAGATTTTTTCGTTGACCGATACATGTTAGTAGGCGGGAAGGGTATTGGTGGCGGGGGAAGAGAGGGGGGCAGTGTTTTCTCAGTGACTTGCATTGGCACGTGAAGTTTCCACGCGACTCGAATTTCTAGCTATGCTTGATCCCTTTCCGATAATCTCCCTTGACTCCCATTGCATCATTAATTATAACGTTGCATTTCACAATGGTGTCACCACAGAGAGTGTACGTGTATATTTACACTTTTTAATGATTTTCATACGTTCTCTTGAGAAATTTCCCCGTCCAATTATTTCATTTAATCTGATTCTATCATTTCAATCTCGCTTTATTTGCATCTTCGGCGCTTCAGGTTCGGTGTAAGGAAACCGAAGTTTAAAATACATGTCGAATCGAAAAATTCGATCAAATGCAATATCTAAAACCCATTTCACTCGTTAGTTTATATATATCTATCTATTTATATATATATATATATATTACAATTAAAAATAACTATACATCTTATTTTCGCTTCTCCTCGATACGATTCGGAGAACGCACTGCCATATCGAAATTTGCGAATATAAAATCATTTTCCAATATGTACTTCAAAGTTCTCAATTTACCTAAAGTGCTAACAAAAAAATATATATATATATATATAAATCAGCTATAAATTTAACCGTGATCCATAATAAGATTTACTCTACGAAATAAGAATAAAAATCTGAGGATTCGAAAGGAAAAATTAAATTGAATGGAGCGATACTCCTTCTTATCTTCGAGTTCCATTGCAGTACTAAACTTTATTAGACCTCCTACGAAAGAGTCGAATTTTACAACGCGATTAAAAATCGGACGCGGATATCTCCAATGCACGAGATCGTGTAGAAGTTAAAGACCTAGCTTATCAGAGAAGCTATGACTAGTCGATTAAGTACATCTTTACGATAATATAAATTCTAATGCAGCTTTAAAAAAGGAGAAGTGTAACGATAAGAGAAAACAGAAATAAAATTAAGTCTTATTGGCGCACTCTATAAGAAGGCTTGGAATGCTTCTTTCTTACTTTCGTTCTCTCTCTCTCTCTCTCTCTCACTCTCGCGCATTCATCCCCCTTTCCTCTCTTCGTCGTCACGAGAAAAGTACGGCAATACTTCATCGGGTTCCCTTTTTTGAATGTTAAGAAGGCGGGCTTCGAAAAAATAGAGTTCCCGCGCCTTTCTCTTCCGCTGCGGGGGGGGGGACTTTGCCGCCAACGACAAACGAAGAAAAATTATCCCGGCGAATGAATGCGCGCTGTTCTTGGACTCTTGTTTTCTTCCTAGCGCTTCGCTTGACGCCCAGGAACGTTAAAGTTTTTAAAATTTATCCAATAACTCGCGAGAAAATCACAGTTAACCTTATGTACAAAAATGCGAGTTCGGCTTCGAGACGCCTGTCGTCTCGCCTCTGTCTACAATTTTTGTTTTGCCGACAATATTATATATTTATTGATACAACGTTTCGACGAAATCGAGGATAAGCGTACTGGGCAGTTTCTTTTTATCTATAACGAATCTATTTTAAATCGATAGCTAAACAAGATGGTCGGTAGGTCGATAGAGTTTTCCGATACTTAGACTGGGCTTCTTAGCGGTTAAATTTTTAATGTTCCTCGAATTTAAAGATTTTTTTAACTACTGGCAATTTGGATTTCAAAATTACTCAGTAGGCTCGTAAATTAAAAATCGTTAGTCATATTTAGCGCGTCTGATCATAGTAAATAAAAATCCCAAGCTTTTAAAACTCGTTTGATTTGAAATTTTTCAATTTTTAAAAATTCATCTCCCCGTCTAAATCATTTCCTAAAGTACGCAGTAACAAATTTTGTATGGCGTTTAAAGTTAAAAAAAATTTGTAAAGTAAAATATTAGATAAAAAGTAAGTAATTGCGATGTAAATAAAAATTAAAAAGTTCTTTTAAGCATTATTTCGCTTAAATTGGGTGAAAGACGTCTGCGAAATATGCGCGTATGCTTCAAATAATTTAAGGCAGAATAGTTTCGACGCCCGACAAAAATTGTACGCTGCATCGAAGAAATGAATTCGCGATCGAAACAAAGGAGACGAATAATTTGCGTTTAGTTAAAGTCAAAGTCGAATCAGAATGCTTTTAGAAAATAATATTTTTATGGGGGGTTTTGCCAAAATCGTGACCGGCTCCGCGAGATAACAGTCCCCTGGGGGAAATCCGAGAGCCGAGTAACGAACCCCTCAGTGGCGATCGGCACGACAAAAAGGCGAAACCTCAAATGGCGAATAAGTACGCAGAGACAAAAGCGAAAACTCTATCGATCGCAAAAATATCGTCGCGTTAAGCGCTCACCTATCCCGATCCGGGATCACGTGTCCGAGAAGAGGAACTCGCTCTCGGAGAGAAGCACCTCGAGGTCCGAGGGAACGGTGTGGAGATCCGAGTTGGCTGGCTCAGCGATGCACGAGGCCTGGCTCAGCTTCGACGAGGCCCTGCTCGGCTTCGACTTCCTCTTCCTCTCCTTGCTAGCCTTCTTCTCCGCTATCGTCCTTACCAACACGCCCGCCCGTGGGCCCGCGTTCCCGCTCCTGACCGCCGGCGTTCCCGTTGGCAGTTGACCGACCTTGTCGGCCTTACGCAGCTTCACCGTGAACTTGAAGGGCGGCTTGTAGACGACCTGGAGTCTGACTCGCTCGTTCTTCGCACCCGTGGCGACCGCTGCTGTACTGCTCTCGTTCCTGGCGAGATTACCGACGCTGCGCGATTTTGAGCCCGTCAGTCTTCTCAAGGCCACGTGCCTGCATACGTCAACTCTCGTTAGTTTCAGCGTCTCGTGCAAGTGGTTTTTTTTTTAAGCATCGTGGACCTCTTAAATCGCGTTACTGTTTATACAAGCACGAAACGATCTTTTCCGCGAGTCTCTTAGTTCGAAGGCTACGGAAAATTGAAGGACCGTTGTTCTTTAACCGAAGGAGTACGCATTCTTGGAATACTTCGAGTTTACAAGTTCGAATTTGAAAACGTACTTTGTACTTGAAAAGGTCTGTTGTCGAACAATACACGAAACTGTCAACGTCTCGTAATTAATTTCTACATCCTTAAAGCGATTTATATTCAACTAATTTAAAAATTGGCAAGTAATTCCAATATGAAATTTTTCTTCCTCGAGTCAAATAAATCAATTGGATTTAACAAATTTAATTAAAAATGTTGAATTCAACGTTATTATTTTGTGAAATTTAATTTGCTTGCTTTATTGTGGAAGTAAGATTTTTTGTACTTGCAAGCTTCTTAATTTCTGTCAGTAGTTAATGTTCGTATCACTTGTACCGCTATTAATCTTCGTATGATAGAATTTTTAGAAATATACCAAGAAAGATAACTCATACAATAAAAGAAAACTAAAATATTATGAGGAAAGGAAGGTATAGTATTCCCCGTATGTCGCGTTAAACATCACAAATTTACAGTAATTTTTGTTGCGTTTTTGCCTTCTTTTTATTTAGAGCATTATTTTGAAAATAATATTTCGTTCGAACACACGGAGACAAAGTACGTTAGGGTCATTATAAATTTATGACAGGTGAAGCTCCATTTTACTGACCTAGTGTTGTTTCTACCGGCAGGAGCCGCTGTTCTGGATGTCAATGCAGCGACAGGATTCGCCTGTAGGTTCATAGGACTGGACTTGCTTTTGGGCAGGGCAGTGGCGATGGGCACGTTGACGCGGCAATGTGATGCGAGTAGCCAGGATCTCACTTTGCTCTTGGGGTCGGCACCGCTCACGGAGCCGATGACGACGGCCGAGGGTACGGCACTGGGTGGGACCCCCGGGGTTGTCGGCACCTCAGCTTTCTCAGGGTGCGCCGCTGAGTAGTCCATCATCTCCTTCTTCTTGCGCTGTTGTGGTGGTTGCAACAACTGCTGCTGTTGGACGCTGGACTTCTTCTTGGAGGGGATGGCAGCAGCTGTCGTTGCTAAAGTTGGGGCGCCGCTCGATTCCTGGATTGGCTTCTCAGACTTATTTTTATGGGCTCTTTTCATGAGTTGCTGCAGCGTCGAGGTGCGCTGGCGTTGTTGTTTTGGTGCCTCAGGACTTGGAACGCTGGCCGAGCCATCGCCGACGGCCTGACGCTTTCGCGAACTCTCGTCCGGAGACGTCACTGTCGCCGCTGAGCCAGTCTGGGTCGGAGCCGGTCGTTTTCTTTTGGTCTTAAAGAAAAGTGAATTAATAGTAAATGTGCTCTTTGCTCTACGAACGGAAGCAGAAGTCGGCTGTGCGAGGACGACGCGAAAGACGGAATTACGCGTTGGTTATCTTTATTTTCCGTCTCGTTACCATATTTTATCTTTGTTAATTACCTACAGAGTAGCGATTAAAAGTTAATGCAAATACATTTTTTAGCGGTAACTAATGAGAAATGATTATTTTTTATTTCTAATGTTATTTTAAAAAATTTTAAATTAATTGCATTGTTAGGCACTTTAAATTCAATTGCTATTGATTTATTTTCAGTCAAAGATCTTTTTATGTACCAGCGCTGTATTAATGCTGCATAATAGAAGCTTTTCACGGTTCTGATCGGCTTTGGCAATTAAAATTCCCTTTACTGTGTCACTGAATTATTTGCAAAAAAATATTTAAGAACGCACCATTTTTCTGTTTTAATGATTTAAATTGGCGCGCCGTGCACTTTAAAATAATTTCATATTACTCAGCACTATTTAATGAGTGAAATTAACTTCATTCGTGTCTAATAGCTATTTTTTTCCAACGGATAAACACTAATTGTTTCATGGCTCAATCACAACTCGGTAAACGACATTTAAGTAGATAAAATAAATAAAAAGCCGTCTTCCTAAAATATATGCTCGAGTGCGAAAATAATCATTAGCTAAGAATGTCAACGGAAATTAAAATGAAAAATAACAGACACGAGCCGTTAAAGCTTCGTTATCCTTTTATAAACAAAGTTTCGTCGACGAAGCTGCGCGTCGCCAGACTAATCTTTAAAGCAATGCTCTACGCGCGAATAGCCGGCGAAAGAAAGCAAGAAATACCTGCAAGACTTTAGCTCGAATTAATTATGAAGAGCGAGAAGCATTTGCGCGGAGAGAAGGATTATTCGCCGGATTATCATTTCCATCGAGGAAGCACCGAGGGGTCGTCGCGACGCAAAGGACGCAGACTCTGTGTTTCTCTGTTACCTTGGTAGACTTCTCGTGGGCGACGGCATCCTTCTTACGCTTGGGCCTGCGTCGCTTCTCCCGCACCTTCTTGCTGAGAGGCAGTTTCGCCCTTACCGCCGGGGGGTGGACTGTCACACCCTCCGCACCCTCCGGGGGCAGCCGCACCGTCTCCGTTGTCGAGCTGTGGATGATCGTGACGGACTTGAGCTTCTTGCCCGGCCGCTTTCTCAACAATTTCGTGCTGATCACCTGCAGAATAGACGCACTTTTATCGACACCAGCTGGCGAAACATCGCGCGCGTTACGCTTTGGCAGGATTTTACGGCAAATTGAAGAAAGACCGTTGGCTCGTGGTAGCCTTTTTACAACTCGACGTGCGGAAAAGCTTCGCCGAAGAGCATCGGGCTCGTAGCCACTTCTGCGGCGATATTTCTCTGTCCGCTTTCGCCCGCATTTTTTTACTACGGCGAATTTTTCGCAGCTTTGTGGATTATCGCGTTATTGCCTCGACACTTTTTGACGTAGTTTTTTCACTTTTATGCCGTCACGTTAGTTGAATATCGAAACAGCGCCAAAGTTTTTTATTCACAGATCAATTTTTATTCGTGTGCATATATACACATCATAAATGAAATTCTGCAAACTGAAGGAATATTTATTTTCCCGCTGTTTTTTGCCGATTTACTTAACAGCATATCAGAATTATGAGAAATCTGCAGATTTTCCATTTAACCTTTTAAAATTGTTATTATACAATCGTAGGAATATATATATTTCATTTCCTTTAAATTATATGATAGCATACACATTTGAACGTACGTATAAGGTACAGATAAGTTCAATGGTATAACAATTTTTATTCATTAGCAAAGAGTAAAGGGAAAACTTTAAGTGTATAAATTTGACGTATGAATCAGGATTAAATAATTCTTAAGAATTTTTAAGTAAAAGATCACGCGTTAAATTATCAGTTTTCACACAATAAAATCGTTAAATTGAAAAATCTTATACGAACGACAATCTCGGTTTTTTAAATATATCAACAAATACTTTTTAACTTTTTTACATAGGTTTTACAGTAAATTTAGCTTTTGTAGTTATTTATTTTATTTTAGAGATTTTTTTAAATATTCTTGAATTTTTTTTTTATATTATAAAACTTTGATTTTTGCATTAATTCTTGCATCGATGAATCTATGAATTAATGACGACAAATGCTAGATATTTTTTTTTAGATTCTTAAACATAAACGAGTTTCAAATTTTTAAAAATATGGATTTATATTTAATTCTAAAAATTATTTTTATATTATTTAACTTATTTTTATTTCGTACTTTTCCATCAATATATGAAGTTCAATAGTAATTGCTTGATTAAAATTTTTTTCGAATAAATACAGGAATGTATTGGAAAATAATGTTTTCAGAAAATAACAAATACGAATACAGTTGGATACATTTAAATGCATCGGCTACGCGGTGTCCACAAGCCAAAATTATCATCAATAATGCGGGTATAAATATCTTTCGGAAGTTATGGTCTTTCTTCGATCTAGAGGTAAAAGACAATACTCTTTATGGGAAAATATGTCTGCGTATACTTGCAACACGAGCTTTATAATACTTATGCAAACTAGCATAACAAGAAAATACAGAATTTTCTGAATAGCATTTCTGACAATTCAGAAACTTGCATTATCATTACAAATTGTACTAGTAGAGCAAGAAGTACATTCAGGGGACTATAATAAGTTGAGCAAATGCTTGTTTAAGCATCTCTAAGCAGCTTTGTACAAATTTAATGTTTACTCAGTTCCGCTACTAACGTTGATTTATGGATGAACTTACTATTGCAATTATCATCATCATTGCATTTCTTCTTTCTACGTCGTCGCTGTAAACACAATTGAAAATAAAATTCTGATTGCAACAAAATTTCATTCACTTAAAAAGCACGATATTTTCGTGAAATCTATCATTCGCTATAAATAGTTTATTATTTTTATTATCGCGTCAACAATTACAAAGTGCACTAAAATTATGTCGTGTGTTAAGAGTTTAAATTAGCTGCTATTATATTTTTAATATTTCATATTTATTCAGAATTGCCGGAAAGATAAAACGGGCAAATTAAATACAATTCCTGTATCGAAATTAGTTTTAGATACTCTTCAATACAAGGATATTAATGTTAAATAAATCTGAAACCTCGTGAAATATAGTTTAATATTCGAAATTCTACTAAAATTATTTGATTATTTTTTTTATAACTTTATAATTGATTGTGTATTAAAAAAAGATTATTTGTATTGAAAGAAATGTAAAATATCAATAGTTTGGACAAAATTATTTTATTCATAAATGGCAATTCAAATTTCAAAAAAATCATTCATTTTACGAAAGAAATTTTAAATAAAATTGAAATCAATTTTTTTTCTTGTTTCGAACACTTGCCGAATCTAATTAGTCGCAATGATTTTTTATTTCAATATACGTGTTTTCCTGAACTTTAAATATATTTAAATGATTTGCATGGTCGAAAATCATGTTTTAAGAAAAAACTTTTATTTTTCATTGTTTATTACAATTTCATTTAAAAAGGCTGTCAATTGAAATCTGAATACTTTAAATATAATTAGAAATATCCCATTGCAGGACTCTACCTCCGGTTTAATTAGTTTTAGTTTGATTAATTTATCTTCGCTACTTAATTAACGTCGCTGCTAAATTGATTTTAACAGATAAATCGTTCGTGATATCTCTCATATATTAAGCTAAATTTCAAAGACGCTTAAATATATACTTTCCTAATAAGAAACACAAAATTCGTCGGTGCTTTATATTATTTCCAAGTTTAACTTTACTTTTGAAAATCATCAAACTACAATTTATCTTGAATGTTATATATGTATTACTTTGATAACGGCTGTCCCCAGAAGTTCAATCGTTATTTCCTCGTATCTATCGATATCCAACTTTCCGAGCCCGAGACCTCGAGATATTCAGATTTGAAATTGTGGGAGATAGCGCGAGAAAAGTACCGGATGATAAAACAGTCTAATAAAACTTACCAATATAGAAATTGCGCCGAGTACGATGAGTGTCGCTGCGTACCAATGTTCGGACATCCAGCGTCGGAAGGTGGCCAAACTTTCGTCGGACAGTAAGAGCTTCCTGAGGGTGGCTAAAGGCCCACTAGGATCAACTTCCCTGCACTTCTGGAAAACGTCGCAGTAGCCGTTGTAGTCGTTACAAGGCGTCCCAGGCTTCGCGAACATATCGGGAATGTCGTAGGGCGGCGAATTCCAATCGAACGACGAGCTGCGAACACACACAAGCGTGCGCGCACACACGTACATATACAAATGTCGATCGTTATGCACTAGCCCCAAGCGCCTTTCAACTCTTCGGCGCCTCCCTCTTTCCGTCCCTCCCTCCTCGTCCCTCCCCACGATGTTCAATATCTCAAGGAACGTCGAAAAGCTCGAAAGCTCGTGCTATGCCTTCCACCTAACCGACGACCAATCCTCGAAATTACTTTGCCGAATAGACGTTCGATAGCTGGAGCAAGAGTGTGTATGACGACGCCAGCTTTAGGTGCATGAAGTAAAAGAGAACTTGCACCGGAAGAACGGGTGTACAAGGTGAGTAGAATGTTTAGTTGGATACTTTGTTACGAAGGATAAGGATTTGCTTTGTTCGTATAGATGGGGGGGGGGGGGGTACGGAGGACGGTAAGGCAGATGCGCCAAGGGAGTGCTGAATTCTTAAAAAAGAGAGAAGATTGAAAACGAAATTATGTGATTTGAACCATTCTTGGACGACTGTATCTGACTCTAACGTTGAAAGGAAAAAACTCGTTACGTTGAAAATTAAGCTTCGTGATCATTTTCTTCAACTTTTTTTAAGATTTTTCAATATCGCCCCTCTGCACAGGTGCTTTCATTATTCATGATTTTACTCTACATTATTAACGTATTTGATCTTTTAAAATCAATATACGTTCAGCTTCGAGGCGTCGTTAATACTTGGCTCAGTAATGCTTTAAGTGGAATAAAATTCATAACCCTCAGCCTTTTATGTATTTCTGAGAAATAAATCTTTAATGCATTTGAAGTAGCACAAAACACGAATTAACTAATTAAGAGTTATTCGCTTAATGTTACGTATCGAGCAGCTTTGTTATTACATTTGTTTTAATAACAAATACGTACGAGCCATTATACAAGTGCAATGCCCGATTTTTATTAAGGTAGAAAATAACGAAATGAGCAGAAATTTGCTCACACGGATAAACTTTTCTAATACAGCTTTAAGTTGCCATCATAAAAAGCATAAAAAGCAACTATTCAGATAATGTTATACCTTGCAGAATCCAATACAATCGGCGACTTCCGCTCGGCATTTCTGCTCGAATAGCGTCGTAAACCATATAGATTTTTCACACATCTCCAGAGCAATGTCGTAGCTAGTTATACACGCTTAAGCAGTCTCGTTTTTGAAAAAATTTTCACGAAAAATCGCGACGCTTGAAGACACGAGGAGCTGGACCTTGGCTGGGAATTACTTTATAAAATATTCCACATTCCGCCTCTAGTCACCAACACGTGCCGACTTTAAAGAAAATAAGAGGAGAGCTCTTGCGAGTTGTCGAAGAAGCAAAAAACTGATTGATTCCCTCGTGCAATCGACGTCACTACCACCGCTACCTGTCATAACTTTGTAACTAAATTCATCGAGTCTTGGAAATTTTCCTCAACTACCGCGAACTACGTCTCACTAGCAGATATCCGATAAAAGCGCAAACACTGAACGCGACCGGAATTCATGTTCAAGTGAAAAAGACACGTCACACGTGCATGCGTTTCAAAAGCTTTGAGTGGAAAGTTCAAGTGTACCGATTTTTATTTTAATTCAGACATTGTTACGTTATCGGGCGAAATTATTTACACCTATGGCTGAAACTTGGTGATATCGATCGCATGTATAAGTTTTCGCAAAAACGGAGCGGAAAGAAGTACGCCGATAGCGTTTAGGCTAATTGAATTTACGAATTTAGTAAATTATACAAGTGGCTGATCCAAGAAAGCTTACACTACTGAGGGCTTAACGACCATCGGTAAGTTAAGTAATTGTGTTTCGACTGAATGGCGTATTTGCTATCGATCTATAATCTAATTGCAAAGCATTTAAACTGACCTTATTTCTAAATATCCGAAGTTGTTACTTAAGGATCCAAGTTAGATTGAAGTTGACTTTATTTATGAAATTTTAGTTACGTGATTTGATAATAAATTACGAGAAAAAATTGTACCGCATATAAGTTAAGTGCTACTTAAAAATAGACTTTACAAATGATATTTTAACATTATTTTTAAGAAAAATAAACAGCGCTGATTTATTATACTTACTGTCTATAGTAAACCTCAATAAATATCTAATAAATTGAACCAAATTTGTATTATAAAATAGTAATAATATACTTGTATACTGAATTTGATAAGTAATAATAATGTTTAGATTTTACTAGTTCGTGAAATTTTTAAAAATATATATGCTATATTACGATTTATAAACTGCTAAATGTATCGCTGATATATTAATTTTTAACATTAAAACATCAATAACTGCTGGACAGTCAGTATTGAATTTATTATAAAAGCAATTGATTTTTAATAAGAATAATTTATATCGAGTTATTTAAATTTTTTCATAATATTTGCTTACAATACCATTATGAACGAATGCACGATATAATGTTATTAAATAATCTGTAAAATAATACATCAAATATTATATAGTAAAACGATAATCAGTAAACATATTATATATATTTCAAAGAATCTAAGTAAATTTATAATTAGAAGTAATGTTAATTTTTATCATTTATATCAGAGAGAGAGAGAGAGAGAGAGAGAGAAGTGGAAATAGTATTTTTTAAGTTACCTAATATATACATGAATACACGATTCCTACAATGACGAAGCAGATAATTTCTTCTACTATATTATTAAGTAAATTATTAAATACGATTTTAGACGTCTAATTTAAATGAAGTTCAAACAGAATATGAAAAAAGCCAGGTTAGTCATTGTGCAAGTAAGTTTTTTATAGGTCTGTTATTATAAGAGCAATTATTGTTAAAGATTTAAGAGGAGGAGGTAAATAAGAAGTTGTTAAAGAAAACAGATATGTACATTTTTTACGTACATAAAAATTCTATGACTGCATAATGTATAGGTAAACATAAAAGAATTGATTACGTGTTTCAATTATCAATTTTTACTTCTAAATGATGATAATTATAAATATAAACGTTAATTGCCTGTATGCGAAGGAATTGTCTTTTTTAAATGCAACCGACGATTCTTTAATTACATTACTAAAATATATAACTAACAAATATGGATTAAAAATTTTTCAGTTTCCTGATAATTAATTATTAATTATTAAAATATATTAATAATATTAAAATAACGACGAGATTGAGTTCATAATTTAAGCTGTAATTAAGAATTAAATCTCTTAAATTCTGTGCTAATACAGATAAGATTAAATTTAGTACAAGTTAAGTATAAATATGGAATAAAAGAACATTTTTTTTATGAATAACTTTTCCATCTATAAATCATAATTACTATTACAAATAACATTTTAATCATAAATAAATAATATTTATTTGCCTGGTATTTAAAAGCTTATAAATCCTAGTATAATTTAATTTGATTCAGTAAATAATAAATTTTAAACAACTACTATTACAGTTATTAAGCTGATTTTACTTATTTTTGCAAATAAATTGTTTATAAAAATTTACTATAAATTTTACATAACTTATTTAAATTTAAATATGAATATTTTATTTTAAGTAAAATATTTATAAATAATACAAAATTAGATTTTTTAAATATGCATGAATATGTAAAGTTTATTAAAATATTATATTTTAAAATATTTAAAATTATCGTGAAAAAAGTAGAAACTTAGATCTATCGATATTATTTAGGTCTTATCACAGAGATTTTTTGAAAAAAGTTAATGGTATTTTAATCAAAATTGTGAATCTATAAATGCAGCATATGCTAAATTAATGGTCTAATTTATTTCCGAAGTATTAATTTCTAATGTTTCGTATCATCCACTACGTATCTTCACATGAGTCCTTAAAATTTCTTATAAATTAAACTATTACTAAATTAAATAAAATCTCAAGCTATTCTTAGTTTTTAAGATTAAGCAGCATCTCAATTTTGCTTTTGATAAACGATTTTAATATTGGAACTGTTTCCGGGTTTTGAAATCTGAAATTGTAGACGTTTTCTATGAACTATGTTTTTTACTACTAAACTATAGATGAGGATATAGTTTGATATACCGTATGAAACTCTGTAATCTTGTATATCACGTTTATCAAAGTGCATTGTATTCGAATAGAAACAAAGATGTTAAAGTTAAGCCGCCAACGATGTTATAATTAAGAAATTATACACTGTTTTGCTAAATTAGATTTCGTGGGTTTCGTATTAAGTTCGATTAAATTACTTTAAAAACTCTTGTAAAATATTTTATAGTACTGAAAAGTAGATTATTTAACAAGATACCACAGCATTTTAAATTTAATATTTGTTACATTAAAGTCATTGAGTAAAATAATTACAACTATTAATAATAAGAACATACATCAACTGTAATATAGTTTGCAAGGTGACTTTCTCAATGAAATATTAAATTGATAACTTTAACTGTGGTATTACTTCATTACTACAAAAGTAACCGAAGAAATTTGATGAAATTCAGTAATTTTTATAAGTCTTATCGTTCTTGACAAGAAATAGGAAATAGCGAAATCGTCTACTTATTGTAAAGAAAATGAAAATTTAATATTAATCAAATTTAAAGATTTTCTTTATAAAAATTAAAATACCATGTTATTAATCATTCACACCATATTTAGCTATGATACAAAAGAATAATTAATTTATAACTTATCTGATAAAGTGGATTAACGGACAAATATCGTTAAATCTTTTATTGAAACCAATTAAAATTAAGATTTAAATGTGCTATCAGATTTTGGCACGTTTTTTTAATGATACAGTTTCATATGAGTATTATTTTTTTCAATGCATTAAAACTTTTAATTTTCATCTAAAGAAAACTTTTTTTGATACTCAATAGTTCTTTAAAGATTAAATATTATTATTAATTCATCGCTACACTTACCGAAAATTAGTCTTTAGGAAATGAATGTAAAATATAATTGCAGAATAAATTAACTTATTATACATTTAATATTGAATTTTTTATTCTTAATTTTTTTATTCGTATTTACTTAATTTAATAATGAGAATTAAAGCTTCATTACTAAATAAAAATAATATTTTTAAAAATAATTTAGATTATAAAAGTATTATAAAATGAAAAATAACCTAGAACAAAATAAACTAAAAAAATATTTTCAATGTATACAAATTTTAAAATTGCAAGTTAATATTTGAAATTAATTTTCTAAATTTTATTTTTTTAATCAATTTATCCTAAAAACTTATTGCTGAATAAAATTTTGGAAATTTGAATTATATATATTAAAAATATTTAAAAAACGACATTCGCATTAAAAAAGTTAAAAATATTCTATACAAATATGTACGAACGTATAAATATAATTTAAAATATTTTTTGATTATCCTTTCTTGTTGTTTTATTTAACAAAAACAGAGGGATTTAAAAATATTTTAATTTGCAATAATGAAAATCGAAAAATTGTTAACAACTGATGAAAAGGATAAAAGCTGTATATAATATATATTTTCTTTTTGCATACGAAGTAAATAAGTTTCGAATAGTTTCATGGAATAAATAATGCGTACGAGGGAAAATATAATTATATGTAAAGTTGGACAAATTTGTTTTACCGAAGCTAACTTTACTTATTTTTTATCAATAAATTATCGCATAAAATTTCAGCGATTATTTTGTGACTAAAATTTTTCGCTTTTATTTTTTCGCAATAAATTAATTTCAGTATACTCTCCGGAAAACATTATCATTAAAATATCACGTGTTTGTAAAAGTGTTTTTAATTCATTATACAAAATTCTTTCGGGAAGAAAAAACAAAAAAATTAATTTATTTCTGCAACGAAAAGAAACTGCGATAGATTAAAAGCTAAATAATCAAGTAGTTTTTCGCGAAATATTCAAGTTATTCACTTTTTTGACATGCACGTTCGCATGGAATGGAGTATCGAGTATGCATATGTACGTATATACGTTAATGTATATGTATACATATATACGTGAGTGCACCGTTCTGCCTCTCCCTCCTTCTTTCTTTCTCTCTCTCTCTCTCTCTCTCTCTCTCTCTCTCTGCAAACCCTAATCAAGTTACTTCGAAATGCAGTGACTGAGGGCTGGAGGAGCGGCCGAGCAAACGCACCTACCGTATTATTCTCCAGAGAATTCGATTAAATTGACATAAGTCCCCTTGTCCCTTTCTGGCTAGTTCCTCGATATGCAATTTGATGAGCGGTTTCTCAATCTACTCTATTATATCGAAGGGCCCTCGACATGTGCAGCGTTGCTCTTATGTTTTCTTTTTCCTCTCTTTCTCTTTAGTTCAACTAACTTGGGATTTGCAATGTTAAGTGGTACTTTTAGTAATGTTGGTACTCCGTGTATTTTTAGGGATATATAAATTACTGTTCTCACACACAATTGAATCTTGTTAAGTGTGGCTAATTTACGGATGTAATACATGTGATTTAGGATTTTATTTTTTTACGCGTGTAATTTTGATTTAGAACCTTTTCAAATTAAGAATAAACGAGACTCTTAATAACCGCAGCAACGACAATATTTCGCGTAATGATTATTAGCTACTTGGGGGTGGAAAATGAGAAATTTTTCAAATCCATTTTCTCGTTATACACGTGTGCTTTTATGTTTGCCGGTGGCGTGTATAAAAACTTTTATTAGAAAACCAACAACTCAATAACTTGCTCTTTATTTGAGTATAATTTTGCATTTTATATACAAAATATGTAAGAATAAAACAAAATTTTGGAAAGGAACTTCTGCTATGCCTGGAATTTTATTTCTTCAAGATCATCATGTTTATTAAGATATCTATTTACACTACCATGTAGTCTTAAAGTTTTCTTCTATTTTCCATTACTGCATCACTTTATTGAAACAAATGTAATACCTTCGTCTTCAATTATTTCCACACTAACTAGTAGTGCATGTTAATAAGTAACGAGAATTTGACTTTTTACGCGTGCAAGCCTATTCTATTCCCCCAATATTTAATGATATTAAGATGCACTTCGTAATCTAAAATTTTATCGAATAATATCGCGAGGGAATGACTTAAGGATCAAAGTGATATATTATATCGAGAACCAACGTAAAATAATTTTTTTAAATTCAACAAGACCACGTTTCAAAGAGAAAACTGATAAATTTGATTCTTATAATTTAATAATGTCTCTCACGGCAAGAGGTATCCTCGAGCAACTCAGAAGATGTACAGTTCGAGGCTCCGATGATAATGAAGATAATGAAGTTTTTGAGGGAGGTGTAATGAACTTACAGGCACGGCTGATTCTCTCCCGGCAAACGGCAGCACAACTCGCAGGCCTTGATGGGAGGATCGTCGGCTCCTGGGATGCACTGGCAAGACTCGAGTCCATAGGCGAGGCAAATACTTCCGGTACATTCCTATGGGATGAGTGAATGTTAAATTAAAGATTTTCACAAACAATTTTTTACGTATAATTAAGCGAAACAAAGAAATAAAAATTATCGATTCTATTCGAATTTATTGATTATGGAAAAAAGCCCTACTTGTAATCTTACGTAACATGTGAGTTATTTTTTTTTAATTTGTGCATTATAATTGACGACGGGTCAGACTTGAAATTCCACATAGCAATTACAACATAAATATTTTCTATTTTTTTTAAATAACAACGCCAACTGTTATTCCAAGCAAAATGTACAAATGTGCAAGTGTTTTCTTTTTCTTTTTTCTTTTCAACGAGAGTTCATAGATTTTTTTCGTTCGAATATTAGATTGTGTATCGTATTTCAGCGCAAATAAAAATTTTGTTTGTACCCGAGTCTTTATATTTTTTTTATAAAACTATAGAACCTTTTATTCTCGAGTGACCTTTAACGCGTAAAGGGGAAGAAATGGCTGAGTAAACGCAATTTTGATAAAGCGCGATTGAAAAAAGCAGAAGATCCATCGGCACGAGAGAACAAAGGTATAGCAGCTAACAGATATTAAAATTGTATTATAAAAAGACAAACGATTGGTCGCATCCTCGTGAAAATTCGAGCAAAGCGTATTGACGGAGTCGCGCGTTAAATTATTTTCAAAGCGTTCGCACCAAACACTTAGTTGGCGTGAATTTTTATCGAGTTCGCAGAAGAACGGCAGCGAAGACAGGGAGGAAGAGGGCTAAGCTGGAAATACTCACCCCCATGAAGCAAACGAGCTCTTGATTGCAGATGGTTTTGTTGGGCTTGTTAATGGACGGTGGACAATAGGGCGCCCGACCATCGCAAAAACTCGCATCCCGGCAGCCATTGTCGTCCCGACATTTGTCGCCGAATCTCAATCTGCAGTCCGTCGTACAACACGGGCCCTACGGATAAAACAAACACGCAGTGTTATCTCCGTTTTCGCATCTAAGTGTTTTCCATTGTGCACGTGTGGCTCGTCTTCAATGGAAAATTAAAATAATTATACTTTCGAGGATGATTTTGTATCTCTTTAAATGCCTGCTATTTTGCTTATTATAAATGTCAGGTTCACTCTGGGCAATTATTTAATTATCATACTTTCGCCAAGTAATTGAAATTTTTATCGATATTCTATGTATTAAGGTTACGTTACTTTAATACATTACTTTTCGCGTATTTATATTTAGAGAAATTCTGCCGGTACATTTTATTTATCATTGTATACTTTCACGTTCCTAAGATTATTTAGCTTACAGTTTTCCGATATTCCTCTATTGTCAGTGATATGTGAAATCATGGAAATATATAAAGAATTTGAAGCAAGAATACGTAACGAGTTTGTTTTTATAATTTAAGTAAAATATTGTGCAATATAGTCAGCCTTCGCGCAATATGTAAATAAGGTCGTTGAATTTTTTAAAAATAATAATGTTGGTGAAATGAGTTGGCATTTTTGCTGAAATTATTTATTTAATATAAAAGTAATGTCGTGTACTGAAAACATTAGGTTAGATAGTCTTTAATGATCTTTCGAATGCATTACGTGAATTTCAAGTAACTTTAAGAACAATTAGTATCGACACTAGATAAGAGTATTAGATTGCGGAAAACTAGACGTAAATGTTTGTAATTAGGTTCAAATTTATTTAATTCAAACTTCTTAGCCTAAAAATCAGTTTAAAAAATAAGCTCTATTTTTCCCAAATTAACCAAGAAAAGACGTTGCAACGCTAAACACGTTTTAAATAAAACAAAAACAGTTTACAAACAATTATTTTTTAAAGATACTTAAACATTTTTTAAAGATAAGTCAGCGGTTATTTAATAAATATACGAGCGAGTCAATGTTTTATTGTAAAAGCGAAATAGAGAATAAATGCAAATCCATAAAGACGGTAAATTTTTAATATATTTGAAAACAAAGAATCATTTATATAAAATTTCATAAAAGCTCCTGCGTTGCCGTTTAAATGTTTAGATATAAAATTTTATCTCTCGGCACATCGAGAAGTTCCTTTTAATAAGGGATTATTTATTTATTTATCTTTCTAAAGAGTTTACGAATTATAATTATTTTCTAATAAATTTAAAACGGCATCTTTCAATGGCGTAAATTGTTTTTATTAATAAGCAGCTGGCTTAATGGAGCAATATAAAGCCGTGTTTTTTAATTTTATGATAAAAAAGGCCGTAGGTACAGATTTAAAAAGCCCCGAGTCATTCATATTCTCGAAGAATAACTCGCATTTAGATAGATAAAGACACACTTTCCGAGTACTTTTAGCTCCCTGTAATAATCCATTGAAGCGTAAATCCTGACGAATCTCAAGGCACATTGGACGCAAAAAGACTCGAGCGCCTTTTGCGAAAATCCCTTTTCATAATGTACAAGTAAATAATGCGCTCATCCGAGTGTCAGGAGCGACGGGAGCGAAAAGAGACGTCATCCCTGCTTACAGTGGCAGGTAAGTAAAGTAAGACGTTTTCTCCCGCAAAATCACGTCGCGATGGTCGAGCGCGAGCTTCGGCCCTTGGACTTACCTGACTAGGGCTGCACACGGAGCCGGGAGTGAGGGTGCAGGGCACCTCCTCGGCAGGCGGATACCGACGCTGGGGGAAGCAGCACGAGTCCCGGCAGTCCTCCTCCCATCCACAGTCGCATTCCTCGCCATCCTCGACGACGCCGTTGCCGCACAGCGAGGCCTGCGGTTCTGCAAATAATGCCGAAAGGGATGGTTGTTAAGGGTGGGCCTTGTAACGAACCTCTCACGGGAGCCGCGGATCGGGTGTGCGGTAATATATACGGGGCCGCTGCGGATTTTCAAGATCCTGTACAGCGCCCCGGCTTTTTTCCTCCCTTTTCGTATATAAAGCGGCGGTGGCGGCGGCGGCGGCGGCGGCCCCCTCACGACATCGTGTGGGAATTCCGCTCACTACCTTCCTTCGCACTACCATTATTTACTATCTACCGCCGACAGAGCCATACGTACATTTTGTGGATTGTGATCTCTCTGGAGCCGACTACGTTGGAATTTTCCCTGGTATTACGGGTTTCGCGCTAAGCTTATCGAAATTCCCAAATTACTAGATCGCCTTAACTTCGGCATTATGCGCGATCATTCGTACACTCTGTATTATACCACTTTCATGTATTATTTATTTCCTCTTTCCTAGCCCTCCGTCGGACATTGTTCGTGATATTAAAAGTAAATTTTCTAGCTACATTGGCGTAGATTTAGCCAAAACTCTATAATAACGAACTAGGATGTAAATCGAAATAATTGCACGTGTCTGCATTGATTTCACATTTTGATTAAATTTACTTAATGTAGTTAATAATAACATTGTAAATTTTGTTCAACTTTTTGATTTATACTCTCGGATGTGTCGAGCGCAACTATACAAATCTTTTAACGTTAACTACTGCATCTATTTGTATCAAATTCTATTCAAATCAATTGTTTATGCATAAGATTATGTAGTGCTATACTTGAAAAAGTTTGCAAAAAATATCTGTATCTTTTAAATCTGATGCAATTTTGCTGATCGGAAAATACGTGTCTTGGATTCATACCTTATGTGCTATATATATTTGAGAATGCAAGACGTGGCATGATGAAGTTGTATAATCTGTTTAGAAACTAAAGTAAAATTCAATATATACGGAGTCAATAATCGAATTTGAAAAATGATTATTATAAATCGTAAAAGATATAGATTATGAAGAAACTTTCGTCTGATTTTAATTCGTATTTCTTTGCTTTGCATATAATTTGCTTCTATTTTAAATCCAGAACATGTGCCATAAGTTTCGAAGTATCCATATTCTTTACATTTGTTTCTCGTGAAATCAAAATTCTGCGTCTATCATAATATCTTAATTTTACGGGTGAGGAGTATTTATATTCCAAGCGTATTTGAAACAAAAAAGTCTTTATGTATAGAAACATACGAAACCTCGATTTAATAAATTCAAGGTTACGATTTTAAATACATTTCAAAATTTATCTAAATAAAAGTACTTTTTGATAAAGTTGTTCTTATAGATTCTCGCATCGCTGTATTCCCTCGAAACGTCTACTTTCACTGCGTCTAACAGAAATCATAGAAATTTTGAGATAATTAGATTTATACCATTAACTCGACTGATATTTCTTTCTTTGCACCGAGATCTCAAAGGCTAAACCTTTAGAAATTTCCATCGAATTGAGAAAATATAAGCACTACGATCGGAACATTTACGTAAGCATCGGGGGCGTCGCGTCGCCCGGATGTCGAATCATATCCGGCGCGTGAAAAAAAATATGAAAAAAATAATAAAACAGGCGAAAGATGTTGACTTGGTGCGGCGTCTCGTGGATTTTCCCTCTTCCCGAATCTCAGCTCCCGCCAATCCGACCGTCTTCCTTTCACGCCCGTGCCCCGTCCGCCATCCCATCACGTTCTAATATGATTCTCTCGCACGTCTCTTGTGCATCGGAGCGGGCGCGTTATGCAAGGTAAAGACGCGGAGACGGCAGGCGTCGCGTCGCCAGCTGGTGGTGGCGAAACCGGCAGTGCATCCCTAAGAAGTGCAGGCGGCTCCAATACGAGCGCAAATACGCAAGCCGCATTGGATTATTGAAAGCGATATATTGCGCTTGGCTTTTAGCCCCGTACGTGCCCTCGACTTCCTGGCTTACTAATCGTTCGTCTCTCCTTCGTACTCCCCAGGGTGTCGACGAACGAATGAGGGGAAAATACACGGAAAGACGATGAACTGGTGATCTTTGCTATGACCTCTGCTCCCAGCCCGTAACGAATGTCATTAAACCTTCGTCTAGCACCTCCGTACATGAGTCGCAATAGAAAAGTAATCAGCGAAATTGATTAAGTGTGTGTTAGACTCTGTCTTTGATAACATATATAACTATTGGTAACGAACTCTTTTTGCTCCGTAAAGTGAAATTTCTTACAATAATGAAGTCTCGAAGGCTTAGAACGTCGTATTTTTCAAAGAAAATAAATTATCGAGTGGAAATTAATGAATGACACCCTATGATCGATGCGTGAAATCGCTTGTTAATTGTAAATGGTATACGCGAACTGACCATAACATTATAGAAACTGATAGAGCCCTTTTCACTTTTTTCACCGAATAGTTATTTTTAAAATTATTAATTTGAAGCGATTTTGTACTTGTCTACGCGAATATAGAAATGTCAGGTATTTTACGAATAACATCCGCGTTTCGATAAATTTATTTATTGAACTGAATTTCTAAAATAGGTTTTACGAAATGGATTTTAACGCATTCAAGAATAACATATCTAATGCATTTGAGAAATAACGTTTCCTATCAATGAATGTGCACGGTATCTCCTTTTACTGAAAAATTTTAGGCAATTTACATGGAGTTATTGCACCGCTGCAAAACAAATATTAGCAAACGAAGTAGTAAATTTTTTTAACGGAATTTATTTTAATTACTCGGTGCGATGCTTTTATGATATTTATTAATATTCGCGTCAAACGATACGTCTTGTCGTGTATAAATATACGTAAGGTAAAGCGCACGGGAAAATTAAGCTGCCTGTAAAGAAAAATGACACTAGAAATTTGGAAAGAAGTCGTCTTGTTAAATTTGGAGCCGCTTCATCTTGCGATTTCTTTCTTTCGTTAAACGGAGCGTCAACTTTTCAACATCTGCAAAACTCTCAGCCGATAAATGCATTTGAGGCGTTCGAGCTCCGTTTGAAAAGACAGTTAAATGAGCAAGCAGCGAATACTTGGGCACCTGGATTTTCCAGGGAGCTCAAGTAGGATATTGCGAGGGAGACGGAAAATGTACGTGTTCGCGCGTCGAAACAGGACTCGCCTAACAATGGAGGTGGCAGCGAGTTCGGGTCGGGTATGCGAAGGGATGGCGCGGCGGCACTCATCAGCAATAGTATACTCACCCGTGAAACATCCCTTGGGCGAGCGAGCCTTGGTGTTGAGCACCGGGTTGATGGCGTTGAGACTGCATGGGCTAAAGCGATTATTGTTGCGCTTGTCCCCGCTGGTAGCGCGGGCGAACATTATGAAATTTCCGTCCTCTCCACCCGGCGTACACTGCTCCGGATCGTGCTAAAGCCCGATAAAGAAGGGGGTGGCAACGTGCCGTTTAATAACCGCCATATCTTAGTCCTGTTTACCGTTTCTCTCTCTCTCTCTCTCTCTCTCTCTCTCCTTTTATCGCGGCCTCTCTATCTGCCCTGCCCGATTCTCTACTGAGCTGGGTGTTTTTCACGCCCTGGCTAGGGTCGCGGCCGACTCCCGTGTAAATACGAGGAGCATTTAACGGCTTGGCTTATTGTCACAATTCCTTTTCTTCTCTCAAGGATCGTTCATTTCGTGAGCGCGACGCGAGTGCCTTTGAAGCGTCTGCCGAAACGCGGACTCATGCTACTGAGCGCCTTCAAATATACCAATTGCTAACGTTAAATAAGTTGCACCTTATTGATTTTTGATAAAAAGAGAGAGAGAGAGAGAGGTGATCAGGCACATGAGATGTAAAAAATATAATATTTTCCCTTACCGGCGAGCCGAAATTGTGACCAATCTCGTGAGCGAGTGTCACGTGGGACACTGCAGGTGGCACGTGCTTACCGTAGTTCAATAGAGTCACGATGCCTGTGTTTAGCGATTTCATGCTGCCTCGGTAATGCTGAAATCGAAAAAAGGAGCGTCATTAGATTATTGTTATTATGCATGTACTGCAGATCTTGCATGCGGTCTGTCTGCACGGTAACATTTACTACGAACTTTTATAAGCAGTCGGTTTTCTTAATTTTCCTGCAAGAAGATTAAGAAGAAGCTATCGTACACGTTTATGGCTTATACTTATTTTCTGAATCACGAAATCAAACTTAATATTAATTTTATTGTACATTCTTAAGAAATAAAATTCAAAATTGACCCTCAATAATGGGAGCATGCCATATCTGAATAAAATAATCATTTTAAAATTTTAAAGTTCACCTTAATAATTTAATATTAGAATAGTAGTGGTTATAGTGATAAGTACACGAAATGACGTCATTTTCGTATTATTTTAACTGAGTTTTTATAAACTTTCACGCGTAAATATACTACTTGCCTATTGCATTTGTTAAATATCCATTGATTCACGAACACCGTCGCATCGTATATTTTTTCTATTCTTTCGTGTTCACAAAGATAAAAATTATATATGAAGAATTGTATTTGTTATACAAAAGCAATTTTTCAATATTATTAAATACGTACGAACATGACAGTCAATATATTCTACTCGTATAATGTGTATCTTATAAGTTTAGAAACATTCAAACATAAATCCAACGTAATAATTTTCTACGACAATTGTTTAAAATCTATGAAATTTATTTTTTTGCAAATTATTATATTTCGTATAATAGTATATTAAAATCTAGTTTCACAATAAAAAATCCTTATTTTTGTTTCGGAGCATAACTTGTTCAATTTTGAAATAACAATTTTTTCGGTATCTCAACATTAAATGATCCTGGAAAATAAAAAACAAGAATTCGCAGACATTAATTTTGATTCGATTTATATTTTGAAAATGAACGTATTCAGAAGTTTAAAATTTAATACAGTACGCGAAGAGTTAATGTTTCATATCATTCTGTATCGAAAAAGATAAAATATCGTATTATAGAGTAAGCGATAAAAATGTAACATTTGCTCTTTTGCAGAATAAAATATGTGTGTCATAGAGATATGAAAACAGTTTTTGAAACGCTAATAAGCAATATCGCTTATTCTCCAACAATAATCGCAATTTTTGTAATTAAAAATTAAATTTGCATACGCTGTATTATATAGTAATTTTATAAAGTAAACATTAATCTTCGTGGAGCAAGTCTCGATTACCTAATTTTGAATATATTTTTAAAACATCTCCGTCAATTGTATTGAAATTCCTTCATAAAACATTTGCACCGCAGTCTAATCTTAGATTTTGCAATTTAAAATTTATTCGCGATAAGAGGCACGACACACACAATAATAATTGTCAAGTACACGATAATAATTACACAAGATAAGCATAAAAACAATTGAAAGCCCAATTAACACGGGTTGATACGTTTTCGAAGTTGCGCGTATTACAGGAGGATGCGCTTGTACTGCATTTGACCGACATCTGGTTTTCACGTGAAAGAGACAGAGAGTGTGTGCCTATATTTACGAGTCAAGGGGGGCGGGAGACAGAGAGGAAACTCGCGGTCGTCTACGAAAGAGGTTAATTAAGGCGTACGGGTCGCGCTGTGCTCTTCGACAAGTACATTCGATTGGCGTCTAAGCGCGCGTTCGTTGCCGTATTTGCTTCAGCATTCAACGTATATTTGCTGCCTATTCATGCGCTTGTTGATGCGGCGACGATACGACGTCGCTCCCTGTGACTCCAACACTGGCGCACGTTCGTGTAAGCGCATCCACGCCCTTAACAGAAAAAGCTCAATGCGGCAGTGGCTGTCTATCGTAGAGGTCGGCGTGGTTCATTCGAAGGTTCTGTTAGGCTGGATAACAGCGACGCACGTTACTTTGATAATTCTTCCGGCTGCGTGTATGTGCGAAGCTCCTAAACCTCGTTTCCCTTCTATAGCTCGTGCCTTTCATCTCAACTGCTCTCTGCATTTGCCGTCTCTCGTATCTCTCTCTCTCTCTCTCTCGCTTTTGCTCGCTTGGGACACCGGATTTAGCTCTCTTTTATTTCTTTCTTTTCTCTATGGAACTTTCGATTGGCTTTCCTCGTTCGCTCGTGTGCTTCTCCGCCGGAATCTCTATTGAACGTTGCTGCACCTCTCATTCGTCGCTGCTTCTCCGTTTCTTACTTTTCTTGATAAACCCCCCTCACCCCCTCTTTCTCTCGTCAATCGTTGCAATATTTACCTTTATTTCCACTCGGGGGGTCTCAATTTATTTTCTTTTTAATATACAAAGACGCGCATGTTCATTTTGCTCTGTCTTAAACTTACTGAAATATGAAACTAAGTGTGATCGTCCTTATTAAGAAATGATTTAAGCTCCTGTAAAACTTTAAACTTTCAACGTAGATTTCTCTGATAATTAATCGATTTTCTGCATTTTACTTAAGTCAACATGAATAATACGAATTCTTAATTATAAGTTTATTAGCTGGAATATGAAGTGCTGGAATATGAAGTACTGGAATATGAATTAATGATACACTTCTAATATTATCCCGAGCCCTGTGTGATACATAATTTTTTAGTCGTACAAAAATTCATAATTTTTCTGTAAAATCAACTTTAATTTTTAGATGTATAACGCGAAAGCGAGTAGAATTCGCTTGAGTTGCAACTAAAAAAGGATACCCAAGGGTATATGTGAATTCTACCCAGAAAGCAGAATCAGAATTCGTTAAAAATTAGAGAGTAGAAAGCTGCAAATCTCGTAGAGTCGTTCACCCTGTGGGAAAATTGAGAAAATTGCGTTAAAATTACGAGACGTAAAAATGAAAGAATTTCTGCTGTCTAATAATAAATTTTTAAAAATATTACGATAAAAAGTGTAACCAAATCGCTAATTTTAATTCACATGCATATTTATAAGTATACCTAGAATTGTAAAGTAAAATTAAATTTCAGATCTTGACACGGATGTTGCTTAAAGTTTCTCAAATATCAAATACCATTTTGAGCCGCTGTAAAAATCCAATTACTGAAGAATTCATGCTAGAATTACAGCGAAAACTTCTAAGCCTTATCTCGCGAAAAGTAGTAAATTAAATAGTCTTGCTTTGTATTATACAATAATATTACAGTCTTACATTTAATATTACATCACAAAGATTTTTTTGAATTCAGTAAATTTACTGTAAGTCTACTATTAAGATCAGTAATAAGTTCGATCCACGTAACGGAGACTAAATATAGCCATCATATATAATTGAATAATTGAAGAATTATGTAACTGGATAGATCGTTAAATATTTAAAAAAAAATATTAAACAATCTATTTTCCCTTTTGAATATATATGCAAAGAAAGCTGTCTAAAAGATGAATAATAATAAATAATGTTAGATGACAAATGAAAACCTATGAATCATTTATAGGATAATGTGTTGATGTGTGTATAAAAGACAAGAATAATAAAATGCAGAAAATTTACCAGTAAACGTTCATCGCTTAATCACGACATCATTTTATCTTCCCTTGATTTTTTCCTTAAAGTCGCAATAGCTCAAAGGAATATCGTCAGAATGTGGGAATAAAAAACACGAAACAGATGCCGTAAATAAAAGGAGGGAAAAAAGCGAATCGAATTTGTATCTAAATAGTTGAGAAATCGCAGCCAGATAAATGCGAGGAAAACGAAAGAATAGATGATCTCGGAGAAAAGATGTCTACTATTTATCAGGCGCGTGCTCCTGCTTGTGCTCGTGCTTGTTGCAGTGCTGACTCTTACACTGGCGCAGGATCCTGGTGCATTGTACAGCCCCGACTGACTCGTTTAACCCAGTTTCCGCGACTTGACATCGACTATGATGTCGATGCGCACTTGCGAGAGTTGAAATGATTCCGGAAGCCGTCGACGAAAATGTAACTCAACGAATAAACGAGGTTGAAACGAGAAGAGATAGCTAGATTAGATTGGATTAATTTATCAAGACGTTCGAACAGCATCTCGTTCGGTATGGCACAGACTTCGAATCTATGCAAATCAATATTAACAGCTGGAAAAATAATCGACAATCGTTTGTTTTTGATATCAGGACGAGAGCAGTAATCGGAACAAGCGCTGCTGGTTCTGTCGATTATTATGCAGCAGCGCATCGAGCTAGAAAATATTATGAAAATCAAGAAAGTAAAATTAGAATTCTCGGAGGATAAGGGTGGTAGTACATGGGAAGCCGGAGAAATGAAAAAGAAAGGATTTGCTTTTTAAGCAAGGGTCTGCTGGAAGAATGTTTGGGGGTGGCGAGCGACGGAATATATGGAATTCGATGTCTAGGTCGAGGCAGCGAATCAGTTTGCGGCATAGATTGACAATTTGTATGCAATAGTGGTAAACGCAAGTGATCCAAAAAGATATTCAAGACATCATGAGACCGAAAGTCGTTCTACGTCGTGTGATATATCTGCGTGTGGGTACGTTGCTGCATATAAATCGTTCGCAAGCATTTAGAGCTTTTCGTAGTTTAAGATTTAGGTTGGCATTCACGCCATGATAGATCGAGTACGAAAGTCGAAAGCTCTATTCTAAGTTTCTTCTCGGATCACGAATGAGAGAGTGTCGATAATGCTTTAGCGGCTGAAGACAGTGAAACACTCTTTGTACAGTACATTTAATCGACGTTTCCTAGGTTATGGTTTAAGTGATTTACACGCCGAGATTCTTAATTTTGGTGACGCTGAGCGTGGAGATTTCCGACCCACATAATTAATGTTAATAAAGCATATATTAAATTAATCGATTGCCTAGCTTTTGTAGGGTAACATTTCAGGGTCTCTTTAAAGATTCTATCGGAATAATTTATTAAGCATGCTAACGTTACAGTCACACAGTGGAATAAATTTTATCACTCGTCGGGGATCGTTAGTGAGAACGAGAAAACTAACGGAAAAAGAGCGCTGGAGGTGCGGAAATAAAAGCGGAATTTTATAATATTGTTTAAATAAGAGAGAAGATGGGGAGAGGCAAAATAAGTGAAGAAAAAACCGTGGGAGAATATTAGCGTAAGGATTATGGCTTACCCCATTCTTTTCGCAGACACCGCCGGCATTTTTGAGATCTCCGGTCCAGGCTAGTCCCAAAGTGCCCATTTCGAAGTCTCGGTACGTAAACATGTAAGCCAGACAGAACGCATCGTAGTCCTCCTCTGTAAAGCAAAGACATGATAATGTCATATCGATTTATCGATTTATGATTATATTATAATTTCGTCTTTCAAACTTAATGGGCGAGTTGAGAAATTAAACAAAAAAATGTTCTATTACTATCGATAGCAATTTAGAACTACTTTGAGCCGTTTACTTTTTCTTAATCAATTAAAATTTGAGATTTTTCTCGTTAAGCTAATTTTTATAATTAAGCTTCGGACAAAAAATAAAAATACTTAGTCAAACCAAGAATAAGAAAATTCAATGCTACGGTCTTTTAAAAGACTAATTACTTTATGCTGTAAGCTCCTTGTGTATAATTGTATTAATAACTGCATTGTTGTAACGCAATTAAGTATATAATTGCTGCAGCGTGTTTATTAAGAGTAAAAGAATGCTATTTCAAAAGTTGTAAATCAATTTTCACGTGATTATTATTTTCAATTTTCGTAGTAGTCATTTTATGTTTTATACAAGCTTTAAAAAAATTAGTTCTACTACTAATAGTGTTGTAAATATTTTGTTATTTTTTGTATAAAAAAAATTTTAAGTTAGAAAGGAACTCGAAACTTAGGTTAAAACTTAACTTAAGTTAAAATTCAAGTTACTGTTACAAGTATCAAACTTTTATAAGCTCTGAAATTTTTGCGTTAGTACTCACAATAAACGTCACTTCAATTTACAAGATAGAAATTAATTCTAGTCATTTTAATTTAAATTATGCAGTGAAATAAATAAAATAAAAAAAAAAAAATAACCCACGAATATGTCTAATATTTTATAATCAGAACGTATTTTTTATTTAAATCATAAAATGTGGATTGGATATTATTTAAAGAAGAATTACTGATAAAAAATAAAAAACAGTTTCAAAATTTTGATTCTAATAGGAATTACTTCATTCTGCGGAAATTTTTTTAATTAAAATTATGTTTAAGCAAACAGTTTTACATTGAAATTGAATAATAAAACTTTTCAATAAATATGAGCGTATGTGAAATTGAGTAAACATACAATAATCACATACATTTTTTAATGCATATGTAAATAAATATATTCATATGTATTTTATAAATATAAGCGATATTGTTTGCGTAACTTTCTCAATGCAATAGGATAGAATGTTAAAATGGCTTTATAATTTATGTTTTTTTTCAGGAATACTCGTGCGGATACCGTTATCTTTATAGGTTGACCACTGAGCATAGAAATCGCCGAATAGCGCGAGAATCCCCCTTAAAAACATCCTCACACCGTATTATTTAATAAGAAAATCATCAATAACAACATCGCGATAAGATAAAGGTGTGAATTAAAAATAGATAAATCCTAGTGGAAAAGCCACGGAGAGAAAAAGGAAGAGGGGAAGTTCGATGCTGCTGCAGTTATAAAATCACATATCGTTGTTCGGAGTCCGATAGAAAAATTAAGAAGGCAGCACTCGCGTAAAGCGTTTTTCTTTCTGTCTGTACGAGACGAGGGTCAGTGCTGAACGTGTACCAGTAGTAGCTCTGCACCACAGGGAAATGAATGTGGTCGCGCATGGAATATCCGGCCCGTCACCAGCGAGCGCAGCACGAGGTGCAGCAGCACTTGCTCTCCTTCCTAGTTTTCTTTTTTTCTCGCCTTCATCCCCTTGTCGTAAAATCCCATTATCGCGATCTCAGCGGTCCTCTATCCCAGTACTTAGTACAGCACCACCGGAATAATCTCGTTTCTTTCCCACCACTCGAGGTCCCGCTCTTCGCCGTATTTCGTGAAAAGTCTCGTATCAGCACAAGCGAATACGAGAGCGAAATATTCAAATATCCATAATAATAAGCGTCTCTGCGCAAAATAAGCCGATCTCGCTTACTTTTGAACGCACGACCGGCATCAAAGGACAGGCGCACGAAGAATAAATCGATAAGCCCAAGGAAATATACTCGAGAGCTTTTGGCCTGTTTTTTGTACTTTTTTCTATTTTTTTTTTTTTTTAAGAGAACGGACCAAACGAAGACAGCAGCATAAAGGAAGAAGAAAAGAGAGAAAATAAGTCACCCCTGGGAAATATCAGAGCAGGCTACTCGGTCGCTCGCGTTTCGTATCGAAGAGATACCGGGGGGCAACTTATTCCATTTCAAAGTTTTGTGAACGATGCTGCCGCCACTACCGACGCCGACGCCGACGCCGACGCCGACGCCGCCTCCGCTGGCCTGGTCAGCCGTCAATAATGAGAAATGTTTGCCGCCGGGGAATTTAACCACGGGATAGCTTGTAGGCTCTTCTCTTTCTTACTTTATACCTTTCTATCCGACTGCTTCCGTAAGTCCTAACTGACTTACGCTAACCTATATACTCAAGGGTTGTTACGGGCCTTTATTGTGATTTTTATAACAAATATTGAGCTCTGAAAGCTGGTGGTATAATTGAAAGAATTGGATCGGATTAGAAATATTTCAGGAGCCACTGGTATAAATACTAAGAAAATTCTGTGGATTGTACAAGTTATTTAATTTATTTGAAGGAATTCCAGGAGAAAAATTCTATACGCACTGAATAAAATTATAACTTTGATAATATGTTTACGAATATCGAAGAAATGTGTCGAAAACGTGTGAAAAATTCGTTTACTTTTATCGCATTTATTTTGAATTTCATACTACTTGGACAGCCTTTTTCTTTTTGCATTCACGATACGAATTATGTTTGCGGATTAAATTCTTCTGCTGCTTGACATTTTCTTACGCGAAAACATTAGTTTCCCGTCGCGAGACTCTTCGATTCGAGAGTTAGGGAAATAAATCAGATAGCGATCGTGTTAAGAGCAGCATATTTTGCACGTATAACCGTGAAATAATGCAATTAGTCAAGTGGTTTTTCGGCGAAACGCAGCACACATACGGATCGCGGAGGGACGCGATAAGACCAGGAACGAGGATGGAAAGCGAAGTAAATTTCAAAAATTAAGAGGGGCTTAATAGTGATCCTTGACAACGGGAGCTTTCGTAATGTCACACACAGCTACTCTAATATATCTTACTAGAACGTGTAAGTAAGGAATATGAAGAAGAGAAAGGCCGGGCAAACTAGAAAATGGTTGCTAAAAAGCTTAAAAAGCAAGTAAGAGGAGCTGATTGCGCAGTGCCACAAGGTTTATGGACTTCAATAAAATATATCATTTAGGGAGGGCTTATGGTCGTTGAAAACCAATCAGAGTGAGAAAATGCTGTAACGTTTTAATTTTTTTAAAACGACAGGTTAGACGCGTCGGAAAGACCAGTGCCACTCATTCCGAGCACAGTTATTATTTCAAGGAAGAATTTATTCTAGATTTAATTCAAATAATAATTTGAATTTTACTATAAAACTTGCCGCAAAATTACACACTACTTCATGAGTTCCAAGAAATTTAGACAATATAATGGGTCTGAAATTGTACGAAAGTAAAGTTCGAATTACCCCTTCAAAATTACTGACTCAATTTTATATAGTATTTATGATAAAGTTCAAATTTTTCAAATAAGCTCAAATGAGTTCAATTGATTCGCGTGACAATTTATATCAATATTAAAAATTTATTAAAATCCAACAATGTTCTCTGTATTTCATGGAACAACGAATAAACACATTAAGGTTAATACAGATATGTACGTATTCATATAAACATCTTTCAAAATCATGCTTTTGATTCTCTGTGCGTTCTTTCTCTTGTTGCCAACATGTACAGATACACATATACATGCACAAAGACATTATGGTCATACAAATTCCTATCACGTTTGCAATACAAGCAAAGTTCTTAGCCCTTAGGCTGCAACTGCATTCTATGTGGATCATTCTCTTTCGCTCTCTCTCTCTCTCTCTCTCCCTCTCACTATCTTTCTCTTTCCGATGTTGCGATGTGGTTTTCCTCCGTGGTTCTTCAATCGAGTTTTCCTAACTGAGCTGTAGAAGAGGAAAGAGACACAGGTAGAAGGAAGTAATAAACAGACTGGCGGTTCAGGATGTATAAATAACGAAATAGAGAATTACTTCATTTGGGTTTTTTCATTTTTTATTGTATTTCCAAATCATACAATTTTTTGTATAGATAATAATATATTTGCACAAAATAATTATATAATTAAAGTTCCAAAGTAACGAATGGAAAAGAATAAAAATGGAATTAGTTTATAATGGAAAGTTTCTCATTGTTAATAATTACTCTGCATTTCAAAATGATGAATAATATTCATAAAAGAGGGAACATAATATATTTTAATCACTTTTCCTTAAAGTTCTAAAGTTGTGAAAAGAACATTAATCAGTAATTTTTTCAGTTTCAAATACTAAAAAATCTCTTCAAATCGTGTAAGCAAATGATTGTTCTTTTAAAAATTATACAATAATTTTTTAAAAATTGGTTATCTTACATTAAAAAATTAGTTTTTGTAAATTCTAAATGTGTTAGTTTAATGAAAATTATATCTTAAATTTATGTACATATTGATTTATTAATTTTCGATGGTAAATTAAAACCACAAAAATTGTCATATTTTTATAGATTGAAAATTTATTTCATATAAAATTAGAAAATAAAGAAATTCACGTAAATTAATCAATTAAACTTGTGAGAGATATGCGAGAGTTTTTCTACATTTTAAAAATAAAATAAAATAAAATATAGATTACTTTGAGTGAATAAGTTCGGAATACACGAATAACGAAATCGATTGCAATATTAATTTATGGTCAGACAAACAATAACTTACACTAATAACGATGATACGACCATCACTTAGTAATAACATAATCTATAGTTATTTTATGGATAAAAAGTTTTAAATTTAAATCATACTTTTTATGTATAGAATTAATTTAATATAGAATTAAAAATATATTACGATGAATTGACAATAACATTAAAGTTATGAGTGTAATTATTGCTAAAAATATACTGTCGTTAAAATTTAATGTAAAAATTTTTACTTTAAAAACTAGTATTTCATGAAATAATACTTATCTAACAATATTTAAACTGTATTTAATCCTTAACAGTGACTAGTAAAAATCTTGATACTTGTTATAACGGAGATTGATTGAAATTTAATTTTAGTCCAAAATTGATATATTCACTTATACTTAATTAAGATGATTTTATCAAAAAATTAATCGAGTATGAGTACAAAAAAATACGAATAATTATATATATCAAAAATTAATGCTAATCTACTTCTGCAATTATACGTATGTGAGGGTATAAAAGCGTCTCTTTAAAAAATTAATCTAAATTGAATGTTTAGTTAATAATTTATAAATAAATTGTATGTTCATTTTTGATACACCAAAAAGTGATTAAAGATAAATATGATTCAAAAATTTGAAATACCGAATTTTTAAAGTCGTTTTATAGTGTTTTTTGCTTATAAGTTATTAAACTAATATATTTTGTAATTACCACTTAATAATCTTTAAAGATAAAATTGAAGTTAATAAAATATTATTACGGAAAAGCTTGATTACTTAAATTTTTGTATAATACTTCAGCTTTAATATAAATATTATTGTAATATTTTAATTTAATGCAAATTTCTATGAAATGATTCAACATTTATATTACCTACTCAAATATTTTTGCAATAATACATACAAGTATAATATTGCGAAATTTAAATGAAATTTTTCATTATTTTTGTTTATGACGTTATAAATTATCATGTATATAAATATTAATTTTGAAAAATAATAAAGCCATTATAAAATATGACAGTAGCTTTGTTAAGTTCTTACGTTTATTTTAAAGAGTCTCTAAGATAGGAAAATTTGAATTAAGTTTAGAATTGTTAAAAAAAAAATTGGAGCATGACTCGCATAAGTTTGCTTGTAAAAAGTTCTCGATAAATTCGAAAAAATGGAAATCGAGTGTTTCAGAAATATTTTTCAAAATGCCTGAATGTTCTACTTTGACAACATTTGACAAATGTCAAAATAACTTCATGGAAAATTCATCAGAAATTTTAAATTTAAGTCTCGCCGGCGAGATTATATTTAAACTAAAGAAAAATAATAAATAAAATTCTGGGGTTACGTAAAAAATGCAAATACGTAATATGGAAGTTATTTTTACGAGCGGAAATTGAAATAATAAATGTTGGCATTAGATGCGCTCGTTGGGAGGCTTACGACAGTTGTTAAAATAGTGGGACGGCAAGTGTGGAATTGGAATACGCAGTGCATTATCAGGTGGGGAAGACAGAGGAGTTTTGGCTTAACAGTCTAAACAACCTAATATGTTAGTTGCCCTGACACTTGTGCGAGGGCGCATGCGCGACTATTTCAACTATTTGAATTGCGCGCAAAGGTTACATTCTCCCGCGGCGTTCATAAGCGCCAGCAAAGATATACTCACCGGAAAAGAGCTCTAGGTATTTTTCGACCCCATAGTTGCCGGGGAAGCGGTAGTTTGGATCCCTGAGAGCATCGCCACTGTGTACTTTCACCCGCTTTATCATAAAACTGATATTGTCTGCTCGTCCGTCTTGATTAAAATCTGAGGAATAAAGTAAAGTTACACCATTTTACTGGGCTGTCATTATTTTTTTATTTATCATAAAAGCACTTAATTAGAAGAGTATTCATTAAAAATATTTTAAAATGTGTATTTACAAAATTGTGCGGCGATAAAGTTAAGTGTAATAAAAATGTAGCAGATGTGAGATATTCGCGGAAAATAGGTTGTTGGTGCACAGATAGCCATTAAAGCTTGGTGATGAATGACATAAAAACGAAAATGCTCATTAAATCCAGAAGATAACGGAAACAAGTAAAAGTTAAATACTCGAATGGATCTTAAATTTAAAAAACGTCGAATTATTTGATGCCGTAAAAAAGGTTTCATTCCAAGCCGAGCATTTCGGTCTCAAGTCTTATATGAAATGTGAATTTAAAAAGAAGTTTGCGAAAAATTTACGCGATAAGAGCACTAGATTTTAACGTGTTGTATCAGTTACGTTAAATTTCTACGTTATAACGTGAAGCCAATCCTTTAAATTGTATTAATAATTGATAAAATGTTTAACTTGGATGTCAACTGAATTTCTTTAAATAAAATAGTAAACGGCAAAGTTTACTTCGTCTTACATCTGCGTGAAAAAAATATTTTAAAAATTTTTCTTTATAAGAATCCAGCGTTGCAGTATTATAATTTTATTTTTACGCATAATAAGCAGTACTCGCTATTTCTCGTTCTTACATAGCATTTTTTTCATATAAATTGTCGTATATGCAGGCAATTGATTTGGAGATTGGAATTTGAAGTATGCGAGCAGCCGAATATCGAAGAAGTAATTCCTGCAACGTGTTCCTCTCTTATGCACCGACACAGATACGTGCATTCACGGACACGTGCACCAGCTGTCTCTCTTTCTCTTTTGGCACTTAAAAACTTTCGGAAAGCTCCGATCCGTCAGCGCCTCCAGCGAGGAAACTTTTCAACCCTCTGCTGTTTTTTCGCCCGAAGACATACCACTACCATTGCTGTTCAAATCGACGGACAGCCAGACAGACAGCCAAAGAGCGAGACAGACTGGCGCGCAGGTAGGCAGACAGATGGATATATGAATAGGTAGAAGGCAAAAACTTCCAAGTGGGGGAGGATATGTACTCGAAAGCGTTGGTGACGGTAGAAGGTCGAAACGAAGGGACTTAAGAGATAAACTAGTTAGTCGACACCACTGGCCAATTGCAAACGCACTTGCACCCGTCTCGATCTCTTTCTCTTTTTCTTACCCTTTCTCGTCCACTGGGGAAAACTTAGCTCCGTTAATTGCCTTGCTCGATTTTCCACCCGTCGTCGGGGCTTTTTTCCGATTAATCCACTTCTCTTCCCATCCCCCTTATCTCCCTCACCTATCGCTTTCTCTTTTTGCTCCTCTTTTTCGCTTTTATTATTTTTTCATCCCACGGGCGTTCTGCTTATTTCTTCCGGCTCTTCTGTCCTTATTCGTCTCACCAGCTATTCTTTATTATTTATGATTTTTAACGCTCGTGGAACGAATTCTCCTCAGCCAATACGTTAAAGCCCACACTTTGGGCTATAAAATATATTTGGAAGAGCGCTGAGATCATTTATATAGTGCAAAGGGTTGCGCCGATAAACATACAAAGGGAATATCGACAAAATTAAGCTTATTAATATTCAGCTTTGAATTCGCATCGGAACTCGCAGCTTATCAGAAAAGTACCCAACCGTTTATCAAACTCGTGTCCAATCGAATTATTTTGCTCGTTATTTTCTAAGATCAAAAACAAAAGCACGTGGGGAGAGAGACTTTATGGAGCAAGTAAGAAACGCCGGGAAGAGATTATCCAGGAGCCTCCGTTGAATTACTCGAAAGAGAATTGTAGAAAACTTATTCTTATTAGTTTATCCATCGGTACTCCTTAGCTCTGGTAAGTTGTAAAATGTGCGTTTGAAATTGTCATGCTCATCTTAAAGTACGGAATGAAATTAAGGCATATCTTATTTGACTGACAAATCATTTGTATATCTTTTGTTAACAATGGGGGCACGTGAATGCAATGCGAGTACGCTGACAATAACTCGCCCAAGCACCCGAATCATCGATCCACAACTTTGGTAAATCAAATTTTTTTAACGGAGGATCTAGAGCTCAGCATCCTTGATATCGAAAGTGATCCATCTTCCTCGGACTTGATGGCAAAAACAACGCTAGTTCTGGCCCACCTAACACAATCCATGTCAGGGCAATTCTCACGGCAATGCCCAGTGAACTCGTGTTCGTGTATCTAAATTGAGGGAAATTCGGAGCAACGCGCGCTTCTCTCGCCAGAGCATATAAAGTCGGGAAAATCATTATCTCTGAATAGGCGGCGCAGTGCCTCGCCTAAATTGACCCAATTCGAAATCTCTATAAAACTTTAAGCCGATTTTCAAGAGTGCAATTGCGAAATTTCGTTGCTTTGTGCGTTTGCACACACAGCAAAAACCGAGGGAAGCTTTTGCAGGGTACGAGGAATATGGGAGCACGAGCGAATGACGAACCCGCGAGATTTCCTCGCCGATCAATCAATCGACCGGAGCTTTGTTTAATTGAAAAAAACTATCGCTGCACCAAACTTCGAATGTACGTGAGAGGTGCACGAAGCGGGAGAAGGATGTTTCTTTGATGGGTAATTGACGTTAGGCGTTTCGATCTAAGCTCAGCACGTGTGTGCTTCAACATTCCTTTATGCTCAATTAACAATTAGCGCTCATTTACAACAATTTATTTGGAAGCTGAGATGATTCGTCTTAATTTGTTCTTGAAACTTTTATTTCTGAAATCGCACTTTTTCATCGATAAAGATTTTAGTTACGACAACAGAAAAAGAAGGCAAGAAACGGAATTCAAATGCAAATTAGTGATAGCCCAGGAAGCTGATTGAAAGTGAGATTACTACTTATCGTTCGAAAAAACTGTGATACATTTGAATATATTTTATCGTGAATTTCGTCAAACAATTTACCTAAGCGAAATACAGTATTATTTTTATCTAAAAAAATTTGTAAGTTTAATTATCATAAAAACACTTTCTATTACAATTTATAATAATATTTACATTCCTGTATGCTAATTTATATCTTTATTATGAATTAATAGTTTTAAGAATTTATAAATTTATTTCTATTTTTTGGCATTTGAATTTATTAGCATTTTTCATTTTTTTTTTATAGTAATAAAAAACGATATTTCTCAAAATAAATTAATATAATTATCTATGCAAAGATTTATTAAAATTTATTTCACGTACAAACTTATTTTGTTTTTATGAAAAAAAAAAAATTGAAATCAAATTTTCCTCGCAAAATGTGTTTAATGTATTTTGAATGTTATTTTCATCAATTTTTTTGACACAGTATAATAAAATAATTTACAGTTTTCAAATTTTTTCAGAAATATTACTAATATTTTAAAGGATGCGATAAATCATAGCACTATTATTGTTGTTATTATAATTATGTTAAAGAATTAAACAAGTTTAAATGTAAATTCATCCTTGGGATGTAAATCATTTTGTATGAAAATGATTAAATTAAAATTACAAAATGAGTAAGACACATGTACAAAGGTATTTGAATTTACAAATTATTCCATTAAATTATTTCAAGTTGTTCAAGTACTACGAATATTATTTTGAAGCGTTAAAATTAATAGCATCGGTACTTCAACTGCAATATGATTTAGATAAAATAAATCCTAAGCTTTCGAAGCCAAATAGAAACATTTAGGAAAAGAATAATTTAAATAGTTCTTGCTCTGCGGCTTTTTCTGGGAATAGAATTATTTTTAATTAAAATAGATAACAGCTTTGATGGGAAATATTTGACACCTGAAATTTTATAAAGAACAGCTACAATGTAGTGACTAAATTATCTCTTGCTTTTTGTCAATAATTATAATTGTGTTCATTTAGAATTACGTAATTTGTTTTAATGGAAAACGGTTAATTTATAAGAATATATGTCAAAACGAGCGTAAAGAAATAAAATAAGAACTCCAAATTTCGAAGGTTCGTAAACTTTCAAAACATAATTCTCAATCCTCGTGTACATACAAGTACTCTTTTAAATGAAATCTGAAGCTCTTTGGAAGGCTTTTCAATATTGCGAAAGTAATAATATGATCTTCATTTCATGAAAAACATTCGATATCATGCAAATGGGACCGAATCTCTTGTGTATTTATAATACGTATGCAAATTCATAATAAATAACATTCAATTTTCGCTGAAAATGCTATTCGTACAAAGTTATAAAATTAATTTAGTCTCGTGTAGATGCTGTAAATGTGAGGGTGCGGCAATTTGAATTAAGAACTGAAGCTAAGCTCACGAGTATTTCACTCCAAGTATAATTTCCCGAGAAAGCGAGATCATCTCTGCCATTGTTTACGAAACTTTAAACCAAGCGTAGGAAAAATTATACGATCCAAAGTTTTTACTAGATTCCAAAGTTCATTATTTTCAACAAAAAATAAATGATGGGACACGAGGAAGAAGTCATGAAAAGTTGGGAGCGATAAAAATCGACTTTTAATCAATGAGGCTTACCATTCAAAACGCTCGGCTTTCTGCATAAAAGACGCGGTATTAACAGTCTTTAGAGCATTTTCGTTTTTTTACGGATATCATGTGACACGTAGACCTTAATACATTATACAAACATAATTCTGCTCGATAGGGATCGGAGAGTCGTTAACACAATAAGTGGCCGCTTGATTTACATTTTGAGGCGCTGCTCGAGTGTGGAAAGGAGGCAGGGAGCCCAAACATTGTTATACATCGTTGTTATACGACAACACCCACCTGTATGCTTGTAGATCGAGTTGACTTTCTGCACGTGCCTAGTCATAACTTCGATGCAGGCCTCCTCCGTGCCGTATCGCGCAAAGAACTGATGATCGGCTTGGAGATACAGCATACACGTCGTCTTGCGTGGATCCACGGTGGCCCGCTTATGCAGATGCCTCACGTAGCGTTCCTGGTATAATCTGCGCCAAAGCGCCGAGAGAGACAGAGGGAAGACGTTGAGTGTAAGTGTGTGCGTGCGAGAGACGCTGCTATCGTTAGCGGCGCGTTTACGCGCGTGCGGCTTTTCAATTAGCGAATTTTTTCGGCCCTTCCTGGCCGCCCGTGGCGACGTATTACACGTACCGCGCCACGAGCCACCCGCTTATTTATCGTTTTTCCTCGAGCTTCCGCGCCGACTTTTGTTTACGAGCCTCCGAGCTGCGGACTCAGCGCGTTCGCTACTTTTTATCATCCCGCGCGATCTCTTTTTTCTCCGCGAGAGCGCGAAATGGAGAAAAAAACCGAAATTGAGTGTTTGCGAATTTCTCTAATGCGCCGCTCCTGCTTTTATTTGGTATAATTATCTGGGCGCGGCCGGGCTTTTATTAAAACCGCACTTATGTCGCGCTGAATGAAAAAATACTGCTCTTTTCGCGATCGATTCTCCTCTTAGCCAATAAGAGCATTTATTTAGCAAGTCGCGAGTCATTCGAGAAGGTTATCTCTGCATTCGATGAGCTACTATTGTCTAATTTGAAACTGATGTCGGAAATTATGTTCAATTGATAATTGTGGTGAAATATTAATTACGACTGCGATATAAACCCTATTATTGGCTTTGCGGCTATAAAACTTTAATGCCGATTCCTTGGTTGAAGCGCCGTAAAGTAAGAATTTTCCGAATTTTCACATCGTACAGACAAACTTTGGTGTTTTCGTACTTCCAGATTTTCCAAATGCTGGCAAGAAATATTAATTTTATCATATCGACTAGAATCATAATAACATATATAATTTTATTTTTTTGGAAAAATTCGAAAATTTAGTTTAATCCTTTGCTTTCGTATAAACAATGTAGAATAGTTTACTAATAAACGAAATTAAAAATTCGAAAATATTTCTTTTTAAATTGTTTTCATCGTTAAGTTCTAGTTGACGTTCACAGATTTTAAGTCGCAAATGAAATATTAGGAATATTTTTTTATATCAAGTACTTTATTTCTTAGCATTAGTTGTTATAATTATAATACGTAAAATCATATAATCAATACGGTATGACGAATTATAATTCTACGAATATGAAATCGCTCTTATTAAGCGTTTCTTATGCATACGAGAACCATTTAAATTCGCATTATGTTTTTATCGAAATGTAATAATTTTACCAGAAGCTATAAGATTAAAATTATTTTTCATCTTATCTTATTTTAAGCTTTATTCTATATTAATAAAAAATTATCTTATTCAAATATTTTTAACTGAAAATTCTGCACTCGTTAATAGACTTAAATTTGATAATAAGTTATAGCGTTGATTATTTGATTTCGACGATTTAAGCTCTTTTAATTTAATTTCTTTATTAAGAAACTGTATAATAAAATCTTATAACGGTTAAAAAATATAAAACTAAATTCTTTATTTCTTTAAATTTAATCAAATTTTATTTAATAAAAGATTAGGCAGATATGAGGAAAACGTAACTGCGAAGATTCTTTAAATATTAAAAATTACTGTGTGTAAAGAGTAATTTCGTATAATTATATTTTTTAAAAAAAATAGCATTACATTGCTTTATCATTGCTACTTTATTACTACATTGAACTATTTTATTTTTGTTGTTGTTAAACGAAATAATTATTCCTTTAATTTTAAGAATTTTATCAATTATCTATGATTGTTTAAAAAATTTACAATTTTTAGTGAAATCAATAAGATAAATTTAATTTATCACATTATCTTTTATCTTAAGGAAAAATGTTCTCATTTTTCTAAAATGTTAACTTTTATATCCGAACGAATCGTATTCAATGTACGGAAAACATATTACGCAGTGTAATTTTGTGTCTGTAAATTTAATTACAAAATTTTTACTAGCGTTGTAAACGAAACGCGGTAAAAAACTTGTGATTTAGTGAAATCGCTTTTTATGAGAATTAGTGAACTTACACTTGCATTTTTAAATAGCAGCAGCAGCAGCAACAGCAGCAATAGCAGTAGCTTGTTACTTACTTAAATTGCATGTGCATAAATTTTATCGGTGTAATTTTAAAATTAAACCGAACGCGCGAACAAACGCGAATACTTTGGTCGAGTGAAGATGCTCTTGGAAAATATCGCTTCGCCATTGGTGGTGGTATCTTTTGATTTTGTGCGATCACATACCTATCGAGATCATCCGTATCAAAGTTCCTTTTTGAAAGACTAGCCTCGACCTCTGACTCCTTTGAGTAGAATCCGCCGTGCAATCGAACCTCATTGTCCAACAAATGTTCGTAGAACGGCTCCGACGTATCGTTTGACGATCCAAGGCTGGAAAAAATCGATAAGAAACAAGTAATTTTGATTGAACAACAAACGGACAGTGGCGGCATCGTGACACAGAGATAAGGAGCCTCATTCTTAACGGTATTTCCTGGTTGGATTAACCGGTGCGGCTACTTTTGGAGGCCAGAAGTGGTAACACGACGAGCTCTACGTAATTATATTTTTTCCTTCCAGCGTCGAAATTTTGATCTTAACTATAAAAGCCAAGAGATGCAGTTTATTTTAAACGACGTGCTTTTTGAGTAAACAAACTTTTGGCAAACAGTTATCGCATCAATCACTGGATGTAGTATATTTTTAGAAAATTTTAGTTGCATTTTTTAAATCAATTACTTTCTAAGACAAACCTATGATTTGCTACGGTGAATTTCAACTGCGCTCTTGATTAATAATGTGATAATAATTATTTATTTTAATTAAATCATCGCGGTAACATGTATCGATAACTAATACAGGTATAAGTTTCTTTTATGATGTACACTTTCCGTGACAATAGCAAACGAACTGTGTTTACTATTTTTTAAAGTTACGGAGAGGTTGTAACATCAGCAATGGACAACCTATACGTCTTCTCTAGAAAAAGTTTAGAAAAGCAGCGACTGGGAAAAATCAATATATCGAATGAATATTAATTTTTAAATACAACATATGTTCACCGATAGAAATAGTAAATTAATGCCGCGTATAAACACAAGAAAGTTTAAATTAGCTAATTAACAAAAGGATAATCGATATTTATACTAAAAATCTACTCTATAAATTAAAAAAAAAATATTCTTTTTAATAGAAAAGCTTCGTCAATGCTGCCTAATAGTGGATAAATTTTGTGCAGCAAAATGCAACGCGATAAAATTGACTACGTCACGAGTATATCTTTAATATCTTTTGAAATTACGTAATGTACCATACATACTATTTGCACGGTCGTTTTTATCGTAAACATTAAGAGATTATTGAAAAAACTTTTTTCGTGCTCAATGCTTTTAATGTGCATATATATTTAATGTCATAACCATCACTAATTACTTCAACTAATGCATAAATTGTGCACACCCGCATGTGTCCAGAGACGTGCATCTATTTGGTGTAAGAGTGACCAATGAAAAGGGCTTCTATGTGCTTCTACAAAACCGAATGAAACTTTAAGCAATTGAATAATTTCTGCCGAATTTAAAAAGTATCATTGCAGGAGTTGAATTTAGCAACAACTAAATTAAATTCGGTTGAACGCGAGAATTGCTCAACTACCAGATGAGTTTTAAAGTGTTTGTAATTGTGCTGTGCGCGTGTCGAGCTTCGTTGGTAATTTGTCTTGAAAAAGCCGACAAAAACGTCCGGACGATTCATTATCCTCAAGTTCGATAAAAAATTGATCCTGTAATCATTAGTAGCTGGATCAGCTACAAAAGGAGCAAGCAGCGATTGTCGCCATAGCGCAAGCGCATAGCGCAGTTAAGCCGCATAAGCGACGCCCCACCGCGGCTTCCTGATTATATTTCAAAAGAGGATGAGGATGGAAAGGGGGAAAAAAGGAGAAGAGAAAAAATCTCGGCCGCGCGACACAGATATCGCTGTTGACTCACCTCTGGAGGGACTCCCGGAGGCTGCCTTTGGCGAGGTTCTGACTGGCGCACCGCAGTGGTTTCGGCGGCTTCTCGACGTCCGAGCCGCGGTAGGCTATGGTGTGGTACGGTGGCGAGGTGTCCCCGACCGCGGACAGGTATCTGCTGGCGGGTTCGATGTAGTACTCCTCGAAGCCGGTGACAACGCTGCCGTCCAGCAGCCCGTCCTCGGTCACGACGCCCTGCACCAGTGCGCTCTCGTCCTCTGTAACAGCGAGAGACAAGCTGAGTTAGTCGAGCTTTGGCTCAGCTGATAGCGATGCGGAGCGGCAAGGCTAATCTATTTACGGCCGTTTGGGCTTTGTGCCGGGGGACTTTGGCCGCTCGCCCAACTGACCCGGGCTCGTGTATGGTTATACCAAATTGGGCGCCTCTCCGAGCGCCACCGGCAGCTTGTACAAAAGAGTTCGGAAGTGCGCCTCGCAGGTAATTATCATTGATGCGCTGGATCTCCCCACACACACACATCCCCTACTCGGTTCGCGCGCAGACCCATGTGCGTACGAAAAGTGTAGTTATAAACGTCGCTGGATATATGCAAATAAAATGATTGCTTTCCGGGGAAATATCGAAGCAGTCAATTTAGGCGCGATGCACGCGCATTGTGAGTCCGCGGCGCTGGAATTCTATTCGCTCGAAATGCATTCCCACGTAAATGGAGTGCGTTTTCATTTTAAATGCAAATGGGTAAGAATTTAGCTCTAAGTGATTAACAATATGACGGGCGTCTGTTTAAATAACGGCAGATAAAAGAAGGGAGATGCGCATGTGCGTCGCGCAAACAATATGTAAGTATTTAACGAGGCTGCGTCACACATCCACGTCGCGTATTTTAGTGCTCCGAGCATTACGAGCTGCGGCAATGTCGACCTTCTCACGAGCACTCGTCATTTCACTCATTCGCGCATTTTTTTGAAGATCTTATTTTGCGAGGTTATTCCGAGAGCGAGCAATAATCAAAGACGACTCTTATCGATGATTCCACTTCCCAATGCAATAAGAATCAACGAATTTCCGAACCCTTAGCGAGCTCGAATTTGGGATTTGCGTCATTTTTCGATTATTTTTTTTTGCATCGCACGATAGTGCAATGCAGTATACGAATTTTACCAACTTTTTGGTTTCGCTCGATCGACCACTTAGTCCGACGTTACGTAAAATTAACAGCAATAATCTTATGGTTGGCGGATTCTGTTTTCGCGTCAAGCTGATTTTGCTTTAATATTTTAATTAATCCTTTTAGCGAACAATGATTGTACAAATTCTGCTCGTATAATCGAGTATTGGCACTCGCAATAAAATAAATAATATCATAGGGAAAGCATTAATTGGACAAATCAAATTCAAATCTATTTATTCGCGACGCGTATCAGATAATATACACATATTCGATAAATATTAAAATAGGTAGCAGCGCGTTACTATCGTTGTAGCAACATTCCGGTATCGACAGGGAAATAATAACCACTATCGTAAACGTTATCACTTTTAATACGTCGCAACTGTGCTCGACGTACACGTCAATGCGCAGGATTTACAAATGAAAATTTAAAATTAAAGGGGAGGCCGATCGCTATTATATCGCAGTGCATTTTAAAAGCTGAAGATAATTGGTCGGAATTATATTCAGCATAAGTTGAAAGAGTCTCTTCCAGGATAAAACAACGGGGGCCGATGTAAATCGTTTTCACAATTACCTCGTGAACAGGAACGCGGGATAAAGTTTTGCAAAGAATGCTCCGCCAAGCGCGTAGGCATAAGTTAAAACTTACGCTCATTAGTATTAGCAGCTTTAAAAGTTCTCAAGCTGCCATTGTGTGGTAATGCATTGGGCCATCGAATCTCGAAATTTGGGGTCATTTGAAAATTTCACGCGTGCCCCGATTACTGCGAGCGCGCCACGCATAACAATCGCGTAACGACGACAGCGCGGGTGTGCGTGCGTGTGCAGAGGGAGAAAAAAGGAGGATCATTGCCGGGAAAACGGAGAGGCCAAGTTGGCTGCCGCGAAATCGCGAGCAATAAAGCGATAACGCGGAGCCGAGCGATACGACATAATTGACCCGGGCGAATTCCTCGGAAGCTCCACAAAGCAAATCGCGGAGCTCGTGTAATTGGCGACCCCGTGCACTTGGATCGTCCTTACGACGCTGGCTCCGTCCCTTCGTCTCCACCTCCGCCTCCATCTCCGTCTCCATCTAATGGTCGACTGAAAAATCGCCTCGGTTAGCTCAAGGCGCTCATTCCCGCCAAGAACACGGAAGACGCGCGGCCGTCGTTAAAGCATTTAAAATTAATTTATATAATTCTGGCCCTCGTCGCGGACCGGAGGGATAGCATCGGCGATCGAATTCGACTCGTTGAGCGAGTTATAAACCGACGAGAGGCTCTACCGTGGAATTACCATGGATCGTACACGAGATGAAAAGTATGGAATTTTATGGCAGCTCCGGGAGTTTTCCCATGAGAGCCTGATCCCTTCGAACTAGCGAAATTCCAAATTGTTGCATTCGTTATCCGCGCAAATTGATTTCGGATTTTAGCCTCCCTTTTTGTTCGCTAAGCTTTTCCATCACGACGGAGCTGCGAACTTTCGCTAGACGAGACCGAACACGTTGTTATAGTTCTTTGAAATATCTTTAAATATTGCTGTCGGGATTAGCCTCGCATTCGCTGCAAATAAGTAAAGCGCTTTATATCTGAGAAGCCCTTGTATTTTATGCGCGAAATATGTTCTATTCGGGCACCTCGAAAATCTCGTGTAAAACTTTGCGCGTGAAGTAATGAGTCGCAGGTCAATGTTTGAAACGTATCAATTAGTTATGGAATTCTTAACTTTCCACTCAAAATTGTTGCTGGAATAAGTAAAATTTGCAATTCAGATGTCTATAAGGCAGCGGTAAATTGGAAACATTCGAGCTACAATTTGAGCTCCTGGAGAGGCGATTCCTGCTACTGTACAGATAATGTCGGTGTTGTAGGCGAGCCGTGTGCGTGATTCAAGTTCATGCGGAATTCCAAAAAAAGTGAAATTATGGGTTCGCAGTCGCCGAGTGATGTGCGCGGCGCGAGGTGCGATGTAAGTGCGTGCATTATGCAATTTCGCGCCAATACATAATGGATGCAGTTTATAGTGGTTTCGCTTAGAAAGTAAAGTTTCTCCAATAAGCCGAATGTGCGTCATCCAGCCTGATTTTGATGCGATTCCAACACTTTCCCTTTTAATGTGTAATCAAAATGTCACGCTGTCAGTTATTGTAAATGAGTTTTTTCCCCAACTCCTGCACTCCGATTATGCAACGTGAATTGTAAAATTAATTTTCCGATTAGTGTTTCTATTACTAAGAATAATTGAGATTGCAAAATAAGAAATTGTTCTAAAGATGGCCTGAGGCTATTGAAAAGATTCACCCCAGATTCATTTTTCCAAATTCATTTTTTAATCGAGTCAACTGATTGATAAAGAATTAGCATACTACTTTATTTTGCAAAATCGTCATCTATTTCAAATAAAATGTTATTTCGATTATATGGATCCAAATACGTGACTTTGACAGCTGAAAAATTGGGAGACTCGCAAAGTAATTTTCGCTGAACCGCATTTTATTTTCTCCTGGATTTACAACCATTATGAAAGAATGGAAAATCCGATCAGTTTCGAAAAAAACATAAAAACAAAATTTGTGTCGTTTTCGGAAAAACCTCGATTCAATGAGTCTATGAAACCTAGTTTTGGAAAAAATTACTCTTACATCACAGTAATTTATGTAATTCTTCTTTTACGAAAAATTACCACTTCTGGAACTTTGTTTTAAAAAATTTGTTTCCCATTCCTTACTACACAGTTCCCATTGAAATTTAAAATATTGCACTTATAATGACAGAGAAAGGAAACTTTAATATTTAAGTTGTTTAGAACATTATTATTGCAACGTTCAACGGATTTTATTCTGAAATTGAAATCTTCAATTTCATTTATTGCGGATTTAACGCACATGCGTTAAATCCTATTTTTTTAATTATATCAAATATTAAATAATGAAAAATGGTTTGAGTGACTCGATCATCAAAATCAATTTATAAAAAAAAAACTTGGTTCGAATATTTATCTGTTTTAAAATGTTTTTAAAAAGTGAAAAAAATTTTCTATGAATCATAACAAGATTAAATAGATTAATTAAATACTATGTATATTTGAAAAATTATTTTAAGGTATAAATTATCAAGAATTATATTATTACAGAAAATAGTAATGCAATTATATACTTATACACTTTAAAAATAATATGCATAAAATAAATATAAATATAGATGTTTAAATTATAAGATACATCATAAAAACTTCAAATTATCTTTTTCCTAATATTTAAAATAAAACTTTTTCGAATATACAAGCGTTAGAATTTTTGATGGTTGGTAGATATAATTTGTTAAAAATTTATTTTCAATGAAATAGTACGTTTTTTAAAAAAATTCTTAACATTAAACACTAAAAATTTTAAATTTTTCACACAGAATTCCAATTTTAAAAATAACTGTTATATATGTTTAATATTAAATTTATAAATAACACTATTCACATCGTTGAAATGACTCAATATAAAACAGTTGATAATTAAGTTATGAAAATGTTTTAAATTAAAAAAATTATGATTTTTGATAACAATTAAATGATGAATAATAAAGGTAGTATATTATAAAATTGATAATTGAATAAAAGTATCAAAGTGATTATTATTATCATTATTAAATAAATATTATTTTAAGAATTCTTGTCTTAATAAGTTAAAACTTATTTTGTATTATTTTTAATAAATATAAATAATATATAAAGAACGAATCAATTGGTAGAATACTGAACAATAATTTTATATTTAATTAATTTAAATAATTTATACTTCATTTAATTATGAATGTACTCATAATGAACAACGTACAGTAACGTACTGTACTGAAAAAATATCTCGACAACTGAATGTAGAATTCCGAGTATTAAATTTCGTAACAAATGCTGCCACAATATACAATGTTTGTGCACTTTTTTTTAATAAAGTAAGCTATCGATGAAATATAAATTGAAAATTTATATTTAATTTGTCTATAATTTTAAACAATTTTAATAGTTACAAATGTAAATTTATCGAAGTAAAGTCAATATTGTTTGATATTAATTAAATAATAATTAATGAAAGTGCTATATAAAAAGGTACTATTAAATTACAAAATACATAAATTGCAAGTTATAATTACATAATTAGAAACAAACTATGGAATCTATAAAAAATATTTCACACACTGTAGACTTGATCATAAATTTTATGACCCGAGAGATAATCTTCTAGAAAATAAAATTTGTATACGCCGAATATAAAGCAATCGATAAAAATATATTATTCAACATCTAAAAAAAATCCCTATTAAAATTAAAAATTCACAAATGAGATAAAAGTAAAAAAATTTTTTTATTAGAATGAAGATAAAATTACTGTTATTAATGCTAATGGAGTTAAATCTCCTGAAACGGAATACGTGTCCGAATATAGAGCTTTAATTGAAAATAGTAAGTATGTGATAAGGCATTAAAGAATATTATTTTTATTCTATTTTGAATAAAATTCGATTTGATAAAGTGCAATAGATGCTGTAATATAAATGATAAATAATCTTGTTGTTTGTAAAAGATTAATTCGGTACGCTTTCGTAGTATGAGCATTTAAAACAATAAAAAATGTTGATTAAACTTGCCCTAATGTCTCAATTAAGTATATGTTATATGTTAGTAAGTGCAATAAAACTTCGATAAAGTTTAAATGGCCAAAGTTATATTTAAAAGAATGTTTACGTAAAATACTTTATGTAATAAAATCAACATAATTAGTTAAAATATAGAATTTATTTTCTAAAACGTATCTAATTTTATAAAATTAAGTTACGTTTATAAAACTCCCATACGTGCGGTTGGTACTAAAAGGAGCTGGAAATTTACGTCGGGTGGAAAAACGTATTTAGTCATCGACATTGGGGGTGGGGGGTCGATTAGTCTTAGGGTGAAGCGTAACAATAGCGCAGTGGTAATCCAATAACTAAGGTTGCTTCTCCTTACCTGACTAGTTTTAGTTTGATCTCCGATAGCTCAATGTAATATTTAATTTTCAATGTTTAAATTCCGCGTTGAGAAGAATAAACGTTTACCAGTAGAGTAAAATTAATAATGTTCATCTGCCTAAGCAGGATAATTATTTGTCAAATCTGAAATTTTGTGAATACCTCGAGTTTTTCCGCTCATATTCTCCCAATGGAATCAACGGCATTTAAATTATTTCATATTCGTACTCATAATTATAATAAAAGATAAAATTAGACACCTGTTACGTATGAGTACAGATGAATAATTCCATTGAATATTTCATTCTTGTTCAAAATTTAATTTTAACGTGATTTTTAAAGACTATTACAATTTTTAATTCACGATAATTTAAAATTTTTTCAATTATTTTACTTTTTAATGCAAGTGGTTAGAAAGTAAAAGTAAAAATTATTGCCAATTAAATTCGGATCTAGTTGTCAAACATTATCAAAAGTTAGTAGTGTAATTTTTAAGCTTGTAATTCAGAATTTAATAATTTTTTCTTAATTCTGGCAATAATTATCCAACTTTATTAATATTAATAAAAATCATGGAATAAAATAATTATTAATTTGATATAGAATCTTGCACACCATCTGCTTCTTTTAGCTTTAAGATATTTAAGATTTTTTATACAATTAAACTCATGAAAGACAGTTTTTTATTTGCATATATATATTGCATACAGCTCATTCTCCGATACTCAGAAATTTCTATCTTCTACTACTCTCTCATTATTTCTCTTTCCTTCTCTTCAGCTCCCTCTGATTCACTCTTGTTCTCTAAGCAACCGAAGTAATTAGTCGACTAATACTACTTATATTGCTTTCTGTAATGCATTACCTACATCCATGCTTATCTACTCTACGCTCATTGTACGGAAACACTGATTTTAAACTTTATGTTATTAGGAATCCGAAGTTAGAGATTTACTGGCTTTCATTTTTATCAATGCAGAGGATTATAAACGATTACAAATTTTTTCACGTTATAAAGAATAAATTACTTTAGTTTATTTAAAACTGTAATAAGATTATAAATATATGTTTAGAAGGAAATAATGTTTGGAAATAACGTTGAGTATGATAATAAAATGATTCTGTTTCGGTGTCTCGTGCCAATGGAGATACTATTATATAAAAAATATGTAGAATCACAAAATATATTTTTAAGACTAAAATGTATTTATCAAATGATGTCATGTATATTTTGATTTTGATACACGCGATTTCGATAAAATATCTGCAAAATTTAAATTAGTTCTATATTAAACAAAAGCGTTAACTGTCATTCAAACCTTTATTATTATAAAAAAAGAAAATTTTTAACAATACGTAGATGATGTTCTATGCGAATAGTTTTTTATTGACGTTGCTAAACATTTTTAGTGATCGGTGGGATACAAATATTTATTCTGTTTAAAACTATTTTTGTAATTTTCATAATCTCCGTATTAGGTTCTGGGAAACTAGAAGGATACCATCGATCTAATGCAATAAAAATTATAATTAAATTCTAAGCTTTATTGCTTAGAGTTAATCCACATATAAATGTTATGAATAAATGACAGACTATGCAGATTATTATCAATTAGTTATGATACTGTGGTTTCGTTACAGCCAATTTTATTATTTAATCATATTTAGGGTTTTTTCAGGTATCACAAAAACAATATTTTTATTTTGGAATTATTCTAAACATCTTAATTTAGAATACTTTTTCTTCGTTTATTTATAAATTTGTTAAGAATGTAACGTTCTTTTTTAATAGTATAAGTTTGGATAAATTTCAATCAGATAAAAGTCAGCATGTTTACATAAAAATATAATACAACAGACGTGTAGTTTTGTTAATTATATTTTGTCTTAGGATTGCACTTACTGTTCTTAAATTTTAACTTTCGAAATTGAATTTATCGAATCCTTCGGTGTTTTTTACCGCAACAATAAACGAAAAAATCACAGGTACTAGACCCGAATCTTATTTAAATACTGCTCTGTTACACGTCAAAAAATACTAATGCCGTATTCATAAATTCTTTCGAATTATAAATCGCTTTGAAAGGTGACATATTGTATACTCGTAGGAAGCACTGGTAAGAATAGCCGTTGGCATTTTCTTCTATGGTTCGCTTTCTATTCACGTACCTCCGATTTTTCAAGCAACTGGGATTCTAAGCTATTTTAATATGCAATTTACATGTTCTTTACTTACAGATGAACTTAGACTTTTACTTTTGTTTTAAGTTTCGATTTGCATTCTCTCCACAACTACACATTCCAATACACTGCAGGGCACTCAAGCTTTAAATTTTATAGGTCACATTTTTAACGCGATTAGATTTAACGAAGCATGTATGAATAAAAAAGTATCAATAAAGGGTACAGTAGAAATTTTTAAATTAAAACTATTTTTATCGAATGTTTCATATGAAAATTTTTTTATTGCAGGATAAAAATTTAATGCTAGAATTTACAGGTCAGATATTTAAAGTAATTGCGTTTAATGTCTGTAAATCCGTTTTATGTTCTCAACGTTTTTAAAAGAACCATTCATTTCGATCAAAATAATTTGATTTTTCACTAATTTTATTAATAAAATTGCAAGATATTTTAAATCAAAGGATATTTTTAATATGAAGTAATAAACAAAGCTAAGTAAAAATTTAAATAGATATATCAGATGTTAAATTGTTTTATCAACAATACCATTTTAGGCTTTGCTATTGATGGTGATCGAAAACATTTGTAAATCTTAAGTGCTATTGAATGTATAAAAAATTATTCGTGAATTCCTTGTATTTTTAAAAATATGTCGAATATTAAAATACAGCGGATCTACAATGGATGTAAAAGAAAAGATTGGCCGAATTAAATTTACAAGCATAATAAGAAGTTTTATAGAAGTTGTCTCTCGCTAAAACTAGGGTCAAAGTGAAATTAAAATTACATTATAGATGTGCAGCTTTAAACAATTATTTTATATGGAGTTTTTAAAAGCTGTCCAAGTGATATAACATTTAAAAGACATCCGCGTCAATAAATACGAATGATATTTTTTTTCAAAGAACCGCGTAATTACTTATGGCGAAAATGACTAGATAAAGTACTTGTAGAAACTAAAGGCTAAATAAAAGTCTTATAAAAAGAAGTATATAATTATTATACGGCCGCATCGACCATTTCGAGGCAAATGATTTTAATTAAAAAAATACTTTAACGAGCGTAAGATTAATAAAATTTCAGTCCACAGAAGAGTAATCCATCATTACGTAACGTTTACAATAAACATTTCAACACGTCGAGAAGGAGGATTGGAAAATTCCGCCTCAAAGGATCTCGACTGCTATTTTCTAATTTTACAATAATTATGAAATTATAATTGAAAATCCTTTAATTCGTTGCCCTAATTGCCGTTTAATCTCGAAATAAACGAACACCTAGTAATCTAAGCTCACCCCCTCTTGTTCCCCAAAGTCCCTATTGCCCTCGTAAGGGACTCACTCTCTCTCTCTCTCTCTCGCTCTCTGGCTCGCGTATAATCGATGCGCGCCAGTCTCGCAGATGTCTCTCCCTGAATAGACACGATTCGCCGTCGCGGCTCTAATTATCCCAGGATAATAATGGCGAAATTAATACCGGGCCGTGATGCATTTGACGGATAAGCCAACTACCAGGCGGATGCGCCATTTTCGAGGCGAAATGGCATCACAACTCCGTCTCCTCCCTGAGCGATAACCAAATCGTCCGTGGCGGAATCCATTTCCTTACTGGCACTGCTTTTGGCTCGTCACCCTCTTTCCCGCTGCTTTTCCCTCTTATCGGTGGGGGCGCTTTTTGCGAGTGCCGCTGTCGCCGCTGCAAAAGGGACGCGCGCGCGTGCAGGAGCGTCGAGCCGAACGGAATTATCATTAATTCCGTGGTTATAGATAAATCAGCGGAAGGCGACGTTTGAGCTGCCATGCGCGGCATTGTCGAAGGCCAGATTGGGGATTTAATATAATGGGAAAGTCGACTGGATTGCCGCCCGTCGTCTACCGGAAATGGGAGCGCTAATTTCACTTGTGTTATCGCAGATGCTACAGCGGCGGCCCCTCCGTCCACCAATCGCGAGCTTTCATTTTTCAATTCAGACGCGCAAGCCTCTTTTTTCATGCTCTTTTTCGACGCGTTGCTTATCCCTATGAATACGATCGATTCCCCAAGACAAGCCTGCAAATCTTCTCTCTTCCTCTCTTTTTAACCTTCTATTTACTGAGTTTTCCTCGAGTCTCCGCGCACTTGGACTACAGCATCGATACCTTAAGTAGTAAATCGCATTTTTAGGAATAATATTTTCTTCTTCGATCAAATTGCTTAGGTGCAAATACAACTGTTATCTGAACGCGGATTTATTGCCGGCTGAGCGGCTTTTTCTTATATCAAGTTCAAAAGGAGATTCCGTATTTTCCCTGCATTAAATGAATGAATCTTAAACTTAGCGTTCTTGTAGTAGTTGCGTTACTCGCGCGCATTAATGGCACGATAAAAATTTGTTCCTTATTACCTCCAAGCTCCCGGAAAATACGTTGGTAATCATGATAAATCTACAACAGAAGATGCCGTTCGGTAAAAGTGAAATTCTTAAATCTTGCGGTAATATTTTTAGGGTACGTTTCGCGAATTATTCTCTTGGTGTATTAAATGATAAAATCCATAGTTGCTGTTTCTTAAATTACAATCGGTCCATTTCACGGGGAGAAATTAATTCACGAGAGAATATAAATGAGATGAGGTGCGATGTAAAGAGAATTCGATCTCTGGATCCGCGTGGAATGTTAGGCAAACGCCGATAATAGTTCGGACACAATGGGTGTCTTATTGTACACTTTCCAGATTTACTCTTGGCTAGAAAGGAGCAGCTTTTACTTGCATTCCATTGTGCTTTACCTTTGATAAGAGCAGTCAAATTCTTATTTAAATCGAAAGCGACTTTTCGCTCGGTCTCTTGAGTATCGAGAACCTATTAGGCTCCTCCTTTGAGGGCATAATATGAAATCTAAATATTTTAATGTCACTCCGAGCTGCTAAATAATGTATGGAAATGAGTCGCGTAGGCACGGCACGATAAAATTTAAGTGCACTCGGCTTACAAATAATTTCGCATCTGGCAATGTAACGTTTTGCCTTTTCGCTGTGAGCGCATCGAAATTCCGCTACGGAGATGCGCGGAAGCGCGGCTTAAAGACCAAACCGACCGGAGAAGAGCATAAAGAAGGACGGGGAAAAAGAATTTTCCCAGTCACGAATTTTTCATTAGATATACATTTATTAGATTAAGAGCGCGAGGGAGGAGGGCAAATCTCTTTGCCAGTGGTACGCGGCTGGTCGGCCAAGTCTCGGGCTCGCGCTTAAAAATTACATTTCTCCGGCAGTCGTGAAATTAATACGCCTTAAGGCGACCTCCGAAGCGCATCTGATAATCCGAAGGTGTGCGCGAGAACCGAAGGCGCCGGGGTAAGGGGGGAGTCTAGCGCCGCAACGCGCAACCGGGGCTTAATTGGAATCTCCCTCGAAATTCCGCAGTCTAAAAGTTATTTGCACAATGGGGATGGCATAATCTCGGCGCAGTTTTAAGTGACTTAGCTTCTCTCTGGCTCCTGCTTCTGTTCGCCTTTCCTCGCGCCTTTTGTCTTAGTCCAATCTTCCTACTTCTTCGCTCGTCTCCTTTGTCACTAGCGAATACACTCATTTCGCGGGGCATGGAAATTATTCGCTCGCTGCATAAGCAAACATCATCGAACGCTCTATTTTTCTTTTCCCTCTTCTCATTTCCCATTCTTAGGTACGACGAGATTTTTTGCCGTTGATGCGCTTCGGGGATTTATCGGTTAGTATTGATTTCTGCGGCAGTAATCCGAGATGATGGTCAATAAAATCGCGCAATTTATTTCTAAGACACTAACTTTTTCAATAGTTCATTTACTCAGTATAGTATTTTATTTGGCCGAAGAAATAACTTTGTAAGAGTAGATTTTTCCTTGGTAATTTAAAGGGATGCTCTATAGTGACTTTTATCGTGCAATCTGCCCCAATGATGTGCAAACTGCTCAACTTAAAAAACGTCTCGCTTTATATTAAACCTGAAAAATCATGGGCCCTTGGCTCGCCCGCGAAACTTGTAAATGATAATCGATCAAAAGTATTATCGAAGGATGTCGGAAAGATTTGCTAGCTTACAAAATATTTGATTAATTATTATCTTTATCAATAATGCCGCGCAATTAGTCTACTCGCTTTGGTACAACGCCGACCTTATTATTACAGTATCATAGAGAAATTTTTGTTATAATTAAACCCCTTTATTAATATTAATACGTACGATCGATATATTTGACGCGCAGAGCGGCAAATTTTCCCAAACTTTTAAATACCTTCTAATTAAAAATTTGTTAAACAATTTGCTTGTTTAAAATTCGAAAATCCAACTCGATTATTAGTTACACAAAGCTTTTCCAAGTAAAATGAGGTTAATGTGGCGATAAAGAAATATTTTGATTTCTCGGTATTAATTATCGAGTTAATACGACTTAATTCAAAACATAAATGTAAATTATTTCTACCTATCTGCATAATGCGAGAACGCATTTCAAAATTAATTTGTTACTCTTCAACGCCTATAAATAATAATCATTTCGTTAAGGTATCACGGGCAGAAATGCTTTACCCGATTTTCAATCAATCTTAGCTTTTTATTTCGACATCGCGTGCACCATCATTTATTCAAAGGTATTTACAGTGATTCTTTAAATTAAACATAACCGATGAATTTTATAGTTGTAAATATTACTGTTATTACGAAACAATAGACTTTTTTCATATAACTTTAATTTTTAATGCAATTGAATACTAAATTACGAGAGTTATATTTTCAATGAGGTAACTCTGGAAGATATTATTTTAAAAAATTTCCTTGCATTTGCGCTGTTTATTATTAAATTCCTTTCTTCTCGAATATTTCTTATTTTCTAAAATATGTGTAGCTCCTCTTCTATATACAAGAGACTAGTAACACATACTGCATGATTCCGAATTGCTATTCCATAAATCTTGTTAAAGTATACTTTTCTAGAGTTTTCCTAATCGCCCTCGTATACCTCGTATGTCGTAGAAAAAACATATTCCGAAAAAATATCTTAGGGAAAAGCAGCTCCGCTTCTCAAAAGATCCTCATGTTATTCTACGATTTAATTTACGTTAAAAAAATTTTTATTCACCTCAACTACAATCTAATAAATATAGAAGTGAAAAAAACACGATTTATCAATTTGAGTGGTAATTGCGCGTAAAACCTAAATAACTCAAAGCATTGACCGACAATTTTAAAGTTGGTCCAGACGTCCAATATTATTGCAGATATTTTTATTATTATGATTTATGCGCAAACGTTACAAAACGACACAGTGTTTTGCGTTTGTTATAAAAGATATGAAACTTGAAGTATACACGAGCAAGACGTATAGGTAACCCAGTTATGGCAGTAGATTTGTGAACTCCACGACATAAATAGACGTCAAGAGTAAATTGAACGCCAAGACACTTGTTTTCTTTGACAAATATATTGCCGAACAGCAAAAAATTACCGAACATTATAAAATAATAACTGTCTCCCGACAGCTTGTAATAATGGTTATACAGGGAGCTTATAACGCGCGATGTTTTATGCGAACGGCAGGAAACGAGTTAACGCTAACAATGCGAGTACATGATATCTGTGCACGTAAGCACGTATCATCAACAAAACACTCGTAATGGCGAAACTTGGAAGGATATTTTACGAAAGGCCCTTTTTACGCGCGAGCTGGTCAATAATCTGCTGGGAAAAGTTCGACAGGAGCTGAATTAAAAAATGCGGCGCGCAAGAATCGAAAAACTGCGCGAAAATTTACTTATTTGCACATGTTTACAGGCACGTAAGAAGTAAAATGCATAATCTATCGGCAGGAATTTTATCCTCGCAGCGTCGAGCTGCTTTGGCAGCAGCGAAATATCGCTAAAAGGTCTTCTTTGCCAATAGTGGAAAAACCGTTTGAAAAAACCGTTGCGGATATTTCTACGTACGTATTAAAACTCTCTAATTACCCGCTTAAAAGGAAGGGAAACAAAATAAAAATGAGAAATAAAAGCGGAATAGGCTCGTCTGCTGACCTTTGATAGTTCGAAAAATGCGCTCCGGTGTAATGCCGCTCAGGGGCCGGAAAGGCCACGCGAAACGAGCGTAATCCATCTTATTAATTACGTCCTACGGCTCTCGGGCCGCATTTACAGCTTCTTCGCTCGGCGTCTCGTCTCGAGTAACGAAGCAGATGAGAATAAATGCGAAACGCTCGTTCGACGAAACGCTTTGATCGGAACGCGGAGCGGCGATTCGTCAACGCCTTTGCGCGACGCCCGCGTCCTGGCAAAAGCCATTTCACTCTTGACGCAGGCTCGTGCGTATTATCCAGGTAACGGGCTCTAATGCAGAGACGCCGAGATCGAGTCAGCGCTCGAGCGCTTATTAAAAATTATAACGCTGGGCGTAAAATTTATATTTTCTCTCCTCCCGAGCTTTTTACACGAAAACTTTTCCCGTGCCATCTTTTTCACGTTGAACGCGATACTCTACGGTATTACGGGGGAAACTTGAATCCACCCTGAGTTTCGGATTCGAAACGTCGCGGAACGACGCCGGCCGGATGCTAATGAAAGCTTACCGGGGGCGTCGCTTTTAAAGCCCAACGCGTAAAGTGATTTTTATTTTTCACGAAATACACTTGCTGCGAACACTAGCTGCTGGCCGCCGAATCGTTAATTCGAGAAATTTGCTCGATTGCGATACTCGAAGGCGCGGCATATAGTAATTGGTATTAATAGTAAGCGATAAACATAATAAAGCCACTGCGCAACGAAGCATTTGGATTGGTGCTAAGCGGCTGAAGCCTCTCGCAAGAGGAGAGCGGTACCTTTAAAGCTATTATCTGTAAATGGAATGTCGAATGTCGAATATCGGGGAAATGGGTTGCCTTGACTGCGGACTGTCACCGAGTATTTCCAGTTAATAAGTGCGACAATCGATGCAGCCAGATGAACGTCCTCTTTCCGAGCGACCGATGCAGTTTTTAAATTATGAAATTGTCGGCGAATGTGGGAGGAGGGAGGGCTCGGGAACCGTCGTCGCTTGCTAGCTCGTAGCGTTCTGATTGTCGCGATTCGCAGCCGTTCGAGACTTCGGTGCGAAATGGCATCCGGCGAATAAAAATACCAGTGCCTCACATGGTTGGCGCTCGGTGGACGCGCTCAGCGAACCGTTCGATCCGCTCCGTGGGCTCGCGACCAAGTGCGCAATAAAGCAGAAAAAGGCTGAAAAGCGGCAGCCGACCGGCCGGTGAGGGAAGAGGAACTTAGGCGGGCGTCGCGCTCGTCCAGACGGTTCGCCGTTGTAAATGGAAGCAGCGGGTGCTCGTGGGTGCGAGAGGGACAGATTATAGAGAGAAAAGTGAGCGGGGGGCCGCGCGCGCCATTATGAAATATAGAGCCCATGAAATCTGCAGGTGGACGTTGATGGCTCTTTGTTTTACAAAGGAGGGGCAGGGCAGAGGATGGCTCGGGGCCGAGGAGCCTCTGCACATGCTGCAGGGCGCGGTCGTGGCTTTTCCCCTCGTCCCGCTGCCCCCGCTCGCCGTTTCTAAAAGCGAGCTCGCCGGGGTCGAGCGCGCGCGCGACGTGTATACGTGCGTCGCTGGGCGCGCGCGCATCGCTGAAAGTTTTATGTATTTCTGGGGAAATTCTGAGAATCACGTGGCCCGTGCAAAAAGCCCTCTTTTATGGGCAGAGTGCCGCCGGAGCGCTTCTTTGTGCCCAGCAGCTCTTCTTTTGCAACGATGAATACTTTTGTTTATTTTAGCCGCTGCTTCGCGTCTTAGAATTTCAGATCCCGGCATAATTATGGAAATGGGAATTTGACTGGAATTATCGCCCGCCAAACCCTCGTTAATTCCCCGCGTTAATATGGTGGTGGCCCAGTAGCTCGCCGTGGGATTTGGGAAAAACGTACTTCTGCTCTATTTTACATCCCGTTAATATTGCAAGCGTGCACTTAATAGAATAAGTCCGCTGCGCCGAGAAGATTAAGCATTAAAATTACAACTTTACCAAATTTTCAAAGCAATTCTTTTTTGTTCCGTCTTCGTTTATAATAAAAGACTGCACGCAATTCTTCTCGCAAATAATTACGTTTTACATGAGAAGTCTTATCAAATTATTATAATCGGCAGCACTAGGCGAAGTCGCGACTCAAACGCAAAAGTTGTTGAAAATTATTGTCTTCGCAGAAAGTTACTAAATGGCAGACATTGCTTGTTTGATTATCAAAAACTTTAATTCGATGATATCTTTATTGGAAGTAGAATTACATTAAAATAGAGAAATTATGTTTTCGATAATTTTTATGCGATCATACAGTTGTACATTGTTTCGTTTGGAAAACCGTACAACTTACTAAAAATTTTAATTTCATTCTGGTTTGTCGCGATCTGCTACTTCTAATCCAATACAACTTACAAGTTTTGTATAAGCAGTTATAAGAAAAATCACGATGTTATACGAAGTAATGAAGTATACCTTGAAGAAGAAAAAATTATGACTTTTTCAATTTTTATTTTTATTACCAATAACTTTTTAAGTTTGTACATAATTTACGTTTGCCTCTTCTTAATTCGCTTATAAAAAGTTCTATTACATTAAAATGACTGATTGTCCGTGATATTTTTAATACGTGGCTTGAAAATTTCTTAATAATGCCACTAGATAATAACATTTGTGCACAATTCCAATCCAGAAAAAATCCGTTACAGACATAAATAATTTTTAATAAAAGCACGTGCATAAGTAATGTTTACTAGATTTCGATTATTTACAACGCTCCTTTAAAAAATTTTTAGTTTATTGATCCCGTTAAAAAGAACTCATTTTCAAAGTCATCGAGTTTGCACACGCGAATTATTGAAAAACCAATTGATAAGCTTACAATTTTATAAAGAACTCGAAATTCAATATTTCGTTTCTCCGGTGAATCGGTGGTGTATGAATTTCACTGATTCAAAATTAGACGATATCTGATATTTCTATTCGAGTCTGCTCTTGTACAACGCACGTACTCAAGTCCACTCGTCGGTTTCGACGTCGTTGTCGCCGTTGCCGTCATCGTCGGCATCGTCGTCGCCTACAGTGCGAAGCCGATAGAGTGAGAAAATTTACTGCCTTTTACATCGATAAGGTGCCTTTTTATCGGTAAGGGTAGAGACATCGAATATCGAATGTAGAGTCGTACAGAAGTTATTCAAGAGGAAAGATGATTTTCAGTCGGTCGTAAAAAATGGCTGCCTGTACTTTCAATATAAAACGGACCGCACTAAAATCATTATTATTAGCTTATAGTTATTTAGATTATTATACTTTTAGTGACACTGACGGATAAGTCTCGAACAACTTCCATGATTGAAATAATCCTTCTTTTAAGGAAGAAAATGAATCGAACCGATACTCTAATTGTAAATTTTTCGAGTCCGAGCAGCGAAATTATCGGATTCATAAGTTTGCATAATTATATGTAGAGCTGAATATTATCAAGGACTTAGAGAAAGGCTAACGTTTTCAATAGCAGCATAATATTAGAAAAAAATATCACGTCCTAGTCTTGTACATTCTGATTTTCATTTTAAAGTCCGTGCACTGAATTATGCAAAAGCTGTGTTATCATGAACAATCCACGAACAACACACGATACACCTGACTCAAAGCATCAAAATCTAATTACGCACTAACATCCTTGACGTAACATTTAGAACGGCGCTATCTATGTACCATTTAAATTACATTAGCCCATGTAGTTCGTGCTTTCGCGAACATGGCTTTCAAAAGGCTCATTTCACGTGCTAATAACCCCATCGAAATATTTCCCCGTATACGAATGGCGCGTTTGACGTATAACTTTTCCAGGCCGTCCGACTCCGGCTCGTTGCTAACGCACGCGCACGCACCGACGAATAACCGTCCTTCTCTCGCCGATCCGCCAAACACTCGGCGGAGCCCGTTTACGCGTTACGTGTGTAAAGTTTCCCAAGCCACGAATACAGTGCCGATGCGCCGGTTCACTTTTCAAGTATCATTGTGTAGCGTCCGGCTCGGGGAAAAGAGCCAGAGCGCGTAGAGAAAAAAAGGAGGTGAACGGAAGACGGAAAAAGTTTTGTTGCGGTCAAGGACTCGGAAACGCGTCATCAGCTACGGACTTTTCCCCGAGTACACCGAGCATGCATCGAAGGAGGATGGAGCCGAGCTAAAAAACAGTTATGCATCTTTGTCCGGTGTTGTAATGAATTCGCTGCAGCCTGACCTAATTGAAATCCGTACTACTTAACGTGGGCCGCTTCCAACTCCGCTTTTGCGCCCGAGGCGTCGCTCCTTCGCCCTGGCGATGCCACTTAAATCGTGACTTGCGTATCTCCGTTTGAAAAGTGACGCGTCCGTCAACTTTGAAAATTAACCCTTCTGTCGCGGCTTGGTCCGCTTGGAAATGCAACGGTGCGTGTCGTCTGCGCTAGTGGGACAAAGCTAATGGATGGAACTTTCGCAAGGTCGACGGTTCATGCAAAAATGAGACAAAAAACGCGGCTCGGAAAAAAGAGAGGGGAAGATAGTGTGAGCACAGCACAGCCCGAGGGGGGAGCGACGGTGGGGGATGAAGGAAAGAGCTGAAACCGCGATTCACGCGGCAAAAGGTGCTTTGAATCTAGAGGAGCAAATTAACGAGCTCTCCAACTCTTTGACGATTTTCTAACTCTTGACGACCGGAGATGAAATTTACTAATGCTATGTAATTTTTCTTATTCTTTTTCTCTCATTAAATTCCTTCTGAATAGCGGTCAAATGAGGCAAATGTAATTGTGTTTTTAATATCTTTAACTTTAACGTCTCTTATGAACTTTGCTTCTCCAGTTTATAATACTTATTTTGTTGACAACCTTTCTAATAAACAATATTCAATTTACGATTCGTTACAACGATCATTTCATTGAAATAAATATCTCCAGTTTTTCTTAATACTTTTAACTTAAAAACTCCATCTTTTGAAATGTACATATATTTTGAGCGTTAGAATAAGTCATAGTATGACGCGACATTTCAAGTGTTGTACTTTTATCATCTACATTTATCAAATTTTGAATTAATAATATTAATTTGAGTATATTTAGGAATATTTAAATTAATTTTTTGAAAATATGTGCATTTTATCAAGTATATTATTAGTATGGAAAACTTTCAAAGCAGTAATTAATAGGAAACTGTCTAAATAATTTAACGCAACTTTCATCTTTTATATAATAAGATGCACTGTAAATTATAAATACATGTATGAACGTATTCAACACTAAATTGTACAAGATATTATACAATATATTATTCCAAATCATTCTTGTCTATGAACGTATTTTAATGTTTAAGCCAATTTATATTATATTATAATGTTAAATTACACATGAAAATTTAAAATCAATTTGAATGTTATTATATATTTATAACACCAAGTATACTAAATTAACCTAGATTTTTTAGAAGAAAAGGTTATACTCAAATAAAAATTCTAACATAAAATATTTTAATTCTACCATTATTCTCATTAGGAAATATAAACGACTGCTTTTGTGGAAATAACGATAGATCGACTGCGAATTTTTAAATTATTAACTGCTTCTCTTTGTTATTAGTATTCATTTCTCTAAAAATCGTGTTTATTTAAATATATAAATATGTATATATATACAAAGTATTACTGTAATATGTTAATTTGGCTAATAAATAAATAATCTAATTGCATAATTAAACTTGATTTTACTATTTGAAATGAACGGATATCTATGCAAAAAAAAATCAGTAATCTGAGTTTCAAATTTTATTTGTGTTTCAAGATAAATTAGTTTGACGTTGCCTTTCCTACATATTATAATATTAGATTTTCATAGATTACAGATATCATACATTATTAGAATAAAATTACTTGAACCTTTCAAATCCATACCCTCGATCATCCTATAGGTAGTACTGAACATTAAAATTGAACACAGGGAAATACAAATTACTATCAGAACACTACATGCTTATATAAGCATTAATAAAAAATTTTATATAATAAAATCATAGTTTAATCATAATCTTCAAAATGCAAATAAATTGTTTCATAATGAACCTTAAGGAAATGCTCGAGTTTCTTTGAGGTCATTGGGATATTGGGCTCGTTCATACACGAAACTAACTGAAGCAGAGAATGACGTTATATATTTATTCGTTAAGGTCTACTTGTCTCCACTTTCTCATATCCCTTCCACTTTATTGTAGAACAATCTCTCGAAAATTGATATATTATTTGTACACATGTGTAGGTGAAGGTTAAATATAGATTTGCAGAAAAGTCGATTTGAGAAGTTTCGAATAATAATTCTATAATGTAAATTTAATTTAGTTAAAATTTTTATCATTTTAAGATATAATAATTTTTTAAAATCAAATAAATTATTATTAAACGATTGATGTAAAAGTAAAAAATTATCATATTGAATTTTTAAATTGTACTAAAATTATAATTTTGAAACGCGTATTAAAAAAAAATAATAAAATATACATTTTGATTTTTTTTAAAAGTGTCCATAATTTATTTTTCTTTAATAATTTATTCAACGCGATGAAACTTTATGTAATACTAGTTTTCAATAAAAAAAATGCATAATGTTTTTAAGCTCAAACATTTTTTCTTCAAGTCATTGCCTATTTATGTTTATAATTAAAAAATTCGTATAATTTAAAATTTTTTTTTGTAATATAAAGTTTCATTATAACTATAATATTTATTGTAATCCATAATAGTAATCGCACAATAGTAATTGTGCGCACTAACCTGTAATAATATAAAATGTGGATTGAAAAATTTTGTATTAATTTTACTTTATAAGATAATACCGGTGGGCAGACTTTAAGATTAATTTTCTTTTTTATCGTTGATTTAAAAAAATATATCAATATATTATGATTATGTAAGTTTTATACTCATATAAATAACAGTACAATTATATAACAAAAAATTAATGAAAATTATAATAGAATAATATTAAAGAAAAATTAATTTTTAAATTATGCAATTTATTAAAATTTAATTAATAATATAAAAAGATGAGAACAGAAAAAATTACAAATATTATGTACAATTAATATTTTAAAAATAAAGAAATACATTGTTATTGTGGAACTTTAGAGCTTAATTATTAGGTATCTAACCGGATATAATTACAAAATAATTTCTAAGTATTTAAATTTACTATTATAATTATAATTATGTATGCGCCCAATTATAATTATGTACTTGAAATTTAAACTATGCTATCGAAATTAAAAAACGTTAAGCTATTATTAGCCTTGCATGATTATTAATAATTACATTATACTTGAGGTCATTAAATAAATTAATAAGTTTTTATATTTAAATTTTATTTCACGAGTAGATTATGATCAGGATTAATAATCTTAAACTTTTGATTTTACGCATGTTTAGAAGTTTTAACAAAAATTCAGTGAAGAGACAAGTATGCATTCCTATATATATATAATTATAGAGTAATTAAACACATCGTGCCAACACTTTCGTTACATGACTTTCGTCTTGGAAGGTCTTAAAACAAGTTGTCTACGCTCGGAGCTTAACAGTTTTGGACGAGAGGATTAACGTTTGGTTCGCTAGTTTCAGAGTCTAAGTAGAGTGTCCGCGCTTACGTACAAGCAATAAAATTTATTTGCGACCAGTAATGAAAAATTAGATTGGCCTATATGTCGAAGAGCACAAGACTATGAAGTGACTGTATATTGGAATGGAATTTAGTGAACAGTAGCAAAAAATTACAATCTACCATCGATTTAATTAATTCGTGACAAAGTCAAGCGAACGTTTTTAATGGTTTCTCAACAAATAGAGAATTTATAATTTTACCGTTCATTAAAGGATGGAAATGTTATTACTCTAATTGTGATGATTTTCTATTAGAATAAGTAGTAATTCTATCGGTCATACTAGTTGATTTATGAAGCATACAAAACTTGGAACTGTAATTTATCTTCTAAGAATTGAACTTTTTTTATACATAATAGATGTATCAAATTATATAAAATATATATTTACATAAGTATTATTTTTTTATATATGTCTGTAATTTTAATTATTACTCGTAGTGATTTCAAGTAAGTCAATTCATTATTCATAATTTTTAACTTTTCAGACTTAATATATTAAATACATATATTATTACAGGTATATTTATATCACTATTAACCAATTTTTCGAACTCTTGAAAGTAAATTGAAGTAAAGTGTATGAAATATTACAATTGCAATTAAGAATCTTGTTTTCGACAAAAATATTAAGAAGTTGTTTAATATGACATTATTTTTAATTTAAAACTCATAAAGATGTATACATATATGAAAAATATTTGCGAATAAATAAAACAAAGTACTTTACTAAGAAAAGATAATAAGCTTTTAAATGCCGTTTGTCAAGTTTACGAGTGTTTAAGAAGTTCTCTTATTTATCTTTTAAGAACTACCTATAAATGTGACAGAACTTTTATGGTAACCTAATAATTAACTCGTTAATTTCTTTTAAGAAGTTAAATTTTGCTACAATGAAGATTATTCATACAATGATAAATGTGAAAGTTATTAAGTTTTTTCAAAACTTTGACGTGTACAGTTTATCATTACGAATATTACGACAAATCATTACTTTTATTACCGCTTTCGCATACATATTAAATCTAAGTATATTAAGTAAACTTAGATTTATTCGCCCATGACTTTCTTTGACCGATTAAATACCGGTTCCAGAAGTTTGAAACCACATAAATTAAGACAGGAAAAATTATATCGCGTTTCTAGATATTCTATTACTTTTATTATTTTCTAACATTTACAAGTGCGCATATAAAGAACAGTGTAAGTAATTCATATTACTTATATATTTTTCATGATAAGAAGTATTTTTGACTACAATATTTATGTGGATTCGAATCAGAGATGCTCGTAACTCATTATAATAATCAGTATAAAAATCAAGATAACTCATAAAATTTTGTAAATTATCTGTTTTGTAATTAAAGAAATGTTATTTAAGTAGCATTAATATAATACGAGCGAATATAATTTAGTTGAGATATACATGCGACGACTCATCAATGAATAAATTACGAAAATTATTTCAGGTTGAACATTTGTTAAAAATGATTTTTCTTGAAAAAAGTCAATGATGGAGAACAGTTATTAAGAAAATGAGCATTTCCTCGTTAAATAAATCATATGGCTAAATGTTCACTCGTGAACGTTTATATTTAAAAAAAATTTTTTAAAACCAGACTTGCGCTATCATTTTTTAAAGAAAATCGTCTAAGCATTAGCATGAAAAATTCTTATGGTTAAAAAAGTTAACTTTCTATCGTTAACCTTAAATATTAGAGCTCCTAATTACTGACGTATCAGTGTTTTCATTATATTATGCTGTTACTACCGCTAGTATAAATATATTCATAACCGACCATTAATGTTATAATTTATATCTATAAAAATTACTGTTGATATAGCTGATATGATATTTAAGTAATTCAACAAGGATTACCACGTGAGGAAATACTATATTTTGCGTTAGTTTAGTTAATAAACTTTAAGGTAGACCATATTAAATGAATATTATCCTTTACAAGTACAAGTTCCAAATATTTATGAAAAAAAATTAAATTCTTTTAATTTCGTTTCTTTATAGGCGAATGCAAGAAACAGATTTGTTAAATGCTCTGTCTTAATAGAAAAATATTTCTCTTTAACTGATTAACGTTATTCTATGTGTCTTTTAATTAAGTCACCGAATCAGTTGTTTATTGGAAAATGAGGTCTGTATTTGAGGTCTACGCGGACACTGACGCGTTACACGTTTGGATGAAGAAGCCAGTTTTCGAAAGCAGATCCACCACCGCAATGCAGCCACTGCGCGAACCTTTGTATCGTATAAATTCAAACGCTCAATACCTTGAATCACGCAACATTTTCAGTAATTATGCAAACACATTGATACTCGGCAGTTAAAAAAGCGAAATTTCAACGTGTTCTCAACATTGATCGACTTGCAGCATAAGCATTCGATCAAGTATGTGCGCGAGAAAACACGGCAAAGAGTTAAAAACCAATATAAACAAAGAGCCAGGCATTTAATATCCATAGCATGGACTTTATGCGATCGGAGCTTACACGAGTAGGTAAATCAAAGGCGAAATAACGTTTCTTTGAGCCGTCTAGCGCAATTGGATCACCGAGGAACTTGCTAAGTATCCACGGGCGCACTAGTTGTGTGTCGAACGAGCGCCGATTACAAAGTATCTCTTAACACTGGTATGAGAAAACTCATCGGTCGTATAAAGCTCGGGCCGTGAATTACAGAGTGACGAAACTCGGTAACAATGCTCGGCCGTATCCGCGAGTAAAGATGAGAGCAACAAAGGAATTAACGGAGCTCGGACGCTCGGGGACGGCAGGGGCTGGCGTCAAAAGTTCCAAAGGCGTGTCCTTGTAATTTGATAGCGCGGGATCCCGGCGCATAATTGCGAGTTGGCCCTGCCGTTCAACTCGGGGTGCTGAAAAATACAGGCACCCGATACCCGGAGGTTCGCGGGATGCTCCGGAGAAACGCGCGGGAAGTGGGGGCGCGATGCATCGCGGCCGCCTCCCCGAGGCGGCATCGGGAGGAGGAAATTGCGCGAGAGCCTCGTAAACTAACTTGTTATCAACTTGAAGCATTATGCAATTAACCGGAAGTACCTATTTGCCGCAAACGAGGCGCCTAATTATGGTGGCATCAATTTTGGATCACTTGCGCCCTTCCCGCGCTCCCCCAGCCTGTCTCTCGACGAATTCGACGTCGGCCGCCTCTCGTTCCGTTCCCCGCCTTTCTCCGACTCAAACTTTAAACATCAAAACTCAAAATCGCTGTTTAGTCGATTATGGCCCCGCCTTGGCCAGTTACGCTTCCTTATACGGTTGCATTATGTACGTGGAGTGTGGCGCGGATGCTGGAGTGGCGGGGAACTGAGGCAAAAGACTATTTTCCCAAACGACTGTTGTACGACAAAGTCGACGTCGCCAGTACAACTGGGATACGATAAATTTACTGTTACAATTTGAATTTCTCGCGGTGTCCGCGATGCTCGCGACTGATTTCCACTACCATTTTACATCGGATGAAAGTCCTTTCTCATTCCAATTTCTCCGAAGTACGCAACTATCATTTATTAGGAAATTTAGTATCTGTTAGACAGCGTATCAAAGATTGTTATTCGCATAAAAGGAGCACACGCTCAAAGCTCCGTGCATAATAATAAAAAGCCATTGTCGGGATTCGCTTTTGCATAAAAAACACACTTTTTTTGCTGTAGGTATCGATATCATACGTCAATGCCTATCGATATTAATGCGTTACTTTACTCGCTTTTATTGATTTCCACCAAGTAAACTTTCAATTCATTCTTTTGGCATGTGATTGATTAACTTAAAACTAAAATTACTACTTGCCACAATATTTCTCCACGTATCTATTCATTTATTATAATAAGCAAACACCAAAACGAAAAACTTGAAAAATTCTGGTTTTATTTTAGAATATTTAATAGAATTCAAAAAAGAAAATCTTGTTGTTTCGATTAAAAATGCATATATTTTTACGCTTCTAGCCAAAAATGGTATAATAAATGAAATTATGTCGATGCTTTTTATTAAAAATTAAAGCACTTAGGAAATTTATTATCAGCATTCAATTAAATTAAAGTCGTAACCGACAATATAAATATATCTAGTCAACAATTAATTAACATCATTTTTATAATTAATCTCATTAAATTTAAAGCAATACTAATAAATCTACGTTGGCTGGGTAATTCAATTTTTGTGTGATTAATTTATAAAATTTCCCTTACAAAATTAATAGCATTTTATGAGGAATTTATTAATTTATTTTCAAATAAAATGCTTTTAAGCATCGGAAATACTAAAGCAAAACAGAAGTTTGTAAATTGTGAGAAAATCATTCGCTGTAAATTGATACCAAACAATAGGTATATATCGAGCTCCCATACAACTTAACAATGCCTTTTTCACATAAATAAATTTTTACTCATTGTAACTACTTAAAACATTGTACTCGTAAGTCTATTGTTTAAAATTTTTAACGAGCTTAAGTATTTATAATGAAATCGGTGATTTATCGCGCTAATAGAATGCATTAGTGTTATCTAGGGAAAGACTTGTGTTATCAGCGCTGAAATTGTCGGTTTAGGTTGATATCGAGTAAACTGAGACCGAAAGACGCTTGTTAAAGTTATGTCGGTTTTCACCGAATGAAATAGGTTTTCTTAAAAACTCATTCGAGTTCAGCACTAAACCTAGAAAATTCAAGTTGTTAATAAAAATAGGATACGCAAAATCTATTACCTGTTTTCAATCAATGGCATTAAATGTTTTTCAACTGTAATTCGAGGCATTAAAGCACGAAAAGGTGCGTTCGAAGCTTATTAAATTACACGATATCGGCTTTAGAGTTCAATATAAAAGGGGAGAGGAGCGGAAGAAACAATTCATTCGTTCGTTCGGAATGCGCGCAAGGATGCGTAAAAATATGCAGGCGTTTAGAAGACGGTTAATCCGTTTTTTAGCCGCCCTGAGTATTACATTAACTCGGGCGGCGAGCGCGTGTGGGTGTTGTATCGGTGTTTAAGGACTCGTCCAGTGATAAATTATACTAATGGCCAGGATGCGGCTCATTTATAACCCGGTTGCCTCCAAACTGTCGTCTCTTTCTATCTCTCAGTATCCCTCACCCCTTGGGGTCCGGACTTCCGGTGCCTTGGTGCGCGATAAAATTTCACAGGCTTGCGCGAGCTGCCGCGGGCAGAGTCCCTGTATCAAGCCGAGCTAGCGCTGCTTTATGGCTTCGAGCTATCAGCATCGTCGCCGTCGGGCCATGCTCAGCAGTAATTATACTCTCTTTCTTACGCGCGCATTTCCAGGCGCCGGGGGAAGGAAAGGGACAGAGAGAAAGCAGCGAAACTTGCCTCCTGGCGGACGTATAAATTAAGGCGTCGCTCGCTCGTGCTTCAAGAAATCCTGCGCACACCTCTCGCGGGCTTTCGAGTTCTCGCCTACTGTCTCGGCGCGAATCAAGATTTCCGCTACCCTCTCTTCAGTAGTTCAAGTCGACCGCTTGATCAGCCGCCCTCTCCCTCCTCTTTATCCCCATCTCTATATCTCCGCGTAAAGTGACGTATTAGGCAAATGAAGCAGCGGCTGGGAGGCATTTGCGCGGTTACGATTCCTCCGCAGTTTGCATTACGTGAGAAATGCTGATGCGTTACAAGTTTTATGTCTTATGTTTCTTTGCTCGACGAAAATACGGAGGCTCTGCAATAAAAAAGCCTGTGCTTAAATTTAAATCCGTTCGAATTAATGACCGCGACACTTTCGAAATCATAACGGATACAATCTTCAATGACATACGTGGTCTTATAGCAATTAATCATCGTTAATTGCTTATCGAATAATTAATTAATTCCATTGTATTCCCCTTGAATTTACAGTGACACGAAACACCTTGCAATTTATTATTTGTATTAAATTATGATTGAGAGTGAAACAATAATACGGAGGGCAAAATTTCAGCAACATTCTCGAAAATAAAATTTAGTACTCGTTAAAAATAACCATTACGCAATGTCCTCGATTCTCCCCACATATGCAACGATGCCATAATTAAATGAAGGAAACACGACGTTAATTAATTTTATTTTCATTACAAAATTTTTTTTTAATCTCAGCGATACCAAAATGCACAGAAGTTTATATTAGCTGCGTTCGCAAAAATATTATTAACCAATAGCCTGTAAATTTTGAAAAAGCGATAATGTATTCTTTAAAATTATATCACGTAAAGCGGTTTCCTTTTTCATCATAACTATCTTTGATAGTTGAGCCAAGAGTTGCACGAGTTTAATTAAATGTTCTACATACACGGAAAAATGAACTGCTATCACAGTCATGCAATTTATAATATTTGATCAAAGCACTTGTTTTTTTTTCATTATAAATTATATTTATAATTGGCATGCGTGTATAAAACGTATTACTCAATTTCTTCAGCTTTTTTTAAAAATAATTAAATTCAAACTGATAAATTGAAAAGTTAATTACTCTATAAGAATAACATGGAAGATTCTGAATATACCTATAGTGTATCTATTACTAGAATATGTATGACACAAGCAGCTTAAGTACATTCATTTCAAATAATTAGCTTGAATAATGTTTGGAATAATGGGAAATTTTAATTAAAACCAAAAATTATTTTTTGCATGCATAAAGTAATCGAATTGATCGATGAGCTTGAAATCTCAATTTATAACGAGACATTAGTGCTGCCGTATTAAAAAATCTAAGATTTTCATACGCGACGGGGATAAATGTGTCACTTGCGTGTTCTTTTTGCAGAAAACGAATTTGTATAATATCAAAGGCGTCTCAGACAACTCATTTTTAACTTGCGAGAAAAACAATTATTGCGCGCCAAGAAATGTTTGTTACGACAAAAGGCAGTCGTTTACTTGAATCGTGCGCGGACTAAGCAATGAATACACTACGATAAAGAAGTCTAGCGCATGGACAAGTTGAAATACTAGTTTTTATCATGAAACGCGCCGGTTCTGATGATAGATTCGAACCAATATCAGCAATAAGGAGCCGTATAAATATGCAAGACACACATTATGATTCTTTTGCGTCAAATGCAAATGCGTTCAGACATTTGGTCAAATGAATCAATAAAGTATTGAACGACAAGCTGAACAGCGGATAAGCGAGTTTGAAACTGAAATATATCGAATAAGCTACTGAAAACATTATAAAGGACAACCTTCCGATAGAAAATTTGAGTTAATTAAAAAGAAAATTAATATTACGAAGACTGACACCTTGAAAATTATAAATATGAAAAGAAAACTTCAGTTCTCGCTTTTATTGTCAAATTTAATTAAAATGTTCTTCGAATTGATTAAGTAACGTAAGCATATTTCCTACAGTGAATAATAAAAATACGTACTTCTTGTGCTTTTTTTATTGTCGGTAATATAGGAAGAATTCACTTCGTTATAACGCGACTGTGTTCTCCATTACATGATAATACTATGGAATAAAGTACATCAGATTTATTTTAAGGATAATAACGTTTTCCAATAAAATTACTTTTGTTTGCGATGCTTTATAAATTTATCAATATAATTTTGTATACTTGTCTGTGAAAATCACACGAGAAAAAATAAAAAACAAACGAATAAAACAGAAAAACATTTGTTAGTATTGAAGAGTAAAGAAAGAAAAAGATAAAATTCAAGAAAGTAGAGAATACAAACTCGATGGCACTTGTGTATGGCATCAACGGGTTCAACTTAACAGAGATGATCAAGTTCGCCATCTTCATTGGATCTTCTGCACAAAACATTGTATGCCCGCGCGCCAATGTGTATACGTGTATGCAGTGCCACGCAGTAGTTTATTTCGAACTGTTTTTTTTTTTTAAACTGACGAAGCTAAATCGTTTTTGTACGGGAGTAAATCTCGAGAGGCATTCGTCGATAGTCTGAAAGTAGTTGCGATGACTGAGTCGCGTCTATTTTAAAGTTTTCGAGCTAGACCGACAAATATTTTATATCTCTTTTCCTCTTTCTTAAAGAAACACATGTATACACAAACTTTCTGTTAGCGTATGACCTTTTGTAAGTAAAAATTACTTCGAAGAAAATCGCATTCATTTTGACAATTTCCGCCAACTTCTTTAACTTTATTGATGGGTTAGTGTGGGTATTGTAAGACTACGAAGAACAAGCATAAAGACTGTGCAGCAAATGTTGCTTGATTTTTTTAAAGAGGGTAGAATCGATTATTTCAGTAATCCATTTTTAGAAAAGATTTGTAAGTGCATTCGCATGTCCGTAAAAGTGATTTCGCAAAAGCTGCAGGAATTCGCTCTGAGAATCTCTTGATATGCGACTAGGCATTGTTTTCAGTAACGCATATAATAGTGTACGTCACCTATTTTACAAGAAAGTGTACTTTTCTATCTTATCCAGAAAATGCTTCTGTTTTTGTAGCCTAAAAAGAGAAGGTCACTCAAATCTTAATTTCTTTATTATGTATGCATAATAGAGATCTTAAATATTTAAAAGTAATTCTAATTTTTCCAACGTAAAATATACTTCAATTTAATAGATGGTTTGTTATACATCATCCCGTAAATATTTTCTCAGATGATTTATTATTTATATAAATGAAATATCAATATACGATTATCATTAATTCTTTCAAATAAAATAGTGTTGAAAGAAGATTGCGATTCATTTGTATATTTATATATATTTATAGATTATACTTGCATAAAATTTTCTACATTTTCCTAAAAAAGAATTAGTTCTTTTAAAATCATTATTGCAGTATTTTTATTCTTACACTTCCTAATAGTTTTAATATGAAAAATTCATAAAACGGAAAAATATTTCGTTAAGATAAATTTGCACATAGGTTATTTTAATTATTCGGGCAATTTTATCGTAGATTATAAATTTTAATAATTCCAATTTTTTTCAGTATGCGGAATACGTGTTTAATTTCTCCGACTAAGCACACATTAAAGAGTAGGATTAGAATCACTTTTCCCGAAAAGATTTCCATATTAATATTCAATTAATTTCTCTAGCATTTAGTTAATCTCGAAAATAACGAGCTCATTTATACATTAAAGACTATTTTTCTCTCCGTAATATAATGTATTTTTAAAACTCTAAATCCATAAAATTAGAAAATGAGATTGAATGAAAATAAAATTGCGCGAACAAACGGTATGGGAACGAATACTGCTTTTTTTTAGATTTGCATGGCATAAATTCTATAAATTTAAAGTAGGAATATTAACGTTAAAAATAGTTCGAAAAAATTGACAAATATATCTCGAGTAAATGCGCTCATGGATAAGAAAACTAACTGGAGCTTCTACCATCTAGGATACAAATTGACAACATAAATGCCTAAAATTGGCTTATTTATGATTTTTTCAGCCTAGGCCGAACTTGATATGGACGTGATCGAATCCGAACAATCAGTATAATTTACGATTCGAATCGGATCTGAAATTCAGAATTTGTCTGACTCGACGCCGTAAAAACATTTTTATATGCGAAGCATTGTAATAAAACAAAAAGAGTACAGCGCACCTCCATTTTTTCCTCCTTTGATGCTATTTTTTCGTTTGCCTTCGGCCTTTTCGTTCACGACTAGCTTTTGTTTTTCATCGGACGTTTCGTAAAGCCAGAAAAAAAGTAAACAAAAATGTATACACATCGTCGAAATTTATGACTTCATCAAACTGATCGCTCGAGGAATAAGAGAGGAGAGAGAGTGAGAAAGGGAGAAATAGGAAAGAGAGGCAGGCCTGCCGCAGCTATACGCCTGTTATGTGTGTTCGGATCACTGAAAATTCCTTCCTACAAATTTTTCACAAATAGGGTACCCGCACGTACGTCCGCCTGTCCAGTTCCTTCATCATCTTCACGACTACCATTCTCTCTTTCTCTCTCATTGAAAATCAAACGGGTGTAAATGAAGCTAGTAACACTCGAGTAAAACCAGTGCTCTGTAATTGCACTTGAATGGGTTTACATCGTGCGCGTAGTTCGGCTGCGCTTTTCAGGAAAACTTTGCAAATTCGACCGTAATGAAGGTCTTTATTGTTTATGCCATAGCAACCTTTGCTACTTCCATTGCAAATACCAACTCTAAATATTTTTCATCCATTTTTAGCAAAACTTTGATGTGAATTTCTTGCTATGCGTGAAACTCCGGTAAAGATAAATTGTTTTCGACACTAACTTTTTGATTTACATTAAAAATGGGACTTTATTAAACATTGCCGAATCGTATTTTAAATCTAAATTTTTTTGAGTTATTAAGAATACAACCTCTTATATTTTATATTTGTTTAATAAAAGCTTTCAAATCGAGCAAAAGATGTTTTAATAATTTTTAATGTATTTTTCAAAAACTATTTTCTGTGACAAGTTTGGTCCAAACTTCATTAAAAAAAAACTTTTATAATAAATCGTGTGTGTTATATTTGTTAAAAAGCAAAGATTTAATTTCAAGTATATAAAAATAATATTATGATCGATAGTTAAAAATAAATGAAACAAAGATTATTAAAGCATCTATAATTAAACACAGTGCCTAGCGCATTTAATTTTCAATTTTATTTCATTTATTTATATGAAATTGTTAATTTGAATTGTACATTTAATTAACTAAAATACAAAATCAGAATTTCCAAAAGTTATACAAAGATTTCATAAAGAATAATTAGAATAATGGCGTTGATATAACCACCAAATTCAAATGTTACACACTAGTGAAATTTTTAGTTAAACGTAAAATATTAAATATGATTAAAGCACGTACTGCTTAGTTCTTGAGAACCATTCCACCCTCGATATATATAAAAGACTCAATAAAAATATAAGTTGAAAAACTCATTACAATACAATACAAAAGTAAAAAAAATAAAAATGACGTTACAACATATTTTTTTCATTTTTCATGTAAATTTTTGATTAATTTTTTAAGACTTGTTAAGGTACTAAAAAATTATAAAATTTCTTTAATAAAAATTAATTTTTTTAATTATTTCAAAAATAGTGAATTGTTAATTACATTAAAAATTGAAAATTCATTTTTTTTAACTTTTATATTCTACTTTACGCTTTTAATGTTCATGAGAATTTATAAAATTAAATTTTCATATTACAATATTCTAATGAAAAAGTTTTTTAATACTAAAATATTTTACGTTTTGGTTAATTTGTACAGTAGATATTTTATTAAAAAAGTTATTAATAATTTGAAATAAAAAATTCTAGAGCTTCATAATGAATTGATTGGTTAAATGTTGGTTTTCAATGGCTTTGGCAAGAACAATATACGCAACGGAAAATTTATGTCATGGCTGTTGAGCTACGAGTGTTACGGCAGTGTCAGCAAAAGCAGCAGCAGCAGCAGCAGCAAAGGTTAATTCTTGCTGCCAAAGTCGCGAATACATCCCCACAACTTCTGACGCTAATATAACCATTGTAGCTTGATACAGTGCTAACAAGAAAATGAAAGATAAAGGTTTGAGTTTAATAATCAACGTAAAGATAAGTACACAATATCTCAAAGTGCAAAAATGGTCATACAAACTATCAGTTAGAGTAAATAAAACTTTAAAATAAAATATCCTGAAGATATCGCACATTCCTATTAATCTCAATAATTTAAATAAATACCCATTAAAGTGTAAATGTTAATACCTTTAATGAACTATTTCTTCCGTGCATGACAATACATAAGTAGAGTCCTGTCAATCTAGGAAAGACTGAGTATTTCACAAGGATCTTCGAAATCATATAACCTCGTATGGTTTCGTTCTGTATGTGTATGTACATAGAAACGTATCTATAATATCTAGAATTTCTGGTGATTAATTATTAAAAGTGGAGAAAATCAGATCTTTCAATCACTGCCTTTCCTAAATTGCCATTACAAAATTATGAATCACAGCGTATAATTTGCTTGAACACAAGATTTGTGCCATAAAAACATCGTATACTTTAGCGCAGTCATTGCAGAATGATTTGTTCACATTTACTTTGCTTGTATTGAATTCTGCGCTATTTCTGTTCATTTTGGATTTGATTTCGCCACCTATTGGTGAAATATAGAAAAACCATATATCAATGATGATTTACTAATGCGGTGTATTTTTTGTAATAGTAAAAATTGATCAAAATTTATAATTTTGTTTACAACAATCACAAATATATAAAATTATGCTATAATATAAATTAATGCATACACAAATATTCAATTTAAAAAAAATTCGAAAATCATGTTTAATTAAAATAGAATTATATATGATTTGAAGACGTATAAATTAAAATATATTTTTAACATTGTTTCAAGATTTTTATAAAAATATATAAAAATGTTATATTAAGATTATATTTTTTAATTAAAAAATTTAAACAGTTTTTGTAAAAGTATGTGTAACTATATTATCTTGTCACATACTAATATCATATTAGGATTACTCAACGAAATAAAAATTTTCTTTTAATTTAACGTAAAATCGAATTAATATTTTGTTTGTAAATGTCTTAAAATCATTATAAGACTAACAATTATTTATAATAATAATAGAACGAAAAAATTAGTAATTTATTCATGAAAAAATATTATTTCAGAATCTTCATAGTACGAAGGTATTTCATTCTTTCTAATAATATGAAACATAGAATAAATGAAAGTTGAAAATTTTATTTTATCCGCAAAAATAAATTTAAAAAATTCAAATAAAAGTTATTTATAGCACGAAAATGTAGAAAGAAACGAACAAAATTTATTTTATGGAATTCGGACATACGTACATCAGTTAAAGGTGAACAAATATTAAACAATACATTTTAAAGAGTAAATAATAGTGTTTCTTTGTAATTTTTCAAAGAATTATAATTATTTGATAATTTTGACGTTATAACGAGAAGAAGAAAAATATTTATTTTTCTTATAATATAAATAAAAAACACTATAGTTTTAATGTACTTTAAGAAATGCCCAAAATAATCAGTATCCGCGTGAAACTGTAACATCGTACAAATCGTACTACACTATTGTTAAAGTTTTACAATAATGTTTGAGTTAGTAGTTTGTTATCAGAAATCTTTATTCATTACTAGAGAGAAATTGATAATCGATTTTCACGTACTTTCGTTTCTTAGAAAAATTTCATTTTCTTCCATCGCAGATGGTAAAGCCGCAAATTTCTCAATACATTACGAATTTAAATAAAAAATCTTTATAACTTGTGAAATTCGCGAAGTAAAATCGTACATTCTACTTACTGAGCAAATTCATGAAAATTTAAAAAATAAAATGTAGGACAGGTTCGGTCTGTGATGATCGTATTTATGATTTTTATTATTAGGTTATTGAGTTACGCGAAGCAACTCGCTGTTTTCGCAGTCGTCGGGGAACAATTGAAGCTATCTGAAATTCAAATTTACGATGTTTATTGTCAATAAAGGGTAGAGCTACAAGTTGAACCAGTAAATTATCATGAAATCTTTTATTCCGAATGAGAATTAGGCGAGAGAGCCGCGGCAGAAGCTCGTATGTACTCGTCAGTCCGATAATTGAAGCGCGGAGGAGAGATAAAAGAAAATTGATTGCTATCGATCGCGTCGCGAGCCCAAATATTTAAATACATTTGACGCGAGCAAAATAATAGATCGGCGGGGACCCGCGTATTTGTGCTCCAAGCGAATGCGGGGCTCGGCTCCTGAAATTTTCGTGCTATTCGCACGGAGTCCGCGCAAGTGGAAGCGCCGAGGTTGAACAACCTGAGAAACGGATAAGGACGTATGAATCGTCGTCGTACGGAGAGTCGCTTGAGTTATGCGGGGCCTCGCGTGACTATTGCCGGCCCGAGCGGCTCCGGGAACGGCTCACGCAAATGCCCGTCTATTAAGGTGATCCTGTGAGACTGGCTCGAGGCGCGCGCACAGGATCGCAGAAAGCGAGACGGACAGACGGACGGACGGACTGACGGACGGATGGAGAGACAGAGGGAACGACGTACTGTGGAAACGCAAGACGCGGCTAATGCGAGCGGCGCCGGCTTCTCCTGCTCGCGCACGCTAGTTGCCTCCGTCGGTCCTCCTCCTTCTACGGCGCAGACAGAGCAGGAGACAGAGAGAGAGAGAGAGAGAGGGAGAGAGAAAGTGAACGAAAGAGGGAAAAGAGCTTGAAATCTAATCGTACGACATTATCAGTCGAAAGCATGTTTGTGAATTGGACGCGCTTACCTTACATCCATTGACTATGCATCGATCTCGCTCCCTCGCTTCCCTATCCTATCACGATTTCGGAAACCTAGATTAACTTTACACAGTATATCAAATTTTAAAGACTCTTTCAATTTCAGTCGGTTCCGAATCTATTTGCTAAAAGATCTTTTCAGCTGTAAAATAAGGCATGTACGCTATATTATGTGCAAAGTTTCTAATCTTATCAGAACAGTCGATGTTTTTATGAAAACAATTTTAATTTTACCGTGTCCGCTATTTTTCATTTGCATATGTTTCGGGTGAAGCGTTATTTCACGCGAGTAGCGAACCATCAGTATGATTAAAAAAAACTTTTAATGTCTTACGGAATTCGCTACTGGTCTAACCATTATATGATATAAAAAGATAATCCTTTACATAAATAATAGTGGTTAGAATAATTATTATACGATGAACAGTAATTGCACTAATAACAGTTTTCGTAGCGAGTAGTAATCATTGGCCATTATTAAAATTAGTGCATTTATATGATAAAAAAGAGTCGGAATACGCTCTGCTTCGTCGTCAATTGCAAATATAGGAAAAATATTTTCTGATTTGTTTATTACAAAAGTTTATTAATGGAAACAAACAATAATTTTTGAGGATTGAATCATTTACTCGTCTGATACTAACTTTGAAAACGTTTTATAATGTATTTGTATCACTATTTATACAAAAATATAGGTATGAAATTCTCAATTATAATCATTATAAATTTATAATCGATTTACAAAATTTCATTGCTATAATTTTAACGGAAACCAATAACCGTCCTCTTGGTATTGTACATTTTAACGAGTTATTTTAAGAAAGAATGCTTAAATTATCTACCATAAATAAGTAAAATTATTATATTTTTAGATGTATAGAATGCTGAAACTTAATAATTCGAAAAATACTGAATTTTTTAAGAAGCGTATAATCTCCACGTTTATAGTCCCATTTGTCATACCAAATATCGATCAATTAATAGCTATCATTAGAAACTAATTACGAGTGAATTTATGTAAATTCGAAAACTTCTGTTTTTTATTTGCAAATAAAAATGAATATAAATATACACTAATTTCTAGGAAATATAATGATTCAAAAAATACTATTGGAAATATATTAAGCTATCATAACTATAACAAACAACGAATCAGCACATATATTCATATAAAAAACAGTTCATGGATATGATCTGAATAATTATCTATTCTAATAAGTAATCCCTGGAAAGATAAAAAAGTTAACGTAATGTGAGTTTTGCATAACAAACATTTTTATGTTATTGAATATTATAAATTAATATAATTGTATTTTTTGTTTGTTTTGGGTTTACAAAATGATATTAACTTTTACAAAAATAAATAAATAAAATATGTAAGCAGAAAATTAATTGATTGTTATTATGTTAAAACTATGTTTAAATTAATTGTTTTCTTTACTAAGATTTTTTATACTTAATTATACTTTTTCTAGTAATTCTAATTAACTAAGTGATCTAGTAATATTTATATAATTTTTGATTGCGCAATTAATTGAATTTGCAATAATTCGATTATCATTAAAAATATTTAATTAAAATTAATTTAAATTTCGAAACTGGTACGTTTATTATGATTAATGCTTGATTATACTTATTTTATATGATGTCTTAAAGGATATTTCTGCTCTTTATTAATTGCACTTCATTATAAGCGTTTTACATTCCTGTATTCGTATTTGTATTAGCAACAATTTATTTGAATATGAGTAATGTAAAATAATCACAACAGTAAATTTAATATTGCAATCATGACTATTACGAATAAAAAACTTTACCTATAATAAAATTTATAATTAAATTTAATTATTTATTAGGAATATTTACATAGACTTTCGAGGTATTACTAATTGTAACTGTTAAATTTATTCACAAATCCAACCTATTTTATTTTATTTTTTATTTTAGTTACTTAAATTAAGTCTAACTTTATTATTAAATAACAATTTAAATTAATTTTACTTTTTTAAAATTAAGTTTTATTTAAATATTCAATACCTTTGACTATGAGTATAACTATAATATTGTTTTCTCGCACATAAAATTGATATTAATTTATATTCAAATACGTGTTTCAAAAGATAAATTTTCTAAAGAACTAGTAACAATTTTTTTACTTTCATTTTTATTAAGAAATTACTTTTTATTTTACTTTTTAAATTAAAAGAATAAAATTTTATTATACATAAAGAAAATTATTAGTTGGTAAAAATATGATAATTTAAAACATAATTTTCTAAAATAATTATTATCTAGCTCTTTAATAGAAATACTAATTTGAACGAGATCACTCACCAATCTTTTTAATGTAAAAGCTTTATTAAGATATTGATTTAAATTTTAATTATAAAAAAAATTAATTTTATTTTAACAATAAATTATTCTTGATTGCTAAATTTATTGATGTCGTTTCAACATATTACTTATTGAAGTCATTTATACAAATACAAAGTTATGAATTATATTTAAAACTTATGAATTGTGAAAAAATTCGATTTATTTTTAAATATTCTTATATTTGATAAAAATGTGTAGAATTATTGTGTGCTATATGATCTTTAATATCAAATAAAAGTTTATTTTTCGAATATTAAATAAATTTCTTACGTAATAATTAAAAAGAACTTTAGATTTTTTATGAGAATTTAATAATTTGTTTTATTTAATTTTACTAATATTTTACATTTGAATTGATTAATGTTTATTTTTACTATTATTTCCTTATAATATATCATTATAATAACTAATAATTATCAATTAATTCTTTTGAATGATAATAAAATTTTTTTTTCGTTATTAATTTAATATTTTTAACGATATATTTTCAGAAGATTGTGTTATTTAATATTTATTTGTTGATGCGACGGCTAACAAACGCAACACTATAAACTAAATGTGATCAAACTTCAAACGAAACTAATATATTATTTACATTGAACACACGTGTAAAGTGAGAATTTTGTCTGTTGTCACTAAAATGAAAAAAAGGGTTCTGTGCAACGATAAAGCCTTTCATCTTTAAAAACATACAGATCAATGTCAAGTTTTATTAGGTTTATTCTTGTGTCTTTCATCATTAAAAAGTATTTATTTAAAAAAAAATGATTAAAACAACGTTTTATACGCTGAAAGTATCGCCGACTAATCTCTTGCATAAGTTTCTAAAATTCTAGATATTTAAGAGAAATAATACTTAATCTAAATAAGTGGAGGAGATAAAATTCGTTTTTCGGCTAGATAGTCAACGGTAAAAGGATTTTTGATTGATCAAGAAAATATTATAATTTCATATATTTAAGAGATCAACAATCAAGAAAAATATAATAAATCATTAAATTATTCGTAAAAAGTTAAACGAAATAATCGAGATTTACTGAAAAAAGGTATTTTCATATATAGGTACATTGTCATACGGATTGATTATCATAATGAAGAAGCTATAAATAATTGTTTTCTCATTTATTCGTGAAAATTTAAAGCATAAAATTTTGTTCTATGTAAAATATTTTTATGAAAGTTTGATGTCGTTTGATTCAATTTTAAAACAAGGGAAGATGAAATTTCTGAATTTTTAAACAAAAATATAGATGATAAAATTGAGAATAATGGATTTGCATTACTTGGAACGATATAAGCTTAAATTGAATGTATTATTTAAAAACGAAAAATATAAACTTTAGTTATGAATAAATATATGCAGTGGATAATCACGTATAATAAATAAATAAACTGGTAAGTCTACATTCATAAAAAAGAAGAAATGTGCAAAAATAGATTTTTACATAAACTATCTGAAAATTATGTACAAGTTAGCAATAAATACATCTGAAGGAAACTATGTAACAGTTAATAATTCAGTCGATAATGGTTTAAATTACTAAAATGCAATTATTCATTTAGTGAATATGAGTTATTTTAAATGTAGTGTGTTAACCTGGAAACTTATACAACGCTTACAAAAATATACGTGGTTGGAGAAACGTCAAATGGAGTTAAACGTACATATATATATATACGTTTGAATAACGGTTCCATGATTATGTTTCATATGTGTAGTCACCTAATACTTAAATTTGCCTGATTCTCAATCGACGCGAACGCAGACAAACAGACCCACTTACATATTCACAAAGTGCAATAGTAACATAACAACTTCTAAAAGTCGGCGAATCGATGAATATCATCTCGATATTATTTTACAAACATTCATTGAAAACTGATATACTCTAGTGTTGCAGAACCAAGTATATTCAAAACAAAAAAGATTATAACGAAAGTATTAGGCGAAAATATTTTCATTATGCGAGGAAAAAATTAGCGCTTTTTAATAGTAAAATTGATTAGACAATTATTCATGGGGGTCTCTAATTTTACTTGAAATAAACAAAGAGCGCAAGAGACTAGCTGTGAAGAAAATAATAATATAAATCACTCTTAGCTGTGCAAAAAACCGTAAACCAAGAGTGAGGTTATTTTACGATGCGGTAATGCTGAATTCAAACTACCTAAGCCCCAACTTTTCTTCGTGACTATCTCGCATTTTCTATTCATGTATGTAAATAAAATATAGAATATTTTTGAATATTAATGCGAAATAGATGTAGATAATAAAAATATGTATCAAAATTTGCCATTAGTAATTGTAATGAGGTACGCGTGAAAATTAATTTAAAAATTCGTTGTTTGAAATCAAAGGCTCCGACGGTAAGGACATTGAATATGTTTTTTAAAATACCTTTAATTCTAATAGTTTAAGTATGACTTAGCACAACACTAGAGTTTCACCGAGTAAACTTTTTATTTCAACGTGTGGGACGCGGCAGTTTGGTATGCCAGACTGTGCGCGCAAGAGGCCGATTGGCTAGAACGAAAGGTCAGATACGCTTAGAATTCGATAAATAAAGAGCAAATGTTTCCCTGCAGACATCTTAAAAAACCTTGCTTGGCAAAACGTCGCGTTAATTCTTTGTCGTCCCTTGGTTCTAAGCTGATGCTGCTGCTGGTGTTGCTGCCACCTCCGCTGTATTACAAAATCATTTAATAGACCTTAATTGCTCTATATTAATGCTCACTGTAATTTTAATAACGTTTAATGACCTCTCGTCGATAAGTTATTTTACGGATGCGTCGATCTCAATATTGTACGTCTGTCTTTCGTTACGTGTCGATCAAATATGTGCATAAATTGTAATGTTTTGTTTCTAAATCTATAAATCATAGTTGGACGGAAGATTCCTTTAAGAATGCTTTAAGCCAATTTCATTTTGTAATTGAGCATTTATTTAGGACGCCTTACAAATAATTGAATATTTGAATTTCATCGGATTAAAGTTAATCACCTACGGTCTATCAGGAAATAATATATACAATGAAGTAAGGTAAGCGTATTGTAAAGCACTTGCACATCAATGACTAACACTACTCTAATAATATGCTGTACGACCGCGTATCAATACATAGTAATTATTTAACAAAATTAGTAAAAGTCTCACAAATCGTTGGATTGAGTATTATATTCAAGTGTAAAACTGATTCAAGTTTGCTTCTAACACAATATGTTTTTAATCTATTAGAATTTTACCTTTCAAGGTTATTATTTTTGTCATTAAGTTGTTTTTTCGGCTAATGCTCGTAAAAAATTGGATTTTGAGAAAAAAATTTATGCGTATTATTGATGACGGTAATAACTATAAAACGAATGATGAACAATTATTAATATTAAAATATGAATTGTAACAAAAAAATTTGATATAAAAAACGATCAATTTATATTAAGTTCGCAATAACCATTTTGTACCTATTATTTATAATAATATCTGTAAAAATATTGTAATAAAAGTTTATTACACACTAAAATTTAAGATAAAGAATGCATAAGGTAGCGCATATTTTATCGTTTGTTGAATAATAATTTGATAAAAAATTAATCTAAAGAGATTAGATATTTACAAGATTGCTAAGATATATACATCACAATGTGTTTATTTTACAAAAGCAGCATTTAAAAACTATTTAAACTATTTAAACAAGATAATTTTCTACATTTTTAACAGATGATCGTTACCTTCTTCCAAAAATTTTTTTAAATGAAAAAAAAAATATTTCAGTCAAGTAGATTTCAAATATCTCGGAAGCTAATTTTCTCCGTAAAAATATAGTTAGTGTTCCCTGCAGGATAATATAACTTTTATCCTGCTTTTTAACTTTTTTGACGATGTACATAAGAAATTAGCCTTAAAGCAATTTGAAAAAAATTCCCTTTACAACACGTGCGACTTTTTCATAGACATTAAATCTTGATAAAAAGCGGAGCCAGTAATTTATGAAGCAATTGTTTGTTATGCAACGTTTTCTTTCGTTATAAAAACATGAAAACGTATATTGGATGATTATAGATGACGTTGTAAAGACAAAAATCACTAAATACGTATAAGAAAATTTTCTACATCACTGATACATAGGATATTGCTATATGCTGTTTAGATGAAGAGTTACGAGCAGTTGCGTACTTACCCCTACGGACGACTTGCTCCACTTTGCCCTACTTTTGAAATAGGATATTAGATTCAGAAATCCTTGCCATATTGCAATAAAATTATTAAAAATATATATAAACTTCATTTTTCGTAATTTTTCAAATCCGTTTTTGTTGTCACAACGTGCATATTTTCTAATATAAACGTTACAAAATACGTAGCTATAAATTTCTAGAGTTTCTGGAATGCCAAAAAATGTAATTTCATACTGATACGATGCCGATTAGTTTATTGAAATATGGTATTTTAGAGTTTTAGAATTTCTCAATTCTAGTTCAATCGTGAATTTTATGCGACATCAAATAATCCTAATCTTCGGAGATGTAAATGCATCGACAATGCATTTCTTATTCTGGTTAATTAATACTGCACTTATGATGTATAAAACCTTTTTCCTAAATATAAACGCATTATTTTTTAGCGACATCATTTTTTAGTTTAAAATGAAGTGGTTGAGAAGGTTGCATTGGTCATATATTTGTATGTATATGTATATATATATATACATATTATTTATATGTTAATGAGCATAGAAGTGCGGATTATTTGACTTTGAAATGAAACGCATTTTTCTGATTAGAGTGGCTTGCATTCTGGTTTCCTGAATAACATTAATAAAGGTAATAGAATTCGATCGAGTATCGTTAAGAAGAGTCTGGTTGGAGATAGCGGTTGACCGATTACAAGGTTAATGGCTAATTTTCAGCTGATTCTCGGGTATAAAAATGATCTTATACTGCGTATACTATATTGATAGCAATGATCGCGTTTATGCAAATAGAAGTTTCCAGCTTGTTATCGAATATGGCCATTTCTGATACAAAATATCGCACTATGCCCCATAAAACTTGGTTCAGCAAAGTATGCAACTTTACCCGAGCTGGCCGATATCAAGTTTCTCTCTGATATTGAATTACGCTAGTCACCTGGGCATAAAAAACTTCAATTTCCCCATGAATATAAGAATTACTATTACTATACGAAAAATAAATAAAATATTTTTCATTGTGTGGATTTTATTTTCTCAATGCATCGGTTTATTCAAACCAAATTGGGTAGCCTAGTTTTTAGGCTCGCGCGTGCATTATTGCTTCGTTAGTCCTTAAATAATAGATTGCGAAGTAATCGTATTATTGCGAAAGCCGCCGACTTAAGAAAGAGCTTAAACAGCCTCACGCTCATTATAAATAAGTTATTCAAAACCTGATTATATTTTGCCCCGTAAAGATGCATTAGCATGGAGTACTCGATATAATAAGATCCATGACGAAATGAATAAATAAAAAAAGTGCGGAGTATATAGTCTGTAATCCTCTGCCGACACTCGGATCCTATTATTGAGATATTCGTACGCACTGCTTTCCGTAGTTGGTTGAAATAAATGCGATCCACGTCGCACAAAAGTATCTAATATATCATCGACGTGGAGATAAGATCGCCGAAAATAAATCTCCAAAAGCCCCGAAAGCTTCCAAAGCTCCAAAGAAAGCATGTTAAACAAATTTGTTATGAAAGGAACGGAGGAGAAGGCCGAAGAGCGAGCGAACGAGCGAGCGGAAATTAGAAAAATAAGATCTTGCAACGTCGATGTGTGTATACGATATTTCAAAGAAATATCCACATTGAAAGTAGACGTTTTCGTCGTCGTCGCGTCACTACTCATCGGGAGTTTGAAAAAGAGGCGCGCGCGGTCCTCGGTTTTCTTAAATTTTCCTGGCATCAACCGTTAACCGTTGTACGTCGACCTTAGAATCGCCTAAATCTTTTGGACGGGCAAGGAAAACCGAGGTAGAGCCAAGGATAGCAGCGGAGGCCAGCGAGCAGAAGAGGAGCGGCTGGTAAAGCGAAGAGACTTTGCCTAGTGAGTTTCGAGGGACGAGAAGACGTTGAAAGAGGAGAGAAAGAAAGAAAGGTCGCTCTCGAGCAGAGCATTTGCAGAAAGAGCAAGGTGAGCCGGGGGTTGTGGGGCGTCGAGGGGGAGGAAACTAGAGCGCGGGTGAGGAGGTCGGCATCCCCGAGGCATTCGACAAATTGCATATCGTGAAATGGAATCATCCCTCCTTATAGAGCGCCCGCAGTATCCCTGGTGATACGTGTAAATACTTTGGGCGCGTTTCTGCGCGAAGGAGCGGCAAAGCCGCGAGCGATTCGAAAATATGCGCGCGCGATAACTGCAATAATAAATATAATACGAACGGAGAGCAGATCCGCGAGGCGCGTCGAGAGGCTATTTGTAATAAATTCCGATATTACCCCGAGTTTACGCGCGAAACTGGATTGTGCGTAGCTTTGGAAAGTTATTGCCGCTCTGCTTTTTTCGCGCGCTACATCCACTATGTTTTTGAACAGACCGGCGTCGGCGATGTTTCACGGCTGCTGCTCTTGAGACTGGATTATGGGCATCGCGTGCCAGACGCCGAAAGCAAAAGTAATTGTCTAGCGCCTTTTCGAGAAAGCGCGATGGCATCGATTCCCGACACTCGTTACTCTTAATTGTATAATGCGGCACGAGGAATTTATATTTCGAGTCATTCCCTTGCGATAACAACGTCTTCCAACTCGATTTTGAGTTCTTCTGGCTCCTCTTGAATGTCGCGATAAATTAATAACCTTATTATTTCCCTTTGAATTTCCCCTCCGAGATCTTAAGAATTGCATTTGATATTTTTCTAAGATGTGATTCTTCCGCTGTATTTTCCATAGATGGGAAATAAAGTTGCGACAAAGGAAAGGAATTTACCTAGAAATCCGTCAGTATATTAATTCTGCGAGAGAAATTCGTAGTTTTTTGCAGCCATTCGCAGTTCCCACGGCTCCCAGCACCAGCGAATTATAATTATATAATTAATTTGCAAAATTGTACATCTATCGAGGCTTTATCGAGGCTTTAACTCCAGCAAAAGCGCAAAATCTATCGGGAATGTAAAGTTCATAAGCTACGAGGCGAAATCGTTTCAATTTACAATTCAACACAATTTTCTATTATTTGCATTGAATTCGTACAGGATGCAATCATTTTAATTAGCCGGGGCAAAAGCAAGACCTTAGAAGTGCTCTCCGAGACGAAAGATATGCGCGAGATACTCTGAAAAATAGCGCCCCGGTTAATCTAATTTTGCGTTATAATCGCTTAAAAATACCCTGGGCGAGAAAAGCCAAGAGAGCGAAGGCAATTATACGGAAAAAAGCATGACGAGAGTATGAAATATGAGGTTACGCACGGGGAAGCAATGCACGGCGGCATTAGCAGCAGCATCGGCGGGGGCAATGCCAGCATCAGAAGCCAAGTGTCGAGGAGGCACGTGAGATTACCGCATTTTATGCATTTTCCTCGAGGGGACACGCGAGAAAGAGAGTGATATGGTAAATGGAATTTTCCGAATGAAAGGTTCCACCGCGAGAGAACAGCTCGGGAAGCATATCCCAGAGACGATACGCAATGCAGCGGTGCATCGCCTTTTGCTCTTTCTCTCTCGCCCCCCCCCCGCCGCCGGTCGCAATCCGACGCTCATTCACTGCCCTCGCACAATACCTTTATAATTGCGATTTCGATCGATCGAACATTTTCCCCAAAGCATCCCCGTTCCACTATATTCTCGCTATTTTCTATTATATCTCAGCCTTTCACTCCTCGCCTTAAATATTTAATCGTTTAATTTCAATCCTGTGCATCACACGCCAACGCTCATTCGTTCGATCTTTGACATGGTAATTCATAATAGTTTTCATGGCGTTTTAATTTTATGTTTTTATCATTCCCTCGAAACGAATGTGAAATTTGCGAATGTAAAATTTTGAATTCATGCGTTGCGCAATAACCGTTTATATAATTATATATTGTATAATATTTACTTGCATAGTAGCACACCCTTTTCATATTTTTATATAAGCTGAATATTATTAAAAAAATTACTAACATATATATCTTCTTGCGAAATAATAATAAATTAAATTAAAAATAGAGGAAATTTGATTATTATATATTTATGTTTCCTCTTTTGTATGCTATTTTGTCGGTCAAACTTAAATATTTAATTTAAAATACAAAAATATAATTCCATTAAAAATGGATTCAATTAATTTAATTTTAAAAACACGAAAAAAACTTTCTGTTCCTTAATCTTTTTTAATCTTATTATAATTGTCCTAATAATCTTAGTCTAATTCTAATCGTTATCAACTAATTATAAATATTTAACTTTGAGTATTTTTATTATAATTTGTATGTTTCATTATCAAAAAAATAACTGAAAATTTACCGTTACATTTTCAAAGTTCTCCATTATCAATTGCTATATAAATTAATGTGCATTTACACACTGTCTATTTATTGTTTCTACGTTGCGCTCTCCAATAAAATACATTTCAAAATATTTTTGTAAAATTAACATTATGTTTTATCTTACGTGATCAGGAATATAAATATGTGTAGAAATATAATAAAATGATGTCTTTAGTAATTACCTGCAACAAAGAGAAAACATTCAAATTAGATAAACGTTCGGATAAAAAATTTATATTTAAAAATTTCAAGTTTCATCACAAATTAACTCAAGTTATAAGTATTTATAAAGAAATATATTTATTTATATTTGTTTATATTTATATAAATTATCGATAATATTGTTGTTCATTAATAAATAAAATATTATCACTTGTATAAGTGATTAGGGTTCTTTTATTACAATTCATATGGGCGTTTTTATAATTTTCTAAATTTTCTTTAAAATTTGACCGGATAAATATGATAAAGTGTTTTCGATGCAATATATAATTATATTACAACGAGCAGAAGGTTTATATTAATATCGTCATCAATCTAGAAAATTGTACTACAATTCCAACTAAAAAGTACAACTGAATTTAAATTCAGAATATACGCTAGCTTTATTGGTGCTATTTCACGGACCATTTAAAAAGTTATTATGAACTTTTGACGAGTCGACCGACAATTACGAAAACAAGTATGAATACTGTTTTATTTCTTGAAATGCAAACATATTAATTTGAAGATTAATAAAATTGAAAAAAGATGAATAAATACGACACGGCGAATATTGCTACAAATTTTTGATCATTTTTTACATGGAATTTTTAAAGTAGTATACAAGTGCTCGATAACAAAGTCGTTAAGGTATTGGACGAGAAAATTTCAAAAAAAGTAGCGTAAAAAGTGGCAGAGAAGTAAGAAAGAAGTGCTATGTAAGCTGGGGAAAGTTCGGATCCTTGCATGGGAAATCTTACACCGTGATATAGAAAATTTTTAACAGCGCTCGATCACAACTTGATTCCACTACGTATACTCGAGAATTTCCATTATATTTTTTAACAGGAATGGAGTTAAAAATGGCCGTCTGGAATGCAAAGGGGCCACAAATTCGATCTAATAATATTATTCACGGCATTGCGGAGGAGGGAGAAATTGCGGAGCGACGGTTAACTCAATATTGGTATCAAAACGTAAAACAAACCGATGACACACATTACCTAATACACGGCAAACCCCGCGTCTTGAGACTCGAGAAATCCAAATTTCAACAGACCGAGCCAAGCAATCGGAAGAAGGCAATATCTCGGGCAGAATCTTCCTTTGCATTTTCATACTGGAAAACTGCGATAGCAAAATCTTGCTAACAGAATTCAAATTCTTCGGTTAAACCTACACGAGCCGTTGAGTCGATCGATAGCTTTTACTCCAGTTTCCCTGCACGTCGCTTCGTCTCCACGCGGTCTCCCGGCCCCTGCGAATGGAGAGCGGCGCAAGTAAAAAGTACAGCGAAGCTGTTTTCTCAAGATCAGCCCATCTGCGTTACATCCATCCGCTTATAGCGGGAGCTAAGTGAGAGGGAGCGAGAGGCTTGTCTCCGCGGGTTCGACGTTTCCGAAAATCCGGCGCGGTTATGAATCGTCGAAATGAGTTGGCTGTGAGCCAATGCGCGAGGGGGGGGGGGACGCATCGCGACTTTAGGCGCTCGTCTGCGACGCGGTGCCTGAGTGTCCGAAGCTCGAATTTCACGAGTCCCGTGCATCGATTTGACGTGCTTTCACAAGGACGTCGACGCGTCTCATGATAACCCGTGACACCGGCCACCGACTTTCGCCCACATTATCTCACGAGCCAACCCCTGCATTTTCCTCGAACGGATGTGGCTCTCTAATTCACGATGGATCGCTCGCAAGATGTGAGGCAAGAGGTTCATTACTTAGTTCGAGCACCGACAGATTTTTCTGCAATTAGTGGTTCTTGATTTCTTAACATCTTCGTGACTGCAAAACTTTATTAAAATTGTTAATGAACGAATTCTCATGTTAATGAGTTACGATATAATTTAGCCAAGCAGATGAACCTTAGATTAATCGTGTCTAGTCTAAGCTGTGCGCATTAAGTTAAGGCAGTTTATAGATTGTACAATTTATTTTACGTCTGTTCTTTATTTTATTTTCAACGGTTTTTCCTGCACTTAATCGAAGTTGAAAAACACGAATTTTCCGGAGTTTTAAGATTGTTTTAACGTTAATGCTAATTTAATTGCGTGAGAAACGAGCTCGGACTTTACTTAAAGATATATAAAGCATCGATAAGCCGCAATATATAGTTTTTCAATTCTTTTTGTATGTCGTCTAAATTGATATGTCTTCTGAAGATATTTGCTTCTAAAATTTTCTGGCCTCGTTGCATTCCAACGGCATCCTTTGAATAGCAGCAAACAAGCAGCGTCATAAAGGAACGTGCAACTTACAATTTTTGTGAATTTAGCTTATTTTGAAAAATACTAGGAATTTTTCAAATCGCGTAAAGTCTTCTTTCAACCTTACGTATCCGGAAATAAAAAAGGATTTTTTATTTTTTTTTATTATCGCAAAAATTGATGAGCTTTCATTTTTCCTATAATTTTAGAAATAATAAGCTTCCACGGCAAAAAATACAGACTTAACTGAAATTCTATCAACCTGGATGATTTTTTCATCAAATTTCCGATACTAATTTTTATAAAAACTTAATAATTTGAGGTTAAATTATATTTATCTTATTTCCTGTTGAAGCTTACGGTACTTTAAAAAATATTATTCACATTAAAACTCTTCCGGCGCAAAAGTTATTTTGCAATCTTGAAAATGAAGGAACGTTCTCGGAATATCAAAAATTGAGAAAAAATTATAAATAATCTATCCATTTACAATGTTTATATAAGTACATTATATATTTTGATAAATTTATTATTATTATTAATTCTATCTCTTGTAAAATCAACTAATTTCAATTATATTTATTCGTTTGCACATAATTGAGACATTTTAATACATCGTTTGATCGTTTATATAAAATAATTTTCATAATTAGCGAAATATTTTAGAACGATTTTTAAAAATTAACAAGTAAAGAAACCAACATTATATCTGTAAAGTTTCTGAATTGAATATAATATTTTTTGTAGGTCAAAACATTCGAACTTAAGTAATCATTTTTAATATGCAAAAAAATAATATTATAATATAAGCTGGTTCATAAACTTATTCCAAAAAAATTTCTAAGTAAATGATATTACTATTTTTAATAATATTTGTTTTAATACGGTTATTTTTAAAAATACTGTGAAAAAAGCAAAAATGATGTTTAAAAGTATTTTTAAATAATATATCGAGCATTTGTACAAAATATTATTAGGCATCGTATTAATTATATAGTCATACTCAGAGATTAATAGTTACTTGTGAAAGTGAATACGAAATTAAATATGAAAAATGAAAAAATAATCCCCTTGAATAAAGCGAATGAGTTACATTTTAGGATTATTAATTTAATTAATATTTTAGTAATAAGCTTTGATTAAATAATACATTACATTACACAATAATAAATAATTTTAATAGATTAATTAATATAAATTACTAACTCTGAGTCTATTGTATGTCATTGATTTAATAATTCCTTTAATTGAAGAATATTTTTTCCACGTCGCTGAATTCATCTTGCTAAATTAATTTGTGATTCAAACTTTCAGTTTTACGGGCGTATAAATTTAATTACTGTGAAAAAGTAACTTATTTAATATTTCTTCGTAAAAGTTTAATATTTATTCGGGTTTTCTCGCTTTTAAAAAAGCGAGAGCACATAAAAGCCAATGTGATATTATAAATATGGTGGTTGAAATAATTAGTTGTTACGTAGAAAATTAACTGGAACGAATCTTAAAGAAGTTATAAAGCCAGATAAATTATTTGTATCGTCGAGTGTGCATTTTTGATATTAAAGAATTATCTTTCGCCTCAAAATCTAGTTCTAATTAATTTTCAATAAAATCGATGCTGCCCAATTAATTATACTTATCATGCCCCTCTGCACGGGTCGATCCATAAATTAAAAAATTTTTCCCGATGGAGATAGAAAAGATTAAAAAGCATCGATAGAATTTGAATCAATAAGAGAAAGCGTGGCAAAGAAGAAAGAAAAATGCTGGAAAATAGAGAGAAAAGTCGTACGAAATAAAGAAATAAAGAAATGAGAATGGAAAAGTGAAAAATTCTGAAATGCCCTGGAGGAGAACCAATAATCAATCGTTAATCTATACAGGCCGCAAGTTTACCGAAGCTTCGCCGCGCTTGATTTTCCGAAAGGCCAAAGGTGGGGGGGGGGGCTGGCAAAAAATGCGCCGTCGTTAAAAACCACAATCTCGCGAGCTGGAGATCGTCGTCTGGAGAATTAGCGGAGGTAGCATATCGATCGCTTCCGGAACATTGTCCTACGCGAAGGACGGAAAAGAGACGGGGGAAGAGGAAGAGAGAGAGAGAGAGAGAGAAACAGTTGCGCGCAAAGCCACGAATAAATCGTCCACTACTACTTCTTCGCTTTAACCAACGAGAACGAGGGAGCTTGCGAAAGAGAGAGGGAGACTCTTAACGGACGGTTAGCTGTCTTATGATATTATTACCCTTTCTCAATTATGCACATTCGGCGAGTTACCAAATTCTATGCGTTGTATAAAGGCGCGTTGGTTGCCTGAGCATTCGCCAGCATTAGTCCCATTCTCGACTGCCAGAGTCCAACAAACGGAGAGAATGATAAAGAGGCAAGTAAGAGAAAGAGTCGGCAGTCGTATCTCCATCTAGCCTTTACCGTCTTTTCGCGTGTGCTTTGTTATGCGAAACTGCTAGATTCTCTATTCATGTATAATGACGATGTACTTGTTTGAGAAACAGGTAGTTTCGACACGAAAGAAGCATTTTTTATGGTTCGAGCCAAGACATGCAATACTAATAAGATAGAGCTTCGATTATTTAAGACGGCATTGTCTCCTCAAATAATTATATACTTCTTCGGAATAGAGACGTTTACTTTCGCTTGTTACAAATACAACTCAAGCCAAATTCATAAACGTACACAGTTTATGTAGCAGTGCTTAAGTCTGTTTTCTCAATTTCATTTATTGATGAACGTTTGCTTCGATAAATAAAAATCAAGATTGTATTTAAAAGTAATTCAATCGGAGTTTTCAATTGAAAAAATTATTTGAAATTGGAATGCAAATATTACATTTATCGACGAAAATAACCAAAATAACGACGAAAGCATTTTCTTACTAAATAAATTGAAGGAATAGTAAAATTAATTCTTATACTTCGTCGTTAGCCAATTCGTGTTTCTTAGAAAAAGTAATGATAGTGGAAAAGGATAATTTGTAAAATTGTGATTGTAAAAATTCTTAAGATTGATTATTTATTTATCTATAACGGGAGATTACGTATTTAAAAACGGACGCGAGAAAAAGCAAAACTTTATTGATTTTATGAAAGTAGATTGAAATTTTAAAATCATATGTCATTTTAAAACAGCAATAAGTTGTATACTTTTGAAAAAAAATTTGAAGAAACATAATTTCTTTCTTTTAAATTTATTACACGTGGTAGTGCGAAAACAATTATTACGTACCTATTTTATGAGTGACTTATAGTTTTCAAGTAACTAGTTTATCATTCGTAATCTGTAAGTGCTAAATAATTGCTTGTACTCATTGAACTCATTGAGAACAATAAAGAATAAATTTTCTACCCATTAAAAAATTAGAAAAGAAGGATCACAAACATCATGAACACGCGTCTCAGCTTGTACAAGATATTCAACTTAACTTTTAAAATTTATCTTCGGTAGAAGACTAAATAAACTGCTTACTTCCTCAACGGAAGAAGCGGTAAACATATGAATATATAGTTTGCTTGTAGAGGCTAATAAACACTTAATACCTAAATGTATATATATATATATTTATACTTATAAAGCTCTATTTAAATTACTAAGTTTCTGTGATGTAATTTTTAAATTTAGTAATCAATATAGAAATTTTCTGTTATTACATCGATAAATATTACCGATAGTCGGCGCAATGTTTTAAGAGCTTCTTGCGTCAAATTTCGTTCTATCCTACTTAATAATACTACCATACTTGTTAAAGGATAATTAGAAATTTTCAGTATAAATGTTCAACAATGATGATCAAACTCGTTTCATTTTATGATCGCATAAGAATTTATTGCCGTGTAATTTAATCCCGAATCTCGAACCATATAACAGTTAATCTAGTTTACGAATTTTACACGCTTAATGTTGTATTTTATAGTTTTACCAATCGACATCGACTTCTGCGCTACATTTTTATTAATGTTATAAAAATGTCCTTGATAAATGTATGGAGAATCGGGCCTCGAACCTTCATAATTGTACACGGCGATACAATAAATTAACCTATCTGGAATAGGATGTATGGAAAGATAGGATTCTAGAAGAATAATAGCTCACTTTCGCAAACGCTAAGTGTGTTGAACGTAACCTCTAAAGTGCCTATTTTCTTACCGGGAAGGAAGTTTAATGCTACGTCCCAAACCTACTCAAAGAATAATTACGATGCCTTGCCATCGCTTCTAATTTACTAAATAGCTTCAGACTTAGTGCGAAACTTTTTGTTATTCGATATCACTGCGTTGCAATCACGGCCACACACGTTTAATAAACTTTAAATTAACCTTTTGTCCCTCAAAAATTGCCACTTTAAAAAGTGATGGCATCGTCAAATTTATCTTCGATTATGACGTATTGAAAAAAAATTAAATACACATACGTTTTTATGTGCTCTGGAAGCTAATCTGTTTTAAACTGGTAATTTATTCTTATATTAAGACGCTATTTTTTATAAATTTTTCGTCATTTGTTTCTACTTGGAATAAATATACTATAAAATATTATCCCACAAAATTATACATTCAAAATATCGCTATTAGAAAAAAATTTCATAATCATGATATACACATGTCATATCTAACGTAAAATTTTTTTCCCCTCTTTTACACACATATAGTGAAAGATAATTATTCACAATTACGGTTGAGCATTAGTTTTTTTTTTCATTTACATTTCAAAAGATTAAAACATTTAAATAAAATACGAGCGAAATTCCTTAAAAGTTTTTAAAGAGTATTTAAAAAAAGTATTTATAAGTGTATTTGCAAAGTTAAAATAATCCTACTTAATTAAATAAACAATATCAATAATAAGTTCCGTTAAAGTTTTATTTTTCTTTTATTCAACAACCTATTTCAACTACTTTTAACACTAAAACTTACGCTTAAATTCTATTCTAAATATTTGAGCGTACGAGTTTTCATATTTTCAAGATCTTTTCTCACACGTATTTGTCTATCCTTAAAATAATATTAATTGAAACTTGTTAATTAATCACTGTTAAAATGGCTACATAAATAATTATATATTTGTTAATCTTGGCATGGGGTATTAAAAGGCTGAATTTTTAATGCAAAGATTAAGTAATGTAAGATGGAAATATTTCCATTCGTTTAAAAGCAATGAATTTGAAAATTAATTACTTGCACTTACGAAATTGCTGCAACGTTCTTTTGAAATTCTTTTTCGACAAAAATTACAAATAGACGCACGATAAATATATAATATGTAAAGGTTATTTTTTGAAGCACACTAAAGTAACCTCGATTCTCGGTGTTTCCAGTAAAAAAAAAATTAATTTGTTTGAAGCCGCAGATAAGTATCTACCCTGAGTTCGGTGTAACGCCTGGATAATACAATGTATTGTATTGTAAAAGAAAGCAAACACAAGGCCAGTGTGAATTAAGCTTAAGAATTTCAAGTGAGTTTCATGCAAACAATGTGCGAATGAAGTGGCGAGTCCCACTCGTAGCGAAAAGAAGGCCAGAACGATGGCGTGAAAAGAGACGAGTCATAAAATCTGTGCAAACAACAAACAAAGCTTCAATGAAAAAACAAAGAGTCACTCGACATACCGTTTTACTTGAGCGTGAAAATATTTGGCAGCGTTACTGTCTCCCCCAGCCACTCTTGGGCCTTCTCAAATATTCCGGTGTAGACGCCAGGAGTCGCGACGTCGCGACCGACGCATTCTTGTTCTGTCGCATTTCCTTAGCCGTCGGCTCGCGCACTCGCTTTCGAGTCACGTAAATCAACGAGATTAAATTCGATGAAGAATGTTTGGCAATTCGCGTTGTATCACCGATCGATCCCATCTCCTCCGTTCGTGCTCCGGGGGGATCCGAGGCGTCGCGTCGCCCTGGCCTGGCTAGGCCGACGGGAGTATGAAGTAGAAACAGACGGGACCGGTCCGGCAGCTGACGCTAGACCCTCACGGGGGAGCCAGCGAAACGAAGAGGACGAAACAAAGAAGTGAAAAAGGAACTGAGTTATTTGTGGATGCCTAAAAGAATGCGACTCCTATCTCTCGTAATTTTTAGCGAATTATCTTGTTTTATTTCTTGCGGTTTATCCCCCTTTTTCACCTTTCACGCGATTTTTTTCTTACGCTTGCCGCTTTTTCTTTATGTCTCGCACCCTTGGGCAATTGAATTGTCGCGCGACAAGCTTGAAAACTTGCCGAAATTCCGTGATGGAGTGTAAAGATGGAGAGCGAAGAATGGAGGTACGAGCTGAGATTAATCTAGACGCGTAAATCTTGTTTTCAGCACAATTAATTTTTTAATGAAAAACTTTTAAACACTGCAAAGAATTTAGCGGGTAGACGATTTTTCTTTTATTTTTCATTCAGGTGCCTTGCAATGGTATTTCCGATTTCAAACTTTTTACGCATTTCGTAAATATTCTTTTATATTAATGTATATTGTGTAAAGCTTTAAAAATTGGGGCAAAGATGCTGCTTTCTTCGACTAATATATTTTTTGTACGGCTCCTTAGTCTCATTAAAAATATTACAGTTCACTAATAAGTATTTATAGAGTATGAAACCACGTAAATATGACTTTGTACGTGAAATAATTGCACGTATCTCTATAAAACATGGCTTTTCAGTTGATGTAACTTAAATTATGAAATATCGTGAAATAAGCCTTGGAACCTTAAATAAATTGTCTACGGTAATTCAAAACTAAATTTTAATTGATAATAGCCGCACGGTATGCTCTATCACTTTTAAGAAATTAATTTTCCAAAATGTAATGCTTAAAATTACCGAAATGCAATTTCAGCTTAAAAAAATTTCCAATCCTCGATATCCATCTGTTGAATATTTCCAATTTTCTAATTTGATTATGTTATCATCTGCATCGAAGAGAAGAAAATTAAAAAAAAATAAGCTAAAAAATTCAATACGCCCATTACTTATTTATGTATAATTCAGTCGTACACTATTTTTAGTTATAGTGGTTTTAAAAAAATCTGAGAATCACTTAGACTGAATAATCGTCCTGAGCATTAATCGCGTTATTAAAAGTTTCGTCCATTCTTTTCGTCCTCTTTCTTTACCCTATACTTCCGCTTTTCGCTTTACTTCGTTTTCATCAGTCAACAACCGCGCGTTTGATATATAAAGCGAACTCACCCAATGATGTTACACTTCACTGCACTTCCACTCTCCTTTTTTCTTTTTCTCTTTTCTTCTTCGTACTTCTGGCCGTCTTTTTTTACGACTTGTTCTTTTAATTTCAGTGACGCACACGGAAAAGAATATGATGTTCGTTTTTAATTGACTCCTGACAATGATAGAACGTGCCGGCTCTCATAAATGTAATGATATCAAAAGCTGAATCGAGGCGTATTTCATTTTTAACCGCAGTAGTTGAGACTGGCGATGACTTTCCTCTTCTCGCGATAGATAAGAAAAAAGAGGATAATGGCTCGGCTGTAGGTGTATAAAAGGTGAAAAGTGACAGCTGCAGTAAAGGAACATCGGTTGAAGGAAATACAAAAAAGAGGAATTCAATTTCTCTTCGTTTGCACAATGTAATAAATTAATTTAATTCCCTTTATAGTGGCGAGTCTAGATGAAAATCGCCTTTCGCGTTTTTAGGTGACTAGGCGGCTCTCTTTCTTTTTCTTCGTCCTTTCCTCTTAGTCTCGTTTAAGAAAAAAGGAAAAAGGCCATGGGCGGAAAAGTCTCGAGCTTTTGCGCGCGTGGAATATTTAACGCTCGTTTCCTATTTCGCTGACCCGTCTAGCGGCTCTTTCCTCATACATGCTAAAAAAAAAAAAAAAAAAAAAAAAAATAAAATCTCTCTCACAGATACTTAAAAAGCATGCTTTCAGTTACCAAAATCTAAAATGGGAAAAGAGTTACTCCTTCGTGGCGTTCGCCATTTGATGGATCATTCGATAAACTAAACATTTTCTAATTTACATAGATTTACAAATAATCTATTTCGAGAAAAAAAATAAAGTTTTGACTACGTATTGAAAGCTCTAATATCACAATTTAGAGTTGAAAAATTTTCAGATTTAGAAACAGGATTTTTTCATCGTAGGTTACCCAGGCGAAGTTAAAAGCTCGATAAAACACTTGTATAAAAACAGATAAACAATGAAAATTCCTATAAATAATTATGCTCTAATAATTATGAATTTCCCTTTTGAATAATCAAATTATAAATTTAATTAAAATAATTTAATAAAAAAAATTTTATTAAAATAAAATTATTTACTAAAATATGCTTTATTTTAACTTAACTTAGATCATTTATTTGAGCCAACTTTTAACGTATTAGTGTTATGACTGTAAAAATGTTACAATTAAAAAAGCTTATTCACTTGAAGTTTTAAAAATTCCTCTACATATTTCAAATTAATAAGAAATTACTTTTTATAAATTATGAAAATTTTTGAAACGTATAATTAATAAAGGTAATTTTTTTTATTAAATTTTACAGTAAATCAAATCATGTTATTTAAATATAATACAACAGTTAACTTACGTTTTTTCAAAAATTTTAAAGCAGCAACTCTTATTTAGTGATAAAATTATTTGCACGTGAAAATAGAATTTTCAATTTAAATTAAAGAATAAAAAAAAAGCATATTATTATTTTACACGTATTTTAGCGCAATGTAATTAAATGCTTGTAAAAATTCAAAATATACGAATAAAAATTATTTATTCTCGACATCATAAATTCTCCTTGTAAAATATCATCCCACGCGTTACACTTTCTTACCTTACGTTTCAGATTGATTATTAAGACAAGATAAAGATAGTAACTTATCGATGAGTGAAAATATGTTTTTTTTTTAATTACAATATGTTCCTGAAATATATTTATGAAAAATATTGAACGATTATCTATGAGTCTATAATTATAACTTTAATAAATTCTATGATGCGTTGCTTTTTAAATAGTGTTTTGATTAAAAATATGTCTTTATGTATTTAAAATATTTACATATTTATATGCATGCGTTTTAAAATAAAAAAATTTTTTTAAGAAAATAAATGTACCACGTAAGAAAAGACTTTAAAAACAATTTAAAAAATTTTTTTTAAATTAACAATAAAAAAGATTTAAATACATCTAAATTGAGTGATGTTTACCTTATAAATTTAAAAAATAAAATGTGTTATTACAAAAATACTTTTGTAAAAATGGTGATTGAAATATATTTATGAAATATGTTTTATTAATTTTGAATTGAATCTCTTTTGCGTAAGTCATTACCTTTACAATCAATCACACAAAGTTTTATTATTTATTGATAATTTTAAAAAGAACAAACCTTTCAGTTGAATTTTTAATTTTAATTTAATTAAACCACTTGTGATATAATGTTAAAAATTATTCGCATGTAAAATAATTTCCGCTCTAATAAAATATTGAAAGGTTTTTCATAATTCAAAACTAATTTTTTCAACTTCAATGTGAACAAAATTTAAGGTTAAAAGAATTTAATCAAAATTATTGTAAAATAAAATAAAATTGAAAATAAAATAATAATAATAATAATATAATTATTATTATTATTATTGGATGGCGAGTGAATAATTTCTGAAAAACTCAAATATTTCTTTAATCAAAGCTCGGCCAGAACCTACGTCCTTAATACCATCTTTATCAAACCGAGATCTTTCGAAGCTTCGAAGCCGAGGGTGAGGCTCCGGCCATTTATTTCACTTCGATTTTATTTGATTCAATTTTCAGAAAAATCTGTCGCGGTAATTTTTATTTAAACTAGTCGAAGGAAAAAGGCAAAAAATCGCCAGTATAGTATTACCGGGAACGAGGAACAGCGATGATAAATAAACAAATGAAATATTTAATTAAATTTAGCAGCAGGGTGACAAGAATATAGTCAAGTCTGAAAATTCAGACGGCGAATCCTCAAACGCCTGATGTGAGAGTTCTATCGACTTCTATCGACTAAGACGGCACGAATCTGTAATATAATTAGTTATTATGCAGTCGAAGAGCAAATTGAATACGTAACTAGTTTGCTGTCATATCCAGATGATATACAAGTAGCGCATCGGTGAGCTTTTACATCGAACTTTAGTTATACAAAAGAAGATAACTTCAATTTTATTCGATATAATTTGAAAAATAGCTATCGTCGAATAATGCAATGAGTTACGGGGCATTTAATATTATTTGGAATCACGTAAAACAGTCGATAATTTTATAATTTTTAGTTTTAGTTGCACATGTAAGGAAAGATAATTTATAAAAGAATCTTTTATGCAGTTTTCTTTACGCAGGGAATGCAGACTTGAATTTTAGATATTCCGTTATGCGCTCTTGTAAAGTAGTTTTTTCAAAAACATGCCTTACATAAAAGCTTTTCCTATTTAAAATAAATAAATGCACAAAAAATGATAAGTATAGAAAATAAGAATAATTCTTAAAAGATGTTCGGTATACTTTGCGTAACGTAATCTAATACTTCTTTCAAGAGTTGAAAACACAAGATTACGTTAGAATTCTAAAAGTTTCCATTAGCTAAAAAAAGTTTTTAAGAATTTAATGATCTAAAAGCGAAGTTTGAGAATCCATTAAATTAAGAGGATGAAAAAGTCGGTTTGTTACGGTCTCATTGAAATTCAGTCAAAATATGTTGTTGCTTTTTTAGCTTTCGCGATGACTCGCACTGCGTACAATTTATTCTCGACAAACGCTGCTGAAATTTGCACTTCTTGTGCCGCCTTTTACAATGCGAAAAGTAATTACTGCACACGTACCTTCGGGATCGGAATGCAATGCGTATGTATAGCATATACAGGCAGCAGCTGTGCCGTAGTTCTTAGAGGTACCCGCAGGTGTCGCGCGTTAGTCGCCCGTATTGGAGCATCGGGACGCGATCAAGAAAGTCGTCTTGCAGGCTCAGAGGTAAGATCGCGCATGTCGGCACAAATTATTCTCCCGGCCAAATAAGTAAAATCGTCGTAGATAATCTGGCCAACTTTTGCATACGTTACAATGGCCGTGTGGATATTTATACGTCTAAGCGAACTATCGCCGAGGCTCAGTTAAGTTATCCGGTTCCACCAACAACGCCCTGCTCTTATTAAGTATTGCGATTCTTATCGGCTGCACATTGTATACGAGCCTAATCCTCAAATATTTTGCTTGTCAGTACGTAGGAGTGAGACGGCGAACTCAATTGTGCGTAACTAGATATTAGAAACTTGTTTCATTAGCCGTTGTCAACTATGAATAATGTATCTCCGCCGCGGCTTTAAATTTTCCCTTGGCTTTTTCATTATTGGTTTCCTGGAGAGCTTTTCTTATTTCTTCGCTAGTTTTCTCAATTGCGCATTCGGCGACGAAGGAGGAAACTCAGAAATCCTCTGTAAATGAGATTAACATACACAATGCACTATTTGTTAACATATTTTATCGTGTAATGAAACGTTCTGCGTCTCGAAAAAGCCGGCAAAGAAGGAGTCGGACTGCGTATCCTTGTAAATTAAACGTTTTTCCTCAACTTCAACATATTGAACTTTGCGAATTGGGAAGCCAAGTAATAATGTAATAAAATACTGCCGGGAATAAACGTAAACAGACACATTTCTTGCCAGTAGTCGGCATGGAAGCACGTGCTTCGACAAAATAGTCAGTAGTTTGAACCCCAATAGGTCTTTTTCTTTTATCATATTTGGCAACGCATTTACCTTTACCCAGACAATTGCGTACTCTTTCTTACTCTTTCTCTGATCTCTCATAATCCAAAATAATTTGTATTGCTTCTAATCATCAAAGAATAGAATATCGCATGTGACGGGTTCAATGAATCCAATAATTTTTTATCTCTATGGTTTCTTTCGCTGACCCAATTCTTTTAAATACATGACAAAAGGCTGAAATCTTTATTCATACAGAAAGGCTTAAATTTTCATAAGAAATTTATCAACCTCCTGCATGTAACGTCAATTTTTATTATCGTTGCGCAAATAACATTTAAATATTGCACTGCAAATATTATAATCTCTTATGCGAACTTATTCTTAACGAAGACTTTCCAACTGGTTTACACGATTCTCTTAATAAAACAGGCAGAGTTCTTTATTTATTGAAGAATAATACAATATTTTATTATTTGTTAATGTTATTTATTACTTGTTATCTTAAAGCAATAAAGTTAACAATTAGTGTTTGTAACTATTCATTGGATTTTATAGGGAACAGCGAATATCGAGATATCGTAAAGTTATAGAAAAAAAGAAAGTATGTTTATGTAAATGTTTGCAAAAAGAAATATAAAAAATATAAATTTAAAGAAGGTAGTCTTTTTAAAGACTAATAAATTTCTAAAGCATTAAATTCACCCAAATATTTTCTGTTCTTTTTCTTTTTTGATATTCATGCCTCGTGCACCTTCGCCTAATACACATGGATGAAACATTGAAATTTCTCATCCAAATGCTTTAAACATAAATTACTACATTAGGTCACCTAACCCTTTTTAGAAGTTAAAATATCTGGAGCGGCGAACTAATAAAGTAATTTTTTCCAAGTATTCGAATGTAATATAAATACTTTTACAATTTAAATAGAAGGTCGACCCGTGAAATAACATTTTTCAATGGGGTGCATCCGGAGGAAAATGTGTTTTCTTTCCTTGAAATTAGATTTATCAAGCGAATAAATCATTTCGTCTGTGCAGGCAAAGCATGTGCGCTTAATAGCTGGAAGAGAGTATTCGAAACGATTGTGCGAGAGGAAACGGGGTTATTCATCCCTGTTACGATTAATAGATCCTTTAATAGATTCCTCCGAGGAACACGAGTCCTCCCGAAAAATTGCCTTGGCCGGGCGCGAGAGCAGCAGCTGATAAAAGACCTCCCCAGCCGCCAGAACGAGAAGCAGCGGAAGACGGGAAATGCGGTTGATGCCATGGAGCCTCGCACCGGATAAGGATCCAAGGAATGATGATGGATCCGGGAGCGAGCCAGACTAACAACTCTCCGAACTAATGAAGCGCCCTGAGAGCAGCCAAGTCTGTCCTTCCATTAGCTCTGACCCGAACGAGGAACAAGTCTTCAATCTCGACTTGCGCAAGCAGCCGCGTGCTTTTTCCCTCTAGGTAGGCGGCTAATCGCTGCCTGCGATCCCGAATCAATCACGAGGCATTAAGCCACTAGGAGGGGGTGGCGGCCGGAATTTCACGCTAATTTTGCGCCGGGGATTATTTTTGGTGAACGCGACTACGATGCTGGATAAGGGCGGCTTAGCTCTCCGATTCAGTGCTTAATGGTGGAGGACTGTTTTTCGAGCATAAAGCTCCTGGGGAATACGCACACTTGCGAGCATAACGTGAAAATTTTCGGTGTGTGCCTGAAAGCTCGCTGCGTAAAAGCCCAGCTTTATCAGGAATTGCACTTTTAAATACGCGCGTTGTGTTATTAAAAAACAGTTTTTTAAAAAAACATGGTATTATTTTGCTCTCTTCTATGTTTTTTTTATTATTTCATAACACGTTTTTCCATGAGCCTAGTTAAAGAGATTCCGCTTTTCACTCCGCGAATCGACAAAGATTACTTTCACACATGAATTAACATTAGCGCGCCCGAGACCACATCTTCTAATTACCTAACTTTCAGATTTTAATTATTAAACTAATAACAACATTTTACCGTACGCCTCGAGTAATAGTAAGTTTGAGATCTGACTGAAATACTATTGCTGAAAAAAATGGATAGAAAGTTGATCCTGTGGCGATGGAAGTTTACGCAGGAAGTATTACAATTGCTTGTCGCCCACATCATCTTGTCCAATGAAAATTAAAAATGAAATTTACAACCACCATGAATTACTTTATAGTTTGGTTCAGTTTTACCTTGACTCTTTACGCATTTGCTACAAGTATAGGTTCACATGTTTTATACATTTATTCCAGACAAATTGAATATTTGTAGAGACGTAGGAATTTTGAAAGTATTTACAGAGAGGGGGAAAATAATTAAGTCATCGGTTACATGTGTATTATGACGTTTCTTTTCAATCGCTGCTAAAGCAATACCTTTTTACTACATAACGAGGTCAATCGCTTAAACTAGTCACTACGAACGGAAAGAAAGACTTCTTTTCAAAATTCTCGCTCTTGTATGAAGTGTAGAAAAATAAGCGACATGAAAGAGACCATTTACGAGTAAATAAGATCTCGGTATTAACGATTATCTCCTTCGAATCGGATATAAATTTCAGTTAATAGGCTCGGTTCATCGGAATGTCATTATCGTAGTATTTGAGTTTTAATCGACGGTAGTACCACAGCCTCTTGACAACCATGAACAGATGTGGAAAAGCCGCGAGCGGACGGGGCGAGATTCGAAAAGCAAGAGTCATGATGCAACAGCTACGAGCCAAGACAAAAAGCGAGAGACATGTTTATAGGAGAGGAGCGATGACTCTGCAGGAGTACGCGGACGGGCCGCGCAGAGGCGTCTGTTAGACGAGCCCGACTCATCATTGAAAATACGGATACGCGGTCATCGACTTTAAAAAATATATGTCAGTATTCGATAAAAGTGATCCGACTAGTGAGTTGACAATTTCGTACGTAACGAATAAAAGGGTGTGCATTGTTCTCATTTTCCGCCCTAGTGGGTAATCATTCACTATTCTTTTCCTTTCTTCGCCTCGACAGCGCCGCACGTATTTTCTATTTTATATCTCGTGCCTTTGGACCTGAGTGTGTCGTTCGATTCGCTCGTTTTGAATTTGAAAAACGGATTTGTCTTGGCAAATCCAATACGGGCGGAAATCCCCTGCCGCGTTCGGAACGTGCGAGCGCGACTGACGTGAAAATAATTAGCCGAGCGCCGCGCAGCCTAAACTTCTCCTCGAACGTACTCGCGGCACATTAGTATAATTAGGAGAAATGGCCGCGGGTTCAGCGGATGAAAATTCGAGAAGCATTTGGAAAATCGATGAGGAGCTTCGGGGCAAGTTACAAGACCCAGAGAGGTATCTTGTTTCATTTTTTTTTTCCGTCACTGTTCTCACAGCCCTAGACTCGCTAAAACGCAGTGCTCGCGGTAACTAGAGCGCGTTTAACGAGTCACCGCGTACAATCCCAGACTGCGGACGGAGCGACGGCTACGACGGCTTGAACGCGCGCTCACACACGCGCACTGTCCTCGTGTTCGTCGCGCTTCCAATGCCAGTTACGTTATAGCGATTATGTAAATAAGAAACGAGTATATTTCAGGAGCCTCGTAGTTGTTCTCGTTTCTTAGGGCTTATCCTCGCGTGAGTCTAGGCCGCTCCGCAAAGCGCCAACCTCCACGAGCCTCTCTTTCCGTTCGACGTCAAGTAAACGCCTAATGAGGTTAGAAAGGGTCACCCTTCCTGATCAAATGCAATCTAGGCAATACTCAATGATGCGGTGCAACATTTTGAAAGATTTCTTATTGATAATATATGCTGCTTGAGAGAAAATTCTGGACAGATTGTGCGAGTGAATCATTGCTTTTAAATCCGATTTCGATTCTCTTTTAAAATAATACAATAACTTGTTTTTCAGATAATTATAAGAACGTATCACTGCTTTATATTTCAAACCTGTACCTCTCGATAAATCACCAATGCTATGTTCAACTACTGCTTGCAAACATACAATACCTTTATTGATCAAGAACTGGTCAAACACTTTCGATCAAATCATAAAATATTTATTTGCAAGGTAAAAGTTTACGATTAGAGAATGACTTTTCAACACATATTTGTAATATATTTAAAATTCAATACTGCAGCTAATATATATTTAAATGTATCGTACGAATGAAGAAGATCGATAAGAGAAACGATCGCATAAGAAACTTCTGATTTTTATGATTTGAAAAATGGTTTGTAGTATCTTATAACACATATCACGTGTAAAATATATTATTTATTTTAAATTAAAAATTGAACAATATATTTCACGTAATAAATCAAAGTAAAATTATGATAGATATTTGCTTATACTTGTAAGTTAAATACAATTAATTACAATTTTGTATGAATCTTTTTTAACGGTAATTATATACTGATAATCTTCCAATTGTAGATATATTTCTAATGATTTTTAATAACTTTATTTAATAAAACAATAAAATAAAATAAAATATCGCTAAAAAAGCTTTTTACTTTTAAGACGCAAAGTTCTTAAAAATCATAAAGTTATTGTTTTAACTTAAATGTTAAAAAATTAAAAATCATTAATATATTAAAGCCGCATGACGTAATAAAAAGTTTAATTTTTCACGAGCTACTATTTCATAAAAAACACTATGAGAATATCTGTTGGATCATTCGTCTTCGCACTCATTGTCAAGAGGAAGTTCTTCAACTGAAACCTTTTCATCGAAAAAACATGGAAGCTATAACATTCCGTTACTTTCTGAGTTCATTCTGAGGTAATAGTTTTCAAGAGATATTGATTACTTTGTTAATAATACAGCTGAAATATACAAGTTTCATAAATAAAAAGTGAAACTATAATTAAACTACTTGTAGGCTTACTTTAATTCCATACATTTTGGCTTTTATTTTTCAAGAATGAAATATTGAATTACTTCAATTACGTTTGTTTTATTATTTGCAATGGAAGATGGAAAAATCTTACTGAATTGATATGCGTGCATCGTTTACTTATATATAAATCAATTATATAAATAAAAGGAACTCTCTTTGGCTGAAAAATCAAGTACCTGAATAGAATAAATTTATATATACTATAAATAATAATTTTCTTATATAATAAAATATATATCCTAAATACTAAGAGCTCGATTGATAGTGGCTGTAAATGTATATTTGTTGATAATAACAATTAAAATAAAGCTAATATTGTACTTTTAAAATTCTGACTGCAGATTTTGTAACATACCTCTGCATTAAATTCAATTTTCTTCAAACTCTGATTTATATCGCACTGGTGAGTTAAAATAATTCGAACATTTTTTTCTCCGCCATTGTAATTTCTTGATAGTTTAGATGTAAACTTACAGTTGAGTAGCCAGCGTATAAAAATGAAGTTGTGCAGTTTGTTCGATAAGTACTTGTTACAGATTTTTCCATGAATAAATTTGTAAAAAATTATCAACTTGTACGACTTTACCATTAAGAGAAAATCGTAATTCGCAACTATTTTTGCGCGATGCCGTCAATTTTATAAAAGTATAATTTCAAGCTGACAAATAAAGTGCATCAATAAAGTAAAATATTACTTACCAAGTATTGTTCCCGAGTACGAGTGATTTGTATCAAAGTCAATAGACCCATTGGAACCTTCGAAAACGGCGTCCTTCGAAAATAACCCGGAATCACGCACCAAACGCATCGTCCACTGTCTGAAAATAAAAGAAAACCCATTAAATATTCTTGGATGCCGATGCCAATGGTATAAATATAATGAATAAAACTTGAATATATGGCTGCGAGACGAATGCACTAAAACGGATTGCAAAAGGGGTATTTCGCAAAAAATCTGGAGGTTATGTGCTCGTATTACCTACGTCGAGCTTACGCAGGTCGATATTCCAAACGCTAATGAGTAAACTCAATATTAAGACCGTTATGCCAACATAAGTAGCTTTTCTAAAAATCATATTAATTTCTTTACAAATGTTTATTTAACCTTACGTGGCAATATTTTAACGTTTAAGTGCTTAATCCACATTGATATATATTGCCAAACAGCACATGTATTACATAACAGCGGTTGCTTAATTATTGCTAATTTAATGGGTTTAAGACAGGTTTACAAATGTATCGTGTGTAGCCATTATTATTTTAACAAAAACATTTTAACAATACCAAAGCATTTTTTATAGCATTCTTTTGTTCAAGGGGGATTATAGTTTCAATACTATATAAACTTACTATTATGTATGCAATAAATGAAAAAGATACTCAAAGGTTAGTTAAATTGAAATTAAATCTTAATGATTAATTATACAATCTTTAATTAAATTGACGATAAATAAGAAGATATTTAATACATTTTCAATGCTGACATAGTTTCCTTCTTATAGTTTAATATTTAATATTTCGTATTTAGTGCAGTAACTTCGATAAATACCAAAGAAAAATATTCAATTATTAAAGTTTTATTCGAGCGCATTAAAACGCATCCACGTTATATATTCCTACTATTCTTAGTAAATTCATAATTTTATAATTTTTCAATGTATATTTCAATGCAATTAGATCAAATTATGTAAATTTACGTGTTCATACTCATTATAATTGAATTTAAAGTTAGAAATATATTTTATTGCCTCGGAAAAATTATAGATATTTATATTTTATCTCGCGTATAATAATCATTCGAAGCGTTTATTTAAACTGTAAACTGTACGTTCTCATGCTTAAACAAATAGATGTTAAACCTTTACTTATAAAGTTATTAAATCCACACAAGTAAATTGTTAATACATTATTATTAAAAAGATATATTATTTAATTACACTTGAAAAAGATCTTGTAACTTTAATTTTATAATAATTACGATGGCAGAAGCAAAAGAATGCATGTCGATGAGAATTTCATTTTATACATGTTAGAAAATCGAAAATGTGTAAATATTGTTTGTTTCCATTCATAAATAAATGTGCAAATGTTCTTTTTACTACTAATGATATTGCAATGCCACTATTCATTAAAACACAATTAAATACTTGCGAAAGCTCAAATAATCGTTAACGTTAAAACCAATCGTGTGCAACAGATCAATCTCATATACATGTAATCTATTTTATATCATTTCTAATATATTACAATGAAATACGTAAATAGCCATATAAAAATGACGTCATAAGTAATTAACATTAACATTTGTATTTATAATGTACATTATAATTTTTTAAGTAACTTTTTAAACAATGAATATACTATCCTCGCTTATTACATGTAAGATAGCAAATAGCATTAATGGCAGCAGTAATAACGAATAACATCTTTTCGAGCGTATTACTGCAAATGCCATTTTAATTCCAGAATCAAACTATATAATTAACTTATCTCGAATAAGCAAATAGAAAAAAAATTACCAACAGCCGTCTGGAGCTAATGCTTGTTAAACTATCACGTGTAATAAAAATCACAGTAATTATCAAAATGTTTTGCTAAAACAGATGCCTTACCGAAGTTACTCTAAAATATCGCTGCTCGCATTAATAATTAAGTTTCAAAAGAACCAATACCGACACGATCAGAGGTAAACCGTAAGAAAATACAAAAAAATTTGCGTGTAACAAATATGTCTTTATGTAAAGCCATACAGAGATAAAATATCAATCAAGTGACCAGGGCTAAGTCAAAACGTACATTGTAATACTCGCTCAAGCGCTTAATCTAATCTTTTTCATCTGAGCGGCCATTGTAGAGGGCAAAACATTCGCATGACTCAGGCTGAAATTGCGTTATGCATGCAGTCGCCGCCGATTTCCCGCAAGGTCACACGATTGGCCGTCGACTCCAGGGCTCCGGGGCTTCAGGATCCCGTTACGCGCCTTTTGTAAACATCGAGGTTCGTAACCGCACTGTGGATGCAGGAGGCGGTCATGCTAGTCAAACCGCGACGACTCAATCTCCTCCTTTCATTCTCGTCGGAATTCCCGATTCTCCGGGAGTTTATATTCGCCGAGGCTGCGGGGGCAAGGAGTACCGACCCCTCGGACTAATCCCTTTAATAAGCCTCCGCAATCCGCGGCGGTCGAAGCGGTCGAGGGAAAATAAGAGATGGATTATCCGCGGCCCGGGCGTCCTCGTCCTCGTTCGCGCCCCTGGGCTAGATGCCGTGCACGACTAGCGCCAAGTTGAAGTTCACGCGCGTCCAAGGAAGCCGTACGCGCCCGTCAAAATGGCTTCGGACGTACAACCTCGCGAGCGCGGATGGACTTAATTCTTGAAACGGCTCCTCTTCTCGCTCCACCCCCAAGCGTCGAAATAAGCTTACGCAAAGGGTTCTTTGGACGCGCTTTCATCTCCCTAGGGGTTGGACGTCCCTTAAAAGTGAGAGGCGTCAGATTGAAAATGCCCAACTTCGGAATGCGATTATACGCGTCTTAAGACTTCTTAGACGGACTGACTCTCAACACACACACACACACACACACACCCACCGGATGCGGAAGCTACTCATCTTTCAACTCGACAGTTGCTGCGAGTCTTTTTGCGCGTAATTTTGACGTCTTCTCTTACGTCTCTAAATCCTGAGAACGGCGCCTGCGTAAACATAAATGCATGTTTTCGCTCAAAAGGTTGCATCGTATAAATACCCACACCCATTCAACTCTTTCTTTTGACTGCAAAAATTAGATCTCTATTTTCTTGCATTCTCTTTGCCTGTCTTCCGGATTTCGAAGTAAACATTATTATCAGCTAAACGAGCATGCGGATCGAGGCTTGTTTTTTTACATTAACTGTATATCGAGCTGCATTAAGCAACAGCAATTCTGAAAACATGCAATTAAGAATGCATCGGACGACGAACAAGGGAAAATAAATCTCTCGTAAAATTAAAGAGGCTCGAGCGGTTAATTCGAGATCGTGCGTTGCAATAAGCGGAGGCAAAGCCGAAAATAATCGGCGAGTTATCGGCGATGAAAAATAAAAGCTCCTGCGAATAAAAGTCCGCGCGAGCGGTTACACGCGAATAGAAATATTCGACCGCGGAGGCCGTTATTTGGGTCAGCACGCGCCAACTAGACGTTGGCATGCGCGCACGACGCAGCCGAGCAAAAACAAAGACGCGAATCGCAGCATAGCGGGGGCCTAAGTAGCGAGGCATTACGCTACGTTTAATTGTGTAAGTAAATTTACGCGAGCTTAGCGAGCGATAATCTCGTTAAGTGCAGTGGCAGCGACGGCTCTGGTGGTTGGGGCCGGGGGCGGACTGCGACATTTCAATGTCAGAGCGGTGGTTCGCGCGAAGCCGGGGGCGAAAGGAGTCAACTTCAAAATCCCAGATTATCCTCGTCATTATGACAGGCGGCGTAACGCGGACCTCGATTATTCGAGGACTTAGCGAAAGACCTCACAATAACCTTTGTTATCATTGCTGATAAAAATGGATAGCTTAATAGAGTGGATGGGCTAAGCCCAAGCACTCCTCGCGTGCTCCGCCGATTTTGCATGTTTCATCGGCGCTCTTCATTATCCAACCCATATTACGTTTCTCCCTTTCCCTTTCCTTTCTAAAACTTAGTGATATACGAAACGGTGACATGTTTTTACAAACATTTTTCTCTTTATCATCACCAAGATAAATAAAGTAGCAGATGCAGAATGAGTCAACGGTCGGTGGTGGCTTGATACGCGTGTAGTAATTACAACGTTCTCTTTTCGAGAAAAATACCTGATGAAAATGAAAAAAAATAAAACAATCGAGAGAGAGAGAGATAGCATTGTTCGGTCGAAACTAACGCAAAACTGCCGTTATAATTATTGTAAAAACGAACTTTAACATTAAATTATATTTGAATGCACGATCATTTCCCAGCTCTAGCAAACAAAAACAAAAAAAAAAAAACGAAAGAAAGAATTCCAATTGATCGAATTGGAATTCTTCATGTGAAATATTCTTCCCTGTTTTTAATTAAAATCACAATTTTATTGTACGCTATTTATTACTCTTTTCCATTCAAATGAGTTTTCATTAGGATTGCCGGTACATAGTTAGAAAGATTAATGGGAATTTAATTGATATAAAACAACGGAATGGCCTTTATTTATTGAGCACGCGTATGCTTAGGATAATTCCAGTTAACATCTTAAAAAAGCACATAAGCTGCTCGCGTTAGCAGTAAAGTTCAATAATCCGTCGAAAATATTAGAAATATAAATTTTGCGACTCTTGTGTGTATATTTTGTAGTTTTGTTAGATTATACTGTAAGATTTGTGCGCTTCAGCAACGCGATATTTTGATAATCTCAGGAAGTCGTAAATCTCGTGTTAACAGTGTAAAGGCTGCGCGTTACGCCAGCCACTCCAGCCGACTCCACTATCTGAGAATGTACTCGGTAAATCATTAAAAATGATGATAAATACCGTCATTATTTATTCATTAAACGAAAATATTAATAGTGTCAATAGGTGGAGTTTAATGACGTCAGTAAGAAAAAGAAACTTCGTTTTTTGACGCGAGCTATTAGGACCGAGTAAATTGTTCGCGAAAAAACGGCTCCGGGAAAAGCGCTGATATTCTCGCCAGTCCTTCTCCTGATAAAAACTTGCAGGAAAGCCTCTCATTGGAACAAGTGCCAATGGGCAGTCATGGAAGGAGTGAAATTGCATCAGTGGTCAATTTCCCATAATATTTGCGACCCCAGCCATGGAAAATATCGCCTTTGGAAGTTGTTAAACCCTTTCAAGAAATAAAGTGCGATTTTGCAAAATTTATATCTGCTAAATTAACAAATTTTTATAATTTTATACAAGCCTGCGCGTTTATGCATGATTCACGTTTAAAGGCACATTATTTTCCTTTAGTAGGTATTACCTATTACAATTCTAGACTGTGCACGATATAATTATTAATCCATAAATATTCAATAACGCTGTACAAAGAATCGTAAAAAATTTGTTTTACGTAAACATTAATTACATAAACGTCTATAAATTTCAAGATATAAATAACGTAATGAATACTTGGTAGAACACTTTTATATGGATTGGTACAATTACCGCGAATTTATTTACAAATATTCAATAAAACACGCGCTAATTCCTCATGCTAACCTATAGACTCGAAGGAATATTATTTAATAATAAAGATTGCCGTGTATGTTTACGAGAAGTCACTTTTAAAACGCTATAAAACCATCGATATATATACTCGCGGCTTTTTTCATCTAAATACTATTCAGTGTAAAACTTAATCTCAGCGGTAATGTAGACACGAATAAATATCATTTATAACAAAATATCCTTGAATTCTTGTAATTAAATTAGTTTTCAGAAGTTCGATATATTTTATTTAGAATTCATATTTCTTGTCGAAATATTCGAAAATTAAAATTTTAATTTATACAAGAGCTTAACTGTAACACTTAAATTTTATCAAAGTGCGTTAGAAAATTAATTACGTTTAGCCAACAAATTTATACTCGTATTTATAACAAAAGTTCAACGAAAATTAAATAATTATACACATTTTTGTGTTTCAATATTTTCAAAACAATTTCGAAGAAAGTGGAAATAGTAGTTAAAAAGTAAATATCACGTAACATACACCCGAAGCCTGCACTTTTTAAATACATCAACTTCACATCCTGCATAATACTCATCGAAAAAAATGTATGCTGGCAAGCCGCAGTCTGCGCAAAAAAGTGCAACTTTTACTCGCGCGTTTGTAACGCCAAACTAATACGAATGCATGTAAAGCCTAGCAGAACTTTTCATCGTTCGCAGATATTATGAGATGCAAAGGAGCGAACGGCTTGTAACAGCATTGCTGCGTTATAATTAAATTATGTCGCATATAAATAAAAAACTATTAACGTTTAATTAAAATTAATAACTAGGAAAAAGAGGCAGGCCTTCGGCGGTTATTGTTACGTAAATTATTATAATTCTTATTTGAAGAGAAGAAAAACAGGCAGTGTATACGTAAAATGGAGGAAAAAATCAGTATAGTAAGCGCCGCTCGACGAGGCAATTCTTTTCTCGTCTCTCATTCATATCGTACGTAGCCTGGAACATAATGCCACAACTCTTTTTCTCTATCTCTCTTTCTCTCTCCATTCTCAGCCTCTTTTTGCGCGAGCGGGCAAATTCGCTCGGGAGAATCAGCTTTATATTTTTCTTTGCCCCCGTCGAGTTTCAGAAAGAAATACCGTTATCTCGCGAGCTTATGAAACAACCCGTCCTGATCCCCGACGTAATCGTCAACGGACCCGACGCCGTGTCGAGCCCTGTTATAGACTTTGTCACTGTGTGCGTATCGGAGCGTGTACGAGCAGAAGACACGTGTGTGTAGAGAAGCGCCCGTAGTAGCAATGGAACACTATCGCGTATAAGGTACTTATCAATTAACTCGTCGTTTTTAAAATAGGGAACGGTGAAACAATAAATCCCCCGTATAAATCAAACGATTTTTCTTTTAAGGACAAAGTTACCTGCTTTCAATAACTTTTATGCAAATAATCCAATTTGAAATGCAGACAAGCGTCGGCTAAGTAAAATTGCAACTTAGAAAAAACTTTCTCGTACTAAACTCCTTTAAACATCGGATGGGTGTGTAATTTTTATTTCTTCACTTAGAGGCTTTCGAGAGGGAATAAGTCGAAACCTAGACAACCGTCTAGCAATCGCATGCTTTCTATATTAAAAACCTCGCGCTCAAACACGTTCGCAATCGTTATGAAAAATGTATAGAAAATATGAAATAAATAAGAATAAGTATCTGGAAAGGCAATAAATCGTTGAGAATAATTCATACTTTTTTGTTATTGGCAATGGGAGAAGTAAAAGTTAGCTCTTATAGAGTAACGTTAACAAGTGTCGTAATATTGCGAAACTAATATTACTGAAAAGTCTTTCGAGCCACAATTCTAAGCACAAAAACTGCTCTCTCACAAAAATCGCACGCAATTCCATGTAAAAACGGAAAATTAAAAATACAAACAGCGAGTCCGTGAAAGGCACCGATTAAAGTTATCCTAAGAGAGCGCGAGAATAGGCAAAAGAAATATAAATAAAAGAGCCGAGACATTTTTACGCGAATTGCGAAAAGAAATATATTAAAAATAAATAAGAGCAGGTAATACTTTAAAATAAACATGGCTCGGAAGGCAATATCGATATCCAGCATCGCTATAAATTTATCGCTCGGAGCGTGATTACCGACCATTACGAACAGACCGCGGATGGTTGACCAGTCTCCCCCTCTCTCTCTCTTTCTCTTGCTCTCACGGCTTTACGTTTCTAATTATTCTTAACCAAAGGCCTATACGTTTTCTCAACTACGGAATCGGGGGACCAGAGAGGGGGGAGCCGGCTTGTTCGCAAGTTGCACTTTGATTTAATAAGTCCCGTTCTTACGTCAACGCTCGCTCGTTTTTCGCTGCACCTTCGACTCATAAGCTAACGCTTTTCGACAAAGACGTCATATAACCTTTGGATGACGTCCTGTCTTTGAATAGTGACAGTCAAGAGGACGCGCCGTGTGAACCTCGGCAGTTTGCTTTCTGCGAATCTGTGTGTGTGCGTGGGCGGCGGTGTGTATCGGGCAACGCGACGAACCGCACGTGACGCTCTATTTTTCTATTATTTCACTCTGTTCGCGTCTTGGTTGCTCTTGCACTCGCTCTTTATCCTGATTTTTCGTTTATTTGTAATCTTCGATTTGTTAAAATTGTCGATTTCCCGATCTATGGAATAAATGGCCCGGTAAACGATTACACAGAAAAATAATGAAAGCTCACGATGACAAATCATGCCCATAAATTTCATGAACACTTTACAGATTTATGCCTTTACTACCATGATTTTGCATTTAATACTTTTCAAAGCATCTTCTTTATATTTATATTCATTCGAGGCAACTCTATTTTTATTTTAATAATATAATGTGTGCTAGTTAACTCCGTGTTAACCAGGGCTTTTGGTTTACTAACCCCAACTCAAAACTACATTATTGTTCAACTACAGTAATTCCTTCATCTTATTACTTAAGAATAATAACCTATGTTATATATTTAAATTCTGATTTTATGACAGGTATTTTAAAAATGCTAATTTTAAAATTATAACGTATAATTTCTCATTTAATAATGGATAACCGTGAATGAATACTTTTATTAATGCTGCCTTATATTTACTACCTTCTATTTATGATATAATGACGTTAATAAAAATACTTATACATAACACAAAACATAAAAACCTATTTTTTATCTGTAGACTAAAGTAGGTGTTTGAGACTTTCACGTTGCGCGTATTTTTGTCTTACTATAATTAACAGACAAACATAAATCTTTTTCCACGACAGATTTAAAAATTAGAAATATTCTCCTAAAATATTTGAATGATGAATGTGAGAATAAGGAAATCTTAGTTCAACGCCACACGACGATAGCTTTGTCATTTTTAACATTAATTGTCGTTCAAGAAAATAGTCGACATTCGAAATTTACATATATGTACTTCAAATTAGATTATTAATACATCTACAAATATTTAATGGAATAACTTAAGTTTAGAAATAATGCGTAATCTGTGTCTGAATAATATTTTCCAATTAATTAAATTATTCTAATTTTACTTGATTACTCAGTCATATTCGCTATGCATAAATTTAAAAGTAACTTGATTGTTACGGAAATTTTTCTTTAGAAATAATGGAAAAATGATAACTAAAAAAGGTGCAACATACAGTACTTTAATTTGAGTTTAGGAAGTTGTTAAAAAGGCAACGCTTTATTCAATTGTTAAAAGTATATTATATTGTAATTGTTAAAAACCATGAATTAAAACTTTAATCTTTTTTTAATAAATGTTTTTTTTAATAAATTTGTATGTTTATTAGAAATATTACTCTTCTAAGCAATTGTAATCGTATAGAGATACATTAGAAAATACTTCTCTATAAATTTTTCAGTGCATGACTTATTTTGGAGACGTTTTATTTTCTAAATATGTACAAGTATATATAATTATTTACAAACGCGAAGAAGTTTTACGGATTGCGTGAAAAGCAGATTCTCGGAAGTTTTAGCAAAAGCCCAAGAACTTAATTAAAAGCGGAAACTTAGGAATGTTCACTCATTCCTTTTTAACGTCGATCAGGTCACGCGTACAAATAATTATGTTTTAATTTTAAAAATCGTTATTTGTTTCTCTGCTGCAATACGCCATTAAGAAAATTCCAAAAAAATTTATCAATTTCGGGTAGAAAAATCAATAAAGCAGCGATGCGCCGTGAAAAATATGCGAATATAAAATAAGTGGTATTTTTCTCATTAATGCCGAAAGCTGTTGTCGCTCGTCACCAATGATACTCTCGGCACTTTAAAGCGACGAGAATTTTCGTTCAATTTTCCGGTGTCATTTCGCGTGTCCATCTCGACGGAAGGCCGTCGTGGACAGGCACTGAGGAAACGCTCGAGGGGGGCGGTCCTGGCAAACAAACGAGATTACTGCCCGACTCTGCTCTCTTTCAATTTTTCAATGTCGATTTCCATTTCCATTTGCGCGGCCGCGAAGGCGGCGTCCAGGTCGGTCGCGAATGAAATACTGCATAAAATTGCAGGTGGCTCGAATCGCACTCACGTGGGTGGGGGGGGGGGAGCGGTGTCGGGGACGAACTACCATTCTAGCAGTGCAACCCGATAGATGCGCGCGTACACGATGTTTTACCGACGCACGTACGCACGACATCCATCAAGTGGCCTCACTTTTACGTGATTTGCAGATTTTTGGTTGATAGTTAAAATTCAATTTTCACGCACTCGCCAACTCGCCTGTGTGTATGTATAGCTATTCAATTGGCGCGAGGGTACTGTTTCACCGAACTCCAATGTACGCGGCGCCAAGCTTCGAATCTTTTTTATTTTTCAATTATTTTTCACCACTCCGTATGCTTGCTGATTTTTTGCAGCTAAACCTGTATTTCAAAAATATGAGCTGTGCAGTTCGCCGAAGAATCTAACTTTATTTTCAACATTTTTCAAACGCTCTCTCTCTCTCTCTGTTTTCCTCTAAATCTTTCAGAGCTGAATTACTTTTTCAGTCGATATGCAAATGAAAAATTCTTCGAAAAATTCTCTTATTCACTTAACTAATGAAATTTTGATGCATGTTGTTTGGTAATTATTAGTTAATATGCTCATCAGTTTGTTGCATCGCCTATGTTAATTAATTAACCGAACGGCTAGAATGACTTTACTAAAACATCTATGGGATCACCTTTTATCCTTAATAATAAAAAAAAATGAATAATAATGGTTTTCACGATCATCGAAAGGACAGAAAACATTATACGATAATATTCTGAGATTAAATAATGACAACATTTTTCATAAAATTATTGATAATGAGAATAATTCGAATAGCCTGTATTTAATTTTTCTAAGAAGTATGATATAAGCAAAAGAAAGTTAACTAAAATTTTGTTGAAATCTTAATATTTAAACTGACATAACGATGGATCCCAAACTTAATCTGATAATCCAAACTGCTGAACTCTGTATGTGCACACACATAAATATATTCTTTGTGTTACAGCCAAGCGAAGGAAGTATTATCATTTTAACAATGTCATGATATTTCTCTATTATAAAAACCACGCTTTTCGTCATAATAGAATAATTTTAAAGAAATCAAAGATTATTGCGATTATTCATAAGTTAACTGAGCAATTGCAAAAATTAGTATACTTTAATAAATTAATTAATTTATCCGACTCGAAAGTTTGAACGAAGTTATTAAGAGGGATAAGAATCTACTAATTAAAAAATTTTAAATGCCGCTTGTAAAAGAAAAAGCCTGCAAACAGACATTCTCATCTATCTTCTATTCGATTTAAAAAAAGAAAGGTAAATCAGCTAACCTTCGAGTGATAAACTACCTGTTGACACGAACAACATAGAGCAGTTTTTATTTGTGCATTCTTGGACGAGAAAAAACTTATTAATAAACATAAGATGTAGTATATATGTGGGTAGGTGAAAAAGATCTTAAAGGTAAAATGTCTTGGGTTTTTGGTGCTTTCTTCTAAAATTATATGGCAGTGAAAATTCGCGTGGGCGGAGCCGGAAAAATTATTTTGGTCTATTATTCGAAGGTAAGAATCGTTATTTTTTAAGGCAAAGGAGAGTGTGTAGTTAATGGTATTTATTCAACTGTGCTCAATTCTTTTCCGCTGCAGCGTGTACATGCTTGGGGATAAATACTCAGCTAATTACGCATATATGTAATTGATTCTCAAAGTAACTAATAGTAGCACTTGGTATCCCAAAAAAAGTAAAATAATCAAGAGCGTGCATTAGCTTGCATCAACAAATATTTTTTCAATTAATCTTTTTTTTGCACAGGTATCGATGGCTTTTTTTTAGTAATGATTTAACGATAAAAATAATAGCATTGAGAAAATCGAAGCAGTCGGGCAATGAAAAGTCATTGAATTATCTTAAAAAACTAGTCAGGTACCGTTGGAAAAGAAAAGTAGCAAGTAAAGTACATGAGTCGGCTAATGTAGATCTAAGAAATAGAGCTATAAGTCTGTCCGAAAATAAAAGCAGTAGAAAAGTGTAGGTGCGCATTCAACCTATAAAAGTGAAAATTTTTAAAATGTATCTAGAGCTTTTAAAGTCCTATTTCTTGCGTACACATGTATGCGTATAAGTATTTAAGTCAATGTAAGCGCACCTTATTTATTCTTTGAAATATACTTATGCATATTTGAGTATTATAAGCTGTAGTTACAACCGTGATGTTTGTTTTTTCTTAAAGTGAAACTTTAAGTAATTTTTGCTCGATTTTTGATCTTTAAATCTTCAAAGAACTTCTTCTGTTTCAGCTTTTGATGGTTTCAATTAAAACTTTGCATGTATAATCACGTGCATATGTTTCAAAATTCTCTACAGTTGTTTCAGTTAAGTACAAAATTAATGTTCTTTTAGTTCTATGGCAGTTTTCAAATTAGTTATATTAATTATTTTATTAAGAACACGTTAAAATATATAAAAGGTAAGAATCATGATTATTTTAATAAAAGTGTTTTAATAAGTATTAAACAAATATTCTGCATTTGTTTTCGTATTTGTAAAATTCAAAGTATAAAAATTTGTCAAACACGTGTATCTGAATAAATAATTTATTATTTACTATATCACTATGAAATAAATATTTGTTTGGATTTTCGTTATTTATTTAATTAAAATTTTTTAGAAGTAATATTTATTATTATTTTTATTTATTTCTACTCTTCTTATCATAAAAAAATCTTCAATATCACTTTTATTTTGAAAATATAAGGAGTAAAAATCTATCGAAATAGTATATTCAAATATAAAATTATAAAATATTATTATAACTGTAATATTTATAAATTGATTGCTAAAAATTATTTATTTTATATGAAATTTTAAGCATCATTTTTACGAAGAAACTGTCGTTTGAAATTTGAAATTTATAAATTTTATATATCAAATGTTTGCAAAATATCTTATTTACCGTAAATTTTAACATAAGCTGCTCAAATATACTAATGTAATTTGCAAATTTATTTTTTAATATTTGTTAACAATAGCAAAGTTTAATTAAAAAGTCTGTAACATTAAATATATATTGAAAAATAAAAGAAAAACAAATTGTTGGAAAATAAATATTATAGTTTGAATTAAAAAATGATTTATATGTATTAGAATATAATTTACTATAATACATTTAAGAAATATTCAATTTCATTACTGTTACCCATTTTTAATTTATTATTCTTCAAAAAAATTCCATTATTACTAATGGAAACATAAATATTAAATTGTACACAATTGTATTACTTACGCACACACGCATATATATACACATACACACATTTTGAAATAATAGTACAATCAAAATCTAGATTATATGATTATTTAATTAAAGTGTGTGTTATACAGATGACAAATACGTTCTAGTGTTCGTACAACTGCTTCGACTTTAAATTTTGTCATCTTTCTATTTTCGATTGATATTTTTTTGATATTGAGATAATGGCAAAGTATATTTATATTTAATCGTGTTTATTAATTTAAGGCGTATTTATCCATTCACAGAATTTTAAACGCAAGAAAGAGGCTTGTGCTTATTATTACTTTTATAAAATTGTATTATCGCAGCAAAAACATTTTACATTTATCTCGAATTAAAGAACAGCAGCATAAAAATTACAGTTGAACGTATTAATGCTTTGTTCAATGAAGAAAAATAGAAGTTTAGGAATGTTTTTTTACTCATCTTACATATAAGGTATGTAAGAAACTAATAATAATAAAAATAATTAATAAATAATAATTAGTCGGATAGATTAGCCAGTATTTTTCAATCGAATAATATTTAATATTAAAATCAATTAATAGTAACTTATGATTACTGAATCATAAAGCAATATCGCATGAATTTATTCAGAAATATTACACCCATTAGGCATCTTTACACATACTCGATATTATTGCATAAAATGCAATATTTAGTTAATTGAAATTTATCCAGACAAAGGAATAATGTTGTTGTTCGGTCCTGCATTTTAACAGCTCATTGAATGTGTGCTAAGTTCTCTTTGAAAAAATTAATAGACACGTATTAAACCGCATATAATTATGTGCATAATAATATATTAGTTGCTTAATGAAAAGTGCGTGCAATTCAAAAATTCTGATTAACAGAAAGATGTAATATAGCGCGTCAATGAGCTGCTTAATTCGCGTGTTTCTTTTTTATAATTTCTTTAAATGCTAGTTTCATAAACAGAACTAAATACGTTCTGAAATTTAAAGAGAAACTTAATTCTCAACTATTTGAATATTTAACGAACTCGCCTAGTCTTTGTCTAACGCTTATGCAACATTCGTATTAAGCACGCATGGGTCCAAAAAGCTAAGAGCAAGAGTCGCGTCAAGCCGAAACGAACAACGAGGTTGTCTTCATTGAATTGTAGCCGTGAGTCGAGGAATCCTGTCGATCGACTCGTTTGAGAAAGCATCGTAAAGATTTTCATCCGCAATGAGATCGAACACAATATTCTGCGCATTTAAAGCAAACTTTGACTTTTACGACGGGACGGTCAATGTTCCTTTCCACTTAACATTTTATTTATTTTCCCCGATTGCGCTCGTGATTTTCGCTATTCCGTCTTGACAATCATACTTTTAAATCGAACAACAATTATTGCGCCTCCGAGGTGGACTCTGAGAAAATTGTTTTAACAATAAATAAACAGCCATCGCCTCAAGAGTTCAGCTTGCCGATCCACCTCGAATCACATTTCTCGTTTTAGCACTCCATCGCGTTTAACGCGAGCAGCGCGAGGAGCGTATAAAAGTATGAATCACCAGAAACAACGCGCGATAGCTCAATGGCGAAGCCGCGGCCATAAAAAAGAAGAGTCGGTATTTCAGTTTATTCGATAGAGCGGCTGCTGGCCGATTTTGCAAGAGAAAGCCCTGCATTTCGAGGCGAGCGGTGCAATCCCATCGGTGCATTAGCAGCATCCCAAAGCACGGCGAGCATTTACATTAATCCTCCAAAAAATCTAGACGTCTTGCATCACCACAGGGAACATTAGGTGGATCGCGGTCTGGCTGCAGGAGCTTAACGCCCGTAAAACTTAACGATCACTGCTCCGCGAGCTCGCAAGCAGTAAGCGCGCGAGTAAAATCGCCTTGTGCCTCGGCGCGCGGCTCATTTGCGACGGGCCGCGCGACGCGTCTAGCTGGCGTTGAGCCACCGCCCCGACGGCTGCCCGGAGGATCGCTTCCGCGACAGTCGCAGACGCCGACGTTTTCCGCTCAAATAGATCGTAAGCCCGCGCTAAACAATGCGGCATTGTTGGAGCGGTTGCCGGGCTCCGGGTAATCGGCTCGCGATATCGCGCTCGCGGCCTTAGTCTGCGGTGCTTACCGTGCGTTCGCAATGCGACGTGGGCGCGCGCGCGAGAGAAAAGTGAGACGGGGGGGGAGGGGCAGAAAGGGACTTTCGAGCAGGAGAGCATTAATGGGCTGCGAGCGACTCGCCTTTGTGAATTGCCGCAACGAGCAGCGAAACATAACGAGAGCCTTTGAGGGATTACGCGTATCGTGTATATAATTTAATATTTCCGCTTGGCGGCATTACCTCCCTATTTTCTCCGTCTCTCTGTCTCTTTTGTGCACTTCTTCCTTTTCCAACCTTTTTCCAGACTCTTTTTCGGGACTAATTTCGCTTTTCAGCTCCGGTTTGGGACGCCGGCTTTCTTTGAGAGACTCGACGACGATGCTTAATTGCAATGCATTTATGAGTCTTGCTATTATTTTGCCCATCGGAGTGCTTAATTTTTGGCTAATGTCTCTGTTTGTCATTACTTTCGAATGTTATTGCTTATACAGTTAGACAAATTGCCTTCTACAAGTTGAGCCTCTACTGCCGCGTCGTCGATGTTTATTGGATAGTAAATCACGTAAAATTTTAATCAAATATTTATTCTAATATTTATTATTCGATGTATTGTTCCAATATACGACACGCTGTTGTTCGATGTCTAATACAATACTATTATTGATCAGTTTTAACAATTTCCTTATATTAAAAGAGTAAAATGTTTTCCCTAACAGAGATGATAAACGTAACTCGATAAACGTTGAATTGATGTATTTTATTTCGCTTTGAATGCTTTGAAAACAAAGTCCGATCCAATCCCGTAGTCCAAGACAAATTAATTTTCTAATTTTTATAAAGGATATCATTAATAGTTTTCGAAAGATAATAATATAATAGTAAATTTATTTCTGGTATTTTTCATACTGTAATATTAATAGTAGAAAATTAGTTTTAGAAAGAAAATACACTAGATGGAGTAAATAATTTAATTTCAGTCCACTGTATTTAATTTACCTGGAAAATTTTTATTATAATACTAAATATGATAATATATTTTTATTGTAAATAAGACTCATATTGCAGTTTGACATGGTTCCGAAACATCGATTGACGTTATTAACTAAATGTTTAAATGAAACAAAAACTGTATATGAATTTAATAAGTTACACTTTAATATTGTATAAATGCTAATCAAACTTTTACACGAGGATCGAAAATTATACTTGAATTATACTTTGGTATTCACGTGATTAGCAAATGAATTCGACGAATTATATAAATTTTTAATTACGAAATCTAAGTACTTTAATTTTTATAGTATTAGAATTTGTAATCGGATAGCTGTTTTTCTAAAATTTTCAGATTATTTTATTGGTACTATATAGTATTAGGTCTTGCAATCCTATTATAATTATACAGGGGAAAAAGATTGAGTATTGCAAAGTATAATGAATTTCATAAATAAACTTGATTTCCATCATAAAATCCTAATTATTGCATTAATTAGCTTTCTAATAAATAAGTAATTGCTATCTTTACAAAATTGACGATATCTTGGAATGATCTATCAAAAAATAATTGGATGAAAAATTCGCTAAAGTATTTTAAACAGGAATGGCTAATAATAACATTACATAATTTATCAAAAAAAGTTATTAAATATAAATATAAATCGCTTAAGCAATAAAATATCTTAACTTTTACAACTTATTTTTTCAGATATCGCAGATATTTCATAGCCTACCAAAAGATGCTTTAAATATTCTATTTATTTCATTTTGAATCTAAAACTAAAATAAGAAATATTATTTAAGAATTTAATTTATAAATAAAACTTTTTCTAAGCTGAAGGGGAAGTTTCTGCGAAAATATATGTAATATATGACTTATTCCATGTTACATCAAACATTCCTCTGTGCAAAGGGTTGCAATCTAAAATAACTGTACCTGAATATAAAACATGAGTATAGATATATGCTTATGAATGACACATGATACATTTTAAAATGAAAATATCTGATCATATTTAGTAGCTAGAAGCAGTAACTCATTGTCATGCAATTTTTACTACTTACCATATTGAATCAGTTATTTTGAATTTTATAGAGCTTATTGCGTCATTCATATTATATGTGCAAAGCCAAATTTTTACTCTGGTAACTATTTTCCAGACAGACGTTATATGTTGATTAAAAGTAGTTAATGTCATAAAATTTAAAAAATAGGTTTAGCTCGGTGTATTGATTCAGTATTTTTTATTTAAAAGTATATCGTCTAGAATTTGAAAGTGTATGCGCGTATTTATGTGTCAGCTTCTAATAGAATTATTCAATAACAATTTTCTTTAAACTGGAAACAGGTGGTATTTAAATTTTTTTTTAAATATCTGATTATTTGCAAATATTTCTGATTAATATAAATTTATTTTATTTTGACTTAAATAAAAATATAGCGTCACTTGCTAACCTTAGTTTTCGAACGTAACAACTATTCTTTACTCGTAATATTACTTAAATCTAAGATTAAATTAACTTTTAGGTTACGTTATAAGAATAAATGTATCATACCTATACTTATTGTTATTATTTGATTATTTAAATTGAACCAACAATTTTAAATAAATAAATTGTTTAAATTTTTTATACAACTAGCTTTTGTATTTCAAAGTAATTATTTAAATTAGAAATTCTTCTGATTATACTTGGAAAAAATTTCGTGTCACATAATATAATAATTCATATTTGTATGGTTTTTTTCTTATTACTAAATTCATTTATTAAAAATTTTTAAATTGTAAGCTGTGATTCAATTTAAAATATCTCTTTCTTTATGAAATTCCTTTTAAATTAAGATCAATGATCATTATATATGTTAAACAATATTTAAAAAAGTAAGTGGTATTATAAAGCGCGGATCAGACCGACAAGAAAGCAGAACTTTATAATACCTAATGCGACATCAAATGATTTCGTATAAATTTTATGTTTAATTTACTCTGTAAAATACGTATAGTTTTTTAAATAATACAATTTATAATAACAAATAATTTATTTATTTATAATTTACGTTGATACACATATACCAACAATTTCTGAAATTTAATAATTTCAATTTAATTATTTTAAATTTTTTTCATTTCTTGTTGAAAATTTTATATTATTTAAAATCATGATTCTATAGTGTATCTCTATATAATAATGAAACAATTGTTAAAAATTTAGGAAATATTTAAAGCTACGAAAAAATACCTAATTAAAGTAAACACGTTACTTATTAAACAAAACGTATCTTTTTAATAACTTATAAGTATTATATGATAAGAATTCATTTTTAAAAACTCTTGTTTTTTTATTTTTACGTTCGTGTGCTTATTAATTTTTGCAAATCAAATTATAATTATAATATCAGACTTATTTCAAAATATAGTAAATACAGTGGTATATTTATTTATTCATAAATTAAATAATTACTCTTAAATAGGATTAGACATTAAATCCATTAAACTTAACAATTATTTATATAACTCGATACTAGTAAATATTAAAAGGAATTTTTTTCAATATCTGTCATTTTCGTATTAAAAAATTTATCTTATTACTGATAAATAATGATGACATCCTTTTTTCTAATATTTTATACATGAATATTTTCCATTTCATTTTTTTTTTCAATTATACTGTATGTATTGTCTTACATTTCTTTGTTCCGTATAAATATATATTTTAAATTACTTAAAAAATATTTATATAGAGAGATATTTAAATAGACCGCATTTTTATACTGTTTTCTGCTATAGATTGACATATCAATATAAAGAAAGAATTTAACTGCAGAATTTAAACAAAAAGTGACTATTATTCGTGATTCGATGCTCGACAATTTAATTTAAAACCATAAAATATATTATTCATTGTAGAGAACTACTTTATTTTGAATTTGTGTCTATTGAACCCACAACAAATTTTTATAATAATCATTCAATATAAATATCCTTAAAACCAAGACTGATCGTTCAATCTCTTATAACGGTATGTAAATGTAAATTTCATGACATAACTATTAACTTTTACTTTATAGACTTCGGTATTTTCGACATATAAGGAGATTATATTTGTGAAATAGTATTAACAGCATTGATGATAGATGCGTGTGCGTATGTATTTTAATAAAATGCATAACGTAATTTATAATCTACTTTAATCTTTAATTTTAAGGTTGCATTAAATCATTAAATTTAATTTTGAGTTTGTTTTAAATAAAACCGTTGATACATTTTTCAATTTTTCTCAAAATATATAGATTGAAAATGAAAATATTATTTGTGGCTTTTTCAGGCACCACATATTTCATCTCCTCACGCAAGTGCCAACTTAATATCTGTCGCTTATAAAAGTTTAGTAAAGTTTATCTTTTATAAACTTTCCATTTTTCTGAATAATTAACCGAGCTTTATAAAAAAATTTTAGCGAATTTAATATTTATAAATTACTTTATCATTCAAAAATAAGGGGAAAACATTTTATATTAAGAATGTGTTATAGTTGCGTTGACAGAGCGTTTAATGGTCTCCATTAAAATTGTTATTGAGCTTAACAAACATTTATTACTTGTTTCGGTATTACTTAATTTAATATAAGCTTCGCGCTATGAAAAAATTTATTGTATCAGTGTCGTAAGTGTTTTATCTCTACAGAAAGTAAAATAATACCTAATAATAAATCTCTCGATCGTTACTTTAAATTACAATAGAATTTACTTCGCAAACCGATTTAAACGCGTAATAATACCTTATTACGAACGCGAAAAATAGGGACAATAAACATTGAAACTTATAAAGCAAATATAATTTGAAGCGCACATGATTTTTACCTGCCATTTTTAAAGCGAGTATTTTATTCTACATTATTTCACTGTTTGAACATCAAACTATTAATTTAAGTAATTCAATGTTATTAATGCTGGTAACGAGTGTACAGATCTCGTTATTACTTTTATCTTCATCTTAAAGTATTTGTAATAATGATACGTAGTATCCTTGACACACATACAGTGTTGCTCCTTCAACGTATCCCTCGACAAATAATCCTAACTAACCACTAACCACTAGCCACTGACCGCTCGACTTCTCCAAAAAGAAAAACAAAATACGAATAATACAAGGTCAATGCGATTACGAATAAGCCGTCGCACCGGGACTCGGGGGATCCTTCCTATCCCAACCCAAGCGGTGAAATCCGGTGATGTCTGTACACGCACACATCGAGAGCCATTCACTAGGATTTGGCAATCTTTCCAATTATTGGAAGTTCAATTACCGGCGCTGCTGCGGTGGCGTCGGTTTAATTAGCGCGAGCACGCCGACAAGTCTTTTATTCTGTGTGTGCTGTCGTTCGATCTCGATGCCGTCTCTTAATTAAATACATTATTTGTCCCTCTGCGCGCTCGCGTTCACTTCGGCGAGTGCTCGCCCCTCCATCAGATTAATGACAAAGGCAGCCTACCCGAGCGAATGTATTTCCTATCACGAGCGGTTTCCTTTTCCCGCTCCAGATTTATATTAGCAGCGATAGCGAGTCCGCAGTCTCCGTGGCCGGCGAGCCTCGAGAAGAGGTACCACTACGCCATTAGTGAGCGGCGACTGACCGGCGACTGAACACCGACTGAACGGCGAACGGATGCCGGGCCGATCGATCGATTGGTCAATTGGTTTACTTTTTGTAACGGGTCATTGTCGATTTACGGCTGGGAGCGGGCCGTACTTGCGATTCACTACTTTCGGAAGTTTACAGTGCCGATTATTGCGTATTGTTCTGCCCAACTATTGCGCTCCGGCATTTATAAATATTGACGATGAAGCAATTATTTCATTCACATCGCTTACCTCTGCACCAATAGCACTTAATTATAAATTTTTCGCCACATCGTGAATACGTTTTTACCAACTCGCCGCTGCTGCTACTGAGTTTTCACGTCCCGCACTATTTTGCTCACTTGCAGACGCTCGATTATCGCAAACGTTTTCCAAATTTGGCTTGAAATAACAGCTTTTAATGTTCAAATATTTCCCCTCTTCCACAAATATGTACGCATTATTTATAAGTAAATCTTACTCGAATTTTCTTAACCGCAAGTGGTGGCTTTGACATAAGGGTTAACACACACATTTCATGCAATAATAAAACTGTAATACGGGCTGCATTTGAATATAAAAATATAAGGATGACATTTGTCAAATATTATTATTCGAATAAGAAAGAGGATTTTGAGTGAAAGGATATTTATAAAAATGAAAACGCTAAATTCGAGCTTCACATTTTCGTTTATGGTAAGAATTCCTTGCAAAGAACTTTGCAGCGCAATAAGCTATGAGGAAAGGAAAAAGGAAAGAGAAAAAAGGAACGGAGACCGATGTAGGAAAAGAAAGTGTCCCTGGGAATACCGGAGGCTTTCCTGGCTTTCTCGATACATCCTTGGCGTACCCCGAGGAAAAGTAGAGCGGCGGTGGCTGGACTGATGTAGTGCGAGTAGATGCGCGGAACAAAAGACGCCAGTGACGCCGGGGATGGCGTAAAGAAAAAAGAGGAAAAGAAGCGGAGAGGGCGAAATCGAAGACGAAACACAAGAAAGGACAGACGCTCCGTTCGGCGTTGGGTTTGTGTGCGAATTTACGTGTGCCTGCGAACATGCAGCCGTTCCGTATCCGGTGGAAATACCTCGGGAAAAATCGTCGAATTTCGCTACACGAGCACAAAGGACTAGGAGACAGAGACGGAAGAGATCGGAGCCTACTTTACATTTTATTGCCATCCGCGGATTTCTCATCCGTTAACGTAAAAGGACGATGCGGAGTACGGAGTAGTAACAGCCAGACCCACTCCGGCATCGATGCTTCAACAAACTTTTTCCGGCCTTTTTGCATCCCGCGCGCGAAAACACGATCCATCTCCATTACCACGACTCCGCGGGGCCTTGTTTATTCTATGCTACGGCTACACTTTGGAATTGCAAACGGACGCTCCCTTTGATGCGTAATTGTGCAGGCGAAAAAGTTCAGTCCCTCCATTCCGCGGCCCCACTTTATTCGATGTGGCGTTGTGCACACTTTTTGTATTTTTTTCGCAGCGGAAGTGCCGATGAAGTCGTCTTTTGGACACACCGAAAAAACAAAGTGAAAATGCCCGCTTGCACACATCTATACACACTTTAACGCCGAGCTCTTGCAGTCCTTGTGGAGGAGAGTGATAATGTGGCCCGGAGCCCGAACGGCGTCACACTCGCTCAAAGACTGCTGCCGCACAAGGACACAGACGACGCGGAAGCCTGCTTATTTGGCGATTTTCCACGGTCTGGTTTTTGCAAATTGCTGGGCTAAACGACAAGGAGACTCATGCGACTCTTTCAAACGCATCTTCCGAGCTTTATTCCGGCGCTTTTTACCCGCTATTTTCAACAGAAGCAGCTTGCGCGATGGCTAACTTCGAATGAAGTTGGCAAGCCGTACCTAAAAAAACTGCGAAGGGTGGAATTGTGTGTGTGTGCGTGTGTGAACACGAAGGAAACTGGGTTTTATATTTGTTACTTTGTTTCCATAAAAATAATGCGCCTTTTGAGATAAAAAGTTTTTTCTGCGAAATTAATTCGCGCCATCGTGGCTCATGGATGCGCATTTGAAATTCACGTCTTTTATAAAACGTGACTGATGTCAACTACATTCTTATTTCATGTATTAAATAAATGGCAATTGAATTCACGTTAATAGCACGTATACATTGTTGCTATTCTTCCTACATAACTCACTGCATTTTTATTTCAAGCTTGTCTCCAATAAATTATAGAAATTTTTACGCAAGTAATGCGTGTACTGAAACAAAATAGTCCTGTTCTTCAAAAATTTCTAACACTATTTACTTTAAGTATCCGAGAGTCCCGCGAAGTCACACAGACTTGTACATTCCGTGCGTACTATAATTTAAAATGGCATTCGCATTATGCGTCGGAAAACCAACGTCTCTTAAATACACGTTATTACCTGATTTATATTAAGAAATCTTCAATTCCTAATTTAAGTTTTAAGATCCAAAAAAATCTTGTAACCAGGGTCTTGTAATTTAATAATACTCCAAGCGTCTTTAATGTGCACGCAGCACAAGATCGAGAAATAACATAATCATCTTGTGATAAATATGTATTTGTAGGCTCGAGCGCGAAATTTATATCGATGCAATATTCATATTGTTAAATTCAGACACGAACAGCTGCCTGATTTTGTCGTAAACGCGTGGCCATAAGTTTAAGGATCACAAGTCCGAATGCATTCGTATACCTTACTTTTGGATTTAGCATGATAAAAAATAAAAATTCAGTCCTGTGCCAAACGGAGAAGCATTGCTGCGTTACACGAGAAAAATTAATACGTAAGCTCGTAAACTTGACGATGTTATCGGCGATGTCTTCGCTTTACTGTTGAAAATGTAAATTTATGTATATCTTAGCTCTCTAATTTGTTTACTTGTCTCCACTAGCTCAGTTCTTTGTTTGCATTTAATTTTACGTTACAACGATCAAAGATTTTGTTGCCGATAACAATATAGGTAAAACATATGTATTTCGATTCTTAATTCCCTTTTCTTAGGGAAAATTAAGTCATTAACAAGTGTATGTACTTTGAGCGCAAGCACCTCAATAATCTACGATTACATTACGACGCAGAAATTCTAACGGATACGAATCCCACAAAGTAATGTGAGTACTGAATTGTAATCACAAAGAACATGCTCGCTATTGTATGTACATCTTCAGATTATCTTGTAATTAAAAACTTCAATTGAAAACAATGGCGTTTTGACAAACTTCATTGCATGGAAAATTAATAGAAGCATCTTTAAGATTTTATGTCGCATAATGGTCGTAATTTTCCAACTTTTTCTTAAATCTCTGGAGACTCTTAGGTACAGCCTTTAATATAATTTACGTAATTATCGAGTTGTGAATATTTTAAAAATAATTAGAAGGATGATTTATCCTAGTGGAATACTCTTCTATCGTTTTTAATTTTTCTGGAATTCTTTTTTTTGCGTTACGGATATTTGCACACAAGATTTCAGATATGCAATTTTTATACGTCAAACGGTGAATTGCAAATGGCGTATACTACAAGCTTGTGTTCGGAAACCCATAACTTTAAAAGAAGAGATCGCAGAAAGTTTAAAATAAATTGTAAAAGCTTGAGTGAGCTTTCGAATATTATTTGTAAATTGATTTTTTTAAGCACAACGCATTTAGAGAAATTGAAATAAATATCAAAAACTTCGGAACTGATTTACTAAAGTAAACTATTTGAAAAACCGCAAAACCGTTCACTGAGCGGCAAAAGAAATCTTTCTTCGTGACTTTTACAATCCTTTTTTATACAATTTTTTCAGCGATAACGTAGTATATTGAAATTTGAAATATTACAACTGCAAAAATCAACTCAATTTTCAAAATTATTATCGACTTTTTGAAACCTCGATCAGCCTGGCAGAACTCGCGCTTGTACATATTTTCGAAAAACAGAAAGAAAGCACAATATAATTCTCGTGAAAAGAGTCTCGTACGGGATCCTTGTATACAAGATGACAACAAAAATAAATAATTGAGAATTAAATAGCAGTAAAGCCGCGAAAGCTCTTCGCGCTAAATTAGCGCTCGTCTCATATTTTCGTCGCTCTATCCGCCAACTGCACTAAGAAAGAGATTCAGCGCAAAGTTTCAACCAACCCACGACGTCTATAAATACACGATGAAACTCTTGGATCACTTGGGTCAGCTGCGGCTACAGAGCGAGAGAGGAAGCAGAGCGACAAGCTGCCACTAACCAGGCGATTTCGTTAATGAGCCTTAATCGAGTTGTGGTCTAAGTTCTCACACGCGGACGCGAAAGTCCAGTGACTTCCGGCTGCTAGTCGAAATAGGCGCGCATGTGTCCAAGTTCGTCCGAAGTTCGACGAACGGGAGATGATCATCGAAGGGAGCGGGGGCAGGGGCAGATAGAACGAATCCAAGTAACTACGTCAGTACCAGCAGCAACAACCCCAGCGATTTCAAAGCTTTTGGATACTTTCGAGTCACGAGCCAACGTATGAACGAGTCTAGGAAGCTCTTTATGTACGAGCGGACGACCTGCGCGAATTGGATCCTCAAACTCGAATTACGAAAGCCGGAGGTACGTTTCTTGATTTTGGTCTCTCAGGTACCCTTTAAAGATTCGTTTATTTCTTATTTTTGCCTTTTCGTGATTTTTCCTTTCATTTCGTTCGCTTAAGAAAAAATAAAACCTAACAGTATGAAAATGCTTTTTCAATCCGTTGAAGATGTTTTGGAAGTATTAACTTTCCAAGTTCTTAAGTTCTTCACCCATAAGCTTGATTGTAGCGTTCATCAAAAATTGATGCTCGACTTTCGGAGACTAGCATTTAATTTTTGTTTTCCTATAATACGAGACTTTTCCAGGAGACCAATAATTTTTCTTGGCTTAAACAACTTTTTGAGCTCAGGATGTCTATTATATCGCTCTAAAAAACTTTGCTGCAATGCACCTACATATTGTAAACGTGTCTACAATAAAAAAAATTTATCAGCGCGAGGCATTAGCTGCTACTACTTTTTTATGAAAGAGATTTTCAATAAATCTAATGAAAAGTGGTAAAAATTAATTAAAATTTTTTATTGTTCATGAAAGAAAGTTGCTAAAAAGCTTTAAAAAAGACTTAAATTACAAAAAGTTCTTAACGTTTAGTTAATAAATACTCGAGTCGAGTTGTAAAATCTGTCTAATAAACACATTTAATGACATTGTTTTATAAAAATTTTATTTCAGCCTATATTTTTCAACACTGATATTCGTAATTAAGTTTCAAATAATAAAAATTAATTACATTCCGTTAGAGTTGCTTTCTAAGATAAGAATTTGTAACACCCCCAACGATTATCCAAAATAAATCCAAGGCTTAACCTATTTAAAATTTAGTTAATTAGACAATTCAGCTAATTTTTTGCATTATTTCTAATCTCTAGAATAAAGATTACCATCGCTGAAGTAAGTACTTTAAATGATTCTAGTATTACGTAAGTATAAGCAGTGATTACGTTGAAATAGATTATTTTACATTTAATTTACATTAGAAAAATTATTTTACTATGCAGATCGTATATGTATTTGAACCAATTAGTTTTTCAATTACTATATGTACATGTAAACTAATAAATAATTTTTAATATTATTACCTATTATAAATTTTTTTATGCAAAGTAAATTTGACACTAAAACTGAATTTTACCAAATTCCTATCTTCTATCCATTGCAATCTTTATGATGCAACGAAAATTTAAGGAAAATTAATTGCTTTTACCTAAAATAATTACCTATTAATGATACTATTTAGATTTAAAATACGAATTTTTCGTACATATATATTTTATAATTTGGTACATAAAAAATATTAAATGTAGGAAGAAATTAAAAGAACTTAAAATATATATTTTACTATTTAATAAATGTTATTTTAATTAATTTAGTTCTAAAAATAAGAAGTTCTTTACTTTTATTAATAGGAAAGTTGATTATATGCACAAAATTTCGTTTATTAACGAAACACTAGCTGCCTTTATTTAATTTTTCATAAATTTGTTAGTAACGGTTAATTTTTATGAGAATTAATTAACATTTTCTATTGCAGCACGTTTCCCTACTTTTATCAAAGCTCATTTTATACGTGTATATAAGAAAATGAAAATGCGAAATAACGAATTAGTACTAATTTGAACATTGTTATTGTCATCTTTTAAATTAGCTTTAAATAACTAGTACTAAATACCAAGTCGTCAGTCGACATCACATCGTTTATTCTCGACAGTGATAAATTACTGACCTCTTTAATATTTTCCGCGTTATTTTTAACTTTAGACAATATTTCCCTTTTTAGTAATAAAGTAATATAAAATGCTAATAACAATAACGCATGAGCGCGCCTCGATAATATTGTAGTTGGTGCATTTAAGCAAAAGCAAATTTATATCAAGATGCAGATTTAATTAGCAGAGAATTTCTCATTCGTCTAGTGGGGAAGCTAAAAACTGCCCTCTCAAGGAATCGGTAATATTATAAGGTGAATCTATACGAGCCTCAAAGTGAAAATCTTATTCTAAATGAAATTTAGGAGAAAAGTATTTTATCACGTGTTCACATGCTTTCGTGTACAAAAGTTGTCGACACTCTGAGTGGATTTTCCAGGCAGAATAGCTTTGTACAAGAGAACAAGTCCAATAGTAGGTTAAAGCAGTTGAAAGTACAGTTGTAACAGAGTATATACTTACTTGTCGAGGGCGCGGACTCGTAGGATAAGCGGCTGATCCCTTGCAGGCCATGAAGCGTCGCGACGCACTCGATCGCGATGTCGGCGCAAGGCAGCCGCATCGTACCAGGCCGGCTCATAGCTGCGGATGTACGAGTTACGAATGATTCCTGAAAGAATAAAAATTTGCCACTTGTATTAATGCTATTTTTATTGGACATTAAAATAATTCTCCGACACTTTTTATTTTCCATTCTCTCTGATGCTTTAAGCTAGATTTGTACTCCCCTTCGCTCTACTCATAAGAATCAAGGTGGAATGGTTCTCTACATATTTCAAACAGAGATTATTCTCTGCTTCAAGTGCAATTTCAAAGTGAAGAGGAATAAAAATCGCATTCTGAAATATTGAGATGTACGATCGCGATTAAGATTTTTTCGTTTACAACGGATGCTAATTTCTCTTTTAACAACTTCTCTCTAGCCTTCGTTATACGTATTCTCTAGTTACTCAATTATCTATGACTTTGTAAGATTTTACATTTGTAAAAGCCCTGTTAAATTTTGGCGAATGCAGATAGAAACGCATACTTTTGCACGAAAATACACTCCGATGATTCTTTATTAAAAATTATCACATTGTAATACGTGCAGTGCAAAATGGTATATCATAATTTATCAAAACAACTGTTTTGATAAATCTAAATGGACTTTTCGGCATTATAATTTCCTAGAAAAGGCGATAAATTATTTTCTCGAGCTAATTACGCTGACATTTTTTTTATTTTAACTTCTTACGGTTTACAAATATCATTTATATAATCTATACCATTGAATTTCATGGTAAAAATGTACGTGTAAACGGCAGATGAACGGTAAATTTTCCAATTACTTTCTTATCCGTCCAATTAATAGGCATAAGCTAGTTTTGTTCAGGAGAGGGAGAATATAAAGGTATAAATGTAACCTTTACAGCTACATTGATATATAGATTTACTAAGAAATTATTAGTGTTCAATTAAAGAAGAAAGAATAATGAAAGCTTACAAAGAATAATTTTACCATTAGAAGAAAATTTTCTTGGGTGATTAAAAAAATATTCGTCTTATTTATTTTAAAAAGCAAAAATCATACTTTACTTGTCAAGCAAATAATTGACATTTTATCTGAAATTTTTCTTTAAAAAACTTTGAGCATTTTGAACAGCCGATAAAATCACGAATAACGATGTAATACTTAAAACAGCTTACAAAAGAGCTTAGCTATTTTGTAGCTCATATTATTTAAATACGTAAATATAAAATTTTTTTCCTAGTTTGCAAAATCATCGGAATACAAGGAAGTCAGTCATTATGAATGAAAAGCGTAAAAATTCGAATCTATCAAAATCTATAATGCCTCACTAATCATAACATTAAAAAAATTTTTTAAATGCAATTAAAGAGTAATGAATAAAATTACTCTCAGAGCTAATACACCTATTTTACTTTTTATTTTTCGATATCTAAATATATATAAATATATATATACGCGTTATTTGAGAAGCACATTGATTCATGAAACTTTAATTAAGTGTGATTAATGGATCGTGGAAAACTCCTTTCTTCTGGAAGCTCATATCTTTTATGAACTTCCCGGCGGGAATTCAAAATACGATCGCACCACTCTATGTAAAATGGAACGCCAAAGCATTCCACGATTATTATCGAGTCCTTTCTCTCTTAGCGCTGGTTCTCTGCTGCTCTACATCATCCCTCGGAGCACTTTTTCCTCTTACCCTTATTTCTAGCCACTCGCATTGTTGAACATCTCGCGGTGGGTGAGAGTTCAACCCCTCTAATTTTCGCAGCCGCTGTTTCACCCCGAATGCGCGGGTAATTTTCGGCCTTGCTGATTCTCAAAGTTGGCGAACGCACGTAACCCGCCCTTTCGGCCTTTTCCACCACCTCTCCCGTAGGCACATTCAAAGAGGCTGTTTTCCACTTTTAAACTTGCCGACGTTTTTCAATGAATATATTATACACGTTTTCCGCGCACGAAGCACGAAACGGCTACGCATCGACATAAAGTTTTCCGACGAAAAGCGTTCGACTGACCGGAATGCCAAGCGCGAGACGGCCGACGCGTAAAAAGCGCGTGCTTACGCTTAACGCATAATAAAGCTGGCAACGCGACGCGAAGCTGCGTGCGACTGCTCTCATCCAAACGTTTTTTGCGCTTTTATTGTACTGATATTGCGAGCTTCGGTTACGCTATCGATACGCAGATGCGCATACACGATCCATGACACGAATTTCGAGCTTCAACAACGTTCCAACTTATTGTTGAACGTGCAAACACCTTATTTTTATTCTTTAAAGAAGATCCGCGCTTTCCTCGTTATTTATCTTTCAGGGTGGCAAAGGAATATTAAGTTTTAAATTTTAATTCGTTCTTTTAAATTACGTATTCTCGCAATGCTTTTAATAAGACTTTTAACATTGTAAACCCTTAAAGAAAAATACAAATTTTTACATTGTCTCATAATTAGTTTCAAGTTGTAGAGTAAATTACAAGCGCCGAATATAAAGAATTCTTCGAATTAGTAGCAGCAATAAAGTATTCAATTAAATTTAGGAATTATTCTACCGTGTGAGTCGAGGGTTGAAATATTTTAAAATCTATTTATAACGTCACGTGATGGTACATCATTGCAGCGGTGCAAATTTCAAAGAAACGATAACTGCAATAATGTATACCTCAGTGGTAATACTTGAATTTTTATTTTTAAAAAAAGCAACAATTTTTAGTTTTCAATTTTAAAGGCTACCTTATAAAATGTAGTATAATACAATATCAATTATGGGAAGAAATATTCCATTCCAGCTCATATTTTTTATTGCACGAAGGCGCTTTGCTACGCACGTTGTGGCGATTTACGACTTTAAACGCATTTACTTTAAAAGCTACTTTTCTTAAACTGCATGGAAATATAACTTCAATAATTGCTCATTGATTTAATTATAATTGTAACTGTAGCTTCACAACTGCATCATCTGCGCAAAAATGTAGAATTTTTTTATCTCAATAATTTTGTTGTTGTAATTATAAAGAATTATTCAAAGCCTTTTCTGTCCAAAATGCTATTTCATCTTTGAAAATCAACATTTTTAAATTACCATGCCTTTGTTTAGCTAGTGGTGCATCAATATCAAGTTTTTTTCATTAATTTTAATACGAAATAAACGAAGAATGATAAGCCCATCCAGCTACGGACTACTTTTTTTAAAAAACTATTTCCCATGGATCAAATGAAGCTCCTACATTATTGATGAAAATTGTTGTAAAAATTTTGCTTGCTTATACTTAAAACTACGTAACTTTACAAACTAAAATTTATATTTATAATTTTTTTTTGTGTTTTTTTTTTTAAATAATGTATCTGAAAATTAAACTTAATTTCGGCACTTTAACTTACAAAATAAATTATAAAAATAAGCGTTCCGTCTTCAAGACAATAAATATAAATGCAATGGAAAATTAGAAGATGTCATGGTACCTATATAATATGTATGTAAGCTTTGTACATTGTTCTTACCTAAAAATATGTTTCAATATTACTTATTAAAATTAACCTCACTTGCTAAAGGTATTTAGTGTTAATTATACAAACAACGCAGTATCCGCCACCAAAAGATCAATATGGAAAATGGCTGTCTAAATAAGTTTTACTTACAAGATATTAAGCAAAATGTAAGTTTTTAAATTAAAAAGTAGTCGAGAAAAAGTAAATTTTAAGTATACCAGATTATATAAGCAATTTATTTATATAATATAAATGCCAAGTTGTTTAAATACCGTCTTAACAAACTTGGTATGTATTTTCGTATGGATTTAAGTCTATATATATATACCATCTACTTTATGCAGCTAATCTTAACAGTGCTTTTATTAACTTGCACCGTGTGTACGAGGCTAATCATTTTTTAAAAATATATAAAAATTTGTCTTCCACAATGAATTTTTCATTCACTTACTCACGTATATTTAAAATTAATAAGTAATGTATTAAATAATACACTAGATTTTAAAATTATACTTTTTGCACTCGAATTATTGCTATGTTAATTGCACGCCACTCTCTTCCGTTTTATTTTAGATTTTTAATGTATAATTTGATACGGATACATAAGTGCATGCGCACTCATACGTACCTATACACCCATCCATACAGATGCACGTAAACGCAAGTGCACGCGCATAACAATAATCATACTCTAAAAACCATTTGAACATTAGTATGTACACTCTCGTTGGTGTACCAACCGAATACATATAGAGCCGTTTCAACTTTTCACACATGCGACTACATATCTATCTATAGTTGGAAAAGTAAAGTTCGAAGCATACATCTTGCTTATAGTTATAAAAGCCATTGCTTTGAAATGAAAGCCATTTTTTAAAAAATACACGGCGTTGTGAACATTGTATTAAAAAAATTTCAAATTTATATGGCTAATGGACAAAATTAAAAATCCCTAATAAACAAGAACTCAACTTTTTAATTAACAAAGAAGATGAAAATGGTTGTCTGAGGAATGTTAGCAAACTATACGATTAGTTTTTATAGCGCGTGTTACAATACAAAACGAGAGAATCGAAAGAATGCACCGAGTTTGGTAAAGAAAAAATCTTCGGGCAATATTTATTCCGTGTGTAATAAGCATTGTGTGTTCAGGGAATGCTATTCAATCGGGCTTTTTGCGTCAACTGTTTACAACAAATAAATACAAACAAGTATATATTTTACACAACATCTCTGGAACGATAATTGGCTTTTTGATGTACTTAATTTACTGCTCGGAAGGAAAAAATTGTGACTTTATAGTTGAAGAATTTTTAACAAATTTTCAAGCTTTTTTTAAGTCTGTAAAAAATTAGATCGAGGATCAACTTATAATACCGTAGTGCAACCGTTACTCTCCATTCCTAGTTTTTTTTATACTTCTTTGTCATTCCTCTCTTTCCTGTAATACTTGCAACTGGATAAAATTGCGTCTTCGTTAAATAAGAGTACTCAACTGCTTAATCTAAAAACTTATGACTGATTCAGAAATATATTTTATAAGTACAGAGGCTCCGCAGTAGTGGTGCAATGTTGACGCTTAATGTTTTACACCACAAAACTTTCAAGAGAACTCTTGCGCTTAGTCTTGGCAATAGAAATACTAACGAGACTTGCACGGGAAGCTAAAATATTGATTCAATTAGTTTCGGAAAAATTTGTTTGTTGCGAGATTTCTGTGAAGTAATTCTGTTTGGTTCACGCGTGCGCGAAGACAATTTTCCGCGTTTTTTTTTAAATCGCGATCGCGCAAAGGAATGACAAAAATTTGAAATGTAATTTTAGTTTGATAAATAAAGCGAGGAAATAAATGGAAACATATATAATTGCTCGCTTGGACATTGCGATATCTAAGAAGAAAAAACAACATTTATAAATTTGATTGAGTGTTCACTGAATTTATGTCTGCCTTTATGCTAAATTCACGCGCGAGTTTAGAACTGCATCTTATTGATATCGAGATTTACGAGGAGCCAGCGATAATGTACGCTATTTTAAATGGTAAAAATTTAATTTCGAATAAGATAATATGTTGGTTTAAAACACTCTGGACTGCTAATAAGTAAATTTAGTAACTTGCCGAAAGCCGCTGAGGCAAGTAAACAAAGGATTTACTGCGCGCGTAACCGCAGGCATAAATCATAATAAAGTTAGCAGACTAAAATCGAATCAAAGTATTTTTTAGTTGAAAAGTATGCTTAGAAGATATAAAACGAAATGAATTTCTTTTGCAGCCGCAACTTTATTCAGGCAGGAAGAAAAGTCAAGAAACTATGCGTAGCTGGCGTAGTTGGCCTCGTAGGCGCTGCTTGCGTAACTTACACATAAGAAACTTGCGCTCAGCTCCCTTCCTCTTTATTTATCCCTTTTCAGTGGATAAGCCTCGCGCACTAAATAACAACAAAATATAAATAAAAAAAGAGCAGCTGCGGGGAGTCGAAAAAAAGTTCCTTCGGTTCAATTTACTGCGCGACTAGCTGAGAAGAGCCTGAACGCCGCGCGCGCGTATGTGTGCGCGTATGCGAGCGAGCGAGCGCCGCTGAATAAAGGTTTATTAGCTTCGTACGGGCGTTAGAAATGGTCGAAAGCGGGGAGACATGGACGCGTATGCGTACACGTATAATACACGTGCAATCTTGCTTCGGTTGAAATACGAGAAATAACGTACGACGAGCCGTAGAACGAAATTACCCGTTTAATTATTACGCGGAGGGGAGAGTAAATTTTCAACGCCAGAAGTATCCGCGCGCTATTATCTTTCACGTTTCGCGCGCCCCTCCGAAGTGCGGAGCTCGTCTACGGCCGTGCATGTGCATAAACACAATGCAACTGCAATAAAATAGAGTAAAGCTCACCTCATGACTTACGTAGTCAATATTTAAGCGTACTTGACGCACTTATTATCTGAATTGCATTTTGGAAGCGCCGGTGTTATTATATCCCGACGAACAAACTCCAGACGAGAGGCAAAAAAGTGGGGGAGAACAAAATAAAAGAAAGGTTAGCTTCCAACAGTGTGAGAAGTAAAAATTAAAATAACCGGGGGGGGGGAAGTCAGTCGATCGGATCGATGGGATCGATCGGATCAGTTCGACTCAAGTGGCTGACAAGCGATGTTTACCCATAACCTTTCCATGGGAGGATCCCTTCAATTCTTTTAATGAAAATGCCCAAGCTCTTCTTTACATTCTCCGGACATTTTCAAGAAAAGCTTTTCCTTTAATTTAAATACGTACCTTGTATACGTTCTACCACATTTTCAGTTTAAAGAAAATTACAAAGTGTAGGTTTAAGAGAATGAATATTCTTTCCAACGAAATTCACGGTTTCTTCCAGTTCAAGTGGCCTCAACTCTTTTAGAATAATGATTAACAGTTGTATTTGTCTTTTACTTATTATTCGCTGTAATCACAGGCTAAATATTGTACGTTGGAAAAATCGATACCATTCTTTAACAAATTTTTTCGATCGAATGTTATTACTTCCTATGAAAAAAATACTTATTTCGTATGAAAAATCCTCGACCTGTTGAACAATTTTAAGCTTAATCTTGTCTTGCGAAGCTCGAGTAAAACGTTTACTCCGATTAATTTTGACTTCATTGATTAACTTAATTTTGCAAGAAAATGGCGATTATTTAAAGGAAAGTCCTTGCTTTATATTTATTAAAGTACTTGAAAGCACACAAAGGAGTGCTTGTTTCAGTTTATTTAATTTATTATGTAGTTTATTTGTGTTTTATTTATGTAGTTATAATGAAATTTCTTATTCAATATTTGAAAAAGACTAATCTTAACGGAAATTTAAAACGATGAATAATCATAATCTTCAAGAAAATTTACAGAATTAGATTTAGGAAGGAAGAATTTACAAACAAATAAAAATAATATACGTACTACGTATGTATATATATATATACATATCTATATAAACGCATAATAGTAGAAAGGATCAGAGTCAACTTAAGTAACTGGGTGAAATTGGATGATCTGCATCGACATACCTTCCAGTTTATTTAGTAACATCCTACCGTATTTTCCTAACTTTCCGAGTGTGAAGGAATAAATTTCCTTTTAAATTAAGATCTTTAGGTTCGAAGTTTAGATATTCTCTTGTTTACGGCATATATCTCAAACTACTCGAGTATTTTATATTACTTTATCAAACTTGAATCTTTGTTGCGCGTAAACTTACAATTAATTTACCCGAATAAGATAAATAAAGCTTTACTGTTGAAAAAAATCTCGAAAAATTGCTATCCGTAAATAAAACCAAGTTTTTAAGAAAAGCGAATAATTTACACATTTATTTAAAAACTATTGTATACTGATAATAATACTATGAACCTTTGAAGATCACCACGCAATGCATTGTTATGAAATCTTGAGATATACCGAAGCACAAGTAACACGAGCTCCTTGATTCCGGAAATCAAACTGAAAGCGGGAATAAGCTTAGTGTGTTCACTATTATCAAACCAACAATAAAAAGCTCAAGAGTTTTTAAGTATTTCCTTGTCATAAATCAGTATTAAGCTTGTATGCAAGTAAATACGAGCAAGTGCATACGATTTCAAAAATCCTTGTGCTACAGGGTAATGAATTTAATTTTTAGAATAATTGCCTTCACGACCCGAACAAGTGACTTAATCGTTGCGTAACTTTTCAATGTAAATTTATTTCCGATTTAATTAATAGTTCAATGAAGCAATATATTACATACAGTTAACATAAACGTGGTTAGTAATAGCTTACAGGTCAGCTCCTAAAAGAAAAAATATGCCATAAAATTAAATGTAAATTAGAAGAAAAACATAAAAATTGCAGATACAAAAATCCGTTAAATAGAATTTTGCATCGACTTCGAAATAAGCAAAGAAGATAATTTTTTAAAACTTAATAGAAAATGACTCGCTGCCAAGATTAAAATTTGATTGTCGAAGGAAATTATTTCATTTTTTCAAGAATACTATCTTCGGTAAAAACTCGAGTCAAAAAATCCAAGATATGAAAATTTGAAATCTTGGTTATGCTTGACTTAACGGCGGCTGCTACTCTAAGCGGCCACTTTCTCTACTTAAAGGCACAGAAAATGAATCGCCACAAAGCTTTAACTATGTAAAATCGAAAAGTTTGCACGAACTAACTTTATTGGATCCAATCTAACGTAATATACGTGATTCAATTACCTTTACGATAATTTAAATACAGCTTACACGTTTGATGATTACGTGATTCCTTATTTTTCGCTTGCGTCGCTCCACTCTTTCCAAATATTTTGTTAACAAACAGCTTATTACTGCACAAGCTAAATTTATTTGATTTTATTTTATAAAATTAATAACGGTCTGCATTTCTTACGAGTTTATAAATAGCGTTGCTTTGTACATCTCAGCGTATAACGGCAAATGAAATTTCAATAATAACTGAAGAGAAACATGCATTTCCCGGATGTAATCATCTCCTGATTTTCTCATGACATTTCAACAGTTATAGAATAGATCCTTTTTACCCGATTATATGAATCTTATAATTGCCTTGGAAATCAGATTGCATATTAAAGATGGTAGCTCGTCACTTATTAATTTATTACGTATTTCGAATGGTTGTAATAAATTATCTCTTATTTGTATGCTGCCATGATTATCATTAAGACATCAACACTTATTTTGTATCAATTTAATAACGTGTTTAACATTTTTAACTAAACTTGAAAATCATATATTATAGATAATGCACTAGAATTGAATACCTTCTTAAAGTATATAAACTGATAGAGTATTAATTATAGTAATTAAAACTTGTCTTTTTTTTAAAGGACTAAAATCAATTCATCAATTATCAATCTATTGCGTAGAAGTTCAGAATAATTTTCTTAAAATATATTTTGTATTTTCTTTAGAGGCCTTTATTAATAATATACCAATTAAATTTTTGTGGTTTATAGAAAATGAGCCTACAATTGTTTTATCTCTGTTTCTAAAGATTGTAACTGCAATAGACTCTCCTCTGTATGGAGTATAATTATTATACCTCATACGTTTGCAACAAGATATCGAAATTTAAAAAATAGCGATACCTTTCTTCACTAAATAAATTCAATAAATGTCTCAATTTATAATGTTTTTATGCTTTTTCATTTTTAGGTGATAATAAGTATTAATTAATAATACCACGTTAAACCCATACCGATAATACCATTAAAAGTTTGCTTGCATAAACAGAGTCAAGCAATATATATATATATTAGTCCTCTCCTATTTTAGTTGTATTTATACGCGTTTATTTAAAACCTAACAAAATTTTAATTAAAACCCGTCCATCAAACTTCAATTAGAGTATCTTTCCGAATTACGTACACTTTAAAAAGTTACCTGCACTTTTTAACACTTTAAAATTTTTTTATTCAAATTGTCGAAAAGCAACCAAATTATTTTTGTAATAATTTAAATATTTTCAATTTTTTTAAAAAAATTGTTCATTTTGACATTGAAAATTATAGATATCGTTGAAAGCACAAAATAAAATGTATTGATACAACTTAAAATATTAAATGGAATGAAAATGTTATCTACGATTAAATTGAGAACGTAACTTAACTGCTTACCCATAGCCTTCCAACATATGAGTGATTTTATCAGCCATTTTGACTAACCAAGTTTACTCTTGAGACTTAATCATTACCTTTCCTTTATAAGAATAAGTAACGATAATTTTCTTTTCTGCTACCTTTACGGAGGACTTTATGAAAATGAAAACTATCTAAAGGTGGATCACTGTAAGATTTAAAAAAATATATTTTTAACTTGATAACAAAATTTTTATGGGAAAAGATTGAAAAGATAATGAAATTTTTATTAGACTTGCATTTTTCGCTGGGAAATCTACTGGGCTTGTCAGTATCTAGAATGAAAACCAAGCTTAATAGAAATTTCATTATCTTTTCAATCTCATAAAAATGTTATTACCAAATTACAAATATTTTTTTATAATATTATAGTGATCCTCCTATATATAACGTTAAATTTTTAATTATTTAAAAATAATGTTCTTGGTAATACTATTATTATCTCTTTGTATTTAGAATAAAAGCATAAGTCTTGGGCAAAAACAACTTCGTTTTACAAAATTGCAAAACGTATTACTTATTTGTGTATTTCAATAATTTTATTATTTGTTAATTATTTAATGTTATATTAAATAAAAATTAAAATATAATCATGCGCCGTATTAATTTATTTTAATTAATTTTAATTAATTTAAATTTTAAATCCATGAAATTTATTTAAATAAACTCCTTATACCACATGAATTACGAAAGAAAGTCGTTTATTACATAAATCGTTTGAATAAAGCAAATATTTTACTATTAAAATTATTTGATGAAATATATATCATTATTAGATTATTTGATGGTATAGTTATTAGTCGAGAAGGATTACATTTATTTCCATAAAATTATGCTGTCGTTAAGTTTATGATAAACCATAATCATTTATAACTTATCGTTTTTATAACCATATGTATTTTTATTGTTTTATTTTAATTTCAACCAAATAAGTATAAATTTGATCGATTTATAAAAGGTTTAAATTCAATATTAAAACTATATACGACTGCCGTAAATTGTAGAAAAATATAATAATAATTTTTCGTAGTACATTTTGATTGCCCATAAACATTTTTATTGTAAATAGAAAACATAACATAAAATTTCTAAGGCTGATTATGACAATAATTAATAAAAAATAATATAGTCCATTTAATTTAATATTTACTTTAATCGATTCTTTCATAATCATAAAATACACATATACGATAGAAATTAATGTTTATATACAAATTGATCGAGTATAAAATCATGATGATTCTTATTTTGAGTATTAAGTTTCTTATAGCATCTATTTGATATTTCAATGTAAAAAAACGTTTAACATATTAAACAAATGTGCAAAATAAGTAAAAGTTATGTTCAATAGTAATACACACTTACGCAACCAAAAAATTTATTATAGACCATTAGGTACGTGAATAATACCCATTGAACTGAACAATAGAAATTATGCAAATTAAACTTACTGAATATAAATTTTAAGTCTGCAAAAAGAAGCAACAGCAGCAGCTTGAAATGTCAAGATGAAAGTAATAAAATTACGAAAGACAACAAAGGTAAAGTTAAAGAATAAATAAGTAAAGAAAAATTCCAGCTTTAAAGGGGTTCTTTATTGAACCTACACTTTATACAAGTATCAATCATTTTTATAAATATGATTTTAATTTACTTTTTTTAATACATTATATTGAATTTAATTATGTAAATATTTGCATAATAAAATGTACGAGGAAAATTATAAAAACCAATATAATCTTGAACAATGCAAGACTACATCCCAAGTGATTATAGAATATAATCTACAAAATAAGTTATCGAGAAAGTCAACGATTAATTAAGATAATTAAAAATTAAGTTTTAAAAAACGACCATTTTGATAATAAAAATTGATATAAAAAATTATTTGATTGGACTTACTTCTTGATGCATAAATCTTTACGCATTTAATCGAGTTAAGCAGTCATGAATAGCACCTACAAGTACATAAATGCTGTCGGGGATATAATTTTTCGTTTAATTATTCATGAAGATATAAGAACATAAATGTGAAGAAAAAATAAATAAATGAGGAAACAAGCTTTGAAAGTAAACTACGTAAAAATATCTATTTTAGAGCGTTTTTAGGGGCTAAATTTATTATAGTAACTCAATTATTAACGTCAGGGTACTCGGTAATTAAACCAATACCATATAAAAAAAGTATGCACGTGTGCGCTTAGCGTGCTTCATAATTTTCATTTGAAAACATAATAATATGTTCAGCTGCAAAAAGAAGACGCGTGAAGTGGTGGAGAAAAAAGAGGTAAAATTTTATTGACAGTTTGACAGAAGCCAGCTAAAAAGTTTGAATGAAAGTCAAATTGACGATACGTGCTTGGCTTTTCGCGAGTACGAGAGAGGAGTTGGTAAAAAATTCATTGAATAGGTGAAAAACGCTAACACGTTTCCCGTTACTGCGCTGCTTCACGCGTGTGGAACGAAGAAGAAGAATAAGGAGGAGGAGAAGAAGAAGAAGAAGAAGAAGAAGAAGAAGAAAAAGAAAAAGAAGAAATTAACACTTGACACTGTTGACTATATTTAGGCCTGTAAATTGTTATGGGGTCTACCTCTCGGATTTCAGATGAAAAAAGCCGTGGTTATTGCGAAAATTCACCTCCTAAGCTACGGATGTATTTCAAACATTGCAAAATCTATAACATTTCTCCCAGTTCCAATGAAAGGCTTTATTTGTCTCTGAAAAAATAGTTAATCTAGATCTCGCAAGGCAGTTTTTAACATTAAAAAATTTTTTCCTCTGCGCATACTTAACAAGAAGCACACGCGACAATAAATAAGGCATGCAAGTAGAAATTATATGACTAGAACTCATAGGTTTCCACAAGATTTTATCTAAAAAGTTTAAGGGAATATTAAAGCCGTATCTTTATTGCTGCAGTGCTTTAGAGACTGATGAATAATTTATTATAATTAAAATGAATACTTTGATTTATGTAAAACAAAAAATTGCTTTCACTTCTTAATGCAAAAATCAGCTATTTTACGAGATTTTGAGCAAATACATCGCTCTTGTTTGTTAAATGAAACTGCTTAGAATCAAAAAAACCCTTTTCTGAGCGGATAATATTGATGCAGGATTAAAATTTTTTATTGCTAGTTTTTCGCTTATTTTGTAAAAATTAATTTTTTTTATCTCTCTGCTTGAAGTATATAACAATCGCATGGCTCTACGGAACTACGACTTTTACAATTATAATTTTTTATGTTATAATTCAGTATAGAAATATAAGATAAATGCTTTTTATTAAAAATTTTCCATGCAAATTATTTTGAACACAATTTAATATTGATCACACCTGCATATACGTATTAAACATACACTCTAGTTTGTTGTGAGTAATATAGCCCCATTTTTAAATGAATATAATTACTAAGATTCAATCTGAAAATGTAAATGCAAAATTTTTAATTAAACAATTCATATGTATACTTCAAATAAAATGATTCTTTAAATACATATAATTAATTTTTTTTAATTGCGCAGTATTTATTAGTATTCAAAATTATGCAATGTTATAAATAAATAATCAGACTGAGAAGAAGCACTTTCTGCAACAATTAATTTTCAAAGTATTTTCTCCATCACTCCATAATTATAACTATACCTTACTGCAATTACTACTTTCTCAATGTTCAATATTATATCGACTATTTTTACGCAAATTCACAACTTAAAAAATGCACAACACTAATAAATATTCAGATAACTAATAATTAAAGTTAAAAAAATGAAAGCCGCATTTAAAATGAATATGTGCGTACTCTTTATTATATACTCTAATTAACAATAAAATCGATTTTTATAGTTTACGTGCATTCGTCTCTTTCAATATATTATGTAACCGAATATACGAACTTTCGAAAACTTTTTTTCAGCAAAATTTTAATTAATTTTGTTATTGAGTTTGCAACATTTTTACGCCAACTTTAGCAAAAACTACATAAGCGGTTTTCCATCAATTTAGCTGATCTTCTGATACGATTTTTCAAAAAGTCATGCTTGTAAACAACAATTTTTAAAATTAATAAAACGAAAGCAAATAGTTCTTTAATAATACTGCGCAAAAAATTTGAAATAGTCTAGATGAATATACTTTGTGTATTTTAATCTATTCGTTTAAAAACATCTCTTTAAAAGTAGCAACTCTGAGTTTATACAATACATCGACTAATTATTTTCTTTAGAAATTCAAAAGAATTTTTTAAGTTCTGTTCAAAATTATAATTTGAAAAGCAAATACGTTGAATAAAAATGAATAATGTGGATACTAATTAAAATCTAACGCTTACAAATTCAAAACCGACAATTCAGTGTCAGGTAAAAATGACGGTTCAATCGTTCGTTCTCAATGTAACATTAAATATATTTCTTAAATACGAATCACATCAATTATTCTAATAAATTAAACATAAGTTTCTATTCTTTTCCTTCACAAAAACGGACGGACCAAGAGATGATAAAAAAAAAACAAATATTGTCGGCTTTATTCTGAATTAGCGACTTTTGCGTGGGCTTCGAAGTATAGAGTTCGATGCAAATAAGGTGTAGCAATGCCATACTGTGTGCGTTTTCCCACACGTACATCCTATATCGGGAATAAATCTAATTGTAACTTGGGCAAACGGGGAATGCGACGTATTAAGAAGCAGGAGGAGAAAGACCGCCGACGAGAACACATATGGAGATGTGTAAGTTCAAGAGTAGACTCGTCAATTATGCCGAGTGTTTGAAAGGACAACGCACTTTGTTACATGCGAAAAATCTGAATAACGTCATATTGCCACGTGCATCTAATAAAGCCGAGTTACTTCCTGTGTGTATAGCCTTTATTGAAGGTACTTAAAATTGAATATTGCGAGACGATTTTCGAAGTCATTTATAATGAACGAAATAACAAAACTCCATTAAATAAATACTCCGAAATAGATTACTAGTTTTATACAAATATTTGACAGTTTTTATAATTGTGAAAAACCGTTAATCTTCTTCGTGATTCGACTTTTATTCTCTACACGCGAAAATACATATCACATCATTATTGACGCTTACAAATTTACTTCAAGGTTTTAAAAATAATATTTGTAGCACTAATAAAAATACAGAAACGAAATATATTCATTTTCTTAAAAACGTTGATTTTTAATGGTTTTATAATTATATTTCGAAATATAATCCAAGATTAGTTAGTATAATTATAATTACTGTCTTTATGATAATATTTCTACAAGAAATGATACTTTATACATCTATTTTAAATGTATAGAAAAAATATTTTTTTTCTATTATTTAAAAATTGGTTAGTTTTATACTTGATACGTTGAAAGCAAATGAAATAATTGAATTTTAATTCATTTGTTCTTTCTTTACAAAACTTGATTTATATTTACAGTTACTAACATTATTCTACTATTAATATTTAATAAAATACGATTATATTTATATATGTTATATAAGTTTTTTATTAAATAAATATTTATAAAAATACAATATCATAAAACGTATATTGCTATAATTTCAAATAAAAAAGTAATTAATTATTTCTAACTTGTATACGTATTCATGACTGTTTAATAATATAGATTTCGGAAATTAATTTACGAAAACAAATGAAAAATTATTTTATTAGTAGTCATGATAAAATTTTCAAGTCATTTTATTAATTTTTTTAACCCTTTTGCCTTTTGCACCAGCGTTTAATAAATGACTTGAAAATTTTAAACGACTCGAGATTGTATCATTATCGAGAAATTAATAATTTTTTTTTTATAAAATAATTTCTGAAACATAAATTAATATTAAATCACGTTTGCATATATATATATATATACATATATAAATAATAAGTTATTTTGCATAATTTTAAAATAAAGAGCAAAATAATTTTTCTAAAAATAGTCTTTTTCAATATTTAATAAATTATTACAATTTCATTAAGTCTATTTTAAAAATGAAAAATAGAGATAAAATAAGACCAAGTTAGACAGTGTAAATAATTCTTCCTAAAGTTAACTTTGATGAGAAAAGGTTTGATAAATTGAATTTTATAATTATTTTTCAAATATTACGAAGAATATATTTTAAGCTTTAATAAGTGATAAATTTCCATAAGCTATTAAGAAAAATATGCATTTTTTAATAAATATTTTTCTAACACTATAAAATTGTTATCAATAATAAAATATATAAATATTATTTATAATGAATAATATATTTTATTATAAAAGAACTATATTTTTAAACCAATTGACAGTTATTTAATATATTTTAATATTGATTTATTTTCACTCCACATAAAAGTATCATTTATATTACATTAGAAGAGTTGATGTAAAATATAATAAAAAAATTAAATTATTAAGTGGTTCTTTAACGACGATAATATTTCATTTACATTTATGATAATAAAATCAGTATTGGTATACGCGGTTATATATATATATATATATATAAGTATAAAGAGATGAAATAACAAAAATTACAGAGATTTTAAATCTTTGTTTTTATTTGATTAAAGTGTTCTTTTAATTTATATTAATATTATACTGAAAGAATATCTTATACGAATGTTTGAATAAAAATTAATAGCTTCGACTAAAAAGCCATAGTAAGAAAATATATTAATCGCATTAAAAGATAAATATACCTACTGTTGGTACCTAATGAATTAAAAATAAAAGTATACTACAGGAATAATAAAATAATTTTTTTTTAGTTCATCTAAATTAATTATTTATAACTTTTATAGCTATTTAAATTTCATTTAGAAATTCAATCGTTAATAAAACCATTAACATTAAGCAGTATAAATATATAAATTTTTCCATTTTAAAGAGAGAAAATATAATTTTATTTCCATTTCAACTAATCTAAACAATTGAATTTCAAAATGAGCCATCGAAACTAATAGTGCTAAATTTTAAAAACTAAACCTTGCCAGCGATAACTTTAAAATACAACATTATCCAACAAATAGCATCTCGCGAAATTATTGTAAAAATGCAATTACTCGTAACCAATAGCATTGGTTTTGTAAAAATACCAAGCTCATTATTATCGCTAAATCATTGCAAAAATTTTCATAAAACGCATTCCTGTTAAAATTTAGATATAAAAAAGTGTTTAAGAATTTAACTATTCTAGCAAATTAAAGTTTATAGTTACATTTGATTTTGCACGAACTTTATATTCAAGTATTAGTAGATTGATTGAATTTTGGTATTAAAAGCTTCTGTAGGAATTACTATTTTAATTCAATTAGTTTTTCAATACAATATGAACGGTAAATTACCAGGTGCCGTAGAAAATATAAGAGTCGCGACGACGCTAATGCCAGTTATCCTCTCGAAAAGTGATGGCTGTCCTCTAACAAAGCGAACGCTCCGCTGCTATTTTCCTTGTCCTCGATAAAAATCCGTGAAATTTATAGAAGGATTAGTCATTGACCTGGTCATGCGCGTTTGGAACAGTTGTTAAAATTTGCATTGCAATCGACACCCGCGCTGAGCTTATAGCAGTGGGCCACTTGGCAAGAGAATCAACAGAAAAAATACAGAAGAGAATCGCAATCATTCGCAATCGCGAAAAAATGTGGTCGTCGTAAAAAAATGTGTGAAATGGTAGGCGCGAAGCGATTCAGGGACACGAGATTTTTTCAACACACGCGCGCGCCAACACGAGCGCAATACTTTCACTTACAGTTAATTTCAAGTGGCGGTGTAGTCGAGTTGGCGATCGCGAATTCCCGCTTGTTAACAGTGACGATACCTGGCGCTTCCTTATGACGTGCATACACGTTCGCATCCAACCGCCGTCTACATACTGACCATCCGCTCGCGAGTTTATTAAGCATTTTGTGAACAGATGGTACATTCAGGATACGGTAACTTTTATGAAACGCACTACAAGCTCTTTATAAATAACTGCATTTCTCACCAGGCCTTTAATAACGGTACTTCATTATAATTGTATTTCATCAATAAGATACGGAGATACTGTCGTGCGTTTATTCGACATCGTGTAGAAATCACGTGAATAATAAAACCATTATTGCATCGCTTCGCCTCGCTCCATCTTGATTCAGGGAAAGGCTCGTGCAAAAATCCGTTTTATAAAATTGATCCCGGGGAAAACATTACAACGAGAGTTATAATGCGTTTTGTGATTTGTCATTTAAATTGTAAGTCGCGCGGATACGGACCTGCTATCCAATTTTATCGCGGGTGCGCGCAAAAGTGAACTAAAAAATACGTGATCGGAGATTTAATAACCAACGAGTTGTTAAATTTTCCATTAGAGCTAACCCATATCGGTCGAACTAATTAAATACAGAGTTAGAAGAAAATCCCAAAGAACCAGATTTTAGCTTAAATAATTTAAAGAAAAAGTAACGGACTTTTACGAACTTTAATAACTTTCTATATTACCAGTCGGCGGGGTACGAACAATATTTTATTGAACACCTGTTAAGGATCAAGAGCGTCTTATTCATAACATCTCCCCTCGATGTTAAGCCGCACAAAAGATACTCGTAAAATGGCAAACAACGCTAGGACGCGGCCAATATTTATTTAATCAATAAAATTTGAATTATTATAAGCGTCGGATAAACAAACCCTTTGAAACTAAACAGCTTTTATTGCATCGGCTTATTTAAACTGCGCTTAATGCAGCAAACGTCTCGAGACTTGAAAAAACGGGCAATCGTGTAATATATAACGTATAATCTTACGCGCATTACAGTAACAATTCAAAAAGTTGCCATGGGAGGAGTATCTTGCACTTTGCGATAATTGCAAGGTCCACATTTAAGCGCTCACACGCACATACGCGCGCGCTCGTGAATACCAGTAAGATTACATCATTATAAAATAACTTCTATCTTTCAGCAAGACACGATGGTCTCATTAAATTATGGAAATATATTCTTGATGGATCGAATACATGTCAGACGTGAAATAACAATTTCAAAAGAAACATTAACCCCACCGCCGAGAATAGAAACTTTAATATACGTGTTAAAGCCCTTTTATGTATCAGGTCCTTATTGAATCAAATACGCACTATACCATACGCGTTATTTTTCAAACTTGAGAACGAAAACGCGCGCGGGAGTCGTAGTTGATAATATCATATGATATCAAATTTTATTACGCCCAATAAAGTTGCTTAAAAAAATAATTGATAGCATTCTGCGCAATTTTTTCCACTTATGCCTCACTCGAATAAACTTAATATAAGTTCGCTTCAAAAATGTGCCCTCCGCGAGCTTAACACAACGGCTGCGAATCGGTTGGGCACTTTTATCGCTCCCGATAACTCGTTTAAAAATTTAAAGCTAGTGTAACGGAGCAGCTTTAATCACACGTGACAACTTTAGAAAAAAGCTCGCTATCAAGTTACTCTTTGCGCGTCTTCGCCACCGACAGATTATGCGCGTGCGCGAATAAAAAAGAAACAATTAGTAATGGAAAAAAACATTCGATGTAAGATCAAGCGAGTGTGAATAATTTGCTCGAACAAGCGCGAATAAGTTACATTTTCCGTGTTCGGAATTCTCCCGGGTAACCCCGTGAATCATTATTAATGTATTTGACTCAAAGGCGGCGAGAGTGTGTGCGTTATTGTTGAGAATTTCCGAATAGTAGTGGTGGATACGTTTTGGCACGTTGAGCAAATCAGAGTATGTGTCTCAATTAAGAAGCGCCGTGCGCGCCCCATACATAAGCCGGAAATTCGCTATTTACCGAGAAAATGGTGTATTTTAAAACCCTGGCATTTCATTTTCTCCTAATTAAACGATAAAGTTAAACCAAAGCTTATTTCTCCTAACCGTTCATTAATATTTATTTTAATAAATCTGACTCTTTTTTAAAAATGAAATTACGCACAATAAAGTTGTTGACATTATTATTTCGGGTTGAGAAGGCTTTTGATCTTTTATAAGCAGAGTTTTAATGTTTTGCAAACGAATATGTAAGCGAAACACGTGTAACCGTTAACATTGAAAAAAGAAAAACAATGGCGTTTTCCTAAGCGAGATCAGTGTCTCAGGTATATTTATATCGTTTTTATATTCGCATCAAAGTTTCCCTGCGAGATCGTGCGCGCACTTTTATTATGCCGCTGAGCATTTTTGTGTAATTCCGATGTAAGAGCATCAACGAGCGCCGGGTTATTGTCCGAATAATTGAACACGAGTACGAAAATATGAATATTAAAAAATTTTGACATTTCATAATGACTCGTGTGATAATTAAAGCAAGACATAAATTATAGCCTGAATTTCGGCGATAATTTATCGATATCAAAATGCTAAAAGGAAAGAGACTAAATTGTACGTCGATACAACGAAAGGTTGCTTTTGCAAATATGCCGAGAGTAACCTTTCTCTCGTATACGTTTATCATAACAATTAAATCAATGCGAAAGATGATTTGATAAAAACACGGCACTTCCTTATTTTCGCCGAAGGAGTGAACCGATTGTACGCGATTAAAACGTTTGCCGGTGATTGGCCAAAGCAAACGATGACGTCGTTTTGGAGTGCACGAGACATTGCTCCTAGCTTTACGAGACTGTGTTGGGAAGCTCTTTGTTTGTTTACTTAATGCGCTCGCGGGCGGGGGTGGGTGAGTGTGTGCGTTCGTGAGTGGCGCACAGCTCACGCTTGTGTAGATTGTAGCTAACTAATCGGAGCTGAATTTTATTATTGCATTACGACGTTACGTCAAAAGGCAACTGCTCGTAAACTGATTAAATGTAAAAATAAACAAAGAAATCGAGAGAGAGAGAAAGAGACAATGTGGGAGAGCACTTTTTGATGCCCTAATTATTACAGAAGTAGCGCTCGTACAACTCAAGTCTCAAAAAAAGCGCGTTGTCGATTATTACCGCGGGAATTACCGCGTCTTTCTGCGGGGACAAACGCGCAAGATGCATTTCCGCAAAGCAAGAAAGGGGACGACGAAAATTAGGTCCGCGGAAACGAGAAACGGGAAAAATTATTCTTACGATTGGCGCCACGCACGAGGTGGGCCGCGCAACCCAATCGAATCCGCAACTCATTCAAGAGCTATGGAAGCCGCAAGACCAGTTTATTCGTCACTTCGCGGAGTTCAATATTCTCTGACCTCAAATTTGATCCGGTTCCGAGATATTCTTTACGGTTTATGCAACATAATACGCGTAATGACTAATAGTTTGTTCCCCGAAGCAGCCGGAGCGGCAACGGACGGGGAACGGAGTCGGCCAATAAAGCCGACACATGTGGCCGAGCGGATAAAAATGATGATAAAAAAGAAAAAAGCAAACGAAGACAAGGAAGAAAAAGACGTACCTGGATGGGGCTTTGCCGGCTGCAGCGGCAAGCCTTGGACGAGGGCGAGCCAGATGAGCAGCAGCAGCAGCGCCGGCTGCATCGTACGCGGGGCCTCCTCTCGCGGAATCGGGGAGCGCGCGCGACGCTACCTGTGCGTCGGTCGCAGTCCCGGCACCACCTCCGCCACTGGCATATCCCACGGAGCAAAAGTCCGTCGTCGCCTCGCTCTTCTCCTCCTCGGGCTGGCCTCTGTTCCTCGTCGTATTATCGCTGCGCCTCGGCGCCTCCGCGGCTGCAGTGGTCCGCTGCAATAAACGCAAACGCGCCTTAGAGGTGAGAGAAGCCCAAAGCCGGCTGAGCTCGCGAGAGCTCGAGCGCTGGGGGGAGAGTGGGGGGCCGCTCGTTACATTGTAAAGGAGGTGAGACCTCTTTTGAAGGACCGAGAGAGAGGCTCTCGAGGCCTTTCGGGCTTTGGTAATCGCGTTTCGCGCCCGGGAAAGTAGCCTCGCACCGCCTTGTGACCGGCTCAGATGCGCAGATCACGCTTTTTATCGCGGTCGATCTGTTCTTTTCTTTTCTTTTCTTGTTATAACGGCTGATCGCGTGGACTGCGTTATTCATGCCCGGACGGGGGGGAACCGATCGACTTGAACTTGAATGACTTCGCCTTGTGTGTACCTTATAAATTTGGACTTAACACTCATTTGCTTTTGTTTTTCCTCTTTTGTTCCCCGACCATCGCTAACAATGCTACCTTTTGTGTATCGCCTTCCTCCACATGCCTCGCCATCTCTTTAACGCTGAATTTATTTTCTATATATTTTTATGCCGCGTCACGCTTCACCAATCCGATCACGACGATTAATATGGACAACTAAGTTAGTAAGTGCCGCTAATCCAATTTCGCCAAGCTTCAGCTCCGTGCGTTAAATTATTCCTTCACACATCCAATCAAATGAAAATGAATCTTCGATCGCCAATTTTACTTTCTCTGTAATTACTTCACCTTTGCCGGATTTTTAACCGTCCCTATTATACTTCTTCCCCTTGACAATGCCGGCTCGCATAATTTGCGTTCGTCCTCTGTCTCGACTAACTATAGATCTACAAAGTGTCGTACTTGCCATTAATAATTTTCCTCATTTGTCAAATGCTCGTTATTATTGTAAAGTTGATGTTCTCGTAAATTAATTTTATCAAGCCAATCAAAAAATTTTTTACTTTACTTTCTGTTAAATATTTATGCGCTGGCATAATTATTAATTGTTGCTTTTATTACTTTTTCTTATTTGCAATTCCATATCTCTGAAAACTTTTAACGTTCGATACGTCGCTACTTACCTCTAATTCTAATTCTAATTTACTTCAGGCTAACAAACGATTCGACAACGTGCAATATTTTTAATTTACGAACATTGTTTCGGTTCTTTTTGTATTATGTTGTTAAAATCGCCCGACATGCAACGATAAATCATGTATTACATACTGAGTAGCACTTATTTAACTGTCCGGCTTATAAATAGTTTTTCATAACATTAACATTTTGTAAACATTTGTTTTCAATATTAAGAGGAAAACAATCAAAACAAAGTTGGGGAAAAGCGCTACGGCGTATTTTCCAATAACGAGTAAGTTTTTGTTTCCCTTCTTGGAACAAAACGTGACGATCTAATCGGAATACAAAAATATATCAACAATTTTCGCGTATAGATGTGTGTAACGCTCATTCGTGCATAATTAAGCTTACACAAGTATCTTGCAGATATCTTGAATACGCAAGCGCGCACACGTTAAAAGCAAAATTATTTCTATAATAACTTTTGATTGCAACACATTATCATTCAATCATTCTACTTCAACAAAAATGTTATTTAGGAAAATCTGCTTTGATAAAGAGAGAAAGTTTACTTTAATTGGAATAAAGTTTTACTAAAAAAATATCTAGAGTACTATTATACAAGCATTCTAGAATATTATTATAGCTTACTAGGCTATTAGAGTACACACACGCATATACACACGCATATACGCAAAAATACAACCAAATTTACGATAATTATGTCGTAACACAATATGAATCATGTTATAATGAAATTAAAAGCACCATTATTTATATTACTTTATCACTCAAATTCTAACATTACCTCGTTAATGATTTACAAAGAAATCATATGCCGCGCAAATAAGACAAGCCAAGTAAGCTCTTTACGTTATATGTAAGAATTTCACTTGTTCGAACTAATACGTCTTTTGTAATTAATTTCAGCATTTATTATAACTTGAAAATTTGCAATCTAGTAAAGTTACGACTACATGAATAATTTATCTACTTCATAAAAGCCTATGTCTTCAACGTTATTTTAAATGAAATCTTTCTTTCAACTATTTTCCCTCGCTCATACATAAAGAAAGAATGATCGAGACAAATAATACCGAAGAAACGATTAAACTTAAGAGTCTTTTTAGTAATAAATAGGTTAACAATGATGCTTATCTAATATCAAAAATTCACTTTAAATTTATCCGACTTCAAAAGTTTACGTGACAGGCTTACGTAAACATGCTTCTAAGCAATGTAGAGTTGAAAAATAATTTCCACTTAGATGACATTTATTATGCTTACTGAGCGTAAAATAAAAAATTATAAAAATCAGGAATTAATTTTTTCACATTCGACCGAAACCAAGCTACTTAAATTTAATAACAATAGCCGATTATTATAATCTTCAAGTGATAATACGTTGACAGAATAATTTAACAATCTTGTGAAATTTAAAACGGGCATAATTATAAGATAGAAATATTTTACGTATATTTATAATGTTGGAAAAAATATGAAAACTCTGCTCCAGATCAGAACTTACAATTATCAATTGAAAGATTTGATCTTTTGTATAAGATCATAACGAAAAATCACAATTTAGACAAAATTTATATAAAGAAATGGTTTTTTGGTGATACATGTCATTAAAAAAATTCGTATTCAAGCCGTAAAAGTTAATAGTCAAAGAGTGAAAAATAGCAAACTATTACGTCATTGAAATTTTCTAGTTTGCCTACGAGTTTTATATTGTTCTCTGTTCAGGACACAAAGTAGTATATAACGATTGGATTCGCACGAATTAAAACGTAATAGCCAACAGAAATTCATGTACACTGACATATAATAAATCTAAAAAGTAGTCGTATAAAGTTAAAAGTTTTCCTGTCTGTTTTGGTTTGTTTTGCAGGAAAAAGTTGCAATTTTGTGTAAATGTGGCGTTGACATCTGAAAAATACAACCGGGAAATATAATGTTTACCGTGAATTCGTAGAAAGTTGAGAGTGCAGATGCTTGTATGCATAAAATAAAAACGTTTCAGCGTTGAAAATAAAACTATTTTTAAAGAAAATGATGATTTAATTGCTTATCCCGTACAGATCCTTTTATTCACGTGCAAATGTATTAGCTAATTGAAAATTCGCTTCCTGATTTTAACATCCATTTCACCTTAACATAAGGCATTAATGCGCACGACGCGCATGCGCAAATGTCACAAAGAAATAATCTATCATCTAAGAAATAAATAAATCAATCTAAGAAATAATTAATGCCCTGCAAAACTTTGTCAACTCCAAATGAACCCGAAAGAAGATTTTTACAATGTTAAAATAAAAGGAAACCAGTTTCCTTCTGCATTTTTCTTAAAATTGTAGCTTCTCAGAATATGTTACTCAAATTTGAAATCTAAACTTTAAAAATTTACATAGCTACGGTACTTGCAAGTAAGGCACACTCGTACCACAACACAGGTATAATTCGAAAACTTCTTTAGAGCAACTTCTTTTTTAAAAAAATTTTTTTTATAATACTTGAAAATATTTCACCAGCACAAAAACGTGATATTTTCCTCATTTATTTTTCAGAGACGCGTTATTTGCATATTATTCTTATAATTTATCAGTGTCCATCAGATGCTCCAAAAATTCTAATCATCTTATTTTGAATCTTTATAAAACTGATCACAATTCTTAACACTTATAATAGTTTCACGACTTTCCGTTAGCAATCATTTTATTGGGAAAAGTATATTTTTATGAAGCACTTTGATAAATAGGCTTACGCAATCTTAAAGTGAGCCATTTAACAGTTATTCAAAATATTGCCGAAGCCAATAAAGTAGACTATTATATTAATATGTCCAAAAGACAATTAAGTTATCAGTTTTCGAAAACTGTTGCTCAATTTCTTTACTTATTCTATCGAACGAGAAAATTCTTCGTTCATTTTGTATTAAGATTATTATTCATATAGAGTTGAAAATTGATGAGCTGATTATAATATGACGGATCAAATTTAAATACTTTCGTTTTTCAATTTCCATCGTAGAGAGATTTAGAGCAGTAACCAAGCGTTCTTACATAAATAGTCAATTATAATCTTCGGATACGTAAATATACCATTCTTAAACATTAAGCTATTTGGACGTAATAAATCCATCATACAATTCTACGAGGTGCATTTCGATATCCCTAGCATCCGAAACACACCTTAAAAATAATTTATACCGAGATAAAGAAATAGGCATTTTTCGTTAATCAATTCGTAATATTTCATAAGCTATTACACGTTATTTATTTCTATTGTCAATCTAAAATACTTTAAGGAGAAAAATCGATTGGGGATTTAATTATTTTTGATAATTTTTCACTCGCACAGCATCAAAGCCACATATTTTGACGCAGATTTATACAGCGTAGAAAGTGAACGAGAAACAGAGGCCGAATTTTATTTAAATTTTTGAATCATCATCGGTTCGATATACCGTTACTTTCATTTTTAAAAGTGGAGAATTCGGAGAATTTATAAAATAATAATTTCTAAAAGCTAAAGCGTTCCGTTAGAGTATAAATTTAAAAACTTTGCCCAGAAGCTCCAGGTACGGACTAAAGACGATAAAGATATTTAGTCCTGCATTAAACTGATAATTAATACGATCTTTTAATCTTTTGTAATACCCATTCTTACCGATTTAAATTCGTCGAATATACGATGAGATAAAAAAGAAAGCGCTCAAAAACATTATTCAATCATGACAAAGTCTATAACTGCTGTCGGTGAACTATACAAAAAGTGAAATTCATAGATGAATACCGAACAAAGCGCGTAGGCGGTTTCGAAACGATTATAACCGCATAACCCGCACCCCAAGTATACCATGCTACAGCAGCTATCTTTATCGGGCAGGCACTTGGATGCGAGCTTCGTCTTTCAAACGCCAGTGGAAACGCAAACGAATCGCGAACTCTCGCGAGAGGAAAAGAAATCCTTTTGCGGGCGACGACGAGAGTCTGCTGCGCGGCCCAATGCGCTGCAACGAAATTTTTCGAATTCGCGGCAAGAAAATGGCGATGGAATTTTTACGCTCGTTACACGGATACACTGAAAATTCCAGATTCGACGGTTAGAAAAGTCGCGTGAAAAGGTGGAAAATTAATCGTTTGCGAGGATCGGAGAGATCGATCTATCGGATCTAAGGCCGCCTGCATCGCTTGCATAATCGCAAATATTAGCCGAGACAGGCCGCGGCGTTTTTCAGCGGCGGTGTATTTTGAAAATATCGCCGAGCGGCGCGCCTATTCCCATTGACATCGCGGCTGGCGCTGAAAAGAGAGCAGCAGCGGTGAATAAGAATTCGCGGCCGCTTACGAAAGCGCGCTGAGACAAATCGAATAGTCGTAAGAGAGGACTTACGAGCCACGATTTTATAAGAAAGCGAGATCCGCAAGATCTGGCTCGCCGAGTGCGCGCCGAGGCCGCGAGGAAAAGCCACGGGAAACGAGTCCTCGCGGCTGCCTCGGCGGATCGGAATCCCGGCAGCGCGTTCTCGAAATCCGAGAGGGCGCGGGGCCCCTGAAAACGCATAGCTCGGATCGCGATACGCGCGCCACCTTTCCGAGCGTGGGAGGAGGCTGCGGGGAAAAACGGAAAAAATTAAAAAACAGGGGGAAAAAAGGAAAGAAGAAAAGGGGGTCTGCTGGGGCAGCGGCGCGTAACGCATGCGAGCGAGTGCGCCGGAAGCCCCCGCGAGGATGTAGTAACAAAGTGAAATTCCCGGCAGCGCGTAATTCGCGACCGCGCAAGGTCACTCCTTTTTTCACAGTTCTCGCTGTTATCGCGGCGGCTGCCTCCATTATCCTTACGTAAGCCGACTTCCACCAGGAGAAAAACGCCGCGGAGAAGAGGCTGAAGACGAGGTCGGGGGGAAAAGGAGCAACACGCACGAGAGCCATTTAATTGTGGCGGAAAAAACGCAGGAAAGCGCCGTGTCGAGGCGGGGGCGGCCAGAGGGGGAATGAGGCCAAGCGAGCCGACGTTACTTTGCGCTCTTTTTATTTTGTTTTTATTTAGGGCGAGACAAAACACGCGCTAATGAACGCCGCCGATTCTCTTCTTTCTCCCGCTCGCTCTTCTTTTCTTCGGCTCGCGTTATATACAGAGCGCGTGTGCAGCAGCAGCAGCAGCAGCTCCACATGAATGTCGGCCATTCATTAGCGAATCGAGCGGACTCCGTCATTTCGGTCACTCGCTCGCGCATAGTTCCATTTTCTCCCCGCGTCCCTCACCTTTGTTACGCGGCTGTTAATTACACGCCACTGTTCGATCTTTGTGTGTGCATTTTCCTTTTTTTCCCCTCTTTGTTATAAGACTGCGTTTATGCGCGTACGAAATAATGGCTTAATGCGCCGCAGTTTGTGCTTAATTTACGTCGCGGAATTTCGTTGCTCAAGAAAGGCGATATTTTCCCCGGCAGGAGGTTTAATACAGCTTTTGTTTTCAACTAATTTTTTGCGCCGCGCTCGTACTCTCGGCTCTTTATTTTTCTGCATTTTTAACGAGCAACGGTAACGATTGGTTGTATCGAAAAACGCGTCCCACCAAAGTTACTTATCTTTTGGATTTTCGAGCCCCGGCCCCCGGTCCCCATATCCTCCAGGTTCGCCTTGGAAGCTTATTTATGCATAAATAAACTCCTGAATTTAGTTGAAAACTTCCAAGAGTTTCTCCACCCATAAATCAAGGCTCTTCAAAATTTTCATTTTTCATCGGCGATTATTAGAACAATATGTGAAAGCTTAGTATTAAGACGAAATTTCCACCGGCTCTCTACCTGGAACGTGTCGAATTATATGTTTTAAGTAATTGTGAAACTCGCATTACACGTTTATCACTGGTATTATTCTGCAAATACAGAGTTCCAACGCACTGAAATAATTAATTACACGGGGCAGAGAGTCGTTGTTAACAACGAATAAAATCACATCGCTTAGAAAGCACGTTAAAAACGCGGAGAGCAACAATGTTTATTTTATTTTTGTCTTTGTATTTGCAGATGCAAGTTAACATAATAACAACATTAAATTGCGGCAAAAAGGGTCGGCTTTTTTATACGTTGAACGAGCAAAACTATTCCCATAGAGCAAATAAACGTTGCCTCCTATTCTTATTTTTCATCTCGTCTATTCGGCCTATAATTACAACAATCCCGCAGTCGTATCAGCGACGTTAATTTTTAATAAGAACTAAAAATCTTAGCCCGCGAAAAAATTATTTTTACTCAGTTTCAATGACGATTAAAATCTTTTCGGTCTTTTGCAATGGAGCCCCGAACGGTGATTTCTTAACTTCGCTTTCGTCGAACCAAATGACATACTTGAATGATATTGCAAACTTTCTACGAGAATGCGCGAATAGCGGGCAAAAGTATCCTATTTATTTGCTACTTTGTTATAATTATTCACTCCAATCGCTTTCAGACAAATAAGAACGTTAGCCTCGGGCCACAAGGAAAAGTTTCAATTGCCTACCATCCAATTACTCTCCGGTCAACGACGCATATTATAACATGGCTATTTATATAGGATGTGTTTGAACCCTTCATTATCTTAGTCACTGAATTAAGTACGTATAGTCTTGTGAAGTCTATTGTGTCGAAATGTTTCATAGTGTATCACTGATTTTGACTTAATTCTATTGTTTTCATAAAGCGAAATCCTTTTTACAAACACTTCCGCGATATTTCAATTGACTTTTGATAATAATTAATGTACAACCGCTACATTATATTCATTGTTTAAAGAGCTCGAACTATTAAGGTTCCCGATAACATTGTGTCCTTCGACGCAGAGGCTTTTGATAAATATTATGAAAGGGAATTCCAAAAATTAATGACGTCTACCAACCATTGATTCTTATATGCATAGGAAATTATATATTATTCGAGCTGCTTTGTTTCCATTTGGAGAAAAAACGCTTTCGCAATGGCTTTCCTTTCTGAAACAGTTGTACGCGAAAATGAAAAAGAAAATTAATCGCGCAAAATATAAAATTACCGATGTAAAAAAACTACTCCATATTTATAAAATAATGCGAATTAATTATGAATTAAAAAAGCATTGAGTTTAACGAGACTGCAAACGTATTTGCATTCGACAATGTTTGTGTAAGTTGTAATAATTGACTATAAATAAATATAAGTACTAAAAATGTCTAATAAACGTATAATATATTTAAAAACACGGCCATATAAAAAATCAATTCAACTTATAAATGTAACACACTACGAGAATTTATTTATATATATTTCATGAAAATTTAATGAGATTACGAGATAAAAAGCAAATGAATATTGAAATATAAAAATTTATAAATATTTCATACAAGGTACCGTGAGACTCGATAAAATATTGTATATATCATTTATCTATTTTTGTTTTGATGCTATGTTAAATAGTATTTTTTAGCGCGTGGTAATAATGTGAAAGATAAGTTCGGAGAGAGACGGTATAAATGTGCATTGTCTATTATTATTATTTATATTCAATATTGATGTAGATTGCTTTTATTCGTTGATCAATTACGCGCGCGCGCGCACACACACGAGCGTGTGCACGGTATATATAAATAGGCTTTAATTTTTATCGCAGAGCCCAACGGTTCCTTTTTATTGATTTTAATTTTCCAAAAATTTTGGATAAATTGCGAGCGGCGATAACTATTGTCCAAGGCAGCCGTGCATTATACCTCGGTTCATTAAAAACTCTAAATAAAACAATGAATCGTTAATTAAGGATGAAATTGAGTGAAAATGCAAAAAATACCATGGACCCGCGCGGGTCCTCGGTTAGGACAGAATAAATATGTGGTTCGGCGTGTTATTAATTGTCAAAGATAGATCGGATCGGTCACGTTTAAGAAGTTTTTCTCACCTATCGTCTACATAATAATAACCGCGGGTATAACATATTGCTATCTTAATTCGCGTCGTTCATTCGCCACTTATGCATTCAAGACAGCGACATAAATGATGAAAGTCTCTTACACGCCTCTCTTCCCAATTCCAACGAAAGTTTAAGCGGTTAAATGGCCCGACTAAGTCGTCGTCTCCGTTACGTTTTTTCTTTCTCTCCCCAACTAAAAACTTGGACAACGCTACAAAGCAGTTGTTTGAACTGCAACTAGTAGGACTCCCGCGACACCTCCTCCCCCTCCTACGCGCTCGCACCAGTTAGTCGTGAAAAGGAAACAGGAAAGAAGGGACGACTAGGGAGAACGGAGGAAGGCGCACTGGAGGGGAATGCCGAAAGTTTTCTACTGCAGCCAACAACAACAATGCACACCTTCCGGTGCACGTGTACACACAGACGAGTCTCAAGGTACTCTTAATGTCCTGTACTCCACGGAGAGCAGATTAGAGGCTCCGGTCTGCGTGTGTCCTCTAAGACTGTCCTTAGACACGCTTGGCGTTCAACTTAATGATAATTTCAAGCATACGGAGACCCGAATTTCAGTACTTAGCGCGAAATCATCTCCGCGAGGGGACGCACCTTTTAAAACTCTTGCTCCTCTTTTTTCTTACTCCAAATTTTACGCATCAGAAATTTATGTTAAGCGGCCGATCGAGAACGCCGTTAAATACCTGGTGCCATTCATTTTAGCCTCCGAATCAAATTGGCTTAACTCCGTTCCAAAACCCTCAACGGCTCTTCTCGAGAATACACAAGCTATCCGCACGACCTTTTACAAAGTTTATTTTTCCCTGCCACTTATCTCGGGCTTTTATCGCATTTTTACGATCACCGTGGCGATCGACTGCATCGCAGTATTCGCTCGGTACGTTTTCGGTAAAATTACAAGCCACGCACTGCGGCACAAGCATCGGGTTATTGGAATCTCCGCAGCGGCTTACTCGGCGTTCGACAAAAAAATCGCAATTTCGAAATCGGAGCCTGGAGATTGCGCGATCTGCCCGTGCGCTCGGATAAAATCGGAATTCGCGCGGCGCGTTCGCAGGAGGAAATCAAAGTCAAAGGAAGCGTCGCGAGGAAGGAGTACACGTGGCGGTCGGGGGATACGCAGGGAAAGAAAGGGCCGAAGGAAGGCGCGCCGCTGTCGGGAAGGAGGCTGACCGAGCGATTCGGACGTGCGGGAAGGTTAAAGACCGCGCGAGAGGCCGCGGTCTGTTCTCCAGGGGCGGCCGGGCTGGCATATATACCTCGAAAGGTGCACGCAGCCGGACGCAGGCTGAGCGGCAGGATCAACGGCAGCATGATTCACCGACGTGCATCCGGTAGAGGCGGATAATGGCCACGGCGGCCAGGTAGATCTGGCATCGCTGTACGATTATCCGCCGTGTGCACAGCGAGCCTTACATTCTCTCCTCCCGTGCGCTCTCTCGGGGATCCGTGCAGCTGCAGCTGCAGCTACAGCAGCAGCAGCAGCAGCAGCAACAGCCGCGGCCGCAGCCGCTGCCGCCGCAGACGAGAGGTCCTTTCGCGACAGGCGCCGCGACGATGGCAGCGCACGCGACCAGGACGTGCCTTTTTTTCCTCTCCTCGCGCATCCGCACCTAGGTCGCGGTCGGCCCGAGGTTGTCCATCGCCGGCACGTGGCCGCGCGCGACGACGACCACCACGACGACGCCGCCGCCGCCGCCGCCGCCGCCGCCGACAGCAACGAGCGCAGTGACAGCAGCAGCGATAGCAGTAACGACGACAACAGCGACGAGAACAAAACAACAACAACAACGGGAACGAGGACTAGGACGGCTCGAGGAGGTGCCGCGGCGTACCTAACCTCACTCGGTCCCGCGTTCTCCGCTCGCGCTTCACCACTGGCGCCGGCGGTCCGGTACTCGCCGCGCGACGGTTCCCTCTCTCTCCTCCGGGAGTTCGCGGCCCTCTCGCGGCGTGCGTGTGCGCGCTGGCCGACGTGGGCGGCGTGAGCGCGAATGAGCAACAGAGCGAGAGAGAGAGAGAGAGAGAGAAGGCGAGCGCGAAAGGACGCTCGCGACGGCGCGCGCTCGCGGCGGCCAGGGAGACACTGAGCTGAGAGACACTGGCCTCGGCTTCAGCACGAGAATCGGAGAGCGGCGGCAACTCGGGCGAGTCGGAGCTCCCGCAGTCCTGCTGGCGGCGCGTCGGCGTTCGGTGTGGTGCTGCTGCCGCCGTCGCGCACACGCGTCCCAGGAGCCGGGACAGGGGCAGGAACGCCGGGCGGGAGGAAGGGAGGGTTGGAGAACGGCGGCGGTGAACAGGTCGCGATCAGCGCGCCGCGAATGAGGACAACGACTTCCCCCGCCACCTGTCTGTGTACGTGTGCGCGCGTCGAGGCGCTCTTTCTTAGTTGCGCCTCTCCGGGACGGGGGCGGCCGCTTTTTCGGCGGAGGACGCGAGGTAAACGACCCGGGCAGCTTCCCCGAGGGCGTGAACGGGGCGGAGGGAGGGGAGGCTCGTCCCGTCGCGTCCCATCGCGTTCTGGCCTGCCCGAGGCACGCGAGGACATTCCTAAGGAGCCGATGCACGCACGCGCCTCTTCTCGTGGCACGACTCTGACCCCGACGGCCGCGATGTCGCTCTATCCTCCGAGCGATCGATTTCTTTGATTTAATGCCGCGGACAATCCTCCAGGAATGCTTACCGTTGCGCCTTGGCCAGAGATCGGGGATCGAGGATCCGCCGTCGATTTTCGATCCGAGCATTTTTGCCCGCACGTCCCGCCCGTTTAGACGCCGATGTACGCGCGCGATCTCTTGCCGAGCGCGAGCTCTTTTTTCTCCTTTTCCCTCCTTTTCCCTCCTCTTCTCCTCTCTCCGTTTTTTACTCCTGGCTCTATGCACATGACTGCACACTCTATGACTCTGGCTATATGCACAAAACCTAATGTTTGGCTGATGGCGAAATAGAAAAAATTATCTGCCTCGCCGCTACTATGAAATTCTAGTAAATTTGCGACAGGCTTTTTTTTATTTTTAAAAGCAATTTTCGAGTTTGAAAAGCGTAGGTGACCACCGGCCTTCTCACCGACTTACAATTTTTAATTTTTATTTTAATAGTCTATAAATCCTTAACTTCGTAAAATACGACTAACCAATTACCTTTACTTTTTTCTCGCGTGTAATAATAATCTTGTATATTTTTCATAAATCTTGCTGGAATTATGTTTAAAAATCCTTTAACAATGTATTCTTCTCATATATATATATATATTTGATGTCGCGTTATAAATTTTGGCCAAGTGATTTATTAGCTACAAATCATTTCGTCCTGTTGAATCGATTATTTAGAATTTAAAAATTTTTTAAATAAATTTATAATCGCTTACCTTGAAACATGTTTCCAATCGAACCAAAATCGTAAAAAAGAATTTTTTTCAAAGATTCGAAATACGTTGCGATTTATTAGATCTACCGTAACATAAAAAGCACTGAAAATAAATAATAAAAATTAAATTATTAAACAACGCTGACATCTACATCCGCTTTCATCCCAGGCTGAGCTACACGAAACTTTTTTATTGGCAAATATTATTGAACAAATAATGTAACTGCTCTTTTTGAAATTGCGAAGTGAGCATTTCTCGTTTATTTTTTTTTACATTGAATATACGATCATATGGTACATAAATTGATAAAAAAAAATTTTGAATTTTCAACTGATATTGATAAAATTATGCTGAAATTCTAAACAAGCCCACTGCAATTGCCTTGCTTTAATTAAAGTAATTTGTTGAATTAATTAAACAACGATCATTGAACTTAGTTGCTCCATAATAATATTTAAAAATGACCAATATCCGTGTTTTTGGACGTCGCTACTTTAGCAATCATATTTAAGAAAAACTTTACAACCCACTTTGCACACAATACACGATAATCGAGCACAAAAATTACCTCGATGGATTAGGCACCTCGTACAAAAAACTTTAATTTTTAATCGTCTGGTTTTAAAAAATTAAAACCTTCATCTTTATAATGAAAAACTGAAAATTCTTGTCGCAATCTAAATAAAACACGTTCCTTTCTTAATAAACTCATAAGTTCAATAATTACAGCATATTTCAATAGCATTACACAAATTCAGATGTAGCCATTCGAGGAAGACACTTAAATGAATAAATTATAATTAAATATATGTTCGGTGTATTCAGAGAGGTTCTTGGTTGTACAGAGTCAGATGATCATTCCGATTAAGTAGCATTTACTGCAATTAGTAGTTGCATCAATATTAGACATTTGATTACACGGTAAAACCTTGAAAGTTTAGTTGTACTTATTAGAGGTGCAGCAAAGTACAGTTCTAAGATCTTTAAGTGAATAGGGGTGATTAAATTTTAGGTCCGGGTTACCACGGGTTGTAAGAGTATTTGGAAAGTAATCAGCTTATATACATGCTATGCATGAAAGTTTGTTGAAAAGTTTTTTATGTTAAAATGGTAACCTAGGAAAACGCGCGAACTTTTACAAATTTAATATTCTCAAATGAACTATAAACATATAACGCGCGGTGTGTCGCGTCAAAGAATATTGCATATAAATAAATATAGAAATGTAGCAAGACAAAAAGTATATTAAAAACAATTGTTATATTGGGTTACTTCAAAAATTTCTGTAAACTTAGAGTTTAATTATTAAAACTTATCATCATCAAGCTACGATTATTACATTGTTTTAGACGTTACTATATTTGTGTTGTAGATTAATAAAGAATCATTTCAAATGTTTAAAAACTTTAAATTTCATTGATTCGACAACAGAAACCCATATTTTTCATTATTTTATCTCAACTCTACAAAAATACTTACTCCTACTCTATTTCTTTTATATTTAATTCGATATTATTTTCTTATCTTTACTTTACTTTTAACTGTTCGTGATGAACAATGTAAGTTTCTCATCGTGTATTCTCGTTACTCGTATCTTCCATCTTAATGCGTACGATATAACATAATTATACTTGGAATATTGGGTTAAGCGGTGATATTTCTCGATATCATAATTACATTATTTATTATAAATTTTGCTTGATTTTCCTGCTTTGCTCCGCATACTAATTTTTTAGCGATTCAATGTCAAATTTCGAATACAATTCTTTTGGACTTTTCAAATTATTAAAAGTAACGTATTTGCAACCTACAATAGGCTACTGATATGATTATTGTTTCAAAAATTCTTAATTTTATATTGTGTCGTACCACCTGCAATTTTAATGAAATTTCGCGAATATAATAATGTATTTTTACATTCTTTTATTTTGTTAAAAATGTAACTTCGGTATTGGCGTACATAAAATCCATTTCTAACTTGTCAATAATTATACATTTACTTTTTTCTTTATTTACTTTATGTACCACTTCTACTCCTGTTCTGAATATTTAATCTTGATACTTATATTATCTGACATGAAATCAGATCGTCCGCATATATTTGTAATTAAATTATAATATTTAAAAATATCTTTGTATTACTCTCGTATAAAAATCTCACTGCACATTTAATAAGGAAACCCTTTTTTATTTCCAATGACTTTACTATCTTAGTATTCGTACTTTAAGCAGAACGTGCTGAGTGTTAGTTGTTTTTGTATAAGACTTCATATCTTTTTTAAATTCGCGAATAATTAACACATAAATAAGGAAAATTTCAATTTTCTCTTTAGCAGCTGCTTTACTTGTCAATCTGACATATTGAAATTCACTTTTATAACCCCCAATAACCCTTTTTATATAAGAGATAAATATTGCTAATAAAACATTAAATAAAATTTTGTAACAGGTGCAAAGTTAAGTAATATTCATGTGACTATTCAAGTCCAGTTTACTTTTTCTTTTTTTAATATTGAAATTTCAGTTACGTTCCTTTATTTTTTCAATTTAGTAGCTGTAAATTTTTAAATTATAAAAATAAATGTTATTCTAATTTCTAATCAACTCGTTCGTACACGGTTCGCTCATTTCTTAAGATTATTTCTTAATTCGCTGGAGCAGTAAATATTTCTTCAAAATTAGATTCCTGATGCAAAGCTTAGCAAAATAGAATTCTCTTCCAGTGTATATTTAATGACTCATTGCGACAGTTGTTTTCTAATTTTTAATATTTAAAATATTTTAAAACCTTTTTTATATCTATAAATACTTTATATGTATTCTCTTCTCACTTTTATCTGTTATCTAAGATCACTTTTTTCATATTTCTGCTTTTTGACTTAAAAACTAAAATATCATTTAAATTATTTTCGAGTTAAAACTCGATGTAGATTTTAAAATAATGCTTTTGTATTGTTTTTCTGAGCTTATTAATATTGCTTTAATTGACAGACCTCGTCTAACTTCTATTATTATTTATTTCTAATAGGATTTATAATACCAGCTATTACTAGAAAATGAGCTAAAACTCAAATTAGAACTCAAAAGTATCTAATGTGGTCATGAAAGTTTTTTTTCATTTATGGTCTTAAATACTGCTCCTTTCCAATTTCTGCATTGAAGTTGCCTAAAATTACCTTTGCATAACACGAGCAGAAAATATAAAATAATTGCTTCAATTTGTTGTAAATTAAAAACAAAAGCAATCTTTTACTTCACTTTTAATGTCTTCCGTGAAAAAATCAACATTTGCAAATACATATTTATATCAGTGGTCACCTATAAGAGTAAAAGATAGTTTGTGATTGATAAACGTAATCGACCTGACTACTGACATTATTTATCTATTTGTTGAGAAACCTGTTTATAAGTAGCAGTAATTATTTCCACTATGAAAAGTGTAATTGAAGTTGTCTGTACCTTCTCCGACTATATTATTTTCTGAGCCGCTATGTCCAGAGCTTAGTATTTTTGTTTGTAAATACTCTAAAGAAACTACGGATATTTGTGACGTTAACATAATGTACTTATTTTTAAATTTACTTACCAATGAGTCCTGTCAAACATATTTTCTTTTTTAAATCTCAATAGAGAATTATCTATACGCGAAAATGTTTTACAGAAGGGTGATTGAAGAGCAAGGGGGTCAAAAATATGTTAAATTTATAAATGATTTGAGCTGAGCATATAAATAGAAATTTATTACATCTATGTTGATTTTCATCGAGTACCCAAGATTGCTTATTTGCGTACTTGTGGCCACACTTTATTCATAAAGCTTGTACTCTCGACCCACAATCTGAGAACGATCCATGCAGTAGCGGTAGGAACTCATTGAAGAGTACGATATTGATACTAAATAATTTAATCATAGTTTAAATTAGTTGGCATTACTTGTTATTTTAATTTATGGAATGATTTATATCTTATAAAAGATAAAAGTAGAAACCGATTATACCGATTTTTAATTATTGTAATCCGTTAAATTTGTAATGATAAAAAATTTTGTAATCGAGCAATTTCTTTCGCAAGTAAAAATGATAAATTCTTAGTGATTTAAACTGTATAGATTTATTTAAATAGTTGTAGACGTTTTAAAATTTTTTTTTTTAAAGTGCTCTTTTGAACTATAATTAAATTTAATAGAATATCAAATATTGAGAAAAATATTTATTATATAAAACAAAATATTTCACCAAATAAAATACTTTTTGAAGACAATTTAAAAACGTGGTAGAAATACTGAATTAATCTGAAAAGAAATTTTAAGCTATTGATGTTTTCCTAAATAAAATTATTAAATTAATCGTACTAGTTAAAAATTATAATAAATTTGTAATGCAAAAAATTTGTTATAACTATTTTGATAAAAGTAGTTTTATATTTTATATTTCAGTAAAATCTAGCAAAATCATTAAATTTTTTGTGCAGACCGACAGAAATGGACTGGTAAATATGATAAGGTTTATAGGTGCGAAAAACGATAAAGAGAGAAAGTGATAGGACCCTGACAAAGAGTAGAGACAGTCTCAACAGAATATAACCTTTCCGCAAGGTTGACTAAAAGGAAATGTTAAAAGCTGTTAAAAAATGGTTAAATTAAATTTTATATATTATGTATGCCCAGTTTTTAAAATTTTATACATAATTCTCGATTATTCCGTGATTCTAAAAAAACTCATATTTTACACTCTGTTAATTGTTAGCGGTGGAATTATTATTTTTTACTTTTAAAAAGAATGTTTGGTATTATATAATATTATCAAAGATATACATCAAAATGGATATATGAAAGTCGGGAAATTTTTCTATTAAACGCGAGAACATATTGTGAAAGTTGCAGTTTTCATTTAAAAAACAATTATTTATTTTTATAATAGAATAATAACTGCTCTAACTGAATGCATCTAACATGTCCTTGTTTAAATTAATACGTCAAATATATTATTACAAATTTATTGCAGACAAGGTTGATTTGTAAAGTAATTAATCAATTATGAAATTTTAATTTTGAATTCTCAGTTACTTTTGTCGTAGAGAATTTTTATTGAGAATTTATGAAAATTTATTAATATTTTTTTAAAATCATGCATTTACAGATATAATCTTTGAGAATTCCCACGAGGGGTTTTTAAAGTTTAATATTTGGCTCGCCCTTCTCTCTTTGTATGGCTCTGATTCAATTTCATTATCATCTCAATTTTAAGTTCTCTAATCAACTAATGTGCCCACCTGAACAATTAGAGTAAATAAAAGTCAAAAATTATGTAATAAAATGTGAGCATTAGCTTACGCAAGTGCCATTGCTATTTTATGACTACTTAAATTAGGCCTTGAAAATGATTTTATTATAGGTTGTTTCAAGAGCCTTCGGGTTAACTTTGCAAAAATTTAATTTATTTCATGTCGACTATTAATGAATGATTTTTTATTATACCGACTACATTTGAAACCTTAAAAATCGTATAAAGAAAAGCCGTAAAATCGACTATTATTCACCTTACAGTTTATATTGTATTAGTAAGTACACAATTCGTAAAATAAATGTCATTGTTCTCTCAGCATCGTATTTTCGAAAGTTTAAGTGTACATATAAAAAATGAAATTTTTAAATGCGCCTGGTATTAGCATTTTCAGGCTAAAGTTATCGACGTAAAAGTAATAAATAAGAACTTATATATAATGCAATAAAACTTGAAGACACACGACAATATTCAGGATACTATTTCTTTACTTCTTTATTCAGCTAAAAGAGAATTTACATAAAATATTTGAAATCGCAATGCAATTATTAATCATCGGAGGCAGCGAGCGAGAAAATGAAAGTAAATAAGTTAAGTTGAGCATTATCCGTATTCCATTGATATTGATGGTATTTTCTTGTGAAGACGAAAGGTGACATTTGAGTAGGTAGCAGTTGAGAAATCATAGATACGTTTACTTTACGTCATCATCGGTGACTTTAATATTCCTTCGATCCTATTATAATGTCTTTTCCATGACACACTTTGCGAAAACAATATTTTTGATTCACGATGAACGTGATAATGTCTATTGTGAGGCAAGATGAAGCGCCACTAAGCTTCTCTATTTGGCCATAATATCATTGTTTATAAAATAGTTTGTGCACTGTAAAAAATTTATAAAGGCGTTTAAATTACTGGTTCTTTGTGCATAAAAAGCCGGATTCGAAAAGTGTGATTATCCGCCGCTACAGGCGCTGTGCTTTACTTTTATGTGGACCGAAAACGAAAAAAACTTGTACGCACTCGTCATATTCGCATCCAACTACCGTTCGCCCAATTTTTTTCCAATATATTTAGTTCGAGATATTATTGCAAATCATTTAAATATATATACGTATGGACGCTTAAGAGTTCTACGATCAAATATGTGCGATAACATGCAGAAGCAACATTCGAAAATACATTATTTTACAAATATTTTTTCAACATAAATCTGTACAAAAGTTTGGCATAGTGTTCATAGTTTGACCGGCGAAACTTTATAACGACTGTGCGCCAAAGTTCTGTCAAACATCTGCCAGCTTAAATGTTTTACACAAAATATAAATCATGCCTATTTCAGCATGATATATTTTCTATTAGTTATGAAATACATTTATCATTTTTCAATGATATTTTTCTAAGTAGCAGTATCAAAGCTGAATGTTTGCACTTAAATTTGTAAAGAAAATGTTATTAAACTTTTTAAATTCTTGTATTTTTTATTAAAATTGTGTTCATTATTCATGAATAAATTTATTTTCGTTTTCAACGGCAGCGTATTTTGTATGCTTTGTATAAAGCAGTGATCTTGCGTTATAAATAAACCCATTTAATGAGATAAAATGTAGTACTTTTTACTTCGTTTAGTATTTACAATAAATTAATATATTAATAAAAATCAAATGAATTTTATTATATACGTCTATTTTTCATTTATAACTACTCTTTTACTTTATTAGCATTATCATCATTGTCGTCGTTGTCGTTGTTATTGTCTTCTTAATATATATAATAAATAATAATAATAATACATAATAATAATAATTATTATTTATTATTATTATTATTATTATCATGACTTACAACTTTTAAGTTTATTTAATTAAGTTCGTTTCCTTTTTTTTTAATATTTCTTATCAATTTCATGTGTTTTCAGAATGTGCTTATTTTATTTTATATTTTTTGTTTACTTTTTATTGTCTGAGTACAGCCTAAGATCGTATTTTAAAGAATATTTTCTGCTTATTAAATTTGTTTTATATACTTACAATCATGTTGAACATTGCAATTTTTTTCTGAGTAATTTTTTATATTATTATAATTTACAATTTATTGTAATTAATAGTTTCCTACATAATAACTTAAATATATTAATATTTTAATATTGTGTATTTACATTTACGTTATTTAAAAAAAAAAATTTTAAGTTAAAACATTTTTTTATAACTATAACTCTGACAGAAAATACAGTTCCATGTTGTAAAAATAACTTTTAAAGAATATTGTGTTAAAAAAAATAGATAAATTATAAATTTAAAATGTGAAAGTTGTTTGATGTAATTCATACTAAAAACATGTTTCTTTACTTTACAAGAGGTCAGATAAATAAATTATATTATATAGTGTTTAACTTAAAAATAAATATTCGTTCAAGTGAACGAAAATAATAAAATAATAGTTTCATTTAACTTTATTAATAAATTAAATTTTTTACCGTGAAAGCTCAATACGAAACGAATTATAAGACTACACGGTATATTCATAATGTAATGTAAAAAATAATAAGTAAAAATTAAAATACTTTCAACGTTCATAATATTGATCAATAGTTTATAATAATCAATCGAAGTTAATTAAACAAAAGAACTTGTTTTATGATTTCATTTAATAGTTTTTTCCAAAACCAAAAATTATAAAAAAATCTTTTTTCCCATACTTGCTACTTATAAATCGTTTGATAGATCTAATTATTAAAAAAACTGAATTTGTATTTATGAACCATTTGTGTTCATTTAATATATAATTTTTGGAAAATGAATAAATAAAATTGAATTTAACGTCCTTAAGAAATCATATAATAAATTATTTAAAGAGAATTTAAAAAAACAGTTTAGTGCGTCGATTCATGCGAAAGGATGATTAGAAATTGATGTCAGCGACTCAAAATGATTGAAACTGTTTTGATATTCGAAAGTGACGGAATGCACTTAAGTAGCTATTAATTCTAAAACTGAAGCCTGAGAGAAGGATAAAATGAAAACACAGAAAAGGTAAGGTGTCGCATCGACATTAGTGGAAAGCGGAGCAAAAGTGACTTTCGCTCGACCGTAGGCTATACACTTAATAGGGCTAAGAGGTAGTAAATGCGGATGCGGCGAAGACGCTAAATGAATCAAGCGACGCACTTGGTGTCGGCCGTCATGCATCTGCATTAAAAATGCTTATTACGTATGAGAACGGCAAAGTGCGCCGGATCGAAACGAACGTGCGAATCCTGCGATAAGAAAGCGCCCCGAGCGACCAGAGGACACGCGCGGGTGTTCACTCCCGCGCGGCCTGCGGCGAACGGATGGGAATCGTTAATCAAGGATAGGTGCGAGAGAGAGAGGGAGAGAGAGAGCGACGCGGTGATAGCAGGCGTGCGCGTGTGCGTGGGAAGACGCTTGGCGTCGAGCCGCGACCGCCTTCTCGGCCTCGCGCGTCGCGAACTGCGGCCGCAGTGTAATTGCGTGCGGAAAATTCCTTCCGATTTGAAAGAGGGTAATTTAAACGCGAGACAATGGGACCCGAGACGCGTGGGGGTAGGGCCCGCTATGAAGGCGATGAGCTTGAGGTAGGCTCTGCTTCTCCGTTCCTCTCCCTCTCCCTCTACAACTGGTTTCCCGTATTGACAAAATTGAATTTTCGCTCTGTTACTTCAAATCCAGCGAACCTAAAGAATAGTGGAAGCTAATAAAATTCCTTCGCGTCTCCTCGGCTCAGCTTAATTCCATCGACTCTCTTTTATTTCATTGCTGGATCTTCTTTTGTCCACTTATTTCATTCTATTTCATGCGAAATAATAAATCCATACGTGGATAACAAGAACTTAATATAGTAAAGAAATTCATTCCTTCACGTATAATTATTTATTTCTTCATTTGCCTTGCACTTTTTAAAATTAACTTATACTTATTGTTTTTATGCTATTTCGAGCGCCATAAATAACCTATTGTCTTATTTGTACTTATAATATTCGTATTGTAAGACGACAATGGCATAATACTTTTCCGAATTTTCTTCATTACATTCGTTGAAATCAAGTAAAGAACTTTAATAATTTGACTATAAAATATATAATTATTTCATTATTTTAGTTTTATTAAAATACAAACTGCTTTAAATTCTTATAATTTCAAAGTTATGAATGTGTTGTCTTGACGTAGTAAATATTACTTTCCATAGTCGACACTTAACATAAAAAACACTGAGCAATATCTGTAAAACTTACATTACTGGATTTAGTAACATAATTTCGGGTGAAATTATAGGTACATGTGCTGTATTTTTTCTCAGTATACAATTCCACGCGACTTTTATTAACTTGCTATAGTTTTCGTAATTGTATTCATGGTTGAATGCATTCTAATATTTATTTCGTGAAATTAAAAATTCCAAGAATTTTTATATAGGAAAAAATACTAACGGGTAGATAAAGAAATAAATTTAAGATCATATTTTGGTAAAACGTATTGATTAAAAATAAAAGTATATCGTTTGATTATCCTAAAATCCAACCATTATTTTATATTTTGGCGATAAAGCTCGATTGTGTCGACCTAAATTCTTAATATTGATTAAATACATAAATGAATGTATAGTGTATCTATGGTCATTATGTTTTATATAAAATAGTAATAAGTTAATTATGTTGCAAGTTTCTACTCTGAAAAATAAGATTTGAATGATATATGATATCGATTAATCGTAATACGAATCTTGCCACAGCAGTAAATAATGTCTTGCAACAGTAATAAATTTATAACTAAGCTCCTTACATTTTATACCTTTAATTACTTAGTATTTGCTTAAATTTGTTGACTTTTTATCGTGAATAAATAAGGAAAGATAAAACCAATATTTCCCCTAAAATTGTACTCATTATCTATTTTTTATTAACTCATTACTCTTATCTGAAATTAGTGTAGCTTACGAAATTTTCTCGCACACAAACAGTATTTAGCTGAGCATAACTATAAAGATCCAACAGAGAAAAATTTTCAAAGTACAGATGTGGACAATTAGACAATTTTATATCTTCACATTAGCTGCGTGCGGGCAAAATTATTTAGCGAACTCAGTCGTGCATTAAATCAAATCAAACAGTATTACAATGAGCCTTTATTGAGTAAAGAAGGCACAGCTCATATACTTTATTAAAAAGGCGAGATGAAGAAAAAGCCCGATAAAACACATCGTAGTAGCCGTATCTCTCAAATCGACAAATACGTCTGGATGGAAAAAAATTAACGACCGTTTCCAGGATTCGATTGTATCTCCTCCTTTCACTTTCTTCGGCAGTTGTCAATTTGAAGTATATAAAGGGAGTCGTGTGCGCGCTTACAGGCGTGTGTTCGAACGTAGGCGCCCCGTATGCGCGAGGCCAAGCGAGGCCAGTGAATCGCGCGCGCGCGCGCGCGCCCGACCGAGCGAACGACCGAGCGACTACCTCTGCTACGTGACGCAACTCCGGGCCGCGCGCCTTTAAATCATCGTGAGCCTCGGCTTTTCGTTCCCCCGGGACAGCGGGACACGCATTAGCGCGGTTACGAGGGCCGCCCCTTCCGGCCGAATTATTCGCATAGCCGCTTGACACTTGCGCGATACCCCGTGGACGCCGGCCGTCGTCCAGTCCGCCCAACTGCTGCTGCTGCTGCCACCGCCGCCGACACGGCCAGCGGGGCAATGTAGCTTGCTTCTGTATTATTTGTATATAAAAGCCGGACGTTTCGATTCTTAGAAAGCGCACGCACCTATTCTCGTGCAGGCAAAGCCATCCGTATAATTGCATTCCAAAGAGAACGTATTGTCCGCGGGAAGCTAGAACGAGTCGTGCACGTAAACTCTGCCACGTTGGACATTGACTTCTTTTCGTGCCCTTGTCCGGCGTTGCAAGTAACGTCTGCGAGGATACAAGGAATATTTAAATAAAGCTAATGAGATGTTGAGAAATCTACCGGGAAAAGCCTCCCAAAGGTTGAGCCTCCTCAACTGTAAAAATGCGAGGCTCGAAACATTTTTCGTTGTGTATTTGCGGAAGGGACATTTTCATAGTGCAAAAACTGCCTCGCAGGGAAATTCATCGAGTCATTCTCGGCTTTCTAAATATAAATTCTAGATAAGCTGCTCTCAAGATATTTGTGAGCTGCAAAATTATGACTCTTCAATTTTCAAAACTGCGCCGTAAAATTGTTTACGTAGCCTTTGCTGCGAAAACAATTTAATAAATCCGAGGCAAAATAGTTTTGTCGACCTTATTAAAGAAGTTATTAAAAAAGTTGTCGAATTAACTAGAATATCCGCTAATTGCGCCCTTATTCGCTCCCTTATTAGCGGTTAATCAATACGAGCGGCTGAAATCATTTTTCCTTCAATTAAATCAACTCGATATTTATGAATTTTCATTTTTTCAGCGCGATCGATGAAAAACAATGAAACAGATAAGAATATGCTAATGCTCCTTTATACGCGTGTACGACTTCATCGTTATCCAAGTTAAGTAATATTTGATACTGTTAATACCTACATTTAAATAATGTAAGTTTGGCTATGCGCGAGTATTTTCACTCGCGAGGCGAAAGTTAAAGCAGAGAGAACTCTTTTGAAAGAATTTAAGTACAAGCTTGAGTTTGACTATCTTTTGATTATTGGCTTTGTATTTCGTAAACACTTTCTTACGTAATGACGTAATGGTAAGCTTTGCCTAGGCTAAATGACTAAATGTGTGGAACATCGTAAAGATCGCATTCAACAATAGGGGAAGGACAACATCCAAAAATGTATGCGCAATTTACATGCATTCGTGTATAGGTGCATAAAGATTTCTGGTACGGGTACAATGGAAGGACTGCGCGGCTCTTTGTTTGCGTTCTTATCCTCCAAAGCTTTCTATCGAACGTGTTTTTAGACGTTTAGCACTATTTTTAGATGCATCGAATGTATGCATTTCTCCCGTAACAGATGCATTACTACATTGGCAATTAATTCGCATTATTTATTATGACACAACATTGACTACATCACATTACCTACGATGTCCCATTAACTACCGGTCCACAATAGCTTTCTCTCCTCTCTAAGCACGTAACCGAGCGCACGAGGAGTTCGCTTTCACTTTCTTCAAAAGTCCAGATGTATCTGTATAATTATGGTTTAGGATACGACTATAACCTCGGACCACTCGCCATCCATTCCTACATTGTCTATGTGCGTTAAAAACGTTTCTTATCTTCTTACGTCTGTTCCGTGTAATGCTTTTTTTACCAAAAACGAAAAAACTTTTAACACGGGGAATTTAAATAATTGTACAATCGTCTGTCCGTAAATATTGAATAATCACAAAGCCGAGCGGGTAACATTAATTCCAAGTATAATCGATCGAACTCGTTAATTTAATCGAGCGAAATCCAACAGCCAAAAAACTATAAACAAACAATATCAGTCGGAACCTTTTATTTAACTCGAACGTATGGGAATATTTTCCGATCATACCCAATGAGCACTCGATGTGTGCAAAATACATGATTCTCGAACGAATGAGAAATTTAAAGGATTTATCAGTCGGAAAATAATTGAGATAAACGTGCCACGAATTATTCGGTATTATTTTAAAAAGGTGCCCGTAATAAAATTGAGTCATGACGGAGAATTCGACAGAAGCAGTCACTAATGCGATCATTCAAATGACATTGCCTGAAAAAAATTAAACGATTGTAAGGACGTGAAAAAGTTGTCCCGCGAACTACTTAATTTTCAGCTTAACCCACTTACAGCACGGCTTTAAATTTTGAACTTTATTTTCTCTCGCCACTGATTGACAAGCTAAACTGTATTTAAGTGATTACGAGGCTTTTTACGAAGATGTTTGCGTGGGAGAATTTGATTCGTGAATATCACTCCATCTAAATATCCTGGATTGTCTTCCGTTATGCGTTGCGCTTTGTTTTTTCTTCGGTGATCAATATTACATTCGCTTAGTTTAAATTAGTAAATTCTCCAGAATCTACGTGGTTGTTCGTTTACTGTAAACATGATGTAATTTTTAGAAATTTCTTTTAAGAGAATTATGACGAACTCGTAAACAAATTATCTATTTGTCTAAGACGATACTGTAAATGATTAACGATCGGTTTACGATCGAGTACCAACGATGTATTAAAAAATGTAACGTTCAAGTCCCTGGTTTAGGTATTGGGGAAAAACAGAAATCCAAGAAACGCGCGCGATTGGTGATAATTGAGTCATTTGAAACATGAACAGACATAATTGATGGCAAGAAGGTTAAAATAATATATAGAGAATGGAACCTGATCTACAAGTGACTGTCATAAGCAAAAACAGGAAAAAATCAATCGAAGAATAAAAGCGGAGAGTGTGAAACCCTCATACATATGCGATTACTAACCAGATTTGGACCATCAGGCACAAGTAATGGGCATTTGTATACGTAACAGCGATGGGGAAAGTGAGCTATGTGTTTTTTGTTGCACAGATAATACATTCTTATGTATATACTTGTACTTGTTCTCGCGTTATCTCTCTCCTCTCTCTCTCTCTCTCTCTCTCTCTCTCTCTCATTCTCTTGCTTGCTTATCCTCTTGGCCACATATACTCACAATAGTGGAACAGAAAACGAGAAAACGGAAGATCAGCGATTACGGAGAGACGTGCACACAGGTTATTTACCGCTAACGAGGTACTGGTTCATCGCTGATCAGGCACTACTGTGTTTCTTTAACTACAGCCTGACCGGGCTTCGCGTGTCATATTCTGTCATGATCTTGATTATGTGCCTCTTCAGCTATTCTCCTTAAGTAGAGCAAATTACTGGGACTTTGATGAAACTCTGATTTTATTTTCTAGTTAGGCACCATTGAGATATGAGCAAACTCACGATAGTACCAGCAATTTCTATTTTAAAATTAAATTTTCCGGCTTATTTAATTATGTAAGAATTCCATACATATTATGCACGAATATTCTTACTAATTTGAAGTAAACGATTATGCAAACATAGCTATTTTTATACATGCACTTCTTATTCAATGGTAGGTTAAATATTTTTTAAATGAATCGCATAAAGAAGAAAAAGTGTTTTGGATATAATACTAACATATTCTTATGTAAATGCAAACGTAATATTATTGACTTTATAATTAAATGAAGTGAAAATAATAAAGTTTGAAATATCCTTTATACCAAACGTACTTTTAAATTTCTTAAGAAGTATGTGCCATAATATAGAAAAAACTTTTACATTAAATTAACAAAATTGTAACAGATTTTTTTAACGCGTGTATTGTCAAAATACTTCGTCTGTTACTACTGGAATTTATCAAATATTTTCTATCAAAATAAATTACCAGTAAGTTGTACAATCAAAATTATTAAAAATCTATTGAACTTACTAATAAAAAAAGACAATTTATAAAAGATAAACGTAAGAAAATAATTTCAATAATGTTTTAAAAGTCATAATATAATACATCGAAGTTGATAAATACGGAAAATATGCTGCGATCTATATTTAAAAGGTGAACACTGAAAATTATTATCATTGTTGTTATTTGTATTATTATTATCATTATTATTATTATTGTTGTTGTTGTTGTTATTATTATTATAAATATACATTATATGTTATTAATTACACTTTAAATTAAATTAAATTTTAAACATATTTTAAATTACATTTTTAAACCAATTTATGTTTTGATCAAGTATAAATTAAATTAAATAAGGCAATAAAAAGAGGAAAATACTTAAATTTACTCAAAATTCAAGTTTGCATTTTAAAAGTTTAATTAATCGTATAATTACGAGTGTAAAATATTATTCTCAACATATTTATATTATAAATGTTCATAAAAACAGAAGTTGTTTTTAAATATTAACCCATGTAGAAATAATATGATAACACTATTACAATATGAAATACCTACCGAATCAGTAAAGAGTATTAAATGCCTTACCGAATATATTTTTATTTCATCAGATTTGATTGGATTTCATTGAAATTGAAATTTAAAATAACTTTATTGAATTTATCTTTCTTTTCCATGGTATTTTTTGGTTTAAATTTTTGTGCAAACATTAATTTCAAATAAATCGAAAATTTTTTTGGTCATGTTTAAAAAATGCGTTTTCTCAAATCACTTTAAATATCTCATTTTAAATAAAATTTAAGCAATTTTCATTATTACGCATTTATAAAACATGTTTAAGCTATATAATTTATTTAAAAAGAATGAAGGGGGAAAATAAAGAAAGAAAGAGAGAGTTAAACAGATTAATAGACAGACAAAGAGTGAGTGAGTTCCTAATTCATATGAAGGATCACCAGCTTGTCTAATTTATCAAGTCTTTTGTATAAGAAGGAAATCTCCATTCCACTATATTCTTTATACAATAAAAATTCACAATCGAAATTTTTTACTCTTATATAATATTACAAGTGAAGATATTTTAAAAACAATGAATAGAATCTTGTTAATCGCCGTTGGACCTGAAAAATATTTAAAAAGGAAAATATATTCAAAAGATCAAATTATAACTATATAATATCTATAGTCTTTCTAAAGCAGATATACGTGTAGAAATTATAAATGAAGCAATTGCAATTTAAGAACAATTGGTAAAAGAAAGTAATTTATACATGCAAATAGACAAATTGCAGAAAATGTATGTTTCAATGATGGTACTAATTAAAATATTTTATAAATGGGTTATTTAATAAAAATATGAATAATGTAGAAAGTTAGACAATATATGTGACAATAAAATATAATTAATAATAATAAGGAATACATTATTATTGCGAAATAACAATTATATGAATATAAACTGAAAATGCTTAATGAACTCTTGTAATTAAAAAATAAAAAAATATATTTAATAATATTAATTAAATACGAATGCTAAATGGATATTAACTAACATTACAAGAATAAATAATTTATAAACCACAGTATTTATTAAATGTGATAAAAACAATCTAAATATTTAATAGTAAGAATATTAAAAAACATCACTTAAAAGATATAATAAGAAATAAAATTTATTACTTATAATTTATTATGCTTTCAAACCAAAATTAACTATAGTAATAAATTATGACCATAAATTAAAATTATATATATTAAAAAATACTGTAGCTAGTAATATTTAAAATTATTAAAACTTATAAAATAATTTACTAATAAATATAAACGAATTTACGGAATTATTATTCTAATATTTGGAAAAGAAGATATAATCGATTGCAACAGTTTTGGATATTTTAATATTTTATTATAAAGTTAAAATTGATGATCTTATAATTTAACTAGAATTGTTTAATTGGAGTTCCAAATGAATAAAAGTCAAGTAACAACTACATCGGTGTTTAAAAAGGAAATTATTTATAACAATTGTTTACAATTGAAGATGAACTAAAAGATAGTTTGTACATGTTTTTTATTTGATTTTATATAAATTATTATAACACGTATAAAGTATTACAAGAAAACAGAACAAATTTATTATTTAGCTACTACGAATTTTATGGAAAGAGAGAGAGAGAGAGAGAGAGAGAGAGATAGAGAAAAGAGAGAAGGTGAAACATAAAAATCGTATGAGGAACAAAACGTATGTGTAAACGTTTGTTTATTACAATAAGAAATCAAATCATCCAATCACTTTCTCTTGAAACGTAAATAAATTTATATAGATTTTCAACTACACTTTTTTATTTCTTTTTTATTCATTGATTTTCTAATCGAGTTACTTATTTGTTTACATTACTTTCAATATGATGGCTCAAGTATATAAATGACATAGATTTAACAAGTAACAATACAAAAAGTCACCATAAGATTATAGAAATTTTATTAGGAGTTCCAAAATAAAGAAATAAAATGAAAATTAATTATATCATCATTAATAACTTGAGATTGTTTAAATTAAATTTATAAAAAAGCAATACTATTTGTCATATTATTTGAATGAAAAATACCGATTTTTTTTAAATTCTGAAAAAATAAATTTCGATGATCAAAAGTTATACAATGTGTGTACGAACTATATATTTTATCTATTATTGTACTAATGATTACATCAGATAAATTAAGATGAAATAGACTTATGTACACATAGACAGTATATCAGATTTTTTTCAAGAAAATGAAAAAGTATAAGATCTTTAGATAATTTAATATACAAGTAAGAAAATATTGTACTTGAAAAGAGTATAGCACAATCAAGTATTATAAAAGGAAGTATTTTGTGCAGAATCAGAAATTGGTATTATTACGTTAAACTTTCAAATTTTCAATATCAATTAGATGATAATAGTTTTAGTAGCAATAATTATGTATCTTATAATATTGAGTTATGATTAAATTATATATTATAAAATTGAATTGAGATTTATAATTCATAAAAAAGATGGCAAAATGATATGTGAGCATAGAGTTAAAGTATTGGAACATTAAAAAATGTTAAAATCTAAAAGTCTGATTTGGAATAATTAATAATTATGTATAAAAAAGAAATATTTATCGCGTGGAGTTCGAGAAGGAGAAAAAGGGATTTCCAAGCTAAAACAATCAAATGCATTTAATATTTATCGCAATGATAAAACGGGTACACCGCTCGATCAATGAATCGTCTCAGACTTCCATGGGCGCGCAACAGGGAGATATTGAGTTCGGAGCGCCCAAACACGTTGGACCGGAAGGCACATCTAAACAAAGGGTCCTACTCGCAGCCTCAAATCACGTTATGAAGGCATACAAGTCGAAGCTCCGTCGTCGACACACGTAATGCGCCTCAAAGCCACTTGAAAGATCCTCCACGAGCTCACGCCTGTTCGAAGAAGTTGTTGGCAGATCGACGTTCAAGGCCTTACATTCTTTCTTTTCATTATTGTTTTGTTATTTCGTTAATCTTTTTTAAAGATTAAGCAACTCCAGAGAATAATTAAGTTTTTAGCATTTGGAAAAAAGTTGACGATCAGTATTTCTACGTTCCTAATCATCAATTTTCTTTATTATCGATAAAACTGCATTTATGCATATAAGCGTGAAAGCATACATCGATATATGCGCAAAACTACCGACACCAATTTTAATACTATAAACCAAAATTAACTTGTTTCTTAATTCTGAAATAAATAAATATAAATTTAATAAAACGATATTTATATTTAATCAAATGTTTAATCAACTTACAAACTGCTTCTCTCTCTCTCTCTCTATATATATATATATATATATTATAGTTTCAGCAAAATTTTATTTTTTAAAATAACATTCTTAAGGTTTCACAAGCAGCTAATATAATCTTAAAGCAAGACTTCTTCTTTCAAATTGAATTTCATTTAATTCTGTTAATCTTTTTTCTACCCTGTTAGCATTTTTTAAATATTTAACTTCAAGTAAATACGAAATAATTAAAAAATAAAACTTTATATTTGCTAGATTTATTGTCAATTCGGTACATTTAAAAAATTGTGTTTTATTATATACCTATAAGTCAGTTGAAATATTAAATTCTTTTACGTAGTTTCCTTATAAGTAAACTCATATCTACAGTACAAGTTTTAATAGGTGAAAATCTGCTTAGATTACTTAGCTTACGAGTACTTTCCATGGTACGCTATTAAAAGCCAACGTAGCACCAATGTTTTAAGGTCTATAGATTACGGAAAAAGTACTTGAGTTGAGTGTCAGTTCAGACTCTCGAATAAAAACGGGTTATTGTCGTACAATAGTCGAATCCAGTTGAGAGCTCAAAATGACACTCAGCAAAAGTGTTTTTTCTAAAAAGATAATGAATATTTATTTTATACATTTTATTTTTGAACACCTTTTCAATAAATTTTTATTCTCCCTTACTCGTTGCATTTCTCTCTCTCTCTCTCTCTCTCTCTCTCTCTCTTTCGTGCATTGAATTTTATTTTATTTACAGAAAAACTAAATGCAGTGATAATATACAATTTTATATTAAATATAATTTTAAAAAATGTTCATTCGGTATTCTAAAATTATATAAATAATTAGTAAGGTAGTGATAATAAAATATAAAATAAAAATAAGTAATACACTTGTACAAAAGTTTAGTTTTCACTTAAATTTTATCAAATTTTATATAACGGTATATTTTATGATCAAAATCAGTTTCATGAATAATTTTTCAATATTATAAAATAAAATGATATCAAAGGTAATCCTGTATTAAGTAAAATCTTTCTTTTAGTCTGTAAGAAAAATTAAAAAAATAAAATCGATGTAGATTAAGTATCAGAAGAGAACAAAGTAATTTAAAGATCCGATTTTAAAGTAATTTTTTTTATTATACATTTTTAATATTATATTGATTATTGGAAGAATTAATTAAATACGTAAATATTGTAAAATTTAAATAGCTACAATTTTTGAAATAATACAGGTTTGACAAGTTTGACTCTTCCGGGAGCAGACGTCAAGGATGAAGGATAGGAGGTGAGAGGGCAAATAATTCTACAAGTTGTTTATTTGCTTACGTATGACAGGATACATTTGGGGCGCGCGCGGGGACTCGAGCCGCTCCCCGCGAGTGATTCTCGTAGCCGCCCCGAGGCTCCCGGTCGTCGGTGGGCTTCCAGAGAGGTGGTCGCTTCCTCGAGGAGCCACTGCTTTCTCGGGTTGGGGGCCACTACCCACCTGGGCGACTTCCCGGTCGCGCCCAGGCTCCTGGTTGTCACAAGCTGTCCGCGTCGAGCGCATCCGCCCATCGACGAATCTCCGTAGCTACGCCAAGGGCTTCTGCCAGTCGGCGAGCTCTTGTCGCCCGGAACTTCTGTTACGGGCTTCGCCGGGCGATTGCTCTACGATTGCATTACGAGGCGAATTTATACAAGAAGTAAAGAAGAAATATACACAGTCAATATATAAATTGTTCCTACATAAATAAATAAATAATAATAATAATAAAATATTACTATTTCAACATATTAAATTATAGCTAATTATAAAATATATCTTATTTTTTAATTTAAAAATAAAAATAAAAATTATATCTAAAAAATAATGAAAACAAAGATTATTATAAATTATAAATCATTAAGTATTTATTCAATTATTTAAAAATTCAGTACTAAAATAAAATATATAATTGCTATCTTACGGATAATACACAAGTGTAATATTATTTATAATTATTGTAACGAATAGTTTCAGTAAATTGTTCAATTTCGAAAGAGTTAAGTATTTTAAATGTGCATTCCTTTAAATACGTACGTTAATTGTACATATAATATTCTTACTACTTCTATGCTTTGGCAACAGAATAATTAACAAACTGTATACATTTAAAATCATTGATTTTTCTAATTAATGGATCTACTTTTACGAGTAGTTATTTTTCCCTAATTACTATTTTAAAAAATTTTTATTATTGATATATTATTACGGCATTTATTATCATGTTAACAATCGTGGTATTGGTCTATACTTTTCTTTAATAACTAGGTTAAAACTTAGACATATCTTACAAGTATATTATCTAATATTTTGCTTGTTTTTGTTAACTGCTTCAAGTTTTAAGACTCAAAACATAGTTCTGAACTTCGATTGCTTTTCACTGGTTTTCTTCAAAGTCTGTGTTCTAATTATAATAGTTCAAGAATTCAATTAAACACTGAAAAAAGCAGATTCTTAACGAATTCATAAGTACGAAAGAACTAAGCACGTGAATACCGAGAATATTGTGACAATGCCGGGTCGTAAGAAAAAATATAAAATAAAGAAGAATGCATATAAGTATTATACAAGATATTCGAATTATTCAAAGTTCAATTCGTTATTATTATTATTAATATTATTATTGTTATTTTTATTGTTTTTATTATTGTTGTTGTTGTTGTTATTGTTATTGTTATTACTCTATCGTGCACTTTTATACTTGCCACTTTAATTGATGGCGAATAATAAAATATCGACAAGTCATGCTTAAGCAATAACAAATGCTAAAATGCCTAATAAAAATACCTAAAGTATTTTTAACTATTAAATGATTATTGTTCACTAAAAATTTTAAGTTATTGTTTAATCTTGAAAATATCAAAATTGAGTGAAAATTACTTTTACTTTTATTTTAAACGAAAAATTGAAAATTTATAAAAATGAGTAATATGATTAATGATAAAAATAAATTACCAATTTTTTGCACGGAAATTCGTTGACAACTTAAGATCGCTTATCTTTCGAGCAATTTAAATCAAATTTTGTTTTGAACCATAAAAGTAAATTTACCTGGTATATAGTTAAGCATTAAAATACAGGTATTTTTACAACAGCAAAAAACTAGTTTTCAAGAGTTTTTGTATTTTACACTTCAAATTGGGAGCCCTTGGGTTTATTTTTTATAAAACTGCAAGCCAAGTAATTATTCAAAATTTAAGAATGCGTCTTTAAATTTTTTATTTATTAATATCTGGTAAAATTATAAATAAAAAAAAATCGTACCTTTGCTGAAATATATAGGATTAAACATTTTAGATATATTTTCAAAACATTGAATACATGCGGGCATACTGAATAATGTATACTGAAGAACACACCTGGATGTACATATGCTAGACATAAAGTGTAAAAGAAGACTGAAGGACATCGTAAATTTTGGCATTGAGAGCAAATTTTTTGAAATTTTTATCGGCACATAAACTCTTGTCAACAGTTTTTAAATAGTTTTTCTAAAAAAAGTACTTCACCTCCGCGACGTTACAACGACCCATATATAAGTTTTGTTCTTTCCTATAGAAACACACAATACAGATTTCAGTTCAGCAAAAGCACCCGAGCACACGAGTGGCAAGTAAATGCGCGCAATGTGCACTTTCAGAGTTGAAGTCACGAGGAACGCCTTTGCGGATTGCTTTCCTTCTCTTATTTTCTCATTTTTACGACGTGATTCTCCTTTCTTGTAGATCCTTCGCTTTTGAAGATACAACAGAGAGTCAGAGAGAGAGAGAGCGAGAGAGACGGACGGAGAGCGACTGAAGGGGAAAGCAGAGAGAGAGAGAGAGAGAGAGAGAGAGAGAGAGGTCATTCGTCTCTTTTGTTGTACGAGCGCGCGTACGGTTCTCTCTTTTTCTTCTCTTAAACGAGTCTCGCTTTTTTCCTTTTTCTTGTTAGCGCTGCATCCTCGCGCGTCTACTGAAAGGAGTCGTAGAGTGCGTGCGGCAATCAACCCCTTGCCGACGGCTACATGTCCATGTTTGGCTACTCCACGCTCTTGACACCTGCACAATATCCCAACAATAGCGTCTACAAGTGACTGAACGAGCAGCTTAAACGTGTCCATAAATATGTGCGATTATTTATCTTTTGTCGTATGTTTCCTGGTGACATCGATTCTTCGTAGATAATCTGCCGTCTCTTCTGAATTTTCAGTGACAAATCATTTTTGTTGTATCAGAACTTTAATTCTGCTCTCCGAAAACTAATCTTTGCACTTCAATCTTCATATATTTTATTTTTGCGACGACATCGTTGAATGGTTTTTTAAAACATTTATTGCTAGGTATTCGTTTCAGGATTACAGGATAGATTATTGCAAAATTTCGTTTTTTAAAATAGCTATTTTATTTGTCATAAATACATTTTTTTGTTAAATCAATTATTATAAAAATACTATAATATATATATATATATTTACTGCAGTTACAGAATCGAAGAAATCTATTGTGTAAATCTTACACAATAGTATATTCTTTCTTGATCTGTTTCATAAAAAGTGTTTTATATAATAAACTATTCACAGAATATAATAGCATTATCAATTTGAACAAATCTATTCATTATTACAAAATATGATATTTTTGTAACAAGAATAGATTAAAAATATACAGCATTTTTCTGTACTTTCGGTGAATTCATGCGTCTTTTAGATTGGATACTTACTTCGAAAGTATATATTTACAATCACTACGTTTTTTTTTTAATTGTATTAATTGTAACTACAAATTTATTTACAAAATTATGTGAGTTTTTCATTTACTCGATAATAAAATACTTAAATTTTATCAAATTTATAAAATAAAAATTTGACAAAATTTTCTTAGATGTTTTTTTGATTTTATTTAATCATGTAATTTTTAAATGTAAGAGTCAAATTTAATTAAAATCATAACGCAATATAAACATTATCTACACGTTATGTAGATATTAAAAAGTTGTTTAAATTTTTAATTTAAGTCAAAATAAAAGTGTAAAATGATCTTAATTTTAAAATATACAAATTTTCCAATAAAATTTAATAGTCTGCCGCATTGTTTGCTAAGTAATCACGTCTACCAATGTTCGAAGCTTGTTTATTTTGAATCGCCTCCAATTTTGGACACTCAGTAATTCTGTGACCAAGCCCACCACAATAACTGCATCCTTGTTCATCTATAAAATAAAATTGAGTTTTTAGATAAAATATTTTATTTTTGTTGTCATTATTAAACAAAAGTAATTTCATTTTACCTCCAACATTAAGATACTTTTCGTTTTCAGAGCATAATTCGAGTAAGAATGGAGGGATCTTTTGTTTTGCTTCTCTCAGCAAATGTTTTAAATCAAGGAGAACTGATTCGTCATTAGCTTTGTTAATAAACGTAGTTGCGATTCCTGTGTGACCAGAACGACCAGTTCTACCAATTCTGTGAACTAAAATACAAATTGCCATGAATCGTAAATAAAAATAATAGTTTTATCGAGAAAAAAATTATAAGCATAAATATTTACCATAATTTTCAACATCATCCGGCATATCATAATTGATAACATGTTGAATATTAGCAAAATCAAGACCTTTTGATGCTACATCTGTAGCAACTAAAACATCCTTCTTGCCAGCTCTAAATGCTTCTACTGATCTTGATCTTTCTTCCTGATCTATAGACAAATTATTTTAATATTTAAAACTTGCTTATATTATTATAAATTTTGCATTAAAATTTTTTAAAATTACCTTTTCCACCATGAATAGCAACAGCTTCAACACCCTGTAATAAAAGATATTCGTGAATTGCGTCAACATCTTGCTTTTTTTTTTCAGCAAATATAAGCACAGGAGGTGGTGTCTTTTTTAAACACTCCAAGAGATAAACAATTTTTGCTTCTTGTTTTACATATTCAACCTCTTGAATAACATTCATAGAAGCAGCTCCAGCTCTGCCAACATTAATTGTTACAGGTTTCACAAGAGCAGAACGTGCAAAGTTTTGAATTTTCTTTGGCATAGTAGCTGAAAACAGCAATGTTTGTCTTTGGCCCTATAACATTATTAATTAATATTTAAATAAAAAAGGTAATGCTAATCAAATACGATAATAAATGGTCTTAAACTAAGAAAATGAAAAAATTGTTCGGACATCTTCTTCAAAACCCATATCAATCATTCGATCAGCTTCATCCATGCATAGGTATCTACAAACACTAAGTTTCACCATTTTTTTATCTAACATATCCATTAGTCGTCCGGGTGTAGCAACCATTATATGCACTCCTCTAAAAATTAAAAATAAAATTTAATAATGTTGCAATAAAACCTATTTTAAAAAAAATTTAGTAGATTATAATTGCTTAACATTTATATCAAATTTTGATTTATAAAACTTTATTCAAAACTATGTTAAATGTGAAGCATAAAAAAATCTAAACTTACCTGTTGATGACTTCTAAAGATTCTGATACAGGAACTCCACCAATAGCAAGACAGCAATGTATTTGAGGACAATTCGTATGTCTTAAAGTATTAGTATAATGCTGTATAATATCAAAAGTTTGTTTTGCTAATTCTCTGGATGGACATATAATTAAACCTGCAATACATTTAATACAACTTTAATAAAATTGTATTTAATAAAAAATAAGAATAAAATAATAAATTGCATATTACCATATGGTCCTTCATTTTTACCAAAAGGTAAAGAAACTTCTTGCTCAAGACAAAACATGATAAGTGGTAAAACAAAAACTAATGTTTTACCACTACCAGTAAATGCAATACCTATGATATCTCTTCCTGATAATCTGTAAAATTTTGTTAATTGTTATTCCATACAAGTATTATATGTAAAGAATAAAATAAATATGTTTTGAGTAAAAATTAGGTACTTACACTGCTGGTATTCCTTGTATTTGTATAGGTGTTGGCTTAGTAATTCCTTTTTGATCTAAACCAGCTAGAATTCCTTTATGAAATTTCATTTCTTTAAAACTTCGCAATGGAGGAGGAACATCTTCACCTTCAACTGTAATACCAAACTTTTTTCTAATTCTTTCATGTCTTAATTCACTTAATTGTAAAATAGATCTTGGTGGACGCCAACTTGTTTTAATTGGTTCAGTATATTCAATTCCTTTAGCTAACTCTGCAACTCCCATTAAAGCTTTATTTTCAGCAACACTTTCTAAAATTTTTTCTTCTTCTTTCAATTGTTTTTCCATTGCACTTTCTTTTTTAGCTGTTAAAGAAAAATATATACTAAAATTCTTATTTATTTAATAATTTTAAATAATTCATAACTAAAATTATATTATAATTGAAATATTTGAACTATACCTTCTGCCAATTTTTTTAATTCTGTATGTTGATCCAAAAGGGAAATGTTGGATTTTCTTCCCCAAACTTGTCCTTCATCATCTTCTCCATCATCTCTCTCATTTTCACTACTGCTTTTTCCTGTTCCATGATTATAATCTTCTTTTAATTGACTAAGCCGACCTAATTTAGCCAACTGTTGTTTTTTTCTTTCCTTTACAGGAATATATGGAACATAATCATCGTCAGAATCTGAATCATTATTTTCTTCTCTTCGATACCTCTGATCAATAAAATAATAAACATTAATCTTGCACATTCAATAAAATGAAAAATTTAACCTACAATATTATCACTGCAAAATACAATACAAATCTTTTCGATACAAACCTTTTTTGCTGTTCCAGGAGAGTTTCTATCTATAGTACTCATTTTACATTACTAATATAAATATTTTTTAGAATAATAAAAACAATATTTATTTGAAAAATATTTAAAAAATGTTTACACGATACAACTGCTACTTAGTAGATATATAAAAATAAAGCGTATACTATGAATATATAATTTCAAAGAGTTATATGGAAATAACTTAATCTAATATGCGTGAAGTGACATCTGGTGGCAATATTAAAAAAGTAAAAAAAATTATATCATTTTGTCAGAAATGTTTTCATTGTATCATAAATATATCTACCGTATAGTAAATACATTATAGTTTAAAATTAAATTGAATTAAATTCATACATTTTTATTAGACTTTATCACATTCAACAATCTTTAAAATGAAAAATAATTGACGAGGAACAGTAGCAGTTAAAAATTATTATGTACTTTTCAAATTAAAAAAATTCTTGTTTGCAGTTTTTTAGGTTAACTAAAAGTTAAAAAATCGATTAAATAATCGAATTAAACAAATTCAAGTTTATGAGTCAGTACTTACTCGACATACTTATCATCCAATCACAATAATTAGAGAAGTAATTCATGTAGTACAAGCGCGAAAATGTTGTGAAGTGTGCGCATAACCTCTTTCGGTCTCTTTTAAACGACGCAAACATAAATATTGATCAAACTAGAAAATCCTCTTTAAAATACTAAAACTATTATAATTGTATTATATATCATAACTTTACCATAAAAAATGTTAAATTGGGGATAAATCATATCACAAAAATTTGCGTCGGTGTAAATTAAAAAAGTAATATAATAATTTATTTCTAACAGAACGATTTTTCGTTTAAAGAAAAAAAATGTTCAAAAACACTTTTCAAAGTGGTTTTCTGTCAATTCTGTACAGTATAGGCAGTAAGCCATTACAAATTTGGGATAAAAAGGTTAGAAATGGACATATAAAAAGAATTACAGACAATGATATTCAAAGTTTAGTCTTGGAAATTCTTGGTAGTAATGTCAGTACAACTTATATTACATGTCCAGCTGATCCTAGAAAAACTTTAGGAATTAAACTGCCATTTCTTGTTATGATCATCAAAAATTTAAAGAAATATTTTACTTTTGAAGTACAAGTAAGTTTTAATTTGATTTATATTATAAATTAATTATTAATTATTTTCAAACATGCTTTGTTTTTTGTATGATTCATATTTTTCTTTTAATAACTTATATTACATATAAAAAAGTTTTAAATTATCTATATATACAAAATAATTTTTTCTGTATATATTGAATTATAAACCTTTATAAATTTAAAACGATAATTATGGACATTATATAATATATAATATAACTTTATATTATATTAGAATAAATAAAATTAAGGAATTATTAATAAATAAGTATTAATATATAATGTAAATATTATTAGACTATTATTATTATTTTAGATTATAGATGATAAGAATGTCAGAAGACGTTTTCGAGCAAGTAATTATCAATCCACAACAAGAGTCAAGCCATTTATTTGTACAATGCCAATGAGATTGGATGATGGTTGGAATCAAATTCAATTTAATTTAGCAGATTTCACTCGACGAGCTTATGGCACAAATTATGTAGAAACTTTAAGGGTACAAATTCATGCTAATTGTCGAATTCGTAGAGTTTATTTTTCAGACCGTCTTTATTCTGAAGATGAATTACCTGCTGAATTCAAGTTATTTTTACCTATTCAGAATAAAGCTAAATGTTGACGTGACATGGACAATCTAGAATTTTTATTATACTTTACGTTTTATAGACAATTCTAACTTATAAAAAAATTACAACAAAATATAACAAAAATAAACTTAAGTAATTATGTGATTGAAAACCACTTACACTCAATATTAATAGAAATAAAGTTTAAAAAAAAAAAAACCCACTCTCTCTGTTATTAGTCTTATAATGAAGTATATTCATTATTTTTTATGCACGAGGATTAATCTATAATCACATTTTTGTTTCATTTCATTTGAAAAAGTGTATGTATGCATATATGTTTATAGCATCTTGAAAATTCCGCTTTACTACTTTAATATCTGATATGTAAGTAAAGAAACGAAAATTGTGCAGGTCGATCAAATTAGAAGTTCCATCAAGCAATTGAATCAATTTTTTTTGTTAAGTGCCTTGTCTCACATACTCATAGATTTAATGTTAAAAGATAAGTACTTGGTACAAAAAGTTATTTTATCTTTACAAATCATTGTATTTTATTCTCCCAATAAAAGATTTTGTATGTCATTTGTATTTTATTGTTTTTAAACTTCAAAATAAATATCCTATAAAACATATTGTTATTAATAAATCATAAAATTAAAAATAAGAATATAAATGGTTTAGTATTATATATATTATATTTCTGTACAATACCTAACAAATATATTATAAATCTACCAAACCTTAATTTATATTCATGTAGTTAATATATATAAATAACAAACAGTTAAAAGAAAAAATTATTGATGCTACCGTTAATAATTATATGGAAAATAAGTAAAATAATAAATTTTGACAAAATATTTTAATTTATACATTTAAAGGTAAATGTGAAATTAAACACTTTGTATAAATTTAATTAAAAAAAGATTTCTTTAAATAATATAAAAACTTATTCAAATTATTATATAAGTTATTTTCTCAGAAAATTAATTTTGTACAGAAGATTGAGCATTAGTTTATGAACTTTTTAAATATGTTCTTGAAATAGTTAATTTATTGAATTTGATGTCTTCGTATATTTGCGATATATTTAAATCATTTTCAATACATTTAATTCAAAATCAGAGTTTATTGATCTATACGAAAAGTAAATATTTCTACATTTTTTTAAAAAATATTACAATTCATTTAATATTTATTTATCTAATATTGCAAATATTAATAAAAAAAATTATCTATCAAGTATGAAATTTTTACAGAAAAAACTATATTAAATAAATATTCTGAAAATCACTTAGAAAATTAAAATTTTTAACATAATTCCTTTATTGTATTAGGTAATTATAGTGTTAATGCATTTAATTAAATAGCAAAAATAATAAAATATTTAATTAAAAATATATTAATTTTGCTTGAATATAAAAAAATTCTTGCAGAAGACCAAAATTTTACGTATATATATAATAATAGTAGATTAAGTAAACATTTGCAAAATTGCAACCTTAAAATTCAGCATTGAAATTAGACTACTAAAAAAGGATTCTTATCAAAAGAAATTTTGCTATTTTTATTAGACTAAATATTTTAATTTCTTGATATTATACAAAAATTAATATTTCCAATTAATGTAGATAAGCAATGTCACTTTTTATTTTTTTAAAAACATAAATTTAAATTTTTAGGCTTTATCTCCTAATTAATACGTGATTAATATTGTTCCTTATTTTACGAAAAATATAACACAAAAGGTATTTCATAGCATTTTTATAAATTCTTCGTTTCTAATTTATCTTTTCATTTAAAAATTTGTTACATTTTGGATTTATTTTTCATGACAATTATTAAAGGTTCTCTTTTCCAATACTAAATCCATGTTAATCAATTTATGCAATCAAAATTGCTCTTATAATATTCCACGAAATATAGAACCCTTAATTTGATTTCTTTAAATTTTATAAAAGTTCACGTTTTTCATTTATAAACGGGTATTGGAAATAATATCAAGATTTTATAAATTACCAATTACCTTAAATAATTAACAACTAAAAATCTTTAAAAGTATTTTACCAGAAATAATGATATTATACTCTACATAATTTTCTGATTTTTAAAATTTTTATTATCGTAGCAATATTTTTAATTAATTAATAAATGCTTTATTGACTCACGTTTCCATGGTTTCTGCTCTACCAATGATCAGATTTTTAATTTTATTTAGTATAATTTTTACCTTAGTTCTTTCATTAATATTTCGACCTAAAATTGCGCATAGTAATATTTTAAAAGAAGAATAGAAAGATATTTTAACTGCAACTCCGTAAAATAATTTAAAGAAGTACTTAGAGCGTAACACGTTTGACTTTACATTAGATGCTCAAAATGCTTTAACGTGAAATTCATCAAGTTTTAATAGACATAATTGTGCTTTCTTGTGCGGTCTTGATGTCATCTTATTTAAAAAGCTTTTATCTTTATCCAATGCATTACGGATAAGAACTATTCGCGGGTATAAATTATGAAAATCAACCTTTTGCGTATAAATTCAATCATGTGTAAAATAGTTGAGTTTTGTTAGAATTATTTTCTGTTATCATATTAATTGCTACAAGAAAGGAAATAGCTCCGTGCATTATCATTAAAAGTAGGTCTGTACAGAATATAATTACTCGTTAGATACGAATTACCTGTATGCTACATATGAGCCTTTAACTAGTTCAAACTGATTCGAGGAGTTCCCACGACAATAACGATTTACTCTACTGTAGTGACCTGACTAATTATATAAAGCAGTTTATAGTATTTATTATTCATCCAATTGTTATGTTCGGAAACTTAAATCTCGTACTTAATCTATATACTTAAAATGCTTGTTATTCACAAATATATTGCATGTATTACGATTTCTATTAACGGTAACAATAGTTAAATATACCAATTTTTGACACGGATTACTGACATATGATAGAAATTTTTAAATATTTTAGAATACACGTTATGAAATTTAAAAGTGTTTTTTTAATGTTAAACATTTTATTACGAATATTTAAAAAAAATATTATTTTATGAATTCATACTATTCTCAGTGATTGGGTTATCATTAGATTTTAAATATTTATATTTTATTTATTAATTCATTTTTGTATCGTACGTTATATAGTAAAATAAACCAGACGAAATCATTTTTTATATTTTTGTGCAACACCAATTTTTTTAAGTTTGATAACATTAATTAATATTTAATCTAATACAAGAAGTTTTATGTAAAAAGTTAAAAAAAAATCTAAAAAATATATAAACAGATGACGTGTCCCGGCTTGTTGCAGGACAAGTCGGAACACAAAACAATCAATTATAGATCGCCGCCCAATAATCGTAATAAATTTAATGGGCCTTACACGACCGTATTGTGCAGCCTCCAAAGAAACCCTAGTATCTGTCAATCGGCTGTCGGGAACTTGAGGATTTTCCGCGAAGAGAGCGGGACGAGCCGAAGCAGGTACCGCCCGCACCAGTAATTCGCCTCGTAATGCAATCGTAGAGCAATCGCCCGGCGAAGCCCGTAACAGAAGTTCCGGGCGACAAGAGCTCGCCGACTGGCAGAAGCCCTTGGCGTAGCTACGGAGATTCGTCGATGGGCGGATGCGCTCGACGCGGACAGCTTGTGACAACCAGGAGCCTGGGCGCGACCGGGAAGTCGCCCAGGTGGGTAGTGGCCCCCAACCCGAGAAAGCAGTGGCTCCTCGAGGAAGCGACCACCTCTCTGGAAGCCCACCGACGACCGGGAGCCTCGGGGCGGCTACGAGAATCACTCGCGGGGAGCGGCTCGAGTCCCCGCGCGCGCCCCGAACGTAAAGCCGAATTTGTCAAGATTTTAACAAAGGAAATGGAATATTTTTATTGCAGGAACTGGCAAAGTCAGAGCACTTTTTCAAGTGAAAATAATGTTGTTTCGATAATAATTTGTGAAATCGAATAATTAAAATTAAAAATTTTAATTGTACTCAATTGCTAATGGTTCAATATCCTAAAAATATTATATTTAATATATTCTATTTTTCTTGTAATCAAAAGATTTTTACTTAATAACATAAATTCGACTCGATTTTGAAGAAATATCGAAACGTTCTTAAAATAAAATCATGTTTTACCAAAAAATTTATTTGTATTTATTTATATTTACTAATGCAACTATTATAATTTGAAAGTTACAACATCTTTGTCTTAAATTTTTATTTAAGAAAATCTTAAAAACTACAATTTAAATGAAATATTCCCAAGAGTTGGTAAATGATATTTATTACAATTATATTTACATGTCTTATTTCTTGAAGACTCGTTTTTAGATTACATATAATTGTACAATAAGTTCATTACATTGATTTCATATCACTGTGCAGTCTAAGAAGCATATTTTTAATTGTCTTAAATTTAATATTTTTAATTTTATGTAAGTAGTATTTAAGATTTGTATAGTATATAATATAAATAATCTGTTAAATCCTGTTTCATTAATTTTATTGACAAAACTTTTATATTTTACGTAATAAATATGTATTTCATAAAATTTTATTTATTTAGCTTGAACATAAAATACTATGGAATGAAACGTACTTTTGCATTTAAAAAGTTCTTTAAGATTGCTCGGTTTTTTTCGAATCTAATTATTATTAATTATCTGAGATGTATTTCCTAGATTTTTTTCACGTGTCAGATACCGCGATTATCAGTCAAGTAGGTCGCGGTTCGTGCGGATTTTGTATTCGACATCGAAAATCAATAAAAACAGTGTACTATCTCATTAGATACACTCATACATACTACATATCATTAAAAAACGATAATATTTGCTATATATATTTCATGTACTTAAAAATTAACTTTAATATAAAAAATAAATCTTATGTAAATGTTAATAATTTCATGCATTAAGGATAATTCATATGGTAAAACATTATTGATCAAAAAATTAAATTGCAAAGCTTTTAAATACTATTGTATTATTATTATTATTTATTTATTTACTTACCACCCGTTCAGATATTATTTACATTTCTGTACACTTCTTAAATCTAATTTACATTCTTCACAGTCACATCATTTAATATTATGTTTTTACACTTATATAAATTCTATTGTTATTTATTATTTCTGTTTTCTTCTTCTCTCCTACTATTGCCTTCACCCTCTATAACTTATACTTCTTCAAAATGTACTTTTTTGTTTCTTTTTGTTTATTTTATAATTTGCATGTTCTTTCCTCTTCTATTGAACAGTTTTTATTGTTTTTCGTATCATTCTCCATTCTAAATTCGTTAATAATTCCATTCTATGCTTACTTTTTTCTCCTTCATTCAGTTCATAAATATATTTTTTCTTATATATTTTCTAACATAATGTGTTTGACTTCAATATATTTTGATGCTTTCAGTTTATTAATCCAACATTGCTGTTATTATCTTATTTCTATTTCTTCTCATTTATTTCTTGCTTTTCTAATTTTTTTCTATTCAAAAGTGGCTTAACCACCCAATATTATGCGAAAAAATTGTCTTCTGCACTCCGTAGTTTTTTTCTTCTTTATTCCTTTTCTCTATTTTATCAAAAACTTTTCCATCATCTATCCTAATCTTCGTGCACCCTTTGAGAATTTCCATGCTTTCAGTATTTATTATTTTATTTTCATACTTGATTGCTTTTTCAACTGCTTTTATTTTTAGCCTGGTTCATTTATTTATAGCATTAAAATATGATTCGGTGTAAGTTTGTCTAGATTCAACATCCATTTTATGTACATTTTGTAGTTTTTCTGTTTGCATAGCTTTTCCATACCCATATTTCTGCATCACATAGCAACACATTTTCTAAGAATGCATCGAATAATTTCATCTTTGTGCTGAAGTTCGCTTTAAACCATCTTTCTCATATATTTTTCATAATACAATATTCGCTCTTTTAGTCCTTTAGTTTATTCAATGTCTTTGTTATTTTCACCGAATCTTTATCCTAAGTACTTGAATCGTTCGACTGTTTCTATTTTGTTACGTTTCTATCGAAACGTGCTTTTTTTCTTCTTCCCCCTTTTCTCGAAATTTAAAATTTTTTTTCTGAATTCTCAAGTCTAGATTTTCTATCCAGATAGTTTCCAAAGATTTTTAATAGCTTTTTTAATTCCGCTCCAATTTTTTCCAATAATACAATATCGTCTACGCGCGTAAGTGATGTAATCCTTTTTTCCCTACTTTTATGCCTGAACTTATGGATTTCTTCAGCTTCTCATCCAGGTCTACAATACTGTATTAAAAAGTATAGGGCTCATCGATAAATCTTGTCACACTTCTCTTTCGCTTTTCATTCACCCAATTATCTCATCATTTATCTTCATTTTTGTCTTATAATCTCTATAAATTTTCTTGATGCAATTAAACAAGTACTTTTTCATTCCTGATTTTTTCATGTTCTTCCAAATTTTATCTTTAACTATTTTAGCAAATGCTGTTTATGTATCCGTGAAGCAAACAAATAATTGCGTTAAGTGTGCTTTTTTTGAAATCTGAATTATATCTCGCTATACATTCTGTTTTCATCCATTTGTTTTTTTATTTTATTTTTAATGGTTTCTGTATAAATTTTGCAGCTCATGTCCAAGAGAGCAATTTGTTTATAATTATTTATATTTATTCTATACCCTATTTTAAAAAATTAGTACTATTATTCTACTTCCCCGCTTCTCCCACGTTATCTTCTTATTATCTCATTTCCTATCTTAGTTATTCTGTCTTTCCTCCGTATTTCTACATTTCATTTAATCTGTCGTCCTACAAAGCTTTTTACTCATACCTATGCATTATTATACGTACACATAGAAGAATTTTTAACGAATTAAAAATAGTTTATTCTTTTAAATATTAAAGCAGTCATTTTAAGGAACTTCTCAATATGTGAAGATGGGGTGACATTTTCCAAACATAAATAATAAACATTAATAAATATAGCTTTTCTTAAATTAATATAGATTTTTAAAAGCAAAACTCTTCTTAAATATTAAAATACTGTTTTAAATTAAAAAATAGTAATTACAAATTTTTTAAGAAAATTATATGTACAATAATTTAAATGTAGTGGAAATGATTTTAATATAGATTTTCAATTTTACTGTTACTAATAAAATATATACACTTTTAAAAACATTTATTCATATTTATGGCTCGTGCTAATTTATTTAAACTATGATTTTGCTATTGAGAATACCAACATTTATTAAAAATTGGAAAATAGGTATCGAAATATATTTTAATTTAAATTAAATTATTGGCTGATCAAATTAAATTTGGCTTATAATCTCTAATATTTTTGATCAGACGTTCATCTACATGAAAATACGACGGAATACAATAGACAGGAATAATTAAATGTTTTATCAGTATTCAGCTTAAAAATATCATATTCACTTATATAAATTAAATATTGCAATCCAAGAAAAATTTAAGGTTAATTACCTAATTATTTCACAAAAGCCAAAATGTATTGGAATAATTTTTTAATATGTATGTTTTCAATTAATATTAAAAGTTTTTTTGTAATTTACTTTATAAAGACTATAGTAAATTTTTTTCAAATTTAATATTTTTTACATTCATGAAAATTAAATTTTATATATTTTTTAATTTTTGTATTTGAAAAAATTAAAAATTAATATTTACGGTAATGCATAATATATTAACGGAAAAAAATTACTTAAATATATCAGAATACATTTCAATTAATAATAATAACAATAATATTAATAAACATTAGTACATTAGATGGAGGAAAAAAGGCATTTGCGTCAGAAATAAAAAATGTCTATATCAATAATTAAGAAAACTTTATAAAAATTAGAAAAAAAACTATTAACAAATCGGTTTTTCCAGACTATATATTGCATGCTTTATTACTTTACGCTGTTTACAACAAAAACTTTGATCGACGGAATTTGGTTCGCAGACGAATTCCTATATTTTTGTTTAATTTCTAATGACATTTTACATCATTTATCCCTTCTAATATAAAACGTTAAAAAAGTATATTTCCATTCAGATAAAAACAATCATAGCTATTTCTATAGATACACATACACTTGTAAAAGGATTTCATTGTATTTACATTGATTTTACCCGGTCTAGACTGACATGGTTTTACACCAATCCGTAATAATGTAGTTTCTGCGTATTTATAAACACTAATAAAGGTTTTATTTCGATTTTATATGATTTTGAATGAATAAAAAAGGAAAAGGGTCTACTAGTGAGGAAGAGACGAGAAAAACGAAGCCAAAAAATATAAGCATATACTGTTTGAAAAGAATGGCTATTTGTAGTGAATACCTGTAGCTAGAACTTTTATAAATAGGTAAAGTAATGAAGCTGTATAAATATATATATGTGAAAGGACATTTCTTCAAATATAGTTTTCATATTAAATATATCATAAAAATATAAAAACTTATGTTAATAAAAAATATTGGTAGAACATGTATATTTATTAATTATTTTAAAATATCAATACGTTGATAAATTAAAATTTATTTAAAAATATGCAAATAAAGATCTTTTTTATCAGGTAATCTTGATTCATATTAAAACATTTGTTGCAGTTTTTATAAAAAAGACTTTTAAATCTATTTAGTCGATAAATTTTTCGATCAAAAAATCCAACATATAATTTATAATATATTATTATTTTAAAGTATTTTAATATAATTATCATTGATTAAAAAAAAATGTATTTTTGTTTTTGCTTTAATTGCGCATACAATTGCTTCTTCACTATAGCGTGTACATGTGCTCGATGCAACTTTTTTGTTTTCTAATTCGAATATTCGCCAGTAAATAATACTTATAACTTATCGATGGCATTAAAGAGCTAAAGACTTATATTTATAATCTGTTCCATTTTTCAAGGATTATAGTCCAAAAATATGTTTATTATATATATATGTATATATATATAAACCATGTAATCGACAAAAAACATCTTATTTGTGCGAACTTTATCTACGAAGATTGATAAAACATCTTTTCACCTACATATAAATATTTATATAATTTAGTTACTTATTTAAACGTTTATAAGGACCATAAAACTAATAAGAATAGATATGAAAATGAAAAAAAGATATCTTCTCGGAGTATTGAAAAGTAGAAGCCTCCCAGTGATTTACATACTATACAAAACTAATACAACTATTAGAAAAATAAGAAAGTTTTAAATTCACGTTCAAGGCATCAATTTTTTTCCTTTTGATTTCATATTATTTAAACGAATTTATTCAAAATAGTCATGTGTTTTACTAATACTTGAAACCAATGGATAATGGAAATGTAAAGTAAGTATTTGACTTGGCAATATAGTCAATACAATCCACTAAAACAAATTATATATGTTCATTCAAAATTAGTGCAATATACTTTTAAAATACAAACGTTTCTAATATTATATTATCGGATTGTTTTGGAGACACTCAAAAAATATCATCATAATATGTGCTACATCCTAATGTAACAATTTTTCTAAAACTACGAAACAACATTGTAATTATTAATCTCTCTTATTATATATTATATATTGCGACTGAGCTGAATAATAGCTAAATTAAAACGAAGATGTTGAAATTTTTTAATTAAAGAAAATAAGATCGTAAAAAATAGTTATATCGTTTACACATATATTTGAACTCTAGGTCTTTTCATCCAACCTTGATTATAATTGTATAATTTATTTAATTATACAATTATATTGTAGTCGATTTTTAACATTTTAATTAATCATGTGGAACTCTGGCATTAGTGTATAATAGCAAAGAATAAATTGGTTATAATTGAGAGACTAAAGAAACCGCACTTTCTACTTTGAAATAATGTATAGATCGGTGATTTACATCTTTAGCATTTGAACTAATGCAAATGAAAGAATAAAAAAATTAAGGGCTTGACCGGAGAAATTATCACAAGTAAAAGAGGAATAAAAATCTTTAAAAAATTGTTGGTACGATCTAAAATGCAAAGAGTTCAGTTATAATGAGTTGTCGTTCCGTTTTAATTTAAATCGCGCTACTGTAAAGTACGTGCGAGTTTATTGCGATCGAATGTGAATGCGAACCTCGCAGAAATGGAGCTGCGTATGCGAACGAGTGTATCGACATTAATTAGTAATTATCAAGTATTGATTTTTAAAACGAAGGGAGAGACAGAGTGAGAGAGAGAGAGAGAGAGAGAGTCAGGTAGGTATCGCCTTGCCCTTCTGCGCCGGGCTCCGACGCTTCGCGGCAACTAAGAGGAGGGGACGAAGGGATGCTGGGAGGGCGCGAGCTCGCGAATTTTCCGGGAGGGAAAAAGAGGCGGCTGTTCCGTACTTTCAACCACGCGCACGAAGGAGTAATTAACGTCGCAACGCGCGCTCGACCTCACGCACACGTTCTCGCCCTCGGGAGTAGGTGTAGCGCGGAAAGGTAGCGCATGCGCGACCGCGAACTCGCCCTGAGCCTGCACCGAGAGTCAGCGGTAAATTTTCGAAAAGTGGCCGTTGGTATTTCAAAAATGCTTCCGTGCAGGTCAGCAGTCGCGCGAGTGTCGCGGTCGAGGCGAGCGAGGAAGGATTGGCCACTTGTCGACTCGCAACGACTAGCTCGCCGGAATCGCGCGATATTCCCAGTTTCCCTCCGGCAGAGAGGAGACATTGACGGCTACGCGGGTTTGCGACCGATGCGCATAAGCGAAAGGGAAAAATTGGCAGAGAGAAGGAGAAAGAGAGCGATCGGGAGGGAGTAATATAGGGAAAAAGGGGCAGGGAGGCTCTCGACGTCGCGAGCGGGAGAAAGAAGCCCAGTAAAATGGCCGACCAATTAAGAGAGGGCTCGTGTATTTTATATATATTTTTGCGCGATGCTTCCCCAGGAGCAGTGCCGAATCGCGCACACATCGCCCGGAGTTTCGCGCGCGACCATTACCCCTCTCCTTCTTGCCGGCGGAGTGCGCGACGCAACATAAAAATCCCTCCAAGAGGGAGGGGGACAGAGGGAAAGAGAAAGACGTCGATGCACGTGGGAGACTGCACACATTCGGCCGTAACCCAGAATCGCGCGGGGCTGCAGTAAAAATAAAACCGCAATCCATAACCGCGCGGGCCGCGTGTTGTGTCTGGCGCGCGCCTCGGCCCTTCGTCCCTTCCTCGAAGCTCCCGAGGCTCTCGGCGGAACTCCTCCGCTGCTGGCGCGAAAGACGACGCCGGCTAGCGCGCGCCAACCCGAGGTGCGCGCACGGCCGAAAATTATGCTCGTAAATATACGTCGAGAGGGCCGGCGCGCGGGGGGCTAATGTAATTGTCGTGGAGGAGCTTAGTGGAAAAAGTGTAGCGCGAGAGAGGGTGTTGGCGCGACCGGACGCGAGTGCATCCAGCGGGGGAGGTGGAGGACGTTGCCGCCGACAGCGATAACGAGGACGGAGACGACGACGTGGGACATGTTTCTGAGACTCCGATAACAGGGCCAGAAGATCGAAGCGAGTGTTCGATTGCGCGATCGGCCCGTGAAGGTATGGGCACGACAGCGCAGGATTCCATGGAGCGCAAAGAGGGCGAGGGCCAGGAGGAGGAGGAGCCCTCCAGCGGTGGGGAGCCTGATGAGCTCCGACGCTGCAGGATATGCGCGAGCTCGGTGCAGGTTGCGGCCGCGGCTCGCATCTTCGCCGAGGAGGGAAGGTGTCGGAACCTCCAGAGGAACATCCGCAAGTACTTGTACATCACGGTGCGTCCTCGCAATCGTTAGTCGACCCCTTTTTCCTTCCCCTTTTTGTCGCAACTCTAGATTTTCGATTTCCGATTTTCACCCCGTCGAGGATGGGCCGATTTACGCGGCGACGACACGTGCGTTTCCCAAAAGTCTCCGCGCACACGTGCACACGCACATCCGAATGATCGCGATGTCGATCTGCGACCGATTTCTCGCGCGCATCTTTCAAATACTGGCCGACGTCATTCGCTGCATCCCGACTCGTCATCCCCTTGTCTGTGACAAGGATTGCAACGCACGTACCGACATCGAGGACACAGGCGGAGGCTGTAATAAAATAAAATTGAATCGATTGGAAAAAATATAATGGCCGACGCGATTATCGATTTTGCTTCCTTCGACTATTGCACGTAGAACATAAAATTGGTGCAATGATCGCGTCGCTACTGAACTCCGTTAAGCTAATGTTGTAAGATTAAGATGCACTCGCGCATCCACCGTCAGGTGCTGAAGACATACAGATTCGGCGTTTCCCTATTTTTCGAAATTATCTGGGAGTGTTGGGGGCAAATGGTTTATCCATGCCCAACTGCTGCGGTAGCCGCTTGGCGATTCTCACGGGGGACCTTGGCCTTGGCGATCGCCGCCAGTGCCGAGGGTGAGAAACAGGTGTCGGTACAGGACGACGGACCCCCGTGGTCGAGGAGCCCGGGACCGACGGGATGGAAACGAGAGCGCGGCGTCGCGGCTCCGGGCTCTGTAAGAGTGTAAAAAATTAAGCATTTTAGTGATTGCCAGCTGCGACGGCGGCGGCGTCGGCGGCGGCGGCGTCGGCAGCAACGGCGGGCGGCGACGGCGACCGCTGGAGGAGGGAGGCGCAGGGCTCTGTAGGCCGACATTAACGTGCATTGTATCTGTCTGTGACTGCTTTGTCGATCTGCCGCAGTGTACGTGCGCGGGTAGGTGTGTGTGCTTGCGCGCCCGCCCGGAGAAGTAATGCACAGGTCGTGGGCAGGGATTTCGTGGATTGATGCGCGCACGGATGTACGCTGTAAAAATTGATTAACTCTCATCGAGTTATTTTTGACAGCAGTGGATGAAAAATGACGCTCTAACACGATCCACTGTTTCGCAAATTATAATGTTGCCAATAACGGTTATTTACGCTCGTTATGGGCACTCGTAATGTTTCATTAAATGCGCTGCATTATATTGTACAGGGACTCGCGGTAATACTCAATAATTTTACACGGTTGTAATTGTAATTGTTACGTAATTTATGATTACTGCATTTATTTCGGATTATTATTTTCGGGGACTAAGCCTGAGATCGATATAAATTGTTTTATCCACAATCAGAGAAACAGAAGAGTATGCTATACCCGAAACGCCTAATAACCTTAAACTGATTTTTTATTATTTTCCGGGTTTCATATGCTGTAATGCTATTACCGTAAAATCCATTTTAAATCAATGATATTTTGAAATTTTATTGTAATTAATTCTTCTCGATCTCTACTCGTCGTTTTTGCTTCATTTTGAGCCTTGAGCGTATCGTTGTTGACCTCAAATTTGAAATCAGCGTTCCAAAACCTGTCATAATGGAATTATGTATATAGTATGTCGAATTATAAATTTGAATATCGACTATTTATGAATTTCTTTTCTATCTGACATCTATTTTCATATTTGATAATTTCACTTTATAAATATATTTATTTAAAATGATAAGATCCTTGCATTATCTTAAGCCTTATAAATATAAATTTGAAATATTACATAAAAATGTCTTAGTTTTTTAAGATTGAAATTATTTTTTAAATTATAAGCAGCTTAATAGGTATAAATGATTAATATATATAAAGAACTAAATGAAAATTATTAATCACATAATACTTTATGAATATAAATATATATTATGAATACAAAAATGTATTTTATTTCCTTTAATGATAAAAATTTGATTATCTTCTTTTGGAAATTATAATTATAATGGTTCAATGACAATCGAATATAAAAGAATCGGGTATGGTACAAATTAGATTATATAATTTTTAAAATTACATTAAAATATTTCCATGAATAGTCAAAATTTTTATCTCATTAGAACTACTAATCATTTATTAATTGCGAAAATCGTAAAATAATTAATTAATAAAAAATATTTCTTTTGAACCGACAATTAAACACTAATTATTTTTAATCTAAAACACTTTTAAAAAGGATTAACTTAATAGATGCATACTTATTAATTTATATTTAAGTTGTTTTTTCATTATTTATAAATATCTAGATCCATTAACACTTTACGAAAAGTAGTGATATATTTTTTAATAGTAAAAAATGTCTATTTTTTCTAATATTAGCTCAAAAATAAATGCTTTAAAAATAAAAAAAAAACTTCATCCTGAATCTTTATCTCTTCTACTCTTACTCCCCTTTGCATTCCTTTATTAATTATATATATATAATAAATTTTAAAAATGTATGGTGTAAAATAAGTATAGTCAGACCAACTGTGTGTTAAAAAAAAATTACACAAAAATTATATCAGAGTATTTTCAATAATCTCTTAGAATAATAATAACAACAACAACAACAATAATAATAATAATAATGATGATGATGATGATGATGATGATAAAAAATAAACAATATTATTTTAATATATTCTAAATGTCTACTTTGTTTAAATTTTTGCGATAAACCTTATTTTTTGATAGAGCAAAAAAATAAAAATTCTCATTTGTTTTTAAAGATGTATTTTAAAGATTTAAACGATACCTTTTTATATAAAAAAATAATAATATAATTGTATGTTTTAAAAAGTCTTTCAATTTTTTTTGACATTTGGTAATACTTTTATTGTGTATATGTTTTTTTATAGGTTTGGAAAATTATTATTTCATTCAAACAAAAATAAGCTACTTTCATTTTCCATAAATATTTATTTATTACTGCACTATAAATTTCACGATTAGATACGCTTTTCTTACAACTATTACATTCCCTGTATTAATTTACTTCTTCTTGCACCTACAAAGCTTATCAGTAAGATATTAATTTTCCTGAACACGATGAAATAATATCATTACGCTATACCGATTAAAAGAAATTTTATTTCCGTGTATAATTTGCATTATTCTATTGATTCATTGATGCTATTCCATATCAGTATAATAGTGCTTAATATATATATACAATAAAATGCTTTTTAATAGAGCATTTATACTTTTAAAATAGGTGTCTTCCGAGGATAGACTACCAAAAATGGTTTGTGCGTCGTGCATCGGTAAGCTGGATGGTATCCACGCCTTCGCCAGCATGGCGCTAAAGACTCAAGAGAGACTGAAACAAGAACTTCTCAGGGGGACTGCAGATCTATCCGTGGTCGATAATTTGGAAAATTCCGATAGCTCCTTGAATAAATTTGGAGACCGTGGCCTTCTACACTCAATATTAACAAAAGTATGAATTTTCTCGTGATTTCTAAAGTTGAGTAGTCGCTGATGAAAAAATACTAGTGGTTATTAAAGCAAATACCGCAAAATAGATTTGACAAGAATTATTTATGTATTTTATAAATCAATAAATATTTAATTATGACTTGATAAGGATTATCAATACCATTTACTTCGGTTATTTTATTGTGAAATAATTTTCAGTAATTGTGTAAGATTAAACACAAGCGTATTAAAATATTTGATAAGTTTTGCACTCGCTTGATGAATTTAAGATATTTACAATAATTAAATGAAATTAATTAAAATTTTATTAAACATATTTTAATAAATAAATAGTTAAAATACAAATTAAATTAATTAAATCTATGTATAACCTACTTTATTTAAATCAACATTTCATGTATCTGTTTATCAATATAATGAATTTTTAAAAAGGAAATAATATCTTTAAAATATTTACTTATATATATTTTATAATATCTAAAGTACTAAAACTTTCGAACATAGATAAGCGATCAACTGCAGATAACTAACAAGTATCGCACACGCTAAAATATTTTCTACTAATTATATAAAAGTTTAAATTATCCTGATACTATTATACTATATGATACTTTTTCAAATAATTACTTAAAGTGGAAAGTTTTATATACAATTAACTTTATGAGAATTTTCAATTTTCTAATTGAATGGAAAAAACTAAATAATTAAAGAATTTATTTAAAATTTATACTTCAATATAAACAAAGTTTTTTAAATAATTTGGATTAAAATAACCTTTTTGATCACAATGATATACTCGAGATATAAATTAAGCAAAAATCAATAAAAATATAACACGAAGATTTTAAACGATGACCGCGTCACAATAACATAAATATCAAGAGATTTAAAAAAACTTTAATTTTAAATTAACAAAATGATCATGTTATACTGTAATTATAATATTCGCATTTAAAAAAAGAGCACAGTATGTTATTTGAAAATATAAATTATAATATATCAGCAGCTTTTAAATTATAGAACAATAAACAATTTTTTATTTATATGATAATACAAATATAATAGAATTATATTAATAAAATCAGTTATAACTCTTTTGAATTTTAAACGTCTTTATACTTCATATAGTTATATTCTAAATATTTTAAATACATATAAGGTGAATTGAACGAGAAAAGAGAATTATTTAGAGAGCATATGTCAATACATTATAAATTACTAAATAAATAATTTATGCTGATACTATTTAAAATTTTTATCTAGACATTTTTAGATTCATTTGAATTCAAATTAAAATAATATACATGAAAAACAAAACAACTTAAATTTGATTTCTCTTTTACAGAATACCAACTTATATTTTTAATTTATTACTACGTAAAATTCACTTTCGAATATGTTGAACGAAATACTATATTTAATGCATCATATAAGCATATTATATAAAAACAATTTACAACTTTGTGACTTGACAATTGCAATTTCTTTGCTATTTTAAAGTAGGTAAATATTAAATTTTACTGTAAAAAAATCGTTTACATATGTTCGTCCGTATATTTAAAAATTGTATATATAAAATACAAAACTGTGAAGTATGAAATATTTTGCTAATATATATATTTGTATTAAAAAATACGATAACTTGATATGTGCGTAATACAATTAATTATAATCGGGTCTCTAAATGCTTATACTTAGATGCCGTTTATATTACTTGAAAATCAACACTAGAAATTATCCACGTGAAATGTTATTTCCATACAGGATATTTAATGGAGCAAAATAAATTAGTTCTAAATAAAATTTAATTATATGCATTCAGATCTAATTATAAATAGAATGAAAATTTGTACACTGATAAGTAGATATACATGTCTCACTATTTCGGCAATAACTACTGATTTTTTTATTCGGGAAATTTTTTAATATTTTTCAAGAGTTAATAACGTTTTAAATTTTTAATTTTTAAATGAATCAACAAATCAAATTTAACTATATTTAATTATTTAATTGTTGATAATAAATTTATTATTAATAATTATTTTTGTATTATTTATAATTATAAGATTATTATAAAATTAACTGAAAATTTATAATTATTTTATAAAAATATTTTTGTGCATATTTTTAAAATAGCAGATAATAATAACAGATCAAATCAAAATATCAATTCAAATTCAATCAATTCAAATGTAACGAAATATCTTTAATTTAAAAGAAATTCAATGGTTGTTAGGGATCTGTTGAATCATCAAATGATACAGAACCAGCACAAGGACGCCAAAGAACGCCGAGTACAGAAGAAATGGAAGTAAAAGTCGATCCAATGATTTTTCTCCAATGTGCTTTAGAACAACCATCTTCAGTAGATTATTCAGATTTTTCAGAAGATTCTGAAAGGGATGTAAATTCTTATTGCGGTTCAGCTCCCGAACCAGTGTCTTTAATGAATAAGTAAATTTCTGTTTTCATATATTTATTGCTTATATTTTTATATTGACAATATGTTTCGTATACTGAAAGCATTTGATTTCTTATATATTTAAATTTTTTAAAATAGAAATAACGAATAGAATTTTTTTCAATACTTGTTACGTTTACTTGAAGAAATATGAGACGAGCGTCTTAAAGTGAACATTTAAAAAAAATTTCACTTTTAAATGAATATATTATATTTAGAAATTGAGCTTGTAAACAGGGATTATATTATAAATACAATCTAGTTGAATAGAGTTATTGAATTTTATATACTGGGTTTTAATTTTTATTGCACATTAAAGACTTATACTCGTACACTGTGTTTTTCATTATATTGTATAAAATATTTATCCTTTTAATAGAAGAAATTTTTCTTGATATATATGCAGTACAGTTTTTAACACAGTACAAAGTTATTTTTATAAAATTAAATAACGATTTTTCAAAAATTGTTAGTTTATTTAGTGTTTTATTTGATATTTGAAGTTTGTGCAACATAAATAGAATTGATGATAATTTTAAACTATCACATAGGTAATTTTTTATGTACTAAAATATTTGAAAGTGCTGATTAAAAAATTGAAGTAATAATGAATAATGCAAAAGCAGTTCGAATTTAATTCAAGCAGCTTAGTTCAATTAAAAAACAAATTAAATCTCCAATTAAAGGAATCTAACTTATGTCTTACAATTAAAAATTGATTTATTATTTCAAGTAAAACTTTTATATTTTTAATTTTAAAATTATTATTTTTATTGAAATAACAATGAAATTAATTTTTATCGCGATGATTTTTTTCAGAATACACGAAAAAAGTGAGAAGGAATTTGAAATAGTGACAGAACTCGAAAAGAGCCGCGACAATAATGACAACGAGGATTTCAACATTGACAACATCGACGACAGCAAGGACAATGATAGCGACGAGGAGGACGAATTGGAGAATCTCGAAGATCTGTCCAACTCAAAATTAAAACAGCACGTTTGTAAAATATGCGCAAAGGCTTTCGCTTCGCAGATAGTGTTGCAAGATCATCTTTGGTCACATTTGCCAACAACGACCACCGACATCCGGGGATACGTCGAAGACGCATCGATACTGCGCACCCAGCGAGAGTCAGATGCTGATAATTCCGTCATAATGCAGAACAATACCTGCTCTGAGAATAGTGTTTTTAGTGGCAATTTCATATGTCCCATTTGCGGTAAACGAATCTCAACGAAAGGTAATCTCAAGGTGCACTTGGAAACTCACAGACCCAAGGGAAAATATGGATGCGACATATGTGGAAGAATGTAAGTTGCTTGTTAATGAAATTAACTACTTTATTTTATTTATGCTCTTTTATTATATTTATAAGTATATGTTTAATTTATAATAGCTGTCAATAAAATAAATGCTTTTTTTTATTTAATTTCAATAATCTAAAGTACTTTAGTGCCGTGTAAGTTATCCAGGTTTATGTTAATTTTACATTTTTATTTACCCGATACATTAGAATACAATGTAATATATTATTTATGATAATTGATGAAAGCGATTGATTTATTCTATTGTCACTATCACTCGTATTGAAGAACTAAGTTTAGAATCAGTAAATGCAATATTAAAAAATCTCAATGTCTTTTAGGACAAATAATAAAATTTATATTAGTTTTTAATATATTAATAATAATATTAATAAAATTTTTATTAGTTGTATTTAGTATTTTTTTAAAAGCTATAATGTGATATTTAAAAAAATTAATTTTAAATTATTCATTCTATTTTCAAAATAGGTATTTTATTTTATTTTATAAGAATTACAGTAACCATTTACATCTAATAATCTAATATTATATATTATAATACGCACATACCAAATAATTTTAGTTGTGGTACACCAGTGCTTATTTTAATATATTTTTTTTATGTATTTTTATATCGTATATTATCTTCAAAACATCATTGCATTTTATTATAGTAAAAATTGTACATATTATCATTACATTTTTCGATTTTATTCTTAAATTCATTTTTGATGCTAATTTAATTAATCTTAACATATTATATTAAAATAAATTAATATCAAAATGCGTCACTAAGCATAAAATATGTATTATGTGTACGGAATGATGTATTAACAATTAATAAAAGCCAAACAATTTTAAAATATTCAGAGGCTTCTTGAAAATAATTTGTAAACTTTTAGTAATTTGTTCATTATAAACTAAATGAGTGTTATAATTAAGGCTAATAAATTTGGAAAATCTTATTGCACAAATATTACATTAAACATAATTAAACAATATGTTAAAATCTGATATGTGTTTTTCTAGTTTAAAAAAGAAATTAGAATTAACTTTTATAATGTACAAGTAAAAAATGTTATAATCGCCGATATTATATAATTAATTCAACTTATTCGATGAGTTTATTTTATGATCAAAAACAGTTTGAAATAAACTCTTTATTTATTAATAAAAATAAAATGACATCTATTGCTAGATCTTCTTCGGATTTTTCAATGATAAAAACGCGAAGGAGTATCGAATAGTATAATTATCGAATGGTATAATTATGCAATGATAGCTTGAACGAATGATAGTTTTAATTTTAATATAGGAGTTTCGTTTTTAATTAATATTCTTGGATCGGCAAAGTTTTCTACAAACGAAACCGAATGCTTATTAAATGCAAATTCTTTTTATAACCTTAAGATTTTCTTGGTAATTAGAGGTTTGAGTAAGAGTTTATTAAAAGTGTTGACGATCGTGCGTTGATATATACTCGAGTCAGTTTTCATATTTTATCGGAGGCCAAATAAAAAGATTTATGCACGAAAAAGCTGGAGATTGATGAGGAAACGTTTGTTCTGGTTACTGCTCCGGTTCGCTCATCAGTTTTAAAACGCATTCCAACCTCTTTCGTCATAAGGAGTACCACAGTGGCATCCAGTTCCCGTGCGCAGTCTGCGGGCGCGTCTACCCCACGAACTCAACCCTTCGCGCCCACAGCATCACCCACTCGGACTTAAGACCGCACGCGTGTCCTCTCTGTGATAAGACCTTCAAACGCAATCAGGACTTGAAGTTTCACATCAATCAACACACTGGCGCCAGACCGTACCAATGCCCATACTGCCCCAAGGCCTTCGCCAGCTCTGGAAATTGTTTCTCACACCGGAAGAGAATGCACCCGAAGGAGGTGCATCGTGATAGGCAACGCGCTGCTGACCTCATGAGATGAGTCTCACTGCAAGATTCGGGTAAGTATCGCTTTGACGTCGTGACATTTTGATTTGTGGATTAATTTGAGTCGTGCGCTTTTCGCAGTTTGAGAATAAATTTTCATCCCCTTTTCCGCGAAACATTCGGAAATAAATCAACTTTTTAACACACGAATACTAATGAGACAACTTTTACACGAATATTTAAAAAAGAAAACGTTCAGATGTTAGAAAAAAATTTTAAAGACCGCGTAAAGGGTACGTTTTTAAAATTATTAAAATTTATGATTTTTAGCATTTTAAAAAGACAAGTATTAATAACGAAAATTTCATTAAATTGTTATCGGCTTCAACGAAAACACAGATATTGCAATATTGAATATTTACGAAAAAATATTAAAGTTTAGTAAGTTGTAAAAGAAAACTAAAAATTTAGATATTACTTTTACATAATATTATTTGCGCTTTATTTTTCAAATATTTACCATAGCAAGATATTATTATAATAATCTAAGTTTAGAATCGTACGATTAATTAATAATATTATAAGGCCCTCGCTTTATTTATAAATTCATTATATGAAAGTAAATTGATTTTAGATCAATCTTTAGCAATAATTCATTTACTGTTTTGAAATAACTGTAACTAAATACGAAATATATATGTTTCACAAGTTATTTTTATAAATTATTCACATATTTTTGCAAATAAAATACTTTTATCACGAGAAAATTATTTACCTACTTAAATTTAGAAATAGAGTAGAAAGAATGTTTTTGTAAATAAATATTAACTTTGTTTGTAACACTGGTATCTCAGTTGCAAGTAAAAGCCAAAAAAAGCACATGAAGAGTTAACGTACGAGTTTTTATAACCTTTTTTCCCGTTACCCCTCTCCTATTGTTTTAGATTTTTTCTACAAAACCTCGCTAATTTTGGTAACGCGTTTGTCGTTTATTTTATTTACACGAACTCCTCTTTTCTGGCATAAATTTTTCCTTAAAATTAAGCAACGCTACTAATTTAGAAAAAGAAGGAATATAGATAAGGGTATAAAAGAAAAGAGAAAGAAAGAAAGAGCGAGAAAATATTAGTGTATACAAAAGACAGAAAGCGCTCATGATAGAGACAAAGTGTAAGCGAGAGATAAAGAGAACATGTAAGTATCCGAACTAGAAGAAACGAGAGAGAAAGAGAGTGAGTGTAAGTGTAAGGACTAGAGAGAGAGAGAGCGCGCGAAAGAGGGTCACGGAGAAAAAGCTCGATTTGCCTGCACCGAGCGACACTTGTTTTTTTAGGCAGCAATTTTTCCGTCTAAACGTGCGTCTATTGTCCAATGCCTTTAATTTATATTCCTAGTATCGCATGTAAGCCCGATTATTTTTGAAGCAATTAATTTCTTTTGAATATATTTACAATACGGTTAATAAACGCCGAGAAACTACGGTCAACCTATACGAACATATATACGTATATATATATATGATATTTGAAACATAAATTAATCAAACTTTTTAAGAAAATGAATGACTTCGTTGCTATTTTTAGTGCTATTATAGATTATCTAAATATTTTTCGTTTGAAATTGATGTAAAATAAGTAATGTTAATGCAAATAAAATAAATAATTATATGAAAGAAGTACATATGATAAGTAAATCGTGTAAAGAAAAATTTTCAATTGTTTTATTGAGAAATATTTAAGCTTTTAATTGTTATTGAATTTTATAATTATGCATTATGGCGTAGTTGAATCACGAAATCGTATAATTAAATTTTAAGGTCTTAAACCGATTAAATGAGCGATTTTAAATCACCAGTTAAATCACATCTAGTTATTGTGAAAACTTTTTTTAATGATTTTATAAAAATTAATCGCGTTCTTCGCATCTGAGAATTCATAAATATGTGTCGTTAAAAATATCAAAATTACTTTGTAAAAGTATTTAATATGCTTTATAAAACAATGCCATTAAATATTATTAAAAAGTTATTAAATTATTAATACTATTTTTAACAATATATGTTTTTTTTATTAAAAATAGTTCTTATTGATAATCGTAATTATGAAAGATTTAGTTCAACGTTAATGAGATTTAATAGTTTATCAGTGTCAATATGTTTATAGTGATAATAGCATTTTTAGATTATGATTTATGGATTTAATAATATTCAAGCGAAAATTATTTTCTTTGGATATGTAACTTTCGGTAAAAAAACGACGAATAGAAATTAAAAATGCTTTATTACAATAACTTTAAAGATATTGATATTTAAATCTATTTTGATAAAAATAAATATAATTAAAAAATACACAGGAACTACAGAAAAATAATGCAGTAAAGTTCATAATAATTTGTTAAGTTATTGCTGTTTTCATACATATGTATATATGTATCCGAGAATAATTGTTTATATGTCGAAGCATGTTTATGAAATTAGGTAAAATTTATATTTCACGAATAAAATTAGGAGTTGAAAAATGTAAAAAAGTTGAAAAAAATTGATAAATATAACAGTAACATCATTAATAATTTGTTAAAAAGTTATTTTTATTGATTTTTTAATACTCAATTTTTTTTCTACTCAATTCTATTTGTTATTTCTTTTATTTATTATATTGTTACTTCATTAAATTTTAAATGATTTGATTTCAATTAAAATTAAAATTAAAGTTAAAGGTAAATGAAAAGACTGTTGTTAGAAAAATAATAAATAATGTTTATTCAATATATAAAATAGTATTGTCCTATAACATTTGATAGTATCATAGATCAAAATAGATACGAATACGTATGAAGTGTATTATTATTATGAAATATAAAAGAATACGTTTTCTATTTTTTATGCAAACGAGACCTTAAAGTCGTACATTTTAATATATTTCGTAAAACCGATAAATAACCAATTATTATTTGTAAGTAACTTGACGCAATTAAAAATTTGTTCCTAATTATTAATCATTCAAAATTAATTTTACTATGTTAAAAGTCTTTTTATTAATTTATTTATTTTATTTACGCAACAAATTATACTTGTTAGAACATATAAGACAAACTTAAACATATCGACTTAAAATTAAATTAACTTTTTTCTTGTTACTTAAAATTACTGTTGTTTAAAATTACAAGGTACTTATTAAAGTTATGATCAGTTTACTGTTTTTTAGAATCACACAATTTATTTACTACTTAAATACATTCAATTTTAAGTTGCATATTATCTAGTTTATTATGAATATTATTCTTTTAGTTAGTTATAATAAGATACATAAATATATTTCCTGTTGAATAAATGGATATTTGTATAAAAAATATTTTTTGTTACCGCGATAGTTAATTCTATTATTAAATTATATATTAATACAAGGATTTGATTTTTATGTTATTTTTTTAAATTTAAGAAGTATACTTATCTATATATTTAATATATAAACTTATCTATATATTAAATATATAAATTTATAACTCTTAATATACTCTGTGTACGTATTAAAAAACTGTATTTATATTGAAATATAATTATATTGTGCCGATGAACGTTTAAATTCGTAAAATCAACATTACAAATACATTATATCTATTTAGGTAGATGCATTACTTTATGTCTTTTTTCCATGCAGATATTAACCGAGTAAATGCAATTATTCTCGAGCATTCGCCGTCACTATTGCTTATAACGATTACATTTTATTTGTAGAAATCCTTATATCATCAGAAATTCTGTAAATACATATCGTTGAGATATTGATTATTTTCATAAATTTAATTATTTAAATCGTACAATATTGATCTACTTTCATATTGAAGCAAAATTAAATATTATGGAAGGATATAATAACTTTAAATTTAAGAATACGCGTTATATTTCAATTTATTGCGATTGAAATATGTGAAAAATAAAAGATGTGATACGAGTATTAATAAGTTAGCTAAAATTTTGTACACGTAATGCATGCACCCACAAAGTTTGAGGCTAACGTGATTGAGTGAAATCTTTGATATAATTGAGTTATTAAATACTTGCTATTTTCAAGGACTTGAAATATATTTTTACATAATACTTTAAATTACTTTGAAATTACAGTAAATATAATATTAAAAAGTTTTATCACCTATTCTCCTTGGATTGAAATATCGCAAATTATAAGGAAGTAATGCTGGAGTTATAATAATAACCCCATCGATCTTCAAGGGAAAAGTTTTCAAAAATTTTATGTTTCAATGAAAAGAATAAAATCATGCAAAATCTATATAAAGCTTCGTTTTATTTATTTTTCGCGTATTTTGAAAGTTCATTTTTAAAATTATTTTATGAATATCGATTTAATAACTTTTCAAATAAAATTTGTTTGTATTAAAAAATTTAATTTCATTTTGTGCAAAGAAAGATATTTTTAAACGAATCACTCGTTAATTATGTATATAATAAAATAGTAATAAACGTAGAATTTATTTATCAGTTTCAGTTTATGCTGTTAGAATAATTTAATAATCGTTTTAAAAATACACGCGCGCACACACACATTATTTTCGATTATATTCTTTATCTTATTTCAATATGATTATAATATTATTCTAAAAGATTAAATTTTTTCTTTTAATTTATTGAAAAAATAATTGTTTTATCGTATATTAAAACCGATTTATATTATTTGAAATTAATCATCAACTTGAATTTTTTTTTATTGAAATAAATTTTTTACGTACTTGTGACTAATTATCTAAAGAACGTATTAAATAATGCACGAATCACTTTAGAAACTTTGCAATTGAATTCAAATTTGTCAGACAGAAATAAAAATACTGTACTTTTTACGAGTTTATAAATGGGAATGTCTCGATACTTAGAGATATCGCCTGTCTACTACTTTATTTTCCTCTCATTAAAGAATGTTTCTATTCTATTGTAACTACCACATAATTCAATTTTACTTATACATATGCTCTATCAATTTTAATAACAACCGTAATTTATAGAAAGTTATTATTTTTCATTGTCAAATTATAATAACTTATAATAATTATTGATCTTATTATTCTTTTACTTTATTTTTACGCTTATTTCTAGCTTACTATATCAAAAAATGGTATTATACTAATGGCATAATACTTTTTAAATAACTTCTTCAATTTTATAATAAAATTTTTTATTTTATTTTATAAATATGTTTGTTGTTTTCTTAATGTTTTATCAAACAACGTTATATGCACAAAACTGTTACACGATCATATAAATATTTTAATTGATAAATTACATCACCTACAATAGTTATTATATACCAATTGTATGATATATTGAGTAAAAATAATTCTTAAATGTTACGAATATTTTAAAAATTATAATTATTACGAATGAAAAGCTAATACTTTTATGAAATTTAGCAGATGTTATTAATACTATTAATATTTGTGTTGCAATTGATCAGGTGAAAAATTCTTTCCATTCTATTCTATTTTAGTAAAGTAAAAACTTTTGTACTTGTTATGTTGAGCGATTGAAAAAGAATTTTCCAAAAAATTTAATACATTGTAATAAAATTTATCATGCTTATAAAATTAAAATAACAAATAAAATTTATGAATAACTTCCTTATTTTTATTATTTGTAAATAAAAAATGATTATAATGTAATATAATTTTTATATTTTAGAATAACGTAACAATCAGATTTTTATAGGAGATAAAACAATTTTATTCGAAAATTTAATAAAAAATGTCTTATATTTTCTCTTTGAGAAATAATTAAAATAAATTTACTATTAATTTATTACATATATAATTAAAATATTAGTAATTAATGTAAAATATAACCTTGTATAATATAAATAATAATAAATAAGTGTCATTTATGATTCTAAACCGTATAGTAAGTAACGTAAAAATAAATAAATGAATATTTCTTATGTACATCTTAAAAACTTAATACTGTCACGATAACTTTAATTTTAATAATCTTAACTAAAAAATGCAAATGAAAGCTTATGTGAAAAACTATTTTCAATGATTAAATAATTAATTTTTTATGTAAACAACGATATAATGATTAGTTAAATAAAAAACGCGAAGAAAAAATTTAAATACACAGTTCTTTGATATTTATAAAATATACATATATTGCTGCACGATAAAATGAATATTATGTTTATTAAGGAATTTATATAAACGTGTCACAATATATGTGATGCATAAAAATAGTAACTTCTAAAGATAAAGGTTTCATCATGAAAGAATCCGTATGTCTTAATAATTAATAAATTCTAATACGGACTATTTGTCTATTAAAGAAATTTTTTTTTATCATCTTCACCATCAAAAAAATTAATGTGCATATTTTCTCTTTTTATAGACTGAGATGCAGTTAAAAATGCAGAGAGAAGACTGTCACAACTCGACAACGAGCACTTAAATAATAATACTAATAATAGTAATAATAATTAAATTAATAACAATAAAAATATTAATAATAGTAACAGTAATAATATCAACAACAACAATAATATTAATAACGATTATAGTAATATTAATACGGATAACAGCAACAACACAATAATACAAATTCCCTCGCGTTAGCGATAGCCCTGTGATACTTGAAGTTTGCGATTTGCCACAAAGCATCTGACATTCTGGCCGATCGTAAGATCTTTGAAAAAAATAGCAACCGTTGGGAAGGAAAGTTACAAAGGACCAGAAAAGATGCGAGAAATTAATGAAGAAGGAAAACGAAGAGCTCACGTAGCACAATATTTAATGTTTAATTGCCATTGGTGTGGATGTATGACGTGTGATATGATGAGCGTTCCTGTAGAAAGAGCACTTTGCAAGACTGTACAATAATAAGGGTATAAAGGTACAATATAAAGAATCTCGTGTGTCAAATTATATCGTACAATATATATATATATGTGTGTGTGTGTGTGTGTGTGTGTGTGTGTATGTATTTCACACTGAAGTATACATAGGTGAAAATTTTTTAGATTATATGTCGGGTAGCAATCCGAGAGAAATATCGTACAATTGTAGGACGCGACAATGATATACATTCGTATAAATACGTAAACATTCTTACCTTCTTATAAAGAAATATAATTTCTTTAGTCAGTCTGTGTAGTCTCTATCAGTATTAAAAATAACAAAATAAATCATAAATGCGACGATAATGATAACGTCTGTCGAGATATTGTATCGTTTGTTCGTCTTTTCGGATGATAAACGAAAATGATGTGTTTACGTGTAGAATATAAAATAGTTTGTGCTTCCGCGAGTCTAAGCCATTACATATAAGAGACGGCACGTTGCCACGTGCGCATGGGCACACGGTACGTGGGTAATACAAACATAAACACCCGTGCATGCGCCCACGTAAAAACGCACCCGCGCACATGCGTGGCTGTGTACGCATGTATACATGTATGCACACAAATCTATAGAGAATAGAAACGATCTTGTATTTTGTAATTGCGTTTTTTGTAAAAGTAGTCTGCAGTAAAAAGACATGCGTAAATTGTATAGAATATGACATCGAAATAATTGTTTACGCATTAAGTATTTCTTCTTCCAAAAATCCACGTATAATTGGTGATGTGACCATCATCATTAACAGCAGTATTATTTATACTATCGTTCTTAATATTATTATTATCATGGGTGTATCATCTATAGCTATCTAATGTCAGTGCTAATATTGTAATTGATGACATATGTCTACTAAAGCGCGTGAACTGTAACAACACAGAAACTACACGGAATCGATGTTCAAAATCAAATGTAAAATTTTTCATCTTAATAGTGGAAATGAGGAATTAAACCAAATACAATAATTGAGAATTTGAATAAATTAGCTGCACGTATTCATTATAAAACTATTTTTCTTAAATGAAGTTTTCTTTTAAATAAAATACCTTATCGTTAAGCTTCCATCAAACAGTATCACAATTTTTAATAAGAATTTATTAAAACTTGTTTCTAAAGTTCTGAACAAAGACTTATTTTACTTTTGTCACTTATAGTTTTATATTTTTCAGACACATAGTGTACCTAATCATTTAAATGCATGTCATAGCTAAAAAAAAACTTATTTATATAAATTGAAAATAATTGATGTCATAAATAAACCATAATATATTCGAAAAAAATTGTATTCTAATCTTATTACAATGTTGCATGAAATCGTAATTTTGTTCTTATTTTTCTGAAAACATCTGAACGTGAATTTACAATGAAAATATTAAAGTACGCAAAATTATTGTCACAAATTTGTTTTTAATTTATATTTATCAACATAATTATGCGTAATTATATAGATAAATACAAAATACAAAAGGTTTACAAATATACGGCTCTCACTCATATTCTATACGAACGATTAGTTATTACAAAATATTCGATAATTTAAAAACATGCAAGATACATATTTTTAATTGCAGCTCAAGGGAAAATAAGGATATTTTCTAGTAATTAAATTACATGTTTTTTAAAAATTAAATTATACATAGAAATTTTATTTTATTATAGTGTGTCAACGCATCATTGGATAAAAGAAAAAAATACACAATTACTTGAGAATTTTATATTTCCTAATAGTGAATTGCATCGTTACATTGTAAACCATGTAATTATGTTTAATTCGCTATTCAGAAATAGCCATTACATAATTTATAAACATTAATCAAAGTACTTGAAGAGTGCTATGAGGGTAAAGAGATATTTTAATAAATAAATATGATTAAACTCGATCATAATTATATAAAAAAAACTAGTACTTGCTACTTATAAAACATCCGTATGATTTTATGCAATCGTAAACTTTAATCCATAAATTTATTTTTGACCTAAGTGTATACCATTTGTCATATGACTATTATTCTCAAGTTCAGCATCAGTTTTAGTAGTATGCTATTCTGTGAAATATTAATTATTTCGCTCCAATTTATACAAATATGCACATGTGATTTAAATTATTTTATTATTTATACTGTAATTGTATACAATATAACATAAGCATTTTGAACAATAATAAATTTTCTCAAACACCGACTATTTTCTATTTGAAATTATAGATGAATTAAAAAGCCTCACACGTATAATGTAAAAATTCATAAGAAAAAATAATTATAATTATGAATTTACTTTTACCAGAGTTAAATAGCTGCACACGAGTTAAAAATTGAATCAAATGATCAAGTATTTGTTCTTTTAATTTAAGAATCACACTTCCTAGTACATTTAACTTAGCAATGTTCTTAATTATTTTAATAAGTAATATTATAATATTATTATTGTTAACAGCGTCAATTAGCCGAATTCAGTTTAACTTCCGAAACACGAACGACGAAGAGCTAAATTATAATATTTTCAGAAAATCGAATCTCCGATGCAATATAATTTAAATTTTTTTTAAAAACATGTTGTTGGAACACGTTTTTCCGACTATCATAGGATTTTTCCTTTAATGCATGAGTTCCATTAGCGTAATTGAAAATAAAGCGTCCGAGAGGAAGGGAGGAGCGATCATTATATTAAGCCAATGTCGGTCAACGTGGACCGAATAAGTCACCAGCGTCGTTCGACGAGGATCGCACCTTCCATTGACTGGCAATTCGAAAAGTGCGAAAGTAAGAAGACACAGCCGAAGCAGCCGCCGTCAATAGCAACGCAATTAGCAAGGTAATTAGTCCCCTCTATCACGTATTGGGACGGGGCCCCGGTCGTTGGCTCGCGACACCCGTGAACTTGACCTCCGCAACATCGCATCCTTTTGAAAAGTTTACAAACGCGCGCGCAGCAACATGACGCGCGGCTTCAGAAAATAGCAGCGCCGTCACCGCCGCGCTTGCCGTCTCCGGCGCTCCTTTCGCCGCTTCTTTGCCGTCGCCAGCTCGTGAGTTGCGACGCGACGACACACTCGTAAACGCGTCACTCGACTGCGTTCAGCGCTCCTCTGCTCTCCGGCATTCCTGCTTTTCTCGACCGCCGATCGCCGACTCCCGCCACCCTGGATAACTGCAAGGTGTACACGTGGATGCCTCCCCACGTCACGATGAAGTGCGCCGTCTTGTCAGGTACGATGCGAGCCGCGACGGAGCCGTGCCGTTGCTTCCTCACTCTCTCTTTCTGTCACTCTTGTCGTGCGCGCGTGGCGGTTGTCTGTGTGCGCCGCGACTCTCGTCGCATCTTTCATCCTTACCGTGTTTATAAATAACGGGCGGAAGAGTCGAGCTCGAGCGCGACCCACGTTCTGACGTTCGGCAACGCAACGGCTCGAGAAGCTCGAAAAGACCGGGTCAAAGTGTCACTCCTCGCATTATTCAGGGTCCGATGCGTTCGCTCGCTTCTGCAAATCGCGCGAAATGTATTTTCGCCAAAGCGAGCGCCACTCGTAACGTCCAATCTGTGATTGTTGTGTAACCAAAATCTGAGATCGAAAAAGTGATTTTATTTCCGCGTATGATGAGTGCGATGTACCATCGGCTCCAGCCAGCGAAATCATCAGCCTCTATCGTTTTTATTAATTATTTCGACGAAATTTTTAAAGCGTTTATTGCATATTAATAAGAACATTTGCCGGCAACAATAAGCTCTCAACATTTTTTTACCTTCAATACTTTTCCCCGAATGAGTAATGTAACACTGCTTTTTCTTTTTTAAAAATGATTTAACAATTTGTCATTATTGCATTATGTCGTATTAACGGAGCTTATTTGTTAATAACAATAGCTTTCCAAGTGTTGAGAAATAGGGATCAAAGACCGCTCGTTTATTCGACAAAATAAAGTCTGATTGTTTTTTTAAGATATGTTTGTATAAAGATATTATATCTAAAATCATGCGTATAGATCACGTGAGCTAAAAAACGGAAAACGTTTTATAACTAGAGATTAATCGGATAATTATATATTTCTTTCTATTTTTACACCATTTTTTAATCAATTTAAGAAATTATTTAGTTTATTTATAATTTGCTTATCATAAATCGACAATGTAAACAGAAAAGACGATAGGAAAAGGCAGATAAGCGCGAATATGCTTCTCTATTCGTAAAACGAGTGATCAATTCTCCAAGATTACACATAAATTTCATATTATCTCGAGTGAAGTTCGTTTTCATTTTTGGGATGTACATAATAGAATGAATAATAATCTGTTGCTCTAGACGCTATGAATCTTGCCAATCTGCATCAGATTAATGTTTACAATTGCGTTAAATCTTACCCATCGTTCTCAGCTTCATCGCACTATTATTTAATCTCTTGTTTAATCTTCATTTTATACGTTTATTAAACTGATAATTTAACTTAAAAGTATCTTAAGTTATCATATTAACCGATTATCTTCAACTTCACAATATAACCTAATAATTATTCCATTAATTTTCAATTATTAGAATGAAATTGTTCAGTGTTCTTTTAATATTTATGTAAAATATACATATATAAATTTAAAATTGATACAAAATACGCCTTTTTATTGGTTTATAAAAATTTCGTTGCAGACTATCGAACTAGCAAATCAATTAACTTTAATGCCAAACACTTTTTCATCAATTTGAATTATTTCACTCTTAATAAAAGAAGATTTAACCTTAGTTTTTAAAGAAGCAGACGTAAAAATCTATTTTAAAGCGTTTTATCACTATTAGTACAAGTGGATAGAGTAACGCAAACAAATAATACATTTCAAGTGAAGTGAAATTAAGCACTGGTAAAGCAGAGTCCTATTAAACACGCAATCGTATTTCCTGCTATTTAATGAAATTTCACCAACACTCGAGACATTACTGTTTTGCAATAAGTGTCGAAATAACGCGAAAATCGAGAAAATGAAAAAAGTATGTTATACTTACCTCGCTATCCGTTATTAGAAATGAAATCATCGCTTAAATTTCTCATTCTATTAAACAATTGATAATTGGTATAGTGAGAAATACAGTAATGCTCACCAATGAATATTACACGAAGAAAAGAAATGCAATCGATAATCTTAAGAGCCTACTGCTACTGTTTAAAATCGCTCGACGTTAACTCACAAATAAAATGCAGATTTTAGTTGGCATTTCATCAGCAGCTTACGTACATCAAAGTTCGACGCTAACGTTGCACGCCAATGTTGTATTCAAATATATTATTCAGCGAATAATTAAAATTCAAATTAATTGAGTGGTCGAGCGTCGGCGCGCCGACACCGATTTACGTGAGCCTAAAGTCGGGGTTCGCCAATTTCCGTGTGCAATTGAAAGTGGTAATCGAAGTGGCGGCGGATGGGGGGCTTAAAAGTTCCGGAGGCTCAACATGATATCGCATGCTGCCCGAGGCGAAAATTCGTCTCGACCTCGCGCCGGGATGTTTGATCGAAGCGCACACCTCCATTCGCTCTATTTGGGGGTGGTGGTAGCGACGCTTCACGTTAGTAATTACCGCTGCACTTGGGAAATCTGCGGTGGAAGCGAAACGAGCCTCAGTCGCACGGCGGTTTTCATCCAGACGAGATAAATTGCCCGAAGAACGGAATTGCACTCGATCGTCCTGCTATTGCTCTGACGGACTTTTTTCTGCGGGCGGAGAGTGAAGCTTCTATTTCTACGGCTCTTCTTCACTGGGAATGTGTAAACCGATATTTTTCTTTACGCAATACTTGCGTGTCAATGCAACATATCTTGGTGCTTTTGGAGTGAACGAATGCGCCTTTTAGTTTCGCTCGATTCTCTAAAAATTTTATAACGTGTCTTATAATAACTTGAGCCATAAAAATAGTATTAATTTGAAATAATAACAACGACAAATAAATAAACTATTCGAAATTCACTTCAAAACCCGTTGAGATATTTATGGTTGCACGATTAACATTTGAAATATTTTTGAACGCGTGATGGGAAGTATTCAGCTGCTGCTTCCGAATATTGACTTAAATACATTATTTATTCGATAAAAAGTAAATTTAAATATTTGAAATTATAAAATCTTATAATTCATATCATTCATAAATGTTTTCTTCAAAAATATTTAGTGTTATTAGAATATCTTATAACGATTATGTTAATACGTAAACAAAAAATCTTTTTTAAATTTTTAAATTATTTACTTACAAAATTGTGGTAATAAATGAAATTTATATTAATAGCGTTTTTCTTTTTAATAATTGATATAAATAATTTTAGTATCCCGTTTCTGAATTTTCTATACAAATTAATTGTAGAAAAATAGCAAAAATTATTTTTCCGATTCAAGTCTGATTTATAAATTTTACCATTAAAATTAGAAAAATTGATTATTATTAAAATGTAAAGTAAAAGTATTTATGTTTATTACTTAATGTACCAATTTAGTTTCAAGCTTATTTTTAAAATATATATTTATAGAAATTATAGTTTAAAAGTAATTAGTTTTTTAATTAAAAAACATTTTGAGCAATTTCCAATGTATTTTGACATCAATTAAACGTAAAAATAAAAAGTAAGATTTGTTTTATTTAGATAACTTTAAGTAATTAAAATTTGTATTTAGATTCAGATACAAAAAATGAACTTTCATTTTATAAATAGATGTAATTTAATAATAATTTTAATTTTTAATCATTCTAATAAAAAATTTAAATATTCATTATTATTGTTGAAAGTATAATTATTTAGTTTAAAAAAGACAATATAAATTATATGCATGTGTATGAAATTAATCACATATTATTAGTGCATATAATTAATTTAAATTTTAAGCAATTTGATTTAAAGGAAAACTCTTATAAAATTATCACGAAGTATACCTTATACTTAATTCAGTATTTTGGTTATCGCGTTTTCTGTTTTGCTTGACAAATAAAAAAATGATAAAACAAAAATAAATTTTTTTTTTAAACTCATTATTAATAAACATGTAATCGTTAGGTTTATGTATTATGATCACAAGTAATACGATAACCATTATTTCATATTATTTTATATGTTGATATTTCTTACATGAAATACTTTTTTATCATTCATTTAAAAATATATCACGAGAAATACAGACACACACGCGCGCGAGCACACATCCACACACAAGTGAGTCCGTAAGCAAAATTCAAACTTTAAAAATATAGAATTCATTTGACGTTTTTTAAAGTTTGAATTCCAGATAAACGAATTTCTTATGAAATTACAAGAAATAATATTTGCAGTAGTTTTCCGTTGCCCGAGATTTGTATTTTGTTTACAATAAAGTTTTCTTTCTTAAATTGATTGCAGTTATAATAATAAATTTATCCTTACGGTACTTTTATTTTCAAAGAATTATCAACTGTCTGGATTTTTTATAATATACAATAAATTTAACAGTTTTATTCTCATAATTTATAAAACACATTCCAATATTTTACTTTATAAATTATATCAAATAATGCAAGTAAATTATACCTGAATTTTTTGTAAATTTGAAAAATCTCTTCGAGATAAGAACTAAACTTCAATATGATAAATTCGAATTAGGAATAAATATAAACTTGTTACAAATGCTAGACTGAATTTATAAAGCAACTTAATAGCTTAGTTTTTATTATGTTGAAACTACTGGAATCGACCGAACTTGAATACAATAAACCTGTTTTTATATTATGCATTTTTACGAACTTTCATTCTTTTTCAAACAACTTTATAACATATTCTCTTTGGCGTCGAAAAAATTAAGAATCAAAAAAACTGATTTCAAAAGCCATAACTGCACTTGTGTATTCTTAGTTTTTTATTTGTTAAATATTTAACTGTGACTCCTTTTAACGATATATATACTACAATGTACTTTAGAAGTTCGCACATATATCACACTATAGGTGAAAATAAACTAGTATCTAGTGTGTATCCAATTAATTTGCTGTCCATATGTTCTTAAGCTTATTAACTTGATTTATTCCATTCTACTTTTTCATCTTAGAAACTTGAATTGAATTAAGTATTAATGTGAAAAAATCCACTGAAAGTTAATACAATCATTTAAATTATTTATAATATCTTAATAGAAATTATACCAAATATTTTTTACTTGATAACAAAATTCGTCTGAAAACGTTTTCATTTTATTTAATTTACCACTATGTAATGTATTTTTTTTAATTCCTAAACAAATTATCATTACACTGATTGTAAAGTACACAAATAAAGTTACAAAAATTACAATAACTACTTTTTTCATATCAATTTTTAAATTCGAAAAAATTATGTAGAGTACTATGAAATCGAAGTAAAATTTTTTTTAAATTAGCCTTAAGAGTAATGAAATTTTCTTAAATTGGCTACAAAAATAATAATCATGGGCGTAATTATAAAAGATAAAAAATTGCAATTCGATTAACCACAATGTGCATGTAAAACTAAATACATAAATATCAATAAACATTTTAAATTTGATATAATATCAATTTTAATTATAGTGCTTTATCTATGTAATTATTAAATTTTTTGTATAAAATATATTTGATTATATACATTTATTTTCAAAAGAGATTTTTTAAATTGAATTGTGATGAACAGCGAAAATTAAAAGTTTAATTTATTTATTGGATTAATAGTAGTATTTTGTAATTTTTTTAGGTGTTTCATAAAAACTTCTAAGAGTGTAAACGTGGATTCTCTGAATTCTTGTAAATTAATTTTCATTAGCACGTATTGCTTTATTTTAATGTTTTTAACTAATATTTTCACAAGTACTAATAACGAACGTCTATGAAACAATAATGTATCTGTTTTAACAACTTAATGTTTACAATTTTATATAGAAAATAGAGGAAGCATGAGTCATCCGGTGCATGTTTTCAAATAGGTAGGTACACTGTACGATTTTTGTAATCACCAAAAGCACGCTTTGATCACTGTTTTTTAAGTAATTCGCCAACTTCATTCACCTATCGAATAATTTTTTTTTCTCATGACTCTTATTTAACTTTATTCTGACACGCATTCATCGCACCAAATTTCATATAATCATTAGTTTTAAAAAATAATTATTAAATCAGATTATTATTTTATCATATTAAGTATATATCAATGAAATAAATATTTCAGTAAAAAATATTAAACATAAATTATAAAGAGATAAATTTTTGAAACTACAAAATATTAGTAAAAATGCATTAAAGTTAATATTAATAATATTTTTATGCACATGAAAGTATGATTAAAATTGAAAAACCAATTTTACTTGGATAATGTAGAAGAAAATTCTGAATTTTAAAAATTTACCTTCATTTAAAGGTTAATTTTTTTTAAATATATATCTACTGTATACTACACTATATTTGAGTTATACGTTACATAAAAAAATTTCTGTTTGTCGAAAAATTTGTGCCAAAAACAATTTTTCTTTTTAAATTAATATAAAACATAGATATACTTAAAAAACTGAAAAATATAATAAATTTAAAAATTACAATTAATATACTGACGGTTTTTAAAAAAACACCGTACAAAAGCTAATAAATTTCTTATACTTACGTTTGACCATAACTTCACTGTTTAGTTTAAGTTAGATACCATGGGAAAATATCTATTTATGCCAACTTGTGTTCGGAAGTTTCAGTCAAATATTTGATTATATTGTAAATTACAATTGATAAGTTATTTCTTGAGGTATCACATTGTGATTTACAATTAGGTAGCAACTGCTTTAAGATAACTAAAAGTGTAAAGCTTATATTTATGATAATTAAGTAAAATATTTGAAAAGTTAATTTGAACTTGAATTTCTTGGGGATCAATAGAAGCTAATAAATCGAAAAATGACTCAGTCAAGGTTAGTCGTGAGTTATTGCGATTCAAGGTTGAGATTAGAGTTTTACATAAACGACTGTCAATTTTAACCAAATTTAAGCAATTATATACTTTGTTTTCTGTTCAACGCGAAGGTCATTAAAAAAGTCATTGATATGAAAAAGATATTTTGTCATTTACCAAAAAATTGCAATATTCATTCTTATCAAAATTCTATTTATAAATTTAATACATTTTTACAACTTTATGTCTTTATAATTGGGTACGAAAACTTAAAGATACTAATTATTAATTTCTAGTCAAATCAATAGAATATAATTGCAAAAAGTGACGCATTATTAATAGTATTTATTAATGAACAATTTATACATTTTTTATTAATTTACATTTTTACAATACAGTCAGATTCCTTAAATTTTTATAATTACACTTATAAGCATTTATTTTTATTTTTATTTTTCTGTATTTTTAATATCGACTTCTTACATTGTATCTTTATCTCTTTTCTTTTTCGTTCTCTCTTTTTTCAACGGACCTTGTATAATATAATTATATCGTTCTTTTATTCTTTCAAAATATCCTGTACTGTATATATTGTATTTTTCAAAATATTTTTCATTATTTCTTTTTTGTTCTTGCACGATTTATGCATTCTTTCTTTCTATATTAACAAGTATTTATCGTCAATCATTCATAACCCATTCTAAATCTCCTAGTATCAACATTTTAATTTTTATATTGCTCCCGTCTTTATTTCATATATTCATTTTTCCTCCTGTTCTTATTTTAAATCTTACCCTATTCTCAATATAAGTCAATAAAGTGATATATTATTGAACTCAATTAATTAAAGATTATAAGCAAAATTAGTCTATTTTTTTTTAAATGACAACAAATTAAAAATTTATTTAAAGCATTTATTATGATTTGAATCATTTATAAGTCTATCCAAGATGCACTAAGTAAAATTTTCTCTGGAAAATCTGTTCCAGATCGTAATGATTAGTAAACTCTAGAACCTATAAAACTATAATAGACCTATACAATAATTATTCTGGTAAGGTTAATGCTTTTAGCCTTACTACTAAGTATTTAATAATTTATATGATAAGCACTTCGATGAAATTCAAGTTTTAAATGAATCCGAGATAAAATAACAGATAATGTAATGAAATAGTTTATCATACAACTTACACAATTCTTTCAATTATTAATTTCATATTTTTAATTCTTTTCTTCATTTTATGTATTGTGAAGATGAACATCGTGAAAATAATTATTTGATAATTTAAAGTTTTTTTAACTATTAATAATTTTCGTATAATGTTTCCTTTTTCTTTTACATAAGTATTCTTATAACTATTATTTTCAAGAAGAATTCCTCGGTATATTTCTCATTTTTGTACAAAACAAAATTGTTTTTCTGATACTTCGAATTATTTTTTTTCCTTATAAAACTTTTTTCTTTTTTTAAGAAGTGATAAAACACTGAAAAAATGCCCTTCTCTATTAAACTGTTAAATTAAAACAATTCAATGCAGACTTAACTATATCAATACACAATCGCAAAAGATTTATTCTTTATTTGAATTTAATTTTTTTTTTTATTATGATTGCTAGCATAACGTTATCATTATATCGTGATTTCTAATGAAGAAATATTTTTCCAGATTTGGCAACACTAAATATTATAAAGTTAAAATGAAAGCAACAAAAGTATAATGTATAATAAAGTACACATTGAAAAGTCAGTTCGGATACTTACATCACAAGAAATATGAAAGAAATGAAGTTAATAAATATAAATAAAAATTTCAGTATTAAATGTATGGCAGTGACTTTAAAGTGAGATGAAAATATAATTTTTAACAATCACCTAGACATTAACTGCATCCAAACGCTACTTTTACTTTCTACAAATAAAATATTGATTCAACTATATTCTAGTACTTAATTTTTCTAAGCGTTTTATTACACTCACTAGTCTTAAACGCATGCAAAAACAACTTTAAATTATTATTTTCAGGAGAGTAAGTTAAATAATATATTTACACAATTATTCTTTAGTTTTAATTAGTTTTTATGAAGTTCAATCTTACAAGAAATATTTTTACTTTAAAAAAAAATCCGTATCATTTCTTGTTAAGACTTTGTATTTTTATATATTTATTTGTATACTTAATTTGCAACATTTTCAAGCATTGAATGACAAATGATTCCATTTGATATGTTATTCCTGGTAAGCACTTATTCGAAGGAAGCGTGCTTTTTATGTTAAATAGCAAAGAATCTTATTTGATCATCTTATACCATTTCCCTTATATAAAATAATTTATAGTCATGAAATAAATAAAAAGTAATACTGAGAACCAGTCGTTCAATTTAACAAATTTCTTCATTTAATTAAATATTTCATCAATATTAAACACGTTTATATAAGTCAATGATTAAATTTAGAGAATGTTATCGAATCTATCTAATAACTTACTGTTTAGAGTATTAAAATAGATAGTTATAAAATAATTAAGAAAATCTATGCGAAAATATCGAAGTTTAGTAAAGTTAGTCTGAAAAATATGGACTCGACAAATGAAGTTATAAGGCATGTAGTTTTCTATTTACAAGAATACAGTTGAATAGCTTTAGACTAGGGCATTGTCTTTTGATGCTTTCTAGCTGCATCAAGAACTTTATTTTTATTTTGCGCATTGAATTACACAAATTTATTTATCTCTATATAAGAAAATCTATGAAAGTACTGTATAATCAAAGATTATTATTGATCGGAAAGTATTTCATACTGCTGGTGACCATCGTAGACATTTGCTCAAGTATTTTCGACAATCCGAACGGAAGAGAATGTAATGCATTAAATTATTATTTATGACAATATTTGTATTAGATTATTAGTGAGCCGAATATAAGTTATAAAAAATCAAGAGTATGAGGTTGGAAAAGCTAAAACTTTATTGCAATCGATGTTTTAAAAAGGGACGTAGGTCAAACGTCTTATAAAAAAAAAAAAAATTGCAGCTGACTGTTCGTTGGCCTTCTGTTTTTCCTCCCCTCTTATTCAACCTGTTTATGAATTTGCGCGCGCGCGTATCACATTTTACATTTTGCCAAATACGTAATACCTATCTCGCATCGCCGAGATATTGAGACGAGAAATGCATACATTCATGCACATACGCCCATACTTAAATTTGCTGTTATGCATCTACGCGGGTGTAGTGAAGTTCAGTATTGAAACAAGTACTCGCAAAAGTATGTATCTTATCGGGACGGATTCTTGATCCGAGGTATAATATAAACTCGTTCTTATTTTTTCATTTCGCTTCTGTGCGTTTATCTGTACAAATGTGACGTTAAAAAGGAGCTGTTTGAATTAAAATAAAAAAAGGTTCAAACGAGTTAATAAGAAGCGGTGGGGGAATGGGGGAGTAAAGAAGCAACGGGGATCGAGGACCGCGCACACTCGAATAAACCGAAGCAAAGAACGTGCGCGCAACGTACCACTTTCCCACGATAAGAGGTACTATTTATGGGATTGATAAGATGACTACATAACATTCTATGTACCCGTAAGGTTCCATTGAAGTTGAGAAGCACGTGACGGATAAGGAGACATCGAGCTGTAGCGGTAGTACAACATCGAGCGGGAATCGAAATATTGCCGCTGTCGTCGAGGAAGACGAACAGGCACTAGAAGCAGCAACATCGGATTCTGAACACCGCCGTGGGAAAAAACGCAAAATGTGCGACAAAATCTGGTGCCGTTCGCAAAATAGCGTCGTGCAGCCCCTGCTCACGGGTAATTATCAATTTGAGAATTTATTTTATATTATTGCATTATTTGTACGTTTAGTGAAGTAAGTTATAGGAAGTAAGAGAGACACTGAATTCTAACCTTTATTCCGATTACATTCACAAAAACACATACATTTATTTAGAAAGATTATAGATCTGATGTCGTTTCATATTTAGTGTCGTAAAGTTTGTGTTAAGCAAATATAAGGAATGAAACTTACATCTCAAATGTTTAACAATGTTGTAAATAGTGATGTTTAGTGATATTTTTTGTGAAGTTGAAGTTTTATTTTGTAGCGTTTGATCTTATCGCATGTACACACTTCTATTTTGTAAACAAAATGTTTCTACTGTCTCGGCGGGATCAAGTCACTTTTAAAAATGTTCTTTCTTCTGATTTACGAAATTAAAAAAGAAATACTGTTTGCAGATTTATATCAAATTACGATGGCTTATGCGTATTGGAAAAATGGAAAAACAAAAGATCATGCGGTATTCGATTTATTCTTTCGTAAAAATCCATTCAATGGAGAATTTACGATATTTGCTGGATTAGAGGAGTGTTTGAAATTTTTGAACAAATTTCATTATTCTAATAGTGGTAAGTTCGTGTTTAATAGCGTTTTTAAGCAACTAATATTATAACACAATAAATTATTTAATTAATATAATATTAATTTTTCAAATTTACAAAAAATTTTCAATTTTTAATAATTTTCTTCAATTAGGTTATACTATCAAATTTTAATATAAACATTAATTTGTTTATAAAAGACCATTTATTTTCATTGGTTTAAAAGTTTTATAATCATATAATTCATTAAGAGTATTAATATTTGATGGATATTAATTTTGAAAAGATTAATATTTTTTATTTAATATTCAATAAAAATTTATAAAACAATATAATTTGTAAATAATATTATTTTTTATTTTATTTGAACTTGTAGTTAAGAAAATTGAATACTTTATTATTAATGGCTTATATTTATCTTACTTTTTTGATAAATTATCGATAGTTTCAAAAAATATATAACATGATTCTTATTAATTATGATTGACTTTATTTTGCAGATATTGAATATCTTAAATCCACAATGCCAGCTTCAGTTGAGCCAGAATTTTTTAACTTTTTACAAAATACAACTGCAAAAGAAGTTACACTTTATGCTATTGAGGAAGGATCAGTAGTGTTTCCAAGGTATTATAGCAATTTTATATCACTTTAAAAGATGAATTTATATTTTTATATTAATATTTGTATTATATGATAAAAATATCATATTTAAAAAATGTTTTATTATAGAAATCGTAATATTTATTAATTTATTACAGAGTACCACTAATAAGGGTTGAGGGACCTTTAATAATGGTACAACTTTTGGAGACAACACTATTAAATTTGATAAATTATGCAAGTTTAGTAGCAACAAATGCAGCAAGGTATCGTATGGTTGCTGGAAAGTCAGTATCATTACTTGAGTTTGGCCTAAGAAGAGCTCAGGGACCAGATGGTGGCCTTAGAGCTTCAAAATACAGTTATATCGGTAAGTGTCCAATGATTAAAAAACCTATTCTAATTATTTTCATAATTTATAAACTAATGTCGAAAATAATATCCTCGGGGTGAGAATTATTAATAAATCAATACTAAATGGTTCTAATCCGTACCAGGATACGACAAGTAACGCACGTATGCGCACGCGCTTGTACGAAAAATTACTAAGTTACAAGGTCGTATTTCCGTCTTATCTTTTAAAGGTCACGTATCAGTACGACCGTCAATGTCTATATACAACCGTATAACTTAAACTGAGGATAATTATTTTTATCGACTTATTATATCAATTTCATAACTATATTTTACTTATAATCAATGAAATTGATTTCTGTTTAGGTGGCTTTGATGGGACTAGTAATGTTTTAGCTGGCAAATTATTTCACATACCAGTAAACGGTACTCATGCTCATGCCTATATTACCTCTTATACTAGTTTTAGCGATTTACAAATGAAGGTTTGTTATAAATAGTATATTTTTATTTATAATTAATTAACATGGTCTTAAAAGTAAACGGAACTATATATATATATTGTATATACAAAATATCATATTTAATGATTAAGAAACTTGGAAGAGAAATCATTTTTTAAAATTATTTTTTAAATAAAAGTATTAAATTATATTATTTAGAAATTAAATTATTTCAAAATTAGAATAATTGAATTATTAAGAACTATTTATAAGTAGATGAATTAAAATTTTTTTTATTTATATTCAATGTAGAGTGAAATTAGTCAAAATTAGTTATAAATATAAATTTGATTTATAATACAAAGCTGTTTTAAATACAAGAATATAAATTTATATGCATATATTAAATTTATTAGAACTTTTGATATATGAAATCTGATTTTTAGATGCTGGCTCATAAACATACTGGAGAACAGCAAGATCTTTTAGAATTATCTTGTCAGTATCGCGTTAACATAGCTGTAGACCTCCATGTAATGGTATCGGAAGCTTCGGATGGGGAACTTGCAGCTCTAGTAAGCTATGCGATTGCTTTTCCAGATGGATTTATGGCGTTAGTTGATACTTATGACGTGAAAAGGTACAAATTTAAACACATTGGTTTTATATTGATTATAATGTTTTATTATAGGTGAAAAGTTGCGGTTCATGCTACATCATTACCTGTACTTCTGTTTATTATAATTAATTGTAGTAAAAGTATATTTTACATTAAGTTGCACTTACTTTAAAGCCTCAAATGCTTATAGTTTCTTTTTTTTTTATCTTCCATTGAGATTTTTTCCTGTAAAATCTATATAATAAATTAAAATTTCGCTTATTTCCGTATTGAACTAGCCGTGAGAATTTATTATCAAGAGCATTTAAAAGCTTTTTGTCCGATGTGCAGGTGATGAAAAGCCTAACAAAAGTGTGTTTATAGCGTAGAAGCATCGGCCAAGCGACAAGCAAAAGTAACCGGCCGAAATGTAACGAATAAGCTTCTAACTAACAGGAGCAATAAGTCACCTTATAATGGTACAAAAAACAGTCCACTTATATCTGAAGAACCAACTTGGTCACACAAGAAAGGCTTATTAAGATACAGTGAATTGGGTGAGCTCTACGTAAGGTACGGTCACGTGCATTCCTCTTACTTTATCTCACTTGAGAATTTCTTAGACATTGTTTCATGTTCCAATTATAATTTAAACTATATTGTTTGTTAACTGAATTAAATTAATAGATATTCTCGTGTAAGATAAAGCACTCATGAATCATCAAACCATTAAATAGCTTTATAGCATGAATATAATTAAAAAGAGAAGAGAGATTTTTATTTTAGAATATAAATTTAGAATTATTGGTATTTGAAATTCTTAAATTAATTTGTGCGTAAATCAGTTTTTAATTTATTCGATAAATTAAATGTTTAAAAAATGTTTAAGCTAGTTCTGCTTAGAATTCAAATTTATAAAAAAACATTTACATTTATCATTTTAATTAAGCTATCTGCATTCTTATAAAAAAATTTCAATTCTACTTTTACTATTTATAAATAAGATAAAGTATTTAAACACAAAAATTCTAAATGATAATTTTTAGTTCTAAATTATTTATCCTCTTGAATTAAAACTCTCTTTACCCAAAATATGTTTATTTTGGGATAAATAAAATTTTCAAAACTAATATTATTTATTTATGTTTTAAAAGAATCGACCTTATGCAGTGCACTTCCCAATTCAACGTTATATTTAAAAAAAAAGTAGAAAAGTGGTTCTTCAAAAAATATTCGTTCGTACCTATTTTTGCTTTTCGCGATTTTTCATTAATTCATAGTTAACATCTTTGGGAAAATGTATTTGTGCATCAATAGTACGTTCACGCTCATATATGACATTTTTTTGATTGACGACTAACTTGAAAAGAAGATTGCACAAATTGCAGTATTTAAATTGGAAAATTGGTTTTCGTTTTTGCAGAAGTGGTTTATTGAATTTCTGTGCAGCAGCTCTAGCTTTGAATGATCTAGGTTACAAAGCTATTGGCATACGAATTGATAGCGGAGATCTAGCTTACCTCAGTCAAGTAGCCAGAGAAATTTTTCAGAAGATTGCAAAGAGGTTTGATATACCATGGTTTGCTAAATTGACGATTGTAGCTTCCAATGACATTAATGAAGAAACTATTGTGAGCTTAAATGAACAGGTGATTAAAATTAAAAGAAATTTTTTTAATTCCATAAACTTTATTTTACTCTCAAATATTTTTATTGTATTTAAGCATTAATTACATAATTTAAGAATAAAAAAAAATGAATTTTTTCGTGCATGTGAAAATAAACTTAAAATTAAATTACAAATAAAACTTTTCTTATTAGTTGAGTCTATTAATGAAAAGTTGAATTAAAAACTTTTTTTACTATCTGCTTTAAGGAAAATTAACAATAATATTCATTTCTTATAATATTCTCAGAATCACAAAATAGATTGTTTTGGGATTGGTACTCATTTGGTGACTTGCCAAAAACAACCAGCGTTAGGTTGTGTTTATAAATTGGTTGAAATAAACAATCAACCAAGAATAAAATTAAGTCAAGAAGTTGGAAAAGTTACAATGCCTGGCAGAAAAATTGCTTACAGACTCTATGGAATGGATGGACATGCTTTAATAGATTTACTTCAAAGGGTAGATGAAGAGCCTCCCCAAGTTGGTAAAAAAGTACTTTGTAGGCATCCATTTGAAGAATCAAAAAGAGCTTATGTTATCCCTACACGAGTTGAATTTCTTCACAAGGTATATTTTACATTATTTGTTTAATTTTTTAAGATGTTGTTTAATTAATGTATCAATATACAACATATATAAATTTATATTATACAAATTTTTATTTAAGAATTATGCATAAAGTATTCAGTACTATTTAATTATTTAAATATTTAAGAACTTTCAATAAATTTATTGTAAATAAGTAAATACATACTTTTTAATTATGAAAGGATTTTTTTGTGATATACTTTTAATTTAACAAGGAAGATTTTGAAAATGTTTGTCTTTAACTTAAAAAATAAGAATATATATACAGTAAATATTTTCTTTATATTAAAATATAGATGCAATAAAATAATAATGTAAACAAAAAAAATATTTAAAATTCAATAAATTCAAAATAATAAAGATTTGAGTTCAAATCATATTATTATAAATGTAGGTGTACTGGAAAGATGGACAAATTTTACAAAATTTACCTACTCTTTTGGAGACCCGAAATCGAGTACAAGAGTCTTTGGAAACATTACGTAACGATATTAAAAGAAATCTTAATCCAACGCCTTACAAGGTAATTTATATTAAATAATTATTTATTTGATTAATTAAATTTTATATTTCATTAATATTTTGTATTATAACTCTTTTTTATAGGTATCTGTCAGTGATGATTTGTACAGCTTCATACACGATTTGTGGTTGCAAAATGCACCGATTGGTGAATTATCTTGAGACAAGGCAATTTTAACTATTAGAGAATAAAAAAATGTACACTTATTTGTACAAATCTAAAAATTATTTGTTGATTCCTGGATGAATTACAAATTTTCTTGTACAACATGTATAAACAAGAAGAAAAGATACAATTACAAAAAACTATCGCACACTGGGGCCTTATAGTATAAACTATAGAATAATACAAACAATTTAATTAATATTATTTAAAAAATAGAGTAATTTTTAAAAGAGTTTGGAATAATTTATAAAATTGTTTTCAATAGCAATGAAAAGAGAAATAAAGTATTATTTTTTTATTTAACAAAAGTAATATCAGATTTTAAATAATTCAGCAAAATGAATTTTCACATAATACGCATAATAGTTAAGATTACAATATTTTAATATATGTCGTTAAGAGTACATAAACATTTGTTAAATAGTTAACATAGAATTCAGACTACATTTAATGTTGGGGATGATAATTCATCTCTTATTTTGTAGCATAAAAAATCTCAGGTAGCTTTACAATAGAAGATATAAAGAACATATTTATGCAATATATTTAAGTTAATATTTTTCACTTTTTGTTATTTTTTAATTTATTGTTAAGTTTTTTTGTTATTGGACTTGCACATTCCTTTCATCATTTTTTGTAAAATACTTAAAAGTAAAAAAATAATTATGTGCAGTCAATATCTTTAATTACTATATATATGATAATATAACATATGATTATAGTAAATAATAATCATGTTTTAAATGCTCAAATCATATTACTTGGAAAAAGTACACAAATCATTAGCATATAGGTATTTTGCGAAGAAAATTTTTAGGCTTATAAATACCATTCTTGTACATCATAAGGCCAATAAAGGTGTGAATATTTTAAGAGTACACCTATAATATGTATATTTTTTTAAAAATTAAAAGCAAAATATAAGATATAAAAAGATAAAAAGTAAATAATAAATTAAAAATTAATTTTTAAAAAATGACGTAAATTATAAATATTACTGCATAAACAAAGTATTTAGAATTAAGATGTGTTTTGCATTATATGTATAGTTTTATTAAGCTTGCAAATTTTTTTTAATTTTTACCTATATATTTCATAACTAGAAACACATGCAAAACTGTTGTTTTAAGTGGTTAATATTATATCAGCATATACATTTATTATAAAAAGCTTTTAATAAATTAGATTATAAAAGATTTGTGTTTATTCATTTCAATTATTTGTTAAACTAATAATAATTTTAGTTTCAGTAGTAAATTAAAATTATGCATATATTTATTCAAACTCAAATATATTTAAATGATTTGACCTTTTAAAAATTTTTTTAATTTCAAAATTTATAAAAAATATATGTAAATATAAATTTTATGGTGAAGATTATAAATATGTTGGATTCAAAATTTTCACATCATTTATATAATTCTAATTGAATTTTTTAACTCTCTTTAGATCAAGTTATAATATTAAATATTAATTATATAATACTTAATTTATCTTTATATTTTTAAAATAATGGAACAAATAAAATATTTCATAATGAAAAGATCAATAACTCAAAAATTATATATATATATAATAATATATTTATATTTTATATCTATGGGTATTTATATTCAGGATATGTCAATTCCATTTATAAATTATAGTCAATTTTGTATTATTCCTTTATGGGTCATTATTGTAAAAATTACAAACAATTATAATTTATATGATATTCTTATTATATAAATTTATAACTTAATGAAATTTATCTCAATAACTATTATCATCTATAAAATCATTACATATAATATTTATTTTTTAATTAATATATTTATGCCTATGATAAATCAATATGTGTTATAAACATATTTGTTTATTTAATAAATAAATAAATGTATTTATTTTAACTTTAAATTATCGATCACTATGTTATATTATAATATGAGAAAGTTTATGTATATTACATAAATAAATATCCTGATTATTTTAATTATAAAATATCTTTCTATTTACAAAAACGTACAATAAAATATATATTCAATAATTTTATTACGATACTAGCGTCATCTTATGTGCTACTTTATAAGTTGCTACTTATAATTAAGTTGGTAACTAATTCTTCCAAAATTCGAGCTATCGGATAGTCAACGAACTATTTAAGCGCATGTTTCGTGTTACTATTGATGTCCAAACAAGTATCAATTGTTGTTTTTAACACGTAAAATAGTAGTATTTCAACATTCCTTAAAATTATTTATTTCTTAAGTTAATTTTGATCGACTAGTTTCATTCAAAATTCAGGTAAATAAATCGTAATTAGTATTGCTCTGCAGTATCTTGTACTTGTAACCTCACATTCCGGCGTTATTCATGGCTTCCTTGTAAAACGGAACAATTTCTTTACCAAACTATGTTATTTTGTCAAAATAACTAAACTAAAACTAAAAGTAAATTCATTGTATATCGTTCTACGTGTATTAATTGTAAAAGTTTGCACCCTAGTGTACATAAAGAAGTGTTTATAATTTCATACTTCATTTGTTATGTTTACTCTCCATTATTTCGTTTGTAAAAAATTATTATTACACTAATTATTATTACGTTAGTTAATATTCCTTCATTTTTTGTATAGATTTTATAGATTTTTCAAATATATAAAAAAAAGAAATTAAAAAATTTAGATTTTTATGATACTATAAACATTGTCTAATTTTTTTTTTTTTGAACAATAGTATTTTTCATACTTTCAGAAAAATTTAGTTGAATAATGGCTGCACGCCTTTTAAAAGATCCAGCTACTGCTGGAAGTAGAATATTTGTAGGTCATTTGCAAACAGAAGATATGAATCGCAATGAATTAGAAGAACATTTTTCCAAGTATGGAACTATCATTGGTTCATTGTTAAATAGAGGTTTTGGATTTGTACAGTTTGAAGATGAACTATCAGCACAAAATGCTATAAAAAATGAAAATGGAGCAATGTTCAAGGGCAGAAGAATAGGTAAAGTTCAAGTATAAAAATATCAACATTGATTAGATATTTTAAATTACTTTTATAACGTTAATTTGTATTAATTATAAATTTTATTACTCAATTAAAACTATTACTTACTACTCAATTATAATTATTTTTTATGAATAATTTTAAAAAGTGAAAAAATTTTTCATTTTTAAATGCTTTATCTTATATGCTTAAATGTTTTGAGGATGTCTAATGAAATGAAATATTTTTTACTTGTATTAAAAAATATCATTGTTTCTAAAATATTGTTATATTAATATTAATTCAGTATTAGAGTATAAAAATAAAAAAAAATTTGGTGAAAATAAAATTTTATTTCTTTGAAAATTAAATTTAACAGATGTAAAACCAGCTAAAAAAGAAACAGCTATGGGGAATTCGATGGGAGGATTTGGAAATGATTCATTTAATAATAATTTTGGAGGTGGAAATCCAAATTTTAACAACTCAAATTCGCCTTTTGATAATCAGTTTGGCAGAGGAGGTGGAGGAAACGGCGGAAATAATTCCTTTAACGATCAAGATGAAATGTTTGGTGGTAGAAATAATAATGATTCGTTCAATTCAAATAAAGGAAATGGACCGCCATTTGGTTGTAATCGGTCAGGAGGACCTGGAAATTCAAATATGAATAGAAATCAAAACAATCAAAATCAAGGTGGTCCAAATCAGGGTGGTCCAAATCAAATGGGAGGACCTGGAAATAGGCATAGAGGAACGAGAGGTGGAAAGAATCGAAAAAGAGATGGTTCTATAGGTGATCGTATGGGAGGAGGTATGGATGATCGTATGGGGGATCATGTATTTGGAGATCGTATGGGTGGAGGTATGGGAGAGCGAATGGGAGGAGGCTTAGGAGATCGTATGGGAGGAAATTCCATGGGAGATTCCATGGGAGGAAATCTTGGAACAAGTTTTCGTTCAGGTATAGGTGGAGGTTTAGGTAGTAGTAATATGGGAGGTAGCTTAGGTGGAGGATTAGGCAGCAATTTAGGTGGTAATATGGGTAGTGGTCTTGGCTTAGGTAATAGTTTAAGTGGTATAGGAAGTTTTCGGGACAGAAGCCCAATAGGCAGGTCGGGGCGTTTAGATGATAAACCCTTGTCAAACTGGGAACTTAATAAGTCTGGTTCATCTGGTGGACGTGGAGTATTTGGAGGATTTGGTGATCACAAAAGTCGTTACGATGATTTTAAAGGACCTTCGATTCGAGATATTGGATCTGCTTTTGGGTGAGAATAATATCTAATATAAATTTTACGTTTTTTAAGATTTAGATATTTAAATTAATATTACACTAAATCAACAAATATACATATATAGCAATCAATTTCTAATATTCAAAGGATAATAATAAATTAATTAAAAATAATATTGATTTTAATAAGAATAAGTTATTTTATTGGTTTAGTTTTATCGAAAAATTATTTAATATACGTGTAATCAATATAAATAGAAGTTTTTTTAAGTATACAATGTTGATATTTGTATAACTTAAATATGTTTGTACATATATATATATATATATGTATGTATATATTCGATCATAGAAATTATTAATTTTAAGCTTTCAATTTAAATTCAAAATTTAGTTTTTAGAAAAAAATTGCAATATATTTTTTAATCGGCCTGCAGCCTTTTATATTTCTTATTTTTCATTATTCATATTATCTTAATTGTAAATAAAATCTTAATTTATTTTTATAAGTATTACAGAAAACAAATATTTTCAAAAATTCATGTTCTGATTAATGTGTAAGAATAGTTAAATAGTTTTTTGATTTTTCAGACCAAGTTCTTCTACATCAAATGACTATCCTTCTATCGCGGCAGAGAAAAATGATTGTGAAATTATCGTCGTCAACAAAGCTCTAACGTAATTTTTTAACAATAATTACTTACTTATTTATTGAGAAAAAACTGATTTTATTACGTGCATTGAAATATTTATAGGGAATATGCGGAAATTATCGAATCACGATTGAAAAAATTAGGACTGACTGTTGATTTATTATTTCCAAACGAAGATGTTCCATTAACACGAGTTCTTGGTAATATTGCAAGCCGTGGTTGTTTATACGCCATTGTTATTGCACCCACAAATAAAGAACATCATTCTTTGACTTTAAATATTCTACACGGTTTACCACAAGGTAAGTAAATAATTTTTTTAAGTATTCACGCATTTTTATTACTATTTTATTTTTATTTGAACAAGGTTTTTATTTATAATACATATTTTTCATATTGATAAAAGCTTACATTATTAATGGAAGTTTTAATGTAATTAAAAATACTTTTTTCATTTTTCTTAGCTTAATTTTTATTATTAGACGAATTCTTAGCGCAATACAACCGAGTTTTTCAAGTTTAGTTTTTATGAATGAAAATGAAAATTTTCTTTTAAATTTCCATTTCTTTATCATTTGTTCAATTTTTCTTTTATTGCAAAGTTGTTGTAAAATTTAAGAGTCAATAGAACAGTGATATGACAAATAATTCGATTTAATTTTCTTTTATGAACTATTGATATAATTAATCATAATATAATGCAGAGAATAATAACGCATCCTCGAAAAAAATTTATAAATACTTTAAATTTTATTAAAACGGTTTTGACGCAAATTTTGTGTAAGTCATTGTCATTTTTTATTATTACATTATTTTTTATAAGTTATCAAATTTTAATACGATTTAATATTTTAAAACACGTGCTTTTAAAGCAGAATTCAGTTTTATTATCTCGTGACATTAAAAGTAAAATTTTATGTATATCTTATAAGTTTTGAAGAAATAGAATAGCGGGAAAATTGTTGTTACAGAGCATAGAAATATGCCGGTTGACGATTCCATAAGTTTAATTATGCGAGACTTCAATAACTACAAATCTGGAGGTCGATCGGTACCTGTCAATGTGTCTACGGCACCAGACCGCCATCCCGATGCTATTCAAGTTCTTGTAAATATGCTGGCGGATAATCTTCAGTTAACTGTACTGCAATATGAAAGGGTCATTAAATACCTGGAAATGAGACGAGAGGAACAAGTACAATTCGAATTAGGGGAAGATGCAAAGAATTTGGGTCCGACATCCTTGGTTAGTGATCCGAAACAAGCGGAACTTCAATCGAGAATACTCAATATTTTGAATAGCAATAAGAGCACTTCATCCGCCGTATCGGCCCCTATTATCGTCACAACAGCGGCACCAAGTCCCGTCCCACCACCAGCAGGTAAAACAATCGTAATCGTATTTACGTATTGCGAAACTAAACCAAATTTTTACGATGTTATTTACACCTGTAGACTGTATATCAAATTTTGTTTCAAAGCGATAATAAAAAAATACATCGTACTTGCAACAATACATACAAATTTATTTCGCGTCCTTTCGCGTTTTACGTTCCGGAGCATGAAAGACTAAACGTTACAGATTTTAAAAGCGGTGTTTTAGAATTTACGCTTTTACTTTGTGCTCGTGCGTTTCCGTTTATTCGTTTAATCGTTGCATCGTTGATTCGACGTATTTTTTCGTAGTTAATACGTCTAGAAGTTTGCGTATGAAGAGACACACACCAGTGGATTTTGACAATTAGAAATGAAAAACGTGTGTGACGTTGTGCTTACGAGTCTGAAATATGAAACTGACATGTTTTTGTTTCAGAATTTTATTTCCTCTTCCAATTCATCGAAACATCGCTAACTTTATGATATCGGCTCGAAAAATTTAAGAATGAAAATTTTTTCATTCACTCTTTTAATTTAAAGAAAGTTACGTTTTGCGATTTTTAGTAACTCGCGTTTAAATATTTAAGTGTTAAATAGAAGTTCTCGTTTACATGTTTTCTTTGAAATTTTTAACTATTACTTGCGGTCTCCCTCATTTGTTTTGGGCTTATAAGTTTCTATACTAATGAAAACTGTCTCAAAACAAATTTGAAAAATTAGTATTATTTTCTTTGTAATTCGTTTCCAATTTATGAACAAAAACGAAGATAAATTTTAAAAGGTTACGATCATTATTCGATAATGAACTTCATTCTACGCAAGTGCATTTTTAGATGTAAAAAGTGTGGAGTAATTATTTCATTATTTTTGGGGATGTTTTTCCATTTATTATTAAGTTTTACAGGAACTTTAATGAAATAATAATTATATTTTACATAATTTTAAATTCTTTCACTAATAGACAGATTCGTTGGCAAAGCCTATTTTGTGCAATGAATAATTGGAATTATTTAAAAAAATATTCTACATATCCCACTTGACTTGGTTTGATAACAATGTGACTTTTAGAAAACTTATGCTTTTAAACCAAATTTTTTCTTCAAATCCAATATATTTATCTAATTAATGCATTTTTTCTATCAATTTTTATTATATATTAAAAAAAAATTTTCTTATTGGAAACTAAAAGATATATAAAAAGAGAAACAACCATTATATATGACGAATTTTATTTGTAATAAGGCCTAAATTAGAATTTCACAATATTTTCTTATTTATTATATATATATATATATTTTTAATAATATTGTTCGATACGTTTTTGTGTAACAGTCTTTTTAAATGTGAAGATGCCAATACTTGTAAATTATTTGATAGATAAATTTATAAAATTTATTTTTTAGCTTCAAAATATTAAAATTTAGTACAATTAATTTATTTATCCAATTGATATAGAAATAAGTAATTTAAGTGAATATTGAAAAAAAAAACAATTTAAATTAATTTACTGTATAAATTTTCTTTTCAACTTAGTGTAACTGCCCTGATTACTTAAAAAAAAATTTTTTTGATTAAACCAAATATTTTATTTGAAAAAATTTTTTAAACTATTTTTGCATTAGAATTTTTATTCTGAAACAGTGTTATAATATCATTTTTTCGAAAAAGAAATAAAATTTTACAGTTTTATTTGTGCCTTACATATATATTATATATATAACAAATTATTTCTGATTATATGCTTCTTAATTTTCATCAATGTATATATATATATTTATTTATTTATTACATATGCTATTTAAGATGCGTATAGAAAATACTATTTATTAAGAAACTTTTTATGAAATATTTTGACTTTAGCATGATATATTATTTCAAAATTTAGTTTTTTTAACGTCGTTTATGTATACGATTTACCTTTGAATAATAAGCTGTATTATTATTTATAATACTTTTAATTGTCTATAAGTGTATTAGAACTTTAAAAGTTTGTTATCATATTTACATATTTTTATTTAATTTTAGAAAATATGTAATACGTGGATGCAGTTATTTTTTGCGAATCGCAAGATTACGAGTGTTACGTTTCGACTTTCGAAAAAATAATTTATATATAGGTCATGGAATGTAAATTCTGATGTTCCTATTGAGAAATTGTTTACAATGAAATTATACAAACACTTAATACGAGTTGTTTTTAAAAGAGGCCAAATGTTCTGTCTTGTATTAATTTAAATTCACATTTGTCGATATAAAAAAACGTAGTTTTTTCCATGAGTTAATTTTCGTAACAGATCATTAGCAGTTTAATTTATATAATTAATTTTCTATTGATATAAGAGCAAAACAATAATTTTGAAACATTATTTCAAGAATATGCAGTTTTTGTTCTTGCGATTTGCTGATTTCAAAAAGGCTGTTTTCGACGAAAGTAATGACTTTTAATACCGAATCTTCGTAAATAATATTGTAAATAGCGATAATCTTTGTGTACTTGTGACTTTCGCAGACCGACTCTTACAATCAAGGTAAAATGAAATGTTGATCTTTAATTACGCTTAATCACGTCGTCATACAATCATTATATCCACCGTCAAATCTAATAATTTATTATCTACATGACACTTGACTGTGTAATGCAAAATTTTTAAACGAAAGTGAAAAAACAATACCATCGATCAATACAATTCATTTTATTTTTAATACAAATTTCGCAATATTTTTGTTTTTAACTAATGATGTTTTGTGTCAGCAGTTTCGACGAACGTGTCTGGTAACTCATCGGTTACGACATCGAGTGCAGTTACACCGTCACCATTATTGAACGATCCCACGGTACAGAAGGCTCTCGATAGTCTTTTGCAGGGCAATTTATTGAAAAACATCGGAGATCAACCGATTCCAACAACATCGGCAGCTCCGCTGTTCGCTGCTTTTCCTAACATAAATCGTTTCTAATAAACTCTCATTTGTGTATTATCTTCGTATATTTGTAATGATGTTCATTACTTGTTTGACTTACGAGTACGTATTTACCAAATAGCTATCATAGCTGTGACAATTACCTAAATCTTTTAATAAACGTCATTATATCCTTAAATAGTGTTGAGGTTTTTTTTTTTTTTAATCAAAAGGCATTAAGTCCTCACTATTGATGTACTCACGTGCTATACTCTTGCGTAAGTATGCTCACTGTTGTATGTCTTATACTACATTTACGCTCTCTACTACACCACAGATTTTCAGTTTGAAAAATCACGCGATAAAGTTTAATCTGCATCTGAAGATTCAAGTATCGTAAGTAAGTATAATCCGCTATTTATAAATTTCCAATATCTTTATTTAGATACAGTTCTGTCGAGACCAAAAATATAATTACGGATCTAAAAATATAACGTGCATTGATTATTACAATAAAGGATATAAAAAGAATTAAAATTTTTGCAGCAGCAGCACAATGCGACGCTAGCGAAGGGGATTCACAGCAGCTTAACAGGATACATCTGAATAAAATAGCTAAACACCTATGCTTTGCAAATGATTTAAAAATGAAAAAAGCAAAAAAGCTGATGGAAATAAAGCAAAAACAGACCAGCAGCAGTAAAGCAAAAATGCTCAAATTTTATACAAAGAAGATTCTCGATAAAATTTACCTAAGAAATAGCTTTTCAGATACTGAGTAGCGTGTATTATTTCTTCGCAAGGCATTTTCACTTCAGCATGAAGAAGCTCGAGTATAATTACAACAGCCTCGATGTCGTACTTATCAACCAGCAATCTGTTCCTGAAAGGCTTCAATTTTTTAACGAGTTTTTTATTTGTTTTTGCTATGGTTCCAATATGATTCTTTAAAATATCCGTGTATGTTGGCCAGTCATCGATGCAAGCTTTGCATTCGCATTTAAAATAGTATTCCCGCATCATTTTATTTCTTCTCTCATCCCGAGGCATGATTTGGTAACCTCCACCGTAACTTGTAAACAACTGATCGCCTTCCTTGACGGGCTCGAGTGTTCGAGTATACATTGTCAGGCCATCGAAATAACGAAATGTATTTGGAGTACACGAATGATTGAGTAGACTAGCTGTTATGTACATCCCCGATCCGACCTTAATACCTGGCTCTTGTTGAATCTGAAAATGAAAAATGCTTACGTTTCGTCAAAGGGTGGTATTAGAATTTACAACAAAAAAAGTGTCCATCAAAATTCACAGCATTGAAATGTTATAACTCACTTGGGTTCGCGTTCTTCAAAATTAATCGACAAAATTAACAAACAGATTAGTAATTTGCATTATTATAAATTGTCTATAAATTGTGAGATAACAACACGTAGAAAGGGCCTTGCCGAAAGAAATAATACATACCGAAAAAGAATTGCACGACTCGATGAAACAGCCGAGGAATATAAGACTACCACAAAATATGACATCTTTCCTTTGAATAACCTCGTGCAGTTCATCTGGCTCATACTCTTTACCAAAAAAATTACTCCTCGTAGCAAGAAGAATTACAGCTAATGCCGATATATACGTAAAAGCACATACTTCCGTGGCCGGTCGTGAAATTAAGTTTGTTGATAAACTGAATGCAGATACGGCACTATTGCTATCAAAGATGCCAGCATCGGTGAATCCTACTGTTCTCTTATCTTTAAGTGTAAATAATGTATGTTATAATCATTTGCAATATTGCATGTGTTTATTGTATGTGTTAAAAATAAATACCTGAATTGTTTCCTGCGATGTGTATGTCTTTTTGTAATTTATTAATGGCTGCACCATTTTCTGTAGAAACTATAAGTAGTCTTATGATTTTCATCATCATCAATGTTTTGTCAGATTCTGCGTTTAATAATTTAAAAATACTTGGTAGAATCGAACATTCGATTTGATGAGCCATTTTCCAAGCCAAAGTTTTACAGTTTTCCGAACAATATTGTGCAAAAGGACACTTTGAACAAGGAATTAAGTTATAGCTACGAGCAAGACAGTGATGACAATGTGTGTAATGTCTGTTAAGAAAATATTAAAACCTTTGAAAATCAATAAACGATGTGTTATAACAAAGGTAATTATCCATATATTCGTAATATTTTAATTAAATTGTTTGTATAAATAAATATTTTTTCATAATATAACTTTTATTTGAATTAGAGCAAATTGAAAGTCACAGTGAAATTATTTTTATATATTTCTATATGCAAGCGCATTCGCGTTGTTGGTATATTATAAATAAATTTGTAATTTAATAATTTCGTTTAGAAAATAATTTCTAATTTCTAATTCGATTTTAATAAATTATTGACATTTATCAAAATTTCTTGCATTGTTTAAATTACGAATGAGTTTATTTTATTTTTATTATCTTTCGTGATGAAAATGTGATAATATATTTGTGATGGTATAAAATACCATTGCTTTATTAATGCGATACAAAATTTCGTAAAATAATTTTATATTTAAAATGATAGATAAAAAATATAAATCTAAAATACTGTACATGGTTTAGGATTTTATAATCATGCCATTATTTTATAAATATTTACTTTTCTATTATTTTAAAATGTAAAACTAAACTTTCGGTTCAATAGTTTTTATTCATTTTCTCTGAGTATTAGTATCTATATCACTAAAAGTAATTGTTGTTTTTTTTTATAAATGCAGTAATATATTTTTAAAATTCAGGTTCCTTAAGTACTATGAGGGACTTACTTTTTAGTATAAATAATGTAAGCAAATGGATTTTCTTTCAGAATAAGATCTCCAGATTTGAATGACTTCGTAGCAACTACATGTCTTCCATATTTATTAGAGTAAGCGATACTCACTCCGCTATGAAGAGCTGGAGCCTCATCACTTGTCAGCTCCAACTTATTATTCTTGGGAAAATAAGTTGGAGTGTCTAGAATTGTCGACGTCAGCGTCTCTAAATCTTCTGTTGAACAACATTCACTATTTTCCTTCGATACATTATCTGATTTAATAAATTCTTTTACCATTGATAAGCTGGTCTTACTTTCTAACACATTATTTTTGTCAATTTGCAGGAGAGACTCCGAGTCTTTTTTCGCAGGTAAGTCATTCATGTTTTGGTCTTTAACTTTATAAGTTTGTTGTAAATTCAGAATGGCACTTTGAGCCCGTTCTTTTAATTTATTTTTCTTTTCTTCAGGATAACCGTATGTCAACGCTCCGTCGATATCAATCAGACATTCCTGATACAATTCTTTTCGATATAATGCTGCTGACCTATTTGCTAAGGCCAAAGCCATAGATTCCTTATCAGTTGCAAATGCAAGACTTTTGGTATAATTTTCAATAGCTTTATCATTATCGCCTATTACAAAGTTTTCGTTTCCTGAAACATATATTTTAGTTGTTTAAAACTCTTATGAATTCTACATTGAACTTAAACTTCATTTACATTACAGTGACTAAAATTGTAACTTAATGATATTTATGTATTAATGTAATTATGTTTTTAAATATTAAAATTAAAAAAATATTTTTTCAGAAATTTCAACGAATTATTATATAAGAATTTAAAAATTATTATGTTAGTTTTAATCTATTATTACGTTGAAAAATTACATTAATAAAATTAAATAAATGTTTTATTATCATTTTAAAAATATTATTCATTAAAGCGAGTTTTTAAATTATTATTTTATAAAAATTAATAAAATATGTGTCTGTATATGTGTATTTATTAAAAATACTATAATATAAAATTTTTATTTGTAATTCTTATTCCCGTAGAAAAAATTACCGTTAATTTATATTGTTTGTGGCGACGGAAAGTCAAGCGAAATACCGGGAAGACAGCGGCGTGTTTAGACTATGAGCCGAAAAGAAATCATAGATTCAAACAGCAAGCCGGCGAACCCGATACTTTCTTCGACTGTTTTCGCCACCAATACTTCTTCTATAAAACAATAGAAAAACATAACAATATATCTTTTCACTTAAAAACTAGTTAGTTAATTCTCGTCTCTCGATTCACGAGCATCGAACTAATATTATAACCGTATAAAACAATTTGCGCTAAATAATTAAATAGTCAAATAAAATATAATTGTAGTGTTTTTATTATTTATAATACAATAACCCTATATGTTAAATTATAAAAAATGTTGATAACGCATTTTTTTATTGAAAATATAATTTAATCTAATTATTTATTTTTTAAAAAGAACCTTGATATTTTGAATTTAGACGAAAATCCGCATTACAAATACTATTTGTCAATAGATAATAATAGAAATAAACAATTATATATGTAAAATATTAAAAATTATGTAATTATTAGTAGTACTTATTTTTTGCTCACGACGATTTTCAGTAATGCCGGCTCTGAATTTAATTATATCCGCAATACCTATTTTTATTCAAACTAACTTAACCACGTTTTTCATCATTTTCAGAAATAGGAATTATTTATTGGATATTTATGTAATATTTAATAATAATTTGATATAAAATTAATTCGTTATTTCATATTTATATTTATTACATTTTTGGTATAATTTATTTAAATTTTCTATTCAAAGAGTATACTTAATGAGATTAACTATTAACCAAGAATTGTAGAATTTGATATTAAAAGTTTCTTTCATTTTGAAAATTTAAAAAAAATTTTAATTTAAAAAAAATTAAAATATAAAATTAAATTATTATCTATTAAATTAATATACTCTCAAAATAACTTACGTTTTAATGATAATAAAATTTTTAGTGCTAATATGGAAAGAAATATTAGTGAGAATATATTTCGTTATTTTCAATGAATTTTTTTCTAGACCAGTATTTTATATAAATAGAAGAGTTTGTGTCTTTTAAATTCTTTTTGTAAAATAAATAATTCGTTATTACTATTAGTATTATTATTGTGAAAAATAATTTCACTTATAAAAATAAATTTTAAAATGCAAATTACAATATTAAAGTTAGAAATAAATGATAAATACTTATTATTATTAATGATTAATATTTTGGCAAATATAATTTACACAAATTATATTTGCCAAATTATTGCAAAACTTGAAAATAAGAATATTGTATTCAATATTTTTGCCTTAATTTACTTTAATTAATAATGGATTTAATAAAAATAATCGATTTATTATTATAGAATGTTTTTATTTATCGTTATAGAACCTTACTAAGTTTTTGTATTTTTAATGGTTGCCAATATAAATGTTAATAGTTTTAAAAAATAATTTTAAATAAATTATTTTATTCAATCGACAATATTTATGTAAATTTGTATTTTGTTACGTGGAACAAATTTTGTTTTTAGTAATTTATAACTGATAACATTTAAAAAAAATTCACATTTCATAATAATAAAGAATTTTCATTGCTGATATAAAATAATTTATATAAGAATTGGACTCATAAACTTAAATAAATCTTATTATTCGTTAATGTTTTAAATGTCCCTGTTAGTGAAACAGTTAGACTTAATCGTAATTTGAATTTTTACATTGGTAAGAGTAATATTTTTAAATAATGATTTTTGAACTAAAAAAGGTCAGAAATAAGTGCGTTTTGCTGTGTATTACCTTTTTCTCTATAAAGATTAGAATCTTGATTATTCTTGACATCAACATCAAATTCGGGTAGACTTTTTGTAATCATGGTTTTTAAACCACGACTTAATAATGCTTCAGCTACTTTTTGTAATTCATAACCACATTGTGAATATTTTTTTTTCAAGTCTTCAGAAAGATTTTCCATTTTTGATGAATTGAATTGATTTGAATGACTGCTCTAGAACAGCTCTCAAATAAGTAACTATTTTTCTAATAGGTAATTGGTGTATTTATGTATTTTCTTAAATATATTTTAATACTGAATGACATTAAGCAATTCAAATGTAAGATATTTTATTATTAACTACTCGTAAAGATTATAGTAAAATGCCTCACAAGCATTTAAATTTGCACATACTTAACGCAAATAAAATTAAACTATTTGATTTAAAGAATATTATAATAACAATAAAGAATATTGAGCTGCGTTTGATTGGTGATGAGGTTTTTGAAGTTGTGCCTTTGCGTAATTGTACACTAAATTAACTAATGCTATATTGAAGCACTATGAAGACTAAAGCAACGAGGTGAGACTAAAATTACCACACGTATACTACGATGGAAAGGGTTCACGCAGTGCTTTCATCTATGTACATCGTAAATATAGTACAAACTTTCATTGGTGTATACATCATTTTACTCTCAAAGTAAATTACTCTGTGAAATTTATTTTAATTATTATTAACTTGCCTCGTATATATTTTTTATTCATTAATATTTAAATATTCTGAAATACTTATTACATTATACGTAATGATATAAAATTTTGCTTATATAACCATCATCAATTAATTATTATTAATTAAAATGTCTTGAAGGAATCATAATTTATTTATTAAATTAAAAAATACAATATGTTGTACAACATTCATTGGAGTGGAGAAAGAGGCAGTAATAGAAAAGAGAATGAGATATACCGTAAAAAGATAATATTAGGAATAAAGAAGAAAAATAGTTTAATATTAAAAGAATGTATGAAATTATACGAAATAGTGTAATATGATAATATTAATGCAATAGAATTTAGAAATAATATATACATTTTTATATAACAACGTATAAATTTTTTATATTTTTTTTATTTATAAATTTTCTCCCTAAATAAACATTAATAATAGTAACATTAAAAACTTTATGTTTTGTATTTCTAAAAATCTAAAGCTACGTATGTTTTTAAGTTTATGTAAAAATTGTGTTTTGGCAACGAGTACACGGAAGTGAAACTTTATTTACATTTTTTTATTCTGAAGTTGTAAAAATTTTAGTTTATTAGTAATTCATTATTTTTATACTTCGGCTTTTTTATTACTGAATTAAAAAATAAAAATATTTAAATAACGTTATCTTCATTAAAAGCGTTTCTTTCGAAGAGTTTCGTTTAAAAATAGTTTTTGGATAGTCTAGTTTGCTTACGAATAATCGAACTTCGTTTTTTAGTCGAAAAATGAATATCTGAACGTAATGAGAAATTTATATTTTATATCAATAAGAAAATCTTATACAAAGTACGGACTTCAAATAGGTAGTATAGAATTCAATGTATAATTTAATAAGGTAAATTATTTAAGAATTTTGAAAATAATCATTTTATCTAAATTTGTATTGAAGTTTTTATATAGGACGCTGAATTCAATCTCTTTAGAATTATCAAGCCGGGAGTAGTATTAAATTGCATTAATCAAATTTTTATATCTAGTTAAAATTATAACTTCATTGAATTGATTGTGTGCTACAGATTTTTTCTAAATCATGAAATGAACTTGAAAATTAGGGCGACTAATTCGAAGGGGTCAATAAATTAGAAAATTTAGCTAATCAATACGAGTACGTGTGATCTGTTTAAAAGAACAATAAACTAACGTTCGCCATGAATCTGTGGAAGCTACTGCATGTCAATGACGAAACTAGTGGCAGAAAACTTACAAATATGAAAGACAAAGGAGATGAATAAGTATGTAAAGGCTGGACATAGTAACTTACTTGCTAGTTATTGCTAATTACTTAACTTAGCAACGAAGTGACTTATTGTTAACCTCCTCAGTACTTTGTAAAATTGAACTGAGTCCCTTTTTTCATATGATTTCTTCGGCCGGATTTGTTTGAGTCTTTAGTTGTTAGGGTAAATAACCAACTCACTTTGTTCACTCAACACACGGTTATTTATTAAAGTAATTAATACCAATAACACATGAGAGCCGAACGCGAGTGCAATCTAGTCGCTTGCACGATTCGAACTGTCTCGGCCCTCGGCAAAAGGGCCGCAGGCTCCCTTGTGTTATTTCATACAAAAAGCGCAAAACACATTGCGTACTTATGTCTAATTCTTATTTCTAACGTTTTACAATATTGTCGATACTCGACACGACGCGACGCGTCGCGGGACACCCGATCTTTGTATATTCTCATGCGCGCCGAATTGTCGGCGCGCGGCAACATCGGTATGGTCCGCCGCTTACAAGTGAAAACTAATATTCTAACATGCCCGCCACAAGTCTTAGTATTCTTTTTCGCCAACAACCGATCACTGGTCCCAAATCATGCTCAACATACTTCGTGTAAATCGCGAATCGCGATTCATTCACGATTAAATTATTTCGTCTTTATTAGCGGTAGTCAAAATATTACATATTTTGTAGGAGAAAAGAGGATAGTCTTACTCGTTCCACGTACGTTGGAAAGCGAGAAGGCAAAAGCTGCTCGGCACCCATCGCATTGGGCTTTTAAAGAATTTTCCTCTCCCTTTTCTTCTATGCCAAATTTTCTTACTATACAGATTTACCCAATTTCTCCAAAAACTTATGCGGAAATTACGATGGCCCCACACGGGGTTATCTTTATTTTTATCGAAATAATTGCCGGATTAAGATTTACTTTATGTATATCAGCTGCAGTTAATAGCGCTCGGGAATTTCATGTTTAAAAATTGAATTTTAAGAAACAAACTGGGAATATATATATATATATTTAATAATGAAAAGTATGTAAATTAATTTTTTGTAATCCTTTACATCAGAAAAAATAGTTGAATTTTTAAATCATGTTTTTTCATTCAATTTGAATTTTTGAAAAGTCAATTAAATAGCATAAAGAAATATTATATCATCAGAAATATTATATTATATAAATATTGCATCCTAATTATTCAGTATACAGTATTAACTTCTTTAAGTTACCGCAAAAAGAAATATTGATAAATAATTTTAAATAGGCATATTGAAAACATATAACTTGCGAACTTTTTAAAATTAATTGAATGCTAAAAGATAGATGAGTTAAGCTGACGGTATAGTGGATGGGTATACATTTACAAATTCAACTACGATCGCATCAGAGTCGAAAAAGATATTTTTATTTAACAGTATTCACATAATATTACAAAAATGTACATATTATATTTAAATACAATAACATGTTATACAAATGTAAGATAATTTCGTTTACTTTAAGAGTGCACAATATATAGTTTTGATATTCAAGTTCAATTTTGCATGAACTTGGAACTGTATGCAATTTCAAAAAATGTTTAAAAAGACATAAATATTCCAACCTTCAAAAAATTAAAAGATGTATATGTATTAAAAATAATGTGTGAAACCTAATATTTTTGGGTATTTCATATTATCTTAGTCAAATTCATGTAACAAAGTGTATATACTTAAATAAACAAAAAATATTTTATTAAAAATAAGGTGTATTAAAAGATATAATATAAGAATCAAAAAATTAAAATAAATAAATACACACTCGTAATGTTAGTTTCGTATTGAAATTTTTCTAACTAGTATTTAATGTTTTTGTCTAATTAAATAATATTTATCAGAAGTACAGATTAAAATATATCACATATATATCAGTAAAGAAATATATAATTAAAATCAATAAACATATGAAAATACAGATCAATGTGTTGCAGGGTATGAGAGTTTTCATTTGTGATCAGTGAGTAAAACTGTCATACAGTTATTATATAAGATTAAAAAAAAATTCCTTGTATATAAACATATTATATTTACAATTATAATTTGGCGTAAACTAATTGCTTAATATATTCATTAAACCGACAGTTAAAATAAGATCTCATTCTTATGCTATATTGGAAAATCCATTATTAATTCATATGCATCTTAAAAATTCAGTCAATAAGTCATAATTTTATTCGCTTGCACGCGTGCTACAGCGATTAAGAGAGTAAAAAATTCTTATAGTCAATTAATTAAAATATATGTTCTTTTTCTTTGGATTAGAAATATATAGACTTTTTTTCACACTTTGACACCAGACACCCAATTCAAATAGTTCACGTTAATCGCATATAATTTATGCTCCTCTTTCGTACTTTTTAACAATCGCTCCTCTATATTTTCACTCTGTCCTTTTTTAACGTCCTCAATTCCCGTTTTCTGCAGAACAGTTGATGTTTATTCACAACTTTAACTTCCAATAGTTTAATATAAGAATAATCTTATAAAAAGATTGACATATATATTTAAAATTTTTCTTTAGAATTACGTGCTTAAACTTCTTTATAATTAATGTACAATATATTTTGTTCACAATTTTTTCTATGCAGTGACAATTTAAGTTAGTTGTTTTTCAAATAGTGCGAAGAAGTCAGTATCGTTTATTTTCCCTGACAAACCTTACAATGATATTTCAGTGCTTGGCATAAAGATTTACATTAAAGATTTATCGCTAAGGCGGCGTTTATTATTGCTTACAAAAACATGTACATTACATTAGGTATGTTTGCAACGAACAAACGCCAGAAGGAAGAGTATTACCAGAATAAAAACTTCTTTATGATAATTCAACTAAGTAACCATATGTAGAATTTTTGAATTGGTCATTAAAAATCAGTAGTTACTCTAATGTCATCAAATAGGTCTTCTGAGACGTTTTATACACGATCTGAGTATCTATTCAATACTCGTAACAATTTTTTTTTAACTATAAAATACTGAAGTATTAATGATAACTTAAAACTTTTCATTTTAGATATTGCAAATATTGAATAAAAATTCTAACTTTCTGTATTATATAAGTATTTAGTATTTGAGCATATATGCAATAAACGTATGCAAATATTGCTCCATGTTAATTTGTGCGCTTTAAACAGAATTCGAGCAGCATATCTTAGTTTTATCAAAATTTTCTAATATCATTTTGTTTATAAAAATTTTCTTTTCTAAATATCGTTCAATACTTATTATTTAAAACGATCCTTAGAAAATTAGGTTCATTGCTTATCTAGATAAGATCCAGCCCTACCTTGTCGATGAGAATATATTTATTGTACCACTTGTAGTGCGTTTCCTCACAAGACGTGCTGCAACTGTAACATTATTTAATTGATATAATATTTACTCGACTATTTTATTTTATTATTTAAAATATTTTTACCATTGGCATCTTGAGGTGTCAAAGGCTTATCGATAACTTTTTGAAAAACATTCATCCATTGAGCTCTATCATCTTCACTTTGAGCCGACAGAAGATAGCTTCGATCAGGTGTTTCAAGGGTAAAAGAAAATCCTTGATCGCGAGCACCTGGAGGAACACCCATTTTTACAGCATAACCTTCAGAAGTGTTTCCTAAAAATATTTCTCCTTTGGGATGAGCATCCTTAAAAAAATACAATTCAACCTTATTATTCAACATTTTAAAAGTACCGGTTAAAATATGTTTATTTTAATATGTAGTAAATAAAAAATTTATTTTATTAATGTGTGCACATAGTTTTATTTATAATTTATAATATAAAATATGAATTTTTTTGAAAGTAACATATTACATATTGAACTTACCATAGGATCATCGTGGTACATTAATTTACGACCGTCTAACGTAAACCATCGTTTCTTATATGCATCTGAATGCCTTGGTCCTGTTTTCCATAAAAATCCTTCTCGTGGAAAGTCTTTAGTTAACTGACTGAGTAATTCGGATTCAGTAGCACCTGGATAAGCAACTTGCAGACGATTTAATTTTGCACATCTAATAGCCAAATACCAATTGGTAATTACTTCAGAATCTTCATGATAAACATAAATGTGCCGCGTCGTTCCATCTTTCATAAATGAAATTTGAAGACTATTTTGATTACCCGTCTTTGGAGGAGCAAATGAAACATTTAATTCTGATATTCGCAATACTGCTTTAGGTTCCTGAAAATTTAATAATTTATTTGATAAGATCTTATAAACAAATGTTTAAAAATAAAAATTTTAATGTATTATACCTTATTTTCTTTAACGTAATACTTCAAGGTATCTTCTGCTTCACTTAGCACAAATTTTCGTGGATGATATCTTGCATCTTCTTTACCTCGTTTCATTAAAAATCCTTCCATAAATCCTGATACATAGTGATTTTGCCTTTCAGGATGACAAAACTCTTCCCGCTCATATTTTGCTCGAATCCACTGTTCTATCAATACCCTAAAAACATTAAATTATTAATAAATTTTAACCAGATATTCTATAAGAAATAAGTTTTTTATTTACTGAGGTGAATCTTGATTTGGTCTTCGATAACAAGGTGGAACTCTTTCTTCATAGTGTAATCTTGCTGCTGCATTACCTACTTCACGTACTCGATTTACTTGAGAATCTTCCCATTTGTCAAGTTTAAGATGTTTAACTTTTGAAATATGTGCTCCCATTGAACGATGCACTCCAGCACATCTTGTACATACAAATATTCCTATATTATAAGATGCCCATTCTGGATCTAAAAATTAAATTCTCAATTAAAAATTAATATAAAATTAATAATTCACATAAACAGATATTTTTTCACCATTTGAAAAATTTCACAATATAAAATCAATGATTCATCAGGGAAAATTCCACGATAGAGCCACATAATAAAGTTTTATTTTTTATAATATGAATATTATTAATAATTTTCATTACATAAAGGCTTGTAAAAAAAAAACATTTATCCGAAACGAAAAATATTGTATACCAGTAACAAGTAAAAGAAAGCATTTGTCAACAAATAACATTGTAAGGATAAATCAGAATGTATTCTATGTATCCATCATTAACTTGACGGGCTCTCACTATATTAATTGATTTTTTTAACCTACGAAAAATATGTCAATGGGAAGAAAAAATAATTACCTATCTAGCAGAACTACTCACTTTTTGCTCCGCAATCGGCACATACGTTATTTCCAGGTTTTTTCAAAAGTTCTGCCAGCAGCTTCTCGTTAGCATCCGCCATCTTGAAACACTCTATGTAGATGTGAAGTTGCCATAACTCACACACTTGCTTGCATCTTTAGTTATAGGCAGCGTAGTAACTATGTATTCTGCTTTCGGACAACGCATTGTAATAGCGTGACGGCGATGACCGAATACACAGTCCGCTCTACTCCAGTCGATTCAAATCTTTCATAATTCATATGGAAAAATGTTGGCTGGCATCTCACTTGATAGGATAATCGAAAATTAAAATAATATCCTGTAAATAAATCAAATTGAAAAGAAATCGTATTTATAACTTTGGAAACGCATTATGATAAAAATTTTGAATAATTTTTTCAAGTTTAAGTGAAACTTGAAGTTATCGACGATAATGACAAGGTGATGTTAAATATTTTTAGTAATCTTTAACATTTATTATAGTAAAAAACAAAATAAATAAAAAAATTTTGTTTTTTGAAAAATAAACTATTTTTAAAAGTAAAATGAAAAATGTAAAAATTTCCTGATTCATATATTTTATATAAAAATGTTAAGAAATTTTTTTTTAATTATTATAGATATGGTAGCTTTGTGATTATCATTGATACATTAAAAATTATTATAAAAATAAAAAATTTTAAACTAATTATATTTGAAGATTATTATTTCAGAATGATTAGCGACAGACTAGACATTATTAATTCTAACTAATAACTCTTCCGTAGGATGCTAATAATGTGTGCAAGGAACAACTTTAAAATTCTTATCAATATATTAAAGTATTTTATTTCATAATCATTAAGTATTAAAAAATGCCTTTTTTATCAAAAGATGTTCATCAAAAATATTTATTCATGCAAAATAAATATGTCATTTTTTATAGTCTTGTAAATTATTTTAATAAACTATTTTTCGCATACCTGTCATTTTGGCAAATTTAACATTTAAGTTTGTAAGCTTATAAACAAACTAAAGCTTTATACATTTTGTCTCATTATTCATTATTTTAACACATTTAAAAAAATATGTTATTATTTTAAAAATCCAAAATACATTATCATATAAAGTTTTAAGTTCGATTTTTAAATTAAAAATATATTTTTTAATGCATGACAAAAACACGTATCATTTAAAATATAAAAATAATAAAATTAAAAAATCGATTCTATTTAACAAAACTAAAATAGTTCTATTTATTTACATACATAAGCATAAATATAAGCGTGTAAAAATTCAGTTAACTTCATTTACTTTATTATAAATATTGTAACATCGGCAATTTCCAAATATTCTGGTTAATTGAGAAACTTAACAGGTCATTTATTTATCTAATATTTTATTTTGTTATTGTAATTAACAAGAGTATAATAATTATGTTACCTATATTATTAATTTATAATTATATATGTAGAATTATGTGTAAGACGAACAATCGGTATATTATTTATTATTATAATAATTTATATATTCGTATAATTTTATCGATTGTAGTTTGTATGGGTTAAATGTTTCCACAAATTATGCAATGGTCAGCATTAAAATTTTGGTATTTAAAATTACATACCATTTTTTAACTTATTATGTTTATAACTCCGATTAGACCTGTTAGTAAAAAATTGGTATAAATAGCTGTGAGACAATTTCATGCAAAATTTGTTCATTTTAACTTTTATGAATCTATTTATATTATATATTTTTCATTTAGCATATTATATTTTTTCTGATAAAAGGGTACATTGTATTATTATTTAAATTATCCCGATTCATTAACACAGATGGTATTTCAAAAAATTATTGCAAAATTTGAAGAGATACTCAAAAATCCTGTTTAGTGAATTTTCTTAGAATAAAGCGTTTTAACCGTTAAATTCAATATGTTTTATACTATAATAAATATTTAATTATTCAAATATAAAATTACGTAGTATAGTTGGATAGATTCAGGCTTTTGAAGTGTATGAATATCGAAAATTATAATTTTAATTTCTAATAATATAAATTTCACATATATAAAAAAAATTTCTATATAGATTTTGCTCAAACGTAAAAACAAGTTTTAATACAAATTTTTTACACAAAATAATTTTAATATTTTTTAGTATTTAGAACTCAGTTTACTATGTAAATTTTAAATTATACCAAGGAGAATACTGGTAAAAATAGTTGTAAAAGAGATTTAATTATACATATGATCGCTGAAATAAGCTTTAGAAATATTTTTCATTGTATAAATAGTAATGAGTATGAAACTTAAACGAATTAAAATTAAAAATTCTTTTACCGTAAATTTAAACAAAACAAAATTTTATTTAACAAATCTTATTATTTACAAAAATTTAATTTTTCAAATATTTACATTAAACATAATTAAAAATAAAAATCGATACATTTAGTAATAGAAAAATATTTGAGTGAAATTTGAATTAACGATTAAAAAATAATTATTTGTACTCGTACAATTATAAATATAATATATTTTAATTGTATACTTTTACCTAATAGTTTTTTAGTGTGTTGTATTTTTTATCGTAATTTTTATTATAGTAATTTATAGTAATTTTTATCTAAAAGAATACTTATAGATATATTGAATAATAATTAAAATTTAATGTTTTATTTATAATCTAAAACAATTTTTTTATTTTGTTATCTAATTTGATATAAAATTACGAAATGAATTACATGAAAGAGTTCTCTTAATTATTAACTGAAAGAGATAGATTTTAACAATGATTATTTATAATTTTTTTCACAATTTTGTCGAGCAAGTTCTGGGAAAAATTGTGAATTATATTTTTGACGAAACATTGTTTGTGAATTGATTTCATCTGGAATATCTTCAGTGCCTTTTAATTCTTTTAATAATGCCAGCGTTCTTAATTTTTCTTTTTCTTCTCGTTCTAATCTCTCTGCTCTTAACTTTTCAATATCCATACTAGGTTTATCAATGTGTTTTTCTTTCTCTCGTTTGTGCTTTTTTGATTTTTTATGTTTTTTATGTTTTTTATGTTTTTTATGAGTTCTATGATTATCTTCACTGGAATCATCGGCACTTGGTAATTTTCGTTTATGTTTTTTATGAGTTCTGTGATTATCTTCACTGGAATTATCGTCACCTGGTAATTTGCGTTTATGCTTCTTGATAGGATTATGTTTTATACTTTTATCAACAAGATTTTGTTTATAGTTTTCATGTTTTGTATCTAATTTTTGCTTTTTTTTCATAATATTTAAGTATCTTTTGATATCCTGCATTGGATCTTCTAAAGTTTTTTTATTTGGTTTAACCTCAATATTTTTATCTGCATCAGTGAACCGCTTAGGCATTTCATTATACCAGCTTTTATTAACAGCTTCTTTAAGTCCTTGACCAAGATAAGTTAAATATCCAATTTGTTTTTCGTATTTTTCTCTTTCTTCTTTTTGCTCTTTTTCATAATCTTTATTTGGTCTAGTATGATCAACATTGCCTTGTTCTAATTCTTCAAAAAAATTAATATGTTTAGAAGAATTTATATTAAAGGTAGATGTATTTGGAACTGATTTTGATGTATTATCAATTAGATCAGAAGGATCAAAGTTTAATTTTTTTCTTGATTCAGTTCTTAGAAGATTTATTCTTGCTTCACTTTCCTAAAATAAAATTTTATAATGTCATACATGAAATGATAAAGATATATTTTAAAATTAAATTTTTATGTACAGCTTTGTCAATGCGTGCTTGTTCAATTTTAGCTTGTTCTGCAGCAAGAGCTTCATCTCGACGAACTCTAGCAATATTTTCTTTTGTACGAACATGCCAACTAAAGAAGTAAAAAAGTATTATCAATTAGCGGTACATTTTATTAAACTTGATTTATTCACAATAATTTTTAAAAACTAATTATATTATTAACTTATATATTGTACGATAATTTATATAATTAAGGAAAATAAAAAAATATATTATTACAAGAATACTTACCGTTTTTTTGGTAAGATATTCATTTTGATATTAACTTATTTTGATGGTTATATTTATTAAGTTATGATTTGTGAAGCAGCTTTATACAACACAATATCAATGTTATTACAAATTTTAGCTGATTTTAAATACACTTATAATATATAACACACATTACATAATTATTTATGTATTAATTAATACATAATTTTTTTAAATATATCAAAACATATGTAGTATGTAGTTTCTCTTTCATGTTGACAATTGATACACGTTATTATGATAGGAAGAATATTCTGTTTTATCGGTAAAGTATTCTCATATATTATGAGATAAATTATACTCTATAAATTATTCTCAAGCGTTTTATAAACTAACTATCAGTAGTTCAAAAATTTCTTGTGCATAAACAAATTTGTTATTATATAATAAATTAAATTTACATACATATATATTAAATTATAAAAAAACTTTATTTGGGAAATTTGTTTAAAATACAATGAAGCACGACATGTAATGAAAAACGTTTTTTTAAAAGCCTTATAGTTTCATTATGTTTGAAATTAATTATTTATCTAAAAAATAAATTCAACTTAATTAAAAAAAAAATTATCTAGGTTTATTTAGGGGATTAAAAAAATTTTTTTTAAATAAAGCATTTGAAAGCGTAAACAGGTTCTTAGACGAAAACTTGGGTCAAATATGAGTTGTAATTAAAAAGATAATAAACTTCATAAACAAATTTTGAACAAATTCCTACATGATATTGTAATTTATTTTAAAATAATATTAAAATTTTATGTCAATAAAATAATTTTTTGATATAAAGTCAATCGAACAACATATTTGAGAAAAATAAGTTTTTAAATTATACAATCATAGATTATTATTTTTTATACAAGATTTTTAGTAATATAATTAAATAGTAATAATTTTCTGGTTTTTTTTCATGATTTTGTGCAAATTATAATTTTAATTATAAGTAGCAATATCAGTAATGTAAATAAAAATAGAAGAACTGCGAAGTGTTTCGTATGTAGGTCAAAAAGCTTTAGGGCGCCATATTTTAAATTGTCCCTATTCAAGCTTTGATTACTATTTTATGGAAGACTTTTTAAATAATATTTGTACTTATAATTAATTCTCATGTATGATTAAACAACATAAATAATTTCAATGCAAAACACTAATTTACATAAATAAATTTTAAAGCTATTATTCACCTTGACCGATATCGTCATATATACCACGAATCGATAACGTACAGTGATATGAGGTGATAAATCTTCTCATTAGTTGATAGTCCTATCACCTGGAATCAGAAGATCTAGTTTACTCATTGCAAAGAATTCTAAATATTTTTCTTTCTTTTGGGATTGGTGTTTAAGCTATTTTAGGTCATGTTATGTATATTTAGTATCATTTCTAAAACTCTGGCCTTACATCCTTTAAGTAGGGTAACCACTTTCTTTGTTTCAGATTTTCCATTCAAAACTTTCAAAGGAAGTAGATTACCATGAACATACTTTTTTGTGACTTATTTTTATTTTTGTAAAAGACAAGATTGAACACTAAATTTTTAATTAAGGTGGTTTGATAACGTGAACGTATACATACTTTTAATAATTAACCAAACTTTATTTCAGTTTGTCGAATTAATTATGATGATATATTGATTTCTATAGTTAAGTTATTAGTTTAAATTTTTGTCCTAATGATAATTGTATAAATACTTTGATATTAGTTAAGAATTTATTTTATTATTTTAAAATTATTTTACATGCATGATCCAAGTTTTAAATAACAGTTTTACATTGTGTAATGGTTCTTTTTATTTTTCAAATATTCAAAAAGAATATTTCTTAAGTTTATTTGTAGTAAAGACAGGCTGCAAATGATTGTAAAAAATGATGCTTCTTTTGATATAGTACTCTTTTTTTTACGAACATTATTTACTCTTGTAAAATTTTTATACAATTTATAATATTTAAAAAAAAATTTCATATATAAATTTAAACAATAATTGTTTCTGTAGTTTAAATTAATTTAAGTAGTATTTCTAGTAAGTCAAATTTATATCAGTCGTTATATGTTGATTTAAATTTCTAACCTTAATACTTCGAGTAGATCTTTTGAAAGTACAGGAGCGCGGGAAGTTTAAATATCAGTTAATAATCGCTGCTAGAAACGTGCGATTCATTTATTGCTGTTGCCATTTCTATAGCAGTTAAAAAAAAAGAACTACTACAGATGAAAGTACAATAATAAGGTAAAAAAATAGGTACCCTAATTAATATGAGAAATTCTAAAATGAAAAGTCGACAAAAATATGATATCAGAATGAAAGCAATATGGCTATATATATACATAATAAAATGATTTGCCGAATTATTTAAAAAGAGAGAACTTGTTAGAAAATGTATTATATTAAATTATATAATTTATAACATAAAGCTAGTTACATCAATAGATTTATAAATATTAAAATTCATTTTTTTATCATTATTTTTTAACCGACTTGTTCTTAAAAACTGATAGTTTTGTTCGATATTAAAACGTTTTAAACTTGCTCGCAAAATGTATTAATGACCTTCTATACAATCGGTGCAATAATAATATTGACATAAGAGTTTTTTAAAATGATTGATATCTACTAATCAATGAATGAATCGTAGAACGATAAAATGTACATAATTAAACAATGTAAAAGAGTTTAAGAAATCTTGGAAAAATGGTTATAAATGAACTAAGAATCTAAATTAAAAATTTTAAGCATTCGGTGAGATAGAATATAAATATTTATTAGATAAATAATATTTATTTTACATTTTTTTTTAATAAATAATAAATAAAAAAAACAAATAATTTTTTAATTCACATTGTATACATTATTCATTAAAAATATGAAAAAATTATATGTGCATCAAATATTGAAATTACAATTTTGTTTACCTCAGTATCGGTAAAAGTAGCGTAATATACACCATATATATTTACATATTTTTTATACTAATTATTTTCATTTGTTTTAAGAATATAATCAAATAAGTTTTAACAAATTGGTGAATTATTTGTATGAAACGCTGGTATTTTTTAAATTAAGCTCTGATACAAACTTATATCATCTAAAGTATCTTTACGATTATTGTTTAATTTGTTGCTACAACACAGATCTAAAGAATTATTACTTGAACTTTTTAAAATGCTTATTTGGGGTGTAAAAAGAAATTACGCATTATAAAATAATTAATTCAATTTTCTGTTCACTGCGGATAAAATATAACTCAAATAATAGTGTTTAAATATACGTCGAATGCCGTATTAAAAAATAATTAGCAATATTGTTAAACACCTGAACCCAATAAATTCTACATTGCTTTGTAGAAAAGTAGAAAAATGTTCCATCAGGTGGCAAATGCTTTTATATAATTTTTGTACAGCATTAATTTCAAGGTAGTTACGTATTAATACGTAATTATTATTTTAAATTGAATTTAATATGAATTAAAATACATTGAGTGAAAGCTAATGTATAAATCATTATTTTAAAGCTAAATTTTAATAAAATTATTGTAACTATAAAATTTCTTCTTTGAACTTGGAAAAGAACGTTATCTTAAATGTAATCGCCAGGAGATTACTTGGTTTTATAATTTGGAAAATAGATTTCAAATTGAAACTGATAACACAAGATAAACAAAAATTGTATTTAAAATTAATAAAATTGTAATAAACATAATATTTCTATTTTTCTTTACGTTTACAAATATTTTGCTTTCGTACGATATATTATTAGTTAATTTTAATCCTTTTTTTACTCTCACAATTTTATATTTATTGAATTAATTTATTTAAAAAAATAATTTTGATCAATTTTTAAATTTCTCAGACAAAATTCTATAACTAAGAATAATTGTCATTAAAACTTAGCATGATTTTGTAATGTAATAAGTCAAGATTTAGAAATAAAAGTAAAAGTAGAAATAAGAAATTCCTTGAATATATAGAAATCTTTGGAGGTCTTTTATAATCGTAATCATTTTATATAAACATTCTTTTCAACGATGTTTAACCGCGAGGTATAGTAACTCTTATATGGATAAACTGTCCTTGAGTTTACTCGTATGCATCTGTACAGCTTTTTTCGTTTATAACTAGCATTATATCAAAGTGTAAATTTGTAGTTTGTATTTAAAAATATCGTACTACTAATAATCGATCAGTCATATTTAATCCGATATTATTGCGTTTGAAATTGATATTGATTTCCCCAAATTTCTCTTGCAAAATATTATTGTGCCTTAGTGGTTTCAATTGAGAGAGATAGAAAGAACTATGTTGACTTCGATTATATAGATGAATACAGAAAATTATAATTTATTTACAAAATTTGAGGTTTAATTTGATCCACGTTAATCAAAATTATGATTCAATTTTAGAACTAAGTAAATTTAACTTGTATTTCATTAATTGATTTTATAAAATGACAGGATTCAATTTGTTTTCATATTATCATAATGCGTATGATAATTTATATAATTTGAAACATATATTTTTGTTGAAGGTATTATTCCGTAGAATAATAAATTATACACGAATTTTAATTATAATTATTATTACCTGCTTATTTGTAATAAATCATAGATAAATTTTATGCCTATAAAGATACAAAATAAGATCTTTCATTTTTCCATTTAATATTAACTTTTAATAATAACAAAATTGATTGATATTCTTTAAGGTGTATAGTTTTTTAATTAAAGTTTTAGAAATAATTCTTTTTAATATAATCATAAAATATATAGATGTATGAACATTAAATATTTATCAATTATTTTCAAAGAGTATCAAATAAAATATTTATCAGAGCTATTTCTAATAAGGAAAAATATTTATTCATAAATTATTTATTAAATAAACGATATACATATACTTATATACAAATTTATTTTTTTTTCATAATAAATATATATGAATATTCTATTTTTAACTTCGTTTATTTTGAAAAAATTCTTTTAATTTTGATTTTTTATAGTCGACTGAAAATAATTTTTAAAATTATTCAATATTTTAATATACTTAAGTAGAAAAAATTCAATTTTTCTCTAAAAATAAGAAATCTTATATTTTTTAATATTTACAAATTATAAGATTTTTTTGATATAATAAATATTTGATCGATATTGTTTTTCTTTTAGATAAAATAAAACATTTTTATATTTCAAAAATAAATTTTTTTTTCTAAATTACATGTTACAAACGTAAACTTTTTAATTATATTGTTTTTACCGTCTTCATTTATTATATTTCTTATCATTGTTTCATCGACAGAAGACGGATTTGTTATCAAGAAAAAAACATACATAGTATTCATATCAGTATAGCAAATTTATTTTTTTACAAAAATATTTTTATGACGCTGTTTCACTACTTTACCTTGATTATATTATTAATTTTGAAGTATTTGTAGTTTTAGATGACCTAAATAGTCTAGGTGTGAGTTGTGTGAGCGAAGAAAATATAATTTAACTATTCAATTTTTTAAATTAAATTAAATTACTACTATTGATAAGTTTTAATTAAAATTTCTTATTTCTGTCGATAAAATAATAATCTTTATTAAAAAAATTTAGTATAAATTTGAATGCTGTTTGTCTCTACATAATAATAATTTATAACTTTATAGATTATGATTATTTTTTTTTTTTAAATAAAGAAAATGTAATATATTTATTACAATTTGTTTTCTGATTGTAAAAAACTGATTTTAATGTTTAAAAATAACACAAAAAATTAAATTTTTATTTTTATGGAATGTATAAGTTTCAAAATTATCATCTAAATGTGTATAAAATGGTATGTAAATATTTTGTATAATTTTTCTTAACTCGTGCTTTATCATTATCAGCTAATTATGCAAAGAATTTGACAATAAAATATTTATAATTTGTATTGAATATGAATCGAAATCTAATTTAAACAATTTTTTATATTATCAATGGATTATTTTTAGTATAAATTTATTACATGTTTATTTTATTATGTAATTTTATTTATATGTATTAAAAATAAAATATTTTTTCAGGATTTTCTTATTTTAGAACTCGAAAAATAACTTTATAACATTATTATAGGTAATTTTTATACAAAGTGAAAATTTTAAGGTTTTTTTCTTTGTACTTAAAACGTTTGAATCAATACACGTATAATCAGATATTAGATATTTTTTATGTACACAAATGTTTCTTTTGAAGGACGTCGTACTTTTAAAAATGTAATTCTTATATAGATGTCGACTCTGTCGATTAAAAGTAGTTGCGTCAGTTGGTAATTGGTTGTAAACGCATCAGGTGTGGTAGCTAATATATAAAACTCGACGCAATTAATTTATTTATATAACATATAAAGAAAATGTTAAGTGTTTGGTCATGATTTTATTATACTTAACAAATATTTTCCGAATCATTAATTCATCAATATTAAAATTACTTATTTTAAGTTTAATTGTTCAAACATCAATTGTTTTCGTTGCAAGTGATGGAAAATCTAACCTCCAAACTATCGATGTTCTCAAGGAAAATAAGAATTCATCAATCATTAAAAATGATGCTGAAAACAAAACGAAAGAAACGAATACGAATGATGTACCTAATGAATCTAGTCAAAATAAGGTAATATTATCGAAGTCAAGCAAAACCATGGATCCATCTATAATATTGAATACAGTATCTAAGGAGGTAAAAACTTCCACTATTGGACCATTGAATAGATTAACAAAAATTACTAATGAATCTAGTTATCCTTCTAATTTATCTACATTGATTCGAGTTGCCGATACAATAAATACAACAAATATTAGTACAACAACTGCAGCTTCTGCTTTGTCTGAGCCTGTGTTGCCAGATAAAGGCTCTGCGGAAGAGGAACACAATAGCTCAATGTCGATATTTTTTGTACTTTGTGTTTTAGCACTGGGTATTTTATTAATACACTTGATGCTTCAAACTAATTTTCAGTATTTGCCTGAATCGGTAGTAATAGTTTTCCTTGGTGGAGCTATAGGAATGATTATAAATTTAATGTCTCATCAAAATATTGCTAATTGGAAAAAAGAGGAAGCTTTTTCTCCAACAGCCTTTTTCTTAGTATTATTACCACCTATAATTTTTGAATCAGGATATAATTTACACAAAGGAAATTTTTTTCAAAATATTGGAAGTATAATGGTATTTGCTATATTTGGTACAGTTATTTCTGCTTTTGTTATTGGAGCAGGAATTTACCTTTTAGGATTAGCACAAGTAGCTTATAAGTTAAGTTTTGTTGAAAGTATTGCTTTTGGCTCATTGATATCAGCTGTAGACCCTGTAGCAACAGTGGCTATTTTTCATGCTTTAGAAGTTGATCCAGTTTTAAATATGTTAGTTTTTGGAGAATCAATATTGAACGATGCTATTTCTATAGTCTTAACAACTTCTGTTTTGGAATCAAATAATGCTGCAACAGCAAGTGAAGCTATTATTTTATGTATAAATAGATTTTGTTTAATGTTTTTTGCTTCTGCTGGAATCGGGGTTGTTTTTGCATTAATGAGTGCATTATTATTAAAACATTTTGATCTTCGAAAAAATCCATCATTAGAATTTGCACTTATGCTGGTTTTTACTTATGCACCATATGTTTTGGCTGAAGGAATACAGTTGTCAGGTAAAATAAAATATTAATATAACACTTATTAGTACTATAAATATTTTCCCTATTTTATAAATAAATTTATGTTTTATTTAATTTAGGTATTATGGCAATCCTATTCAATGGAATTGTAATGTCTCATTACACACACTTTAACCTTTCAACTGTTACACAAATAACAATGCAACAAACTATGAGAACTCTAGCCTTCATAGCCGAAACTTGTGTTTTTGCCTATTTGGGATTAGCACTTTTCAGTTTTCGACACAGGGTAAGAATCAATATTTTTTAAAAAATATTTTAAACGAAAAAAAAATTTACAATATGGAAGATTTAATTTAAAATTGAATATTATACTGTATATAAACCATTAATGTAATAATTTTATAGTTGATATACCTCTTTTATTTTGATGAATTTATGTATATCATTTTATGTTATGATAAATTTGTTAAATTTATAAAGAATAAAAGTATCATTGATAATTTTAAGTAATAGTCTTGAATAGCTTTAAATGGTCCATGTATAATTTTTTAAAAACCTAAGTTTGTGCAAGAAATTTAAAAAAAGAATTATATTTTTATAAATTTAAATTAAAAATTTTAATGTTATTTAATTAAGTGTGTAACGTGTTCGACATATTTTATTATATTATTATAAGTAATAAGTATTATAAAATTTTAAATAATATTTCAGGTCGAGCCAGCATTAATCATTTGGTCCATAATATTGTGCCTTGTGGGAAGAGCAGCAAATATATTTCCTCTTGCTATTCTTGTTAATCGGTTTCGCGAACATCAAATAACTAAAAAAATGATGTTTATAATGTGGTTTAGCGGATTACGTGGCGCTATCTCTTACGCATTGTCACTTCATTTGGATTTTAGTGATGAAACACGCCACGTAATTATCACAACAACTTTAATTATAGTTCTTTTTACTACGCTAGTTTTTGGAGGATCAACTATGCCATTACTAAAATTTATGCGCGCTGAGAAAAAGCAGCGAAGTAGTAGACGTAAAAAAAGAGATAAGGAAATTTCTCTCAGTAAAACTAGAGAATGGGTTAGTATATTACCCAAATATATTTTTAATTTAATTTTATTTTTATTTTTCTATAAAAATTTTACAATATTTATTTCACACAAAATTTCGTATTTTTTTACAATAAAATTGTCAATAAATTATGATTTTAATAATAATAATATTTTTGAAAATTTTAAACATTTTTTAGTTTTTAGCATTTTAATTGTATTTCAACAATTTTTTGAAAAACACAAAAATAAATAATTTTAATAAATATATTTTTAATCGAAATGTATTTAAGATATCAATCGAATACAAAGCTGTATTTTTTCTTGTATAATATTTTTTATAACAGCATTATTTTATATTTTTTTCTTTATTTTCAGGGTCAAGCAATAGATTCTGAACATCTCTCTGAATTAACTGAAGAAGAAATAGAAGTTTCATTTCTTCAATCCCGTATTCGTGGTTTTGCTCGATGGGACCTGAAGTTTTTCATCCCCTTTTTTACACGTCGATTTACACAACAGGAACTGAAAGATTGCAAATCTCAAATGACAGATTTGACAAATCAATGGTATCAGGCTATTCGTATTAGTCCATTAGAATCTGATGATGATGCTACAACCGTGTCTTCAATGCAAATGCAACATAATGAAAATGCTTTTCTTGAAAATAAAAGTGATACACAAGATGTAAAATCTAAAGAACATCCTAGTCATGGCTCTATGTTAAGTCTTTAGTAGTTTATTAATTTTATAAAGCATGAATAGTATAAATTATTATAGGAGTGCCAAAAAAAATATAGTACACATTTTTCTTTTTATGATAAGCATTATAAAAAATTTACGCACATTTTGTTTCGTATAAAAATTATTACTAATCTTTTGTTAAAAAAATTTCAAATTTTTTAGGTTCAATATTTATTGCACATAATTTGTTAAAATATTTGAATATAATTAGTTAAAAGAATTATAAATGAATTATTCCAACATTTGAATTAACGTTGCATATTCTTTTATTTTTTATATACAATTTTCAAATGTATTATAAAAATTATAATATTGTGATAAAAGAAATATAATATATTTATTATTGGAGAGAAATTTTATTGTTTCATATTTATCTTAGCCACGAAAAACATGTAATATATATATAATAATGTATGTAATACATGTATGTATATATTTAGCTTTATTAAAAATGAATTAATTAAGTTATCATTTAGTTGTATGTTACATCTTGTAAAACTTTTTATGTTTTATGAAAATATTGTATTGGTATTAATTTTGAGCAATTGTATTTGTACAATAAAATGTTGAGTTTTGAAATTAATAGGAGTAATAGTATCTTTAAAATATTTTAAGTAAAAGAACTTACATGGTCATTATTATGCAAAAGAATTTGGGGTCGTAGGACAAAAGGGTTCAAAAAAAAATCTAAAGAGGGAACTCGTTCTGTGAGAATTCGAGGTCTTCATTATTATGTGTATGTGTTTTATATGTATAATTAACCAGTTGACGCAGACACTGAAGAACTAAATATGCGTTAAGTTTGAAGACTCCCGCCTATTATAGGTAGTTTTGTGCTTGCACGGTAAGACTACATATCGGTAAAACGCGTTCGTGTCACATGGTTACGAGTTTGATGCATGCACATACGTCGTGTTATATATATACAAACGTTGTGGGTACGAATAAGTGTCTCGCGGAATTTTGAAAAATATTAAACTAAAATTTTTGACAATGTCTATGAATCTAAAATCCTTTAAAAAAACACCCATTTTTGTAGTTGAACCACACGATCAGGTAAATCGATTATTTTTACAGATTAAATATGACGTTCATTGAATTTTTTCATTTAAAATACTTTAATATAATTTTAATTATCCATACTTTTTTTGAAAATTATTTTGGAAAATCAATAATGCCAGCAACGTCACAATACATAACCTCAAAAATATATAATAACAAAAACTTCTAAGTTATCAAAATCAGTATATATAATTACAATTTTTGTTTTAATTTTTTTATATTAAATAATAAATGAAATTTAAAAAACTAGATTTTTTATAATCAATGACATTTTAAAAATTTTAAATATAATAGATCTTAACCTAGTTCCTAGAACACAAGATAATGGTTAGTAAGGTCTCCCGGCGTATTATTGTTTACAAAACGTAGATCTTGGCTGCGATTTTTTAAAAATTTTTTTATAAAATAAACTTAATAACAAATACTTAAATGCTTTTAATTTAGTTAATATTTACTTAAGTTATAGAAAATTTATAGATAATGCCTACAACATATTAATGTGCTAAAACTTTTTTTTTAATCATATCATAAAAGACTTATTTTTCCATTTATATTTTGAAATTAATCGCAAAAAAATCTTAATAGGTGATTAAAAAAATTAATTAAAATTAATCCAAACTGCTAGGCGCTGTATAATTTAATGTATTCCTAAAATTAAATATAGTCTACATATTATAAAAAAGACAGAATATAAAAAAATTCTTTTAGCTCCACATAACTGCAGTACTGGGAATTGCACGAGGCTATTGATAACACAAAAAAAGATTATGACAATAAACTCAGAACTTCAATATTTTTGTTTACTTTTATGTAATACCTGTTTCCCCGTAAAAATACTAATGCATCATTTATAACAATTATTTTAAATATATGTGCAACGACGTATAATATTGGTAAACATTCTTTTTTTAAAAGTATTTCTTTAAATGCCTTGATTTTTAGGAGACTGATATTTTAAACTTAATTATTTGAATATTTAAAAAAGTTTATTAACTTTTATAAAAAAGAGATTTGAGCTGAAGTTTCCGTAATAATGTTATTTGAATTATCATTATTTTTTGGTGCGATAGATAGTACAAGGAGCAATTTTATAAACATTCATACTAGGTATATTAATATTTACAATAGATTCAGAACTGAATAATCACCTATTCGATTTTATATTCGATTTTATTATACACATATGGACGTAAAAAATAAGGAACTTTGAAAGTTAATTGTTTATCTGTTTTACAAAATATACATGTTTGGAATCATAGATAAATTTTTTAGTTTATGACTATTTAAGAGTATTTTTTATTAGTATATAAGTTTTTTCTCTTAAATTAATAGGCCATTGTATGTAAATAAGCCGGTAAAAACACGTGTTACGAACAGCTTGTCATTGGTACACCGCGGTCTTACATACCGACAGAGACCTGCTTCGTATGGTATTTAATGAATGCAATAGTTTACACAAGTGTCAGTTTTTTTAGGGAGAATGTAAGTAACTATCATATTTTTAAAGTAATTTTAGAGGTCATTATGTGTAAAGTTTCGTTAAATAGTTTTTGTTTTTGATCTGAGAAGGTGGTTACGATTTTTATGATCGGTATACGTTTGTGAGCTTCGATTCATTTTAATTAAAAATCGGGGTCGGTACTTTCATTTTTAAGTCGCAAAAATGGCAATAAGTTTCACGATTATTATTATAGTTTTGTTTTTCTCAATTATTAAATTAAATTAATTATTTCTTATCAAGGGATATTACGACTTATAATTTAATTAAAGTGCATCTTATATATTCCATATTTCTTGCAATAATTATGAGGTGAATGATGATATTTGCATGTTTTATTAGAATTTATGCTCACTCATTACATATTCTGCATATATTTCTTCGTCACTTTTCCAAAAGCTGCTACCTTTGGATTCGTTTTCCATTCTGAATTTAGCTAATATTTTTACTCCTTTTTTGAATTTATGTTTTTAAACTTCATGTTGTTAATATTAAAAAAAGATTGATTTACTATCGCATAAAAAAATTTTGGCTTTTTAAATGAATCGCTATAAATAAATAATCTTTAAAGATCTTTCGCAGATTTACATCAGAAAGAAATAGAGACAAATTCAAATGATACTACTAGTCTTAAGATTCTGAGATGAGCTCGTGTATCCATTAGTTAGATAAGAGGAATAGTTACTATGAGCATATCAGAATTAAGGCTGATGATTAGGTGATTCGTTGAGTAGTGCGAAGCTCGTTAATATCTAAGATTGCTTATAATAACTAATGAAACTTATAGATCGTAAAAGAAAAAAAAAGATTGTTGCCCATCAAACTATAACTTATGTTCAATTCTGTTAAGAAAATCAATAAAGAGATTATTATATAATTTTTTTTTAGAATAAATTAAGCTCAGGTGTATTTATGACTAAAGAGAATTTTAAAAGATTATACGCACAGCAAACAATTTTTAATACCTATTATGTAAAATAATGCAATTGCAATATTAAACGCTAAATTCAAGAATTCTATGTTCTTGATTCAAAAATCTAAAATTTAACGAATTGTTTCTAAAAATAGTCATATTATACATTTTTTATTTTGAAATGTTGCACACATGCTGTTATTTTATTACTTGTCTAGTTGTATTTTTTCTTCATAATAATGTAAGTAAATTATTCATTTTTTTAACAATGGCTGGAATGTGGTATTTCTTGTTAAATAATTACGTCATTTTTATACCCTGTGCTTTTATATTGCAGATGTTACTTTACATAAAATATTTTTTATAAACTTTATTAAAATAAACGAAGACAGTAAACTTTATTTCTTATTAAGCAGGAATTGTATGAAAATAAGTAGGAAAATAGAATTGACACTGCTATTGATAATATAGTAATTTTACAAATAGTTCAATGGCAAAAACGACTTGTGGTATCCATAATTATGTAATGCAATTGATTTAATAAATTGGTACCGATATTTTATTCCATGTATTGTAGATTTAAAGTAGATCATCAAAAATTACGAAATATATTGTTCAAGAATTTGCAAATAGACAATATCTTCATTCGGCGAACAAAAGACGTTGAAAAAGCTTCTCATGATTTCAAAGATTTTACAAATACAACGTCTTACCGTATTCTTATGCGTTTCTAGTGTATACGTTTCCATTACAATTCTCGCCTTGAACTTTGCAATAGATATATATACCTTCAAAGCAGTGAGAGGTTAATATATGGCTACAGTTGCTTTTTTACTTTAGCCCGTTTCTATTACATAGCAAGATTATAATGCTCATAAGAGAGAATTTTATAATGTTTATGTTACGATAAAGTACTTTTGACGCGCAGTGGAACGATGACAGCTTGTAATAGTCACGGTTTATACATTGTTAACACTTTCCTATTCATTTCAGCTGAATAAATTTGCTTTAAAATTGTTTTTATTTATTGATATTAGATTTAGATATTTTTAATCTATATACAAATCATAATTAGATCGATTAGTTTATAAAAACGAATGATTGAAGAAAAAATTAAAATTATTAATATATTAAAAGTTATGTTAATCGTTAATAGATATAATGATAATTAATGCAATCCCGTTTGATAATTGATTTCTATTGAAATTACTTATAAAAGCACTAAAAAGAAATTAAATAATTTTATTAAAATGAGACATAATTATTTTTAGGTCAGTGAAGAAGTATTGACTAAAAGATAAATAAAAAATATATGTTGAATTGAAATTAGATTAAAGTGCAGATGGGTGTTTAAATATTTTTATTCGTCAAATAAAATTTAGGAAGTGATAAAAAATACAAGATATTACGAATTTGGAAGGAAAGATGGACTTAATAGATGCATTTGGAAATGAAAATTACGAGTAATAGAATAATTAAATCAAAATATTTGATAACTCATGTTGATGCATCATTTTTTATTAACTTTAAAGTGTTGATATTTTATGATTTTTATTACTAAAAATAATATCAAAAATAGACTTAGGTAATTTAATATTTTAATTCGTTTATAGAGTTATATTTATAAAATATAATTTAAAAAACATTCAAATTTTTATCATAAGAATTGAACTGAATATATTTGATGTAATTTTTATTCTTTATGTATTATAAATAAATGGGTATGTGATATTTATGAAAGTAGCAAGTTTTTATCAAGTATAAGACGATAAAAAGTATCTCACCAAGAAACAATAAATAATGGAATGTAAAACTCATTCAATTATAGAATAAAAATTCTTTACAATTGAGTTTATTTTATAAATATTTGAATAAAAATAATATTTTTAATCGAAGTTAAAAACAATACGCATTAATTCAAGGCCTTATTTACTAACCGCTAGTTTAGAAAATATTTATTAATTTTTCATCAATTATTGCCTTAATTTTTTATTTTTAATATAAAACATTTGAATTTTTAAGATTCTACCTTTTATATATCGATGTATTGGATCGAAACATCTTCCATTTGAAGGAAATACCTTTATACATTTGGATTCGCACCCAGACATGCTTGTACCAAAGGATATGGATGCAGATTTAGTATGGAAGAAAAATGATTTATTTGAGTAAGTTCATTGATTAATTATACTTCTTACAAAGTTATTGTATCAGTCCATAATACGTGATATTATCTATATAAAAATAATTACATACAAGTTAATAAGTATTTTACTTATAAGTAGCTTCTTGAAAACAGATTGTTAATTAAAAATTTAATTATTAGAGAAATCAGTATTGAAAATTGGATGTTACCTGCCGCATATGCTGGGCATTTCAGTAATCTCATTTGGGTAAAACCACCGTGGGCGAATCAAATGACTGATGGGATTCGAAAATTTCTGATCGGTAAACATAAGGAAAGTAAAAAAATAAGGTAAGTTTATGCATTAAATCTTTTAAACGTTCGATTAAAGTGAATTATTTTATACTAACTTACTTTAATACATTGATTGCAATGCACGAAAACAAAAAGTTCCAATTTTATGTTTATTTATCAAATAATTTTTTTCAATTGCAATTCGTATATCTCACTATTTCAAGAAATTCTAAGTTTCGAATTTACAATAAACGATAATAAGTAAATATTTTATAAGTACATTTGCATAAAGGGGTATGATGGATTATCTAATAACTTTATTATTAGATAACAAGAATCTATAATTTAGTTGAAAAATAAAGTTTTAATGACGACTCGATTGTGATTAATACTAGGGCATGTAAAAAATTAATTTTCGCAAAAACTATACTATTTTGAAATAACCGTTAACTTTGTTAACTCTTTGAGAGACAATTTAAAGTCTTAAAAAGGCCTGGTAAATTAAAAATCAGTACAAAACAATAATAAATTTTTGTGCCGGTAAATTTAATTTATGCTTTATTATTATTTATAAATTAGTTAAGAAGATAATAAAAGTAAATATATGCTATTACCTTTCAGTTTTCATCAATAAAGAGAATTCTTAAATCAAATAGAAACTCGTTACATTTATGTACCTGTATTACTATCTTCAAAGTAGATTTTATGGGTACGTGTTACTTGTGTTTATATATGGGTGCTTACATGCGAAAGCGTACAAGTATTTTCATTATTATTTTGTCAGATATGCTAAACATGAGATTAAAATAATTTATCGACACGAATTACTTTCATTTTTTATAATTTTATTTAATTTAAAAATATTATTATAATATATATGTATGTATAGAAAAGCTTGAATGAATAACTTTAAATTTTTATTCATAATTCTTTTATGTAGGCATGTGCGAATGAAGATTTAAAAAAATGCGATAAAGATTTTTGGAGCTGACATTGTCTTTTGAGCGGCCTTTTGCTCCTTTTGAATTGTAAAAAACTATTTATAATTAGTAACATGTAAGGATTTTATTACTTATTTGCAGTTTATAGAGCGAGGAATTATATATTTACTAATATAGACACTAATAGTTATTAGTATAAACAACTTGATGGCATAACAAAGCTTGAAGATTTAAAATTCATTTAAAAGGAATAAGGTTATATTTTGAATGACTGCAATATTTTGAAATCTTCTCTAGTTTACTATTATCCTATTCTCCTCGTCGTTCTTATCTGCAACTTCAAACTGAAAACTGTGAAACGATTAAAACGTTATTCAAGTTCGTTCTTAAAGAGAACTTTGTTAGTACTAAAGAAAATAATACATTGCTGTCAAGATCTTCAATTTATATTAATAGACGGTCTATATTTGAAATACTCATTGTCGTAATATATGTTAAAATTGATATGTAAATATAGTAATTTTGAAAATTTACAATTGACAGGGAATGCATGCAATGGAAAATAATATTAATTTTATTCATTCTGTTATGAGTATTTTTATTCAATTTTCGATGGTCTATAATATAAATGTGTTTATAATATTTAATGTATACTTTGGCCGAACATGTTTTACACAAAAATGAAATATTATTCAGTTTTGCATAATATTTACCCAAAAAGTTGTAATTGTCTTGGTTTTCTTATTTCCCTCCCCCCTCCAAAGATTAAATACTATAGAATGACAAAAAATCATTGGCATAGTCCGTTCTATTATACATCGCATCAAGTCAGAAAATTGTTTGGAAAATTATGAATGAAAATGTGAAGACTACAGAGAAGAATGTCGAAGGAAATAGCAGTAATTACAGAATTATAAAGATAAGGAAAACTGCCAAAGAAATACCAACGAAAGCAATTCCGTTAATTATTAAAAATATTAATCATCTGCTTTTTATGAGTTATGAATATCTCATTTATAACTTTTTAATAATCAAACGTATATTTCCACTAAAGTGAAAATATTTTTGTTTTAAACAACGATTGTAAATAATTTTGTACGACGATAAGGCATCCCATAAAATTTTTTTAAAATTTTGCTCGTACATAAAAATCATGCGATTTAACGTAAAGAAGATTTTATGAACTCGAGCCGAACATTTATTCGTCGTAAGTAGTATGAAAAAAGCAATAAATATCGAATAGCCGATTAATTACGTTAACGTACAAAACGAAGGTCTCAAAAAATATTATATACCGAGTGCAGTAGTAATAAATGTGTACGTGTCAACATTAGCATCCGTGGATCGTTTCGATCGCAAACGATTATTATTACAATGGCCTTCCTTTTCTTGATCTTTTTCGTGGCGTCCGTACTTAGTTCTCTTTGTTGCGCGAGCGACCTCGTGGACGCAAGAAAGAGTATCCTCAACAGTAGCAGCAGTTTCTCTCTTTCTCTGTTTCCGCAGAACAATTGGCATCGCTCGACGATTGGTTCCTAGTAGGCGGTCACTTCTTTTTAACATGCGCTCGTCAACTTATTGGAGATACACATGCGCGCGCGTGAATTCACACACACTAACGCGAGCTGGCGGATACTGGAGGAGGCTGGAAACAGTGGCGAGAGATCGATAGAACGCGGCCAAGATTGATGAGGAGAAAGGTGAAGTCCTGCGCGCGCTTAGGAAACAACTCTCTGCACCTAAGACAGTGCGCGAGAGTCGGTTCGAAAAAAGGGTAGAGGGAGTGAGAGAAAGAGAGACCGGGGAATGGGAATACCGGTTAATTTGTTGGCGAAGTTTATCCGGCATCGTGTCAGCGCGTACGTGCCTTTTTTGCATACCGCGGTTCCATACGGCAGTTCGGAGTCTAGAGTCTTGTCGTGTTATACATGCGGCCGACCGCGAGCCTCGTGCACATGTGCCAACCAAAATACACAGAGCCATTCCTTCTTAGATGCGCGTATGTACTCGTGTCGCTGCTCACTGTTCTTACCATTGCCGCTAGATTATCCGCCTTTGGATTCCTGCTCTTGCGTACTTTCGCGGATGTTTAGAGACGTGGAAACCTTTGCTGGCAAGGCAAGACTTTCCTGACGGGAAATTTTTCACTCAACCTCTTTTTACGCTGCTTTATCGTCGAAAAGGATTTCTAGTCTACTGGCTTAATAAGAATGCCTTTCTTACGAGGATTTTAGATTTTTAAAGGCACTGCAATGCACGAGATGTCAACTTCCCATCAGTTTTTATACTTTTTCACGTCACGCTTTTATGGTTTTTGACTTGGTAAAATGCAATTTGGATGCGCTTAATCGTGGGGCTCGGTATTGCAAACTAATACTGCCATCAACATTAGGCACAGAATCCTGTAATAGCTTACACAAAACCTACAACTAAACTAAAATTCAAACTTGAATAAGTGGTGCTTATGTTTATAAAAATAACGCAGCGTAAAAGTCGTTTTTTTAAAATTTATTTTATATTAAACGCATTTACCGTTTATTAGTGGCTTTTGATCATGCGACGGTGTATTTGATTATAAAAGAAATATTAAATATTGGATGGTCTAGTCAGTTCAGCAGAGAAAAAATTGAAATGAGATAAATAAAATGGAAGGAAATAAAAGTAATAAAAACAGAACAGCATCAACAAATTTTGATTAACAAACTGAAAATCTCAAAAAATGTAGAAATCGAACATATTATGTTAGAACATACACGAGCAAAACAATGCATCTATGCAAAGAACGAGAGAGAAAAAGAAGACTCGAAATGATATTATTGACAAGATTTTATTTAAGATGAAACGAAAAACGATAAACATTGGTTTATGGAACATAAAAGAGTGTACAGATTGTGCAAAAACTAAAAGAATCAAGAAAACACATTTTTGAGGAGTACAATGTTACGAGGTCCAAAGTAATTAAGTAGGGGAACATTATGAAAGGTGATAAGAAAGATATAAGCATATTATATAAGATTCATTGGACTAGAGGTAAAAAAAAAGGTAAAATGAAATAGAGGTAGGGAAATAAGGTAAAAGCAGGAGAGAAGAAAAAAGGAGGAAACAAGTGAATGAATAAAGCCTATGATAAAAAGCGTAAAAATATGTAATATAAAATAATTAGCAATGTATGCAAGCATATGTAGAAAATTATTGAGATGTAAAAATGTACAAAGTATGAATAACAATGTATAAAAAACAATGTATAAATTTTTCATAAAATAAAATAAATAAATAAAGAAATATTAAAATTTTTTTCGTACGTGTTGATTGATTCATTTTTTTTAGATACATTAATGTAAATATAATAAGCATTTGGACTTAGTGTAAACATAGTATTTATAACTGAAAACTATTCATTATTACAAGTCACATATCATAAAGGTCTTTCTTATACGGAGAAAATTTTTTAAATTATAATGTTCATTAAAATAAGTTTTTCATATTTTTCACTATAAACATATAGAATTTTTGAAAAACATTTTATTACACGTGCATTCGATATACATGTATGTATTTACATTCATATTTACATAATTAACGAATAGAATAAAATTAAACTGAAATTAATAATAAAAAATAGTGGTAATATGTTAATAAACATTTAATTAATGAATGATGTAATAATTTTCGGTATTATTCTGATAGATATTCTCCAAATCTTTTTTTATAAATATTTAGTGTCATGAAGTATCATAATTCTTATTAATAGGCTTAGAAAATACTTGTAATTTACACTTTTTATTTTACTGAAATTATGAGAGGAAATAGAGTTCATTAAATAATCATAATTATGAAATATCAAAACATAAAATTAATATTGCTTTTTGCATGCTTTAATTGAGAAAAATTACATTTTTTTATAATATAATGATTGTGTCATATTTTAAATATAACTTTATACTATTTAAAAGGAATAATAATATTTGTATAAGTTACATATTTAAGGAAAATATTAAAGAATTTGAGAATTTTAAAGATAAACATGAAAAATTATTTTTTTTAAATGTATATTCATTTTTAGCTCATAGAGCAAACGATAATATAAAAGTTTTATTTCCTTCCGCGTGGTTTTGATAACATCAAATTATTAATTAAATATAATTTTATATTGTTCAAAAGACTTTTAGAAGATTATCTGCAATTAGTTATATATTATTCAAGAAAATGGTTGTTTAATATACGTTACTCGATAAAACGTAATATTTAATTTAATTATTTTAAAGAATTTTAATATTAGAAGTATGTAATCGAATATATATATAAGTGAATTTATTTATATTTTGTGTAAACTAATTAATATAAACGATTTTTATAATTTCAAAGTTTTTAAGTAATTAACAAATATGTTGTTATATTATAGGCCAATAAATATCTTTTGGAAAAATAATACAGTTATTTTGTTCAAATTCTTTGATCAATATTTGTGAAAATCATTTTGTTAATAAATAAATTAATTTTAATTGGAATTAATGTACTACAGATTAATAATATAAATTATCATTTTAAGTATGCAAATTTCATTAATGTAAGGTTAATAATGTAACTTGTCTATATGAATTGTTTAAAAACCATGATATTAAAACTAAAGTAAAACTCATAAATAATATAAAAAAAATATAAATTAAATTGAATACGTTATTTTAATTTTGCAACATTAAAAGTTTTAAGATTTACTTAAAATCTTAAGATTATATCAATTTATCAATTTATTATACCTTTTAAAATTTAAGTAGAATTTAATTCGAAATTTCCGAATGCACATGCTTAATTATTCTATTCACATCGTTTTCTATATACGTTCTGCAAAATATTCGAATAAATTAAAAATAATACTATGAATAAATGTTATCATAAAAACTAAAAAATGTAATATTATAATTAAATGCTTAATTAAATGATTTTTAAAAAGCAAGAATGCAATAATAGTATTTCATAATTTTTCGAATTTATTTTTCACCTAGAATAAGTCAATAGAAATTTACAAAATATATTTTATAAATATTTACAAGTACTCGTAGGTTTAAAATAATGCCTAATTAATTATTTTTTATTAGATTAAAGATGTAAGAAATACCGTCATTCTACAGTAAATTGACGACGACGAAGACGACGAATATGATATTATTATTATTATTAAAATATAACGAAAATTAGAAAAAGAATCGTACATGTAATATTGCAGAGTGTTTGAATTTTTGTTTTAACAATTGTTTTTCCTCAATTACAAAATTCAATATTTAAGTGGAACATAAATCTTGTTTCAAGTTTGCCCTTTGATTGCATTCCATCACCACGATGATTACCAATCCTTAGTGATAGTTAAGTAATGTACACGTGAAAAACACGCATCAACAGCGAGAAAATTAAATAAAATTATTTAAGTCGATGCTAAACGCACATTTCGCTCTGATGAAAATTGCTTGTATCGCAAGGTACAACGTTGTCCAGAGGTTTCGATATCAAACCATCTCCGAATATTCAAATTAACAGTGTACATAAATGCAGATAAAAATGGAAATATATGTAACTATATTTCAACTGAAAATTATTGCTCGTACATGCAAGTGGCCTTCTGATAAATATGCCAGTTTTAAAGCGTCTTCGCACATAACGTCAGGACCGTATTAAGATTATGACTCGACATTACACACGTGGCCTACAGGCTTTCAGCAAAAATGCTAAAACTCGAGGCGTTTGCTCAGTGCACACAGAAAGCTATCAAGCACCTATTTGTCAAGTAGCAGCTAAAGTATCCACCTCGTCAAGGTTGTCCACCGGGTACTTAAATGTCCGCCTTCTCAGCGTGCGTTTTCATTCTCTTCTCGTCCTTTGCTTATTTTATGCTCTAAACCTAAGGCTGCCGCTTCTTTCGAATTTCAAAATGCAGTCTTGACAAATTAGATTGCTTTATTAGTATCGTTGTCCTTCGAAAAGCTTATTTATATATTAATTTTGTTATTCTTCCTCGTTCCATGATCTAAGAAAAATCTTTACCAATAACCCACTCAACTTCACTTCGTTGATTCATTTTCGCTTTATTATCATGGGTGAATTTTATTTTAGTCATTGATTTTATCGCGGAGCCAAATTTTGCTTTTTGCCTATTATCATATTCGATGTAAAGGCCCTAATGAAATTACTAAAAATCTTCCAACGATGGTTTCAGCAATCGCATTAATTATTTTATTGCATTGAAAATAAAGTTATTATGTTGTACCGGTTAGAAAAATTTGACAGATACGGCGAATGGTTTTGAGAAATATTGTATTATCCGGAGGAATAAGCAAGTAAATCTATACGACATTCATAAGTGGCCGATGGAATTTTTAAAACAATTTTTGGCTTCGCAACGCTCTAATAACGAGCAACCAATACGCAAATATAAAAATGAATTGCGCTACTTGAACGAGGCAGGATACCGCAGCAGACTTTACTGCATTAAAAAAGACTTTGGTTAAATATGCACCCACAGCCTGTAACGGGGATATCAGTCGCGGCAAATGAATCGGAATAAATAAGTTTTCGTTGGCTGATAATAAATGATAATAAACTTAACGCAACTGGACTGCCTTTTAGCACCGCGCTAAACGATAATCTTTCGGCTTCGCGTTTTAATTTTGCCCCCGTAAAAGCACATCCGAGCGCAGGAACATAACTCAAGCATATCTCGAAAAGCGAGATAAATTTATCAAAATAACAAGTGTGGTGTGATAAATGGAAAATGGATGCCATAAATGGCTCGGAGGATGGATTATTAAGGGTGTAAAAATGCGTTAGGGAAGTGGCTATTTCTCCTAGAGACTGGCAGCTCTAATATCCCTTAATAGATATTCTATAACCTGTCCGGGATAACTTGGCGTTTGCGGCCGAGAATAACACTAAATACAGAGCGTTACATTCGCGGTCGACGCGGAAAGACGCACTATTACAGACGCGAAACTGCGCAAGAGAGGATTCCCGCAACTTTAGTGCGCAATAAATGCAAAACGGCGCGACTTTTAAATTCACTTATGCCATTTAGTGGGCTGCGCAGAATTAAAATGCAACGTTTTATTGCCGGCCAAGTGCTCCTTTCCTTTATCTGTATCTCCTTTCCCACCATTTCACTTTCGATTTCCTCTTTTCCTTTGTTTCGTCAACCACCCTTTCACGGTGCCGAGGAGCGGAAGCGTGTAAAAATTTTAAGCGGACGCAAAAGGAGCGAAATTCGTTTCACCTCTGCGCGAGAATGTCAAGCAGCTTCAGGTGAGACTAATCCTTTTAGGATTTCGCTACTTTTAAATCGTCATTTATCACGCGTGTATGGGTTACACATTTTCTTACCCGATAAATTCTCAAAACAAGAACGATTGTTTTTCAATCTCTATTTATATCCTCGACTTTCTTAGTTTTTATCTCCTCGCAAATACGGAATGCGTTAACGAAGGGAACTGGCGCGGCGACTAAAATTTCTCGACGCAATGATTTCGCAATATTTATCTTATTTGCCTCCACGAATCATATTCTGATTAATTTTAATTTCGCCCATTACTATTTACCTGCGCTGCATGCAGAAATAGTTTTCCCGTAAATATGCTCTCGCTAATGATGGCAAGATTTTACTTTTATTGAAGTAGTTTTCGTAACAAATTTTATACATTACTTATCTTTATATTCTAACTGTAAATTAACGATTTGATTATGGTTATTTAAGTTTACCATGCGGTCATTAAGTTTGTTCTACAACGAACCCACGCGCGCGCGTCTACCTACGCGAAAAACAAAATTTTTATAGTGATTTAATTCTAAATCCATGTTTCGAAAATATTTATATTTTACAATCAGGACGTAAAAAAGGATTAATCTTCACACTCTCAAGACGTATAAAAATGTATGATTTTTTATTACTACACGGAGTTTCTAGTAGTTAACGAAGCGAGAGAATTTTTTCCCCATAAAGCTTGTCTTCTCAATAATGCTCTTAATAACAATAAAAGTGTGGAAAGATAAAATACTACACGGCCTACATCTTCGCGGATAGCAGCCGAAGTTAAGCTCGTACGGTAAAAGTAAAATATTCTAAAACTAAAATTTGAATGACGCGATAAAAGATTAATTGCAAGTTGCAACGGCACTATTAGCGTCGTTACCCGCGCGAATCGCCTACTCACCGGGACAGATTCGGAACACTACGAGATACTACGCGCGAGCCAATACTCTCAAGAAGTAGCTCCTGCTTTTCTGCGCGTGTGTAAGAAGAAATTTATCATTTAAACGCCGTCGGAGAAAATGCTAAAATAATGAAAAAGTTGGAAGCTGAAAGAGAGTGTTGTTAAAAAGAGGAGTTTTAGTCGGAATGCGGATTTTTGTAGAGCCTTGGCGAGTTTCGCTTTGAGCTTCTAGTGGCAAGTACGCAATTAAAAATTCGCAAGAAGAAAGGCCTCGTGTAGCCGGATTCATGATGATGATACCTAAGAATGAAAAGCTTTTAGCGATCTAGCACTGAAAGGCTCGCGAGACAGAGGAGAGAAAAAAGTCCCCCCGGGCGCGGTGCTGTAAGCGTTCTCTCACTTGTTCCTCGGATATTTGTCCTCGCGCCCGTCCCGCCCGCCGTCTGGGACGATCCTTCGGCGATGCGCGCCCTTACCCATGCACCGGCGCGTGTAATTCTCCTGCTTCATTCAGAGACGGTTTCGCGCGCGCGCTCCCTCGTCTTTCTCGCCTTCCTTTCTTCGCTTCTCATGCATGAAACAGGCCCAGCGAAAAATACGTCGGCGTCGCCCTTCGCCCTTCTCCCGCGCCACTTCCTTCCTCCCCGTCGGCGCTCGAGCTCCTGATCCAACGAGCGCTCGCAGGAGCGTTAATAAGCGTAATGGCTACCGCGAAAAATCGACGTCACTCCGTTTTTGCGCAGTGCCGCGACCCTTCCCGGTAGCGTCATTTTTTCGAGTGTTGAAAAAAGTCCTCGAGCGCCGATTCGGGAGGCTGAGAACTTTTTCAAAAGATTCGGGCTCTCGGTTCTCGAGTCCTGGGGTGCCCGCCAACGAGCGCTGAGAGGAGGGGGGGGGTGCAGGTGGGAAGGAGCTGAAAAAGGTTTTATACGCACGTCGGAAATCGCTAGCGAGTAATGGTCAGCAATTAGCGCGGCGACTCGAGCGGCTCGCGGTGGAAACTCTTAGGCCACTGCCTACATCGCAACATTACAGGACAGTCGGATTTCTTTGATCTTCGCTCCGGGTTTTTACGCCGCCACTGTGCTACTCGGGCTCGGGGCTGCGCACGCATTGCGAGCGCTAATTTTTCACGAAATTGAAAATCACATCGCTGGATGTACGACCGATGCGCTCTCCCCTCGTAATTCGCGGCTCGCGGCCGCTGAAAAACTAGATAAGCAAAAACGGAATCCCGAAAGATGCGCCTCTTAGTTTCGCCATTGGAAAAAGCCGGGGTATTTTCGCTCCCTCCACATTCTTCGGCTTAGCTAATAAATATTTAGTACAAACTGTCTCGCTGTCAAACTATTCCAAGTGCGCAAAACTATTATCATTTTATTTACGATGCCGATACTTGCAGCAGTATGTCGGGCATTTGCTCGCGGTACAATTCAATTATAATTGCCAGATGCAGTTATAATGTGCAGGAGGTTATTTAATTCAGCAAATAGCGGACGCGTGATTATTTATGAATTGTCAATTAATGTACTTTTTTCAGTCTCGTTTCTAATTTTCCAATTAGTTTTTTTACGAATTGATAACTTGGCGCAGGGAAGAAACAAAGTTGCTCCGTTTTTAATTTTGCACTCATAAACTCCATTACATTCGTGCCGATTACAATCTTTTTATGATTTATTATGTGACGTGCGATAATAACTTCTGATAAAACAGGTTAACGCGGTACAAAGTAACGAAATACTTTGCCAATAATACGAGCAGTTGCCGCAATTGCATTTTTACCTCCGAACTGCAATTTATTAAGTATCAGATCTCGAGCGATCCAACACTCGTACCAGTCGAAATGTACTTTTTTATAGCTTATAATGAATTTTATCTGAATTGATTGCATCTATTAGATCAGGACTAGAAATCAGGCTATTGACGTTAGCGTCGCACGGCACACTTGAAGACTGTACTGCAGTCAAGTGATAATTGCGCAATACTTTAGCCAACTAGGACCACCACCAGGTGCAAGTGTGCCATGGTAAGGAGTTGGCGTTTTCGGAGCACGGGAAGTGCTAATGAACCTCGTCGACTCGTATGGGAGTGCCGATGCTGCAAAAATCAGCCCACGACAGTACACAGTTGTTAATACATTCGCAGGTAATTACCTAATCTTGATGGTTATCGGGGCGCAGGGAATAACATCGACGAGAAATTTACTCGTTCAACATTTATTCTCCTCTCTCGTTCTCTGCTGTTTAAGTAATTTCCTTTTAATTCGAGATAATGCGCGCATTGTGTGACGCGTGGGTTGCATCTGAGTTGTTACTCTTAACGACACACGCTCAATAGGAATAAGTGCCGCGAGAAATATATCGCTGTGACGGCTAGAATAAAATATGGGATAGAAGTTTCTGCTTTTTAAATATTTGAATTAACGACAAAGTGCGAAGAATCGCGTGTCTATTAAACAATTTTAAAATCGAAAAAGACTGGTGAAACTTTTAAATTACTTGGGAAATAATCAGCGAGACATTATTTCATCCGATAGCTCACTTATTCTCACTTTCGATAAATATTGCAAAGATCCCGAGAGTGGAGTTTTAGAAATATTACTTAACTGTTCAAATACAGTTATTTTATAAATTGATGATGTTAAAGTCATTGATCGCATCGGATGTAATTTTAAAGAAAACTCACTTCGTTTGATTATCCACCAAGTCATGCTTAGATATAATTCTTGGGTGGTGGAGCCAGTTTCTATAATTTTTAAATTTGTTTCAAGTTAAGTCGTCTTTACGTTTAAAAATATTGATAGCTTTTTTTAAGTACCGAGCAAGATTTGAACATTCGATGCGCTGATTGAATTGGAAAAAATCACAATTTTATTTATTTTACAAGTTATTCTCGCAAAATTTAAACTCTTTTATACAATGAGCTATCAAAAAATAATAACTTAAAACATACAATAATTTTTCTTAGATTATTTATCGAAGCCTATTGTTTATAAATTTAAAATACGTCCTCTTATTTTACAAACCAAAAATAAAAAATCTGATTTTCTATTTTATATCCAATTTTGATTTATAATTTGAACGTTGTTAAAAATGCTGTTTTTTGTAGCGAATCCAGTTTTATCATAATCATTTCTATACTATGCATTTTATTAGAAGCCTGTAAATTACGGCATTAAATTAACTTTATTCTTTTTTACGTAAACTATTAAAAATGATGATCATTTTTATCTTCTTCAGGTGACCTAATCACTTTATCATATTTTAACAGAGAGGTAGATTAGTTTACTGATTAAATCATGTTGTAATTATTTTGTAATATTATAAGATTGATGATATCCTCTTAAATAGAATACACATGAAAACTGGAATTAATAAACAGATTTTAACATCAAACTAAATACCCATAATTTATTTTTATCGATTCTAGTTATGAAGACGGTTATAGGGAGCTATTTATAGTAATATTTTTATAATATAAGCGTTAATAACTAGGTATGTAAAGGTATTAAAGCACATTTTAAAAAATAATATACAAGCAGATAACATAAGCTGTAATTTTGTGCAACAATGTTGGCTACGATTAAATGTAAAATAAAAATGCAATAAAAATTGAAAAAAGATAGTGAGATAAATGTTAGTGGCTCAGAATAGATATTTTCTTTAATCTTTAAACGTGTATTAATTATATATGTTAATTAAGAATAATGTTTATTGTACAACCTTATAACGATCAAAATTTAGTACAATTGCAACACATTTTGTGCCTTTTGCCTGGGTTAGAGAAAATGTTCTATTGGCTATTACATTAGCGAGTTCGTAATATTTATCGTTCAAATTTTTGAAAATCGTTAGTAAAATCGTTTCTTTGTTCGTATCAATAGTACATTAAACAAATATTAAAAATTTTGACAATTTGACTTGAAAGGGGCTGGTAATGGAGAAAAAGCAGTCAATGATCTTTGATTTATCCGAATAGTGAAAGTTTTTTCTTACTTTAATAAAGAAAAACAAAAAGGAAGATAAATATGTCTTTGAGAGTAAAATAAAATACAAGAATGTAATCACTGATGTAGTTATTAAAGTTTATTAATTTCCATGACTCGTTATTTTCTTATTCTTATTATTTTCAATCTTCAAGTCCACTATTTTCATTTGAGCAGCCATTGACATATTTTCCATGTAAATTTCGGTACTCGGAGAGAAATATTCTCCATATCTACGTAAAATGGTTTTTTATTATTGTACTCCGCTGAGAAATAGCCGCGGGAGAGCAATGATAACGCTCGATAGCGAATACAGTTCTCTCGAATAAACGTAAATTTACGAGAATCGCAAATAACAAGCAGATGACTTTGGAGTTTGCGCTTTTCACAATTCCGGCTAGATAACTGCATAAGCTGCGCTCCGTTGTTAATTATCCGATAATAATTATAAAGGTTGCGAGCCCGCGAGTTGCAATAATGTCGGAGTTGAAACGCATCGCAATAACGAATGGCGAGCTTCTTTTTCTTGCACTCAGCGCGACTATAAATTGCATCTCCTAATTGCGGCCACTTACGGTTTCGCTAACCTCAAAAATCTCTCAATTAAATCCTCGAACTTAGTATTTCAATTAGCCGCACCACCTCGTCGTTACCTCGGCTTCTAAAAATAGCGCAAGAACGCTGCGCCACTTGGAGGCGCAGAGTTTTCAAAACCGTAGAAATTTCCGGGCGCAAGAAAGAGGCAGGGCAGCGGCTAATGCGAGCCACGGGCTGTGCATCAGAACGCCGGATAATCAGCACCGGCCGTGAAGTAAACTCGCGAGCGCAAGTGCATAACTCGCGGCGAGCGCCGGCGGTAATAAGCATCCTTTTTCCCTCGGGCCCTTTTTCGCCTCCACCTCTTTTTCCTAGGGCTCGCATAGCTGCGCGCGTCAGCCTCTTCTCGGTAAGGCCGCGCCGATACACAAGCACACGCGCGCACACGCGCTCGCCCGGCTACGTACGTACACGCGGGCTCGGTCCACGTGTCGCCCCGTATGGCCCCCGGAATAATTGGATCGGCGGAATGAGGGCGGGGGAGCGGGGCTTTCAGTTAGCCGCGACTCTCTTTCTTTGCGCCGTGCGTAGGTACGATCTCGTTGCGAGCGTTCGTGCCTCCGCGTGCGGTAGTAATCTTGCACGCACATTTGACCGATGCTCGTCGTCGTACACAGCCGGAGGAGAGCTGATCGAGAGAGAGAGAGAGAGAGAGAGAGAAAGCAAAAAAGATAAGCGCTAATGGAATCGGCTCTTCTTGTGACCGAATGTTACCGCGCGCGTGCGCGCGTGCTTACGACTACGGCTGCAATAAAATTTAACAAGGTTCCCATTTATTATTTCAGGAATTTCGCTCCGCGGTGCAGAGCGCATCGCTCCTCGGCTTCTCTTCGACTCGAAGAAAATAATTTTATCCTCGTATCGTTCGCTTCTTCTCCTTCTTCTTCGCCTTCCTCCGCTTCTTCTTCTCGTTCTTCTCCTTTTCTCTCTCTTTCTCTCGCTCTCTGTCAAGCTTCGACATGCACGACTTCAATGCAGCGCGTCGCGTCACGCTCTAAATTCTTACGAGTGAAATATTATTCCGTTTTTAGCGAAAGAGTCAAATTACCGCAGTCGCTTTTATAACGAAGCATCCGATCGCGATTCCGAAGCTTCACGGTTTTGCCTCGCGAACAATGGCCTCCGCCGAACAGATATAGCGTGTCGGAGGTTGTATTAATTTTGCGCGGGTCTCTCGGATTGTTTACGGGGATTTTGAATGTTGTTGGCCGATTGGTTCTTCGCGGCGCTTGTACCGTTAGTTTTTAAATCGATAACGAGGCAACTTTGCGCTTGTCAATTACAAATCTCTCTACATAACTTTTACAATCGTGCCTTTTGAGAGCCATTTGATTAACAATTAATAAATACTGCGTTCTCGATAAAATTTCTCGTACGTTTGCGTTTATATATAGTCTCGGTAAAGATTGAAACTCGCGCCAAGTGTTAGGCGCAAGCAACGTTACTCCTTTTCAAAGGAAATTATTTTGACGCAGATTTAAAGTACCGCGATTCGAAAGTTATTTATTTTAAGTTATTTATTTTCTAGTCCTTAAACAGTTCACAAGCTACATTTATTAAACTTAACTGCGTACTTAATAAACTTGATCGACGCTTATTTGGTACGTAGAATTTGAAAGTGTATTGTCATTAAATTAAAATGCAAAAATGATCGTTGCTTTTTTATAAAAAGATGTTGTACAAAAAGCAAAAATGATAAGATGAATTTAAACTAATTCAATCATTTATATATACATATATTTATGTACAGTTCAAAAAGAACATTTTAGGGATTCGTTTTACATTTTGGTTGTTTAAAATAATATTTCAAGTTTATTCTTTAAAATTATTAAGTCCCCATCTCTTTAAGGATGTACTTTTTTTAGTTATTAATAAGTGATTAACGTCATTTGTCTATGCCAATATATTATATATGCTTTGGTATTTTTGATAAACTCGAGCTCATTGATTTTAGTTTTGATGAATTTCATAAAATTTTACCTTTGAACACCCTTATAATATTTTAGTTAATCAGATAATATATTAATAATATATTCACACTTGATCCGAATGCAATTTATATGTCGTATACGTTAAATGTATATTACAAGTAAATATTACAATATCAGGTGAAAGTGTTTTTAATATTTTGAAAACTAGTGAAGGTTTCGTAATTAATTTTTTTTTCTTTTAATAATAAATTATAAATTAATCTTAAATTTATAAAATTATTAATACTTAAATAAATAATATCATCAATAATTAAATAATTTAGCAATGTTTCAACTTTAAGATGAAAATTTTTCTCAAACTACGAGAACTTTTTAACAAATGTTTAAAATAATTAAGATTATTTAAAACGAGCTTTTAAAAATGAGAATTTTTATCGAACAAACGAGTGTTTCATCAAATGCTTCGAGTGATTTGATAAATAATTCGTATAGTTTGATTTTTTGTTGCAAAAAGTGGTATTTTATTTGAAAAATTTATAATTGTTGACTTTTACTTTATTAAACCACATGTCTAGATTTTAAAAATTATAAATGTTTCCAAAACAATAAATTTCCCCTACAATTTGCGTCTTATAAACCTAAAGCTGTAGAAAGTGCGACGTTAAATTAAATTTGTGTTTTCCGTTTGAGCAGAACGCAACTCGTACATCAAATTGCTAGAGAGCGCGATAAAAACGAAGGCAGTCGAGTGCTTTTTAAACGACTACACCACATCATACGATTATAAAGTAGAGTTAAAAAAAAAATTAAAAGATCCACAAATTTGTTAGTGGCATGTTCGCAATGCACCAAATCCAGATCCCCCTGGCACCATGTAGGGTGCGAGCTCGCAACTTACGTACGTGAAAATATTGCCGCTGATAAGTACCTCAATCTGGCATATCTCGAGGTAATTTCTTTTGCTCATTCACTGACACTTGCAATATGAGTCGCGCGCTCGCGAGTAACGAACATGTGTATTCGTACAGAGAAATCCAAAGTATTCTACGAAGTGCGACCGGGTTTGCGCATAACATCGCCATAATATCGAAATATAGCCCTTGTAATCGCGAGGCGCACAACGGTCCCGAGGATTCCTGTCATTTCCGTCGCGCCTCAAAGAAGCGAGGAGAGAAAAAAGCCTGAGAAAAATGGAAAAAAGAGAGGAGGGAAAAAATGTTATAATAAAAGAAGCGGATCCGTATAGATCGTATAGACCGAAGCACACCAATATAGTCACTCAAACTGGATAAAAGGGAGCACGTACGAAAAATGCGCTTGGCGCGAATATAAGAAACCGGATGGCTCGGAATAATGGCGGACGCTCGCGCGTTGAGGGTCGTTGATCGTTTGAGCGAGCAAGAGAGAGAGAGAAAGAGGTGAAGAGGCTCTCTTCTTCGCGGGACCAGTTTCTTTGGTTCTTCTGCGCGCGCATTGCGGCACGATTGCTCAGTCCAAGAGAGATGCCTTTATCTCGGGGGCAGCAGCCTCGTTTTTTCCCCTCTAGGAGAGATTCGTCGATTACGAAGATAGGCGGCGGCGGCGGTGGCGGTGGCGGCGGCGGCGCGGTGACTCGGGGCCTCTCGAGCTCAATTATCATTTCACCGCGATATTTACGCGCCGGTACGTCGGATCGCCCCGGGAACTGTCGCGCGGAACGCGCGCGAGTATTTTACGCGCGTTCTTATTTAATCTCGTGCCATCGCGGGACGGGGCCGAGGATCTCGGTGGAATTATCGTATATTGCGATTAATGGAGATGTACGGGGAGACGGTTCGGCAATTTTGCCGGCCATTATGCGGGAAAAAGAGATGGGCCTTAACACTTTCTTCGGATGAAGAAATGCGAGGGATGAAACGAGGGAGAAGCTGCCTAAACGACGCCGTAATTCTTCCTTTGGATTTTTCGCAAGTTTTACGAACGTTTGCTATCATTTTTCACGGCGAAGAGTTAATTATCCCCTCGAAATTACCGCTCGCCCTTCGCGCGTATTTTAAATCTACACGTTCGTTCTTTTTTTTACTTTAAAACCAGGACCCTGCCTCGAGCGGCTAATTGCAACTCTTGCTTCGCGCATTAGTCCTAAACAACTCGCGCGTGTTATGCCGCGTAAACTTCTTTAAAGATTTCATTTGGCGTCTCGAGCTCGCGATCGGCAACTGGACGGACTTTGCGCTAAATTGCAAATTAAATCTAATAATACTCGGGCACTGAGCGAGATTACACTTTAAGGAGAGTAGGAGTCGGGCCGGGGCTCGAATTGGAAGCTCGGGTTTTGGTTTAATCGAGGAGCGCGTCGCTCGGTAAGTTGACGCACTTATCATTATAGCTAATAAAAGCGTAAAATCGCACCTGTCGGAATAAGAATGAGATTTCTCGACCGCATAACCGATGAGTGCCCGAAAATTATAAATTCACACGACATTAAAAACCTCTCAAGCCATTAGTGTCGCCTCATTAAGCTTCTCAAAGGTTGGGGCCTTGTTTAATAACTTTGAGATTCCGATATTTTGCATTTTTGCGTACGGGAGTATCGGGCGAAGCGCGTTTCAATTTCAGCTCGAAAAGTGATATCCCGGAAGGCCGGAACACACGCCCGGAGGAGGCGCGATACTTTTGATCTCCGGATCTCCGAATTTGAATTTCGAGAGTAATATTCCGGACAGCGGTACGAAGAAGCGGCCACTCTTGCGCGGAATTGCTCAATGGCCACATTACAAATAGCCGTACTTAGGAAGTTAAATACAAAGTGCTCATCTGGCCCGAAAAAAGAAAAGCGAGGAGAAATATTTACAGCACACGTCGCTGCAAAAACAGCGGAGCGAGGAACAGGCAACAAGCTGCTCCAGACAGATTGCAGGGCACGTGCGTACACTCGTATGTACAAAGTCGGTACTCGTATTTCCCTGGACACGGACGCGTAGCTCAAGGTACAATAATTATCAGCAATACGGAGCGTAAAATCGCACCTGCGGAGCGCGCGGCCGCGCAAAAAAACCTTTTCCCCGGAATAATCGACTGGCTTCTTATTTTAAAAGCGATCGCTTCTGAAATGACTGAGTCGACTCTCCGACGCGAGGCGTAATCATTATGGATTATACAGCGCGTAAGTGCACGTGCGCGATCGCGATCGTGAAGGGAATATCAATACGAGTTTCTCCTTTTTTCCTTATCCGACGTCCATTTGACGAATGGCTCGGCTGCGAGTCGCGACGTCATAATGTGCGCCACATCCCCCTTATCGCGATCGAATAAAATGGTGCTTAAATTAATACTGACAGCTCTTGCTCGTCGCGTATCTGCTAATGTTACTAGGCTCTTGTGCCAAGCGTCGCTTTCTACGTCACTGGACCAGAGCTGCATTATTATTGCTAAAACGCAATTTGGGTTAATGTGGAGCGACGTTCCTGGCTTGGAGACACGCTTCGCTCTTTGATAACCAACGTATTTTATGGTCCACGTCGTTATGTAACGGATAATGCAATCGACTGCAGCAAGCCACGCCAACTTTTATCACTTTCTAATTGATATCGAAAATTAAAAACGCGCGTCGATAGAATTTTTTTGACAACCGTGAGTATAATTTAAGAGTTCGATTGCTGTATATTCGTTGACACTAATTGATTAATATGTATTTTATATTCGTACTTGGACGCAGTCGAGTTATTTTGAAAATAAGCATAAGCCTACTTCGGATTATTTCTGCGTTCGAGTTATGAATTTTTTTTCACTTTTCCGGTACGTGTCAGCATTTTACACCCATTGATCTACGATTTGGGAACCATCGCTTACGTTCACTCGAGTCGAAATACGTTACTAAAATTTTAAAACTCCGATTGCAGGTGCTCCAAAAGCTATTTATTATATTTATATTCCAATATAACTTTAATACTCTCGTTAATAATCTTTTCATGCCTTAATATTGCTCTTTTTTGCTCGAAAGCATATTTCTCGATGTTTTATCAGTTCTTTTTTAAAACGTTAATTGAATATTTCAAAAATAAACACGCGAATTCAATTTAAATATTAAAAAAAAAACAAATTTTGAAAAATTGATTTAAAATTTCATATCAAGAAAGTTCTTAAATAAGCTTCAAATACGTATTTAGAACTACGATTGCGAAAGAGATTAATGCATTTATTTTTTATAAACGTTGTGTGTGTGTGTGTGTGTGTGTGTGTGTGTGTGTGTGCGCGCGCGCGCGTGTACTTAGAAACCCATATCATAAATAAGAATATCGTATTACACCTCAACTTTTGTCATTAAATACAAGTACGATAAATTTATAATTTTAAACATTTGGAATTAATGAGCAATAAGAAAACTTGAGTACTGAGAAATAACCAAGTTTTCCTGTAATAAAACTTTGAGACGGAGATAAACGTCATAATAAGTTCAGATTGTGTAAGACAATTCTATTTTATTATGTATGCATTTCTAATCAGTAAACCTCTAAAGATGAGACAGAAGTCAACCTATAAACTAACTCGAGTAATAACTTGCGAGCTCGTGCCGTAAATGGAAAAACTTGTTTTTAATATGAGTAAGTGAGGAAAATAAGAATCAACTTCTCACATCTTAAAAAAGTCTAATCACCCAGTACTTTTCAACTTTATAATACTATTAATGAAATTAGAAAGGGAAATTTTTTCGTTACCATTAGCATAATAATATTTAAATTTATTTATTTGAAAATAATCACAATATGTTAATAACTACTTATTGTGACAGATTAAATTTTGCTGCTATACTTTGCTGGAGAAATTCATATTCTGAAAAAGTTCAAATAAACTATAAATGTCTGGAATCAATGTGAGCGAACATTACCTGGTTATTTTTTTAAACTGATTAGGATGAAAGTCAAATAAATTAATAAATACATATTTGAATCTGCCTTTTCGTTTATTTTTTATTTCAAATACAGCTTAATGTAAACATTTTTATGATACATATAAATGTAGTTGTATGTCTTTATTAAAATAAGTTTATACATGTTTTAAAACAATTCAAAGTAAGCAAAACAAAATTTATCGTCAACTTTTTTAAAATTAATATTATCCATAAATCTGTTTCTTATTAAAAAATATACATGTGTATTGGACTTTTAAGCAGATTATTTTAGTGTCAATTATTACATAATATTAAATTTCAAGAATCCATTTTTTTTTTATTAAATCAAAATTAATATCTAACATGTTCATTTTGATGTATGAATTACTTTACCGAAACTTCAATCTCACATTACATGATTTTTTAAAAAGATTTTTATAGCTTTTAATTGAATAATAGAAGAGTGGCAGAACAGAACTATCATCATCTAATTTTCTGTTTAGACTAAATCATGTGCGAGTGTTCTATTTCAAAATGTATCTACAAGGGAAAGATAAAGGAGACGTTTAGAGCGAAGCAATTTTACTGTGACAGCTCAAAGATTTTGTACACGTGCAATTCTAAACTCGTCTTTACTGATCTTCGTCAATTACGTTGTAATAAGTTAAGTAATACTCTCGCGTCAAAATGTCAGTTCCAATGGATGAGCAAAGGCTTCCAAATAACAACAATTATATTCTAAAGATAAACATGTTTCTGACTTCTCATGAAAGAGGAGCCGGGCGGCTGGTAATAATCACCTGAGTCGCTCTGTAGTAAATTCAAATTCAGCTATAACTCCTCCTTTACTAACACTCATCCCTCCGTTCCCTTCCGTGCACGTACATGCGCGCACACAAAATGTCTTCCTCTCTCTTCCTCCCTCGTTCTCCTCAGAACTAAAAAGCGGTAGGATTTGCTCTGGCTATCCGGCGAAATGACGTACTTTTCCTGTCCGCGACTGACGTGAATTTATCGTCCGCTACTCGATCGTCGACGTATGTATCCACCATAAAGTAGGTCATATATCTTGGCGTACAGCGACCATACGGTAGGTGCTAGGCCTTAAGAAGTGCTTGGACAAAGAGAGGAAATTAAAAGGAAAAAGAAGCCAGGGAGGAGCAAAAAGAAATTCTTTCCTCAGTACAAATTTTTAAAATTGTTCATGCCCATTGATTTTATATTTTCGTTTTCATCGAGCTTTCCACGATTATCAAAAAATACATAAATCTTGCTTAAATAATTAATTTTGATTCGTAATTTGGAAATTAACGCCCACAAGTTTAATATTCCGTTCGATTTAAAATTTAGATTTAAAAATTGATTTATGCTCTTTATGTGTATGTATTTTGAATTTTCGGCAATCCGATTGTTACTTTTTTTATCTTAATCATATTAAATCAATGTAATTTATTATTCATTAATGGTTCATTAAAAGATCTTTTTATCTAATTACAATTTATTATAAACAATATTGATAATTTTCTCTGCTTTCAATTGAATATTGTCCTCTGTCAATAATTATATGTGTACGTTTGATATAATTATGGATTAAAATTATCTTTATATATAGTACTTATATTTTTTAAACGTAGTAATATAAAATACAATTATGTATAGAACTAACCAATGTTAATTTATGAAAAAGGACAAAAATTTTTAAATATTTCTTAAATGCACTGATTTTCAATTTGTTTTAATAAAATCAGGACTTATTGAACATAAAACTAAACTTTGGGTATTTTTTTAATATTATTGTGATTTTTAAGATTCTTGGTCTAAATTTTTTAATATATTTTTTTATCGAGTCATTTCAAAGAACAAATTATATTAAATGTAATTGATATTAAAAAAAATAAAAATAAATATCGTTTTTAAACTTATTGAATTCCGCGTTAAATAAAATTATCTGTTAAATTCCTAAAATATGGAATTTATTAAGTACAGACATTTTTTTATTATTACTCGTACTTAAATTTATGTAAAAGTTATTATTATTTTGAAAATAAACTATACATATATATGTTTTAATAAATTACAAATATTTTTTAAAGATGGATTTTATTTTTTTTTGCTATAGCAAATATATATGCAATGAAAAATGACTCGAAATAGAGAAACATTTCGTTAACTTGAAACTTTTCGTTCGCAAAACTCCGAAGATGTGTGACAAACTTCACTCTTGTATTATTTTTAGGAATACACAATCGTTTCGTATTTTAGCTTAAATCTGGGGTTCATCATAATGGTGGTAGAATACTCGATTAGTTCGTAATTATGAAAAATACTTTTTAAAAGTTCACCGAGTCGAGTTGTATTTATAACGAAGCCTCTGAAAACATCAAACTATAAAATATTATTGAAAATTCACGCAATAACTCTCATTCCTTTTTACAGTTGTTGTAACTTTCCAACATTGCCTGGGTTGCATCTAGTCGCAATTGCTCGGAACTAAATGTTTCTTTGCAGAAAAGCGCCGTTCAATTATTAAAGTATGCAGACTCCATCGGAGTAAGAGAGGAGCCAAGCGGGTCTGTGAAATTAAAGTAGCTGGAAAGGGGGTAGACGACATTCGCGGATCGGCCATGAATGTCTCAGATACGCGTTATTAATTGTCGCGTGATCGCAACGATCGTCTTCAGTTCGGTCGCCATTTGCCATTTGTCCTGCGTTCGAACATTCGCCGCTCTTGATCCGCAGGCTCGTGGCTTCTATTTTAGTGCTCGTGCTCAGTTTTCAAGGCCGCACGCTCGGAGTCCTGCCGAGTATCTTCGTACTCTGGCCCCGCACGCACAACTGCCCTCCTCCCCGCTATTATTCCCATTGCCGTGCCGAGCGCATGGGCGGCGAGAGAAGCGTGGGGTAGAGCTCGTTTTTTTCCTTTGCATCGTGTGGATTCAATCCTGCTGCTGGCACCCGTTACCATGGGGATATGGAAGCTGTGCTCGATGGAACACTATACGACCTCCTCCTCCTCCCCCGGCTCGGACAAGTAAATTTGAAAGCAAACCGAGCCCTGGAGCAAGACCGAGACTTTTCGCTCGTGAGCTTTCCGCCAACAGTTTGTTCAGCGGCAGATAATTGCTCGTGAACGTTAATCCAGGATGGCGCGATCACCGTGCCCAAGGAGCTCGCGAGGCTCGTTACCGGAAGCACGAGGTTGGCGGTTCGTTGCCGAGCGTCGAGTTTTTAACGTGGGATAAAAGGTTGTCGAGGCGTGTGAAAAACTTTCGCGTTTGACGGTATCGCAACGATGATAAGATCAATGTAACTCTAATCGTTGGAATTGCCTCGTAAATACACACATCACTCGACTTAATTCTGCCGTGCAATTTATTGCAACCTGGTAATAATAAATAGCAACTGCTAAGTTAATTAAAGAAGGCGATTGTAGCCGATACGGTTCTGTAAGTTTGAAGGGAGAAAAAAGATAGCGTGAATGACGTGCGAATACCTACTGTTGCTGTTGTGTATTTGGAAAACGGACCTAAGTCACAAGCAATTAAACGAAAAATATGAATCGAAGAAAAATCACGTCGGATGCAAGTTGTGGAAACAGCTATTATAATACTTGATGTACTTGGAATTTTCATATTTTAAACTTAAATTAAAACTATTAGCTTTAATTGCGCGGTTGAGATTACGAAATAAGTTTCACCACAACTTTTTACATCGGTACATTTAAAAAAAATCAGAGAATAATTTGAATATTCGAAGTTAAATGACCGCTTATTAATGAAGCAGAAATTAGCTGACCGTAACAGAATTTTTCTCGGCAATAGCAAATAACACTAGAAATTCTAAAATTTATGATATTATAGAATTTTGTTTTTACCCGTTATTTTAGCTCTGTTATTTTATAATTTCTTTTAAACAAATACGTGTAGGTTGAAAAAGGTCTAGCAATAACTGTTTCTTCAATATTTCATCGCAGTATTTATCGTAAAAAGAAAATTGCGTTTCCTTTAAACGTAAAAATTATAATCGGCGACGCATACTTAAGTGTAGTAATTTATGTGGACTTTCAAAAGTATAAATATTTATTTTATCTTAAATTAAGTAAATAAAAATTAACGATAGAATTAAAAATTGCGCATATTAATTAAATTGAAAGTTGAGCATATTTATACATTCGCGAGTTGAAATTCTAAATTTACTAGTAATGATAGCAGAGATTAAATCAAACGATTCCATAGATATTATTAACGTCTTCCAAAGGTTATTCAACGTGCGAATAATTTTTTATCGGTAATTCGAAAATTCTTTTATTAATTTATAATGTTTCAAAAGATAAATAATATTAATCATATCTGATACCAACGAATTGGTTTCATCCTTATCTATCCAAAGTAGTATATTTAAAAAAAATGCATTGCCTGTAGTTACTAAATAGATAAAGCGGGTTTTGGGGTTGAGGCAATTTTTTTAAATTAAAAAAATCATAAAAACTATTTGAAAGTTCATCGTTTGCAAAAAGAATTCTTTTTATTACATCACAGGTCAAATTTAAGTACAGAAATCGTAAAGATTGCGTATCTTCTGTGGCGTACCACAAGTGTTTATACTGATGCAATATAGTTTAATATCGTTGAGCTTGATTTATTTAATTAAATGTCTAGATATATTTTGAATTGAAATTATTATTTATTAAAATTTAATGTAACTATTTGACCACGAAAAGTCAATTCTACTAAATATGTTAGACGTTAAAAATCTTGCAATCTTTAAAAAAATTTACAATTTTTTGCAAAAAAATGTCTTATAAGTGTTTGATATTTTTCGTAAGCTATTCACGATATCAATAGTTTTATTTACAATTGAAAATTGATGTTCCTAAAGTGCCTTGGGCGAGAAGAAAAAATGGTAGAAAAGTGCAACGTTCCATCCGTGGCTTGGAAAATGAAAACTATATTCAAACGTACCAGATGCTACTAAATTTTGCGCGTAGCTAAAAATTAGAGGTGCGTAAGGTGGATTTGTCGGTAAATTTTCGCGACGCCCGAGTTTTCTATCCTTTCGGCGCCTTGCGTTGCTCGTCAAAGCAAGAGTGCGAGATGATTTTAAGGCGCCACAGCTTTGCGCGTTGCTGAACGTGAAAAAAGAGCGAAAATGAAAGGTCCGAGCTCTGGGACGCGCCATTCCGCCGGCAGTTTCAACCGGAGGTTGCCAGGCCGGGGCTGCGCGTCGCCATGGCGACGGACGCGCGGATCCACGTTTTCGCGAGAATAATTCTGAATGGAAATCCCGCTCTTTGCTTTCTCTTCCGCCTCGCATTACCTTGCACTCGGCTCACTATAGATTTTTTGCGCGCCCGGGCATACATGGCCACTGCCACTGCCACTCGAGGCCGACGCGACACCGAAATTTCGTTCGAGGCTGAGGGTGTGCACGCGCGCGGGGTCCTCCGAAGTCGCGGCCGCTTTATGTTCCTCCTTCACGACCTCCCCCTCTTCTCTCCACTTCTCGTCTGCATCTAGGGCTGGCGGCTGCTCGAGTCACTGCTAGCTTCCGGCTAAAACTTACTTTCAACCTCGCAATTAGTAAAATCATTATTTTTTCATCGACGCGCTACACGTTAAAATCACCCGATTCGAGATGTTATTTGGCTTTCTTCCGTACGCGCACACACACTCTGGATTTCATTAATTTTATATGCTCGCCTGATTCCCCGCTCATGCACACTCTGCTTTGCAAATTATGTGCAACTGGCAATTAAAAAAATGCAAAGTGAAAATAATCAGTTTTTGCTGCGGCCGGGAGATATCACCTATCAAGCTTCCTTAATAATTATCATGTTGGGAGAATAGTTCGTTTCAGTGCATTTAATTGCAAGGCGTTCGACGATGTTGATGTCTTTGTGATGTCTTGGTAATGACGTCTACCGATACACCAAACCCACAACGGTTGTGGTCTATGGGAATAAAATCATTCAGAGGCCTTATTTCTATAATAATTTTAATTAAAAGATTAGAATGTTCGAGGATCGGATTAGCTTCCTAATTATATATGAGGAAATTTACTGAAAAATAGAAATCGGACTCCAAAGTGCAATCTTTCATTTTTACAGATTAAGCCTCGTTTGTCGTTTTTATTTACATTAAACCGAGTTGAAATTAAGCTACAATATTGCACCAAATAATCATGATTAATCTTAATAACACATCTTAATTAATTTCCGACATTAATCATTATCGCAGTTTTTAATAAATGTAATTTAAAATCATATAAATTATATTTTTAAAGAATATTGTTCTTCAGTACGTTCAGTACTTTATGTAATAATTTATAACTCGGAGGAACTAATGTTTAGAATTTTCAAATTTTTTCAAATACGTAAAACCCAGTGTTCCGACACATGAATGCTAAAAATCTGCTCGACTATTATATGGAAATACGATTATCTGATTAATCCCAATGCACCAATAAATTATATATAGTTTGCCCTTATTAAGAAATTCTTTTTAAATAAAGAGTATTCATATAGAATATTTACATTTTTATTATTACGTATTAACCACAAATTTTTTTAATAATACACTAGCATGTATCAAGGAAACGTAATTTAAGAATTACAAAATTTGGAAAATTCATCAAGATAATTAGTCTTCGTTGTGTGTTAATTTTTTACTCCATTGTATTCGTAGTTATTTGTTTACATATAACATTCTCGCTCCGTGTCGAATTATTTAATAACACAAGGCTTGTATATTTTTACGTGAATTATAAAAAAATTAAGTTATTAAGTACCCGAATCCTTTTAAACAGAATCTTGAATTTAATAATAAAAATTATTATTATTCAATTATTTGTAGGTAATTTTTAAAATATTGAAAATTTCAAAGTGTTATCATTTAAAGAAGTTGCGAGCACGCTATCATAAAAATAAAGTTGCTGAAGTTAGAAGTCACGTACAAGAAAGTTGAATTTATGCCTTTTACTGTTCCTTGCATATTGAGAGCATATTTAAAATTTTTGTTTGTTTTTTCGCTTTGCTTAACGGTTCCGAGGTAATTTAAAATTTTTCCCCGTTTAATGCTGTATGGATATTTATTAGCGATACTAATAATATTTTATTGTTATTGCTAAGATGTAAATAATCTTTATATACGCATTTTTTATGTGATTCTTTAATATTTGATTATTGCAACTATAAATACATTATTGTAATGGCAAAAATAGTAATTGTAAAATTCTAGGATATTACATTATTTTTCAATATTAAATTATTAACTCTTAATGACGGTTGAATATTTGAAACGAGGAAATATAAAATGAATAATTTAAATTTCAAAATAATAATATATAAAGATAATAAATTTATTAGAAGGCAATAAAAATAAATTCCAGACGGTAATAAAATTATATAGATATGAAGATTTTTTCTTCACACGATCTTAATCCGCAAAAGGCGATAAAAGACATTAATCAAAAACAAATATACGATCAAAATATCTTTACACTAAACACAGTTGTAGGAAGACTGATTAAAAAAAATATATCTGCAATTACCAATTCAGTGTGCATAACAATGATTTCAGTTTAAGAAAAGTCACTAGAAACGATTCGTATTATATATTTGATATTAAATTGATTGTAAAAGATTTATTTTATTTTTTATAATTTTGAGACTGAATATAATAAATAGTATTAATTGTCTTAAATTGGAAACTATACTCCCAATTCTTTTATATTTTATAACTATAGTTTGAAATAATGAAGCAAGCACTTTTAAACAGCTGAGAACAGTGATTTCGAATGATTGATTTGGAAAGTTATAATTATTAATTAGCCATTTATTATATTCAATTATCTACAATGACTTTCGAGCAGCTATTAAAGAAAAATGTCTGCTTGTACACTTGCTCTGATTTTTCAGGTAGCAACTGTGAACATGTATGCAGTCAATTTCTATACGATTATAATTAAATATTATTCATTCGTATATATAATAAAATAATAAATTATTAGTTAGGAAAATAAGTCACCTCGTTCATTTTAAATGGTTTGAATAATGATAGAAAAGACAATAGTTTTGTATTTTTCCTTTGGTCTAATATTTCTTTTCAAGCAGATTGTTTTAATAACCATTTATTATCTTTTAAATAATTTTTTTTGTAAAAGAATATGAAATTTACGTATTCAAATAAAATACGATAAAAGTTTTCTGTAATAAGTATATAATTATTCACTTAAACATACCTTGGTAATGTATACATATCTACAATTTTAAAATAGATTCATTCAATTTGTAAAGTTTTAAATTATTTGTATAAAAGAATTTATATATTCTCATATTTGAAATTTTAATTTTACCATTAAATTTTGCAGGAAGACAATAATGAGTATTATTTACTGTAGTTAATTAGTAAAAAATGCTTGAAAATTATAATTTTCTTTAAATTCTCTTGAAAGTTTTGTATTATATAACTTTTGCTTCACGAATATACGAGTGCACATCAAACGTTTTATGTAAACATGTAAATCTCTGTGGAAATCTATTTTTCAATCTAAGCATTTTTTCTATCACTAGAATATCAAACTTTAATTAAAAAAGATTATCAATTCTTAATTATGTGGTAAAGTAGTTGTTAAAAGTTTTTTTTATATGTATAATTTTACATATCGACTTAAAATGCTTTTTAAATCGAATTGTATTTGAATAGATTTGGTGCGGATGTAAATGCTATTTTTATATAAATATCAGTTAATAAAATATATAATTTAAATTTTTGTATCGGAAGAAACAATTTATTAATAATGAAATAATATGAAATAAATAAAATAAATAACAAATAAAATGTGTAATAAAAATAAATTGTTTGGAATTATTTTAAGAAATTTTTTGTACTTTAGTGTCTGTTTTAATACTCTTTTTGAACTATGATTTGAGTAATTGAAATTGTCATTTTTATCTGTACAACTATTACAGCAGAAATCTGTAAAACCATTTAAGTAAATTTTAAAATATCACTTTTTTTTATATTGTAAAATATTTCCTTATAAGTGTTTAATATCGAGACTGTTTGTATAAATGCAAAAGAAAGCATAAAATTTTTATACTATGATCGAAAGATTATTTTTCTTATTTTATTTAATTTAATGATTTGCTTCAAATAATTGTATAGACAACAATGCGTGAATTTATAAAATAAAACTAATGTTGTGGTCTGCTGATTAATTTTAAAAACTCATTTTAATCATATAATTTTTAAGTATACGATACAATACTCAGTTGAAGTAAATATTTTTAAAATAGTTAATGCCAAGACTAAAAATTAATAAATAAATTTTTAATCTTTCTTATAAAATGCATAAGTAATTAGTGCAACAAAAAACCGTATATTGCAATTTTAATTTTATTAAATATTTGTGTTTTAAATACAAATTGCAAGTGGCGTTTGTAAATTGGAGATATTTACCTAAAAACAAATAACGTAATGTAGCGAAATTGTGCTTGGAGATTCAAATATCGAGATAATTTAAATACCACAATGGCTTCTCCGTGATTTCAATTCGAGCAAACTGATTAATTCGACAGAATCCAGGCGCTTCGTGATATTTGGAAGTGCGGTAAGCTGCAGCTCTTTATTCCCTACATGTACAGAAGTAATGCCAAGAGATCTAATAAAATCCAAGAACTTCCGTAATTGCTAGAATAATGGAATATTCGGTTATATTCATCCGGTAATCAGTTGCAGCCATTAACTAGTAACCGCGTAATATCGTAAGCAATTACCATTAGTGCTCTGACGCAAAGAGACGAGAGCTACAGTGCCGCTACTGCAGTCGCCTGGCTGAAAGGGATAAGCCTACCGCAGTAGGCTGTTGCTAGGAGAATTCAAAGTCGCGACAAGGGCAAAGGTCGTCGGTTCGTTCGTTCGTCGAACTCTACCTACGCACACGAAGACACGAGCGACTCGTCGAGTGGTGCGTGCCGCTTATAACTACTCCCCCGGCAAGCGAGGACCACGTAGAGGGAGTCTATTCGTCCTTTCGCGTGTTTGCCGACTCCTTCGGCAAAGTTCGCTCTCGTCCGAGGAAGGGATTAAAGCTCCGGAGGGTATCACGAAAGCTCTCGTCGGCTCGAGTGCCGTCGCGAGTCGAGCGCGGCCATGTTGACCCGCGAAGGGCGAATGTGAGACAGGGGGTGGCGCCGAGGGGGTGTGCGTCCACGTATCCATGACGACGCGGGTACGCCACCGCCCATATCCGGAAGTGGTGTGCGCAAGCGCGCGCGAGCCTCGTATAATTACGCGATTAAGCAGATGCAATGTGCTGGTGCCGGCGCTCCTGCTCCCTTCGCTTTCGCATCTCGCGCGCACTTTTTCACGTCTGGTGCCCAGGACCTAATTAACGCGTCGCGACACATTGTCCCGGCCTTTTCTTGCTTCGCGCGACTACTCGCGCTCGCGGATAAGGAAAACATGTTATTAAAGTGCTTTCGGCGAATTACTCCGTCGGAGCGCTACTCGCTCGCTAACTTGGACAAAAGTCCGCGCTTTAATAACTTTTTTTCTCCCTCCGGGCTGTAATTATCGCCGCTGGTCGTTTGCCGGGGAATTTTTGAGAAACTATATTTAAGCTCGTTTTTCTTTCTGTTTTTTGTTTTGCGTTTTGTTAATGCGACTTTGAAGCTCTTAAAAGCGGCACCATTTAATGGTATGATATTTTTCCGTCGTCCTGTGACACTGCGCCATTAACCAGTAAATTGTAATGGGCGAGCACAACGTTTGTGTACGTTGTCAAATTTGAATTGTTTATTGCTCGCCGATTGAATTAAATTTTCTCTTTGGGCCATTTCAGAATTAATTTCGAATTTACATTTCGTCGTACCGGGATGGATGTTTCTTTTTTCCCAACACACTTTTACGGCGGCCACGAAGAATTAATTTCACTCGTCGTTACTCCACAACTGTTGTTCGCTGTAACATTACAATTGCGCTAGCCTTAGAAAATCGGACGTTCTAAACCGAAATTGGAGGCTCTGCTCCTAAATGCGTTCCGTCGGCGCAAAATAGCAACTTTCCTCTAATTCGTTCGAGGAAGCTCAATTTACATGTAACGAGCATTCTAATATTAAATAGCAAAAAAGGTTGCAATTATGGCGCAATTTCGACGTCGTTTCAAAGCAGTTCATTTTCCCCTCGTTACCGCCGTCTTAAAAGCGTCAACAGTATCCAGTTGATAAACCTGAGAAATGATACGAGCGGCGACCAAGTGCCAAAAAGGAGGAAGTGGGTTAAGGTGTATTTTAATCATTGACTTTCTTTCAACCATCCGATAACTTTCTTGAGGTTTGCATAAAAAGAAGAGAAAATAGTCCGCTGGACGGCAGATGCCGTTGAACTGGATCTCAAAATGGTATCCTAAAAATAAATACAGGCCGCAGTCGATTCGACGACGCGGCTGCTGCTTTCTTAGCGAGTGGGACCGAATCGAGCTCGCGGCCGTGTCAATATCGCGTAATAAAGGTTCCACGGTGGCCGACGAGCGTCACGAAATCCGCTCAGGGTGTTTCGTCAGGCTGTCGGATGCCACGGCACTTGAATTTCACGCGGCCTCCGGCCGATACGGTCGCGGCCACGGTACCGGATAACGCGGCCCGTACCCCATCCCAAACCGGTTCCTCCGTGGAATTGATTTTCGGCCGTAGATCATCCACGCGCGCGCCCTGACAGTAGCAATAGCCCAGGGTGCACAAGTGCTGCTTGTAAATCATGTATCCTGGTCCTGGCCCGGCTCGCGTTCGTCCAATTAAAATGTAAATCGAGCGCGTTTCTCGCGTTTGGCGTTATCGTGTTATCGCGGCCACGTGAAATTTCGCGAGCCGCCGCCGCCGCGGACGGACGAGGCTCCCCGTCCGAGAAGCCGGTTTCCTTCGCTCGAGCCGCCGTTCTACTAATCGTGCCCGAGAAATCTTGGCTTTTCTCTCCGCGCCTCGGGAACGCTTCGGTGTCTCTAGTGGCTCTCTGATTTATTTTAAGCCGGGATTTCCTTGATCTTTCATTGGACGGCCGCTCGTCTTTTGTAGAGCAAAACGGAGACGAACGAGGACTCGACTCGGAGATTAATCAATCGCGCAATTAACGTGTATTTGTTAAGCGCTGCGTGTCAGCCGTGGATGTAAATTCTCCGTGATAATTGAACGACAATTGTTAAAAGAGAATTGGACTGCGAACGATTCGTTTTTCGATTCAAAGTGGACGGGTCGGACAGAATAACTATTTCATAATGATAGAAAAGAGCATTTCATCGCCAACTTTACGATCGGAATGAATTCTCGATAAAATTAATAAATAACAAGTGGTGTCGTTTGCGCTTTTAACGAATCGAATAAAAAAATCGATTAACGCGCCTTTTTAAATTTAGAATGTCGATAAGTTTTTTGCTCACGTTTCATGTTTGGTGAAAACAAATTCATATTGCGACTCCCATATAATACAAGCTTTCGATTTTAAATCAATTTAAAAATAAACGGTCTCTCGTAATTTTCGAGAAAGGAACTTTTGAATAAATAATTTCAGCCGCAATCTTATTTGAGTCGTTCGAAATTAGTATTATAACTCGTGCAAAAATACGGAATAAAAACCTCGAAAAGAGAAGAGAATATAAAGGCCGCGGAGAAACCTATAATGATTTTCCTAAGTATTCGAGCTTAGCTTTATGCAATAATGAAATAATTGGCAACAATCGATAGTTGTAAAGCAGTTGTGGCAATCAGAATACAACGAAAAATAATGAAGCTTTCCCTTCTTTCTCGCAATCTTTCGTTTCGATTGAAAAGCTGATTTGAGAAATCTTTCATGAAATAGAAGATGGTTAATAATACCATTCGCTATTAATACGAGTGAAACATTGTTGAATAAAGATTGTAGATCGATTATATTTTAAATAATAAAATAATTAGATAATTTTTATTCGTCGAGTTTGTTTGTCTATGTTCTTACGTATTACTCGTTATCTCAATCTTTTGAAATATTTCGAAACTTTCAAGACTACGAATGTGGTTATTCGTTTTATAAGTTGAGTGATCCTATTAATCGTGTAATTTTGAAGCTTTCAGCAATTTATAAATTATAATAAGATGATTTGATAATCTATCATAATTCTGCAATTAAAAATGTATTTCCTCCTTATATTTCAGTAAAATGTGTTTACTTGTTAAACAAACATTTGTAGGATTGAAATTATATTTACAGAAAGCGGAAAAATAGACTTGGATTTTACTACCTTAAATTCTTTTAAACTATGGAAATATAATTTCAGCCTTTCAATTTTACATTTGTTTTAATTTAAACATTTCAATTCAATATTTATTTCATAGTATATGATAAATATTAGACTATATACGCATAGATTTCACAATTTCTCGCATGTACTACTGCATTTTGTATTTTCGTATTTTGAAAATTATATTTTAATAAGACTATTCGGTATTTTTTACTGGAGATAAATCTATTAAAGCTAATTTATTCTCATAATTATGATCTATTTAAGTGCATTTTCATTTTCAATCTACTTTACGCCATTTAAAATAATTTAAATTTACGTATAGTCAACAACTAGCGATAATTTTGTATTTCTAAATGAAAATTTTTTGCTGGAATATGGAATTTTTATCCTCAACTTATAAATTTACGATAAGTCATTATTAATACATCGGCTATAGATATAAATACTTGCTTATAAAACACTTAATGCACCCGATTACGAGTTACAAATTTGTCACAATAAATACAATTTCATTTATAAGGTATAAAAGTTAAAAATTAGTCAAATACATTTAACGGATATTATTAATTTCATATCTCAGCTCAAGTAAATCATATTGAAATATTAGCTTTGCATATTTCATAGCTTAAACGATCCTTTTTAAAAATTGGGTAATATAATTAAGAAGTTTGTCTCGAATGTTTGAAGAAGTAGTTTTAACTCAAAGTTTAGTTGCTCATAAATATAACACCTTTCCGACTTTCTTCAAGTTGTTTTACGCATATTGGAATTTTCCGTCATAATAACGTGGGAATGTGAGTATCGAAAGTATACCAGAGGCTGAGCACTAAAAATAAATATTTCACACGTTTTAGTGGGTACAATGGGTCATTCCCGCAATAATTTCTGCTACAATTAATTGCTTTGTCCAGTAGATTTAAAATCAATAATTCATTCCGGCAAAATTAAAAAGCAGAGAGAAAGAGAGAGAGAGAGAGAGAATTGCAAATTTTTCGACAAACTTTGAGCGGCGCGTCGCAGCTCAGACGGGAATCTCTCAGTCTCCTGCAACACGAGGACAGCGAATAACTTGGCGTCAGTTAAAGGTGGCTGTAACTCAAACAAATGAATGCGACTTCCACCAATAAAGCCACGACCGGTCGTAATCATATTTTTACAAAGTCGCGCTCACGAGAGCGGGAAAAGCGAGATTTTTCCCGCGCCTCTGTCCCCAGTGGCGTCCCTTCGAATCCAATGATTATAACTCTTCCAGGCGGAGTCGCGTCCTGGCCGAATTGCCTTCGTGTGTACTTTTGCTCGACGATGTTTTGCGCTTAACGCGCTCTGTCCTGTTGCCCATTGATAAAGATATTGTTTCACGCAGGCGCACCGAGTCGCGCACTTGCATAATTTGCCAAGTGCTTTGCGAAATCGCTAATACAGCCGCCGCTCTTTTCCTTGGCTTTTTTTGTACTGTGAGGCTGAAAAACGTAATTTTTCATTTCTCGTTTAAGAAAAATTCCGCTTGCATTCGATTATAGATTGCCTTTTAAATGGGAAAATTATAATGATATCGATGGACAAACAAGCTTGTTCTAGCAGTTGAATCGTTACTCTCAACCTAATTTTAGGCCTTAATTTAGTTTCAAATTTTGCAACGTCTAATATGTTTCGCCAATCTAAATTTAAATCTGCATTCGTTAAGAAATCCGCAATCGAGGAAAAAGTTTCTAAAAATATTGGATCTTGGAGCAATCGATCAATTAAAAAACAATATTATGTACACACGGTAATAACTCGAATCATTCGGGCGAATAATAAAACTGTCTGTCCTTTTTTGTTTAAATTAAAATTAGTCGCTCTAAAAAACTTTTTTCGATGTTTATCGGGTGAGCCATAAGACCGATACAAGGGTAATTACTTGTATAAGTTTTAATGCGAGGAACGTAAAACGATTTCCGTTCCATTACTTTGAATGCAATCGTGATTCTGCTAATTAAATAAAAACTAGTTCCATTCGAGCATTTTCTAATGCACCGCGCGTGTCTTTACTTTAACGCTTTGGCAAATTATCAGCAAAACACGCGCACTCGCAAATTAAGCGAGTCGATCATTTTTTCCGCCCATGACTCGGCACTATCTTATACGATAATCGATTCGATAAGGACAATCGATCGATAACCGAGTAGCGCCGTTTTATTGGATCTCGATAATTAAAAAGTTGTCACTGAAAAGTGTCGATTAGCGCTTATTAGCGCCACTTTTCCGCAGCTTCTTCGGCGCTTTGCGAAATTCGTCACGAAGGCAGCTTCCGTTAATTCGCTCGTTTCGAGCCGAGAGGGACGATATTTAAAATTCAAATTAAAGCCGATTGCTTTTATGGTGGCAAAAGTCAACTTCGCTCCACTTGATTCGCGCGGCCCAGAAAAACGGACTCGCCGATCGAAATTTGCATTATACTCGCGAGTGCTACATGTTCTTATGTGTTCGTTGACTCTTTTTGGCTTCTTAGTCCGATTCCCGGCACTGCTCGAGCTTTTTTGCAAGCCCCCCGACTCGTAAGTTTCCCGGGAAACAAAGTGGACTGGTTCCCCGCGCTACACCCGAGCCATTGCTATTCTTCTTGCATGCGCGCCGTTACCTCGCGAAAACATGCCGCAGCGTATAATACTTTTAACCTCGCGCTGCATTTGAAGTTCCGCGGCGCGGCGGGAATTCTCTTTATCCGAGGCCGATGCGTGTAAATTTACAGTTACCGAGTTGCGCTTCTTTTCCGTCGCGTGATTTATTTTCGAGGAGTCGACATTGTGGAATGAAAATCAACATTCGATGTGTTACGCGCGCTTCTGCGCACAAGTGCATGCCCGAGCATTAAAGGAATATGGTCCTTTTGTCACAGATTTATGATATATAATGCACGGGAATGAAATGTTGGGAGTTCGTGTTATGGAGATTTCTTAACACCGCCCGAAATGCCTTCCTTTGAGACAACTTAAATGAAACTTTTACGTCGATTTAAATTAAATTTATGTACATATTCAGAGCATGTTTTCACTCACCTTTCCCTCTCGCTAAAAATTGTGCAACTTATCACCAGCGAAATTGCAAATTCAAAGGAGTGAGAAGCGTTTCATAATTGTTCCCACTTTCGGCTTAAATTTTCACCTCAAACTTACAAGTTACGTAATTTGCATATTAGGATCATAAGCTACATTTGTGATGCTCTTTGACAAAAATAATTCCCGAACCTCGCGATGTCAGTAGAAATTTAAAGCAGCGAGTTTGGCTGAAACATAATACGACAAAGGCCTGTGTCAAGAATTTTCGATAAATTTGGTACGTTTTCATCGAATGATTTCTAGACTTCACGGATAATAAGCAATGTATTGATCGACGCAGAATTAATCTTGGAAGTTTTGCAGTTGCTAAGTTTAACGTTTCAAAACAGACTTAAATGAGTTGGGTAGATCTGAATTTTACATTCTTTATTTACAAAAACAATTAATATCTTTTAATGTTTCTTATTTTTGCATATCAAAATTTCTAACGAAGATGTGCGTTTTAAAATTTGAAAAAAGTTGATATTAAAAGTTAAAACATTCGCCAACTCTTTTCTCGATAATTTATTTCATTCCCATTCGCTTGGAAATATCAGAAATAAGATTAAAGTATCGTAAATGAGTAAAGTTTGTTATCTTTTCTTAACGAATTCTGTATATTTTTCGGAAAAAGTGAAAAATCGTAGGCAGCGATTAAAATTTGTAAATACAAACCTGATAATTAAGATGCGACGATGATTAAGACGTCTCATGAGAAATGTAAAAGAATAATGGAATGATTTTTAGACGAATCAACATTTCTCGGTCAATTTTAAGATTCAACATTTCATATACGGTCAAACTCCATTGTTAAAATTCATTGCGGTCGCACAATTTGCTTTGCGGTGATAAGTTTGGTAAACATTGAAAAATGATAGTAATTAACATCTTTTGAGTATAAAATTACACATTTCGCGTGTTAATACTTCATTTTATTACAATAAACGGTGTTTTCAAGGAAACAGATCGAGTTTTTTACGAAATTAAGATATTTTTAAAAAGTTAAGAAAGAAATTTATCCGCAGAAAGATACATTTTAATAACAGTATATTATGTTTTTAGATTTTATGCAAATATATCGAGGAGCACATTAATAACACAGGCTAGACGATATGATTATAGTTAATTTAAATAATTAGTTAATATTAAACATTATATTGCTCGGTTCAAATTAATCGTGGTCAGCTTAAATTTGCATCTATTTAAATTAAGAGTATGGTTTTGAAACATTAAATTATTATGCCGAATCCACCAAGTTGTATAATTAGTATTAGAAAGCCATTCTCTGTAAGAGTTTAATTTTACATTTCCCTTATCAGTTGATTTATACACAAATATTAATATTTATAGAAGTTAAAAGTCCCCGATAAAATAAAATATGAATTATAAGTGCTATCCGATTGTACCATTACACAGCTTCTTTGATAATCGCTTCGAAATTGATGCTTAGAACAGTTGAGCTACTTGTGACCTAAACAGAACTATAAATAACTTAAAGAGGCCATTAAATGTCCTTAGTTTAAAGTTTCATTAGGCTATAAAAATTAATTGACAGTATTCAGTGTATGCAATTTAAAGTTTTTATTACTTTTTTAATAAAACTGTAATTTATTCTATTTTAATTCTAGCCCCTATTGAACTTATTAACACTATCGCGGTAAGTATTAATATGTTTCAAAGCCATGCTCGTTACGCTATCAGTGTCTAAGCTTTTATCGCTCAGGCGATGTTAATTAAATAATTTTATGTAAAGTTAAGAAACAAATAAATTTCTTGGCGCCGTAAAAGGACAACTTTTCGAAAAGGATTACCGGTCCGCAACAAGGACTCCGGGAGCACAATCTTATATTCAGTAAAGCGGGAACGAGGTTGATGTAATTTAAGGCGAACTCCCATTCATTGTATCGTTATATTTATTGGAATATGGACGCCCGTTTTTATTGCAAGCGATAATCAGCTGATAACGAATAAAATACAAACAATGATTTTTAGAGTTGGCGGGTAATTTCTCGCGGCTCGCCGCTCGAAACAGAGTTTTAGCCAAGAGTAATTCCAAAGTCGCCGAGTAAACATTGAAACATTAAGACGCGTAATAATAACTTAGGAGATAATGCGAGTTTTTTCATAACTTTTTTCGCCGCGCGAAATTTACTCGTGGCCATTGAGAAAACGCGCCGAGAAATTCCAGCTGCACGGCGAACGAATTCAAAGCACAAGGATTTACAGGTCTTTTGATACGTCGGAATAATAGCAGGCGTATCGGGTTTATCTTGTCGGATACAGGTCGTGCGTAGCTACCGGTAACGCGTTCGCGACACTCGGCATTCGGCGGCGGCGTGTGGGCGGATAAGAGAGGAGACGGCCACTGAAATCTCGGGAGGTAAATTTTCGAGATACTGGGAAATTGTATCAGCCGCCGCCGGGTTCTTTCTTATTTTCGATTAGCGCGCACGGGGCCACCGTCGTTTGCTTTTTTTCAACGGTTCTTTACGAGGAGAAAGATTGCGATAAATTTGTATTAAAAAGACAAAATTTTAACTGCTCGAATAAGGTTTGCCGCACCATGATAAGCTCTGCAATTCGGAACTTATGTTGTTTACATAAAATCATGATTTAGCAGGTTATAATATGCTAATTTACTTTAATGTAAAATATTTTTAAATACTTCCTGCTGCATATACGTGTGTTTCTTTGTGATATATTCTATTCTTATTAAGCTTATTTTAATATTTTGATTAAAGTTTTATAGCTCTGGTTGCCTTAACCATCGATAAACATATAATGTGCGTTTTATGTTCGTATTTATCTTGAAATAACTTATTATACTGCGAGAACAAGATTCACCCTTTTCTCCACGTGAACACATTACAAATAAAATATTTACTGTAGCTCTTAAATTTACTTTTATAGCAGAAACTATATTCAAATCTGTATGAATGCTAAGCTGCGATATATAGTTTCTACGACAAATTTCTGCACTTTCTACATAAATTATTGTTACTGGAACGAATCTCGGATTATACCAGTAATTATGCTTTTCTTCATAATATACTATAATGCATAATATTACAAAACTCTAAATCTACAAGTATTACCTAATACATTTATTACATATATGTCAAGAACATTGAAGAATTATTCGTCTAATGCAGATGCACAATAGTTAAAATTTGTTTAAGAGAATTTGAGTTTAAAACTCTAATTGCTTCGATGAAAAAAGTGCATATAATGTCATACGCATTCATATAAATAACTACACACTATTTCATGCCTTATAGCTTTCGATTATATATATATATTCAAATGTATTTATTCTTAGGCTTTTCATTAAGCTTATATTTGGCATCGCATTAACTTTTTTCTCGCCACGCATATAACAACATAATAAAAAACGCGATAGATAATGCATCCGATTTATATAATTAATCCTGCGTACAAAGTTTATTGATAAACGGTTTTTTAGCTCCTGTCATGTGTGTAAGAATTAAGCAATGAATCGAGATAGAATAAGAGAGGTAGAGAAAAATTAAGAGAGTAAGATAGGTATCTTTGGATTTTTAATCTTGAAAAAATGTATTTACTCTTGCGAATTTTGAGTGGATCCGATGGCTATCACGCGTACCTCTCTGCACTAATTTCGTGCATGACATAAAACAAACGCACATACACATACGCACATATTTTTGATTGAAATTAGATCTCTTCCCCTCTCTTTTTCTTGCTCTTTCTCTTGTTCGCTATATTTCGAAGTATGCATGATTGCACCGAAGTAAGAAAAAAAGGAAGAAAAAGAAGAGAAAGAAGGGACGGGCGATGAACAACAGGGCTGTCGCATAAATGAGTCAGTTGCGCGTAAACCAGCAGCATAATTCCAGCCGAATTAATCTTCCTTACGAAATTTACCGTTTGATGTATTCACGATGCACTTTTATTACGCGCGCTCGTTTTTCGCTGCAATCTGTCGCAAGAGAAATTTCAAGAAATTTCAGTGCCATACAGAGATGGCGGTATTGAGTACATCCTATATGAGCTGCAATTTATAGGCGCTCTACACTCAACTTCGTATCCTTATTTAAAATTTTTACTCATCGATCTGGGGAAATGATTATTATTGATCAGACACATTCAAATCTAGCCCTAGGGATTTTTAGAAATAACTTAGATGCTAAAATATTACTAGAATTTAGAGGAAAATACTGCTACGATTCATATTTTATGTGTGATCTTTATTGAAGAGTAATATTGAGCTATTATTGAAGAATAATAAGGTTAGAACAAAACTTTTTAATTGAAATAGGTTTATTGTAATAGCAAAGTTTTTATGAACTTTTCAAAATTGATTAGGATTTTATTTCACAACTATCAACATCCATGTGAATCAAGACAACGTTCTTGTTTATTTTTAAGTATTATTTTTTTTTTATTTTAAAGCAAAGCTCTGTTTTAATGAAAAAATTAGTTTCTGAAAATTTTATCGACTTGTAACTTTCGTTTAATTTACGAAACAAGTTTTCAAAAACTATGCTAGACTTTGAAATGTTGATTTACTAATAAAATTAGATAATGACTTCCATGTATTATAATTATGTAATAAAGGATATGAAAATCATCTAGTTTTCATTTTAAATAAAAAGTTTAAGATCATTATACTAAAATGCTACTTTCAAAACGAGTTTCTCTGTATTGAATGTAACGTAATTCTTGGTTTTATTTTATTATTTAAACTTAAATCAGCTAAACTTTTAATATTAAAATTAAATTCTAGCTAATTTACTTGTAAAGATTATATAATTAGAAGGAATTTGTTTAAAAACAATATTCAAATTTTCATATTCGACATTTGCATTGTTCGTGATATTCATATTATTTTTTACATGTGCTATTTTTGTTTCTTTGAATCCTCTTTTAATCAGTGATTAATAGTTGAATTTAAGAATTATTCTGTTGTAAATTTATTCATGCGAATTTGTATAAAATGTAAGGAAAAAAGTTGAAAAGAATTAATTTTCGCCGTTATCGTTAAAAATTAAAAAGGATGCTTCTACAAAATTCTAGAGCGCGTTTGTATTTTTGACAAATGTCTTTAAAATATTGTTGAAAAGTATAATTCAAGTTATTTGTTAATGTAATTAATCTTATGTAAAGCACCTATTGTGAATATTTTCAAAAAGAAGTGTCATTTATTTTTTTAAAGGATTTAGAAAATAAACACGAAGAAACAGAAATGAGGTTTTGCAAAAGTATCGATGGATTTTCAGGTAAACTCTATTTTTAATAAGCAGATTAAAATGAACTTAAACTTCGCATAAAGAAAATGAAATCAACATTATTTATTAATGAATTCGGTGGAGTAAATATTAACTTAAAAGTTCAATTACGTGTGCAGTTGCATCACACGAAGGCTGTTTTGTTCGTGTAATAAGGACTAAAATTATGCGAATTTATTAATAGAATAACAATCGCTTAAAGTTATGAATTTATTGTTATTAAAATGCGGTTCAGTTTCAAAGATTGAAAACGAGTGTGCGAGCGAGGATTTTTGTTTAATTACTGCCTGTAGCGCTGACTACATTCATCTCACGTCTCGGAACGCTGCTTAATTGATACGCAAACCTTAATTTAAGTCGGCAATTGCTACTTGTTTTCCGCAGACATCCCAGGAATATGCAAACGCACAGGGAAACACTGTATCCACTGTATTAAAAATCTGTGATTTTTCCTATGTCGTTTATTTATGGCTGCAATGATGCACGAGATAAATTAATTTAAGCTCAAGATTGTTAAATTCTCATGACGCATACGAATTGCTCAATCTTCTTTATTCGACATCATCGGCTTGGAATGCGACTCTCTCAATTTGAATAAATGTTAATAAGCGAAGTATGTTAATTGTTACTAGGTAAACAGTTTACTTATTTCATTGATCAAACTCGCGATTAATCGATAAGATAATGTAACTTAGTTTACATAGATTAATACATTTTATAATCATAAAAAACAGTAATTCAAAATTATATATATATGTGTGTGTATATATCATTTATCTTATGATGAATTTGCATTTTTAATCCATTTTTATCACGAGTCAATAATGACGTTATTATGACTTATCTTTGTAATTAATTTATTTAAATTCTATTAATTAATTTAATTTATTTTCGTTAACAATGTTTACGCTCGAAATGCTTTATTTAACCGCATTTAATAAGATTTTCTTAGAAAGAGGATTATTAGTAGTAAAATAATGTACGAGATAGCGATCTTAATTTATAGTATTTATAAATAGATTGAAGATAGTGGAAAAATAAAATTATAATTATTTATTTTCAAATCTAATTTCAATTATGGACCAGATTAATTAAAAATTAGTTATTGAATTAATTTCACGATTTAACGAAAGTGATACACTTTATCATAGGAGTGTTGAAAATGACGAGTAGTGTTACATTGCACAATTCGGAATTCAAAAGCTTTTAACGATATTCTCGTAAGCTCTTCAAAAAGTACAGAAGCACGTAATGATATTTCCACCAATACCATTCGAGTTTAAACTTAGTACTTATAATAGTCCCGAATGTAAAAATGTAATATTTGACAAGAAACTGAAATTTAATAAAATATTCGACACAGGATTTTGGGTTTAGAAATAGAAGTAATGGCCGTGCGAGCGGAGAAGAGGTGCACAACAGTAATAAATGAAAATTATGGAACGGGCCAAAAGTGAGTCGGTAAAGGCAAAATGAAAAAGCGAGGATAAAGTATAATAGGATAGGTGCGAGGTTGCGAGGCTGCGATCCAAGGCGACACAAATCCGTGAAAACGAAATTCTTGAAAATGGGCGCCGCGATCCGCGCGCGAGATCTAGAAAATAAGCTTTAGCACGGGAGCCGAAAAAAGTTGATTCTGAAATGAATGAAACGAGAAATCGCCAGGCACATACTAAATAGGATTTAGCGCATGCTCGCGAGCGCAAAAACTGGTTGCCCGTTTTATCGATGGAATGTCGCCATGTTTTAATAGCACACGCGAGCACAGCTCAGGAAGTCATTTCCATAGGTTTGTTATGCTCATTGTTTATTCAGACGTCTAATGGTTCTTTCTCTCCTTCTTTATTCCTTTTCCCTTTCATACTTTTTATTTCTCCCAGCACTCGGCCTCTTTCGGGCTCGCGCATGCGCGTGCGCGCTCGCGCCCGCTCTCGCCTTCTCTCCTACTAACGCGATTATTTTCGCAATTTCCCGCACAATAAACGATTTTTAGCCGGCCCCGACACACACATTGTTCCGGCAGCGCCGCCGCCGCCGCTCAGTTCACGAGCTTTGTACGCGGAATCGAGGCGAGTACCTCGAGCCGGCAGTTGTTGTGCCCTGTGTATGTTATTATTACGTAGGCCGTCCCGTGACTGACCTCCCTTCTTTCAGGGCATGCACGGCGGACTCCATTGTTGCTCTTCGTCGCTTTTCGCGCTCAAATTTTCAGGGTAACACGAAAGAGGAAGCAGAAGTTGCCGGTTGCTCGGCGCGCGCCGCGTCCTTTATAATCTTCTATCGCGAGTCCAATGACAAAAGCAAATCATCCGCGAAAATTTTGTCGTCGAGCCAGGTTTCCGACTATTACTGCGCCCGTAATCTCGATACTCGAGCACGCGATTTGAAGATTTTACGCGCTATTGCCTTCCTCCTTGAGCCCTTTTTCAACTCTGTCTTTGGATTAATATAAATTTTAAATGGAATCACTTTTTTTAACGCCCCAAGGATGTTCCGCGTACTTCAATGCCTAACTAACTTACACCTGCACCTCCGCGTCACTCACACGAGTTTATTATTTTACCGTATATGCTAATTTTCGAGTTTTTCATGTATAATTATTTGTCCTTTATATCTTTTTTTTAATACTGTACCGTCGTCGTCCAACGTCGTTGTCTAATTACGATCAACTTCAAACCGATACCTTCTTCTTCAAAGTAATTAATATTGTAAGTGAGAGTTTAATAGAAATTCATATATACGGTAAATTTAATTGTGATGTATCTAAGATCTCCGAAAGAGTCTATCTACGAGCTAAAACTGAATTAAAAATGCAAGGCTCACTTTTCAATCTTTTTTGGTTTCTTCCTCGTCGAGCAATTCATTTATTCCAATAAATATTTATTACATTCATATTTTCTTAATTGCGCAAAATAAGTCTAATTCCTGTTATTAATATAAATCTTGATTTTTAATTAAGCGAATTTTGAATTAAAGTAAGAGTGGCTTTGAATAAAAAACAATTCAATACGTTTAAGCCACTGTTACATATACTAAATTTAAATTAGAAAATTAAAAAATTTGTATGTAAAGATAATTGTCGCCGTATTTAAATCTTTGCATAAAGTCGCCATATAAAAAAAGTAAATAACAATATTGAAAAATACAATTGTATAAATATATTTTGTCTTCTGCTGATTTGTAAAATTTTGCATTTATTTATAATAAAGCTCATCAAGGTCACTCTTTCTCTGCTATATTCTGCATTAATTTTAATAAAAAATTTGTTTAAAAGAACATTTTATTTATAAGTCGACAAAAACGTAGTAAAAACGGTCGCTACCTTATTACTGTTCACTAACGTGTAAGCGAAATATTTCCTTTTGTCAAAAAGCTAATGATTCTTACTAATAAATTAACGCACATAAACGAAGCCGCAGAATTATCATTTTTATACCGAACTATAATTTATGGTTAGAGTTAAAAACTATTCGTAAGATGTATGACTAAAGTTTAGCGCGGCGCTGGCGTAATTTCAATTTTTGCCAGTTACGAATGCATTAATATTGTGACCAGCATTTTACAAACCACAAATCTGCTTATGTTTCCAAATTAAAATTTTTAAATTGCGATAATTTCAGAACTGACACTGATCTTTAAATTAGAGGGCATTCAAATGATTAACACCTGAATTAAAATCGAAATAATCGAGAGACACATCTACAAAATCTCATTTAATAATGAAGTTTCTGCTATAACCACGTCTTTTACGGTTTTTATCACTCATTTAAAATAATTATTTAACCAATAAAATAAAATTCTGAAATTTTTTCTTCAAATAATAAAATTGAAAGTTAAATTTTTAAGAACTTTTATTTATAATAATGATGTTCGGTTTATGTTTCAATTTTTTTCAATTTTTATGTTCTGCATTTCAGTATGGTAATTTCATTCGAATAAAGGTCTACTTTTTTTAAGTGCTAGTTATTAAGATTCTGCGACATTTAATTTTTCAATAATAAATGCTATTTATAAAGTTATTGTATTTAACTCATAGACTTAATACATTAATTAACTCAAGACGTTATGTAAATTCTATTTATTTATTTTTGAATTCGACATAACTAAAGCTCGAAACATTTTAATCTAGATTAAAGGTTATGAAGTTTTTGACATGCTGTTTTTTACAAATTCCGTTTACCTGTTGTATATAAAGAAATCAAGTGGAAAACGATATCAATAAAATAAGGAGATAAATATCTCGTAAGCAATGATTTTTATTAAGTAAGTTGAAATCATTAACAAGATAATTAGGCTCTAAACTAAAAGACTTGTATTAATACGGAAAAAACATTAGTTGAGAAAAATAATACGATTCTAGACACTTTTTAGAAGAAACTGCTTATGCGATAGAATTTTTTTTTTTTAACAGTTACATACAGATTGTATTATAAATATATAAGAAATAATTTACAGAACAAGTGATACATAATGAGCTTTCATAAGGTTTTGTATAATAAAATATATACGCAATAAGTGTTTTATACACGTTTAGTACTACCTAAAATCCAAGATTGGTAAAATTTTTAATGATCCATTGTAACAACAGGTGTTCAAATAGTGAATTCAGGGTTATTCTCTTCGATGATTACGATTCCTATAAAGTAGATACGATAAATATAAAATATCTTTCAAATATAAAAATAAATGCAGGGAATTGAAAATACTGTTAATTCCAGTAATGAAAGACAATTTCATGTCTTGAAGTTCTTTAAAATATGCTACGTCGTCTGACGTCTTCGAATGCAGACTTCATTTAGCATGCAATTTATGGTATACCAAAATTAATTTGTAAGTGAATAATTAAGAACATTGAATAATTTAATAAATTAATACAATAATTATTAAATTCGTATACATAATTAAATATTTTCGAAGAAATGTGGGTAAATTTTTTATCGATGATCCGATGGTTTCATATAATTTTCGTATAATAAATACGCGCAGTCCAATAAAACAACTAATCGATACGTAAGGTATAGTTTAATAAAATTTGAGATAATTTGCCCGCAAGTACTTGCAATAAACGACGAGAACGAGTCGCGGATAAAATTATCTTTTTATTAAACTTTTGCTCGAATGGGCAAATCATACAAATTAAGGAATTTACGCACGACGGTGTTTATTCTGTTCACTCGAGCGATTCATAAATTTTAAGCCGAAAGAATGGACGGGACGTCTGAAGTTGTCGTCTTTAGTCGGAGCACGTCTCAAATATGTAAGGTAAAATACGAAAATGTCCAAGTGAGTGGCGGAATTCAAAACATTTGAAGAGAGGAGCGAGGCACCGAATCGAAGAGTCGGCGGCCTCTTCAAATGTGAAAACTAGTCGCGCTGCACGCATAGCTTCCGTATCCGGAAGGCAAGTGCCGAATCAGCGATTAGCGAATCGAAAGTCAACGGGCGATAAATGAAATTCAAATGCAGACGTCTCTTGGAGCGCTGATTTCATTGAGAAAGTGACGGGAGCCCGATCAATTAACATTGTTGGCAGTACATTATAGCGCTTATTTAGTCGTTACGCGAATACCGGGCAAAGCGTTTAGCCGCTCTTTCGGAAAATTTACGAGCGCCCCCCTGCCTCCCCCTCCTCAGTCCAAAGGGGCCGGGGACCGTAGCCGAGCGCCGCGGCATGCGATTCGAAAACTTCGGCGCTTTCACGCGAGATCCTTAAACGTCTGCTCGGCGGCGCTCGAACCGACTGAGAATGCGGAAACGGCGGTTGGGTCTCTTTGATACGTTTCAAAGTCACGTGTTGCGCGCTGTCGCGGGCCCGCGCAAGAAAAACGGACCTATCCGGTATGGAATGCCTTTTGTAATGACGATCTGTATCGTCGCGAGCGGGACTCCATTATTTATAGAGCTTAAAATAGCTGAGACACGACGAGCCGCGTCCTTATTGTTCATCGTTGTGGTTATCGCCCCAGGGCTCGCGGCCTGCATCCGAGGCTTAAAGCTTTCAGCTGTCCCTTAGTTTCCAGGGTGAGCTTTTTTCTCTCTCCGGACTATGAAGCTTTCGAAGCTTTTGTCCCCCCGCGGAGTAGCGTTTCATCGCTTCTCATCGCGATCGACTTGCAGAGCAAACAATTCTAGTTTTTTCTTCTGCTCTTCGTTGCTTCTTAAAGACTTTTTGCGAAACGACGACCGGTAAAAAGCTGCATCTCACCTCGATAATTCAAACGTGTAGGCAGAGCTGGTGCTGTTGCAATTGTAGTTGCTAATATTTCAAGCGAATACTATGTAATGCCACGTGATTCGTTAAGGTACGAGAGAAAAAATAGCTGGAAATAAGTGATTACCCTTTCGAGATAGGCATTACTTACAAGATTTTCAGAGCTTTACGCGCAATCATTATTACTCTTGTCAACCGAAGGTGTAATTGCACGTGAATTCGCTTATGCTAACTTGAACAAGATGGTAATTCACGCGTGTCATGCGTGTGCTTACAACTGTTGAAAATCGCATTATATTTTAAGCGAACAGGCTGCGCTTTATTTTGAATAAATGAACTACAATACAATCCAAGTGTAATTCTGCTATTCGCGGCTGCTTAAATTAACAAACACTTTGTACAAATTTTTCGCAAAAATACTATGGGAAATATGAGCTTTCGCAAAATCGTTTTAAATCCTTCTCAACCCTACGGCCATCATTTCTATTTACGTTTTTCCGTGGTTTCCAGTTACCAGTATTTATTGCCCATAATTATACAACCTTGTCCATGAATAAATACTCGGCACAGTGATTTTATTATGAATGTTAGCAGTAATGTTAGTATTTTTCAGCGCAAGACGCTCAACAATGATAAAGCGTGTCTTTTCCCTTTAATAAGCAGACTTTATCAATGTTCTTTGCATCATTTTGCTGATGCTCCGTTAAAGAATATTTGAGAAGTTCGCAGATATGCTCGTAGCTCTGATAATAATTGTTAAACCTCGCGAGCACGTGGTATTTTTCATCAACCGAATTGGTTTTTTTCCCATCTCCTCGGTTGCCGGCATAAAATAATCCCAAACAAAGTTTTCACACGTAGTTCGTTATTTATCATCGGCGGGGGTCTTTGGCGAAACTCGTTGTTCAACCTCGAGTCCATCTGCACTTTTTGATAGTGTTCGGTAAAACACTTATCTTTACGACTCTTACCGTACGATTCGCACAGACGCGGAGTGAGATTTTCATTCTAATTTCACTTCAATCGTAACTTATAATGGAATCTCAGTTTAAAATCTTTAGAAAGTAACATTGTAGATTTCATTCTTCGAGGCAAGTCTAAGTTATTTCTGAAAGCTTCCTCATAAATAGAGAAACAAAGAGCAGAAAACAAAAAATGCCTGCGCTAGTACACAGGTAGTAACGTGTAATCTGGAGAAGTAGGAGCGATGACCCGAGGCACTTGGCGAATGAAAGAATCCAAGATCTATTCGTAGTTTGAAATTAAACAAGCTTTCCTGGTTGATGCGTAGCTGGGGGATCGATATCGATCCTTTCCAGGGACATCGAGCGATGGAAGAGACGCGATCTTTGCCCACGGCTTCTAATTATTTATCTATTGACGGACTTTCTTTCCTCGCTAGCCTGCTCGTGCACACACACATGTGCATTTCGGGTGGGACACCGGTTACGAGCGCTGCACCATAAATAAGACCGACAGCAGAATTTAAAGTCGCGAAAATTGTCTGTAAATATTTCTCCCCCTTACGTCCCCGTCTCCATATCCCACGACTCATTGTTCTTGATAGGAGGCACGATTAACACAAGCCGGGCTCTTTGTCTAAGTGTGCGTGTGCGCAAACACCGCGCCGCTGCATATTCATGCGGGTCTGGGCTTCGAGCGGAGATACTGAGGAACTTTGATCTGACAATCATTATTCTCGTCGAGAGCATAATCATTTCTTTGTCCACGGCGCTGCCTCGAGGAGAGGGGGGAAGAGTGCAGGCTCTCTAATAGGCCTCCGCGCGATTTTGCATTTCATAAATACACTCTGTAATAGTCACGAATAGAGAATCATGCAGCGACAGACGTGGTAAAGCGATATGGGCTCTTGTCCAGGCAGAAGAACATTTCTTAACTTTACTGTTATTATTCGATACTGTTCTCTCTCTCTCTCTCTCTCTCTCTCTCTCTCTCTCTCTCTTTAACCTTTCACGTGTTCTTAACTCACGTCTTCAGGCTCATTCAAATTTCGCCTAATAACTTTATTTCTGCTCGTTCAATTTGATAATTCGTAGCTGCGATTCCATAATAAATAATGACTTTAAAGGTGCATTTGATCACCTTCTAGATATTTTCACATTAAATAAATTAAATTTAACGTACTTTTCATTGTCGGCGCGAGTTTAAAATTAAAAACAGCAACTCTAGCCATACATTCTGCTGTCTCTCAACGTTTTTATTATTAATTTGGCTGATAGAATAAGGAAACTACTTTATATTCTTAGTTTCTATTTATTCATATAGTAATTATAAAAAATCATATCCATTTATACGTGATTTTTCGTCACTTTATTTTGTGGCACAAATAAATACAGATCTTGATATATGTATTCATAAACGTGTAAGGTCTGAAGTATAATGATGAATATACAGGTGTTCTATCTGACAAATTGCACGAGAGAACCAACGCATTTTTAAGCGCAGGGCACGAACACCTTGTGAATACAATGATTTAAGCTCTTTCAACATTTAGTGTACACGATTATTCGTGCGATTACACCTTTTATAGGCAAAAAATATTTCTTATTATAAATAACAGATTAATAAAAATAATCTTTAAGCGATGAAAGCGTTAAGTTTAACATTTAATAGCGAAAAATATTGTATATCATATCGCGCTTTTTCAGCGTTAAAAATTTATTTCTAACGATTAAGCATTTGATAAAACTTTATTGTTATAATCAAATGACTCAAATAAGCGTCGTTAGGTTAAACGTGCTTCGAGAGAATCGGTTTCAGAAATTTACGATATTCGATTAATATACACTTATATATAATCGTTTTTCAATAAAGGAGCTCAAGCATCGAGGAAAGATTAGGTTACGCGCTTAAATTCGAAACTGTCGCTCGTTAGAAATACACTCCATCCATTATGGACAGACACTATCTAAGCTTAATCCGAGGCTAGTCGGTTCGATCCGGGCGTCGTTTGACTGATCAGTTCGTTTCGGTTTCTATGGCAAGCGTTAAAAATAAGAAATAATTAGCGGATGTTACATGCAGGACGAGGAACAGCCACTAATTTATTTATTAAATTATTGTAATCAATTAATTTTGATAAATCTCTTCCGGAGCTGCAACACTTTGTTTTTCATAAAAACGCGAGCTTCGGCATTTTTCAAATTGATAATTCTGCCCGGGGACCGAGTAACGCAATCGCGCCGGACAATTTATCTCACATTAATCTTATGCAAAGGAAAACGATCTACCGTAATTATACGCTTTTCCAGCTGGCAAACACAGTGTACATTGTAGCCGCAACACGATACATCAACGCACCGCTACGGTATGCATCATCCGCTGCATGTACACAGCATTGCGATCGATATATTACCATCGCCATGAATGAAGGGATTTCTACCTGATTTAGCAGCCGGGCAAGATACTCGCGCGCGCGCGTGCGCGTAACTTTATGATTAGTGGAACGCTCACACGAGGATTATGCAAGCTCCGGAGGGAAAACGCGAGTGCGCGCAGTCAAAAAAGTTTTTTGCCGGCGCACACGGCCTGTGGTGCGCACGCCCGTTACACGCGCGCACGCACGCACACGCGGTCTCCTGTTGCGTGTACGAGCGCCGAGGTGAGCCTGTGTTGGGGAGCGCGTTCTGCCGCGTTGCCTACGTCGCCGGATGGCAATTACGACGGGGATATGGTGCTTTTTGTTGCGACGATCGCGGAACAGGCTTTCGCGCTATAAATAGGTATGCGTGTAAAGCGAGCCTTAATGAGCTCGAGCGTTTTCGCTGGAAAATAGCGCAACCGCGTGCTCGCCTTCTCTCTCGCTCCGTGCGTGTGCGGCGCAGCCCGGCTGTGTGTACAGAGAAGGCGGCGTGGCCGGTTTCGCGGCGCAGGTCGAGGCAATTTGATAATAAATAAATTGTTTTATGGTGCCACGATTTCATTATTTAACGAATAGCATGGGCGCGGGGGGAGGGTCGTTAAAGTCCGCGAGAATGACTCCGCTGTTCTCGTGTAACGCGCCGTGAAATCGCGCCAGAAGGAGACCCGAGATACGTGCGTCGTCCTTTAAACGTCTCCGCGTCCTGTTTTACAGGCGCTTTATTATGGTTACATATATCATTTTTTCCCCGCTTTCTAATCAATTCGCTTACGTGGCTGATGCATTATTATCCGACTGCTAACGAAAGTCTTCCTTTACTTTGTAATGTTATTCGGAATTTATTTATTGGGGGAGGCTCGACCGAGCCCAGCGCTATTTACTTCTATAAAATTATCTATATGTGACATTAGATTTCTCACACTGCGTGTCAAATATTTTCCAAGTCACGTCGAGATAGAGCGAATCTGCAATAAAATCGAGTTTTTACTTGGTCGCCGTTCTTACATCAATTTATGTGGACGAGATCCCAGGTGTTCGGTATAGATTTCACGTGATTTAAAGCACTGGATTACAAACTTAATGCTGGATAATTGTTTTTTTTTTTTGCTAAAAGTGAGGTCGAGATAATAAAAGACCCCTTTAAAAATGAAATTGCAATACATCGAAATTTGAATTTAATATATAAAAAATGTGGTCCTTGGAATGAAACTGTTTCAGCAAATATAATGTCGCGATAAAAAAAAGTAAGACCTTTGAAAGGAAACGCTTTAAAAGATGTGAAAATAAAATAATCTTTTACATCAAATATAAGTTTTCGACTTTTGAATATTTAGGCATTTTTTATAAAAGTAGATCTTTCGTTCCACAGCGTAAGAACATTTATTTTATTTACTTTTTGTCATAAAATCACAGAATCCACGATTAATGCTCCAATCTCTAGACAATGCCGTCTTACGCACATTTTTTTAAAGATTTAAAACCAAATGCGTGAGCCTGATTATTAGTTTACCAACGAATTTAATCAGCAACTGGTGCTTGGGATGAAATTATTGGTAAAGTTTGAGCATAATTACTTTTCAATTAAAATGCGTTGAGTACTGCACGAGTATGATGTACCGGAAGTTATTAATTGTGCAACCAAAGGCATTATTGAACTAATATAAATGTAATGGAAACAGCCGTTATTCATGCAGTGAAATTTTTCTTTAAAATTTTTCATCAGCCGCAGCTGCTGAACGAATGAAATGTGTGATTGCATCTTTTAAATTTATCGCAAGACTGCAGAACTCTACATCGTCTCTCGAAATTTCGTTTATAATGCTGAAATTGTAATGGCCTCGTAAACTGTAACCGATTGAAGTAAGTTATGTAGCATGAAGCTTCGTTATTAGGTATCTGGAAACAAATCCTGAACTATCATCGAAATTTGTAGGTAAGCGCGACATGATTTTTACCAAAACTACATATCGGGGATAACAATGTAACTTCGCTACTAAATTTTAATAATTTTGATTTGCAGAATTTTTTACTAGTGCAGCGGTAAAAGTTCCCGAATACTTACAAACTTGCGAGACGATTTTCTAATTAATTATTTACATATTTTAATAACATTTAGCTTTGCATTTAAATTCTCTCTTTAAATTTCAAGATTTCATCAGTTTTCAAAGATAAGAAACCGAGATTAAACTCACATTTTTATATAAATGCACGCGTTTATAAAGATGCTACGCGTTTTGCAATGATTATACTGGAACGTAATCAATAATGACTAACCAGTAATTAATTTTTAAGTGGCAATTATATTTTTAAAAAATAGTAAATATACTGTGTGGTTATTACGTATCTATTAAAAACTCTGCATTAATGTATTATTGATAAGCTTATTTAAATAAATATCAATAAGTTATTACTCAATAATAGAGATTCTATCTATTGTTGCAACCTCGTGACTCGGCACAATTTCAGAATCAAATGAATTTTAAGATAAAAATTGCGAAAAACTTATGCAACTTTTTGCGATGATTTATTACACACGACTCAATGCTTCTAACAAAATCCAAGAAAAAGACTAAATAATCGACTTACACATTCTTGTACATTGATCATATTTCAAGTCTAGCAGTTATATTATTTCCATTCACTTTCATTTGAAATTAAAATCGAATTAACGTAGGTACATAACGTGATTTGTAATTCCAGTGTAATAACGTCCGCTGCATTTTTTAAAGCAAGTCTGATTAGCGGTTTTAATCAGGTATTTGGACTTTTATTTAATGGCGAGTCGTTGTTGGCTTAATCTTTCACGCAAGTGCAGTTAAAGATGCTCGCATGCCGTCCTTTGATAACTCAAAGCAGTCGTCCGGAGATAAAAACGTTAAATTTTACTTCTTTAAAACGAAAAAGTTCGAAAATTGGCGATCGATTTACTTGTCAATCTACTTGCAAGGATAACTTGGCTCTATCGTCTTAGCTTCCCCTCTTCTCTCAGCTTTGAGTGTGTAAATTACTTTAATAACATCTTAATTCAAACATTCTTGGTTCGCTTCCTAAGGCCCCTTTTTTGTTTTTCTGATTAGTCGACTCGTACATCAGGCACAAGCCCCCAACCACATTCGCGCGGAAATTTCGTCGCTGCTCGCTGGTTACTTACGAAGGCACAATTAGGTGCTTTCCGCTCGGCGCTAATGATAATCCTTCCGGTATTATTATTCGAGACGAGTAGAAGTACGAGACGATCGTGGTAGCGATAAATTGCAGCAGAAGGAAGTGGAATAGCTGCGGGGTGGTTTGAAGCGCCGGACGTCGGGTGTCGGGGGCTCGTGAGTCTCGGCGAGCCCCGAACGATCGTTTTGGCTCCGAAGTGTCGGATTCGTTGGCGAACGGTACGCGCTAAATGCGAATGTTAAAATGCGCCACTTGCCACGATCTAATCGCGCCCAGTTACGTCTCCACCCCGACGGATGGAAATTGTATTTTGCGTCATGGAATAAGAGCGCGTTGATTTGTTTATCTTTTAAATCTTTATTAGTGCTTTATTGCTGCCCCCGTTTCTGGGCCTTTGGGCTATCAAAGTTTTTATTACTTCTTCAGCATTATTCTGTATCGATAAAATAAAAATTACTTGAGTAATATGTAATTAGTTTTGAAAGGTCTTGTGATTCTGATGTATGGGAATGCGGGGTAATAGTGTGATGCCTGCTTCAATTTAATTGTTAACGTGGCATTTTTGTAGCTTCCGGTCTTAAATAGAAGGCACGCTAACGGAAAATTAAGAATCGCGGAACATAATACATAAAATGGCGAACCTTTAATATTTGTTAAAAATTAAATGTTACAAGGAACAACATTCGCCGTAAAGTCATTATTCAAAATTAAACGAAATTACAATTTTTGGTCTTTGTTTCAATTTTTTACTTATGCAGTTTTACGGATTTTAAATTAATTCCCTCATATCCAGAAAAATGAAACGTTCCTTTACTCTGCTTCGATTTTATTTATAAGATTAATTCTTAACTTTAGTACGTTCTACTTCTCTTAAATCCAATTTAACACTGCACATCGATTAAAACCCTCCAGACTGTTCTTTATTGTCCTTTTAAATTAAATGTTTAGCTCAGTTTATGTGATTTAATGATCCTTAAAAAATTAAGTGTAGCATAGAGTTTCTCCAATTATTCTATTTTTTTCAATTTCTTATTACTTCTTTACTCCGATTCCGAAATTCCGTCTGAACGTTTTATTTGTGAATTTCTGAATTTCCCTTTTATGATTTTGTAAAAAAATTTTTTTTATTGGATTTTCATCGTGTTTTATAATTTCTAACTTCCATATTTCAGAATAGCTAAAAACAATTTTTTGTTAGATTATGAAAAAGCATTCCTCGAATGTGGCATTTAGTAAGTACTTGATTTTGTATCATTATTGTATTTATCATCTTTAATAGATATTCGATTTTGTTTCATTCCTTTAGAGCTTTTTTTAAAAAAACTATAATTTGAAATGGATAATGCTTTTTTATTCCATTTTTTGTTCATTTATTTTATTAGTCATGGTTCCCTATTTTCAGTGTTCATTTCTCTACTATTTGAGTATTAAAATAATTTTCTAAATTTTAAGCTATTGTATAAATAATAAACTCGTTTTATTTCTTTGTTCTAATTAAAATACTTTCAGTAATAAAGTTTTTGAAGTAATCAAGTTTATTATAATTCACATTCATTAATGTCTTATAAGCTCTAGCCTAATATTGTATTATTATTTTTTTTTTAAATTCTATTCTTAAATTAAGTGACCTTATTTTACAATAAAAAATTTAATTTTACGAAATTACTTCTTTGATTTATTTGTCATATTTTAATATGGAATATTTATATGTGAAGATTATACTTTTACGTTGCACCTTTAAACTTTTCTAATACGAATTTAAATATTCTGAGTAATTTCTTCGCTATTTTTTTGTATTATTTATTTGTATTAATTTTTACCAAGAAATTCACTTTCGAAAACTCTATTCAAGAATTATTTTATAACCTTATTATTTTACCGAAGAAAATTCGTAGTTGGACAAATGTTAAATTAACAAATAATTTAGATTTATTGCTTAAATTCACATTGTATCTACGTTTAGTTCTCACCAGCTATTCATAATTTTTTTATTTTCACAATTATTTTACATAGTTGCATATCATTCCGCAACCCACGATTAAATTAATAACTCATCATGTGACGTATTATCGGTTTATTGAATGTTCAATAGCATAATTGGAGTTATAATATTAGAAATTTATAATTCATCCTACGCTAATAGTGACGATTTTGTATTTCATTTTTTGAAATTGAAGAAACTTTAATTACTTATTTATAGATAGTTACTAAAATCTAAGGTTTTTTTAATAATATTGTTTGTTTGAAAATTTTTTTATGGGTACATTGTTTTTTATTATTCTATGTATTATATATTACATATTATTTAACGCAATCTCGCTGTTTACAGGTATTTAGTATAAAGTTATGTATAAATATACGCTATTTATAATCTATATTCATATATCAAATAATATTAATAAATCAAATAATATGTTTTACAAACTGTAGTCTGAATAATTAATACCGGTAAATTAAATTTTATTAAAACTATATTGTATATAATAAGAGAAATCATTGCAAAACTTGTGAAAGAAGGGTAATGATGATTTTATTATTTTTAAGAATCTGGCATATTTTTTCTGTTTAGTGTTCTTTTTAAGATAAATGAAGTTTTTTAATCAAATATGTGCGTATGCATTTATTTAGTATAGTCTTTTCGCAAAGAACAACAATCCGTTTAACAAATTGAAATTTATTTGCAAGTTAGAATTCTTTTATCAGAAGAATAGCGATAAGATCTACTTGTACTTTTTTAAAATTGATATCTATTTATTACTGTTCAAGCGATATTACAATTAATTGGTAACATTATTGGTTCAAACAGCGACATTGGTGAAATTAATTAAAATAGAGACCTGAGATTATTAGCCGAAAATTATAAATAAAAGCTAAAAATAGATCGATTGAATTATAAGGAAATTCTAAACGCACTCATGCGAAACATAGCAGATCGATATTTCAACAGTTTGCGTTGTACCACAATAAATTACAATTGCTTTGTTCTACCATCTTTGTTTCGTACACGCACAAAAATACTTAATGTATTAGTATTTCAAATATGTCGGTGCGCTCAGAATTAATGTAAGGCTGTTTGTTTGCCAGAAATGAAATAGTGCAATAAATAACTTTGCGTTGAAACGTTCCGTAAAACCCCATTTTTAGCAACGTGCAATTTTATTTTCCATTATATTTGTATTTTTAGCTGAATAATTCTCACAGTGACTCCAGTAATTGACAATGCAACCTTGGGAGTTTGCAAGATTATATAGGTTCCTAAAATGATAACACGCCCGTTGCACTTGGCTTCGTAATTGTGTGCTACAAAAACTACCAACGAACGAAAAAATCGAAATGGAAACTTTGGCGGACAGGAAACGACTTGCGCAGTCATCGGATTCGCCGTCTAATGGAAAACTTGATCTGGCAACTCGTTTAACCCCGGCTCTGGATTCATACATGGCAAAAGGTTAATTTGTCCCTGTTAATCTGTCAGAGCAATGCGCCGACGCGTATAAATGCTCGGTTCACGCGTAAATTTCACCTGCCAAATGTTCTCACGCATCTACGGCTCCTAGAGAGGAAAGGAAATAAGGGAAAAGCTGTGAAATAGTAGCGGGGGAGTGCGGAACGTAGATTATACGGCGGCTTTTCAGCGATTTTGTGCATACGCGCCATATGGTGCACTCGGATACCGTATTCGCGTATTTGAGTGGCTCGTAAAAGCGCTCGTGGGTGGCATTGTAAGCGCCTACCTGCGCCTTTCTACTTTTCCTCGTTTTTCTTCTTTCTTTCGCTTTTTTCGTTCATTCATCCTTGTTTTCTTCTCGACAAATTGTCGTATTTTCCGCTGCACTTCATGATCCTACAAACTAATGATTTCAGCACTCGCATGCGCACGTTCATACGAAAGCAGCTTCGCGCGTGTCTTGATTTACGCGTTTCGTGACGAACCGAGTGCATCTCGATCATTAAGATGCTGTAGGATAAATATTTTGCCTGCGACGCATCCCGACTCTTCCTTTCCATTGAATGTAACCTTACTGGGTGTATTGGAAAAATGCTTGGTGATAAATGTAGTAATATCTTGAATACATTGTAGACTTATTACATCTATTAAAGCCGTAATGTGGCATTGCGCAAAGCCGTATGTTTATATCAATGACGAAAGGTTAAATAAACGTTGTTAATGTTAATATATTTAGAGGGAGATTTAGATTGCCTTGATAGAGGAGTACATAATTTATTGAATTTTTTGTTTATATCGCATTTATCTATGTAACGTCTCATCTGTGTATTCTGCAGTGAAAAACCCGAAGGAGTGTCGATGAATCTTCTTGCAATTTTCCATTGCGAATTGTTCTAGTGGTAAAAATCCTATAAGAAATCTTGCTTAATAACCATGTATTCATCTGTCTATCCATTTCCCTATCTATCTGTCTATCTATCTATCTATCTATCTATCTATCTATCTATCTATCTATCTATCTATCTATCTATCTATCTATCTGTCTATTTATCTATCTATTTATCTATCTATCTATCTATCTATTTATCTATCTATTTATCTATCTATCTATCTATATATATATATATATATTATATTATATCTATCTGTCTATCTATCTATCTATCTATTTATAATTCGATTAGTAATTGTCTATAATGTAATTTGTGATTTCATCAACATTAATTTGACGTGGTGTATCATTCTGACGCTTAAAAATGTATTTGAAATTTGATTAATATTTTTAAATCAATAATTGAATAAAAGTTTATTGACGTTAAAATTTATTTTTAATATTTATGCTTGAATTCCAGAAACAAAAATTAAGTTTTCAATTAAAAAATGTTTTGATTTCAAGCCTTAGAAACTACCGAACACCAAGATTTTAATTTATTCACTACCCATAAGAAGAACTTTATGTAATTCACGATACTAAGAAAAAAAAATAGTATTAAAGTTAAAATTACTAAGCAATATATATAGAAAAATTTTTAACAATTTGCATAAAAATTGTATGTTATACACAATTTAGCTCTATTGATTTATTTTGGAAATATGATGCTCTAAATATTAATTATAATATACTCTTTATTAAATGTATTTAAATTAACAGTTGTAAAAGCGAAAAATTTCCTTTCAGGCACATGTTTTTCTTTTCTTTTTGTCAATTTTAAGGAGAGAATCTCTTCGTAAAAGTTGTAGTAATTTTCCATCATTTATAGCAATGATAGTACGTTGATCTTTTGTTCTTATTTTCTCAAAACCTCTCGAACAATAACTTTTAATTATCACGATTAAAATATCCATGTACTGACTTCACGGAACGAAACGTCTTTATTAAGACTAAATTTGTTTGTATATTGTTCGAGTTTCTACACATATGTGCCCATTTCACTGAAATTTGAAAAAGAAAATCAAGTAAGATTTAGTTGTCCATTTAAACAAACTATTCGCGTTAAACAGAATTTATATATTTTCTTTTACCAAAATAATCTTGTAAAATTTATTGGATCTGTACATATGTAATTCCAGTTACAAATAATATGCGATATAATAACATTTTTTAATGGTATAAACTTAATTTTATTTTTCAAAACATTAAAATAGTATAAATATATTTTTATGACTTTTTAATTACGTATCTACAGTATTTGCAGCTAAATTAAAATTATAGTTATGTGAAATTTTAATTTTATATTTTGTTCAAATGCAAATACTGAAAAAGAAACTTTCCCAGGTAAAGAAATGTAAATATAGCCATCAGAATTTATATTACCAGGCCAATATTAATTCAATCCTTTAGTTATCCGTTATGGCGAAAATTTTTATTCTATATTATATTATGTGATATAATATACTATATACTAATTTTAATTGTTTTATTTTTGCCTAACTTTTATATAATTATTCAACTGATTATACATATTTTTTTTACTTTTTCAAAAAACAATGTTTGTTTTTATTTTGACTAAATTTTGTATAATAAATAAAACATTTATGTTAAGCAGTTAATTTTTTTAAATAAATTTATTATCACGATTCAAATTTGTAATATGCATAGCTCAACCAATTACAAAACTGATTTTAAGAAGCTTAAAAAATATCTAATAGTTAAAAGTAGTAAGAACTTTTGTGCTAATATTTAATAATATGAAGTAAAACGTTGAAATAAAATCTTCGTGTTCATTTACCAATTATTCAACTGCTTATTAATTTTCACATCTCTGAATTATAAAATAAAAAAAAAACTATTTTCTTCAATTTTTTACTATGCGTATCTAAAAATTTATACATGCTAACAAATATAAGGAAATTCAAACGCGTCAAAAAGCTTTAATTTTAGAAAATTTGTAGATTTCTCTAAACTTTTTGTTTTTATTTTAAAATTTCATGCGTAATAAAACGCACCTTTATTAATGGCGCCATAATCAAGTCTTATTATAAAATATTTTCAACAACTTGTTTTGCCAAGCAATTAATACCTTATAATTTGCTTTCTTGCAGGTATGTATACTCGTGCCTATAGGGGATCTCCATCATATATTCACTTAATTGACAAGAAAATTAAAAAGAAAATTCTTTAGAATCTTGCTGAATATTATTCTTCCTAATGTTCCAAGTAATATGACCTACCAATAAGTCATCCCGTAAGTGATTTCAAGTGATTTTACGCAATTTTTCATTATTTTAATACATAGTGAAACAACTTTCGTTTCCGGAATAATACATTTCACGCGCTGTTACGGTATTCATTTCATAAAGCCAAGTAATAAGAGTCAATAATAAGCGAAAGAAATTTGCGAAAAAATCTCTTCATACGTAATCAAATAAAAGCAGCATTATGTAAAATATTGGTAGGTTTCAACTTATCGTACTGGATTTAACTTTTACGAAGGAATACTTTAATACGTTGTAAATTGATTTACAATTGTGCCAAGAAGCTCATTAGCATTATACGCAGCTCGAGGATAACTGAAACTTAACAATCGCGATCCCAAATAAATTTGCGGCAAAGAATCACCTTTCACGGGAGTGTATAAATTCGAAAATTAGCGAGAAAAGTGATTTTCAGTGGACTCATGTTGAAATAAGTAAGATCCTCTATGAAACGTTAATATCAGCGCTTAAGGTGCAGCTGCAGCAGTGGCATACAAAGTCCGACGGGGCAATCGAGCAAAGCCGTCGGGCAACAATCTTTTATTGCACAAAGAAGCTGCGACGGGATCGTATAAAACGCATTTATCTGTACGCACTGTGAACGAGCATTGGCATGGCGCTCCCTGGGGGTGGGAGATCGGTTGGGTCGTCGTACCTTTTGCACATTATGGAAAACGCCGCCGAGTTGCGACGGGACGACTTTCCAGTCAGAGAATCAGGATAATGGTCGCAGAAGGCAAGCAAATGTATCAATTAAAGGCTTCGCGACGGCTAAATTAAGAGATCGATCGGCGAAATCGCACGGTCACATACGTTTCGAGATAAAAATCCACCCGCGAGCTAAAAGATCGCGCGAGCACGAGGCGAATAAATCTCGCGCGCCTCGCGTCTTCCCCTGGAACTCGGACTGAATCCCTTCCTGTGCCAGCAACTTCCGCGATCAATCTCCGGCGGGGAGTCTACGGAAAGAAATCTGGCGCGTCTCTCGCGTTCCCGGGCCCGTTTACTTCGACGCAAGGCGACCGATAGATTTATTATTCCGGTTCAGCGGCTTGATTGAGCCGGTAACGGACCGCTGCGCTCGCTTTGTAATTGCTAGTAATTAATGGAGTCCACGCGCTCCGGGACCCCGAATGAAGTTGCTTCTACGGGCATTAAGAATATATTAGGTGAAAAGTTTGAGCGCTGAAACGCGTTTTTCCATCCTTTTTCCTCCTCGTACCTTCTCTGCCTTCGTTCTTCACCTGCAGCCTCGACTAATCACACGGGCTAGTAAAGGCTGTTCTCGACCGCTGCGCCAATATCGTGGACAATTTTATCCGCTTTCCCTGTCTAATCATACGAGTGCATCAGATTGGCTGCAGAATTCGAGCATTTTAACTTTCCAATCATATTTTAGCTTTTCAAACGCACTTTGGCACCGAGTACAGCACGAGCCAAATCGAATGATTTTTTTTTTAACGAATAACAATTCATCATTAGGAGATTAGGTAAAACTATCCCCGAACAGTATTTGTGAAACTTTATTTTTTTTATTTTCGGCATATTTGATGCGCAGCACGTGTTTTTCACATTCGCATGTAGATTAGAAGTTTCTTAACTCATAAAAATTCAAATGGAATTATGAAATATAAATTTGCGTGCTTCTATTTAATAATGTATCTATACGCAGACTGTGTCGTTAGAAAAATTTAGTTTACTCTCATCTATACTTTTGATCTATTCTTCGTGTTTTTCTACTTCTGAACGTACTTCAAAATAAATATTATGTGACTTGGAGAAACTCTTATTTGACTCTGAAATAAAAAGGATATACGTATTCATGGCAATGAGACACGTGCATACAGCATAAATTAAAACTTCTCATAAAAATTGTGTTAATTACTTACTCTTGTCTAATTGTTAACAGTAAACAGTTTCATTTCAAGTTAATTATATGAATTTCGTCTTTAATAACATCGGAAATATTTTATCTATAAATGATTAATTTATTATTCAAATAACTCAATATTAATTGAATAATGATTAAGAATTAATAGCGTATTCAATTTGTTTATTAAATACTTGAATCCTTAATTCTTTCAAAGTTTCACTCGTATACTCCTATCACAATTTGAATGTGAAAATAAAATTACAAAAAGCTCGTTAAAATCTATGAGAATTTTTACCATACATTTGCTAGGAACATCATATCTTTTAATTTCATTTTATTTCATGAAAATGTACCGCGCCAAGTACTAGGCTTGTTATATGGAAATTATTTTGTAAGCTACAATAAATTTATATCATATAATATACTAAATTAGATATAATTATGAGAATAAGAGATTCTTTATAGAAACTATTTAAAATCCATTTAAATAATTGGCCGTTATTTTGAATAAGTAAACGTTTCCTGGTTTGTAAAACTGCTTTGCTTATTTTCATTATACTGGTAATCATCGGCGTGATGCTTAATCTTTAAATATTGATACAGTATTTGTATAAGACGTTTGGATTTTGAAATATTGCAACTTCAAGTTTTTATGGAGTTGCATTTTGAAATGATAAAGTTTGAAAAATATTACAATGTAAAATAAATTATTGACTCAAATGGTCGATGTGCAATTCATTTAAAAATGTTAATGTACAAATTTAGTAAGTGCATTTATATAAATTTTTTCAAATAGTGGAATATTTGTAAAGATAATCACGGATTTCCGTGTATCATGTACTATAGATTAACTTTCTGGAGAGCGAAGCATCGCATAGCAGTGGGTTTTTTAAAATTTTGTATCTAGACGTTGTATGTACTTTTTTTAAGTATTTCATTATTTTAAATTTATCAAATTATTAACAGTTATATCATAAATAAAGTCATAATAAAAATTTAATTCTTTGATTTAATTTGGATACTTTCAAGTAAAAATTAAAATTCTCTTACCACATCAACGGACATCGTTTTTAGTTTTTAAACTTATTGTAATTCTAAAAAATCAAACAAGTAAATTTTAGGATTTTAAATAAAAATATTAAAAATTGTTATAAATTCAAAGTTGCGTTAATTTAGATTTAAATTATTATTAGTACATCCAAGAAACTTTCAGTAATTTTCGAATGAATTTTGATATTTTTTTTTGAAGAAGCTGTTATAAAAATTTAGTGCAACGAAAAACCGTAAATAACAACACACATAATCTTGCTCATCGATCTTATTATATAAGTATTTTCTGCAAATATTGAATTTTTTGCACCATTTAAAATATATAAAAAATATAGAATTTACCAATTATCTTGCTTTATTACCAAATTTAAAACGCGAAAAATAGTTTAGATGCCCTGAGAAATTTTCCTAGCATAGTTATTCAAATGATCTTTCAAAACAGATTAATTCAGTAACTGGAGCCATCGAGTATTTACGTAGCATTTCACTATCAGAAATATTTTCCGTTTGATTTTAATAGTCAAAAACAAACCAAAAACTGAATCGAAATTCCTAGAGGCATTTGGCTAAACTAACGCGACGTTTACTGCAAATACCAGGAATGATATTCATTGCAAACAGCTTTAGCCTTCGTTAACGTCAGAGCGAGAGCGCAGCTCGTCACTCAGGGCAAATATTTCAGCTGCACACTCCTGAGAGGGTGGAGCTATTTATATCGGCATGTCGAGCATCTATTAGCTTTATTTTTCAATGCCATAATGACAATAAGCAGCGGCTTCGTTATAAAAAAGCATTTACACGGTTGCACGCGATCGCATAAATCATCTGTACTGGCTACCTTCGCGGTATCCTCGAACCGAGGCAAATATTCATAAAGCTATTTTAAAACGCAAAGTTAACGCGCGATCTCGTTGATAAAGAAAAATAAGTTCGTACCATTGAAACCAACCAGCTTGGAGATCCAATTCTAGGCGAAATGGAACGCTGCGTTTGGCCTCCCACTCAGGACAATGCCTACCAAATCGACAAACGTATCACGTCCCACATACGTATTATTAAACACCGCGATTCAATCTAACCAAGTTTTTTATCGCCCTAATGTTGTTTTGCTTATATTAATGGGAGCTCCTTCTCCAGCTCCTTATGGAAATGGAATCGCTACTATATATCTTATGCGAAACCATAAAGTCGCCCGAGTGGCAAAAGGAAATATTTTCCAGCTAATTAAAACACTCCATTGAATACAAAATCGGACAGATACTGAAATTCCTCTTGAATGAAACGAGCAGTCGTGGTGGCTTTTGAATTCATTTCCTTTCTCGTGTCCGCGACTCGGGCAAACTAATTTTAAAACACGAATAATTATGTTTTTCCAACTGCGACGACGGCTCTTCTGGCCTTGTCGTTTTGCTCGCACCGGACAATTCGCCACTCGGATCCGGCTGGTATTAGCGTTATCGGTTATAATTCCATCGGGAGTGATTGGAAGGACCGATAGTGCGTCGAGTCTCGCTAGTTCAGCGCGGCAGGTGTCAATTCTTTATTGCGAGTGTGCGAAACGGCTACCAGTGGTGGTGGTGGTGCGCCGCGGTATAATGAATCGCCCGATAAATTTTGTCGCGCAGCACTTTTATCGCGATTGTTAGTCGGGCCTCGTGCGCATGACTAAATGAACGCGTGCGCATCGCCAACATAAGGCGACGGCAACGCCTTTTTCGTACGCCGGAGCAAGTGCTACGGATCTCGGGAGATAATAAAGACCTGAGCTAGAGATGTTAATAATGGCCGCCTCCGATCGGCAACTTCAAGTTTAAGTTTAACGCTCGAAAAATGGATACTCAACTCGCTGTTGAATGCAGTTGAAAGAGCCTAGAAAGTCTCGACGGTCTTTTTCGAAAGGTAGTTTTTCGTTTTTGCGCGAATGCGATTCGCGTCTTGAAAAAGAGAGCGGAAGATGGAAAATAGAGTACCGTAATTGTGAACGTTCGATAAAACTTTTTCGTGTAAATTTCAAAATATTTACTTTGCTCAAAATAATCGACAAAGATTATCGGCCGTGAATTTATAAGGTTGTTTTTTAATATTACAATAGCCCACTTATCAGCGTGTAAGTGGGCTTCTACACATACTCGTACTTATTTGTAATGGAATGTTTTTTATACGATGTGCTCGTTCTGATTAAGTGGTTCGAGCTAAAACTTACATCATTTCAGGTTTCCTGTAATAAGCATAATAATTAAACCGCAGAAAAATCGACGTTTTATTAAAATTTATCAATGAAGCAAACGGAAAGGGTTATAAAATTTACATTAACAAACAGATAGAATTAAGTGGCTCGAACTTTATTCGAAGATTTATTCTCTTATAATATCGTAAAAATTGATTGCGAGAGCGCAGATCCAAAAAACTTAATGTCTTCATTTCAAAATAAAATTTTGAATAACATTATGATTTATTGCAATAATCCGACTGTATAAATATTGTCCTGTACAGCATAATATAATTATCTTTTAGGAGATTAAGAGACGTTCGTAAAATATGGTATTCTGCCCAAGCCGATAAAACATTTGGTTGTTGTAATTTATGAAAAATACATTGGATCAAGATCGCGATACGAAACAACGAGATCGGCGTCCGTTTTCGAATTTATCACGGAGAAAGTGGAAGCGTCGATATCGAACAAGAAACGGCGTATCGGCATCAACGTAATAGCGGACTCAAATTGTATCTCAAACAAATAATACTCGCGCTCTCGGCGCCCAATTTTTTCGAAACAAGAATCTCAATTTGGGTTTATCCGACGCTGCAGACTGATCGATCGCCGCGTCCGGGTAATCGATCTCGGCCCCCTCTCACTTTTTATTTCTGCGGAGGTAAGGACATAGTTCTTTAATTGGCGACGGTGGCCACGTTAAATTTTAATCGCTTCAAGACGATGTACCGCGTGATTAAGCAAGCAGCCGAGCCATGGGCATAATTATGCGCTTGTCAAACGATGATGGGTAGCAGCGGTAAGCGGCGTGCGGCCGATGGGTCCGTTAAAGCGCGCCATCGTGATGAGAATTAAATTTTAAAGGCTCCAATTATCCTGAGTCACTTATTATATGCAAATCAGGCGCGGGCGCGGGTGCCGGGGACTTGGATTTCGCGAGTCGAGCACCTTGGTATTAATTCCCAGTGATCAGGCCGCTTCTTTGTTGTTCCTCTTGCGCTCCCAACGACTCTTTTGTATATCTGCGTCAATTTACATACGAGCGCTGTACACTTAACAAACTTTCTTACGTGAATTTATGGGATCTATTTGTCCGTCGATTAAACGAAAACTGGCCCCTCCTCAATGTCACGTTCCGCAACGCAAGCGAATCCACCACCGAGTCTCCATCTGCTTTAAATCAGTTTTATTTGCCTTTCAAGACCGCCGATCTGCCTTTGCCTTAAATTTTTTTAAATAATACAATCGTGCGCCCCGCGGATCGAGTCTCGGATTTATTCGGCTTTATACCTCAATTATTCCCAACAAATTTATCACCGCAATTCGTTGCTTACTCTTGCGAGCTAAATTATTTAACGGCGAAAATTGTACGTCCTTTTTACAATTAATACGTTTGATAATCTGCGATCGACGATTTAACGCAATTTCGTTCGTGCGATGACTTTTTCAAATTAATCCAATCATCCGACGCGCATGAAATTGAGATTTTCCATTAGCGTATGATTTAATCGAACTCTTACGTATCGATGTTTTCACGAACTTGAAGTGAAATTATTTTATTACGGTAGTAAGTGATTTTCGATTAGTAAAATAATTTTGTCTCTTGGACAATAAACGAGTCTTATTCGCTTATATCGAGTAACAATGCGAAATTAATTTAAAATTATACAAACCAAAACTGCCCTGACTGTGAATCCGAAGAATTGTTAATCGCTCCGGCCGCTCAGAGATTCGCAAAAGATTCCCATAGCCGTTTAAATAAAATTTCGTTCGTTAACTCAGTGAGCGAATTTCCGACGATTTCGTATACGACAAACGCCTATGGAAATAACAGACAAAGCCTATTAAATCTTCGGCTCGTGTAGGTGTGTAGGTGGACGAGTGAAAGTCGACGAAACAGTGATTACACATCCGTAAGCTCGACTACGAGATAAATCACAATTTAAATTTGATGTTTTAATTGAACGTTACGGACGCGGCTGCGGCTAAAGCGAAAGCCTCGCTTGCGCACAGTCCGATTTCGGGAAGTTTCGCTCTCCAACCAAGCGACGCTGTCCAAAATAATCAACGGATTCGCTCTACACAACCGAACTACGTACAATTACGATATTTCCAAAGAGTCGTCAGCGCTGGCTGCGTTTCTAAAAATCGGACCGAGCGCGAATCCAAGCGCTTCTAAAAATAAAGAGCTCGTAAAGTCGCGACAAGTGCAATAATGTTTTGCGAAAGAGCTCCGGGGCAAGCCTCGTAAATGCCAGGCCTCGGGATCTCGCGAAAATCAAAGGACTGTAAAATGCAGGAAGAACCGAACTGATCGTTCCGCGGGCCAGGGGGGAGTCGTTTCTCGGATATCCCGGAGGAAAGAGGGAAAGCGCCTCGCGCATAATGGCACGACATTACGCCATTTTGAAGGAGAGCACTCGCAGTGCGCGCCCGCCGACAACAATGCCCGGCGCTCCCCTTTCACTTCCCTCTGGCGTAAGCTCGCCTCTAGTGCGGGGGCGCCGTCGACTCCGCCGCTCGTGTCGTAAATGCGTCAGGTTTAAGGTGTTGCTGTAGCGAGACGGGGATAAGCATCGATGCATTAGCGAAGATGACTTCATTCGTGCCCTCTCTCTCTCTCTCTGCACCGCTTGCGAAGATGCATATCCGAGCGCTGGATATCTTGTTCCCACTTTCGCGCGCGCCGCCGAGCGAGAGAAGGTGGGAGGACTTGAATATAATGGAAGTGCGGCGAGAATGACGATGGAAGTCGCGAGATAATGAGCGGAGAGCGCGAGCCCCGACGATCGTATAATGACGCCGGCGATAATGGCATTGATAATGGTAATAACGCCGATGATGATAATGATGAGGCCATGTCCGGGGAGCGCGGGACGAGCACCTGCGGATATTGTTCGACGATGAGGAGGAGGACTCGGCGCACCTCTTCCGAGGGAGGATGCGAGGATGCTTTTCGCGCCCGGGTGCGTAACCGGCCCGAGGGCTCTTTTCCCTTTTTTCCGGATGCCCTCGCGTCATTGATTTAGAACTTAGTTATTTTGGAGGAAGGCTTAGTTGCCGGTTGCCGCTTCGCCTCGATATTTATTGCGAGCTCTCTTGGACTGCTGTTTACAATCTCGCCTTTCAACTCTTTCGATCTACGCTTTTCTCCCTTATTATCGTCATCGTTATCATTGTTATTGTCCTCATTGTTACCTGTATATTAAACTAATTTCACAACTGATACATTGAAACAATATATGATTCGTGATGATGAAACTGAAATAATTATGGTCCATTTTTTTCATTGAAAGTAACAAACGAAGGAGATCAAAGTGAAGGATTTATTAAGAAGCCAAGCTTATATTTTGTTTTTAAAAGCAATAAATATCTTAGAAGTTTCAAAATTCCTGTATATCTATTTTATAAATAAATAAGTTTGAAATCGAAGCATGAAATTAATGTGATACAAAAATAGTAATAATTATGAGCTTTTAGCTGCAAATTCCTTTTAGTTATTGTTATGACTATGTGTATATTTAAATAAGAATTACAAGCATTGTTTAGAAAATTTGAAAGAGACAAATTTTATCTTAAATTGAAAATAAATTTAACATTCGATTATATTTGATGTCATAGTATTTATTTCAGTTAGTAAAACTTATTTCCTGTATAATATTATTCTCAAATTACTACCAACTAAATATTTACAATTTAGATAAAAGAATGTAAAATTAACAATTTGAAAGAATTTTTTGTAATTCATATTTAATTATAATTAGAAAATAATTTTTTTATTTCTTGATAAATAAGTATAATCATTCGTTAATAGTGAATCTGTAAAACACACGAATCAATTAATTTTATTATTTATATTAGAATTTATAATCAATGTTCTCAAATTTGTTTTCAGGAAAAATTATAAATTGTTCTGAAAATTTAAACTTTTTATCTTTTATAAAAAACAAAAGTTCGTATCGAAACTGATATTCTTTTTTTATAAATATTTAATATTTAAGTTTTAATAAAAATACATTGTAAATACTATTCTGTGATATATAATTAATTATTTGCCAATTATTCAATAAAAAATTAGAAAGTTAATTTAAAATATTACGCGAGATGCTCACTACATTTTACCGAAAAAATAAGAATTAATTTTAATTCCTTAACACCGATCGTGCTTTTAGGTTGCTCATATAAATGTTTTCATTACATTTTGTATTTACACGTGATTTATTATTTGAATTAATATAAAAGTGAATATTAATTGGCAACATTCATATTAATATATTTTCATCTTGACACATGAATCTATCGTTTCAATTTTTTGTATTAATAATATCCTAGTAATAAAGAAAGAGAGAGAAAGAGAGAGAGAGAGAGAGAAGAGAGAGAGAGAGACGATAAAGAATCACATAGTATCCATTAATTTATTAAAAGAAAATATGAGAAAGTTTAACTCTGATAAATTTCTTTTTTTATCAAGAATAAAAAGATTCAAGTGTATCTTGGGAATCTAATTTCAAGTTTGGACATTAATCATTGATCATCAATTTAACTGGTAATGTACGTAAGAACATATTAGATGTATTCATTTATACTTACAATTTTCTAACGAGTATTTTCATAATTAAAAATTAAAATTAAACTGTCATTTTAGATTATTAAAAATATTTAAATTTAATGTTTTCTATATTTTTTCTACAAGTATCCAATTAAGTAAAATTAATAAAATTACATACTATTATACAAAAAGCTATCCATGTGCAATTAAATTTTTTTTAAAAAATACTAAATACTTTTTTTTTAATTTCTAACGGTAATAAAATAATAATAATAAATAATATTAAAAATTCTAAATAAACACTGTTTTTGTTTAGTTAAGTTTCACTTTTATCATTTATAAATCTTTTGAGAGATTATTATTCGATGTTAGTAAATAAAAAATTTTTTATGGCCATATTAAATAAAAGATCAAAAAATCAATGCAAGAGAACTGTTTTATCCGACGACGACAAAAGTGAAAGGGGTTTAAAGTTTCGTCGCTTTCTTCCCTTCGGGTTGGCGCTGATCTCAATTTACGTAGCTTAGGAAGTGCTTCCCTCTGTGCCGGATTATAGAACTAAGATAGATCTTTAAAATCGCGAACGATATAGAATTCTGATATTATAATATTCATTTAAACAATATTATTGCATTTAATTTTATGCGTTGAATAACTTGCAAATTACTTAATTTTATAATTTTTATTAGAAAGCAAAAATCGAAACGTATTATTATTCATACTCAGACTTTAATGCTCTTGCAATAATTTGCATATTACATTAATAACATTTAAAATAATATTAAAATATTTGAGAGCTTTTAAAGTAAATCTATGTTTAATATTTCTAATATACAACAGTTTATGCTATTCAGTGTGAATATTTTGGAAGACCAAAAAACACGTTTGTACATTTGTCATTTTCTAAATGTATTATTTGTAAAAATTTGTACATGATTAACAACACTTAGTTCTGGAATAGTAATATGAAAATTTTCACATTTAATATTAAGTATTACATTTTCTATTAAAATACAACTATAAATATACTAACTATTATAGAGAAGTCGGATCGGTAGTTTTCTAAATATCAGCTTTGGACAATGAAACTACTAATTAATAATACTGTTTAAAAAAGTTGAGTATTTTTTTATTCACTCATTATTATATTTGGTTACGTAACGTAGCGTTATATCTTTGTATAATTCAATGTTTTAAGTTTTGAATCGACCTTAATTCATAAAAAAACTGTATCACTATTATTAAAAAAAAAGAAGAACCTTGAGGAAGTATCGTATTCGTTGCTTTGCAGCAGGAGAATATTAATAAAGAGAACGCTACCGTTAAAAGGTATGTTTTTAAATGTGTTTATCCACTTAAATGAGCATAATATTTATAAATTAAGATTTTAAAATAGAGTTTTATTACGCAGTGAATGGTGCTTTTTAAATTTGAGAGTTTTACGGCAGTCAATATTGATTATACTCGTACGCAAATATATTTTATGAATGTCGAGCTCCATTATTTCGTTAGAGGAGTTTCGATATTTTATTCTCACGTATGAAAGGCATTGTGTCGATTAAATTGTCGAGCGAAAAGGACATTGCGATCGAGCTGCCTGGTAACGTAGACATCCTCCACGAGCGCGTATTCGAATCACAGGCACTGTTATCAGTCAATCAAAGGGTCCGGCTCTGCAGAAGCTCCCCAACGATCGCGAGTGATTCTCGGCCAGGACGAGACAAGTACTCGGGTTGGCTTCGGCCAACAATTTATCTCGCGCTTCTTCGGGTGGAAGGATCGAGGTTTCGAGGTTTTCGAGGAATTCTCAGGATGCAGCAACAACGGGATTGGAAAAAGAAGACGGTGGCCCGTGCGGATAGCAACGCACAAGGAAGCGACGCGACGCCCGTGTGCGATCTGTAGGCGAAAGGCGATAACGGGGGCCGGGGACGGCGACGGGGGAAGGACCTTTAGAAAGCGTCGGAGTCGGCGAAGCACGCGAACGGGTGCACGGCTCTTTGTTTAATTACCGTGCACCCGTACTCTCTATAGGCGCGGTGCACGAGTAATTATTAGCTACAATGAGACAGGAGACAGGGGCCCTAAGGGGTTGCCAGCCTCGGCCTCGCTACACTTTTTACCTTATTGTTCTAAGTCTCTATGGCAACATTTGGCACCCACCGACGATCGACGCTCTCGCGCGAGCTTCTCCAAGCTCTCCGCACATGCTCCTTTAAAACGTCCATGTGCGTGAAAGTGAGGTATCAGAGAGTGAGTGCGAGAGGAAGGAGCGAGAGGGGGCCAAGTGTACATGTACAGCCGGCCATTGTTGCCATTACGTTGCCATTAATGGCACTTCACTTGGGCATTGCGTGTTGTTAGTTTTCTTTCAACCCTTCGTCTTACGTTCCACGTCCCTTTATTTTATGTCGAGTACCGCGTTTGTTCAGCGACAGCGGCTTGCAACGTGACGCGTTCGCGCATATTGTACGCGTACGAGTATGTCGTAAGTATCGTGCGTCCGTTAAAAGCAAATTTATTGCAAATTTACATGCTATTTTTGCAATGCTGTCTGCATCTTTTTTCCTTAAACTCGCTCCTAATATTTTGCGCGGCCTTGCGCCATTTCGCGAACGCCTAGTCGATCAACTCGACCTTTTTAAATCACGCGAATCGTCGTGTCTCCGCTCGCTGATAGGGCGAAATTATTTTTGCTCTCGCTAAAAACGTCACTCGTATCTGACTGCCGGTGCAACTATTCTCCACATTGCCAACGGAAACCGAAGCCGAGTGTTTTCATTCATTGCAAAAATTCACACGTCCTACGTCACGCTACTCTCTCCATTTGCCTATTCGTACGAACAATTTGGAGCCCGAAACTCGTTTATTTACATTACACGCGATTTTTCTATCGAATGCGAAAATAACGCAAATTAAGCCGAGTGAACGCTTCCCGGGAGAAGAGGCGGCGGTGTACGAAACACGCCTCGGTGTTTTTACCGAATTTCATTTCTGCCAAAATTACAATAGCGACGACTCCAGCGCGCTTGCCAGTGAAATTAGATTATAAACTGCGCTTATAATGGATACTCTTGGCGTTTTCGTCCTCGCGGAGGAAGATAAACGACATTTCGGACTGTAAAATCAATTTTCTAAATTGAAACACTTTATTCCACCGTATGATTTTGAATGTAATTTGAATTTAATGACAGTGCGTTCCCGAATTCTGGAGATAAACGCAGATTGCGGGAGCTGCGAGTCGGTGTTAAAAATAAGCGCCGTAAAAATTGCAAAAAGAAGGCAGCGACGTATCACTTTCTCATCTCCGTTGGCGCGGCAATACTAGTACTCTATCTCTATCGCGACGCGTGTACATACGCGCGCGCGGACACATGCGATCAGCCGAAAAGCCGAGACGGTTTTGCACGAGCAGCCGAAGGCTAGAAGTGGAATTTCAGCGGCGCTGAATAATACGCCGAGACGGGCAACTTTCTCTCTCCCGGCAGGCGGAGGAGCAAAATGTGGTGGTGGGCCTTATCAGTGCATCGTGCATGTGCGCTGCTGCGCGCAAGTGCGTGAGTTTATGCGGAGTCTCGCCGGGAGGACTGTGGCGGCTTTTATGCGCGCGGACTCGTCCTCTGGGGGATAAATTTCGCGAGATTAAGATCGCGCGTTTTAAACGACGAGCCCGGCCGGGCGACGCGTTCGTGTGGACTTTCGCTTATATGTGTCCGTCGGACATTCCCAGAGGATCATTATAATCATTACCAATGACGCTTTGGCCGGGCCCTCCTCTACTTACCTCGCATGCGTGTAGGTCGCCGCTTCTTCGCTCCTTATCAGTACGAATGATTCCGTTCCGAATGCTCGAAATATTTATGACCGTAGATGCGCCACGATTCCCGAGCCAAGTGGACCGAGATCTTAACGAGGATCTTGGTAATGCCGGCCTTGGAAAATGTGTTTTATAAACAATGTTATAAGCGCGACAGCCTTTATTTGTTTATGCACCCTCGGTATTTGCTGTAATGCCACGGGAGTCTGCCCATTTTTTGCTCATTTTTCTCCATCTTTTTGCTTTCCTCGAGTTTTAGCTTTTGGCACGTTTGCGAGGAGAAATCTGAAAAATTTGCTTACCTTCGTTGCTTTCTGTAACGTTCGCCACGTAAATCTTGCGGTCGACTTTTTATCATCTTCCGACTCGCAACTCAGGAATCCTTATTAACTAATTATCTCATTAACGACGCCTTCGAATTCAAGCGCAACTCTAACTCCCATCAATGCTTATCGATTATTCGAAATTTACCTCACACGTGGGATACGCGCAAACTAGGATGTCGTAACGCTTCCCTATTCTACTCGCGTTCACAAGCACGATAGAGCGTGACGTAAAAACAGTCCGCGAGCAAATATCCCTTAGACTCGTGCGCGCATTTAATAGTTAATTAATAACCGGCTATTTGTTGTGCGGAATATTTAAGTTTGCAGATGCCGAGGCCTTTCGGTTATTTGTTGAGCGCATCAAGATTTAATCTCGAGTTGCGTTTAACGGATGTGAATTTGTTCGTACGCGTGCGTGCGTTGCATAAATATTAGAAAACGGAAAATTTAATCGCTAATAATTTTCTTGCGTTTATCGCTATGACAGTGTTCCTCTTTAACGATCGGAGCGTTAACTTTTTAATAAGGAAATCAAATTAATCGATACATTACGATTTTAACAGGCTGAATCTTTTAATATGCGAGCCAAAATTAAAAATATTCCCAGATAAATTCTTTTACAACGAACTTTTAATGCGCACTGTAAAAGGTAGCGTGTGCCACAAATTTACGGTACGCTGCCTAAAGAATAACATAACATAATGATAATAACGCGTGCGGAGCGAAGAGCCCAGCCTCGGACGTAAACCCCTGCAAATAAATAAAGTTATACGCGCGTAAAAATAAATGGAAACTCGAGATTGTATCCGCGCTGTATATTGTTTTGCCGTAATAAGTCTTCGATTAAAATGGGTAGTGTAGAGTTTTCTTCTGATTTGCACTTGTAAGAGCCAAGGAGACAACAACCCTTGACACCTCCTTTGCTATTCGCGTAATTACTTTTGTAAATTATTCTCGAGTCGACGGGCCAACTGCCTAAAGCAGCTCGGGAAAAAGTGCCCATTGTCAGCTCCAGGGCTTCACAATGACAATAATAATTGCTCGGCTGATCGGGCAATCCCTCTTTACACATTATAATTTTCTTGAGCTCCCCTTTTGAGAGCCCTTGCTTTCGATTATCGCGTCGTCCGAGAGGCGCGCGCGCGCGCACATTTCTTCCTCCTCGCAGGTATAAGCGACGGGTTGCGTTGTGTGTAGCAGCAGCATCAGTAGCTTGTGCCTGCGCATGCGGTGGAGCGTCGCTTGTCATGCTTAGGCCCGCGTAATGTGTTTAAGGTATGCACGTCTCAGGGGAGGGCTCGTGCAGGTATGTACGCGTTGCATAAGCGTCGCGCGTTCCCGCTCGGCTTCTTCCCCGTATTCGACTTGGTCTCAGCGGCAAATGCACTCGGGTGCTGTTTGTGCGCCTTCTCACCCCTTTGGCGCGGCGAAGGCTCGTGAACCTTTTCTTCCCTCCCCTATCTCCAAAATACGCGGAGCTGCGTCGGGCTCTTGACGGCCCAACCACCTTTTTAACTTTTCTCTCGCCGCGGCTTCTTTCCCACAATCTTCTAGCCGGATTTGCATATGCAGAAAATCCCGCGTGTACTTTGGTGTTCCGGACGCCGAGTGCGCGGCAATGGGCTGCTCTATGGGAATTGCCGAATCTGCATTTTCATATTTATTTATAAACTCTGGCGTCCCTTTCTTCCATTCTTTCGTTCCTTCGTTATTTCCTCTTGTACCTGTATGCTCGTCTCTCTTTTTCTCCAGCTGATTTTTGTACACGAAGTTTGAGCAAATGACGTCGTTGAATCTTTGTGAGAGGTCCATGAGAAATGCAGATTTGGCATGAGAAAGTTTTGCCAATCGTTTTAGATAATGAATAAAACCTACACGAGGTTTATAGGGGGTAAGTGATCTGCCAGAACTGCTACAGATCGACCGACAAGTCGCTTATTTTATCGTTTATTTTTTGATAAATCAACGTCTTCGATGGTTTTCCAACTTTTTTTTTTTTTTTTTTTTTTTTTTTTTATTAAGCAAAGCGTATTTTTATTTAATGCAATAAAAAAGTTTTAGAACTCTTAAACTCGAGATAACTGAACATCGAGCGATGCTATTTTTAAAAATTTTATTGCATTAGCCAATCAGCCAATCGTTACATTGTTATCTTCGCTTCTTATTATGCAGTTGTAAATATTTCAATTCGAAATAAATTAAATTCTTAATTTAGAAATTAATGTTTCCACTTAAAATAACCTCTGCGCACAGTATAGTAATCGGGTTAACTAGCGATAACCAATACTGAGAATTTTTCGAGTCTTGAATTTTTAATCTCAATAGAGTATAGATATTTAGTTTATGAATGTTTAAAAGCAAAGTAAATGAATAAAAAATAAAATCTGAAATTATGATACATCATGCATCCGAATTAAATATAACAGTATTATTGGCATCAATTAAGGGATGTAACATTAATGCAATTTCGGTTAGTACAAGTTATTAATAAGAAGCGAATAAGGAAGACCTATTAAATTATTTTTAATATAATAATGAAGATTGTCTGGCTGTTTGTGATTTCCAATATTAAAATTATAATGATTTAATATGTATTCTTTAGTCTGCAAGGATGCTAGACTGTACAGAAATATTTATAATTAGTGTCACTGTGAAGGTACTAAAACATATCACCATTCATCATTAGAAATGTGTTTCATGACAAGTTGTTGTACAGCAATTTTAAAATCTCATAAACAGGCAAGAATAAAACATGCAAATACTTGTGTTCGAGTGCAAACAAATTTCAGAGCAGATATAAATAATGTAGTTGCGAATATTTAAAGTAAAATTTTACTCCATTTTCTGCGGATGGAAAATCAAAATATATCGGTTTTTGAAAAGAACGCAAAATCCAATTGTAAAAGTGGGTTTTAAAAGTTGAGCGTCGAGCAGCGTACCGGCGTCTGGTAAAAGACCGAAAGTCAATGACACTTTGACGATACCAAGGTGTTGGTGAGGCGTTTCTCGCGCGAGGCGCCTGAGTAACGAGTGAAAAATTAACGAAGGGAAGGAGAGGATCGACGAGTGCAGAGGTAAATGGAACGCGAGTCAAAAGCAGCCGAGTCTCGGCCTCGTAGAAACGAACAGTCGTATTTCCTAATCTCCGAGGCGTTAAGCGGCCGCAAGTTTATCCGGCGGCGCGTCCATTAACAAATGAAAGGTCCTGACCGCGCCGCGACGTCGGCGGTGGTGGCTCGAGTCGCGTCCGACTCACCTCGCAGCACACTTGCGGTTTCGTCGAGTCGGGCACCTACACACACACACACACGCCGACACCGTGCACCGAAAGGCACGCGGCGGCGAGCGCCGACCGCAAGGTTCTCTCATCGCGATACAGAACCGACCCGAGGGCGTGCTTACGTGAGCGAAAGTAGGAGAGAGAGAGGAAGAGAGAAGGCGCGTTTATTTTCCGAAAGCTCGTGGGCGCCTCGCGCAAGGGACAATGCGCGCAGGTAGAGGCCTTCGGGGGCGTCGATCCGCGCTCAGATGTATGCATGACGTAACTTTATTTACGAGGCATCTTCAAAGGCTCGGGCACGTCACTTTCTCTCCCTCTCTTAAAGTCTTTTGCCAACACGACTTTGAGCGGTGATGCGCCCCGAGCCAACAATGGGACGCCAAACGAGCCTATCTTTTCTCCCTCCCTCCCAGATTCTCTCTCTCTCTCTCTCTCTCGCTCTGCCAGATGAGACATACTCGGGTGCGCGGCTAGGCGTCTCTCACCTCTCGAGGTCAAGTGGGGATTCGCCCAGATTACCGGCTGATCGACGAGCGCCGCCACTTGGCAAAGGGGTGGCTCCTCTCCGCAGCGACTCGAGGGTTCGGCGCTTCTCTTCTCCTTTTTTTGCTTTGATTTCAACCGCTCGTCGAAGGGAATGCCCCTCGCGATGAGCTTTTTGGGTCACGGTGTGCTAATATGCGCGCGAGTTTATTTGATAAGTTTTAGTTTGTCTCGGGCAGCCACGAGGAGCTGCGGCGGCGGTGGCCTAGTCGGTGTTTTTCAAGGCGATCGGACCAGTGACTGTTGCGTCATCTAATCGCGCGTAACGAGGAATCCAACGCGCATGCTTACAGGTGTTTCTTTATCGTTTCTTTTTCCAAGAACGGACTCGATCCTCGGCGTAAGTTTCTATCAGTGCGTAAGTAGTGTGCACGAGTACTACGGAGACTCGGAAATTTTTTAATTTGATTGCGACGAATAATTAGTGCGCTGTACTTCGATTGTCGGAGACTGTGATAATAATTTAGTTATATTTTTTAGTTAACGAAGCTCCTTCGTCATTTTTAAAATTAACGATATCGTAAAAGAGCGTGAACTTTGTATTATTTTATTTGCATCCACTCTTATTACTCGCGATAAATTTTTTTCTCCATATAATGATATTGTATTACAATCGTAAACCCAAATAACTTAATACTCTCGATCGATTAACTTCCTATCAGCAGAATTTACAACTAAACAAATTCCAGCTAAACGCTTATATTAGGCTTCGTAAACAAATAACGAAATCAAATTTATTTTACAAAGGCGCATTGTCAATTTTCAATCTCATTAAAGAAACATTATTTTATTTCCGCTTCGACGATGCACAAGTGCGTTTGAGAATATCACGTGCCCCAACTATTACGTTCATAAGAAATTGATATTATCTTTGAGGTTGAATATTAAATGTTTCTTATTCTTGCAGACGAGCATATTTATACGTCAAAAGAATTCATTAGCAATTTCGTAAGATATAACTGCTCTTGCTATAGTAAAATGTGGATGACTGTTAATTAAAAGAGCTTGTAAGGCTGATCGAATTTTGTCTTCAAACGACATAAGTTATTTGCGCACAGGAGTGAGATGAGAAATAAATTAAAATTACCCAGTTTCATTTAATTATCGTACGTGTGCCAGGGAATTTCGAATGTCGTAAAAATGCAGGACTCGTGAAAAGCAATAGTTTCACCTAATAATCGTTATTGAAAACCGTGTTGCAACTGTGTGCTAGCTTGAGAGGCCGAGGAAGTAAGAAAAAGGCAGAAAAATGCGGAAACCTTTCGTTCGTTTCTCAAAACGTCCGGATGAGTTTTTGATTATTATATGATGAGCACGCGAAGGGAACAGGCCTCTCCCTTTGACGCGCGGGGAAATAGTGATTAAGTGAACGTGAGATCGAGACGGTGCGGATGAAAAAGAGTTGAAGCGTACGCGGGACCGTGAGCAAAACGAGACGATGGCCGAGAGGTCGAAGGAGTTAAGAAGAGGAGGACCGCAGGACTCGGGCGGCTCGCGAGCAGTTTACCATGTGAAATTAAACTTCCATTACGATGAGCGCAGGAATTATAAAGACGTAGGGAGAGACCGGCCTTGCGAGAGCCGCGGCGAGGGCCTCGTACTCGGGAGAAAAGGAACGAAAAAGGAGGAAAGAGCGAAGTGAGCCGGGGATCGAGGGTTAAATCCTCTCGCGAGAGGCGGAGGGAAGTGCGTGAGTCCGCGAGTCGCTCCACGCGAATGTGCATTAGCCGCCGCCGCCGCCGTCGCCGCGCGCGTCGTTTATTGCGCAACGATGCAGCTGACTCGGACTAAATGCTCGGAAAGCCGCTTTTCTCGGGCGAACACTCCTCCGTCCCCCTTCCGTCCTCTCCAGGTTGGCTGAATTAATTGAGGGATCGATCTTCTGACGGTGTCTTTCGTCGCGGCACTTCGACAGAAAGATTTGCTTGGCCAAGAAAGGCCCTTTACGCCAAGCGCATTCGGCTTTAACAAGGCTAATGCACCTGTAATGCACTGTAAGATTAGCTGTTTTCAATTATTTTCTCCGTACGCGCGTTAATTGAAAGCACTGCCGACTCCGAGAACGCGACAACATAAATATCGAGTAACAGCGGTTCGCACTAATCAAGGCAAGTATTAAGATTCGATGAATAAATAACAGCAGAAAGTACCGCAATTTTTCTAACAACTAGTCATCAATATCAACTGATAATATCGCGCGAAAATAAATTATTCTTTTTTGCTTTATTTTTAGATTATGCGTTTAAGGTGGCGATCCGATACAAGCGTATATGTTAATTAATTTTTCTGCAAACGTTGTGGTCTAATACATTTCTAATTTATTGTTCAATTAATAAGCGTCGCCCATAGGATGCAATAATTATCCGAAATAAACTTTTATATTAGAAGGAAATCTGCACTGAATTGCAAAAAAAAGTCTAAAGAATGAACCGGAAAAGATTTGTACTGCTTTGCTGTGATAACTGTTCTAACTTTAAAATATTGTTTTTAATAACAAAATAAATTCATAAAATTTTCAACAATTTTTTCGACGTCTCCTTAAGTCCTGCTTTGTCAGCAGTTGCCTTACGAATACCAATAATTTTTGATAGAACGTCAATTTTGCGATGATTGATAAAAGTTTCGAGCACAGCTGCTTTCTTTAACTTATAAAATAATGAATCGCGCCACGGAAAATCGACGTCTGTAAAGTGATTATTTAATCATTAAAAGTGATTAAAATCGGTACTTATTGTCCGTATACATTAAAAGAAAATTCTAACTTTTTTAAACGAAGTCCGTATAGAATATGAATTCTTCAAAGTACAAGCACAATTCATCGAAAATGATGGCCATTTATTTTTTTTAAATGAGAATATTTTCGCAGAAAAACGTGTTTAAAGTTTTAATCTTGTATGCAATCAAATGTAAATTATTCCTGTCAAACGACTATAATTTTGTAAATTCTTTGAATTTTCGATTTTTGCTGTGTTTTGAAATATTTTCAAAATTACAGAGATTAAGAAAATAAGACAAGTTTTAATTTTTTCGGACAAAAATATCCCGCGATATCCTGCGCCATTTTTTATTACGGTATATCCATCTTTTGGGGGCTTAACTTATTTTCAAAAGAATAGATGTAAATCAATTAAATATATTTCAACAAACTTTATCAATAATAAAAGTTCGTAAGTTATGTCGTTATAAGAAAATGTGACAACGTGAAAAGGTTCGGTTTCACTGTCAAACATAAGGAGCTTCGTTAAAAATTGATCAGGACATTTTCCACTTCACCATTTTCCGATAAAAAGTTCAACGCATTTCAGCAAAATAAAACGTTATAAAGTTATAACAGTCGCGCATTTATATAAAAAAGGCATCTGCACTTTAATTCGTGTATAATGTCGAAGGAGTGGGGTTCGGTTCATTCTGCGTATCCGCTCGAACGAATAGAACGTGAAAACGTATGATCGGGGCTCCAAGAGAAAAAGCGTCGAAGCTAGTAAGAAATAATTTTTTCATCTAACAATGCACTCGAGCCGCACGTGCACTGATCTCCATACCTACGCGCATCTAACCCACTCCACTCACTCCAAGGCATACGACATATGGCGAGCGAATGCGAGGCAAGGGTTAGCAAGCCCGGAAGTTTTTAATTTTTCGGCCGTTTATCCGAGAGAGCGTTAGAGCCCTTTTCCACTTTTTTTTTTAAAAAAACTGGACCGCCTTTTCACGTTTCTACTTTAACGCGCGCGATAACTCCATTAATGGGGTGTGCAACGACAGCCGGGATCCTTTGCGCGGGGCTTAAAGTGTGCCTGTTTCACTTTTCGCCTCCTCGAATTCGTATTTCGTTCATCGACGTGCGCGGCATTTGAGTCGCGAGTTGATTTATGATAATTTTGCTGCGAAAGCTGATATATCCGCGTATTGTCTGCGCGCCTGCATTAATTTACTTGCTTATGTAGCCAACTCTTACCGCGCGTTTCCTTTTTCCTTTTTACTGGCAAAAAGAAAAATTATGAAGCGCGAAGTATTGACGTTGAAAAATTATTGAAATTGTGCTCAGCACCTGATAATCGTGAATGGATTTGTAGGCTGCGTAAAGAAATAATAAGACTCGGACTTAATTTCGTATTTTACATTGACCACGAGCATTTGTATATTTCATAATTAAGTATTTATTTTACAATTTTCTTAGAAATTATTCGATGTAATGCTGTAATAATAACCATATTAGATGAAAAAAAATTTACGGTATCTAATTCAATACTTTTTTTTTATTATGCGAGAAGTATTGTCATTTATGATATTTTGTTTAATTATAAAAAGAGGTGAGGTGATTTTCATTATTACATTCTATCGACACATTTTTGTTTGTCTTTATAATCCAAATTATATTAGAAGATAAATTCAAATTAATGCTTTCGTGCAAACATAGGTTTCTAGATAACGTTGCCATCATTTTCAAATTTGAATAGATTCCGGGTATATTGGAACAGAAAATTTAATAAAATCAGAATTCTTTTAAAATTTAATTATAAAATATATATTGTTTAAATTTATTATTACACAGTCGATACATTATAAAAATTTTCATTTCAATTTTGAAAGACAATGCTTGTTTTGGTATTAAAAAAATTCATGCATTATGATATTTTCCGTATCCCTTTGTACGTATTATTCAGTTACTGTACTATTACAGGTCAATACAAATATTATTCTAACCCTTAAAATTACCTTTGAAGGAAGTTTTGATTTACACAATGCACAAGCAAATTATTAAAATACAGGCTTTTGAATTATACCTAAATTATTTAAATGACATATATGATGTATTCTAATAACAATTCACACAAAAATATTATTTTATTTTTATTTTTATTAGGAATATTATTTTGATAGCAGTGTACAATCGTTAGAACGAGAATATTCAAATGCTAAAGTGTATATTATCTTTATACTTACATTTTATAGATTCAAATATGTTTCGCAAGAATACGTAGATTCGACATGAAAGTTTATTTAAAGCTGAAAATAATTTTTTATGTATCTTCTGTAAAAATATCATAACTCTTATCCGTAATAGACTTATTTTCAAAGTGTAGTTTGCAATAAATAATTCTTTGAACGCTGCAACATGAAAGATGATTTAATTAAGTAGTATTAACATAGATTAATCAAACGAGTGAAATACAAAGTATCGATTGTATCGCAACTTGAAAAGTATTTTAAAAAAAATATACTATCGAACGTCACCGAGATAATGTAAGATTAAGATTAATTATTTGTTAAAAATTAGCATACGAAAGTGTCTTAATCCTGCAAGGGACCTAGAATACAGAATTGCGGTGTATAATAGATCACGAGTATTATTGTATTTTGACACGCACAGTATATCGGTATTTCTAACAGTTTTAATTTAATGGCCGCGTATGAACGAACGGGAGCCGCACATGCGCCTGCTTTAAAATCTTGCAGGGATTTTCAAGTAATTACCGGACTAGTCGTAATTTTCTGCAAATGTTTTCATTACACAATCGTCACATTAATGCCACTATTCGCCTGTGGCGCGATTGCCTACGTCAAATCGGTGCCATAACTTCGACCGAGTCCGGTGTGTATGTATTCGTGCAAATGCAGATAAAGCTTCGGATACTTTTCCGTTTTAAATTGTAAAAAAAAAAATTCTACACGTGTGTCGGTAGTCGATATATATTTAAATCGCATAATTAATAGCCAGTGATATCACAGACATCAACAACGCAATCAAAATTTACAATTGAGTGCAAAGTGAATAAAAATTTCGGTTGATTTATATCGATATCACGGATAAAATATACAGTTCTATGGGCTACAAATATCGATCAATTAAATCGGTTACATGATATATTTCGCACCCACACGAACCGACTCTACGCTCACTTTCATAGTTTCATGAAAAAATGTTCAACTGTATAACGGCTAATAATTTGTTCGCTCGATAAGGTATCTGCATCACAAATTACATATTAGTGCATTTGAAGATGATAATTTTCGATATAACCAACCAATTCTGAAATTCACTCTAAAATAATAGAAGATAGTCGAAGTTTTATTTAAATTTTGCGGGCCAATAATAACTTGGCAATATTTATTACACAATACCCAATGTTTATTCTCTTTTTTTGCAAACAAATAAACGAGTCGTAATTTATGCGAACTTAAGTGCACATCACGGAATCTATTTTATGGTGCAACTTTTGTCAGTAATTTTTCTCGATTAAAAATTATACGTACAATCATCCAAAGAACGTAACATTTTCTTTGCATAGTTAACGTCGTGTCCATCAGAGATGAATGCAAAATATAATTTACACACTCTAAAAGGTATAATCGGCGTTCCACTTTTTGATCAAATATATTTCGATACCTCTTCTTAATCTTTTTTGCTGTCAACAGGGCCTGCGTAATTTGAAACGTAACACTCGCGTGTAGGCGTGTATCCTTTCTGAAATGTCCATCACTCGCGCCTACACGCAGACACGCATCAGGAACTAAGTTCACTGGTTGTTTGCAAGGGAATCGATATGTCTTTGAAGGATTACCTGAAATTATTTGATGTGGAAAGTTACTCCAAATTTAATCGTTCGGGCTCTATTAAAAATATAACGCGCTATTTTTTAAAGAGAAAAGCGATCATTTTTTGGCACAAATTTTACATTTCTATTCGCTCTGCCAAGAGTTCGATATTTCTACGATATTTTAAAACGTATTATCTTCCGCGTTGTATAATAGTTAAACAGTATCTTTTTCTTACCAAATACGAGAAACATTTTTACAAAGTCTTTCAAACAAAGTTTTACATAATTTCAAAATAACTGAGAAAATTATGACACGAGTTACAGGCTTATAATTATCCTAATTACCTTTTTAGTATTACTTTTTGCGTTTTCACAAATACTACTTTTCACGCAAGAAATTATGCTTTCGTTGAGAACTAGATATCGAAACAAATAGTATCGCTATTAATAGTAAATGAATAGTAAACGTTAACGAATGTTAAAGTTGCAGTGGCCGTTTCCTACTAGTTACAAGCGTATTAAGAGTTTTTTCTCTCGGTTGAAAAATTTTTCGATTGTTCATTACAACCACCAATCATGCGTTTCTTTTATCGAAGGCGAATAAATTAGCTTTTTATGCTTCGAGACATTTCCTGAACACGCGAGAAATAGCATCTGTTTGTTTGAATCTGTTGTGCAAATTTGAGGCGCTCGCTCTGCATAATATGGAATAGTGCACTTATATATAGCATGTATAAGTACAGATACATTTGCAACAGCGCACGAGCTCATGAACTCAAGTCCATTATTATCGCCCACTTGAGAAACACAGACATTGTATTCGACGTTACTGCACGTATAGCCAGAAAGTACCTCAAAATCTATTACCCAGGCAGCATTATTGGTTACATATACCTCGCATTGGCTAGATATCGATTTAGAATTTATTTCACGTAGTCGTAATAATTAACCGGCTCTTTTTATTTAAGAAAATTGGATTTTAAAATGCTTACGTATGCCCAATCAATTCGACAATCTCTTGTATTACAATGGAGATTTAGTGTTAGCTTACGATTGGAGTGCAGTTCAGAAACAATAAATTTCTTAAAAATTTTATATTTTTAGAAAATTGCGGGCTCACATTTATCCGCTGTTACATTATAAATAGCTATTCGTGAAACAAAAATTTATTTCGATTAAATGCTCGGTGTTTGTTACTCACTCGAGCTGCACTTACCTCGAGCGAATTGGTTCCAAATATATTATATTCGTCCCTCGCGATGTTTAAAGTTAACGCTAGAATATTTAAAAAATACTTTAAAAATAAGAGTCGTTAAATTTTATTATCAAACGGGTAGAAAATAAATATCGAGGAGAATAATAAAAATTTCTGTTTGGACTATTTCTTTCCTTATTATTATTACGTCTTATGCAGTCACACAAATGAATTAATATTATATGCGTTATTGCATATATCCTAGCATTTTATCAATTGTACTTATCTGGGTGAATATTCATTAGTAGATCAAATGTATGAGATTGACTTGTTTTTTAAAAACGTGAGACCTAAATTAATCCACGGAGTTTAAAATAATTCCTTATTCATGCGCCGATTTCCACTCGGCTGTTATTCTCTTATTCGTTTAAGCCAAATGAGCTAATAATAAGAGACGCATAAGTCTGCGCAAGGATGAATTTAAAATAAATGGAACTTTGGAATATTATTCCAGAAATTTATGCTTTCGGAAAAAATGTCAGTTTCACAACGTATCGTTTCAGCTCGGCTGTGCAAAAGTAGATCCATAATGATGGTGTATCGTGCAATACGCGCCTGCACATACAAAATGCGAAAACGCCAGGTACACACTCAACGGGAAATGTATGCGCGAGAGGTGTCCATTCAGAAGATTGAAGCGCATGCGCATGATGGGGAGAGGTAATGTCATGCGTCGTGCGCATACAGCAACGATCGGAGCCGTGCGTGTGACTGCGTCCCCGTCGTTGTGTATTCGCGCAATTTATCATACGCTGTATTCTGAAATGAAATAACCCCTGGCAATCCTAATACAAGAGTCCGCAACAGTGCTTGACAACTCGCGAGAATTCCGGAAGTGTGCGTTTCACCACGCGTATGCACCCTTTCCCCCCACTGTCAGCTCAAAACAAATAACGACTGTTTTTTATCCCACGGACTGCTATAACACGCTCTCGGGAATTGCTTTAGCTGGTATTACCGCGAGCGAAATTTGTCTTATAGTCTTTTTACGATTTAATCGAAAATCATTTCAGAATGATTCGTGAAAGGAAAATATTAACGTTGCACCGCCGCCTCGGTCTCGACGCTGCTTCCATCGATGACGGGAATCTCGAACGGCAAAATAATTTCGAACATGTTTTGGCTTATCGCTCGGATAGAAGGCAACTAATTCCTGTTTCACAAAATGCGTTTGAAAAATTTCAGGCATTGTTTATAGATTCAATTCAAGTCTCCGCGATAACGAATATCTTCTTTCAAACGCTGCTTTTTAACACATTTTCCAATAATAAATCTTCGTGTCAGAATACACATCCAGCGTAACTGAATATTACCACGAGCGGCCACGAAACTACTCGTTACAGTCACTTTTTGAATAACATCATCGGCTCTTGTCTCGCTTCATCAACTCTGTCCAGACCATAATGGGTTGGAGAGGGATAGATAAAGAGCCCCCGTGTACAAAATGTCCTGCCAATTCAACGGTTTGCCGCTTATCTTGGCTTTCGAAACGGCGAGAGGAGAGCAGCAGGTCCGCAGCCAATCGCGGTTAAGAACACGCCTTAACAAATAGATAAGTTTCTTTGTTTCGAGTTTAAGTTGTAAATGTGATGCGCGCGAAACGCGTTGTATCGCACGACGTATTTTTACAAATAATACGGTGGGATGAATAGTAAAGGAGGTTGCGGTTATTGGTGTAAGCATTCGCGTTAAAATTAATTGCAAGTAATAAAAAATGTTATAATTTGAAAGTTCATTCGCGGTGATGTTGCCCGACACTTATTCGCAAATATTACGAGACAATGAATGAAAATCTTGATTCGGCGTGTAATGATAAAAAACTTTTGATAAATTTTCTCGAAATTGTATTTAGCGAGCCCAATCATGCGCACCAATTACATAATAAAATATTATCCGAGTAATACCAATATGAGTCAGCATGTCATCGAAACTTGATTCTTCTTCGATTAATCAATCTCAACGTAGATGCACGTTATCGATGTACATTATTATACATTTTCTGTGCCGCCTTCAATAACGTATACACCTACGTAAGTGCACGGCTTGTGGTTAAAAGTGCGTGAGTAATGCAACGTGCCTCGTCGAATGCCCAATAACGCACTTCGTTGAAACCGGTAGATGTAATAAAAAATTTAGTTTTGAAAGTTTTTCATCCGATTTTTGGCGCTTGGTCTGCATTATATAACACGAATTTTCTTTTAAAATAGTGCTCGATTAATATTATCATTTTAGCTAAATATTTACTTGTAGGAAACGATATATTTTCACGGTGCTGCATTTTAAAGTGCACGCGCTTATTGTAAAATTCTTGTTAATCCTAATTGCTTACTTTTACATTCTTAGCTTTGCAATTATCCGAAACGCGAAATAACAAACACACCTTATTTAGCGTTAAAATTTATAATAAATATTAAAATTGCGCTATTGAAAAAAGACGCGGGAATGAAATGAGTCATTGATTATTGATAAAGTGCATCTATTGGCATTAGGTCGTTAAACTCATAATGAAAGCGGCAAATAATAAATTTAAACTATGTATTAAATCTGATTGAATTATGAATATCTTTATGCAAATGGTCATAATACGAGTGAAAGCAAAAGTGAAGCAACGAGAAAGAGAGAGAGAGAGAGAGAGAGAGTGAGAGGCGTAAAAGAAGAAGGAGAAGAGGGAAGAAAGAGTCTCGTGTATTGGCGGAGGATTTTTTTGTTGAGTAGGCCGATCTCGTCTGAACGGAGAGCCTGTAACTCATTACTCGGCAATAAGGCGACCCCTTGTTTGCGTATGCTTGTGCTCCTTGCAACTCATTTTATTGTGAACATAAACGTCTCAATTGACTGTGTGAAAAGAAATTTGTCTCTCTCCCTTTCATTGTCAATATTTTTCGAACACCGGCTCCGAGTGTTTCTAACGATTGTATTGTGCATTTAGAAACGTTCGCCGGCGCAGCTTTCGAAAGATTTCACGAGCTAAATATCTAAATTATGAGATCAGTCGAACAACCGCGTGCAATGAAATGAAAATCTACAACTTTGTTTACAATATACGAGTCTTTGCGCAAGTGACTGAAAAGCGGATATCGGGTTCTCGGGAAAAAAACCTTACGTACACAATCGCTTTCAAAGTTTACGTACAAATCAATTTTCTAAGCTTTGCAATTTAAATAAGAGCTACTGTAAATCGGATTAACTTGCCAGTCGATATTTTTAATGCAAATGTAGCTGGGCTTGCGTGTTATTGTTCGTCAGTCATTTATCGGCCATTCGTCAGCTCGAAAGATAATCTACATCAGATTCTCAATGCTTTTGATTTCTAATTTTTTTCCCTACTTTGGCCTGTTAAGAGAGAAATGCCAAGTTTATCAGATAATTTTATCACATTTATAGAGTGGAAAAATGCAGCCTTGATAGATTCTCTCTTCACTTTGTTCAATAAATTTTCACTCCACAGTTCCATTTCTAATAATTCATCTAAATTCTAATCTAAATCTGTCGACCAATTAATACCTGATAATATTCATTTATATAATAGTTGGAAGCGGAGGTTCCACCTAAATTTCTTTATAAACAAAAACCAGATGCATCTCGAATTAACTCCCTTTTATCAGATTAGTCATCTAGTATTTAATGATTAACTTGGCAGCTGCGACGGAACGTAATTTCGTTATCTTGCACATCGAACTAGTTAATTTAATAGATAAACAATTTCGTTAAAAACTTTTCAAAATTCACGTCGAACTGTGCAGTCCATATTACTGTAACTTTTTCTAGTTTATCGATTTTGAGAGGATTATTTATATCGTTGCATAAATAACGAATGTCCCTGATTAAATTTAAGGAGATAAATTTTTTTTACCAGACTTTATTCTTATTTCGTAATTTGATTTTACAATGCTGAATACTCGAATATCTTAATATTTTCAAAAGGTTTTTAGCGTTTCCAAGAATTTAGCTCACGATTTCATTGTTCTTTCATTAATAACAATGGGTCCAAAATATTGTACAATTAAATAGCCGATGCGCCACCATTGTTGTTGCCGCTTCATTCTTCCAGTTGAAAAAACAAAAGCCGCGAGGATACGAGTTTAAGCGAACGTTAAACGAATATCCAGAATAATCTTCAGTGATCAGCAATTATACGAAATACATCAACAATAAAAAGTGCAGTTTTGTCCTAAATATCTTCGACCAGAGTTACAATTTCCGTGGGATCGTCTTTTAACGCTCGTAAATGTTTACTTTCGGATTTACTCGCGGACCGAGGCGACTCTCAACAGGAGACGATTTACAATTATAACTTCTTTCTCTCCAGCTGGCTCTAAAATTTTTCATTATTTCACATTTTAATTAAGCGTGTTTATTAGTTAAATATATGTCGCAACATCGTAATGCGAAATTGCAGCGTCTTTTTAACGCTGAGGGACTCGGTTTTGTTTTTCGCTTTGGCAGCGAAGCTGCTTTTATCCCTCTTCGAACGACTTTAATAGCTTTATTCGACTACATGTAGTAAATATTTTCTTATTCTGTTAACGTATCAAATTCTCACGATACCGAAGCCTGCATACTTTCACAAATTGCTTCCTTAACTCGGGAAAGAAGCACGTAACCCTGAAAGATTACAATCTTCTCGTTTTATACGTCTACTTGCTACTAGAACTACATGTTTAAATACTTTCTCCCTACAAGGTATGAATTTCTGGAATTCTTTTCGCCAGATATTAGATTGATAAAAACCCTTATTCAGGCCTTATTCAGGCCTCGGTGGACATTGTTTTCCGAGCTTATCTGCTTAATTAGTAGTCTAGATTCGTTTATTTGCCGAAAAACCGTTGCAGGCCAGAATGCAGAGACAATAGGAGCGAGTCGTTCCGATAAAATAGTTGCTCTTTCAAAATTATAACAGCACTCGGAGCAAAACGGCTCCGCGGCAATTGAAAGTGGCAATTCTCAATTGATATATTAATTATATTGTTAGGAGCGCTGGGTACTTTTCATTATAAACGACGCAAGCCCTGATAAAAGACTGCGCGTTCGCCGTATGGTTTAGTGCGACCTTGGCATATATCAATCTCACTCTTTTTTCTTTTCTCGTTCGAGCCGAGAAACCTAAAAATTCAAGAGCGATCGAGAAGGATAAGGCGCAAAAAAGCGCCGAACACGTAGGCTGGGAATTACCATCGCGGTCGTGTAACCTCTCGTGCGTTTAACGATTGCTTTTCTTTTATATCGATGAGGTATCGCGCATACGGCCGCTCCGGATTTTTCGCAAATTTTAATTGCCGACTCGGTCTCTCGTTTCTACATACGTTATCCGGGTGCTATTTCAAGCGCACGAGCCCCTAGATTTATTTTCCCAAGAGCTCGCGACCGGGCCGAGCTTTCCTTCTCGCCGCGTCGTGCGCCACTCGCGCGGAAAACGCGCGGCCGGATAACGGGTAACGAGCCGGATGCGAACCTCCGCGGCATCCCCTAAAGCGTTTGATAATGAAATGCTCGCGATAGCGATCCAGCGCTAATGAAGACTCGTGCGCGAGGCGCCAGTCGGGACTGAGTGTTACGGTCGCGCGACATGCGATGCGCCTCCGGCCTCAGCTTTTCTAACGCTAATTCCACCGATGGGACCTCCGCCCTCGTAAATTTTCCTCTTTCTGTCGGCGATGGCGATGATTGCTCGTTGGTGCGTGCGGACGGGCTTCCGATGAGCTCCTGCATCTTGGGCTCGGCACCGGCGGCTTTCTTTTTTCCGCTCGCACGCGCTCTTTGGTTTTTCCTCGCCTTGCAATATTCAAATTTTGCTTTATTGCTCCGGGCAACGCGCCGTAATGCACGTTTTACGAAGGATGTTCCTTCTAATGGAATGAGCAATAAAACTCAACGTTATTTGTGAATTTAAAAATAGCCATTCACAAGCGGAAAAACGGAGGCTTGAATTACTGTAAAAATAGTATTGAATACATAAATATAAATTGAATAATTAAACTATTATCGGAGAACAGAGTTCGCAATCGTCTGCTCTGCGTAATTATTAATTTTCAGAGGATTCAAATTGGCGCGTCGGCTCGTGCAGAGTTGATGCGCGGGTAATTTAGGAAAATCGATAATCTCCGAAATTTTCCAGGAGAGGAGGACGCTGAATCAAAATTTCGCGAATGCAACTACGTTTGAAAGTTGTGCAACTCAAACTTAAGTCTCCACCTTTTTGAATTTTAAAAATTTGAATCTCATTTGCGAATCAGGACTTTGATGCTGTGGTCGTTATTTCTGTAATATTCAAAATTTTCAAAATTCCTTCCTTTATTATGCGAAAAATTATGATAACGAAGCTAAAAAATTGAGTTAAGACACATCGAAACTAACTAGACTTGTACGCCTGACTGGAATCTAAATTATACTACTTGTTTAATTTCAGCAGTAAATACACTTTGACACATTTTTTACAACTGTCATTGCAATAGTTTTGGAATATAAACGTTATATTTTAAGTAAACGCATTCTTGGTTTGTAAAAGTTGGACGAGCACTACTGCAACTAAGTTTATCGTGGAAAACGTAGCAAAGTGCACGTTAAACAAATTATAATCACCCGATTAGATTTTGTCGATTCAATCAAGTTTCTACGCAACAGCCACGTATTTTCAACTTTAACTCGTATTCCTATGCACTTTTAACGTGCCCTGACCAAAAGTATAACGATACGTCGACTATTAGAGGCAAAGAGTTTTTATCGAGTTTGCAAAAAGATTTAATAGGAAAAAAATAAATTGAACACAGAGGAGTTTAATTATAATATTTTTTAATCTGCTAAAAATAAACTCGCTTCTTATTTATATTTATAAACTCGGGATTGTTTTTCTTTTGTATTTGGATTCGGTAAATGAAAATATAATAATTCATGGCGTGATGATACACTCGGATGATTGCAGCATACGAAAGTGCTGTTAGCGAAATTATCTTTGGAACAAATATAGCACTTAAATATCTCTCGCATACACGTTATTGTTCAATAAAAGCTACAGGGCATTACGAAACTTTGTAAAAATATCATTCAATTAAAATTTTTTCAATTAAACTTAATCGTTAGGCGGTCATTGGGGAGGCGCGCATAAACCTGCCGGTATCGCATGAAAAAATCTGTAAAATTTACCGAATGATAATACTTAATTATGAGGAGGTGCGCTGGGTAAGTTGTCCACGCCAGGAGCAATCAGATGGAAAGTTTGTCGGCTCTTACGCACCTGTGCGCCGCCTCAGGAACAAGGAACAATAATAAGAGAAATCCTCGCGTCCATTCCATATCACGTCCGCTAAATTACTTAATATTGTTGGCGATTATTAATATCGCGGCGGCGATAAGAGAGTGCAGCAGCGCGCGCAAGGTGCACCGATGCGTGCCGAGCAGGAGAGCACGGGGTCCGTGAACCTCGGATTCCGAGATGCATTAAAGGGTCTCCCCACCAAGTTGGCCGCCGCCGCCGCCGTCACCGCCGTGGCGAGGCCGGTGGGTTGGGGACGCTCCCTTCCTTCCACCCTCCCCGTCCCTCGCCACCCTCTCCCAGGTGCCCTCGCGGCCGAGCGAGAGGCGAGTTAACAACCGGTTCTCCTCCATCTCCACGTCGGCGCACGTAAACATTTAATTTAGGGAGCCGCACACGTATCTGCCTGATACACGCACGAAAACCTGCGCCGCGCAGGGGTTTATAAAGGGTCGGCGGAAGGAGGACAGCAGCGGTGGCGACGGCGACGGCGATGGCGGCGGCGGCGGCAGCAGCAGCAGCAGCAGCACCGCGCGCTCCTTTTATTCCGTTCCCCAAAGGAGCCGGCCGGCGTGCAGCACGATCGAGCGGACGATACAATCGATGCACTTTCTCAAAGGTTCGCGGACAGCAGATGAAAATCGAGAGGGACAGCCGACGCGGATAAGTTCATCTCGGAAGGTGGGAAATTTTCATCGATACGGAGGAGCTCGGCTGTTGGTGAAAATCATGCTGATTCGACGCTTTCTCGGCGGCCCCGCGCCGTCGATGACGCGGTTACCAAACCGGTCCGGTGATGCGCGCCGCCGGAGCTCGAGACCGTCTTTTTTGTCTTTTCGTTTATTTTCAGTCGGTGGGAGCCCCTTAGGGATGCCGGCCTCTATACACAAAAGAGACGCCTCTTCAGGAGGATCGAAGAAGATCTTTGAACCGAGCTCGACGTCACAGCACGCAAGGTCAATGTCACTCGCCCTTCGCCCTTCGCTCTTCACGGCCAGCGCCGGAGAAGAAACGCCGAAGCTAGCCAAGGCGCTTTATGATGTTGTAATATACGTAAGGGACGGACAGACGGCTCGGGCTCGGATCGGCCGTCCGCTTATCTCCTCCCCGCCTCTTCCCTTCCCCGGGTCGCCGATCGCTGCTGTCGCAGCAACACGAGCCGCTCGCTCAAGTATTTGCTTACGAGAGATGCATCGCGCGTCCCGGGGGAAGAGTGCTCGTTAATTAATTACTCGCCACGGGGCTGATAGTAGCGTTTGTAAACAAATGCCGCGCGGCCGGGCAATATATTTCTCAAACTCACAAAAGATCGGGCGTGCGCAAGCGAGTTTGCAAAGGAGTGGTCCAGATGATTTGTGATCCTCGCTGTAAAAACGCAGCGGCGTCGAAGCCGAGGAAAGCCAGGGCTTTTGCATATCTTTGCGCCGCGAAAAGTTGCATGATTCACGCGCGCGAGCCCCGAAGATTCGCACCGAGGAGAAGACGCAGCGATGCCGAGAGTTAACGAGTTGGAGTCTGAGGAAGTCTGGGCTCGTAGTCGATACCAGAACTTTATTTTTTCTCAACGGCTGCTCTGTAAATATTCCCTCGCTCCTACAGTTATTTCCAAACAGGAAGATCCAATTATTTTGAAATTCAGCCCGAATATTTATCGTCCCTTATATTTCATTCCGCGTCACCTGCTCACAGCGTTGATTCGCAAACTGGTCCAGCGCGCGGATGCTTAGATTCACGCACGGGATTACCCGTGAGTAGTCTGCCCTTTCTCCAATATCCTCTCTCCACTCGAAATCGAAGAAACGAGAAAATTGTTCCAGCTCCAATTTTACGGATAGAAAATGTCGCGCATTATCCAGGCTTACGCGCCTACTCTCCGATTACTACCGCGATTCAATAACATACATTTAGCCGTTGTAAAAACACCGGGACTGGGCGCGTTATTGATAGCGTAAAATAAATTATCGTGCAAGGTGAAAGAATGCGTATGCCGAGTTGCTTTTTTCGAGAGATAATTGTTGTTTGCTATTACGTCTTTTATTCTTATGCTATCGTAAAAGCGAACAAGAGGCAGTTGCAGCGCGCAGCTACGCCGATTCAGCAAAAGTATAAAAATAAAATTTAAAAAGCAATTTTGCTCGGTTGTTATTAGTTCATCCGTCGTGAGCGCAACGAGTCCGCTTGGGAAGAAAAACATTTGAAAAAGAGCAATGATTTGTTACGTTAGCAGACTTATTAAATACTGAAAATATTTCAAGCGATATTACGGAGTATCTTAAAGTACGTACTTGGACGGCAAGTATACAAGACCGCGAGTAAAAAAGGCATTTATTTTTCGTTGCTCGGTGTCTTCTTATTCGCATACCGCCTGTATTAACATATACGCGCCGACGCTGTGTATAAGTAAGCGGAGCCTGCGCGAGTGCATTCCGTAAGTGCTGACGTTGAGGATGAAAAGAAACCGGAAACGCGGAGCAGTAAAGCTAATCGTAATGTTGTCAGTGCCCATCATTTATGAATGCTCGTCGTTAATCCCATTGAGATGCGTTTGCTTGGCTATGCTAATTAGCAGTTCATCTGTGAAGACCGGACACCGGCCGAATCATCAACTTTACGACGGGGTTGCCCGTACTACATATACTCACCAACTAAAACGATGTGATACGAGATTTCTCTTCTCGCGTCGGTTATTATATTTTATCGCAGGCGGTTAAAAACCGGCGATGACGAATGCTCCTCGCGCACTATCATTTCGCTTTCTCTAGTCGCCAGTCTTTCCGCGTATTGATTTTTAGCTTTAATTCGAGCAGACTCTTCCGGGGGGGGGACTCGCGCGATATCGATTCCCCGGATACTAATTGCGACAAAAAGTTCCGCCGCACCCGGCCGAGCGGCCCCTAATTGTACTTGCGTACCGCCGCCGAGTCTAAGATTCGAGGCTATTTTTAACAGCGCCGTGGTAAATTACAACTGCGCTCGACCCTCAAATTATGTCATCCCACTGGCTCATATTGCGTACGTAGCGCGACTTTCTGGGACGACATTGATTATAAATTTCAGGGGATCCTATTTTTAAAACTAACTACAATGTGGTTTTTACAATTTTACGATGCACTTTCCCAACAGCTCGTGTAATATCGCAACTCGGTTTCTTCTTTTTACTCGTAATTGGAGCTCTAGCGACGAAATTTTATCGGGTCTCGGCTCGGTGTGTCTTTTTTAAACTTTCGCGACGAATCCAAATCAATGCTCTTCGTCGACATCATCGCGGCGCAATCGAGTCGCAAATTATTAAAGCGGGCATCGCGAGATCGAATAGTCGGATTGCCGGTGAACCGAGCACCGAGACCTACCCGGAGTAATTTTAATCGAAACGACTCGTTTATGGGCCGAGAATTGTTTCTCCAACGACCCCGCGAACTCGACCAGAGCGTCATAAAATTAGCAAGAGACAGCCCTACCGCCTTCGTGGTCCTTGGGTCAGCCGAGCTCGGGATGGTCAAGAACAAAAGTGGCCGGCGTCGACGAGTGATTAGCGACTGCAGCCGAGCGAGAAACACGGAGGAGGAGGCGCCGCGTGCGCCGCCGCCGCTGGCAGCCCAAGTGCCGGTGTCTCGGCGAGAAAAGGACGGGGAACTAAGAGAGCGGCCAGGGGCGACCCTAAGCCCCCCTTATGGCGGGGCGGCGTTCGAGAGGGGCGCTCTCGCTCTCTCTCTCTCTCTCTCGCTCGTTCGCGCGCCCACTCGAGGGGAGTCAAGGGAGGCTGGAAGGGTGGAGAAGCAAATTAATACGAGCGGGGCCCGCTAACGAACGAGCCGAGGCGAGCCAGCCGGGCAAGTCTAGTGCCGACCGTCGTCCGACGTTCCACGGAGCCGGGACGGACGGATGGACGGACGGACGCACATACTCACGCACGCACGCACGCACGCACGCAGAATCGTCGCGATCTTCGCCCACACGTACGCAGCCGTACGCGTATTGCGCTCTATGTGCGGCTCCCAGGGGGCGGCGGCATACTTTGGAGGAGGCGGCGATGCCGGCGTCGCTTCTCGCTCGAGAGACGCCGCCATGTTGGCCGCGGGATCTCGCGCTTCTCACCTGGATCTTCGCGTACATTCGTCCATTGTGTGTATCTTGGACCGACGCTGCGTCAGCCGTCCCCCGCCCCAACTCGCCAATCCACCTCGAAAGGTGCTGTCGACGTTGTGCGCGCGGTGAAGCGTCTTTTCGCAGTGATAACGAGAGCCATCGAGGAGAACTCGCTACAATTGACGCTCGAACGTTTTTAGCCACGTTTCCAGCGCAGAGGTGCGCCCATGTGCAAAGTAACTCGTCCCGTCATCTACAGGAGCGCGGCAACGCGCGCGCGTTTACAGTATATGTACATGCATGCATAGCCAGCCAGCCAGCCAGCCAGTTATGTGCAGGCGAAGAAGAGGGAAAAGGAGGGCGGAATTCTGAAATCTTTCAGAGCTGATGATACATACGAACAGTTTGAACCACGAGTAATGTGTACATCCTGCAAATTCACCGACTGGCAACCGAGTCCTTGCGCTTGCACCTACACGTGATATCACCTCGACCTACGTGCACGCGGCTGTGCCTCGCTCTTTGTGCGCGTGCGGGACTGCGTGTGTGTGCGCGCGCGGAGGGAAAAGAGGGAGATGCCAGACAATGCTGAAAGGAGGCCAAGCGAGGGGCAGGGATTGGTATATGTGCGCGCACACGCACGCACAACACCCACACACGCGCGACCTCGCGCGAACCGAAACACAGACAGACACACGCGTTGTAGTATACGTTCACTCGTCGGGGGTAGGTAAGCAGGTAGTATTGAGTGCTCGAGAGGGTGAAACGAAGAGCGACGGGGATGGAAGAGCACGGTGGGGTAGGAAAGAAAGCTTCTGAGCAAAATAGAGGGGCAGTAGGAAAAGGGAGATCGTGTGAAGCGCGAATGGAGTGGGGAGAGGAAGAGCAGCGACAGACAAAGAGGGGAGGGGTGGAGACGTGCGGATGGAGAAGCAAAGGGGAGAAGGATCGATAAAGGGAGTGTCGCTCTGGTAGAGGTAGTACTAGTCATCGTTGTCGTCGTCTTCGTCGTCGTCGTTGTCCTCGTCCTCGTCGCCGTTGTCGTTGTCATCGTTGGTATAAGAATGCACATAAAGAAGGCTGCAAGCAAAGGGTGATTTGTACCCGAGTAATTGCATTGAAAGAGTTGGATGACTAACTCACTCTTACGTAAATGCAACGTGTACTGAACATCTAACGTAAATTGCTTCTGTTCCGTTTATAGAAGATAAGCTTCAGATATAATTATTTGCTCATTTTTAAGGAGCCAAGGAGGATTAAACAATTGCTAAAAACTTAATATTCGTCTTTTATTGTTTTTCTTAAGCTTCTCGGAATACATTACAAATCAGTGGTGGAAAGATAATGAGGTTTATTAAAGACATTTGCTTTCATCGATGATCATATTTTGTGTAAAACTATTAATGAATGAATTAAACCGTTTAAATGTGTTGAATTAATAAAAAAATTAAATTAGTTAAAAAGTAGTTGGTATGTAAATAGGTTAGTTAGTATATAATATGCAAAATTTGTATTAAAATAGTTAAATATTAAATTAGTAACAAATAGAATGTTACTGAAATTAAAATGCATTCTCATTGAACAACATTTAATACTCGATGCTGTTAAAAGTTTTAGTAGTCTTTACTGTATTTCTTTTTTTTTTTTTTACATAGAATACTATATCTGATATATTCAATTTTTCGAGCAAATACTTTTGTATAACCTAACTATTTAAAATGATTCATAATTTTTAATATGGTAATATAATGTATTAGACCCTTAAAATTGTTAAAACAATAAATTTACATAGATCATACTACTTTAAAATGCGGTTATAATTATACATTATTCATAATAGTCTTCTGCTATTAGTTGGAACATTAAATGACAAGTTAGCATAGAATAATATTATTTAGCAGTTGTTAAATTTTTAATTATGATTCTTAATTTATTGATGAAATATTATTTCGGTGGTTGGGCCAAGAACCGCTGCTATTGTTATTCTTGCAGTAATCTTGAAAGAGACATAACGGGTAAGACACTATTTGCCATGTTTGCGGAAATATTGTAATTTTATTCGTTATTTTAAATTATCTCCTTCTCTCAAGCTTATACGTACGAAGCAAACGGAACTTTTTCCGCGTTTTATGATTATCAACGTTGTTAATCCATCGAAGTCATGTGATACAGGGGGAGGTCAATCATTAAACGACGTTAATTAATGTTATTCCAAGATAAATACGTTACCGGTATTCTAAATTAAATTGCTATTATTTACGCGCTAAATCCTCGAACAATGCGAATGTACATCTGTTCATGGTACTGCATATCTGCGTATAAAAATGTTTTAATCGCTGCTAAACAGAGTTAAAATTGTTTCGTTTTCATAATATAAGAATACATACGCGTAAATTATTTTAATCCAAAATTAATATTTTTATATATTATTAATAGACTACTTTGTAAAATCATTATAATGTTGAGCGTATTTTGTTTAAAGCCTGATTTCCTCTTGCACTCCAATAAAGAATTTACCGTATTTAAGATTTATTAAAAAAAAAATAAATATATAAATAGCAAGAAATTATAAAATTACTTGTTTGTAGCTTGGTAAATTAAATCTTTACGTTTATTTCGAAATATATTTAGACTTGCTTATTTATTCAGACGCAGATTTAAATACCCGTTCCCAATTTACTAACTATGGACATTGAGATTTCAATCAATAACAATAATAAAAAATCGTGATACTCGTAAAATAACTTTCTATTGCATAAAAAAGCTCTCAGAAGTGCTGTTTAACATTTTAATTTAAATCAAATTTTATCGGCTTTTAATGTACGCGAATAAGTTAACTATAAATAAAATTTTCTATTTTCTATACCATCGATTAAGAATATCGGTTAATATCGTATACATATTTTTATATTTAGTCTGTACGTACTCGAGGTTCATAAAGTATTTTCTAAATGAGTTTTTTTCCACTAATTAATCGACAAAATAAGAACGTGCACTGCTTAAAATTATATGCCGATAATCATTATTTTATTATTATTTAAACGAGTATTTAAATTAATTTACTTTTCTAAGGATATTTAGCAACTTGTACATTGATGTCCTCATGACCCAGTCCAAAACAGCTATTCGCCAAGCATTTCATTTATTCTTTGCTCATTGCTACTGACACTTCCTGTTCTTAATAAAGATTAGCGAGCTTATTAAGATTAACGTTATTATTAATAAGTGTTAGGAACTAAAACTTTTATTATTCTGTCAACGCAATCACGCCACTCATCTCCGTTTTTCGCTTTTAATTAATTTGACTTTAATATCTTTACATTTTTGTTTAAGCTTAAACCAATATTTGCAGTTCTCCAATTTTACACGGAAACTTTCTTTCCATTTTTTTACGCATTTACATTCATTTTAGTTAATTGTACTTTTTATTACAACTAAACAATAGAATTATTTATTTTATAATTTTTTATTGTTTACTCGCTTTCCCATATATATATATATATATATGTGTGTTTTTTATAAACATTCTATTTTTGAGCGTTAGCATTTTTGCCCGTAATTTTTTTTTGTTACATAAGTATATTACAATATCTTATGATTAAGAGATATTCTTGTTTTACGATTTCAAATATTATTATATGCAAAAATCACCAATATTTTAATAATTAGTCGTCCGAGTAAAAATCATTTTCACATTTAATCACATTCCTTCTTGTATTTATTTTTACTTAATTTTATTAAGTACGAATATTTCAAGTTTTCTGCCATTGCGTGGTATGATCCGCTTATCTTACCACTAATAATCCATTTGCTTTTTTCATCTTTACGTTCAAGTTATTTTTTCTCATTGCTAGTTAATTTTATTAAGTTGAAGGATTGGATTTTATTTGACTTATAAAATCTTATAAATTCGATATCGTAATTTTTAAAAATAATTATTATCATAAGAGTATGAAGATTAATTTCGATCTGGTTGATATAAATTTTATTACCCAATAAATATAATTTTCACGATTTTAAACAAAAAATACAAAATTACACGACGAAAACTTCAAGTTGTAAGATTTTCGCGAGGTTTTGGCATCTACATTAATACCGATAGCAACTGCAAAGTTTTATAAACAATCTAATTTTGAAGTTTTTATAAAATTTTTGCAGTTTCTAGTTTTAAATATTTTATTTCCGAATGAAAAACTCTATTTATACAGAAAAGTATACAAAAATTTATAAATTGAATTATGAAAATATCTTTTTTATTTGCATAAATAGAAGTTTTAGACATGAACAAAATTATCAGCGTGTATGTAGCCGTATTCCTCAGTAGCATGCGCCAACCATTAAAGTTATATTACAAAACAACACAGCCATGCCGTTAAAGTGGTTTAGAGTGCATTCTATTCATTCACAGTGGTAACATAACATAATATATACTTTAGCATCTGGCGTATGCATTTCAATAGATAATTACATGTAAATGATTATAAATTTAGTCAATAATCGAAAACTGAAAGTGCAATTGAGTTCAGCCAAATTTGGGTTCGAACTCAGGTAATTAGTCAGTTTAGTTTAATTAAATTTTTTAGGCTCGTAATACTAGTGAATAATCGATCGAAGAACAAATTTATTGTAATACATTGTACGAGAAGAATAAAACAAGTTTTCAGCAGTTTATATTTATAAAAATCTAAAGTATTTCTTTAATAATTGAATAATTAATCTGCAATTCTTTGAGATGAAAGAACAATAAATATATATTGATGAGTTTCGAAATCGATTCAAAAATCTATCAAATGAAACTTGAGGCTTAAAAATGTTATAAGAGCAATTTAATTCACAATGTTTGCTCTTGGAAAATTTTTTTAAAAAACTTAGAATTCAGCATTAGTTGAGATTACGTCGATTAATCACGTTAACAAGTCAAGTGTAAAAGTTTATTCTATAAATATTAAAAAAAAAATAATCTACATCTTACATTATTCGTACATTTCTCATTGTAACACGAAGAGCTTCACGATTTACATTTTTTTAAGGTTAATTTGAGCGCATAGCCTCTCGCGTGTTATATATAAAATAATAAAAAAAGATTAAAGGACTTTAAAAATTTTATGGTACGCAATCACGCATAATAGCTAAGCTTGTTTTTTTCTATTTTTTACTGCATTGGTCATTCACCGGTAATACCAGCTGAACAATTGCTATTGTAACTACGTTTTATATATCGAGTTTGATGTAAATGAATAAAGTAAATTTCATTTTTATAACCTCAGTCATTTATAGAAAACGTTTTATTATTAAAAATCATAGTTTTACAATCAATTCAAAAGTGAATTGTCATACAATAATTGCTTTAAAATTGCAGCAGTTAAAAAAAGTTTGCTTAAATTAAAAATTCATATTGTATCTTATCATGCAAACTTTAAAGCAAAATGATGTAGGATGTACTTTTGTAGACATGTACTACTTAAACATCAAAAATGTTTTATTTTAGACATTTCAACTTCCCAATTATGTTCTAAAGTCTGAAAGCGATTTATTTTACTCTTTCCAGCAAAATTATTGATTTTCCAATAAAAATTAAGCGCTGAAAGGACTGATTACTTTTATTATATTTTCATTGATCTTTGAAGGCATCTTCGTCAGCGCAGCTCAAGAGGATCACTTGAGCGTATTTTTGACGTCTCCGAGAGAAAGCGGATCATGTGCGCAAGGATCGGCTCAGTGTTAGTGTGTTGTTGTGCAGTTTATGAACGTAATACGCGTGGGGTGGTATATATAAGGTGAGATGGCACGAGGGTCGGATAATCCGCCTGTGCGGATTATTCGGGATTTTTCTTGCTAGACCCCTAGAAAACCGGGCTAGCGAGAGAGAAAAAAGCGAAGAGAATTTTAGAGAGGAATATGAGACAATAAAGGGGAAAAAGGTGAAGGAACGAGAAAGAGGGATAGAGCTGGAGGAAATCGTTTTATTTTATTTTATTTTTTCTTCTCGTGATTGTTAGAATAATGTACACTGGGGAAACATGGCGGTGGAATTCAACGTAATCCTCCACCACTTGGGTTAGATGACACGTAGGATAGATTATGGTGATGTAAGTTCTTCTTGCTTTAAGATAATTGTTGAGATACAAATTTTTCTTTTTCCCCTTTTATTGCGATGTGAGAAGTTGGAGTCGAGCGCGGACAATGAGAAATACGTTTTAAAAGTTGAAAGCGAGCAAAATTTTGAAGAAATATCAAAATACGTTTTAGGTCCGAAACCAGTTTAAGGGTCAAAGTCCTCGTCTCTTGTTTTTAAAATAACCTTTTGCCGACTCGGGAATTAAATTAATTCACGTATCTCCTGCATTTACAATTTATTGTTACACAAAGTTACGACGGATCCTGCTAATATCGTTTTAAATGATAACAGGAAGCAATCGTAGTGGTAATTTATTAGAAAGGAAAATCCAGCAGGTGAACAGGAATTCGTAATCTCTTTGCATCTTAAGAGTTAGTAACGAATGCACGAGTCTAACTCTACAATGCGAATATTCTTTTAGTTAAATTTACGGATTTATTCGTAATATTGATTTGTTATCGTTGAGTTCACAAGTATCGTTAACATCGAAATCGTTTTCAACCCGACAAATAATAATATTATAATTAAATAATAATATTCTCCAAAATTGTATAATTAATAAACCAGATAAGAACAACAATCCGTGCGTATTTCTTATAAATTAAACAACGTCGTTGGAATAAAGTGCGGGAGAGTGGTTCTCGTAAACATTGGCGACTACGACTATACGAATTTGAAGGTGTAACAAAATTAATCGTACAGTGTGTTTATAATAAGTGCCATGAATAATTAATTAATTAACGACATTAATACGAGGCTGCAGCTCGAGCATTTGCAGTTATAATATATTGTCTTGTCTTAGTACTTAGTTAGTTATTAGCATAAATGATTGTACCTTACGCTGCGAATGGATATTAATATGAAACTTTTGCATAATAGTTAATTTCAAAAGTTATATTAATGGAGATCGTGTATTGTTAGCTAGGAAACAATAAATATACAGAATAATTTAGCGAGCGATAATTAATAACGGCCATAAAAGCAGATTCTATAGCGTATAATAAAACGTTCCTCTTCAATTCGATGCACGTATCGACAAATTTAACTTAATGAGTCTTCCGCCCTCACGCATCACTAAATTATGTGTTTACATTGCTGCATTATATTGATCAATGCATTACTGCGTTTGCCCCTCTATGTGTTGACTTAAAAATTGGCCAACAGTAAATGCAAAAGAAAAAGAGAGAAAGCCAATAATAATAGCCGTCGATTATATGGCTCTCCTCGAGGAAAATAAAAGAAGGAGAGGGCAGGAGCGACAAAGAGAGATATTTTTTCAGAGTGTATCGCCCAGTGAGCCAATTACAGCGCAGTTCACGTTACACGACGGCTGCGGGGAACTATCGCTCCCATCGACTTAAGGAGCCCGAGCACTGTAGTCTAAAAAAGCAAGACGTTCCTCGTCGCCGCGATCCGCTCGTTTTCTTGCGTGAAACGAGAGGCCCCGCATGCCTTATCTTCTATCTGCGAAGTCGGGGATAGAGGGAGACAGAGAGGGAGAGCGAAAGAAACGCCCGAGCGTAGCAGTCTCGGATACAACGGAGAGGCTTCGAGACTGAGAGAGAAGCGTTTAAACGCCTCGGTCTCTCTTACGAAACGTTTCAGAATTTCCGATGACTGGCGGAAGAAAAAGCCTCGAACTCGATGACTTAATTATCGTGCCGCGCGATCTCCGAACGACATTCTTACGGCGTCCCGTTCCCTTTCCTTTTCTTCTGCTCCCCCGAGTTCGCTCCTCGCGTTCTCGACAAATAACAGTTTCGGTTGTAAAGCGCACGACTCGACCGCCACCACGACTTTTAGGCCCCATCGATCATACGAACGGCTCGGGGGGAGACGCCGGTCTCGTTCCCGTAGGATCGATGGCCCTCGCGTTGCATTTCGGAGCCGCGCCGCCAAGCGCATCGGCACCGGCTTTCTTGCTGCACTTGCCCCTGCTGCGGTCGATCCTGATGCCGGCGACGGTAGTGCTGCTCGCGGGCGCCGTCGCCGCCGCCGCCGCCACCGCCACCGCCACCGCCACCGCCACCACCGCCGATCCCTGACCAATGCAGTGGTGCCAAATCTGCGCCCACGAGCATCACGCGACTGACGCCGTTGCACCGCGCGAGGACACGGCTTCTGCTATCTCTGGGCGATAAATTTTATCTACTCCCCGTGCACTTTTACGACTCTATCGATACTCCCTCGACGTACTCCGAATGTCGTTATCTGCTACGCTACTGCGCTAATCGATCTCAAACGCGGTATGAAATTTATACCCGGGAAAGCACTTTTTGTTACGCTCATGCCAAGACGAGAAGCGGAGCGTTATGCTTTTGGAAAACGAATTTCGAACAGCTAATCATAATAAAATACAGTACTTATACCTTTGTGCGATATCATCAGAAAAGAGGATTTTTTGCTTCACCCTTTAAACAAGTTCCTCTTACTTTCCCATAATTCATCCTTGAACTTACTTTTAATAAAAAAAGTTCAATTATATGGTAGCGCTTAAATTGATACTTCTTACGTTTCAGAGTCCTGATTTATTAAACATGATTGCAGTTCTTTTCTCAATTCTATTCGAGATTTTGAATAAGCGTTATTAAATTGCGATCTCGAATTATTAAATTTATTTAGGTACACAAACTTTTCGCTACTAAATACTCTATTATAATCTGCTTCATCGCGTGTTTCATTTTTAATTTCTTCTTTTACTAGTAAAACGATACCTTAGAAGGTCTACATTTTAAAATTTATTTCTGGAAAATTGCGGTTGTTTACTCGTATGTTAATTGAAACTTAACGTTAATTGAATTCTACCTAGACTATTAGCACGTATTAATTCAAATCTTAAAATTTGTTAACTGCTAGATAAAAAATTGTATTCAGTTCGAATTTCACTGGTTAATTTTTAAAAAATATTTAATGCAATGAACAATTTACAAGCGTGAGTTAGTTAAAGAAAAAAATATTCCATCTACCATTTTATAATCCTTATAACTTTATTTAATTAACAATTTGATTGTGTAAAGAAGCTTTTCCTTCGGTACATAGAAAAATAGTCTCGAGAACCTTGGAGTGAAATAATTTTGTTAGTCTAGATTATGGTCTAATAAATGTTGGTCAATATTAGATTTTCAGTTAATGCAACAATATGACTCTAATATAAAATTAAATTACCTTTGAATAATACTGTTTAAATTTTTCCGACCAGAGTGAAAACTACTTTAGCTAATAGCGTTTTAATCGGAATACTAATTGCATTAAAACGTCATCAAAATATGAACGTGATTTCTTGAAATTAGTGAGTCGGAAATATTTAGTACAACATTAGTCATCATCGCATTTGTAGTTGAGAGCAATTATAACCGTTGGCAGTTTATATCTACTTTGTAATTCAACCGTTTCTAGAGTAAATCGAGAAAATTACCAATCATAATCATTTTTCTGTCGTAAATAAAGGTGTGCGTGCAACAATTAAAGACATTGCTTCTGGCAGACAAGAGAAAATTACACCAAAACACTGCCGAAAAAAATACGCGAGCTGCAAGATTAAACAATTAAATTTGTTGTGCAAATATGTATTTTTCCGGGCAGCAATAATTGCAAAGGATTAAATAAAGTGAAACTTGATAGGCACGAGTTTCGCAACACTTAACATCGGCAAACAATTGCGTGAAAAACTTAAAAGTAGATAAATTTAAAAACAAGTTGCGAACGGGGCCCGGCGAGATCTTGTAATCGAACATTTTTCATCGTTAGCCACGCGCAACCAAGAAAGTATCGAAAGCCAAGTCACACCCGACGGCTCGGAATTTTTGCACGTACCGTTTCTAATTTACGGCGTTGCGATTTGCGGTGTTCGTCATGTTTGCAGAATTTTGGTGTCCACGTCGGAGCAGCAGTGCTTTATGCCGAGTACCGAGTAGCTCTGCAAACTCCAGAGTCACGTCAATATCGATTTATTCAGCTCGGTTCGCTGGTTCTGCCGTCATTGGCTCTCCCCGCGCCTCTCACCTGCGTTATTTCGTTCCCTGACGGCTGTGCGTCCGTCGTGAAAACGTAAGAATGACTCGTGCGAAGGGCGGCGGCTCGAAATCTCGATCGACCGGCGCAGGGATGAGCGCGTCTCGGGCTCTAGATGGCCGCTCATAATGCATAGAGCTCTTGTCTATTCATCCGTGGACGTGGGGCAGGTGCACCGGTGACTCGCTTTATTTGCTCGCGCGTGCGTAATGCACGGGACGAGGAGTCCGGTTGTATTAACCACGTCACGGAATTCCTCGCCTTCTGGCAAGGGTTGCCGCCGATTCGACGATGCCGGCTTAGGGCGCAGCCGCTTATTTTTAACCTTACACGGGGCAAACGTGGAGGCGTCGGAGTTAATCCCATTTCTCCTGCGCCTCGAAATGCGTCGAGGCGGAAGGCACGTTAATTATATTCCTCTTTGGCTTCTCCATCGATTCCTGCGCCTCGACTTCAAAAGTATCGTAGGAAAATTTGGAGAAGCAAGGGTCGCGATCGTAGGTAATAATGATAAATTCGTAAGCAGGAAATTGATATTCTCGAAGGTGTAATATCGGCACGAATTTGAGAAAGAAGTTTTTGCTTTAACAATGAGCGGGTCATCGGCTCTCCGGAAGCCCGTGTTACTCTTTATCCAAAAACTTGGCGGGGATGAAATTAAAGTTCACTGAAAGATTTGGAGAAGCGGAAACTTTGCTAGAGGAAGAGATGCAATCTCGAGAAATACTTATAAAGTTATATTAATATAAGGTATCGTGATAAATTAAAAGACTGAGAATTGTAATAATGTGAATTTATATCGGTGCTTTTTTGATGCTGCGAGATAGTGGGCACATATAATTCATATCGTTAACGCCGGCTTAATTTATGGCTACTCCTATACAACGTCGCCAGAGCAACGTTTCTCCCCACGTATTGTTAATGTAGAATCTAGTTTAATAATAGGTGATTGATAGTTCTCTTGAGATTTAAAAATTTGTTATTATCTTAAATTGTTATACATAGTCTCGATTTCTACTCGTCATTGTATCCCAGTTTTGTCTTCGCATCTAAGATACGAAATGGCCTCTTTGTAATTCTACAAATAGCTACACTAAACAACTTCAACTACAATGCTATAATTTCTTGTCATTTTCATTTTCAATCTTTTAATTTATCATCAGAACTCAACGTTTATTTCAGTTTCAAAGTATTAGAATTTTATCTCCCCGTCTGTTGAGAAGTTTCAACTTTCAAATCTTTATTTTAGCGGAATAGAAAAATTTAATTTTATTCTTTTCAAGTTTCGAGATAGAAAATTGCTTATACTAAGTAATCGCTCGTTCATTTCGTATAGAAGCATAAAAGATTTTGATAAAAAATATAAATATTTAAAAGACCTACTTGCTGTTGCGCTAACTTTACGATCTACAATTGGGAACAGTAAAATATTCCAATATCAATTTTAAAAACGATCGCCGAAGAATTCTTTATAATATCTAAAGATTTCCCCAGCTTATAATTTCCTTAGAAAATTTTCCTAACAATATTTCAAAAGAAAAATATTTTAAGTTTAATAAAAAAATGAATTACAGGCTTTCTGTTTACCATTTTTAATAAAAAATATATTAGGACGAGGAAAATGTTAACGGAAAAGTTGCTTTTCAGTCTTTGAGAGCTTTTGAAAAACGACTTTTATTAAATATTCTTAAAGTCCTGTTACGTCTCAAACTTCGTTTGCAATTTACAATTTGAACAGCATTGATATTATCATTATTTTTTTTTTTAAATAAAATTTACCGAAATTTCGAAGAAGAAGAAAACAAATATTTTACACGCTATTATTATAAATACGCTGATGGCGTAACGTAAAGGATCGGCATATCGATAGCAATGATTTGTAAATTTGACGGAGCACCTCGAATAGCGCACGTGAAGTGCAAGCCAAGAGACGTCTCTTTAAAAAGTCTGCAAGTAAAATTCCAAGTTAAAAGAAGAAGAATCATTAACATCGAACGCTTAACTCTTAGACACTAGATCCGCTAGTGAGTCGCGCGCGTCGAAGCCTCGAGACTCGCAAGGACGCATTAACAGAAAATCCAAACGAGTGAGAAAGCAAAGATTCGAGATGATTCGCAACGCCTTTTTCACTTACCACGCCCGGTTTTCCCTCTCGTCGCATCGACTCGTTAGCCGGGCGAAATATTGACGCGAGATAACGCGTGTTGGCCGTAAAAAATTCAGTGCGCCTCCCCACCCGCTCGCAACTATTACTCAAGCACGCAGTTTCTCACGCTTGACGCGACGTGTCCTTAATTTCAGTAGTGTCGCGTGTAAATTACGCGGCAACTGGCCGACAATGAAGAACTACCACCGCGTGATGACTGTGCAAATACTTTCTACTAAATCAACAGGTCGACTACTGCGGACTCGCACTCGCAGCTTCTCGGAGAAAAAGAGAGTGAGACCAGTTAGCGGTTACTAGTTACTCGTTGCCCGTTACCCTCGCTACTTTCTATCAGCCTCGTCTCTTTAAAAGCACAAATTTTCCAAACAAGCCGATGTTTGCTTTTCCATTAAAGACAGCGCGATGCTACTTTATTCTTTTTTCTCGAATCTTAACAATGAAGTGCTTTATCCTCGCGGAGAAATGCCTCGGAGCTACGGAGATTATTGCAATTCGATTCGACATTTTATTTACCGGCTTCGTTACTCGTGCTGCTGCTCTTGCTGCTTCATTTTTAAAGGCTCGAGGAGCAGGGAACGAGAAACTCTTGGTGGGTTTTTATCGTTTTATCAGCATCTCGGCACAATCACCCGAAAATGTTTTTATTTAAATCACGCACCGAGAGCAATTCTCGTCCTCTAAATTTATTCATTCGTTAAAGTACATATTGATATATTAGGAACTTTGTGTTTCGCAATATTACCGATGTATTCGCACATGATATCGATAAAATCTCAAGTTTCCTCGGTAACAGATACATCGTTAACTTATAAACTATAGATCTGATAAATACACCAAGTTTTTAATTATAATTGAGAGCGTAAATTTAATTGAATAGCTTACTGTAGCCATTAAACGTGTGGCACAAAATCCAATAATTACCAGCTTTATCTATGTACAATAATTGTCCACGGCATTACTATTAGAATAACACGGGATTACGCGAACCCGATTACGCACGACTGTAAACACGGAAAACGTTGATGCACCGAATATTCAAAGCATTAAAAGTATTACGAAACATTATTTACGGCATCGATATCCTGATTCAATTATTAGTTATGCGCATATTTATATAAAAGTTCTACGATGGATTAAAGGAGTAACGCAGCAGCCGATCGAGAGCTTCATCAGCAGCACCGCATTCTCCATGCTTTCCCAATCAATAACAAACCTCTCGCATTATGAGGTTTCGTAATTAAGTCACTCGGTAATAGTAACGCGATTATTATTAGAGCGATGAAGGCTAAAAAAACAGAGGGAGGGTAAATAAAACGCACTCTCGCGTGTAAAATCGAAGCCAGCAGCGGCCTTCCAATAAATTCCTCCGTAACGCGTGAGTACCCTACAACTTTACTCGCTTAATAATGCAAGAGCAACACAGAGTGAGAGAGAGAGAGAGAGAGAGAGTGCGCGTCGTGGTGTTCGTACGTTTGTGTGTAAGAGCACTTATTCATTCTTTTCGAGGAAAGAAGAGTAGTATGACGTCGGGTATAATTTGCGTAGGTGCCACGCCTTTCGAGACCGCCACTACGGTGTAGCGCCTCTCTCTCTCTCTCTCTGTTTCCCTCTCGCATATACATTATTTACCCGCATACTACGCCAGCTGTGCGTATGCCGAGAGTACACACACGTCTGATCGTGAGTGACGCGCACCGGCTAATGATAACGCCCGACTTGGCTGCGGTTATGAGACGCTCGCGAGGAGAGGTGAAAGCTTTTGGTCGGTAAGACCCGCTTAGAAATTCTCTTTGCTACGAATAATATTAGCTTTCCAAGCTGTGCAATTTTCGAGTGGATATGTCCTACATATTGCGAATGAATTTGGAAGGAGCTTACGAATACGATGATATAATTGCCAAGCTCATTAACATAATAATGAAAGTGAAAGTGCTCTAATTGAAAAGGTGTTTGCAAATTTATTTGCACGGAGATGTAAATTGCAGGGATTCGTTGCAGGAACTCATATCCAATGTGCCTCGATGTCGGATTTATTTCTAGGCAAACCGAGTAAGCGTTGGTGCTACCAAAATGTGAAAAAATTAACATCATCGTTTGTTTATAACATTTGATAACTGCGCTCCGGAGTTTCATTTTTAATCGTGCGATCCTTTTTTAATCCGTTCATTAATTTTTTATAAACGAGAGTTTGAATCGGATTCTATAAAACGTGATTATTATTGCATAAGTCTATTTGATATTTATGCCCTAACTATATACTAATTTCTAATTTCAATTTTTCACGGAAAAGCTTTGAATACGAAAGTTAAGTTAAATATTAAATCAGTCCAATTCGTGTATAAACGAAATTAGGCAGTAATTCCAAATTTATATCCAATAATTATGAATAATTATATAGTCGTGTTTTGGTAACATCTAGTTTGTCTTAAAAAATTATTGATCATTATTGCAGCTTCTACGAAATTCAAGAGTAAGAGCGATCGGCAATTCAAATTTATTCTAGAATTAGAGGAGCATGGAGATATTTGAAAAGAAATCAATTTTGTACTGCGTTGTATTAGTTTACGAGCGACTGTATTTTGAAGCTTTTTGTTATTTGTAAGCAACAAAAAATAATTCTGTCCGATAAAACAGTTGATCCTGCAAGTTTGATTATTTTATTTTGTATTAATTTTAATCGTCGCCCATTTTTAATTGAAGTTTTGCATTATTAAAAAGCATTTCTTGGCTCGCTTTCATAAAAATAGAAACTAATCAACATTACGAACTATTTAGGTCGGCAAGATTTTAATCGAAAAAAATGTTATGGTACAAGCAATTTTTATTCAAACTTTTTTGAAAATACAGCATCGACATTTCATTATTATTCGATTATCTGCAATAGTATCTTTCATATAAGAGTACAGTACACAATTTATTTTACCGACGTAATGATCTTTTAACAGCTATATACATTTTTTTCAAGTTCGAACGTGTCATTATCAAATAAAAGTGCGGTATGTTCTTACTGTTTTTTGACAAACTCGATAAACTTAAATTATTTCCGTGTAATTCAATGATTAAAGCTGGTGAAAATACGTTTCGATAGTGAAGGTTCGTACAAGCACCTGCACTACTCGACGACAAGAACCACATAAAAATACATTACGCGTAAGAGACAAATTCAAGGTATTTCACGCTAACCAAATTTAAAATAATCTTATCAATTGCAAAAACGTTCTTAGGCTATACTTAGACGAGCGTCCGTCATTACTCAGCGGAATAACGATTGCCTCCGTGAGTTTATTTATTTTATCCACACGTGGCCACACGCACGCAGCCAAGTACTATAATCTTTACCGAGATTATCCGATGCGGATGGTCAATCATTGCTATTTGTTGTGTTACGCTCTCTACACAAGCGCTCGAGTACGCCCTTCCTTTTCAACTCGCGGCTGTGTGTGCGCCTCCATAAATATTCGCGTGTGCACGCGCGTCCACGTACACGCCGAGTTTGAGGAATGAGAAAATTTTGACGTGTTGTAACGTAATTTATTACGGAGTCGTCCATTTTGCAACGTTTCCGCAACGTTAAAATAAATGGCGCCGCGTTCGCGCCTATGTCGTGCTCGCGCATACGCGAAGACATGGATACGGAGAGGCGCGTAATATCGTTTTAATCAAGTTCCAACTTCCAGTGCGGAGTGGTGTTGTCCTACATGTACGCTGATTACAACGCTCGCCTGAACACGTGGCCACACATGCATCGCTCGCTTGCTCAAGCTTCGTTATTACGTTCTTTACGTGCGAATGCCTACGTTCCTCGTGCCTTTCTTTTTTCTAATTCATCCTGGTATTCTCGTGCACTTACCGGACATATCGCCGCGTATCCTTTTGGAAATTTAAGTTACGTGCTTCTTTCCACGTCCACGCGACGTTCAAATTTCCATTTAAAAACAACGCCTAAGGTGGTGGCTAATTTACAACTCTCATTTTTACGCCATCGCTTACATCTAGTGTTACCTTCTTTTAAACACACTTATTATTTAAATTACGGGAAATTTTATTTTTTTCTGTCTTTATTTATATCGTGATTTTTACTTTGAAAATTAGTCGTATTTTTTCCTTAACGTATTAATTATCTTTCAATGTCAACCTTATCGTTGGCGCACAATTTTTCTGTGGATATTGAGTCATCGTTTTTCTCGACTTGCTGTTTTTAATAATAATAATAATTTTTTTTTCATCGTTTAATTGTAACATGGTGTATGGTGCAATACAGACAACTTACATATAACACATTTTTAATAAATTTCAAGTTAATAAAAAATGATAAATTATATGGTCACAACAATTTTTAATAAATAATGTAAAACTATAATGTTTGACGTGGAATTTCAAAATTTTTAAACGAATACATTGATATTATTATAAATACTTCAATATTTCAAAGATAAAAAATTAGGTGTATTAAAAAAATGTAGCACTAAAAAAATCTACGTTTTTTAAGATAAAAAATAAAAATTGAAAATATCTTTCCTTAATTTTAATTCGACATTTTCACGTTAATTTTATGTACTGAGCATAATGAAAAATGAGACACACACGCGCATAAAAAATTATAATGTAAACCAAAATTGAAAAACTATCGGTAGCTGATTCACGAGTGGTTGTATTAAATTAAATTTCGTTAAGCTAAATTTAATAATCTTAACATAGTTTGATTATAAATAACTTATTTTGCTTTGTGCTTTTGCAACATGCAAAAACACTAGTCTTTGCAAATACTCTTTGTATATTTATTTGCAATATGCAAAGTTAATATATAATAAAAAAATAGTAAATTCACAAACAATAATTAACTTATACAATTTAAAATAAATTAATGCATTTATCTACGTTATTATTTGTTTAAATTGTTTTGCATTAATACTATTCTAACTATTTTAAAACTGTTATATTTATTTGGTGATATATATATTAGTATAACTGTTATATTTTATTTATATATATGGGGAAAATAATAGTATACGAATTGAAGGAATAATTTTTATTAAATAATAAAGAATATCGAATACGACAAGGATTAGTTTAAGTGAAAGAATACAAATAAAGATGAATAAAATTATGTTATTTCATAAATGAATACTGTGAGAATTTTCATCTTATCAACGTACATATAATGTTATTTGCAATAAATTAAAAATGATATTTTGTAAAAATACATACTGCATTTTTCTCATCTGCACGCATTGTGTGAAGGCAGTAATTACACGCACATTTTTCTGGCTAAAAATAATTCCTAGGGGTTTTACCGGAGACACCGAAAATTTTTAAAATACAAAATCTATTCTTTTAATAAAAAAAACTTCTTTTAAAGTTAAATTACTATTGTTCGACTTATAATTCGACAAAGTTTGATCTAAAAGTTAAAAGATTATTTTTTACTTTAAAGCAACTTGTTTTAAAACAAAAGGGATAATTTAAAATTAAAAAAGTGTTATATATGCTTGTGCTAGAATTGCTATTTCTAACAGCGAATGCATCTATTCGACATTTTTGTATTTACACATATTTATATGTGTATATTCTTTTTTTTATTTATTACGTTTTTAATATTTGATCTTGTTTTTTATTTTTTATTTATATTGTATCCTCTCTTTTACGTTTTCTCTTTCCTTCGTGGTTCTTTTTTTACTCTTAATCTTTATTTGTAGCTCACGGCGGATTGTCCACTGGTGTACAACTCTATGATTATACTTTTTACGAATGTATTTACCATCCTTCCTCATCTTTTTTAGAAGAACCGATGCTTCATTTTCCTTTCTTTCTCATCGTCACATGATTCCTCGCAGTTGATTGTGGCTGAAAAAGAATCTTATACTACAAATAAACTTTAATCGTAATTATTGATTTATAAAACTTCACTATTATCTAAAATTTATTTGATATCATTATTACTTTGTGTAAAATATTTACTTTATTTGAAACAAATTGATTCATTGTTTTTTCGTTATTATTCGATTGACATAATTTCTATGCTTTAACTTCGTTTAAATTGTATCTTGTGAAAATTATTTCTTCATTCTTCTATTCGCGTAGGTAAATTAATATATACATATATCTATTAAAAATTAGATTTGACTTGAAATCAGATATCGTTATTAATAATAAATTTGACTTTCTATAATAATACAAGCTAAGATTGAATTAAGAGTTGAAAGTCATGTTTTAGTAACTATAAAGAAATATCACTTATTGACATGCTAATCTAAAAGACATGATAATTGAGAGTTATTATTTGGTGAAAAATTGCCTTTTATCAATGTAACTAATACTCTTTCAAAGAATTTAAGTCATTTGTGCATTATTTGAACGACGTAAAATTATAAAACAGTTATATGGCAATTGGGTTTATTTTGAAATAATTCTTGTCAAGTAAAAATGCACAGTTAAGAAATGAATCCAATTAAAATCGTATGTATTTAAAAGTTATCTTGTAGATCTGATTTAATAATTTGTAATATCAGAAACAAGTGCTTATTATATCTCGGTGATTAATGCTATAAATATAACTAGAGGAATTATTGTACCACGAGTATGTATCACGAGTCAATTTCGCACTACTATGTATATTAAGTATTTTCGATACAGTATTTAAATAATTAAAAAACTGGGAATTACGTTATCGATCACTGATCTTAATTTGTAAAGTTTCCGCGATGCCCATTAATTTATACATTTTAATTTATATAAAAAGGGTTACTTTTTAATTACTATTGTGAGAATTTATTATTCATAACATGCTTTCGAGATTATTCTACAAATAAAGATCGTAACTCTGCGTTGGGTAATTAAAAATGAAATAACGTAGTTTAATGATTTTTAAATTGTAAAATTCCTTCAAAATCTAAATTAAAATTTATTATTTCTACATTAACTAAACAATCTTAATAGCAAATTTAACGGATTGTACGCTTTATTATTGAAATAAATACATCATACTATACTAGGAAATATAATTTGCGTTCGAATATTTCTAACGCATATTTAATGATTTGGGGTTCCAAATCCATTAATAATTATACATAAATACTTGCAATTATTATAAAATATCCGAAAATTGCAGAAATTTATGAAAATATACATTTCGGAATTCAAAGGCCTTTCATTTATTAAAATATATAAAATGATAAAATATATCACAGATTTCATTTATGATTATGACAAAGATATGCAATTAATTAAAATATATTTCAAACAGTCTATTAAGATAATTGATAGTGGAAATGAACATTTCCAAAGATTCGACAGACAGCGAACATAAAATTACCGTGACAAAAAAGTGCGACTAGTCGCGTATGTCTAAATCTAAATAAATTTTAACTTTAGGAACGAATGGGACACATAAGCTATGCCCAATGAAAACAGATCTAGAGAAAAACTGAATGCACGAGGCATAAAATAATACTTCACGTTCGTGAATCGACTACGCGTGAATCTATCAAAATCATCCTACGCCGCGCCGTGTAAAAATGTTATCAATACCAGAGAGAGAGAGAGAGACACGCATAGTGTATAGAATGGGAAATAAGCAAAGGAGAATCGGAGGTTGGGAGAGAGGAGAAAATAAAAGAGGCAGAAAGGGAGGAAGAGAGCAGCAGCTCGGGGCATCGACGCTTACCCGCACTCAATTATCGACGTTCATAACGGTTGTTTGCTTACCCGAAACCCATCTTACGCGAACCCGTTATAATCATCCATCGGAGAGTCGAGAGAGGGGGAGATAATTGATATCCAATTTTGCCGTTTCCCCATTCCGAAAGCGCTGCTGCTGCGGATAAACCTCGCGGCGCTGCGCCTCTATCGCCGCTGCGGAGATTCGCTGCCCAAGAGTCTCGAGAGTGTGTTAGGCAAATTAATATCTTTTGAGATCAATTTATGCCCGGCTAAATAACTGCTGGCACATAATAAATAACGTCGAATCCTCCTTGATATGCAATGTCTAAAGTTCCTTTTTCAAAATTAGCGTGCTGCTCACGTAATGATACGTTGCCAGCGGTCTACCGGAATTTTTGTATTTATTTTCTTCGAATCTGAGAACACAGGCATCGATGCAAATGGTTATTAACGTGGAATAACAAAAAGTCCGATGATTTGTACGCGGGTAACGACTGTATTTACTGAGCTTACGCGTTCGATGATTTGTGTGATGTGAGCGCGCTAAAAACAATTGTCGATGGAGAGATAACTTTGAAGTAGTAATGAACTATGACATAAGAGACTGCGGCTGTCTTACGTTACAATATTAAAATATAGTTTTAACTCGCGTATTGGAATTACGGGCTCATTCCAGCGTTTTATTTCCATTGCACTCTTTGTAATCATAAATATTCTCCTCTCTAGGGGCGTTCGATATTTTTCAAATTATTAAATCTCCCGCTCGAGCGAAGTTTCTTTGAACAAATTTTCAACCGCAAATATCGTACTTGCCTTTGCGGAGTTCTCCGAAAATTCGTATTATATAAATAAGATGGGCCTTGGCATTTTCTGGCTCGATGCTGTTAAATGCTGCTAAATTTGAAAAATAGAAATAATCTCTCGTTGTTCCGAATATCTCGCGACAATCGGAATAATTTTCGCGATATTTTTAATCGATTCACGAGATCCGCTAAATAATACACGAATGTAGTGCTGAAACTAAAATAGAAACCAATATATTCGTTTTCTCTATTCGTTAACAAACCTTAATCGATAACAAGTTAATTTTTAATCGCATAGACTCGATTTATCGAAGATATTTATTGCATTGTGCTTGCAATGAAAAGGGCAGCTCTGATTAATCTTCACCATCTACAAAGTGTATTTCTCAATTTTATTTAAGTATTTCGCACTCGCTTTATCACAAGAAAACTTGCAGGTCTTTCGCGTGTTTATTTGCCGATTTCTCAGGGTAAAACATATTGACGTTAGTGGACGTCACGTGTTTTAACAACGGTGAGTATAAATTGCGAAGGTAAAATCTACCGAGGATACGAAATCGAAATTCGAAATAAATGCAGCCCCGCGATTATTGCAGTAGCCATTGCTGCTCCCAGATAAAAGCTGATTATAGAATTGTTGTTATTCGAAAGTACAAAAATGATTAATAGACAAAAATGTACCAGCAGACTCACTTGATACGTTCGGATACGTCTCTCCAGTCGCAGCAGCAACTGCGAGATTAATGCACCGGAGATGAATTAAAAATACTGAAATACAAAAAGAGCGGCTACACTTTAACGCGAGGAGGAGGACCTACTTCACGTGGATAACTGAAAATTGGTTTTTCTCTTGTATATAGGTGTATACGCGTCGGATAAAGGCATTTCGGAATGAAACTCACGAAGCGTAATTTCCTACATAAATTTATGGAAAAGACGCCAGCAGCCAACTCGTTCCGTCGCTCGCCCTCCTCTGTCCCCCCTCTTCCACAGGTGGAAGAAAGTACACAGTGGATAAAAAGGATATAGTAAAAGACGGGCATAGCGCCGGGGAGGGGCAAAGCGAAGGGGCGCGAGACCATTTGTATTCATATGAAAATATTATCTAGGCTCCGGCTCCGACGCGTCCCGGACTCCCTTTTCGCCCGCGCATCTTCGTGGATCGCTTTCGAGTTCCTCACAGATTCGTCGTGCGCACGAAGACAGCGTCGCCGGGACATTGTTACGTAGCCGCTGGATCCGCGCAATCCGCGGCACGAATCCCGACGGCTCCCTGTTTCCGCTTCTTTGCGCGGCCTTTAGCGGACCGGCGACATCGGTGTACCCAGTGACGCCGCAGGGAAATCTCGCTGCAGAAGTGAGTTTTTTGCCTTACGCCCTACTCCGGTTGCGCGACTTGGCGGCTCGCGGTTGCATAATCCGCCTCGAAACTGTGCCTCGCGCTCTTGACGTCGAGACGGCGAAACGAAACCGCGCGACTCTTTCTCCGCTCTATTATTCGCATTTGTATACTTGCAGGAGGAGGTCGCTGATAAACAACTTTACAGAATGGATTCCCATGTATGCGCTGTTCTACGTTGTATTTTGCGTATGAATGCCTTGCTCTCCTCTTCTAATTCCTCTTTATTCTTATTTAGATTCTTTTTCAATATTTCTGAGCCTCCGCTCCTCCTTTTCCTCTTAAGGTTCGGGATCATCTCGGTGCGCCAAAGTGGCAATAAATACTGGGAGTACTTTTTCACAGTATTCAAAGAAGTTCGTTTTGAAATATATTCCGCGATTCTCTCTAAATACATATTTCTTTACAAATCTTAATTATCTCGTTTAGTAACCTTGCATAAGCATTTGAGATAGATAAACCTCGAAGCACCATTTAATTTATGCTTCATAGCAGTTTTGTCGTTTCAACGAACAACATTGATGAACAATGTTTCCTTCAAAAACGAATGCCTCGATTAAATAAACAAGAAATTTTTATTTCATCGTCAATTTATCAATTTTTTCAAATGAGAAAAATGCAGCTTGCAACTCATTTTTTCCAATTTTCTTTATAAATTCGAATACCAAATATTCATTATGGACAATTTATTTTCATACTTCAAATTCATAAGTTTAAGGTAAAACTTTTGATACATTAAACAAAATGGAAATTTATTTTAATAATTTGAAAACTATCATTAAATTAAATAAAAGTTTAAATTAATATTTTATCGATTGATAGACATAACGAGTAAAATTAATCATTATTTTATTATCAATTTTAAAATCATACTTTTAACGTGAAAATAAAATGTTTTAATAAACTTAACATTTACCTTATATAATTATGGTAACTATGAAATTGGATTCCTTATGAATTTGGGAAACATACCAACTTTCTGTAATTCTATTTAGGTCGGCCATATTAATCTCTGTTTCAAAGTTCTAACAAACAGTATAATATAATAAAGAGTTTCTGCTGAATCCTCTCTACGGGATCATTCATATAATATGTGTGCTAATCTCATTTGACAAAGAAAATCTTAAACAGTTCGCGATAATACGGATTATTATATGATAACACGGTTATATTCGAAAATGCTCTTTGGCTGAATAATAAATAACACGATAAACTTATTTTGTCTCGAAGCTTAAATGGGTAGTTAACTATTTTTGATTGCATGATATTTTCCAACTCACTCGCAGAAGATTTTAGAAATGAGCTTTTGACAACTATTTTAATAATTAATTATATCTTGGAAAAGCGCGAATAGAGCACGTGATTTATCAAATCACACAAGTCCGGACTTTTATTTTATAATTTTATAATGAGTTGAATTTGTTTATGATGAAATCAGCTACAAGATCGAAGGACAATCTAAAGAGATAAATATGCTTATAAATAAAGCTATTCGATAGAAAGAATTTTACATAGCACAACGTCACTAATAAAGGGTTCCACGGAAGCGAAAAATTATCTAATATGCATTCTTGCAAATATTGAATAAACGTTTCATTATTCCTTCCTAGAGATCATAAGATAATGGCTGAAATAACAAAGACTGCTTAGGTAACTGTTATTTATGGAATCACGAATGGCGACTATCAGTGGGATGGGATCTTCTTCCAATTACATTGAAGTCTGTCAGTAAATAATCTATTACATTGAATTACAATGCAAAGATATTTCATCGTTAGAACGTACAGACATTTTTCGACTTAGCGAAAACTTCATTTCGAGCCTTTTTGAAAATAATACAGAGTATCGTGTTTTCTTTTACTTTTATTACCACGTGGTATTTTCAGAAGAGATGGAAACTTTCAGATAGTAAAAGTGATAAAATTCTTGGAATACAAAACACTGTTTGAATAGAAACTGGAAATCAAGAAGAAAGCTCGAGAGGAGTTTAGGTAGTGAACAAAAGACACTACAGCAACATTATGATCTTACGAATGAATTATCGATAAACATTAGGATTTAAAGCTTAAAATAACGTTGCGGGTATATTTTCGAATGTAAGTTAACATACGAAGCATCAACACGATTTGATACATTGAAGATGTCTAACTTAGAAAATTACGTAGAGAAATGCAGAGATTTTATCCTGAAAAAGATCACGGAGGGACAGCAAACATTAAAGTCTCGAATATAATAGAATTAAAGCCCTTAAAGCTAATTAACAAAATAAAATTCGTGTAAACCTTTATTATGTGACAAATTCTATTTCATCAGGGAAAGGATAAAACATGTAACTTTTAATGCACTCATTACTCAAAATAGAACTACTGAACTCGAACAAAAAGGTAACTATTGTTAATAAGAAGTATAAAGTACATGTGAACTTCATGCTATAATTGGAAAACGGGAAATCTATATTTCTAGAAATAAACAGAACCCGTTCGTCACTAGATTCTGTAACTCGCAAAAAGTGAAAGTTCATAATTCGTCGAAACTAAATGGCATGGATCTTATAATTCAGACGAAGAATTGTGCCAACAAATGAAATCTTGTCCATGTTCCATTCTTTAAAACAATGGACTTTAGATTAATGGCGCGCGCGCGCGTGGATATATTCAACTGCGGGAGAGGATTTACTACTCTGCAAGAATGGATTATAGAGGTCCATGGAATGATATCGTGTAATGCATAAACTGTCTCAAGATGAAATTCTACAATTTCTATGCATATCGAGGTATTTTTATGCGAGAAGCGACTCGATACCTTATACATTAATTTAAGTGTGATTAAAAACTTTATCCATTTCGAATATATAGCTCATATAGTTTGACTACATGATTTTAATTTAATATATATGATATCGTCAGGGCTACAGTTAAGAAATTGAAAAATGGAGAATGTTAAAGACATTTGATATAGTGGATGGTTTTAAATAAACGAAAACTTTCAAGAGTACTCCTTTAAAAGTATAACCTCCAGAATTATTAAGACTCGGTAGAAAAGAAACTAAATAAGAAATAAGAAATGAAAATCTTATCTATCTACTATAATTTATATCAATACAGACTTATATTAATGTTGAAAGGAAGCTTCTAAAGTAGTTTATATTAGAAGAAACATAAAACATTATTTCATGTTTTATGTTACCTTATTTAAGAAGATACCACAATGCGTTACAAATACAAAAATATGTTACTACTGAGAATATCCAGAAAATTTTATTTTTTTGTAGAAAATTGCAGCGGAATTTTGTATTAAGAGATGCAGTGGGCTTATTTTTATCTTTATTGTATAAAATATCGGTTTAAAGCTTTTTAAGTTGTAACGTTAAAACAGTTTTGTTTGTAGTCCTAATAATAATGCTTGAAGTCTATCTTTTATTTCAAACTCGAATCATTCTAAGATAAACATTTACATTGAATATATTTAATGCAAAATAATAAAAGTATTTTTTACCCTATATTAAAACTCTACACGCGAAAAATAAATTTTAGGAAGATGATATATATGATTTGATTTATCATTACTTTTTATCGTCCTTAGAAACAAGAGCCTCAACTTTTACAGACATTACTTAGCGTCAAGTGGATTATACACCTAAAACGCCCTCGCTTTATTTCACGAAGTGTTTTATAAACTATTTTATCAGTTCCTTGAAATTGTCAAAGGAAAATTTATTCTAAACCAGTTCTTGTACAAGGAATCGATAGATTTAAAAAAGTCTATGGATAAGGCATCTGGCTATTTAAGGGAAATCTTTCACAGAAAGAAGTTTCGTTTCTTTCGATTTATACGCCGTGTTGTATTTCGCTTTATCTTTCTTTCGTACTTCTTCTCATTCCTTTGCTCGTCGTTCCTTGTAAGAGGAAAACATTTGCGCGAATGACTAATTGTCGAGTTGAGTATTTACAGCTTTATAGAGCGGCATTTAATCGATTCGCCAGAATCGTTGTAGATCCTGAGTCTGTCACGATTTCTTGACATCATCTCATCTACACTCGCTTCTCGATTGACTTTGTACGTCTTACGAAACTTCATTGTTTCTTTGTGTTCTTTTCTTGTATCTGTCTAGTCGTTCTCGCAATCGAATGAGCTCTCCAACTTGTAGTTCAGCCGAATAAAAGGAGCGAGAAAGAGAGAAAGAAATGCGCATAGGAGGTACTATCCGCTGCTTGTTTAAGCTTGTGGATTATCGCTGTTCTAATAAGCTTCCGCGCTATATTTGCAGTCGTATTTTTGAACGTCGCAGTTTTGCCAATGCGTACGCGGTGTTGTAATTTATCGTAGAATCTTTTTTTGCGTACAAATAAGTAAACTGCTTATGCTAATAAAGTCAGATATTTTATAACCACATTATATTACGTTAAACGTGGATATTTTGATATCGATTTGTTGAAGATAAAAGAAAATTTATATAACCTTTAATTTTCTGAAGTGTATGTTGGAAATTGAAAATAATAACATTATCACGGCTTTTATAAAGCTCTCAATAAGTCATTTATTAATTTTAAATTAGCAACTTCTTTACGTTCGCAAATAGCAGACGATGAAATTTTTTACTATAATTACAACGTTCAATATCCTTTAATGGTAATGTTAGATAGTATGATCGATAGCAACTTTCGAAAATTACATTTTCAAGCGAGAGAAAGTATTACCCGAGTGTCTGGCAATACTAATTTTTTAAATTAAAAGTACAATTGTCCAAATTACGCTTTTTATGCATTTTCCATTAAACGTTAAAACATTAAAATTCTTCTTCTATTGTGACGAACGTTCAGACTGACAATAAGGAAATTCTAATATTTTAAATCTATCATTGTTTCAAATTTTATAGTATACCAAATAACGTTTTAATTGTTAATTCCGCATTAAGATTGAATAGCGCATTCACAGAACAGTAATACTGAAGTTTTTTACCTCTGAGTTGTTAGCAATGAATTATAAAAGAAATAGTGCGGAGTTGAGTCTCGAGAAAAGCTACTTTTGCATATTACGCGAGTATTATTTGCGCGTTACCAATATCGCTACCAAAACATATTTCAATTTAGCACGATTGTCTCCCTCGCGATCGCAGGTAAAACAGTTGTTAATTTCGTGCATCCGACAGCTGTAATTGTTATAATCCCTAGAGTTTCCGTACCTCGTTACTCGCCACCCGTGGAGTTGTTTCGCGATGGTTTGGCGAGGAAAAGCGGCGGCTCGGAACACAAGCGCGATTCACAATCGGAAGGGATCCCCGTAATTTATGAGAAATAAATGTCTGCCGTGCGTAAAACGGTTGGAAGTAAGAGGGTTTGATTGATAGGTGTATAGGTGAAAAGGGATGTAGGACGCCGACGCCGACGCAGAGACTCGAAGGGTTGAAGGAGCAGCGAGCGCGTGCGGCGACGCACAAGTGAAAGAAGTCGGGTGAGATTGGCAAATGTTTGTCGAATCTTCGGGGGATTTGGTAAGTGTGTACCTATACATGCCTGTCGGTTTCGCGTGCAAAGACTCGAGAGCGGGGTTGTGAAGGCGGGAGGGCGAGAGGGAAGGAAGCTTCATATCCAATCCCGGCGCATGCGGATTAATAAATGGATTCGCGTAGCTTAGGCCGATCTTATTACTTCGGTCGCTCTTCCTTTGCCTCGAGTGAGACGGCACGGAGAGCAGCTTCGGCTTTTATATCCGCGGCAATATCGCCGTGTGCGCTTCTCTTCTGCTCTCCTCTCCTCTTTTTTCGACTTTTTCTTCCTCCTCGCATAAGACTGCGCGAGCGCATTTCGCCTTTACTTTACTTTATCCGTGCTCTCTTTCTCTCCCTCCCTCCCTCTCGCTCTCTCTCTCTCTCTCTCTTTCCGATCCGATCCGTTTGAGATGTAATTCAACGCTCCTTGCAAGCTTCGAGCAATTTGTTTTTCAAATAACCTTACTCTCAAGTTGATTTAAACTTTTGTCAAAACTCCACGAGCGCTAGACGAACAATGAAATATTCTCTGCGTACAGGAAAAATTACTTCGGTCAACTAGAAAATCTTTCCTTTTTATCTTATAAAAAGCAATAAATTGTTTATTCTTAGTGAGACACAATTTGCTCTTAACAAGCGCGACTTCGATTAATGCATTTATTCATATTTTCAAAGTTTGACAATCGCTTGTGCGGTAAATCCCTTATGATAAATATAAAGACAATAATCTATCGCGAAAAGTAACAAAATATTTTCAATTATAAATAATTTTAAGTTTCTTTTCAAATTTTTAAATATTGTAATAATATCTCAAGTTTTATAATATTGAAAATGTATCCTCTGAACTTGTCAAAATATTTGCATGATAAAATAGTGAAATAGCTAAACGGAACTTTGCTTGTTCGAGTCAAACTTTAAATCAGATTAATGATTACTTGTTGCGTAAATGAAGTACTTATTAATTAGTTTCTTGTTTGTGGATTAATGCCACTTTAAAATGTTTAACTCGAAACATACCATTTTAGTTATTTGCGCTTAAATTAAGCAAATACGTTATATACGTAACATTTAAAAAGGAAACTTTGATGGTAATTTCACGAATTTTGATTCGCGTTTGCAAAGCTCCGAAAATGATTAAGAATTAATTTTCTTTTGGTTTATTACAACAAGATTCATTTTTTATTATCTTGGTGGAAACCTAAATATTCCAGTCCATTATTCCCAGTTTTCAACAAGAAGTATTTAACAATAAGTTTTTTAGTTCTGATAAAAATATGCTTATTATAAATTAAAATTGAAATTAAAATTAAAAAAAATCAAAATTTTCGGTAAAGAATATCGAGTTAAAAAAAAATTTGCATTAGAAGAAAACACACGCGTTGATTGATTTGTTACTTTTCTTGTTTAATTGCAACGAGATTACAAATTTTGAGCTTAAAGAGTAAATTGAAGTAGTCGTTCTCGGGCAACCGTATAAGAAAGCCATGTATTTTTTACTCTGACGAAATTTTTGATAAATTTTTGTTACTTCAAACTACTATATACATTACTTTAATCAGTATACAAACATAAAAAAGTTGAATTTTTATAAATACCTCACCTCTAGTTTTGTATATTTGCATTATGTACAGCCCAAGCCGGCCAAAGTAATACCTGAAAAAAGAAATCAAAATAAATCTTGTTCCACCATTATAAAACTCTTAGTTGCTAACAAGTGCAGCACTGGCTTGCCGTATAAATATATTTTAACGAAAGGAACAAACACGTGCAGAATTTTCTCGCGCAATAGAGGGAAACGCAAAGATGTAAAGAAAGGGAAAAGCACAGAGAAAAGTGTTGGCGGTTAAGCTGGATTACGAGGGCCGGTATCCGTTCAGTCATCACTACGAAAACAACATCGAAAGTTGAGCGAAGACTGGATTCTCTCGCGTCTCTCGTTCTCTTCCCATCCCCAGGATCGTTAAAGCGGAAACGCTCTCCATTAGCACCTTCTTTTTACCGCTCTTTTGCTTGGCTGTCTTGTCAGTTGGTAAGCGCAGCGACGCGGGCAGTGGCTTTGATATTAAAAAATTCTGCACAGCAATAAAGCTAACGCCTTTCAGAGTTTTTGGCCGGCTTCATTACTACCTCGTACGCACACGTGTAAATACAAGTCAGTGTGCGATGCCGGCATTTACGTCATTATTCAGGTATTTAGTTTCGATTAACATTTCGAGAGGAACACCGAGACGCAGCTTCACACTTTGCTTCTTCTTATTTCCCTGGGCAATATATATCTCAACGATGCTTCGTCTCTCGTTGCTCCAAGAGAATATTGCGCTCGCGGGATAGAAGGACTTGGATATTCTCTTGAGCAAGACAAGTGCAATGTTTGGAAATCTGATGTCACATTTGAAGCTTGTGAAATAAAAGCATTTTACACAGTTCACGAGTGAATTCGAATTGACCGAACATTTCAACTGCGAAAGATTGTTATCTTTCTTTTTTCAATTTATCATTTTTTACGGTTTTATTCTCCTGACGGAATATTTTTAAAATTGTGTCTTAAAGTCGCTCGTATATACAGAAAAAAATTGAAATTCTGAGGTTTTACGTAATGTAGGTAAGAGAAAAGCTTCGTAAAATGTATCCTTCTTGTTTAAAGAATCGCCAGTAATTCGGAATAAATAGGCTTTATTTAACCAATTACATTTCACTTAATTTCAAAAAAGCTTTTACCGCACATCTAATATTTAAGTAATTAATGCCAAAACATAATATCGAGTGAATTAGGTTTTTCTTTAATTTTGAAAAGAAATACAAATAAATTATTTAACGTGTAATAATATCAATATCTGGGAGAAGTTTGCGCATATCGACAAATTTTGCACTGCTGGTGAAAATATGTTTTAGACAACACTTTTACATTATCGTAAAAATGTAAAAAATTATTTTTTCATCTAAAAAATCGATTCTTTCAAGCTTTTACTTACTTATCCATGTTATTAAGTGATTATTATATAAGATATTGAAAAACAATTATATAAAATTATGATTGCGATCGTAAGGTTAGAAATAAACGTGGAGCAACTTATTAAAAGCAGTTGCACACCCTAAATATTTCATTTTAGGCTGATCTCCCCCGCAAGGAAATTTGAATGCGTAATGAAATGCATAAACTTGTTTAAATTTGAATAATACTCGGATACAGAATCGATAGATTTGTTACAGAGTTCATGATTCCACATAAAACATCGGCGCTTCGAATTACATTAAATTTAATTGTTCGACCGAAATTGAAACATCCCCCCCCCCATTCGGCAGGCAAAGTGATTCGTAAACTAGAATCCCATTTATTATCATCTAATAGCTGTTTAAGTTTAATATTTATAAAATGCATCTTACCTCCGATCATTTTCACTGCGATAGCCTAAAGCAGAATCCAGTATTCAGAATCATTTAGAATTTTCCTGGTTTACGTATCCACTCAAGCCAGTCCTTCTTATTACAAGTTTTCCCTCCCCGGCTTAGTCAGCCAAGTACCGAGTGCAAAGCCAAACGAAAGGAAAGAAAGGGAAGTTTTTAAATATGTCAGATTATTTCGCCGTTAGGGGGTGCGCCCGAGTGCTCCTTTGCCCTCCGCACGCGTCGTCCTCGAGTTTGACGATGGTTTTTTAAATACCGCGCCGGAGAGCGAAGCGCGTGCTTCGCGCGTTTTATCCGTTTGCCTTGTGGATGAAAGAAGTTGCAGAACTCGTTCCCCCGACTCCTAAAATATATTTCGGTAAGTAAATCCTCCTCGAGGAGGATTTTAAATGTACGCAAGTAGAGGAGCAGGATGAATCTTGGAACGAGAAGCCCTTCGGTGAATATACGCTTCGGTATTTGCTCCTGAAACTTTGATAAAAAGCAGTCAGGGAAATGTTTACGAATACGAATATGTAGGTGCGGCGCTGCGCGAGTGAAAACGTGTCGTTCGAGCTTCGACGGGGGGGGGGGAGTTTCTCGACAAGAAAGAAGCAGCCGTTTTATTCCTGCACTGCTCTGGAGTACATTAATTTTCAACGATCTATAAATTTTGCACATAAATTTCGAAGGAGGCGAGTCAAACGTCCTGTCATTAAAGTGAAATACAATGAAATGACGATTATCAATAATGAGATTTCGTCGGATAAGGCGAATATTATCCTTTTCGCGTCGCCTTGTGTATGTTAATTGCTCATAAAGCTGTTGCGAAAAGAAAGAAAAAGTAACGTATCAGTTTTGCAAATCTCATCTGTCCTCGCTTATCCTTCTTATAGAGCAACTGCTTTATACGTAACACAAGAGCCGGGAGATAGATGAAAGTAGGATGATATAAGAAATAGCAATATCCCGTTGGCTACCGTCGCGAGCGGCGTCGTGCGTATAAGGAATAAGAAATTAGAGGGAGCGAGGAAAAGACTGTCTCAAGAGCACGAGCATAAGAGAACAAAGGAGAAGAATCCGCGAGCGCGGAAAGAGCTGGAGGAAGAAAAGCGCAAAGGGATAGGGTAAAAAGGAGAGAGAAGCGAGCTGAAAAAGAAGGAAGATACAAAAAGACGAGAAAGAGAGAGAGAGAGTGGAGTTGGCGTTGCCGGGGCAACGACTCTGCCAGCTTATTGGATATGTTGAGCAATTTATTTTATTTTTCCCCACTACCCACCGACTCCCGGGGCACGACTACGACGACGGCTACGACGACGGCGACTCGTGCTCTCTATCTCTCTTTCTGCCTACCTATCTACCTACCTATCCATCTATCTACCCAGGAGGCAGCAGCAGGCGAACTAACCCTCTGCACACATCGACGCCATTTTCCAATATCGTATCAAGCCCAACGACTTACCCTGCCGTACTCGTCGTTCACCGTCGCCCTCTTCTTTCTCCTCCTCCTCCTCCTCCCACGCAACCTCTTACTTGTTACCGTCTCGCTTCCTCCGCGTCCCTCGTTTTCTTGGTTTCTTTCCCGCTTACCTTAGAGCGGCGCGCCGGCAGTAGTAGCACCTAGCTGTCCTTAGACCTTATCGGGTGAAAGAAAAAGTCGTGGACGGGGATGGGCGGACCAAAGGCCTTCGGAAAAGATGCATTTTCCGAACCTTCGCTGTATACGGAAAAATTCGATTCTTCGCTGCGCGTAGACCCGTGGGGGTGAGGTTGCCGATGCTAAATCCAATTCACCGGGAATATTCCGCTGCGATGGCTTTCGATCGCTCGTCCACATTCGGTAATGAAATTAGCCAACCCAATGGAACTATAATCACGCGTCGTTTGTGGATAAATAAATTGCGATTAAAGCTCGCGCTACGTTTATCTGTCCGGTTGCTCGTTATTTAAATTTCGCCAATTCGGTGGTCGAATAAGAAGAAGACAGCGTCTCGTGACTCAATATTTTATGCAAATATTTAATAGGATTTTCCGACTCCTCAATCTCTCATCTCGAAGATTAAACTAATCTCGCGCCCACGAGAGATTGAATAATAAAGAAAACGAAAGGGTTCGTTGGGAAACTGTATTTATTTAAGGCGATCGAAAAGCCACGATCAGTGGTAATTCTAGTATATTAACTCGATGAATCTATCCTTCTCTGCGGAGAATAAGTTGAATTTCAAATACTGGAACTTTCTCCGTGTGGTTTGTTTTTCGTAAGCTTTAATTTGAAATTTGTCGGTGCCTATTTCGCGTCGATCTCGGTTTAATCGAGAGAAATACGCGGATTCGATCCGAAGAGTAATGACGAATGGGGGGAGTCTATTCGTATCTCGCTTTATTAAATAATGGGAAAGGAGCGGAGAATGCGAGGAATAGATAAATAAGTAAACGCGTTGCTCCAGCGGTTCTAGCGGAATGGTAAAACGAGACTCGTCTCGGAGCTTTACACGAGCCTACGGGTTAAACGCGAGAAAAAATAAAGTCGAAGAAGGCCAAGGTGGTCGTTGTTACTACTTTTCTTCGCGTACTAAGCCGTAGCAGGGGAATAAAACTGGCGCTTACACGCTTGCTTGGGGAAATACAATACACGTATTTAGCGCGTGTGCGCCGGCGAGTTTTCACGAGCTTTTGCGGGCTTTCACGGACCATCGCTGCCACGGAGCGGCCTTAAAGCTAAGCTCGTCGCTAGTTACAGTTTAGCGGCGTCATTAGTCGAGTTTTTGCGATCCAGTTCGCGCCTACTTTCAATCGCAGAGCAGCGCTCAAAGTAGCTGCGCACGCTTTTTACGATCTCGCGCGCGTATTAAAAAGTATAAAGCGGAGAAGGGCCGCGATGAAAGCGAGGCGCTTCCCGATGGAGGAGAGAAGAAAGTCGCGGATGGAGGGAAGAGAAAAGTCGAGAGAGAGAGAGAGAGAGAGAGAGAGAGAGAGTGGCCACTCGGCTCTGCTCGTTTCTCCGGATTTCGCAAAGTTATGTTGGAGCACGCGCACTAGCGCCGCGATAAGAATATATTCGGCCTCGGCGCGTACGTGAGCCGCGCACTCTTCGTCATCGGCCAAATTGCCGGCCTGGCCGTTCCTTTTTGATCGAGCCGCAAAAATTGGCAAAGCCACTGCGAGCGTTACATGGTGGCATTAACTCGCGGAAAGAGTAAAAGGCTGGGGGAGGAGGGACGAGGAGGGACAGGCCCGGCTACCGACATTCTGCAATATGTAAAATAATGACGGCAGCTTGAAAGGAATGTATAATGAGTTCCCTCGCTCTCTCTCTCTCTCTCTTTCGCTCACTTGCTTACGCTTACTCGACGGGCATGGTCCAAAAGATCCAACACCTCCACACCGCCTCGCCGATATCCCTCGCTCGCGCGCGCGCACACACACACACTCTCTCTGTTTCTCCTCTTCTTTCCACCTACACGTGCGCGAATCCATGTGGGGGAGTGCGAAGAGCGAGGATATGTTACGAGCACCTACTGCACTTCGCATTATCATACTTCAAAATTTTCACTGCAGGCCCTGCACGCGTGAATTGATGCTTCTATACGGGCTATTTTGCGTGGGGCTGCTTTTAGCGCTCTGTACTCTTTTCGTGCGAGTCTTTATTACTTATTTCTGGAAACAAATTGTTCGTGATTCGAGTGGCAAAGGAGAGTAATTTTGTCAGTGTGGGAAAGTAATGCGAAACACGATTTCGAGCAATTAGAGCAATTTTTTTAAAGAAACCGTTGTTTCTTCATCGATTAGATCCGCAATATACTCGTACTGATCACTGAACTTAAATGCTCATTAACTAAAGTGCAAATTTATTCGATTATAATATTTTTTATATTCTTTTTTTGTCTATCACATTTTACGCTCGTGTCTTTGTCGACATCGGTTAATTCTAAGAATTTAAATAAATCACTATTACAAATAAAATGGCAGCAACATTATTAATCTTCTAATTTATGCTCAACATATAAACGTATTTATCTAATTTCAAATGTGTTAAAAGATTTTTTTTTAGGTTATTAAATATTTTCTCTACATCGAATTTTAAACAAATATATGGAAACTTGTTAAATATATGTTATCTATAGCTTCAATATTTTTCTGCTGTTTAAACTCCATTGCAGATGCGTATTAATCTGAATAAACTGTTAAAAATGTTTTCTTTCTTTCACATTTATTTATAAAATATGATGTAACTGTTAGATGCAATAAATGAAACAATTATAATTTATTATCTAATATGTAATTTAAGAATTTCTATTGTTTCAGTTTTTTTACAGAAAATTTTTTAAAATAAACAGGCATTTAACATACACAATATTTTCAAACGTTTTGAAAACTTTAGTTATAAAATTAGTCGAATTACTTAAAATTTTTTAAAACCTGTTTATTCAAAACTCGTATTCAAAGTTTATGAAATACATTATCAAATTTGAGAAAATTAAAATTTTAATAAGAAAAATTAAAATATTTTCTCAGAATTTATACATTGAAAAATAAATTTAATATCAGAGTTTTTTAATATTGAGACAATTTTAAAGTTATAATAACTTATTTCTAAAGGAATAGAAACTATTTGTTATATTTGATATAGATTAAATTAAAGAATGATCTTATTAGAAAATAAAACACAACTTAGAAAATAATAAAAGATTATGGTTGAACTCAATCTGATATTACTACTTAATTTGAATACTTAATATATTACGTTTGTTTTAAAATTAAATATTGAAATATTTAATGAAGAATATGTAATAGAGAATTATAGTCAATTACAACTTAATTCAACATGAATTTGGAAATTAGATTTTTACTAAATTTTTAGTTAAAAAAATTAGTTAATCCAAGTTCTGCAATTATAATATTTTGAATAATCTTTTATTTTTTATTTGATTCTTTTGAAATAGTTAAATAGTTTTTTATAATTGAACTGACATAATTTTAATTAAATATTATATATGCATTTGTTGTAATAAAAATATGTGTAGCTATTGGTTTTTAATTATGTTGAAATATAAGTATTGGAAGATAATAAATACTGAATTTACACTATTTTCGGTTTTCTATTGTTGACTTCCAGTGTCAAATATAATATCTGAAATTACACGTATTAAAAGTACACATTGATAAAAGCAATTGAAGCCTTTAGAGTGAAAGAAAATAATTAATTATTCGGATATTATAAATTCTAATATTATAAAACTTATTTATAAACAGACTTTCGCAATTATTTACATAAAATATCTTATTAAGCGAGTTGAATTAAAATAATATTTTTAATCAAAAGGAAAATTTCCATAGGTTATTTGAAAATTATGTAATTCAACAAACGCACTCAACGTAAAATTCTCGGTATAATGAATCTCTCCTTCTCTCTATCTCTCTTTTGGCTGGTGCGTTACAAAATTTTGATGAGCATATACATATATTCGCGGACAGGGTTGGGTTATGGTGATGGGTCTTTGCAAGGCTCACTTGATGTGTCGGTCGAATTTATGGACGGGAACGGGAAAGAACGAGAGAGAGGGAGAGAGAGAGAGAGCGGTACGTGAGAAAAGATGAGCCGCGATTCTTATATGCTTACGCGGGAAAGAAATAAAGTGATTCTGCATGCTTGGGTTGCGAAAAGAATTATTTTCTGGAAGAGTTGAATACAAGAAAATATAAGGCTCTTCACAAAATACAAGAAAAATTAATAAAATTCTTTAATAGCTATTTGTAATTGGAAAGCGTTTGTAAATTTAACTGCTAGGACTTTTTCTGATCGATTGGAAATTCACGAAAGAAATAAAAAGTTTAATTATTCATAATATATGTTTTTTATAAAACATTTAAGTTTATTGTTTTACATTATAAACGAAAAATTTCAAATAATCTACATATCATATTAAGAATAAGTTTTAATTTCAGAAATAATCAATGTATTAACTCATTTTTTATACATGGCGAAGGACTATTTTTTCCTAAAAATATTAATGTTTTAATCTTACCTGTACATTAGCAATTTCAACCAAAGTTTAATGCTAAAATAAATGGAAAATTAAATGTATTTGAGAAGGAAATGTATTTTTAAATCGCGCATTTTCATTAAATATATATTTTTATTTTCTGAAAAATAAAAATTAACTTCGAAAATTTCAATTTCAAGGTATTGTCATTTTTTATACTCGAGTAGTATCTGGAATGTCAAAATGATGTTTTGTTTTGAAAAGAAATATTGTTGAAGGAAAGAACGAATCTAGGAAAAACTGTTTTTAAATCATTTTTCTTATATATACCATTTAAAATTTTATGTTAAATCGGCTTAGGATGAATGAAAATTTGTTAACCGTGGCAGATGCTTCTAACGTAGAAATATAAAACGTGAAATATAAAACGAAGTAAATATTCTGAATAGTACAACCATAACATGAATATTAATATAATTTGATCTCGTATGGTAAAGTATACCGTGGGAAAATAAAGTTAAAATATATTTTGTATTTGAAAGTATTTATTTAATAAACTACAGATCGAAAATTACGTATTTTAAATTACCTTATATATTATAATAATTATATAATAAATACATAATAATCTTATATATTATAACTATCTTATATATTATAATATTTAAATATAATGGTATTCGAACAAATTTTGAGATAAATCAGATTTTTAAAACTTATTTTGCACGTCACATTATTTAGGTAGATTGGATTAAATATATACTCGATATACTTTCCCATTAATTAATTTTATTATATCCGTCGACAAAGATTATTTGTAAAAAAACACATATTAGATTTTAATAAAAGAGTAAGCTTTTTGCTAATATTTCGATACTGTATAAAATATCTATCATTTATCTTACTATTATTTTTATTTTTTGTTACCTTTTTTATCTATTTTTTTCATTTAAATCAAATTGTAATAATTGCAAGTAAAACAAAAAATAGAGTAAACAGATGTCTGGTGTATTAAAAATTATGAATTTTTATTGTCAAATTAGATGTATCCATTAAATTGTTCGAGAGAAATTAACAAGCGCTTATTTACTCTGGTAGCACTTAATATATAAAAAATAAATAAAAGTTTTGAAAATATATTATTTTACGTCTAAACGTAGTTAAACGATTATCTTCTCTCGTGAAACGTTAATCAACGCAGTGGTATTCGTGCTATCCATCCTAGAAGAGCAAGTAACAATATTGCATATCAAGTGTTAGATAAGTCACGAGTCGCGAACTCCAGTTTCAATACAAATCTCAAATATGTCACTGGACATTAAAACGAATACACTTTGAGACCTGACGCGAACAAAAAGTTTTTTTACGCGAACTGTGTGGTGTTAACGACAGCACGCGAAGAAGTGAATAGCAACGAGAAAAAACGAAAGGGAATAAACGAAACCGAAAGGGTGTCGTGCGATACGCGAAACATCAGGCATAAAAGATTGACTGACTAGCAATGGCTTGTGGGGCGCGAAAAAAAGTAGCTTATCCGAGGCTCCCGTTAGCGGCGACACGCATTAATTGCATCTCCCTTTGCTCAGGCGAGTCGCAATTGCCGTAATTGCGAGCGCCTCTGTACCTAAGCGCTCGCAGCCTCGCGAATCACCTTGGCAAATGTTTCCCGTGCACACGCGCGCGTCGCGACGAGGAAAAAATAAAATAAGCCGGGGCCGATCTCAAACCACGCCTCGTACGTGAGGCATGCGTGGCTCGTGTCGAAGAAAGCGCTCGCTTCCGATTGGTCTTTTGCATCCCCGCGTACCCCACACCCCCTTCTTGCGCCCTCGTCGATTCGCCGTTTTTTTCTCCCTCGGGCTCTACGCCACGGCTGCATGTATGTCCCTATATCGCCCGCGCGCACACTCGCTCTGCCCAGATCCTGCGTCTCGCGGAGCGCGGAAAAGAAGGAGAAAAGCGAGAGCGTTATTGGAAAAGTGGAAAAAAGAAGGACGCACACGGTCGCCTTGGCTCCTCTTCCGATCCCTTCTTTCGAGTTTCGGCGTACATGTGTATGCACGCAACTCGCGCTGGCCCACCTACCCGTTTCTCTCTCTCTCTCTCTCTCTCTCTCTCTCTCTCTCTCTGAATTCTAACAACCTGGCTCCACGCCAGACTCCACCCTGACAATCAATCAAACTAAACTCATCGAACTCGCTGAGGGTTAAAGTGTGCGGTGCGTGTTTGCCTTTGACGCAATGATACACCCCATCACTCCTTTTTCGGATATTCTGGGAGGAAAGCACAAGCGTTTTGGCTCGCACACTCGGACGCAATATGATTTTCCTGGCAAATTTTTCGCACTCCTTTCTATAGACGCGGGCCCTTTGTCGCTTCGCCCGAAATATTGGCGCTCGTGACTCGTGCCTCTCGATAAAACGCTTTATCCTGCGTGCGAACCTTAATTAATTAAATACCGACTACCACGGAACCATCAGGTGCGAACCATTGGTATTTTTCCTTTTTTAATAACGATTTATTGAAAAGCCTACGTTCTCGTGTTTATTTTTGCTTTTTCAACGCGTTTTCTTTCCCGTCGTGGTCTATTAATCGAGGCTCGCCGTTACACGTCAGACGGGAGAGTCTATAATTAATGAAAATTGAAGATTAATTTTAAATCGATTTCGCAATGATCCGCTATGATATCTACCGTTACAAAGTTTGCAGTTTATTACACTACCATAAATAGCGGTACGTGTGGTTTTAACTTTTATTCTCCCTCCCAACTATTGTTATTATTAAATCTATCCCGTGAGTGGTTATTTGCGAAAAAGCTTGAATTCCTTTTAAAATTTGCTTTTGATATTTAATTTTGTGCGAAGAGATTAGTACATGTGCATTCGCAGGGCTCAAATTGATTGGTCTTACTTCGCACAAAGGATGTATTCATTCATCATCCACTACACAAGTACTATACTGCTTTTTAATTGATTCATAGTCTGAATGAAATTATGATTATGATAGGCTCTGCGGCTGCGCACAAAGTTAAGCGCTCGAAGCCCGTACAGTTGAACCCTATTTCAAGTCCTTTTACACACACGTACACATGTGCGCACCAATGTGTACGTACGTAAACACGATCAAACAGATTTTAATTATATTTTAGTTTACTCTCAGTTAATAAGCCAATTATCTTCATCAGAATTATAAAGTCTATATCACGAACAAGGCATCTATTCATTGGCGATGAAATTGAGTTAATTGTTAAACGTTTTATTATACAAAATAAAAGAAATTCGAAATAATCAATTCTAAAGAAACAAACGGATGTGTTACACCTTTTTAGATTATTTCGAACGAGCGATGTTAGGCAGACAACATTACGTAACTTGGAGTAATAATTGAAATATAGATTTTCTCGTCAGTCGAGAGGGAGCGCAACGTTTTTATGAATTCCTCTATCTTTTTGTCTTTTTATATAATATGGGGTCTACACCCTTTTCGGTCCCTGGAGCTTGCAGAGGCGTGAGCGCGACGCTGAAGGACTCTCGATGACTCATCGCGTTGTTTCCAAAAAGAGGAGACGGCCTGGAGGCAACGGAGTAGCTAGACCGGGGGCATAAGAGCGAGAGGTGAGACAGACGCTAAAGCGTAGGAGTGCACAGAAATTGTAAAAGAAGGTGAACAAAGGGGGCAAGTGGTAAAAAAGGCGAAAAGGAGCGAGAAAGAGAGCGGGAGGGAGCGAAGGTCTTCGAAAAAGCCAAGTGGAGAGCCTGAGCCGGCCGAAGTGGAGTCGAATGAAATAGCTCTGGAAGGTTACGGCTGTGCCGCGCGGAGCGCAAATCTCTCTCATCTGTCTAGAGCTAAAAATCGATAGTTACGAGCGCGGGAAAAGGGTTAAAACCCCTCCAGCCGAGCGGCGAGAAAGAAGACGAGGAGAGGCGCCGCCGTCACCGCCGTCGCCGTCGCCGGGAACTCGATGAGCCGCGCTGGGGCGAGTAGCAGGACGAGGAAAAAACAAACTAGTCGGGTTAGAGAGAAAGGAGAGAGAGAGAGAGAGAGAGAGAGAGAGAGAGAGAATGAAAAAAGAAAGACACGCGGGGTAGTAGAGCGTTAGAGAGAAAGAGAGAGAGAGAGAGAGAGAGAGAGAGAGAGAGAGAGAGAGAAGAAGAATGAAAAAAGAAAGACACGCGGGGTAGTAGAGCGTGGAGCCGGAGAGAGAAAGAAACGCACGCGAGCACAAGGTTTCGGACGTGTGCGCGCCTGTCCATGTGTACGCGGGGTGTGCGTAGCCTTTCGCCGACAGAAACCAGATTTACATATCCCGTGGCCAGAGCGCGCGCAGCCCTTGTTAGGTAAAAGTTACCTCTTCTCTCGAGCGAGAGAGAGAGAGCAAAGATGCCTAGGGATCTCGTCGGCCTTTGCCACGCGGGGAGCACCAGCGGCCGGTAATCGTTACCGATACTCCACCTCGAGCTCTGCATGTGTGAGCACCTCCGCTCATCCATCCCCGTGGTCGTCGTCACCACACGCCTGGTTAGGCGCTGCTTATCAGTGGCGAGGTGTTCTCGGATCATATCTCGAGCTCCTCTCGAAGCCTGTCGCGGAAAATAACGAGGACGCGAGTCCGCGTGTAATATTCAAGTGGATTCGAGGGGACAGAGAAGCGAGGATTTCGAGGATTTCCATTAGGACTCGTCGAGTCGCGCGAGTGCCCGGAGTACCTTAATTATCGCTTGTGCATCCGCGCTGCCACAGTAGCTGCGACTCCTTCAGCGATAACGTCGATGCTTCGCTATGAGCAGCAGGCGATTGCGGCTACGGGCTTACCGCCTTCCTGCTAATTATTTCCTCAAAGTAATTGCCGTTTATGCACTCTGCTATTAGCATTATTCCTTTTGCTTCTTAAATTATTTAATTAGTCACTACTCGTGAGTAACGCACGGACAGAGTAGCTTTCTTAGGTGCACCGGTGCTAATAAAGCTTTTGATCCTTGGCCCTAAGCCACCGAGTGCATTACCTTTTGTAACGCAACCGCCGCTCGTACCACCTTGTATAACATGATTGCATTCGTGCAAATGATTGCTTGCTTGTGATAATATATTGCATTTGCTGGGAAATTAATTGCTCGTGTGTAAATAGTTGCCACTTACACCGTTAGGGACTGGAAGAGGTAACGTTTCAAAACTATTTTCCAACGGACTGAGTCGGGCTTCGATTTAAACTACCACCAATGCACAGAAAACGTAAAATTGCGGATAGCGTCGAAAGTAAATCAAGGCACGGGGTTTATCGCGAGCTGCAGAATTATTTGCATGGAAAAGCGAATGCAGCTTTAAGCATTGTTTGGTTTAATTCGAAAATCGAAATCGCGTGCCCGCTGTAGTTGGAAAAATGGCAGCCGTCGCGCGCGGGATTGGAAAATAATAAATAGGCAAACGAGTTTAAAGAATTTAGCCGAGAAGAAGGAGCTGGAAGAGTCCGGGGGATACGCCTTGATTAATGCGCTTAAAAAAGTTTGCGTCTCCGCGGACAAGTCCGGCAGCTTACGCGCGAGCTTTTCCTCTCTCCTTCTGTTGAGCGAAAAATTCCGGCGCAACTGAAGCCGGAGCAGCGCGCGCACGCGTTCTCCCCATTGGCTGCCTCCGCAACGTATCGTTTATTATTGCAGCAAACGAAAATATATTTTTGTCCCGTTCGCGCAACTTTGTGTTTATGACGAGTTGCGAATCTGCGAGCGAGCGAGTCTTATGTAAAGTTAACGAGGCGAGAACTGGGGTGGGCCGCGTAGAGGGAGACCGAAGGAACTTTGGCATGAATACGAGAGCAGAGCGTGAGCTCTCGCACGTTCTGGCATCTCGAGACACCATTTATATTTAAGGCGACATGAATGTCGGGGCTAGATTGGATGGTTATGCCATTAATGCATGTTTGCTGTAGCCACGAGCGCCGACGTCACCAGCACGAGCCCGTACCACTGCGGTTCCTGTACCTGTACTGCTCTAAATGCGCAGTGGGGGTAATCTCGCTCTATCGCTGCATCTAGACTGCGAGTAAATATCGTTCGAGCGATGCGAGACAATGACACTCGACACTTGACTTAAATGCCGTAAAATACTCTTGATGACCGCTCGAGTTCGGACAAGAAAACGCGCTGCGCGAATCCCCGGCCATTATTTTATCGCGCTCGTTTATTCTGCGCGAATTACGATAAATTTAAGCTTTTATCAGTTTGAAAAACGTCGCGCTCTTTTAGGTCTGCCATTAATAAGCGAGCGATCGAAGAAATATTTAATTTCTCAAGTGAAGAAAAAGTTTGTTGCTTAAGTCGTGTTAAAGTTGAGACAAATGAAAATAATACGAGTGTTCGCAATGAAGCTTTGTGATAAATTTAAATTCATGGGAACCAAAAAATAACTATGGTAACACAAGTATGATAATGTGTTGGTTTTGAAGACGTTTTTAAGGCGATGTATTTTAAGATACAATGTATTTAAAAAATTTCTGCAAACTACCAGATAAACTGCATTTAAAATACGATTATTCATTAATGCAAAATATCCAAGTATTAAAAATAAATTTTAATGTGTAGTTATTTAATTTATGTGCATAGTGCACTTTTACATAGTGTTACATTATTTTATGCACATATGCTTCTACGTGCATTAAATGCACGGATATACACAATTATCTCCAGGATATTACAAGTTGCTGAACAAATTTGTCGTAATTAAACTATTATACATTTTTCTTTAATTATTAACTATTTTTTTCTTTCGTTTATTAATTCACTACTCGCACAATCTAAATAACATTATTTTGTCTAGACATGCTTTTCTGAATTTTATTAAAATTCAGTATTTAAATTATGGACAATCTTTAACAGTAATTTAATACTGAAATTACAAATTTCTGAAAATGAAAAATTGTTTCTCTCTCTCTCTCTCTCTCTTTCTCTCTCTGTTTTCATACTAAATTCAATAACGAATTTTAATCGTATATAAAAATGTGTGTTATTAAATTTTTTATACATATTTGCCTCGCAGATTTTTCTTTTCTTAAAATATACTAAGAATATGAATGAATAAGATTTTTGCGCAAATTCAATAACGGCCAATAACTTTTGCAACTGCATTGCGCAAATTCGCTAGAAAAATTTATAAGTGTAAATTTTTCAAATATACCACTTAAATTTTACGCAACATGGTTTGAACAAAGTTTTTTTAAATAAATTAACCAAACATTTAAAAATAATTTAAGATATTCTGTAATTTATGATTGGAAAAAAATATTATATTTATAAAATAGCTAATATTTAAATATATTTTTACACTCTGGTCAAGCAAAAATAGAAAGGTAAAGTCCCTTAACTTGCAGAAACCTTGTAACTGGGATGCAGCAGATTAAAAAATTAGATTATGGCAAATATAATACAAAGTAGAGACTGTGAAAATACATTGTGAAATAAATGTTGAAATAAAAGTAATTTATTGTTAAACATATAAGTTCGTTAATTTATTTTATAATTCTATGTGTCATAATTTATATTAGTATTTTTATTATTTATTTCTATCATTAGATTATATTATGTGAGCGCTGAATTTATATGAAATGTTCTTTTAATCTTTATTACATTCAGGAGTTGCATTTAAGTATAAAAAATATTTCATTTTTATATTGATTTTCTTATGTTGAAATTTTTAATCAATATATGAGTATACATAAATCATCATGTTTCTTTAAGAATATTTTCTTGCATACTGCGCTAAAATTTTTCATTGACATTTATGAATTCAAGATAAATTAAATCTTTAGTAAATTTAGTTAAGCTTACGAATTATTATTCTGCGATATTAATAAGTCAATGAATTATAACATTTTTCATTACCATAAGTCAAATATTTTACTATTATCAATAATTAGTTTTTTTAAATTATCTAATACTTATAGTATTATGATTTTTAAACTTTTTCTACATTACTTAATTTAATGATATATTAAGCTAGTAGAAAAAAGATAATACTATACATGGAAAACTCATTCAGAAAAATGATATATAGAGTTAAATAAATCTGCGTCAAAAATACGTACGATCTATAACTAAGAAAGTTAATTCTGTTAGTAAATCATTTTTTTAAACTGTCTTAAAAAATGTTTATTTTCGTTTTTGAAGAAAAAAGCTTTTGTTTTTATTCATTTCATACTATTTATTGTAATTTAACATAGTTTCTGTTGTTTATTAGTGAAATTTTTTAATTAATTTAATTAACCATTATTTATTTTCCATTCCAATGATTTGAAAATATATAAATTAATTTGAAAAAGAGTAAATTTTTTAATACGTTATTTCTCTGACAACATAAGAATATATCAAATTAGTCATTGGATGTAATATTTGTCGGAATTTTATTACACATAATTTTTACAAATTTTTAACAAGTAGAAATGGAAGAATTTCCAAAAAAAAATTTGAATTCGCTTGTAATAGTTGTAAACTTGTGGATTTTATATCATTACTTAATTGATAGTTACATTGATAACATTTTATGTACAGCAGGTATTAAAAATACAAAAACAAAGTGTTCTTTAGAGGTTGGAAAGAACTTCTAGGTCTTAAATTTCAACGTTATCATATCATCATATCATATACATAAATCTTAAATCCACGCCCACATAAAGCAGCAAATATTTCGAAATGCCCGCTATAAAGAAGAAAAAAAGATAAGCCCAACTATAAAAAGGAAGAAATAATCATTTGTTCGCATTGACAAGTTTAGTTCAAATTATATGAAAGAAGATAAATTAAAATAGCGAATTTTGCGACTGCGTCTATAATAATAAAGTAATAAATTTGATCGAGAACGATTACTTTTTGGTTATTTTAAGATTATGCAATTAAAACTTTTATATTTCATATTGTAGGAGAGTAGTTGTGCATTGTCGTTGAAATAAGAAAGTAAAAGTAAGCAGCGAGAAATAGCCTCTTGATTACATCTGTAAATTAAATAATAAAATTTTTAAATATTCGAAGTAAAATAAAATGGAAGTATCTGTTTATTTAATTGAATATATATGACTGCTTCGCAAACGAGTAACAGGGAATTCATAACGAAGCAGACTAAAGAAAAAATTAAAAGGCTTCGCTCGACGTGGGCTATATAGGTACGCGTGTACGTATGCGACAATAGTTTGCGAGAGAGAGAGAGAGAGAGAGAGAGAGAGAGAGTGAAAAAGGGTAGCGTGTACGGGTCTCGTATTGACGCCCACGTGAGCGCATGCGCAGCTCGCGAGAACCGTTTTCTCTCTCCTCTCTCTGGTTCTCCCTGTCCCCTGTCCTCCAGAAGACACCATCCACATACACGCACCCACAGCCAAGCTCACGTGTACACGTGCGAACGTCGGCGAAAAATACGCGTGCGCCTGGATGAGGCGCAAGAGAGAACAACCACCTGGAGATTTGCCTTGGAACCGGGCGAACATACCTACTCGCTCTCTCGTCGCGACTTTCCTCAACTTTCTCGCGAGTATATTTCAAGTTTCTCATCTCCGGCGATATTTTTCATCGCCCCCTCCCCGTCTCGCTGCTTCTTTTCCCCGAGCGCAGACGAAAGGGAGCGATAAGTCTCTCCGAGAGAAAGGGCCAACTAGAGATCGCTCTCGACTCCTATAATTCCACTTTTTACTCTTTCCTTTACTCTTCCTCCCCCGGGCTCTCCTCCTTCTCCGACTCTTGCATACATATATGTGATTCTTCTTTCCCTTCCCGACCCCCTCCCGCAAGCCGATCTCGCGTGCAGCTCGTGTTTGTGGAGTTGCGAGGAATTTCGCAGGCTCTATCGTACGGAAAGGATGGGATGGGCCGCGGTAATGATCCTTTAATGCTTAATTAATTACACGCAAATTATCTTTGTGGAAAGTCGGAAACACGTGCAGTCGCTCGGGCACTGGAAATCGAGAAATACGGAAGAAGAGTGTGAACCAATTGAAGCCCTTGCGTTGTTAAAAGGGTTGAGCGAAAGAATGAATTTCGCAGCGCACGAACCTCCAACCGCGCAAGAGAACGACTCGATGATAACATTCCCCCTCCCCACTTATTTTCTTTTTTCACGTTCTTCGGCTTTTCCACCTATTTTTAACTGTGGCAAACAAACTTCTGTGCGTTTACAATAGCCTTTCGTTTCATTACGCGTACTAAGATTCGCAATCGAACTTCTGCTTCTTTAATATTTAATCATTTTTTCATCCGAGAAAATGTAAGAATAAATGTAAAATTCCCGATTGCCGTGTTTTCCTCCATTGCGGATTCTAATGCATCGTAGCGTGCATTTAGCGTGTCTCGAAGGTGCGTTGTTTTTATTTTTATTAGCACAAGCCCAAGAGATAACGACGAGAAAAAGATAAAGATGAAAACAAGAACAGCGATGATAGACGAGTATTTTATATATTTATCTTTCAAAGTGATAACAAATTCGTGTACCGAACGCGCCATTTAATTACAATCCTCGTCTCGCGTCCCAATAATATTACAAAAATAATCCGTAGTCTTGAATTTTATTTTTTTACTGTACAATCTACTAGAGGAAACCGATGTCCCTTCTTAAGATCGTCTCGGAATGATGAAATAAAGTCTAATCCTCTCAATGCCCTGAAAAGAAGATATAATTGGAAAGAAACGAATATCTAATTTAAACGTTCCAAATCTTTCTCCGAAAGCCTTAATTCAACAATCGCACAGCTTATAACGACTCGGAGATTTTTGTGAAAAGCGCAGCTGTAAGCAGATCGTCTTCAACGAGCCACAACAATAACTTATTGCCAGTTTTTATTAATGGCGACGCATCGCAATCGACGGACTCGCTAACCATGCGAATGCTACTAGCAGCTACTCGCTCTTCCGACGCGTTAGCAATGGCTTTCCTTTTTTCGGCCAAACAAACCCTTTCCAACCTATTAATGCATAAAGCAGTAACGAGGAGGGAGGCGAAATGGAAGCCCTTAGATTAATACAATCGTGCCTTCTACCCCGGCGCAGAAAATCAAAGGCAGATGCAATGCGTGTTTTATCTGGCAATCGCGGTCGGCCAGCCCAAGGTAAAGAGCGAAAGGGTTGAAGCGCCGAGGGCTTGGCGGGCCAAGAGTCGACGCTCCCGGCTTTGGGGGAGCCTCCGCGGCATTGATCTGCCTCCATTGCGCGAGTCACCCTCGCGGCCCGTGTACGTGTGCGTCGGCTTTTCTTAGAGAGCACCCTCTCCTCTTCCTCCGCTCGCTCGCTCTCTCCTCGATCCTTATATCTTTTTCGAGCCATCCACCGCCACCTTTAACTTTTATCCCCTTTCTCGGTGTGGGTGTGGGTGTGCGAGCCTTCTTTTCATCGTCATCCCTCGCTCAAAAACGTCCTTTCTTCGTTCACGCTCGGTCCCGCCACGGGCTTACGGCTCATCCATTCTGCGCTCGCTCCGCTTTCAAGGGCATTTTCTCCCGTGATGAGATTTTTCCCTGCTCTCCTCTTCCTTTCTTTGGCTTTCTCATTTTCGTTTATTTGCGGACCCGTTTTCTTGCGCGCGAGCAATCGGCGATTTATCGCGGACCCACAGACGATTAGAATTAACATTTTAGTGTTAGAGACCCGCGGCCCAAGACTCGACTCGACTCGAGATTCGTGACTGAGTCAAGGGAAAGAATTCGAGAGGCAGAAAACCTCTTTATGCTTTAAACGATGATAAATCCTTGTGTTTTAGGCGCTCAGATGCAGCGGTAAAAAGTTCAAAGCGCCTCGCGTCTTCTAACGACGGTGAAATATCGTTTGTTCGTCGCGACGATCCGGTGTGTACTCTTTCCTTCTCCCTTCACCTTTGACCACGAGTCTCTTTTCAATCTATTGCACTTTTATGCGCCTTGCCCAATGCCATGTGCGCTCGTGCTCACTTTTTTAATTTTCCTTTTATTGCAAATTTTTATTTAGGAAAGACAATTATTTTTGATAAATGATCTCGAGTCTATACGTCCGAGTCTGATTTATTGCAAGGATATTCGAAAACGTGTGCTTGGCTTATTCCGTTATCCTTAAATTATGGATTTCGAGTAATAAATATAAATTGGCAATCATTTCGTTTATGTAGAATAGTAGTGAGCGCTTGTGTGACCGCGTATTTCGAGTTCTTAGAAGAGAAAAGAAGCATATGCTTTAACGATAACGTAATTTTGATTAACAAATTGTTGAGAGTTGAATAAGGAAAATAATTAGCGGCTAGAATGCGAAGATCAAAGTCTAGTCCGATGCTAGGTTTTTTAAAATAGTGCACATATTATTAAGTCTACTTAATGATACAAAATAAGCGAATAAAATTTATAAACTTTGCAAAATATACTTTTTAAGAGTTTTAAAACTGCGATAAAACGTTCGTAGCCGAATTTTATGTAACGCATAAAATAGTTATATCAAAGAATAAAAGTAATACGACTAAAAACGATTCGTTCACTACTTTGCGTGTTTTAGTAATAATTGGAAATTATTTCTCATGCTGGAAACTCGGAGAATAAAATTTCCTTATTTCGCACGATGTAAATATATTGTCCGTTTAAACTCGTTTGTCAACTCGTAAAATTATTCGTTTTCAGAATAGGGATATATATTAAATAAATTTGAAAAACTCGTCCCCGTGAACATCCATTTTCTAACAAATGCCTCGCGCTTTAGTACACGTTTTTCAAAGTCTCATTCGATTGTGATTACGAGCGCGTGACGAATTTAAAAGCGATTAAAGTTACAAATTTCATTTGTTGCGAAAATGTTTATAAATAGCTAGAGAAGTCATTTGGAACTTCAAGAAAATGAAAAATTAGTCGCTATTTCCGCGGTGAAGAGAGAAGAATGTCGAGAGTAATGTTGCCTTGGCTAATTTTCATCCAAGACTGTTTAATTAAAATTAAAATTTACAAGATTAAAAGCGTATAGAGGAAGGGTTGGAAAGAGCAAACGCTGGGGAGGAGTTGCAGCGAGTGCGTCGATAAATTTCGAGATTTCTCCGAGAGAATAGAGAAGAAGTTGGCATTAGAGGCGAACGCGGTTCGGGAGCTTTTAAATCCGAAAGCAACAAGAGTGGAGGGTTTATCAATGTTGAGCCATAGGCAACGACGACATGCATCGATGCAACACAAAAGGCCCACTTCCTCCGGCACTGGAAACGCATCCTGCACTTTACTCACGCGCCTCTCCCATCCCTCCCGCTGAATCTCGTGACGTGCGAGCAATCACCGGCGAGGACGTCGCGGCCACACTGCGGGCAAATTTATCTCCCCCCTCGTTGCAGTTGGTGCAAGCGCGCGCGCGTACGTGCCTCGTTTCTTTTTCACGCCCGAGCGTTGATACAGCGATGATACATGCCCCGTTCTTACGTGGCGGCGGCGGCGGCTGAGACCCGAGGAGGGCCACGCCTCTCTTTCACCTGTCGCGGCCCAAGGCGTCGTAATGCGCTCCGAGCGGTGCATTTCTGAGTGCCTGCCACCAGAGAAAGAAAGGCGAGCGATGAGCGATGAACAGTCGTTTGTTTGTCTCCCTCTTTCTCCTCTTGTCGTTTTTGCGTTAATTTTTTCTTTGTTCGGGATTCGCGCTTTCGTGCAACTTCATTGCTGCATTATAATTGAAATTCTTGGCGAGCTGGAGACAACTTTCTTTTACCCCATTCCCATCCGATTCAAGACTCTCTTTTAAGGTGATCCGATCATTAATCACATCTGCTAAGATCTGTGTTTCTTAGTCTTACCGTACTGACCGTTTCTACTGATTACAAAGATTAATCTTGAAAATTCAACGGAAACAAGATGCCGTTCGTCCACTAAAGAAACTAAAGTGAAAATGAATATGTGCATGTTTTCTACATATAAATGAACCATGATATCCTCTAAACCAAGGCTATTTTGTATTTTCTGGGAAAATTAGGTATACATTATCCCGAAGTTGTTATAAGCGTCAAAATGGTCCCCCGTCGATGGTAGTATATTTTTCTGTGGCGAACAGTTTGAATGGCTCCATGATTCTACAACTTGGAATAAAACTTTCGGTGAATTAAAAAAATGCGGGTAACAATTGATGCGCTATATTTTTAATTTTTATTTACAAGCATAGAAGTAAATCGTTACATCGGTCGCAATTATTGTCCTCGAATATAAGAACGCAAAAACAGAATTTAATACTGAAGGCGTACAAATTTTTACGAAAATGTATAATTTGCTATTTATTAACTTAAAATTGTTTCTCCAGTGATTATAGTGTATTAGTAATCATATAGTTACGCTAACGATGCTTCAACAATTATGCAAACAAGCAATACAGCTTCTACGGAATCCATAGTTATTTCACATAATAATCCTATGTTTATAGTTAAATTTTACTCATAAAGAATTTTCATCTTCATAAATATTATATGTTCAAAGAAAATTTAAATAAAATTTTTATGTTAATATTAATTTATATTATTTAAAATATTAATAACAATAAATGAGATAAATTTTTTTTTTAAGTAATAATCAATGTATTTTATGATGAAATTGTTATTTTGTTGACGTTAAATAAGAATAATATTATTGTTATTATAATATAATTTATGAAAAATAGTTATTTTATTTCATGAAATTTTTAGTCTTTGAAAGCTGAATTATTCTTATAAAAGTAGGTTTGCATATTTTCACGCATAAAGTTGTTAAAGTAATCTTTTAAAAATGTACAACTCATTGTATAATGAATCCTCTTATGTTTTATGTATGTATGCAACTAGAATATTTTTTACAGAACAGTAATTTTTAAAAACTATAATGCACTCGTGCTTTTTCGAAGATAATATATTTTTCATTTCTCAATAGTTCATTAATTAATCAATAGGTGTATGTGAAACTTTTATCATCTTATTTTTTCGAAGATACATATTAGTGTTGGATGTGTAATATAAATTTCTTTCAAAAAACCAGTTATATTAGTTTTCAAATACTTACGTTTCAAATATAATTTTAAGAAATTAAAAGCTGAACGCGGAATTATTATCTCTTACAATTGTGACTAATTTAATAAATATTGTCAACATCTATACATAACAATGATGTAGATGTCAATTTGAATCGTTATTTTTAACGATATCAATTGCTTATGAATCCATATATCTATACAATCAACTCATCATTATGTTTTGATTTGAACGAATTAATTTAATCAGAAATACAATTTTTCATAGAAAATTTGTTGGAGTAATGTGTCATTATAATTGTTAGTGTAGCAAACAATATTTTTATTCTAATACTAAGTAAATAAAATGTAAGTTCAATTAATAAAATGCATTTTTTTTCTCGGCTATAAATCTTTGTGATTTAGGATGCAAGTCCTAGTCTTCCCGAAGTAAACACAACATTTTTATTTTGAGCAATTTTATTGGCCAGTTATTAAAAGTTGCCTTAGTTAAAAATAATTGTAATGGATTTTTCGATTAGAGTTTCGACAATAAATAATAATGCGAGTGACTGTGCAACTGGTTTCAATAATACTTTCGATTAGACGTTGCATGTAAAAAAGCAATCTATTATTTTCGTTTAGCCTAAAGCCTAAAGGTTCTTGCAATGCGCCGCTCGATTATAAAATTGAAGAAGAAAAATGAAACAATGATTTCTAGCGGAGAAAGTTAAGGGTACCGTTAGCCTCTCGCAGAATATTTTCTGCATGATGTTGTTCCAGTTACACATTCCCAACACACATCGATCGCTAAATTTATAGGCTTGCAATTTTTAAATTAAATTAAATTTATCGGTATAAAGTATCGATTACTATCTTAAATATACGCGTACGCATATATTCATATTGGAAATCAATTAATTTGACTTCTCGCTGAATATAGAAAGAATAAAGTGTATGCATCCTTGGAAATTATTACCTGTGTGGTTGGCGCTCAATCTCTGTGCCACGTGCAATTTGCGCGTCTATTTGCTCAGATTACACGCAGAATCCACTGGGGCCGATCAATTTCGAATAGCTTATGAAATTTATAATGCCAAGTATAGTGGGCAAGTAGCTTTTACCTCATTAGCAATAAATTTGTTTCATCACTTGCGCATAAATAAAGCGGCGATTTATCATACAACGCGAATCTAATTCGTTACCTCAATCGAGGAATTCTTTTGCCTCGGCACTGCGTCCGAATTGATTGCTGCAACTCGATGCTTGCTTACGGTAATTAAGGTTCTCTCTCTCGGTCTCTATCGCTCGAAGAACGATCTGAAATCTCGTCGAAACCAACAAAAGGCGAGAGGCGGTGCGCGCAGGTGAGGGATGGGCGATGAGTCTCCGGTAAAAAACCGGCAGGTCTGTTTAGTCTCCGGAAAGGTTTTTTACGCGTACGCCGAGCCAAGGTTAACGGGGCAAAGATCAATGATCCATAATTTCATCTGATTTTCCCAGTGCTGGCTCGATTAAGGCTCCTCTTTTTGTCACTATCAGCCTTCAAGCGCCGTTACGTATAGCTAACAGAAGGACTACTCCGAGTTCAAAAAGCTCCGGTCAGCTTTAAATCACGCTGTTAACGCCGATATTTAGCCGTGAGGTCTCTCCTCGGCGCTTCTCAGCCTCTCCGGCGGCAATCTCTTGGCCGCGTTGAACTTTGACATGGGTGTGGCGCTTTCGGGATAAGACCCGAGCTTGTAGAGGCCGACACACCGATACATACAAGCCCCCGAGCCCCGTAAACTCGAAGTGGAGAGCAAAAAGTCCGTGGCGGCTCTTTAACGTATGAGAAAGCCGTTCGTTGTAGGAAATCCAGTGATCGCTCTTGATTGAATTTACGGTGTTCGCGCAAGTTTATGCAGCTGGGTTGTTCACGCGAGCCCGATGCAGGTGCGATACGTCTGATGCAGCGGCGCACTCCTATCGCCAGGTAATGGCATGGCGGTTGGACTCCGCGAGCTCTGGACGTCGACTCGCCTCGGTAATAATTGAGTTTTCGGTCGCCGCAGTGCAGACGAGAATTGTGTAACGCCTTCGTTGCAATGAAAACGAGCGTTGTGAATAGGCGAATAAACTGCGCAGTCAAGTTTTTATTAGCCGAATTAAGAAATTATCGATAAATTCGTGGCTCGTGTGCTCGATTCCATGCACCACTAACTTATCCATTTGAGAATAATAAATTTATACACGGCTTCTTTCAATCGAACTCTGCTGTTTAATATTAGTGTACCTATGATCAGAGCTCCAATTGTTTAGCTCAATTAATTATACATAATGTCTTGGTATAAGAAACTAATTATCAAAAGAGATTATTAACAGTAACTTAATAATATATGTAACGGAAAGAGTATTAATAAGAAAACAATTACGTTGAAATCTCAGTGTCGTTATTAAAACGTACCATATGAATTTATAAATTTTAATTTTGTAAGAATTCCTAAGTATTTATCAATTTATAGATTTTTATAAAAGCTTCTCTCGTATAAGACCACCATGCCTTGATAGTTATTTGCTCGTGTGCTAATAAATTTTTAAGAAACATAAAAGTTGATATATAATAGTAACAATTATAATCGCTGTAAATAAAATAATAATAATAAATTTGTAGTTATAAAACTTTATTTTGTGGAATTTATATTTTATTCATTGCCAGTATCTGTACGTACATTTCTCTTCGTATCTTCTTATTTCAGCTAATAAAATTACACTGATTTTATACAAATTTATATTATTCGTGTTTAAAAGAAAAAAATCTTGACTTTGTATTATAAATTTAGGTTCTAAATATGATTCTATAGATTTAAAAAATGGTAATTGTTTACCGAATATACGTAATGTGTAATTATTGTACATCAAATATTGAAACTTATATTAAAATATTTTTAATATTACATTGTTGTTGCTTAAATTTGATGCTACATTTAAAGAATGTTTATTTATGTGTTAGCATAAAATATAAGTGGATATTTTCAATTTTTAAAAATCGCAATCAACCATTCAAATTTTAAAAGCACATAATACGATATAATATAATTAGTAAAAACGGAAAATTTTATGAGGAAATTTTTATCTATCAATATAATTGTACATTTATATATTTAGGAATTTCTGCGTTACTCAAATCGCGAAAACAGTTAAGATATTAAAAAAAAATTTCTTCGAGAAAAGTGTTATTACCCGTTTTATATAAAATTAGAATTGTAGTTAAAACGTAATGAAATTATATACTTAACTCGAAAATCAACAGCAATGCAATTCACAAGAATAAATTAAAGTCTTATTCGACGTTTAGTACAATTTTTCATTCGATAGTCTAAACATTTTTGATAGATCAGTAAATTTCCTGATAAATAATATTAAAAAACTTATGAAATAATAAGATGGATTTTGAAATAGGAACTTAGGTGATAGTCGGTATATTTCAATGGTGCACGGCATTTTTTAAAATCATCAAAATAAGCGATAATAAATGAACAAAATATTATGTTGTTCCGAAAGAGTTTGTATATTTAAAAGAGCAGAGCCCTTATTGCGTTTAATCGAAGATTAAATCATTGATGAATTTATTGCAATAAGACTGTTGGATACAATTTGTAGGATCGATTTATGGCGGTAAAGATTTCTGTTTTATCACCGCATCTGTTACTAAATCACATTAAGATGCATTAATGATGACATAATAGTAGTACTCGCTTCATTCCGATTGAAAATCGATATAATTACTTCAATTTCTTGAAGTTGAAATCTTCATCAAGAGTCTCCGAATCAAATTCAAGAGGTCGTAACAAATCAGCCAAGTGCACTTCCAACCACACAACTTCAACGTAACTATCATGAATGAGAAGATATTGTCGGATACACGACCTCTTATGAATGATATTTTGAGATCAACCGTATAGTATAAATTTAATTACTTTGTATGCAAAGCACATGTGCAAGTTTTTTACGTACCTATTCGTTTACAATTATCCAACTTTAATTGATTAATAATTAAAAACGCCCGAAAAAAATATTCTAGCCAATGGTACGTATTTTCTTAAACAGTGTTTTGAATGTTGTATTACAAATAGAAGTGGAATTCTGTCTAACTGTAATGAAACATATTAATGGCCGATATTAGTGATGTAATGAAAAACTTGAAGCACCATAATAAAATGTTTAATTTGAATTAGCAAACTTTCAAATTCAACCCCCGTATTTAAATTTGTCGGTTTAAACCAACTAACGATCAATATATTATATCGTAATTAAGGTATTTTATTAAAATTTTGATAAGTATTTTATTGATAAACCTGGTGAAAAGTTTATTTATTCAATTTTTAATAAAATATAATGGTGGCTTCTTTCATCGATTAAATATTTTTATGTTAAACCGATTATGCATTGATTAATATTACAAGATATTATAACTTAAAACGCTATTTTTCAAATTTTTCTACAAAACTCAAAAGGCTAATATTCCATATTTTGAATAGAAAAAATTACTTTTAAAAATCAAAATTAAGTTTTAGTAATATTTAGTTGCAACTACGTAATTAATCATATTAACTGATATGTTTCATAAGTAAAAAAATTCAAGTTTAACTCACAACTATTAATCATCATATGTTATCAAAAGATTTGTCTTATTATCTTAGTATTCGCTGTTATAAATTGATTTTTGAGCAAACGTATACCGATTACTCAAGAAGCGGTAAAATGCGTGTAAACCCCTTGATATAACAGTTTTTTTTGTTAAATCTAGTTCACATCAAGTCTTGAAGCCTGCGAATTATGCAGTTGAGATCAATATCCATGTTTTGTCGAGTTTGGAGAAATGGTTTGCAAAGTGATTTTTTTAAGATCAGCGTCACGTTTTGTTTGCTAAAAATAATGGGAATAACTAAAACTCATCTGCTTTTTTCAATCAACGTACCGATGGTGCATTTGACGCAGTTGATTCCATTTTTTTAACACTTGCTCGAAAATTGGATCGGATAAGATTGTTTCCAGCCACGTCACTCTCACTTTCCAGCTAAACGCGTCTCCGGCAACAAATGAGCGAGAGGAATTAATTCGCAAGAGTAGCAAGGAGAAAGCCCCGAAATTGCCGGGGAATTCTTTTCCGCGCTTTACCTCGCAATTATTCAAGGCGTCGTCGACAAAAGTCGGAAGGGGGAGAGATCGTGTTGTTGTGGCGCGCGTGCACACGAGAGCAAAGCCAACAATGCCACGTACAAACGACCTCTTGCTGTTTAGCAAAACAGAAATTACCGCGTGCGCGGCGAGAGACAGTGGAAAGATGAGGACACGGAGATTCCATTAAGGGTAACTGGTCGTAATGAATGGAAGACGACGAGGCCGCGCGCGCGCCCCAACCCGGGTGGATTCCCCCTCGCCCCCCATCACTCCCTCTCTCTCTCTCTCTCCAACTCCACCTCCACCTCCACCGCCTGTTCCTCATCTTCCAAGGCTTGCGCTCCTCCCTTTGCCCTCTTTTCTCTCTCGCTCTCTTTCTATTTCACAGTGCAGCTCGAGGGGAAAAAGGGAGCCCCGGATCGTGCTATTTCTTTTCCGCGTAAAAACACTCTCGTTTAACTTTCTTGACTCATTATTCCTTGGCGCCGTGACCTAGCTCGACCTGACCCCCAAAGGCTTTCTTTAATAACTCGAGCGAACAAGGAGGCGAGGTCCGCTCGGTGTGCGCGAGAGGGAGAGCGAGCCGAGGGTGGAGAAAACGAGGATGAGAGATTAAGGGAGGGTGGCTGACTGGGGAACGGAGGAAAGTAAAAGGAGGAGGGAATATAACCGACGCCAAGGGCAGTCCTTGGATGCTAATTTGTAACTGGGCTACTTCTGAAACAGCGGTTCTCTTCATCCCAGTGTCTACCGCTAACTTTACGGAAGTTGCATAAAAGTAAGAGTTTTGCGAAACGAGAATACGCGCGCGGTCTTTGCTATTAAATCCTTCTGTCTTCGCGTTTCTTTCTTTTCAAGCATCAGCTTGCAAAATTTAAGCAACATTTGCCTCGTTTTCGGTTTTCATCTCTGGCCAATCGGACTCGAATTCAAGAATTTCATAACAAATGGATGCACAAATGTTTTTCACTCGATAAAACACCCGTCGAATACACAAGTTGCCGCGCTTAATATTCGGCTTTAATTTATGGTGAAATAATGCAAAGGCGACGAGTGCGGAGTAACGAAGGCGCATTATAAAATGCATACGCCGTTGTTGTGAAAGCGTACGCGACGCTCGATAAGGAAACCAAGACTCGACTCGCGCATTAAAAGTAGCGCGGAAAACGTGCGGCCGCCGTTCGGGCTGGAAAAAATTTTAATTTCACTCACGCGTCATCTCGGCTCGAGCGCAAGAAATCCCGATTACTTCCCCAACCCACGGAGAATCGCTGAGTGTGGAAGTTTAAATAATTGGAGATTAAGTCGGTGAATGAGCACCTTGAAAAATTCTTGCGCGACTCGGGCTCACTGCCGGGGTGGTTCTCCTTGCATCGGCAATTAGCCCCGTCCCTCGAACACCCTTCGCTCTATCTTACCCATTACAACCGGGCGCGCGCCTTCTTTATCTCTCTCTCTCTCTTATTCTTTCTCTCGTTCTCTCGGAGCAACCCTGTCCTTGGCATTTAATTACCTTACCGACCCCAGGCCATCGTCCTCCGGGGCCAAGGTCACGGATTCATTCAACCCTCGTCAGCGATGAGAGAATAAGAGACGCCGGGACGGAGTGAGATAGGAAAGAAGAGGGAGGGAATTAAAGAGAAGGAAGAGGCGGCACACTGACCGAATTCATTTCTCGATCGGCACAATTTTTACCCTTCGCAGAAAGGCGCGCGCGCGCTCCGATTTCTCATTAAGAACTTTTTCAATTCTTCCTCGGTTCACCAGACAAAAATAATTTCTCTTTTGTTGTGGATCTCTATGCGTCGCTTCTTATTTATTAGCCGCTCTCCTTTATTTACATGTTTTTTACCCACACGCACGCGCGCACCTCGGGCCAGTTTATTTTATTTTCTCGAAAACGAACTTGTTATTAGCTCTATTACGTATGTGTGCATTGGGCTTGTTCGACATCATCATTTTATACATTCAATCGTGTAAATAAAATTATTTTCCTTTTATTCGGTCCCCGGAGCATACCATTGTCATAACTGTGCCCCCTAAATTTCGTACGAATTGATCGATCGATTCAATATTTCTCTGTCGTAATTTTTGTCATTCCTTCTATCGCTCATCCTTTTCTACTGGAATTAAAGTACTAGAAAAATTCGATCGACCCGAATGGATTTATTTCGCTGCTGCAGTTTGCATCGAGCGTATAAAAGGAACATTGCGGAATAGAGGACAAAGATGAAGTCCAGGGCTTTGCGTGTTGGACTGTAATAAACTATAAATCATTGGAGATCCGAGATCTTTTGCAGGCGGCACGATAGAACGCCTTATCTTGCCCGTTGTCCTTACGTAGCTATTATTATCCAGGTCTATATATTTCATTCAAATGCGTCGCTAACAGCCGCACTGCTCCGAATATCCTTTTGCAAAATGCATTCCAGCAAATGACTAATAAAAAAAATCATCTGCATTTACGTATAAAATACGATGTGCTTTTGCCCTAGATCTGCATCCCGGTTAATAGTAATCTGTTGAATCTTCAATATCAATAAACGCGGAAAAATTTATTGCGCATCGCGAGAGATGCAACGTCGCTTGCATTAATTTAAAATTATCCGTCCGGCCATTCTTCGCAAAAGCGCTCGCACCAGTCGAGCCACCGTTAAAAATCTTTGAATTGCGAAAATAGTTGTAGCGTTCGTCGCCGTAATAAGTCGATTCAATTTTACACCTTCGAGATTTTATGCGTGAGCCCGAGCCTTATTATGCGAGCGCATTTTTATGCGACAGAGCTGAATAACACGAGGAATACTGTTACTTCGCAGCAAGAGTTGGGCCTGAAAAATTCATTGTCTAAATTAGCCGCAGCGAAAATATTTGAATATTCAATCTTGCGGATGAAAAGTTTTATATAATTTTGATTCCTTCACGGAAAGATCGTAATAATTTATGTAATGGTTCGAGGTTAAGAAGACACACGAAGCTAATTCTCTGCAAATTAATATTAATGCATTGCAACATTGCAGGCAGAGGCTTTTTTAATAAGCGAGCATCGGCTTTCTCCGATACTCGTATAAAATTAATGAATAAAATTAATTTTTCGCAGAACGCCGTTTGATTTTGCAATATCCTTTTAAGCTAATGAGATTTAGAAATATACGCCCCTAGAGATTCCTCAGCTGATCGGCACTCGACGCTAAAATAATAGGTGCGGGTATAAATTAAATAAGCCTAGATAATTGAGTCGATTATTTCCTTTTTAACCCGGTTGTACATCGCGTTGCTATTATCTCAAGCATTCAACGTAGATTCCCAAGTAATTACTCCTGCAGCGCGTTTTCTAATACGAGAAACAAGGATTTACGTTATTGTTCCGGGAGCGGCACAAAGCGCCGCGTACGTGTGTGTGTGCTACCGCCGACAAATGCGGCCATTTTTCCGCGAGACGGAAAGGAGGAAAGAAGAAAAGCCCTCCATTTAGAAAAGGAGAGGCCGGGGGCCACTTTGGATGTACGCATGAGTCGTGGCCTCTGGAGGAAAAGCGCCGGTCGGAAAAGGGAGCGAGTGAGAGAGAGTCGAAGAAATTTCATATATAACGCGTACGTGACCGCGCATTCGTCGATCTCGCTGCCGGCGTCTTCGTAGGGGCGGACGAAAGAGGAAAGCGTCGTAGCCCCGGATCGAAAGAAGACGCACACACACACGCGCGCGCGCAACGGGGAAGAAGGCCGTGTCGGCGTCGTTCCTGGAGGACGCGTTTCGCCGTCTCGCTCCGCTCCGACGGCGTATCTCCGTCCGCCTTCGGGACTGGTGCGCAGAACGTCCTTCCTTCCGCTTGATCGACGTCGATTTCAAGATGGCAGTGAAAAGAGAGCGGGAGAGCGAGAAAGAAGGAAAGGGAGAGGGAGTTTTCTCTGATGCGTCGGCCGCATACGTAACACGCCTCGCCCTTTTTCCTCGAGTCACTATTCTCTTGCCAGCCCCTTTCCTTCTCGTCCCACTTTTCTTTTTCATTTTTGTACTTTTTTATTCCTTCTTTTTATACGCTTTTAACCCAATCTCGATTTTCCCCATTCTACTTCTATTTTATTTTACTCTGTCACTTTTTCGCAATTACGTCACCTTTTCAATTTTCTTTTCAATTTTACTTTTATACCATTTTTATCGTTTCTTTTCTTACTTGTCAAAAAATATTCCTTCCTTCTTACCTTATTGCTATTAATTCCCCACCTTTTTCTATTTCCTGACGCACTTCTTGCACATGACGTGGACATAAAACTTAAACTCCGGATTCCTAAAAACTACTTGTGCAAACATCAGTCTGTATTATACGTTTATTTTCTATATATCTTATATTATATTTTTTTTCTACGTCTACATACTCGCATTGTTGCTTTGGAGCAGTTGTTTCCGAGACAATTTTCAGAAATAATTATAAGCATATTTTACAAATCTTGTATAAGTGACTTTTATGCGGATGTATGTATTCGGAACTTGAGCGAGTTTGCATCTTTTTTTAAACATTAATTGATATTAATTATTATTATTGAAAGAATTTCAGTTTACGTTTATTTAAATTGTTGGAGATTCTTTATCAATTGAATTCAGCTAGTGTATATTTCACAAAATCTGCAATAAACGTTCTTAAAAAAGCTTTTGTGTTAACTCTGTGTGCTTCGTGCACAAAAATCGTAAGCAGAAGCGATTATAAGAAAATAAAAGTTGGTTTTCTATTAAAAGCAATCTTTCATAGTAGTAGTAATCATAGTATAGTCAAACTTATAGTTCTGTGAAAGTATCTGACTATTGCAAACCGTTACGAGTAAAAGAAGTTAAAAAATTTAATTGCAGTACAACAACTTTCATTTTCTCAATTTGACTGTTTATTCTGTTCTCGACAGGTGACAGATAAAAAATTATAAATAATGTGATGTCTAAGAAAAAGCGCAAATGAATCACGTGATTAATTATGTCATTAAAGTGCAGAGGATCTGCCTGCAAGTGTTCAACAAATTAAACGTTCTTTTATAAGTAGAATATTCTTACCTAATGCTTTTCAGGTTTCCATTGTTATTTATAATATGTATTAATTTTATAAAAAATTTAATTAATTTCTATAATATATAAACAGTATGATTTATTTTTCGTTTCAAATTGATTTAAAATTACTTGTTTTAAAGTAACTACACCTAAATATTTTTGGAACTCGTTACTAAATAACGAAAATATATAAATTTATGTTTTTTAACTTTTTATCATAATCACACTAATTATTTTTTTATTATTTTTGAAAATCATTGAATTTAACGATCAAATTAAGTTTAACGGCAATATTATTTATAAATTTAATATTTTATATAATATTTAAATTAAATTTTATTAAAGCTGAAATTCAATTATTAATAATCTACATTTTTTTAACCTTTAATGAAGTTATAATACAAATACGTTTATGGCTATAGTGTGGTGTTGAACTTTAACCAGTAAAAAGTGTAATGTATTTGTCCTTTCGACAATAATGAAACGTAGATATACGCTGCAATAATACATACTATTAATTTCATATTGAAATTATTTCACAGCAATAATTATAATTGTATTTAAATCCGAGAAAAAGCTACCGTACGTCATTTACAAAAAGAATTCTAAATATTCGTTAATTAAATATCAGGGTGCATCTTCAAAAAATAAAATTTAAAGATTTTTTTCTATTTTATGAGGTCACTTCTATTGAGTTGTCCTTGTTGCCAAAATACAATTATTTCAATACTTTTGTTCCATTTTGTTATTCGAATTCTAGGATCGCGGTTCTTGCTAGATTTTTAACTACATCTGGTTCATTCAAACGTCATCATTGCCAGCGCTAAACCTCAAGCATTCGAGAACAGCGAAAAATTAAAGTGCTTTCATCTGTATCTCGTTTTCTTTTACACTTTTTCCGTTTATCCGTTTTTCCATTTCTCTGCTCCCTTCCATTCGTCTTTTATTCCTCCACCCTCAGCGACCGCTCCTCCCTTCCCCCGTCTCAGTCGCGGCTAGTCGAGCCCCTTGCATCCCAACTTTATACAGGAAGTTACCCCACCCTCTCTCTCCCCCTCGCGCGATTTCGATTTCGTAGCGACCCACACGCACACCAAGGGAGTGCGCTAAGGGGTGTCAGCAGGGTCGGTTTGCAAAATGTTCCGGACGATATCGAAATCGCATTAGGACGACGAGTGAGTTTGCATTCATTCTCCGTCTCTCTCTTTCTCTAATTCAGCCCCTCTCCCGCGAAAGCCAGTATTACCACCCCTCATTTTCCATTGCCAAATTTACGCACGAAGCAAGAGCTGTTCCGTAAAAGTTGCGGCAGCGCGCCTGTTAAAGAGCTCGTTACCGTACGCACTTTCGTTTCCTTCCCTTTTTTCCTCTTATTTTCGCTACATCCAGGGCCTCTCGTAGTATTGCCAGCAGCAGTCGTGGAGGCACAAATGTTACGAGGCATTCCTTGGTTTTTGAACTTGAAATCATTAAAAGCCGAATACCATCTGAAAAACGCTGAGCTTGCGCTTTGCAATAACGAGCCGCAGTGGTTGCGAGTAGTCGAGCGATGAATTGTTAACAAGTCAGTATTTTTCCAGTTTGCGTACGCGTTCGTACGAACATTTCCTAATGGTTAAAGCACGAGAAAGGGAAAAACGAAAATTGGATAAAATGACTTATAGAGCCAATCGAGCTCGACGCCACCGCCGCTGCAAGGAGGTAACAATGCCATTTCTTGCCCCAAGAGCGAAAAGAATAGCAATAAAGAATCAAAAGGCTGTCTGCGCTATCGTAACAAATTGGTAGATCGAACGGGATCGATGGAAAATGCAGGGAGTCTTCTTCTTTTGGAAGAAGCGGGCGGTCGCCAACTGCTGTCGTAATACGCTCACTCGTTATGGTCATGTCCTGTCCCTGTTTCGGCATATTGGTAATTGAACATCGCGGAATTCAAAGCGTCCTCTTCTTCCTTGGTCGCGTTTCTTATTCCGTAGCCACGGCTTTAAAGTAAAAAGTTCTTGCCAAGTACCGCTTTTACCTCCAACGTGAAAGGATGCAAAAGGAGCGAGGAGTGGGAGAAGTATAGCACATCGTGACTGACGAATGAAGAAATTCCCGAATAAAGACTCTTGCCGAGTGATTAAACTGCTTGCTTCAGTCGTCAACCGTTCTCGTCGGACTTTTTAGACCGGCATTCCGCTGCGACAAGAGTTAAATTCTACTCTAATTACAGGCGTGGATAATAGAGTGAGTCGGGTCGATTAGCGAGCTGATTTAATTCCTAACGGAGGATTTATGGAGTATTTATGGAGCTGGAGCCGCGTATCGCCGACTTTCAACACCAGACGCACCTTTGCGCGGTGCAATACTCGAACAACAGCTCGTCCAGCTACGCAAAAAGGGATATTCTGGATGATTAAAACGCAGCTCCTCGCGTTCGTGCCCATCGATGTACCAGGATAAGGATAACAGACTCCAGCGCTTCTTTTGAAGATATTGTGCACGCGAGCAGCTCGCGCGCGCCTTATCTCCGGGACGCGTTTATCAAAGCTCTGCGAGACAGCGTCGGGCTCTGGAGCTGGTGGGGGCCTCGCACCTGGTGAGCGGCACGTGAATAACCAAGGATTTGTCAGGAAAAGGAGAACGAAGTCCTGAACGAAAGTACCCGATCGATCAATCTCTCTCTCTCTCCCTTGCCCCTCTAGCCGCTTACTCGCGGTAGATCCGGTGGCGATATCGCAGCCCTTGGCGAACCCGTGCGACGCACACGCATATTATAGGCATAAGCACCCACACTCGCGAGCGCACACCTGTACGCGGACAAGAGGCGCGAGGAAAAGCGCCGGAATCGGAAGTAATCCGTGAAATAATGGGCATCCATGGTCAATAAATCTAAAGGTGGATCCTGGGAGGTAGGTGGAGCTACGAGCTCTCGCTCGCGATCCTTTTCAGCCGAAGAGAGACGATAAAAGTGTACGCGCGTTCCCCCTCAACCCTCTGGCCCTTTCTTCCATTGGGCTGTGTACGAGCGCGCGCAATGGCAACGGTCGCACACGGGTGTGCGTGTAGGTCTCCTTCGCCCACCAGGTCTAAAGAATAGAAGAATACGTCGAGGGGGGGTACTGCTGCTGCTCGCGTCAGCTTGCGTTTGTGTGCGTTTGAGCGAGCACGATAAAAAGGTTGGAGAATGGCGGGTGGCGCGAATTCCATTGTCGACTGAAAAGAGAGAGAGAGAGAGAGAGAGGAAAGTGGGAATCGCGGCGGGCGAGGTAAGAGGAAGAGCCAGAGACGAGAAGGAGAATGGAGAAGATTGATCTGCCAGGTCGGTGTGTGTCTCAATGTGTGCCTATATACGTTATTTTATTTGATCCTCTTTCTCTCTCTCGCACTCTATCTTAGCCCATCACGTCTTCGACAATCCTCTCTTGATTTGATTAGAATCCTTCTTTGGCAGCAGACAAGGATATATATTGAAGCAAAGGCGGTGCGATTCTTAAGTGTAAGTGGGTTTTCGAGACTCGTATGTTTTCGTCGCCAATGACTTGTAAGCTACGGAGGTGTCGAAAGCTCAAGAGTTTTTCCGGGCTGGATGGAGAAAGCATTCTGTGACTTTCGGAACCAAGCTATTGGAGCTTTTTATTAGTTCTCCGATTTAACGTTTCTCTGTAACTGTGAAAAAGCTTTTCATTTATTTTGAGAAAGCCATCAATGCATATTATTATTATCGAGTTATGAATTTATGTTAGAAATAAATAAATACTTTGATGTTTGTACTATTAAGAAATATTGATGCAGACTATTAATTCTGTACGATCTGTTAAATAACATAAAATAAAAAGTATATTAAACAAAGACATTCTATATATTATATTTTAAAGTATCTAGATTTACATATGAAATAATTGTATTACAGAATTTTAATTTTCTAAAGAATTTAAATAGTTTTAAATATCGGTTTTTGAAATAATGGCAATTATTTATTTTATGTTAGATCCTTAATTTATTTCACGTTACGATAAATATCTGAAGATAAATTCTCACCTATGTTTGTTAAATATATTAATCACCTTATTATAAAGCATTTACAAATAATTTTGCAACTTGTCTATTGATTCTCTTATCAGAGAATACTAAATTAACTTTATCCTATATATTAGGAGAAGATTTTCAATTTGTAAAAAATATGAATACATGAATTAAACAAAATTTTGCATAAAACTGATTTAATATAAAAAATAATGTTTTAGATTTATAAGTATTGTTAGAAAAATACTATCAGTGTATTGTGATATTAAATTATTTTGATATAATGATCGATAAATTTCTTAATATTTACTCAAGAAAAAATCTTAAATATTGCTCAAAATATTATTCATGATTGGGTTTTTTTGATTGTAAAAACATATTTCAGAAACTTAGTCAAACCAATAAAAGAAGTTGACGGAATCAATTGTAACTATATTAAGAAAAAGTTATTAATTTTACTCAATATCAAAGTATTGATTATTGACGCTTAAGAAAAATCAACTAATTGCAAGGAGACAAAATAAATTGTGTATAATTCATATTATACATTTAAAACAATTTGAAATAAAAAGTAGTCGAAGTAAAAAGATCATTAAAGTTTACTTAGTTTATTTTATATGAATTAAATTATATCTTAAATCGCAAATCTGAATTTTAAACAATTAGCTTTTTTATTGTAAACCTGATCTAGAATGTTCAGAAACGGATGATTTAAAAATTAAAAATTTTTCTCGTGCAAGATACAAATAATTATCTTTAATAGTGTTAAAGCGTTATTTTCTGTATCTTAATTTTGTTTGAGTTTACATAAGCCAATGAAGTCAATCTTATTGAAGTTATTGTTGTAATGGAAGGTAAATGTTAAAGTTATAAGTTTCAGAACTTGTAAGCAGGAACTAACTAATTTAAACTACTTTAAATTTGAAACATTTTTATTTGATTCCACAACTTTAAGAATTTATTAGTTGATTTATAATATAAATAGAAATATAAAATTCATGCAGTAATTTTAATTTTTTCCCTCTTTTAAATAGTTTCCGAAACAAATAGTCTATTTAAATTTATGAGATAATTTTAAAACAGAATTATACAAATTTCAATTTCAACAATGTAATTAATGAATTCTAATCGTTAAAATTTTCGTTACTTTTGATATGAAGAGATAATTTTAATCAATTGTAATTATAAATGATTCAAACTACCACCCTTTAAAGGTAATTTTTGAATATTGGCTAGGCTAACATTGGCGATTGTTATATTTCCATGAAATTTATTTTATCCAATTATTTTTTTTTTTTCAATATACCTGAAGGTTTCTATTAAATTCAATAAAAATTTTTGAATAAACAAATAATAATTGATTTAATAATAACTTGATGAAAATGTATCCGTAAGCCAAGTAACACATTTATGTTAGTCATTGCAATTTAATCTTTTGTGATATATTTAACGACAGAGGTGTTTAAGATCTTCAAATTATAAATGTTAAAATTATAATAAAATTGAAAAAGAATTATTTGTGTAATTGATCAAGAAAAATACATAACTCTATTACATATATTCAATCTGTCTAGATATTTTCTATATGGTAATTATAAATATAATGTAAATTTAAGCAATAAATAAATTTTATTCGTAAAAAATTATGTAATCATTTGAAATAAGTTAATGCGTAATATAACTTTTCAAATTATTGTTTATCAAACACACGAGATACATTCTGCAAGGGTCTTTGAATAAATATTAGATTAGATTATTGGATCGACATTTTTTTGATATAAAATGATATAAAATGTTCTTACGAAAAAAAGTAAGAGCAGTAATTTTTTATAAAACAGGATTATTGTGTATAATTATTTAAATGTAAGCGTAGTCGATGCTCGGTAGATTGTTTTACGTGAAATGTCAATATTTTTTAACACATAAATTTGCTGCATTTCTAATCAAGAAAAAGTTACGAAGTACTTTCTAATTTACCAGTCGTTTTGCAAAAAATTATTATTAAAATGCCACATTACAATAAATTAAATCGTAAACTAAAACAGGCGTCTTCTTATTATTTCATAATATAAATTATAAATTCATTTGTCTGCCCAATGAAGTACCAAGTACCATCGTAAAAATCAAGAAATTAAAAAATATTCCATTAAATTAGCCAAAGAAAGGGAGTTCTCTAATATAAACTCAATAAAGAGAGAAAAGTACATACTGCCGATAAAAATATCGTTTCTTTTCCCGGAAAAAAAATTAGTATCTCGACGACCAATAATTCCATGCCCTTTTACGATTATCGATAACGACTGAGAAATTTAGGGCATGCTTACTAATATAAATGACATTGGGAAGTCCATAACGCAACCGCTTTTTCGTTCAAGAATATTTAACATAAAATTGAATTTGGTTATAACGAGGAATAATCGCGTGCGCCGTGATCAGCGAAAGATAAAGGGAAAACGAATAGCGCAAGAGAACAGGAGGGTGAAGTGTCGAAAGAGAGAGAGAGAGAGAGAGAGATAAGCACAAGGGTTCATTCTTTTCATGAAAATTATTGTCTAAGGGAAAAGAAAGTGCGGGCAGATTTCCACGCGTCATTACGCGAAGATCGAGTCATGAAAATCGACGACTCGAAAGCGTCGATTATTCAAACGTAATGGTTAACAAGATTCCCGCCAATCATCGTTCGTAATGACTCCGACGCCAAGGAAGAGGCGAAGCAGTTGGGGCGAGACGAAAAATTCCATGGGCATCCTCGAAGCCTCGGAATAGCGATGAAACCCTGCCGGCCTTTTCGCCGCCTCGAGATGAAAATCCCAGCTTTTGATAAAATCCCTTTCCAACTTCACCTTCCGCAGACCCTGATTCGCGTCTCGCGTCTCGCGTCTTCGTCTTCGAATTATCATATTTGTTTGGAGGCTAAGACAGAAGAGCAAAGCCGGAACTTTTGAAACGCGCGGAGAGAAACGAGAAAGTTCAACTCGACATGTACGCCAAGTCGTCCGGCGATGCGTTAGCGCTCGTTTCGAACAAATTACTAAGTGTTCGCCCGGCTGCGATAAGAATGATAAAAATGCGTCTGCGCTCGCGTGCGCGGGGAAATTGCTTGGTCGGGGAAAACGGCATTCTTAAATCTACATATCCGGCGCGAATCGCGTGAGCGCAAATAGAACGAGGACAGACAGGCGGTGGGTGGAAAAAGGAGGAGGTGCCGCTCTCGGGATGGAAAAAGAGGAAAAGACCGGGCGAGAGTAGCGAATGGTGTCTGTCGGTGAGAGAACACGGGTATTGAAAATTCTTGCACCGAAGCGCGCCTGAAGTGAATTCGAGAGCGGGAGAGAAACGCGCGCGGCTTTCCCGCCTTTTCCACCTTCCGCACGTCTCAGCCTTTCCTCGGCTGCGTTTTCCTCGAGTCCCCTCTTGCCTCCGCCTGTTTTTCTGCAGCCCGTCGCCGACGTCGCCCGAGCGATCGCAAATTTATTCCACCGAGTCGTAGTGCTAGTCGCGTTGCTCTCGGAATCACACTGCTTTACACTCGGTCGAGAATCAATAAACAGCAACGCGACCTCGCCTGATATAAAAGTGCTCTCTCTCTCTCTACGTAAAGCTGCACGCTTCTCCTCTCTCTCTCTCTCTCTCTCCTCCTTTTCTTCGAGCCCGAGCTCTCGCTCTTTATTACCTTTCTTTTCTTCCGCGCGCAAATTTTCTTTTCCTCTCGCGCGTGCACCGACACCAAGTCGTGCTCTTTTTACAATTTCCTTTACTTTTTTGCGACGCCAACAAAGGAGAGATGCTTATGATGGATGTTCGCGCAGATTTTTTCTCCTTATTGCTCGCTAGACACAAAGAGAAGACGCGAAATGTGCTTATGCTCTTCGATTATTTGAAAAATAATTTCGACTCCTCTGCTCGAGCGCTGTAAATATTAAACTGCATCTTTTGCTCGCTCGGGCTTCTTTAATATGTTGTTGTTGCGTTTTTATGAAAATTACGAAACTCGGATTCTTATTAGGACGATGTGCTTTATCCCACATTTTACGGATACGTCCGTAGCTTTGTTCTCCGGGGCCAAACTTTGCCAAATAATACGCGATAATTCTAGTTTCGCCGAGATACGCCTTTGCGAATAATTTGGCCGTAAATATCGAAATTATTAATAGCTTAACTACTGTTGCGATATTTCATAATTCATTTATTTTTCTAGGTTTTCACTGGCCAAGTACATTACTCAATTACAATCGTTGGTACTCGTGAAAAGTTATTGCTTATTTATTATGCTCTCGCACGAGTACTTAAAAGTACTTAATAAAACTCTAAACCGATGCTTTTTCATGGTTTGACTTTCCGCAAAATGATATGTGTGCAATCAATACGGTTATGTTAAGTATTTAAAAATCATGAACTCATAATTGATTTACTGCTATTCTCTTTAAGGGTAGAGCATTAATACTAATGGCCAGGTAATTACTGGTTGCTAGTATTTGCCAGTTACGTCAGAAATTAATAATGAGTAACCACTGACTGCCATTAGTTGTCCAATCGCAATCATAGGTATTATAATAACATGTCACGTGACTTAAACTCCAGCCGTTTATGGCGAGTCCTATTGTTAAGAAGATATAAAAAAGAGTTTCGTAAAAAATTTAAGAGGTGGATTATTTTTCTATCGTTTCGGATAAAAATACAAAACAATAATGCATGAAATACAGGAAATAAACGATTTTAACTACTTGAGCAAATTGCTATAACATTGTGAAATATATTCCGTCTTTCTAAAACCTTTTAAGAACTTGGTTTATTATGTCTGTCTCATTTGTAATCTTTTACACGGGATAAAAATAAGTTCCTAAATAAATTTTTTATTTATAAATACCGGATGGATAATAAAGTAGCTTATGTTCATTAAACATTTTTTTTTACTTTTTTCAAACTTCAAACTTTGAACGTTTGAAAAAATTTACTTCATTTATTAATTTTCACCCTAAATGAATAGAAATTTATTTTTCTTAAATCATGAGCTTATGTACACTTAGTGGATTACTTGTCCTTTTAATTTTTATAAAAGCTTTTGAAATATTCGAGGCTGTATATATTCAAAATTATATAACTTTAATAACAATATGAATTTAAATAACTTTGCACATTTTGAATTTTAGCTTTATTTTTATTTATTTGCTTTATTTTTTAATCCGTCAGTTTTATTTGTTGGTTTCATGTGAAATATCATTGTGTAAAAATTTTGACCACCGATGAATAAGATATACTCTGCAATGAAAGGTCATTTATCAATAAAGCTAAATGTATAATTATTCATAATGTTGATACTGGTATAAAAACTTATAAAAAATACAATTTAATGACTTTTATGTAAGATATTGAAGATATTAGTAATAACAATGAAATTTGAGACATTACTTTTTCTATTTTTCGTCGAATTATTTTAAATATTTAAACAACAGAGTCTGAATTTTCTTGAAAAACTATTAATTTAGAGTTTTGAAAAGAAGAATGCAATCGCATAACAAGTGACTTTGATATGCACGTAGAACAAGTTTCTGCCATATCGAAAGTGCAATTAAACGTATATATAAGTAAATTTTAATTCTTTGAAAATTTACAATTTTTTCATTGTGGAATAAAGTGTTCGCTTCACAAAGATGCATATAGTCGATGTCGGATACCGAAAACGTCAAATAACATGAAATACGCATTTTAATAGATGGAAGTAAGATTATTCCGCCAAGCAGAAACTTGAGAAAGTCAGAAGATTTATTTCTCTTGGTGAAAAAAGAAATGCAGAATTTCTCAATGCAAAGCTCGTAGCAGAGCGGCTGCTGGCGGGCAAGTCGGCGAAGGCAGTCCTGCGAATAGTTGATTCGGATGAGAAAAAGGAGAGACGCGCGCGCGCGCGTGTGTGTGTAGAGAGAGAGAGAGAGAGGAGAGAGAGAGAAAGAGGAAGGCGAGTGTCGCGAATGACGGTATGGATGCGGCCGAAGCACTCACCGCGCGTTCTCTCGATTTGGAGCGCGCGGTTCGCTTGGAATCAAAGGAGTCAAAAGAGATTTTTCCAAGCCTCTCTCCCTCTATTTTGCGAGAGCAGATTGAACTTCTTTTCTACCTCGGAGTTTTCCTATTACTCGGAATTTTCGCCCGCTCTCTTCGTGCTCTTTCCTACATTAGCTCTCTGTGTCGGTGCGCGCGCAAAAGTGTTGGTAAAATGTAGCAGCTTCTCTGCGAAAACTCACACACCAAGCTGCATTTCTGCCGTAATCTTAAGGGTTATAAGGCCGACAAATAGAGATAATAGAAATACAGAAGGAGCGAAGAAGAGAGGGAGAGAAGGAGAGGCAAAGGGACTCGGGATTAGTCGTCTGGTCTTGTGGATAAGGGAGTATGGTATTGTCTCGAAAAAGCTTCTCTTAGCGCGAATTTCACTTAGAAACGCTTTCTGAGGTAAGAGAAGAAGTTAAGGTAGAATAGGAAGAAGCAGAAGAAGAAGAGAAGAAGTGATTCTGTGTTTTGTGACTGAAAAGTGTCCGACGACAATTGCACTATGCTTGTCAAACTTTAATGGCTTTTTTCTCGCAAAACTTTATATTTGAAATTTATTCTTACTTGTTTTTATACTTCGCCAACTCAAAATTGTTTAAATTTTATTGATTTTAAAAGTATTCCCCGCCTACTGAGCGCGAATTCCTTGCAAGCTTTCGACTTTATGCGCGTACATTTTTCGCGAAGTATAAATGAAAATAGTTAAAAAGCATTCCGCGAGTAAGTATTCCTATGATTTCTACTTCTCTTAATGCACAAAACTTCTATTTATTCGCTAATTTATTGTCCGATCGTGAGTTTTTCGCTCGTTAAAAGCGCTGCATTTTTCAAATCTTTGATTAATAAAAAGATTATTGTGCGAATTTACGATCGTGCGCGGGTAATGACCGATCGAACCACGTAGACCAGATGTTCCAGAATGCGTAGAATGTATGCTTGTGTGCTTAAGCATCTTCAAGAGCGCGGCTCTGCTGTGTGATGTAACTTTAGCGGTCGACGCTTGATTAATCTTTTTTTGCGAATATGACATTCTGAGGAATATTATCTTAACATTTAAATACTTATACACATTACGAATTCAGTGCTTGTAATTGCAAAATCTCGCGACTAATGAACGCGTGAGTTGTATCAAAGTAAAAAGCTTCTGGAATTACAATAAATTTCGCAGAAAACGCTTATATAAATTATATCTAATTTTAAATAATTCCTATTTTTAAATTATTAAGTAATCCACGTTTTCAAGAGATATTTTCCTTAATTAAATACATGCCTTTCGAGATACGTTTAATAATACGAATATATTCTTATTATAGTACTATTAATCAATAGCATTCATTATTTTCATACTCTAATATTTTTAGTCTTTACGTCTCGTATTATATAATTGTCGTAATCATATTTCCATGAGAATTTTAATTGAAACGGTTATAAAAGTACCATATCTTGTACCTAATGCAATGTAATTTAGAAATAAAACAACTTTTTATAAATAGCTAAATATTTCAGTTTTACAAAATACTTTGTGCCTTAATACACGATTAGTTTTTACTGGTGCACAATTAATCGTAATTAATTATCGTGGATTGATATTGTTTAAAAATAATAATTAATAAAATTTGATCAATTAAATTTCTTCGCGCGTATATTATTTATTAGAGCTTCTGAACCTACCGACAAATAAATTACTTTATTTTATCGAAGATAAATTATTGAGTAGATATAAATCTGAAATGATTATTTTACATTTTAAATATTTTAAAAGTTACTTAAGCTTCATTAACAGATACCGAATAAGCTCTATTAAATATTCTTGAATTCGCTACAATTATTTTATAGTCTGTATTGTAATGTGTATTCAAAAAAAGCATTTTTCTGGAATCGTGGTAAAGGTAAAAACATGCAATTTTAGCAATTATCTTTTCTATTGAAATATTCTATTCCGTACGAGCGGTCGCACGTCTTGGGTTCTGTGCGTCGCAAGCTGTTGTTTTAAAAATGTTTGTTTATAACTGTAAGTTTGAATAAGAGTCGAACCTATTAAGCGCATACTTGACTATAAAGTTGACTTGAACTATAATTAACAGCGTTAATTGACTAGAGCTATTTATTAGGTTTGCTTAATGTTATTTCAAGGAAAATGCAATTGGTTTAGATTCAACGTGGAAGAAAATATAAAATAAAAAAACGCATATTTCTTCTAGTTGGCTATTTTTTGCTTGCAAAATACATACAGAATACATTTATTAACAGGTTTTCTTCTTAAAAATTTATTTTCTTTATGCTTTCTTTACATTTTACGATATTGTATAATGTAATCATAGACAGCGCAGATATATTCGAGGTGGCTTGACTTCTCCTTGCTTCCTTCACTACTCGAGCAAGGAATTTCAATCTGAATATCTAAAAAGTGTCTCGGAACCGTCCAAGTATTTTTCTAAGGACGCACGTTTCGTATTTTATTTCGACCCCCGTCTCCCTCCCCCTCACGCACCGTTATCTCCTGAAACTATTTTAAGAGTTCTCCCACCGCATTCGTCCCGTCCCTTCGTTCGTTCGGATTATTATTCGTTTATATCGTTCCGCGGCACATATATATTTATTTTTCCAGGGCCGCCCCCCCCGCCTTTTGCCATCTTAATGTCTGGTACTTTCGCGCCATTTCTCTCTACTTTTACCGCCCGCGACGGCGCCCCGCTCCTCCCCCTCGCCGTCTGTTCCTTCAAGCGAACTGTAAGTAAAAATCAATAATCCTTTATCGAACAAATTAACGCTAAACGTATTCCACCCTTGCGGTGCGAGAAACCTGCCCAAGGTTTGCGACGCCATCTCAGCCTGATTTCGGGCCCTGCATAATGTCACACGCTGTAACTGCTTACGCCTTCGTTACATCCATCCTCCGCCTCGTTCCTGTATATTATCGCGATCGCCTTCTGCACACGCTCGTCTCGCCCCCCTCCCTCTGCCACGTTTCCTTATTTGCTTTGTGCTTCGACGCTGCTGCAGCCCTTGCAGCATTAAATTTTCAATTCGACAAAGTGTGCGTGGACGAGCTTGGGATGGGCTGGCAGTTTGCGAGCGAACGACGTAACCTCCTGCAATTTCAAACTTCTTAATTATGAGAAATGCGCGAACTTTTGGTGGAAGGCTGAACGCGCGACTCGCACACTCGCAAATTCTAATATTTCTCTAAGACTTTCAGATAAATTTGCTCTTTTTTCTTGTTCAGCGAGTATGAATTCAACTAGGCTTCGCGTCAACATACCTTTTATACATAATACAAGTTCTATTTCCTGAGATCGAGCGAGTGATTTTTATCAGGTTGAGCATTTTTTGCGCAACAGGAGATTATGTAAAATGCTATAAACTTAATACACATTTTTAAAAGATTTTTTACTTTTTCAAATTTCAGCTTGTATCTTCTTGAGCTCGAGTATTTGCATAATAATAGATGACTAGAAACAATAATATTTTAATATTAAACATAACTCTAAAAAAGTCAGTTTCTATGTCCTAAAAAAGTTCACGTATCACAAGCATGTGAATGCATTGTATTTTCAAAATTAGAACATTTTTTCGTTACCACAGTGTGTATGCGTGTGTGTGTAAAATCTTCAATCGATAGAATTACCTCGAAGAATATTTTGAACTTATTCGAATTGTTTCACTATCAACACATCACACTTTATTGAAAGCGATAAATTTCTGCATAAAATGTGTTGATTACATGCAATTAAATAGCGCGATTATTATTAGGTAAATTCTTAGATACCAATAAGTATTAAAAAAAAATTATATTTATTTATTTTAAAAGTGAGTAGTATTATTGAATTAAGAAAAACAAGATAATCGATATTTTATTAAATGAAATAGCAGCAACAGCAAAGTATCTAAGGAAAACAGCTGATTTATATCGAGGAAACCTCAATTCTCTTGGTTTATTCTTAACTGAATGGGAACGTTAACTATGTCATTTGCTCAAGCTGCTTAGAGATCGATTAAAAAGCAATCCAACGAAGTGATATATATATGTGTGTGTGTGTGTGTGTGTATATATATATATATAGAGATAGATAGATAGATAGATAGAGAGAGAGAGAGGAAGGGAGCGAGATTGTGTGTAAATTACAAATTGTAATAACAGTCGTTTCAGCAAAGCCATTCGCCTTTCCGAAACATTATGCAAATTAGCAGGGAGAGCATTGAACCCAAACACAATTACCAGTGGGCCAAGGCATTGTCACGAGCCATTCCAACAGAGAGCGATAATCGAAAGAGCAAAGAAGCAAACGAACAAGTATTAAACGCCGAGCTAGACGGAGGGGAAAAAGGCAAGTATAGAAAGGTGAAAGAGAAAGTGAGAGAAAAAGTAGTAGGGGTAGTAGTAGTAGGAAGAGAAGGGGGAAATGAAGAAGCTCGGAGGAAAGAAAGAGAAAGAACTCCCGACCGTACGCCGTATAATTGATTGAGTCTAATGAGTTAAAGGGGATAAGGCGGTATCACGGCGATGATGGAGCAGCAGGGGAAGGAGGTGGGAAAATTAAAGAATTCTGGGTCACGGCGAAACTGCCCGAACAAAAGACGCCAACGACGCGACTGCCTCGAGGGAGAGAGAGAGAGAAAGCACCGAGTACTTTGGATAGTCTTGCCTCCGATCTTCCACCGCCTCACTCTCGTTCACTCCTTCCCTCCTCCTCGTCTCTCGCTCTTTTTCTTTGCCCCCGAGACGTTGCCGAGCTGCTGCTGCCAGAGAGCTGATTGCAAATTAGTTAAAGGAGATGTTCTCTATTAAGGTCAGCTGGCGTCGGCGTTGGCGGATCCCATTAATAAAGTTACCTTTACCTTGAGTCTCTTAGCTGGACGAGTTCACTGTCACTTCCGCCGTAGTCCTCGACTTTCTCCGCGAGGCTTTTTTCCCAAGTGTCGTTTAAGTTCGCGAAACTTTTTTATTTCGCGCGAGTATTGGCAAGGTCGCTTTGCTCGCGCGAAACTTTTCAATTATGAGAAAGGCGGTTGTGCCAGGGAATGAGGGTAAGCGACTAGTGTTTTTGCTTGACGAGTCGTCGAAAGCTTTGCTCTATTTTTCCTGCCGCGTGCTTCGGCTCTCTCTCTCCTGCAGCTATTTCATTACTTTTATAATGGAGGAAAAGTCGTGCGAATCTTTTCCGCACTTTATCTTGTATACAATCTTTCCGAATGCCTTTAATTCGTGGCTTATTAGCACTTTATTTACTCCGATTTTCAGCGAAATACTCTTAAATGATTAATTTATCGGAATCGTATCGGGCGCCAGAATAATCAAGATTATGACTTTTATATGCTACGAGAGTGTGTTACATTGTTACTTACATTGTTTGTTAATAAACTGATTCTTGTACGAGATTTCTCACAATTTATCATATAATTACTGCACTATCATATTAAAAAGGTTCTGATGCTGATTACAGTGCATAAATAGTCGCTTGCTAACGCTGAAGATTATACTTTTATAGACACAGTTTTAGGAATAATAATTACAACAATTACTTTACAACTTTAGCCTTACTTAAGCGTATTGTAAAAATAGTCGTTGTTTATCAGCTTTTTTTACTTAAAATGGCTTACGGTAATTTCCTTCTTAATGACAAATGTTGCTTAATATTTAGCGATTACACGTCTTTGTACGTTCATTAATTCCAAGATTCATTAGTTATGGAAGCGTATATAATGTTTCTAGTGCATGTATAATTACAAGTACTTTTTATTTAACCGATAATCCTAATTATAAGTTGCATTTACGTTCAACGCCAGTTAATTTTTAACATTTTGATAACGATCTGGCCTCGTCATGCAGCAGACAAAGTTTACACTTCTTTCGTTTTATAAAACATGACTTATCACAGTCACAAGTTAGTCGATTCATAGTATTAAATACAGTAAAATCACGACGGGCAGAGAGAGAGAGAGAGATACTAATTATCTTGATTCTTAAAACATGATATTAACAATTAAATTCATAGAAGCCAAGCGCACGCTTGAGAAGTAAAAACGAGAATGTTGGTTAAAAAGCGGGGTCGCTTTGCGATAATTATTCGCGCGAAGGCGATAATTTTATGTCTCCGGATCGCTGCGGATTACTAGCGCAATTTCATCATTAGTAGTTACTACCATTTGCTGGGAAAGTACCTCGAGTGTTACTTTAATTAAAAACAGTCGGAGCAACGCTCTTGCGCACACACTTCACACCCACTCGGCTATTTCCTGTTCATTCAGCTAAAACGTTGTGGGTTATTAGCAAAGAAATTCCCTGAAAGCGCGCAGTCCCTCGGAAATTTTCTTTGCGTCTTGGCTCCGCGCGAGAGGAGAGCCTTTTTTCATTCGTCAAAAATGCCGACATTTCGTAGACGCGCGCGAGGATCTCCTCGGCTCCCGTCGCACGTTCCTCGCGACAGTTATTACGAGACACTGCAATCCATCTTTGATCTCATGCTGGACAGCTTTCATTCTCATTCCCCCTAAGCCCGTGTCTTTTCCCTTCGGCTCCCCTGAACTTTTCCACACTCCTTCTCAAGGAGCAACGCGAGCGGAGATCGGCGAATCACGGCGGATCGCCGCCACCCCGCGGGCATGTTTTCGTCTCCTGCTCGGCAACTCGCAACGCTGCTTTTCATTACGTGACATGGAAAAAAGGAAAGAAGAGAAAAGGCGGGAGTAAGGAAGGAGCAAAAAAGAGGATATCTGTCTCTCGAGTGTGCGACGGAAGCTATTCCTTCCTCGATCGCCAAGAACTCGGCACCGACTGTCGAGGGCACGCCCGCGACTTTCAATTCGTTACAGGAGATGAAGAAATGGAATGTATATATACTTGGATAAGAATGTGCGTATTTTTTCTCCGCTTTTCTCGCTGTATTACCGTCGGGAGGGGGTTGAACGTAGTTCTCGAGTAATGGTGGGTAAACACGACGCGCCGAGTTACTTAAATAAAACTTGTAGGAAAATAACTGAAGTGTTCTGACCCTTAAATACTCGACTTCGACTCGAGGAGTTGCTATTTTGAGCACTCGCCTTGAGAGGTCTGACCCTTAAACTTGTAAAGTCTGTTAAATCTCGCGTTATGAATATAGTGCAGTGCAAAGAGCAAAATACACTCTACGAATTTCCAAAATTTTTACTCGAACTTTCTTCGTCTCGGCGAATTAGCGCTGCATCCACACGTTTCTTCACTCTACGATACATTTGTGCACTTCGCGTGAAAAATCGACAACTCGCATTTTTTAACGCTCGCTCGAAAGTATTTTGCAAATCTAAGATTACGTTTGAGTCTAAGATTTGTGCAATGCGTTATTATACCTCTATTGATTTATTGGGAGTGATGGTTTGTAATTGCTTGCAATCGAAATAAAGTTTTTCGTTTTTCGACGTGTTTAATACTCAGCGACATATCAAGCACATAAGCGGATCTACGAATCACAGTTTTAAATATTTCTGTGCGTGAAATATTTAAAAAATTGCAACTTTTTAAATAAATATTAAAATTATTCACATCATTCGTAGTCTTCTTTCAAATAAATAATTTTTATGAAGAAAGGTATTTTTATTTTCTTTTTGTTACGAAGCGTAAAGAAAAATCTTTTAAATGTATGGTCTAGATGAAAACCCGTCATTCTTTATGATTCAATTTATATATTCAATGTATTTCAAATAATTTCCATAATTTATACATATTTTGCGATCCAAAAATGAAAATAAACTAAGAATAATTCACATATATATTGTGTGTGTACGTATTTATATGAAGATTATTATATTATTTTCTATTTTTAATGCGTTGAAAAAGTAATTCACTACTATAATTTTAACGTATTATATTAGATTTTTGAGTATTAATATTTGTAAATAAAATCAATTTAATTACAATTAATAACCCTGAAAACTATTTGATTATGACTAAATTATGATGCATTCGATATAATCTCGATTATTGCAAAATAAAAAGCTTTTGAAATACGTATAAACATTGTCTGTTATACTTTTATGAAAAATTACTTTTTTCTTAATAAATAAATGAATACTTGAAAAAAGAATAGAATGTGCATATTTTTCGTGATTGGCTCATTTTGTTGTGTTGCTTTACCTTATTGATTTATCGCTGAAAATCTTAGTAAATCATTAATATAATGATATATAAATACTTGAACGTACACGTTAGGAAATCTCTCAATGTAAAAGTTTCAATATTTGATTATTTTCTGTGGAAAAGATTGAAAACAGAAATTCGACGAGTAATTTCTGTGTTTAAATCAGTAATTCCAGGAGAGTATAATGATTTATAGAATATACAGTTCACAATTACAGAAGCATATGTTACAGAAAAGTAAAGTGCAGTAAAACAGATATCAAAAATATAATTATACTTTATCCGGAATGAGTTCGTGGCGATTAGAAGATTGTCAAAACAGTAGGAGTATTGAAGTAAATTTATATTTATCAGCAAAAAATACAATAATGCTAATGACGTATCAAGAGAAATATATTGAGATTTTTATCATATTAAAATTCGCAACTTTTTTTACTCTTTGTACGATGTTCTTGTCCAGAGGCTCTATATCGACGTCGAATAATATAGTTACCCTTCTATTAGATTTTATTCAATCGCTTGTTAACGTCCGTAAATTGATTTCTAGAGGCCAATATAACAAATAATATTTTCTCTATTTACGCTACAAAAATACCTACTATTAAAGCTCTTAGTTTTATGGTATTCTATGGTATTTTCATTGTTTTTAATAATCTTAATAATTTACGGCGATAACAGGTGCGTAAGAATACTGTACTGTAGAGAACCAATAAAAATTTTTTAATTCGTTAAAAACACTGTTATGTATTTATATTGTATTTCCTTATTTATTATAAATATCCTTTTGAGACCATCTTAAATTACCTAAAATAGATTTTGAATCTAAGTACTTAAGCTTAATAACAGCTAGAAGAATAAACGAATAACGTATAAAACAATGCAATTCACAAAGATGAAAGCGAAAGAATCTAGAATGAACGAATCGTTGAGCATTAGGAGTGGTAAAGAGACACAAAAAGTATAAAAAATACTGGTGAGAGAGAGAGAGAGAGAGAGTTGATTCACGCAAAAAGGCGAAAAGGGGAAAAAGAGGTTGGACGCAACGGCTGAAGTAGAAGTAGAGGGGGAGGAGAGTCACCACGTAATAAAAGAGGTAGACGTAGATGTAAAAGTAAAGCTGCCAAGCACGTAAGGTGGTGCCGCTGCTTCTGCCTTCTGCATTTCCCCTTGGGAAATTATTGACAGTCAGCGAGGAAATGACGTCGTAAATATCAAGCCCCGGCGAGCTAACCCCTCTTCTTCTTCTTTCTTCGCTCGCTTGCTCTCTTCCCTTATTTTCCTCACTTCCGCCCTGTTCTTCCCTCCTCGCGCGGGAGGAAACCTGCCGTCGACTCGTCGCGTCGTTCCTTCTTCTGCTCTCTTTCTGTCTCCGTTTCCGTCCCCTCCTGCGTCGCTTCCGCGCCCCTTGCCCAACTCTTTTGTTTTCTCGACTTCTTCAATCAGCATGAAGCGTCATGATAGAGTTTCACCATAAACTCACTCGCCTCGATAACCGCTCGGTTGGTAAACGTCTGCGAATTGAAACTCCTCGGGCTGCACTCCATTAGAAAACAATGGCTGGAAGAGATAGATGTTTGATGAATTTCAGTGACTACGCATAGATTAATTAGATTGTTTTGCATCGATGAAGTTGTTACGGGCCGAGATAATTTCTTTGTTCATTGAAATAGTTGCCGGCTTTTAAGCGATATTTCAAGTGCTCATTGTTCGGACACGGAAAATGTTTAACGAAAGGTGCACCACCGTCAAAGCAGATCCATTTGCAAATGAAAAATTCTTGCATTATCGTGTATCCTTTTCTCGCAAACATTCTTTTGCAATTTAGATAAGTTTTGCCGTGAACGAGAGAGTTAATTTGTCTTTTTAGATAGCACCAGTTCTAATATACATTTCATTGAAACGACAAATAGTTAAAAATAATAGAAAGGCTTTCCTGAACAAGGAAATTCTTATATACGTACATATAAATATTACGTTTATAATCTGCATTTCACCATTTCTATAGCTTAAGAGTTTTAAAAGAACGGTTTCCAGCAAACTTTCAGAAAATTTCTTGGTACGTAAAAAGAGTTTTGAACCGTTAAAATTGGATAAGCAATATTAAAGTTTCATAATTTTTCTAACTTTCACTTTAACATTTCGTAAATTGTATCCTCTCGAAACTTTTATCCGTCTTTTTCCTCTCTGCTCCAACTTTATTGGTTTCTTCGTTATTTATCTCCACTCTTGCAATCGTATCGGCAGAATGGATTGCATTCAAGAAACACGTCTAGGAAGACAAGTTTTCGCAATATTTTCGTCCAGCGCATTGCAGCAAATAATAAATTTCTAACTCGCGTAAAATTACGCGCGCTCGACTAGCCAATAGTCAACTGAACCGACACCGCCAACGAGTGAAGCAGCCGCTAACCGATTTTTCGCAACTCCTTCTCACAGTGAGACGGAAGAAAACTGCGAGGCGAAATTGCGCGTCTCCTCTCCAGGGCCGTACGAGTGCGAAAAATTCGAGAGAATCGAGAAACTGATAGCAAAAGCATTGTGTGTCCCTTCGAGGGAGTGAGAGCGGGAGTTGCGCGCCCGGCGTATTCATTAAGAATAAAGGATGAAACAGAGAGCCGAACAAAGGAAGAAAAGTACTCCTTGTGTAAGAGCAAGCACGTTTAATACAAGAACGAAGACCAGTATCTTTTCTTCGCTTCTTCTCGCTCACTCCCAAGCGCCATCCTTTTTATTTTCGTTTCGGTGCGCCCGCGAAGAGAAATCCGTGTGTCGCGCGCCGCTTTCACGGCGAGGGACAAGATGAGCGACGACGCGTCGTTTTGTTCGAATTCGCTGCCGCTTCTTGCCCCTCCCCTCTCGTCTTTTTCAGCTTTCAATTTTTCATTCCGGGACTATATTTAAATAACAAAGCCCGGTCAAGAACTTGACAGACGGGCTTTGTAATGTGTTTGCGAATGCGCACAAATGTGGGAAGAAGTTAGCGCTCGAGCGAAACTGGCGCTCGGCGCTCGACGCAGAAACGGAGCTAACGGAGTAATTTTCTTCTATTCGTCGAGATTCGAAAAAGAATTATCGGATCGCTGGAATTCCCCGGTTTTCGTATCCCGATGCGTAAATTAATGCGCGCGCGCTTGGCGTCGCCAAATTGCGAGTCGCTGACGAACAATCCCGTGGTGGCGTTACTTCGCGACACCGAAACGCCAAATCCGTTACGCTGCGGACTATATTCTGAAAACCACTAATGCTAAAAGGATTATACGTGTAATGGAAAATGCATCCTGGCTCCTTAGTTCGGAGCGGACAAAGTGCAATTACTGTCAGTCTTTTCATTTCTGAAGGTCTCTTAACCGTAATATATCGTTTCGTTAAATGCGAATAAATTTAGTTTGGCTAAAAATTTCAGCAAAGTAAAAGACGATTGTTGCTTAATTAAAGCAAGTTAATGTTTCACCCATAGAAACGGCGATTGCACTTTGATGGGATTAATAATCGACCTAAATTAGCAGAATCGTTTGCAATTTTTTCAGCGATACTCTTCGAAGTTTGTGATACGCGTTCTAACTTTGACAGCGTTATAATTTATTCATCAATTTGCGTTGAGAAATCCGTTTATCGAGCCACGACAGATTCTTAAGGATAATTGTTTATTCGTGCACGAGGAACATTATGAAGTACAAATTTACCCAAAGCTCTGCGAGAGTAATTGATTAATGCGGAATATTTTCATAACTAATCCTTTCTAATCCGACATTTGGATGCAGTGGAACAATCCATTTTCGTACGACGCAGCGGCTGCTGGCGATAAGAAAAAGGATATTAAGACTAGCGCGTATAATAATTCGACTCTCCGGTCAACGTTTTATCATGTTGACTCGAAAGCGTTAGGAATAGAGACAGAAAAGTAGTAAATGCGAGATAAGACTTGGCGAAGAAGCAGCGCGAAAGAAGTTGAGAAAAGGCAAGGGATAAAAATGAGAAGCGAGTGGAGAGGGGAGAAGAGGAGGGGAAGGCGGAGCAGGAGCAGGTCGAAATGCAACTCATAGCGACGACGAGTCCACGCCAAGGCTAAGGGTAGTTATTATAATAAATTTGTCGGAGTTTAAGAAGCGGAAACAATTCAGAGCTGCGAGCTCTCTAAGGATGTGCTTATCGTTGCTTTTATTCAAATGGAAGTGGAGAAGAGACGACAAGGTGCGTGCGAGTGAGCGAGTACTGGTATTGCATCGGAAAAGAGCGTTCGCGTACAAGAAGCGGAGAGAGAGAGAGAAGAGGACGAAAGGAGTCTTGAATCCTCTCCATATTTTCTGTAGGGTGTACTGAAGAACGACGCGAACAACGAAAAAAGAAGAGAGCGCAGAAGTAAACTCGAAAACAATTTGTCTTTCGAATGCGAAGTTTGAAGACGAGTCGCTGGGTAAAACTCGGTGCGTTCGGATGTATTCCCCCTCCCGCGATACGGAACAGCACAGAGAGAGAGAGAGAGAGAGATGACGATTTAGCGACCCGTACAGAGCAGTCATTGGAATACGCGCGCGCGCACGTACATTATGTTATCCGCGGCACGCAGAAAAATGCGCCTCTGGCCGGTGCGTCGCGCGACGCAATATGGAGGTTTATTTTCTTGAATCATGATGGCTTAGCAGGGGGTTGCTCTTCCGCTCGCGCGCCCGAGAATCCCCGGAATCCTTCCGCGACTGGCGCATTCACAATCTAAGATCCTAGCCTGAGTTTCGTATTCCTCTCGTGTTTATGTCCTCTCGCACTCCTGCCTCTCATAACCCTACGGCAATCTCTCTCTCTCTCTCTCTCCGGCGAGCTTTTCTTCTCGCTCGCACATCTCATTTTTCTCTCTCCCACACCCCCCGCACACTCGTGCCTGTAATAATAAAAGCAGATTTACCATCTATTTCCAAGGAGATTCTTTAGCTTGACAAAACGGAAACTTGCCTCCTCTGAGAAAAATCAAATGCAAATCGATTTTGTCTTCTTTAAGGAATACAGCACAAAGGATTAGCGAACGAATGAAAGCTCAAAGGAACGCGGCGACAAGTAATCAATCGGATTATCCGCTATTTTGCATCTCACCTTTTCTCAGCCAAGAGCCTCGTTCTCTTATTTTTGTTGCTGATTCGCGCACACAAACGGTCTTTTTATCGGAGTGTAATAACACGTGTTTTATAATAGATTTTGAAAGAGTTGCTCGTGTGGTTATCATAGCGAGTGCCAATAAACGTTAAAAAGCCATTAGTTATTTTCACGTTCTTGGTATACTTTGAAGGAGAGAAGAAAACTTCTATCGAAGCATTCATTAGAGCTATTCATCCTCGTACTTCGGTGCTTTTAAAATTTCTTTTCATTTATTGATCGAGTCTTTTATATAATCTTGGCTATTGCCAAGTGACTGCATTGTAGCTAAGTTTTTACAATTTGAAATTAAAGAAAATTGCGTCCAAGCAATAAGTGTTGTTATATTCAAATATAGGAAACGACAAGTAATGCAAAATTTGCTGCATTCAATTTAACTGTTTCACCTTTCACTATGACGGTGGTCAAAAATAATAATGACTTGCTTCTAGCGAGTAACTTCACATCGGTAAAAGCGTGTTTATCGTTCGATGCACATTTTCGATTGAATAAAATAATCCTGTTATTTCCGCCTTGTATATTTACAATGAAGAAATTTAGAAAAACGGCAACCATTATAAATGGATCGGAGCATAGCTTACGAGTACACGTTTGCTAAATAAATGAATTGTCGTATATTCGTTATTTTCATATTATACATTGAAAAAATTTTCCAACGCGACCAAGCACTAATGTAAGAATAAAAATTAATAATAAATTAATAAATTCAAAGCGCTGGAAAGTACATTAAAAGCAAAAGCAAGTTTATAGAAAGTAATGATCCATCTTTATACTTAGCTTTCTCAAAGTTTGGACAGTTTTGAAATAATCTGTGATGGGTGCGAAATCACCTGTCAGCGGTGTCGGGCTTGCATAATCGAATTCAAGGTGAAATTCGAACCGCCTGCTTATCGATTTTTCGACCCCGAAACCCAAGTTTCGAGCTGCGAGTGGTTACAACGGCACAGGCTCTCCCTCTTCTCGTCGCAGGCGTGTATCTCCGACAACTGGATATCAATTACAAGCATTATAGGTGTCGCTCACCCAAAAATATCATTAGAATCAATAACATCTCGTAAAAAGCCCGGAGGGAAAGATCAATGCACAATACACGAGCTAAATCAGTCTCTGTACAGTCAGGGGTAGGTAAAACGAGATGGGGCTCGTAAATAAATCTAGAAAATAGAGCATTCGTTTTATGAGAAATGTAGTAAGTGAATAAGGACCTACTTAATATTGCTGATGCATTAACTTAATTTGTATAGGTTAAATTTGACGTCACTTCTTATAAGCATTTTTAATTAATTTTTGGATAATATTGCTCGAAGCCGAGAAAGCTGACGGTAGAAACGGACGTTACGAATGTTTAAGTTTTAGTTCGCGTAAATCACTTGATTGGACAAACGCTGCATTGCTGCGATTAAACAAGGGGAAGAAATAATTATGAGTTATATCTTATTGTACGAATGAGGAATAGTTGAAACGACGACACACGAGGACGAAAAATGTACCGAGGAGCGACAATTTCAGCCCGGAATGTCCTCGTCCTCGTTCTTAGGCGATGCTCAACTTGAAATTTCTAGCTTCAAAAACTTGACCCTCACGGTTCCGCAACTCTGAATTTAATTTGGCCGTAGATTTTGTTTTCCCTGCAAATGCCCGTCCAAAGTATTAGAAGTGTGAAATAATTTGGAAAACAAATTTAGAGAAAAGCAAACGTTTTAACGCTGCTTGATTTTTCCAACTGGTGTGAGCTCCATCTCTTGGATAAACGATGAAAAATTTAAACAACTTCTCGGGAGACGCACACACACTTACGAAAATACTTGATAAAGCTCACTTTCGCAAAAGGAAAGAGGAGGAAAGAGAGGAGAAAAGAAAAGCAGTCAGACGCAAGATAGCGCAAGAACAAGAAGCCTCGAGGTTTCCGCTCCCGCTCCCGCCCTCGAGGGCACGCGCGCAATTCCGCCACCGTGAATTTCCGGCGTCGGAACTTGTCTGGGACGGCGTGCACTGTCATCCAGAGGGTTTTCTTTCTCTCTTTCTCTATTTATCTCCATCCTGCGTCGCTATTGTGCGTCTACACTTATAGAGACACCGAGAGCGAGAAAGAGAGAACGCGTGGGGCACGACCACGACGCGGCCCCCGAAAACTTTCCACCCTTCTTCGACGTTGGATGAGAATCAGCCGTAAGGAAGCGACGACTCGAGGAGCATCTTCGCGTGTGTATCTAATTTTACGAGCCTTCGAGCTGCTCGACCGAAAGCAGACCCTCATCGCCTTGATCCTTCCTTTTTGCTTATTTTCCAAGTACACCCCCTCATAGAGTACATTGTATTTCCCCGCTTGGGGTGTTTCTCTGTGTTGTGCTTAAGGTACACTGCGTTGCCTTGCACTGCCCTTTTTATTTTGCTCCTTCGCCCTTATTTCGAAATCCAAATTTTGCTGGTTAGTCGACCGAAGGATACTGTAACTTTAATGTACAGAATCAATAAAAACGAGCTTTAATTCGGTGGCTTTGTCTCTTCTTCCGATAGTTTTTTAATTTGACGCAAGAATCCTTTAGAGAAACGCAAAAAATAAATAATTCGCTAGATATTTGTTACGCGATTGTATTTTTCAGAAAATGTAACGTCGGGGAGGACTGTAATAATTAGGTTAGCATCCATTTTTACAATCATTACATTGCACATCCAAATTACAGTACTCGTGCGTTACGATGTATCCCAGCGGTTATTTGAAATTAAAGGCAACAACAGCAGAGGAAGCGCGTTGTTGACTTTGTATGCCCTAAAGGGTAGTATTTTTGCCAAGTATCATTTTATTTCGCATTATACGATGTAGCATTAAACTTTTTAATTAATTTGACAGAATGCTAGTTGATACAATGTCTGGTTAGCCTTATTATTACATTTAGGTATTCGGTTATAAAAGCGAATATCATAAAATTGGACTATTTTAGTTGGCATGCCTGGTGAATTCTTGCTCTTTATTCATTGTAAAAATGTTGGACATTATTCAAGCTTGCCAAGTCACGATCGTCGTAAATCCACGATAACGAATCTAATAATCGAACTGTTTAAAAATTGTTTGGATTGAATCCCGCAACAATACAAGCACCTCCAATGCACCGATTAATAATAATTAAAATTTAACGAAACAGTGAATCGGCGCCATTAAACGCTAAATGCGTTACGAGAGCCGATACCGAAAATATCCTCGAGTGCACAAGCACTGCACTTGTGTGCGTAATTGTAAAATAGGAAAAGAAAGGCGAAGTATCCGGTACTCGTCCACAAATTGTATTTTACCAGAACGTCCATTTGCCCGTAATATTCAAGTGTCGTTGAAAGCCCGATAAATACTTGATAAGAGCATTCGATCAATGGCTCGCCATTGGAATGTCGACTCGTTCCACCGGCAAGTGTATTTCGAGTCTCTCCAGCTGTTACGTCGTGAAAGTCTAAAGCTTTCGAATGAATTGCCCTCCTCGGCTTGTCCGTTCCGCAGAATCGGAGGAGAGAAGGAGCCGGACCTGGAGCCGCGAGTAGCGCGGGTATTCCGCGACGGTAAAATGCGAGTTCGCTCTCTCGGAGCGAGCGGAACGACAAAACAACAACGCCGAGACGATAAGGCTCTCGGCATCGCAAGAGAGAGGCACTTACACGGCTATTAATTTCAGTTCGTCTCGGTGCATAACACAAAGGCCCGGAGGATCCTAGCGCAGCATCAGCTTGGGGACGTTTCCATGGGAAGCTGCGCGTTTTATTTCCACAAATCGAAATGGAAGCTCGCGCGGCTTTGTATGCATATGTAAGGGAGCGAGCGACGGCCATTGTACGCCGCCACTTGGCGGGGCGCGCGGAGGAGGGGACGCGCCGTTGCTTGTACCATCCCTCAAGTCCGCGACGCGTGCATGCGCCCGTGTATCGACGGCTATTTAAGACGCGCGTCGACGCATTTCGCGGTTGGAGGGTTTGTCCCGCGAAAACGACTTTTGTCTCTCGCCACGCGTGAATTCCTCGTCGCGCGGATTGAACGCGTTGGACAGACGGCAAGACTACGAGTAGTCATATTTAAATGACTAGACGCTTATGCTACGTGTCGACTCGCTGTCGTGCCAGACCCTTCGCGTCTGTAAATTGCGTATTCACGTGGATCGCGGATTTGCTTGCAGCTGGTTTTGCTTTTTTGGAAAACTGACAACGAATGCACGTCCTGGAAGAATAGTAACGAAAACATTTTCGGCCGTCTACTATGAATTTATCGTTATTTTAGCAGATATTGTTAAGTCATGTATCGTACAGCGTATTCTTGAGGCGTAAATAAACTGAGGAAACGAAAACGTCGAGCGTCACGATATTTAGAATTAGTATTTGAATAAAGATAAAATGCAAATGCGACATGAAAATTGTTGCCCAACGATCGTTCGTCCAAGTAAAAAAGCTCAGCTTTCATCGTTGTAATTTGATTTAATACGTGAATAATGGAATCGACGAATGATTTTTTATCTAAATTAGTTTTAATACATTGGCAGACATTAGGCGTATCTTAGAATGGAACACAATTGCACATTTATCTGGAAATAGTGGTTTGCAGTCGACCAAACGAACGATAATGAATATGATCATAGAAAAGATAAAACTACAAGATATGCAGCAGTTATTGACGCTATAAGCATCGAGGCTTTGAAAACACGGTCTCACTCTGAACCCGAGAACCGAAGGTCAACGCAGAACGAGATTCTATAAACTCCAGTAACTTTATGCGTACGTTTTTTTATTAAAAGTTTATTCGTCATATTCGTTCGTTTAATCCTGAATGAATCTCCTATAAATTGAAAGGATATTTTAAAATGACGAGCATAGGATACTTTAGAATATAATAATGTTGAATACCACATTGCATCCAATATACCATGAAATACACGACCATAAAATATATGAGTTTCTCGTTATTTGTCAAATAAATTTTATACCTTATCTTTCGGTCGATAAATAATAATTTCACTCACAACTTTTTAATGGTTTTTCAAAAATATTTAACGCGACGACTCTCTAAGCGATCTACACCGTAAAATGTGTTGTTGACACAAAAATAATGTTGATTCAACTCATTTAAAGTTCGGACCAAATATAATTATACGTTGAATTCTTATCATAAAACGCTTATTCATTTTCTCAACAGAAAAACACGCACAATTCGTACGACTTCCACTATTAAAGTTATGATTCAAAATTATTTAGTATTTTAGCTTTGCTAAAACAAACATTCAACAAACAGTTAAGTAATATTAACAGTTGTATTGACTACTATATGTTTAGCAGAGGATTACTATCTTTTACATACATATTTTACTTATTCAATGAAAATATAATATTCCTGAAGCTTACTTATTCTAAAGTTAATTTTAAAATTTAGAAATGATATCAGTCTTTGTATATTAAATTTAAATTTCATCTCAGAGTCACTTTTAAAATTGCTATCGATATTTTAATAAATAGATGCAAATTTCGTAAAATGTTTCATTTTTCATAAAATTATAAATTATAAATTTTCGCGAGATGGCTAGTACGTAGCACAAATTTTATTATCTAAATAATATGATTAACAATGTAGATACTATTATTTACGTATTTAATAACTAACTTTTCAAATAAATAAAGATGAAATTTTACAATCTTCGCTATTTCTTTTTGATAAAAATTCGAGAATGGAGCATTTTTAGTTTTGCTCAACCATTTAATTCCTTGAACGATTACGAATTATTATAATATTATACAATTGAATTTTTAATTCACAATAGGTCTTGTGATTTTTTATAGGAAGATATTTACATTTATTTGTGATCCACATTGTTGCTGTACTTTCTTTTTATACTACTGCTTACTTTTATTCACACTCTACACCATTACCACAAAATAATTTACATGACAATTAAAATAACGTGGAATTCATTGACTTGAAAAGATGTTCGCTGTCATGTGAGAGGTGGAACGTTCAATCGTACACATAAAAATATCAATTAAAAAGTGTAAAACATCGATAGACAAGGGGCAGGAAAAGGTCGAGAAAAAAGTTCAATTTTTAATACAATGAATGGATCACCAGATAGATGTTGTTGGAAATTCTTGGGTGCGATCGAGCATCGCCTTCCCCGTAGCCGTGACGCGTTTCTACTTGCCAGATGACGATAGCGGTGATAGCGAGACAGCACGCAGAGGCGTTGCACATCGCTGGATTGACGGACTCAACGGGCCCCTCAGGTTCGACAACATTTCTCTCTCTCTCTCTTCCAAATCAACACCAACACCGCGGGTTTACTTTCATTAATTCAATACGCGCGAAGCCAATAATAGAAATGGAGGATCGCTCGCTGTGAATTTCAATGCTAAAGAGTTGATGGGAAATTGAATTGGATTTCGGTTTCATCGTAAAAGTGACCATATGCTCGGCGAAACCTCCGTGATGGAAATTAATGACGTATGACAAATTAAGCAGTTGCACGCGGAACACTTACTGCAAACACTGAACAAAGTGCTAAGAAGTTTCTTGGGATTCCCATTGTCGGAGAGCAATGAAAAATTGTCCTTGATAAGCAACGGTAAATATAATCCTGACATATGTCCAACTCATTAGTCATCTTCGTGTAGTCTTCAAGATAATGTTTCGGAACGAGGAAAAGTTTTTGTTCGCCTTTATTTTGATATTTCCAGTCTGATGTTACTCTCGAAATAATTAATGTTAATGTTTCTTTCCCGACAACGGTTAGTTGCGATATTTTTAGTAAAAAAGCAACGAATTTGGATATAAACTTTGGCGTATATATTTACCTCTAGCTTAATTTCGTATACGCACACACCCTTGTAAAGTCTCGTTGCACGAAGGAAAATTAGTTGAGTCACAGAATTGTATTAATTACGTATTCTATTTCCTTATAAGTAGTTTCACCGTGCGTTTAATCTTAAACGAGCATTAATGAAATTAAATTTGATTAAGAGATTGTTACTTTATCGATACCATTAATATTCTAATAGCTTAAAAACTGTACAAATATGAAACATATCCTAGGGCTTTAATTAAAGTAAGTTTAGCCATAAGCAAGTTTAACATAAAATTTATTAAAATACTCGGTGGTAATGAAATAAGGTATTTTAGTAACATTTTTGCTCGGTAATTTATTAATTTCACATTTGCTTTTAAAAAAAAAAAATTATTCTTAGTAAGCTGCATTAACGAATGCATTTAGAAGTGCGCAATTAAAGTAAATAAATATTATTTTTCACTTGATTAAATTACATCTTGAATATTTCTGTATTTTTATCAACAAATTTTTTAGGTCCATAAAACGATATTATTTTAATATAAATAAGCGACAGGGCTTTATTTAAATAATTTTACAGAATATTTTTAGTACGTTTCGTAAATTTTCATTTATATACGAAAGATTAGTCGATTAAACCTTCATTTCATAAAGCCTCGTTTGTTATTTGCATCTGACTGTTTCAAAAAATTTCGTTAAAATTAACTGCATTAACAGACTAATATTGTTTAATGCGTTACATACGAGTACATCGGCATTCTATTTTAATGAAATATCCGTACATCTACACTTGGTATAATTCAAGTATACAGACGGTATCCGTAGTCATCGTAAAAGTTACCCTTTTGTTGTTAATGTTTATACAATTGTACTTTACGCGTTCAAAATTATAATTTTCTTATTAAGTAATTTTAGACTACAGTTCGAATTGAAAATATGAAGATGCCTGTATTTTTAAAAAATTACAAAGTAGAAAGTAAGGGAATAGTAAAGGAAAAGTAAATAGAAAAGTAAAGGTAAATGTAAGGGATCAAGTAATCGACTCCAGAATATTCGAGATGGATTGAATCGCCAAAGGCAAGTGCGAAACACGTGGCAACAGTAGTAACGGTATAACGTGCTTAGATCTGTAACAGTCAATAAATACTTAGTTTGCGATTGACTCTTACAGAGAGAGGCTTATTAACATATAAAACTCATAGTACTTTTTAAAGACGTATTTATAAAATATCGTAAAACAATAACGACCTCTGGTCGAAAGTCATTCTAATTATGAAGAATTTGGTTTTTAATGCAAGAGGTATTTAGTTTCCACTTTTTCTACAATATGTTGAAGTCATTGAATAAATTAAACTATATTTCGGTAATCCCATTTAAAATTTAGGGGCTAGTTCTTCTTACCTGATGGTTATCGCATATTTGCATAATAATTTACATGTCAAGATATGCGCAAGCTTCTGAAACTGTCAACTTAATTCACTCGGCGGGCTCTCAGGGCGCGCTATCTCTGAAAATTTTGCCCCTCCAGCGTTTTCCTCGTGCACGATTCGCAAGAGCTGCTGCTTGATGAATTAGCATACTCTGTGTGTGCGCGAGCGTGCGCGTGCGCGTGCGCGTGTGTGTTTGGGAGAAACGAAAATCGAAAAGCGAGAGAGAGACGGAAGGTGCGCTTGCCATGATCTTCTGACCCCACGGATATAATTGAATGAAGATGACAATTTGATTATCGCTTTCGAAAATTGAACCTTGCACCCGCAAGAGTAATGTGCGTGCAACGAAGATGTAGATACGAGAGTACGAAAAGGAAAGACATGCGTGTTACGGAACATCGGACTCCCCCATCCACCCATCACTCCACCCACGAACCTTCTCACCTGCGTTCCTTTCTCTGTCTCTCTCACTCTTTCCTTCTTCCACACTGTCCGTATCGGGAAGAAATGTAATGTCTGGGCGCCGCCTTCGCTCGAACGTAGAAATAAGTGCGCGCGCGCGTGCAAACTCACGCACACGCCTGTACGCCGGGTTGAATTGGCGGCGTCGACGGTGGCGACCGCAGCGGTTGCCCCATAAGAAAAGGGAGGAGTCCACCCAATTTCTCTCGCTCTCTTACTACTTCTTGGTCCTACGACATCAAAATGTAAAGTGTATCGTAGCCAGAGGTGCGTCAGGTGGCCCCGATCTCGCTTTCCCACGGACTTTTGCCTCTATTATATCATTCGATCACAATGAAACACATCCAGCGAAGACGTTCTCTGTCTCTCTTATTCCCCGTCATGTCGCCCTCCTTATTTTTCTCTTCCCTTCCTTCTTCGCCTTCCGCTAACTCAGACCGCGTACAAAGCGAAAGAGGAAGAGTTGCACCTGCACTTGAAGCTTGCAATCTTGTTCTGCTTCTTCTTCTCCTTGTCCTTTTTTATCTCCTTCATTGTTCCTCTTCCCTTAGGCTACGCTATTCTTTAAGAGAGTCTACGCCGAATCTCGCCATTTTATTTATCATCGTCTCTCGCAGATCCTGTTAAGACTGCTGAGATGGTGTAATTTCTTATTAAGAATTTCGAAACCGTTACCGCGACTTTTTATCATTGCGTCGCTGTAAATCAAGTCTCTACAACATTCCAGAAACAAATATTACGAAAATCTTAGCATTCTGTGCTCGCTTAAGTGAAGTTCGACATTATATGGTAAGTAATATCAGCAGTTCATGGAACCTTTTTAATTGTTATACCTAATACATCTACCAAAGTGCCGTTACCAATAATCCTATCGCTATTTAATGGGAAAGCCATAAATACTTCGCATCGATTGGGATATTTACGAAAATAATTGTATAAAGAAAATTTAACAATATGACGATGCAATCGTGTTCGATTAACGAGAAACGCGATGTAAGGCCATTGTTCAAAAGGTTCACGTTTCAAAAAGATATCGCTGATTTAAGGACAAAAACACGAAAGAAAACTAATAACCACTTTCCTTTTCTATCCCGATTATCTATCGATTAAAAATTTTAAAGTGATATCGTTGTTGCTCATACGAGCACATTTATGTTTTTTTATACGTGATGACGATCATTTGCAGCTGAATAAATGCCACCTGCTTCTTCATCGAGACCATTGAGACCATCTATTTTGTTCGTATCAGATTTTGTACGTATCGTTGACTTATTAATGCGTAAAATCTCGCGATAATCAGCAAATTTTTATGCAAAAATGAAAACGCCAGCTGACGATGCTCAATAAAATGAGTTATTCTTGAGTAATTTCTTACTCGTTTTTAAAATATACGCGAGCGTTGCACGATGAAATTAAGAAGAGCCTCTCGAGCAAAGAAGTGAACTGGTATGGATTAAAGGGCGAGGGAGGGGTGAAGGAGACCGCTTTAGGGCTCGAGCGACCGCGAAAGTCAATTCGCAGCTCGTCAAAGGGTGTTAGAGCACGCGAGGCTGTGTGGCTGCGGTAATTCGCACGATTCACATGTCATATTCACGAACCACTGGAAGCAGGTGCCGATGAACGGAGCGACGTCTCGACCACACAGCGCCTCTATCAGCGATTCCCGATACAAAAATGTAAGGGGCCGCTCTCGTTGACTTTTTCCGTTTCGTCCATCAAGATTTTTCAGCGGTTTCCTCAACTACCCGATCGTGTGAGAAAGCTACGGGAGTATTACGTTAACTTGTGCTCGTGGACAGGTCGACGCTTACGTCGGTGCATCGGTTGCGTGATCGCGTGGCCCTACGAGTCGCATCTTTTTATTCTTAGCCTGAAATAATGCCCAACTTTTTGCTTTTTCAGGACAGATTTTTTTATCTCCTTTTTTCGAAAGGTAAATTTATTTCGGGGGCAGTCTCTTAATTATTTTAAAAATTTCATAATTTTAAACGGCCCGAAACATGAAATATTTTAACGATTACGGGACAATTAGAGAGTCACTTATTCCATTCTTTTGCTAGTTTTAATCAACGCAATAATATGCCCGTGCTATCAACCACTTGCGTTATTCTCAATTTTTCAAACAAACATTCCACAAGTTTCCACTCTTAGCAGAGGTTACCTGCAAAAAGTGTAACAAACTTTGTGCGCCTATTTTGTTTAACGCACCATAAACTCGCCTCTGCGGTCTCTAATGGCAAGTCTAATACAAAAGTGCACGCAAAAAGTTGCAACAATAAGCAAGCGAACACGCGGGCACCAATGGTTACCAATCAAAAACAATCTTGGGCCATACCCGTATCAATATCAGAGAGTCAAAAGCAAAAAGTAAGGCATCTCGCCTCTTGCGGCTAATCTAGTCGATTGGAAGGAAGGCAGCTCTTTTTTCAGGATTATCTCGAGAGCGCGAGGAGTCGGGGGAGCGAATCCGGTTCCCTCTTTGCTCTCGGGGCAGAAAAAACGCCGTCGAAACGCGTCTCGAGACGTCGTCCGGAGCCTCGTGCGCGCACGAAGAGGCCGTGGTGCAAGGGCAGCAGGCGATACGGATCTTCAGGTGTCGACGGATTTGGCAATGGCGCGCGTAAGCCGAGGCGGCTGGATGAGAGGCACTTAGCAGCTCCGTGTATTGATTGCCGGCACGATAACGGCACGCCTCGGTCCGGTGTCAACCCCGCCGTATGCACCTCGAGGTTACAAATACATAAATCCCCGGCTCATTTACACAGGCGCACTTTAATCCAGCGTTGCTCGGTGCGCGATTTCTGAATAATCTAACGGCGTCCGAGCTAATAACGCGATTCGCCGCGTTGCCGGTGCGCCGGTCTGTCTTGCGCTATTCGTCTCGAAAACTAACCGTCCCGGAAACCACCCGAGGTTCGACGCTTTTCCGGTGCATGTGCGCATCTAATGTGATTGATTCCGCCGGCAGTGATTTTCAAAGGCGCTGCTCCAGACGTTTCCTGCAACGCGCACTGACTGCGACGGCAATCGAAAACTTGTCCGAGCTCTGGGGAGTAATTTACATTTTATTGCTATAAAAAGCAGCGGCTCTTGCCGTCGAGGCGAAAAAATCGCAAAAAGTTGGGCTTTCGTGTGCGAACGAGAAGGACGTTCCACTCGGATGGTGGAATTAATAGGAGCAGTATAACGCCGAGTAATTATTTCGTTAATCGCGGATAGAAATAGGGTGGGCTTTAAGTGGCTCTTCTTCATTGCGGAGTCAATGCTTTCATTAATATGTACTTTATCCAGCTTGATATTGATTTATTCTACTTAAAGCCGCTTTCGAGGATACGCGGCTAATTAGTTGGCCCTTCAATTATGTTTATCATTTTGTCGTTTTAGCTTACTCGCACTCGAATGTACGGCGATTATCTGTGTAATGACATTATTTATTAGTGTCCGCTATTGTTAAAGATCGCGCGGGATTAAAAGCGTACAATTTTGATAGCTACACTTTAATTAAAAGCGATACGCATGACTACCTAAAAGTGATTTAAAATAATATGATTGAAATCGGATAGAGCTCGTAAGCATAGACCGAGCCCGGCAATTATTTAATGTGCTAACACATTTTTCGCTGGAAATAATATAGTGTTTGTTTTTTTCCTCCTTGTTTTGTTTAATTTAAATCTGAATAAAAATCATTGGTAATTGTATGGTATTAAAATACAAGCTTCTTTATACACCACTAATTAATAACAAAATTAGTATAAAATCATGCAGCACTATATTTACCTCCGAACCGACAATCAAATTTTTCGAAAAAAGAGAAAGGACGACGCCTCTCGTGACTAGATTACCTTCGTGATGGAAATAACGTTTAAGTTTATTATTCTTGAATACAAGTCAAAATACGTGTTTACGTTTTCGGGCCCGTAAGAGGAGCGCCGCTATTCTCCTCAAAAGTAGCGCCGCTCAGGCTCCCGCTCCCCCGCCCCGCCTTGACACGTTTTTGGCATCCGTAAATTTCGCGCGCCGCTCACCCACGGCCTTTCAACCCCTGCACTTCAAACCCGCGCCCGAGTCGGAAATTGGGTCAGATGCGGGCATTTTAAGTGGCGTTCTCGGGCGTTAAATACCAACTTGCCCGGAGCGCGGCTGCCGCGACCCAATGACAGCTGCTCCCCGCCTTCGGATACGCGCGCCGGTCTCCTCGCAGTCTTTTTGCTCTTGGACACTTTGCCGGGGCGCGTCCCTTTGTAATTTGAATAATGTAAATTTTCAGCCGCCGCGACGGCGTGAGGAATTTCTCCCTACGCGCGCGATCGGCTCCAACTTTCGGAGATCCCGAGCGAAAAGAATGACCCGACAAATAGTTTACTCTCATTCGTGGCTTTATTCGATGTCATTTATATTGCCTTTCAACGCGGAAAGATAGAAGCCTCGAGTTCCTTTGACTTTATATTTAGCTTTTGAGCTTTGGGTTTCGTGAATGCCGATTTATGCGACGGCTTAGCCCCACAGCTTTACCACCTAAGCTCCTACCAAAAGTACAACTGTTTTTCATGGGCTTTAATATTTTCTTGAAAAATGTATGGACTTGTATTATTATTACTGGGGCATTTTTGAAGACCGTAACGCGAATTCAAATTTATGAATAGAAACTAGAAATGTACACTCGTATAAGCTAATTATGAAAACACCGTTTGTAACCGACTATACTGGTTATTTGAATCTGAAAATATGGAAAAGGCATCGTCGGTTTCTTTCTTGACCTGAGCTACTCAATAACCGACCTTAGGCGTTAAATCACATTAGCAATGGAATAACATTTATTTTGTTGTAAAAACTGATATTATTTAAATTAGCTTAATGAGAGCACTTGGTTGGTGATGTAAGTATGAACGAGTGAATAATCGACTAACAAAACGGGCAGTGCTCGAACGTGGAAAAACGCTGGAAACTGTAAACAAAACTTCAAATAATAATTATATTATCATCGTTGCAAAATTAGCTTAACGAATATGATTAAGCAGAGTTTTAATGATTTTTAAGTGGTTCAAAAGCTGCATGTAAACGTGTAATTTCATTAAAACGCAGAACAAACTATAGCCGTATTATTAAAAAAACGAACATTAAATTGTAAATTACAATATTAAAACTAATGGCAACAGTGCGCGAGTATATTATCAGGTGTTCGTCTTATCCGACTCGCGAGTAAATTATTTAATTCATTATTACACCAATTAACGAGCACGTGACACCGCAAATTAAAAAGTGAGCGACTAAAAACGCAGGTGTAAAAATGGGCATCGACGTGGAATCTCCAGCTCGTTCGAAAGCGATTTCCCTTATTACCCGAGCCTAATGTCGACGTGTTTCTTCGTGGCACGTAAAAAGCGTTGAAAACGCAAGATAAAGCAGAGAGGCAAAAATAATAAAGAGAATAAGGTCGCTGGTCGGCCGGTAGGGGCTCTGAAAATGAGGAAGAGAACCGTCATTACGCGATAATAATTCTGCGGGAAATGTAAATAGGCCTGTTAATAATAAGAATAACGCGAGCGTTTATTGGCCGCATGCGAGGTAATCTCGGTGGTGCTTTCCCACACTTGGTTGCCTCCCGCTCCCGCCTCGGACAGTCCGACATTTTGGTTTGAATCTCGCGCGGGGTACGGCGCAAACCTGCAATCTTTCTCCGAGGCAGGCAGTTCGCCCGTTAATTCTAGGGGCCCGGAAACTTGAGGAATTGTCCGCGAACGGGGCGCGCGCGTGCACGTTTGTCTGTGTGTGCCTGCCATGTATTCGTAGCAGGGATTCCAGGCTCTGCCCGTGAGAGGCAGCTCTGATCGAAAGAGATTTATGGAATAAACCGAGTTGCCCTCCCCCGGGTGGGCAAACAAACTGCCGCGCGATCCCGCGATTAGAGAAAAAGCTCTGGAAGCGTCGGAAATTTTATAGATTTTCAGCGTGAACTTTTGGGGCATGGACTCTGACTGATTTCACGATAAAATTGCTCGTATTAATCGTCGTTCGGTCAGCGTTAATTCTGTTGTTGATAACTTATTTTACATTTGCATAATCGCTTAATAAGACTTGTGAGAGTGTATTCATATTCTGGCGTGGCACTGCTTACGAACGTTCTCGGTTAAATTTATTTATAATTAAATTATATAATTTAAAGCTTTTTAACAAAATCTTGTTGAAAATGCCAACGACTAAACGAAATTATTTGACAAACGTCGCAGCATCTTAATAATTACCTCGTGGACGTATTTGTTTATCACGAATAACGTTTTTTATAGGAAATTACTTTTACGAATTAATCTCGTAATAACAAATGCTTTATGGCCTTCCATTCGTCGTATTTTTAAATGTAATTTAAATTAAGGCAAAAACTTTGAAATTAAGCAAAAGTTATATATTTATGCTTGAAACTAGACATTCCTGTGCTTTCTCATTCAATTTTACGGTTGTCATTCACCCGTGATATTACTCAATTTTACAATAGTTATATTTAAGTAATGTTTGCTTTAAATATCTCAATATTTTTTTCTATTTTTTAATCGAGAGCCTAAGAATGTTGTATTTCTTTAAAGTTTTTCCCCTCGAGTATACGTAATTTAGTCAGTAATGGACAATTAATGGCCATAATATATAGGCTCAAGATATATTTCTCAGATGCAATTACTTCTTGTCATTGCTGAAGAAATAGTATTAAGCGCCACTTTCATGCTTCATACTTGTTCTTTTCTATTTTGTCGTACGTTGGTCGGACTTCGTTCTCATTCTAGCTTTGCCTCTTCGCTTTTGTTTAGTTTTTTTCTGTGCGCTCTGGTGCTACAACTGCTTTCTCTCTCGAAACATTTACATTTTTTTCAGCAATAAACAATTCTATTTTGAAATGAAGACAATTTTACAGAAACCAAAATAGCGAAGTAAAATTAAATACTTCGCGAAGCTCGTTCGATAACAAATTAACGAAAATTAATCGCGACGTTATTTTCTAGGCTTTATTGTTTAAAAAATCATTGTACAGAAATTTGTAATTACTTTCATTTATCAAAGATAAATCAACGACAAAGAGTATTCCTTTTACAAATATTATTTAAATGAATAAAATGCAATTGCAAATCGTCGATATTTTTGTGATGCATTTTAAGAAATTTCAATATGATATATTTGTTCAATGTTTAATTGTATATTTTTATAATTTTCAAGTGCTCGATAATTAAATAATAAATTATAATCAAAGAAATGGATTTTAAATTATTATTTGTATAAGTAAATTATGTAATGAAAAATAATTATTTTTGTTTCAGGTAAATAACAATACTCGCTACTCGTCACCATTTTTAAAGTATTTCACTGTGGTAAGTTATAAGTCGACGAGCAAATTAAAATCGCACTTTAAATACGGTTTATCTACAGTGTAAAATATTGATCTTTTGTTTCGGCTGCAATAATAAAATATCAATTAGAAGATAATGACACTTTAATGTCTATAGCTGCGCATTCGCGTCTGAAAACTTTTAGCTTATTAAATCGTACGGCATTAAGGTATGGATTTCACGCGTCAATTCTTCGATACGCTGCATATTAAGATAATACAAAAGCGACACAGATAATGCTCACCATAAGTCATTCGAGAAGTTGAAAAAAGCAAATTGATCGCCGATGAAAATTTCACGTGCAAGTTCGGATGTAGCCGAGAACTCAAAATGAGTGGATGCGTATGATCGAGGTATAAACAGATTGAATCTGTCCGAAGACGAACGTAACGCTCAGCCGTCCTTTGCAGCCACCGCTGCCGTCGTCTAAGTCGTCGTCTTGGTCATCTTAGTTGTCACAACACTTGCGTCGTATAATGTTTCGAGACATTCCTTCGTAGAAGCGGGTTCGGTATCAATGTTGCGCTCATCCATCTCGTCGCTAAGAGTTGGTCGTGTAACTGGAAACCCCCTGTGCCGGAGGTGAACTCATCGTAACATCTAATTCGTTTCTTGCCCTCCTTCTTTCTTCTTTCTTCGTCGTCTTTGTTAATCTCATCTCTCACCCCCTTCTTGTCGTTGTTACGCCGATATCTATCGCCTGTCACAAGGAAAAGTAATATCGTTTCTGTATTTTTAAAAAGAGAGAACGAGGAATGGCTTCTTTGCGATATGCTTTACATTCGCTGAAATTTTTCACTCTTGCATTTATTTTACTTTACCGTTGTTATTTTGAAAAGATTGTCAAGAAATGTTGCGTCATAAAAATACCATAGAAAATGTACTCATTTTGTAGCTCGAATTAAAATTAATATAAATAGTCGTACGTTCTTTTATATTAAAATTTCTTTAATAAAATCAGGGATTGTATAAAATATTTTTAGTTTTATATTATTTGATATAATAAACAATTGTTTTGTTGATTTTTTAAATAAATAATTTCAAGTTATAAATTGTATTTTTCATTGCATTTGTATGTATTTAATGTATCGTAATTAGTAAATTTAAAAATTTACTAATTTGTCTTACAGAATTTTTTCTATAAAAGGTATTATGTAAAATATATCAGTAAAGCAAAATACCATTATTGAATATTAAAAACATTGATGGAGCTATAAAGTATTTTTAATAATAATTGCTTTAATTATTAATTAATTATTCTACTTTATCTGTGAGATAAGTAGCTCAATTTTTATGAAAATATAACGCGACTAATGAAAGATACAAAAGATGGAAAGATATTTTTTAACGGTAAAAGGAAGAAAATAAATATTTTTGTAAAATTATTCCAGTTTTAAATTAATTTTTTCTTTTGGAATGGCATGTAACATCTTATCCGTTGCATATTTAATGTGAGTATGTTGTTGTACAGCTTAGACTTTTTATTACCTAAGATATTTTTTATATTCAGTTGGTAAAATTCACATTAGTGTAAAATAATCGCAAAACAGCAACACGCGAGATATAAATTTCACGTGGAAACGTAAATAGTATCTCGTAATTTGGTGTATATTTAATACTCCTAAATAATTACAACTTATTATAATACAATCTTAAAAGTATCGCGTAAATTTGATATTTACTAAAGTATGCATTTTCCTTGAATTATTCGAGGTAATAATCACAAATATCCGCAGTTAATTTTCGTACAGTCATTTATATCCATTATTAATTAATAAAATGTGTTTTATTTAAGTATGAGCCTCATGATTACGACAATACTTTGAAACACATGCTGTTGACTGGCAACGGCAATTAATTAATGTAAATTTTAATGAAACTGGGAAATGGGTTCAACTATCAAACGAAATAAAATGCAGTGAGTCATAAATTATTCAGAATTAATTAGTTTGAAATATTGCGTTTTGTTCGAAAAAATGTCGACAAGATGAATTTTTATTGTAGGCTATAATTGTTTGTACAACATAAAGAAGCAAGGCATTAATTTCAGGAAAGAATAATAAGGAGCAGTGCTCATGATTACCCAACAGAAGCCCTGCATCTAATTAAAATATCAAGATATCTTGACGGCAAATTTTTCAAGTCGTTAATTGCCTTCTTCGTACAGGTAGGCTGCATTAAGCAGTTGAATGCGGCTAATGATAAAAAACAGATGCGTATAAAAAATGTGGTTAAAATCTGTAACAATTATTAAGGACAGAAGTATGAAGCATGTGTTTAGCAACAACCATCACCTCCTGCCTCTTGCTTCTTGCATCATTCAGCATTGAATTAAGATGCAACGACTCGTAATATAAAGATAAAGGCTATTCATCAGACTCCTCTCAACCCGTTGTTTAAGTTATAAATTATCAGAAATTTATCATTTATTACAAGCAGCGTATTATATTATCTTTTTGGTTTATCTTTACGCATATTTCTGAAAGACATTATTTATTAAACTTTGATATGATACTTAATTTATCGATAAAAGTGTATATATGCGTGCATTCATTATAAAATCAAAAGTCAAAGATTGCACAATTGATACATGCGTTAAAATTCAATTGAAATTCGTTATAAATGTCTCTACAGTGTATACATTTTGCATAATAATACAAGTTATTAATGAACGGATCAATTAAGCTTCATTATTTCCTCGGTAACATCAGAATATTTTTAAAGGGATAAATTTATTTATAATTGCAATATAAAGAAAACTAATAGTAAGCTCGGCCGTTGTTTTTTTATCGAAAGCTAATAACAGAATAATGATTGAAGCTTAATAATCGTTAGTAGCTCGTTAAAATTTATTAATGAGCACGTTATAACGTCGTTCAGGTTATCAACTCCTCGGACCGACTCCATGATTGAAAATTATTCTTTATTCGCGCTTACTAAAGAGAGAAAACTTATAAATAATCGATGCAAATGACGTGGCTAATTATTCAATGTGCGTCTTATCAAGATTAGTCGGGGTATTAAAATGCGAGTGCGATCGTTCGAATGCCCCTCGCATTAGTAAGGGACAACATCGAGATCAGCACGGAATGTATTCGGACCTAATAATCGTGCGAACCGCGAAATGAGCAGAAAAATGCCCGAGTGGCTGAAATCCTGGTTAGAGATAAAAAGGGGGCGCCGCACACTACGCGTCGAGCACATGCTGCACGATACGACGAGTACAATCGTCGTCGCTCGTAGCCCGTTATTAAATAATACGAGTTGCTCGGCCGTCGTCGTCGTCGTTGCCTCTGCATTTATAAAAGGTCCGAAACGTCATTCGGAACGTCGCGGCAATTTGTCGCGTTTAATCGGTAGCAGGTGCCGGTGCGCGTACGCACACTCGTATACATAAATGAGCGGATGGTCACGCTCGCGCGCATCTATATGACAGTATTTCAGATAAAAAAAAAAAAAAAAAAGGTAGGAAAAGAGAAGGAGACAAAAGAGTGGGAAAGCGGAGAATCCAAATAAGAGAACATCGAAGGAGAATCAAGGGTAAGAGGGTGAGAGAATGGGAGATAGAAGGAGGAGTCGTTCGAAAGGGAAAAGGTGCCGTAAAAACCGCCAAGTGCTGGAGTTCTAGCGGAAGCAGCATTGTATACAAAAGACGTTCCGCGCTCTCCCCCGTTCCCCGGTAATTCCAGGACCGTAAGACAAATTTAACCGAGTCGAGAAGAAAAGCAGTCGGCAGCGAATCCATTGCGCTGTTTTCCATTTAGTCGAGCATTTAGCGACTCCGCATTACAGTAACTTAGTCGCTCGTCTGGGCTTTCCAGCACTCGTTATCGAGATTCGTACGTGTTCGGGTCGCCCGAGTGAAAGTCAAAAAATACGGTCTGCGTCCATTAAAGCTCTAGGAGCGATAATTGGGCGGTAAGTGTTTTGAAGGACCCTCGCGGCTCTCGAATGAAACGTGAAGTTCAGCGTTCAAATGAACCGGGTATCAGCCGCAGAGAAGACGAGTACTTGCCTCTGCAGACCGGAGACCTGCACAATATGCTCGATATACGAAGATAGTAATTCTCAATTCCATCTTCGGCTTTGTCTTGGATAGTAGCTTCTGGGGACAGGATGCCTCGGTCGCAGAAATCACTGGCAGCAGGCAAAAGAGCCGGGAGAAACTCGGCTTTGCGATACCCATTTCGAAGGACAATGCTTCGTCCTCTCCCTCTCTTTCTTGCCAGTGTCTCCGTGTGCTCTAGCAATAGATTGCAGGCGCGGCAGCGGGAGAACAGAGCAAAGTCCTGTCGCTGATTACTGCGGTGAGTAGCACTCGAGGGTGAAAGGGAACGAGAGCGAGAAGCGAGAGAGCGGGACAGAAGCAAAAGGATGAGGATGTTCTGTCAACGAGATGAACTGCCGTCAATCACCCAAGGAGAGATCCGTAAAGCGCCTGCGGTCGATCTTGCGTCACACCGTTTATTGACAAACGCCACTCAAACAGTGTCACGCGATGTGTGTATGTGCGCCGCACGCGGATGCACCAAAGCTGGTCCTGGAAGGCAGAACGATAATGAGCGGGGATGACGGTATCGTAATTAAGGCTCTCGTAAACAAACGCTCGCTCGAGCCTGAGATTTTAATTAAGCTAATTTTCGACGACTTAACACACACACACACCTAACAGCTTACCGAGCCAACTTAAAACGCCCCTCCTGCTGGGCTAACCTCGAGCTCGAGGATTGTTAGGGGAAGCTGCAGCCGATGTTTGTGGAAAAATTCGTCCCTCGCGTAAGGTGGCGCGGTTTATAACCTCATTTGAGCAACTCTTTATCATCCGCGCCGATTAATGGCTCAGAGCGCATGAAACAATCGACTATTTTCACACGCGCGCACATGAATACATCGTCGAGCGTCGACGCACACTAGCCCGAGGTTATCGTATTTTACTCGAGCGCGCCGTGAAAAATGCCCCGGCCGTAATTATTAGTCATTTTCTTAGCTGAATATCGTGGCAGAGGAAATGGTAAACTAAGCGCCGAACGGTACACACGGACATCGACGAGAAGAAAATTTCGAGAGCCGAATTAAAAACTGCGACGAGGCGGATGAAATCTGCAGGGCGATCTTGGCATTCCGTTGAATAAACAATTAGCTGCGGTGAGCAGGAGCATCGGTCAATCTTAAACAACGGCGAACACGCGACTCCACCGCAAATTACTCGCTCGCTCGCATTGCGTATAATGAATATAATGCATCGTGATACGCGTGCACACGTACAATTGGAAAGGGCCGAGCGGAGCTCAGGAAATTTCAGGGCCATCCACGCACCGAGGAGCCATTACACGGCCACGGCCGATGCAGCCGACGAAACTGATTTTCACGCGGCGGAGGCAGGGGGAGAGAACGCGGAGCGAGTGCATCGGTGCTCGATCGATAGACGCCCCGAGAAGATAAATGAGCACGAGTGCGTATTCGATAGACTGGTAAATCCCCACTATTCTCCCAATAATGTTTCTCCGGCATCCGGACGTTTCTCGACCGCGACGCGCTGCACCTGTCGCCATTACGTGCGCCGCAATCGCTCACATTTACCGACCGCTTCCTCCACTTTTCCACGTTTTTCTATCATTTTCAACGGTCGGCTTTTCCTGTATCTGTCTTACTATATTACTATTTTACGGTATTTATAATGATGTACGAAGACCTGGCACTCGTTTTCTGCTTATTCATTCCTGTTGCATTATGTTTAGACTTTTGTTCGGAACTTCTGAGGCATCGCCGGGAGTAGAGTAATTTTCAAGATAGTAATGGAGTCTTCCTTTCGAATTTCTTAACTTGTTTTATCCACGCTTAGAATCGCACGAGTCTACCTAATGATTTTTTAACAAATATTTAATACGGCAGGACTTGTTACGAGTCTTGCGTTTATTGCACTATTAAAATTAATCCAGACGGTATAAAAATTTATTAGAGACTTGAGATCATTTTCACCGAATAATGTCTTAATTTAATATCAGCCAATAATTATGAGTAAAACGTGAACTTCTTTTTTATCATATACAATTTTTACTGCTTGGTGATTTACGTCGGTGAAGTATGATTTGACGAATTTAATATTGGCACGAGTAAATTGAAGTTAAAGTTTACCTTTAAGTGAATAAAATTATATAACTTGTACTACGGACAAAAGTATTTATAATCGTTAAATGAATTAGTACAAAGATATGTCACCCCTGTACCTTCGATTTAATATAAATAATAAATATTACCGTGTTTATAATAACAATAATAGCGCTTAGCTTTCTTTAATGCGTTATTTCTACGATTGCGTTGAACAAAAGCCAAATAATTTTGTAAAATCAACGAATGTTAATTTAATTCGCCTGAAATTAATACAAATACTGCAACGAAAGATAATTTAGTTTTATTTTATTCATTATTTCTGTATGTTGAAAAATGCAAGGGCTGTATTATTATCGACGATAAATAATATCGATATTTTTTTAATTGCACTCGATAAATGAATTTACAATAAATTATATAAAATATCTTACGCTATGTACTATCAATTTGGGAACAAACCACCAATTGGTGGATGTCAAGCCTGGTGGAGTCTTAATTTTGGTTCGACTTAAAAATGTTTTTAAGCGAACTTACGCAAAGTCAAATTTTCTAAAGTACCTAAGCAAAGTTTGTTTGTTTTGTAAAAGGCAAACGCGGGCACTCAAGAAGTCCCGAGGATTGCAATTGAAATTGAATAAAAAAAGCGAACTTCTCGGCTGCAAGTGAAATTACTCGAATATAAATACGAATTCATCTTCCAATCTTGGAATGATATATTAAACGAGCACATATTAATTATCGAATAAAAGGAAAATGATGAAACGTCGAGACTACATAAAGAGTGTTTTAAAAGGCCAGTGCAGAACCCCATACAATGATGGCACATAGTGGCAAAACAGGTAGGTACTTAGAAAAGGCTCCTTCCCACTTCATCGATTAATATCAATAGAATAAACGTCAGTGCTCGGGCAGGACCGGTCCCATTGACAGCACTCGGAAAGGGGGAGCGGGCCCATAAAATAGCACTCTATTCGCCAAAAACACGCAACATCCCCCTGTCGATGTACCTCTAACCACCCCATCGAGCCTGTCGAAGTCTCCTCTATAGCCGCGAGGCGCCAGCGAAAGAGAAAACGAGCAGCAGTGGCCCCGCGACGCGTATATCGATGGCTGATCAATGGCTTTTCATTGTTGGAATGGGGGACAATCGCGCACCGTTCATTCATCCATCCGCGTATTTGCACACGCGCGTACACGCGCGCACGCACGCATATATGTATATATACATATATTTATGTATTTATGTATTTATGGGCAGGCATGTGTGCGTTTCAACATGCCCATATAGAGCATTATAAAGAAAAGAAGGAGGTTGCGCAGGTAACACGTCGTTTCGATTGTGTCCTTGACAGCGATTGATACGGATTCGAGTTGAATTCATCGCCGACAACGAGGAGTTGGGGCCGGAACGGCTCGATTCTCTCCATTGTTCCTGGTCAAAATCGATGATAGAGAGCGAGAGAGAGAGAGAGAGAGCGAGCGCTTTAACGATTATGTCGGGACTCTTCGATGCCTGGATTATCACCGAGTCGATTTCTCATCGAGAACTTTGCGCGCGACCCAAAAAGGGTTGTGCATTGCACCGTCGCCGCACGACAAATGATTCCGTGGCGCATTATGATGGCAAAGTAAGGAAGAGAGAGAGAGAAGTGAGAAATGAGACGACAGTATATCAAAGCTTTGAGTGTTGCTCCGAAGAATTTATCATTCGCTATTCATTATTAAACGAGGCTCGCGCATATTGTTGGCTTTATGTACGTTTATGTGGAGCACATAATGAAGTGCACGGATTTTCCTTTTAGTGCCATTCATCTATTCAAGCGAGTGCACACCGTCACAATTCGATTTATCCTTTATTATTTGGTTGGCTTATTTTCTGTCTACGTGCCGCTGCCAAGCAGCGGACGCCCACGGGCCGTTGGCTCCATTCCTCTCACTTTATTAACGTAACAAGAAACTGATTTTTCTTATGTCACTCGCTGGAAGTTGTGATCGAAGACCCAAGGGAACAGAAACGAAAAGCCTTTTTTTGTGCAAATAGACCGTAAGCTCTTAATCTAATTACGTTTACTTACCAATTTATTTAGCGGCTGGTAACCCCACTCTTGCGCATATTTTGTAAATGCCAAATCCTAAAACCTGTATTTCAACGGTTCTTTTGCTAGGCTCAAACTTCTATAAATAACGACTCTTATATAATGCGAGTTATTCAAATGTTTAGACATTTAGAAGGAAAAAGGTGTTATCGTTACTGCCAATACGATAAAGGTGGAACGTTGTTGTGTTAAAAAATGGCTTGTTACTAAATAGCCTGAAAGTTGAAATTTAATCTTTCCAAGTTGCGTATGTTGCTCCATTAATTTTTCCCAAATACATATTATGCAAATAATTGTCATAATTGAGAAAATACCTGTTAAATTACGGAAAATTATTAACTTCGTGTATAATATAAATAAAGCTTCGAAAGTACATTGTAAATATATAATCAAGTAGAGGTTTGTTTTAAAATTATAGTTTTCAAAAAAACGTCCTTCCAGCCCTCATTATTTGCGTGTTGGAATTAGATGTTAATATAAATACAATGTTTTTTGAAAATTACTGCTAACTCGTACATAAATAATGGTGACACCACCACCTCTTAGTTCCTATTTGTGCCAAAATTATTTATAGTTGTTACACATTTTATAATTTTTATGTAAAAACGTCAGAGCGGAATATATATATGCACGTTAATATAAATGTTATTAAACAAGGAAGCAACTCATCCAATTTATTTCACATATTAGTTGAAATATTATCACGTTTAGAGAAAATATTTATATATTTATTGAATTTTCGAGAAAGTTGTGGTCGTATTATTAGATATTTCTTATCGCGTAAATTTTCATATTTACGATACAGCATTTTCAAAAATAAATTTTTTAACTTTATATAAATATTTTCAATTAACTTTACATCGCTAGTATTAGAGGCAAATTAAAGTATTTCACAAATATAAAGTATACCTACATTGAATTAATTTTGTTATTCAACTTTCATTTTTCATTGCATTCAGAAATAAATAAAAAGATTTAATTTTGTCATAGTAAAAGATTTTAAAGTCCCTTTGAATCGCATATAAGAATATTATAAGCTTATGTAAAATAAATGATTGGAATTATTTATAAGATTTTGTATCAATGTAAAACAAATAAAATTATAACGAGTACTATTATTATTTTAAAATTATTTTTAAAATTCTGAAATTGCAAAACATTAGAGAAATAAAAGAATATTGCACGCGTAACTTTTTGAGTATAAAATTTCCATATTTTTTGAGCATAGGTTGTGAGGTTTTTGTCGCGCTTAACATTATTTATAAGAATTATCATTTCAATCCTTCACGAGCACAGAAATCGACGTGAAATATCAATCACCACCGCAGAAACAAAAGATTCGGGTAGAAGAGCTACGGGCTTGTAATGTACTTCGCACGTGTACTCACGCTTTCGCGCTCACGTGTGTGGGTGTATCTGTAATACGATGCACTTGCGGTCGAGAAATCCATTCGTGATAGCATTAATAGCGACGCCCATGCAGACCAGCTCTCAGCCTTATCATTATCGGCCTCGGCGTTGCGTATCCGAAGAAGTATATTTTGTGAACTTTTGTGGCTGTGCACGTGTGTGTGTGTGTGTGTGTGTGGGGCATGTGCGCGTAAGAGGCGTTAACACCTCACTCCGTTCGCGCCCGCAGAGTTCAAGAGGTGTTACTGTGCTCAGGAATTTCGCAGGGTCGCGCGTTCGGTGCGTTGCTGCACTTTGCAGAAACGGCTGGCCTAGATAAGCCCCGACCAAGTGCTTTGCTTAAGTGCATTTATTTATTAAGCGTCAACAATGTTTTTGTGGCGAGGAAGAGTGTCAGTGCGCGCGCGCGCGCGAGAGAGAGAATAAATTTACTCTCCTGAGGGATATGGCAACACAAATTTTCGTCGCGAAACTTAGCGGGTTATTTTTGCCTATGCGCAGAAACGACACGTGAACATTAATTGCGCTCGAAGCTAAATTAATCAGAATGTCGTTACTTTACAGTATTCGAACAATATCTAAGTTATATTAATGGGCGAACTGCTGGTCGTGCGAAAATATGCATTTAAAAAGCGTTGCAAAAGCGAATTACATTTGAATAGATCGATCGACGAAAATATCGTTGGAATAATTAAACTCAATCGACGTGAAATTAATTAAATTATTAAGAAATCAATTCCTCCTATCATTTCTTCTACATTAATTCATTACGAGATGATCTTGGACGAGCATTTATTTCCAGATCGAAATCTTTTAATGCGCTATGGTTTTTTACCAGAGCTTGTCTCATTTAATAAAAGTGGTATTTATAGGCTCGTCGGTGGCTTCGATTCGTGAAATAGGATCCGCTGCTTGTACACAAACTAAATTTCGTTTCTGAAAAAAAATTCGTATTACCTAATGAAAAATAATAACGTTTAACTAATTGCACATCTTGAATTAACATATAGAGATATTATAAATATACATTTATATTGATTAAATTAGAGGTCGAGGTTAAATTACGTTTGCCGATTTTTATAAATGTAATTGGAAAATAGTTGCTTAAGTAGTGGAATGGCATACCACTGCTATTCTGATAAAATTCATATTTACAACTTATAGATGTGCGCCTAATTTTTAAATTCTACGCGAAACATCTGTTTGCAGAATATTATAATTACTAAAATAGTTTTAGCAGATTCGAAGAGCACGAGTGCAGTACTCGTAACTCGCGTTTCCAAAGTAAAATTTTCTAAAAAAGAAAACTTCCCTCTCAACTGGTGTTTAAACGTTGTTTCGCTAAATTATAGATTCTTCGTAAAATTGAACGATAATTTCAAGTACAGTGTTGTTGATGAGTCACTAATGAAATTGCAATTTTCAGACAGCTCGTCTCATTTCGTAAGAAGCGTAATACGTACCACGAAGATGCATTTCATTTCACGGTTGATATTTTGAAAATTTGGATGGAAACTCCCATTAAAGCTTCCAGACGGTGAAACAATCTGTAAATTGAGCAAGAGGTTCTTGCTCGATATGAAATGGTCGTATTGTCGAGAAAACGGACAAAGCCTGAGCTCTTTTGAGTACCTCTTCGCTTTCTTCAGTCGGAGAATTCTTTCAGAACTCAAGTGGACCAACGCCTTTTTATACTTTTATTCCCTTTCTTTCTCTCCCGGCTCCTTCTTCTGTTCTACCTATTATTATAGACTCCGCTCCTCTCGCGGCGCTTCCATTCCCTCGTGCGTGGCTCCAGGTCTAGGAGCACGTGTAAAACGCAGCAGATATAACGTCTTTCACCCAGGAAGCTCTAACCGTAATCTGCATATTACGGAACTAACAACGAGCAACCTGAATAAATATTGTTCGTTCCAATGGGTCCTGCTCGCCGCTTCTGCTTCCGCGTTTATAACCAATGGTAATGCGAGCTCTTGACCTCATTGGTTTTTGCATGCCAATAGCTATTCGTACGCCACTTGAACTCTGCGCGCGATGTTATGTCTCTCCTATTGAATAGCAGAGTCAATACCTTATTAAACGCACCATCCTACGCCGCCCGAACTTAATGGAAAGGCTACTAATTACCAGGAAATCATAAAGTTTGCTATTTTGCTCTCAGCGTGAAAAGAAGTACGCGCGGTCCGTCCACTGCACCGATTCACGGAGAATAATATACATCTGCAGCGTACGGAGCGGCTCGAGACACTGATACGATTTTAATAACACGTGTGTTTGACTAGCCTCGGTTGCACGTCAAAAGAGAACACTAGACTCGGTTGCCCAACCGAAATAAGGGCTCGAGCTTTTCTATCGGCTTCCGCGACACACAATAGCACCGTGAAATATATATTTCACCGGGCATAGAATATTTTCAGCCCGCAATATCGGAGAACGCGCTCTCTCTCTCTCTCTGGTCTTTTTACGATATCGAAAGTAATTTTTCGGCTTTAAAATAAAAGTTTATCGTGACGTGAAATAAAGTTAAGAGCGAGGCAGAAGCCGCAACAAGGTAAATTAGCTTCCGAGCAAAAAAAGTCTGCGAAAAGACGCGAGAGGTTTTCGAATCTCGATGTTTGAATTAAAATTGAAAATAAAACGGCGAGCGAAACGAACTGTCTGGGGCGCGTTATTAACGAAGCCCGGATTATTTATTGCGCGCCTGCAATTCGAGTCTGTCAATTACAATTGATAATTTTGAGGCCGAGAGCAAATGCAAGTTGGCGGAAGAAGGATTTATAGATACGAGCGGGGCGCGATGTTCGATTTTTGCGAGTTTGGCTAAAACGGCTGCGCGGGGACATAAATCTGGGTGAAAAAATAATCCATCGTGGCGATTATTCATCGTCGCGAGGGAATAAAAATCATTAAGACGACGCGGCACTTATTAAATTCTACGCCACAATAACAAGAGTTCGCGCGCATTATCTCGGCTGATTTATCTGCTAAGACTCGGCGTCTCGCGCGACGTCGCGCCCTATACGGCCAGGGCGCCTGCGCCTCGGCCCCGCGTCGAACATTGGCCGAGGGAAGCGTCGTATTCGTTATTTGTAATAATAATGGAGGGGCCCGGGCTGGCCCAAATATTCGGGGGCGTGCGACCTTATCGGCGCTCGCCTCCTCCAACGTTATCGTATTTGTTAATTAAGAAGCGCCGCGGGCGCGCGTTTCCAATGAATGATCGATGAGCGAACCCGATCTCCGTCTCGCGAGCGCAGCGCCTCTACCAAACAGGTTTGCGAGTGCAAACTGGGAAAGACGGAGAGGGAGGATCGCAGCCTCTCCTCCTCGCTTCTGTTCGATTTTGCGAAATCCCTTGTTTATCGGTCTGGCCGCGCGTATTAATACGTGCGGTTGCGCGCGCGCGCGCGCGTAATCATAGAGCGCGGCCGTAATTTATAAGACGCTCGAGGAGTGTAGCATTAAAACGGCCCCGATATTTACAAACACATTAGACGCGAATAATAATGATGAGGTCGATCGAGGGCGGCGGTGACGCCGGCTGCGGCGGCGGCGGCGGCAGCGGGGAGGAAAGCTCGGCCGCATCTGCCTCGTGTCAGCGAGAGTGTACGCGTAGCGCACACACACCTCGGGCATTGGATGCGCGCGTATAATGATCAGTCTCACGATTTAGCCAGGAGGGGCCGTTTATTTCGCGGGACGCAGGCGCGAGGCCCGGTAATGTTCGACGCCTGTGGGCTCGGGCTTCCCCGGCTGCTGCCACCGCGCGCTGCCCTTGATGGTGATGACCATGATGGTGATGATGATAATGACGGCGATGATGACGACGATAATGGTAATTATGATAGTGATGCTAATGACCGTAATGACGAGGAGGCAGTGGCCCGACCCCTTTTATCGCTTTATTTTGTCTCTTTCTCTCTCTCTCTCTCTCTCTCGCAGGCGCAAATACTCACCCGTTCGCGCGTGCGCGCGATGTCGATACGGTGTTCTCGCGCGCCTGCGCCCATTTCGAACGATTAAAAGTCAATTACCGGCGTTAAGAAAAGCAATCGGCGTGGCCCCCTTTAAACCGGTTCGATTCGCTCCTTTTTTCGCTCTTTCTTTCGTTTCTCGTGCTCTCGCTGAAATTTTCGACGTCACCGCCTCCTCTTTTCTTTTGGTTTTCGCATAAAGCTGTGTAACCCGCCCGACTACTAGTATTACTTTAATCGCCCGATCTTGGTTTTCCGTAAACATTATTAGAGTATTAATTCCGCAGCGGACGTGCCTACGGCTTTTGAGGCCGAGGCGGCAATTTTTTTGTCCATCCGGCTCCGTCGGGCGGACGGAGGAACGGGGCACGGGGGGAGCGCTTTAATGATCATTGGATTTAAGTTCGAAATTTAATTTGAGACCGGTAATAAGAAAATTGTATAGCACTGAAATAGCCGCTCGCTTTACATCCGTTACGTTTTATGATTTTTAATGAGTGCGTGTTTTGATAAATGTGAGCGGCAACACGAGCATTCGAGCAGCGTAATAAATTCTACAAAACCAAACAGCCGCGACGCCCGAGATTCCGTCGTTAGATGCGTCGTACACTCGAATCGTAGCTTGCGCTTAACGGCGCGAAATATAGTATTTTCCAGGGAGCCCTCGAAGCTTCTCGCGCCGAATGTCTCCCGGTGCTAATTAAATAAACGACGTCACGCTCTAAACGGGAGCCTCGAAACTCCCGGATTCCGTTCAGGGTCGCGCGCACACGGACGTCCAAGTCTGGGGCTCCTCGCGACCACAAAAAGCCTTAGAGCGTCGAGCGTGCGAAGCGACTAACCATCGGAACGCGCGGGCGCTCGTCCTCGCCGAAACCCGAGCGCGCGCGATCTCGGGGGGAGCAAAAAGTCTAAAAGCGACTCTCCGCGCAACGGTACTTCCGTCGCAGCATCTGGAATTCTATCCCGCGGTTTCGCGCTCCAACGTGTATCCTCCGGTCCTCCGCGGCTCGAGTTTCCTCGTATTGTCGAATTGTCCTTGTTCAAGGACTCGGCTGCGACGAGGAGGTGGTTCGCGGAGCCAATTTTGTTATTTGTTGCTCGATTAGTCTCGCGTACTTCGCTCGCAGGGAAGAAAAAGAAGCAAATTGAGATTGATTCGCGATGATTTGAAAATGTAATGCGCTACATGAATTTGATTAAGATCTTTTAGAGGGCTTCGCTCTGCGGTTGTGGTAAAAAATAATTTTTGCTCAAGGGTCAAAAAACCAGCTCGTAAATTCGTCTTCGTGGTTTCGCTTCTTTCCGAGATTCGTCATTAGCATGACTTGTGGAGAGTGTAGATTTATATCGACTCAAGTCGTTTTTCAGCTTGAGGTTTGTTGGTAAAATATAGTTATAATGACAATTTTCGAAATTCTTATTATATTAGCTTTATTATTATGGTTACTTACGGGCGAAACGCGTAATAAAAATGTTGACTTAAAATAACGTATTCGAGCTCGCGTATTCCTGCAAAACTTAAAATAATTATGCAGAAATGATCGCATCCCAAGGTGATAGTAGATTGTAATTGCAAAAGTATTGACATTTTCATTGGTGGGCACTAATAGTTATCATTATCATTGCTTTCCACTGCATACGGCTTTTTCAAAAGACTATAAACGCAACGACGCAGTGCCCAGTCGGTAATTGAAATAAAGAAATTATAATTGCAAATTTATTACCAGTACTTAAGGCACCCTCTATTATGCCGAAGAAGTTTCTGTTTTATATTATTTATGCCGTTCCCTCGTCTTTCGTGACATAGAGAAAAATAATGACTTGCACCGTCTTTGTTCAGTGATTAATGGTTACTTAATTGTATGTATTTAATTCGTTAACGAAGTCAAAGGGAGCAATTCTGTTTCTAGGAATACAATTAAGAATATCCGCGATATAACGCGTAGGCCAAACGGTTCAAAAGTTGAAAATTACGCGCATAAAGCTATCGGATATCACTGCGAATCGTCGTTAATTACTCGTCTGAAAATATCGAAGTACCTTTGAAGTGATGATGCACTCGGAAGATCTTATTAGATGAGCTTCAACGAATAATAAGAGATATAAATAAGCCAATCCGCATTATTTTTAAAACAAATTAAAAGTCAGAGACTCTGTTGTCCGAGCGCGCAACTTCCAAATCCGCACATCGACAAACACGCGAGATGAGCTTTTGTTCAAGAAAACGGAAGAAGAAATAATTTGCGCGCTGCTCCATTAAAAGAGCACCCAAGTTCGGGGTATTCTAAGTACGCAGCTTCAAAACTAATATACGAGATACTCGAGAGCGCCTGGAATAAGTTTACGGTTCGGGCCGCGTTCCTTTATTGCACTTAGAGCACCGCCTGCAGCTAGAAAAGCACGACGGCGCTTTTATTGGGTGCGAGGAAGACTTTTTGCACGTCGTAGAAAATTGGCATTGACAAGGCGACTCGTACGGGCTGTCGACGTGCTTTTAAAGCTGCCCCGTCTCGCGAGTGTCCGCTTCTCGGCGCCCCGCGAGGGCCCTACGAGGAGGGCGAGGGGAGGGAGACCAGGGGGACCCATGGGCCACGGATCTATTATCGGAGCCTCTCTAGTCTTCCTTCTTCGCGGGCTCTACGCGACGCCGCACTCGCGCCGAGATCAAAGCACGACCCTCCCTGCAATTGATTTCGCGTTTCGGCTTTTCAGCATTTCACATCTTCCGAGGCGAAAAATCATTCTCAGCATTCTGAGCGCGAGCCCCTCCAAGCGACAGTCGCGTGTTATTAATAGGACTGCCCGAAATACGCGTGTGTGCGTGAAGATATCGAAGCGCGCCAATGCCGGGGATCCGCTGTAGTGTAAAATAAGCGGACGGACGAGGGGGGGGGGGTGGTGGGAAAGCAAGTGGTGGAAAAGTGAGTAATACGTATCCGGGCGATACTGCCGATGTGAGACAATAACGATCGCTTGGCACTCGGGTGGTATGGTATTCCCCGGTGTCGCCGACGAACGAGCAAATAACGCAGTCCGTGCTTCGGTATATTCGCGGATGCTTTATTCCATTGTTCCTCGAATTCCCCGTTGACAAGTTGAAGAAGTCAGCCGTCGACTCTTTAACAATCACTGTTCTTTATTCTTCCGTCTTTGTCTCTTTTCATTTATAAGCACGCGACGATGCGCACGTACGTTTTAACAGTTCCTTTGACCGGGCGCACTTGCACCGTCGCTCGTATTATTCTCATCGTTTTTGCCCTTTACGTTGAACGCTCGGCATCGCCTTGTCGGATATTTCGAGTTTCAGGAAAACTTAGAAAAGTGGATGTGCGAAGCTGTGAAATTCGGGATATTTCTTTACCTTGTAAATCAATTTTGTTGAAACTGGCTTTTCACTCCTTGGCTATTTCATAAAAAGTAATTGCCGAATAACTTACAGCATCGAACGATACTCTCGGATTCGTTGTTGCAGAGAATAATACACTCGGAGCGAACAAGCGGAAGTAGTCACCGAAGCAGCTTCTGGTCAGGTTCTGGTCAAAAATAGTCCCAACGACCTACTAAGAGACCCATGATTTCTCATGCTCGTACGCGCGATATTTTATCGGAACAGTAAAAACCAGGATTCCGCGTGAATCGGAGACTCGGGTATTTCAAAGCTGACGCTCGAGTAAAAGCACTTCAAAGCGTATGATTAAAATGCCGTCGGCCCAAGCGAGAGAGAGAGAGTAATCAGGCGATGTTTGATAAATAATTTTGGGCGATCGATCGTAAAAAGGTGGCACGGTGCGCTTATTGCAACAGAAATGTTCTATTCTCGTGTCGCGCCTCTGGTTTGTACGCCTACGTTAACCGAAACCACGAGGGCCATTAGCACATTTATAGTCGACGGAGGGAGCGAAACGTCAGGAAACGTCAGGAACTACGAACTACATAGTTACGCGGCTGGCCGCAGTCCAAATACGAACTGCGAGTACGCGAGTGTCGTCCAGACGGCCCAAGGAGCCGTTCGCGATCTCGTCCCTCGACTTTTCCTCCAATTTCCCGAGAAAGAAGGCGTTATTACGGCCTCTCATTATCCGCGTTGGGTTATTAAATTCTTTCGGCCCGGCCGATGGAAATAAACGAGAGCCCGGCTGAGTAAGTGGGGTCAAGGAAAGACAGGAATATCTAGGCGTCGGCGGCCTTTAATTGAGGGTGTAAATACGAGCGCGGCGTTGGCTTATTACGAAAGGAGCATTCACTGCACTTTTACGCGAATCATTGCATTTGGCACGTCAGCGTTAATTGTGCACAGCCTATAGTTGCTGTTCAAGGCCTTAGATGCGTGAGTGCGTGGATGTCCATAAAAGATAATACATACGGCCATTGCTAGTTTTTCCTCTTCTACGAGTTATGGATTCATTAATTTCATTTAAAGGGCGATTAATCTTATTCTATATCTCAAAGGTCATTACACAGAACCGTTCCATTTGACTCCATATACCATTATTCCGCCTTTGGAATATTGTGCCGTAGGTCGAGTAAGTTGAATAAGTACTTAACATATAAAAATCGTTAAGGCTCTAATTGAATGTTCCTTCATTTATTTTTTCAAATTATTCCATAATCGACGACTGCCAACTAAATGCAATTAATCGATAAAAAATTACGTCGCTGCTTAACTCTCTCTCTCTCTCTCGTGTATTTAAATATACTCTTAACGGCCATAAAACCATTCGGATTAAATTAAGAAATTTAAATTTCAATAATGCAAATGTTAAATAAAGATTTTGAACGGTAAATTCTTTGCTGTGAATTTTGGAAGCACAATTGTAAGCTTTAGTTAATGCCAATTATAAGATGCCTGTTGTAAAAATAAAAGTGCGTCTTATTATTAGAGCTAATAATATACGATAGATTGACAGATTTAATTTAATTCCGTGGGGTTTCCCGTAGGATTTATTTAACGGATAAATTTGGCTCGTCAGTTTGAAATTTAAACTTATGAACTTACACCGATCTATTTAAGAGTAATAATTTTCAAAGTAAATTTTAGAATTATTTGTAAAATGTAAGCTTTATATATGAAAATGTCGTAAGACTAAACTAAGTATTTGAAAACTACCAGGTCCATAATAATACGTTCCGATCAGCCGTAATTATGCAATTTGAATAACTGTGAATGCCATTGAGTTGGCTAAAGAAGGATTTTGAATTATTAAAAGCAAGAGAAGCCGTTGCGGCAGACAAAGTCGTAACTATTTGTAAAAATGAATATTTGCATGCGCTTGGTTTGAAAAGTGCAAGGATAAAAAAGTTTTAAGACTCCTTGAAATGCACGAGTGTGATAGTTTGATCTTAGAAATCAATGAGCTTTGATAGAAGGACGAGTCCTTAGCAGAAATCGCCTCGAAAGCGAAAAATAAATTAGCCAATATCGCTGAAAAGTACGAGAGTAGGAAGTGTGGCTTTGGCTACGTAATCTATTTTAACATTCTGCAAACAATGAATGTCCGTAGGAGCATATAAATTTTGATTAGAATCGACAAGTAGCGAAGCGAGCGCGAGCAAAAACAATGCTTAAAGCGTAAACGTGTTGTAGATATTTAAATTTTGCCCAGAAATGCATGTAGCATTCATCGTCGACGCTTTTATTTGCTCTCGTCTATTTTCGAGTTTGCCTTTCATTACGTTCACTCGGCATTTTTTATTCGTTTCGTTTAAAACCCGTTGACAGAACGGCGCCAGGCACCGACCAACGAGTTATTTAAAAGGTAAAACCGAGTCCAGGGTCATAGCTGACCTCATCGGCCGGCTGCAGTAGCGGCAGTGGCAGTAGCTGCAGTGTTAGAAGCGACAGAAGAAAGGTCAACAACCAGTGCGACACGGCTGATTTACCCTTATTTACGACATGGAAAAATTCGAGTAAATTGGTCATAATTCAGAGCACAATGAGTCGAGACACAAGGGACACACACAAGTATCTTCACGAGCGGCTGCTCTTCAGAGTTTCTTACGCTGTCCACGCCATACTCGAATGAACGTTATTTTCTCTGCACTTGTCCCACCGCGATGTTTGCCCCGGCCTTCCTCTCCCATCCTTGCGCTATCGGCAACAGCCACTTTACTCGGTGCGATACGCAAGCCCCCGTCCCTTCTCCCCCGAGTCGGCCGCGAAAATGTTTGTTAGAAGCGATAACCTCGGCAACGAAGAGGAACGAGACGTAGCGCCGGTGTCATTGATAATCAGTACTCGCGACATTTGCTTCTTAAAGTGGCTAATCACACGCGCAGGATCACGCCTTCGGCCACGAAAACGAGACGCCATTAATATTAATTTGCTCCTCCACTGCACCGGCCGACGAAACAATTTAAAATTCGACCCACGTACTGAAATATCGCCGGCGAGGAATACATGAATAATTAGCGCGCGCACGCGTTCGCTCGTGACAATTTGCGCGGACACATACGACTTAAGTGCACTGACAATGAGCCACATCGCACCCAACCGGCCGCATCTTACGACGTCGCACACGTGCGCGAAGATGTAACGAATTCCCCTTCGACCTCATTCCCGGTTAATGTGCGCCAGCGAGAGACAGGGAGAGACGCTTCGAATACTAAAAATCCGCGAAAAATGCGAAAATTTCTTGCTGCTCGCGCGACTCGTAACCGCTGCTTGGTTATATTGTCGGTGCCGCGGCTACGATCATTGCATAATGCACTCGAGCGTTTGTCAACCTATTTTGCCACACGCTCTCAGGATTTCTGACGCTCGCTAAAGCTTTTCCTCGGCTTCGATCAGGATTCTAATTGGATTTTCATTAAAATAGGGTATTTTTAACTTGTTTCGTTAAACTGCACGGTTAATATGCTAATTCGCGCATTAAACGTAATGATTTATAATGTAGCTTGACTAAATAATTGTATGTATTCCATACATGACAAAAATAATTTAGCTTTTTTGATGCTACAAATAATTCTTGTTGGATAAGGATAAACTAAATTTAACGCTAGTCAAAAGTCCCATAAAACATATTTTATAACTCGAATACATTAAAATTTTACGAGTCGCATAAATAAAATGAAGAAAAATTATAAATATTCTCTAATAAACGTGTTTTTGACCGCAAATTTACCTTCTGCATTATATTTGTATATTAAATTATTGATTACATTGATAGCATTTTACAATCATTTTACGCTGAACATAAAGTTTAAATATTCCTTTGGTTGACTAATAATACAACGACACGTGCAAAAGCGCATCTACGGAGATTTTTTATCCGAATGTGCTTCTTACCCAATTTTTCTTTCCTTACTTTATTACTCGATTGTACAGAGTTATTTTTAAATTATATTAATTTCAAGCGACGTAGAGTCGAACCGACACAGCTATTTTTGCAATTTCATTTCGCTGGCACAGGATTGACTTGGTTTAGATCAACTTCAAGCTGAAAATATAAATGTATTCATTAGCATTGTTCAAATAAGTTGGATCATTTTTTATTCACGCAAACGTAAATAATCGCAAACTCTTCGATAATTGATAATCGTAACTTAATAGATGAGAATATTTCATCGGAGAGCCTCTTTTTGGATAAATCAAGAATAAAAATATTGAGTCATTGCTTAATACAAATTTAATGGCACATAATGTGGTAATCATTTTATCAGAAACATTTTAAATTTTTATTGGCACTTGGCTTGAAATCTACATGCGTCAGAGAAGAAAAGTTTCCATTTTTCTCAACTCGAAGCTTTCGCGTCGACTTAAACAAGCATTAATTTATAGTTGATAATTGAAAAATGTTGAAATATTTCATCTTATTTGCTTAATTAAACCGATATTTAAAGGGCATACGATTTTACAGCGTTAAAGTGTTTTTTACGACGGCCATATATTATAGAAACAAGCCAATAAACAACAATCATCTCGCGGGTATCTTTCGAGCATAAAAGTTGGTTTAAACAACTCAAATATCATAATCTCAACTTATTTTACGAATTGTACGAGCCGAGCAGTCGGCGTCGAAACATCAGATTCACGAGCGCCGCTTTTGTAAATTCATTATTTGGAAATCGACTCTAAACGACAAAGCTTTCAAATATTTACAAATTGTTGATGGAAGTTTCCGTGGCTCGTACAGATGAGTTCGGTTAACTTTGTAAATAGTAGTCTTGGAAAATGCTCAAGCGACCCAAATTAGCGGAAGAAAATCTGCGATTCGGTAAATGAAGAATCGCAAAAAACTTCTTCGAGTGAATCGAGCAAGTGAAGAAACTCGTGTAGGTGTAATCAAACATTATTAATCAAAATTATCCGCTTTTGACAGCTTTTCACAAGGGCTGGATAGAAGTCGTGGAAAAAAGAAAACGAAGCCTCATCAAAGGCCGAAGGGCACAGTTACAAAAAAAGAGAAATGGATGTGCGGGAAGCGGGACTCGTGACGCGGGGCCAAGTTCCTTTTACGACTATTTGTAAGATGCGTAATGCATTTAGAATTTAATGCTGACAAAGCGGTCGAAACGGACAGGTTACACCTTTCACGAGAGATTCGCGTTGGTTTCGCACTAACGTTCCTTCTTTGCTCTTGGCTCGGTTCTCTCTTTCTCTCCTGATCTTACGGCGTGTACGTACATATTCGCACATGCGCGCGTGTACTTCTTCGACCCTTTTTACCGAATGGACGTCTCGCGTTAGCCGCGCGCGTATTTATTATCACGGCGCGCTGCTGCAACGGCGAACTCTCCACCTTCTTCTTCTTCTTCTTCTTCTTTTTCCTCCTCCTCCTTTTCTTCTCCTTCCTCTCCTTCTTTTTTTCGCTTATATTCGCTCGGCATAGCTTCCTCCTCTCGGACAAGATTTATACCGGAGCAACGATAGCATCTCATCGGCTCCCAGTCGGTAATTGAACTTGGACGTTTTCGGCATGTTGAAACTAGAAGGTGAACGCGCCAACCGCTTCGGATCCGCCCGGCAAACTCGAGCTCCGCGACAGGCAATCATAAATGTAAAAATACACCGGATCTCCGGCTATCTAAATGCATCGGCATTAGTCACTACTGCTTGTCTTCCGTCTTCTCTACATTCTGCTCTTTTTTCCCGCGCACTCTACTTCCTTCTCTCTCTCTCTCTCTCTCTCTGTCTCTCTCGTTCATCCTGTGCTTGTTCGTTACTCACCTTATGTCTCTCTCTCTCTCTCTCCCTCTCTCACTGTCCGTCTGCACAGGTGCTTGTGCTTTCATTCCGTAGCAAGAGCCTACCGCAACTGAAATACTACGTTAAGTTTAAGTTGAAAACACATTATAGACGACCTTAATCGCTGGCTGGTTGTTTCCGTGTTGTTTGTTGAAAAAAGAGAGGGGATACGCGAAAAAGTAGTAAAAACCCATCCGAGCACTGAACTAGCGCCTTAATGCTCATTATATTTTATGCAGATAATGATTTCATCGTTTTCTAAAAATGCGGACTATAAAATCCTTGGTAATGACTCGTAAGATCGCTTCCTTTAAGAATTCCTCATACGCGATCCCTAGCGCACTTACGAAATTACGAAAATTTGTAAATTATATCGCAGCTTTTATGCGTGTAAGCCGTAGGTACGAAATTATGACACATTATACGTATTTACCGGGTATCGCAAAAGTACAATACATTTTTCCCTTTCCTACACACGAGTGTTCCTCCAATTTAATAAATAAAGCATTCGTAATTTGCGATTGTAGGAATTTTTAAATAAAAATGCAAATGGACTGCGGGTTAATAATGAATTATCTTGTAGAATAATCTGAGAACAGTATAACGAGCATTGGCATGCGATAAGGCCAATTATTTATGATTAAATTAGCAGCATAATTGTAATTAAATTATTTCAACACGGTTAATGATACACTTTTTTATATCTATAAGTATGTAAAAGGGATTGCGCAGCGGGCATTAAAAAGATAATTATAATTCCCGTTTAGACTGCCTGACTGAAATCTATTGGAGCCGATACCGAGTAATTATATTGATTAGTTTAATTCAATTACGTCGGCCTAATAATAATAATTCTTAAGCGAGCGATCGAGAAAACTCACTTGGCACTCGGTTAATCTTGGATGCATTGAATAGTTTGATTGAGCCTCGCGCGTATCACTCCTCCATCCTCGATCGCTCGATCGGCCAGCTCCAGTTTTGCTTCTGAGAATATTTCCAAGAGCCGCGCCAACGCGACGACAACGGAGTCTTGCGCCAATCGAGCGAAAGGATCTTTTGCAAAAGATATGGGCGAGAGACCGAAGGGTGAACTGTGTCGACTCCGTAAGTAGTGTCTGATTCATAGCCGCCGCCCGCAACTCATCGTTCTACTTTTCCCTCTCCTCGGCCGAGGGATCGCGTGGCTACCAAGTGCTCGCTCGTTTTCCATCTAAAAACCGACTCCCTGTGCTTCGATGTCTTGAGTAATTTAGTATCTGCGAGAACTATGGCTTCTCTGTCTCTCTCTTTCTCTCACGGCTCAGCCCGACCTCTATCATTATATTATTATACTTTTATTTTTCTGCGCTGTTAAAGAACCCATTCACTTTTGAATTTTGCTGAGCGACAAAACTGTCTGCATAGATAGACGTATAGTGTACTAAGTAACTCGGACAAATGCCCGGCGGTTTTTTGCCATTATATTAGTTTCTTTTGTCGCTCGACATTATATCCCATCCTTTGATAAATTTTCATTCTCTATTCACGTTGAAAAAACGCTCGTATTCTCAAATATTTTTTATTTCATCTTCGATATAGGAATAATGCACGGATATAAAAATTCTTAGTTAATCTATCATGTCATTAAATTTAATGATAAATATAAGCTATTATTATTATATATATATGTGTGTGTGTGTGTGTGTGTGTGTGTATTTTTTTGTATAATCTCTGGCGCTCCTTGAAGTACCATTACGTTGCTGTTATTTGCGTTTTCGATTATTATGGAATACAATTCTTTTATTTGGCGAAAAAAATCAAAAACCACAGGCTGACACATTAACTGTTAAGCGAACACATTACTTCTGCCCTATACTTTTTCGAGGCTCCATGTATAAAAGTGCGCACTTTTGTTCTGTTCGAAAAATGTAGGCGTATTTTTGTACGTCCCAATAACAATATTGACACGATAAAATGGTATGAAAGACGTTTTTTATTATAGATATTACTATTTGTAAGGATGAGCAAGTATAAATATTTGTCTGTTTCTGTTTATCCGCCTAACATTTGCACTAAATAGTTCTTATTTATTCGTCAAGACTCGAGCAATTAAAATTGTGTCGGATGTGCTAAACCTATGCGTCGACTACGACTATTCACTAAAAAACCTTTTGTACAACTTTTAAATATGAATGGAAAAAGTGATTGTGTAAAAAGCCAAAATACTATAGTGTATTATACAGGGAACACACAATAATGCTGTGCACGTAGTGTTATCTGTAAAGAATGTTTGAAACATTTATTTGGACTACTTGTTTTCGTTCAAATATACATAGTGCATCGTTTACGAAGTAGTATAAAAAAAATTTAAGGCGTACTTTATTATTACTAATCTTGGCTATTCTACTGGAATGAAAATAGCCAATAAAATGTGTTATAAGAATAGACACTGTTTTTTAATAATTTTCAGAGAAGTATGAATATGTGAAACTTTGATACACAATTTACCGAAGAAATGAATTTTAAAATACTGATTTCAGCTCTCTACAATATGATTTGTTACGTTTCTTATTTTGATTTATATATGAATCAATACTTGAAAAATGTACGATATTAACGCGAAGATAATTATTACGATTTGGGTTATGTAACATTACATTGTTAATAAGCACAAAGTTCTTCAAATATCTTTTTCAATAGTATTCGAAGAAATCAATATGAGATATTATTTACATTGAAAGTAATACACACGTATAAGTTAAAATAGCTCGACTTCAATGGTAAAAGCTGGAATAATCTTATTAATAATTCTGTGTTAAATCTATATATATTATAATAGTAAACTATAATAGCCTTGTTACGTAAAGTCCACAATTTACTTCGTGTATAAATAGAGTTTTGTGTAATTGTTATACAACATCCCAGGTTGAGTTACTGTTATTAAAAATATAAATTATTTATAAATAAATAAATCTGAAAATTTTGAGAATAAATACAACAGCGTTAGAATCAGCGTTAAGAGTAAAAGAAATGCACGAGGTTGAATTTATTTTCCCAATTTAATTAGACATTGGTCGTAATGAGGAAAAGCTGAAAATTCGTTTATCGAAATTAGTAAGTACGAGTGCATGACTTTGTAAATCGCGCAACCTTATTCGAAAGCACCTCTTTAGACTTTTATTCGTTTACTCGTTAGTCTGGAATAAAGTAGATAAAAAAGCAATGAAAATGGTGCAAATAGAAGTCGCGACCGCATTCATCCTCAAATACCCCGAGTGCAGTTCTTATCCATTGTAAACGCATTCTCCATAGCCTCGTAAAGCGGAGAAGCGATCAAGAAAAAGAGAACGAAGGAGGGAAAAATTCGCTACGTCGAGTCATTGCGACGAGAATCGCAATGCTCGCAAGCTGCGTGGAGAGCAGCAGTTAGCTCTTGAACTAAAATGTATTCTCATTTCCCGGCTCCACGAGATTGACACGAATTGTGCGAGAGTCAACCTGACTGAAAAGTAAAAACACATTCGTGTAGAACGCGCAAACATCGTGTCGCGCGGAATGCGCAAGGACACGTTAGTATACTTACCGCAAACGACACGAGAGATGGAACGTCGGTCTATACCGTTATCCTGCTTGTTACATGAACCGAGTAATGCTCCGAGTCTCTCTCTCTCTCTCTCTCTCTCGCGCGCGCGCGCGCGCTGAATGTCCTTCTGTCTTTATAATGAAGTTGGCTGTGCCGAGCGAGGAAAGTACAAGGCTAAGTACTTTTTCCCATTGAACGCTCAAGAGAGCTGCCGTTGCCGTTGCCGTTGCCGTTGCCGTTGCCGGCAATGCCCATAATACAGCCCGAAGAGCCTTTATTGCACTGTAAACGCTCGGGGAAAAGCCGTTTCTTTGGACGGTGATTCTTTTATATTCCACAACTTGCGTGGGGCTTTCAAGCAAACATCCGCGAACGTCCCGATTAAAATAAAAACGGGCGGATGGCACACCCCGCAATTTATATTTTCGTTTATACACACCACACGCAAGCAAGAGTAGGTTCATCCTCGCAAAGCGCCCATTATCAAATTGAAGCTTAAGGTCTTCGCCGTGCCGTGTTCGGCCAACAATTTCGTCGGCAATCGTTAGGCTCCGACGACCATTACGTGCAACTGCAATCACAACAATTGTGTTGCCGTTTAATTGTTTTACCGCTCGTACTGAGCGACGAGATTGCAAATTATCAATAAAAATTGGCACTCGAGTCTGAATTTAAGCCTATCGTTATTCCACTTGGCTCTCCGTTAAATCGCGTTTGCCTTAATTCTGCTGATTCTACATACGCCGCTGTCAAATTCTCTGTCTTCCATTGCTCAATGTGGAGCTTAAGCTTATTTAAGCCGCGAAATCGCACATCGATAGTGGCGAGTCGAGCAAACTAAAATAATAATCAAGACAATCGTGCGCAATCGAGACTAGCGAAACGTGGAAATATAATTGCAGCGAATTTAGTACAGCGCGAAGAACGGCTTCCTCGGCTTCTCGAGGGAATTTGATATTTGATTCCATTGTATTACAGTTTGCGAACTGTCATCTTGGATCTTGATTCGCATACGTTAAAGATCCATGCATTTATATGTACTGACAGGCACAGCAACTGTAAAGACTCGGCCACGTCCACATTTTTCATGCTTTTAATCGATGCATCGATTTGTATTTAAAGCGATAGTGATAATTTGAGCGACGCCGAGCAATCGTAAAAAGAAGTATAGTATTTCGAAGTAGAAAGTAACGAGCAACTTTTTAACGTTTCTATTTACTATTCATTTGCTATTTAAATATTTATAAAAATTTTTGTCAGATCAGAGCGCAGGCGACGGAGGCGCGCGCGTGTTTGTGCGCAGGGAGAAGCGCCGAGAGGCAGAGATTCACCTGTTTTATTTCACGTGCATAAATAAACAACAGTTAACATCTGATCCACCTCCGTTTAATTTATGTAAGGATACGGGTTCTTCTCTTTAAAGTTTCATCAAGCTCGGCCGTCTTCATCAATCATTGAAGATGCCATTCGTCGCGCTGGTCGTGAATTTATTTACGACAAATGGAGAAAAATAAAAGAAGAGCCAAGTGAAAGAGAAGAGGAGGCGAAGGAGCGGACCGCACGCTGTTCTACACTGCGGAGAAGGGGAGGCTACTGCAGGCGCTCGCGACTAGCGACAAAAACAGAGATTAAGAGGAGGCGAAAGAGGCGAAAAGAGGCGAAAAGCGTATGAATTATTTCTAGCGGATCGTCGGCGAGAAATGTAGCGCACTCTCGACTCTTTCCCACGCGCCGCGACCTCTCGCCGTACGCGCCTTATTGATAATTAATTATCCAACGAGACGCCTCTACATTCTACATTCTCCTGCGCGTTGCGGGCAAACTTATTTTCCAAAACTATGATTACCGCAATCCCACGAAATCTCTTTGACAGATTTATAGATTCTTGCTCGGGCAAATTGATACGTATTTCAAATCCCGTTTGAGTTCGCTACAAGCAATACTTTATAATTGCTATCGTTTAACAACAACCACTTTCGCGCCGTTTTCAATAAGCCGCCTGCCTTTCCAGAGATTTCCAATTCAACTCCTTACAAATTTGCCGGTTACCTCGATAAATAGTTCTCGCCGCTTTTCACTGCTCAGCCTTGCGCGTTTGTTTAAAAACGAGCGCTACGATTTACTTGCAGTTTTATCACTTTATCAAACGCATTATAATTCAAAAGAGGAATGCCATTTTTCCAATACAAACTCTGTATATAGAATATAGTTGCACGTTCACTTTGCGCCACGCGGCATGTCTGTGTCGTGGAGGCCGCAGTCTATTAAAAAATTCCAGAGAATTCTAGCCATATAAATAAAAGCTTCATTTTGAAGCAAGAATCTGAGCAAAGTTTTACAATCCAATATTGTATTTTCTGGTGAATAAAATTTAAAGTAGAAATATGCTTTTTTCGATGCAGCAGTAGCAAAATTCTCCGAGTTACAATAATTATTCGACATTACTGCGAAATACTCCAACTATTCGGCAGATCGAGAACTTACACTTTTCCCCACAAATATACATTAAATTTTCATCGCGTTTCTTACTCCGCGCGATTCAATTTCAATGTTGTGTACTTACAGTGTACAAAAATTTGCTTATATAACTTTTATCGACCAAAGTCATGTCTGCTTGTATACAAAGGTGGGGGGAAACATTCTCGAATTTTCGCCAATATTTTTAAGCGCTTTTTCGCCTTCAAATTTCTCGATGCCCATATATTTCTAGAGTAATGTCGTTTTTATTGCATCAGTTTTACAGATCAGCATTTATAATTTAATTACCGAGAAGACTGTTTTTTAAACATACGAGCGCCATTACTTGAGTTTTATTTAGAAAAGAGCGGAGGAGTAGTTTTTAACGAAGTTATTATTACAAAAGATAAACTCTTCTAGCTCGCTTCCCTACTTTGCTCGAATCTCTTCGCCTAATTTCGGATATTTACGGCGAAAATAAAACTACTTCTATTCATCTCGGCCCATAAAAAATATCTCATCCCTGAAAATATAAAAAAGAAGTGCAATTAAATATGATTTAAGCAATGTACAAAAACTTATAATCGTGCGCTTTTATCAAGGCACTTGTAAAGTAAGACTCGACTATAGAAATTATTCCGCGGAAAAATGTATTACAGTAGCGAGTCTAGTGTTATATTATATCAAACTCTGTTGGGATAATGAGATTCGCGATTCCAAATTATGGATGCAAGTTTGTAAGAGCGTTGTTTTACGTCACATTGTTTTTCTCATCGGATAAGTTTCATGACAAATGCGGCAAATCCGTTTGACTCTCGGCTGCGGGAAAAGTTGCAGCGGCGAATCGAACGTCGGCGATTAAATTGGAAACAAAATTTTGAACAAAATAGTACTCTAAATAAGAAAGTCTCTTACTCTCTGCATCGAGCGGATCGCATCATTGCGCAGCCGCCTGTAATTGAAAACAACAATGTGGCAGATATTCGAGGTTATAAAACTTCGAAATCCAGAATAATTGTTTACTCGCCAGGATAAGCGAGATGAGGTATCGTCTTGCATCACGTATGGAGTCTCGCGCAGAGGTTGGCCCGTTACATTCTCGTATCACGACGCAACACTTCACAAGCGGTGTTTTACTCCGAATTTCAACAAAGTTCTCGAGTACGTACAGCTGCGTGCACGTACGTATGCCGCTCGGCAATCTAGACTATTTGCAAACATTAAGGATACGTCAAGTCGGTGCTTCTCGGAAGGTCCCTTCGCGGGAACCAGGGCACTGCAACCTGCATCTTTACCGTCTGCTGCATTTTAAGCTCGCCACTTTTTTCCGTAACAGCGCACGCTCTCCGTAAAAGTGATTTACGCTCCGGAAGGCTATTCTTAACGCACGTTTTCTTCCTGTAAATTCGCGTAATGCAAGAAAAGCTCGTCACTGAAAACTTTCAGATGCATACGTACAGTTTTTTAACTCGGTAACCACGTGCGCTGAATTCTCAGCGAGCGGAAAATCTTGTCGGTCCTCGCGCCACTTCTTGTACGCGCGAACCAGCGATGAAAAGGTCTGTTTTACGTTCGAGCTTTCTTCGGATCCTTGCGGCCGTGCTTTAGCAATTTTTATTTATAATGTAAAAGCTTCTGCGGATTTACACGCGTTTTTCTTCGCTTTGACCCTTTGTAAAAATATTTTGAAAATATTCGGGTTATTACGCGTTGCGCATTCCTGTGAAAAAGCCGTTTAATTCTAAAGTTTTTCACGATGTATCAATAACGAGTACTTTCATTGATACACGCTTGTCATAATGACAATTTATTGTCGAGACAGAGGGTTTTCGCTCGCATCGCGTAATAGTATGTTTTTATCTCTTACGCAGAGAATTGTGCTGCTCAAAGAGCCTTTTCACTTTTATTAATGCGCGTAAAATGTAAAAAAATTTATCGCACAAAAATTTGGTGCCTTGTTCATAGTGTATAAAAGAACAATCGATTCCTTAATAACTTGATTGCTGTTTATTGGTACCATTGCGCGATATAATTCGAGTTAATCATCTGATGAAAATTTACATCAACGACATTAAGGAAAACATCAATTTCGTAATACCTAAAAGCAAAAGCCCCTCGATAATTTCCATATAATTTGAATGGAGATGCTGTGGTAAAGAGTAGCAAAACCAACTAATGGCACGATGTGCGTATTTAATAGACCCGAAGACTTAATGGCGAAGCGATTACTGTGGAATTACCTGCTTACATTTAATATCGGACAATCGAGTCGTAAAAGCCTTGGGACACAAAAATTGACATTTTATCGAACTCGGTCCAACTCCATCTATCTTCTCCCCCATTTCCTTCTCTCTCTCTCTCAAGATATCTATCTCGCCATTGATCTATTTATCATATTTATCATATATGCCGTCTATCTATCATATTTGTATCTCTCTATCTATTTCATTTTTTTTTGTATCAGACTCTTCGTCTATCTTTATATTTATCTATCGACTTAAATATCTTCGCGTTTGACCATTTAACCATTTTATCCTCTTTGGCAGAAGCCAAGAGTGAATAAAAGTCAGGATTAGTGAAATACTAACAATGACACGACTGGTATTCACTTTAAAGCCGACGATAATCATCGACGATTGCTTTTGATTACACGTAGCTAAGGGTTGAAAAAGGTTCGACTGCCTTCGTCTTCTTTTGCTTCTCAAGCCCTTTTAAAAACGCGCTATAAAACGTGAAACGTTTTGTCAACCAAAATAATTATCTTTTTAAAAATACTTTATCTGAAAAAGTAATCTGTAAGATGATCAAACAAGTCAATGTAGGCTAATGAGATATAAGACTTTGGCTTTTGTTTGTTTTTACTAGTTACTAAAACAAGTTAACGCAAAACGTAATGTTCTTTCGTAAATATCGTTCCAACTTAATCTTTATAATATTTAATATTCGATGCACGACAAAAAGGAACTTCTAATTTATAGATATAAGAGTCTGCTTGCTTTATGTTGTATTAGATCTCGTTCGATAATAAAAGTAGTTGTTTGTAAAAATAGGTAAAAGAGGAATTGCTTTTATTAGAATTGAGGTAATCATCGTTCGCGTCTGTTTTCACAAAGTCTCGTGCTCGATTACTAAGGGCATTGTTGAATAGCGTTGCTTCACATTTCCTAATTAATTGCTTCTGCTTCAGATTAATGGATACGATATTACTTACGCTTAAAAAGATATGGATAAGGATAGTTTTACATAAGTACTATTACTATTTTTATCGTTAAAAGAATATTTTGTCCCAATGCTAATTTTGTTTAAGCGCTACTTCTGGTCGAGCAATGATAACGATGAATTTATGTATCTGTTATATATTTTCATTAAAATTTATAAAAACTGTTATTATTAAAATATACTGGTTTAGGCACAAATGTAAATAGTTTATTATTTAAAATTAAGATGAAATATTTTATCTATCTTATTATTTTGCTTCTGGATATTTTTTTATCCAGTACTTTACTAAATATTATTGTTTGAGTGCGATTGTACCAATTACATTTGATTCAAGAGGATATTTTAATAGTTAATTAAATTGAAATCAGTTAGAGAAGAGTAAATATTATTTAGGCATTCGTTTGATAATTACAAGGAATTTACACGATCTTAAAATTAGTTAAATTGTACATACAAAAATTAATACTAATATTTTATATTTTTTAAATAATTTAGTGTAAAATATTGCGTTAAAAAATCTTCATAAGACTGTACAATCCTAAAAGTGCAAAAATGTAACTTAAATTACGTCACGATAGCAATTTAATTTTCACAATAATAAGATTACTAGAAAACTTGGAAAAAAGCGATAAGAATCTCCCGATGAATAATCAGGATTAATAATGAATATTTCAGCTGTTTGTTCTACCAATTAATTAAAAAAAGAGCAATCAGGTAAGTTTTATAACAGTTTTCCCCCAACGCGAGCTTATGCGGCAACTTAATGTTCTTCGTTTCTGGACAATGTGCGCGTAGCTGAAGTCAAAAAAGAAAGATATACGTACCGCGAGTATGCCTATATTGAGAGTTCGTGCTGCTATTATTTTGTGGCATGGAATAAACGATATGCGCACGCGAACTTCTCGTTCAGCTCCCTTGGGATTTGCGTAAATTTTGGTTTTCTGTTTCTATTTTTTTATTTTCGAGAAAGAGAGAGAGAGAGAGAGAGAAAGTAGGAAAGATACGGCGATTTCGACTGGATTAGAGGGCGGTAGATAAAGCGAACATTGCCTCTCCACGGTCTGTCCGAACACTATGATAACGAAATTCTTTTTTACTCAACATGCCCTTTGAAAGTCTACTTTTTCAATAATCTTTTATAAGTTTCTTTAATCTGCGACTTGAAAAACATTTTCTTTTTTATAACTATTGACATTTTTAGTGCCGAGTCACAGACGACGAGAAGATATAGTAGTGCCTTTACGCCTGTTTATTCATAAAAGTAAAAGATTAAAATTTCTGTGATAATTATTTTTTCGTAAATTTATCGTGGGTTGTGCGACCCGATAGAATTAAAATGAAAGTCTAATCATTGCAATTGATAAAAATTGAAAATAAAATTATTATTTTATAAATGATGTTCTGCTATAGCATTGTTATCAAAATTAAGCGCAAATAGATGAATTACGTGTTGAGATGATTGATGACTTCACCTTCGGATAATGAATAATGATGGTGTGTTTGAAAAATGCGAAGTAACGAAAATCGGAGTGCAGTAGCCAACATAAAACGCGATTCGGGCACTACCAACTACAATAATCCAACGGAAAAGGTCTTCACGCTCGGTGTAAAAGGAAATATTGATAAAAAGAAAGTTAAGTTAAGACAAAGTATAAACGATGAGAAAGCGATTCAATACCAAAGCAATCACTGTACCTGTACATATTTACTATCCATTTATTTCTCTTTTTTATCGTTATTAATAATATCTCACTGCGAATTTGTTGCAATTATTATTTTTTTATCACAAGAAATAATTTATAAAACTTGCTTTTGATTTTGTTTTTGTGAAATAAAAAATGTAAAGTTGTAGAAGAATAATGAAAGCAAAATCATGGTTGTAAATTAAAGTATAAAGGACAGTAAGATATTCATTTATGCATTTTTAATACTCGTATTTTGAAGCTCTGTAAGTATTGAAATTATTCATAGATTAGAAATTCATTGAGGCAATAGGATTTATAACATTTTAATGCTCATTTGAACAAATAATTGGATTTTATTAAATTTGTTACACAGATAATAATTATATTTAAATTTATATCATCGATCAATTTATACTTTTCAGGATTATTATTATTCATTCTGATATAGGGGAAGTTTCAGTCTCATATATTACCATTCATTTGAAAATTCGAGGAAAACCCATATTGTTACATTAAAGTAATTATTTGTACAATAATTTGTCGTTAAAAGTTTATGCGTTTTATGATAATTCGTCGACATTTTATTTCTCAGAGAGTTTGCATCGGACTAAAAAATTTAGGATCATTGCAATTGATTGGATTTCGGAACGCAAATAATGTTTTATAAATCGAAGAAACGTAATTAAGTATTTATAATTCACCTTCGTGTTTGGTATTATTTGAATTAGCAACCCAGATGTTATTAGTTCAATACTTTTATTATTAAATTATGCGAAAATTAGAAAGAAGAGAAGGCTTGCTCTTTAATGTATTCGTTACATCACTGGACATCTTTTGACATCCAAATGCAAGCATTTATTCAATGAAAAATGGAAGTGCACAGACTGAATTTCGATAAAAACAAAGAATAAAGCAATGCGTACGTTATTTGGTTGGACGAAATAATTTCGAAATATTCAGCAATCGTGTAAATGGATATGAATGTGGGTTATTGATGTTTATTTAAATTTTTAATGGATGTGCAGAAGATACGAGATAATTTATAGCCACCGACAGGATAATAAAAAATCAATCGGAAATAATAGATTTGGAATGAAACCGTAAATTCGAGGTGAAGTGTGCAGGTAAAAGAGTAAAATGAATCCGCAGTAATTTTAACCCATTCAAAGTAGGTCGCTTTATTACCCGCTGCCAGAGTAGTGATTTTACATAAAAAATTTTTTACAGTGAGGAGTAAAAGAAGCGCGTGAGTCAGGAGCGACGCGCGGTTAGGGCAATAGAGCTTTAAAAGAAGACCAAAAGGAATAAGAAGTTCGCCGCACTCGGCGCAAAAGGGAAGAAGAATAAGAAGATTAAGGGAAAGAATAAACGATGAGAGTGGAAGAGAAGAATAAGAAGAAGAGGAGGAGTAGGAAGAGAGAGGCTGCCGCTGATGCCTGGGCCGCCTAGCAGCCGCCGCCGCCGCCGCCACGACTCAGCCCTGAGCCCCAGGTTCAACGACACGTCTTGCCGCCTCCCGTCGTAGTAAACAACCTGGCATAGAATCGGATGCGCTCGCGGTCTTGCAGTGCGAACCCCCAGTGTCTCTCAGCTGCATCCCCGACGTTGCCGCTGCGTCATGGTTCAACTCCCGGAGCTTTTGGCTCTCTCGACTAATAACCCACATCACCATCAACCTGAGGCATACACCTTCGTCTATTTGGTCGTTCAGAGCCCACGTCGAACCTTTGTTCGATTTTTTTAGGCTGTCCGTTGGATTCTTCGTACTTTAAAGTCGTTGCGAATCGACGAAATTATATTATCTTCACCAAGTTGCAGTAGGACGAGGAAAACGATAAGTTGTTTAACGTCCTTTGCACCGAGTAGCTTGAGCTCTCCGATGCCTTCGCGATGATTTTTGATTGAAAATTATCTCGGTAAATGTTACTTTAACGCGAAAATTAATTTTAGGCTGTTATTTTACACAGGTTTACGATATACTAAACTTTGATTGCCTCCGCTCTTTGGACAATGTAAAACTACGAAACAAGCAAAACTTCTATTTGCTTTTGCTCCATTTAAAAGTTGCGAAATAAAAGTAGCAAAGTGTGATTTTAAATTCTTCCACTGATTTTCACCATTTGGCAAATTTATTTTACGCGATGAAAGAGAGCTCAAACATTATCAAATGAAACGAAACTCTTAAAGGTATATAATTCAGCGTTAATTTAGAGGATTTTACATATTTAATGCACTCGGTAGAGAAACTCGGTAAAAAAATGCAATTAATAATGTAATTAACGAGCACCTCCTTCAAATATTTTCGAACCAATGTATCTATGACTTATCTACATCCGAATGCCGCATTGACAAAGTCATGCGTAATGGTATTCACAGAAATAAATGAATAGTTTTGCGACTCGATAAGTTTCGTATTACGTTTGGGCTATTAAACTCGCCGACTCGTAAAATAAATTAACATCATAGAGAGACTTAATCGAGCAACAGAGATAACAGCAAATTGCCTCACGCGGAATTTTTCGCCTTGGAATAGTACGAGCGTTAGCAGTATATACTAAGTAAGTGTGTATATTTGTTGCATACAGCTGAACGAGACTGAGATTGCTCGAGCGATTTACGATATCGAAATTATTTGAAAAACTGGAGCTTCTCGCGCCTCGGCGACACCTAGAGAAAACTCGAATCACTGCTTCATCAATGACCTGTCGCAGCGAATGCTCCCCCATCCTAGGGTCTCGTTAAGTGCTCGTTAACTGTCAATTGTGCGTGTGTCTCTAGATCCGGTCCCAGGGCTAGATGACCTTTTCAGCCGTGAATCAATTAAAGGTCGCCCCGATACTCAGCAAGTCTTTCTGATCCAGTTGTTTCGCGCAAAAGACTTTCCGTCATTAAAGTCGTGAAAACAATCTTTAGCTTTCCGTCGGACTTAACGAGGGCCGACGTTTTTATTGAAAGATGCATCTGAAGTAGTCGTAATTGTTTTACATTCTTGGAATATTCGGCGCTTATAATTTTGCAAGGTGTTATTTTTTGCTAGGATTGGATGATGTAAGGAAAATAAAAGTTAATTCGCGGAAATTTTAGTTACACTTGATTTATAATCCATAAAGTTTAACCCGTATAATTTATTAAGCTTTTGCAAGAGAAAATGGTTTTATTTCTCATAAGTAATTTACCATTTTTCCTTTTTGCCACTATATATATTATTTAGATCTTTTATCGAGTAAGTAATAATAAATATTGTTTACCTCCAATAATAAAAAAAATTCACGAATAAGTACTTTTTCAATAATTAATTTCAAGTGCTAAAGACACGTGCTTTAGGTTATACGTTTGCTTATTTTTTCCCGAAACAGATAATCGTTATTGCGAATATTATATTTTCTTCGTTTATAAAATAATAATAAAGTAATAGGTTCTCGGTTAAAAGGAATATAAATCCAGAGAATGCAAAATATTTATCTAAGATCAATAAATCACGTGATTGATTTTTTTTGAAATTACATATCAATTATAAATTTATATCATCTATTCAGACACGTTTCAAAAAAAAAAAAAAATATGCTTGGAGTGCAACCCACTTTACCTACATTTCATTAATAATTCAAAAAATACTTAACATAGTTACTCAAATATGGCGTAAAACTTTGTTATTGCGCTATGAAACTTGCAGTAAAATCTTGTCAAAGTACGTGATTCAAATTTTTAACAAATCGCTTAGAATACCTTTACTTTTAACACATTTATACGCATTATTAACTTTACTCTGAATATATTATTTTCCAATGGTTTTTAAATATATGTTAGACGTGCATACACAGGTAGAAAACTGACCGCTATATTATTAAAAAGTGTTTACGGTTCGTATAAGTTGTCAACTTTATAAGCTTATGCTTAATTTGTATATATATGCGCAGGTCTTCTTAGCTTTTAAGTATGTACGCCAGCGCATTGAATGTGCACTTAACTTATGTGCCCAAATTTATAAGTGTGCGTACATGAATATTGCAAGCTTCACTAAATATAACCCTGTTTAAAATTGTTTCCCCAAAAATAACTAAATAAACAATTTAAATAAGTCTACGAATAAACGCAAAAGAATACCTTCTAATTACGAGCTCTTGTATCATCTAGTTAAGATTATATATATTATATCGAGTGGAAAATAGAACAACAACTTATGTTGGTTTTTTTACCAATAGCCAGGCAACTTTTATTTATTTTTAAAGAATACTTCTGCATAAAGTTAAGCTTGCAGATTACACTTTATATAAATTTGAATATGGAGTATCTCATCTCATTTTCTTTTATGAAATTAGCATATAAACTATTACAAATAGAAAATAATTATCGAGTATCGATCAATTTAACAGAGTCGACGTTTTTCATCATAAATTTAATGCGACTACAATTTCCATGTTTACTGTTTCGCACTGTAAATTTTTAACAATTTAGTAGCAGCACTATTACAAAACACGTGCAATGGATTTTCAGGAGTAAACGCGTAATGTAAATACGCCATGTTTTTGTAAAAGTGAAGAACGAGGACCGCATAAAACATAGCTAATCGCATGGAGAAAAGTTAAATGAAAAAAAAAACGAAAATATTTCATCTTGTTTAGGTAATCGGTCGCGTCGCGAGTTGAAATTCTGCTTTGCAGTGAAAATTGCACTCTAAATCGACGGGTTTTCATCGAAAGTGGAAATTCCAAATGTCTGGACGCAGTTGTAGCCATCTTCGCGAAGAATAACGCGTTAATCGTCGTCGCTATTAATTTGCAGAATAGCGCGAGTCTTCAAAAATGCACCTCATCAAGACGAATGCAAAGCTCGCCGGCTATCCAGAAAATGGCAGTATATTTTCCGACTCGAGTACCGAAACAATGCCCTGGCGCTCGTAACCGCGCCAGGCCGCATACCCCGTCGAATGTTGGGCCCGAACAATGGGTCCCGAGATACGCGCAAGATACGCGGCAGGACAAACTCCATCGCTCTTCGCGAATTCCGAGAAAGACGTCAAATGGAGGGCGAGGGTGAGCCCCGGTGAACGGAGCCGAACGAAGGAGCCGCGCGACGACCAACTGCAGGGCCACCGATTGTGCGAACTTAATTAGAATTTATGAATAGGAAGCTGCCGCTGCTGGGCCGATGTTGTTGCCAAGCTCTCGCGCGAGATTCGAGCTGCGCATAACTTTATCATTTATGCAGAGCCAAGTGGAGAGAGGAAGAGGAAGAGGCAGGAAGAGAGAAAGCGGAGGGGGCGGCTGAAACAGAGATGAGCCGAGCTTACAACCGAGTGCAATTAATATAAATGATGGATTACCAGGAGGCGCAAACCCGTGGGGCGCAGTCGCGTGACTCCACGCTTGCGTCTTTTGCGTCTACGTGCACTGCTGCGGCTCCGAGAGCCGAGACACGAGACACGAGACACGAGACGCGGAGCAAAAACAGTGAATGAATCTTGCGAATCGAGTCGGCTCGCTGAATTTTCAGTCTTCGGCGGGAATTTTATTGCATTGTGCTTCTGGGGATCGCCGCATGGATGTCGTGATATATTGTCCACGTTAAAAGTCGTGCCGTCCCATCTTGGGTCGGAGGCAACATCGAGAAACGAATGCACGTAAAAAGGCGTTTGACGAGATCCAAGAGAAGAGTAAAAAGAAGCGAACCGTTTGTACTTTCTAGATATCGAGTCGAAGATTCATCGCTTGCGTCTTCATTTTCTAGTTTCTAAATGCACCAGAGCTAAACGCGCTTATTTCATTAGGCTGCATTGCTCTCCGAGTCAAGTAGTCAGTCGGATTACAAAAAGCCGCTGCAGCGACAATAAGAAATTACCGATTTTACGATTTGAATATTTATTGCTAAACGAATGTGCGCGTACGTTGGTATTGAACGCACGTCACTGCTCGGCAGCACTTTATCGAATTTTCACTGGTCTCTCCTTTTATGTACCGTGCAAATCTGAAAAGTGATATTTTTCATCCGAGCAAGTGCGTGCGCGTGCTTTGGACGAGAAGACGTAAGACGAGAAAGCCGCCGGTAAATTCGATTAACTATGAAATAATTAAACAACGAGGAGCACGAATTAAAATTGAATTAAATTTCGTTGCCAATTTACGTTACGTCAATAATAACGAAAACTAAGGCTTAATGATAATATGTTAAATAAAATAGCGAATAACGGATATTTCATTAACGCTAACATACTTTAGCCGCGCAACTGAATATAAATAAATCATTTCTTGCGCGTGATAAATCAAAAGCGTATTAGCAGCAATTTAAATATGAGACGCAGCCGCGATCAAGGGACTCCTTCCGCAATAAATTTTATTTAATTAAATGTACCGAAGAAGCATTTCCATGTTAGAACTATACATGAAATAATAAGTATTGGTCAATGGCAGAGAATACGTCCTCGACTAAACTATTTTCGAGGGATGTGTAATAAAACTATTTAAAGACGGCTCTCTACCTTGTTTACATATATACCCGATAAATTTGTCGTTGCACGTTTAGTTGGCCGTAAGATGACGTTGACACGATTCGTGGCCCAAATTCAATAACACGAGCCTACGACAGCATTAAAAGGCTATTTATGTTGACACCGTGCGCTGGCATTTTTTCTCCAGTTTTCTTGACCATCCACTCGCTCACTGAATTATTGTAATATATTCTCTTGTTTGCTGGAACTATATAAATACATTTTATGGTTCTAAGTTAACGGTTATTAAGCGATGATGTTGCGTTATTTTTAAAAAGGTTATGCAATTGTTGCCGAATTTACGACTTTCCGAAACAAGTGGATGGACGAATAATTATAAAATGTTAAAAACGCGACTTTGTAATTGCAAATTTCGTATAAAAAGAGAATAATATACTATCAGCGCTTCTTTCGTTTAATTTTACTTTTACAATTGTGCAATAAATGGAAATTATTTGTATTACAACTGTTCAACTTGCACGATCTATAATAGTTTTTTTAGATGTCAAACGACACTTGCATTTCAAAATAAAACAAAAATAGCGACTAAGAATGCAAAAAATCTTATAAAGTTTTTATTCTCCTTTCATACTCGGTACAGAAAGCAGAGATTAATTTAATTTAACTTTACATTTGATGTTCGCAAACGTCACTTTTTCATTGATTAATACCAGCGGTACATTGATAATGCAAATACGCGCACCGTAATGTTTGTTAAAAATTTGTCTCTGTTAATATTTTTTATGATTATTCGAGAACAAGACGAAAACGAAAACGAAATCATGCTCGACTTGATCTAAAACTGATAATATGAAGAATATGCGCGCGACTACCAGCTTTAAAATATTCGTTGGCGCGATATTTCGAAACTGATAAAACGATGCCCACCATTATTTAAATTAAAAGATTCAAAACGAACGCGTGTGGAGTTATTTTTAACAAGCGTCGCTCGATACGAAACGTGATTCCAATTTCATTGTTGGGAATAAACCGGGGCGGGGGACGTTGAAAAATCTCATTTAAAGCGAAGTCTTGAAATTTTGCAATTTTCGTTTTAGGGCAGCTTGCACCGCTTTTTCAGAGACAAACAAAGAGAAGCTGCAAGTTGAAAATTCGTCGCCCCCCACCACCAGAGAAACGGACTTCAATACTCGCGATGCTCGTGTCGTCGCAAGAGCAGCTCACCTCGTAATTAAAAACTAGTTCGAGAAGAAGAAAAGAGGTTAGCCGAGGCGTTGCGAGCTGATGAATCAGTGGCGAATGATGCGCACTTAGCCCGAAGTACGAACCCAAGCGAGCAGCGGGAGAATCAAGCGAATAAATCTAGGTTCGCCTGCGATACGCACAAACGTACAGCCTCCGTCGGTCGCCGACGTTAGACTCCGTTGCGGTCACCCGGCTGATTAATCTTGCGGCGCGGGCGTGGCGCGCGTAATCTCCACGCATCCTCTCCGTCTCTCTCTCTCTCTCTCTCTCTAATGTCATTTACTTTGCTGGCTGGGCGCCCGCTATTTTCGCATCCTTTCAGCTGCGGCGGCCGCATCTTCCTCCAATAAGCGAGCCGTAATTCGTCTCGCCGGGGAATTAAGTCGCAATTTATCCCGGGGCAATATAAACGGGTCTGCGAGCGAGAACAGCTCCGCTCTGAGCGCGCGCGCGCGCACTTATGCATACGCGTTACGCGAGCTGCGAGAAAAAAGAGCCACGGACGGGCCGAGGGTAGGAGAGGCGGACGATGCAGGACAGCAGGCGCTTGATTGAATTAGTGCTGTGTCGAATGCGCACCGCTGCGCTTCTTAGAACAATAAAGCCGGCAAAAAAGAGAATAGACGCGGTGCAAAAAGCAAAGAGGACTCGTCACGGGAGAGCGCGGAGCGGAGCCTAGATCAGCGTGTCGCGCGATCCCGATCTCCGCGCCTACCCTCTGGAGGAAGGGTTGCCGCGGCCCGAGCCTCGAAAAAACGGCGCCGCTCACACGTGCGCGGGTCCCAAAGTAGAGACGGAGTAGAGGAGGCAAAAAAGCGACTCCGCGCGTATAAATTGCTTGCGCGCCGCCGCTTCGTAATCGCTCGGAAACGCGCGCCCCGTCTCTCGGCCTCGAGCCCCGCGTCTGGAGCCCGGAGTCTGGCCGCCGACGGACATGTGTCCAAAACGCAAGTCGCCGCTTCTCGAGTGCGGGGCACGCAAACGACCGCGACCGCGACAGCAACCAACAGCCTTGAGATTTGTAATTACGTAAGCCCTCCCCCTGTCCACCTTCGCGTCTATAATTATCTAAATAAAACTCGGGCCCGGCAGCAGCTGCCTGTCTGGGCCTTCTTACGATACTCGAGCCTGTCCGACCTTCTTTTCATTAACTGGAATTGAAAATATTCTCATTAAGAGTAACGCAAGAGCAACGGAATTATTGCCATTGTAAAAACTGATTCGCCGAATAAGAGAAATACTTACATGTCACTGCGATTAATTAGCGGGCGAAAAATGCGTTTACTTGCAAAAACGTTTAACGTTCCTCTTCTTCGTAAGCATTCGCAAAATTCATTTTTATCCATATTTTGTCTCTACTTATTTAATTAGACACTTGCAAAAGACCGTTTCCGTAATTTTCGTCCCAAGTTTGGACTTTTTAAATTTATTTTCCAATACTTTGAGAAGCAAATTACTGTTAAAAACTGTCTCGATGAAATTTTATAATTGCGCGCATACATGTAGAAGAGTACTCATACGTCACGAACGCTTCTGATCGAGCACGTAAGCTCGGCTTCCTTCCATCTCTGGCAGCGAATGTTGATGGAATTTATTTTTCGTGCTCCTAAAATAGCTTTACAATTATATAAATATAAGTTAGAATCTGTAAATTTCATTTCACGAAATTTTTAAACGAAAATCGAAATCATCGATTAAATTTTAAGACGAGCTCTCGCGAAACATTAATCAATTTTAATTTATGTTGAGCGCTTTGCGTTATTACCGATACCTATCGCTTCACATTTTATCATTGTTTTTTCATCAATTTTTTCTTCGCATTTTTCTACTTTAAATTATTTAGTAAATATTCTCGTTTTAAGAAAAGAAGTGTGAATAAGAAAATTTCGAATTTCTGGCTCGAACACTAGAATAGACGAAAACACATTTTTATTCGCATAAAATAAATTCTTTACTTGATTTTAACAGATACAAGAAGCTGCAAAAATCCTTCCACGCGCAATCTAATTTACTCTAACCGAATTATTTCCTTCCTGCGCCTATTATATTTTAAAGGGTACCCAACCAAATTTTTTTTAAAACGTTTAATTTTCATCGAACACTATATTAGCAAATTAATTCAAATTAGGATCATATTATTTACAATAATGAATTAACGATCGTGCAAATATCTGTAATCGCATATTTCGCAAGATTCCATGTACAAAAAATGAAAGATTTAAAAATTTATTTTAATATATTTTTAAATGCCTAGATTTATTACGGCATCTTGTTATAATTAAAGTACCCTGCTGTAAAGACGAAAAAAATACACATACAGATGCAAATATGGACAGATGTTGTTTTAATAAAAGAGTGGCCGATATAAATCGCAGTTAGTAAAAGCCATATTCTAGTTTTTATGCGAGTTTGATATATTGACTTAGAGCAATACAATTACGAATACCGCACATGTATTTCTTAGAGTTATATTCTCTTTCAAACATTCGAATAAATCATAATAATCAGAATCAATTACTTCTGGATACGCTGACAAAAATTAATAATCATTGATTTAGAAAAATATACGAAGGTGTGCATAGAGAAATGTGCTAAGATCTAACTTTACGCGACTAAATACGTAATTAGATAAATAGATAAAAAATAAGAGCAAATGAAAATATCGCTCGTGAAATAATATTACAAGTAACGCTCTCGTTATTTAGAGAGCGAAGAGGGCGAAACACCGAGGCGCGATAATAATCATTTAAGTTACAATATGTTATATCGAAGTTTGGCGCAGTAGCTACGCAAATAAAGATTACTTTTGGTTAAGGTATATTATTCTAAGAATTCGACTTATCTTTAGCAATACAGTAATAGGTGTGCATTCCTGGTCGCTTCTTAGTATTAGACTCCAGTACACTGCACCTGTTTATACGAACTGCGAACGCGGCAAAAAATGTTAGAAATCTATAAAAAGACGTTGCATTCCGGAGTGGTATAATGATTCTAAACATTAGCACCGACTCTGCACTGAGTGGAAGCAGTGATCTGGTATTGATCATTTTGATCGACCGTCACAGTCGCCCGATGCAAATCCCATTGAAAATATTTAGGCAAACATTAAACAGAAGCTTCGTGGAAGAGAAACATTTAGCTTTGACGGTTATATTAAGAGATTCGTTGGATACGGTGTTCCTTTCCACGCCTCGCGTTATCAAACCCGTACAAGAACATCAAACGATAACCAAAATTACCGTTAAATAAAAGTTTGGCAATTATCGTCGACTCGAGCGTGTTCGTGCAATTTGGGCTTCTCCCGCATAAAGTTGCACCGAATTTGACGAATTAATTTCCAATGCGTTCCCTTGAACGGAGAAAATGATCAAACTTCGAAGGTGACTTTTGATAATCGAACAATTGGTATTGGTTGTGCGGCGCGCGACGTCGTCCAACAGCCTCAACTACACGCGTTGCTTTCAATGGATAATCCTTACTCATCATATTATGCACAGCCTTAACGCGTGCGAGCAATTAATATTAGTCATATCATTTTCTAGAATATCAATAATCGTCAAGCCATTCGCATTCATCGCGAAAGCTATTATTGTGATAGCCATACTGTAGTTTGTATTTACAATATTATAAAGGGATTATGGGCCATCCGGACGTTGATTATCAATGCAGAGATGCCGAGCTATGAAAGACCAATAAAATGAATTGACGCGAAGCCAAGTTTCGCCGGACTTTGTATTTTCCGTCGATCATTATTTTACCCGAGGACAGCATTCGATTCAAGTGACGAATCTAAGCACGCACTGTGATTTTCTTCGAATAATAAGAAAAGTGCATATTAATAAGCAGCGTAGATCAGTCGACGAGTCCATAAAAGCTGATACGAGGAATTTAAGGCCATTCAAAGTTGGCCCCCCAGCTCTGACGCGTACCTTGTACTCCGAACAGCAGAACAGCAGTGGCGTGAAAATAGCGAGAGGGTAAATACACGGCGCCGTGGCTGCCATTCGGCGCTCGTAGCAAATAAAATAAAGCGTAAGAGCGATGCGACGCGCAGTTTGCATTCGCGCCCGACTCTCCGGCTGCTGCGGCCCGTCGGTTCTCCTCTACTTGAAATTTTTTACCGCAATCAGTCATGGCCTCTGCCCGTGCACACGTACACGTGGCGCATGTGCGTGCACACATACAGGCTCGGCTCTGCGTACACATCTGCTCCGCACCCCCGCCCCTGCATAAACGCGTGGCGGTGACTCTACCGCTCGCTCGGCTTCGCTTCTATTTTAGTTGATCGGCTATTGTTTCAGTAAATTGAACGTTTAGCCAATTTCGAAAAGTATACACGACGAGCAAACAGCCCTGAAATAAAATACGCGCAGTCTGGTAACGGGCGTTTGATGAAATTAGTAATGGACAAGCGTTTAAGTTGGAGATTTTTTGTTGGAAAATCAGATACAACTTGCTGCTTTGACCTTCCCACTGCGTCCGAAAAATAAACGCGTTTAAAACGAGGGCTCGACGACTGGTTACGGCGAATACCCGTACGTCAGGTTTAAGCTTTAAGCAAGACAGAAATTTATTCTACGAATTCAGTGTGCAGACTGAACGGAATCTAGTTTGATTTACTTAGCAACAGATAAAACGTCGTTTTTCATTGCTCGCATTGTCGAAATAAATTATCGGATGACTGTCGAGGAGGAAAGTAGCATCGTTAAAAGTTGGTTTTATAAGGGCCTAACGAAGGTAAGCGTAGGTATGGAAGGCTTGAAATATCCAAGCACAAGCTCGTTGAATAATTTTGCGAACATAATGGATTGAAGGATGTTCAAAGTGTGCAAACAGACGAGGCCCCTCGACGTACTCGTGCGCGTAAAGTGCAGCGCGGAGTCGCATAGGTGCGCAGTCTGAGAAACACTCCTCGAAGACGTCGACGTCGAGCTCAGATGTATCATCGAGCGAGCCGAGGGGCGTTGGGGGGTAAATAAAAGAGCGAACAAGAAAGCCGCTCTCCTCGGCGCGGTGATTTAACGGTTCCGTCGAGAGCGGGACATTATTTGTCAATGGCTAAAACCGAGCGGCCATTCGCCGAGTCGCAAAGAGAGAGAGAGAGAGAGAGAGAGACGGGAAGGACAAAGAGAAAAAATCACAGCGCGCCACCGTTGCTCGGCGTCCCTCCCGAGGCGTGTTCGCTCTTGCCTATCGTCCGCGTCTCTCAAATCTATCCAGAGACGCGCACGTACGTGCAGTCACGGGACAACAATGCCGAGGCTCCGGAGTGGTCCTCGAGGCAGCCCCCGAACCCGTAATTTATATGCTTAAAGGGGCTGCACGTGAAACGGAGACGAGGGAGTCGTGCTCAAGGGTTGGCCCCCGCGAACGCGAGGAGAAGAGGCCACTCCAGGAAGCGAGCCTACATGTCTTCTTCCTTCTCGCCACCGCGTCCTGCACTCGGCGCCGCCTCTGGCTTCCCGGCACGTCACGACCGCCGCCGTTTCCTTTGCATTGTCTGGAGAACCGAGCCCGAGATACGGCGCGAGGCGCAAATGAGATGCCTGTCTAACCTCGAGATTTTACGCAATTTTCGCACGAGTATCCACTTTGCGCGCGCTCCTCGTTTCACGTGCCCTCGACAAAACTTGAATAAAACTCTATGACTTGCGATTTGCCTCTACGGGTGCAACACTCCTCCCCCGTCGCCATTGTTTTTCGCCTCTTTGCTTTCCTCGTTTAACAAACGGCACGTTTTTGCACGCTATTTTTAAAATTTATCGCGCTCGGATATTTCCAACCGCGTAAATACAAAAACTACAATATTATTACTCACCGTGTCTCTAATATTATTGTTAACGAAACGTTTTTCGGTTTTTTTCTTTTAATAGTCGATAAGGAAATGCTTTAATCGATTCCGGAATTTCCAGCTGATAATATTTGCAATTTTCAATGCAACGTTCGGCTATTAATCCTCGATTCATTTGTTTTCCGCTGCTGATTTTAATAATCTGCGCCATTCGTTGCGCTAATAATAGGTTCAAGAAGTTTGCAGTCCATTATTGTAAAACGACGAGATAATATTTACTCTTAATCTGCTTATTTCCATTTCATAAATTTAATGCATTTTTTGCATAAGAGTGGACTTTATTTATCAAATAAAAATGTATCTGTTGTCGTTGAATTTGAAAATTTACTCTCCTAACAGGCGTAAGTCTCTTATTAATCAAAATACCCACTCGTGATTCGCTGTTTTCTCGATTGCTTTAACATTCTAAAGTTTCATTTTAATATTGATGGCAGTTGTACAGTGGTATCCTTCTTGACATCCTCTTACAACTCAAATCAAAATACTTTCACTGACGTCTTCGGTTTCGGAAACAATTTGCCAAGAGACCGTCCGATGAATCAAGAGCTTAGGGAGTACGAGAAATATCAGGCATCACTAAAATATTCTGGATTGGGATAAAGGAACAAAATATATTATATTTTATATACTATACTTTCGCTACTTTTATATTGCTTTTTATTTCCATAATAATTATTACAAAAAATTAACGTAAATTTCCCAAATATAAATTTTTTTCTGTCATTTATTTATTAGTAGTCGTATTTTTATACGTTATACGCGATAGCTTAAATAAATAATCACCATTACAATAATTCTACTCTTTATTTATATATATTTATAGAATCTTTTGTATTGATGAAATTGACAATACATCCAGTCTTTTTAAACTTAATAGTAATAGAGCTACGAATTAGAATTATTTTAACCATAGGGAGATAATTTTCTACATGCATACAACAGACCTCGCAAACATTGCACATAAAAAATTTTATGTTATTTTATAACATATTATTTTATAAATATATTATTCCGAGATGGAACTAGTTATTTTTAGAACGAATAAAGTCTATAAATTGAAAATCATGTAATCATTCATTTTTTCTTGTCGATGCACAAAATTTTAATACGATATTTCTATTTTATAAAGATGTACGTTTGTAAAGATAGAAAAAATGTCTTCCTTTCATTTGAAATTAATTTTTTTATAAAACAATCATTGTTATTTTCTGTACTGACAACATTTCAGTTTTGATACACTGTGACAAATCGGCCGACGTGTAAGCGTTGTTATTTCATTTTTCTGCTTAAAATTTAATCAGCTGAAATACAATAAAATATTGGTGCTGGAAAATATTTACTATTCATTTCTACATAAATCTTTAATTCAAAATTCTACCTAGTATTCGATGCTCTTTGTTATTCACTTAAAAATTTGTTTCTTTTTTATAAAAACATTATTAAAAAGCGTTCTTTATTTAAGAAGTAAATATCATTTTTTGCAATGCTGTGTGCACTAATATAGAAACTCAATATGTGTTGATTAATTGCGAAATAATTTTTATGCAATGATCATAAATGCGTAAACACATTTTACAATTATTACAGTGAAATGAAAAATTAGTAGTTTATAAATAATAGCCTCTTTTCGTTTAAATTTTGATTTACACAAGGATTTTTACAAACTTGTTAAATAAAATAAAATTCTTGATATACTAATTACGCAAAAATGTAGAATATATACAAGAAAAGAATCACGCAATGAAGTTTCAATGAAGAATGTCGACAAAAAATCAAATTATCGTTAAATTTTTATACATGATTCTTTGATTAAATTAATAAAGTAGATATAAGTAGATATAATAAGTTAGAATATAATGCAATTTAAACACAAATTTTAATACCGAAAAATAAATAAAACATTCTAAATTATAGATAAGATAAGACGTATAAGTAATCATTATGATCAGCTTCAATAATTTATCGTTTAAAAAAATTGTGTTGAAGTAATTACAGCGCTTTTGATTAAAACTCTTAAAGGAAATTGTAAATTTTCTCGTAATTTGTTTTTTCTCAAAATACATCAACAGTCGTATTCGTTGACAATCTATCAATAATCTACAGCTGCATCAGATATCTATAATAATAAAATAGTCTTAAGCACCAAAGTTTAATAAGCAATGTTAACACTCGCATTCCGTTTGTGTTTAGTGCCGGAAAATTGATAATTTCGTAGCACTGATGCTCACCATCGCAAGTTCCTATTTATTACAAGGAATAGGCATTATATAGCATTATTAATGAACTTACAATACTAAATTCACATTTATCGCCTTTCGCCATGTGGTAAATAGTCATTAATTCAGATCAAACAATAATTAGACAACGTATATAAAATTCCTTCAACCGCAAGGAGAGTTCCTTAACGTAACAATGATGCATTATCCTAACGTATCGTGTCCTCTCGCAACGTGCGTGCAAGCGCGAGTGTGTATCGTTAACTAGTAAAAAAGAAGAAAAAAGAAGCGAGTAGTGCGATAAATTTCAGTCGAGGAAGATATCAAAAGAAGATAATCTTGCGCCCTTCTCTTTCTGTGTATGTGCGCGCGCGTCGAGAAGGTGCACCTGAATCGTCTCTCGTATCTTCGATAAATAAACGAAACTAAAGGGAATAAAAGAAGACGGGAGAAAAGAAGAGGAAAGGATCCCAATAGTTCAAGTTACTCGAGTCACTTTCTGTCGCGTCGACGTCCGGTCACACAGTTATTTTAGCCGTAGCGGAACCGATAAGCATCGAGAATCGCGAGGAGAGACCTTATAGAGCCTGCCCCTCTCTCTCTCTCTCTCTCTCTCTCTCTCTCTTATTTTCTCTCCTTCCCCACGGAACCTACTCGCACAGACATCTCGGGACTCGATCGCCCCGGTGTATCGATTTCGATCGCGATACACACATTCGCTCAACATGCACACGACGTCATCAGCGTCGAGGACGAGGACGACGACAGCGTCTCGTCACGGCGGCGAAGCGACACTTTCCACGCGTCCGCGCGGCGAAATTGCCGCGATAATTGCGGCCACCGAAGTGCCAGGTGAAGAACTCGTGCTCTCGTTCGGCTCGAGGAGACTACACTTGGGCTCGATCGGTGCTAGCAACCGAGTGAGGGTGAGAGGAGGGGCTGGGGGAAGGAGAGAACGCAGGGAGAACGAATCGGGCCAATTTACCCTTGCATCTGCCTAACGACAGCCGGCGTCGTTGACGAAATGTAAATTTCGCTTTCGCACGCAGTTCATTTCGAACGGGAGCGAGGAAGAAAAGGAGAGGAGGAAACGAAGAAAAGGAGAATCGGCGCACGGACTAAGATAGATGCGATCTCGGCCGATCGGACGATCATACGCGCTTGCGCGAGTTAAATCCTCCGAAAATTATTCGAGCATATTGAGAACAAGCGATCGTTCTTCGTTCCTGCCCCGACACACTTGTCCCGTCGTGTCCCAGCACGTGTAGCCGCATGCGCCGCGCGTGCGTGTGCGTGTACAATGACAAGCATTTAGCGATTGGTTTCGTGAGCCCTCCTATATTCCGATACGTAAATACCGTCTTCTTCGGCGATTCACTCGAGCTGCTTCTCTTCTTCTTTTTCACGCTAATCTCAGATCAAGAGCACAAGTATATTATGATGCGCCCATTCGTCGAAGGCGTACGACAGAGGCTGCACACGCCCCTCAGAAACTACACGCTTGTAATTGCATTTTGCGAGTTGCTTATTCAAAATGTATACTTATCGTATAAGTACTAAAAAACTTATTTCCGTGTAGTAACGTTACAAATCGTTGCTTTCCAGGGCTTGTAATTCCGCTTAACCGAACATCGTATCATTTTTCATATTTCGAAACTTTTATGCAAGTAGCAGCTGTCGACGATTGGCAAATGTTAGGTTTGCTTAATGTTTTTTCTTTTTCGTTTCTTTTATTTTTAAATAAGATTTTTCGCCCAAATAGCATTCAGGCGTTGAATATTGCCGAAAGGAGTATTAAATTAAAAGGAGAAAATATGAAATTAGAGTTAAAATTAAGAAGCGCAACAAAAGGCTCTTTTTACACTCGTACGTAAATGGGCAATATCTGTTTAAAGTGCATCGGCTTATTAATAAGGCGTCGATCGAAATGACAAATGGGCCTTCTTGCAAACAAAATTTATCGGTTAAATTTGAAAAAACTTAAAATAGCAGAGCGGACGAAAGGTCGCATTTTGCGCGAGGATGCTATTGCGGATCCATTATCTCGAGGCCGTGCACTTGCACGTGCATCTTGTTAGGCTGGCAACACACCGTCAAGCGACTGCCGCTTACTGCTTCGTAATTACAAATCAATGTTCTATTATAAAATTTTATTTAAGTCGTGTAACCATATTTCAATTTGCATCATTTGCTCTAATTCGTCTCGAATAACCTAACATTAAAGAAAACTTATGAAGCGGTTGATAAATATTAAACACCCAACACTTCGATTCGGATGCCGAAAGCTTAGATTGCAGAACAGGCACATAGTCAATAATTTTGTTTACGCATAACTGTGTTACAAAATTTCGATTATTTTGTAAACGAATGTAACGAATCTTCGGAAAATATATTGAATTTGAGATACCGCGATCCGTTATGTTTTTATATTCGCTTGTCAGAAAAATGACAGTTTTTAAGTGAAACCTGTCTTGATAGTGTTTAAAATAAGTCAAAGTGTTTCTTACGGAAGTTTCAGTGCATCGGTCAGTTACTCGTGAGCATTATTCGTATAAAATTTCAGAGATGCCTTTGAATTGCGATGATAAATCGCGCGCGACTATAATGGTATATGAATAAATTTGTAATAGCATTTGTACAGTGTAATTTTTTTTTAAATTGCATTAACATACACCGGAATATTTAAAATTCATAAATACGAGAGCGCCGAATAAAATGCGTACAAAAACGGTACCAGCGCAATAAATTTTCGTTCCTCTGATACGTATACTTTCGGAGAAATGTTATTACACGAGCGCTTCTAAACTCGGAGGATGATTGAAGTGTCCGACATTGTTCTAATTGTCCAATTGCGGTTCACCAACGGCGCGTATAAAATATTCCCAACTTAACCTCTTCTAATATATATTATAGCTTTAAGGAATAATGTAAATTACGAGTTTTTTAAGCGTGGCTGTGCACGAAATCCAACGATAACTGTTTAATGTTCGAAAAATTTCATTATCGAGAAGAAAGTGTAAAAACAAAAATTGTGGTTGGAGATAAACGCAGCTTACCAATTTACGTGTAACGTTAAGGCTTGAATAAAAAAATTTTTCTTCGCAAAGCACTTGAGTTATCGATGAGCGCATATAGCCTGCCACTATTTGGGTGTAGAGGAGAGAATACAGTTTAGGTAAGAAGCGGGTAAAAAACTACTCGAGCGCCATTCGTATGCTCGCCTATTACGAATTCCACAGACGTATCGTCTGCGTAATTTCAGTGTAAAAATTTACGTCGTCGTAGACTTTGCGGTGAGGCACGAGGATAGTGAAAAAGTGCGTGAGAGAGAGAGAGAGAGAGAGAGAGAGAGAGGGAGAGAGAGTTTGGTTTCTTACGGTTATACCCAGGCTGAGGCTGCATCTCCAACGACTCTCTTTTGAAAGAAGGGGGAGGAGGAGGAGGAGGAAGAAGAAAAAAACACGTGCAAAGACTGTTTTGCTCTCACAAAGTTGCAATGCCTTCTTCGTCTTCTTCTACTCTTGCAGTACTCGAGACCTTTTTTTAATCGTCTGAGAGCTTTTTCGTACACAAGTACGTGCATGCTTTTAAAAATATACAAAGCCGCCATTTAAATGCATATTTCCTTTTGGTCCACGCTTGATTCGCGTCACTCGAACATCATTGTCCTCCGATGCACTTATTACTCGCTCATTCGCGTCGTTTCCGCGCATCCTGGCTCCTCCTCGGCCGCCGTCCGCGAGACGCTAATTCACATTGACAAGAAATCGTTCTGGAGAGAGAAACTGCTCGACTGTGTGCACGCGCGCACACGCGAGCGAGAGACCAAGGAGTTGGTAAAATGCTGGGCTGTATAATTGAAACGTAAAAGTTAACTACGTAAGAATGTAAGGGGTCAATAGGTCCATTGTTGGTGTTCGGCCTCAAAGACAGATATACCTCAGGCTATGGTTAAAAGTGACGGAGTGGTCATAAAATCCGAAGACGCTTCCTCGGCCTGTAGACGCGCATCCTTGGCTCTTTAAGTTCCCAGAAGCTCGGCTAAGATCGTAGTTTCTCCCTTCGACAGTGGCAGTTAAGAGCAAACAGCTTCGTTCGCCATTCCTCCTTTTGTCAATGTTCGCGATGGCGATTGTTCACTTTAAGCTCGGCCGTATTCGAGCGAGCTTGTGTTTTTATGAACATCCGTCAGCTGCGATGATAAAACAAGAAACGGTAAACTTTATCGGAAGCTGCTGCTCTCTTTCATAAAAACCCATCAAAAATGATTAGACGTGAGCCGACGGATCCTGTTTTCATGTTTTTTCATACGGCGCCTAATGGCTTCCGTTGGCACTTATTTTCATACTTTTTTACTTAGTTCGTCTGCTATAACCTCTGACATTTAAGCACAACTATTACTACCAGGCAACTTCTAATTAATATTAAATGCCTGGTAGTTTGCATTTTTTTTATGCTTAATAAAGTTCGGTAATTAATGACGTTAGGATTGTTGGAAGTAAACGTATAAAGCTACTTCCTACTGGCAATTAAACGTGCAGTTATCGAATAATTACAATGAATACCCGCGTCGCGAGCTTTTATCAGCTAATTAGTACTGCGAAAAAGTTATTATCAAGCCAACATTAAATACTTTTTTAAGTACTCTTTTCATCAATGTTATCTATTGGAATTGTATTGGGACAGCATATTGTAAATTAATATGAAGAAGCTGATGCATTCATTCCAAGTACTTGCTAATAAAACGCTACGTTATCTGAACTGAAAACTAAATTAAATTCCATATTCAAGAATGTCAGAAATATACTTAAGAGATTTGATACGATTTTTTTCAGATTTTTTCTTTCGCAGTCACGTGTCATGTAAATTTGATTTAATTTATATTTCTTATACATCTTTTATATCCAAATTCAGTTGTTTTCTCTTATAATAAAATTAGGAAAGTAATATAGCATCTATTGTACTGATATATAATTTACAAATTACACTTCTATAAAATTTATCTGTTTACAAATTTTAGAAATTTTTATGCTAATATAAAGGGTTTACGCATAATCTAAGTACACGTAGAAAAACTAATGTGAGATATAATTGAAGGCTTATGATACTTTGAAAAATAAACGTCTTCGAGGAATCTTCATTTAATCAAAATATTCCTTATAGCTGCTTTAAAAGATATATAATTTATCAATAAACTCTTACACTTTATCACGAAGATATTATTAAGTTTAAATTAAAAAATGAACCAATTACACGGTAACTCAGTTAAAAACTTCACTTTTTATATTCTCTTTCAGTTTGTAAAAGTTTCTTTATTTCATCGATAATTTTATTGCGGTAGAATTATGTTATATCATAAAGCTTTGAGTAGATTATAAAAATTACATTTAAATTACTTATATCATTTTTACAACCTTTTTGTTCTCAACAACCAATATTTATTGATCTTTTAATTTCAGAAAACATTTTGCTTGATTTAAATAGTTCAATGTTTTTGATGCTTGCTCAAAAAACACCATTAACATTCATGCTTTCAAATTAAGGATTTATAAAATTTTTCAAAAAGAATTTAGTGTCTTAATTGAAAAATTTAAGGAAATAGGTATTACTGTTTAATTATTATAATTTTGCTATCAGAGATGTAATTATAAGAATTACAAACATTCAATTTGATATTATTTTTTCTCTATCGGTTTCGATATAGTTTTTTTGCTTTTTAAATATACGCACATTTATTGACAATATTTAAAGCCAATTACACTTCGAATAACTCATTAATTTTGTTAATTTTTTGGTATTTTATTAAAAGATCCAGATTATTTAACGGTAAATAATACAATTAAATATAACTCGTTATATAATAATAATAGAAAAGATGTAAATAGACTTGCATATTTCATTACTTATAAATATTAAAATAAGCTGCATAATATGGTTATACTTTTTCAGAACCTTGTACTAATAATGTTTAAAATTAGTTGCAACATAGTTTATATCGAAAGAAACGAGAATGACGATGATATTATAGAAAATTCAAAAATATTGCGTATTAGTTGTCTTAAAGTTTTTGTTTATTTCTCATAAACACGTGATTATCTAACGGAAGGAAGGTACATTAAGAGTAAGTCGCTCCGAAGAGTGAATCACTAGCATCGGGGCAGGAGCCGGTCTTATAAGAAATTCATATCCCGCGAGCGAAATGAGAGTTCAGAACTCTTTTCAAATAAAAAATACCGGCTATAAACTGAATTAACTTATAATGAAGAAGTACGTTCGATCTGAACTTGAAAAATAAAATTAAACATTTTTTATATCTTATCGGAAAACTTGGAGAAATTTTCTTACTTTGTAGTTTCTTAACATTATATCTGACATGATTTAGAATGTTTTTAAATATTGGAATTTATAATTGAAGATTAAGTACATCGTTCTTTTGAAATGCGTGCAAATTTCAGCGACATTTCAGAAATATTTTAAAACAATCTAGTACGCGACTAACTTTACTGCGTTAAGTCCTAGTTTTTATAAACGTGGCTCTAAGTGATATATAGTAAAATTTGATTTACGATTTCACAGAATTCTTTAAAAAGCGTTTGCGAGCCACAATTATAATCTATCGCTCGTTTCCACTAAATAATATTAATAACTGGTTTATTCAATGCCGATTAGGAAGCCGAGATAATTATTATAACAAATATCGAATGTAACGATTTTACATGTGTAGAGTGAAGTACACGTTCACGATAATTGCTTCGGCTGCTCCATTTCTCACGTTTTCACGCAATTTATTCATAGCAAATTTATGTGCGACACTTGTGAAACTTGTAAAATAAATTAAATAGGCGCTTTGTTTTGCGGACTAGTAAGGTAGCAAAATGCGAAAAAAGTTCACGCAACAATGAATAACTAATTGAATCATTAACACTTATATTAATTATCATTTTTAAATTAGAGTACATTGCGAGATGTTTAAAAAAGAATTGTGCGTTCTTGAGAATAATAATCTACAATAAGATTAATTTATTTGTTCAAGAAGTACAAATTTTAATGGCAATGCTTATTGATTGTGGCTTCTGTTCGACCTGCAATTTCTTCCCCACGCAATGCAAAAGTGCTAATAATATTCACTTATCGACGAATGCGCGAACGAATTCAAAACGCGATGAACGCGCATTTGTATGCACTAAATTGCAAAGTCGATTCTCACTCATCGAACGAAAAAGCGCTGATGTTCGCGATATCTTTCGCTCCAAGATGCATGTGATTATTGATCCCAACTGCATTACCATCGCCCGTGTATACTCTCGCATGAATCGCGCAATAAATAATTGATTGTTGTTCATTATCATGTAGAAACCCTTATTTAATTAATTGTGTTTACTTAACATCGGAACTGGCACTTAATACCCTCGTGCTGATACAATTTTCGTGCGCTACGGAAAGTGTTGCTTAATTTTTATGTTACAAGAATCCGCGATTCCATCATGTATCGAGCCGAAAAATATGAAATTAACTCCATATTCTGAATCCATTATTTAATACGAAAAGGAGCCTCGCTTATTATTAAAAAAAACGTAAAATATTGCTGCATTTCGGAATCGGCTTTCTTAAGTAGCGATTAAAAAAGGAATATCTACATAAACGAGAATTACCTTTTAAAATACTTATTTTCAGAATCGAGGGCCACGAGTTAATGTAAGAAGTATCGTTATAAAGTATCGCGAATAAATATAAGTAATGCGTGTCCGCTAATAGTAATTGTTTTGAAATAGAATCGAACCGACGATATTTTTTAACGAAAAATCTTTCATTTTTACGAGTTTTTTATTTTACACGAATACATTATATAAAATATAACGCTCGTTGTATAAATTTTTACTTTCTTATTTATGGACACATTTAATTAAATTTAATTCATTATCCACTCGTAATCCAATTCAAATTGATAAATTAAATTCTGATTTTATGCTGATCTTATCCGAGACTTTTTCAAATAAATTAAATGTTGGAAAGTATTAAAGCATTAGGTTGCGTGCGCATATGTTTAATAAAACTATAAAAAGCATGTAAGTCCTGAGTAACTATTTATTAATATATAAATAATTAAAGTTCCACGCGCTAATGATACTTTAAATGTATCTAGTTTAAATTACGTCAGCACAATTTGATTGATTTGCACGATATTTTTTAAATTTACTAAACTGGCGAGTAAAAGTTAAGTATAAAAAATGAAGAACCACGTGAGAGATATTATTAATAGGCTAATAGCAATAATTACAATTCAATTTTTATTTTTAATCGTATTTCAAAGTCATTTTATTATATTAACGAGATATTGCAAAATTGAAATATTGGTAATTTCATTTTTAAAGTATAATTAACATTATGCTCGTACGCTCAGGTATTAATAATTAATTTATCATTTAAAATGCAATATAAGCTTACAAATTTTGAAAATCATATGATATAAAGTAATTTGATTATGCATTACAAGGGTTTACCTTAATGCACCTTTTTAATAATGTCTTGTATCATGTATCGAATATTAATTATTACGTTATGGTATAAAACACGTATTGTTCTAGACACGTATTTCAAACTTTAAAAATCTTAAGATATTCATGTACGTATCATATAGTAAAAGCAGAAATATGGAATATTATGAAAAAGGAAACGATACTTGATAATTCATGATTTATTACATTAAGGCATTATGTCTAATTTTGTAATTATTACAATGGCCATATTACGTATTCGATTTAATTAATCTTGCAGTATACCGCGCTTTATAAACTATTATTATGTTGGAAGACCTTGTATTTCTAACGAAGTTCTTAGTTCGAAAAGAAATAAAATAAAATTTATATTAAGAGTACGTGTTGTATAGTACTTTTAAACTTTTAAATTGGCCAACGGAATTTCAAACAACCCTTTTTTCCAACCAACAATTTTTCTTAAACAATGTGGACACCTGTTACAACGGTAATGCATCACCTTGTTTACTCGTAAAAAAGTGCCAACGATGATAATTAAATAATGTATCCGTTAATAATCAAACCACAATAAAGTTGCGCACGCGTGTGTGTGGATCAGTTTTGAAATTAATAGATTAAAAAATTGATAGTGGCAAGGCGAATATTAACTAGTTTACAAAAACTAACGCGGTTGGGCTTATTAAAGTTGGTGCAAAAGTATTTTTCGATGCACCATCGGCAGATTATTCATGCGTCGCGTAATAGGTTAATCGAGGTGCCGGGCTCTCGAAAACGGTCACCGAAAAAGGACAGAAATATAAGAAGGGTCGCAGGCAACGGCTAGCATCTCGATCTTGGGCGAGTAGCCCGGCGTCGAGCTCCTGCTGCCCGACACTGTTGTCTTCGTCAGTTTTTGCACGGGCACGTGTAATTTATACACTACAGACTTGGCACGCAGAAACTGGGCTGCCGCTTGTAATGCAGCGCACGGGAGCCTACAGGTCGGGGTGCACCACAGCCTGGGGAGTGAGAGAGAGAGAGAGAGAGAGAGAGAGAGAGATATTTGTCAATAATTAAGGGTTAGCGCGCGCGAGTTGTGTTCCGTCGTAATTCATAAGCGGTATTCTATTAGTGTTACCCCGTGATTACGGTGCCCTGAGGAGGCACGAGCGACCAAGAGCGAGTAAGAGAGCCAGAGGCCCGTGGATTTTCGATTTTACCTAATTTACCGAAATTTTGTTAACTCGTACGAGTCGAGGTCCGAGGGTCCGAGGGTCCGATCCTTCGCAACCTGGAATTTAATTAAGACGCCGTCCTGACGTACAGCCGCTGTCTCTTAATGTTTCACGAAATCAAACATTATTGATTATTATTAGCCTTCTACACGAATATTTCTACATCTAATTATTATTAATATGTATGTTTTTCGTCTTTGCTCCTCTCATTCGCGTAAACTGCGTTCTGATTCATTTTTTAAAATCAGAACGAAAATCTGTTTACGAACAGAAGCTCCACGAAACCAAGTCCAAGTAATCGCGGTGATGCTTTGTCTTCGTTTTTTTAAAAAAATGTTTAGATTCAAGCATGAATATTTAATACGTGTATGAACGATACGTAACGTTAACTCAATGAAGTACTTTAGGGATATTATTTTAATTATGTTCTTATGTATTTATTTTATCTTTTAGTAAAGTGAAAACGAACTAAATTTTTTCCAACAACGTATGTATCGAAATGTACATTAACTCTTAATTTTCAAATTATAGCAAATCGTGTCAAAATTAACCAGTTCTTACCGACACCAAATTGTACATATATTTATAGATAATACTGCATAGTTATATCCTCTTTTATCACAAGCGTAATTAAAGAGCTTCAAAGTTTGTACAGTCTAGGGGTGACTTCGTAAAAAAACGATGCAAATTCACTTGTCGTTTAAAAATTGCTATAAGACTGTCTGTTTTTAAATTACACACAAAAAATAATTCACAGTCTCGTTTAACAGTTCCCGAATATTAAATGAAATGTACCCAATTTCAAATTATGTTAACATCTGTTATTAGACGTAACGAAAGACTGATTAATTGGTGGATGTACTTTTAATAAAAACTAATGGATAGATTAACTAAGTAATTTTTGAGCGTAAAGTTTCTCGTGAAAAGAAGAATAGGAGTAAAGTTTTATATTCCTAACAACACTCTTAATGTATTAAATTTTATGTTATTTTTATGCGCGTCATCGGTTGCTTGTTTCGTATTACACTTGTTCCGATGCATACTTAGTAATAAAAGTAATAAATAATGTTGGTGATCTCGAGAAATGACAACGAATAAAAAATATTAATGGAAGTTTAAGGGTTCCTCGAGTTGTCTCAACTCGAGCAATGCATCGGAAAGCTCCAGAGTACAATCGAATGAACTTGAAAACGCACAACATATGTGCACTACTTTAACCAGCATTCTAAGTACGCAAGACTGCGAGAGTACTAAGTGATTTTCGAAAGTTAAAAAAAGTAGCCGGGATTTTGCTGGCCGTAATTCGATATGATTCCGAGTTGTGCGTAAAAAGTGTATTCACGGGTATTTCGCCGAATGCTCGCCGGCGATTGATTTCCGTTATTGTCACACTCGATTCCAATTTCCTTTGAAATCAGAAGCGCATTTTTCATTTCCTTTCGAATGCTTAATAGCCGATATGGATCCCTCGATCGAACGAGAGTTTCGTGCGGATACACCGGCCGCTAATCACTGGGTTCTCATCGACTCAAATTTACAGAGCAAAGAAAAGCAATTAGAGGAACAGGCAGGGCTCGTATGTGCACAACCGTTGCAGTCTCTCTGTCTCTATCTCGGAGTCCAATTAACGTCGAACCGCAAAACCCGCGCGCGCACGTCTAATTTGCGCTCTGCCCCAGTGGACTCACACACGCACACCGAAGCACACCCGCGCTGTTAAACGCGGTAGGCGTGCACGTGAGCTATTATGCGCCAGTTATCACTTATAATGGCGCGGCCCGCAGCCCGCGGTAAATTGTTAATTGCCCGGTATCTCCACTTCTGGATTGCGCGCGACACAGCCGCGGGTGATAAACGAAAGCCGACGCACCGCGGCAGCATCCGTAGTATCCATCCCCCGGGCCGCTGTAATTCTTCACGACGCGTCTCTCTCCCTCTCTCTCTCTCGCTTCGACTAACTCCTAGTCCCACGCGTGCGTGCAGGCGCGAAAAACGAAGGCCACGAAGTAATTGAGAGATCGATAGATATGTATAGCTTACGTGGCGATGGCGGCCAGCTCGGCTAGGAGAGAGAGAGAGAGAGAAAGAGAGAAGTTGATGATCGCAGCCGGTGCGATGGTCGAGTATCTTTGGCGTGCATCTCGCCGAGTCAGCCAAGGAGCCTTGAAAGGAGTAGAAGGTCCTTGAAATTTTCGGAAACCTAGATGCTTTGAGGTGTGTACACACATAAATTAGTAAGCTGAGGAACGCAGGAGGAAAGCCTTCGATTGACACTCGACCTATTGTCGCCGGTGAACCGACTCCGTCGGCATTCCAAATTGAGCACGTACAGCTCCTTCTCTCTCTCTCTCTCTCTCTCTCTCTGTCTCTTCATTTTCCGCTTTCCACGATGCCAAGTTCCGAAGGCTACGTTCAGCGATAAAGCCAGTGTCCCTTATTGTTTTCTTGATTTTCGTAAATTAGTGCTTAGAAACGTGATTTTGCTTTATCACTTTACCGGCAGATGATAAATTTCAAAATAGCGCACCTGAATTAAAACAGTTTGAATCAATACAGGTAAAGGAGTCGCGAAACACAGATAAAGTATCGAAATTATCGAGTAGTTTTTAGAGACGTTCGTCACAAATATTCAGTCGTCGATTTGAAAATTTACTCTCGCTTTTCAACTTGACGGAGTAATTTTTATATTGGAATAAATACCCGAGTGCCATTTGTAGTAAATATCTTTATGTCAAAACCTAAAAATGCAATATTTTCGTGAAACGAAATATATAATTTATTTTTGAGGCTCGAAGATGTTATAAGTTGTATTTAATTTTCGATGAAGTTACTCTTGTAGCTGCACATTAAATCTGATTCTGTAAACTTTATACTAATAAATAATACAATTTTTTTTATGCATTTTCTTGCATTATACGTGTACTTTTCTCACGCTTATTACATTATTGATCATAACCCGTATGCAAAGTGTAGTACTCGTAAATAAATGATTTTTTGCATCGTCGTTTATTTAGTAAAATTTATTAAGGCATTCGTTATTTACGTACGATAATGAACAGATGAATTATCATAGATTATGCATTATCCTGTACAGATTATCAGAAAAATTTAATATCGTTAGCTATGGCCAGTGCGTTGCGTTCCCCCGCACCCCTCCGCGCTGCCGATAACAACCGCTTCCTATACGCTGTGCATGCGGGCTGATCAGATTAGCTAGGGGCGGGAAGAATGTTGCGATGTAATTTTTCTGGAGACTTTTTGGTTTTTGCCGATGAACTTTTATATTTTTTAAATCTTATATTACAGTTGGTACACTTTATAAGATTAAAGAGTCTTCCATTAAAGGCTTCCGCAAATATAGCAGGGGCGGTGGTTTGAAAAAAGTTAATAATCGTATAGAATTAGGGGAAAAGGACGGAGTAAAAATAAGTTAAAAGAAGATTTAAAATTATGTAAAAACTAACTATCGTTTATGATTCTAAAAATGAAAATATAGGTGTAAGATAATTTCTAGATTTTTTATCTTTTTGATATAATAGAATGTAATGGAAATATAATAGAGTAACTTTTGTCAGATAATTGGATACGCGATCATTTTATCCTTTTAGCGTTGCCGGTCAGCGTCCAGCCTCTTGGAGGGTATAATTTTATTTTCATTGAATAGCACTGGTATTGGTAAGCGCCAAAAATGAGCGCGTAGCTTAACATTTTTTCTCTTTTGCATAATAATCGTAAGCGGCCAAGCTGGACTCGTGGCTTTAAATTTTCGAAAACCGATCGCAGATTTATCGTTTATTTTCAGTGCTCCTGAAAAGTGCGCGTGCGCACGTGATCGTTCGTTCTCGCGTGCATGCGAGCGCAAGTGCACCCATCGAATTTCTATCGATGGATCCTTCGTAAAGGCGACTTCTATTGCATGGATTTACGCCCGACTCCTAGGCTAATCCCTCGGCGAGCCTCGGCAGTGTGCGAGACCGTGACTGGAATTCGTCGGGTGCGAATACACGCGCGCGACTCTATCAGAATCCCGTCGATCACACTTTCAGGCGGACACGTACACCAGCACGAGCCCGAACTTACACACTCGCGACCCTTGGGCTCTAAGCCACTCTCGACGTCGTGTTTTCTTATCTGGATCCGGTATCTTTGGCCAGATTCCTCGTTCTCGGGAGGCAGGTGCCCCCTCGCGTCCGCGTGTATTTATTCATGCGCGCGAGCTCTGGCGTTGCCAGTGATCCATCACCATCCTAGATGATCACGAAGCTATGCGAAGGACGATGACTGAAATAGCTCGGAGCGAGTGAGCGAGCGCCAGGGAAAGGGAAAGTAATAGTTTGTCGGGAGATAAGTAGATGGATTGATATACAGATGAGGATAGGTACAGGTGGATAAGTTCGGGAGTGGCAAAACAGCCTGCCTTCGTGCTTCTTATTTCTTGTCATTACTCCTTTATTTTTACTCCGACAAGCTGTATTTCTCTATCTGCCGGAGAAAAGGAAAAATCCGAGAGGAATTTCGCATTTAGTTTTACAAAGTGTTATTACCTTGTTTTTATCGGGCACTTGATTGCGGATGAAATATTAGCGATACCATATGGACAAAATTGTTTCTTGTACGCAAAGAGATTAGGTGCAAACAAAAGTCTAGTCTTTCTGCCTCACGCGCGTTTTTATCGCTCTACCGGTGATAATCGATCGGGAGTGGCTTTTCAATCGAAACGACTTTTTTCCTTCTACGGGATCAGCTACTAGATAAACCACAGCTAATCGCTCTATGTAATCCTTAATTGGCATCCTTAAAAAGTGCGTTTACGTAAGGAATTTGAATTACTATGCTAATCAGCTTATGTAAGGATAAATCTAGATGAACTCTTTAAATTTCAAACTGGACGTACCTTTACTGGGAGTGCAAATTGGACGAGTTAATTAAGTGGACTAGAGACGTTGTGGTATCGGGGATAGGAAGAGCTCGATGTTTGTCATTGAAACTCGCGATAGCGTCGAGGAGGGCGGGTACGTCGCGTCAGCTTGATGTTGAGTGCTACGGGTATTGTTGGTGCACAGGAAAGCCAAAGAATTCTGAGCTTCGTCAAAAACAACATTATAATCGTCTTGAAAATGGTTGCGGGCAAAGTGCTCCTGCATTATTCTGGTGGCAACAACAATCGGCAGCTCCAGCTCACAGTCGACTTCATCGGATTCCACCACTAATTGGAGATACTAATTAGCACGAGCCACGAGGGTCGCTGCGAAGCCTCTTGCTCTCGTACACTCCATCTCCGTTCCGATTTTCGTTCCTCCCGCTGCGTCGGGGTGGATTTTCCACGTTGCAACGCCGCTGCTCGTCGTCAGACACCTGTTCCGACGCACGACAGAGGGAATGACGTAGATGACTCGGGCGTATTAGCACGTCGGAACTCATTAAGTCGATCGAAGCCTTCGCCCCCGTGATTAATTAGCTCGTCGACTTTTTTGTTTTTTCCGCGGCTTAAACGCGCTCGGGAAATTCAAGTTTGACTTTTCTTTCTTCCTCCATTCCGGCAGCACCGGCGTCGCTCCGACTCGTCTCCGGAAAGCTTTCCGAAGCGCTGCGCCTACAACCAATATTAATCGATGCGAGCTGAAAAGTAATTTACTCGATTCTGGATTGTGTAGCGAGAGTCTGATGTCAGAGGTGAAAAGGAAAAAAATAGTCGATGCAAAAGAGAACAATGAACGTGTCTGTCTTTGGTCTTACAATTACGAATGGGTGACGACACGCGCTCGTACTCGTATATCGATCGGCCTCCAACTCCGACGTGCACGTGTGCGTGCGTGCATGCGCCTGTCCACATATCTCAACAAATATACGCGCGCGAGTACGCGTACACAGGCAGAGAGGCATGTGTAGCTCGACGCGCATTGTTTCGCCTCGCGCACAGATTGTTATTATGCAGAGGAGGAAGCAGGAGGTGGACGAGGAAGAAGAAAAGTCAGGAGTCGCTTCGCTGGAGAACGTGTATGCGTGACGTCAATGTACATTGATTACGATCCTTTTGTAACGGTGCGATGTGCCTGTGCGCCTTATATTCCGCTTCCAGGTGAGGACGCGAACTTGATGATCGTTCGCTCGTTCGCTCGCCCGCTTTTCACAACTTTTGCCGCGAGAGCCGCGCGTGTGAAGAAGGGATATCATTCATTTCGAGTAAACCTCCGAGAAAAGAGACCAGATGAAAATTAACATTGAATTATGGCTGCACTGAGTCAGTGTCGATTCGCCACAACAGAAAAATCAGCGTCGCTTTGTTCTCCTGTTGGAAAAGTTTTCAATGCCTGCTGCTTTAGCGAGCCCTGAGGTTCCCCACTTCTCTATTTTAACCTTTCTATTCGTTTCTAGCATTTCGCTCGCTGCTAAAGTAGCTTCTGTCGAAAAATTCAACTACTGACGATTGAAGCACTTGTATTCCTTTTGTTGACGATTTCTTCCTCGCCCTCTGCTTTCAACTTCTTGATAATTCCGTGTACGCACACGCACATGGTTATTTCATCCACTGCAATAAATATTGCACAATGTGATGCTTTTACGTCTTTCTTCGGGATTTCAATAACTTCACTATTCAATTAAATAAGTACTATTCTCTTATTATTACCATTGGCGAAAATTTAATTTATTACTTGACCGCTGTCTATAGATTCAGAATTTTTAATTTGTAACGATATTAAAATAATTTTGGCCAGCCCGTGAATTATATAAATATTGCATCATAGCTATTATAATTATTTATTGATAATAGTTATAAAAAAATATTGGAATTGCTTACAATCATAATTCTGGAATAATAATTGCAAGGACGAAACTGTAACATGTATTTAAATAAAAATGTTGCATCAAATTATTCTTTTTTAATTAAATTTATGTTAACTTTGTTAGTCCACAAATCATTTATTTTGTAATCAATTTATTTAAAATAAAGTAAAACATTTGATATTTTTAAACTTATACATTTAAATATATTAAGTAAAAAGACTTGTTAAAGATTACATAGAAGTTTCGTTATTTTGGGACATTAAATATAAATATAAGACTACGTAATAACACATATAAAATTATGTTAAATTCAAGTAAAATTATTTAAATTGGTATTTGTTTTAATTACATTTCTATAATGATTCGGATCTATCATTTTAAGGTTTAAAAAAACGTAAAAAATAGTTGCGTTTATGAAATATCTTGATGAATTAATTTCTTTTAAAGAATTTGTCTATATGACAAAGACCAATTTGACAAGCTAAAAACTACTATTACATTTAACCCGTCTATTGTAAAGATTAATACAATTAAATAATTGCAGAACTGAAGGTGAACTATTGTCTAGATACCTACGACGAGAAACCGTATTTTGTACAAATATTGGTATTGCTTATCAAAGAATATGAAAACGAAATTTTTTTTTTTAAATACATTTTAATGTTAATATTAAAAACGACTAATTATCATTTGAAACCATTGAGAATGATAGATCGGTTGTAATTCTTGAATAAAGTTTTTTAAAATCACCGAACTTACATTAGATACTGAATTTGAAAATGTGTTTAGGTGTCTGACGCTCGTGCACGAGACACGATGATTGTTTTACATACAATCTCGTATTTATTCCACGATGCTCTAAATGAGTTCCCCTAAGTTGTCACTCTAATCTCGAGCTTGCCAATGTTTGCATACCTTGTTTTAGGGGCACTTACGTTAATTATTACCCAAACTTGGAAACGTGATGGCAAGATTGAGCGTAACCAGGTTACGAATGCTTTCGAGTCCAAGTGGAGAATGTCAGAGGTAAGCGAAAGCAAGTTAACGATCGAGAGAGAGGCGAGAGACGCTGAGAGGTCGAAGGTTCGCAAGGAAGCGACAAGGACAGAAGGATTAGTGGCATCTGCTGATGCCACTCAAGCCGCAGCAGCCGCTCATAATGGCTATAGCATGCATATGACGTGCATTTGCATATTATAACGATATGGAGATAGGCGCGAGCGCGCGTTAATGTTGATGTCGCGCGGTCATCCATATATAGGTGTGTGTGCGCTCCAAGTCCTCCGCACCGCTCTGCACGCACCTGTGCTACGCTTCTCCTCCTCCTCCTCGTTCGGAGTACGTTATCAGAGGGGCCTTTGCGCCGTACACTTGTACGTATGTTGGACATGTTTCCTGATGATCAGGCGATATTACGCAAGCCCTGGATATGATATATCACTCTGGGGATCAGGGGAACGAGCCGTTAAAGTAAGCGAGCGAAAGAGACGAGAGAGACGAAAGAGATACGGTTGACGCTCGGAGTAGACGACGAAAAAAATTACGATGAACCTGGGCCATCAGTGTAAAGCGTAGACGAGGGTCAGCTCCTACACACATACGCGCACGTGTACTTTACTTTTATCGGTGATATAAATTAGGATGCGCCTAAGATATGTGATGGAAATGCATCCTCGGCTACAACACGCAGCACCGAATATAGTTTGGTGATTAATCAACGGTCATTGTTGCTGAATAGTGCGCGTTGAAAAAAGTTATTCTCCGGTGTGCAAACTTTGCTCATGAATTATAAGTGAAATTCGTGAGCAAACTTTGCTCGTGAATTATAAGTGAAATTCGTGAAATCGCACAAAATAAAATAAAATCGCACAAGGATCTCCAGGAGATAAAAAGCTGCGCCACCAATATCATTCCGAGAAGAAATTCGCACTCGTTAGCCGATATTATTTATCAATGTATTTTCAATTCTTTTTCAAAGTTCCTTGACTCCGCTTCTTTTAGATTTAATCAACGAGTCATAACTAAACGGAAACGAATTGTCGAGTGTAAAATGGTTCTGATTAAATAAGCAACAACTTTATTGATCAAGGGTTAATGGTTCGTTTTATCAAAATTATGGCTGAATATCATACGTTAATAGTAGTTGCCGTTCAAACGCTTGTAAATATTTCAATAAATCATCGGTTACACGACAGAGGGAAAAGGGCCTTCGGGGGAAAAATCCCTGGTAATAAACATGTTCCACAGACGCAGCATCTTGTAGAAATTATACAATGGTAAAAGAAGCTTAGGCGGCTCGTTTTAGAATATTTAAATGCAAGTAATCCAGTCTTCGATAATCCACGCAGTGTTCCACCCATTATTTGATCTTCGATTCCATGCATTAAAGGCGATTGCAATTGAAAAGGCACACACGCGCTACCTGATAGGGTTTCAAACTCATTTATCTCTCCCCCTTTTGGTTAAAAAGTCAATCTCAAGGAGAGCATTGATATCAGTCAGTCAGAGTCAAACGGAGGACCTTAATTCATTTCAGGAGATTGGGCTTCCGTCTTATACAACACGGAGATTAAAGCGCTCGATTGCGCTTACGTTACATGCGAATAAACAGAAAGGAAAACGAAGGGTTGGCAAATGCTCTGTTCCACTATTTGTCAATCCGAGAATTATTGACGATGCGATCTGCGGACGTTATGGGCACGCACGCGCGCGCACAGGCTCACAGGAGGCCAGGTGTCGGCCATTGCCTCGGTAGCGCGAGCGACAGAAGGACTCCTGAAATCCTCTCCCGATCCCTTCGGGGTGCGCCGCCACGCATTTTCTCCCGGTTGCTCCGATTGTTGCGCCGCCGCCGACTCGGTCAATCCCCGTCATGGCCGCGCAATGTTTGACTAATGCCTCGTAATTCCAGCCATTGTTGCTTGCGGCCGATTGCCCGCTGAGAGGGACCAAAGACCGCGAGAGAGAGAGAGGAAGGGGTTAGCTGGCCGAGCTCTCGTTCAGCCCTCGTCGCGCGCCTCTCGCTTTCGAAACCTTGATCAACGACCCAGCAACCCGCTGGGAGAGATATCGATTCGGGGCCATGGGCCCGAATGGATTTGCGCTGCACTGCACACACGCGGAAGAACTTTCGATTCGATTATTGCCAAGTCGAAGAGCCGGGGGTGAAGCGGATCTACCACGAGGCTCTTGCGCTCGGAAGTAGCGCCGGTTTCTAGATAAACGTCCTCTAGACTTCGCCGTGTGTTGCGCAAGGAGCGATCCTTCTACGGCCGAAGGTGTGATAAATTGCCCCTTTATCAGCTAAAGGCGAGCAAGTCCTTGATGCCGGTGAAAGTTTTACGCGGATCTAGTGAATCATCGCTCGACTTCCGCGGATATCACTCAGCACCGAAAAGCGAACGGCACTACTCGTAATCACTGTTATTGATTGTTAGAGAGACGTAACAAGCCCAAGCGCCGTAATCCATTGCGACGTCTGCATTGTTGTTAAACTAAAGAACCGTTTTCTTTCAAACTCAGACTCGTGGTTATTTGTTGCTGTTATTAGTTCATAACTACGGCTGCGTGAGTTGCTCGTATAAAATTAATACTATCGATTAATATCTGCTTCAAATTTAATACCGAGCTGATCCCTTTGTTTCAGTTTTTAAATCGCCCACTTAATTTTTTATAATTAGCGATGAAGCGCTTGCAATCACCAGCTTCAGACACTCATTTATATAATCGTCGGTTATCGGCAAGTTATAAAATAATCATTGTAATCAAACAATTTCCAGCGTCTACTTCCTTACTTTATTATCAGGCGGTACAAAGTATATTTTGTAAAACGTCATTTTTCCACCAAACGCAGCAGTGTTACGTGAAAGCATAGATTTTTTTTCAAACTGCTCGATCAATTTTTTACGAGCAAAACCATTTTGAGAATATTTAAATAAATCGTGCGTATATTTTCAAGGCATTTGATGAATATGAGAAATGTTATTAAATGTAAAAATATAAAGCCTCTAAACCATTATGTAAACAATTTTGCTGAAAATTACACTTTAAATACAGTTTAATACGATAATAAATTCAGCACTTTACTGCTTTCCTATGCAAAATTTTTTTATTTCTTTAAAATCAGACTCTGCATTAATGAACGAGCTCAATCGACATAATAAATATTTTCTCACGGCTCGTGCAATTTCAAGAATCTAATAAAAACAACGTGGCAGTAATGACTTTGTTGGCTTCTCCATTACATCCACTAATTTATAAATAAATATTAAATCCATTTTCTAATATCCAGTCGTATGGGAATATTTTCCGCTATTTTAGAAATAGCCTTTATCAGTGATTTTTACCGCAAGTCATTTCCCATAATTATTGTTTCAAGTCATTATTATTTGCATTTTTACGAAATAGCCGATAACTTTATTAATAGGAATAAGCACGTTTGAAATTTTCCAAAGATACCGAGTGCAACCGTTGCTTTGCCCATAGTGATACACGTGGAGATTGCAGATTAAAATTTTCAGATCGTAAATTTATAAATAACTTAAAATGAAAATTGATCTAGATGTGTATCTGAAGTGGTTAGTTTAAAGGTTCTATTACAGGCGTAAAAATCAAATGGCATTGCATACGTTAAATCAAAGTATGTGTGTTTATTTGAATATGTATAATGAGATGTAATTCTTGGTACATGCTGCAGGAAAAAATTAAACGAATAAACTATTATCGAATGCAGGATTAATAATAATGAGGCTCGTAATAAGTAATGCAGGTCAACGTATCGGGAATACTTTTTTCAAAATTTCAAGCGAAACGATATTAACGAGCATTTATTCAATTTTAAATTTAAACATTAGCCAATTATACATTATTATAGTTTGTGAATGAGATAAATATACGCGATATTTTAATATTTCCATTCGAAAAATGTCGATTCGAGAAAATTGAAATGGTGTTGAGATTACGCGAAATTCCTCTTATATTGCATTTACCATAAAAAATACCTAACTGTGCAGTAGTAAAGCTTTTTACAAGTTGTACATGTTTTTAAAGTTTTACAAGTTGGAAGTTAAGCGAAAGTTAGTATTAATGATGCAGTAAATAATCCAAAAAGATAAGAGCCTAACGCGTAGACAGCCAAGGTTGAATAAATAAAAATAAATGTGCGATACCGAAGCATTGGAGCGCGATTATTATTCCCATACTCTTGTTACACATCGCTTTTCTATATTTAAGAGTTGCCAATGTAAAAAGACGCGCTAATTAAACGCGTTAACACAACTGATATTTCGAATGCGCATACTTACGACGAAAATAACAGCCTCGGGAAGTGAGCACTTGTGCCGAGCCGTAACAGCGCCTTAACGAACGAACGCGAAAAATTTGACGAACCGAACAATTGACACGGAACCGCGAGCGACGCGTCAAGAGGATAAGTTTTCAAGTCATTTGTCCGAGGAAAAAGAAACGGATCCAAAATTGATCGTCGCTCTCGAGTGCTTGGAAGCTCTCGTGCGCAGGGAAGGTGGAAGGTACGAGTGTAAAGGCATTTCTGGCGCCGAAATCCGTCGAGCGTAAAAGTCATTCTTTTTTTTTATCCTGTGCCCGGGGAAAGGAACGTTCGTGCGCAAATTCTGCCGCAGGAATCGAACAAAATGGTGCACGGATTGGAAGCGAATAAATGCAAGGATGCGTATTTCGCGAGGAAGCGCGATGGACACCCAAGTAGCTATTTTCTTTTTATTTTTCTCTCTTTTTCTTTTTTTCAAGAAGCTAGTCACGTATCCGCGAAGGCGTTTACTTAATAAGGTCCTGCCACAACATTATATTCGGATCCGTGCGCCTCGGAGTTTTCCGTACATGGCTACTTCCGGTCTGCTTTATCCGTACCAGTCGAGTCGAGAAGTCGAGTCGTCCCTGTTGCAAATTTAATTCGTACAAGACGTGATCCGCGACCGAAAAGCCGGTAAAATGCGCCTCCCTACCGCCTTTCGCTTCTTTCTCTTTCGCGTCTTGCCTTGCTTCGAAAACATTCCGGACGTGTAATATTAATTGCGCACGCGTCGTCGTTTCTTAGGTCCTCTCTCTCTCTCTCTCTTTCTCTCTTTCTCTGGATGACTAGCGACTTTTATTACGCGTGTAAGTCTGTATTTTTTATCTCTCTTATTGGCTTTTGCGGTCTCGTTTCAAAATACCGAAGAATGCGACGTTAATGAAAAAGCTGTCGGATACAATTTTAACAAATGTTCCATGTCAAATTAATAATTGTTTCCCTTTTATTTTTAACTAAACGAACTAGATTTGTAAGTTTTTTCGGTGTTACAATGTATTTTCCTCCCTTCACTAAATCGTTAATTAAGTACCGAATAAGCCGACACATGCTAATGTAACCTTTGTTTTTTGTCGTTAAATTGAACCCACACATGTAGAGGCACGAAACACAAATCTAATGATTAATTTAAAAAGCTCCGTCTGTTTGGAATGCTTAACATTTTCATCAGGTTATAAATTAAAATTAAGTTCTATTAATTATTATTTGACGTATTAATTTTCAGAATTTATAATGTAATAAATTCAAATGTACGATAGAGCATTGACACCTACACTCACTCGACTTCAGTCGTAACGATACAAGTGAAAACTATGAAAAGCTATTTTTATCCTTATTTTTAATTTGACTATGAAATACGTAGATTTATCTCACACATGCTCGTAAAAATTCCAGATTTCATGACATATTAATTATTGATAATAGCGAAGAAAAATATGGAGAACGTAAAATATTGCATGTCAAAAGATTTTAGCTTCTAAATCTTTCAATTTCTTAGTTTGACTCTTTTACCCACTCTAGTATCATGTACGTTAATTACGAATACGCACTTTTTTTCGTAGTATTTTTCTTTCGCATAAATGAATTTCAATATTGGTTTTGTTGAATTTTGTATTCGATAATTTAATTTCCACTTTTTTTATTTTATATCTGATGTATTATAAATTTTACTGTAGGATTTTTAATCATTGTACCGAAAATATTAGTATATTTTTTTTATATTATTCATTTAATTACATAATTTATTTTTAACGGCACGCATATGACTTATTGTTCTTTAGTCAGTACAAGTCAGATAATGTTGTAATATGGTAATACCAATTATATCTGACGTAAAAAAATGTATAAAACGTAAACCACTTTCCGCTCTAATGTAATATCAAACAAAATTTGTTGAATTTGAATTTTTATAGATTTCATTACAATGTATTATTGTTGATTTACAAATTTTATTGTAAGTAAACAAACATTCGTAAAAAATCAACTGTATAATATCTTAATCCACTACTTTGACTTGTTAAATTCATCTGTGTTTTAATATTTAAAAATAATTTTTTAAATTATTTACAAAGACTCGATCAATTTTTGAAAAGTGATTTTTTAATAAGCACGAGTTAATAAAATGAATTCATGAAATTAAAAGTGATAAAACATTTATTAGTTTTACTACCCAGTTCTCTTTAAAGTAATAGTTAAAAAATCATTTGCTTACAGTAGATATCATACACCGATCAAATACTGATAAATCATCTAATGATGAAAACATTTGAGATAATCTCGGTGATGCATTAATAAGCCATTAGAGATACATTACCTTAATAGACATTTTAGCTCTTGTATGTGACAATCGAAAGTACTTATAGTAGTAACATATTTAAAAATTTGTTAAGGAACAATATCGTGGCTATCGTCTAGTAATAATCGTTGAAGAAAAATTTAAATATTTTTGACCCATGTGTTAATTATTGTTTCGCCAAACGAGGACTAAGTAGGGAGTAGTTCTTCTACTGCGAGTATGGCTAGTTTTGTGCGCTTAGTAGAAGCGGTAGTGGCCTGGCGCCACCCGACGGTCAGTGGAAGTATTAAGAGTTGTGTTTGACAGCAGTTGTTTGAGCATTCGAGGCGGGAAAAGTAAGATTACTTTTAATAAATTGCGAGGACATCGTTGCAGAAATTAGGGAAAACGTTAATTTTCAAACTGCAATATTAAACGACTTAGTCACGAGTGTACTAAACGACATAGTGTTGTCGTCGCAAAGCTGCAAAGAATGCTGTCACTGGCGCATAGATAACTCGAAAGATAATCAATGATCCAGTCAAGTGATTGCAACTACTTCTCTTAGCAAAACTTCTATTTTAAATGACACGAGTATCGGAGTGAATTTTTTTAATCGCTACCGCAGCCAAAGCCGACGGGGAAAGGAATTCCAAGCATGAATACTTTGGCTAATAATAGCACATGCTGACTATTTTATTTTCACACAATAATTTTATAAATCGCTTGCGCAAATAGTTTAAATACTTTTCAGAAATGCTTTTGTACTAAGTATTAAAGCATTATCTTTATGATCGCGTAAGATTTATTGGGATTTTTCGTGAATTTATTTGGAAAGTTTTGCATGAATAAAGAGATCGTTATCTAAGCAATGAATAATTGTGGAGATAAAAGCATCGGAAGCTGCGCGGATAAAAATGTTACACATAAAATTTTATGAACAAATATATATATAATTGCAAAGTCTGAAAAATTTTGATTAATCTGAATGTTTCAAAGAATTATAGATATCCGTTTTAGCTATTATACGGCGGGGTTCGAGCCTTAAATTAACGTATCTACAGCCAGATAAATCAAAGTAAAATTCAGTAACCATACCTACCTTTTGTGTCGTAATCAAAAGCAGTCGCAGTCGCGGAGCCGATTGTGAAGTGCAGAATCGTGAAGTTCCTAGGCGGCTTAGCTGCTGTTGGCCGATGAATTCAGCGTCCGCGTGCTCGCCTCGGTGGGTTTAACTTACCAGCAACCATATCCTCAAAGTCAACGCTTTTTTTATCGAGTATCACATCTGGAGCGTGTATAAATGGACACAAAGTGCGCATGATATATGATATAGATATAAGATTATCGAAGTTCCATTGCAAGTCATGTATTTTCTCGATCATCGAGACCAGTCTTTCGAGCAAATCTCCCGGGATAAAGAACACCTGTAAGAAGCCCATCGGATCGATGTGGCTCGAATGAATGAAGAAATTAATAGAGACTCAAAGGGACTGCATCGCGAGGATATAATTGCCTTTGTAAAAATATTGACTACGATATTGACTAAGTACTCGGGCGATGCTTCTTAGTGCCTCTCAACGAGACCGGCGAGACGAATTCGTCGCTGCGACGAGTTTTACCAATGTTGTCCGACTATTTATTTATTCCCCAAGAAACACTATTACGTGTGGTGTTTACGGCGCTTAACGTCACGACTGCCTCTGTATGCTCGTGGTAGACGGATGTTTTTAAAGAAATACTGATTAAATTGGAAATTCACGGAAATACCTTACAAGCACGATAAACTAATAGCGTAATATGTTTACCGTGCGTTTCGTATATCATTATAGTTAAATATATACGGAGGCGATACTATTGTAATCGAGGAGCTCGATTAAACTCGTTTATGATTTCTCAATTTATGTCTTGAATTCAACGATGCAATTGAAAATGCGGATACGATTTAAACTTGTGAAATATTGAATTTCTCGAATTGAAGTTCGTGTTTTTCCTTTCGTATAATTTAAAATGGCATAAAATGTAGCATTAAATGTACATCAAGGAGTATTTGTCAGTTATCATGCTTTAATGCTATTGAGGTTTCGTTGTTGCATGTTTATTTCACGTTCGTAATGCACATTATTTGTAGTTTTAATATTTTTGAATCCATCTGGCTCCATCTCATAAATAATTTAATGGCCGTAGTATAGGGTCAATTAAAAAATAACTTTTTTTTTTTAATATAATTTAGTGTAATTTTCAAACTATACCGGAAAATAATAAACCCACGTCGAAACTTTTCCTGTTGTTATTATTGTTATCATTATTATTATTATGCAAGTTCTCTAGGTAAATAACATTTAGTAGCGCACAAATGATATAATAATAAATATATTTATAAATTTAATTTGTAGGACAGCGACACAGAAGTCCCCTTGATTATTATATATTCATGCTTACACCAAAACACAAGCGGTAAAAAGAGGGTCTATCCCTATAGTTACAAAGTAATCTGTTTGAACCTTCATTAACTATTATTACACGTAGCACGAACAATACTTTGAACTGACATAATTTTCGACCCTGCTATTACTAAAAAGATGGAAAATTTGAAACTCCATTATTTGTCATCTTGTCGTACTCCGCTGTTTTCTACTTTTCGTTCGTTTCTCGAAATATTCAAAAGAGCTTGTGATTCTTCGCGACGATTTGTTTCTCATTATTATAAATATGTTTCGCGCTTGTATGGCAAATAAATATTGCAAATAAACACTGTCGCATCGCGTCGCGTATACAGATCTTAGAAATCGTAATTCTGGCGGAGTGTCCAGTTGTTTTAAATTTAGAAATAAAATTGACTTTGCAGCAGTTAAGAGAACCCGTTTAATCTTCCAGTAAGAGTCATTTTAAAATCGATTCGGATGAAAAATAAATTTTGTGTAAACACGTTTTACTCCTATAGACCAAGTTAACGAACCGATTTCGATATTGGCACTAAATTCGAGCCCAAAGAAGTCGCTTGTATTCGGTTTATGCAGAATTTTAGCACATGTTAATTAACTCGGCTGGGGCAGCATATTCATAACCCCCTGATTCGAAATGACCGAAAACTACGGTGGTTACGGTGGCTACAAAAAATCGAAACGAGCAGCAGACGTTATCACGATTAAGCCTCCAAAGCTACTCGCCTTCTCTGTTCCTCCTCCGGGTCTTCTTCGAACCTCTTTGTCGTTTTGAATTCCTCGGAATCGCTGCTCCGGCCCCGATCCCTAAGCCCCGCTGCACCACCAAAGCAAAGAAACGAAGAGCATCCGAGGTGACGGGAGGCGAACCAGAAGAAGAAGAAGAAGAAGAAGAAGAAGAAGAGAAGGAGGAGGAGAAGGAGAATCGGGCTCGAAGGAGAAGGCGCTGGAAAAGAAGAGCGAGGGAGATGCTCGCTCGGAGAAAAAGAGAGCAGTTTGAAAACTGGCGCGCGCTCCTCTCCCAGGCGGAGGAGCAATCGCGATTCGAGTCACGTCCCGGCTGTTCCGGATGATTCGAAGTCGGCGCGAATTGGCCCGCCTGGCTGCTCGATTTACGATTCGTCGAGGCTGCCTCTCGCGTGGAAAGCCGGCGTGTAATTCGGTTAACAGTGCGCCCGCGCGCCTGGAGTTGTTTTATCCTAATGAGAGCGGTCAGCGATACGGCACCCCTGGGAATTCGGCCGCCGCCACCGTGCAGCCGCTGATGAGGCCGGGGTCATTACACCCGGGGCCCGTCCTCCTCCAATACGCTAATTCAATTACGCGAGCCCGCGTAAGGGCTTTCATTAATTCGCTTCATCACGCTCTTTCGAACTTTCCTCTCCTTTTTCGTCGTGCCGGCGCGATCGCGAGGAGGTGGAGGCGCCAGAGATCCGAGTCCCGCTCGAACACTATCGTCCTTTCTATTAATTTCGGCTCGAGGTTTTATTCAAATTACTCGTGTTGGCCTTATTGTTTTTCGTGCGCGCCCTCACTATCGTGCTACGCTTTCTTCGACCTAATCCGAAACACTGGCTCAAAATCTCGAGGTATTAAAAGAACTACGCGACTCGAGAGGACCTTTCTTTTGCTTCATTCTTGACTTTACAACCCGAGAGCAGCGACCATTTTTAATTAATTAAACGTCGCTCGTTTTTTCTCCTGAAACTGAAATAAAATGCACGCTTTGCCATTTAATTATCTCAAACAAGAGCAGCAGTCGAGATGAAAAATCAATGCCACGTTAAACACGAGTGTCAGAGGACATTTGCGAACTCGTCCCTGAAAAATAATGCAGATCTAAATATCAGCCTTAAAGTTTATAGCTGTATTATTATTATTCATCTCGACGAGGCTTTGGCGCGAGACTCCAAAAAAGCCATTGGCTATCTGATTGCGCAGCTCGTGTACGAGCCCGAGAAATGGTAGCGGTAGCCTAGTTGCCAATAATAATTTAGCAGAGCGCTATTGCGTGAAAATGGACTCGAGGTAGGAAACGATTAATTCCCAGCATCCAGTACATAAATACGGTTTTGACGACTTTCAATCTTTCAATCCGGTCCTGTCGCTCGAGCCGGACTACGAGCAAAGCAATCCGTCTTATCGACCGGATGAATTAGCACGTGCAGAAGAAAGTCGACGGAAAATAAAAGCGGTGCGCAGGAATTCTCAAAAAAGCCAACCACAAACGCGCATTTTCATTTGGCCAGCGGCTCGCCCGTATCGAGCGCCGCCGGCTTTTCCTCCTCAGCCCTCCTCCTTTTTCCCCTCTGCTTCTTTTTCTAATTAGTCGGCGAGTCAGCAGCGCGTTTGGCCGCGCGCCACCGCCACCGCTTTGCCTACGCTCGACGGATCGGAAAGCTCTCTTGGGTGGCGAAGCTACTCGGAGTCTCCGAGTCCCTGAGTGCAATCCGCTGTTTCGGTGACAGCTGGAATTCAGTGGCTCATTGTTCGCTCGCGTCTCGGACAGTCTATGGCGTAGAGAAATGCTACCGCGCATGCACGGGAGCCAACATGTAAATCCGTAGGAAAAGAGCGAAGAGGATTGATGTGTCTATGTAAAGGGCTTTGACATTGTTAGGAGAAGTCTGTTAGAGAGAATACGTCAACGTTAAATAAATGCTCCAGGACGCGGGTTGTCCCGGCCGGCCTCGGAGTCGAGTCCATCTTATCATATTCCAGCCGATCGTACTTCGCATTCGCTTCTTGCACAAAACACTTGTTGACATAAACGCGTCGAATTGAATTTGAATAGAGTTCTAGACCGAGTACTCGGGTAAACGCTGCTGCGGAACTGGAAAGCTCGCCCCTGGCGTCGCGCGCGACTCGGCACAGTCTTACTCCGCGACGGAAATTATCGCTAATCGAAAGCGAAACACGTATAAGTGATAAAAATATTACGAATTGTATCACGGCCATGATAATGTCCAATTTTTTTGCCACTCCTGGCAAAAATATTTACCCTGCGGGAATGTATATGCGACCCGGATTTATAAATTTGTAGCCAGTTCTTGCCGGTGGCCTGAAAGTAATGGAGAAACATCCGAGGCAACGTTAAAAACAGTCGAATTTTTTCTTTAGCTAAAATCGTGTCGATAAATTCTTAGAAGGATGAAGAAACGATTATTATTCTGCATTTGTTTAGGTGCATTACATACGAGTAGACCTGATTTATGGTCTAAAATAGCTTCGCCCTGTAATTCGTAAATAATTAAATAAACGTTACAGGAATCAGCGGGGTGATTCGCCACGACGCCGTGTATAAACACGCGTGCGGATTTTCTCGTATCTCAATCTTAATAAAGATATTTTCGTACAAAAACGACGCGGACATTCGCCCGCTCGATAAGGCTAATTAAAATAGACAGTGGATTGTTTCGATTAAGCTAGGCGTGATAAAGTTGTAAGCGCGGCAGCGCCTCGACAACGAGACTTTTTTAACTAAAGCTCCGGCGAATGGCCTCGAGAATCGAGGAAAGGTGAAAGGTCAGTCGACAGGTTGGAATTCGACACGAACGAATGCGCGACGTCGGGAGGGGCCGTTGGAAATCGTAACGCGCGGGTGTCTCGTATATATCAATTGGAAATTAAGAGGCGAGCGAGAGGGTCGAAAAAAGGGTCGAGGGGAAGGGGAGACAATTAAAGAAAAAGGCGCACAAGGAGCCAGAGCGACAAAGGAGATAACAAAAGAGAGGAGCAGCAGGACCAAGGCCAAGCGAGCGAACGAGGAGCTGAAAGAAAAGCGAGTATAGGCCGCGCGAGGACTTCCGGTTTGAGCGCGCACGGGCGACGAGCCTGGAATGTCCGCTTCTGGTGTTCGCTACGATTAAAGAGAACCATTATTTCAGATAAAACTGGCCTGCAGCCGCTGCCGCTGCGCCGGGCTCCGACTCCCTTGAATTCTTCTCGTTCCCCGCGACTAAATCCTATATATCGACGTAGTGGTGGTGGCCGCGAGAGCGGTACGAGTCTGTCGGCGGCACTGGATTCCAAGACTTTGAGAGACGCTCGCCTTTTTTCAAAGCTCCCCCGTACTATATATCCGCGCGCGTGCGTGTGCGTGTGCGTATAGCTGCGGTATACGCAAAAGCATGTCCCGTATATTTCTATCGGATTCCCCTTTGAGCGGCCGGATTCCACGTTATTTAGGGACAACATTCCGTCTTTGAAAAATTGCCCCGAGCCAATTATCTTTATCAAGTTACACAACAGTTTTACTCTCGCGGCTCATTTTATTCTTAAGGCTTTTTTCATTTCGCCCACCTTTATTCTTCATTTTGCAGCGAATTGTTTGGGTGCTGTGTGACTCATTTGCAGGATCATGCTTTGCATTCGGGTTGTTCCATGCGCGAATCCGTTTGAACCCCGTCATCATCACAGTGGCTTTCAATGGAAAGGAAAAGCATCGAGCGGAAGAATGTCGTTACGCGCGACGTATCGGCTGCGTCGGGCGGTTGATAACGAATCGCGATCAATGATCAACGAGTCGATGATACTTAAACTTCTCGGATAACGAACTCTCCTTATTAATTTTAAGATAACGTTAAATTTTGCTTCTCGCACCGTTTTTTGAATCCAACCATGTGAACGATCTTGTATCGAGCATTGCAAAGATATCGTAATCAAACTACAAACGCTTAAGATTATTTATCAAAATGTTTAAAGATAGTCGCAAGGCTTTGAAAATAAAATTGCCGAAACGCCGATATTTTAAAACTTTATGCTTGCGAACTTCCAATCTCTCTTGAGTGGGTTTTTTCATTAATGAGATTCGCATCTCTAATTTTTTAATTAATTTTCAAATTTTAGCAACTGTCCCTAAATAAAAGATAATAGCTTGGCGCTGCCAATTCGCGATAATTAACAATTTATGAAATAGGAAATTCACTTTTACGTTTTAGTATTGCGTATACCCTAGGCGTAACAATAAACCATATACTTTCTTGACGTTAATTTTTTGTCAGCCCAAATTGAAATGTTGAATACCTTCCATAATATTAAATTTATGTTAATTATAATCTTCTGTTAAAAAGTATCTAATACTCTTCATTTTTTTAATTAAGAAAGTTAAATAATGGTTACATTTTTTACTTTTAGAGAAATTTCTCCCTCTCGGATATCCAAACGTAAATATGAAGTTATAATTATAAATACATTTCGAACCGGCTAATTATTGTCGGGTTTATGAATGCACTTATAATGTAAAAACAGAGGAATACGAAAGTTTAAAGTTAAACGATAATACAGTTCAGTTAATGAATCGGTTAGTTCTTTTAATTTAATGCATTGAAATAACGGATGTAGCAAATTAAAATATAAATAAAATAATCTTCAAGAATTTTGAATTGATTTATTATATGTTTTTAAAAAAATTATCTTTTAGTAAAGTATTCGGCCAAATTCACGTATCCTTGTGTGTACGCGCGCGCGCGCGCACACTCATTTAAATATATATATATATATCCGATAAGAAATAAAAAAATGTAGAATTTAGAAATTGCATCATTCTCAGATTAAATGTAACGGCGTGAGTTTTGAAAAGACAATTGGATGCAGATATCGCATGCCTCGCCTACTCTCGGCTCGCTTCGTTAAACGATTCGAAAACTCCAAATAAACATGATATCCGTTGGGATTTAAAAATATGCGTGATGTGAAAAGGCAAGTTCAAGGTGACTGCAGTGCCCGTAAATTCAACATCGTCGGTTATTATTATTCTCTTGTACATCGTAGCAGGGATGTTTATTTGCGTGACAAATAAATATCCTTTGTTCGCACTTTATTCGCGAAAAAACTTCACAAGGTTTGGCAGGCTGATTGCAGGACGATACGCCATCGAGTTTCGAGTTTTGACGCAGTGTTAAAATTAGTAGATAAATTGCATGTAATCGAAAGGCTAAGTGATTTCGAGTGAGAAGATTAAGGGGACAAACGAAGCGCATTCTTATAAAAGTATTTCATTAAAGCAAACAAATAGTTATTACGCGTCAACAATGAGAGGACGGTTATTGAAAGAATCGAGAACTGATCGTGAAAGGTCGGGCTCTGGGCAGAAACGTGTTTCCCATGGTCGGCAGTGCCAAACATTTGGCCCAATAATAATACTAATTCCGTCTACGGAGGAAACCTATTGTCCGCCCGATGTGACTGCAGCGGATGCAGCCCTCTTGATCTACACGTACACGGGTACCTGCACGCGTATCTCCTTTTTACGTTCTCGTGATGCACGATCGCTCGGCGTAGACCGGATCCTTTAACTTCCTCTAAAGGGATACATTGTACTTGAAAATATCGTACCTTAATCGCGTTCGCTCGATTTTCTCCGGGTCCGTATTCGTAACGACCTGTAACGACTACATACTTAAGTAATTTAAATCCCTCGTGTCTGCGTCATTCGTCGCTTCACCGTCATTATGACTTGTGAATAATTAACAACACCGACTCGATGATCCGTTCCGTAGCTATAATTTTTATTTTAAAATCACTGCTTTATAAAAGCCAGTTTTAGTTTGCGGGTTCCAATATGTCGATGCGTGTTTATGTGCACTTAATTCGAAATTCATTTTCAGCCTTTGCGCTTTTCACGATGAAAATCATTCCAAACTCCACGCGCCGTCGTCGCGTTGATATTTTCGAAAAATTTTTAAATCCTGCATTCTTCGCAAATTTTTCTCCTTTGAGTGCACATTACTCGAATATCTTACGCTCACGGGTGAAGAAAACTTACTTTGTTTCATTTTTGCCTTGTCAAAACATAAATAAGTAGATTATGAAGAATTAAAAAATCGAGATTAATCATTCGGTGCAACAATATTTTATAAGATTCCGCCAAATGAGATTAAATTGACTCGTAGCAAAACTTGACGTGATTTTTTTTTTTTTTTTTTTGATGAAGAATTATTAACAGATATCATTTACACATAGCAATATTAGATCTTTTATTCGGCACAAGCGATTACCAAGAAAAGAATAATTTTATATTTCATGACATTAGGTTGACTTTTAACTAAAATGTTCAATTTACAATTTAATAATTATATGGACGCATTTCTAATTTTACGTCGGCAATCATTATCATAAGTTAAAAATACCTTTAAGTGGTTTTTTTAATTGTTCAAAGGTATTTTAAGAAGGCTTCATTTTTAACTGTAAATACTAATAAATGCATTTTTTTATGAAAAAATTGGAGTACTCTGAAACATATTTGAATCAAAGAAACTTTAATTTTTCCTATTTAGTTTGTCTTTTTGCGTCTATTCTTGTTTTTTTTATATATATTTTATGTATATATTTATATATATGACAGTACGTTTACAAATCTTTACATTGGAAAATTATTAAATGGTAAGGTTGAGATTCGTGAAAATGCGTTGAAGCTGCGTGGGTATTAAATTATTTTGTTAACGAATAATTTCGAATTTGCTTAGAGGCAGTGGAAACTTGATAATTTAAACTAAGACATTTGGTGAAAGACATCAACTGTTGGCGCGATGATATTTTGAAAACGGAATATTTTGCAAGATTCGGAAAATGCTACAACAAACTAGTCCGAGTGTAAATTAAATTTTTCAAGCGATTGGACAAAAATGAATTGTAATCGAGCGATGAAACAAAAATACAGTTTGACTGTTGAAAATGTCGAGTACCCTATTGCTTTTCATGACAGTATTATGCAAAGTAAATGTATCGAAAAGTTGTCGTATCTAGGGGAGACAATCGTTACATCACTCGACTCGAAAAAACTTTGTTTCGATATAATACAAAGTAAGGTATGCATTACCAAAGCATTTTCAAGCAAAGATTTCATCAGCTAGACTTTCATTTTTGTCGTCGTGACGCGAAAAAGTAAAAAGTGCAATTACCAAAACGACTTTCTGGATGGTCGTGTCGCATTATGTCCAGTTTTTTGAAAAGCTCCTCTCGGTGCGCGTCCGCGGCGACTGTGCGACAATGTATATAAAAATAAAGAGGCCCGTAAAGCAGAAAAATGAAAAGAGGAGAGGCAGAGAAAAAGTGCAGCGGCGTACAAGGTGCTGCAGAAGACAATGCGGTGGCAGCGAGAGTGAACGAGTCGAACTCGAACTCGAATCGAGCCGAGCGAACGAAAGGGAAGGCGCTGAATGCAGGACAACGGTAGATTGTATTCAAAGAGAGGCACGGCAGGAAGTAGGGGTTCGGTGGAATTCGGCCAAGGTGGAAAAGCCAAGCAAAGGTGGAAGTTGGCCATTACGCCGCTTTCGTAATGGGTGTTCGGATTTTATAAATATCGTACGTGTATGCATAGACGTTTCTTTTTTACGGCCGCACGCGCTTCTATGGCTTTTCGCGTGCATCTGCGTACGCACGTATATGGCAGTGCGAAAGTGCGCGCCCTGCTGACTGACTGACTGACTGACTGACTGACTGACTGACTGCTGACTGACTGACTAACTGACTGACTAAGTAACGCCCAAATCTCAGGCGCGCGGGAAAGTATACGCGCTTTTGTAGTTCTCGCGCTGACAATTTGATGCGATTGTTCTTTTATTTCTTACTCGAATCAACCAAGTGCATTATTCATGACCGAGTGTTATACGAACCTCTTGAAAATTGCCGGCTGTCGCTCGTACATGAGCCATACGTCTCGTACTCTTTCGTAAAACACTTGGTTTTTATTTTAATGAGCCGAGGACTTTGTTTCGTAAACGCTGAAAATTATTTTTTCAAATTTCTTTTCTTACGCATCACCGACAGAAAAATCGAATAGCTATATTATTTTCTTATGCATTTCATACATTATTTAGTAGACGATGACAAATATGAATTCTTATACCATTGTAATGTATGCGGTGCGATGCGTCGCTTACTTTTCTATTGAGTTTCAGGCACCGTGAAACGAGGTGAATCACACATACCACGTCCTTCGATACCATTTCACCTACGCTAATCCTCCTCTTCGTCTTTTCCTTTTCCGTTCACTTCGTTTTCCATTTTTGGTTTTACAATTTCAGCAATCGTCTTACCAGTCATTAGCACTCGGAAGACACAGTTTGCCCTTCAACTTCAACATTATTGTCCCAAAACCAGTAACCGAGTGACTTATACTTTAATACAGAGCAATTGAGGCTTGTTAAAAATAATTTTCTTATGTTTTTTTAATGTTAAAATATCTCTTTTCTTATTTAAAAAAGTACGCGATAAGTAAATTTAATACATGATCATTTGGCCAACTTTTTAACCTATTATTTACAATTATCTTTTTTACAGTGTAGTATCGAACGTGGATAGTTTTTGTATGCAAGAAATCGCTCAATGATTTACGAAGAAAATAACATTAAAAATGCAATTATAGTCAATACTCAATTTGCTTAATTTAATTGTGATAATAACTTTGTGATGCTGGAGAATATTAGTATAAAATTTAAAATACGCGCAACTGCAAATGCTTTTAAAAAACATTTTCTCTTAACGAGGCATTAATTTTCAGTTTCGAAAATTCTCGCGAAAATTTTTTAATATCGTTTAAAAGATAATTTATACAAATACACAATAATTAACCGTAAAATCAATAAAAATTCTTCCATCTAAATTTTAACTTTATTCGAGTTAAACAAGTCAACCACAATTTACAATCTTTACTCAAATGCACGCATTTTCTATATGTATAATTTATTACGTAATGTATCGCTTTTTAATATATCTGGTATAATTGCATCTCTAACAGTCTGTAAAAAAATATACTTTGTAAAAGTGTATTTTGAAAAACAGAACGTAACCGCGCTCGTGCGTTATGTAATAGTTGAATAAAAAGTAACGGGATACTCATAATCTTTGAAATATAGAGCCAAAATTAATTTTACCATTAATAAAATTTTATTGCATAATTTATATAAATATTATATAAATCACGCGTGCGCTCGTAAGAGAGATTTATCGGAGATATTCGAATCGCTTAAATATTCAGTTGTTTTCCATTAAAAATTTACGATCGCAGTTTTGCCAGTTCTGTCTGCTTTTCAAATGCATCTGCGATACATTATTCTCTGTGCCCCCCCCCCTTTCCCCACGGCTCACGTGCGTTTCATCAGGATCCGTGTAATAATAGTTATCCGCGTCGGGCGAGAAAACCGATCGGGTGATCCGCAAGAGCCACGAAAGCATAAAGTTAATAAAATCATTAGAGAATCTCGCGCGGATAGTCGGTCTGTAAACCGTGCTTTTAATATTCATAGGGAGTTTAGAGATTAGCGGCGCATCTATAAATATGGAAAACGGCCAATATAAGTTTGTCTTTTTGTCGGTCGCCGCTGTAAAAAACCGCAACCGTTAGCTTGAATGGCAGCGTATAATTTGCATGCCTCGCGATTATTTTTAGCATCTCTTTGCCAGTTTATCCCTCAAAGTGGCATTACTCATCTTTGCGCCGTCTACGTGTACAACATCCTTTGTCCATCGGCGACGGGGCAGGAGGGGTAGGAGCGGCGCGAGAAGCCAAGAGACAGCGAGCAGAAGGCAAACGGCGAAAAACAAAGAGCAAAGAGCAAAGAGGAAAATAAAAAGAGAGTCCGCCGGACGCGAGAGCATATCCGCAATATCTTAATCGGGCCGGGTAGGCTATGCATACGCGGGCGAACCGAGTGGTCCGGCCCAAGTCCTCGCTCCTAAGGAAAGTATCCTGCGGTCTCGGCGCGGCCCCGGCTCCGGTCGACAAATCGCGCGGCGCCCCTTCGGCATAACACACGCGAGATAGAATATTTTTGCGGTGTCGCCCGTGCGCGCGTACACGTCACTCAACTATCGAGCGTGAAACCGCACACGTAATGCCGGCATCTGTTGCGCGGCTTCAATGAGAAATCGCATGCCCGAGCTCAGCGGAAAATTCGCTCGCACACACGCCGGAGATTGACAGCTCTTGTGCGCGCGCGCCACAGGATAGTGGAGAACGCGCGAGACGCCTGGAGGGAGTGCGCGTGGCTGTCCGGTTGTAATCTACAATATCGACCGACCACTTGTATCTGTCACTGACTAGTAGTGACGAGATACACGAATATGCGAATCGAGCCACGAGACTGAACTCGCGCAACGTCGCAACGCCACGGGTCATAAGTCGCCGAGTCCACGGCTGCAAACGACATTCTTTCGTCGGGGTCGGCGCTACCCCAGCGCTACTTCGCTTTTATTTTACGGCTCTTTCGTTGTCCTTGCCTCCGAAAACCACCTCCCGGCATTATCTTTTTTCGCGCTGATTGCCAGTGTCTGCAGAGGAAGCGGCGGGGGGGGAGGCTGAAATCGGGAACTCGAACAGTCAAATTTCAATCGGCTAAGTCGGTAAGCTGTCGATCCAGCACTGGTTCTCGGAATCGCAACTCCGAGTCGATTTGGTCTGGAGCACCTCGTCGTCGGACACTCGCTTTAATCTGCAAAAAGGAGCGAAAAGCATAAAGCAACACAAAGCGAAGAATGCAGCTCGCGCTCCTCGTCATTTCTACGCGAAAACGAAAAGCTATTTTAGCTCTCCGATTAAAAGTCCGCGTATTTTGTTCTGGCAAAAAACGGAAGCACTTCTTTTTCCGGACGGATCACGTACAATCCGCCTTGGAAAAAAGGAAAATCTGCCTTCCGCGTCGCTGCTCGATAGTCGCAGCCGCGCCAGAGAGGACTTTCTACCTTTTTACACGCACTTCATAGTTTTTAAGTGCGAGCGCAATTTTCAGAACAGAAAGGCGGCAGCGACAGCGACTCGGTTCCAAGTCGGGCACGCATAGGTAAAATACCACGCCGGGCATGCGTACGAAAGGCCTTTTACACTTTCTCGCTGTTTACAACTTATTGTGAAAAAAGTAAATAATTGAAGCATTCATCGGGCGTAATCAGATAGAGCAGAGCGAAACGAAAAGACTCCCGGCAAATATCCCCTGCCTCGCGCACTGTAGTTACCCGTAATAAATGCCCGTGCAGCGAACAGGATTTCCGGAATTCGAGCTGCTGCAACAGCAGCAGCAGCGGCGACGGCGGCGGCGACGGCGCTTAGAATAAAGAGCCGTTAAGTCAGCACTGCACCCGATTAATTTCAATTTCGTGAATTAACGAGGCCGATTTTGAATTTCCAATAATTAATATGGAAGAAACGACTCGGGCGCACTCGTGAGTCCGCGGCGATGCGCACGCCTGGGAGAGGGGCAGACATGAGCGGATTAGAGCTGCGGTCTTGCCCAATGCCCCGGAGATTTATGGATTGGAAGTTGGATTGGCGCGCTGGTGGTCCCGCGCACCGGCAGACAAGACCAAAATCTCCGGCGGCATCGACTGCACGTGCCGCTCCGTTCTGCACGGTAAGTCCAAGCCGCGATAATTGCACAATTAGCCCTATTGAAGCACCGTAATACCTTTACCTTCTGCAAAAATTCCGCTTTCGCGAGATACTTATTTATTTATGGTCATTGGCGTTACGTGCATTAGCGCTGGTTAGTAGCTTGAGCGTGTAATGATAGCTATTCAGACCGGTCTATAAATATTCTACGTCCAATACAGAGGAATGTTATAACGAAATGAAAATCTATCGGTTATAATAACTTTGCGATATTTTTTCCGGATCGTTCAATTCCATTTGTACGGTTACTTTAATGTCGCCGGGCTACGTTGCGGATGAATAGATGTTTAAAAAGTAATTATTGATTCGAGTGTTTTTTTACCGATCTTCAACGGATATAAATCATAGGACTGATAGCAAGAAGTGCTCTTTTTACATTAACATTAAAATATTTACGAAGCTCGTGTTGATAACAATCTGGCTTGTAGGTTCTGATTTAGTTCAGATTGCAACGATTAATATCGTATAAAACCTTAAAATCGGTTCCTAACTTTTCTCTCTGTAGCTTATTTGACTTATTAATATCTGAGTGAACTTCTAACGTCAAGTTTGACTATAAAAAAGGAGGAAAAGCGCTACCTTGTCAGCTCAGCAGTTGCACGGAATTATAATTGTCTCAGATACGACTTTGCACTCCTAAATAAGGCTACACCGTGACCTTATTTACTATTTAGGTCAAGGACTCGTTGAGAAAATAATGTTATGCACGATTGACTTCTAATCAAGTAGAAATCCTGGCTTCGAATTGATTCGTTTCAAATTCAGGTCACGTCCAAATGGTCATCCGCCTTTATGCATCCATAATTCTAAACTATGTATACTTGAAATATGGTTTTGAAATATCTCTCATTTTTATCATTTATCAATACTAATGTAAATAAAGATTAATGTGATTTTCATTGCTGAAATAAAACTTTTCACCTGTACTTATATTTCTGGTGACTTTTAATAAATATTGAAATTTTCAAAATTTTTCTTTGGTACCATTATTGAAACACTATCAAATAGTCTACCTTGTACTATCAAATAGTAAAGTTTCTTTAGCTAATGCTATTTTCTTAGCAAATTAACAAAAAGTTTTAATTTTTAACGAATATACACATATTTTTTAAATTTTTTTAAAGTTTGTTTCTGAATGAAGAATACTAAGCCAAATAATGATTTATTTGCTTTTTCAAAGTGACGTTCTTTTTTTACGCTGTTCTGAAAATAATTTAATTGGAAAAAAAGAATTATGTTTTAACGAATTTTTTTACGCTGAAGAATTTATTTATTTATTTTTAAAAAATTCGTATTGGTATTACTAAAAATTAATATTAAATAACTTGATATAGTTTTGAAAAAAATTTTTATATACTGCATTTTTAAATGAATATTATGTGTAGAATCGAATATCATTTGGTTTAATAACTGAACTGTCATAAATTAGACATTATTAAATAATACAGTAAGATATGGAATTATAAATAGAAATTGATGTTTCGATTAAAAAGCAAACTGACAAAGAATTTGATGTATGTATTTCAGTAGATGAAAAAATAAATTTTTTTTACTTTTACACGAATAATACGTTTGAAACAGATAAATCAAAAGTTGCCGGATATTTCAAATCTAATAAAAAAAAAAAAAAAAAATTGATGAAGCTGCATAAACGTGTATGTAAACTTTTTAACTTTACAGCTTAGTATATTGATAGTATAAAAATGTTTTTTTAATAATTTTTTTGGTTAAAGATTATTGAAAAAATTTGTAGCGACATTGTTATTCGTTGATTCGATTTACGAATATTTTAAAAATATTTTAAAGATTTGAAATTGGTGAACTTTGCAATAAATGCGAATATGAAAAGTATGTTCTTCGACTTTATTGTACAGAAGATTCGCACTGAAATTGATAAATTAATTTTCAACTTCTACATTTGGTTTTTTCTGCAGCAATAAGTTTCTACGACACGTTAAGTTTACGATTTAATTGGAAACAATAATAAGACTAGAGTATAACGACTATGACATAGACGCGTTAAATATAATTTTACGAATATAGGGGAGTAAATCTATAGTTAGATCGAGTGCAGTTATAAAAGAGGCAGATACGTGTCTCGGAGTATTAAAATTGAATTTTCATTTAGGAGTGCACAAATGAAAATCGATTGCGTTTTCAAAGCGAGTGAGTGACTTATAAGAAAATTCGCTTTTCAGAAATCTCGAGACGTATCGATCTTCCGAAGCTAAAAATCCTCTGCTTGACAAATGAATTATTCCGCTCTCATTCCGTTTATCTCGATCAGTCAGACCCTCGATCCTGTCACCCCCATGTCTCTCTTCGATCTCGGCACTCTTGTGACACGTTACACAGACAGAACGAACCTGCGAAGGCGATCGTCTCGACCGCTGCTCTCTCTCTCTCTCTCTCTCCTCTCTCTCTTTTTCTTGCAATAAAATAAACGCCGACGTGTGTACTATAGATAGCGCGTAAATAAGAGAGAGGCTGGAGGATCGAGCGAGTGCATATAGGAGCCTTGGGTATATAATACGAAGAGTGGTTCTATATCGGCTTATATACGCTGTTCCGCTACAGCTGACAGAGGCTCGTAAGTTTTCGATTAATGCATGCCGCACGGTTTGCCCGGCGTGAGAATCGGAAAGCTGGGAGCAAGAGAAAAGAAGCCTCGAGAGAGTCTTAAACGACATTATGCACATGTATGCACGTAAGCCAGAGTTAATGCACTTCTTTGCGTCGGTCTCTCTCGGTCGGCGCGCGCGAATAGACGATGACGAGGAGGATGACTTCGACGAAAAATCTGGCCGTGAGTGGATAGTGATTTGTAGTTTAGTCATTTAAATTTTAATTTTGCCTTCCATGCAACTATGAAGTATGTAGTCAGGAGCCTAGACGCACTCGTCGAACACTCTAAGCCTGCATTTGAAATAAACGATTGTTTATCGTGCATTTTAAAATTTAAATTTAAATTTACAGGCGTGCACATGGTGCTTAAATAGATCGTTAATTAAAATGCATTTTTGTGCGTACCATCGTATTATATCCAGTGGTAATGCGTATTTTGATGTATATTTAACCGGAAAAGTATGCTAATATTATTGAATCTTGAGATATTTATTGCTGGTGATAAGTAATCCATAAACTTTTTTTACAAAATTCGAAAATTTCTGTATACGTATAGTTTGCTTCGAAGCAAGTATTTAATTTAATTTAAAATAAATTAATCGCTCGCTTTTAAAAGTACAAATGGTTTGGCGCCTCTATAAAGAAATGTGCATTAGCTTCCATCGCTTTCACTTTCTATCGCGCTCTTTATTCTTCATTATCGATTTTTCACTCCTAATTTTAACGTTTTTCAATTACTCTATTTTAATATTGAAATCATATTTTCATTTTCTCGTTATTAGTAAAGTATTAAAAAATAATTCATTGATGAAAGCACCAAGTGCTGTACGCTTTGAATATTTGGCGTCGATTTCAAATTGATTTGCACATTTTGTATTCATTTTTCTAGTACTTATCAAATTAATATTTTTGATACTATATATTGAGATAATATTATTAAGACTTATGTCCAATAAATAATTTATAACTTCTAGCCTAATAGCGAATTTTTATACTTTTTCCTACTTTTCTTATTCATATCCATAAAAACGTCCGGAAACTAATACAGATGAAGTCTTTACTTGTTTTAAATTTTTCATGATAGGCTTGATGATTGAATCTTGCGAAATAAAGATTTGGGGCATTCGAAATAAAAAATTAAGCAGGTATGTAAAATTTTATGATTTTCACGTTTTTTTTCTAAAACTATGGAAACGATTGGGATATCTAAAATTATGTTTAATGCTTCTTTTTCATCATCTTTATTAATTTAGAAGATGAAATCAATAAAAAACTTTTTACGCTTGTTGAATCGAAGTTTGTAGAATTCCTAGTTAAACAAACGTTATTTTACTAATTTATTATCATTTATCGAGTGTTTTAATTTTCATTTACGGCTAATATTTTCTTTCGATAATAAACAAACAAAGTCATTATTAAATTTTAACTTTGTTCGAAGTTGATCGAAACTCTAAAGAAAAAGACCAAGTATATAATTTATATAATTTAAAATTTTACTAATTTAACTTTTATAAAATTCAACTATTAAAAGTCGCTTAAGTATTTAGAAAGAATTTTCGAAAGTCTCACTGTACAGCATAAAATATATTTAAATTTTTTGAGATCATTTGAACGTACAACACAGACGTAGATGCTTATGAACAAGCGAATTAAGTATTTTGATGACAGATAATTCTTGCGAAAAATTAATAATTAATAAATTAATCCTACACGACGAAGTTCACGAGGCTCATAATTTTTGACACCACTATCCGACTCTTTTACATTCATATTGAACAAATGTCTTAAGCGATATATTGCAAATTATGCTTTCTAACTTTAACAATTAGATTTTGAGTAATTGAACTCGCTAGCAATCGAAATAAATATTCCCGCCTACTAAATATTACGAATATTTATTAGTCATCGTGAAAGTAAAACTCTAAAAACCACATAAACTTTAAAGCAATTTTTCTTTGTCGTTAGTTTCATCATTACTGTCTTACATTCGTCTATCGAGTTTCACAGCGTTAGTCGAACGAACCAAAAAATCTTAGTTTATAAATTGCACGCGCTTGAAATATTGAAACGTCAGCGAAATTAGCAGTGCGAAACTGTGGGAAGAAAGCTATCGGTCCGTTGTCATCGTTATCGCCAAAAAGCACACTCGCCTCCAATACACGTGCATCCAGTGCAAGCGGAGCAGCCCAATAATAGGGAAAACACATATTCTCCTCGGCGAAGCGGAACAATCGCTTTGCAGACGCTCGATTTCGCAGGAGAGCAAGAGGATAGATACGTGGAACGAGGTGGAACCTCCTCGTGTGGCGCAGACTCTAAATGCTGATTTAAATACCACTCGCGGAATATTTATCGCCAGGGTGCCTGGGCACGCGACAGTGCTACCGATGCGAGCGCACAAAGCAAGCAGGTAGCTTTTATCGCGATCTGGTTAATGTCGCTTTCCGCCGATTCTTTCTATCTCTCCTCTGCGATGTCCTTCCTCTCCAGCTTCTTCTTCTTCCTCTTCACCTTGTTTCTCGCTCACCTCTCCGGCTCTCGGCTTTGGCCCTCGAGACAAGACGCCGGTGTAAATCCTTGCGTGGGCGACGTCGTACGCAGCGCGAGGAAAGCTACTGAAAAGTAGTTTTGCAGGCACCCACGTACCCGTATCTTTTGTTGACTTTGGTCACTTATTGTGAGGGGTACGTGCTGAGAGGAGTGCAACTTGCCGAAATCTCGGGGAAGGCGCTCGGAAATTCGAGCGACTTTATTTTCAAGTTTTATCGTTACTTTTGCTAAATCCAGTGCCATTCGCTCGAAAATGACAAAAGTTGCTCTTTATGTTGGATTGGAAGATTGTTGTGCAAAATCGCGCAGGTTATAATTTTGATTAAGTAAATACGTAAGAGCTGTTTTCTCTCGGATGGGCTTTATTTTTATATCGCTTATTCTGCTTGGGAACGCTCCGCAAAAGAATGTACTCACACTAACTACATACTGCAGATTAGAAACTCGAGCGGTCAAATAAGATCGAAACAAAATAAGCGTCCGTAGACTCGCAAATAAAAACGAAAAAATACCGTCATTTTTGATTATCCGAGGCATGTACATCAACAATTTCTAAAATTAATATTGAATTCTCCGCGAACAACGTCTCGTTACTCCTTTTGCTAAAATTTTCAGTCGATAAAAAATCGCAATACTTGGAAATTTAAACTTTCTTTTTTGGCTGCCTCGTGAATGTAGATTATAACTTTCGATTGCAAATTTTATTAAAGTGGACTACCGGTTTCCAAGCCATTTTAAAAACCACAATAATTTTAATAAAATTATTATTGATGTATATACTTCCAAGTAGTAATTGTCGGGATGTTCAATCTGCCCATATAATTATAATTTTCAAGCCTTGATTAAATTTTTATCGAATAATATTTAATCAATAGCTCGTACCTCTAAAAAGTCAAACTCGAATTATTAGAAAATTGACAGTTTCGTCCCTGCGATTGTTGCTTCAAATTTTGAAGCAACCAAATAACAAGAAATTAGAATAATTGACGTTATTACGCAAGAGAATAATTTAGATTGGCGTAGTTCTAAGCAAATATAATTTACGATTCGGTTAATTTGGGCTATTCGTTTTCTTATTTCTTCAAAATTAAAAGGTCTTTTTAATTATGCGCAGAAAAATTAATTGAAATAAATATTGCGAATAATCGACACTTGGACAAAGTTAACGAAAAGCCTTCAAGTGTGAAAAATTACTCGCAGAAATTTAGCGTTATAAAAGGAAAGATTTAGACAGCAGTAATAGAGTCGTAAAAAAACTCGATAAAGTAGACGTTACTATCAAAGACAAAATATCAAAAAAAAATCAGTCGGAAATAAAATAGCTCGAGCTCATAAATTTTAATAGCCCGGCTTAAAGTCTTATTTACATACTTTTCAAAACTATGTAAGTTTTATTGCAAACAAGAAAACGTTGCAAAAGTCATAAGCTAGTGCAACGAAACGTGACACTTTCGAATACTTGAATAAACAATCTTTAAAAATGCTGTTTACGGGCGGTGGAAACGCTTCGATTAAACTATTTTCAGGGCAATAAATACAATGTTTTCTCGTAGCTCGCAATCTCACAATCCGCTTAGAATGACCACCGGATGGCAGTGCCACGAGAGAGCCGAGAAAAAACCGGAGCCGAGATAAAGTGGAAGGAACAAAAAGTGAATCGGGGTACAGGAAGAGAAAATAGGCATTTCAGCGGCGCTTATGCATGTAATTTCGTGCTCGGAAGAGACACGAGAATAATAAACGAAAGAGCATGCGTACGTTGGATGTAGATACGTGCCGTAAGAGAGAAGGAAGGGCGCGGAAGAAAGAACGAGCAACGAGAAGGAGGATGTCGATAGTTGAGTTAATATCGAAGTCCCGCGAATAAGCGTCAATCTCCCGCTCATAGAGAACGATACACGTAATAGCGCTGAAACGAAAAGGTACTTACGCGCGCGGACGAAGTCGTTTTACTTTCGTACCGGCCGTTGCGCGAACCGTTAGACACTCTCGGCGAGGCAAGACAAGCCGAGACAAGCCGAGAGCCGAGCCAACTCGAGCGTGCAGCCTAGCGCTCGACGCACACGCGCGCACACGCATGCTCACGCACGGCCGTGCCACGGCTAGGAGGCAGGCAATTTTCTTCCGTGTGCCGCCGCGCGCACCCGTTATATCGGCTCGTGTAGGCGCTGCCATTTTTCCGGCACGTCGTACGTCTTCATAGGGCTCGGCCCGTGAGTCTCCCGATTCTCGTTCTCTCGCGTCTCTCCCTCGACTTCTTCTCCGTCGCCGTCGCCGCAATCGTCTTCCCGCAGCGCATCCAAGTGATTTCCCCTCTCGCAATTCTGTCATATGTTACTTCTCTCTCTCTCACTCTCCGCAACTTTTCTCAATTCGATTATCGCGAGGTCACGTCTCGCTGAACCCCGTATCTCGAGAGCTCTGCTTATTTTCGTCCATGAGCCAAACTCCCTTCTGCCTCTGGCCGCTTGTGCACTCCCATACGTCTGTCCGCATCGGTAGTACTGCACTCCGATATTTTGCAACCGTCTAAATGGAAATGGTTTTGTTAGTTTATTTGGTGCCTTCGCTCCTGCGCGAAATTTTTAATTTTCCGTAGCCGTCTGTCCTCCACGATCTCCCCGCTTCTTATGCTCTACGAAACTGTCGATTTTAATGAAGCCTCGACTGCTCGAACCTCATATTTATTTTTAAATATGCACTCGTGCAGCATTCATTCCCGTATCTTGCGAGAAACGTCAATATGGAAATTTGAAATATCTGACGCTCTTTTCATAACAATTATCCGTAGTGCCCGCGACTGTGACAATCAAATTATAATCCACCCCTTGGATGTAAAAATCTATCGCAAATATGTGAATTCCACCTGAAACGTCTACCTTGATTCCTAATTTATGTGACAATAACAAAGTAATGCACGACTATTGAACTATCTAATGCTAAATTATCGAACAAATAATACAATATTTGGGATAAAGGAACTCTTATCCAGTATCGTATTTTTCTTTGTACATGGGAAACCCAAAAGATTCTTAACTTTTTGAAGATCAATTTTTAATGCGTAAAAATATTGCGCGCAAAGTCTTATAGTTGAAAATAATCGGTTTGCGTAAGACCCGAAGGTGTAATTTTAATGCTTCGTGCTTCTTACGCGGCACTGGAGAATTCTGAATAGTCTTGGCGTGGGTTGACAGCGTGCAAAAAAAATTAAATTGAAAATCAAAATAGTTTATGTTTGGGTAGGGCTTTCGCAATAACCTATTTTCCATATCTAAGCTCGCTAATTTATAGCGCTGCCCGTGCAAATAAAGGTATTGCACGAGGAGAGAAAATTGAAAAATCGAGAGGAATAGGAATTTGACGGTCGGAGAGGAGGGAGGAGAAAAATTTAACGCAGACTGGGCGAATCGTTGAAGCAAGACAAATACAGAAGTCGAAACGTTGATTTTAAAATAGCGCGTGAAAAATGGTGGAATTGTTTTGCCGAATGGGAATATTAAAAAATGACTTGTTGAGCGATTATTGAGATAAGGTGAGTAGGCACATGCTTTATACGATAAAGATTCGGTGGTATTTTAACCGAAAATTCAACACAATCCAGCGTTTCGTCGGTCTGCTAAAATGAAAAAATATCGCCAATTAAATTATACGCGATGAATAATCGTCGTAGTTAATCGCGTGTATTTTCGAAGGAATCAATTAATGTAAATGAAGGTAAAATTCAAGTAATTTTCCGCTAATTAAGAAAGTTGTAAAAATTGTTGCGCGAGCAGCTTCATAATCATTGATTGATTCATCAATCATGATTGATAAATAGAGTGGAGGCGAACGCGCGAGCAAGTGTTGGCACCGTACGGATAATTATACATATCTGGTAAAGGCTAAATATAATGATGTACCCATTAGTTGCAGCGATGCAATGCAAATAGTTCTTAAGGGGATACGCACGCGGAGGTATGCGATATATTTTGTTTGAAAAAAGCGATAAAACAAGTAACGCGGTCGGGCAGACCGAGGCGTTCGAAGGGTGTCAGACGGAGGTCCGACAATACGGTGGACGTTAAGAAAGATGTAGCGAATTCCGCTAAGAAGGCGCGCGCGCGCAGTCGTAATTGGCCATATTATGGAAAGCAGTGGGGAGGTCAAGTGGCAAGTGACTCATGATGTCATCGCGTCACGTACGCGAGCGACACTGGAGAGAACCGCAAAGAACGACCACTTGGCTCTCCCGAATGGCTTGCGGAATTCGCACGGGCCGCTCCCATGCGCGCAGATCCCAGCCTAGAATTTTCAGACGACAATGCTTCTCACCTTACCGAGGAGCGGGAGGGGAAGCTTGCACGTGAGCTCGACGGCGGCGACCGACCGACAGGAATGTGAACTCGGGCCGAATTATTCGATCAACTTCACGCGGCCTCGGCGCTGCTCAAATCTCCGCAACACTCTCTTCGCTTTTATTTATCTCGGAATTTCTCATTTCTCCGCGGAATATTCTGGTGCTCGCGATTGCGATCGACCGACGCGCATATAATGCAGTTTCTCAAGCTTCTGCATTGTGCAAGTTCGTACGAAGTTTCTCAAAATGCTCGCTCCCCTCGACGCGTATGATGGATAGATTGTCGTAATGCCGCCTTTCGTTTCGACTAGGCCTTCGTTAATGTAGCGCCGCAATTTGCGCATTTAATAACGATCGTGTGTCGGAGGATTAGAGAGGAATACTACTCGCCGAGCGATAGCCATCTTGCTTTCATAAGCTGATTAAGCCAACAACGAGAGAGAAAATAAAATAGATCATTTGGATTGAAATTAAGCGCTGGCGCTAAGGATATCAATTCCCGCAATTTTTCAGCCGCGGTTCGGTTTTGTCGCAACTGGCAATTGTTTAATCATCCTTCGACGGGGCCAGGGCAGAAAATCAGTCGCGTGTCCTGGGAGATTTACGGTGGAAAATGTATCGGCGTCGATTGGCTCATTGTCTACTGGAAACGAGGCGGTGAGCGAGCGGCGCGACGAAAACGGTACGACACGAGCGGGATTCCTCGTCGGGGAAAATGGTATCGCTAATGGCTCAACCGAAGATTCGAACGGCTTTTAAAGACATTTTGGAGAACGCGTGTTCTCGCGCCGAGTGCAAATTTAGCGTCGCGACAAAAATTGTCCCAGGAGTGTAAAGATAGAATATTGTTCCGCGAGGAGAAAAAAATATCGTTGCAACTGGCTATATATAGAACAGTTGTCTTGGCGATAGTGAGTTCAGTTGCCAGTTGGTAGATGCCGGCCTCTGGCGAGCGGCGAATAAATCGCTCCGGCTAAAAGCATCCTTTACGTGTAGCGTATAGTGCATTTTGGTTTATTTGCTGGAAAAGGGAACAGAGTCGCAGCAGCTTCGGACTAGAGTAAACAAAGAGATCGAAAGAGTGCAAGAGAGGAAGGAAGAGTGATGTAGAGATTAAGAGGGAGAGAAGGATACGTGTGTCGTACATTTGTAGTCTTCTCCTAATAAGGGCCCCCTTATCGGCGCTGCCAATCGCGCTGACCTTACCGGGACTAGAAATAGACTTGCTGCGGTGAGCTGCATCAACTAGTACTTTACCCGGTAGCCGTCGTGGTCGCCTTGCGCGCGCCGAGAAAGCGGATGCGGATAAAGCAGGCAGATGGAGAGAGAGAGAGAGACTAAACGGGGAGCACCTTCAATGAGCAACTCACCGCACGCGCGAGATATACTTTGCTCGCCGGTGCATGAAAGATAAACCTCGGTAGCTTAACGGATTTCAACTGATTAATACACCTGGAGAAAAAACGATGTTGAGGTTGCTCGATACACGCTGTCTAGCGTTGCAAGTGCAGCGCAGACCAGACGAAGGCTCCTGCGTACCTTTTTTCCTCCTCCATTTCTTAGGTGAAATATATATTTAATGGCTTCCTTTATGCTTTTTCGAGACATAAAATGTATTTTTAAATTACGAGTACATTGTTGTATGAATTGCATTATTTAAGCGATAGCGTTTCGAGTTGGTGTCGTTATTGCGCCGCTGAAAAAAAAACACGCTTATGCGAATAAATTGTTGTTGCGCGAAGCCTTGGTTTATACAAGTTATATATAATAATTTTCACGATTTTAGTGTAGTTATAAGTTTGGTCACTGCAATTTAAAGTCGAAAAGAAATTTCAGCCGTAACTCATTTCTGATATTATCGTTCCTAGACGTAACCTCGAGCGCAACCTCGTGTCGAACATAACCTTCGAGTAGCGACAGGAAAGCACCGCAGTTATATTGGCGCGCTATATTGGAGTTTCGCAAAATACAGTCAAATTAAAAGCAGTTTAGATACGAAAAATATTTTATTAATCCGGAATAATATAGGGGCAATAGAATTTACATTGTAAGGAGACAGAGAAGGCAGAGGAGAAGGAGAGCCAGAGAGAAAGAGAGAGAGAGAGAGAGAGAGAGGCTTGCCAACGTTAACTAAAATATACAGGCTATCCAAATGACATTCAAATATTACACGTTTACGACACATGCAAATCAAAGGCAGACTTTACGCGAAAACAATTTTTGCGATTATTTGAAAGTTTTCGCAAATTACGGATCTGCATAATAGTATTGCCGCGAGTACAATCAGGTTTGTTGTGCCCGTTATGATAAAGTAAATAAAGAAAAGGCAATAAAATGGATAAGAATGTAAGGATAAAATGTTGTTTAAGATTGGTTAAAAGTTTCGCTCGTGTTCGAGCAAATAAGCCAGGTGAGGAGGAGGCTTGAGCGGCAAAACGAGCAAACGAATAAACAAATAAACAAATACGTAAATAAACAAAACAGTACGAAAAATTTTTAGGTAAACAGCTGTAAATGTTACGGCATTTTTATCATCCCAACAATAACATGCCTCATCCAGTTTGATAGGTTTTTTACCAACTCATTAATCATAATTACCTTCCGAGTGAGAACGACGAAAATTAAACAAATAAAACTTTTATCGATCCTTTAATTAGCCTCGTGGTATATGCAGCTCCGAGTACAGCGCATCATCTCTCCTCGAGTACAGCGAGATTTACTATACATTTATAAAGGCGTCTAATGCGATGATGAGATCCTATACGGTCGAGTTTTATGGTAGTCGTATTTATCATCGGCGCAGTGCGTCATGGCGCATCAACGGGATCTTTATTAGTCTCGGTATAATGGTGCCTTGAAATTCCATGAAATTCGATTTCTTCGCCATTAAGGGGAATGACGTGATCCCCGCGCGCTCTCGCGCATACCCTGGCCTCCCGCGGCCTAATGACGTTTCTCAGAAAAATATCAGATTGGCTCTCTCTCTCTCTCTCTCTCTCTCTCTCGATATTTGCTCCCTTTTCCTTGGCTGCCTCTCGCTTCCTCTCCTTATTCCTCAAATTTCCTTAAATTTCACGGCGCATTGAGAGAGTGAGAGAGAGAGAGAGAACGCGCGTTTAACCCCAAGAGAAGAAATTCAATTTCCTGCACAATTCGGCCACAGCGAAAAACAATCGATCAATGTCTCGTTCGAAATTATCCACGCTCTCCTGTTCTCTCTCTCTCTCTCTGTCTCTCAGACTGCATTATATCGAGATCGTCTGGTATTGCGAAAACAAGAGCTCGCGCGCTCACTCGCGCTAGAGAGGATCGATTTTCTAAACCGGATGGCCAAGACTTCTCTCTCTCTCTCTCTCTCTCTCTCTCTCTCTCTCTCTCTCTCTGTACGTGTGTGTGAGCGCGCGCGCGCCTTAGACGGATGTGCGAGAAGGAGTGTGTTATTGGGCGAAAAAGTGCACCGTCTGTCTCTCGGAGTGTTTTACAATCACGGTCGAGCCCGCATCAATAGTTGATACAATGACGAGCGGCGACTGGGGCGGGAGAAGACGACGACAGGCCAGTTGTAATAGGTGTGCGATTGCGAGAGATTCGAAGAAGACGCGCTGAAAGAGTGCGTCAATTCAAGAAAGATGACGGGGGGAAATGTGGAGTGACTGAGATGAGGATGCGTGCTTACGTGAGTGAATCACATGTTGCATGCTCGTAGATTGCAATAGCGTCTAATGCTGTGAAGTTAAAGAGCATTGATGTCTTATTTTAAGAGAGAACGTGGGACCTGTAAACGGATATCAACCCTTGTCGTGGAGTGGCGCTGACGGTTAATTAGTTGCGACTCAAATTGCCGCTCTATTTATCCGCCAATCCTCCATTTGCTTCTTCTGCTGCCGATGCGGTTCGGGAGAATACGAACGCTTGCCACATTTATCTCTAATGCGATTCCTAGTACTTACCACCGTGAAGGATCAGTTGATTATCCTCAATTAATTTCTCATTAGAAAAATATTACTGCGAGAGTGTGACTGTTTGCATCCGGCCGAACTTGGAGTGCGCTCGCGTTATTTTAATGGATTTAGGATAGATGAATAATTTACCTTTCGATTACGCAATCCCACGAAAGTAATCATTTTTGCAGCAATTATTGTGCAACAAAAATAATAATACACGATAGCATTATACTCGCTAAATATTTTAAACTTGAATCGGCAAATTGGATATTCATTAGAGCCAGGCTTTCGCTCTAATCACTGATTGTATTTGGAGCCAAAATAAAGTAACAAAGCTGATGGATAAACAGTGATTTTCTCTCCGAATGGCAATCTTTTCTCTCCTGTTGCACTATTCAAGATCCCCTCCCAATGCGTACAATGATTTTAAAAAGAAAAGGGTATTTTACAACACGTAAATACGCGTAATACACGTGGGCCGCAAGCGACGACGTTACATTTTAATTATTTGTTAAAACGACGGATGAAAACCAATTTTAATTAGTAGCTTGTAAGTGTGGGACAAATTTGCAAGAGCTATTATTAAGTTTCGTACTGATTAATACCGACTTTTTATGCTCTAAGCAAATAACTTTTGTTCAGTCACCGGCAAAATTTCCTTAATTAATCATTACTGCCCACGAATGGAAAAAATTGCAATTTAAAATCTCGGGAAACAATCTTTTTCAGCGCGAGATCATTGAGTCAGAACGGGAGATTAAATTACAATATGCAGTCATACACGCCGAAACAATATTTTCTTTTATGCCCAATGATTACTTTGTACTAATAGAGCTATTTTCGCACAAAAAATAATACTTTCCACTTACAGCGAATACACGTGCAAGCCATCAGCGAAATAAATGAGAAATTGAAGTCGAGTGCGTGAGTATTTCCCATGAAACCGCGAGAGTTAAAACGCAGCTTCTCCGCGCAGGCATTGTGAAACGCGGACTATTTTTTATTCATCGAGAGAGAGAGTGTGTGTGTATATTTAGCGTAAAACGGGGGAATAAAAAATGGGCGGTTGATTCGAAGGCTACGAGTGGTAATGGAGCAGCGAGCGACGCCAAGAGAAGTAGAAGTAGTAGCCGCCCGGCGCGAGAAGAGGAATCAAGGGAAAAGGTGCGAGATTGTGTGGGAGACAAGAGCAAGACCGACTTATATGATCGGTGGAGAAGGAAGGAGGGAGAATGTGCGCTTAGGTGCGCGCGGCTGCGGCATTACGGTTCGCATTGCAACAGAGCGTTAAGGCGCTCTTTCGCTCGCAGTCGCGCGGCGACTATAATATCTGTTGCAACGCGCCTCCTGCGCAAGCGCTGTCTAGGCGAGCCGAGGTGTCGAAAACGGCGCAAAAACTCCGGACACATCGGTGCACACGCGGTCAGAAAATTAATGACAGCTCGCAACTTAGTTGCCTCGCGCGACTCCCAGATCCGGGGCCTTCGAGTGCGCCCTGGGCCCTCGCCGATTTCCGTGCGCTTTTGCAAACAGCCAAACACAGCCGGAGACGAGGCCACCTACCCGAGGCTCTTATTTTCAACGGATACTTACCGCGCGATTACGTCCGAGTCAATTTTTCCCGGTCGTGATATCGCCGCTGCGAGACGCAAGGCAAACAACCTGCTGCTCTCGGCCCCCGGCTCTCGGTATTCCCGACGCCGCGCTTATTAAGGGAATTTATGTTTTTAAGCCATTGTGGCGTGCGTTTACCTCGTTAGCTCAATAATAAAGATGTTTGTGTAATGTAATTAGTAATCGGCGGCTTATCGCGCTACACTGATCTCGCGAGAGAAAAATAAACTGGCGCTCGGCCTCGAGGCTGAGCATTAGGTTCGCCACTCGATTTTCGACCGCTCGAGCCGCGATCGCGCGATTCGAGACTACAATTACTTTGTATGACAAGGCATAAAGGGGAAATTAATTTCGCGGGCTTCTCGCAGCAGCTCGATTTTTACATTGAGCCCGAGGGCCGCGAAAATAACAAAGTTGTCGGTCAAATGGGAGGCGGCAAGAGCGGGGAATCAAAAGCAATATCCCGTTCGGCGCGGCGCAGTCCGGGACTCGTGGTGGTGATAAGCCATCAATTTCTCGAGTTCCATAAAAAAGGGAAGCCGAGAGGGGATAAAAGGAACGGGATATTTTCGACTGCGAAAACTCGGTCTTTTCAGCTTTCTCTCTATTTTTTCCAAAGTCGATGGCCGTGCTCGCGCGTGCAGTGCGTCTAAAGTTTTAGTGCATGCGGGCTTATCGTCGTGGCTTTATGGAGACATAAACTTTTGTAAGAACATAAAGTCGCTATGTAATTCCACCCTTTGTTCAAGCGCGCGCGCGCATCGTTCGTAAAAGTGCGCCTTCAGGCATCAATTCGCTTGCCACAGATAAATAGCTATACGGCTTTTGTGGTCGCTGCTAGGATTGTCAGTGTGTGTCCCTTTCACCGTATGTCCAATTAACTCGGATATTTTCAAGAAAATGCAAAGGAAGTGTATTATGACGCGCGCGCTTGCCGCAAAAATAACACGCTCCACTTTTTTCATTTTCCGTCGCGACTCCTTCTCATGGGCGCCCGCATTGTGTTCGCGAGCGCTTGGAAAGGCGCTTCGAGAGCCGAGGAATTCCGACTTCGACCTCTTCCTCGCTAATTCAGCCGATGATACTGCAAGGGCTGAACCGCCTGTCCTTTTATTTCGATTTCTATTTCGTGCTGATCTTGCACCGTGATGTAAATGATTTTTGTGCCGCGGAACGCAAGCGAATGAAAAAATTCTCTTGGATCGCAGTCTTTCATTCGAGTCCCGTTTTTAAACTAAAATGATAATTGGCTACGGTAACGGCCAACACGTTGTTCAACAAGTAGCTTTCTTATACATTATTCTACGTTTTTTCCGTAACATCGCCTATATAATGTTATTATTTAATGCTATGTAACGATTGGATAGGTTTTTTGTAGATCCTCGTAACTTGAAATTTTCACGCTTGTGTATTAGAACTTTACGTTGGAATTCAAATCTTGAACTCTTACGCCTCCTCGGGTTACGACATTAACCTGAAATATCGAAACAATTCGTAAAGAATAAAGTTGCATTATTAGCGTGTAATATTATTAAAAAAATTTGTATCGTGCTCTGTTACGCGGCGATCGAATACAAATTAAATATTTGCTGAATCAACAAAGAAGCGGCAAATTTCCCCCTTCAATTGTCCGTGAGCTTTGGGACGACTAAAAATTATAAAACTGCTTTTACTAGATTCACAGTTTTAACGCAAACATTATAATTATAAAATAAATTCCTCGAGGAATCAAGCCTTTGGAGTTTGGTTTTTGACGCGCATCCAAAACTTTATAAGATCGGTAACCACATATTTTTGAAAGTAATATTAAAACGTCAGGTATCAAAAATGTACGAGTAAATGTTTTGTATTAAAAATTCGGGACAAGAGAATAAATATTTCATTAGTAAGTGTGCGATTCCATATTAAAAAGAAGTATTATCATAATTTTTCGCGAAATCGGTTTATTTATAAATAAAAATTTATACAAAAATGTTTTTTACGACCCGTAACATCGTAGTAAAACGCGTGGATAAACATCTCGGAGATATATTTGGATATTAAAAGTTATAACACCAAAGCTATTTGTAAAAATTAAATGCATAAAAAGTTTTTATATAAGCAGGGAAATAAAAAAGTATCCGTGTTCAAAGAGGGAAGGAAGGAAGTACGGAAGAAGGATAGAAAGGAAGAAGGAGGGCAATTTGAATTTTCAGTGCAGTTTAACGCGATAGTAATAGAAAAATGATGCGTTCAGTCGTAAATTCGGATTGCGCTCGGCCGCGTCTTCGCTCCGCACTTGACCTTTGGGATTATTGTTTAGCGGGATATTTGTCAGCGCGAAGACGCACCGCCGAGACGAAACTTGAAATTGCACGCACACGCATGTGCGTCGTGTCCGCGGGTACGGGATCGATCAAAACGAGCCGGAGACCGCGTTCCAGGCAAAATTCGCGCGCTCGGGAACAATAATAATTTACGACACTCTAAACATTTTCATAATCCAATAAAAAAGGACATACTGCGTTTAAAAGTGCGATTCTTCCTCGTGGGTTGTAAATAAGTTGGAGTGGTATAAAACCCTGCCTCGTATTTCGAAAATCAGCACACGCCAGAATAAAGCAGCGGACGTTTAAGTGGGCACCGCGTCTAGAGGACGAACGGAGAGGGAGGGAGAGACGAGCCGCGCTCTCTCGGCGGAGGAGAGTTTCACCGTTGTCGCGCGCTCGTTGCATGCGAGTCTCGGCGACGCTGCGGTATTCTCGATAAAGCGTCAACGCAGGCTCCCGGTCGCGCAAACCCGGCAGCTTCCCACGGCTGTTGACATGTTTTGTGTTCATTAGCCGGCTCTCCCAAGAGAGACGCGGTGGAGGGGGGCGGGAGCACGCCGGAGAGCCGAGCTGCATAGTTACCGGGCCCCAGGCTCTCTCGGGTTCTCCCGCAACCTTTTGCCGGCGTGAGAATAGTTATAAGGCCGCGCTCCTCTCCCTTAATATTCGCGCGAAACGGCCAATTTATCGGGCCCTGGGCATTCATCGGACGCGCGTTCGGCGCTCCTCGATCGATCCCCGGAGCCAATCCCGGCAGCTAATGACCGCCTTCCTTACTCAGTCGTATTATCCGATGGACGCATGCACACACGCGCTCAACCACCTACGCGGCCGCTCTTGGAGCTCACCTAAATCAATATTTCCAGCTGGCAGTGCTCTTTGCTCGCTCTTCTTACGTACACTCGGCTCTTTTTCCCCGCGAGCGCGACCTCTTCGACCATTTCCAATTTACCGAGAGCCTGTTTTTACTCCACTCGGGCGCGAGTCGACGTTCCTGCTACTAATATTTGCGCCACTCGCTGCTGCAACTCTGTATACTTTGTATATGTTGTTATATGACCGCGACCACGATTTCTCCGCGATACTGCTTTACGTGTGCTCTTCACCTATAGAGATGGCCTGCTTATGTAAAAGGGGCCTTCTGAGAAAAATTGCCGGGAAAAAGGCCGTAATCGTAGAGTGCGCCAAGATCCACGGCTCCGAGGCGCGTTTCGTTAAGGACTGCCGCTGCTCGGGAGAAACATTTTATATCTCGTGCCGTGAATGTCATTGTGTTAACCAATAAACTTTGCTACGATGCAATGCATCTTCCGAGAACTAAAATTGCAAATGCGCTGCAACGTTTTTTTGTATTAATCCTCACTCGAGAGTCGCTTTCGCGATTTATTGCGGTTGAGAAACAAAATGTCCGAAAATTTAGTAGCTCTGGCTAATAAAAAATGGCCGTCCTCGCGGACGAGGAAAAATTCCGACGTTGTACAACTGATTCTCGAAAATCCCATTGGTATTAGTCGTCGAGGCATCGCTGTAATTACTGCACGTTGCTTGTTTTCTTGAGAGATTTCATTAGCAACCGCATCAGCTGAAACTAAAAGCTCGTATCGTAATCATTATCAAAATTGCAGTTATAATTAAGTATTTATAGGTATATCGATTATGTTGAAGGAAACCAATATTTTCGCTGCTTACATTAATTTAGCTAGTAAATAAAATTTTCAAATTTACGTAATAGAAATAAATAAGATACTTTATTTAATCGTAAACAGCTATTTTTATATTCTTGCACGTGTGTCGCAAAGTTTTCTTTAATAAAATACTTTTCTTAAACGACTCGCAATATTCCATAAATAATACATCCCTATAAATGTCGAGAACTGAATTCAGCCTTTAACGTTAATTTAATTGCTGGTTATTTTGCATTCGCGTTGTTTCGTATGTACATTTATAATTTGACACGTGAACTTATAAAATTAGTTTGCTTAAATAAAAGTTTGCAGGATATTTGTCTTTTTAATAGTAGATAAATTTTTTTTATCGCCAATAACATCTCCTGAAATTACACATTTCGCCTTAACTATTTGTTTAATTGTGCTGTGATTCGTAAGGGAAATTGCTTTGGATATAATGAATCTTATCTTGAAAAAACTGACGCGCAGACACATAAGTTTCAACAAAATGTTTTATTGTTAAATGGTGTAATCCAATTTCGTCTTACTTAGATCACTTCGCAAGTAATTTTAAAAACCATAAGCTTATTTGTCCTATTTAGTGAGTTTATGATCTTCTGAATCATTAAAATGAAAATTACACGCACAACGACATATTTCAAGAACCAACTGTAATTCGGAGTTTGTAGTACTCACTACTAAATTTATCTCAATTTTTCCAAGCTCATCAATGTACAAATATGCGAGCATTGCAGCCATTGAAGCTACTTTTGACTTCAACAGATTTCCTTCACGAAGTCATTGACAAAAGTGTATAAAAAATTTTGTTGAAAAAAATATTTCACACTAAATAAAGAAACATAGCAAAATAATTTTGGCGTTAAAGTCCACTATTTAACCATGCAATTTATTATTTATTTATTCATTACAAAAGTGATCTGATTCTTTATTACACCAAAAAATTTAGTGCTAAATTCATTTCATTTCAGTTATGTTGCAATAGGTCCAACAGATAATACTCACAAAAAACAAATTACGGACTCGTAGAAACCGAAAGTGAAAAGATTATAGAAAAAGAAATAGTAAATTGTGGTCGAATTACGAGTGTATCTTATATGCTTCGACGCTCATGATGGAAAAATTATCGTCTTAACTCTAAAAATATTTGTGACGAAAATACTATATTACGGCTCAAATTATTCGGAAACTTTTTTACGTTTCAAACGAATTTTAATGTTTCAATGGTATGTGTAAATACTGCACCAAAGTACGGATGAATTCGATGATTGCTAAGATTATATTTGTGGTATCATTCCAATTTATAATCATAATTCATGAAAACCGTATAAATTGTATAAATAATACAAAGTACGATTTATGGATATTTTTAACTTAATCTAATATTAATCTGTTAATGACATTAAATTATTAAAAATGAAATACATTCGTCTTTTAATTCAATTTGGTGAATTGTTAAATGCAATAAGAATTCTTAGAGGAAGCTTTTGCCTGCATCGTTGCGGCTATTGGCTGAAGTTTCCAATGAAGTAATTCTTATTTCTGTTTGAATGATCTTCATCGATCAAATTGAAGTTAACTATTGTCTATAAGTAATTTCTTTACATTACTTACTTATGAACGATTTTAATAATAATAATAATAATAATAATAATAATAAGTCTTTGCTTATTTTATATAAATATTCTCTTGGGAACAATATTTTACCGATAACTTTGCTGATACGATATTTAAATAATTTTAAAATAATTTTTAAATAAAATTGACTGTATTATCTGTATCCTTTTACAGATGGCACTTAAGTATTTTTCTTCTTAATTATTCGTGCAAGAGCTTACAATCAGTAATTGTACGTTAAAAATAAAGTGTATCTGTTGTTAATTTGAAAATAAACTCACTGGCTGTGGTACGCAGAAGCAAGTCTTATCAAAAATATCGGTATTCGGTAAATAATTTTTGTCCTTTTGAGACAATTATTGTTGGCCATGCTGCTTTTGTATAAATCGTCGTACAGTTCTGTGACAACGCTGCGATAAAGGGCATGGGATGTAATATTGGTATGTATCCGTTTTCTCGCGACGACCATATCTGACAGTAGTTTCTGCCTCAAGGCCACGTGGTGTTACGTTTGACAGTTCCTACGTTAAATTTATTGAACGAATGATACCCGCAATCGAACTTGAAAGGTCCACTGAGTATGTAGGCGAGCTGCCTTTGTGTAAAATACACACGTATTTCACCGTAAATATGTGATTTGTTAGTCGACGAGGATCTTTCTTCGATTCTCCTGCTTTTAACTTTTGTTTATCTCAACTTTATTCGATCACTAGATACTCTTATTATTTATGAGATTTTTTTATCGGCATTATTATCGTTTCTTAGGGTTGATTTTGTTCTTCCTTTAGTTTGTGTAATAGCCTCAGATCGGTGGAGTATATTGCGAATAAACGAAATCAGGATTAATAAAAGTTAAATTAATGAAAAAAAAAAAAATAAATTAAACAATACTAAAAATGTCCAATAACTGAATTAGCGATGCAATTACGTTCTTCGGTACGTGCTAGATCCCAAAATTTTCTTCATATACTCGCCTCGTTAGTAATCCTACGGTAGTTTGCAAAACAGCTATCGTGAAGTTGACGTACAACGAAGGTTTCTACCACAGTGTTCAACCGAGAGACTTTGTAATCTAACAAACTGCCACAGTCTGAGCGTAATCTGTGGATCGTGCGTTCGTTATACTACATTGGGCAATACAAAAATTATGGCGCACTTATAACGGTATAGACGCGGCACAAGGTACCGAGCGTCGTAGTACTAACGGCAACGAAGAGGCATCACGTAAAATAATGAAGCTTCTGATGATGTTGCAATCTAACGCAGCATGGCATCTGCCACGTTGATAAATGCAGAACGGTACGATTAATAATTTCAGCCAATGCGAGAGTCTGGCTGAAGGACAGTTTCAGGGCAAACTCTTGACACGACGAGCGATTTAAAAACGTCCCCTTCATCTTTTTCCCCGGACGCGACAAAACTACGAGCTCTTTTTTCGTTTTCCGTAATGTATCCACGACCAGGAATAACACAAATCTAACAGTAATACATCGTAGGACAGCCGACTATGGAGTTAATGGCCATATTCTACGGAGCTTTCGGGCAGTACCCAATCGAAGACAAAGAGCTGGGCTACTAGAGAAACGACCAAATGGAGATTCCGACGAATGTATCGGAGTATAACTAGCCCGTGGATGGTTGCATCCAGAATACAATCAATTCCGCCTGACTTGCCAAACCGAGCCTGAGCAAGATTTGGGTCTTGATGATGCGGCCAAGATTTCTCGATTACTTCGAACGACTAGAGTGGGTTTATCGTTGTTCTGGAGCGAATGTCAATACTTGGCATCGAAAACTCCGGCGCTTTTAGAAGCCTCGATAAGAAAATAATGCGAAACCCAGCCACGACGTTGGTGGCTCTCTCAGAGTCCGTTAACGTTACGTCGCCTGGCTGCTCTCGTACTAATGACAAGATCTGGACTACATAATCCGAATCCGAAACTAAGGACTCCGAAGTGCAGAAATCTAGGAGCAGCGACTTTACGCAGATTCGAAGGAAACAGGGCTATGCTCGCTCGGGTCCGACATCCTATCCTTTCAGGGCAGAGTGGGGGGCGTACGTCGGACGCTGGGTCGAGACGAAGCAGCGATAGAGCGACTACGTATCAGGCTAAACCTCCTGTCCCGCGAGCGCCGATACAGTAATTTAATACGCGAACGGGGCGATTAACTATATACGATAGCTATATATGTATACTAGAAAAAGTAAAAGTAGAGAAATAAATATAAAAATCGGTCCCAATGACGGCAGATATTCCTTTAAAATATCTCATCACTCGTATTAGCTCTTAAAATTCAAACAAAAAATTCCAAGTTCGTTTCTTTTTGACGAGATGCAATGCTTCTTATTGCAACATGCATCCTTACTGCTTCCTAAAAGCTATTTAAAATCAATGAGCAAAGCATATAATCGACAATAAAAAGGGAAAAAACAATAACCAAATCACTTTAAAAGGAATTCTTGCGTTCGAAGGGGTCTTAAAAGAACCGAAAAAGGTGACCGTCTTGCTTTCCCTCTGGATCATCATCTCTTCGAGTAGTTAAAGTAACATCGAAGTAAACACAACCCAGCGAACGAAATACACGCACGCACACTTACTTGCGGGCCGGCCGCGTCTGCGTGAGAGGACAAAAAGAGAAGAATGCGTGAGCGTAAGAGAGTCGAATATGCCTCCGCGCGTACGCGTGCGAAGGCAATTGTAACGATGCGTCTGTTAAAAGGTAAAAGCGAGCGATAAATGGTCTCGCCGATGTAATGATTGTTTGGCAGAAACGAGCATTTAATGACCACTGCGGCCGCGAGTGGTTCTCCTCACGATTTTCGTCCGTAGCTTCGGGGAACGAATCGGCCACCGATGAGCCCCGTATCGTTTCGAAAACGGCAGAAAAACGCGCGCCTGTGTGCGTCGCGTGACATATGTGGGCCAGTAGCGAGCGAGTGTTCGCGTGTTCAGGCGCAACGGTGCTCAATCTATGGCAGGGCACAAGTTCAAATTTCTCCCAAGTTTGCGCTTTCGAGCGCGCGCTTTTTTTATTTTTCTCATCCTTCTCTTTGTTGTTTTGTGCGAAACTCACTTTTTCAACCTTTGCCGGCCGTTTGTTCCTCGTTTATTCCGCTAATTTATTGCAAAAAGCGAACGGATTTGTGTTTGAGGCCGTTTCCTTCGAAAAATGAAAAACTCCTCTTTCAAAGTAACGACTGCTCGGAAATATTTATGGAACGGATTCTAAGCGCAGTGCCAAAGCCTGTTTTTCTTACGGGAAATAAGTCCGAGAGCCATAGTTCGAAAATTTGTGTGCAAGGTCGATACTTCAGGCTATAAAGTTGCGTAAATTCTTAAGCTGTCGATATTGTGCGGCACCACCACATGCGAATAACGAGCGTCGGCAATGAGCCCGAGTGGGGATCGTAGGCGATAACGTAATCACTCCGACAATTAGTCCGCTGTAAAGATAATAGAAAATGTTAATTATATAAATCTACGAGGTTGTAGGGGCTGGGCGGCATGGCGCACGCGCGCACGAGAACCCGATGTAAATGTAGCTGATGCCTACAGCCGCGCGGGTTCTGCGCCTGGAAGCACGGGGGAAAGGGGGAGGGGGAAATAAGAGGAATGCGCAAAAGCTCTAAATTAAACGCGCGATGCTCGAAAAGAGCTAATGGCTTATAGGAGCGCGTGCGTTTTATTTGCCCGCTCCGGTCGGTCCGCGTCTCCGCGCTCGTGTCCGCTGCAGTGGAAGAAATCATCGCTGACCGCGAGGATGAATTATCGATGTCGGCTGTAATGTACAACTTAGCATACCGCGCGGCACCTCTTACCTTCACGCGTGCGAGACAATCGTAAATACGAGTCCGAGAGCCAAGCAGCGTAATGAGAGGAGGAAAATTATCAAGTAGCGGAATTAATGCTAAGGTGTTTTCGTGTATCGGCGATTGCGGTGATTAGCATCGCGCCGCGGAGATATTTTAGCCGTTAATGTAAAGCTGATTACGTGACGCTACTAGAGTCAACAATTGCTCTATCCTTTTCCAAGCCGTACAAAGTAAAGTATATACGTCGCGAGGCTTAATAACACGTTAGGCGAATAAAAAACGAGCACATTCGGTGCTGCGAGATTCCGACGGAAAATAATATAATTTTGGTGCCGAGAAAAATGAATTACTCAAGAATGCAAATTACATATTTACGTAGTGCTGAGATTTGTATAGGAGCGACTCGCAAACGCGATGTGAAATTCAATTTTATTCATTTAATAATGACAAACTTTTTCTCCGCCATTCAGTCAATGGCACTTTATTCTATTGCCCAGGAGGCGATCCTCGACTCCTAGAGACATAAATCTTCGATGTAATTGATAAATTCTATATAAATTCGAAAATTATTGCGAGCCTTTTGCAAATAAATTTTTAAGCAATAAACTGGAATTTCTTTGCATACAAATTACAAAATTTGAAAGTTATATAATTCACGACACGTTAAGGTAATATTTCTTGTAATAAAAAATGAAAACAATTTTCTGTCTGGCTGGCGATGATTACTCACTCGTCCGTTGCTCCTTCATTTGTCGCTTTTCTATAAATATTATGGTAATAAAATATACGGTGTGCAGCATTATACCCGATAAATGTCTACCTTCCGAATTATTGGGAAAAACGGGTCGGGTAGAAAATTGCGTAAAGTTTGCTCGTGTATTATAGTTTTCAAAGACACATCGCGGTAATCAAATATTTAGATTAGTAATATTTTCAACTCAACTTCTTAAATTCACCATGACAGTTAAGAATAAAGAAAATTCGTTGAAATCAAGCGCTTTTAATAATAATAATTTAACTTGCTTTGCTCGAACACGAGTAAGCAGCCGTGATGGATGTATCAAGTCCTCTCTTAATTTACCGTTTAATTTGAATATTTAAATTATTTGTAATCAGTAATATATTGTTCAGTAGAGCTTAGACTTTGCATCTTGTGATATGTTTAAAATTTATTACAACAAATTCAAGTTAATTATAACTTTTAAACTTCTATTTTGATGTTTTGTCATTTCTCGCGGTAATTTACAGGAAAGCTGTAATAATAAATACGATCTCGAATGTACGCGTAAGACGCGAGGCAGTGTGTCGAGTGAAAAGTGAATAAAAGCTTTAATTATATCTTTATGCGACGCAATCTAAATACGTACTTATATTTAAGTGTGCAATAAGCCAAAATAAATCTCGACGAAAGTTGTAATTCGACGGTTGACGAAAGAATAAGGGATTCGAATCTCTTGGTCGACGCGAGCGCAACTCTTAATTCTGATATTGGTAATTAGTGCATTTCGAATTCGCTTGCTTTTCAACCGCTTGCGCGACATTTTTTGAGGACGACCGCAACCAACACAGGCGCGCTTCGCCGAAAAGCAAATCTCGCGAAATCCAGATCAAAAAGCAGCGGAACGACAAAAGGGGAAAGTAGCAGCAAAGTAGTGCTCGCGTTGTTTTCGCATGCACAGGGGAACCGAGCCGATATGTGCTACAGGAGGTTGAAAAAGAAAATGGAAAAAAATGAAAAGGAACACGGCAAAACGCTCGTTACGGCGTACGGCGGCGTGGTCGAGGGCAAGTAGCGCGCGCGTGTCAATGCCCGGCAAAATATCGGGTTCAAAGATACGCTGAATGATTCCCGTGAAAACGCTTCCTTAATTTCGTGTCACAATCTAAATAGCACAAAAGCTTCGTAATTAGTGACTCGCCTCCACCGGACACTACTGTGCTCTGCCTCGCCGTTCGCTGAATTGCATATTGCGCATATACTTATCTCTGTACGTTGATCATCAACCTCTATTCTTTTGTAAATTAATAATAATTGAAGTTAAATGATTAGAGGTCTTTCACCCTCGGTTCACCGGCAGGGATTAAGCACGTGTCGAGGGCTGACCGGCACCGATATTTTATTCGACGGCTGCCCGGGAAATAACCGGTCGGAATTTTAACTTCCCAATCTTTCAGCGCACCTCGCTAATGCAATGGCATTAATTTGTGTATATACTTATACTTTACGACGACTATTATTCGCTTAATTGTCAGGTTTGAACGGCGAATTTCAGGACTACGAGTTCGTTTCCGAAATTCGACGCTACAAACTTCCTTTGGAAGAGACAATCGCTAATCTCTGCGCCGTTACGTTGTTTTACGTGCTGATTTCCAAAGCGTCCGGTGCACGAACCTTTGCCTATTTGGCTAAAAAATTTGGAACGTTCTTTCGAATTTTTGCCCAAATGACATTTCGTAAATTTTCAGTGTGAAATTATTGAAAACCAACTTATAAGTCTACGGACGAATTTTGACCCGACAAATGAAAATTACTTACATTAAGTTCGATTCGAAACGTCTTTATATATTTTCTACTTAGGAATGATTTTTTAGACTTATTTTAATCTATATTACATTATATAATTCACGTTTAAACCCATAAATATATTTCTAATAATTTATTGGTTTAATTCATTCGTAAATTCACACGTACTTATGAATTAAACTACTATTAAAATTTTTATACTTAATCTCAATTCTCCGAATGCGTCGTTTATTATAAGAATAAAAATCGACACATTATTTATCATTTTAGTATATCAAATTATATTCTCTATTCGTAGTTGTAATTGCGATGTTTTTCTCAGTTTTGAAGTAAAGCTTTTACATATTTAAATCGATTAAATTCCTAAAGTACTATTTGCATTTCTCAATATTATTTCACAAAAAGTCGGAACTGACAAAGAAAAATTGCAAATTTTGCACATTACAATACTTTTAATTATTATAGCATGAAGAATTTATTCGAGAAAAAATCTCTTGATAATACTTGTGCAATTATTCGTTGACTCATAATTAAGAGACAATATTGTGTTTTTAATACCAGCTCGGGCAATCTAGATGTGGTATTATCAATGAGAATTGTAATGAACGATACTATGCACGATCGCTTACAATATATAAATATTCAGGAATATAAGAACGTGTTAAACGAAACATTTTTTCATTAGGAACTCATTATATAATTATTCGTATAATTAATCAGTAACGTACAATGAGGTCAATGTGATCACCATTATTTATGGCAGCAATATGTTTAATGTAAAAAAATCTAGAACTAGAACTTTCCAGTTTTAGATTATACACGAGTATATTGCACTTGTGCTTGACTAAAATTTCACTTATAGGCCGTCGTTATATTTTAAAGCATAAGTAGGCATTCTCGTACTTAAAAAATGCACAATCTCCATCTACTTGCGTATCATTCGACGTTTTAAGCAATGAAAACGAAAAAAATCCCACCGCAAGGCGCACGTGACGATAGGGACGTAATCCGAACGTAATGACCGATGCTCTCCGATAGAAGAAGAAGCAAAAGAAAATATCGCGCATGCATTAGAAAGTATTGTATGTGTGCGCGCTTAAAAACCCGGTATAACGGTACACACAAGATGAAAATCACAATGGATGACAAAGAACGAATTAAAGTGACGCGCGCAGGTGATCTTTGAGTGTCGCTCACGTGCTCGCATACTTGACCCGCTATCGTACTATCTCTCTCTCTCTTTTTCTCTATGCCTGCTGACCGCCTCGAATATCCCGGCGCTACGGCATTAGTATGTGCCGGGATTGTCACGACACATTAATATGGTATCGGATGGGACCGAGAATGACGTTCTGCCTCACTTTGAGATCTCGAAAACACCGCGAGCTATTCAGAACGCATCGCCTCTCTTATCTCGGTTTCGCTCGCTTTCTTCAATGATAGCCTTCTCCCTCCTCTGCTTGGCGTCACCCGCGACCCGGACCATCATTATACCTCATTTAACCATTGTGATTACATTTGTATAGATCAGATCGGGCGATCGCATGGACGACCGAGGAGCTTAAGGTAGTTGCCGTTGCACGATAATCCGCTTCGAAAGTTTAAACTAATTTAAATCGACATCTGTAACGATAGTAAAAAGTTAATGGAATACGACGTACTTGCATTACAAAAGGAAAGAAAAAGGCAATTTACAAATAGTGGATATATAATTGTGATCGTCGTATTCTTTAAGTAAAGATTTTTATTTGTAATGCGCCTCGTACGCGATGCGCAAATCGTAGATTACTTACGTGGCCGAGGCTCGGGACCGTTTTATAAATAAATTTCTTCCGCCTCTACGAGTTTACGAGCGTGTGACGATAAATAATTTATGCAATTCTGTTTGTTCGCTTACAGAATTTAGTGACAATGGAAGTTTCCTCAGAGGAAAATATGAAAGTACGTTCCCAGTTACTCGGAATCAATAAACGTTAGCAAATGCTGTGCTCGTGTGTGTTCAACTAAATCTTAAAAATCATAACTTCAATTTTATTCACTACAATTAACAATTTTTACCTTCTATTTCTACATATCACAGCGCCAACGTTTTTAATTTTTAATACAGATACCTCTGATTTTTGTTATTAACCATTGTCTGTGCACTTTTTAATCCTTATACCTTCACAGTATTATTATATTTTACTTCAACTGAATATTTAGATAATATATTTTTCATTTACTCGCAGAAGGAAAAGTACTAACATTTTTACCATAAAACTTAATTCAAGTATATTGCAATGTTTAAAAAAATCTTTTTAAACATACAATCAATTACATTTTTGAACACTCGTGATAAAAGTAGTTAAAAAAGACGCCATTATGAATCCGCAGAAATAAATCAATGGCATTGATAACAGTAATACCATTGCTAAATAAGCTACTGTAAGTAATGATGATGAAAAGAATACAAATAAGTAAATATACGTAGGAAAATATGATTCGTTTTCAATAAGAAAATATTGTTTTTTGGGTAGAAGATAAATAATAATAAAAGTTTGAAAAAGATAATAATATGTTTAATTGAAAGAGGTCGATAAAAAATTCGCTTGCTACAGACTTCAATGTTTGAAGTGCACTCACATTGTAATGAACATTCGGCCTTATCTAAATAATAAATCGATCTGATAATAAGTTTTTTGTGTCGTGATGGCAGAAGAAAAACTCTGTAAATTAAAAATTTTTCTTTATTCGTTAATTTTTTATAATTTATATATTTACTAACCTAATTGGCGTATTTGTATAAACTTATTGATACTGTTTTCACATAAATGTATGTTCACATACATCTATAAGAACGAGTATCTAGTGTAGTTAAGCAATACTGTATGTTAATTGCACAGTTTAAAAGTTTGAGAAATAATTCAGATGAATTCCATGCACAAATAACAGTAAAAAAGCAGTGTGATAAATCTATATTCTAAAATTTAACTTATTACACTTACTTTTATTTTATTTTTCTCTATGTAAGTCCGTATGTAAACTTTTGTGGCTGAAATTATTTCACGTCACTCAGAATTATAAAACCAAGTCTCGCTAAGCCTTATTTAATTGATTGATATGCTAGATTTTTGCACGTAAAATTGGTATTTTCTTGGAGGAGGTGAATAAAATTTAGAAGTGTTTATCATTTTAATTGATGGGTAGTGAGGAAAAACGAAAGGAGTTTTGCACGAAATCGCGTAAGCCTTGTGATTCCATTGCTTCGTGAATTTACGTTTCGTGATTATATTTATGTTAATTTGAACTGAATTTTCTTATATTCCATTATTTTATATTTACATAAGCATTTCAAGTAAATATAAGCAATAAATAAATAAAATTTATGTCAATTTCATTTAGATGATAATAAATTTACGAATTCACTTGTCTGGTCGGTTTCTACTTCACTTAGAAATATATTTAACATATACATTAAGATCAGGCATAGTTTAGCATAATTCTTAAATTATTTCAATATGTATTGAATTTCTACAAATGAATTCTAATTTTCGTCCAAAGGTGTGTCGTTTTGCAATATTAAGCGATTACAAATATTATGTTATTTCTAAATAAACATTCGCATAATAAATCATTAAGCTAGAGATTTCTGCAATTAATAATAATAAGTTTTCGAATCGCGACGATTTTAATTTAATACTTAAAAAGGCATTCGATCCAGGTAAAAAATAAAAGTAACAGAATGCGTTTTAAAGAAACTTACGTGTAACAATCGTTGTCTATTCGCTGCAGAAGAGACCAATTCATTTGTAGTCGCGATGATTGTCCCATATCATCGACTTTTTATTTTCACATTTATCGCCGAAGACGCTTTTTACTCGGCTATATGATATTTCACAATCGCAAGCACCGACCGGCTACGATATGTTTTCGATCGCGTTACATCCGGACCCGCATCCCCGAAGAAATGATGAAACGAGTCTGTTCCCGCTCTCTGCGTGTTTGCAGTGCGTCGATGGTGGCGAGCGATTTGTAAATAAATTGGGCCTCACCGGAAGCGGAGCTCGATGCGCTAAAAATCCACGTATCCAAAAGGGGACGCTTATTCGTGCCCTTGGCAAACAAATGGCGATCGGCGCTGCAACTTTTATTTTTGGCGCTCACGTGTACTCGGATTATCGCGCGCGCGCGCGCCGACGGTTAAGCAAAAGCGAGCCCCGTTCATTAATTAACTTTTGAAAACAAAAATAATCCGAATCAAAATCAGTCTTTTGAAGATTTATGTACGAGTAATCGCTCGAGCGATATTAATCGAGTTCACGCAGGCGTGTTCCAGAGCACTTGTCACGATTATTGTAATGAGAGAAAAACCGAGAAAGCGTCAAGTATGGCGGAAAATGTGTTTCCTCGGCTCGCACGGGGAAAGCTTGAAAAAAGGAACCCAGAGGAAGAAAACAAATATTCAGACATCCAAGCCCGAAATAATTACCAGATCACATCGGGCAATAAGATCGTCCAAATACCTGATCGAGATTCGTAAAAAGTCGGGAGATTGGATCGATGTAGCATGATAGTCGTCCAGCTCCGCTATTTGAATAATACATGCGGAATACACTCGAATAATACATTCGAATGATAATTACGGAATAATCAGCGGGCTTGTACTCGCACTATCGCAATGGGATCGGGCGCACTAAACACCAATTATTTATAATAAATTGAAGTCCTCCCGGCATATAATAAGTATTAATATAAAATGGTGACTGATTACAAACGGGAGCCGAGCCACGGGCCCTCCTGGCTATACTCTGACGTAGCAAAACGCGAGGATCGTCCGTGTAGTTTCCCTCTCGTGCGTTCTCCGCTGCATCCACGCGTTACCAACTGTTGCTGCTGCTGCTGCAGCAAACTGGAACTGATGCTGATCCTTAGAATACAAAGCAAATCGATCGGTCATTCTTGACTATTCAACCACTCGCTCTTCTTCCGCTCTTTAAATTTAAACATTCGACATTTATACTTGGGTCATTAAGTCCTCAATTGTAGTGTGCGCAATAGAATCAACTTCATTTTAATTTCTAGATGCTGTGGTTGCAATTGGGCTGCGGTTGAAAACCCCTGCATCGGAAGAAGTATTTTTAAGTGATGCGGATTATTGGTCTATTACTCGTATTCGCCAAATACTTTTTTCTAGATATTCATTTATTTTCGCGTATTTATGCAAGTTTATTATTTGCTTGTCGTCAAGATGTAAGATTATAAGACGCGATAAATTGTTATAATTAAATTTTTCTAACGAGCAAAATAGTTTTCCAAGTCACTACACCTTTTAATTACTGTGTCAAAAATATGGTTATGCGTCGGGAGTAATAAACGTTGTGTCACATTATTTTCGATTCCGTGTAATTTAAGAATCGCATTCTTATTCGTTTATACTTGCTACTGAATTTCTTTTGGCTTAGAAAATTAGTAAAAATAAGAGATTGCAGTTTTTTTAAAATCTTTTTCTTAAAAAGTTAATTATTTCACAGGACATAAACGTAAATAACTTGCCCGGATACTGCGCATATGGAAATTAGTGCCCGGGATATGTGTTATTAAGTTGTCCGGCTAACGATTCATTTACATGTCTTCTAATTTTTAGTAATTATAAATTTATTAACAATTTTTAAGGCCAGTTTACTTAATTATTTCGTTCGTATGCGTGTACATGCTTTTCTCTGCTACGGTGCGTGCGATTTTTCATCTGATACAACACGTGTCTCAACGATTTTGCTAAGCCGTAGTGGAATATATATTTATTTAAATTTTCGTTTAAAGCGTAATCCTAAATTTCTCGATCTTTTTTTTTTTTTTGTCAACCTGTCGAGAAAGAATTTTTCATTTTATCGAGGATAATGTGATTTTTGTTTTTGCACCATTAAAGCCCCTATTTATTCTATCGCAGTGTTCCTCACTGTTTTCAATTCAAAGTAAAACGAACAATAACGTTCGCGCATAAACATATAAATGCACGATAAACTTTTAGTCGCGTATTCTTTCATCGTTGCGAGGTGCAATATTTGAGAAAATTGTTCGCTGGTAGAAAACATCACTTAAAATATCCAAGCTTTCCAAGTCGAACATCCGTGTTAGGCAATGTTATTCAGTAATGCCACGCACAATGGCCGGTAATAAACGATTAATAAACAATTACACCTCGAAAGGTAACTGATTTACATACATAAGTATGCTATTAATAGTCGTTTGGTCGAGCTGCAGCGGATAGTTGGCTGATAACGAGCTTTAGCCGTCGAGAGTCAGCGCGAAAAGGGCCAAAGGGAGCTATACCCGATGATAACTTATACTCGGTTCACGCACGCACTTACAGGCGAATGCACATTATGCATAAAACATCTGTACAGAGGAGAAAAGACCAGGGCGAGTAGAGGACGCAAACCGCATCGTAATATAACCAAAGACAGGTCGCCTATGAACCACCGCAATTCTATCTTTTACGCGTTTGTCCCGTTGCGTGTGTAACGTATAAATCGACGGCATAGGATTAAGCCTTTCATAGGCCTTTGTAAGTTCAGACTTGAAAAGTCCTTGGCTTCGCTCTCCCTTCTTTTGCTTCATTGTAAATCTTCATCTTCTCTTTTTTTCCTTTGAATTCCATTTACGTCAAACAATCTAAAAACATTATGCTGTTTTTAAAAACGTGTAATTTCGCGATAAAATTATAGACGCTGTGTTTTTCATTTTCAATAAGAACATATGTCTTCTTTTTATTTCACCTTAGCTTAAATCGATTTGTGCGTTTCTAAGCAACTTTTTTTTCAAATAAACCCACGTATTGTTAAATAATCGGTACTTTTAACAGGATGATTAATTATATTATATCGGCGAACTTGTGTAGGAAATAAATTCTAAAATAGTCGAATATCGTATCAATTTGCAATTGTTATTTTTAAAATGTTAACAACATTATCGTTCACTTTTTTATCGATAAAATATTATACAGCACGATAAGAAATTTTTATTCATCGAAATTAATATCAAAATCTTCAAACGATGTTAACTGATAACTTGTTAAATTAAGTTTGAAATATAAAACAATTTATATATATATATATATATATATATAAAGAAACGCATTATTCTTTGTTTATGAACCCTGAAAATGAAAGGTATACTAATTTTTTACGCAATCACAAATACGGCTTTAATTTTTTACCTCACTTTTATAATTTAAACGTTTCACGCAGATTTTTTATAAAGTACTAATGGACAAATTACTTCAAACGAACATTCTTTATATAACTGCGCGATAAGAATTATCTGTCGCAACTTTAATGTTTTAAAATACACCCCCTTTATCTTCACTGCTTTAATAAATACTATTTAATTTTACTGATTTTATTCTTCACAATTATGTGTAGTTTTTACTTCCTTTTATAATTTTACTTATAAAGAACAAATTAATTTATCTTAAAAATATATGTTTCTACACATCAATTTAGAAAAATTTATTGTACAACGTAAATTGTAAGCATTCGTATATTAGATATTTTTAATGCCTATAAACTTATCTACTTAATCCTACTTTTATGTAAAATTTCATTAGATTATTAAGAACTTAATAAATATTATATTTTATAAATACTAATTGTTATATGATAAAATAAAAAAGTTTTATTTGAATTGTGTGGCGTAACGTCGAAGAAAAATGTAAAATATATAAAATTAATGAAAAATTTATTCATAGCCAAGATTTAATTAAAAATATTATGTATCATAAGTAAAGTATTACACTTGAACCGCTTAAATAAGTTCTAATATTATTTAAAAAATATTATGTTATTTTGTTTAAAACATAAACCTCGACTGCTAAACTAGATATTTTGTGATATTATTTTTGAATAAGCCAGAAACTAGTCACTTTGTTCAATTTAAGTATTATATTCAGTGATATTGTGGAATCAGTACAGAATAATCTTATGTTACTTTTTGTGAATGTGATTTTATTTTAGAAATAAAATAATTGGTAAATTTATATTGGATAAAGTTACAATATATATATACTATATACAGAAGGAGCATTTATACTATTTTTGTTACTCCATAAATTTCTCACATTAATGTTTAACAAAATGTAATATTTTATAATAATTAATTTTTTTTTTAAAGAAAATTCGAAGATAAAGTGAAATAGTTACTTAATGGCTTCCTTGAATTTTATTCCATTGACGTTAACAACACACTTTGTGTTAATTTTTTTTGTTTATGTATATTTTTTTTTTTTAATAAAATTTCTCTATTAACTAAACTAATTTTCGTTTTACAATATATTTTAAGTATTTAATACATTAAATATTTTATAAGTGATTACTTTAAATAGTAAATATTGAAAAATACGTGAAAGGTATAAACAAACTTTAGGAAAAATCGATGCATAGATATGATTTACTAAAAATATATAAAAACATGATATTTCCATCGAATGGTCACTGATTATTTCATTTACAAGAATGAATAAAATGAAAATATCATAAAAGTGTTAAATTTCATTTACATACTTTTGCATTTGTATACACGATTCGGACTTCGATTTCATATTATATTGGACATATTGGACTGTTATTTAGTTGATTACTTTAATTTTATGATATTTACCTTTCAAAGTGAATTTCATTTTTAAAATATAATAAATTTTAACTGTTGCAAAACGAATATTGGAATTAATATTTTTTTAGATATATTTATCTTCCCTAACGTTGTTATCATTATTTACCAGACTTCTTATTAAGTTACTCGATGTAAATTTAAAATAATAATATTAAACAATAATATATGCTTTTTTGTAAATTGTGAATTTTTCTTTCTTGGAACATCAGTTATTAAAAGATTTCTGTTTACCTTAATATTTCATTTTTATCCGATCATTATTGCTTGCAAATATTATTTAATCGAGCTCATCTATTGTAAAGATAGTGTTGCATATTATTAACTTTGATTCGGAAATAATAGATTTACAAACCATTCAATAATTAAACTTACCACATAATGAAACAGAAAATTTTTCGAAGTAGTATATAGAAGTATAACAATTTACATGGTCGAAAAACATAATTTTGTTAAAACATTGACCTTATTAAATTTAGGAAGAAAATCTAAAAAATTATATAAATCAATATAAATATATCTAAAGTACTGTTAGCTTGATAAAAAAATGTATTAAAATCAAATTAAATCCCCAAAGGGTTAAAACAAACTAATGTCTACTCTTTTTAATTATACTCATTGTTTAAATTATTTTTGATACATGTTTTTTAATTTATACAAGAAAGTGGAACAAGAATTTATAAATTGCTTTTTTTTTAAGTTTAATAATGTACAGCCGATCGAAATCTAGAAAAAATTAATAAATAATAGTGATTAAAATTAAAAAAATATAACTAACAAAAATACATTATTTAAATAATTGCCAACGAATAATTAAAATAAAATTAAAATAAATCGGAGAAGAGTGAACTTAATAAATGCTCGTTTCGATTTTATTAATATATTATATTTTAGTGAGTTTGTTAAAATCTTTGTTGTTGGGAACTAATCGGTTTTCAAATAGCAGAGAAAAAATAAAGTTATAATATTTAGAGAAAGAACTGCGTAATCTTAAAATAGAGAAAATACGTAATTGACTCATTATTAGGATATTAAAATTATATAATAATAAATTTAGGATTCAACTACGATAATCATTAAATAATAAAACAATCCCGTACAAAACTCGTAAGCAACAATATAAAATTGAAGAAGTAAACCAAGTATGTAAAGAAAGAAAATGAAAAGTCTTTTAAAAACTTTAGGAAATTTATGAACTATCATTAACGCGTTAACGAATTAATAAACATTATAATTAAAAATATCAATTGTAAAGAAATGAAATTAAAGGTACGAATACTATAGGTATAGTTTTTACGGGCTCTTTATATTTAAGTAAAGCCGTATTAATAGGAATGACCGTGATAAATGCTTGCATTTTCGTCCATTAAAAAATAATTGTTGCTTTATCACGAATCTTTAGAGTTATATTAATAATTTACTGAAAACTGATCAGGCGCCAAGATAATACTGAAGGTCAAAGTCCGACTGTAACCTCATTGCAATGTGGATGAACAATACAGGTTTTATTACTTAATGGCATCTTCGTAGTATTATTGAAATGCGAGAAATTCAATTGTAAAAAGCGAAGCTGACATTACGGTATCATTCAAAGTGATTTTTTCTCAACGTATCTGCAAGAGCTACCGTGTATTTTTCATTTTTCCTTACACAATAAAGTTGAAGAACCAGTTCTTACGCGGAGTACGTGCACCTCCGGAAAGCATCGTAATTCTCATTCGGGATAAAAACGTCGGATGAGTCGTGCATATGGTTATCGGCGGCCCTCTCGCTCTCACTCTCGTATTCCCGTTCATTCGTATAAATTGACACCGTAAACAGGGCAGAATGGCAGAATCCCAGTTCCAGCACTGCGGGCATTACACGCGCACCGCTCTGCCAGAGATCCTGATTATGACTTTATTGAGTAACGAGTCCGACGCGAATGCAACCCAGTCCAGTCCACGAATTTATACCCTAAGAGCTCATGCATATACTGCATTTACGGGCGCGTGCACACGCAGCCACATAAATTCGAATATGGGTATTCACGTAAACGTCCTCTGCACAGAGGCATTCCAACAGCCACCGCAGGCTTACACGCCCACACGCGCATCTGTGGACACAGGTAACTTGTAATGTACATACGGATAAGCTTTGACAAACCCACGTAAATCCACGCTGGTCCGACCTTTCAAAGGCCTGAAGGGTAGCTGAGTGCAGCTGTTGAATTAGCATCTGCAGATCTCTCCCTGCGAAATCCGTCTGGATGCGAGGAAGAACTAGAATTATTAGGAACTAGATTTAATTGCAGCAGCCCCTCTCGTCTGCCCTCCCATTTTTTATGCGGAGGAATCAGACGAGAGGGAAGTTTCAGTGGAGCGGTCGGTTGCAAAGATGAATACGAATTCAGCGCTGCGCTGAATACGACGAAGGCGAGAAGAGACAAATATGCACAAGGGGGGATAAAAGAGGAAGAGGGGGAGGTGGAAACAAATTTCTTCGACGTAATATTCCTCCGCGAGGTGGTTGCAAAGTTGGATACGAAACAGGTCGCTTGGCAACTTTGTCGACTTCAATATCTCAAGTTTTCTCGTACACGCCAGCGTCTTAGTTCCGCGACGTAAAAATGTAGCTACAAGCAGAGACGCGCACACTTGCACCTAAACACGCACTACTGCGCACTTGGCGAGGACTTATCGAATACTGCTCCCGTCTACATAATGCATTTTGGGGAATATTTACGTTTATTTCGTTTTAATGAAAAACGAAAAATTCCTTTATCGTGCATTTCCGCTACTCGAGGGGACCATATTCTTCTTTCCTTCTCCCTCCTCCGCCTTTGTACCTTCGCTGTCTCTCTCGTTACTGTTTTTCTCCTCTTTGATTATGTACTTAACGTGAAAAAACGAGTAAAGGGAGTCCTGAAAAGCCGAGGGAAAGGAAATAGTTGCAGCGGATGAGGCCCAGAACGCAAAAAACGAAAAAGAGGAAAAAGTGCTTCCCGGGGTGCGGATAGCCTCGCCAACTTTAATATCTCAAGTTTTTTATGCTGCGTATACAAATTTCGGCACCTCGTTGGATATTTTACAGAAACGTGACTAGAGCTCGTTTTCTGAAGTACGAGTATTTTCTCGCGTAATTTCAGCGTACAATTTCATATAGTGCTGAAATGAACTTTCGGAGCATGAAATAAATTGCTGCGGTGGTCTTTAGGGATATTTTATTAGAAAAAAACTTTGTTTGCCGTTTTGTGATAATATCTTTTTACACCTATTAAATTTTGTTACTTCGTATTTTTACAATAGAAATTCTGGGAATTCCATATCGATGCCGGAACTGCTGATGTACGCGTCTTAGCATTAATACCAATTATGACTTTATTTCAATAGACTTAAAAATTAAATCGATTTACATAATTATTCGTAGAGTAAATTCCGCACAACTTAAAATTTACGAATATCGTACCTAGAACCAATTGTAGACGTGATTGACTAGCACGGCACGAAGTACCTAGTATTAAATGATTCATAAATACAAGTGAATTCATGGAAATATGATTGCGAAGGAAATTACACATACATCATATGTCTTTTTGTACTTTATACGAACCCCAACAGCATTGCAAAAAGCTAATTTGTTACATAAGTTTTAAAAAGAAAGTTTAACCATTATTTTCTTATTGTTAAGGTCATCGGGTTGTTAAAATATAGTTTTTAATCTAAATCATAAAAATGTATAAGGTGAAATTTAAAAGTTAACTATTATTAAAGACTATTTTCGATAGAAGTACAGTAAGTGCAAGATGTCAGTTTACAATGCACCAATAAAATTATTAGTGCTGAGTGATTTAAGAATATATAAGAATCATGTTTAATTTAATAAAAACAGAAAATTCGTTCGAATTTTAATAAAGTATATCATATCAAAAGTCATAAAATATCAATGCGTAAAATATTTTAATTACTTCAGTCTGTAAACCCTATATAATATAAGAAATAATTCTAATTTCCACTAGTTATGTATCTTAAAAAAACTGATCGTAATTTAATTACGTCTAAGTCAAATTCTTGGTTTTTTTATTTAAGTAGATTCATATGCTTCGAAACGACGTATTAGGCAGGAACAGACATTGGAACAAGTTTTATTTAACAGCAATACAAAATGTAAATAGTGCTTTATTTCTTATTTATTACATTTCACAGAATTTTAACAGTATTTTCAGTAAACATCAAAATTTATTTTTATTCTGAGAAAGATAATCACAATAAAAATATATATAATCTGATTAACGGAACAAACATAAACATTTATTTTTAATAAGTAAAATGATTGAATAACGTAACTGAGATTATTATAAAATTGCGTTCGAATGGTACATCGATAGGCCCCCTGGATCCCTGAACGACAACGGAACAACGAGTATATGACGAGCCCAGAACCAATGAATACATTGCGAAACAATAATAATAACGACAATGACGACGACTAAAGAAACAATATCGTAATTCTTTCAGAGCTTCTCGTTAGTCAATGATCTATCGTGTTTTGCGTGTTTGCTACATTTAAATACTGTTGACGGTCCCCTTCATACTATCCCAACATAAAAAATGTCTCTTGGTGTATTTTACAATTACTCCTCCGACACGATACAACAGTTCAGAACGTTAAAATAATCCACTTCATTTTTTGGCACTTTTTTTACTAAGAATAAAGATTAAACGAATGCTTAATACTCTTGATGTACCAAATTATATTTCTTACAACGAATACATTTTAATCTGTGCATAAGTTGATTTTTTCCGACACAAATATAAGTATAGTAATATGCTAATCGTTTACTTTAAAAGGCAATCTATTTTTCACGTACTGTGGCCTGAATTAGGGATTGATTTACAAGAAAATGTATTAAATAACCAAAAACGTGTAGAATTATTCTCTGCTTTGTAAATAATTTTCACTTTTGTGCAAAGAATTTTTATTATTTTAAAATATTTATATAAATAAACATTTAACATACGTGAAAAGAGTTCTTCGTTGGACTTTATCATTGAAACATGAAATTAAAAGGACATGGAGAAAAGTTAAATCACAGATGTCATCAAACTAGTACGACAATTTATTATTTCAAAATACGAACGTAATTAATATTAATAATTGATTAATATTATTTTTATTTAAAATTCTGAGAGTTAAATACTGCATCGTTAGGAGTATGTAATAATAAGCATGAACAATATTTTTGTCTTGGTATGATTTCAAAATTATAATTTCCAATTACTTGGTATTTACTTTTTAGGTTAACGTTTTTTGATCCGTAAATCATACTGATTAATGATATTTGTAAACAGATGACAACACTGAAGTGCAGTACCAATCCTAGATATCTTGTATATGCTAATATGTTTATGCTAAAGAATGTCGTTTGTAAAACCAGAAAAGTAGCTTCTGTATATATATGTATATATATTAAGGTCGGAGTATGTTTGTCTACATATGTGAGTTATGCATTGATGAAGATAAAGGTCCCGTTTGTAGTTTTCCATGTCTACGAATGCATACATGGAAAACTACAAACGGGACCTTTATCTTCATCAACGAATAACTCACGAACGTTGGCAGTACGAGTATATACTGGTCTAAAATATAGATGCAGAAGCTACTTTTATAAATATCGTAGATGATATTCTTCAGTTTAATCAGATTAGCTCACACGAGATATCTAGGATTAGTGCAGCACTTCAGTGTTATCATCTGTTTACAAATACTATTAACGAGTATGATTTACGTACCAGAAAGTATTAATCGAAACGCAAATATCGCATCAAAAGTATTGTTGTGGAATCTACACGCAGTCATAAATATGGTCCCTTTACGTCGCTGCTTTATTTTAGAAATGTAGCTTTTCGCTGGACATTAGAAAATAGTTTACCTTTAAGTCTATTTCAGCGTCACCGGAGATGATGGATTAGTCGAGGGCGTCCGAAGTGCGTTAAGCTTAGCACTCGTGTATAGAAGCATACGTTTTCATGTTTCGCACGAGTATTTTACAGAGAAACCCAAAAATGTGCTATCGAGTAAAACGGAACAAAAAATCGCGGAAGGTGTAGTTTTTCTCTCACAGCGATCTTTCGTCCAATCCAACTGATACTCGACGCATAGTAAAACTATTAAACGCCGCGATTGTTGTGATAATCAAAGTTGTTTTGTTGACCGTTAAGGATGGTTTCCAATGTATTTACAAACTACCACCTTATTTAATAAAGAGGTCTAAGAGACAACGTTAGTTGTCGTGATTACGGATTCAGGCAGCTGTAACGCAGAGTTATTGCTTTCTAACGCGTTGATCAAGCACTGTATTTGAAAATTACGTTTATTTCATTAATGCAAATTGCACGAATTACGTTTTTTAACCGAAGGCCGATGTTTATCTTTACTTAAGTAAAACCCAGCGGACTTTCTCCGCCTCGCTCGCGGGAAAATCATAGTCAAGTTGAAAACGTCGCGTCGCGAACGGTACCGCGCTAATCGCAGTCCAAGTGTGCCCTGCGAAAGAGAGAGAGAGAGAGAGGGACGCGGAGTGGACAGTAGCCGGAGGTTTAGCGCGCACTCGCGATTGTTCGAGTCGCGGCGGACAATGAGCGCTAAGATAGTCGCGATGTCGTGCGCCTCAGCCGCGGGCTCTCGTGTCTTTTTCCGTGTAATGTGTAATGCGCCGTGAAACGGGCAATCATGTTGCGTTACCGGTTCCCATTAGCGAGCCGCTGAGCCCGTGGCCTGCATTGCGTCGCGTTGCGTTGCGCCCGTGCAATGCGCCAGTACTTTCAGGCAAACTACAAAAGCTGCCGAGCGCGTACCTTAAACGGAGCTCCGCGGAATAGATAGATGGGCGCTGTGAAATCGAGGATTGGAGCGGAAATCGAATCGGCTCGGCTTATTATTTTTTGCTTATTTCTGCTCCCGTGTGGCCCGGCAAGACTAGTTTTCCCTTCGGTTTCAGCGCGATTTTCTACTCAAATGTCGCAGCACGTTTAACTCGTTATCGCTGGGTTTCTCGGGTTATAAATTACGTCCTCTATGAATCTGGCGACGAACGAAAGCCAATTTTAGACGCTCGAGAAGCCAACACTTGCATCGCTGTTTAATTTTCGAAAACGACCACTTTGTGTTTTTGCTGAATTAGTTCGTTTCCGCGATTTGCTCTCCGCTATCTGGCCCTTCCACCTTTGAAGAATCGAACGAGCCGCGCAGGGTAGATTGGCTGCCTTAACAACTGCAAAATTCAACTTTAGTTATCACTAAAAAATATTTAGTTACTTTTAGTATTTTTTAACGTTTCAATTTGTTCAAAATTAACGCGTACTTAAAACTTTTTAATTTTACATTAATCTTCAACAGTTTTTGTTAAATGCCTACGTACTTACTTTAAGAACACGATTCTTACAAAGAAAACTGTTGCGATAATAGGAGTTGCAAAAGAAAGTATTCATTTTGAAGAATAAAGAGGGTAATTTTTTATACGTGGGATTGCCAAGGAATGTAATCTGCTTCCGCTTGTTGCATTATGCTGCATGATAATTCCTTATTAGGTTGAGTAGAAGGCATCAAACAATTTTTTTTTCACACGAGTGAAACTCGGCACTAATTCAAATTATTTCGTTACAACATTTATTTCAGCTGAGATTTCCCGTTCATTAATTTTTTGCATTATGCAAGCGATCGTCGTGGCGAAAAAAATTATTAAAACGTATACTCGATAAACGAAATAGTATTAAATTAATTACCACGTGTCCCTAAAATGTCGTTTTTAAATTTTTGACGTTTTCCTACTTCTCGAGTAAGGCTCGAAGGAAACTACATTATCGTAAATTATACGTTGTGTCGAATAAATTTAAAATTTCTGAAATGCATATCTGAAACTGTCATAACAACATTTTTATACTTGAACAACACTTATACTTTAATAAGTAAAATGACACGAAAAATCAAAAAAATTAAATCACAAAATATACAATTATAATGCTACAGTGAGGTCGAAATAAAACTTGAAATGTTTATTCTGTCCCACTGCGGAATATAAATATAAATATATTTTATAAAGTCGCCAAAATTACAAAGAATACAATAATCAATATTTTAACCTGTGTATTACAATTTTTACGCATAATTCAATTCAAACATTCTACAAGAGACGAAAAACTTCGGGAATATTAACCTCGAACTTTTGTTGAAGATAAATTCTCATAGGTTGTATAAACTTGAAGAGAATTCATAATTTTGTAATTAGAAGCAAAAATTCACATATTACATAAGTTATAATTTGTAATATTTTGTGCAATAAAACATATTATTTATGTTTTGCAAAAATAATAAGTAAACAATTATTAAACACTGAATTATTTACAATGCACTTTATTAAATTACTAGATTAATTTTCAAATTTCACCCAATTCATAACAAAAGAATAGAAACTGTTCAAATTAAAAATTTTATTATCAATTTTCATTCTTTTTTTATAATTATAAATTGAAATTACCAATTACAGAATCAATTGGTAGTTCTAAAGGTTTAATTAAATTTCTGCTTAAGATTTATTTTAACGTATTCCACAAATAATCTTTGAATTTTCCATTTCAAATGACAGTTTCAACGACTTCTATGAGAAATCTGATTACCGCGTAATATAAAATAAATCCAGCAATGATATAAGTATATAATAACTGAGCTGTAGTTTACTAAATACGCGCACGAATTGAAAGTAAAATAATGTCGAAATTTAATTATACGTCTCATTTAAACCAACGGAAAATTCGGCATCAGTATTTAATTGCACCAAATAAAAAAATATTATATATCCGAATGCGAAGAGATCATATTATCGTGATAATATAAATTTTTGCGACTTATGACGAGCAATGTTGCGCGGCCACACGAATTTCAATACACGAGTGATTTACAAGATATATTTTTATAAACACAAATAAAAAAGGGTATGATACGTAGTTTCGTCAATTTTAACAAAGTAAAATGTATTTTTTGTCGGTCATTTTTGCACGCTTACGTCAACGTAAGACTTAATACTTTTACTTTCACGCGCTATTTCTACGTTTGCCGTAATTTAAATGATTGCTCCGGTCTGGAAAAGTGTAATTAAATAAAAAATTAAATTGAAAAGTGATTTTAGCGGATATCTCCCCGCTAGTTCTTCGTTTCGTCTTTCGTTTCACTTATTTTACCCGTCTTATGCGGTCCGTTCCTCTCGCCCGCGGAACCCATGAATTACGTGAAACAGTGGAACAGCTTGTGGATTAAAGAACGCAATGGACCGCTTTACGGGATCTTCGTATTCACACTTCCTGAATTCGCGTACTCGTGGTAAAAGTAGGAGAACCGTAGATTCCGTCCTGCTTTTCATAAATATTTCCCGCAGTCCAGGTTCTTTTATCCAAATAAATAAGGATCTTTTTATAATGCCTTGTAACAACGATCGATGTTGCTGCTTAATTTTTTTTCCTCTGCTATGGCTTCTTTCGAAAAATGACAATTTGTTTTTCATCCCTCTGCTTAGCTTATTTCTCTTGTCTTTTTATCAACCCTCGAGACAAAAGTATAATTTAGACGCCACAGGCGTTCCTCGCTCAAAAAGGTGTTATTTTTTTCCTCTGACATTTAAAATATATAACAGACCCTGAAATAAACCATTATAATTTTTTACAGCTATTCTTTCGTAAAATGATAATGTAATGATATCTAAGAAAAATCCAAGTGTTCCACGAAACAAGAAAAGTGCTTGCATCGTCGTGGCTACATTCGCGAATAATTTTGTACGAGTAATCTTAGTAGTTACGAAAAAAATTTTCAAGTGACACTAAAAGCGCTATTCATACTCTTGAGATTAACAAATAATAAAAATAATTAACTACGAACTTGAAAATGGATTAATTTTGTTGCTGTTTTTAATAACATCGTTGAATACTGCAAGATCAGTTGAAATATTATAACACGTAGCAAAATAAAATGCCTGCAATTATGGTAATCCTTGATTAGTTTCAATGGAAAATCCTTATTATTATTTTAAGCTCAGTTTAGAATATCTTAGTTTTAAAATAAGCATTTACACTTAGAAATATTATTAAAAGTGAAATCTTTTAATTCGATGTTTTAGTTAAGAATTAACAGTGAAGAATAATGCTGTTTCTGCGTATAGCAAATGTTTCACGAAACAATCGAGCTTGTCCTTTTATTTCGATAAATTGAACAAATTATGTAACTGCCATAAAAGTTTGCACTGATTGTAGAAAGCACGCTATTTATCAATTTCTCAATCAAACGTTAAATTTTTTATTTTGTTTTCAAACCTTTTACCAAAACGATGACAAAGTGCAAACAGGATTAATGCTATTTGTGCTTGTACTTTGTGAAAAAGCAAGAAAAAAAACAATGACCAGGAAGAAATACTCATATCACAAATTATATAGACGTAGGTAGTTTGGTTTTTCTATGTGTATTCCTTTCCTCCATGTTTCAAGAATGAAACGTCAAGATATTTAAATGACTTCCGGTATAATAGTTACGTTCTTTTTCGTTGCCAACCACCGCAGGTCTCAGTCCTTGAATTTGAACTTGGAAGTAAAAGAAGAAGTAGAAACGTAAGAAACGGCAAACTCTCGTAGAGCAAACTTTTGTACACACAGACCAGGCAAGTAGGCAGACTTGCTCTGTCTCTGTCTCTCTCTCTCTCTCTCTCTCTTCTCTCTCTTTCTCCTTCTCTTTCATTCGAGAGAATGTTGCGTAATCGAGGTTGTTCTCGGTGTTGTTCCTTCGAGTGGCTTACATAAATAAGTATCCCGATGGTTAATGAGTCAGGCATCTTCAGTTTGGGGGAGCGGAGCCTTGCCCATTTTTTCCTCCTCCCATGCCACAGGTAATTTGTGATGTCCTTTTTTTAGACGAGTAGAACAGTATTTATGTAAATTTCTAATTGACAAATCATTATGCCGACTCGTATCGTCTAGATAAAATTCTTGCCGAGTAAATGAGCCTTTGGTATCTAAGCGTTTGAATATTGTTGGAAAATAAAGTTCTTGATACGATGATATTGTCTGATGTCGTTTATCATTTGTATATACTTACGAGTTCCTTTTTCTCTTTGAAATATGTTATTAGTTTTTCGAATCTAAATAAGTATGTTCCTAAATCTGTTTCGATACCGCCTACAAAACAAATGTTATTATAAAACCAAAAATTTTAAATATAGCTATTAAGGTGCTTTGGAATATTACGTTACATCAAGATACGGACACATCGTAGTCCAATTTATTATACAAATTATAAAAATCGTTGTTAGAAAAAAGCGTGTAAAGTAAATTTTTAACCGGAGATATTATTTTAACGAATAGCAAATAAAAATTTACGCTATACTTTAATTGAACTAAAAATATATATTTAGATTTACAGTTAAAATAATAATGTTAAATGTATATTATTATTAATTACTAGACTGCATTGTATAACGTAGTTGTTTAATGAATGTTTGTAAAAATATAGTCTACACTTTGTTCTACTTTGAAAGTGATAATAAAATTTTATTTTACAATAGTGCATGCTAATTATAAAATAATATTATTCATTGAAAATTTATATAAATTATTTGTTATAAAAGGTACTTGATATAATAATTTCTACAGATTTAATTTAATGAAAAGATATTAGTTAGTTCATATATAATCTGAATGTGAAACAATAATTTTATGATTAGATAATTGTTAATTTTGTGTTCGTTAATTTTACATCGATAGTATTTTATTTTATTTCGTATTGATACTTTAGCTTATAATTGTTTTAAATTTATAATTCAAAAATGTCATCTATATTAGAAGTCATTTTAATAAAAGAAGCTTTTATTATTGTTGTTAAAAATATGATTAGCATAATTATTTATATATCGTTGTCAATAATAAGTAATAAAAATATAAACAAATACACGTACTTATAAGTTTTAAAACACAAAAATTGAAACTGAAAGAATTTCAAGTAATAAAAATAAAAAATTCCTAGCTTCGGGAATGTTTTTAAAACTTATTTATATTTACGTTATAGAACGTGAATTCTTCAGTTAATCAACGAAATATAGCTATAAATCTGCATTAAGCTTTCAAACGTTAAAGTGGCTACGCGTAAATAGTTTCGGAAACCACATGAACTCATAGTCTAATTTATATTCTTTGGCTTTCACTTTGATCCTTTTTATACATTCTTTTGGTTCTATATAACATTACACGTACAAACTGAATATTTATCGAAGAAGCGAATACGTAGCATCTATAATTCTGAATAACGTTTATTGTCTAAGAGTAAACTAATTAAATTAAATACAAAATTATTATTAGTTTACAAAATTCAGAATGTACTGGAGCAAACAAATGCGACCATTTCAAACTTTTTCTTCGATGTAGCGACAGTAGATAACAAACGACGGATATTTACCTTAAATATCCGTAAGTACGAGATAAAACGAATCAACAATTTCAACATATTTGTGAAAATAAGAGAGAAAAAATAAATCCGAAGGTATAATTTGAATTATAATTACTATATTGAGCAACGCCGTCTACCTATCGGTCTTTGATATTTTATAGAAAACTAGAGTTAAATAACATTGCTGACCAACAAATTATTAAACACAGACAGAGACTTCAAAAAGAAGATGGGCAAGGAAGATAAGCGTTGCAAATAAAGACCGTAGACCGGCGTCTTTAATTAGAAATGGAAATGCAGTCTAAATGTTCAGCATCACCTGCATTAGACGGGCATATACGTGTGCTCGTGACGCAAGCAGAGGCGCACACTTGCTAACGACATCGGATTCGAATTGTTCGTTAAGGTTCGCGCTGGCACACACATAGTGTGGCCTCGCTATTAGCTCGTTGTTCGTTCCATTAGCAACTCGGCTTCGATAAAAGTCTCGGATCCGTTTCTCCGCTGTCTCCTGGCGCGCTTCGGGCGAGTCACTGCCGGGGCTGATCGTGCGAACACGGGGTGCGGCCGCCGTCCATTTGGCAAATTGATTTTAATACAGGTGCAATGGGCTCGCGTGCCAGTTCGGCTCGCGTGGATATCATTTAAGCGTCGGCGAGCCTTCGTTTCCAGCCGCCTGCGGACGAGCTTAACGGATCAATCGAGCGCTCGAGCCCTGGCTTTGCGACGCACCGTTACTCCGACGCTCGATTCCAGAAAAAAGCTGTCCGCTTGCGAGACACTTCCGACGTTTGACGCGCTTCCACTGCCAGATACTCGGCTGCATCACGGCTAGACTTCCGTTGCGTTCGTTGCGCGCTCGAGACGACGACCGCGACGCGGCTTTTGAACCGAACGCATTACCGCGCAGGCCTGGAATGCGAATTCGAACGTTGTCGTTTCGATTCAACGAAAGTCGCGCGGGTAAAACGCGGTCGATTCCTTCTTCTCTGGGCTATCGAAAGTTGCACTCGCTATTAGCGCGTTGCCCTTCGTCAAGGTTAACAGTGCTAAAGTACTCTACGAGTTTTATCTAATCAGGCGAGGACTCGTGACTCGAAATCCGCACCAGGTGATAATCGTTACGTAACTTCCCTCGGAGGTCGCTCTTTATCTCGTGCATTCGTTTTATAATATTCGACTCCGATGGGTTTTAAGGGTTTTTGCGATTGTAATGATGATACTGATTTCCCACATCTGTTGGCATCGCGAAATTGAAAAAACGTGCGTGTCTGTTTGGTCGTCGCTGAAAACGTTTCTCACAATCGATGCGGAAGAAACACCTATTCACTTAACATTTATTACTTTCGTGCTGATAATCTAAAGGATGAGATTGATGTAAGTGCACACAACTGCAATAGTGCCCGACTTTTCCAATATCATCCATAAACTTATTTTATACTTTTCTCAAAGAAATTTGCTATTTTATTACCATTGGCTATTTTTTTTTTTAAATTATATACTTTCGTATCTTAATAAATTTTAGCTTGTAACTTGGCAAGTGCACCGATATCTCGCATGGAAAAACTCCAACTTTAAATTGGACACGATCGAAATCCGTATCATAATGTAGCGCGTATGTTTGTCGGATCACTCACAGCCATTCATCAGTTACGCAAATATTGAATAATTAATGAACAACGGCAAACAAAAAGCTCGTGGTTGTACAACTTAAGGAAGATTGATAAGAAGAAAAATGCGAGTCGTAAATACAGTTATTAGTTTGTTTGCCGATTGACCAGGAGGGGAGAGTAGAATCGTAAACTCAGTTCCAGGTGCCGGTGTACGAGTTAATCAAACTTTTCCATAACTTTTCTTTCTCGCTGAGAAGACGCAAAGAAATAAAAAGCGCAGAAACAGAGCGACGGAGCGCAAGAGCACCGCAAGGGAAGAAAAAAATAGTCCCGGCACACGCGAGGGAAGGTTTTGCTCTCTCCTCGACGCGGATGAGTTTCGCGCGAGGCTACTGATAAGCCCGACGCACTCTCTTTTCCACCTGCAGACTCGGGGCTGGGACGAGTCGATTCCGCGATACTTCTTTACCTTAAATGAGATCCTCTCCCTCCCACTCGCACGCAGTCGCTCCAGCTCGTTCGAAGAAACCACGACTGCGAAGAGTCTTTCAGTGAAGCGAATAGAATTCTTATTCGCCACGCTCAGTTAGCAGTGTCCAAGTCCGAGACGCAAGAACCAGTTACTGCAACGGGGCAAGTCAGTCGGACGGTAATAGCGCGCAACCAGGCAAAAGAAGCCGAAGAAGAAGAGATGCGATGCCGGTGCGCGCAAAACAGTAAAAAGTAGTCTCAAGAGCCGCTCTCGCGAAACCAATTGAATCGGCGGCCGGTGCGCGCACGTTTTAGGGAAAGGGGGCATAAATCATGGAGCTCCCATGGAGATTTGCGCGCGCATTACGCCGTCCCTGCGCGCCGTTTCATAACGAACAGACTTGCTCCGAGTCGCAGGAGTGCAGCTTGCATCTTGCGCGGCCCTGGTGTTGCAGCTAAGTCGATGCAGTGGCCCCCTGCGACTCGGAGATGTCATTATCGTTAATCGCTCGCTTGTTTTCGTTCGCTTTTTCCGCGTTTAATAATGAAATCGTGCCCAACGCGTGACTCTATCATAAGAGCACTCGATGAACACGTTTCGAAATTTTACGAACCAACCAAGTCCCGGGGAATATTGCCGCTGCGCAGCTTCGAGAATAAGACTGAGAGACATCGCAGACGATTAGAATCGGTCGCTTCTCTTGGCCAACATTGTTACCAATGGATAATTCTTAACAATGACAAAATGACCCACTTTGCTCTTCGTTTATTAGGCAAACGCGATTAGCCAAATGCCATTACAGCTTTATAGATGCTGTGAAGCTAGTGATTTTTCTCTTCGATTTATTGCCAATGATCATTAAATCCGTTCATTTTTACGTTTAGCTAATTACGTTATTAATGATCGACCTTTAAATTAAATATAGAATTGATTATTCTGAGGTAATACAGATCCACATTCAAGATGCTGTTAGCATCGCCGTAATGTACATAACTTAAGCGATAATTTACTGGACGAAAAATATATGCCACCGGTTAATCTGCTCCTTATTTTCGCGAATCGATGAATTACTTGAAATAATTCGAAGAACCCCAAGCACGTGGATATTTTTTGTTACTGTTGTACAATTTACAAAGTTGCTTTTAACAAATGCACACATCTCGATGAAAAATCATCGCAAAATTATTTACGAATGGGTGCTTTCTTGTTTATCTAATGGATATGTTCTCGTAGAATTAATTTGCATTGTAAATTTTTCGCGCATTCGTGTAATACTCTTACCTACGCAGATATTACTTATAATAGGTACTCGGAAAATGGATTTCCTCTTTAATTTAAAAATTGGTTGTCAGGTAAGTGAAATGAACGAGTAGAATTTCTACTAAAATTGTCGATTTCCTCTTTTAATAACCGTGGAAACAATTTTTAACAAATTTCATTTATACGACAGTGTCTCTTTGAAAATGACACGCGAGTGGATGTAAAAATATAACTTTGAGTTATCCAGTGTAAGTATTTCTCTAGATTACTACACGTTATAGCTTTAATCGATACAGAACTATTTACTATTAGAACGAGAAAGAAAGTCGCTTACTCAATCGATACGAACACGTAACATTTGCCTTTTTTACGCTTCTCATTTAAAAAGCAGACTTTTACAGATAAGATCCAAGAACTCGTTTTAATGAGCCCTAGTCATGTGACGAATGAAAAATAGATGTGCAGATACGGTCGTACAATTAGTTTGAAAAATAATACGATATACTTGCGAGCGGATGATCCTCGATTAATTTTTCAGATCAACCGCAAAATTAATTTTCGTTTCTCACAGTTTCTTTTCTATTTTTCTGACTCGGGATAAACATATTTTATAAAAGTATGTTCACCGGCATTTGTATAAATAAGTATTTGCGCGTACGTACGTACGGAGCGTATAGCAGCTGTAAACCAGTTCGAACCGACCATACGAAAGTCCTTGCGACTCAGGCTAATTAGCATCGGTGATTTACGTATTTATTCTTAACCTTTTCGATTTTACGACCGCCATTAGATCCACCGCGTGCGCAGCTCGTTTTACGACGTCGCGGCACCTTTTGCGTCTCCCTCCCCCCCCCCCCCCCTCTCCCTCTCTCTCTCTCTCTCACTCTCCTTCCCCCCCCTTTTCACTGTCTGTCTTTTTTACGTTTCCCCAGCTTTTCTGATAGCCGACTTTTAGAATTCGACCAAAACAGTAAATACATGTGCGCATGTAAGCCCAGTTCGAAAGAATTGTCAACTCATAAAACGACCGTAATAAAGCTCGAAAATGTACCCTTGTAATGCGCAAAGAATAAGAAATCTTGTCAGCTTTTCAGCGATAAAAGCTGTTCGCGATTTAATAACGCAAAATTCATTTACTGCTAGGCCATTCGAGTTCGCGCACCGCCATCATCCACCGCAGGAACATCACGAGATTTTTTATTCCCGTGCGAACGATCCTGTAAAAGAAGTCGGGCTCTTCGGGTAGGTTGAACGAATCAAGATGAGCTGAATTACCCTTATAAAAACCGGCGGTACTGGACCATTCGCACCTAATGAATCGTCCGGTGTTATGCTAATATTAAAAAAATGTGTCGGTAAACAACTGCTAAAGTTTTAAACTTTCCTAGTCGGATCAGCGAGAGCCCTCCTTCTTGTCCCACATCGTATGACGCAATAAGCGAACTTTACTTATTTTAAAAATGTATTTTTATAATATTACGTCGTGCTGCGATAAATTTTAAGTTTATCGGCTCAAAGCATTCGAGGTTAGGTTTTCACGCGAAGATTATTCAACGACTTTCATTTAGAAGTGGTAGATGCACTTTTATTCAAACTCGCTATACCAACTGTCCACATTATTAACAATGACAGCGATAAATGTTACATTTATATGATTATCCGATTGAAAATCGCAATATCTTTAATCAATATTTAAGCATTAAATCTCTAGCCTTTTATTTATTTAATGGTTTCCCCGAATTGCTATTTAATAGAATCAATTGATATATTAAACTCGAAATCTGAAACATCATATTGATATGCCGTGCCATTAATGATCGCATATACACGCCGTGAGCACTGTCACTTTAATTGGCCATTGTTAAAGACCGCACGGCTTTCACAACGAATAACGCTATTATTTAATTAGATTTTTAAATTGCAATGCCAGTGCATTTGGAGATTAGAATCGTTTCGAGTCTTTGTACAAAATATCAGTACTCGTTCGTTCTATTGCTATAAACGTCGGATTGGCCAAGATGAAACGTTGATGAGCTTTGCATTTGTTAGCTGCACTTTAAAAATGTAATAAGTTAGAGCATCATCCATTAATACACGTAGCGTACGATTTATAAAAGCCCATTTATAAAAGATCGATAGAAACTGCACGAACAATATTATTGATTATTTATTATTAGAGTACTAACCGTTTTTCAATTGGCCGCAGCTCCTAACTCGTTCAGTACCTTAATCATTTTTACGAATACATGTGCGCAAATATTTACAACGACTTATTGCTACACCCGTATCGTTCACTTGTCTATTAATTAGTTTAATTTAATGAAACGCGGTGGCTCCACTCGATTGTTTAAATCAATATTATTTAACATTGAAAGGTATACGATAAAAATTATACTAGTGTTGCTTTAAGTAAAAGGAATTATAAATTATCACAAAATATCTTGGCCCGTTCCTCGTAATATCACCATAAATATAATCAGTTATACATTGTCAAGAACGAATAAGCATACTTTCATAATGTATTGAAAGTTTATTAGCACTCAAAGTAAAATTCTAAACATATATTTTCTTCAAATGTTGATTCAATAATATATCAATGCTGAAATGATTGATAACAAGAAATTAATATTTTAATAATATCCTCGTAGTAAATCTTTATGTCGGTATTCTTAAAGAACTAGTTTAGAGCGTATAGTGATATATTCTCTCTCGGTCGTTTCTCCCCGACTCTCTCGCTATCTCGTTTACTCTCGAAAGATTCCATTGTAAAACTCAAGATACTGGAAACCATTAATATTAATATCGTGGCAGGTAGTAACGACAGTTCTTACAGGCATTATTATAAGTTGGCGAAGACGAGCGTAAGCTGACCACGAGAGATGAGAGATGAGAAAGTGGATAAAATATAACTGACTATTATGTGTGCTACCCGAAAAAGGGCGAGAGCGCCTTACTTTGTGTATAGTAATGTATTACAATTCCTTATAATTTTTTACAAATATTCGATGTTTCTGCCGAAGATGAAAATAACAAACTGTAAATGGGACGCTCGCCTCTTTTCATTTAAACGTAATCTTTGCTACTTGTTTATGCATGTTATTCCGAGGCAAAGGTATTAAATTTTTTAGGCTCAATATTTCCAATCTAACTTAGGTTTGAGTAAGTTCAATTCAGTTTATATAATAATTAAGATATTCGTATAGATTAGATTAAATCTTTAACGACGTCGAGTAAGTTACTAATTGATTAATCAAAAATTTATCGCTATCGTCGATTAAGAGTCTTATATTTTAACGTCCGGATATTTCAATGCGATATTATTTATCGATATTCGAGCGAGAATAGAAAAGTAAACGAGATCTAGGAAAAAATCGACGTAAAACCCATAAAAGCCAATAATTTGAAATAGAGAACATTTTGGTCGAATGTTTTGTTGATGAAACTTCAAAAATTACACAGTGACAGATGCTTTGCATATTTTAAGAAAATCGCAACATTTACTATTACTATTCGACTTTCTGATAAAACTGTTATCTGTACAATAATTTGAAAGTCGCAGCTAATCTATGAAACAGCAGTTGTTTTAAGAAACGATACATACTCGTGTATATACTTTAATAATGCGTTATGTAATGCGGGAGTCGAAGCCACAGGCTTCCATTTTTTTTCAACAGATGCTTTTCCAATTTATGTCTGTGTTTATTTCTGCGAATCGATTTAATATCGACGCCATACCTGACACTTTTGTTTCGTACAAAGTTGTAATAAACACAGTAATCTTCTTAATAATATTTTAGCTGCGGTTCGATAAAACTTTTGACAACTATATTTTTTTTTAGATTAACATGCTCGGAATCTTATTTCGTGAGCGAGGGTCTGTATTGTAATCCGGAGGAACTCGAAAACACACGCGAGGTGATACTTTGCGTCATTACCGTTGGAAAATTTATCGCCGATCTATCCGAGGTAAGTAACGATTTTACTCTCTATTGCAGCGAGGATCTAACGCTCGATTGTCCGCTAGCGCCGACGACTGTTAGATCGTGAATTGCCATATAAATGAAAAGAGCATTTGGTAACGTGAAAGGTTCGACTACTCGACTTCCTCGTCAATTCATATTCCATCTGAATAAATATTTGAAATGCACACTTTTTTCGCACGCTATTTGTTTGTGTGTGCGCGCGCGCGCGCGTGTATGCATGTACAAAATTGAAAATGTTGATTGATTAGCGAATGACGTTCTCAGATTGTAACGGTACTGGATGACTGTATTTTATTGCGTCTTGTTTGCAATATAAAGGCGCGCGCGCTTGAATAAATAAAATGCCAACTAATTGCAAGCACTAACGCCCATTTCATGCATTGCCCTTTCTTATTTGACACGCACGCAGCCGACGATTAAAATTTAACACTCGTGTACTCATCGACGCACTTCCTTTAATAAAAATGTTACCGCGTACGTACAGTGACAGACACACGCTACAATGTATATTTATTATAAAATATGCACAAAGTATAATTAACTACATTATTATGTATTATACTAAATTCGCCTTATTTTTAATATGCATATAATGCAAAACGAACTGTGTATCTTTAAGAACCGTACATATGGCGAATTAGCAATACATAGCACAAACACTTTTAATATTTTTACGACGGTGCATCATCGGAAAGAAAAGCATTTTAATTTGCTGTTACGATTTAAATAGTAATGATTATACAGTAATTGAAGTTCACAATGTTCGCAATTATTTCTTAGTTCAAATTCATTTTGAAATAAAGGTTTGTTCACGTCGTTGTGCGCGCGTGTGTCTATGAATAAGATTGATGAAGAAAGTCGCGCTTATTAACTACTTGAGGTTTTGCTAAATCTATCTCCATAGTTTATTTTTATATCTTTTCACAGTTATTCACGGTGCTCAATTGAATGCTAATTTTCAAAAGTATATTTTTTATATTTTATAAGCCCGAATACACGGCAAACATCAATTGTGTTTGTTTGAAAAAATGTAAAATATTTCATTTTATTTTATTATTATTAAGTTTACGTATACTTTATCAAAATCAAAAGCATTTAAAATTTAAAGAATTTTCTTATTCTCAATATTATTATTTAAAAAAAAAAATGGTTTATATCCGTGAATTCTTTTAAATCCTATAACTACTTATTTATTGGTCACGATTGATTGCGTTTAACGATACCGATATGTTGCATAACCGATTTGAATATTGTTAAACATTTACGAAATTCTGGTACAAAAATAAAAACTACAAAGAATGTAAAATCATGGACTTGTTGCATTTGTTATATTTAGAATATAAGATGGAGATTGAGCAAGACTTTTGGAAAGGTAAAATTTTAATTTGCATGTTGAAGAAGAATTACATCCAACCGCTTCATATGGTAATATTGGAAACATGAAAAAATTATTTCAATTATATGATTTTTTTAATAAAAGATGGAAATAATTATATCGCATTGCACGTACATATGGATTCCACTGCAGAGATTAAACTTTTCACGTTATAGACTTCGTTGCTGTCTTATGCTTGTAACTGCTTCGTGTTTCTTAAGCTTTTAATCAGCTATGCCAAGTATTTCAAAAGTATTAATGTTTAGGCTTGTGAAAACGGATAAATTCCTATTTTTAAATGAAATTTTTTTTATTAGAAACGATAACAAACTTTGATTAAAAATAGATGGTATATATACACTACTGTATCCATTGTCTCAAAGAACAAATTTTTATCTATTTCAGAAGGTGTAATTCGGCATTAAGCTGTTCGTGCATTAGAACAAATAAATTCGAGTTGTGCTAAATTTAAATTTACGAATTTACAGCAGAATTTTGCTACACGCGCGCGCGCCAAATAAATGAAGCGAGCATGCGTTAAAAGCCGGGTGAAAGGTCGTATCGTAGCTTCTTCTTTTCCCTTCTAGATCACTTTAATGAAACGGCTAATTAGATAAGTGATAAAAGGCTGTGGTGATTCACCGCGCCTGTGTGTTTCTTTTCCCTCTTTGCTCTCTCCTTTTCGCGAGATCCTCTCGATGTCCGTTAGAATAGAGCTTTCTCTCCCTCTCACTCGCTCCTCGCTCTCTTAGCACGTCTTCCTCTCTTCGTACGAGAAAAGATGGAATCAAGCATCAGGTATATAAGCTCTGACCTCGTGATTAATAATAATCCCACTCTTGTATTAAAGTGTATATCCGTGTGTGCGTAGTATACGAACGGTATGATTCATGCACTGAGTTAAGGGAATGAGCGGGTGAGAGCCTTCGATAGGCCATTTTTGATTGGAATCCTAAGTGACTTACGATTTATGATTTTCATAAAGCATTGCGTATAGGCGCTAAATTATTTGTGCACAGCGTAAACTCAAGCAAGACTCACTCGAGCTCGAACGAGGAATTTGCACTCTAGTGCAAATTAAATTTGCACTGAACTCCTCTTCCTTCTCTTTCTTTTACTCTTTCTCTTTCCTTTCTCTTCTCTTGTCGCTTCTTCTTGCACAATCTCGCTGTATCCCGCCATTTCTATTACCCTTTTTCTTCCTCTCTCATCTACTCTTTTCAAAGACAGGGACAGAAAACAAGTAGTAGTACAGGAAGAAAAGGAAAATATCTTTTTAATATTAATAATTAACAATGTTTTATTGCGCGATGAACGTCTAATTTTCTAATTTACCAAAATACATGGTTGGTTGAAATACCTGGAGAAATGAAAGGGTCTTTTTAAAAAAAGCATGCAATAATGAAAAAGAAAAGATGTTTGTTGTAGGAGAAGACGCAGCACTAGTGGTTAATACTTCATAATATAATTATTTTTAAAAAAATGTAAATAAATAGTAGTGTAAATTTTTTATAAATTATTTATTAGATTTTTTTCAAATAGATTTTACTATTTGATACGTCAAATAAGGCTTTCTTTTGAATCAACACTTACTAGCTTCGATCAATTATAAATAAAATTCATTACTTTCACATTCGCTAAAAAAATTGATTTCTTATTCAATAAGTAGTAAAATGCAAGTGTAATATCAGCTGTGATAAAATTAACAATGTAAATGAGCGAAGCGGAAAATTTATTCGTCGATTTGCGGATAAACGTGAAATTTCAAATGAGGCATTGTTGATACGCAGTAATAAAACCTGACAGCAAAGTTGATTTCGATAAGTTCTAGTTGCGAGGCAAGTTTAATTAATTTTATTAGGTATATAAAATAATGTATCGGCATTATGACGTTAAAATTTTGTTTCGCAATCAAGTAATACAATCACGTTAACAAAATTAATCACCATTATGTGGTACAACTTTTGATCACTTATGGAACAAACCGAATCCATCATCGAAAATATGTTCCGAGTTAGAATCAATGTTTCAATCGGTGCATTAATAAATCTTTGGCAGTTTAAAATGCCTCGATATCGATTGCATTCGAAAGTCACAAACAAATGAAAATGGGTCTGGCCAAAGTTTGATGAATACGACACGTGTGAGAAAATTTCTCATTCAAGATTAATAATCTATTCTGTGGCATTGTTCTGGAGATCTAGCAAGGAACGAGGCACGAAGTTGCGAGAAAAAAGTCCAACTCCCCGATTTTTATTTCGCTAACGCACGTGGATAAGATTTCTGAAATGCCATTAAAAATGAGCTGTGCAATTGTTAATTAAAACAAGTTCCCAACTGTAAAATGAAAAATCTGGGAGAAGCGGATTTAATGTACGAAGCCAAGAAAAAGGAGGGAAAAAATAATATACTCGTTAAATATTCAGAGCTGCGGCATAAAAAAGCATAGCTGCTCCTGATTTTTAAAATAAAATATTCAGATAAACCGGAGAAATAGCGAGACACTAAAGCTTTATTTGTCACAGGAGGCCAGGTACGCGTGTAAGATCTAGTTCTCGTCTAGTTTTCGCACGGCTCATTACCTATCTAGGATCCGTGGAATGATACTTTTGCGTGCGTTTGTGAGCGCGCGCGCGCGCGTGTGTGTGGCCCCGATGGAGAGCCGCGCGGTGGCTTGGCGGCCGCCGTTGCTCCCGTCACCGCGAGATAGTTATTATAATTGCTTGTCGCTTGCCGCGTGATTTATGGAAGCGCGACTCTAAGCGATCGGTCTTTAGTTGTTAATCTTGCTCTTTAAAGCTACCGTGTTAATTTGAAGCCGATTTTGAAGTTGGCACCACTGGCGCGAACCCTCCCGCTTCTGGGGCCCTTTTATGCTCAAAGCTAACGAGACTCGCGCCCGAATGTGGGCGAGCGAGCGAAAGAGACGCAAATTATTTATAGCAAAGCCTAATTTACGAACGCACTCTTTAGAAAGATATTTATTATAGAGTTAATATTTGTATCGACAACAATCGAGTGATGATTTACGATTTAATAGGGATGGTAATTTTTATTGCCTACGCTTGAGAGACACACGAGTTTTGGAGCTTTTTATAAATCGCAAGTCCCCGTTTCTGCTGATTATGACAGGAAGAGGCTCTTTTGAACGGGACTCTTTATGCCCGCAGATACAACTTACCGCAATCTCCATAATCCGCAATAAAATTGACTTTAGAAAGCAGAACTTGTATGGCAACAGATACTTTATTTATACTTGATGCAGTTGAAATCTTATTAGAATGCCCTTAAGTGCTATTGAACGAAGACTAAAATTTATTTTATCTGATTGTACGTAATATTTCTATAACTCTTATAATACTTTCGTTTGCAAAGATTAAAAAGGACGTTAAGTAAGCTTAGCGCGAGCAAAGAGGAAGCGAGAAGTTTCTACTGAAAACCGAGCACTCGAGCAAAATTTCAATCTTTTAACGAATTTTAATATTCGCAAGCGTTTCAATAAGAAACTCGCGCAGAAACTGATAGCGACTTTAGTAAAATAAGTACAGAGAGCTCGCAATCGGCCGAGATAAAATATGCGCGTACAATAAATAATTACTGAAATATATTAATACGCGGTGCTAAACTCGCGGTTGAAAACCGAAGCGGGTAATCAAGATTAATTCCAATCTCGCAACTCGCGCAAAATGCCAACGAAAATCCCAAGTCCGCGGGTTAACAATGCGAGCAAATTTGAAAAAAGTCGATGCACCCGGACGCTCCAAAAATAGTCGGTATTAATTCGAGGGATTGATTCGAGAAGGTATTTTCAAGACGTTATCCGAGTAGAGTTTTTTCACTCATCCCTCGAAGCCTCCAATATGAGGAAGCGAGGAGTGAAAAAAGCGCGTTTGCCGTGTTGTACGCGTACGTATCGACTCGCGCCGGGACGTGTGAGTAACGAGCCGTGGACGACGTAGGCGTCGAGTTTCAAAATGAGTTAGTTTACAGATAAAACTATCCGGGAGAGCGCGCTCGGCCATGCGCGGGGAAGGGTAAGGGTGAGGACGAGAGAGAGAGAGAGAGAGTGAGCACATCTGTTACAGCGCATAAAACGGAATCGCCGTGCGAAGCGAGCCAACACGAGCATACGCATCGTGAAATCGTGCGCGGCGAGGTGAACTACTGTACAACTGCACAGTGCACGAGATGCGCCGCCGCTTTAAGTTATTGCCGCATTACTGTGCACTCCTTGTCAGTTGGCGCCTCGCGAGATTATGCATGCCAATTAAGCCGTGTGAGAGGTTATCAATTTTCTAGGACTGAACTGCGTGATTCTGAGTCATTGCTTTCTCCGCGCCACCTTTCTTTGTGCGCAGTGCGCCACTCGCTCGCCTTATAAAACTGGTTACTTAACTGTAAGTGCAACCGGCGAATAAAGCATATGTGCTAGCATGAGTTATGAAACAATGATAACCTAATGAGCGCTATCGGTTTCAGTGTCCTTTTTACGGTGTACTATCTCAAGTACCTTTCGCTTTGACTTTCAGCGTTGAATCGCGCCAACAGAACTTGAAATTGGAACAGGAACGGCTTGAGAGGTATTGGCGAGTATTCGCGCGCCAAGCAGATTTTGATTCGCCTCGTAAGAATCCGAGCCACCCGATAAGAATAATCGATAAGTAGTCCTTTCTTCGAGTATTCGAGAAATGCTTTCCCCCGGCCCGCGTGCGTGTATTAAGTAATAAGCTAAGCATCGGGCATACGAGATTAAACTACTCTATTTTCAAAATGGAATAACAAGCGCAGACTCGTTTTTTAAGATGACTCTCCATTCGTATTGATTTACATGTGCTCGTATAGACGTAATCCAATAGTACTACAACAGACGGCTTACTTTACTTGCTACAATCGCACCAATTAAGTGGGAGTAGCTGCCTCTACTAGTACTTCCATATAACGGGCACTTTATTAAAGTGTTGCATTCATCCAATTAGAATATAACATTTCATTTATTCGTATAATACACTTAAGTGAATTCCAGTGACGCTTCGGTCTAACCTTTCGTACGCGTCCTCCTTTTCGGCTTAAGGATCGTTAATTATGTCGACGATTAAAAATGTCAAAATACGCGTAAACGCGCTGTCATTTCGCGAGTCAGCCAATTTACGATGAAGAGGAATAAAAGTATTAGTTCTTTCGTTGTTACGATATCGGCACGCGTGCACGTGTCACGACGCAGCTTCCAAAGATTCTTTCCTTTCGCTTTTCCGCTGCGTACCGAAAAGGTGAAGTTGAGCTTTCCACGTCGTAAATAACGCGCCGAAGTCCGCGACAAATTTTTCACCGAAACTCAACACGCTGCTGCGCATCGACGAGGTGTTGAAAAAGTCGGACTGCACGTGCATAAATATCGCTGCATCGAATAGGAGCGTTAAATTTGTATATACCGATCGGTGCGTTAATTACATCTGCCCGTAATTTATGCAGAGTCATGTGCATAAATCAAACAGTTACGGGATAACTAATTTTTACCGGGGGAAGAAGACGTAACTCGCTAGTCGACGTCCCCGGGATTTAGCGGCGCTCGAGTCGAAAAAAGGTCGACGCACCGCGGAACATTGAATTACCCTGGATTTCGTCTAGCGCAGCGGGGAACGCGCGATATTGGAAAGAAAAGTCGATCGGAGACCCGCGCTCCAAGTGCGAACGTAATTTGTCCGCCAGGAGCGGAGCGCAATTAAAGCCCCTGAAGCAGAAAGAATGAATGCACGGGCCCGGCGATCCTCGTTTGCAAAGGCGTGCGTCCGCGCAACTTTTCCTCCTTAATTAAGCCCATTAAATTAACATACTCGAAATAATAGAGCGAGCAACTCGTTAGCCGGGTGACGCTGGCGCACGTGCCCCGTTGGTGTCATCGGCCTCCGCGATCCACCCGGGCTCGTTTACCCGCGGACATACGCGTGCTGCTAAATAATTCAGCAGCAGCAGCAGAAGCAGAAGCAGTAGTGCCGATAGAGCACTCGCGATCGCCATTAATTTAAAGGACTATCGGCCCCTCCTAATTAACTATTCTCGCATTTATCGATCGCGGCTCGGTAGCCGCTAGTTGGCTCTCGCGCAGCCATCGACCAAGATCCCCGCGGCCGATGGCTTCTGCGAGAGGCCACACGCTTCCCGAGGCATAAATTATTCGGGCCCCGCTGTAGGGACCCGATTAATTTTATTGGCCGACGACGAGGATGACTACGAGAACGTCCACCCGCTCCGGAGCATGAATTAATGAAGGATCGAGGCGTGTCGAACGCGATCAATCTTGGCCCTACGATCCAGACGCATACGACTTTTCACGGCGCAATGAGACGTACGTGTACGTAGCGAGTGCGCGCGCGCGTCCTGAAAAGGAAACAACTGTTTTTAGCGTGGAGTCATCGATATTCGATTATAATATCGCCCAGCCAGTTGCAGTGTCAGCAGAATTTTAGGTCATGTTGTCAGTAGGTATTGCTGAATCACGCTCGATTCCCCTCTGTGATTGCTTTCGACGCGACCAACTGGTAATTTACCTTCCGTACCTGAAATGGACTTTTTGCTTTCTCTCTCTCTCTCTCTCTCTCTATCTTCCTCAGGGACGATCGAGTAGTTTTCTTAGAAGCGTTTTCGTGACTCGGCTAGGACGAAGATAAGCGATCAAAAAATCCTCCAGTTCTTATCGAAATTAATATGTAACATAATTAGGACGAAGATCAAATAAATAAGTTGAAAAAATGTCGTGCGAATAAATTGTCTATTTTAAGTGATTGTTGTTTAAATTTAGCCGAGTACAACCGCTGCAAACGAATGAAACACTATCTCGAGCTTCATTTTTCTATTTCCCAATTCGTGCCCTTACCTACAATTTCATTGCAAAGCTTGTCATTCGGTTTTTTCATTCTCAAGATAAACGATAAATCGTCGTTCTTACTTCGGTTCGGGATAGTGCGGTGAGCATTTGAAAAATCGATACCTCGATCGTTTAATTTTTAAGTCCGAAGCAAGTTTAATCTCAAGTTGAAACTACTTTCGGCATTTTATAATAAATAAGCGTAAAGTTTCGAAAATCGCTTCTTTTACGGTTGCCGCAGATCTCGAGCTCCGCGCACAATCTCGAATAATAACAACAACAAGAAGAATAGAAAGTTTACATTGTAAAATAAGCACGTGCAGGCGAATGCAAAAATGTACCGTCGCCGTAGAACACGTGTGCGCCGACGTCCTTACGACGCAGTTCCAGTGCAACTATATTGCGATCGGTAAGCTTTCTTCTTGACAGAGTCCAATAATATCTAATAATACTGGTGGGCATTAATCGAAAAGCGCAAAGAAATAAAGACAGTCGCTTACAGGCATCCGCGACACGAGGATCGATCTGGGTCAACTAAAGCCAAACAACACACGGTTCGGCACACGGTCGGTTGCGCTCCGAGACCGGCAACGTCGTGACTCGGACCCGTGGAATCCCGGAGCTGCATGTGCGCAGCCGCGATATATCGTACGGAAAGCTCGCGCCTTCGGCCCTCCGAGTACCGCCAGGAGTTCCCTTGACAGTCGATCCCGGCCCATAATCGTTTGTTTGACCCGAACGCGCAGCCTCCTCTCGTGCTTCCGAGAGATATCGGCGCTGATCCACGAAATCGCTCACGGTGCGCTTGTCCCCTTCTCCTCCGACTCCTTTAATCGCTCTGTCGGCGTCCATTGTGCGATCACGCGACGAGATTGTTCCGCAACTCTTTCCGAAGATATGCGGGCTCTCGTGCCTCTCGCGTCAAAGTCGAGGTGAAAATACCCGAACGACCGATTTTTGCAAAAAAATATTGGCCGCGCAGCGATTTTTTCGGCACTTGGCTGCAGATTCGAGATTAGAAAGTCTCTGGAAGCGTCGCTGATTTTGCGTACGATGTTCGCCTTGAGAGCGAGCGAACTTTTCTTCGCTCCTTTCCCTTTCTACGCCAGCGCTGGAGTGCTTCTTTCCCCGGCATCGTAAAAGCTAATTCCAATCCGTCGCACGTTTTGTTCAACAAGACTGGCTTCGAGGATACGAATTGAAATTCTAGATAAAAAATGATTCGTCAGGCATCGCGCTAGCGTGAAAAAATAGTTGTCGCTTCAAGTGAGAGCGAACGCGACTGCTCCAAAGTTAGCCGATACATTTTTAGTCGTTGCGCTGAACGCTTTGCGTTGACTCAAGCCAATTTTTGCACGTAAACTGATAGTACATTCTAATTGAGTCGCATTGACTACAATATGGACTTGGCTGTTTTTTATTTTTATTATTATGGAAAAAGGCATTGCCAGCTGAAAATTTAGAAAGTATAACGTTTATCTCGTATGCTAATTCAGATTCAGAAATCGCGGTTATTTAGTCTATATATTGCAGCCGAAGAAATAAAGCCGGGGCGTTATGTGCGAGTTGTTCAACTCTATACTTCCTATGTAATTCCATACTTTATGAAATTTTATAGGGATCATTTTGTATTCATCAGATTACTTCTGTGCTGGTCATAGGCGTATTATGTAGGAGTCTGTTAAAATACAGTAATTTCGAGTAATCGCACAAAAGCTACTGCACTTTAAAATAATTGCTCGAATAAAGTAAATTCAATATTAATATTGCGGGGATGAAAAATGTTTGTCGTAAGCGAGCAAGAGAACGCGATAATGAATGTCGAGGTTGGTTCGGTTGCCAGCAGCATCTGAAACGGAATATAATAAAAAGTTTTTGCGCGGCAGAAACTGCCGGCTGATTGAAAATCATTGTTGCTGGAAGAGCTGGATATTAAAATGGTCCAAGAAGAACAGCGACACCGCTGATCGTTCCGAAGCAACATCTTAATCGTTAACGATCTTATAAAATAGAAGCGCCTACGCTCGTAACGACGAGCGCTTGCAACGATTGAAATTCAAAATGTCTCGTCTTTATACGGCGAGCGACGAACTCGACCTATTCATATGAATTTCTTATACGCCGGCTGCATTATGCAACTCGAACGCGTTCGCGTAGCTCGACAGTCAGTCGGAGGACCTTTCACCGGCGGTGCCACTGCAATCAGCATCTCTTTGTAGCCATCATCGTCAAAAGTGCATCTACACTTCCTCATTGGTAGTCTGGTCTATCGAGGAGTCGCGCGCATCTGCGCGGCTGATGCAATCGCGCGAACGGTCTGACGATCGCCTGGAAGTGTCACTGATAAATGCACGTAATTTAAGTTCGGAGAGGCTCCTCCGTCCCGCCGGCGGAGAGCGTTTTTCTTCGCTCTTTTTCTTCAGATACGATCGACTATCTCTAAGTAACTAAACTTTGTAACGCGAGCACTTTCCAAGTTTTTAAACCAGATTTTATATACTAATGTGCTCGTAAAAAGTTCGTTGCTCTTGTTCCTTCTTACGACGAATCTCCGGGAGTTTGAGGAATAAAAGTAAAATCGTCGAATCCATGGCGTACCAATTGAAATTAAGCAAGAGATGAAAAAGCGGGATATTATTGTTCGACAATGCGCATTGCAGAATCCGCGAAAAGTTGCTCAAGCGAAATTGGTTTCTTGTCTTTTATTATTATTATCCGTAAATTGAAAAATAAATTATTTCGATTTTTTTTTCATTGTGAAATGTCGATAAAATTTAATTTGAGCTTATACGGCATATATTTATCTCGATTTTCTATAAATACCATATTTGCACCGAGTCATCGACTTTCTTCGGCTCTTTATGGGCTCGTTTATTACATTTATTTTCATTTACTTTCGGCACAATTTCCAGCGAGGATACATTTTATACGAACCGTCATTCTACTCCGCGGAAAAACTTGTAAATTAGCCATTAACTCAATTACGCTGCTTTACAATTCAATTATGACGTTTAACATTATTTCAACGAAAGAACGAAAGTCCATGTAAATACGCGTCGCGCAAAAAACTCGAGAATTTCGCAAAACACTAGTGTGTTATGTAGCACTTCCTTATGCTATAATTTTTGCTCTAAATTTTGCGGTAAAGAAAGTGCTGCGTTCTTAAAATAAGACAGTGTTAAGCATAAATAAGGTTTATGGTTTCCGAACGAAATTTTCATGGCGCAACGTAGTTAAAAAGTTGAGCAATAGTTGGCAGTGTGAACCGGCGCCGTTGTTCCTCTAGTGTAATATGCGCGTGAGCGCGCGCAAACACACACGTACGCGTCGAGAGAGCAGACACTGCACGGTCTCGCTCCCGAGCGCGCGAAATCCGCTTTTTGAAATGATTCGAGGGTTTCGCGTGTGAATAAGATCGCGCGGCGATCTCCGCTTCTCGCCGCTTTGCTCTCCGCTGCTTTATAAGCGGCCACATAATCGCGTTATAATTCTCAAGGGAATCCGGGAGAGCGGGAGTCACGCCGTCGTCGTTCCTTTCGACGGGGGATCTAACGAGCGTGAATTCCAAGGAACGTAAGCGAGCCGCGGCGCATTGCGCACGCCAACATTTACAAAGGCAGCGGCCGTGGGAGGTGGGGCAAGGGGGGGCAAGGGGGACAAGGGGAGCAACCGTGGATGTGCGTACGCCTCGATTCGCGTGGTATCGAGCGCAAACGATGGGCCCGAAGCACGACGAGACCGCCCGAGTTATGAGGCGCGATTTCGCCAGATGCCCGTTTCTAAATCCTGCGACTGGTCTTATCGGATTCTTCGGCGTTGCGAGGCTGAGCCGCCGTTGCCGACGTACAATGGATTTCGCATCGGACGCGCGTATTGCTTTCGCGTTGCAGTTTCTGAAATTTCAAACCTTTTAATAACTCCTAAGACTCGGATACACTTGCAACCGCAGAGTTTTTACGATGTCAATTAAATATCAATCGTTAAACTTTTTATTAACAATCGTAAAGCTTTACTGGACTGTGGGAAAAAGTTTGACGGAATAATACGAGTACTTTTCTGATACAAATTAATTGCCGAGCTATGGAGCGCTTTTTTCAATTAACATGTGCAACGCGCGCTAATATTACTCCTATTAAAAGTGTCGATGTCCGGATAAGTCAATGTATGTAAGTAAATGTAATACTCGACTGTAATTCTCTTGAGCGTTAATTAATTTTTATTATTCGCGCTGCAATTTACAATCTAATGCATCTTGTGAAAACAGATTTGTAGCCTGAAGTTTTCAATTGGTGTTAAAAAAGTTTTTTGCATTAAACAACTAATTTAAATAATGTGTGAATTTATTTCTGATTCTTTTTCAAAATTTATTCATCAGAGTGCGTATATTACTTGATTTATTATTTGTATATTTTTCTTTGGGGTACATTGGCTTGTCCAGTACAGCTGCGGCTTTAACGCAGACGTAGACATTTCTTAATTTGAAACTATACTTTTGAATGGCACACAATGAATCTCGTTGCAGTAATAAATAAAAAAATTACAATCGCTTTTGATTTAGACAAATATGACGAAGAATAATTATTGTAATGATACATTAAAATTTAGGTTGAAAAATATAGCTAGGTATTGTAAAATAGTAGAATTATAATATTTTTTAAAAGAAAATTTTTTTAATTTATATTTATTACATGGAAAGTTATATCCTGTAATTCAGCTTATTTATTGTAGCTCTTATTATAGGTTTTGTAATTATACTTCAAATGTTTTCAGTCGAATATTAGTAGTTTAACAAGTATCTATAAATTTTCTCCGCTTATTCTACTTCATCTCCGATAAAAAAATTAAAAATTGTTTATACTATAAATTATTGATCCGTAATATCTATTTTTTATTTAATATCAATTTCAATTACAAAATTTGATTATATTAATTTGAAAATATATCTAAAAGTGACTCGTTGTTATTGTATTTTAGTCGTATTAGAATCATTATTTATCATCGTTTACCTTATTTTATTAATAATTTTCATTGTACATTGTATATACATATATGATAAGTAAATAATATTTACTGTAATCAATTAAATATTGAATTAAAAAAATTTGATGCGTACACGAGTATTTTTATAAGATTTCTCATGACGAGTTCTTGTTCGTAATCACTATTTAAAAAAAATTTTTACAATCAGCAAAATATCTTTGTTTTTTTTATTAATGTCGTCCACCAACTTATCATCTTCTTTTTATTTATACAATCTTTTTATGATTGTAAATGTAAAACGAATCAATCAATTGATTCAACGAATGTGTCGAACAAACACATTTTGATAAAAGGATCTCATCATTCACAAGAATAAATTACCTTCTCTTTAAAAAGCACTCGTTTAAAATTTGAAAAAATAAATAAAGAATCCTTAAAATTATTAATGGGGGTTTTAAAAAAAAATATGTTTAATACTGTGGATAATTGATTGTAAAAAAAATTTTTAAACCGACTTTCGATTGATTGATACTTTTTTTAAGAGAAAATTGAGTGTACAATGAAAAATGAAAAAAGTGATAATGTGCAGAGATTGATGTTCATTTTCTATTTTAATTAATAGAAACGAGTACCGCGGAGATAAATTAAATTCTCAAGTCATTAAACTCAGATATGAATAATGAAACGAATTAGTTATTGATTTGTAACACTGTATTTCGCAATAGGATAATTCTGAAGTCCGCACGTGATTATAAAGGTTAACTAAGCGTTTGAAAAAAAAATTATTCATAACCGCGTGTATAAATAAACAATGCTTTTGATGCTATCGCTAATGTTGTTTTGATAATTTAAACATAAATTTTTCGTATGTCGTAAATACACGTTGGAAAAAATACGCACCCAAAGCAATTTATTATAAGAGCCCGCAAAAACCGGTTAAAGCGCTCAAAAGCAAAAACAACGCAAAGGTAAAGAGAGGGAAGAGGGAGAGGAATAGGGAGAAGGAGTGATAGAGTGAGAGTGTGTGCGCGAGAGGGTGAGGAGGGAGAAATACTAGCGCATTAATTTTAGAGCGCGGTGAGGCAATTTCTGTGTAACACCTACGTAATTTTGTCATTCGCCTTGCTCTTCGTTATGCGGCTGCACTCCAGAGTCGAGCGCACGTTTGTATCGACTCGTGCCACTTACACTAGCGCGCACACATGAACGTGTAGGCACACAATCTTTCTTGGTTAAGCGGGACCAATTAAAGCGTGGAAAATTTCGCGATTAAGATCCAATTCTGGGCGACAGTGTCGCCGAGTTTTCATAAAAGTGCATCGCGTTGCACCGCAATTGCGCCGGTTGTTGAACCGGCTTGTATTCGCGAGCGCGCGCTATTATAAATATGTTGTCGTTTGAAAAAAAGAGAGAGAGAGAGAGAGAGAGAGAAGTCGCCAGACTCGCTCGGCGGACTGGTGGCCGGTGCACGGCTGCATAATTTCCATTCGTTCCTTAAATGCCTACCTCGATCGCCTCGTTCCATTATCCGTATCATTCACGTACGCGAAGGCGCATTTTTTTTGTCGTCTGTTTTTTCTTTCCGTTGCCGCTCGGGACTACTGAAAAGTAGCTGATCGCAAGAGATGTATAAGTATAGGCATTCTTTGGGATCATTTAAATTTAAATTGGCTGAGACACGCCGGAATAGTACATAAGAGCTATGAAGCACGGGAGCTTAATTGATTCAACAAAACTTATCGTCTAGGGCTGATCGACTTGGACTGAATGTAGTCGCGTCTAACAAAACTTATGCCAACTAATTGGCACTAACCGCGAAATAGACGTCAATCTTATTATCAAATCCTCGCGCAAGCTCGTTTACTTTTATTAAATAAGCGAATATCCGCCTCTTGTACTTTCCTGGCAAATTAACCAAATAATAATAACTTCATTGGAACGCGGCCTTTCGTTTTATATTTATTAGCTAATTTAATTAGAATATAAATGGATCGGGTTTTTTCACCGTCTACTCGACGCGTATGCGGAGGAAGCAAATTGCGAATCGAAAAAATTCCTCGTCAATTTCTCGAGCGATTTCGCCCAAAGCTCGGGCTTCTCAAGCGAAATCAATTTCACATCCATAAATGATTCGTTAAAAAAATTATTAATTTACGTGACAGATTAATCCGGCGTAATGCGTAATTTCGTGGATCATTTGCATGTCAAATTTGAAGCTGGGAATACTTTATTTACATTGGTTGATGCGGACGCACGGCACAACAAATTATTTCGCCACAATGAAATTGCTGTTGATTACACTTTTGTCGCTGGCGTCGTTGTTGTCCTCGTCGCTGTTTGTCGTAATGTTCAGTCGAATACTACTCCGGCCGTGAAGGAGTCGGCCCTGGTGAGTTTAACGCAGCCAGTAATATCTAATACATCTCGGTGCAAATTACTGTATTGTTTGAAAGTACATGTAGTTAATTTTATAAAGTTGGCCGTATCTCGCTAGATATCTATGCAGATAGGCGGAATTTTTCGTCAATTTGCTACGCCAATCTTCGAGCGACTTATAATACGTGTGCGCGCGGCCTCTCTCATGACTGTCGAAAAAAACGTCTTCGATGATAAATGATCTACGATGTAAAAATTGCAATAATGATCAATACAAGATTAATCGATATTGTGCTGGTGCTCTTGCAGTGTAGCGCTTGACCGCGTTCGATCGATTTCATCTTGATGTTACACTACAATATGCAACGTAACGTATGCATCGAATCGATCCTTTCAAGGACCGTTATTAATTAAGGTTAATTTACTAAAACAAAATATTCGCGGATGTGGGGCAAGCGAATGTAAAGCGTTGCAGTTATCAATAAATTGTCGTGCCGCCGTCGTTCCGCGTGAAAGAGCGAGCAGCTCTATGACTTAATAAAACGTCCACCTGATAAGAGAAGAATCGAGCGACTGCGGAACACATTTCGATAAACTATTAGACTTGTCCAGTCGGTAAACAATGTTGCTTTTATAAATTTTGAGACTGGATTCTTCTACTATTGCGGCCAATTCATTTTAACGATCGTTAGGTTCCTACGGTTGACCCTTCAAAATTTATAAAACGTTCCCGTGAGTCAAGCGAGTGCGAAATGAAGTGAGATATTTAATTAGCATACGACCGTAATTACTATTTAATCAAGATATAATTATCTTGTAAAGATGCGTAATTCGTATTAATTATTGTAATTAAGTAACGAGGCTATGCGGTTGAAACTCTTGTGCTAGCAATTTAAGTTTAATAATTAAATGGAAAATTAAGTATAATACTTCAAGTGTGAAAGAAAACTTTTTAATACTCTTTATTTATCATAATCGACTACAAATATGCTTCGACAGGCAAATTGATAAATCTCCGAAAAATATAAATTACGCGTTTTTCAAATAAACACAAATTGCTATTGATACATAACTAATTTTTATTAAAATCAATAATTTTATACATTTAATTCGCTTGAAAGGGCAAAAAAATGTTGCAATCCATTAATTCGCTTTTGTTATTTATTATGTGATTTCTATTAGTCAAGATCTTCATATTTCAAGTCATCTATAAATAGTGTATCATGATATATTATGCATAACAATTCTAAAAATAACATGTAATTCATAAATTCTTAGCGAATTGGACGGTAGTTAAGGAGGTTGCATTCGACGTAGTTACTTCATATGTGTATGATTAACAAATTTTATCCTTTCGTTAAATTTTAATCATTTTTTAAAGATGGTCGTTAAAAATAATGCCTTAGATTAGATACAAAGTTTTATGTTATTTAACAAAAATTTTTTATTAAATAACGGTAAAACCTGAAGATTGGTGAAAATTCCTTACGCTAAAAACGCTGATTACTTTCTTATACATATAACAATATTAATTGTTAATTGTAATAAGTTTCACTTTACACGATATCATTTTTCCAAATAAATCTTCTCGTCCCGGGAACTTTTTTGAAATAAAATGTTATTATCCCAGCCTTAAAAGCTAATATACTCAATAAAAAAAAAAAATATCAATTTGAATTAAGAAAAAAATTGTTTATATTGAGAATTTTCTTGGTTATTTTTATTCGATAAAAAAATTTTTACTTAATCGAATTTTATACTTTTATACTTTTTCTGAAAGTATGAAAAAGTAATTATGGTGTGCGTATGTGTGTGTGAGCGTGTGTATTGCAATTTGAAGTCAGCTTATTCATGGTCAGTGACGAGTCATGAATTTCGATAAAATAGTGTTTAAGATCCAAATATAAATTTAAGTATTAAAAACTAATTAGAAAAGCTTTTCGAATAAGAACTAACGAGTGAATTACTCTTAATATTTAATAAATTCGCTAAGTCGGCGTAACGTATAAATGTCACGGTATGGGAATAAATTAAAATTGATTATTTCAATTTAAATAACTTTTTACACACGCTGTCTTACCAAATAAAATACTAGTTTCATTAGATTTACAGAGAGTGTAGTTTCACTACACGTACTTCTGTAATTACATCGTCGTCGAAATTTAAAACTAGAATATTCCGCATGCGTATCTTCCGACGGAGATAAAAATTCATTTATTATTGCAATTTAAAAATAAAGCAATGAATTTTTGCTACTAGGCCGGCGTAATAAAACTAAACCAGCCTTTATCCCTTTTCCTTATAGCATCCACGGCAAAAAAAATCTAGAATACATAACCAGAATTCGCGAACTAATCCGACGTGCAAGGGAATTCATTTATGATCCTAATCCGTCTTCTAGAAATGAAATATCCTTTTTTATGGTTCAAAATTGCAACAGGCAGCTTTAGCAAACAGGACGAACAGATTAATTATTTACTTGTAAATTAAATAAGACGCATTAAAGGAGAGCAGGAGGGGAAGGTAGGAGATAAGAGCGTTTCGATACAAGTACGAGTTGTGCAAATTCATTTCCACGCAGTGCTGGCAGCATCAGTCGGTCTCGCTCTCGCTCTCGGACCGCAGTTACGATTTAATTGATAATAATAATCGCGGCCTCGGCTTGGCGCCGCTCCTGCCCGGATAACGCGCGAGATTTACGTCCATCTAGGATCGCCGCTCGGGGTGAAGGGCCCAGCTGTTCTCCTGCTATTTACGTTTTATTCAGAACGGGCTGCGGTTGCGCTCGCGAACCTATAAGCTTCCGATAAACTCGTAAATATCGCGCTCAATAGCGTCACGGTGTTCGCGGTGGAGGTGCTGCTGGTGGTGGAGAAGCGACCAAGAGAGAGATGGAGAGATTGAGAGGTGCGCCGAGGCGACTCTCGCGCATGCATCAACTCTTCGTGTAGGAATAGGATTCGGCAATGCGTGACGAATTTAATAACACCCGTGCGCTTTTACTCTGCAGCGACTCGCACGCGGCGCACTCCACTTTTTTAATCTCTCTCTCTCTCTCTCTCTCTCTATCCCTCCGGACTTTTTCTCCGCTTCTTTCCAAACACCTTCTGTCCACTGCGTTCTCCTGCTCTTTTTTTACATGTACAACCTCCCTAATGAACTTGGCCAGTCTATGGACTATACGTCTTCAAAACTTTGTTAATTAGCACCTGTGTTTCCTTAATTATGAATATCTTCCCGGTTATCCGATATGTTCGTGCACATCCAATCCCGCGTCTTTTTAATAAATCATATCTTTTTCTCTCTTATTTTTCTAATTTTGCCTTCACTCTTACGTGGCTCACTTCTTCATAGGAATTTTTGCCAATTTTACGAGTACATCTTTCGAAAGACCATCCAACCTAACCACATAGTTGATTTTAATGAAATCAGTTCCATTTTTAAGGAGTAGATTTTTTACGCCATTAAATACAATTAATTGTATCTGTGCCACGTAGGTTTTACAAATTCTACTTATTGTAATCTGTTGTACTGAAAGGATTATTTCATACACAAAAGAGAAAAATCCTCAAAAATTACGTACTTCGTTATACAAAACTATTTTTTCAATATTCGTAAACTATTTATTCAATATTCAATAAATGTAAAAGTCTAATCACTAATTATTTTAGAAGGATCTTAAATGAAATAAAAATATAAATGTTCGTGTCTTTAAAACAATATAATAGTTTTGACAAATCTCAAAACATTAAGAGCAACGCTTAATCAGTGTACGCATATACGCAATCGTAATTTCAATTATGTTTACGTAATTAAACGCATTTATTTGAAATAATCAATTCTTTGAAATAATGTAATTTAATTTTTGAAATGATATAACATATTTTTAAATAATCTACTTTTTTCTTTTATCTTTTCTCACTTTTTTCACGTTCTTTCTCAATCTCTTTCATTCCTCTCTCTCTCTCTCTCTCTCTCTCTCTCTCTTTTGCCTGCATAATTTCGCACTCAATGATCGTAAATTGATATTTCTTCTCTAAAATTAAAATTACTACTTATCAATTTCGTCAGATTAAAAACTTCCAAATCTTGCTATTTAATTCTCTAGATATTTTTAATTCAACTATGATTTTATTATACCTTTAAATTTAATCCACAGAGTAACCAAGGGAATTGATAAATTATTTTTTTTAAATCCATTAATATCAAGATATAATATAATAGAAAATAAAAATTCGAAGATTTTCTAAATTTAGACGATTAATCATAAAAAGTAAGCGAAATACACGTATTTATCTTTTGCCATCTTTTAGCCTTTAGTTATAACACCTTTACACAGTGTATTACAATTACCATAGTATTACATGGTTCATCATTATAAAAATTTATTCGCGCATACATTACATCCAAGTTATGCAGAATTAAGTCGCTGTATCACGGTTAAGGAAACGCTATTTAACAGAACAACATTGTAACATCAGAAAATTAAATAAAAATATGTATTTGTTCGTGCGAATTTGTCGTTGAATTTTATCGTAGCGTTATATTCGGAACATAAAAGTGTTGAAAATGATATTATTTTGTTACTGCAGGGGTGTAAAATTTATCGACAGCCCCTAATAGCCCAGATTTTTCGCAACGAGTGTTGCACGGCTCCAGCTAATTAATCATCTATGCTTTGAAATTAAATGTAATTTCACCAGTTTCTTTATTCGTATTAATTACGAGTGGGAGTGCGTTGTCTCGAAATGCGCAGGCGCAATAAATTAAAAGCAAACGAAGTTGTCGGCAGATAAATTTTACGTAAAGCAACTATAATTATTAAGTTGTAAATGCCAAAAGATTGCGAGCTAAATTTATTCTTTTGAAAGTTTGAGCCTCCTAAATTATATATAATATAAAATTTTAATCACTCGGTAGCAAATATTTCAGTATTGAAGCTCATTCATAAGAAAATAGTTGCAGCCGAATAATGTCTCAATTTGGATATTTAAGGAGCGGAATACTCGATTGCCAAAGCCGCAAATCTAATGGGCTCCTTTGTATCGACTCCGACTCCGACTCCGACTTCTCGCTCCTCGACATCTGCACTTTGTCCCATGCCTTTTTCTCCGCCTGCCTCTGCCTCTTATCTCGGCCGTATAACTGCCCATCTAACGATCTGTGTCCCTTCCTCTTGCTCTCTTTTTCATTTTACGCACTCTATAATTCTTCCTCTCGCTCCTCGAGAAGATGGCCAGCGGCGGCGCGCTCGCGCACTTCACACAAGTAGACACGCTCTCGATCTTTCTTTCATCGTAATTATCCCTACCGTGCAAGATATCGGCCGGTTACTTGCTAAGTGTAAGGTACATTCAGGGGTGCGATATAGCCGTTACAACTAAATTCCCTCGCTCTCGCCTCGACCGATAGCCATCGATTACACACACTCTCTCTCTCGTAGCCTCATCAAGATTTTCCGAAACGTCATGCATCTCAATCTTCGGGGATTCGCCACGCACTCGGTGCTGCCCGGGCACGTGGGCCCGCGCGGTGCTTTTCGAAAAGGCCGAAGAAAAAAGGTCCCCGCGGCTACGTGAACGCCTCCTCGCGCCGTCCCGGATAAAGTTCTCAAGGGTCGCGCGCGTCGATCGCGGAAAGGCCGATTTTACGTAGCGCGAGGAGAATTATGCGCTTATAACGCGAGGCTCGTTCATTAGGGCATCGAGGGAAACGACGTGTTAAGACCCGGGGGCCCGGTTGGCCCACGCCTACCGCGGGACTGGAGCGAAAAACCACAGCGAATCGTCCAAGCCGTTGTGCTCTGGACTCTTGCTCGCTCGCTCCCTTTTTTAACGGCGGCGGGCGGCGGCTCCGAGGCAAAGCGGCGCCAGGCAGCCGCGGTCGGGGCCGGGGCAGATGCGTGAGCGGTGCGCCGCTGGTTTTGCAGGTTCTGCTTCTTCCGAGGCTCATCCGATGTGTGCCGGGCCCCGAGCGGGAGGGGGGAGGAAAGCACGTGTGAGCGTCGGTACAGGAGATCGGCCTCTTTTCAGGCCCCGCAACCCGATGTGCAACGCGGAGAAGGTGCACCGGCGTTTTTTCACGGTTTTTCGCTCGATGCTCTTTCGGCATTTTGTAGTAGCGCCTTGCAAAATGTAGCCTATAGTGCGATTTTGTGTCCTTATCGTTAACTCCGCCGTGTAAATTGACTTTTTAAGGCCAGTCTTTTGGCTCCATTTCCAACTCGATACTCTAACCTTTTATTGCATGCTCGACATGATTCCGCGGTCAAACTTGACAAATATTCGATGCCTGCGATTCCGTACAATCTCTTCGTAATTAAGCGTTTTCGTTTATTGTTTGTGCAATGTTTATCAGTCTCGCAATCTTTATCTTTGCAAAATTTATTTGAAACCAGTCGGCCGGAATGCCGCAAACTTTGGAAACCTAAGAAAAGTATCTGTTGAGATTTTTAGCATAGATCCCGATATCAAAATTTACTTGCGAAATTTGCTTGAATGAATTCTGTTTTTAATTAATTGTTCGGGAATAAAATTACACGATATACTTCTCGTATCGTTTATTTTTTTTTCTAATGTCCTGTTTATATAATGAAACGGACTTTTTGCATTTTACTGTGCGAACCTTATCTTTGCAATGAACCGCAGCTAAACTCTCGTTTACAAAAAGTAAAAAATATTTAAAAAAATTAAATATAAAGAAATCAATGCCTGAAAACGTACACGACTTTTTTCTATACGAGCTAAATATATTCGTAGATTGATTTAGATTATTACACGAACGTTATAAAAATAATAATCCGCGTATTAGATTTCAGCTTCCTTTTTTTATTTCTTATTGATAAGAGGTAGTGCGTACGACTTTGTTGACAACTCACTTATAAATATGATGGTGCGAGAATGTACAAATCCATTTATTTTCCGGAACCGTGTCTTTGAAATTCTAATTTGTATACTTCCCCAAATAGCAGTCCGTGAAGTCGCGGTGTAATGGTCGTGCAAAATTTTAGATACGCGTTGCACATATTTCACGCGAATGATTTTTGAAAATGTATTTGGAACAAATATTATAAAGTATTGCTGAATTTACTTTTATCGAAAAAAGAACGCTTATACGAGATCGTTAATTTTATTTATGTGAGATTACGAACTACATTAATATGATATAAATGAAATTTATGAGTAGCCCAATCAATTTGTCTTTAGGAGAAGTATAAAAATATTCATTTCTAAGTGAAAGTAATTACTTCCACAAATCAAGAAGTTTAGCAAACTAAACTATAAAATTTAGCATAAATATATTTTACTGCATCTTTTAAATACAGAACTTGTTATGCGATCTCGTTCAAAAGCGCTTAACTAACCAGAAACTATGTAGCTTAACGAAAACACAAACAGTATCGCGTCAGTTAACTAATCTATTTTATGAAGCTCTATACTACTTATTTCTGCGTTGGAAATATCAAATGTGAATGGACTGCGAACGTAAAAGACCGAATAAAAACAGCCGCTCTTGAGAAAACATTTATTTTTCCGAATAACCACGAGTATCAGCAAATATCAGTTTAGTTTCTTCGTTTGAAGTCGGCAGCAACTTAAACGCGCTTGTGCTCGAAATGTATAAAAATATTTAATTAATTAAACGATAAATATGCATCCATCAGATTTACAGTTAATCGTAATTTTTATAATCTCGAGAAATAATTAATAATTTAATAGTATGAAGGAAAATGTTGGCTAAATCGCGGATTGTAAATTAATTATATTTCAAGCGGAAAACCAAATTATTATTGCGCAAGTTGAAGTAAAGGCAGATAAAAGAATATTTTTTCTACTTTAAACATTAATTATTAATTCCTAGCTTCAAATGTTTCGTTCCCACATGTTGTTTGCATGTAAAATAAAAATCGTTAATAACTTTGCTATTGGTATTAATAAACCGTTTAAAAATAATTGTAAAAAGGTATTGAGTAATATAGTTACTTTTACTTATTTCGCTCCAATTTTAGCTTTAGACGTAACTTTAGCAGTCCGCGTATGCTATAACGCTAAATGTATGCATATGCGTACGCGTGCGCGTGTATTGGTAATAAAATAGCGTTAAAATTTCAAGCATTCTCCTAAGTAATTTCATGATAAATTAATTAATAAAAGAATTTTATTAGTTTGGCTATTTAAATTAATGGTGAATAAATCATTGCCGAGTTAATCAGATTAAAATAAGTAATTATATGAAAACTACTTGCCAGATAAAAACGTGTTCTTTTACGTCTTTATCTTATGGGAAATTGTTGATACTCTAACCTATTATATTATCAGTATCAACGCGGTTATTTAAAGAACATGTATGATAGTTTAAAGCCATTTAATAGAATCAACATTCTCACATACGTGCGCGCGCGCGCACACACGCGTGAATTCGCGCGTGCTTCATTTTGAATAACTATTTCGTGAAATATGTCCATTGTTAGGAAAATGATTACATCGAGAAAATTACATCGTATAATCAAAAGCGTCAAAGTCGAACAAATTTCAAAAGTAATAAATTATAATTTAATAGCATTTATTAAAGTTGATTGTCACGCAACTGATTGTCAGTTTCGCGCGTTGCAACTTCCAATCATTAATCTTTACAATATAAAATCAAGTTTCTTATTTTTTATTGCAAACGCTATAATTTTTAACACAAGCTCCTACGGTATAACCTTATATGACTTATAGTGCACGTCAACTGACATGCGATATAGTCTCACGAGGGCGGGGAGAAAGAGCGAACTATTTCATCCTGGTTTATTCCGTAAAGAAGTTCACGTTGATAAAGAGTCATTTATAGTAGCGAAAACGAAAGTGATTCGAGGAGATATTTTAAATCGCGCGGATCTATTAGAAACCGAGTTGAGCGAGGGGCTTCTCTCGCCAGCGACCACGACGATCGTTTATTCGAAATTGATTTCATAAATTTCGATCCGCAAACTGTTTATTAAGGGCATAAATAGGATACCGACACTGAAATATTTCAGATAATCTTGACAATGACGCATCGCCATCTTTAGATAATGGCCTCACCAAAGGAATAAAGAGAGTCTAGATCGGTTCGGCACGAGGGAGTCCGATCGAGGTTTGTCATCGCGCGGGCGCGAGGATAAGACCTCCGCAGCAAAACGGCCGAGTGTTCCGGCAGCGGGAAACGGGCGTCTACCGCAGCTCCGATCGGCCGACTCGTAAAACGATCGCAAGGGATAATTTAGCGCCGCAGAGAACGTCGCCGCGCGCGTTGCGCAAAAGAATATGCACCGGAGGGGCGGTGTATCGATCGGGATCGCGACTCGTCATCCGGTTTCGTCGGATCGATAAAGCGATTCAGAGAGAGAGAGAGAGAGAGAGAGAGAGAGGCCGGCCAGCTATTGTGTTACGTAAAGACCTCGACTCTCGTGACGGCTCTCGGGGACCGGATACGCTCTCGCGCGCCCGCGCCGCCACCATCCGAGTGCAATTTTCGAGCGATCGAATCGCGATTCGCCACGGGACGAGCAAAAAATATGGCCACGCCGTCATGCTCTGCGCATAACGCGGCACCTTGTCATCGCCGGGCAGTCGCTGCCGCCGTCCCCGCAAAACGGGATACTACATGTCCACGGGCCCGAGGCATCCGGCAAACGACGATCGCTTATTAAATACCTGAGACAACATCACGAGAACCGCGCTCCTTGGTTTCGATGCGGCCGGCAGGACTCGCGTGCTTTCGGCCAAACTCGCCGTCCTCGTCGCGGCCGAGAGACGGGCAGAAGCTCCTTCTTCTTCCGCTCCCACCCTCACCCAACTTCTTAAGTATTGTATCAAAGTTGGAATTAATGAAGAGTGTACTTTTACGAGCGAGGAGCTGGAAAAGGCGCTTAGGACGCTCTCGCTCTAAATCCGTAAAAAAGGAGAAAAACCGCAGAGCCGAGCAAGTGAGCGAACGAGTTATTAACGTCTTTCACTCTATCCGGTTAATTAATTCGCGAAAGAGTTGTACTGCGCGAAATTCCCAAGGTACTTACTCCTCTCTTTGCCGTCTTATTAAATTTCGCCAATTTACTCGTTTACAAGAATTAGCCTTTTTCGTCTTGTACAATGTACTCGTGTACTCTCAATGACAAAAAGCCGATAACTCGCGAGTTTGTTGGTTTTTTTTTTTAAATTCAAATTCAAATTTTTCAGAATACACTCCCGTGCCACCTTTTGTTTTCATAGCTCTCGGTTGAATTTCGAAGCTACAGTTAATGTATTGCACTGAAAAATCCTAATGATACCTGCTGAATTCGTTGTTTTCGAGCCGATTTTTAATTTTTCAACCAGGAAAATACGTCGAATACTCCAACAATTTCATTCGATCAATAGAGTCGATTTTTTTCCTTATTATTAGAGATTTGTTTTTCAATTTTTCGCGATTTTATTTATTTTGCGCTAAAATCGGTTTACGCGGATTTTCTATTATCAAAGCGAATCACTTTATAATCCCGTAAAAAGTCTGAAAAAAAGCAGCTCCTTCGGCTTTTAAAGTTTTGCAAAATTGAAATGCAAAAATACATAGTGTAACCAGATATCCTCTACATTTTAGCGTTATTGAAGTATTTGTTGGCTTTTAATCCCGTGTCAAGGCTTACCTAAGAATAAAAATATATAGCAAGATATACGGCAAGCTTAATTACTCATAAAGTATTCATAGTTAGATAAGCATATTTCTATTTCTATTGGCTTGTAGAAAACATAAATTTTTACTAAAGTAAACGTATTAATAGTGGCTGGACTCCTAAAAAAACATGTTTATGCTAATATCCTGATTTATCGATGTATCTTTCATATTTATAATTCTGCTCATTAAAGGAAAGGCTTTATATATAATATCGTATCACGGTGAATGTTGACAGATTGTAATCAGAATCGCATTTATAATTAACTTTGCTCACAAAATATTTACTGTTAAACATGAGTTGTAAAATCAATAGCTTTATCTGCGTTTAAATATTTATATCACTGACTTAACTGCACTGTAATATTGAATTACATTGAAAATTATTATTATATTATTATTAATTAATAATATTAAATTACACTGTGTCCGAACAAATGAGTTTTGTGCTCGGCGATAATTGTGTATACGTACGAGCAAAGAGCGCGGGAGGGAGAGGGATTGTAACTCCTTGCCGTGCCTCGTTGCATTTTTCTTTACCATATTCGAAGGCGAGAGGCGGATTTTTGCACACAAATTATAATTTAGTCACACGAGGCTAATTAATTATGTCGAAGCTTGGCAAGCCGGAATACAAATTTCGTTGTTGCGCGAGGCAATTAAAGCATAAAGTTTTATAATAGAAAGCCTATTGATCATTATAAATTAAGACATTAGCCGCGGCATAATTTATGCAGTGCGACTTCCAGACAATAATGTCAATAAAAAAATGGAGATATTAAAGCGTCTGATGAAGATTCGCCACGAGAGAGAGAGAGAGAGAGAGAGAGACGTAGAGAGCGAAAAGATTGAGTGCTGATGTTGGTGGAGGAGTGAGTCGAGCCCCTACTTACACGCGACCGATTGTTCTCCTCCGGTGTGCGTATATTCGATCTCCCTTGCAAATTGACCGGGATGAATTAATAGATACATCGGCGAACGGTGAGGGCACACGGTCGAGCTCTCCTCGATTCCTCTGGCCGATAGAGGCCACGGAGGTAAAGAATGACAAACGGCGCCATGTGCCTCAATAACAGAGCCAATTTCATCGTCCGCAGTCACTCTCCCTCTTTCTACTCCTTTTCGCTTCCCTCTGCCTCTTTTTTCATTATGTATTCCCTTTTGTGTTCTCGTAAAAGGTATCTGATATTTTCGCATATTCCGCATACACGTTTACGTTCATATACGTAGCTGCGTGCGGCTACGAAAATTGTATTTCTTCTTCCGACAACAACTACCATTCGCCTGCTCGCGTTAACAATTCCCGTTTCACTTATTTATATTAACGCAGAAATAGATGCAACAGATGTTTCCTGCGTCTCGAACACGAGTTACGCAACAGTAAGATATGAAATAAAAATGTGTCAGATTTAAGGCTTGAATTTATAATAATAATAATAATGATAATGGAAATAATTTAACTGGCCTAAATCGTTATCTATCCCATGGTAATTCATATATTAATAAATAATAAGCTTATTTATCCCCGGAGAAAGTCGAGAGAAACCATAGTCGTCAACCTTTGTTCAAACATTGGTAGGATATTTGCCTATCTTAAGTAGAATCGGCCGGGTGCGGTGAGACTCTGGTATCAATAAAGTTTTATTCGAACTATAACCGTGAGTTTTATATAATTCTTTAAGAGCGCATAAATGAAAAAGCCATTTAAATATTAATGAAACTTATTTTATTTTATCTTATTAATACTCGATAACGTCTATTAATGCGCGCTTGCCCGAAATGCTGTAAAATGGTTACGCTTCGATAAACAATTTAACAATTTGAGTAAGATTTATTTTTAATACTTATTGAATACACAGGGGAAAAACAACGGCGGCGGCGGCATTACCGAGTAAACGAAACATTCGTAGGAAATTGCAAAAAATGAAAGCGCGAACTTGATAAAATGAATTATGCGATAGATATCTTAGACGTATTTAAAAAAAGAGTTGACGAAATTTCTCGAGCGCTGCCCGCTAGAAAATGTTTTCGATGCGCATCCGTTCGCGAAACGCGACGATCAAAGACAACTCGTTTAAAGCAATGATAAATTAATTTAAAAAATCGCTCGCTCGCGATACGACTGTCGCTTCGATATTTTCCAAAGACTTACATATTGGACTATTACGAGAATCGGATTATAGGCATTCGTTACGAATATTGATTAACCGTGCTGCCGAGTTTTAATCGAGAATGATCGTTGCGTGCGATATTTCACCTGCAACTTATTATTTATATCCCCGCTTGTATATTCTAGTGTGACATACGAACGGAGGGAAACTCCAGTGCAAATATATCTGCAAACGAACTGGATCCTTTGTACGGACTCGATCAGTCGGGTATTAATAATTTTCAGGTATCGTAAGCCTGAAATTATGGATCCAAGCGAGCGGGAATAGAAAAGCTTGAACATAGGAAGAGAGCAGGAAAGCGCCCAAAGCTCCCCAAAGCGGGAAAAGCGAGAAATATCTGGATGCCGCGACGACCGCTGGCTTGAGATAAGCATGCGCCGCGCGAGTTGGAACTCGGTGGAAACCGCTAGAACGGCTTCTCGAGCGGTGGCAGCAACCAGCGACTCGGTTTTCTCGCGGCGTATACCAAGTGCGCGCAAGACGGGCCCGCCTTGAAACCGATATTGAAAATTAAGTCACCGATACCGCTCGGCTGAGCACCGCAGTCGCAGTCACGGCGACCGCTCCCCGATAGATTTATACGCGCATATCCATCCATCTCGTGCGGGGTTGCCGTCCCCACCGCCACCACCACCACGAGCACGGCCGACTCTCAATGCACGGATTTGCATTATTCAAGGCGGCCGCCTAGGAGAGCTTCGGAGGCGGTGGTGGTGCAACGCCTGTAGTTGACCCAGTTCTAGCGTGCGGCACTATCGGTGAGAAATGCCGGAATGCGCCGTGGCCGCCGCTGCGCTCGGGGAGACTTTCACTGGCGTGACGTCGTCGTCGTAGCCGCCGCCGCCGCCGCCGCCGCTGCGACCGTTACGCTCGCGGATAGAGAGGAGCGTCGAGGTGCCGGCACCGGATCGATTGTTTTCGAAAGGTCGCTCCGGGTCCATCGTGTCGGCAACTTTTATGAATCGCCGTCGCCGGGGCCCACTTGGGCAATTCCGGGGGAGCCACCCACTCGCGAAAGCTCGATCGCGCGTGCGCCCAGGCGCTCTTCCCTCGCTCGTCTTTTTCTCGAAAAATTCAACTCAGGGTGAGTCACGGCGCGCTTGAGACTAACGATTGTGTCAGAGCGCTGCGCCTATGAATCACGCGGGGCCTGATTTCTTTTTCAGCGCCGCCGCTCGAGGAATTAATTTATTGGAAAGTCATGCGAGTGAATGATGCGCTACGAGCACTTATAACGCCTTCTTGTCGATTTCCTTTTCAATTCCCATTTTACTATCCTCCGCTTATAGAGGACCGATTTTTTACGACTCGCTCTATAGTACGTTACGGTATATTGTAGTTCCTTCTCTCTAATTTCGCTCTTTCGTATTTCAGTATTTCAAAAGGCTTATGCTTTGATGTACGAGTGTACCCCCAGCACATACAAATGTTGCTCAACCTTATGGTAATATCTGCCAATCCGATTAATGTAAATATTCAAATAGTCTTTTCTCCGTTACTTTGTTGCTTGATTAAATTATTTATTCAAAATAAACGCCGAGATTTTCTTTACCCAGACGCTAACCTCAGCTGCATTGCCTTTTAAGCCGACACTTACTTTTATATACAACTAGATAAAACCATTTTTCAGATTTCGGTTTATCGAAATATATATCGATATTTATAGCGATATTTATAGCGATATTTGTGCGATATCGGGTGCAAAATATTTTGTATTATCGTGCATGAATAATTCATAATCGTTTTTCCTCCGCAACCAGTTAAAATTGTTTATATATAATAATTATTTGCGGCTAAAAGCTTTTTTCAGGTACGTGTATTATACGCTGTTTTAAGAGCACAGCACTTGTGACTTCACAGCATTGTACGCGTGGAAAACTTTTTTTATAAAATTTTTACGTGCGCGTTTTATATGCAAATATTCTGAATTGCATGGTATTATATTAAAATAGTGGTTCGCCACTACTTATAATACTTTCACTCGCCTCGGAGCTTTTCTAAAAATTTCTGTCATTAATATCGATTCATGCGACACCATAAATATCAAATATTTTCAGCGACGCTGGGTTGAGAAAAAATTTGTCCACTGCTCTCTTATTCGTTGTATTAAATTTCAAACAAATTTCGTCTCGGAAATTCAATTACTTCACGACTTTGTAACTACGTTCTCATAACTGCGTGATGTGTAATTTCTTGTTTATAATTTTAAATCGCGCGGAGATTTATGGTTGTAACAATAATCCCTTGTCATTTTATGAAGTTTGCTTTTTATACAAAATTATTCAACAGAGGCTCTTGCATTATTCCCTTCTATTTCCTTCAAAGTTCGTAAAAGATCAAAAGGGCTAATAGAATTTATAGGAAGCCGTTGGCAATTAGTTTCGTGCGCCCGCTTCGCAAATTTTACTTTAATTCGCAACATGAGTTTGAACTAGAATGGAACTTTTAGAACGTTTAGAATACTTGGTATAACTGTCATATTCTGTAACAAAATAGTTGTGCGTGTACCAATATAAATCAGGTATCTTGGTTTTTTTATTTTATCACTCTTCTGCCGCTCATCGCGAAGCAGAAGAAAAAGGTCAACTTTGAAAGCTGCATCATTAACGAGCCATGCATTCGTTCTCACTAGCTCCCGAGAAAAATATCCCGGGACTGTAAAAAAGGAAAAGGCAAAAGAAGAGGAAAAATACGAGAACAGAAGAAGGAGAAGAAGAAGAAGAAGAAGAAGAAGAAGAAGAAGAAGAAGCGGAGCTCGCGCATTTGACTTAGAAAAGGAATCAGCGCGTACAGCCTCCTGGATTTTCCAGCGCTCTCTCTCTCTCTCTCTCTCTAAAAAAGATCAATCGTCGAATTTCGAGGCGTACATAACCGTACGTCTAAAAGGCGACGTCGACATGCACACGGGCGCGCGAAATTGGGCCGTAAAAGTTAACCGAGCTACCGTCGGCAACGACTCGCGTCTCGTTTCAGCTGTGCGCTCGCGATCCCATAATATGCCATGCCCGAATCGAATGCCTTGGCGCCATGGAGCGGCAGTTAAACTTAACTAACGACACCATTAAAATATCTGCACTCGCACGGAGAGAAGGAGCGAGAGAGCGGGAGAAACCAGCTGGGAGAGGGAGAGAATATAGTCAAAGCCCGCGATGCGCGTTTAGCCGATCATTAAATGGTTTGAGAAATGCGACCGAGCGGTGTGTGCACCCGTCGACTATTCCTTCTCTTGCACGGCCTTTTCTTTTCTCTGCAACAGCGTCTATTTAGGTTGAAAGAATTCCCGGCAAAACATCGCGATACCGAAACTATAAAAATAGACGTCTCGAGTGTACTCCAGCAATGTGATATATTTATTGCTCTTTGTCGATCACTCGATTCTAGGCCTTTTTCTGTCCTTTTCGCGTCCTTGTGTACGTTCGAACAATGCAGCTGCAAGGTATTCCGCAGATTATTTTCAGAACGTGCTCATTTCGTGATCACACGAGCGTGTATTCCTAACTTTATATCTTCACTGCGAAATTGATTTCGTGGCTGTGTTTTCAAATAAATTTCCCTCCAAATTAGAATTAATAAATTTCAGGGACAAATGATTCCCAATTTAAACAATGAGATTCTGGCGTCGCTCAATTGATTCCCTTATGCGCTGACTCCCTTATTTATCGCTTGGGATCAAGTGATGTCGATTTCAAAACCCGAAACTTTAAATATTTAGGATTCCTCGGGCGCCATTCCGGCACGGTCTTCTTCGTAATATGGCGAAAATAGTCGTAAATCGAAGAGCAGCGCGCGTGTACGCTCAACGTCAGCAGTTACCCCGACGTAATGGTAAAAATAACGAAAAATTACGAAAAATTACGATTAAATTTAGTCAAGGAGAAACCGGACGTTCGTGGGAATTGTAAACGCGAGTGCTACACTTATCCCATGTCTCTCGCTATAAACGTGCGCGATCGTTCCTTTTTTTATCGTCGAATTTCACAAATTTTTATTACATTACTAAATTAAAGTATTTTATACAAGTACCTGAGAGAATGATATTAACGGTGAAAAAAGCTCAACAAAGTTGGATAGTAAATGCTGTAAGAGTTGGTAATGATTTGGAATTACAGTCCTTAAGTTTGGAAAGCTTAAAAAAACAAAGTTGCTATGAAAATACGCGCATTAACTTGTACAGTCTCTCTCGCAGAGACGAATGAAAGAACGAATGGACGAATGGACGTAGGGACAGAGGAACAAATGAACAAACGAACGAACGAATGGATGGACGGTGAACTGGCGAGGATGCGGCATTAGCGATGCGTATAACTGCATAAGTTTTTAGCCGCGTGTAAAAAGAGCGCAATAAAATTTCACTACTTGGTCTCTAAAACGTCGAGTTATTATCGTGAGAAGAGAATCCGCGCACTGAGCGCGAGTTACAGGGTTAAGACTTCAGGGTTCCCTCAAATAAACAAACGTACGCCGCGTATTTTTAGCCGCGCTGCGCTCGCAACGTCGGAGAATAATACGATCGTGGATTTGTTGGATGCGCACAGCGTACGGAGAGAGAGCGAGGGTCGGCGACCCGAACAGGCGCGTACGAAAATAGGATCGAAACCTTAGGTAAACGTAGCTTTTCCTCGAGTTCGCGCTTGGCCAGTGCACTTGGACAGCAGCCAAAAAGATCCCGCTCGCTTCACCGTCCGGACGATTTCACTGGCAGAATTCGCGCGCGATACGAGTTCGCGGCCCCTCTGTACACACGCACACGTCTCCCTCCCTTTTCCCCCATTAGCTCGCATCGCCGCGTTCTTCATGCTTTTCGAGCCCTGCGCTTTCTTTTCCTTTTGCGCACGAACAACACTAGGAGACGCGCGTCGAAATGTTTCAGAACGCACGCGCTTGTTATCCATCAAAAAGCACCAACGGTTCGGATAATCTTCGTAACGACTGCGTTCGCGAGAAAAAATCGTGGGAATTTCCAAAACCACCGAAAATTTGCAAAAATTTGCAGAAGACAAGAGAGAGAGAGAGAGAGAGATCTGCCCAAAACGTCACCCTTTTCCACTATTTCCCCGCTAAAACAAGTGACTTTCCTCGGCTGTTTCCATTCCGGATCAACGTTTCACTTGAAAAATCCCCGGCCCCGATTTTTATATTCAAATTAGCCAATTAGTACGGGTTTCTCAAAACCCGAGCAATACGACCTGGCACGGAAGCAACATTTTATAATTAAGAAGGCGTTTAAAATATCGAGAAAAATTGTCGAAAAAAGCGTCTTCGTTACGGACTGTTGAGTAACATTCCCGACCCCCTGCAACGTAGCTTCATTATTTTAAAGAGAGGGAGAAGAGAAAAATTTTCGTGGGGAAATAATATTTTAATTGCCGCGCAGCACAGGCACACTGTCAACATCGTAAATAATGCAAGCCACCCAGAATGGCCATTATTATAATAAGGAAACATAACTTTCGAATAATTTTCTATAAAAAAAAAGGTTAAAAAAACAACCAGTCCTTCCATTGCTAGTCGCTGATAATTGAAGGGATTCGTTTCATTGCACTCGCGTCATTTCAATGTCTACAAAAATCGCTGCTCGGCGCTTAAGCGCTTATTCCGATTCCAGCCATTACGAAGGGATTAATCGCCACTCGTACATTTTTCACTTTTACTAGTGCGGTAACAGCCGAACCAGCAAAAACATCGGCGAGTTTCCTCTTTAGCGCGCTCGCGACCGGTCATTAACGATCGACCAACGCCTCTCGCGTCTGTAATTAATCGCGAGGCCGCACCGTAAAGATGATGGATTGCCTTTTAAAACTATTTTTTCTCTCGCTCGCAAATAAATAAACTTGAAATAGAAAATCATAGTCTCGGGCGCGCGCGCACGTATAACTTTTTAGGCCCAACGACGTTTTTATGGCGCATTAAGTTTATTCTTTTCTTTCGCCTGTTCACGCTAAAGATATAAAAGTTTCTTAAATCTTGACGCTCAAGCACCTGCGAACGAATCCAAGAATAATCTGCTCGCAATGCGTTCCTGTAATTAGGATGTAGGCAACTAGAGCTACGAAGCTTCCAGCTGTTGTTGTAGACTAAAAGCTGTCCCTTCTATCAAACTGATGCGTCAAATAATTACAGTTGTTGAATAACACATCTGCTCGTATTTTATCTAATATAATTGCTAATCCGAAGGCTAAACTGAAAGTTATCATCTGCATCTTGTTATTAATATCGTTTTCGTTTGTTTATTATTAAATTACCATAAACTTTAAAAGCTAGTCTCAGATAATGATCTACGGAAATAATCTCTTTTAGTCGCTCGATGATTTCTTGGTAAAGTAATTCATATTATAAAAAAAACTGTTTCTTTTTTAATAAGCATTCGCTTATTTTTCCCTTTTAAAAGCAAGTGCCATTGAATGTATTTCAATCTTTAACTATGCTAAAACATTATTTATCAACATTATTTATTGATCGAGCTGCAGTTTAAATTGATTAACGAAAAAACCACGCGTTAATTAGTATATAAATCTTCGATGTCGTAGAAGTTTTTAAACATTCGATTAATTAGCTTATTGCACACGTTTGATACTCCGTATAATTCAATTTAATTAGTACGTTAAGTTCCCGTTCTCGCTTGTTTTTATTAAATACCTTATGAAAAGCTTCAGAAGTATATCGTGCACTTATTTCTGGGTTTGAGAAAAGTCGTTAAGATAAATTATTATATTGCGCGATTCGTTTTATTACGAATTAATGATATCGAGAAATGAAACGAAATCCTTGACTCGCGCCAAATATATTGTTAAATAAGAACATTTTGAAAATAATACAGGAGAAGAGATGCAATGAGATCTAGACGAAGGCTTAAATGCTTCGCGCTTTAGTACGCGAATAGAATTTTTGCTAAAATCTTTTATTTGCCTTCCTTCATTTAAAGACCGTTATTCTTTGGTCTTGAAAAATGAAGAGAAAAAATAAAAATACTTCGCGAAGAGCCGTTCCCTCGAGTACACCCATCCTCGGGTCACACCTGGTTTTTGCTCCGTCGCCTCGGTAAACACGAAGACGCGCGAGCGGCGACTGCGGGGCTCTTTACAGCCTCGCGACCTCGTGCTCGTACTATCTACGTGTCTAGGAGGAGCGTCCATTGGTCGAATATACGTGCCGGGTCGCGTCGGGTCGAGGTGCGGGGTTGCGGCTAAGAATTCGCGGCAATGAGGCCGTTACGTTATACACGCGAGAGAGAGAGAGAGAGAGAGAGAGACAGAGAGGTCGCGGTCATCCTCTAGGCGAAAGCTGTTATAAGCCGATAATCATCGATATTTTCTCTTCCGCATACCGATTTTGTACCGGCAGCACGTGACTCTGGGCCGCGGAAATTGTAGGTCCGCCGCCAACGCCGACGCCGACGCCGCGACTGATACCAGCCGAGATACTAGATAAAGACGCGTGCGGAGATTCGTGGACCATACCAGCTCTTGACTAGCCTGCGAAGAAAGCAGAAAAATACAAGTTGAGACGAGCGAAGGGAGAACGAGGAGAGCGAGAGATCGCCGGAGGAAATGTGACTGCGCCAGACCGAGGCCTTCGCCCGTGTCAGCGAAACTTGCTTCGTCATAACAGTGGAAGAGAATTTATGTTTCTGCTAATCAATTATCTTAAGCGATTGCACGATGACACGTTTAGTCGAGTTTACAAACTTTGTTGTGCAATGTATTATTCTCCGTGCATACACGAGCGCAAAAAGGCTCGTCTATTCTCAGAAACTCCTTATTCAATTTTCGGAGTCAGCAAACGAAAGTAGACGAGCGCATTCATTGTAAAACTTGATGCTATGCTGGAAAGTCTAAAATGCCGTCGGACTATAATTAATTTTCAACGAGTCGAGTTCTTTCGTGGGTGAACATAACTCGCGAGCGTCGCTCAAAAGTGACAAGTTTTTAACGAACCCGAACGACTTGTTCCGCTTTAATTATCGTTATTGGTTTAATTGAACTTTACCCGGGCTCTGCAACTATGATGCTACAATGAATAAGTTATTCGGAAATTAGTATCGAAAACTGCCCCGTTTTCAATCGACCAAATGCATTTACGCAGATTCGAGGGCCGAGACGAGGAAATCATTTTCCAGGAGAATAATTTCTAAATCACTCGGTGCGCTCCGCGTAAGGAATCCGAGGGCTTAATCAGTCCAGATACCGTTCGTGTGCGCTCGTGTGCTGCTAAGCCCTCGAGCCCCGCACCTTCGATACGAGCGTGTCACATCTAACAAGCTGGACGTGGACGTGGACGCGACCAGAGCGAGAGGACCGAAAGAGGAAGAGAGGTCTAGAATTACTAAACAGGAAAGGATGCGAGAGGTCGCCCATCGGAATCGACGCGAGATAATGCGTTCTCGTACCGCCCGCGGCTAGTCTTATAACCAAGCGGAAGTATGCACCAGGCGATAGCGACTGCGGCGCCGGCCGATAGCTCGCCCCGATAGGACCTCCAAGAATTATGGCCGAGTCTTTTTGCCGGCGCTTTTTTACCTCCCGTCCCCAGCCGCGTACCCCTTTCAGGATCACCGGCGCGAGTCCGTCACTGGGCGAAATCGCCTCGACGAGTGCAGCGGTACACCTGGGGAGAGCGGCACCACCGACCGACCCTGTGGGAAAAAGAGGAGCGGCGCGCGTCCGCCGTGGAGAATTCGTTATCGACGCGCGCGTGAGGTGCCGCGCGTTGGAAAGCCATCGCGAGTCGACTTTCTTGCTTTAGAATTCGAATGGGTTCGTTGATGCCACTCGGGCCGAGGATGGGTGCGATGTCGCGCGGAAACGCAAGCAAGCGTGCGTCGGGGAGGGGGAGGCAGAGAAACGCTCTTGAGGAAATTCTTGCCTTTGGCGGCGGGAGCCTCGAGTGCGTCGCGAGAAGAATGCAAGGACCGCGCGATTTTTTATTGCTCGTTGATGGACTCGAGAGTCGAGCGTCGAGATGAAGTAATAATTAGTCGCCAAAGTACGTCCACCGATCGCAATAAACGAGTGAACGCAGAATGGGGTTCTTAACCACTTTGGAGGGGAAGTAAGGAGTAAGTGGTTTACTCGACTGCCCATCCTTCGAGTGCCGATCATTCTCAGGACTAATTCCTCGTGCGCATTGGAAGGATGGAAAATGCTTTGGATTCATCCGAGTACCGACGAACGATCTCGTGCTGGAAATCTGCGGCTAACACTGCCAATTTTCAAACTGTCAGCCCGGAGTTATAAAGTCGATTGATCAGTTATTAGCCGCAGTTGGAACGTGTGTCATACTTGAATTAAATCACATTAATTTGAAGATCGTTTCGATCGACGTCGATGCAAAATCTCGCAAAGGAAACATTTTTTGTTGCAACCAGTACTTAACAGATTGTTATGATTCAGCGATGTTTTCTTGAATTATTATCTTATACTAAATATTAAATTCTCCTAAATAGTTTAATGACAATAATGCAAATTTTTCATAGTTACGATAGCATCGAATTCGTATATAATAATGCAAGATTTGTCCCTAGTCGATTACCACCTGTTAATTAAAATTGTTCATCTAGTGCTTTAGATGTACGAAGTAAAAGTTTGATAAACGTAGTAAAACACATTGTAAAAAATCTAATTTGAATTCTAGATCAAAGTATTATTTGTGATAAATGATGTCTTGACTTCTATCGGTAAAATAAAAATTTCGATCCTTTCTATGCGAATTGTTCAAGCTACTAATAATATATTCGTATCGAATAAGCACAGTTCGGATAATTTGAAAAAAAATTAATTTAATAGCAATTTTATCTTAAGTAAAGCAAAATAGTGGAGAGATATTAAAAGGAAAATTTCAACAAAAAAAATGGAAAAATTGTACTTTATGGAATACAGATTTGTCATTCGTATCGCGTATTTCCGTTAAAATCTATACGGAATTTTGTGTAAAGAAAATTGTCTATGGACTGCACTTTACGATAGAATAGCGTGTAAGATGGGATTGAAGGCCGTTGTCGCTTTAGGGAAACTACGATTCCCACTAAATTTCATATTTGCTCGATGAACGTAGCAGACAATGACTGATAGAATGCGTAAACGAGATATGAATCGGTGCGACTGTCGTAACTCCGAGCGAGTCCAAACTCATTTAACTGGTGTGAAAACGCTCGTAGTTTCGTTCTTTAATATATCATCGTTTTCCGAGTGACAGTGCCTATACATATGCATATTTAGTCTATTAAATATTCCATCCGCGTCCGCATCCCTCCTAGAGCGTGTCCTTGTCACTCCGCGCTGACAGTCGCCCACGTGCACATACATGGAATGCGAAAAAATGGCTTCGCAATCACCGATCGTGCGCACGACGCGATAAATAGGCACATAGGCGAATGAGGGAAAGGAGAGAGAGAGAGAGGAGAGTGGCCACGAACGTACGACGCTAATTTCATGTGTGCGCGGCGACATTTCGCAACGCGAGCGTAGCCGTCCGCTCGCGGTGCCTTTTCTGGCCACTGCGTTTCCCGCCACCGTAACGAGGAAGAGAGCCGAACTCGGCCCAAGGATGAACGGATATACTGCGGCCAAGAATTTCGATCGGGCTGGTCCTCCACGTACCGCGTGCCGTCCGGGGCTTTAGAATATAATGCTCCCGCGTCAACGCGCCTACCATTCAATTCTAAATTTATGTGCCTTTGCAAAATTAAGTGCTTCGCGCGAGGCTTACTTTTTAAGAAAATGCTGGAATCGGTACTGCGCTTGGCTCTTTGAACAGCCTTACGTAATCTTCATTATTTCTTCAGCGCGGCACATTCTAAGCGACTGATTTTATCGTCCAGAACGAAATTAATAAGCAACCGAGTGCCGCGCATTTTTTACGTTATGAGCAAAATCTGCTCCGTCTAGATTAAATCTGCTTAAACATTTTAAAATTAGCGTGTCCAGCGTCTGCTTGAGCAAACCACTTGGTACCGGCATTGTATCAAAATATTAAAAAAATCTATCTCGTTCGTTTGGAAATGCTGCAGTCGTTAGTCAACCCCTGACCTTTGCCACTGATTGCGAACGAACCATTACTTGTTTTAATTTTGCACCTTTTGTGAAATAATAAAATACTTGCTCAATGTTCGTTTCGCGAGTGCTTTGGTATAAACTACAAAATAATCTCCATTTAATAAAATGATGATTTACGATTTGTCAATTTGAATAACTTGAATAAAAAAATCAACTGATTTCCAATTCATATGTGCATTGTGTATATTATTTTAGCATAATATCAGAAAATCTTCAAAACAGTTTGTTTGACGTTTACAAAAGCAATAAAATGTTATTTATTTTAACACGACTGGATATTGAAGATTGTTTTAATTAATTAAAACGTACGTCACATTTCATTTATTTATTTATCTCGTTAACTTTTTGTAAATATTAAATCGAAAATATGAGCGGTTAGTTATTTTTGAGTGTAGATTTTGTTATTTCGAAACGTATTTTAGAGAATTTCTGCTATCAAAATCGATATTTGTACGCATGCGAACAGCTGTACTGAGAAACTGCAATTGTAATTGAAATTTGCAACGCACAAATGCCGTGCTTTATGCTCTCTTATACTACTCTTATTTGTGTCAGAAAACATACAGTTTTGCAAAGAAGATCAATTTTTACTAAAATTATATATTAGCGATTTTGTGGAATTTTATCACGTGCCACTTTATTTCACTATCAAAATCTCCCACTGAAATTCAAAATTCTAGTTCGGACGGCGATGTTTCTTTAAAATTCCAAAAACATATTAGCTAAATTAAGACGATTAAATATATATATATTTTACAAAGTGACATTACCGCTCGCGAAAAGGTTGCGACAAGGCGACGCGAGCAGTAAATAATATATACCATGCAGTTACAAAATCAAATATAAACCTTGGCTTTTGAAAGCCAAGTTGAAAAGCCGATTTCAGTATGAATCCGGCCATTTTATTAAACGAGCTCGGCTAAAAGGTATTAAATTCATTTGCGTGACGCAACTGCAGCAAAGAGCTTAGCAGTGGCAGAATTTTCTCTAATTGGCCCAGCCGTCTATCGGGGAGCAAATTTGCAGATTTTCGCGTGACCTCGGCTTTCAGGAGGTCCATTCGTCGCGGTCCTTAGCCGCGCCGAACGCGCCAACCTTGGCTTTTTACTCGTTTTTCAGCCGCCCCGTAGAGGTTCTCGCGTCGCGCTCGGCCAGTTTGATATGCTTAACGGGGGCATCGTGTTTCGCGAATTCTTCCCGGGTATTTACTCGTACGTAGTTGCACGCATAAATTAGATTGCGTCCGTAACGCATGCGTGGAAACGCGGTCGATAATTAAAGAGAAATGCCCAGCGCGTTAGGAATTTCGCAACGGAACTCATTCTCCTTTGCATAGAAGTCATTCTTTCAATCCGTCGAATTGGAATGTCGAATAATGTTCCCAGCCTCTGGCTCTAAATTTTTATCGAGTTTATTCAGAAGCTGGACCAAATATTGAAAGCGCCTGGAATAACGAGAGCCGCTGCTGAATCTTGGATCGCTAAAGTCTGCAACCTTAACTTTTTCTCCTATTATGCACCGCCTGTATGTATGGTGCATTGCGAATAAGCAGATTTCAATTAAAATTTCGTTCCCGACTTACGAATAAGATTTGCATACGATGCACGAGTGGAGAGCTTAAGTATCCATAAACAAAGGATTTTTATCGAGATACGCTAATGGTCGTCCGCAGAAAATTGTCCCGTTAATCAAAACGATTAATTGATGATCTCGCGAGTTACAAGTAGTTAATGTATTTATTACGTTTTTCAATTACGCCATTGCGAGTGTTTCACGCCGCGTTCAACGAACGTTTAAAAAATGCGCCCACTTTTTTATCCGAATATATATACATAATACGCAACAGTTGTTATTAAGCCAAAGACTCGTAATTACGAAGATAGATGTAAGAGATTCTTGAAAATTGCCGGTAGATCGAGAGAGCGATCGCGAGTGATTTCTAAGCGATAATATCCAAGAGCATTCGAAACGAAGAAAAGATGCGAAAATGCGAAACGGCGCTTCTAAAAATAGATTGCAAATTTAATTTCAAAATTGAACTCGTGGCAAAATCGCGAGGATCGCTGCAAGCGAGCATTTTTGAACGAAAGCAGCGTAATATACGAGCACGACTCACTATTATTTAAAGTAAGAGATTCATTGTCTCGGAAAGCGAATATACGAGTACATTGTGTGTGTGTGCCGCGTGTTTTCCTTAAAGAGTCGCGAGGGTGACGGACATTGCGAATGCGAGGCATTAGAAGGAGAGGAGCCGAATAAAATATGAAAGCTCGTGGATCGATTGGGGATTGGAGCCGAGTCGGGAAAGGCCCGGAGCTGGTACGGATCGCGAGCGCGAACGCCAGCTCCGCACTACCAAAACTGGACATCCGCGACGAGTCGAGCACGAGAGCCGCTTTTCTTTTGCGAAGCCGCGCGCGTTTCTCCGGCAATGCGCCGCGGCAGCTGCTTGAAAACGCTAAATTTATATTTCGCAACGGGAGAGAGAAGAAGAAGGACTCGGCTCCGCTCGGCTCAGGCTGCCTATGGAAGAAGAAGGCCAAAGTGGAGGAGTGCGCGAGACCTTTGGAGGATCTCTCTAATAAACACGACCATTGTATGGTAATCCATAAATATGCGCGCGGGCCGACTTGAAAGAAGTGAGCGAGCGCATAGAGCGGCTACGTCTCTCTTATGCAGAGGCTGACCAATCGCGCGGCCTGCCGCGGCCCTCCTCCCGAGGGATGGATAATGCACCGGTGCGTACGTGCACCTAATCCCTTTTTCCCTCGAGGCTGCAGAACCTGAGGGAAATTCGCAGCTATTGCTGTAATTCCCAAGTGCGCGTGCGCGTGGCTGTTGTTTACGGAGCGTCTCTTCGCTCGCGCCTTCTTCTGGACCATTCGAACGAATCGTCTTTGCCCAACCTCACCTCCGAATTGCCACCTAATGATGCGTTTATGGCCTTTTCTCCGATTGATTTATCAATTTGGCCTCGCCAATTACGGCCGCCGCGTGCGTCTTTCGCGCAATCAAACTTCCACTTTATTCCCGTTTTTATTTCGCAGCTCTTTATGTCGCGAGGCGAATTAACAATGCAAAAATTAATTCGCGCGAGCGCACGGACGCGACGTGATGAAATCGGAATAAAAACTATTGTCTGCTTCGTACAATGGGATAACAAAAATACAAGTTATTTCGCTTGGGCGTTGATTCAACGCTCCAACTTTTCATCCGAGCCAATCACATTGCCAATGCAACAATTTTCTAAAGCCTGAAGCGAACGAGTCCATTATTGTAAAATCCTTCGTTCATTTTGTTAAAAAATGACTATTTTTGTAAATATTAAGACTTTAGGTCTGACTCGTTATTACGACTTGTATGATCGTTTTGCTAAATAAACAATGTCCCCTCCAGTTGTCGTTCGTTAAAATAGCGAACAGTTGCATTGATTTACTGCAAAAGTAAATTGAAAAATCAGCTGCGAACGTATGATTTTAACTTATTTATCGTAATGAAATGTATTGACGTAGAAAATTCTAGGTAAAGTACAAAATGCAATCGTTGCTCGTACGAGTATAAGCTAATATCTAGATGAATACAGTCACGTTTAGCAGCCAACCATTGGAATTCACCGTAGAATTTAAAAAAGAAATATCGTAGTGAGCCATGTTTTCACGAGTTACGGAGGCCGATACTAACCCTAATGTTACTTACAACCAACCACCTTGTGCATCAGGTTTCCCTGAACGTGATAAAAACATTTTGGAAATGTAATTTCAAATTAAGCATTATCTCGGCGCTAACGTTTTTTCCATGAAAAATAAGCAAACCGAAAACTTTCCTCGGACGATCAATGATTCAAGACGTATTTTTGGAGTCACGAAAACCCTCTTCAGCACTTTTAGAAGAGCGATAAAACTTTGGTAAAAACACTTTAATCGACGATCTATTGGACAACAAAAATTTAAACCCAGAAACAGTACCATCTCCCATTGTATTCGAGGATAACTTTAGAATAGTTCTACTCGCTGGATTATGGGATTACATTTCATCCGAAAAAATATTAAACGTCTACAGTTTGTGGACATCCCGGGGAATAGCCATTGCCTATAAGAATGTTCTCGGATATACCTACGTAACTAATGACCATAGTTTTGCGCACGCAAATATACACAGGCGCGTATAAAAGGCCGGTTGACAATTTCTCACGCTACTCGGAGAAGAAGCAGAGAGTAGACTTTGAGAAGAAACGGAGTGGAGCCATCGAAGGAGAGAGAGAGCGAGAGGGCGAAGCCCTCATGTGAGCGACCGAGGGGGCACTACGGCGCGAGCGTGGGCGAGGATACAAGTCGGTAATTGCGGATACAACGCGGAATCACAGACCGGGGTTGATTGTTCCGCCAGATACAGATCTGAAAATGGATGTGTGTACTTTTCTCGCTCTTTCTTTTGTTTCGAGGGATCGATCCTTTGGATTCGCGTAGACGGGTAACGAGAAGCGTTGTCGTCACTCCTCCACCCTCTCCGTCTTTAAACCGATGGCCACTTAGATTCGTCTTTTAAAGTTCCTTAAAGGACTACAGCTTCCGTTCGGCTTGCTTTTATTCTTATTCTTAGGTGATAATTTATCGCGGCAAGTGGGCTAAGCTACCGTGGACTCACTCCTGCAGAGGCGAAAGATAAGCGAGCGAGTCGCGCGATAGTATGCTATTTATTGTTCCACCGATACCTTCCTTTTATTTTATTTTTAGCAGTGGTAAGCCTCGATTCTCGCAAGCCACTAATAATTTTATTCGATAACTTTTTGGCTTCCATGCGATACGCGAACACGTGAAACGATGTTCGATCTTTTTCGCTCGGATCTGTTCCGAATCGAGTTTAGCTATTATCGCTCGCTTAACTCGCCACCCTCATTTTTGCTTCAAAGGACATTTTTTTAAATCTACTTTATTTTGGCTCTACTTTGCAATTTTAGTGAAATTTCAACGCTTAAAGCTTATAATCTTTATGATATTAGTATACTTTGAGAAGATATACGTTTCATATTATAAAGTCATAGCAATAGCCAGTAAATTTCATTTATGAGTTTGAGCCACAAAGTATACTATTCTAATCTTTAAGAAATTTATTTTTATTAATTTTGACATTTTTCGGTATAATTTATCTGTAATTGAAATTCAAGATAATTCGAGCTAACTTTAATTATCTCAAAGATAGTTTTTCATTCTTATTTATGAAAGTAGAAAATACATGGTACAATGCATATCAAAACGTTTTAATTATGTTTATAAGACAACAGCTAGTTTATTCAATTATTTTTTAATAATTATTCTAGAATCTCACGAGTGTAGTTTCTTATTATCGTTACAATTCAATTGCTACTCTTAAAAATCTATTCATTTTTATCTTATGATTCTTTATATTAAATTTTATCCATTAATTGGAAAATATAATGAATATAGAAAATCATTGTTCTGTTCAAGTTAATTTGAATTTAATGTATCGTAATAATATAATTATAGTAGATGACAGAATTAGATATGTACCCATTTACCTGTTCCAATATAATATAATAATACAATGTAATATAATAAGGCTCGATTAATTTAGCGAATAAAATGGGGTTATCGTTACAATATTTTTTCAATGTTTCATATAATACGTCTTGATTAAAACAAATTATCGTAGCAAAAGTTGTATCGCCCTTCTGATATTATAAAAGACAAATCATTAGGGATTCATGTGCAATGTAATGTGCATCGATATTAATGGACTTAAAAAAATAATAACAATTATTGTCGTGTAAAATTATATAAATGAACGATAAAATGACAACGTTAAAAAAATTATAATGGATAAGTAAAGTCCTCGTTTCGATAAATAGTTTAAATAAATTTACTAATTATAATTGAATAAATATCTTATGAATTTAAATTACATACATGTAATATGAGTTACCTTTCGATTTAATTTTTAATTTTATCAAATTTTATTGCAACGTACAATTGTTTGCTCTCTAAATACGTATTGCGGTTTACAATGTTATGTTAATAAATAATGTGTAGATATTATTTTATCTTTGCTTGGCAAAATTATTAGAACATATGATTAAGAACATATATCGTCTATTTTGTCCTACAATTAAAATTTTTATATTAAAAAATTTTTGAGAACTTTCGTTAAAAATTATACGAAGCATATAATACTTCTGCAATTGTGTAATCAAACAAGTATTCGTGTACTACATATAATTGGACTTGTATATGCGTCAGCAATCTATTGTTAGAGGGCACTTAAACGTAAAGACTCATATACAATAATACAATATTAGGATTTGAAATTGCAGACAAAATACGGGAGCTTGGTATTACAATTTTCACACGGAATTATAATTTGATTTACAATAACGACATAATCCTAACGAATGCCGACATCAATTTAATGTAATTAATTCACGAGTGAGAAAAAGGTCCGTGACATTCTAACTTTAGAAATACGTGTACAATATATAATGTCTGTTAAAAGTGTACTTGCCACTTTATTTAAGCTCCTGACTTCCTTTCTAAAAATTGAGCGTTCGAATCGTCGTGCAGGTCATAAAGTTTTTGTAAGCCGTTTCTCTAAATGAAAAAGAATGGACGCGATTATTAATGCGAAATCGTCGAACTGTTTTCACTTTCTAGGTAATTATTCCAAAATGTATTAAACGCAATACCCACTTTTATTTTATCTCGATAGTAAATCTGCGCCGACCGAAAAAATGAAACGAAGATATAAAAATAGAGCGAGCGAAAGGTAAACAGCATAAAAGAGCCGGAAGCATTGTCGAAGCTCTTCTTAATTCTATCAATAAATAAGGACTCACCGGTAATAAAAATCCGATCGTGACGCCCTTATTAAATTCGCCGTGGATTGAATTTTCCTTTAACCATTGCCTCGTGCAACCAAAGTTTGTCTCAAAAAAGAAGCCGTCGAGTTCCATCTCCGTCGACAAAGTTCTGTATTCACTTCTCTCTTTATCGCCTCTCGTCGCATTCTCTTTCGCTCGCCCATCAGTTCAGTAACTTTGTAATAAAATTATGATAAAAACTAATGACGTTATCGCGAAAAGTGATTTACAACTTACATTCCAATAAATTGTGAGTCGAGTACCTGTACATTACCTCCGCCGCTACACCAACAAATGTCAACTTACAAATTCTAGACAAAAAGACGTGGGTCTTCAGTTTTCACGTGGGTTATTCCGTTGATTGGATTTTACGCATTGAATTATATCCAAGAGATGCGCAGCTAAATATTGCATTAAAATTCCGAAAGGCAATTAATACTCTGTACTTTTCAACGCGCAAGTTCCTTTATCGCGCAAAAGAATAAAATTTCCAAAACCGTTTTAATGCTCCTCGCAACAATGGACAATTAATTATCGGATGAATTTGACTATTCGCATAGATCTGGAGCAGCGAAGTTTGGCGAATTTCTCCATCCAAGATTACCGAACAAAGGATTCGAGCAACGAGACAAGTGCACCATTTTTTGCCCAGCGTTGCGCCGGCTCATAAAAGCGTAAGTAATTCCTCTAAATTGTGGCGTACCACCAGGAAAGCAGCTTCGGATTAGCGTGAATTAAACTCCCGAGACATGCTACAGCGGATGTATAGAAATATCGCTGTAATCCGAGATTAAGAGGAAAGGAGTCAGAAAGCGATGCGTTCGCCGATAGCTGTGCGTGTTCAAATACTGGCAGTTGCTCCGATCCATCCGCTGATCAGCAACGTGCTTAGTCTTTCACGTGTAGACTTATCAACTGCATCGCACAATCTTGCCATCTCGACGGCTTAGCTCCTTTCTCCGTTCGCTCAATTTTTTGGCTCAAAACGTAGCGTTCGTTTGGGCGCCAGGCCTCTTCCCATCTCCCATTCAATTCCCACTTTCGTACTCGCTCGTATTCAACATTTGAGTTGTTTGCAGTACAGAGTATCATCTAAAAGCTGTTCCGAGTGTAAATTGTTGTCGAATCGCGGGTCCGCGCATTTGTCTCGCTGTGAGCATCTGTCGCGAAAAAATATGTGTTTTACGAGTACACGACATTACTCTCGAGCTCGCGGTATACGCAATTAGAAATGCTCGTTTTATTCCTGTTTCGCTCATCTGGTGTAGAGGAGCTCAGAGAACACCGCGTCCTGTCAAAACACGCGCGAAGCAATAATTCGCCTCGCAACGTCCGCGATTCACTCCTGCAGTGAATTACCCTAGAAGTTTGCACGGCCATCTTTTTCTGGAATAGTTGTTCATCTGTCTTTGGAGCGCGTTTTCCATCTCCGTTCCCGCGCGACACGCTTGCACTTTTGTGTTCGCGAACGAATCGAGGTCACTCCCGACACCGTACGAATCATAAATTCCGGAACTGCGCGCTGCTCTGTGTGTCGTACCTTTATATTTAGAAGAAGAGCTCTGGAGGAATAACTAGGGCCGTGGATCGTTCGAATAGGATCTCGTTTCTAAACTAATTTATGCGCCCCACTCGACTCGACGTGTGCAAAGATTACATTTTTACCAACTGGCTCGACAAAAATAGAACTTTTAATTTGACGCTCGCCTGCGACTTGCAATGCTTATCTTGCTACTTCGCGTATTTTATAAGCAAGGAGTTTTAGAATTATTAATTAATTCGGTTTTACTCAACGAATTATTACCCTGAAAATAAACGAGATTAAAGTGAGTTACAATACTCGACACTCGTTATCAATATCATTCTTGTTAGCTGCACGTTTCCTATATTTATTTATCACGCGGTCATTTTCAATTTTGACCTCTTTTACTTTACAGTTAAAAGTATGCAGTAGTTCAAAGTATCTTAATAGCTACTGCAGATATTGCAAAAATAGATTTCTATAAAGTTAAAATTCAACCACTCGTACAATCCGTCCATTTTTATGCGCCAAATTTGATTATAATTACAATATTGTTCCTTTTTTTTACTCGTGACGCATCATAGTGTGCTGCATATCTTGAAATTGTTTATTTTATGACTTAATAGTAGGTTTTATATTTGCTCACACAGAGTAAACATGAAAATTAATCGAATCGAAAGTAAGCAAAATTGCTGCTCTTTTGACATATCATTTATTCCGCTATTTGCAAAAGAGATTTGTCTCGTCGAAAGATATCCGAGTTCAAAATCGCGTGTCGATAGACGAAAATTTGTCTTCGCAAGTTAATAATGTCGCTTCAAGCGGTTCTTCTACTTTCTAAAAAGCAGCGATCACTTATTGCGCCGATAATGAAAATCTTCTTATGAAAATTGTTGAGAATAAAATATTTTCCGAGAAGGAAGATAACGAGCCGGAGCACGAAATACAAATTGTAATAAATGCAAAAGACTAAAAGCGACTTCCTCGGGCAAAAAAGACAAAAACATCGAGACGTTTACGTCGCATCTGAGCTGCAGATTCCCCACGACAAAAAGATGAATCCGCAACACCGAGTCTCGTTGGCTCCCATTAAAAGCCGTAAAGAGTGTTACGGGGCCAGCTGAATCTTACTTCTTTGTCTCTCCCTCTCTCTAACTCTCGAGTTCGGTAAGCCTTTGGGAAATCACGATTTAAAACGACTGCGAAAAACAGATTGCGAACGTGTCAATGGCGGTTCCGGCTTTCAGGTGTTTGCTAAAGCTCGGTATAGTTTTAGCCGGATCGAGGCGGAGGGAGGCACGAAACGAAAATGTTTTTCATTTGGTGCACGCAATGCTTCGGTTTATCGCGCATTTATATAGGCGAGATATTCACAAATTTTGCGCTCTTGGGAGCGGAAGGGAAGGAGAAGATGAAAACACCAGCACTGCCTCCACATATGTGTGCGACGTCTGATCTACATGGGCGCGTTGGGCGTTTTCTCGGAGTAGGTCACGATGCACTATTTTGTCCGTCCGTTTCGCCGTCTCGTTGGCCAAGAGTGGAATCTCTTGATCCGGGTATTATATTGCATTGAAAAAAATAAATGGCTCTTTATGGCGTGAGGATTTGTCGAGCTTGAAGAAATTCTTTCTGCACGACCGTGTATTACTTCGCAAACTAACTTTAAGTTGCAATAAAATACCTTTTTGATTATCCAAAGGAATTTATTGTAATAAAACAAGTGCGTCATTGCTGCAAACAAATTTTCGCTTGTAGTAACGGAAATAATTCGTGTTAAAGTGTTGACAGGAAATTTGTTATACAACAGAAGCGAAGAGATTGCGTTAGGGGAATCGCTTTTCGAGAATCGAACAAGTTATTATGATTTTACACGATCATTATTATTATTATTAACTGCTAAATGAAATATTTATATTTGCTCTAAGATCTGCGCCCTTTTCCAAATTCCGACTATCCTATATTTAATCTGGTGCGATGATCTTGGGTTGAGTTAATCGTATAATTTGGGTAGACAACCATTTTAGCAAATCGATTTTTTTGTGCCCGGCCTAATCGCTGTTCGAATACTCGAGTAAATGGGACTTTCTTTTCAAACGCGGACGAAAGCTTCCCCCGACTTGTTCTGTATTTAAAAAATTTATATTCCGCTTAATATTGATCTAACCGATAACTTTTGTCTCAGCTTATTCGAGCTATTCGATATAAATTACCGCAATACATATTTTAACCAAAACAAAATGTGTTTAAGGTTTTCGTTAATTCCAAATTAATATTATTACAAGCATTTCAATGAATAATGGAATGAATTTATTATAACAGTTCTGAGGATTCAATTAATAAATACTAATGTTGATGAGTGGAGTGAGTTGAAATTACATAAAAAATAAAGTTGGACTTTTAAATACTTTTAATATCTAAATAAGTTTCGTTTAAAATTTCTCTTATAACGCATTAAAAAAAAGTATCTTCTAAAATTTTTTAAGGAAAAAATATTCATGCCTTATTATATTTGTATAACTCATCAGAATTAATTGTACTGTCACGTTTTTAGAAGTAGTCTATAAATAATTGCCTTTAATGACAATAATTTCATACCTAAATATCTATACATACGTTTGTACGTATTTTCTTTAAACATCCTATATTTTTATAAACCAATGAGTGAAATCTAAAAAACACGCGACATTTGGATTTGGGTATTTCTACCATTTTTAGAACTTATACCAACTCGAAAGCAATTCAACAAACTGTGTAATGCTTATCATATTTTCATAAGAATTCACAAACTAATTTGATGTACAACAAATTACCAAATCTATTTACGGATAAAATTATTTATTTGCGATTATTAGAGAGTGCAATGTGAAGACCGTAGAAAATGATATTTCAATTGATATGGAGAATTTCTGGTATGATAGGGTGAGATTAGCTCTTCATTGTGCGAAATTTCAAATTCGAGGGCGATTTCCATAATTGCCAAAAAATTATATAAAATAATTTACCTGATTAATAATATGGTCGAAGATTCATCAAAATAATCAAACTATTCGATTATTTTTTAAAGTTTTTAGTACCGATGTATTTGGAATTAGTATTACCTTCTATGCATTTGCCATACTCGTGTACGGCACATTTAAGTGCCACTGGAATTTTTCAGACCTTAATTGGTGATTTTAAATTAAAATTTGATTTTAAAGAGAAAGAGAACGATTATTTCAAAATATGTCTATTTGAAATCATCGCAAGCTTTCAACGCTCTAACCGTTAATCAGTGCCTCTATTTTGCTTGAATTAACAAAGTTTTGCAAGATAAGAGCTACGCGCCTCTGCGTTCTCGACGTATTGTTAGATAAACGAACTTCTCTTTGCTTTATTCATTTCCTTTTGAGCCTTTGGTAGATACGAGAATATTTGATTGTGAATAACTGAATGGAGCCGCCAGTTTCCAATTCTTACACGCATTGTCTGACTGCATTTTATTAATTCGGTGAGCTCTTGAATGAATATTTTATTACACAACACGATCATAATTATTTAGTTCGTGTATATTTATGTAATTAAATATTTAATTACAAAGGCAAATTACTATAGAATTTATTCGTCTACAAGTTTTTTTTACATAAATTACGATTCTGCTCCCCCTACTGCTTTGTATAAAAAATTCCGTAACGCCAAATGTTCGTTAAATTGATTTCTTGAAATTTTTAATTTAACATAATACAAGATAATGACTTCGTATGCTGTCTTAAAATTATTTATCAATATTTCCTCACAGTTCCTCAGTTGTGTTCAAATACAAATTAAGTGCAAAAAGAAGTTACAACAATTTACAAGAAAAGTTTTCATAATTTTCTACCTCCTGTGTAACCCATTTTGTGACTTCACGTTTGTGTTTCGATTGCGATTTCTCAAGAACATGTGTTGTATCAATTTACGTTATATCGTAAAATAGTTATTGATTCGTTTGAAAGAATCCCGTCAAATTACACGTTGAAACGCAACACGAGTACAGTAGATGTGTAAAACAAGTGACCTGCAGCGTATGAACCATATTTGAAAGTGCCTACGATTAATGGGATAACGTGAAATGGACTTTAATTGTTGCTGCGTTTTTAAATTCGACGATACGTTTCTCAATATTAATAATCTTTGGATAAATTGTTTTACAAGCCAGAAGTTTTTGTATCGAGAGGAAGAAGAAATTTTGCAAGTTTATAAGTTCCTAACTAAATTCAACTCACTTGTAAAACGCAAATTTTAAGCCTCGACGCCGCTCCCGAGGAAGTTTTTATACAGGTTAAGCTGTATAAAGAAGACAACTTTAGTTTAAATTTACTGCAGGTATACCTGAAATAGTTGGACGTTTTAAATCCAGAGGAATAGTATATATTATGAAATATCGTTATTGACAGCTATCGTCTTAAAAATCGTCGGGCTCGAATAATAAAATTATCCTTGGGTAATACAAATTTGAATATTATAAAACATTTCATAATTAAGTGGCAATAAATTTGGCATCGCAAAGGAAAGGATACGTCTCACGGTGCACTCGGTGCAGTATTATTGCACTTTAGCATTGGCGCGCGGTAAGTCAACCCGAAGCGAAATACTTTTAATAACCGTAAAAGTTTTTCTTCGATTTAATATTCTAGGCGATTTCACTAGGTAGGCGCGTAGCTTTATGTCGCCTTAAATAGTTTCTTACCATAATCCGAAAATTGCGAAATTGCAAGTTATTACACGTTAAAAGAAAGCAATGCAGAGCCACGGGGTTTATCGAGTAAAATCAGGAGATAATGTTACGTCGAGAGACGAGATTATTATATTAACGTAATTCTGCATAAGCATTTAACGCTTTTCCGTATTAACGTCCTTAAGAAAGAGAAAAAAGGAAAGCGAACGATAATTTAGCATCCACGCTGATTTTCCTTTCACATTCGTAGACAATACATTTCAAAACATCAGTCACTTTAGTTGTAATGTAAATTGATCTTTTCGCAAAAAGAGTAGCAGCTAAAAGCAAAATAAAAACGCGAAAAATAAAAGGACGATAATAATGTGTATTGTTCGTGCCCGGAGCACTTCAATTTGTTCGTGTCCTTGAAAGACTTATGCTTTGCGTAATGGCTGAGGCGGACTTTTAGTATTGTATAATAAATAATTTAAAGTAGTTGTTTTCCACCTTGGCTCTATCTCTCTCTCCCTCTGTCCCTCTCTTCCTCTTTGCAACAACAGCAGCACCGCGAGCCCTGGCCGTTCTTTGAAAGGCTTTAAACGGTAAGCGCGCGGCGCGGTTCTCTTTGTCGTGGCGGTACACCGAAGACTGCAATGAGACATAAATAGCAATTACATACCACTGCCCCGTAAGTCTGCCTCCAACTTTTTTTCTCCTTCTCATCTTTTGCTGCCTCTTGCGAGCCAGTGAGCTTCGAATCTTTCTCTCGTTTATTCCTTCTAAACCTCTCTTCCGTCTCTCTCACTCTCTCTCTCTCTTTCTCACTTTCATTTTTCTCGCTCTCGCACCGAAGCGAATGATAATTTTCTATTATGTTAGATTGAATAAGCTTCCAAATATGGGCACTGACACATTGTTAATCAAATGAATCGAAACCTGCAATCTTTTTACAAAACATCGCAATTTTCACGTGTAGGTGAACGAGTCAATCGTCATTACTTCTATATTAAGCTTCGGAGATTATCTATTTAAAAGCGTCTTCATCTTAATTCGGAATATGCGATTGCTAATTTGCGCCAATACGTAACTTAATGCTTAGAATCTAACGCTTGATTTTAAGTAATAAAATATTTGCAAAAAGCATTAGCTTTGCGCAAAAGGAACGGCTATCTTACTTCGAGAAAACTTAAGTTATTACGCCGCATTTTATTTCATGCCGTAATTGGATAATATGTTGAAAAATTATGAGTATTGAATAATATTTTCAATACAGATAAATAAAATGGTTAATTATTTTAATAATCGTTTGCTGAAAAAGTTACAGATAGCATCTTTGAATTGAAAACAAAATTTATTAAATTTCGCAAAATACTTCATGCAATTCAATACTTTGTTTCAAGTATTTAATTTCAAATTAATTATTTAGCATTTAATATTGATTAGCTTTTAAGGCGTGCTATGTGTATAATTTAAAAGTTACTAATCGTTTGTAAAGGTTTTTTTAAATAATTATTTTGTTAAATTTAATAAGTTTAATCAACAGATAAAATGCAGAAAAACATTTAATAAATACTAATACACTAGCCTGCTAATCATCTATAATTTTACTATTATATTTTAGCAAATTTCCAACTCGTTATTATTATTTTTATACTGTACGCTTTTTTAATAAACTATAAATCACGATTTATAAGAAGGTTCTTTATAAATGTACATTTATAAACTTATACGTACGTTCGCAAACATTGACATTCTAAATATATTCCGCGTTTTTTATGCAGATAAACTTTTAACGATGCTTCGTTCAATTTTAATTGAATTTGTTTTGAGTTTCATGACGTTTAAGATGTTTAAAAATGCTTTTTTTACTCGTGCTATTGGCAGTAAGAAAACTATTTTGCAATCAAATTTGTATATTTTTTTGCATTCAAATTACTAGTAAAACGCAAAAGATGGAACGAAAAATATTTTGTAATATTTATTACGTAATCAATAAATAAATATATATATATATATTCTCACGTTTTGTCGAAAAACTTAACCGAGACTGCTAAACAATCCTTAACTTTACTAAGGAAAATACGGGTGTTGAACTCTTATAGGCATCATACCTTGCATAAAAAGTATTCGTCGTTCTTTTTTAATAATTTTCAACGATGGATATGAAAATATGAAGAACGCGGTATCTGTAATTTTAAGAATAAACCCAAACGCATTAATTGCTTTGGTAATTTAAAAAAATAAAAATTGTCGAAATAAAAATTAATTCAGGAAACGTCAATCTCAATTTTTAAGCTAAGCAATCGTTTCTTTATTACTCTTTGCAGATACTTTTAGAGTGACCGAGAATTTTTTAATAATAATGAGATTGACGCTTTTAATTTTCAGTTAACGGAAGCCAGCAATTTTCGTACACGTTAAGGCGGAAAGTGACTTGGAATAGGTTTTGTTTGTACTACTCTAGCAATGGTTCATTGTAATAAAAATCACCGTGGATTCTAGTCTCACAATGGGACAAAGTCGCGTTGACCCAGTAATTTCAAAGTTATAGGAAGATACTTGGAAAAACGTCAGGTGCAGGCAATTTGCTCGTTTAAGGTAAAGAGCCCGAACAGGCGAAGCGATAATCCGAGGATTAAGCGATTCTCCGAAAAGTAGCACTCGAAGGCGTTTCGCTGCCCGAGCACTCGATTCTCCCACCCCATAAAATCCATCCGGATACACGTGTAATAACGTTATCATAGGAAGTCTGCCCTACACCCGCGACGCGGACTCCTGCACTTCTCCAGCGGCCCCGAAAATTCCCCGCCTGAACCCGATGCGCCGCGACAATCCACGCACCGAGTACAGCGGGAATAAAGCCCTCGGAATTGGTTAATTGAACCAGGTGAGCGCAACTCGGTCGGCACATTTTAATACGGAGCCGGCGTGAATTCCGCGGCACCCCGCTGAAAAACCAACGCGTGTTTGCCCCGACGAGCCGTTGTTGTTAATTAAATCCAGCTCATCTGCGGCGGTGGCGGGCTGCTGCCTTTGGTATTAACGCCGTGCGACACCGTTAGGTCCTTCGGCCGTGCCTCGTTATCAACCGGACAAAGGGGATGCGCACGGCCCAGGAAGTAATCCCGGACGCCGACGACCGTTAGCTCGGCTCTCCTCTACGCGCTCGAGGAAGGTGCCCGTAACGAGGGATAAGACGTACGTTGTTGTTGCGTCGCTAAACAATAAGCGCGGGAGGCTCTCGTACGATCCGATAGATAATCCGGCCCAAGTTCTCTTTTCTTCCGTTATTATTATTGTTGTCGTTGCTGTTATTATTATTTTTCGCGGTCGGCTTTGAAAGTCGAGCTCCGATCGTATCCTTAAGCAAATACGAATAAAGTTTGTATAATCATAGTGCGGATGATGAATCTATAAAGACAAATTAAAATTATCTGATCCGCTGAGATACAATTATATCTGATGGCGCGTGATAATACTGTAATTAAGCGATAATAATAATGATAAAACAGCATACCAAATGCCCTTTGCCATTATTAATGACAAAGAGAGATCTAGAGTCTTTTACCTTTTTCCATTTATGCCAATTAACTGTTGTTGTGTACGTACAACTCATGCGCGTAATTAGTAGCTTTAGCAGTCCGCAACTATGCGTGATTATTCATCGTCGCGTACAAGTACGCGCGAGCACACGAAATTATTTATATCGATGCAATTGTTAGCTTTGTTTTATTTTTATTCGACCGGTAAATGTTTACTTCAAGAGGTGCGCGGCGATTCGAATGCACGCCATATAAGACTTTGACTGTGCGATATGACAACCCGAACTCTGTTTGCGCGCGCCGAATTTAGCCGCTTTTATCGTAAAATAAGGCAATAAAATTAAATTCGCGATAAACGTGATCAAAGTAATCTAAATTTATAATTTTATCGTGCATTATTTATTATATAATATAATGAGCAAGCGTGTAGTTCAGTTAGGTGCAGCACTTGCGTGCTTTGCTGAAAACGATCGTATAATTAAAGCGTTGCTCTGGTGAAGAAAAAAATAATTACCCTCGCGTATTGCTTTTGAAGTCATCGCGAAAAATCTGGCAAAAGCTTGGCCCGCGTATGTAACAGAGTAATAACTGCTCGGGTAATTTAGTAAAAAGAAGGTTAATTTCTTTGAAGAAGGCCTATTCTCTTGCCTATAGATCTCGTGGAACTCATCGTCCCCTTCCTCTCTTTCATCCTTCACTCTCTCTTTCTCCTCTTTACAAGGTATTCAGGGCCGCTCCCAGGTACTTCATTGTTCCAGCCCGAGAGAAGTGAGAGAGAATGAAGAGCAATATTTTATATTTTACAATCGAGGGCGACATTCGCTTAACAGGAAGCTCGTCGTGCGCGAGTCATACATACAACGTTTCTCTTCCTCGTTGCTGCTTTTCCCATTCTGCGGCGTCTACCCGGTCCTTGTCACCGAGTAATTGATGCAACGGGTCCCGGCGCGCGTCACGTTTGGTTGAACTCGGCAACCGCACCGATGACGCAAAGTGCGCCGATGAAGCTTCGCCTTCTGAACTCTGCACCCGGCGGCGAGTCTTCGTCCTAGCCACAGTCGGCTGGGCATTCCAATGTACGCCGCCTTCCACGAGTATCCACGAATCGAGTCAGTTCTTTTTATTGCACCGCGTTCGTAAATTCTGGCTACGATGCGACTTTTTTGGAACCGCGTGCTCATGGTTGAAGGACACTTTTTCGATGACGTTTTTTGTTGGTCTGCTTTCCGCTCCTTGGGAGCCTCTTACGCACAACTCGCGACTGCCGTCAAATAATCGTGGCACCTTTTGGCCAATAAATTATGCAAACTGAAATTGACAAATACACTATACTTTGTATCCGGTACTAACGATTGGAAATTCCTCGACGATATTAATATTACTCTTTATTTATAAAATTGTTTTTACTTCTGACCAGCCGAATGAGTTTAGAAATGAGTCTATTTAGTCATAATAATTGAAACGCAGGTGAAAAACTAATATAACCAATTTATCGAGGAAGGTTAGTGGCAGCGTCCGATAATTTACGTGCTGGAATATCTACTCGTGTATCGCTATTCTGCGGGAGTGTACGTACCGCTGTACCTAGTCATTATTATTTATTTGTTTTGAAATAAAAATTCCTTCTGCCTTAAAATTCTATTTCAGGGTCTTGAATTTTACAATAAAAGCAGCAGCGCTCGTGTATATCGCTAATATAAAATCATGAGTGCCTCGCGATGACTATTGCCAAGGTTATTTATTCGAGTCTTAAAATAAATTGGCAATAACGTAAAAATTATTGCATTAAATCCGAGGTTTCAGGGGAGTTGGATTACCGATGGGGAAAAGTTTTTTTACAACGGCGCTCAAATACTAAGCAATTACCGTCGTAGATTTAAATTCAAATCTGTCGCGCAAAAATCGATTCGGCTGTCATAAAACCGATAGTCGCATAATTAAAATTCAATAAAAAATACAACCCCGATGTTTGCCTGCAGACCGTACAATATATACATATATATATATATATGTGTGTGTGTGTGTGAATGTATATGTATATGTGTATATACTGGCGAATACAATTTAACAAATACATTTTCATCGTTATCCGGGAGAAATCACATAAAGCCGATAAATCTTCAACTAAATTGGATCACTCGATAAGTTAAAAATAATTTTTTAACTTGACGAGCTATCGGCTGAGTATGCCTTCCAACTTTTCCACGAGGACGGACACCGGCGAAATTTCTCGAAGGACGACGATAAGATCCCCGCGTCAGCACGTCGCGTGTAATGGCTTCTCTGGTTGACTTTTTCAAAAAGGAAAAAGATAAGAATTGGCTAGCGTGTACCTCGGCATTTTTCTATGCTGAATCTCATTAGAGATCTCGAGATCGTCGCGAGAAGCTTGTCGATTAGAACGGACAGTTCGACATCTCCCGGCTTCGCCCATAACATAGCACTCTCTCTTTCGCTCTCCCCGTCCTCCTCGCTCTTCTCGCCAGCAACCATCGCGATTCCATTAGGATGTGCACCGCTCCCTGTCTCCCCGTCCTCTATTTTCCCTTGCTTTTTTAGCTGCTCCACCTCCTCTGCAGTGCTGCCCAGCCTCCGTCTCGCTCTTATTTTCATCTTCTGCATTTTGCCTTTTAATCCTCTCCTCCTCTCCTTTCCCCTCGCGGTGTTTCTTGTTTCGGTCCCTCTTTCCTTTTTAACTGCACACCAACAGCGCCGGCAACGAGCTGCTCGCGCGGCCGAACCCAGCCGCCACCTTACAGAAGCTGCGTCCGAGCTCGCGCGGCACCTTATCTCGGGATGCAATCGTAATTTAGCGAGAGAAATCTTTTCTGCGCACGCCAGCCACGCGTTTGCAGCCTCTTTCCTGTCCCCGAGCGGCAGCTGCCACCATCGCTCTTTTCCGTTTTCCGCGTGCCTCTTTCGCTCTCTTGGCACCGTCGAAACGGGCCCCGGAACCGCATCCAGAACAAATCCACGCACGCAGCGTTCGAGGGCGGAGTGTCACCGAGAGCCTCGCGTGATAAGAATCGCGAAATATTTCGCCTCGTGCACTCCAATCGGACTAATAGTGCGCTCTAAATACGTCAGCAGGCGTGCAAGTGCATTCGATGCAGATTGCGCGAGGCCGGAAGGAATGCAGGAGTGAACTGTGTCGCGCGATCCTTTATCTCGTACGATTTTTCGCCATTCCGGCTGAACAACGCTGATACGGAGCGAAAAGCAGCGCAAGTGCGCCGCTCGCCTCTGCAGATTTTAAATATTGCATGTATCGCGGGAGGAAGAGACGCGGAGAAGGAGAGAGAGAGAGATGGTGATGCTTATCGTTTGAGCACATACATTATACAAGCCGCCATAAACTTTTCATTTGCGTACGCGCGGGCCCACGTTTGTGCGCTTACGTACGAACGTATTATGGCGCACACCGACGTGCACGACACGCACGGAGGCGAACTCCTGAATAATTATGTGCGAAAGCCTCAATGAGCTCGTTCCCTACAATTAAATTCGCTCGAGATCTTAAAGCAGGAGGATAAGGCGTACAAAAAAGAAGAACGCACGAAGAAAGGAAAACAAGAGAGAGAAGAGACGTAAGCTCTAGTTCACGAGCACAATATTATGCGAGTTTCATTAAAGTTGCATCTTCTATTTATACGCACACACGCTCGCGCGCGCGCACACGTATATATGCGCAGTAAGTTATTTATCGTAGAGTGCAAAAGGATCGCGAAATTCCTCGAAAGCTAATTAGTTTCCCTGCCGTCTATATTTGGAAATCTGGGAATTATCGGAAAGATAAAGTGAATGCGTTTCTGAATCAATTAACTTCTTAGAGATCGAAATCAACCATTCAAATGCTTTCTTACTCCTCCCTTGAGTAAATGCACGTACATAGCCATTCGGTGTATAGCATGGCTCCTATAATTATGCTCTAACAGTCTTATTTTAAACGGCAATCGTTGAAAAGAAAAGGATTGGATTGTACATTACACCATTTTTTTCGTGGCTCTAAAATTTATGCCCACCGTAGTAAATAACTTCTCGTAAATCAGAGAGCAGATGAATTTTTTCAATATTGGGGCAGGTCGCTTTTTTGTTAAAAATTTCCTATTTTTTGCAAAGATAAAATCGCGATTATCAAAGTGGAAAGGCATTTTAATTTAAAATAGATTATGGACGAGGCGAGCCCTATTAAACTTTAAACTAATTTAAATATTGAAAAATCATCGAAATTATTACACGCGCATCGGTCTTGAAACAAAACGCGTATATAATATTTGTGATTTATACTCGTTTTAATCCCAAGTATAAAAATAAAACAGTTTGAATTGAAGGAAAAAATAATTTTGAGCGAGAGCAGTAACTGCAACTAAATGATCACCTCTGTTAAGTAGAATAAATTAATATAATAATATCTGCAAATATGAAATAGAGTAATTTTCAATTTAAATTTAAATTTTTAATTAAATACGTTGGAGCTAACTTCCAAGATCATATTAGCCTGTAGCCGTATGTCATGACGAACGGTTTTGTCTTCAGTCCTAACTATTAATACCACCCATATATTTTGCCGTTTGCGTTGAACTATTCGCAGATAAGACTATGCGGACTATAAGGAAACGGACACCAAAATACATTATCTCAAACTGCGGTGGAGATTTACAATTTTATTGTAAAAAAATAATATTGTCTTTAAACGGCTCCGGTATATTTTAGCAATTTTCCTTGAAGCATCGTGAATTTGAAAATACCGAATGTACTAAGTATTTTATTATGTAAATAAATATTCTCGAAATAATAAGGATCGTATTTTAAAGGAAACTTTAGACTCTCGACGTGGCTTGCACCGGCGCACAAAATTGCTTTTGAGAAGTTCTGGAAAAAAAACTTCTTAGCATTTTCAGATACTTTTTAAACTTACTAGCGCTCGCATTGTTTTTTTTTCTCGTCGTATGATTCTCGTTTCGATGCGACGGAAAAATTAAATCTGACCCGCCGAGATCTTTGAAAAAATCGAGACAATCTCGACTTTAAATTGCGACTGTAACCAAGTTCGTACGACGACAAAGATAAACACAAGCGAAATATCTATATTTATCATATATACAGATATGCATACGTGTTCCCACGCTTCGTACGTGTATCGCCATCTTGGATTTTGATCTTCACTAAGGTCACGCTTCTCACATTTAAAGTACCCGGACTTGTCTTTAAAGTGCTGGTGGTTCCCATCGTTGGATTTTCTAAGTAATACACAAACGGAATGCCCGATAGCAGTGCTTTCGATTAAATGAAATTAACCTGTCAAACCAAACTATGACTTTACTAGAGAATTAATCGTCCTTTTGGTCTCGTTAGATTCTAGTTGCTAAAAATTGTGAGTTACGGGTAAACTACAATTACCTTAGCGCGAGTTCGCGGCGAAGGTCGAAAAGAATTTCTATACTTTATCGGGAGTTGGTTATAATTGAAAAAAATAATAAATAATAAAATTGTTTCCAAATCATTTAGAAGTATTATAATACTTTTTATACGTATAATTGGCGCGTATTTTTAAAGCCTCCAACGTATTATTATTGCTCGTTGCTCACGTCCCACGTATTATGATTTCATATTTTCGAATAGGTAGGCAGCGTTAAATTTTTTCATAGCACTTGTAATTACTTACAGTCTTACAATAACTTAACAATCATCTTTTATTTTCTCAAAGTGATTCGAATTAGTCATAGTTATAGCTCTTTTCGCAGTAATAAATGGTTTACGTGTACACAATTTACACGAAAAGAAAAACCCTTTGAATCGGATCCATCGAGGGTTGAGCCGTTGCGAGCGAACCTTCGCCGCCTATACGAACGGAGGGGAGGGGGAGTGCGTGCATGTGAGCGAGATAGTGAGAAAATAAGAAAAAGCCAAGAACGAAATCAAGAGGAAGAACGAGATACAAAGAAGAGGGAGAGAGAGAGAGAGAGAGAGAGAGAGCTGGAAGGCGCGACAAATGGAAAACACTTGTAAGCGCTCTGCGGCTGGGTAGGAGAATAAAGTGGTGCCTGTCCGAACTCAATGTAGATACAGCTTTTATACGCGTTATCGCGGCTTCATCTGCGAATGTGAGCGCACGGACCTTGTGCGATCAAGGGAGAGAGAGAGAGAGGGGGAGAGCGGGCGCGAGCGTGTGTGCGAGGGCGTGCGCGCGAGAGCGAGAGCGAGCGAGGAGTGCTTACTGCTCGTTTTGCCCTGTACACGATGTTTCGAATGAAAAAGCAACTCCGTATATATGCGTATGAGTGTACGCACATATATATATATATATAATGAGAAAGGCAGAGAAGGGAGTATAACGCGCGTAGAGACTATAAGAATCATCAAAGACTGCTATTGTTTGCAACGTAGTTTCCACGATCACGAACGCACGTCGCGAAGACAGCACCGTTAACTTTTTCCCTCCACGTAAAGTTATGCGCGTCAGAGAGATTTTTAAAACTCGATCGTTTAATAGTGTTTTCCATGCTGCCCAACTTCAATTTCATGGCCGCTCGAGTAGCGGAAATCACCTATTCCTGCTGCGCTTTTCGTTTCTTTGCTTCGCTCAAATTCGGAGCTACGTGGCGGAGGGAGGAGAGAACGAGAGACGAGAGCTGCGGAAATATTCCGCGCGTACATAGAACGTGCAAAATTTATGATTCTTCTAACGCTCTCGAAAAGCTTCGATAAAAATAGAAGCGCGCACATTCGAAATGTATTCTTAGATTTTGACACACACAACGAGATCCCACGAGCATCAAAGTCCCGGTCGGATCAGAAGTATAAAAAAAAAGTAGCGCAGACACGATCGGTAATTTACGAAAGGTGCTCCCTTCCCTGTTACCCACGTACGCGTTAACCGATGAAAACGATTGCAACGATAGTATTACGAGGTGCGCATCTATCATTATTCCTTTATCTCCTCCGGCTTTTTAATTTATACTCGTTATAAGCGAACACGCGCTCGGCATCGCACGTACCAATGGTTTTGTTATAAAAGCTTAGGAGGTATAAAATTTGTTTCCTCTTTTAATTACAGTGTGTCTCTCCGCGATTTCATCTTCACTTTTAAATATATATCTCATGTTTACAACAACGGTAGCTTTATAATTTTAGAGCAACGGCGCAGAATAAAAACTCAATTAAAATCTATTTTTATCGTGCATAAAGTAAGAAATCTTTTCGCATCGCTGAAATTGAGGTTGTTCTATCTATGAAAAACGCCATTATTCGTAGCAAAGTTTCCACGACTAAGAGGAAGACGCGTAGGTTGCGGCACACGCGTCTACAGTGCAGTCTTTCTCTGCTCGAGAAATAAATTAGCCGCGGTAAAGTGAGACTTTTCTCGTCTTTCCTTGCAGGCATATTTTTCTTATAAAATTTTATCTTCCCGCGTATTTCGTTTGCTTTTCTCGTCAGATGCGCGACGTGGAAAGGAGCGAATCTTGCTCCGCGGCAACCCGGAGTCTAATGTTATCTCACACGTTAATTATCGAAATAAAATTGTAAATAGACACAAGTGCGCAGGTGCGCGAAAGGAGAATGGAGAAAATCATCTAGAATAATCTCTAAGATAACGTAAGGAGACGCACGCGTGTTATCTATCGAAGTTCGGCAGATGCGAGAGAGAGAGAGAGGAAGTATCATTGGATGATTTATATATATATATATATCTCGCCGTTCACGTAGCATCTCGTTATTGCCGACAAGAAAGTGCAACGCTTAGTTACTCGAATGACTAATAATCCGGTCTCTCTCTCCTTCTCCCTCTCGCTTGTAACGACTTCATTCGTAAGTACGCGGACGAACGAGCCTTGCTTTGAATAAACAATTATTGGCCGCTGACATAATGCGGTAATGCGACATTGTTAAGCGAGAGGCTGCAGTGCCGCGCAACGAAAACGCGAACGAACGCGAACCTCGTAGACGAGAGTCGGCGCATACCCGGAGGACCCGATCCCGACACGGGGGAAACGAGGCTAATTAATACCGGTGCAGCTAATTACACCGGAGCCGAGACAACGTTGTCTCATCTGCGTCTCGGGTAGGTTCGGGAGTGAGTACCACTCGATCGCTCGGTTGTTCTTTGACGAGACGCGTCGTCAACCTGAGCGTCGTTGCGCTACTTATTGCACGATTCTCGATGGGCGTGTCTCTCATCTTTTGCCGACAGTTCCAGCTTCGGCTAATTTAGCTGTTTAGTCGCTGGTGGAGGTGACTGAAGAAATCACGATTCTCGGATTTCTCGAATTTTCTACCCCATTTCCTCACACCCTCCATTGCGATAGATCCTATCGACTCCTTCGTGGTCCGAACAATTGATTATTAGTTCTTCCCTACTACGCGAATCCAATTCAACTGGTGCGACCACTTACTTTCATTTTCTGACGCATCCTTCATTTTTATGGTATTCAAGCTTGAGGTCCGATGCGAGTGCATTAATCATTTTATTGTTGGGTCACGAACAAGTTTAGTCGTAAATGAGAAAACTCAATCTCTAATAAATCGAATAAAATTTTTAATAACGTTATTAATAACGATCTCATCAGTTGATAATCTTGCAAATGGTTTTTTAATAATATTTTATGTTCGTATACTGCTACAATTTTACCTTTATTGGGTTTGGTTGTATTGTTTATTCGATAATAAAACTTGGGATACATCGGTAGTAATTGAAGAGTATGGAAAAATGCAAATATAACTTGTGCGCTTGTGAGTGGTACGAGTTTCATAAGAGACTCGAACAAACAGATTTGGTGGGATTAGTTTTTAAGAAAAGTAATTTCACCAAACTAGAGAGGAATTTCCGTTCGAGTCTAGTTGGCCGTTATCAGATGAGGAGATTCTACCAAAAATTCTATTACACATCTTCGTTTTCGTTAACATCAAAGTCAACATCAAAGTCGATGTTCACGTGTATCAGATTGACAAGGACAAGCTCTTGTTAGCAAAGTCCGTGTTTTCAGATTAGGATCTGGCTAATCAAATTTCAGTTGTATTTATCTCGAAAATTCGATCGAGTATTCTAAAGCCTATTTCTACTAGTTGAACTAGATAGCAGATATGCAAATAATTATTAAAGAGAATGGAACAGCGAGTAAATAAATAAATTGAACGTTCAGCAATCAAAGAAAATTGATTTGAAAAAAGGCACCATAAATAACTGGATAAACATAGAATTATTAAATGAAAAAAAAAATTAACTACAGTCTTATTGCGGACGTTATTTGCATTGCATTCGTAAACGGTACTTACGCAAGTGCATGCAACTTTTAAAGTCTAACAGACATTGAGCAATCGTTTGAAAGATCATCGTAAAAATAATTTCATTGCTCGAAATACATTTTTTGTGGATAGTGACAATAGCGTGTCTCTAATTACAAACAAAATACTTCTTCCTACGCAAACTCCATTCACTTAGCGAAGGTTGGCCTGAGGTGAAAAAGAAAATCGAAAGGTGCGACGGAGGTTTACGAAAACGGTCGATTCGATGACGAGACGCGCGTACGTGCTCATAGGAAAATGCAGTGCTACCTTTCGGAATTTGAAAAACCTTTTTGCTTCGACATTGCGCGTAATTAGGGTCTTTGGATAGCCGTCGGGCCGCTACTACTTTCGTCGCGGCCTACAAGTGCACAAAAATTTACACGCATACGTACACGTACATATATCCATAAACGTACGTAAAACAATATGCGCTCGGCTAGGAGAAAAGGCGAATGCTCGCGGCGCACGAAGGCAAACAATAGTCGAGTCCTTTTCGCATGCGACTAATATACGATGGAGCGCAGGTAATTGTCCGACAATTATGGTATAAGCTCGCGGTGCCTTCTATGCCTCCTTCTCTCTCTCTCTCCGTTGCATGGAAAACATGCCGCGGGCGCAAGCGATGCGAGCGAAACCTTATCTTTATTAATTTATTTCCAAGGAACGCGATGCGCGGGCGCGCCAAGCGCTACCGCAACTTTACTTTCCAAGGTCGATGAACATGAATACAACAGAGAGAGAGAGAGAGAGAGAGAGAGAGAGAGAGAGAGAGAGAGATGCAATAAATGGCCGAACAGACGAACGATCTCTCGACTCTTAAACGTATTTCCGGCGCAAGTGAAGAAAGCGAAAGAATGAGAGAGTGAGAGAGAGAGAAGTAAATGCAGCGGTTTAAGTGCGAAAATGAATGGCGCACTGCTTGGGCGCGAAATTGTATGTCTTTTTTTACGGTCGATCCTAATTGAGAGCTTCGTGCGCGGTGCAGCATCACTGAGAAAATTTCGTATTAAAATTTTTTTTATTTTCAATTATAGCGAAGGAAGAGTTATCGTATGACAAAAATAATAATGGCTGTGTGAGTAAGCAATATTTACATTAGTAATTTCAACCTGATGTATAGAATAGCGTTAATTTTATTAAGAAATTCATGATTTCAATATTTATTCGGACACATGCGTGCAAAAAAGACTTCGTTTATGATGGAAAATATTTAATTTGTAATTAAAGAAAATGCAGCTAATCATCGATGTAACTTTAAATTATAATGAAAACGATGTTAGTTAAATCATTAGAATCTACACTTTAATAATAATACATTAAACTCTACCAATAACAGTAATTTTAAATGCAAATGCATATTAACGAGTAACGCGCATTACAGTATCAATTCTGAATAAATAACATTTTCAAAATTTGTACCGATCGCATCTTAAATCGTAAAACTTTAATTTCTGCCGCAGTTAACGATTTGCTTTATAAATACAAATAAATACTACGTAATAGTGATATTGAGAGAAACGCTTGGCAAATCAAATGAATATTTGAAATGACAATAAGTATTTAATAGTTGTAGCGAAGATTCGGTAAAGAGTAATTAACTGGCTTAACTATACCAGCAATGAAAAGACTATGAATTAATAATGAACAGAGTCGCGCCTTTTTTAAAACATTAATACCATCGACGACGAATATAAAAGTATATAAAAGGAAAGAAAAAGTAAACATTAATAATCGGTGGAGTAAAGTGCAAAGTGTTGAACGGGCTTTATTCAATTACGTATTGACATTAATTGCCGGCAATAGTGGTCGATTATTTTTAACTCAGCAAGTAACTCATTTAAATCGGTTGTAATTGGCAGTAACACGCTCGATTAAAAATTTTCTCTCTCTTTCACGCGCGCTACTTTTTTTTATTTTCGTCTCGTTTTACTTTACTGGTAACTCTCACTTTTTGAGTAAATAGAGAACTTTATGCGAAGCAATATCGAGCTCTCGAGCTAATTCTTGATCGAAACTGCTGGAACTTTAGAAATTGGAGAAATTTTACTCCAATTGTAGAAATTTTGCACATTTGCGCAGTTTACCGGAGTTTCTCTTTCGCTCCCCTACTCCCCCAATATCCTCTCAATCTCCATCTCCCTTTATCGCTCGCTCACTTTCTCTTTCTTCGTCCGACGTAATTACAGCGTTCATCCCCCGACAGTGCCCTTGCCTTTTCGCACCATTACGCGCTCCGGTGCGAAAATCGCTCCTCTCGCTGCCACACGCCCGAAAAACGAAACGTCACAACGACACACTACTAGAGGGCCATTTCAACTTCGTAAGCAAACAAATATTTCAAAGTTCCCGGAAATAATTGAGCGACGCGGCTCGGCGGTGTTAATCTGACTTATTGTAATCGCCGGCACTCGGGGTTCATCGTTCGCGTTGTGGGCGGTCGAAAACTCGGGGCCTGCGGTAAAACTGACCGATATCCGAAGGCTCGTGTCTCTTGCGATATTTCACTGTCGGCGATAAAGAGCGAGCGCAGGATCGAGTTAACGCCACTGGCCGAGGCTCTAATCGAATCCGCGAGATACCGGGGATAAAGATCAGCATCATCCACTGCGGAAGTCCTGGATCTCCGTCGCTCGTGGCGTAGGAAATTCTGTTATTCCATTGTTAACGCTGGGTGTCGAGGAGGCGCTGCCTGGCATTGACGAGCGAACGGGATACATAATGCAACGTGGGCTCGCTTGAGCTTGCGCGAGCGAACGCGGACCGGATGCGCCTACGTCGAACTTGCATACTGATACGCGCAAGTACACGTAGCTCGTAGCTTCTTCTTGGTCCTCGTCGACGAAATCGTGCAGGCGCGCGCACGTTCGTCTCGCACTGTACATAGGCTTCATACATATACATGGAGATATTTGCTGTCGAGCAAACCTCTCGCTTATCCGCCCTTTTATAGAAAATACTCTGGTGCTCGGAGCGCGTTTTTTCTTTTGGCTTTTGTACGCTCCTATAGAGTTGTTCCGTTATCTTGCTCTTACAGAGAGAGAGAGAGAGCAATTATTCCATTTTTTCTCGCGTTATTGAGAAATAAGCCAAGAACTGCCTGCGAAACGCCGCTGAACCTGTGCAGGAGTAACGTCGTTTGCCTACAGCTAATTCCATAATTAGTGCTCTTCTGTAGGTGTACGCATGCGTTCGTGTTTATGATTTATTTGCAATACAAAAATATACTTCTGATACTTGCTTTCGAAACGCTAAACGTTTTTCTACGACACAGTTTGCCGAGACGCAAAAAAGATGAATTACAATTCGCATTTTTAAAGCCGAAATTATGGTGTTGACTACTATTATCACCATTATTATAACAAGATAATCGAAGAACATTTAAAAATAATGTTTCTAAACTTCGCTTTAGTTACGTAAACTTTAAGAGTTCCTTTTTAACGCTGTTTTGCACTATTATATAACGGTTGAAAATGCCCGACGAAAATAATGGCTTACGGAGACCAAATAATTCTCGAGAAATGCTCCGAGTCACCTAACTTTTTTGAAGAGCAAATAAAGACTTCGTGTACAAAAAACGCAGAGTTTTTAAATTGAAGTTCTCTCCATTTAAAAACATTCTATTTATGTACAATAAAGATTTGAAAAAGTATTTGTGTGAAGTGTTAACCAGTTGGCGCTACTAATATTTACTTTTTCACCTGGATTCAAAGAGTTAAAACACGAACGCGAAGAACAGTTAGATCCCTCGCCGAAAAAAACACTTCTTTTGTGCGGTATTAAAAATTCATCAGTATGCGTGTATGGAGGTCGGAAAAATTGATTCCGAGTTGAAAGGCTTTTGTTTGATTTTTAGTCTCTCGGTTTAACAGGATTGCGCCCGTAAAAGTTGCGACCGCACAATGTTGTGATCAGGCAGTGGCCGATGGCTGGGCCGATCCTCGATTTTAGTTGAAACACTAAACAGCGCACATCTGCGCTCGCGAGATTTGGGTTCGATAGTCATCTCGTTTCGATGCATTGTTTTAATTAATGTATACTGCGAACTAAAGGCCACTTCCCCCGCGCAATGCACGTACGTATTCCATATTCCGGATCTCCTGCTGTGAAACAAAGCGTCGATTGACACGACGCATCTGCCGGCTCCTGCGCTCGGCTCTGCTTTATGTATTATTTTCTTCTCGACGTGATTGCCAACGATCGCGCACACAATACCCGCAACACTTCCAATTAAGATAACGCACTCCGACTCTTTTGAACACCTTCTCTTTGGTATATTTCTAGGACCCGGTGACCCTCGCAGTAGTTCTCTTTTTTCATTCGCTTTTAAAGAAAAATGTCCTACGCACGAAATTGTTGTTCAAAATACTACGATCTTTTATTACATATATATATATATATATATATATATATATATATATTATAAATGCTGACTTTAATAAAGCAGACGTAATAAGGAGGATCGACTTTCGTTAAAAAATGATTATGAGTTCGAAATTTATTTTAGGTATAAAATGATTTTAATATGGAAAAATCCATATAACAAATTGAAAACTGAGCCTATATTTCCTAACTGCACGTTTTCAAATATTATTTATAAATAATCCTTCAAGATGTACCGAATAATTTTAAAATTTCTTTCAACGCGAATACAATGAGACGTGTTAAATGCACGATTAGCATTGTAAATTTGATCCTAATCAGCCTTATTATTTTCAGAAGTATATAAAAAAATATAAGATTGGTCTAATAAATAGGAAAGTACAGTTTTAAATTAATTTTAGTTTCGGGAGTTAAAATCATTAGTTTGTTATTTAATTATTTTGTTTATCAGCAGAGAAATTTGAACGGGAATTTTCCTTTACATGTGTATTTCAAACATTGTTTCATGTATCGTTTAAGAAAAATGCTTTCACAGATAATTATTTTTTGTTATTTTTTCGTGATATTCTGTAAAATTTTTAATTTAAATTAAAAAGTAGCCTAATAGCGTTTTAACAACGAAGCTATGTTTTAAAAAAGTGAATTTAAAGCCGTAAGACCCAAATTGGTTATCGAAAAAAAATTCAATTTTACTTTTTTCCTTTGTATCTATAATTAAAATTTTATATAAATTCATTAATTATCAATAGTTTACTTTTTTACATAGTTCAAAGTAATTCATAAATTCATATTATTATTAATTCATAAATTCAAAGTAATTCTGATACAGCCTGTATTAAAATTTGATTTTGAAACTTATACTTTGTTCAATCATTTATTTTGTAAATTATCAAGTATTAATTATTTCAAAAATTTCTTTATTTCCAAAGCAGACATGAACGGGAATGAATTGCAAACTATTAATATTACTGCGCAGTACGAATGTTGCGAAAAAGCCTTTAAAAAATTACCCGAAAACCGCGGGAGAGTCGCTGCCTAAAAATATTCAAACTGATTATTAAATAGCATGTATATCACATTCATGGTCGTTATTATCATTATTATTCGAATGACAAAATTCGTAAGAATTCTCGCGAAAATGCTTTTTATCCACAGTAATCTCGAAATTTTTTACGGCAGGAGAATTTTTCGCTCAATCATCGCGAACGAACGCGTGTGTCGCCGAGTCAGCTGACTTTGGTCGTCAGCTTCGAGCGGCAAAAACGAGGCGAAAAAAGAAAGGAATAAAAAATCGATAGAAAAAAAGAGTGAAGCAAGTGATCGGTGATACAGTGTCTATCAACACTCGCGCGTTTGAAGTGGATGTGTATGGATGAAAGCACGAGCCGCGATGCACCAGAAACGAAATACTGCACGAGCCGGGCACAGCGGACGAAATCGCGCGATCGTAACAACTACGAAATTATTTCCCCGTAATTCCGGGCCTGCGCTCGCGACCTGCGCTACTTTAAATCAATTTACTATTATCAGGTTTTCACCGGAACCGACCACTAATCCGAGGTTGCGCATCCCCGGTTCGCGCTACGTCGACTGCCGATTCAATTACGAGAATATTTTGCTGTCGATGGCACAACGCTCGCCATTTTTCCACTCGCAATTCTAAAGCTGAATTTACCTGTCGTTCGCGGCTATAACCATATATATATATGCCACTGATTTTTTGTATTCCCGTTAATATGTCGGAAAAGCGTCGTTCGCGACTCAGTTTTTTGTATTATCTACAATTATTCGTGTTTTTTCGAAGCATCGCCGATACTTCGGGACTAGTGAATTAAGTTATATAATAAAGAATAAATGACAAGCTCAATACTAATTCTGCGCTCGAGAGTTTTAGTATCGCAACTCAAATGATATAACGCAGTGCATAAAAGTAAAAATAATTTTAATTGCCCCGAATGTAAGTAATTTTTTAAATTGTTTTTTATAGTGCCAATGGATTATTTTTTTATGAAAATAAAAATTGGAGAAAGAATAGAATTTTTTTTTTTAAAATAACATTATCTTAAAATAATGGAGGAAAATATTTTTTATCATTGAATAATCTGCATGTAAATTTATATCGTCGTATCTATATTTAGTAGTGATTTTTTCATATGTAAATATACACGTAACTTATTTTCATCGACACGACAGATGTTATAAGATACAAAAGGTGAATTTTTTATTCCAAATAATGTCATTATAATTGAAAACATTTTTTTTTCCTAACTTAAATAATATTGTATTTTTATTGGTAATTTTGCGTAATATTGAAGTTTTTTCATTCGATAAATTTTTAAGAGCATACGCTTTATACTATCATTAAAATTAAATGCAAAAAAAGATTTTCTCAATTTTTCACGCGCGTAAATATATTATTATCTTACCAATGAATTCGAGTTTACATTATATTATAATTCCAATCAAATTACAAGTAAAAACTGGCTGATTTGTTAAGTATTCAAACCTCTCCTGATGGATCTATACTTAAATAGTTATGTTCTCACTATTCGTAATATTTTTGTGAAATGTACGAAACTAATTATTTGAATTGCCCGTAACCATAGATATATAATTTTCACGCTTCTAATCAAGCCGTATAATTCAATGTAGTTTCAGGGTACCGAACACGGAATCTAGATAGTTCACATAATTATTTTCACACGGTAAAAACACGCGTCAAACTGTTTTCATTCATTAAATTAACATACGTGTATCGAGTTTTTTACTTTCTCCTGTATCTGGATGATTCCTAACAATAATACTTTTTTCAAGGTAAAAATGATGACGATAAAATCTTGAACAATCTCTATAACCTTTTAGGAAATTCATTATTTTACTTATATGTATATAATTCACGTATCACTTATACTATCTTAATTGTCATCATTTTTGAATGTTCGTATTAAAAAAATAGGTGAAATTTACATGAAAGCATAGACTTTATAAACGAGAAACAGCTTATGCTCAATTTGACAAATCTTTTTATCAAAAAATATATTAATTGAATATGAAATTGTGATTTTCCCATTGGATAATCTTAATTGTATTTTTTAAAATTTTGTTAAGTGTAGTTCTGTTAAAATTATCTTTGAAGAGACCGCGTTTTTTTCTAATACAATTTTTTATAGATCGACTTTTGGTTTGAATGAAATATGTATTACGTCAACACTTGAAACTTATTTATACAATGTATGTATAAATCTATTTGACGTAAAAATAAGAGTTCGCGGACAGATTCAGCTCTTTTGGAATCTAATTAAACGTGTCAAAGGGTCGTAAAACTTTTTCGAAAAACTTTGAAACTCTTATTCATGAATGTGGTACTAAACCGTTTTTATCAGTAATAGGATTATCCTGCAGAAGCCGAAAAGCCTTTTCCGTATATACTAGATTTTTATTATACTTTAGTAAAAAGCATGCCAAATTCTTTTACGTATTTAATTGGAGAGAAAAATAAAATCTCTTACAACTTGATATGGCTATTTCATATGATGCTCAAAGTAAATCAAATATTAATGAAATTTATTTTAAAATATAGTATTTTTGAACATTTAAATCAATTTTTTTTAATTTATGATTATCGTTTCTGTTATGGTAAATAATTTTTTAAACTATACTTAGGCATGAATATACGAAATCCATTATTGGTACGAAGTTAAGCTTTGATGCTGATATAATTGAGGTTATACTATGTGTTTCTTACTCTTTCAGTGAACACGTTAATTCGATATTTAAATTCATTAGGTTTCTTTTCACACATTTTATTCAATCGCTTAAATCGTGTACTCGAAAATGCAACAGAATGAAAAATTAATGTTAAATTAATTTAAAGTATCGAATGCTGCTGGAAATAACTGACATTTAGCTTTTGAATTAATTTTGTTTTTATTAATGTCTTCTTTTATATATAAAAAATAAATATTGCCTATACTGCATAAAATTGTAATGGTGTACATGATAACTTATAAAAATATTCAAAAATATATTTATTTATTTATTTACAAATATATTAAATGAATGAATAAAAAAAAAATCACTATTTTAGATGAGGTTTACAGAACGAAACGAATCAAGTATTAGCTGACGTGATTAAGCGAATAATTATTAAGGTGATACACACGTAGACGTATTTGAGGTTATACGATATGCAATAAGCTTTTTTTCTTAATTTTGAAAGACAATGCAATTTCATTAGCATATAGAGCAGTACAACTCAATAACAATTTATCAGTGCAATCGATGACACATCTCCAGCTCTAAATAACGTATCTTCACATTAATATGAATAAAAAAACGTTCGATTCAACAATTCAAGTTTGAAAAGCAAAATCTAAATATCGAAATAACGTCGCAATAATTTTTTCTAAACTTTTTTGCATCGCTACATAATTCGCCCATTTTTTGAATGACAATATGATGTATTAAGTTGGCATTTTATGATATTAATGATCAGTCTAAAATAAGAAACTGAAAGCTGTATTTAAAAGAACTAGCACGCGTAAAATAATATTCCACGATGACAGTCTATATTTATTCTACGCGAAAATATATTATCATTCTACAAAAATAGTGTCAGAGGAGTGGTCTTGTGCAATTTTTTAGATACTCATATTTCAAGCGAAAAAGTTGTGCGTTTCATAATGAAAACCGTCGTCGTCGTCGTCGCCGCCGCCGCCGCCGAACAAAAAAAATTCAAAACCTTTTCAAGACAGAAGCAAAACAATCTTCGCGTCGTGCCCTCCCCTCGAAACATTATTTAACCCGTAAAAGAAAGCACAATAGAAAGGGAGAAAAAACGCTATTCGTTAATCACGTCCTCGTGACAGTGCGTACCGAGTAGAAATGTTTCCTATTGGACGATGTAGGAGGCGAGAGAGAGAGCGGAGGATAGAGAGAGAGAGAGAGAGATGTGTCAACGCTTAATCGCTTTTGCGCTCATTATTACCATGAATTCCAAAAAAACTCGCGCTCGCGAACGCTTTGTCACACTTCGTCCGCTTTCTATCTCAGGTGCGCGCATACGAGGCCCTCGCCGAGAATCGCGAGCACCTCGGCTCCGTAGACTCGCAACGGGACGTCATCCAGCATCTTTTGTCCTCTCGCGTTTCCACTCGGCACTTTTCTGTGTCTGCCTCTTATGTTTGTTGCTTAGATCGCATAGACGGGAAACAGGTTGTCGGTCTCAAAAAAGGGTACACCACACGGAAGACGCGTAAAACGGGGAGGATGGCCGAGAGGGACTCCCTCCGCTCTTTGAGCGGATTCGTTCTAGTGTACTGCCGAAAGAGGAAAGCTATATTCCGCCCCGGGAACTCTCGCAAGCTCTTTCTCTCTTCCGTCTGGTTCATCTTTTATGCATAGTTTTATCATTGCTCTAGTTGCACGCGTTGCCAGTCTCACTTTCATATCGTTATATTTTCTGTCTTTGCGAGCCTCCGCATTATTACTTATAACCTAACTCTCCCCTCCGCTCGGCCTCTTTCCCTTTCCTGCTGCTTTACTCCTCTTTACAGTAAATTAACTTTACACTAATATAAGATCGCTAAATTCGTTTTTATGTGGAATAATAAAAGCCTCTGTTTGGCCGATAATTACATACCTGGAGATATACTTCTTGTGTATTTAATTTTTGTGCGAGTTCATTATGGACTTTAGCTTTTTAGCTTGCACATGTGTATAATTATTGTAATTGTCTGCTGGCGGCAAAAAAAAACCCCGTGCGAGCAATGCATAATTCTGATTTATTTTAATTTATTCTAATTTAGCCGACTTATTCTTGACGTGACATGTAGAGTAAACCGAGAAATGCACGTACTTCCTGTGCTTTCGTCAATCAATATCTCCTTCGAATTCCTGACCGCCTGTAATATTCGTACAATGCATGTAGATTTTTAAATAACCTACGGACTAATTACGCCTTCCGAATTTCCGTTAAATGAACTTTTTCATCTTATCGGCGTATGCATATAGAAATCGATGAAAACTTTCGTTTGGATGTGTAAGAGTTGACTGAACTCGTCCACAGTAAATACAAATGATATGCATTTAAAATTTAAAATCCTGGGTCGTTAGTTTATAAAAAAATTTCTTCGTTATTAAAAAATCGGAGTTTCGATTATTAGAAACTCATGATTTCGAGTAAAATGTTTGGGGAATTTAATCGTGCCATTTTACGTTTAGAATTTAATTTTGTGATTAGGAAATAATTAATTATAACCCTACATAGGTATGTATATATGCAGATATATATATATATATATATAGTATATATATACGTGTGTATCATGAGTACAATCGAAATCGTTTATGGATATTTCATTAGCAGTAAAATGATTTAAATTGTAATGCGAAATTAATTTTCTTTTTCTTTGTATTATTTTCGATTCTTATACTAGATATACTTACGTAAGTAGAACCAATTTCTTTACAAATCTGTAACGCATGCTCAAACATGCCTTAACATAATTACTATTATTATATTTTATACATTTTAAGATTCTATTTATCGCATATTTGCTTTTAATAAGATCTTGTGCAAAAACATAGGACTGCAACATAATTATGAATAACACTTATGCTTTATTTTAGCCAAAAAGATGACGATCAAATCAAGCGTTCTGATAAGAATTTACAAGGATAACACGAGTGTTATTCAGTAACTTAAAAAATTATTGCATAAATTATTTAAAATCCTTAATTGAAATTGTAGAGTAACTTCTTTTGTTTGAAAGTAAAAATTCGATACTTGGCTATTGTTGTACCAAATAAGCATCGGCACCTGTAACTGTTTTTGCTCGCCTACGCGTATGTGGGAAAAAGCAATGAATATGCTTCGGCTAATTACGTCAAAATCGATATTTTCACGCGTTTGTTTCGAGTCTTAATTTGCAGGTGATTACAGTTCCTGTGAAAAATTAAATCGGATTCGAGAAAAGTCAAAAAAGAAGGAAGATGAGGGAAAACCATATATGATCTATGTAATAGTTCGCTAATTTCATATGCATTACATAAAAGTACTTTTTACCACTAATGCTCTAATTTTTCTTCTTTTAATTCTTTTAATTTTTTTTTTATTCGTAATAAAATATTAGTGGTATGCATATTAAACGAAGAATTTAAGGTCTCGTTAAATATTATTTAACAATAACGCTAGCAGAGATCGATGTTCGTAAATAGGCATTTTTCGTAGCTTATTTTCCATATTATCACCAACGCGCAAATTTTAATTAATTTCGCGTATACTGTAATAATTGCACATTAAATCTAGTAATGAATTAATTTATTGCGTAATGATAGTGGATGCTCTTATTAAGCGAATTTATGAATTTAATTTTATCGTGTTTCCCAATAATGCCTCGGTGATCATTACGAGAGGAATCCAATTTCGTTTTATATAATTAAACTGATATGTGTGCAACTGTAGGGGCTGATACAATTAAATACTCGAATCATGTTGGCAGATTCATTAGGTCGTAGTTTTAAAATTATTTATTAGCCCGGCGAATAATTAAACTAAAACAGCAGGAATATCAGCTGTCGCGGCAAAAAGTATCGATGCACTCGGCGAGGATTACGGCTTCGTCCTCCCCGATCCCATCAAGCTTTTTAGCTGCTCCAATGAATTGCTTCCACTCGCGCCTTTTTCTGCCCCATTCCGGCTCGTTTAAAGTAAAAAATAAAAGGAAAACACGAGTGCGCTTATCAGGGCTTTCATTTCAGGTGGATGACTTCGCTTCCATCGGCGCAATGCTGCGCCAGTATTTGCCGGAAAAGGATATGCCCTACATCCTGGACATCGATCTCGACTTCTTCAGCACGAGGAACCCCTTCCGCGGCCTGTACGAGCGCGCGGGCCTCTACGAGATGCTCGCCAAGCTCTACGCGTTCGAGCGACCGTCGTCCACCGATCCCGAGGTGAGTCACTCTTTTCAATGGGAGCCTGCGCGCCCGCCCGTAATAATAGCATCAGCACCAGCGGCGACGCTCTCCACAGTAGATCGCGTGTCATTAATAATTACTTAATAAGAATAGAAGGGGACAGGGAAGAGGCTCTCGCTTTCGATCGGCGTGACGGCGTTAATTACCTGGCGGCATTCTAGTTAAGAAATCAGCTGAGCGCCGGCGACGGCTCCCCGGCCCCGGCCCCGGACCCCGAACCGCGGACCCCGACCCCGACCCGCAGAGTCAAAAGAGAAGAGCCAACCAATTCTAGGGTCATTATTTATATCCCGGCCGGCTACAGAAATAGAGCGTCTAATTTGCATATCTTTGCGAGAACTTAATCATCTTTCCGAGTGACATCAAGTGCCGGCACGTGCCTTTCTCGCTTTATTGCCCAATCGGCGCGCGCGCGCTCGCTCGCTCTTAATCTCTCTCTCTCTCTCTCTCTCTCTCTCACCGGTCCCCGGACTCTCGTCCTGCCCATTCGCACAATTCGCTCGCATCGGCATATGCGCGCGCCCCGCTCATTTAAAGGCTGAAATTAAAGGCGGTCGGGCTCATTGTCCGGGCGACTGAGAAGAGAAACCGAAAGGAGAACGAGAAGAAAGAAGACGCGTCGTGCGGTCGCTCGAACACACGTCTGGCCCTGCGAGCCGTATACGTGTATGCAAACTTCATGTGTTGGATCAGGGCCGCTCGCGGACGTTGGCGTCTTAATACTTTCTCAGAGAGCACTGAGAAAGAGAGCGAGAGAGAGAGACGAAGACAGACGAGGGCATCACTTCCACGCGGAAGATTAGCGAATAATTAGGTGTCCCGACAATGGTCAAGCGTATTCCCTCTCGCTCCCTCCTGCTCTCGCGTTGTTTTTTTCTGGCTCGTCTCCTCTTTCTCGTTCCTTTCTTGTTGTGGACCGTCTCGCGGTAGGCCGGATACACAATGTGGCTCGCTACTATAATAGACAGGACCGACCGGGAGAGCGAAGAGGGAGACAGAAGGACTCTACGGGGTTTTGGATTCGATGGACATAATGGCACGGTCCATTGTTTTCCGTACTGCTAACTGCAGCCTGCTAACATCCGCTACGGGGTTTCTCATCTGCATACGCGCGGCAACTATATACACGTCGGACCCTTACTCTGTCGACGCGCTCCTATCCCCGTGTCCCGGTGCGCGGGTATGGGTAGCCCGGGAAAGGTGGGTTAGCTCGCCCCGGACGTGTGTGAGCGACGTGTTGTATGTATAGCCGCGGATCAAAAAAGAGCCGATCCATGACGCATACGAGTCGCCGTCGCCGTCGTCGTGGCCGTCCTCGTGGCCGTCCTCGTGGCCGTCGCTATATATCATAATCGACGTGCATCCCGTACGCAGCGCAATCGGCCTCGAAGTCGAGCAAACCCGAGGAATCCTACGCGGCCGTTTGTCCTTCGCACTCTTTTTTTATTCCGCCTCGCCCCTCTTGCGTGTGTAGTTCAATATGTCGTGTTTAGAAATACGAAAACCTCAAGTTTGCCCCTTTCCGTCTCTTTCTTGCTATGCCAATTCATCACTTGCTTTTCCGTCCTCCGCTGCAACGCTAGGAAGTACACGTGCAGCGCGAGTTCCGATGGATTCCCAGACTTTTGTGCCTCGGCTGCAAAGAATTGCTACTTATATCGATCGGACGTCGCGTTCCCACCTTCGGGGATTACAAGGAGCCTGCTACTTTATGCCCAGGACATATGTTGGGCAATTTACCGCGTCCGTGGATAAAAATGATTTTAATTCTCTATCGGTTTCCCTTTTCAAACGTTGACGACGGCCCTTTTATGCAAACACCTTCCTTTATGTGTATTTGCATGGAGCAGATCCGTCAGGAGCTCGAAAAAAGGAGCGCCGGAGTTCACTACTTCCCATGTTCCTCCGATCCCTAATACTTTCATGTTAATTTCTACGATTGCTCGGTGCGTATCGGCCCTAGAAGGAACGAAGGTACGTCTTGTGCTATTTTAATAAAATTCGTACAAAACTGCGTGGGAATTGTCGGCTCGACTTTTTCAACGATCTTATTGAAATTTAAGCGCGAGGAACGCGTCGATCGTGCTAAGCCGATCGTTACTTTCGCAAATCGAGCGCTCGCCGATATCTCGAATTGATTTTTTTCAGCGAATAGCAAGCCTTTTTTGCACTAGAGTAAGAAATAATTAGCATCTCTAGGCAGGCCTCTACTCATTGGATTATCTGCCGAGCGAGAATTAATAATCTAGCCGAGATATTTATTGATATTAACCTCCTCTTTATCGCGAGAGTGTACACACAATCGGATGGATGGATAAAATAAATTCAATTCTTGCAGCGACGTGCATTTCCAAAGCCATAAAGTATCAGAGCGAACGTGTATACCTCCTTGAATTGAACGACGATACAGCAGCGTGCACTTCTTGCCTCTCCTTATCTTCGCACATGCGCGTTTAGCAGAGCACATGCAAGGAAGGTAAACAAGTGGTTGGCAAGCCTCTCTCTCTCTCTCTCCCTCTGTTTCTCTATCTCTCTTCCTTCGAGATAAAGTGTAGCAGAGTAAGTACATTGACTTATTGTGGCACGGCTGCTGTTCTTTGATCTTGCCAATGGGAACTTTATCGAGTATATTGGTATCGAGCGAAGTTGAAATTTTCTATCTCTCTCTCTCGCTCTCTCGGGGCTTTTTTTCTTTGTTTCATTCTTTGCCGCGCCGTACGATCGTTAGCGCATAATCGACAGTTATGCACGCGCCGTTTCGCAACACTCCAGTATCGATGTTATCTATAAAAACATTATTTCTCATACGATTCCCCACGAATGGCGGCCATGTACGATGTGAAAAGTCTATCCAAATTGGCCGCATTGTACGCCTTATAAATCTACGGAAGCATTATCGCAGTGATACCAACTTTCATTTTAATTATTACTCGTGGAATAATTAAAATTTATGCTCTCGAATAGGCGATGCAGGCAAGTGCCTTCGCAAGGCTCTAATCAAATTTTACAATTTTAATTTAGTTCGTGGAAACTTTTCGTTTCGGATCGCAAGAAGCTCTGAATAATTCCATTACGAAAGAGCGATGTTATCGTCGATCGTGCCAACTTATTTCTCCATGCTTAGTTAAATTAATCCTCGGCAATCGCTTTCCTTTTCTACGACTCGCGCGACTAGGAATTGGAAATCCCGAGAAAGGAAAATGGAAGAGAAAAGGCGCCCGCCGACTTGAAAGAGATAGTCCGATAGTCCAGCGGCGCAGCGCTCGTCTATCAACGGTATCAAGCGCTGCGAAGGAAATTGTTTAATCAGAATCCCGTTGTTCGGCGGTGGCTCGTGTGACCACCCATCGTTCTGCGCACACTCTCACGCGGAGGGCCGTACGTGTGGATGTGCGCGAGGAGGTCGTCGTCGCGGTGGCGGCGGCGGAACTGCAAACGGAGCGCGTTCGGGACCGAGAAGGAGGCAGGGAGCACGAAAAGGAGGGACGAAAGGAGAGAGGCCCGAACAGAGAGGAACGATGTAAATAATGTATGCGGGTCTCTCTTCTCTCTTCGTAGAGGTTACGTACATTTGTACTCGTAGCTACCTGTTTTACCCCCGTAAAGGCCAACATTCGCCATTGTGATTGTAATCACCGGCTGTTGCTGCGCAGGTCGCCCTGTGGCCTAACTGGGGTCAGGGTCATTCTCGGAATTATTTAAATTGCACGATTCGCCGCCGCTCTCGCGCACGTACACGTACGTGTTCGTGTCGTGTCCGTGTCTGTGTCCGCGGGTACGTATGAGCCTCATGCGCCTATCATTTCCCCTTGATTCTTTCCAGCGCTCCTGCGATCTCTTTACGATGTCTTTACGATGCCTTTTCGATGCTGACCGCCACCGCTGCACTGCTACTGTTGCTCTACTCGGCCGCTCTTCTATTAACTGCTCCCAAGATGTTCTCTTTTTTTCCTTCCCAATGCTTCTTCCTCTGTGCAATACAGAATCGCAATTGCGCATCTTCTGTTGCGCTGACTCTCGATGCCGCATAAATGCCCAATAATTTATCGACATTATTCTCGTTTTCGTTCGATACCAAGCGTTATTAAGTCTTTTCGCGAGAACATTCGAAAGCTTCCTTGCAAAGAAGAAATGCAAGCGCAGTTGATTTGATCCGTCATTCGAGTAAAAAAAAAAAAAAAAAAAAAAAAAAAAAAAAAAAAAAAAACTGATCTATGTTGAAAGACGTGGACTCGTGAGAGCGTGTGCACGCGCGAGAAACCGCGTTTTCAATAATGTATTGTTCGTTATAAGTATAGGTGTAGGAGCTTAACTTTAATAAGTACCACTAATAAAAAGAATCATTGTTTACGTTGTTGGAACAGAACTAAGAGAAAAAGTTGTTATCCTCACGTGTATTCGCGAAAGCACGTATAGGCGATAATAAACGCAAGGAAAATAATTATTGATTTGAATTGAATATTTACCAAGATAAAAATGATTTTATACAGATACATATTTATCGAAAAAAACATGTGATGCGCTCCAACGAAAACCGATATATTTACTTTACCTCTTCTTATAATTATTATCTTAATATTTTAATTTCGATTTCTGATTTGGTTTTTCGAAGATAATTATTGATTTATCCTACGTATTTCACGAACAAGACGTACGTTCCAATACTTGGATATTTGAATGATATAAATGAAATAAAAGTTTGGATTTTCAAGGAAAAATGATCACATTTCCATAATAAATAATTGTACTTTTTCTCGCACATAATTATTGTAAACACACAGATCTTACGTTGTTTATTAGGGGAAAGTTCTTATAGAAACGATAATTTTAATTAAAATTGAATTTGATTGTTTAGCCTTAAACGGCGTACGAAAGTAATGTAGAGCTAAAAGTCACCAAGAACGGAAAAAATTTACATTTTATATACAATAATTCATAAATGTTTTCAACAGTAATTTATAGCGTCTTTCGATTCTAAAGAATTTTTTACTAAAACATATTTTACACGCGCAAACACTTTTTATCGCAATGACGTACGTTTTATGAGCGATAAATTTTTGTTATCATATCAATATTAAGACGTATTTGTACGTTTCAATTTTTACAAGCAGCAACGAGTGACTCTCAAACTTTGTCAATAGCAAAGAAATTAATAATTTATAAGCGAGTAGACGAAATCGAAATTCCGGGACGCGATAGGCATTCGGGTGAAAAGGAGAGGAACACCCTTTTACTAATCAAATTTTCGGTCAAGTCAAGTGGCCGCAAAGAGCGAAGCAAGACGTAAGTTCTCCAGCTGCCTTTTTTCATGTACACAGTATGCTAATAAAGCGTGAAAAGAGAGAGGTAAATTAAAGCTGAAAGCGCAAAAAAGGGAAGAGAAAAGAGATTCGCAACGCGAGCCACAGCTAGGAGTCGAGAGGAGGCGAATGTGACTCGTTCAATCTCCGAGAGAGAGAGAGAGAGAGAAACGATCAGGGGCAGGGTGGAGAGGAAGGCATTCAATTACACACGTGCGTATATACGTATATGGAGGGATGACCCAGCGGGCGAACTTACATACGACGAGAGAAGAAACCGCGCTTAATACGAGGGGGGTCTGGTGTATGCAAAACGCGCTCCCTCTCTCTCGTTCGCTCTTTCTGTCTCTCCCTCGGCCAACGTTTTCCGGCCTCTCTCTGAATATTGATGTGTGTGCAGCCGCGTCTATGCAGATGAGCGTGAGAATGCCGCTCGTGCCGGATGGTGACGTACGAGAGAGCGAAGTGCAGTGCGCAGCGTATGGACGAGCCGGAAGTAAGGCGAGAAGCTCGTCGGCGCACCGCCGATGTCCCCTACGTAAGCGGCGACCTCGGCTGCTCGGAGCACACGCCTTTTCCAATGCACGCGCTCCGCGGGATCAGTGCGCCGGCGACCCCTTTTCTGGTCCTTTTTTCAGCTCTTTTTCGGCTTTTTCCCTCCTGCCACGCAACCTAGATATGCCTCCTCGTGCTTACTCTCTTTCTCGCCCTAAAAAAGCAACTTTGCTTTTTTGCTTCCAAAAGTTAATCGCCCTGGAGGTGGAGGGAGTGTCATCCAGATCGTCGCGCACGTCACGCCAGTGGAAGCACTTTCGGCCCGCCGTAAGCTCCACCGTGTAATTACGAAGGAGAAATGCGGATACTAAATATTGGTATTGCCTAAAGCTCGTTATTACGCGTGTTTAAATTATGAAATTACAGTATCGCTCGCAAGCAATGTTAACTAGAAATTTTAAAGCTACTTTCCTTTGCTTCCGTGCATCGCAATCACTGGCTCTCCGTACGTGTAATGATAAGTTGAACACAAAGTATTAAATTCAACTTAACCCTGACTCTGACTCTCCTTACGTACACCGCGGAATTTCATTTCTTATGCCTTTTTAAAGTAATGGCGCACAAGCACAAGAGATAAATATACAAAATAAACGAAAAGATAACTGAATTGGTAATTGGTGACATCAAGTTTCGAGTCCTCCGACTGCGTGAAATATTTTCTATTTTCGTCAATAAGCTGTTAAAACTTTTGAAAGTGTCGTGCCTGTCGAGCAAATCTCCTGAATATGCAACTGCGCCTCAAAACTGCTGCAATTAAAAAAAAAAAAAAAAAAAACTCAAACTGTTCGGACAACAAATAATAAAGATAACTCTGAGGAACGTCGCCCCTAACACTTATACACTGCACGCTAGAATAAACTTTCGTGAGAGAAGGTAATTATCGAACGAGCGACCTGCCTCGACCTGCCTCAACCTACGAAATTTTTTCCTACTTCTATCTCGCATTACCGTAAAACCGCGAACATTTGCATTTCTTTGCTTTTACAAAGGTTTATATCTCAAGGCATTAATTTCTATCGTGTGCATGCGCAGAACGATGATCGAATAATAATAATCGTTTGAAAATTTTTCAAGTGCGCGCAGCCTCTACGCGTGTATGTCCATGCGAAAAATCATTGACTATATAAAAGCAACTGAATTTATTAAAAGCTTGTTCTCTTTTTTCTCTATTCCACCTTTAATATTGAATAATTAAACTTGCGATAAATGGTTGATTTAAAAAGCCTGGGCGTTATCTGAATTACACTACTCGGTTGCAATTGCGTCAGGTCGTGTAAAATCATGCCCTCGCAGCTATTAGTTTTTAAGAGAAGGAAAAGCGCCGCGAAGATACATTGACCAAAGCAGACACGAAGGAGCGGTGAAAATGTATCGGCGAAAAAGACTGTTATTACGCGTCTCTCGATTGAAGATTTTCCGTGGCTTACTCCTGCAGCGCAATCATCGAATAAGTAATAATGCACTCGGCGTACGAGGCTGTTGTGTGTTGCTCGATGCCGGGAGGGGGGCACTTTGAACCAATGAAACGTCACAAAAAAGCAGTCGTTTTCTTCTTGCAATATGTTGATTGCGAATTTCGTTTGGCGGAACGCTGTCTACGAAATACAATATAGGTGATTGTTTCTTTCTTCTAAAACTCTGCTTGTATTTATTGCTTGGTACAAGTTTCATCGTTCGTTAAGTTCTGCACTGATCACCTTCGAACTTTATCAGCATGAAAACACACCGTTCGGCTCTTACCCACACTTACTCGAGCGTCAGTATACGTGGAACCAATCGACTGCGCTGTTTCGAAACTTAAAGATAATCATATAATATGGTGTACATGGTATAAGACGCATTCTGTAAGGTTCATTTGATCTCCCTACGGCTTATCTGATGAACAATTTTTTCACGGCCAAACAATTCTGCTCACTTACTTCGGCATGTAACTTTTCTCAGCGTATGCTCACTTTTCTCAACTACTTTCCTCGCGTACTATTTTCGTTTCTTCCTTTATACGCATTAAGTTCACGAATTTTATTGCGCAGCACTATTAAAAATAGATAGATTTCAAAAGCGTTTAACAAACGGAATTAATATGGGTTCTTTTCGACTCGATCAAAATTAATTTCATTATCGTTTCTGGCAATGTGATGCGATGTAAATCGTACGGTGTCATCGCTCGAGACGACCTGCCACCACACGATCAACTTCGAAAACCACTCATTTTCCGGAATTCGTTGAGCTGCGAGAAACTATGCGTTATCCTTTTATATTCTCTCGAAGATATCGAATTTTTCCTCAGCGACTAACGCCTTGGGATTAGCCTATAATACAATGCATTCCAAAATCCATAAAAACCTTTAATACAATCCATATATAAATGCAAGGATCTTTGAATAAGGCTCTATACGATATTTACATAAATTTTCTGAGAAGTCCAAAGTCTCAGTCATGTTGTGTTCACATATCTGTCAGGCTTCTGTAATCTTCAGGACCGGTTTGTAAAATTCCCATGAATACTTGTGGAGATACAAAAACTACGCGAGTGTTCGAGCAACGTAACTGTTCACTGGTTTCCACGGTCATACTGTCATATAAATAATAAAATATAATCAATTTTATACACTTGTCATATTTTAACGAGATGCTGGAAGTTCGTATCTGATTTCTCGTTATAAATTTTCAATTTCCAAGTGTACGAGCGCATTTATAAAAAAAAAGAAATAAAAATGAATAATAATTACGGAATATTCAATTCAAAGTTTCAAAGCTGTCGAATTAAGTTCAGTAAAATCATTGCAATTCGCCACAAATACAGCGAGAACGTATTCGTTTATGAAAATGTAGTTAACTATGTGCGTAAATTCCTCGACAATAAGTTTAAGATCCAGAAGATGCGTGTAAAAGAGTTGAGGATATGCAGAAATGCGACGGTCGTTAAAGCCTAGAAGTTTCTAGCTATCTATTTATAAAGGCGTATAAAATTCATCAAAGTGTATTTAAAAATAACTAACTAACTTAAAGATAAATCATAATTATACTGCCCGGCTAGTGGCAACCAAATTTATTTAGATCGCAAATGAAATTGTATTTTTAGGTTTCTTCGCTCACATTTAGCTAATTATTATAAAAAGCTTTTAGCATTAAAAATTTAAAGTAACGGGTAACGTAGATGGTCTTCTGTGCATATCGGACGAAGGTAGTCGGCCAAAGTGTAACTTATTCGCGTAACAGATAAAGTTACATTTTTTAATCAAATTAGAGTTTGGGTTAACGACGCGGAGCAAATTTTGACGAATAAAAGGAGCAGCAGCCGTTCGCTCGTCGCCGAAACAGGAGATTTCAATTACCTGAAATAATAATGCCTGTATTTGTATTTTGACGTCGATAGAATATTTAAGCTGCAAATTCAATACCATAACTAAGTTTCACCGGGAGCTTGTATTCCATACTGCACCCACTCTGGAGTAAGTTAATTGTTAAACTTGTTTGGGCGAATAAGGCGCAGAGGCTGCTGCTAACTAATGCAAGCGGTCTACGAAAGGAGGTTAGAGCCCAGGTGCTCGGCACCCAGTCCTCTCTTACGATTCCGTGCAGCTTGACATTTTAATATTTCACGAGCTCGTCCTGACGTTTTGTGCGGGATGCCTTCGGATAAGCATTGCGGATCTAAAATGCACCGGGCCAGTATCTTGAATTGCGAAATACCGCTGGCCCGGGGGAGGGGACTGGAAATAGTTGTGCGGCGCGCGTGGGGCCGAAGGAAAAAGTTCGAGACGAAATCTCCGCAACCGGGAAAAAGCGAATGCCAAGTGCCATCTATCGCGGTGGATAAGAACGAGGGTCCAAAGCTCTGCGCCGTCGCATTTCCCCGATAAGCTCGGCGAGCGCAACCCCCGAGGGCTGCCTGCGTATAAACTCAGATACTACCGCCGCCACCGCCGCGCGCATCGCCAAACATGGCCGCCGAATCATTATACGAAAGTGGCTTCGGCACTGGTGCGAGCGAGAGCGGGTTGGGCGAGTTTCTCATGTAGATGTAGGGGGCGGACATTCAGGGGCTGCACTTAAGGGGATATTCGTACACGTGTGTGTGCAAGGGAGAGAGTCCCCCCCGCCGCTGTCGCGAGACTTCCACTGCACCCTGTTTTTTCGATCCTCTTCCTTTATGTGTTAAGTTGTGCGCCGCCTCCACTATCTCCCCCCCCTCTCTCACGCACGCACGCACGCACGCACGCACGCACACATATTTGTGCTAAAACTTTTACTCTGGACTTCCAAATCGCGCTTTACAACTCCTTATCAACTCAGTAGCCGTAACGTCAACCTGTTTATTATTATTTGTTTAGCAGAAAAGTTTGCTTATCGCTCTTATAATTTGAGGTATAAGATGTTCCTTGCATTAAGCGAAAACATTTCGTATCCAAACGCGATCGTAATTCTTGAGATATTCCACGCACTCGTCCAACTTTAATCGACGCTCTATCGTTCCATTTGTATTTTTACGTAATGCTACCGTTTCATTAATTATTTCATATTTTATTATATATTTTCACTTGAAGAGATATCGAAGAATGTTGGTATATATACTAAATAGAGCACGAAAACGATAACTATTTATTCCTGTGCACAAAAATAGATAAGAATACAGTGGAGTTCTAATATGGAACGATAATCGACGACACGGATAACAAAATTAAAAATAATAGGTCAATACGAGCGTCAACAAATAATAAGTTCAATATCATTTTTAAGACGATGTATTTTAAAACTGACACATTCAATGTGTTAGATATACACGGTAACATCAGTATATTTGAATACAGTTGCAGTTTGATGCCAACTGCTCTGGTACAGGAAATTGAAAAGTTAGCGAATTCAAGTATAAGAAATCGAGAGCACAATACGTCTATTCGATAACTGCATATTTGTAAGTATTACTATATGTCATGGAAGATTCATTTCATGATATTCAAAAGTATAAAAACCAAGTAGAATGAATTGAAACATAATATCGATAAAAGTTTTTTATAATATTGCGTATATTTAAGTGTTGTATAACTTTTTTGATACTTATAATTAAATAGTTAATCGGATAATTTTAGTTTCAAAAGATTTATTTACGTGTATTTTATTATTTGCTAATGTCAGCACTAAACCTTTAATGAGACTATGGTTTCCTAAATAGAAAAGCAATTTATTTAGTAAAATTTAAATCACTCAATTTTTTTAAAATGAATATTATTATTATTAAATGTAATTCCGGAATTTATTAAGCCTTGCTAAGCACAATGTTATCTTTTTTATCTACCCAAAAGATTTATATATGGAATATACTACAAATAGTAGACGAGCAATTTTTATACTATCATTATCTATACATAATTATATCATGTAATAATGCATAAGTATATCTACACACATTTCATATTCTTATTGTTTATATAATATTCAATAAGTTAAATATCGTATAAGAAATAAGGTTAAAAAGTTTACTTCTATAAAAAAATAAGCCACGTATGCTAAACTTGGTTCGATATAACAAACTTTTATGATTATGAAAGCAGTATAGATCTCACTTTTTATATAATCAATAATTAGAACATTGACTGTTAACAGCGTCTATTCTACGATACACAATATAGTATAATATAAATTGCAGAGATAGCATTATAAATATCCAGTCGAATGTTGGTTGAAAAATTGTCGAGGTTTCAAAATTATGTAAATACATAATTTAATACGTATATTCCCCTTTGATTTCGTAAGCTTTGATTCTGTTAATTTGATTATCAGTTCATTAATTCCGTATTGATATAGATCATTTAAACAAGGCATGATACGATGATATTTGAAGAATTACTGTAACTACAAAAATTCGAAAGTCTAACTGAAGTTCAAAGAATTTTTAAAACCTCGTATAACAGTTAAAATGGGTTGTTAATTGAGATCGTTATTTTTTTTAATGTTCTTCGGTAACACGTACCTCCAAATACTGCATTCAATTACAAGGACAAAAGACTCTTGGAGATTGAAAAATTTCAAACATTTGCGTGACAATATCTTGTGAGGCACGCACACGTATCAAATAACGCAAACCCGAGTCGCTAGTACTCGCGCTTTTCTCATTCGGCTAAACATTTAACGTGTGCGCGAGCATCTGTCGCTGCAAAATACACGTATACGTGCCTACATACGCGCGCGCGCGCAACTTTGACTCCTTTCGCTTCGGCCGATTAAAACAGAATACCGAAAAAGAAATTTATTTATTCTTTTTTTTCTAAAGTAAAGCCACTACTAAGTTCAGCGACCCCATGCGCAACTCTACACACGCGCCTGCACCTACTACATGCACGTGTTCGTACCACGTACAATATACACACGCACACACACGCACGCACACACACACACAGATGGTTTGCTATATTTTCACGGTAAATAAGTGTCGAGTTCGTCGACCCGTTTCACGGTTCAGCGAGTGATTCGCGGCCCGCGTAACATGGCCATTAATATAAATGGGGGTAAACGGTGGTGAGATAGACAGCACTTGAATATGTATATCAACGCACGCGCGCATGCATTTATATATGCATATTTAAATACATAAGGAGACGCGTACGTGTTGGCGTGCTCACTGCGAAACTTTTAGCGCCCAAGATGGCATGTATACGTATACACGTGTCCGCTAATAGAGCGAGGGCGCAGACAGTGGGGATGTGTTAGGTTATTCGCTCATTACGGGGTTCACTGGCTTTCTTGATAACATACTGACTTTCTTCCCCTCGCACTCTCTCGCTCGCTTTCCCTCTTTCTCACTCGATTTCCCATCCCATGACTTGTCTCTTACTCGATCGGATGACGCCGACCCGTACACACGCACCTGAATCGTCTAAATCGCCCCGCACTCGTAACCAGCTCCGAATTAGGCAAAATGTAGAGATAGATAGATTAAACGGGGCAAGAGCGGGGCCGTAGGGGAAAAAAGACAGGGAAACCCGAAAAACCACCATTTCCGCCCCGATGCAACACTGTCTCCTGAGCGTATGCCGCCCCCGTGCAATGCAATTAAAACGCCAATTTGAAACGGAGCGCAATATTGCTAATGATTTAAGATGGCTCTGCTTCCTTTCTGATTTAATCGCTCAGCTCGGTCTTCTGTGTTTTTAAGTAATAACGACTCCCACTCATTATTATTTTGCGGAAGATTTTCGAGAAACGCATAACCACCGCGTGTCTGTTCATCTGATAAGGAAATTCTGTTTTTTTTTTTTTTTTTTTTAATTCTAAATTGCTTGTCCGTTATATTTGAGGTGATGTGTTGCGATTAACTACTCGGTGAACGAGAAAATTAATCGTGAAAAAAATGACATAACGCTTGTATCAAAAAATTTTATGGCGCAAAGTTTAGTTAACGTTATTTAAGTAACATTTTTAGCTGCGAAATTAATTTGTCGACTGTAAATTTTATTTTCGCAGCCGACAATTCCGCAAACGATATTTTGCACGTGCACTCGGATACACTACACTTGCGAACGCTTTCGAAAAATAAATATGCAAATTATTTTATTACCGAATTTGTATAATATTTTGGTACAGTCGCGCTCGTATTCGATACAGATTGGAAAAATAATTTACATGCTACACGTCACTACCGCGAGTAATGAATATTTCATATTATTTAACATGTGCACGTGAATATACGTTATATAACGTTGGAGTAAACAACGTGGATTTAAAATAAAGTTGAAAGAGATTTCAATCCATAAGTTGGAATTATTTTAATATAATTGTATACAGAAATTATATAAATTTGACGTAAGTAAGTCAAAGCCTTCGCATTCGGTGTCCAAAGAACATTAATTCGAATCGACAAGAGTCCACGTAATTTTTCTAAAATTAAACAATTAATTATACTAATACACGATAATAATTACATCTCTCCACTCAATTATCACCGAAATTTCTCGGTAGCAGCAATCACTGTCGCATTAATAAATTATAATGTTTAATTTTCCGGGTTTCTCGCGGCCGTTTAAAAATATACGAATGAAATAAAAACAAAAACAAAACGCAAGAGAAGAGAACAAAACGAAACAAGGAAACATCGGGCTCGGCCGGAACTCAATGACAGAGCTTAACAAGCGGCGCGACGCGCATGCACACGCACGCACGCACACACCATCGCCAGATCAAGATCAATGTTCGCAAATTAATCGCGCCAAAGTCAATGCAAGCGCACCGGAAAAGTGCTTTAACCCCGGGGGCTGCAGTCGGGGAGGTTTCACGGGCGGTTGCACGGAGGGGTCATTGAACGGCGAGTAATATTTGAGCCCTCGGATCGGCACGACGCGTCGCCCCGATACAAAGTTTGCGAAAAGAACAGCCCGGCCCCGAAATAAAGTCCGGCCGGCGCGTGTATTCTTGGCGAGGATAGCCTTAGTGCACACGCCTCCGAATGTTAAGCGGCGCAATCCGGGGCGGGAATCGCTAACCCCTTGCCGGAGCTAATTGCTAGGCTCGCGCGACCACAGCGTTTTCGAGTTGGTCTCGGAGGAGAGCACATGGACGAGGACGAGACACTGCGTGCAAAAGCGCGCGACTTTTCTCTTTCTCCCTCAGTACAGGTGGCAGGGAGAGACGGCGGCAGGTAATGCGTCTGCACGGGGTCGACGAACTGCAGTAGCGTCCGAGCGCTAGAGTCATGACTCTTGGACCGAAGCCTCGCGATGACAGGATCTCGCCCATTTGCTCTTCTCTCTCTCCTCTCTCTCTCTCTCTCTCTCTCTCTCTCTTCTTTCTCATCTGCTTTCGATAACAAGCTTTTATTTCGATTTGCAATTTTCGCTGCTCCCCTTTTACGCCGCTTGTAATAAAACTGCAGGCGTCCCCTGATTTAGATAAAACTAAAACGAAGGTAAGCTTGCGCGATTTTTTATCTCGGAAATTAAACTCGTGCCAAATGTACGTGCAACCGATACCGAGAAAATTATGCGGATTAATTGGCTTTTTAGCTTATGAGTTAGTTTTTTCTCGGTGAAATTCATTCTCCGTTTACTATTTTCATTCGTATCTATTGATTACTGGCCTTTTTCACCCGAGCGATGAAATTAGAATGAACGCTCGATTAGGACGGAAAAGCGCGCGATACAGTAGTCGCATTGGAGAAACAGAAGCAATGCATCGATGAAAACAGATTTTCGAATTAAAAATAGTACCAAGTTTTGTTTTCGCTGCGAATGCGACGCGAAATGTCATACGCATTTATTCGTATAATAGATCAAATAAAAGGCAACCAATGCGTAGTCAAAGTTGAATATGACAATTATCAATTTTGTTTTAAAATTTAATGCTAAATTTATCGATATTTGTTTCGTATCGAGCTTTATAAACAGTTTTCCTTGCCGCTCTCCAAAAAAGACTGAGCCAAACGAATCGTAAAATATCAAATATTAGCCGCGTACGTAAAATGTGCGCGCCAGTCGAATGAAACGAATAAACAAATAAATAAACAAATTGTAAATACCGACAGGCGCACCGATTCACGATAATTATACTAAATTAAAAGGCGGGTGAAATGGTTGAAAGAGCGTCGAGATCGGGGCGTAAAATTCGGTCGCTCCTCGATGCATTGAGCTTTGCGAAGAGGGTCAAAGCGGTTTTTTAGTGTCCAAGGGCATTAAAAAAATGCATGCTTCATTCAATAATATTCCACACATTTTTACGCACATTTTGAGCGCGTGTACATTTATTTAATTAAAAGCTTTGGCAAAAGGAATACGGGGAGTGCGAGTAATCGATATCGGCTTTTCGTTAACGCCGGATGGTCTTCCTTTTCGCCTCTCGCTTTTTCACGTGTCTTTTTCTCGATTCCGACGTGTGTATAGGCTGCCAGAGGAGAGCCATATTACTTCGCCTTTGGCGGAAGCGTGTTCTCTTAATAGCATTCCTCTTTTTTCTGCAATAAAACATTATGCGCGCGGCTCCGTCGCCGGAGCGCGGCTAGCGGCCTTCGCTATATTTGTACGGTCATTATATTATCATTAAAAGAGCCTTGAAGGAGTCGATCGCATGCATAATCGGCACTGCGATCGGCACCGCGCGCACTTGCCGATGACGTCCCGACGAATTTTTCAGCCAAGGGTCGCGCCGCTCGTCAGGGACAAAACGACGCGCGCTGCATGCTAATATCGCACGCTAATTTGATGGTAATCGCGCGCATGATCTTATGTATAATGTACGTACATAGTACGTATCTTTATACGTGTTGGTAGCGAATTTCGCGCTAAATGACTTTGATGATGATGGGATGTACGCCGCATCGGCGATGCGCGCCCAATGACGAAACGCATAACCAAACGAGATCCTTATCATTTGTACCGTGAAATTGCATGGAATGTTGTACTCGATGTGCCGCGCAACCCGAATTTTTACATAATTTATGGGCACCGTGAGAATGGCTAAACCAATTAGTAAACGAATATGTGCGTGAAATTTTTCAAGTACTTTAAGACGACGAGCTTCCATTCTTTATGCGCCTCAGCCAAGGTCGATATTTTAGCGACAGCTTTGGGTTTCAATCGCTGAAATTAAAAGAGCCCCGTGAACGGAATTTTTTCTTTATCCCTCCCCCCCCCTCTCCTCCTCCTCTGACTTTATACCGGCTCGTAAACAAACAGCTTACGCGATCTTTCTGCGAGTGCGAATAGATAAAAGCTTTCTCTCCTTCTGTTATTGAATTATGGGCATCCGGTCGGGCCGTCGTGTTGAAAAAAAGTTGGAGCATTTAATGCTCTTGGCTTAATCTCAAGGAATCTCGTGATTGAGATACGAGCAATTTTCTAACCCGAGTCGTTATAAATATGTCCGAGCGGCGAGACTGCAGTGCAATATCTTTTACCGAATAATAGGCACTCGCGTTAAAAGCGCTCGTGTTTTTCGGTCGCCGAGTCTATCGCACCACATCAAACTACTCGGCTTTATGGTTGGGGGGGGGGGCTACAAGAAGCGAACAAGAACAAGTTGTCGAGCTTCGTTCAAAAATTTTGATGCCCTGAGCTCGACTGTTTCGACAGATTAGCGGGATCCGTTTCCAAGATAATAGCTCGTCGTCGGTGTCGTTCGTCGTTCGTCACTTGGACGCAACAGCTATCGAACGGTGTGGGGCTGCATTCGATTCGCTTTTCGAATAAAAACAATAACTAGCTCTCATTACGCTAAAAGTCGATTGTGAATTTTACTCGAGACTTTCCCACGTCTATTTGAAATAATAACAATTGATCGAAAATAAAGTATAGCCGAGGTGCGGGACGAACGAGCTTTGCTTACGTTTTGCTCGCGAGCCTATTGATTGATATAAGTAAGAATACATAACATTAGCGATTAATAAAAGAGTGTCGGCGCGCTTGTAAATTACCGCGTCGTCGCGCCAACTCGCAACGGAGTGAAAAACGCGACTTTTTCCTCGATAATTTAATCAGACGCAAAGAAACGTAGCCCACATCCTGCTGAATGTGCTCCTAAGCATAACGAAAGAATCAATTTTAAATATCTTACGATGGCTTGCATTATTGGCCGGCAATACTTTTATTATTTTTCGTGTTAATTGTGTAATTAGCATACGCTCGCGAGCCGCGGCTCAGCGCAGCGCAGCGTGAAAGTACAGCATAATATAACAGGAGCACGGTATGCGCTTGTTTTCTCTGCACCTTGAAGTAATCGATACCAGTAGTGTGAGGCGAAACTTCTATAAGCATTTCAATTTAGCCTTGCTCTTATTGCTACAATAGTCATTGTAATTTAAGTCTAATAACACGTAACATTTGATTAAAGACTGAGCAAATGCGTCCTTTCCCATTAAACCTATACGCGCGCGTAGATCAGAAAACAATGAATAATTTATACATGAGTTACAGCTATTATGCAGCTTCATAGCTCAACATTTAATAACTCTCCGGCTATTGTGCATAATTGAATCGCTAGCGAGAGAAATTCCATCTGGAGAGGAAAAAATTGCTGATTACTTTATTAAACTTTATTCGCGGCATAGAGTCGAGCGCTATTCGATTACATGTCTTATTCGCTGGGGAAAAAATTGAGCTATTAATCAGTCTTTCGATTCGTAGGCCGCTTTTCGACTAACCATACTAGATGGATATACTTGTATTGTTACGGTGCACTATTGCCTTTCGTTTATTTGCGTTTTATTAATAATCCATTCTTTGGAGGAGTGGGGCTTGGAAGGGACCGACTTGGATAATTGCATCCAAACTGTAAAATGTTTGATACCATCGTCCGATAGTCGCTCCTCTCATTATTCGGTCGCTCTTGGCGCAGCATCGCTGTTTGCCAATTGAAAATAAAAAATTATTTTGTAAAAAACTAAGACAACCGCGCGATGCTCGTCAAGAGCTATTTATAACTCTTGACGAATGGTTAATAAGTTAATTAAAACAGCTGTTTAGGTTTTTCCAGCAAAGTTGATTCGCCAACGTTGACGCGCGGCATAAAATCAGGAATATTCCCGCGTGCCAGAGATCCGTCTGTTACTATAAAATGCATGTATTAAATTAATACAATCAGAATATAAACGGAGCTCGATCATAATACGCGACGGTAAATCTTGATAATATACAACTTTTAAACTTGAGAGTCGGAGCGCGTTATTTTTGTGAATTTAGAAGTTACACTCGACCGAGTAATCAGCGAATGATAATTTAGCTGTTAATTCGTGTATTCATTTATCCTGTTTTTCCTTTCCGACAAAAAGTAAAAAAATTCAAAATATTATCGGGGAAAAGAGGAAAGAATTTATTGCCCGAACACTACAATGTGTCCAAGTTGAAACACTCGAGATAAAACAAGTCGAGTTGTAAAAGAAATAGTGACCGAAAAGTCGTTATTATTACATCGATAATGGAGAAATATTGATTACCGCATAAGTAATTCAAAGGACGTTTGTAATTTTCCTATGGATATGCGAAAAAAGCCTACCGATTGAATTCTTATTTCTTTACACACTCACGCGCGTCAGAGCAAGATATTCTTGTGCAATCTGCGCTCGAAGCACATTAATCTCCGCGGGCGCAAGCGTCGCGTATGTATTTCTTATGAAAAAGTACGTACACGCGTGTATAATATAAGGTTTAACGATTCGACATGACACGACGACCTGACGAAAGAGGCTATTGATAGACGTTCAAGTAGGCGAACGCCCGAACTCGATTGTGCGCGTACACACAAGCACGTCCCGCGCGCATAGGTAGATGTGCGCCCACTGCCGCCGCCTATTTTCTTTCCCGTCGTTTGCGCCTCTACGCGTGCACGTGTGTCTGCGCCCGCGTTCAATATCGTACTTTTCTATGCTTCGATATTGAATTTCACGTATGCTCTATACTACCTGCCCGCACACTTCTACCTCGAATTTCGTCACACAGCAAGACTTTTGCCTGCCTTGCCGCGCGCTACGGTTAATGCGCGCTTAAGCTTCGCGATTGTTCCCTTGCTCCCATTCCTCTGGCGATGTGCTTTCGCGTTGTCCGACCGAGTGCGCGCCGAGTATTGAGAATCATCCTCTTAAATCCAACGAAACTGCCTCCGCATCCGCAGTAGCGTGTGCAGCGCTCGAGGCTCTTTGTTTATCCTGCCTCATCTGCGTTATTTATTTCAGAAGCCGAGTACTTAACTGCGAACGTTAAACGTACTTTTACGTCGCCGGTATCAAGCCGCTGAAGACGCTCGCGTTTCCAGGCGAATTTCAGCAGCGATGCGCATTGCCAGGAAAATGGAATAGAATATGCGTGTTTCGTTAAAGTCTGCGTAAGATAATCCGCTTACACGTGCACCTCAGCTTGGAATGCTTGTAAATTTACTTTTAAACTTCCAATCCTTTTAATACCGAGAAAATGCGAGTTATTAAAATTGAAATTTTTAGCGAAACTTGTGCGCGAAAAAGGTGGCTCGTAAGGTCTTTGCCGTAAAATAAATTGCAACCATTTGTTTGCAGTTCGATTGGCGTAGCCGCGAGACTTCCCTGAAGCTTAATAAAACTCCTCGTCCATTGTTGGAAAATGATGAAATTCCATTTGTGCAGGCTTTTTTACAGGCTCTCGGCATAAGCAGTACGCAGCCAGTAATGGATATTTCATCAGATGCAGCACACGCGTATTGACCTCCAAGACGAACACCTTTTTAAGTGAAAAGCTGGAAAAGGCTGTCGTTAAAATGTATTTTCGATCCGTCTATTTACTGTTTTTCGCCTGCAAAATAATCGCGTCGCGCCGCGATTCTCTCTCTCTCTCTCTTTGCCTATTATTGCAGCGTGTCCGAATAGGTGACGCATTTCCGGAAACGCAGTTAACGATAACAGGCGAGAACGCGCAGAAAACCTATACGACTCACGTGGTATTATTACTGCAGATAGCCGCACCGTACCCAAGCCCGATATTAACCAGGTTGTTTAACGCCTGCACTTAGCACGATAACAAAGTCGTTACGACCCGCCCGATACTGTACCGATGTCTAATTCGCGTGTATTATGTACACATTTCGAGTGCACCGTCGGCACTTACATAAGAACCTGTAATTGCGTGTGCGGTGGTATATTACACGCGTGGGTGCATTGGCGAGGCTTGTCACCTTCTGACTGATACCCCCAGCCCCGGCCCCGATTTCCCCGACACCCCCGAGCAAGCGAACGGATGCCGGAAATAAGATGATGCGATTTTCCCGAGGCGATCACGCGCTTTCGCTCTCTCCTAAGCCGCTTACTATCGATTATATACCCGGGGCTACGCACTTTTCTTGATAAAGAAAAAAACGCGCGATTGTGATGGATAGACGTGAAGCTATTAACCGACGCGAAGCCGGTGATTCTGAAAATTCTTTTCTTCGCTCTACTATGTTTCAATCTCAACGCTGATTAGGAAGTACCAGAGACTTTGGCACTGGTTTACGAAACTATTTTTTAGCGAGCAAAGTTGTATGAAATTACTTGAATTTTTCTACGTTTTACCTACTTTTTCATTATACGGTATTCCTTTGTTTTCTCTACCTAAGTTTGTTTTAATGTCTGAATCATTGAAATGGAAAATGTTAATAGAAGACTAATGGATAACTGCTAGTTGAAAAAATATTATTTTTGTAGGTCGTAATAAAAGACCAATTTGAATAACGATGACAATCAATCAAGTCGATTGGAAATTAAGCAATAATATATATTTTTCAAATACAGTTAATTAGTAGATTTTTTATCGCGATATAAATATTTCTGCTGAAATTTTGTTCTGATTTTATCTACGAGGAAAACAAAAGCAAAAAGTCAATCTTCGTCAGAGTTTTTATGCTCATACTGCTGGAAAAATATTAACTATGACATGTCAGGGGTGTAATATCAAAATATTCTCTATTGTTTCGGCATTCCTAAAACAGTGCAATTATTAAAGCTTTAGCTTTGTTTTAGCTAGATTTTAATATAATTTCTTTAAAACGGTAATCTAATCTAACGAATGGTATATTGTTGTCGTTGTTCTTGTTTTTTACGCGTGTACATAGTAATTTTAAATTTTGGTAAAACCGACATAATGATAATAAAAGTTATTTTCAAAAATGTTCTTTTCAAAAACAAAATTCCTTGTACATAAATTAAAAATCGTTCCATTACAATTTTCTCCTTGTTTTGCAATTCACTAAAATTGCCTTAACTTTTTTAAGATAATTTCCAATTAAGTATCGAGGACTAATACGATGTAAAATTGTAATTAAACTCGTTTAAATGTAATTATAATTGTCCGCAACTTAGGTTAGTGTATCAACGGTTTTTCAAAACTTCTCTTTATTAAACAGATGTGATTTTGTTGAAATAAATGTTTATAAAAGAGCGTAGGATAGTTTATTTTATTTAATACCGATTCTCTAAACGAGAACACGTTTGTAAAGATATTATCGATTCTTATGCTATCGTTATGCTTTCCTGTGTTTCCCTGTACTTTCGTGTACTTTTTTGCCTATAATGGAGTTCGGACTTGCAGTGTAAGCCAAGTGTATAAAGAAAAGACAAAGAAGCGTTGAGATTTCGAGAAGTATGACTTACGTTAGTTTAGGGGGAGCGCGTAAAAATGCAAAAGGGGGTCAATTAGTCGTGTCGGAATGCGAGAACAAGGATGAGAAAGTTTTGGAAGCAATTTTCGAACAAGCCCTCGTCTATTATCGAAAGAAGGCTCTCGGCGTTGCAACCGGCGTCGACAGACTCTGCATTCGCTAGGCAGTTACGTGCGCGCATATCGAGCATGTTTTTGTGACGATTAAAGTTGAAAATTACGCCGCGTATGCGTACGCTTGGAGGTGTACGTACACATGGAGGCGCGAGTAGCGCGTCAAGGCGACACCTGCGCAAATCTACATACCGGATCAACGAGTACGTTACATACTTGGCTTAAGCGTTCGCTCGGTTCGCGCGCTCTTGTCTCGACGGCCAGACGTGACGCGCGCTAAAGTGCCAGCGTTTACGCGTTCATAAACCAACCAAAGCCTCTATTTTCTTAGCTGCGGCTCACATTCTCGTTGCAGCTATCCAAGGAATTAACTATTTTATAACTCCGTGATTATCGGAGTAGAAGAAAATTAATTTATAAAACATTTTGCGGTTGTAGCTTCTTCTTATCGTGCCTGTGCCTCCGTCTGCTTACGACTCTAATATCGATTTTCCCTGCCTGTCGCGAACTTTTTCGACCGCTTCACGCTTCTCGAGCGTTACATAATTACAGAAAATAGAAATCGTATTTCAGTTCGATTCAAATTTTTGTTTAAGCCTGTTTTTCGTTATTCCGAACTCTCCGAGTTATCTTTGCATTATCGACGAGTCTTCTCCATCATTTTGGAAAATACTCGAGTTTTTCAATGTTGTTGCAATTGCTTTGTCAATCTACGCCATTATTTTCTACATTAACATACTTAAATAATAGAACAAAATACTTTGTTTTTGTTCTTAATTGCTACGTTACAAAATATAATTCTAATTTATTCAACTAATTAGTTACAGCTCGTACCAACATCATTAAAGCTTAAATAGAACGTTGAATCATGATCTTTTGATAAAATGCGGATATTTAGAAGCAAACTATTTATAACTGGTATTCGGAAAAACTATTGGTAGAAAATGTAAAAAAATGTTTTGAAATATGTTACTGTATGCGACGATTACAAATCAGTTATTTATGCAAATAAAATAATAGCGCTAAGCAATTCAATTTATTTTTGTACCAATATCGACAAAAATCCATCACCATATCCAAGAAGTTTTCTTTATTTCTATTTCGTTTCATATCTCTTTGCTTTCTTTTTTAAAATTGTATATCTCCTTATTACATTATGTTTAAATTTTCTTTCTAATACTTAATAAAGAAGAATATCTCATGATCGATATTTGATCGCTAATTTAAATTAATCTTTATAAAAGTATATTATTTCTGCCAATTGAACGCTCCGCGTTTACATAAATTATGAAGATATTACGAATATAATTGTAGCTGCATTTATATTAAAATAAAACCATCGGAGAATCCCAACAGAAACGAATTAAACAATTAGATTTCTTACAGAGCAGAGCAACGTATCCTTATTACTTCATCGAATAGAAAACATGTTTACCTAAGACAGCAACAAGATCTCTCTCTCTCTCTCTGCGACCGTGGTTTGATGAGGCGACACGGTAAAGAGGTAAAAGCGAGATCGGTAGTTTGATTCGCTAGCGCGTCGTTCGCTCATAAGCAAAGACAAACCAGGAAGCTGATTCGAGCAAGCGGAGACGGGGATTGAGCACCGCGTGGTTGGCAATCGTTTTCAGCGAGCAAACCTTTGCTGACACTCGCCGTAATGTATTTCCGTAGCCGAGTTACATCGGCTGCTTCCGTAGGCGTACACGCGCGTGTGCGTGTATCCCGGGCTGATCAGTCTTTGATATTGCTCCCGAAGAAACGTATCTCCCGCCTTGTACGAGGGGAGCGCGAGATCTTAATCTTATATCCTATTTTTTCCGTTAGCCGCGGGTCCGCTCTCGAGTATCTCGAGTCCGGGGTCTCGCTATCCTTGAAGCTCTCAGTCGCAAGCTCCTCGAGAAGCGACCTCCAGGAGAAGAGCGAGGAGGCGTCGTTCTCCAACAATCGAAATATTCGCGCGGGACTAGGATTAAACGCGTCGGTTGGCTCGGAACTGAGCGCTCGCTCGATTCTCCTGCCGAGTTAATTGAATTAATTATTCTCAAAACCCGAAGAAAATACGTTTTGTTTACTCGTGGCCGGTCGCGAGTGCGCAGCCAACGGAGGGCACTTGAGCGTGCGTTTGCGCATATTTTGCATAATCATCTCCATAACGATGTCAAAAACGCTTACATGCCTCGTATTGATACTATCGCCGTCTTAATTACATCATGTTGCAATATACAATACTGCTATTTTCTGTTCTGAAAAAAGGCTATCGGTGGCTACGAACAAGAAAACAGTTTCTCTTTAAGAATTGCATATTATTCACTTCTTCTTATATAGAAGAGTAGACTGTCATGTACACTCGCTTACTACCTCCCAAGAAGAGTTTGCGAACAAGAAATCTTCAAAGCAGATCTGCAGGAGAAAAGTTTTCTTTTGCAAATCATTGTAAAGCAGCACTTGAGAGAAAATGAAGAAGACAAAATGATATAAGTAGAAAGCAATTTTTTGCAGGAAATATAAAACAATAAGAAGATAATGAAACTTATGAAAATCAATATGCGCTACGCCCTGAATCGTCTGGGGCGCTCGTCAGTTGTAGGACAGCCGACTCCTCCTCAGACGCGCCGTGATAAATCGTTGTTAAAGTTGGCGCATACATTTGCTAGTACTGCACTACAAATGCCTATTTACTCAGAGAAAAATGGCACTTTTTTATTCTTATTCTCGCAGCTCTTTTCCAATAAATGCAATCCCCATTGCGTGTAGCGAGTAATCGGAAACTGTCCCCTGGTGTTCCGAACACGAGCTAAAACGCTTCTACAAACATCCGTTTAAATATTTTGGTACTTCGGCTCTCGAATTTACATACATGCGCGTATTATTATATATTTACCGCGCGCGCGCGCATGCGCTCAGGTACGTATGCGCGTACGCATGTAGGAGGTATGCAAAAAGAATGAGTAACTTTCATGATTGCATATTCCATTGAAAACTCAGCACGTTTCACTAACCAATTAGCGAGTGAGTAAAATGCAATGACTAATCAGTCGTTTATGAATTATCTATTTAACTTGAGTGAGCAACTCGCAGATTAGATTTCCTTTGTATTATAAATATCTGTAACGTGAGGACATATTGTGCATTTCTTTCGCACGAATAAAGCAAATCTTTACTTAATGATGTCATACATATGCCATTATTAAATCAAGGATAGTCGCAGATAGCTTGGTTATTTCGTTAATTTATTATTTATGGCATATCCATGTTGACATAATAATTATAAATAATTAAGCTATTAGTATATGGAAAAACAAACGAATGGCTGAGTTGCGTTGGCTTTTTATAAGTTTTCTATCGTGGATCGATTCCAACGCTTAGGCGCAAGTTTTCATTTATAACTCAATTACGGCCATATGAAGAATTTTATAAATAATAATTCTATTGTTTAATGTGCCAAGGTCTTTAACAACAAAGTCTTTTATTCCATTGCAATAATACAATCAACTATTTCTAACTGATTAGATAAGCATATGCGATTTCACAATGACTTATTTGAAATAGATTAAAATATACTATTCATTCATAATGAGTCAATTTTATCTTACACATATTTTCAAAATTAAACATTAGAAATTTTTCTTACTTGATATTCGGTTAAAATTCACCGAATAGATGGAATATTTGCATTGTCATAAATATTACCACGTGACTACATAAAGTATATCATTAAAATTATTACCGCTCGGAGTTATATGTTTTCATTCTGCGAGTAAAGAAAGACGTAAGGCGGTCAGACGTGAAAACGACAATGGCGAAAATTTAAATTCGTCAGACTGCAGGTTATCTTTTAGAGGCTTCATTTATCGAAAATTCAATTAAATAATTTGAAATTTGCTGTCAAAAGTTTATTTGGATCAAACTCGTGTAATAGCATAGAATAGTCAGCTTTTAAATCCGAGGTAGATTGTACAAGATATTTTGCTATACCTTAATATATTACTTTCCTAACACAAAAAATGTTTAAGATTTATTCTTATTAGTTTCGAAAATCGCGATAAAAATATTGTGAAAATAAATGTAGAATGTAAATCATATTACAATAATAATTTAGCAAATACTTACTTTAAAAATTTATATAAATAATCATATAGAATAAACGTACGACTTTTTTATAATAATAATTTAAAAAATTATTTTTATGTAATTATAACGAATCATCTTATCTTGGCGCTTAATAAAATAAATCGAAATACGTAGAAATAAAAATAAATTCGAAAATTTTAATATTATTTTAAATTACTTTATTTATATTCAGTTTTAACCAAGAAGGTTTTACCTTACTCAATTAAAAAATTTCATCGTGCACTTAAATTCTTGAAAATCCTAATCAAGAAAGATTTATAATATTTGTAAGAAAGGAAATATGATATAAATATGTAATTGTCAGCAATTATTTTAATACAGTCAAGGTTCATTAAATTTTGAAGTATTACTGTTTAAAAACTTGGTTAATCAAAAACCTTACTTTGCATGAAAAAGATATAAAAAATTTCATTAATGTGATAATAACATTACGTTATTGTATACGATTAATTACATATACATAAATAAAAATAAATAAAATACAGAACTTTTCATCTCTGTGTACATTATTTGTCATTAGAACTGCGGCGGTTGCAGTCATATCACGTACTGATAGAGTTGCATCAATAAAAGATGCTTGAGCTTGCATTACTTTTATCCACGAACATCTGATGTATATAATTGAATACCTACAAGATGCCCTAATTTTGCACATCTATTTTTAAATATGAATAAATTATTGAGTATTTATTCGCATAAATATAGTAATTGTATCATGCGTTTAAAAAACATTGCTATTTTTATAAATTTTGTACTTAAATTAAAATTATCATTACTTCAATTCACGGATAAATCGCAAAAAAAAATATATAAGTTTATCAGAATAATCAATTGCGTTTGCATTGTGTAGATCGAATAAATGATATCTAAAAGTTGCTTGGCTGCACTAAACCGTTTAAATGAATTTTAATTAATTGATTAGTTATGAAGCTAAACTGATTTGATTACGAGCCAGACTTTAACTAACGTTCAGTGAAATTTTATCGAAAATTTTATTCGAATAAAGTTGAAATATAATTTTGAAAAAAAGTGAAAGAAAAATTTAAGATAACAGAACATATCCATTAAATCTAGGATAAACAAACTAGTTTATCGACTGACAATTATCTTACGAAAACCTTCCTTTCTATCTTCAAACGCATTTTTACTCAGAAGTGAGAAATTTATAACGTCTTAAAGTTAATACGTTAAAAGTGATTTGTACTTGCGCTTCGGAAAAAACCCAATTATTTATTAATACGTACACAGTAGTAATCCTAACTGATTAACAACTGAATAGTAATAAGCAACGTTGAATTTCGGCGATCGACTTAAAAATTGACGTACAGGAGCTACTCGGGTGCATTTACAAAGGCAGCAATTTGGGCCGTGAATAGAAATTATAAAAGCAAGTACGAAAACGCGCGTTTAGCATACAATAAGGACGGTAAACAACATTCCTGAAACGACTAACAATTCCTTTTGCGTAAGCATCAAGCAGCAGACACGAAAAAGCTATTCCGCAAAAGGATGCGTGGTCAATATACCTCCTCCTTGCCATGCATATCCGTTTTCTAGAAAAAGGCTTCTAAGCATACTGCTTCCGGTGCGGTGTGGCACTCGCGACAAAAGGGGCAGGAGGGTGGCCGAAGGTACACGTAGCTGCTGCAAGCTGAGGATAAGACAGCGAAATTGTGGTGGTTTTGCATGTCCGGTTATACGACGACGACGACGCTCGCCGCGTTCGGCTCCTGCTGCGGTTTTTAGTGCGTCCGCTCTTTCAAGAATAGAATTTCTATCCCCGTAGAAATTTCGGCCCCGCGGACGCTAAGCTCCTCCAATAGCAGCCGCGGCGAAAAATCCCGCGCAATTGGGCTTAACGATTTTAATAACTCGACTTTTGCGTATTTTATAATGCATCGGAAAACTTGATAAGAGCAGCGTGTTTCTGTTTTATGCATTCGAAAAACTCAATAGTATTAATTCGAGTAACTTCGACATTTTACATTTGAAGTATTAAATCGATTTATTAGCATGTCAAGGCTTGAGGAATGTATCCACCGCTTAATGCCAAAGCTAATGAAAAAATTGTGGATTCAATCGGTTCAGATTCGAAGGAACGCCTGAATTAATTAGTTCCACGGTGTAAACGTTGTCCCACTGTGGATCCGTAAAATAAAAAATTAGAGGAAAGACTCTTAAATTCGATTCTGTTTCCATTTATTTCCAACCTATTTTTCGGATTTACCTTACTTTCATTTCGTACACCGTCGGCCGAAAATGTGATTTTCAATCGTTTTTAAAACATAAACCACACTTGGATAATTTTTTTACTTTAACCATTTCGCGATATCGAAGAAACGACTAAGAGTTTACGCTTTACCGATTTCGTGGACGCGTGTCTATGCGAGCGGAGGTAGCATTTTTTACGTAATTATTTAGCTACGAATAAAATTATGTTTCGAAACTGTCTATTTAGGCATTAAATGGAGACCATTTTCAAGTACGTACCTTCAATATAATTATTTTTAACAAGTATCTTAACTTATAAGCAATTATAGTTTAAACGTAAAATACCGAAGTGCAAAGTTACAATCTAAATGTCCAAAGAAAAAGCTACGAAATGAACTTATTGAAGCACGAAAAGTGCTCCGCGTTAAAAATGAAACGCGTGCAAGAAAAAAGCTAAAATAGAATTGCGAAGTTAAGGACTTAAAATATTCTCGACGTTATTTTTCCAACAGCAGTCACAAATTTATTGCATCAAAACTTAACTGCGCAGGATCAGATTAGCCATCGGTCGAGGCGAATGAAAGAAAGTTTTAAAGAAATTTCGCTATATCTGGAGAAGTTAAAATAGCATCGTGCACGAATCTCCTCTGCGGCGTTTCGGCGTTTTTGCACTTGTCGCGCCTTCGCAACTTCCTTGGTCTACCTGATACCGCACATGCTCCTGCGATTTGCGGGTCTCTCTTTGGGTGGCGTGCGACGGCGACGGCGGCAATAGCAGCGGCCTCGAGGCCGTTGCGATACGCGTTAACTCACCTGCGTCATGAGCCCCCGCGTAGACGAGATAAGCCAAGGATTCTTGTTTGCCTCGGACAAAAGAACCCGAGGCCCGAGGATATAAGCCCGGATTTATCGCAACTTTTACGTAATATGCACTTCTAAGCTAAAAAAAGACCGAATTAGATTTATAATCTATCTTTTGGTTGTTCCTTTCATGATAAGCATAATGTAGTTAGACACTCTTGTAGACGCAGGTAAATAAAATTCTTTTTTCGCTTCGAAAACTCTTTATATCTCGATTGCATTTATATTTGCGGTGGCACAATAATTGACCGCCTCTAATTCATTTTTTTCATAAAGAGTTTTTCCAGAAACCCTAGAAAATTTTACTTTTCTGCAAATAGTATAAAAAATTTTGATTTGCAAAAATTTTCGCATCTCTTGAGTGTAAAAGTTATAGGAATGTTTGTTTTAACTTGAAAGTTAACACTAATGTATGTACCTATGCGTTTACGTGCATAATTTAATGGTTTCGATTAAAGGATGAAATATGAACGGTTTTCTATGTTGCAAAAAAGTAATAATCATTGCTCGTAATAATAATTGCACGTATAATAATTGCATTTGTATTTACATAATGTTGAAAAAAGTAAAAATATTGGGAATTGACAATTATGAGGTCATTTAAAACAAGAAAAAATTACTGTTTTTAAATTTAGAATTCGATTATATTTAAGTAAACGTAACTCTGACCCTGTCTTCGATTTATTTTTAAATTCACCGAGTCGTTTTACTGGTTCTAAAATTAAAAATGTTTATACTCGTTAAATAATTCTCTTCTCGAAATTTCTAATTTTTAGTCAAAGAATAAAATGTGCTGCGGGTTTATACAAATACAGTGTTACCTGTCAACGCAGCAACGAACTCATATTGACATAATCATAGATTGCTATTCTTAGATATTAGAAACCCTACAACGGTAAAAGTTTCCTTTTTATACGTAAGAATTAAGCATTGAAAAAGAATTTTAAGTTGTCGACTCGAATCAAGGTGATTATGAAAGTAAAAATTTTTTTCATAAATGCATGTTTCCATTGTTTGGCCACTCGTTGAAAATCGTACGATTGAACTAAGGTTCAATTAAATTATCACTATTTCATAAGGTCGAAGTATTTCAATAGATATTGTTGTTGTATATTTTTCAGATTCTTAAATTAATGAAAAAGCAAATGTACATAAATAAATGAATTCTTATGTCGGCAGTCAAATATACCGTTAAATTTACACGCAAACATGCACTAACAAGTATAGATAAGAAAGGTACGTGTTTATAATATGTACTTAGAATTAGTTTGTGTTATACACAGTCATTGGAATTTACTGTTAAACGGTTCGTGTCAAAACCTGTCGGGAAAAATTTTATTGTAGCGAATAAAACACACAATGCCTTTGGTAGGTAATCTATTGCATTCTACGAAAACCTTTGTAATTGCATTTGCACCTGTACGCTCGACAATGTATTAACAATCACCACGTGTTTAGCGAATAGAAAATAACAATTCATATCTTAATAAATGTGTCGTGGAAAATTGATTATTTCCATTTGTACTCAAAAAGTTAATAAGTTGTATCGTTCAGAAATATCATTAATTCCATTCAAGCATTTCAACAGCAGGTTTGGTTTTAGTTCGTGCTCCCCTTACAAGGATACGCATTTCCATATACAAATTCAATATGTTTATACGTTTTCTAAATATATTACACAGTAGAATAAATGTACGATATCGTTGCTTTTGTATTATTCCACATACACATAATATTAAGATTTGATCGTTGGAAATGTACCGTGCAAATGTTTAACGATAAAGCACCGACCATTTTCCATGCGACACGTTGTATAAGTAAGAGTAATACTTGTGAAATTCCTAAACACGGATAAACATAAAATTCAGTTTACCTGACAATCCGATAATATTTTCTTAAGTGGATTCGTTATTAATCTTATTTTGTAATGACAAAGTTTTAAACAGCGTCATATATTTTACGAAGAACTAAGGATTTTTGTCCAGTCGTATTTCTTGGCGATCGAAAACTTTAAGGATCCACTGGCTTAAGATCAGTATCTTTTAGAATTTTAGTAGTTTTAACGTTTTTAACAATCTTTTTAAAGATAGATTAGAAAATCTGACGAAGAATCAAAATGAGATTCGTATATGTAAAATACTATTAACTTTGCTGCGGACGAGGCTGTAATTGTCGAAATAAATCGTATAAAATTGTTATTTATATTAATCATAAAAGAAGTCGTAAAACCTTTTTTGGTAACAATGACGATTTAATGATACCCGTGTTAAAATTGTGACCTAAGCAAAGGTCGCATTTACGACGTGTACCTATGGATGCAAGCCAGGCATATATATAGTGGGTAATATTCTGTTTGAAAATTCCTAAACTTTACTCTTTTATAGTTCATTTGCTAAAAGTTCATACTATTGTACAAAGGAACAGGGGGAAGTTCGAAAAAGGTCCTCGAGTACTAGACACGGTAACTGCAAGTTATTCCCGTAGTTTTACAATAAAATTACAGGTTCTTCTGCTGCTCCACAGATTTCATATTGTAAAGTTGAGCAAAGTACTGTACTCGGCGAAATAACGTATTATTTATTCAAACTATTATAACTTTTTATAAACAACGCACTCGAAGCGTCGGATTATCTGGAATTTACCGAATAAACGAAAATCGCCAGCGCTTTGGGTTGGCATCAGCAGTAACGTAAAAATAATGTAACAGCTAGACGTAGAGTAAATCTGCGACGAACTAAAAGTGCGTTACCAGGAGGGTAAAGAGCAATAAGAAGATCGAATGAAAATAAAATGGAGTGAGGCGGGGGGCAGAAAGGGGGTAACAACAGCACCAGAAGCAACGGCAACCGCCTCGGCGAGCGAATCGATGGGTTTTGGGGAGGAGTGGTCACGCATGCAATTGCCGGAGCGAACGTGCGCCCACTTGCTGCCGTCCGGAAATGGAGAGCGATGCACACAGACGCATCTCCAAGTTGCAGCGGGTCGCACCGAGAGAACGAGGGCAGCTCGGGGATTAAGGGAAAAGGGCGAACGCCGGACTGCGGTGAGAAATCGCAGCGATCCGCACGCGCTCCCCTCGCAGGAAGTCGACGACTGCGGTCGCGTCGCGCTAATGGAAATCGTAAACATTAATTATCGGAGAGCCCAAGCACCCGGTCCACGCACCGAGAAATGGGATTCCGTGTTGATTCCAAGTGGATGGACTCCTGGAGCCCAACACGCCCACGTACCGGGTGTCCCGGTCGAACGGGCACCAACGAGCGATGTCCTCGCGGCCGATCCGAGTCACGCAATCAGCCGAATATAACGCGTTGGAGGTGTTTCGCGGGGCCACGGCGAGACGCAAATCGCACTGAGTTTTTGCAGTTCTTCCTCGAGAATTGCGACGTCCGTGGTCACTTTGATTAAAATGTTTCAGGTTTTTTCTGTTACGGGTGCGCGTGCGTTTCTGTCGTGAGAATATTTATAGAAATTGAAGTGCAACGAGTCTTTTTGCAAGAATTAATGTCTGTGTTTTCAACGTGGATAAAAATTGTAGACTCAGACTCGCAGAAATGCATTAACTTGGAAGGCCATAGGATAGTGATTTGATGTTTACCGTTGCTAAAACTCTTACTCGAGTAGTAAAATTAAAACCACAAACATTCTAGAATTAATGAAATTTTTGCAGATTAATGGGGATTATAGTAGGCGCAGATGGTGGTCGATCATTAGTTTTTACTACTGCGCTATAATAATTTGAAATAATTCTTTGATTTCAGAAATTTAAGTCTTTACGTAACCAAATTTGTTTAAAGATCAAAATGTCGAATGGGTGTCAAATTTAAAAGGAATCAACATAATTATTGTATTGGTTAAAATTATTGTTTATTTATTAAACAATACATACATTGTTACAGTACGTTCCGTCACGATACATAATTATTTACATAATATTAAACAGTATTACAGATACTTGAAATTTTAAGTGTTTTCTTTATCTCCTATTTTTTTATTCACCTTTTAGGACTTGCGTCAAAATTTTTTCAACTCACGTTCTTTTCCCTTTCCACGTATTCCCCGTGCAATAACTTTATCACATTTTTCAAATCTCCTGTCTTTGATAGTGGAATTTGCTAACATCGTGTATGTTTAATAAAATCCGGCAAATATTTATATCTAATTAACAATTACGTAACGCGTATTTGTGGATTCAATTTGATGCAGAGGTCGATGTAATAATTGTTCGTCTTTTCTTACTATATTTTGCAATAGGTCGGCTAATTTGATACGAGCAACATATTTCTCTTTTATGCATTCAAAATACTCAATAGCATTAATTTGAATAATTTTGACGTTTTGTATTTGAAGATTAAATCGATTTATTCCATTGCATAATTATCGAACGCCTTGATACAATAGCTTCGATTCAATTTTGGCAATTAATCACTCCACTGTAATTGTCGTATCAAACGTCCAAGACATTATTTCGTATCGTTTAATTGATTAGGCAGAGCCGTCGCAACGCGCAGTCTCGAGAAATAATTTTTATAATTACAGTTAGGCTGGATAAAAGCAATAGCAGCAGTATAGAAATAATGTCTCCCCTCCATTTTTTGGAATCTCCTTGGTAAAAGTCGAAAGCAGCGACGGCGCAGGCCGAGCACGACGGCATCCAACAAATTTGTTTCAGCAACATATATTTCACCGGGAATAGCTCAATTCCTCCGACTTTCCTCTTCCTACAATTACGCGGAAAAAACCCAAAGATTGGCGAAGGAAATGATCGAGCGTCTTTTTATCCGAGACGCAGCAGAGCAACAGTATTATTCGTTGCAAAAAGAAAGTGGAGGAAAGCCAGGGACTCGCTCGGACCAAGAAAGAAGCGTACGCGCGGCTAATAACAGAGTTTTGCTCGCCGCACATACGCACAACTGACATTTGCAAAAGCAACACCCGTTACGTGCTCCACGCGCGAGCGAGATATAGAGAGCGAGCGAGCGAGCGAGCAAACAGCGAGAATTTCCGCCCCGAAGGTACTCGCAGGCGTAAACCCGGTGAGCGTCCGAATCGACGATGCGGCAAATGAGTGCATCCCGGGAACGGGATGCGCGCGCTCTCTCGCTCCCGTTCATTTAGCAACGCGTCGAGTTTAGAGGCTCGATTTGGAAAGCTCCGTGGGGGGTGGGGGGTGGCGCGTCAAAAATAACGAAATAGCGAAAGGCCGAGCGGATTTCGAGAAAAATCACCCATCCTCCGCGATTGCGCGCGCACGCGTAACGACTGTTTGTTTCATTGGACTGTTTGTTTCCGTGTTGCCGGGGCTACTGGATGGCGGTGCGGGTATCGAATCCCGACGGGAAGCACGCGGCCTCGTGCCCGGAGGGCGTTCACGTCGATAAATTCATCAAAAAGATACAGGCGCGCTACAAAATAATCGCTCGGCTGTGAAAAGTGATACACGCGAAAAATGACACCCCGCAATCTACGGCGCGCCGATAATAGAGCGCGCGAAGCGTTACTTTCGCGTTTCCGCAACTCCACCTCCCTCTCCCTGACGCGCGCATCTTGGGATCTGGGAGCTTCGCGGCGATAAAGGGGCTTTCCACCGCCACGAACTCGCTTTAACTTCGGCGCAATTACCAGAGGTCATTGTCATTGGAACTCCGTCGAACGGTGCCGGTCTTTCGCGGTCCCCAAACGGTCCACCTCGACGACACATGCGGCAACGGCGACGGATCTGCATCTAGCGCCAGTCTCTTAACGGCTCGTCTCGCCGGTCTCTCCGATCTAATACGAAAAATGCCGGGAAATAATTGTGAAGATGGTCAATTTTACGGCCACGATAGTGTTAATTGCATGGAAACACTTAACTTTGCTACGTGAAATACCGTGATTTTTCGTTATCTGAAATTTATTGCACAGCTCAACTAAGCCGTAATATTAATCAAATTTAATGATAACATAAATAATAAATTAGCATAATGACTCCAAAAAACGTGTACTTAACGGCTTTTATAGGTGCGCTCGTTAATGCTCCGAGAAACTATGTATAGACATAAAGATACTACTATTATACGTATGCTTAATTTCGACTCGCTTACTATCTGTCCCCGGATAAAATAACTATTTAAGTCTCCCGACTACTTTATATCAATCAAGAATCCTACAACTTTTAACAATTACTCTTTGAAAGAAAAAGGCGTCCTTTTAAGTCTTAAATAAAAATGCCTTCTCTTGTCGCGTAGCGTATTTTTAATCGCGATTAAAAGGAGCTACGGGTTATTGGTATTGAAAAGCCAACCTCGTTTGTTGGGGTATTAAACAATATGCTGGCCAAAAGAATCTCTTATCTTTCGGAGAGCATCCAATTCTACTTTATGGAAAGTTTTACGAAGAGCAATAAACGATGGAGGAGAAGACGCGAGGAGAGAAAAAGAAAATTTACGATTCAGCGTAAAGGGCGAGCAACAATTTCCTAGTGCCCGTACAAATTTGTTCGTGATATTTAAGTTACAATGTGTATTAATATGACGACCAATTAATTCATCTTATACTCGCAGTTATCTAAATAGCGATGAACGACGCCGCCTATATTTAGAACAAATTCGTCCAATCAGTTTACCGAAAGATAAATTTTTACCATTAAAACGACTGGTAGCGTTAAAATTTCACCGCGATATCCGTTTTCGAAATATTGCGATATCCTTGCAAATACTTCAATTATAAGCTTCGTGCCGAAGTGCAATATATTATTGATAACAATGCGATATGCGCGCAACTTGTGCATCAATCGCGGAGATAAATAATGACGCCGCGAGCAGCAGCTGAATAAAGAAAAATCGCTCGCTCGATGAACTATGAAGCTCGTTATACGAGTGCAAGCTAGATGCTCTTAAAAATCTCGATACGAGCCTTATAATAAAATAAATATATCGTAGCTTTAAAAGGCGCGATATCGCTTCAAAAAGTTTCCGTCATCCAAACGCCCTACCATATAATATTGTACGCGAGTCGGCGTCGCTCGAACAAATAAATGACGGAACCCAATTGAAGGATAAATATTTCTTTTCTTCGGGAGTAAGAGCACCTTAACAAGAGCAAACAAGCGAATGCAAAATATTCATCGTCAAATGTGACAGTTTCGTCGACGAGACTCGAAGAAGCAGCGCCGCAAACGCCTTCTCAATCGTTCAACGGAGTGACCTCGACGGCACTTAAAATGTCGCTGATAGCGACTCGGCGGCTCTCCGTCTCTCTCTTTATTTTTCAACGTCATCGTCATCATCGCCGTCGTCTTCGTCGTCAACGTCGTCGTCGTCGTCAACGTCGTCGTCGTCGTCGTCGTCGCCGTCGTCCGTTCGCTTGTTCCTCTTGCATTCCTTCTTTTTCCCTCTCGGCCTCACGCAGCTTTGGTCAGTTCTCTCCCTTCTCTTCCTCCCCCTCTCGCTCTTTCTCTCTCGTTTATCTTTCTCCAAGCGCTCGGCGGTGATTCTCAAGTTTCGTCCGAAACATGACGAAGCGGTGAAGACAGAATTTCATTGGGTCGTCGACGAATGCGCGCGGCGACTATAAAACCTTATAGAGTATGTGTTCGCTCTTCGCTCTTCGATAGGCGACTTTCGTTAAGTTATACGGAATAGATGTTCTTCCTCGGTGCTTTTTTTCTCGTCGCTAGAAAAAGAGAATATAGAAATTTGAAACTGTACAATTTTTTTCTTCGTTCGCATTTAAAAATGCACGTATACGTTCTGCAATCTTTTTGGCATACTCTGTCTAAGAAAAGTTGGCGAAATATTAAGATAAAGTGTCGTCGCGAATAGAGAGAAAAAACTGCAGCTTTTTTCACGAATCTCGCGCTGGTGTAATATTAATTTTTCGGTTAGCATAGCTTATCTCGATGTTGTATACAATTATACCTGTGGGACCGCAGGTCATCGCAGGTCAACGGGCACCCATCCTCCTCTCGACCGTTTTAGTTTCTACTAATCCCGTGTCACTCGAGCCCGAACGTAATTTACTGCCACGTGTTTTTGCAGGTGTGTAATAATGAATAGTGTAATCGGCGAGATAGGGGGCATCAATGTTTGAAGGGGGTGCAGACGGACGAGGAGGAATCTTGATGTTAACGCGTTGGATATTTAAATTTTTTAATGGTAAAAATGTGAAATAGAATGTTAACTCAACGGCGCGCGCATAAGGAGCGAAATAAATCCCGGCCTCCGTGTTATTCGACACGTTTTTGGCCGGCGCTATTTCGATAAAATACTTTATAACGTGGAATCCCGTTAGTGCAGCCGTAACGATACTCGAAATGATGTATCCGAATGATCGATAGCAGAAGAAACATGGATCTTCTTCGAGCAAACTACAGGGTAATTTATAAATTTAACGTACACGCGCGGTTAATTACGCGGTTAATAGAATGACGCCGAGGGTGCCAGTCTAGATCGATAAAAGCTCGGAGATAGTCAAATAAAGAATAAATTACGAATTCCGAAGCGGATGAAAGCCGTGGCAATCGTCTGTCGGCTCAAGCATGTCAGTGACGTTCATCCGCAGCTCTGCGAGAGATTCTCGACGCATTTACGAGACTCCGTGTTGCTGTAAAGCGCGCTGACGCTGGACATAAAGTCCACACTCTATTTCACGGTGGTCCGCGCGCGGCAACGGCGGCGGCGGCGGCGGCGGCTTACTGGCGAGCTTCTCTCCCTTACCATGGCTCGCACACACCCACACCCGCACACACCTCTTTCTCTCTCACTCTATCTCTATCCTGAAGATATACAGCGTGCGCCCGGGTGTACGGTATCACGATTCCCTATCGAGTGACGAGGACGAGCCTCTACTCGTAGAACCATAAAGGTCTCCCTCTCTCTCTCTCTCTCTCTCCCTCTCGCTCGGTGTCTGTTTTTTCCTCCCTTTGTCTCTCTGGACTGCATTGCGCTTCGAATCATGCTCGGTTGCGACCGTCCGACTTTTCGAACCACTCTTCTTTAGTTTCTCTCTCTTCTGAAGTCGATTCAACAGAGACAGAAACAAAGCATCGGAGAGAGAGAGAGAGGAAGAGACGAGGACGTGCTTGTTTGTCGTAATTGTACAATTTCATCTCAGATAGAACGAGAGCCCTAAGTTGATGTTTTCTTTAGCAAGCACAGCACATAGAAAATAATCGAAGATAATTATGAGAGAATAAAGTTATTGGATTTTCCATTAATTTAGTCCGCAGGTTTGCCCTCGCGCTCGAAATCGTATCATACAGCGAATGAAAAAAGTACAATCGTTTTGCCGTTTCAGTTGCGTAAGGGTTAAGCCTCAATCTCGATTGAATGCCAAAACAATAATCAAATGCTTGGGACTTTGAGAATTCATTGTATTTTTAATACAGGTTAGCGGATACTTTTAAATGCTTTCAAAAACAAAATGCTTATGAAATACTGTCGCATACAATCACGTACTGTACCTAATAATACTACGCTACCAATTTGATCGAATATTCCATCGAAATAAGATACTCATCCAAATTAATTATATCATAGAATAAATAGTTCGTATTTACTGCGCTCTATAAAGCCGAGTATTTAATAACTTGACATCGAATACTTTTTAAATTATTTAGTGATATTGTTATTAGTATTTAATTAGGAATTTAAGCGTCTCAAATGAACTTTAAGCTGCCCACCATTAAAGTAATTGTTAAATGCTCTGCGCATATGAATAAATAATGTTACCTAAATATTGCGTAAAAGAAGTTTTGCTTACTTTACATGAAAAATAGGTTCTATATTATTCTTATTAATTTATTACAATTATCGAAACCGACTTGGATTTTAATATTAAAGTCTGAACATTCAATATCTCTTTCGCTTCTCAATTACAAAACTACTACACTACAAATACTTTATTCGACTCGCACATATCCATTTTTTAACCGATATTTGGAGTCATTTTTCTTGACTTGCGAAAGGTTAATATTTATTTACTTCTATTATTATAATATACATAATTGGATTTTAGAATATTTTAATTTGGAATTTATCTATTACTTTCGGAAAATTTTTTTAAAATCTAGAAAAAATTATATCTTATTGGTATTTTATATACAATAAAAAATTTATTGGAATTGCCTTATTTTTAAAATGTAACTATTATTAGTTTTAATTGTACATTTTAATGAACATGTTTATTGCCATTTAATCATATTTATCTGTTAGTCGATATTTATGAATTACATACAGTATTAATAATAAAGTTACTAATAATTGAATTTCGAATTAAATATTATTTATACCCTTATTCAAACACAAAATTAATAGAAATAGAGGGGCTTCTTTATTATTATGTGCATTCGTAATCTAGCCAAACGAGAATCTAATTTTTGCACGAATTCCCAATTAAGAAATTTCAATTTTTTCAAATTTAATTGTAACCAAAAATGTTTAATATATAAATTTAAGGCTTACGAACTACAAATTACGTATTTAATCGGGTAATCGGAGATTTAGATAATCGTAGATAATTAACATTTTAAGATAAAATAATATTGCTTATTGGTTACAAAAAGCGTGTAGAAAACTAATACGTTTTATTTAAAAAAAAAAAAAAAAAAAAAAAAAAAAAAACATTTTATTAATTATATCTAAAAATTTAATTTAATCTGTCATTTAAAATTAATCAATAACACACAGTCGAATTTATTTATCAAACATAAAAAGCGCAAGTCGAATGCTTCAAGTGTTTATCGCGCTTTATCAGTAGGGCATTATTATCGATTCTCTTTTTAAATTTCAATGTCAATGTGTATAAGGACGGTTTATTATTAAACTAAAAAAATTATTTACTTTGAACTCATCGGATTATCGTAAAACTTTATGGATAATTTCGATTCGTCGTATTAAGAGCACCGATATAAAAGTCTTATTAATTTAAAAATATTCTAATAAATTTATGAAGATTGCTCCGGAACTATTTTGATTAAAGCTAACGAGCATTCAATTGATATCGCAAGGATGCTAATTAAGGTTTTGTAATCGAGAGCAGGTCGGAATTAGGGGCAAATTTATCCACTCAAAAAAATTATACATGTGTCGACAAACCATATCGGTAAGCTCGACATTGTTTCGGGCCCGTACTAAGTCATAGTGACCCTAAGTGTAATTTATGCACCCCTTTACATCTATGCGATATTTTTCAAAGATATTCTGTAGCTATCGCGACATGGCAAAACTCGCTGAAATAATAAAGACACTCACTTTTCTTCAGAAATTAACAATTGCATATCAACGGATTTTTTTACCGTTGCGAAAAATTTAATTGCAAATATTCTGGTTTTAAATGTGTCCAATCGTACAATTCGAGTTTTGAAAAGCCTTCTGCACTTGATAAGTTTGAGAGATGAAAGTGGAAAGCAAGGAGCAACGCGAAGCTCACATCTATTCATTATTAATAAATAAATTAGTGAAACTGAGATTATGTGCAAATAAACAATCTGCTCTCTTTGCCCATGCCTTCACAATAATGTTATCTTTATGAACCGCGATTGGAAAAAGATTGAAAATATAAAAAAGTCAATAACTAATTGTCATTCCTAATAGTATAAAATTATTTTCATTAAACTGTAATGGTTTTATACTTGTTACGCAATCACTTTACAAGATATACTAGACGTGTGTCAGATAGGAAATTAAAAATTTTCAGCGAGTCTAGTTCGCCGATTGCACCGGAAAGATTTCTAAAACTGCGTACACAAATTATACGCGAAAGAAATCTATCAATTTTACACATATTTCCGTAAATGTTACTATTATTTTTCCCCGATAGTGAAAGTCCCTGTAAAAGAAAGAAACACGCCGTTTTGAAAACAGTGCGAAGCGATTAAAGTAGTCTCGTTAAAATAAGACGTCCTCATCCGTTCCTTTTATATTTTTTACTGTAAATCCGTGATTCATAGTTTATCAGCGAAATTAATCTATCCTTAAGCAGCAGCGTTAAAAAAATCTCCTTGATTCGTATGAAAATCACACGGGTAAACGCGTGTACAGGGACGTAACGCGAGCCATAATTTTCGGACGCGACTCTCTATTGCTCGTGAGCGGAGTCCGTGATGATAGCGACGAATGAGATCCAGTTTGTAAAATCTTCCGAGTTGTAGAAACTGCGCGCAGCTATAGAAATTGCGCAACAGACAACGAAGAGCAACGGCATCGGTAGCGCTAGACGGGATCTCGCGAAACTCGCTTCCCTCTTTCTCGCTCTCTCTCTCTCTCTCCGCGTCTGATAAATCCCGTTTATCTGCTGCTCCCTTTCGAGAGAGAAGAGGGAGATAAGGTCCTAGGAATATTAGGGTGGGGGGGGGCCATCCTATGGAAAACGACACCATCTTGCTGCAACAACCTTCGCGACTAAACAACCTTATAAACTTACTTTTACTTTTAGATATTATTTTCTTTAATAATCTCGATCTTCCTAAAACTGTTATCCTTCAGTACTATTATTTAAAAAAAGATAATTCCGATTTAGCCTTTAGCTTAAAGGTGCTGAAGGAATCTGTATTTATATTTGATGCCATATTCAACTAGTCTTACGAGCGCAACCATGTTGTAAAAAATAACAGCACTATTCCAGGCAATGAGAATTAGACTCGTAATAACGCGGATATTATGCAAGAAATATAATTTTTATAGGTGTTTAACACTTGAGCAACACTGCCGTGCCTTGAATTAAAAATACTAAAAATGAGAAAGTACAGAGCTGAATAAGATTTTGACCTCAATCTAGTCATTATTCATTTACAAGAGTTCTGTATTTAAATTCTTATATTCGATATAAATAAAAAGGCGAAGATGCAAAAGAGTTTTCAATTTTTGAGCAATAAATTAGGCTTTTCGACACAAGGCTCATTTATTTAAGCATATACAAGTCGCTGTTATTCAAATTTACACGCAATATCACCCGATTCATCGTGAAACTGAGCCAAGTGAAAAATTCACCCCAAAAAATTTAAGACACGCACTTCGCACTTTCACATTCCTCGTCGAAGCCGAGCTCGGTACGAAAGCCAAGTGAAATTTCGACTCGAGAGAGAGATTTCAAGAATGCGCGCGCGTGCGTGCTGTGCGTGCAACGTACACATCGAAGCCGACCAACAGAGAGCGAGAGAGCGAGAGAGCGAGAGAGAGATGCACGGGGGTAAGATCTCGGACGACGTGTCGTGAAGCCCTCGCTCAGAAAATTCGAAGTAAAAAAGAACCAGAAATAAAATAAAAACTGAAAAAATCGAGGTGGAGAAGAGGGGGCCCGGGGCCGAACCGGTCTTCTATCTATCGCTTATTCAGCGCCAAGATAAGTGACTCCGAGGCTCGAAGTCGCCCAGGTTATCTCGAGGCGATTCGGAGAGCTCGAAAAGCGCGCCGGCTATCTTCTCGGCGGCTTCGTCGTCGTCGCCGCCGCCGCCGCCGTTGTCTTCGTGATGTGCCTACAAGCGTATGTATATATAGAGGACGACGCCGCCTCTATGCGGCTTCGAACATTTTAACGAAGCCAACGAAAAAATGATGAACGTGGCGTGTTTGCTATTTTCAGAGGGAACACCGGAGGGAGGGAGAGAGAGGAACCGAGGGAAAAAGAGTGAAATAGCTTATTTTTTATCGCTCTCGTTTGTGTCGCTCACACTTGCGCACGGATTCTTCCTTAGCCTTTATAAATTATTCATGATAAGGACGTCTTAAAGTTTTGCGCGAATCGCTATCGCCGTCGTTGGCCGACGTTACGTTCTCTCCTACAATGCTATTTTCTTGACCCTCGCCTCGTCTCGCGCGTCTTTTTCACGGGACGAAAGTTCCACGCCGGCTGGCTATGAATTTTTGCAACGAGCTCAACCTCTTTTATTCACCCTAGTCTTCCTTGTCTACAGATTGTTCAATCACGCTTCTCACCGCCCGTGAACATCTAGTTGTTTTAAGAAGTTTGCACGAGTTGTCTTTGCTTCTCGGAGACACGAGCACTTTTTAAATACCTCAGATTGAAATTTCAATCCGAGGAATCGTTGAATCCTTAGTTTCAGCGCATGAATTAAATTTTCGTTCCAGGATCCATTCCTTCCCTGAATCGAGCACCAAGTTATACGAAGAATACGATACAAGTGCCTGGCAAACTTACACCCCGTAGCTTTATTTTTTAACAAGCAACGATGTGCTTGAACTTGGAACCACTGAAAAATAAACTTTTTTAATTTACGTACATCGTCTATTCGCAAAGGACGTTTAGCAAGACCAAGTTCTTTAACGATGACGACTATGTTTTGAATTAATATCCGATTGGCCTACAATGAGCTATTAGCCGACAAAGGGAGGGTACAAAATGCAGAGACAGAGAGAGAGAGAGAGAGAGAGAGAAGTGTTCGGAAAATTTAAAAGTCACGTGGAGAGAGAAAACGCTGCTCGGCCATGTTGGATCTCCGCATTTGAATATATTACACACGAGGCTTGCGCAAGTCACCACCCTGTACGATTACTGCGCAGACAGTTGGCTTTGCTATTTAATCTCGTGGTGACAAATGGTACCTTCCCGCACTGATTTGATGACTCAAACGCGTAATCTTGTCACCGTATGCAAACATCGATCGGGAGCCAATATCAAATGAGCGTGACGCGTTTTCATCTTTAATCGAACCCGCGTTACACCCCCGGCCAGCGTACGTGTCGACAGTAAAGCTACGCGTGGGTTCAGTACGATACGCGCACGTGTAGGTGTACGCGCACATTGGAATGGACTAGAGAAGGTGGAAAAGAAAAGCTTAAACAAATACTCCTCGAATTACTCGAGCGAAAATTAATGACTTCCTCATCCGCGCGGCGCGCGAAAGAGAATCGCTCGCGAGTTGGTTGTATCTTTTCTGTAGTAAGTGTTTTACGCATGAACGTCAAACAGAGACAACAATCGCAATTGCATGCTTATTACCGAGGCATTTTTGTCTTTGTTCTCTCGCGGGATTTTATTGCTTTTTTCTTTCTTTCAAAGATTGAGACTTTGCTTTTTGCCGGGGTTCGTTCTTGGTATATTCATTGTACTGTGTTTGCACGAACGTTTCCACCTAAACACAGTTGGCAGTTTATTTGAATTTTAATTTCTTATTGTGTATCGATGTTTTGCTTTCAAGCTTTCCTAATAAAAATATAATTTTTCTTGATTTAAAAGTGTGTGCATCTACGGTTAAACCTTTATATGAAATGCCAACGAAGATGTCGAAATATTTATTTGCACTTTTTTAATTGAATTGCACAGCCTAATCATTTTTTAAATACGTCCAAAATATTTTGAAACTTTTATAAGGATTGATTAGAATATAATTATTTATCGATTTTAGTGAACTATTTTCCTAATTTAATTTTTTCGGGATAAAATTTTAAATAATAAATCAATAAATAATTCACAAATATTATTTATTAATTCATTAGTTAATCATAGTAATTGCATTTTTATAAATATAAATTTATGTTAAGCATTTATAAAATTGTTATAACGTATAGTTCAATCGGTTCTTGAAAATTATAAAAATTATTGAACATCTAATATTTATATATACATTATTGCAATGTCGTTAGTTTTAATTAAAAATTTTCATATTTGTATTCCCGTTATCTACTCTCAAAAGAAACATATTTTTCTAGACTTATAAGAGAGATAAAGTCTAGTTTTAGCAATTTATAAGTAAAAGTCATTAATTTCAATGTAAATCTAGAATAAATAATGACGAATAAAAATAATAAAATTTAATAATAGAATCAGATTGTTTAAAACTTCTCTGGTTAAATAATTAAAATTTCTAAAAACATAATCTTTAACAATTATGATATATAAGAGAATAGGAAAAAATTTCTTACCTCGAGTGAAAGGATTTCTTTCGTAGCGTTTCTTGTGAAACAACATATATTTAATTTATTTTTGTATAAAGATATAAGTTTATGAAATAAAATACAAATAATTTCGGTCCAGTTTCACAAAAACTAAATGCTAATTATTTTTACTATCATTCGAACAATTATTTGAAAAGGAGTAAAAGCAAACAATTTTTTAACATTCAAAAAATTGATTTTTTTTTAAAAGTCAATAGAAAATAAGAATTTTATTTTTGCCAATTACATTAAATCAAATACTTTTATATGATAATAGCGGTTTTTAAGTGATTATAAAAAAATACAATATGGAAAATATTTTAACATTCGGCAAAAAAACAACAGTTATTTACAGCGTGAAAAATTAGTAAATTACAATCTGATTTATCGTAATATTAAACATGTGATAATAAAAAAAGTAGAAAATTTAATATTATTCATTTATAATATACATTATAAAAATAACAACTATGTATTCTTCAAAATAAAAGTGAGCGAATCAATGTGAAAATGATTAATATTTTTTAAATATTATTTAATAATATTAACTAAGATGTCAATAATTGAAAAACTAATTTTTCAACCATCGCATCGACGTAATTAAAAATTCTAGCTTCAATGAAATTGTGCTTCAAAATTTATAATCGGATAATTTCGATTTTTTACACTATTAAGAAAACACCAGAGATAATTTTAGTTTCGTATATTAATTTGACAAAAAGAAAAAAGAATTTGCGAATCGAAGAAGGAAGCCAAATCTAGCAACGACTAAGATTTTATTTTAAGCAATGCAATCGTGCAGTAACATATTAACGGTGACTACACTTTTTCCGTATAGCCTCGAGGAAACAATTTAAAATTTTCTAATAGTACTATCATTTGTTTAAAAACAAATCAGTAACTCAAGGCTCAAGTTTCAGCTTCGCGAAAAATGAAAAAGAAACATATGTAACTCTGTTGGAAAGGTTTGCACGTGTGAAGTTACAATAAACAATACTGTCTAAAGTGCGCACGCGTGCAAAAAAAGTACAGCGACCTTAGTGGCACTGGCGTAGAACCGAGGTGGGTATTTTTTAGAAATTCTCTTCGACTTGGCCTGATGTATAAAATGGCCGCACAAAACGTCGGAATTTACGCGGACCAGTGCGACGGAAGCGAGAAAGGCAGGGACGGACGAAGCGTCACAAAACGGTTTTACACACGACACGACACTCCGCTCCACTCCATGATACACGTACGTATATTCCGGAGTCAAGCGCAGCTCGAACGTGACTTCCGCCTACGAGACTCTTTTTTTCCGTTCCGGCGGCTCCCTCTGCTCCTCCAGGTCTTTCGATCGCACGTTACATAAGGCTTTTTTCACGCATACAGAAGCACCTCGACGAGCCTACGTGTACTACGCCTCGTAGAAGGAACGACGGGAGAATTCGAAAACCGAAGCGAACGCAGCGAGAATCATGAGTCTCGATCGGCGATCAATTTCCACGCTTTAGGATCCCACGTATGTTTGTGCGCCGTGCGTTCGTTCCTTTTCTTTTTTTACCAAACAGGTTGTTAATTCGGAGTGTGGAAGGACGAAAATCATTGTCCGAGATGACGACCGGCTCGGCGGACAGTATTCCTCTACGCGTATTTTTTATGATTCAACGTCTTTCCAAGAGTCGGTATTTCGGCTGCAGCTTAACATTTCGCCAACGGCTCCTCTAAGTTTTGCAACACAACGGCGGCCACAACTTCTCGTGCGAACTGCCTAAAGCGTACTTAGCAAATTAACGGCTAGACTCGTGACGGCTTGCAACACTTTGAGCAACGAAAAACTCACGACGAACTTTTAATCCAAATTGCACACGCTATGAATTACTTGGAATTCTCCTAAATATTCCAACGGAGCGTCGACCCGCTCCGAAAAATTATCTTATAATTCTGTGCGCTTTTCTACAGCTGCAAAAACACAATTGGAACGCTGCGTTCGTTAAAAATTCGGTCTTTCACCCAGACTCGTGGCATCGATTAATAATTGACGTTAAAACAATTCACAAGCAACGATTGCCGGATTATATAACACTTAAGCAAAGAGAGCTCGTGGCGATTTTAAAAATACAAGTACGTCGATTTGGAAAATGTGCTTCGTGAATCGATCGATCGTCCTTGGATTCGGCGGCGGGCACATAAAAACCGAGTCACACAATCGAGAAATTCGCATTTTTACAAACACGGAATAAGCAATGCACGTGAGGCCCCACGAAGATGTTTCGGCAAGTCCAAGAGCACGGTATGAAGTTCCTACTTTCTGAAATCTACGTAGGAACTCTATACCTCGCTGCTGGATCTCTACCATATTCATTGAAATCACCTGTTCGGTAATCTCTCGGCGGTCCTCTTCTTTCACATCCGTCGGCGCGCAGCGCAGACTCCGCAGCACTTGGCGGCGGCGGCGGCGGCTGCGGCTGCGGCTGCGGCGGCCGCTCCTCTGCTCCTCCACTCGTACTACTTGCGTTGACTCTTCGCGTGCCGTGGCGCGGAAAACCCGAAGCCCAACGGGAGCACGTGGATTCGTGACTCGCCGTCGAGTTTTATTCGATATTTTTCGGGGCTAAACGACGTCGGCTCTTGGGCCGACGGAGCTTGCGCTGTACGCACATTTGACAAACTACTCACTTTTCGGCGCAGCGACCGATTATCGAAAAGCCGTCTCCGCCACTACACAAGCGACGTAGCGAAGTTTAGCGAAGTTCACGAGGTCCGGTAACGTGAGAGAGCGAGGCGACAATCGATGTTAACGAGGCGCGAGCGACGGGAAAAGAATTCGGCCGACCCCTCACTCAGCGCGGCACAAAAATTTACATTTCCCCATTAAGAGAAGGTCGTCTGCGGTAAAGGGTTGAAAGTGCGAAGGGATAAAGAGTGGTGAAAGGCTAAAGCGTTAAAGCAGTTCCGAAGGCCCGGCTGCTCTCCCGAAACACTTGTCTATGCGAAAACCGCCGACTCAGCGGTGAGAGAGGGACACGGTGCCGAGGAGAGGAGTCAAGGAGCTGCCGGCGCGTCTGGGCCGACGGTCCGCGGAGAACTGAAGAGCCACGGCGAGCCGCGAGATAGGCAGGCGGCAGGCACACGCCGAACTCGGCCGCTCTCGTACACAGACACGCGCACGCACACACCGAGTCGGGGTCTCGTGATTCCCCTTCTCTGCGTGCCGCCCTCTCTATCTCTCTCTCTCTCTCTCTCTCTCTCTCTCTGTCTGTCTGTCTAACTCACTCTCTCTCTTCGTCTTCCTGCACCGTACGTGTACTTGCGGCGGGCGACGGAGAGGTTCCCCGAGATTCCGAAGGGGCGACAGTGATGCCTCTGGCGGCGAGGAACGACGCGCGCACGCACGGCGCTCGGTCGGCCACGACGACGACTACGTCACTTGCTCCGCTGCCTTGGCTTCGAGGAAAACGAGGAGAGAGAGAGAGAGAGAGAGAGAGAGAGGAACGGCACGTCGGGTAAAAGTCAGTGGCGAGGAGGGAGAGGGAGACGTGCTTAGAACCACACCCAAGTCATCGCAGCGATGATCGTCTCCGCGTAGTGCGGCGTGGCCGAGTGATTTTTCGAAAAATTCCGTGAGTTGGTTTAGCGCGCGGCAGCCGAACCGCGTATGCCTGCAAAAGACTACGACACTTTTGTAGGATTTCAGCACGAAGAAAAGAAAATAATAAGACGCCTTACGTATACGGGCATGGATGAGGCCGTCCTGCTCGGGGAACAGCCCCGTGCCGATCGTCTTCTTCTTTGGTACTGGTAGCAGCTGCCATTAGAAGTACAAGCTCTACACTGCCGTCGGCGTCGCCGTCGCCGCTGCTGCTGACGCTGCCGCCGACCTTTGCTAAAAATCGCTTTTTCGCATTAACGGTGGCGAGATCACTGTGGGTTTTCTTGCCACTAATGTTTCTATTTAAATGCAATCGTTCTAAGAAGCCTAGAATTGAAAGCTATTATCCTCTCGTCAATGACTCGCTTTGCTTTCCATTACATGCTCATTATTTGAATCAGTTTGCTCGACTCGCTCCGTACGATTTAACCTCGCCGGTGGTATAACCGATTCTTTAACATTTTCAGTTTCAGTTTCCGCTCTCCTCTTCCCTCTCGTTTCTCGCTTCTCCCCGAAGGCCCATATTTTTCACGCAACGGCAAATGGATAGCGAGTATCGGTATCTAGTTCCTAGCACCACCATTGTCACCCGTTTCCATCTGTCGCGCGCACCGCGTCAACAGTTCCGACAATCTCGGCGCTATCTAATTCTCGCGAATTTTTATAGCGAGCGTTATTAAAATACTCGAGATAGCAGTCCGAGTGGAGCACGTGCTGAAACACGTGCGGAGCTCGCCACCCTCGTAACTCCGTCAACGGGTTATATCTAAAGTACGTTTTGCGAAAAATAAGGCGTCGAGGAGCATCTGGAAGGTCTACCGCCCAGCCTCCACTCGGGATGCGGCAAATTTAAAAATATCGGCGCGGCGGAGAAGGACTTTTAAGGTGAAAACTGCCTTTTACGAGCTTATCGCGGCGTGGAGCCAAATCGTCGCGACATACGCGCAAAAACACACGGTCTCCTTCGCGGTTAGAGAAAGAAGGAAGAAAGGTGCAAGCAAGGGAGAGCGAATTGGTCGTCGGCGCGGCAGAAATCGAAAGGTTAAGTTAGATTAGTTTCGGCTCTTATGCCGGCAGCTTCAAAGGGACAACCCGAGAGAGCCCGAGCAGCGAGCGACTCTTTTCTTCGACATAAATTTCGAGCGCGCCGCTGCAGCCGCAATCTCTCGAGAGAGGCTGCTGCAGCAGACGCCGCTGCCGCCGCCGCCGCCGCCGCCGTTACAGAGCGCGTCTCGCGAGTGCGGAGCGCGGCGCGAGGAGAAAAGAGAGGAGCCGGGAAAAAAAGAGAAAACGGAGCGCAAGAAGGCAGACGGCCGGCCGGCAAAAGGCAGAAGAACAGCCGAGAAAATTATTTTCACCGCGGTGCGGCGGCCGCTGCGAGATAATAAAATAGAATTTATACCGGCGGCGCGATTACGGCAGATTAGCCGCTGCGGACGTTGGCAGAGGCGACTTTTTCACGGGCGCACCGCGCGAGGAAGGAAGTCTGCGTTGCGTAGCCGCACCACTTGCCGCGCTAAAATTCCGATCGGCCGCTCGGATAACGCTGGTTTTCGCGCTTGGCGCCCTGACACGAGGCGCGCAAAAAGCTCCGACGGCGGCGAATGAAAAGTCAGACGACACTGGCGCACGAGAGCCTCCGCGAAGTATCCGAGGGATAATTAAAATCGGAGGGGGGCTTGCTCTCGTGCTGCAGCCCCTCGATCTAACGAGTCGCACGAGTCGTGGCTCACGATACATTGCAAAAAACGCGCCGAGGCCTCGTTTCGTCACGGGACCCTCTCTTGACTCCGGGCCTCTCTTTTTCCGCGTTACTCATTGGGGGACCCTATCCTCTAAAGGCCGAGGGGATGGGGGGCGGGAACAGACAGAGCCGACGCCGGGATGCCCGGCGCCGCTTGCGAGCGCCACCGATCGGGATCCAATTCATTCGGAGTGTTCGGACGGCGCAGGTGACTACTTGCGTTTCTTCGCTTTCCAACAGTCAACACTCCTCTGCCTCCGACAGCGACTATTTGCCCTTTGCTTGCTTTTTGTTTTTCAGAAAAAACTCGAGAGGAACTCGAAACCGTTCGCTACCCGGGATCTTCTAAAGATTCGAAAGATTGCCAAAATCCGTCAAGAACTGGTACACGATTATGGAAACACCAACATGTCTGTGTCAGGGAAATGGAAAAATTGAAAGGTGCCTCCTGTACATTTATCTAAAATAGAAGATGAATAAGCGAGAAAAATTCGAATTTATTATTTTTGCGTAGCGCAGTTTTTTCAGTGCTTAATGTATGATTATTTGCTTTAAAGAGACCGAGGCTTTAATGCCGACTCCTTGAAAGAGCTAAAAATTCACTTTGCCGCTGGTTAATTTTCACTCGAAAGAATTCAGAGGAGAGATAAGAGAGCCGAGCTAAGCGAAACCGCTCGGGCTCGCGCGAAGCGAGGAGAAAAAAGGGAAAAGAGACTCTAGAGGAGTAACATCGGCAACCGGAGCAGAAGCAAGAGCAGGAGTAAGATAGTAGTGCAGGTCTAAACATTTTCTCTGTATAAGCGTTTGTATAAAAGCGAGAGAGAGAGAGAGAGAGAAGAGCAGAAAGAGAGCACCTGTATATACTTTATCGACTCTGCTTAATGAGTTTCTAAAGTGGTCACTTAGCCTGTCGCTTGAGTTGCAAAGTAGTAGCATGGCCGCGGCCACGAACGTAAAACGACACATACGTGTTTCACTCCTCTCTCTCTTTCTCTCTCTCGTGCGGGTCCGCGCTCGCGCGCGCACGAAAGAGCGAGAGAAGAAGTAGAAGGGGAGAAAAATTAAAAAGGAGCGAGAGCGGCTCTCAAACGCTTCGGCCTTGAAGCTGGCGAGCACTCACTCGCAGCGGCCGCCACCGCCGCCGCCGCCGCCGCCACTGCTACTGCTGTTGCTCTTACTGCCGTTGCTGCTGTGTGAGAACGAAAATTCCCCTGTTAGGAGGCCCGTGCGCGATGGTTATTCGACTAAAACCACTGCCTTACACACGAAAGCACAATGCGCTTACGCAATTCGTGTGCGTTACGACTGAGAATGTACGAGAGGCTCGAAATTTTCGCACGTTCGACTTTTTCGGGACAGGCTTGCACGAACGTAACGTCTTTTAGGGTCCGAGGCTCTTTTTTTATCCGAAAACGAGCGAACGTCTTCTTTTCGTAAAATGCCTTTTTGCAAATCAACGAAAATGTTCTTTCTCTTTCAAACTTCTCCGCGATGTATTCATTAACGTTGCTCACAATTTTGTATTTGCTTAATGCTCGTACTTTTTATTTCAACAGCTTCTTCGCCCGACTATTATTAATGATTTAAGCAATAACGCGACCCTTAAATAATTCTCATAAAACATTATTTCACCTTAACTGTCCGATCAAAAGTTGTTTCTTAGAAAGTTTTACTTATTTCGTCTAAACGAGGCTTAATTCTCTTTATCCGTTTATGAAGAGCCGAGTTTCGGTCTTCCAATGACCGCAGTAATAATACTCTCATGCTTCTCTTGCTTAGAAATGCTCCGCCGGCGGCAAGAGAAGACTTTGGATTATCGTTTTAATAAGTCATAAATTTTAAAATATCATACAACTATGAGAACGAGGAAGACAGTCCCACGACGTTGCGAGAAAACTAGGAGAGCTACTGGCAACGCGAACGGGAGCCTGCGTTTTCCGCGCACTAGAGATCAAAACTGCCACAGGGCGGCTGCCCCGGTATTTCGCACACGCGAGTCCAAAAGTCTACGAGGCGTCGCGAAAGCTCTCGAAAATTCACGCTTGCCGTCCCTCTCTCACTCCCTTCCGTCCTCCCTCGGCCACTTCATTTATCTATCTCTGGACGTGGCCACGCAACCGCACGCACGTGGGTGTAGACGTCGCGTGGGTCGTGTCCGCGTCGCCGAGACGTCGACCGCAGAGGGACCCCGAATAAAGCCAATCCTACAAGCGGGTTGCGCACGACCGTTCGGCTAGTTTACGACCGCCGTCACTCAAGAAAACGCGGAACCAATCGCGAAAACAATGACGACGAGAAAGAGGTGCGAGAGCGAGGAGACAGAGTAGATCCGCTAGCCCAGCGCCTACGGGGACCCGAGCTTGCGTCTCTCCGCAGCTCATCGAGCGACTGCGCGAACAGAGACAGAGAGAGAGAGAGAGACAGATATCAAGGTTGCAAAACGGCTACGCGCGGTGACGCAACCGCCCGCAGCTGCATCCGGCGTCACCTAATTGCACTCCGAGATCTTCCCAACCGCTGCACCGACTATCCATCCGACTATCTTTCGCAGGGCTCATCACGGGGACTACACGTCGCGACAGCCTCTTAGCACTGGCTATCTTCGGCCGCTAATTAATTCCGCACTGCTCGATGAAAGGCCCCTTTTCACGATAACGCGTCGCGACTTCGCTCACGGACGATCGCAGTTGGTGTCCTTGGTTTTCCGCATTTTTCGAAAGCTAATCGACGTTGCTCGTTAAATGCTAGACGACTGTGCTTTATTCACTCCGCGACTAACTCGTAGGACAGTTGGAGGTTGAGGATAAGAGAACACGACGTGGACGCCGATCGGTCGTCCAAAATTTTAACGAGCGGTTCAAACGACGTTTAGCGCGACAAAGCGTAGCACGAAACCGTTAATCAAATAAGACTTTTAATTAGATTTCAATGATTGGAACTGCTTTTTTATCGACGCGGGGCCAATGCTGATGAATTATTATCGTCGATCCTGGCAAACGAGTCCAATACTTTGGTGCGAAACAGCTTAATCAGGTGCTGACCCTAATCAATCGCTTTTGCGACGACTGACCAATAATAGTCGTCGGTCCATTGCCGAAGCTCCGGACACGTACTACACCTGCTCGCCGCGATCGAAGAAAGCGACGATCATCGTCGTTTAGGCCAATACCGACGATTTCCGCTTATATTATCAATTACGCGCTTTATCCTGTTGCGCGGGCGGCTCCTCGTCAACGTTTTCCCGTCCCTCGAAAGCGCGTGCGCTAAATCTTTTATGCGAGACGCGGCTCGTCGATTTACGTCTCTGCGAGATTTACGAGGCGCGCGCGCTCGCACGCAACGCAACTGCTGGTGAACGAGCCAGCGAACCTTCGAGTATAATAATTACACCGTGGGAGGGAGAGGGAAAGAGCGAAAAGAGAGCCGCGCACGGCATCCGATTAATCAGCGGTTCAAGGATTTCGCGCGGCGCACACGCGTGTCCTTTTATTTATCCGCCGACGATAAGAGCGAGAGTCCGCGACGGTCGTCGTCGATAAGGACCAGCGGGATGATTCCAGGACGATGAGCATTACCCTGGACGCGGTCCCCCCGCCCACCTATTCCCGAGCCCGAGTGCTCGCATGCACGGGACAACGCGAGCCGTGTTCTCACGCGTAGGCGCGCGCGTACGCGCTCGTTCACTTTCGCTCGGCGTGGCGGCGAGTCTATATTAGCGAAACTCATTTACGAATGAATGAGAGATCGCTGGCGGAGATTCGCTCGCTCCGCCTTTGCTGCGCGAGGGATCAAGCGGAGGGAGGAGGGGGCAGGAGGTGGATTGGAGCCTCGCTCGGATATCGAGGATATCAATCAAGCCGAGATGCGCGCCTTTTGCGCTTGTTTCTTAAAGGCCATCCGAAAATCCCGTAGACGTGTGTACGCGAGCTCGATCGTCCCGAACCGTGCCTGTGTGCGCGCGTGCGCGCCTCCCGAGATAATTAGGTTTCTCCTGGCGGCGGCTCGGGAAGGAGAAGCGGTAGGGCAGGCACAGGCCTATAAACCATCAAAGACTCTGGAATCGTTCTCGACTCCCTCGAGAATGGCGCGAAATGCCCTTTTATTTATCGTTCCCCGCTGGCCGTTGTTGATTCATCATGGTCCACGGCGATTTGCGCGTACCTACGGCCAAACTACGGCAGAAATCGGCGATTAATTTGTCGTCGCGCCGCTGGACCATTCGACGAGCGTCCGTTGCTTTTCAAGAGCGATCGTTGCACCGCCCGGGGCTTTCCCCGAAGCTCCATTTTTCTCGCTCGCTATCACCAGCATCGTCGGCTCGCAGTTTTCCCGCTACGGTATTTCACATGACGGAGCAGCATCGGATAGCGCTGTACTCGTCGTAATTGAGGTACGCACGACAATGGCGATAAGACGCGAGCGAATACGAGGAGAGAGACAATGTAATTAATGAGTCCCCGGGCCATCCGCCTCGGAAGCTAAACAACTTGTATCATTAGCTGACCATTTGTTACAGAAGCCGCGCGTGCGTTATCTGATTGAGCGCTTGACGATCCCGTTCGCGCACGACCCCCGGCCCCGAGCACGGGCCTCGGGGCCTCGGCACGGAAGGCACTCCCGCACGATGGAGCCGCGCCGAAAATTTTAGCCAGTGCCAAGCCAATTTCAAGGCCGCGTCGAGCCGCGCTTTCCAGCGAATCTCGGCTGAGAATCAGTTTTGACATTGAAAGTCGGCGCGCCTTAGCAGCGCGTTCCGGGCTGCTTCACCGCCAGAGACGGGCGCTTTCTTGATTTTACGCTTCCGGAAGCGGAAACGCGGCTGCGAGCCATCAGTCACTCTTGCCGCCTTGGATCGCTCGCGCCTGGCGTGAGCGAAACGAAGCGCTCCAGCCTGGCAATCAAAGTCGTCGAGGCCGCGGCAAAGGAAGAGCCGAGAGCAAAGGAAAGAAGAAGGAAGGAGCGGCAAGGGCCGGCTTTTGAACGTCTCCCTAGAAATTACAGAACCCACCGCGGCTGTCCTTCGGACTAAAAAGAGGATTACCACGAGGGTGCCAAAGTGGCACGTGAACGAGCGATTATACACGCGAGGGAGAGAGGTGACGCGAACGGGAGGCTGTAAGTCGAGTCCGCGGCTCGGCGAAAAATTTCCTTCCTGGCGTTATGAATTTCTCGTGCGCGCGCGCGTGCGTTTCTTCTATCTCTCGCAAGCCCGAGCTGCTTTGATGTGTAATCTACTGTGACCTTGCTGTCTCTCTCTCTCTCTCCGCTACAGACTTGTCGGCGAGTAATTCGAGGGCGAAACCCCCGGAGGATTGATATTACGAAACTAATAATATAAGCCAAAGATCCAACCCTCCTCTTGCTACGTCCGGTTTGAGGACGAGAGACGGAGGAAAGGAGAAACTAATCGATATTAAATATCAACTAAGCAATGCATTTTAAATTAGACTAATGCCTCCTAAAGATTTTCTTCGACGAGACGAGCACCGGTTCCAATTTAATTTTCAAAAGACTGCGCATCCGCACACTCGGTTATTGAATTTTACATAATTCGCATAATCCATTCGGCCGCCACAAGTTTGCAATTGATACAATTACTTTATTTATAAGCTCGTTTTTTGCACTCAGATTACGCATAGAAGATTGTTAGGAAGTGCAATCGCTCTGCCGAATAAATCCTTCGCTTGCTCGAGCGGAGATTAATTTATTCTGCAACCGCAAGGGCCAAAGGATCACCGGTCATCGGTCCAGTGCATTAGTGCGGATGAGCGTCTATTCCACGCTGTAGGGCTCGGGCCGCGTAATGCAGGAAATTCGAAATATTGTTTCGCATTCGTGGACGAAAATTATTTCGAGCGCTGGGAGTGTGACGACCGAATGTGATTCGCTCACGCAACGCTCTACGTGCGTACTGGGGAAACGGAGGGGGATGGGGTTTCTTCCATTTTAGGAAAAGCCCCATTGACCGATGCGCACCAATCACGCACCGACGGCATTGCCAGAACGGCATTCGGCTCTGAAAGGACTCACGTGGCTCAATTGATTTGATTTCGAGGGGTTTTCGTCCCACTTTCCGCTGCGCGCGGCTAAAATCTCTCCCCGAGAACGAGTCCTGCTATATGACGCCATGCTGGGGTAGCGGAGCCCCTCTACACCGTCTCGTGTCTCACCCCACATGGACTCACCCCCCTCGCTTCCCACTCCCCGCCATCGCGGACAACTAAGGTCAACCAAACCGGATTTCTATTTTTTTTTATCCTGCTTCGTGCTGGTTTGATACACAGGATTGGAATTTTTTCAATTACGCCGGACGAATTTCATTAAAAACTCGCTTTTCCATTATTACATATGTAAATGAAATCTACGTTATTTTTTCATTTAGTCGACAAGCTCAACTTTTCTCAAGCGATACATAAAATTTATAAAGCACATATTTACCGAACAAACATCTCGGATTAATTCGAAAGTTGCTACATTAATCTTCTCAACTACAGCGTTAATATCGCCTCCAACGAGAGAAAAAAATTATATAAATTGATAAATTTTGCGTAAAATTTTCTTTTCGCGTTATATTTTAAGAACTCGAACGCTTAAAGTTAAAAGGCTTTAATTTATTCTTTAAGTTATAAATCAAATGATCTTCAAATATTAAACATTCTGAAAGTTAAACCACAATCGTAATATCCAAGGATCATTGTGTATACGTACGTGCGTACATTATACATGCGCACGCGCGCATGTGTGTACTAACGAAAACTATCGTAATCCAATGCTAAAATACGAGCGGAAAATCTCAAAGTAATTACAAAGTTTGTAAAGCTTTGTTCTCTTTTTCTCTCTTTTTTTGCAAATCATCGTCTATCGCTATCTAACCCATAATTATTCATCAAAAAAGTATATTTCTTAAAACTCGTCGAACAACTCGCGATAAACAGCACATATTTTCCCAAAACGATAGAAAACATAAAACAAATTTCGCTCTCTGCATAAATTAGCACACAGGGCTGCTGTTTCGTTATAAATGTTCACTCACGGCGGACTGCAGGCGGGCGAGGCTTACACAAACGGTATCGCAGTACACGAGCCGCAAACGAACGAAAACAGTACGACGGCACAAAAGCGAAACGATAGCAAAAAGAGGCAGCGAGTGAATCAAAGCAAACAGCAGCAGCAGCAGCACAAGCAACAGTAGCAGCGGCAATGGCAGGAGCTCAGCGGGTTCGTTTAAAACAACGTCGTGCGCGATCGTATACGGAGCGCAAAAAGACGAATGTTTCCCCGGTGCTAATTATCGCGCGTCGCGTCGCAACTAACAAGGATCTGGCACTCTAAGAGCTTTCAGCGCTTCTGATAATAAAAGTCTCGCTCGACACAACCATAAAACCGTGAAAAGCCCGTTGGTGGAGTCGGTGCTGGCGTGACTCTAACGATGTTTCGTCCGTTCGCGAGCCTCCGGACAAAAAAGTCTGCCTAATTAGACATGAGTCCGTTCGATTTTTTTGTCCGCGGCAGTCATTAAACTCGAAATGGAAAAGGGAAGCTGCTTATAATTGTTTTCATTAATAAGGGGGTGTCGAGGGTGAGGTGGTGGTGGTGCTAGCGGCGGCCGTTGATTAAACGTGGTAAATTTAACTCTCGCGAGTGAGAGTCTCGATCTCGCGGCGACAGACAAAAAGCATGACCGAGCAGCTCTCGAGGGCTTTTTTCAGTTTTCCCGACCACGGAAAGCAAAACAAGGAGGGAAAGAATAAAATAACGCATCGTTGATTCAGTAGAATTCCATTTCCGGGAGCGATAAACTCTTGATCGCTCGGAAACGTGGGCGCGCGAGCTGTTGGGCAATAAGCCGCTTTGGTATTTTCGAATCGCCGATAGTCCCTGTGAAAGGTCGCGCGCCCGTGACGCAACTGTTCCGCGTCCTCTTTGTAAATGCGCGGGTGGCCGTTTTGCGCGCGCGCATTTTTGCCAATCAAACAATTTCGCCGGCCGCGATATTCGCTGCTTCGCGTCTGCTTGTCACTCGAAAACGTCTCCTTGCCGACAAACCAGTTTTTTCTCTACGTACTTTTTGCGAAATTGGACAATAAATTCTGCAACGTCCAAAATTCCCCGAGAGCTGCGGGAGAGCGTTGAGCAAACAAATTTTTTAAGCCGAATATTCAATTTCTGCGCCGCTCGCGATGCGCTTAATTTCGAATATACGAGAGTTATTACTAAATTATCCACGGAATCCTCCATTATACACGTTTTAACCTGCCTGATTTATGTCTTATCTATTTGCTCGTACAAGTTCAACTGCGTTCAAGTCGTAAGTCTTTATTAAAGCTAATACACAAAAAACTTTTTTATAATTGCAGTTGTTGATACTTCTGACTAACAAAGTTGTCCTGGACAATAATTTTAAGTGTTTCTCGCTCTACTGCGACGAAAAGTTTAGTTATTAAGAATCTATCGCTGGTGGATGTTTTATTCCTTAAACTCTTCCTGAGTCTAGTTTTAATTGTTATGCTTTTCATTTTGAAGCAGCGTAGGAAATGAAAGATAAAACTGACGTGAAAGATAAGCGGTAAATCGATCGAAATGAATTCACGCTATACTAACAGCGTCGAGAGAGAGAGAGAGAGTAGGAGAGGAAAATAAAGGAATAAAAAGGAGCGAATTCTATCCGTCGGCGCGTGTCGAGCGAGAAGCCAGAGAGAAGACGACAAGGAGGATGACAGAAACGACGACAAGAGCCTCGAACACGGAAACCCCATAAAAAGGGTCTGTCATCAGCATACCTCTTCTCTCTTTTCCCCTCACTCTTTATCTTCCTCGCGCTCTCTTTTGCCCCTTGCCCTTTCTCGCGAAACCATAGGCTCTCTTTTCCATCAATTTATCTGTCCGTTCGTTCGAATGCAGCATAATTAGTTTGGAGGGTCGGAACCGTTCAGGGCCGGTTTTTCGAACGCACGCGTGTGCTATCGAAAAAGGGGTTGTTATACTTGTGTCTCGGAGCCATAGAGGCGTTGAGTTGTGGAGGGATGATGTGTATACACGCATACACACGCGGCGCCCCCGCACACATGAGCACTGTCTCGGTTTGGCCCTGCGTTAATGTACGAATGAAAGGGCTCACCCTCGCGCCGGTGCGGAACGCCATTTTTATCGCCCACCACGCCCGAATGTAAACCCACCCTAACCACCATGTCGATGCCTCTATTCCTCTCTTTCGCTCCCTATTGTCGCGCTCTGTTTCTCTCGTTCTTTATCTATCCATACGCAATTGTACGTGTGCACGAGTTGTTCCCTCAGGAATTCCACTGATATTGTGTAAGAGAGACTGTGCATTGATAACGGGATATTATTAATTGTGTAGCATATACAATAAATGTATTTTATAACTTATTTGATTTTTTGATAATATGAAATGCGCGCGTTTTTAAATTACCCGGTATTACGCTTTTAAAATAATTCGCAATGCACGTTGAAATTATAATTCATCAAAATTTAAATGTATATTTTTTTAGCAATTTTATACGAGCACTTGCAGCATTTAACGCACGCAATCATTGCCGATAATTAAAATAATATTTCGCAAATAAATATTGTAATATTAATTTTAATTTCACCATAAAAAATTGTAATTAATATTGATTCATATAATCAGGACTGCAATATTACAAATTTTATTGAAAGTATAAACATTTGCATCGATGTATAAATGCTGAATTAAAAAAATTACCTTTAATACGACGATGTAAAAATTATGTAAATTCAGTTTTCATCAATGCATCAACCATTTTATATCTCAAATGAATATTTAATTTATTTAATCGAATATTTTATCCGCTTTACAACTTTGCATAAAGAATAAAATTTAATTTCCTTCGCGAAAACTGAAGAAGAAAATGCTCGTTGGAATTACGCGTGAATGCAAACGCATGTGGGCGTAAATCAACACACTAACCTATAACCAATAACACAATACTCCGTGGTTACGGTATTCGCTATGATTTTAAACATCAACGAAATAGTTTACTTTTAAATAATTTTCCCAACTGCAGGTGCACGCGGACGCATTCAATTGCATATAACAAAATCCGAGTGTTTGCTTTTCCAACCGCGATGGCAAAAGTGCCATCCGACAAAAATGAAAAAAAAACTCGGGGTAAAGAAAGAAATGCTTAACCAAGTGGCTATTTTCTACAAACACACGCTTATTCGTCCGATTTCCTGTCGATCGGCGTTTTTCGGATCGCGCGTCGAGACCATATATGCATCACATTGCAAATCGTATAAACACAAAGCTCGGCAATGAGAGGCCGTTCAATGGACCCTCAATTTCGCTAATTCCTCCCTTCGACTGCCCCTTTCTCTCTACGCGTATCTGACCCTCGCGCGAATTTCTCTCAATAACGACGTTTCACTCGCATCGAGCCACATGCATCAGCGCGCGAGTGCCGACTCTCGCCACAGTCAGACAGAGATACGGAGAAACAGAGATCGGGCGAGAGAAAGAGAAAGAGAGAGAGAGGGAGAGAGAGATTGCTGTTTGCCAATCTCAGAAATTTTGCAGTAATTACGATAGCGGTCCCTGCTGCCGATGTTTGCATTATCGGATCGACCATGTGTATAGACACTTTATTATATTAATTTTCTTATTCTCTTTTGTTCGAATGCTTCGCGGTCAGGTTTTTGTACGTAATCTTCTTTTACGGAGACTTCACTACGCGCCTCGTATTTGAATCGAGCAGAATTTTTTGCCAATAATTCGTGGGATTAATTCTTTTTTCGAGCTTGCGATGCGCACATTACGCGATTAATTAACTTTGATCAAACAAACGAATTTCTAAATGTAATTGGATAAAGTCAGTTTTAAACGCTCGCCTAACAATATGCCAGAGGAACGAGAGCAATTCCATATCTTCCTCGTTAAATGCGCTGGAATTGAAGTTGACAATGTCCGTCTAAAGAATATCTATTATCAAGCACTTGTCTTTCGGCGAATCTTAATAATTAAAAAATTATCATTTCCCGAGTTTCATTCGTGCAGAAAGAACGATCGACTTTCCGTAATTCAATTAAACAACAGATGAATCCGCGGATGAGTTTTCCTCTGCTCGACGTGCATTATAGGCGGGGAGGCTCGTCGCTTAGAATCGCTTCATAAAGGAAGGATCCATCCATTCATTAATATCATCCCACAATAAAGTAATTTGTCCGCTTACATTTACCCTATTGTTCTCCCCAGTCAACTCGTCGTCGACTGGATCCTACTTTTTTTCTTTCAATCCTTCCAGGGCTGCGCGCACTTGTCTCGTGTTGTCATCAAAAGCTGACGATTAAAAGCCCGTGCCCTCCTCTCTCTCTCTCTCTCTCTATCTAAGGCAAAAAAGCGAGGCGAGTACAATGTAGCGGCAGCGGCAAGTCATTTAATTAATCCTTTATCCGGCTCGAGCGAGCAGACGCTAAAGAATTAAGCGCGCGAGTCGCTGCGATGGGGGAGCGCCGGCGAAGAAGACGAAGATCCGTCCGATGGATCCAGGAAAGCCCGCGCACAATTCGAGGGGGGAAACAATCGCCGAGCTCGGGGCAGAGCGGAATTAGCGCGCTACAGGCGGAATTCGTAGCGGACCGAGCGAGAGCAGCCCTTTTGCTGACGAGGAGGACTCGACTCTTCTTTCTTAAGTAAATACGACCGGGAATGTAATTTTAGTTAATTAAGGGACAATGACTCGTTATAAAAATTGGATGAGAGCGAGAGGGAGAGAGATCCTTATTCTGTATTGTCCGTGCGATGCTCCACAGCCTCTATTTCATTCGAAAAGCCATTGATTTAGGGATGCTCGAACTTTGGGAACAGCCTAGCCTTTCTAGAATTCAAATTTTCGCCTCGACTGGCCCCGAAGAGGTGCGTCGTCGCTCGGACATAACTCTACATTGTACGTCGTGCACTACTGGTGCGAGTCATCGGCGAATAATCTCGAACGTGGCTCGTTTAGCACTCGGACGCTAAAAAGAAAGCGAGTCGAAGGTGCACGAGCCGCGCAACCGCTCAGCGGCACCTATTAAACATTATCGGCTCGAGTGCGTACGCGCGACGTTTCTCTCTCTCTCGCTCTCTCGGTCGCTATCACGATCTCCCGGGGCATCTCGCTCGCTCTCTCGACGACGACCGGCGTTCGCGCTATTAATAGCTCGCTCGTGACGAATCTGATCGCCACGAGGAACGAGCAGACACACAACGATTCTATAATTGAACGACGCCTGCGAGCCGACGGCCTAAGAATAAATTGACGAGCGCGCGAGAGCGAGTCGGGCCCGTGCACTTGTCACGTGCACTTCTAAATTTGTCGACGCGCACTCTTTATTATTTCAGAGACCCCCTTCCCTGCCCTGGCCTGCCCTCCTCTCTCCCATCCTCCACCAGCTAATAATCTTCAAAGTGATCGAGCGCGCAAGATCGGGACGCAGTTTGGGAGGTTCTGGATATTCGGCACGAGCCCATCTCTAGTCATTTATTCGGCTTCTATTTAAAAGAGCAATTAATCAGGCAGCCACGCGAGAACCGAGAAACGTAGGCCCATTAAGCGGGACGAGCCAAGTGCACCCGTAATTTTAGAGCGGACGGGAGAGTCGCGCCGAAGGAATAATCCAAGTTGGGAAGTCGAAATCGCTTTGGCAGCCTTTAAGTTTGCGGCTCTTAAACGGGGGAATATGAATTTCTCAAGGCTTTCTGCAAAACTTTATGAAATATGGCGCTGAAGCGAAGAAAAATTTGATTCGGGGCAAAGCCTCTTTCGACTATTCGTAATGCGCTGAACGAGGAGGAATCTTCGAAGCAGATTCAACGAGCCTCGCGCGGTAGGGGAAGTAATAATTTTGTCGCGCCTAACGATTGTTTGTTTGCAAAGCTTAATCGCAATATTAGCATGACTCGGATAAATAGGAGCATGGGAACAGCCCGAGCGCTTAGAGAAGAAGGACAGATTTTAATTGTGTAAAATCGAATTTCATGGGATAAAATAAAAGTCCGGTCCGAAGGAAAAAGACAAATGAGCCTCCGAAGATTCAAAGAAGCATTTGAACAAAACGTTTCGAGATATTTCTCGTTCCACGTGGCCAATAAATAACGCTCGTAAAGCCGTAGATCGGCTGGAGTTAGATAGACATTCTTCCTCGTGTAACGATCGCGTCCGAGCGGACGAATCATCCGACGCGTTCGTTGTTATTTAAGGATTACGAAAGAGAAAAAAAGGAAGATAATCGAGGCGCCCCCCTTCGCAACACATCTACGGAGCCGAGGCGGCCACGAAGTCCGACTTCCTCGTCGTCGCTTTCGACGATCGCGTGTGTGCCTGCTCGCATGACGTCAGCAGCAGCAGCAGCAGCAGCAACAGCAGCACCAGCGCTGGACTCGCAACATGGCTGACATTCGGGGGCCCCCGACCTCGTCGGCGCGGCAACGGACGACGGACGGCCGACGATGTGCACGCTTACGCGCTCGCTCCGAGTTAACGGACACGGACGCGCACGGGGAACACAAAGCGCAATGACACTGGGGCTTACGAGACAGATTAAATGATTAGGCACAAAATGCCTGCAGGCCTCGATCGCGCCCGTGCATCGGGGGTCTCCGGAGCGCGATGATCTCACTTTTGGCTCCGGCCAGGCCGCGCGCGCACCGCTTGCGGCGAGGTCACTTCGGGCGCCGTTGATTTTTCGTGAGAAATTACAAAGGGTCGGCCGGGGCTTGTTAAGGAATGCCAACAAGACGCTCCTCCGTACGTTCGCTCGCGGCCCCGAAATGCGAAATACATAGCCCTTGATGGGGCTGCGTTTTTCATGCCTCCTGCGCCTGATTTATCCGCGCGGCTCTGCGCTTCCGTTACGTAGGTCGTCCTCGCTAACGCGAGCCGCAAATTGATCAAATTTTTTATCGAGCCGATGCGCGTCGAGTTCTCCGAGGTTCATAATTCACGGGCACTTTGGGCATTATTTCCAAGTGAAATCTAACCGAGTGACGTTTTCGCGAGTGCGAGCGCAAATATTTGCTCGACAAGCTCCGGCGACGCGAGCAGAGGCGGTCGCTTTCTCGAACCCGAGGCTCTAATCCAACGAGCACGTGCATCGACGCCAGCAAAGAATAGGCGACGTTGGGCGTGATATTAATTAAGACTCCAGAGATGCCATTAACGCCCGAACGAAATATTTTCTTCATCTGGCGCTGAGAGCGAAAAGGAGCGACAGTCAAGCGGAGATAATGAGTGGCGGAAAGGAAAGCGAGCGAAGGCACGCTAACGAAAGTTTAACTTTAAAATCGAGTCGACGACGCGACACGCTGAGCCGCTAACCCATAAAAGCGCTTGCCCCGAATATCCGGGGGGTGAAACCGAGGTCGCTTGCACGAGAATCGGAAGGAAAAGGCCAAGAGGTGGTGCATCGACGATCGGGCGAGCGAGGCCGAGGCCGAGGCAAGGAAGACAGAAGAAAAAGAAGAAAAAGAGTAGCCTCGGCAAGGGGAAATTCGGGAGCGCCAGCATCAGCAACAACAGCAACAGCACCCTTTCGCATGTAAATTCCAGGACACCTGGGGAAAAAAAGGTCGTATGCAAATGCGAAGCACAGCGAGCGACCCCACGTGCATTTGGACCTCGTCTGCGCTCTACTCTATTCTACTGACTCCCTCTCTCTCTCTCTCTCTCTTTCTCTCTCCTCGCTCCTCGCTCCTCTCTCCCTCCTTACATCCGAACAAATTTAAAAATTCGTGCTGAAAACTGATTTATAATCTGTGTACCCGCGCGTACAGGTAAGGGCGAGCGGATCGATGATTATCCATCTTCCTTTTCTCCTTTTGTCAGCCGCCTCGTTTCCGCTTCTAGCCGCTCCGACAGAAGCCGCGTAATGAGTAGGAGATACGTACGCGCAGCGGAGCCCAACGACGAGGACAGGGATAGGGTTGGAACAATGCAGCGTGAAAATTGGGAGAGACGAGGCCAGACAGACGCTGCCGATGCACAAAGGGCACGCAAGATGAGAAAAATGTTGACGGAGAGCAAGGGTTGCTGGTGAATATTCGCATAACGGCGAGCGTACAGTCGCGCAGGTCCAACTCGCACTGGAGCAGAGCCGGGGGTAGGGGAGGAGACCACCTTAGCAACGAATGTGTACAGTCTGAGAGAGAGAGTGTGTGGTGGAGGGATCCGCGGCATTTGGAGCGACTTCAAAAGCCTTCGCTGGCTGCTGCTTCTGATATCTACCAAGAATTCCCGCTCGCTCGCTCAATTAACCCCGTGGTCATCAATTCCGCTCGTTCCTCCTTTGCTTCGCAGCTATCCTCTTTCACGCTTAGTTCTGTTTCTCCACCTTCTCTCCCCCATCCATCTCGCTCTTAATTCTTTCCTCTCTTTCTCCGGCTCGCTTCCTCTATCTTTCTCGCGACTGTGGGCGCGCTTATCTTCGATCTCGGTAGCGTTAATTGACTTGACGATTCTTACCCGATGTATTCTTCTTCGTACGAGAGGAGGAAAGAGGCGCTTGTTCGCCGTCTCGATGCTGCGCTGCTTCTCTCTTTTTCGTTCTCGTTAACGCGATCGACTACTCCTTTCCAGTCCGTGTCCTTTGAGCTTTTTTCTTTGCTGATGCTTTTTACGTCTGGCTTGACTTTTCGCAGTTTGCACGAGAGACTCGGCGGTTGGGTGATCACTTTTCAATTCTTTCGCTGCAATCTTTCCTCGTCCAAAATGTGGCCTCGCTCTCCTCCTCTCACTTCTGCAACAAAAACATAATTTGCAAGTGTTGATTAATTGTTTTCTCATCGCTTTTTCAGGCATAGTTTCCATTTATTACTCTACAATCTACTAGTATACTACGTGCTAAATCGCAAACTGTTGCTCCTTATTAGATGTAAGTACAAATTCAAGTTTCGCGAGCTTTTGGCTCTCCGCTGCACTTTTTTTAGACGTTGCGGGCGTGAACGACTAAATCGCTTGCATTCGCTTAAGTTTGACTTTCACGGAGCCAACTTACGCGTCGTGCCCGCGTAACGCACGTCCACGCACACATTGAAAGCAAAAAGAAGGACGGACTTGGCATCGAGCGAAACGCAGCATGTTTTGTGCATACGGTGCGAAAGAAGGAAGGAAAAGTGGCGCGTAGCGCTGCTCTCGAGTCTTGGTGGGCGTGCCACCGAATCGAACGGGCCACCCAACTAGGCTCTTCTCTCTCTCTCTCTCTCTCTGTCCTTCGTTTGTCTATCACGCAGTCTTTCTGCTTATACTTTTCTCTCTCACACTCATTCTTCGGGGTTCCCAATTATGCAATTACACTGACCATCCACTTTAGCGGCGGCCTCCTTTTCCCTCTCCATTTGCACAGGCCCCCTCCCTCCCGCTCTGTTTCAGTATCATTGCTGCACATGCACTTGCGCGTGCACGCAGTGCAATTTCAGCGAGCGCAATGCATCGTGCCAATGTAATTTCACTTGAATGGATGGAACCCAGGAGAGGAAAGGTGACGATAGCGCAGCGTGCGATGTTTTGACAGGTAGCCATACGTGTGTAAATATACAGGCGCAAGACAAAAGAGTAGAAGAGCGCAAAAGAAAAGGAGATATTCGAACGCGTTAATTACGACCCTCTTCGTGCTCGCTCTCTCTCCCAACTTCTTCCTTCTCCTGTGTGTACGTGTATGCATAATGACGTAATGACTCTTTCAGAGGATGTAATGATCCCACTTTTATAGTTTCTCTTCTTCAGGCCTGTGGTGTTGTTCCTTCTCTCCTCAGGTGGCGCCCTCCATCCTCCCCCGAGAACGTTGCTCCCGTGTGACGTAATAAAATGCTCGCCAGAAACGAGGGAGGAGAGTGCTGGAGTTTGCTGGGCAATTATTGCAAGGACCTTCCACAACCTAGAGATGCTTCTCAACGGTCGTGTACGTTTAACTATCTGGAAGAGAGTGAATGAGAGAGCGAGAGAGCGGACGAGCAAGTGAGAATGGAAAAGAGAAGAGTGGAGAACTAAGCACGTGCCGGCAAACGCTCTCCTTTTTGGCTTTATTACGAGCAGAGGCGCCCTTTTGTTCGGTCATTTATTTTCATTCACGAATTAAATTGCGGTTGTAATTACCGGACGGTCGAGCGCACGTTCGCTCCTCTCTTGGGCGGGGTTCTTCGAGTGTTACGATGCGGTATGGTGTACTCACGTATTACAATTTGATTTTTAACGTAATCGTGAGGTGAGATTTCGTTCTTTTTGAAGACGTAGTTAGATTTGTTTCTATTATATTAACGTACTATGCAATTACATTAATCGTTATCTCGAATTATTAGAGTTAAAAAGTTTAAATTGACGCATTGGTAATCGAATACAACACCCTTCGGCCTTACCTATTACATTATTTAATTTGACCGTTTTTATTTTCGTTTGATTAAATATGAAATTAATTTTTTTTTGCTTTTGCGACTTTATAAAGAAGATGATCGATCGATCAATAAGTTCTTATTAAATTTGCTCCCAACGAAATCGCTGCTTATTTTTGGATCATTGAGCAATATTTCAATAATTACTCATAGATAGTGAGATTATTTATCTCGCAATATTCGAACAATCGTTGATAAAATTATACTCGGAAGCACTCGAAAAAACAAAAGATAACGCGATAATTGAAAAAGTGTTTTTTCTTTTAAATCATTCGATAGTTTAAGCATTTACTTGGGACAAACGATGTGTGTTGAGAACAATATAAATCTTCTCTTAGATTAAATCGCTTAAAATAATTTACTTTCAATTACTTTTTACTAACCTTTCCGATACAATAAGGTAAATAAAAAAGCCTCGACACATCTTGGTAATGAAAATTTAAAGAAATTTCGTTATCAGCAATTTTTTCCGCATTCGAAAATTATTGTAAAAAGATTATATTGTGCTCGCGTTTGCCTCCCGTGAGCGTTAGGCTCCTAAAAATTAAGAAAAAACCTGCACTTTTCGCGGGAAAATATCGCGAAACTTTTTCAAGTTTTTCGTAAATTTTAACAGTTTGCGCGTCGAAAAAAGCTTGCGTAATCTTGAGCAGGTAATCGCGTGTTAACAAGAAGAAATAGGAACGCCATATAATAAGGCTACTGCAGTCGTTATTTTTCTACTTTACGAGAAGCAACTCGGAAACTGACAAAACGATTCCATCGAGCAAAGCGCGCCTAATTAGGTTCTAGAGAGCGGCCGTTAGTCTCTAAATAATTTGGTCGCTGCTCGCGCTCGCACACAACTGATCCAGAAGAAGTGATAACCAGCACACAAGCGCGTACACAAATAAGACACTTGCACTCCCGATACGCGGGCAGTTCTAAATGACCGAGATGCGTAAAATGCAACCGAAGGACAGATCGTTATTATATATGCGTGTGCGTCGTCTAGGTTTTTATCCCCCTTTCCTCGGGCTTCCGCCGTTGCTGCTCGAGAAAATGGGAGATAGGATCGCTCGTTATAAACATCTCGGAACGGAAAATTACACTACAATAAAACAGGCGTTTAAGTTTAAAAACGAAAATTTTTATGGAAAATAATATGCTTATTCCGCTCCTTCTCGCTGCTATCGCATTTTCCTCTAGTTTCTCGCTATGCGTGTTTACGTTTTTTCTTTACACGAGTGGTAGGTAATGTACGGTAGCCTAGTTTTCCGTTAATTTGTGCCTTTGCTAGACTCTTGACGCAGCTGTTAATATTTAAAGCATTTGTTGTCATAAATGCAAACTGTCGCGTGTGTGAATATGAGCTAGTTGCGTGTTTTCTTCCTGTGCCTCGGCGGGCTTTGCTCATAATAATATCATAAAATTTTCTCTCCCGTACTCGTTCGTAGCTCGTTTTTTTCACCCTCTCTCGCTCTCTCTCTCTCTCGCGTTTATCAATGTTTCACAACTCATGCGACGTGACACCGCGGCTCTTTTAACGTCCGACCGCTTCGTAATCCGATTAAGCTCTGACGTTAATAAATTATTTTTTATCCTTAAAGATGCGGATTTACCAAGTCGGCCCTACTTATTTAAATTGCTCGATTATTTTTTTTTTTAATTTCAACCTTTTTCCCTATGATGGCGAGGCGGAAAAGGGTGAGATGAATACGCGCGACGTTATTTAAGCGTATTTAAACGTGTTTCGAGCGTCTCGATCAACAAGAGGGTGGACATAGTTTGTAATATAAAAATCGATAAAGTAGCGATGGCCAATGTTTACCTTTGGAAGAATTGGGTTGGCTCTTTAGTTTGCGAGGCAGCGCCAAGTCCAAGTGATTTATGAGCAATTTCTGAGTAAAAGGTTGTTAACGAATTTGAATTTTCTTCAAATATTAATTATTGGATTTCGAGAGAATAAAGCCAGTTGTGTGTGTGCGTGCGTAGTAGTAGTAGTGTAGTTCATCGCTAAATTATCGAGTGTAACATTTAACGAGAACCAGCCTACAATCACGTACAACTTTTTTCAATTCTAGATAATGATTTATTAATTTTCTATCGGCTCTTGTTTACGTTCCATATGATTATATGAATTTGTCGAACATTTACGATCACGTATAGGACATTATTTTTAAATTATATCACTCGTCCCTATCACTGTTTATTCGTAATACTCGAACGTAGCAGTTAAATAAATAAATTATCCCGGCATGTACTAAAAATTGTAGTATCGACTATACTTGTGTTTTCGTCGAAATTAAGGAACTCATTAAAACGCTCATTACAATCAAAATTCAATAAATAGACGGTCGGAATGGCGTGCATAAATTGAAGTCACAAGAGAGGCCATTACGAATTCAAAAATAGCGAATTCGATGGTATTTTACTGAGCTTTATTGAAGGCCCTCATATACGAACAAGACGTTCATTCTTGACTTTGTATCGCCTCGCACAGCCTTCACTCACTTATAATCTCTCATTCACTTTATCTCTCTCTGTCTATCGCCATCATCCTCGGATCATCTTACTTAAGTCCGCAACTGTCGGACCGCAGTGCACAACAGACCGGCTGCGCAATTCATACTAAACATACCAAAGCTCTCATCGTGTCACTGGCCCCGATAAATAAATAACCTCACGATTGCGAGTACAAATCTTATATCTTTGTATACGCGCTCTTGAGTGACTTTTTTTCTTGGCTTCTCTCTTTCTTTTTTTCGCGAAAACGAAGAGCGTAGCGCCTTTGTCTTGACGCTCCGGAGCGATTGAGATGTTGGCAGAGAATCGGTCTGACGCGCGAGGGAGAGACTACTCTGCTTTTTAAAAGCAAAAGAAAAAGAAAAAAGAAGCTCCTCGTCGTCGTTGTCTCTCTCTCTCTCTCTCTCTTGTCCGCGGCCTTCCATTTCTTATCTTTGGAACAATGGGAGGAACCCTTGCCTGTTCGCTTACGCCTTTCTCTCTTTTCTTCATCCTTTCTCTGTTTCTAGCGACCACCGGTCAATTTGCTAATGATGCTTCGCTGCCTCGCTAATTAGCGCCACTAACAGAGATAAAGAGAAAAGAAAAGAGAAGAAAAGAATTACTTTCGGCAAACCAATAGACACAAAACTTGTCTTTGCGCGTATTGTACCGAGTCTTTTTTACATGAAATACTGCAAATAAAGAAAGGAAAAAGAGCTCCAGGGGTAAAATCTTTGGAGTATTTAGTCGAACGAAAAATGTGTCTCCCTTTTTGTTGAGTTGTGGAATAGAGTATAGTACAAAGAGCGAGAGAGAGAGAGAGAGAGAGAGAGAGAGACGAAATGAAAGAGTAAGCACCGAGCTAAAAGGAACGTGTTAATTTCAGTTCTTTTGCTTGTTCTATTCTGTGTAACGTGCGTCTGAATTTTCGGCTCGTAAATTAACGTTTACTTTACAAGTGGCATATAGAGATAAAAATTAAGAAAGACTGAGCCTTACAATAGATGTATGTCTTGTTAAATATGATACGGGTCGTGTTATTTTTCTCTATTTTGCTAATTCCTGAAATTCTATACATTTAAGATAATTTGTTTACTTATAAGTAGGATTATGATGCGAGTTCGTTGTCACCTGTGAAAATATTCTCTTCTTTAAAAAAAATAATTTCTCATACTTGTCATCGTGTCGTGTAACCGTGATTGATTCTAAAGCGAATCGAGGAAAAATATAATTTTCGGATAGACTGTCATAATAAATCCTTCTAATGTTATTAAAGTTTGAAGTTAATAAAGATAAACGAGTAATATCGCCGGTGGCGTTTTTCCTACGTGGTTTATGAATTCTTCGTCTATTTTATTTATTTTTTTCGTATTTAAGAGATCGAGCTTAACGCTGGTAATTACACTGTTTATTCGCGAGCATTAAAAATTGAAACAAACGAATGGACGTTCCAGAGCAGAGCGTAAGAGATATTTCGAAAAAAGTAGTCAAAGGATTGAAACTCACGACGAGAAATTGAATAAGAAAGAAATTACTCGGCGCGATAATAAAAAAGAAGGAAGAAGTGCCCTCAAAGAGAGCATACATTTTTCGAAAAGTGAATCCTTCCAAAGCCCATTTCAGAAATGTTCCACGCCCATAATTTTACCGGAGCTTCCCATTTCTCTCCCCGCGCCTCGAAAAATATTATTCTCCACGTTCTTATTTTTACGTAAAGGTCGGACTCTGCGCCTCGCCGCTGAGAAGCTGTCAGTCCCCGGACTCGCCAGCGAACTTTTCATGGCTGAGAAAGTCGACTAATCAGAAACCAGTTTTTTCAAGAGACTCGCATCTCTCCTTATTTCGCTCTCGCGACGTAAACATAGAGGCAACATTTTTTCGGTGATTATGGGACTGCTCCACTCGAAATATTCTCCCACTCAGAGGTTCTCTCCTTTCCAAAATAAATTTACAAGAGATAGAGAAGTGGAGGGAGGGCGGAAGGGAGGCAAGAATATAGAGAGGACTCGCGTGTGGGTTTTACACTCTTATATTGAGAGAGAGCGAGAGAGAGAGAGAGGGAGAATGCAGTACGAACAGCTCATCGTTCAGTGGACAGCATGTGGGCCGAGATTCCCTGCAGCGGCAGATGTTTTCGGCGCTGCCGCGTCTTCAAATATGAAAGATCATTGCTCTATTCGCCGTAAAGTTGAGACAACTAAAAACTATGAGGCGCTCGCCCTGTTCTGTTATTTACGGAAAAAGAAGTAAGGACATCGGAATAGTAGACTTGACTTTTTGTACAGTTTCTCGCATGCATACCCCCGAAGCTCCGGGGATAAATAATTGCAAACATCGCGATAACTTATAGCCGGCCTGTCGTGTTTAAATTTTGAGTATTAATTAGTGAGCGATCCTTTGGCAGGATTAATAAAGTTTACCGTAATAAGCAGCGAGCAATTTTATTTAAACTACTTGAGTTACTTCGAAGATGGCGCGATAAATTCAATCAAGCCCTTGCACGTACGGAGATATTTCATTCATTCGAATATCCGGAGAAAATACTCCATTTTCATGTGAAATTATTATAGAAGGTTACGAATACCGCGCATCCGCTTAGGCTTATTCGCATAATCAATTGCAAGGGCGACGCGGTGCCGTTGCTTACGCCTCTGAATAAAATGCGAGATTAATTACCGGAGAAGTAAACATATTATGAAAACGATCGTTGCGTGAAATATTAGCTTTTGTTCGATCGTTTATTTGAGCCGAAAAGAAACGAGCGAAAGTACATATTTCAAAAATATTAATAGCGAAAGAGCGTACAAAAGCGTTAAAACAAACAGATTCCAAGCTAATAAGCCACTAAAAAAGGAGCGAGCTATCATCGTCGAATGAAGTTCGGGCTGTTTTTATTGGAGTGGGAGAGAAATATGACTCGAAAGCCGACGTAAAAATTCTATCAATTAGACGAGAGAGCAAAAGAGGGCGGCGGCGGCGGCGGCGGCTTCGTCGGTGCACTCCTTTGGCTCTCCAAGTGGAATAAAAAGAGAAACGCGAGAAAGAGAGCCGTAAAACGAGCGAGTAGAAAACATATTGGGGTCCCTCCCACGATGATATCATATTTTCGGTCTCTCGAAGCGTCTCTTCCTTCGTTCCTTTTTCCTATCCCCTGTGTTCGGACCCTCTTCCCCCGCACCCCACCCCGTATACACGCGACGAATAGCCGGGATAGGGGTAGGTACAGTAGGTCTGCGTCTCTCCATCTTTATTTTTTCGGTATGCGTCTGATGGGTGCTGGCTCTCTTTCCTTTTTCTTGTTTCTCTCTCTCTCTCTCTCTTTACTTTTTTACCTCCAATTTTTCTCTTCTCTCCTGGGCCGCGCAGGCCAAAGCAAAGCGAACACGAGACCGTGAACAAGACAACATACGGGCGTATACTCACTAAATTTCTCGGAGTGAAAAGTGAGAGCCGGTATTTGCTCGCGGTTGAAATATCCACTCTAAGCGAGAATAAATAATGGTTTTGTGCACGAGAAAAATTAGGACACCTGATACGATCGGATTCAAACGAGTGTTTAGGGTATTATGATCTGTACAATGCCATAAATTCGAAACGTGAATATTTCATTGCTGATCACTAATCATCCTGATTGTCGCTCCTTAAAAGAGTGGTTCGAATAATCATTGCTTTATATGCAAATACAATCATCGATTTTTCCGAGGGCACGAGTACCTTTCGATAATCTGTCGGCGCGAGTTCTCGATTACAGTAAAAAAAAGTCGAACAAAAGGAAGAACGCATAGCAATAATTTCCTCCTACCGATATGGAGGACCGGGCGAAAGTGGAAACGTCCGAGGGAAAAAAATGGGAAAAAGGACCGAGAATCGAGAAACGAGAAACGAAGGAGCGAAGCGGCAGCTCAGCTCATTCGCGTTATATACTCGTATTTTATCGGCATTTTAATCCGGTCGGCAGCGGAGTCAAGCTTTTTGATTGGGCCGCATTGATCTCTTCGACTTTAAATGCTCCCGTTAACGCTCTTTCCTCGTATACGCTTACGTATCACGGCGGTCTCGCGCACGGGCCCACGTAAGCTCTTCCCTCCTCTTCCTCCGAGTCCCGGCGGAGAGGAAGAACCGCTCTTCATCTCTTCTCGGCCCACCTCTTTTTAATCTTCATCGTTGGTTCGTTTGAGCGAGGGGCCCCGTGGGTTATCGAGAGCTAAGCGGTAACCTGACCGGCCATTATAATCGCATCAAGCCACGAGGAGGTTGTAAAGGAGGAGGAGGAGGAGGAGGAAGAGCAGAGCGTGCGGGAGAGGAGAAGAAAAAGAGGACGAGGCCGGCGAACGGGGAGAAGGGCCCTACAATTTATTCCGTGTAATTTCGAGAGAGGCTCTCCGGGCACCCGGGACGTCGACCCCCGAGTGAAATTTCGGGGTCCGATTTTTCGGAAATTGATGGCCTACCGCCCGGATTCCCCTCCCCTCTATTCCAGTGTACATCCAATCTTCTTCTTCCTTCTTCTATTTTTTATGTGTTATTTAAAGTGCCGCACACACGAGCGCGAGGAGGTTGTGAAGGAAACACCAGGACCTTTTCCTCTTTCCGAACGCGGGGACTCGCGGATTACCGGCCACGCACGCACATTCTTCGATTTCGTACATTGTTTGCTGATTATCAGCAGATGCTTTTTCTCGATCGCCTTGAGTTAACGTTAAGTTGCGTTTTTTCCTTCGCAATCTCTTCTTCTTTTTTCTCGCTTTGCTCATCGGCCTCTCGGCAAGAAGAAACCGCGAAACAAGTCATCGCGTCATCGTGACTTTCAAAGAACTCCTCTATCTCTATTACAAAACTGTCGTTAGGAGAGACCTCGATCTCTCTCTCTCTCTCTCGCACTTTGAATAACGTATCGTGATGAAGCCTTTATATTTTACTGCGTTAAAAAAGTGTCTTTTAGAGTTTTATTATCCGAGTAGTATCTTTTTTGCGTCCTTAATTTATTCTTGTGCAACGTTTTTATTGACCTGGAAGTTTTATTAACTGTGGCTCGACGTACAATCGCAACCGCAGTATTGTGACAATAAAATAATCAAATTATAAAGCGGACGGTAAATTCGGCCGTGGCTGGGCCATCGGTACCACTAAAATAAATAAGCGGACGAATACAGCGAAAGTGATAAATTCAAAAAAGCTGGATTATTCTCGTGGAAAATATGGAGCGGAGTCGTTAAAAATTTTTATTTCCTATTAAATAAAGTAAAATTCGCTAAGTATATATTGTCCCAACTTGTTGCCGAGCTGATTATAATGTAGAAAACGAGCTACCGCATTTTAATTTAAAAACCAAGAAATTTCAAAAAAGTCTATTAAAATACACGGCTGAATATCAAGCCGAAAGGCCAATCATCTCTCGGGCTTGAAAAATTCGTCGTAAGAAAGCCCGTAAAGCGCCATTAGCTCTTGTACACACAGACGGCAAGCGCATATCGTTAAAAACCATTTTAGAAAAATGAAACTTGCCCGCAAGGGCCGCCCGTAATAGCCTCCGCGTGTAGCGCATGCGGGGCGCCGCTCGTTTCGTTTTTATCATACATGCATAAATGCACGGCAGCGGCGCGCGAGTAATGTACGTCGAAAAGATTCGCAAATAAGCTCGGTGTCTCTCTCTCTCTCTCTCTCTCTCTCTCTCTCTCTCCCTCCCTCCCCTCCTCCTCTCTCGATGCCGTGCCGCGAAATTTCCATAATATTTGATATACGGTGTGCCGTCCCGCTTAAAAGTATAACACACACCGCTCTCCCTCTCACGCACACGCACACCTACCTGGATACGCGCGCGAACGTCACGCATCCCTTAAATATATTTTACCTACGAAATAATATATACCCGAGTCCCTATACGCGTGCTCGCTCGCATTATATTATAATGGCACGTGGGACTGTGGCCTAATGGCTTCCGAGTATACATTCCAAAAGACACACAGATGGCTTCTTCCGCCTTTAACCCCTTTTCAACTCCCGAAATTCTATCTATCTATTTATGTTCCTCTCTCTCTCTCTCTCTCTCTCTCTCTCTTTGGATGTTTCTTTGGGAGAGATCAGCGGAACCCGAAGGAAAAGACTGCGTGCACGGTAGTTCGACATTAATATTCCTTACGGCTCGTCTGGTATTCGCAAGAGAACTCGTGAGAGAAAAGTAACCCCCCATGTGACATTTTATCGGCGTTCTATTAGCATAGTGGAAAAACTTTCTCACGTATAAAGCTAAAGATAGTTTAGCGATTCGTCGTGCGGGTTTCAGATATCCATGTACGCTTGCTTCTGCTCTCCGTCTCCCACTACCTCTGCCTCTCTCTTTACTCCGCACGCGATTTTCTGCAATAATTTTTTAAACGTTTTCCAAGTTATAGGAAATAAAGCAAGAAATAGCGTTTCCTCTGATTCGTCGCTCCTTTAATTTCTTACGCTTCGGAAATATTTATAATTCCCGACTTTATTTAAATTTATTCAAAACTGAAATATTTCAGCAGTACGTTAAAAAATAGTCGTATTTTTTCTCGGACTGACCATCCAATGAAATAGAAATTCACGTCCTCGGCAATAATTTGATTGCAATTTCAAGCCTCGAGAAGTGATCGCTCAGTGAAATAATGTAGAAGCGACGAAATGTCTGTTCGCCGAAACAACATGAAGCAATTGATAGACGAATCCCGTCCGGTTGCAAAAGTATCAAAAAATTATGTATTATGTCACCGACGACGTATTATCGGTTGTTATAATCGAAAATATCACGCGAAACATTAAATATTCGAGCGAAATCTTGCATCGAATACGTTGCGCAACTCGTGCCATTTGTCAAAACGTTTGTCAAATTTAAAGCCCCAACCGTGGGTAGTAGGAAGGAGCGAGAGGCACAGTAAGAAAGGAGAACAAATTACCGAAATTCTCTGTTACTTTATTATTTATCACGCGCTTTTGGCTTGGTAAATGGGATTTCGAAAGAAGCATTTATAAGCGGTGAGAGGCTAGAGGAAAAGAGCGAACCTTTACACACCGGGATTCCCGAAGAGTGAAACGATATGAGGCATCAACGGTCTTCCTTCCTTCTCGCGAGGTCGCGTATACCCGCGGCAACCCCTCCTTCTCTCTTTCTCTATCTATCTATTTATCTCCACCTTTTCTCTCTCTCTCTCTCTCTTCGTTCAAGATTTTCATAAAATTCCCATAAATAAGACCACGAACGGACCAGCTTTATTTATATACAATATTTATACGGCATGCATGGCTTGGGCCTTACGGCTTTCTCCTTCTCGGTCTTCTCCCTTCTTCTACCGCTGCATCCCCCTTTTTTCTTTTAACTTTACACACTCGTCTTCGTTTCACATCTTACGGAGAGTCGGCTCGTACGTATATGTATACTCTTGCGTACCTCAATGACGAAGGGTGAAAAGGTCGAGGTAGAAGTAGAAAGAGCGAGAGAGAGAGAGAGAGAGAGAGAGAGAGAGAGAAAGAAAAAAGCCCTCGGAGTCTCACACCTGTGCGGGTCTCGCGTTATGCCATGTGATCTCTCCGATCTGACCGATAAAACTGCTTCGTTAAGCCGCTGAATAATCGCCTTGTTTTTCGTATCTTTTTCTCTGTATTTACGCTTGGAGTATACATTTTTTACCCGACCAGAATCGTTATACCGCTTTTTTCTACAAATAATTAAGCAATTTACATTTTACGTTTCTCGGCAAAGAATAGATAATACTGGTGTTATTTTACCTGCATAATTATTTTTACTACCTGCTAACTTAAAATTATCGTATTGTATCCCCGTAAATAATAATACTGTTGTTTGTATAGCTTAAAATTATAATATATCGAAAATTTTTCAATAAAGGCCATTTTCAAAATAAATTTATAAAATAGCTTGGCCTTTTTTTATTCTCGTGTGCATTGTGTAAATATTGATACGAAGATTAAAACGTAAAATACTTTTCATCGAAACATGCGAAGTAAATTTATGCTTTTATTTAATACAAAATACCTGACTTGAATAATTTGTAAATTTACAATTTATCTTTAAAATCTACAGATTTGCACCTAAATTTTTTCAAGTAATTTGAACCAGAGCGTCGTTTATTCATATTTAATATTAGAAATACACGACTCTAGTTGTGTGTTACTCAATAATTTACGAAACAGGAGTCACAACTTTAACAAAGCCATACAGATTACACGTGTTTTTATGCAGGAAAAACGTCGATAATTACGAGCTTGTAACGTGTAATACTTAATATATAAAGGCCTCGTTCTTTCCTATTTAAAATACTTATTAACGTTTTCGGACGTTTCGAAAAGTTTTAGTCCGTTTGAAGTCTTTCTCGAGTAAAGCCCACGCGAGTGCCTTTCTGGAATGATTCAGACTCGTAGTCGAAAAAATGCTCGAAAACTCAACCTTATTACGATGAAGCAGCGATGGAAGGACCCAATAGCCACGGGAGAAAGGGAATAAATTAAAAAAACGCCAGCAATGAAACGGAAAAATAGCTTTCACTCTTTCTACTCGAATTCGGCTGCAGGTAATATCGCTGCTCCTGATACGCGCAAGAGGGGTTGAGTGGAACAGGCACGCGCTCGTTCGATTCAGCGGCGAGCCAAATGAGAATGAAAAAAATTGCGCGAGGGAGGATATCGACATTAAAGAAGTAAAACTGTTCCGATACACGCGGGATGCACGCGTACAGATTTGTACCTGTACGCGCGAACCGTATAACTCATCGTCCACTCGACAGCCGTATCAAATAGCTTATATTGGCCCTTGGAGCGATGCAATTTTAAGCGACCTGACGGTGTTTTGTTGTTGTTGAAAAATAACCGGACATTTCGCGTAACAACGAAGCGAACCGGTACGCATCGAGCCGAATTTTGTTTTTTTCGAAATTCACGTGGGGAGGTAACTTGTTAAATATCAAGCCTTTTTTTGCAATCGCGCCCAATTTACATAGCTGCGAATATTAAGAGCACTCGCGGATTTCATTCGCTGCAGCGACAATTATTCCAATCATCGCTGCGAGTTTTACGAAACTGGCGTTTTAAAAAACTCCTAAATGGCGCGGTTGGTGTTTGTGTTCCTAGTTTTTACCGAGAATGAGTTAAAATTATGTATTCCAGGTCGTTTATCGAAACGAGGTCGGAAAAGCGAGCGAGGATCGCTTTATTCGGATCGTTGTAAAATTACGTTCGAAGGTGGTAAATAGCTTTGCAATAATTTCCACCGCACCAACGTACTTTAAATTTATAATTTAATTTTGCAAAATGATCGCGCATAATATGATCCCGTAGATAAATTGCACTTCAAACTTAACGAAATTTACGATTTCCTCGTGATACTTATCTAGCTTTCTCTTTTTGTTTATCTCGATATTCAAACTTGTGAAGGAATTACCCTGAATTTTACGGCTGAACTTGAGAATTTTATAAGACAAAATAACTTGGTAATTTTATTTCTTCGTGCCGTCAAGCATTCGCGTCGGATTTTTTTTGTAGAACGAAGTAGTAAAAGAAGCACGCATCTGGAGGAAGATTACAAGTAGAGCTGCCGCGGGAGGGCAAGTTGGATGGAATCGGGCATATGCGGAGATAGCGAAAGACCAAGGGATGTGAATAAATGAGGTGGAAGGGTTGCTGGACCATACGCGTATCGACGCGGGATAAATAAAGAACGAAAGCCGAGTGAGCAAGAGCGAGAGAGAGAGAGAGAGAGAGAGAGAGAGAGAAGGAGTAGTCGACCATGGCCTTGGTGCTGAGAGAGCTATGCAGAGAGAGAAAGAGAGAACGCTCTTGTGTGCGCGTGCGTGTGTGTGCGCGCGCAGAGACCGGTCCCGAAAAAAGGGCAGTAAAGATAGACACGGGAAGGTGGATGGTAAGTGGTGGTTGTCGGGGATAGAGAAGGAAAAAAGCAGAGCACGAACGAAGGAACGAACGGATGGACGGGCGGACGAACGAACGAACGAACGAACGAACGGGCGAACGAAGAGTCTGGAAGAAAGGAAAAAGAAGAGAGTTGCCTTGCAGCCAAGAGCAGCAGCAGCAGCAACAGCAGCAAGACGACTGAAGATATCAATCAACGGTCGCATTGTGCTGCGGGGATAATTTGACGCGCGGCTGAAAGGGCCCCGGATTTCGAATTCCACGATCGGATAATGGTCCTCGTGTCGGAGGGCCACAAGATGAGAAAAACAGGAAGAGAAAAGGAGAGACGCAGCAGCGCACGAGGACTAGGAAAGCTTCTCCCTCGTCCGGGGCCCTCTTGCTCGGTAATCTCGCTCGCTCTCTCTCTCTCTCTCCACCCCCCTCTCGCCGTCGAGGGAGGGAAAAAGGAAAGAGGGATAGAGCGGGCCCAGCCTCCCGCCTACGCAAGCGATGACATCGACTTTTCAAATTTATACCCTCCCGCAGCGGTGAACTGAACTCGTGCCCCCTCACCGATATTTTTCCACGCATTCGGTGCGCGCCTTCTTCCTTGCGTGCGATAATTTATCGATAATCGAAATAACAAATGCGGTGCACCGGCGCTGCTCTCCTCTGGGAAGTTTTTGCCGCGCCACATTTATTCTTTCCTCGATGCACTCTTTCTTTGGTAGATTTTTCAACGTTGCTCCTTCCTTTTTCTTTATTTCCAGGCAAGTTATGGAACTTTTTTACGTTTTCTTATTTTATCTTCTCCTTAACAACGAAGCTTATGCGGTGATTTTTCACAACTGCGTTCGGCTAAAAAAATATTTTTTTTGTTCGTGCCAAAGAGAAGCAAGTTGTTGCATAATGGCCTTGGCTCATTTCTTTCTTCAATTTTGCTCTTTAAATTAGAAAATAATATTACGGGGGAGCTGCTGACTCATTACTTTAGTTCGCGTAAAAAATTTGCAGATGGGCATAATGACATGTATTAAATTTCGTCAGTCGGCAATATTTTACACGCACTTTACGCAGTTGACTAGCGCGGTTCGGTAATTTAGTTATAAGTTCCTGCTCGGCCGCAGCTCGCGACGGCCTTATAATACGCTTTAATTGAATGAAATATAAATGACCGATGTACCTGCGGCTATTATATTTATACACTCGGCCTTAGTCGTTACGGTAAATATTAATGACTAAGCACCTCTTAATTAGCAGCCATTAATTTTTACGTAAGAAAAATTTCAAGCGTAGAGGCGTTTTCACCGCGACGGTAAATACTTTTCACAAGAGTTACGCGTTTACGTCACTCGAAGCTCTAGTGCGCGCATTAATAATATTTTCCTTCCGTCGTTATAAATTTATAGAGCGCACGGACGATTAACATGACTTTTGAAACGCGACTAGTGCTCGCTTCGACTATAAAAATTGGCTCTCGGTCAATCATTGAGCGTAAACACTTGGTCGGTTAAACCAGTCTAGCGCATCCGGCGCTCGGACAAATGAATGCGCATTGTGTATCGCAAAGCGAACTGAAAATCCTTCCTCCGACGATCGTCAGTCCCCGTTTGTTCGCTACGTTTCTAAACGTAAAACGTAAAACGTAAAATGCAAAATCCTCGCTGCTTTTCTCGCCTCGCGTCCCCGGCTTTCCCTGCGTACGTGATGCTTTTGCAAAACAGTGAAAAATCGGCGTACACGCGAAATAACACGTATAACGAGTTCCGTAAGCACGGGGAGATCGCGGCCGCACAATGGTCCCTGGGCCGTCGGGGCCCGAACTACCGCGCGCGATTCGTTTCGTGTAACGCTTACGCAGTATCTGCGGCCGCGCGTGCGCGCATTTACGATACTTTCTCTTTCTTTGGCGGCCTTACGTTTATTTGCCAATGGAAAGAGGCTAATACGAAATGCTTTTTTATACGTCGCGATTTTGATTGGGGAGGAGTTATAAAAATTAATGAGCGAGCGAAAGAGCGGATGAAAAAGGACAGACTTAAGTGCGCAATAATTCTTCGGTATGAATTTCAGGTCTTTTACCGATTTTAACCGAGAACGAGGTGGAGAGTGAGAGAGAGAGAGAGATCGCTGGCTTTTCCGCAACTTGGTGTTTTCAGTCAGAACTGACGTTAAAATATTATTCGACTATTCCCCGGTAACGACTCAATCGCGTGCGTTTAACATTGCCTCCCTCTGGTACGTCAGTCGACGAGATTCCGTGGATTGCCATTTTTCTTATTTGCCGATAGTTATATTTCCCTGCCGAGATAACCGGGTAACGAGATACAAGATACAAGACAAAGAATATCGAGTTGAATTTGTTGTTGAAGGCAGACGGCAAATTGAAACGTTCGAAAGAAAATTTTATCGTGCACTTGTGCGCCTCCTTTAGCTTCGTTCTCCAAATATTTCTATTATCGGGCGCAAATTGCCAAAGTTAAGCTATTTTGTTATTATTCCTTACTTTTATTTCATAGAGCGCGATATAACTCGGCAAATAGCTATTTTTAATACCAAACACTTGTTAAAATGAATATATATTTGAATTAAGTTTTAATTTTCGTTTTAATATTTTGTTTTATCGACGTTCATGGCTGCGCGTACCCACTTTTCTCGTCACTGATAAATTATGTAAATTTAATATATTTTACATTGAAAAGAAGCTAATTATTGCTCATAATTTTTTCAATGTAAATCAAATTTATTGTTCCGGGACAATATTTTACCATTATAGATGCGATTTTGTGTTACGCTTAAATAAGAACTTTATTGCCCCAATAAATTACTTCTCGCTAAAGGAAATCTTTTTTATCGATTGTTATTATTTAATTGCTTAAAATACGATATGTTCATTGTTGCAGCGGAAAGTATGAAATTAAAATTGAAATTATCGTGTAATATAAATCTGTAAATTTAACAGTTTCTCTTTTTTACCAATAATTTCATCAATACTTTAAATAAACCAATTTTTAATTATTTTATTTCAACCTTTTTTAACGCTGAAATTAACGCGTGAACGTTAAACGACCTCGATTTTTAATTTCCATAAAAATTTGCTCGCATTTTTCGTAAAAAAATTTTTGTGCTTTAAAATTTTGAAAAATTATATAAAACTTCAAGCAAGTTTTGTCGTTTATATAAAATTTTGTATTCGATAAAAATTAGAGGAAGGAATAGAGGTATCGTTTTTCTGTACGACAAAGCAAATTAACTATTCATTCGTCAAATTAAACCGAAGACTTAAAATAGTTATGATCCATAGATTATTTCTTAATGAACGCCACTTGACTTTTCCACTCGAGCAGGTAAACTCAAGTCTTTAAAAGCTAAACTTCTCTCGCCTCTGTATTTTGACACTCACTAATTCTAATCCCATCGGAAGGACTGTTATATTGTGTGCGCAAAACGAGATAATACGATTTTCTCCGACTTTCCACTTTTTTCGCCGCGGGAGACATCGTGAACGATGACGTTTTCTTTCATCTCCATCTCCCTGTATCGCTCTCTCTCTCTCTCTCTCTCTCTCTCGCTCTTATTCTCCCGTATTCTCTTTGCAAAGGGAAAAGGATGCGAACCTTCTGAATGGGGCTCCTTTCTTTATTTTTTTCCCGAGCTTCAGAGGATCGCGCTTACAATGAGAATCGATCCGGTGAGCGCAGGACCGCTACAACTACCTGTTCGTCAGCGCGGCACGCGCGAGCCTCTTCGAGATTTCTCTCTTTCTTTTTTCTTCCAAACTCTATTCTCTTGCGCTTGGAAGAAAAAAAGAAATAAACGAAAAATAGAAAGAGCCGCTTATCCGGGATACGCGGGCTGAAAGCAACGCTATTTACTCGATGTTTAGGGACTCTAGGGGCACGCGGTATATTGCCCCGTTGAATGAGCGAGCGATGATTGTTCGTGCGGTTTGCCGTTCGACCTCGGCTCCGTCTTCGGAGGAGACGATCGTGTTTCCGTCCCTCCCCGCGAGATCGTGAAAGAGCGACAGGAAAAGCGCACACGCACCGGCCGAGCTGCCCGTTTTCTACGAACTCTTCTTTGCGCGATACGAAGCTCGGATGCGCTCGAGTTCGGAACGTCTACCGAGCAATTAGTTTTGATAAACGCGAGAGACGCGCACTCGCTTTGTCGCTTTTATCTTTCGGAGGCGGTTACAGAAAGCCGATCGCGGCTATCCGATAATACAGTCGCTGACACGTTCTATTGAAAAGTTTGACGAGGGCGAACCGAATCGCAAAATAATCAACGTCATCGATCGGAATTGTACGGGCACAAGTCGGCCGAGAGGACTAAGCGGAGTGGATGGAAACGGCCGGAGTGCCAACACCGCTCCTCTCGCCAAATATACTCTCCTTCGTTTGCTTTGCTTACCTTGGTTTTTGCGAGCCATGGATGAAGATGGATCGGCCCTGCGAGATGGAGATCGGCGAGGTACGCGTGCGCGAAAAATCGCAGTTCTTTTAATCAGTTTCGTGTACTTGTGCTGTCTAGCCGAGATAAGACTAACGAGATCGGCGTGCAGCAGTTCACTTTCATCTTCGCACATTTTTACATCATCAGTTTGCACTTCGCGCACTCGTGGCTGTCTCCCAGGAAAGAAAATCGAGAGCCGCCGAGCGAGGACTCTCTCTCTCTCTCTCTCTCTCTCTCCTCTCTCTCTCTCTATCTCTCTCTGTCTCTCCTCGCCTCCGAGAGAACGTGAAGGACTTCCTTCCAAGAAAGATCGTTGCACTTTTAAGGTAGCCTAGTCGCGCGCCTCCTACGGCTCTCTCTCTCTCTCTCTCTCTCTCTCTCTCTATATATATTATATATATATTGTTTTCGTGCGCTGATAGCGCTCGAAGAGAGAAAGATGGGTCGCTGATCGTCGTCGCCGTCGTCATCGTCGTCGTCATCGTCGTCGTCGTCGTCGCCGCCGCCGCCGCAGTTGCTCATTCGTGGAAAGAAGCCTCTTCGCTCGTCCCGAGTCACCCGAATTCGCTCTCCTCTCCGTCTTCTCCCTAGTTTACGAGTGCGGCGCTGCTTCGACGCTCGCAGTCAACGGTATTCGATACGTTCTTCCTTTCCTTGCTCGACTTCTTCTTTTTCTTCTTTTTCTTCGTTGCTTCTCCTTCCCTTTCAGTCTCTCTCTCTCTCTCTCTCTTAGTCTGCGTCGCTTCGTGCAGGTGCACCCAGTCTCAGCAGCAGCGAGTCAAGGTAGAAACTGCCGCTTCCGCGTTTCGCCAAAGACTGAGCCGTCGGCCGCGACATCCTCGACTCCTAGGCCGGCTTCCTCTCTCTTTCTCTCTTTAGTAATCTGTCTTTCTTCGGGTCGCGGTCGCGCGCTGAGTCGTAGAGTTTTAGAGTCAAACATGGAGTGAGATAGAGAGAGAGAGAGAGAAAAACAGAGAAAGAACAAGAGAGAGTGAGAGAGAGAGAGAGAGAGAGCGGAGTGCCGACGTGCCTGGCGCTCGTGCCGAGCCGCTCTGATGTTCTGCAGCGGCACCGCGAGTCGGCATGACCCGCTGCCAGCGGTGCAGTCGCGCCGAGTCGCGGCGGCTTCCGCTTCAAGCTCCGCGCTCCGGTCTCCCACCATCGCGGCTCCGTCGCTTCGCGCACGCTCCCCGTCTCGCTTGCACCCGCGGTCCGAGCGCCCCCCACTCGGTCGCGCGCTGCATACGCGTACGTAGGTGTGCGCCACCCCCTACCCCCATGCGGGGGCTCCTCGCGCACGCCCGTAGTCTCGCAATTTGGCCGCAGGTGGCGTAGCGGATGCTTCGCGCCGTGGCCAAGAGTGGGATCGACGGCGGCGGTGGGACGCGGGGGTGAAGCGCCGACTTCCCCTCGCGCCTTCATCCCCCCACGGACTCGCGGGGCGCGCTCACTCCCACGAGTCGCGAGGATTCCTCGGTGGGACGTGTGCGTGCGCGCCGGTGGTGGGGATGGTGCCGACCGAGTCCATTGGTGGGGTGGCCGGAGGGGGAGATGCGGCCCACGGCACGCGCGAGCCGAGACTCGCGGCTCTCGAAGAACTTGGACGTGGATTTGAAAGTGATCCGCGTGCCGGACACTCGGACGTCTTTTGTCGATTCTCGGCGAACGCGCCAATTTTATCTGCGTACGTGACTGAATTTCGCGATCCCGAGATTTTGGATTTTTATTTGAGGGGCGGGGGTGGCTTGTCGATTAATTTTTCACGAAATTGCACCAAATGTTTTCTTCTCGATAAGGACTTGTCGCCTATTTCTTCAATAATTATTGCAATAAATTGCACATATATTGAATTAATTTAATAATTGCTTCCGATTCTTCTAGGAGCATATATTTTTTTTATAAATATAAAATCATTAGGATACGTATATTTCTTTAAAATTTCATATAAAACACATAAAAGAAAAAAATTCCTATAATTATACTTAAAAACTGCTGATTTTTTAAATTGCTTTATTAAACTTAAAAATTTATTAACCTAGTATTATTTCTATGTCAGCACTGTCATGTTCACTTTACCTGTATATGATTGCTTACACTAGAATTTTCACATTAATATCATATTTTTTATTGTCCTATAAAAATGCATTATCATAAAATTTTAAAGTAATTATTGGCAACAAATAAACCACATAAAAAAATATTTTCTGTTATAATTTACAACTCAAATATTCAGATTTTACATAATTTACAAAATGTTTCTAGCTTCATGTAGTTCTTAAGATTTGATAAAATTATAAAACGAACTTTGAAAAATCGAAACATGTGAAAAACTATTATTCGATAGGAATATTGTGAAATGTAAAAATAATAAGATTTTATATTCTTAAATATAAAATTGAATTGGGATTTAAGAGACTAAATTTATGAAATGAGAATTATTAAAAAACTTTACTTTAAATTAAATATATAAAATTTAATAATTATAAAAGAATTTGGAACGAAATTTATCATTTGTTTTTCTATTTGAAAATGCCAATCTCGTTTTTTTTTTATCAAATGTATTTAGAATTTTAAACGAATCCAAAAGCTTTAACAAACAATGTTATGAAATGCGAAAAATGTCTTTGAAGAAATAAAAAAATTGTTCACACACTAAAAATATTTATAACCTGATATATAAGAAAAATATTTTTAAAATTATATTTTCATTAAAGTTTAAATTTTAAAGAATAAGCAAGAAATTTTTAATCAAGCTGGCCTCTAAATAATTGTTACATTTACTTACGTATACAAAATTTTAATTTAATTTAACAATTTAAATATTCATATACAAATTTCTTTTTTTAAGTTTCTGTTAAGAAATTTGTAAATAAATAATTTATGTTAAAATAATAAATTGAAATCAACAATTAATACCATCGTGTATATTTTTTACGTCAGAAACTTTAATAATGTAAGAGCAAAAATTATAAATTTCTCGATATTTTGATTATGGAAATTTATATAATAATTATGTGATGAAAGTAATCCAAGAAAAATGCATTTTAACAATTAAATATAATTAAATTATTTATTTTTTAAATTAAACAATTGCGTGTGAAAATTGTTTCGTGAGCAATATTTATTATCTAAAGCTTTTAATACTTATTACAGAACATACTAATATCAATCGACTCGTTGTTATCGTTGTTGAAAATTCTTTTCAAAACTGAAGCCTTAAAGAGTCTCGGTCACTCACTGTAGCAATGCTTTTGGAGCGAATAGTTTGAAAACAAATATTTCTTTATTGTGTACACTTTTTCGAGTAAGTACCAAATTGATTTTCAAATGTCCTAACAGTTTCCGTATAAATGAATTATTTTTCAAATAACCATATATCCCATGTATTTATATTTTAGAAGTCAAATTGTTTTGCACGAAAATCTTCGCTCTACATTATATTAATTTTGAACGAAGAACGAACAGCAACAACTAAAAGTTCTAAAATAATAAGTTCACTGATTTAACGGTTACGCAATATTTAATTTCGAATTTTGCATGAAATAAATTTCTCTCAAGCTCTGAAGGCAATAATGGTCGCTTAGTTTTTATTATGAAAATTAGTGCAGATGTCAAAGTAAAACGAAAATATTTGAAATTTCCTTATCGTAATTAAAAAGTGCACGCTCATCCCTTTGTAATTTTATACATTGTTAGATCATCGTTACGTACGTAATTAAACAAATTATTAAGTAATGGGGGATCGCACCGATCAGAAAACGAGACAATCACACGACTACTCGAAATAATTTTCTGGTATTTTCTTTAAACGTGGTGTCAGTCGGAAAAATTACTCGAGTCGATAAAAACTCTCAACAGCTTTAACGAGCGATTAGATCCGGCGAAAACAAGCAATGAAATTGTTTTTCACCGAAAAGTTGTTTGTACGAAAATTCACCGATTTTATCTTATCAATTTTTTTATTCGCAACCCAAATCGTTAATCGGAAGGCTCGTGCATTACAAGCGATGGTACAGAAAAAGCACGTTCCGACTATCTTTGATGTTTGCTCGGCCAAAACTTTAAATGTTTTGAAACTTTAATCGCCACGAGACGGCAAACGCGGATGCCTCATTGGCCAGAAAGATGAAACTAATTACCAACTCCTAAATTTGATCAGGAAATTGTCATAACTAGCGAAGCACACCCTCCTAAACCGAACCAGAGTCAATGTCGCGCGATCGCTTCGATAAATCAAACGAAAGCACGAAGAGGCGCACGCATCTGGCCTACATCACACTTTAAAAGGTGATCGCGAGATACGCGCCTCCCCCCAACGCCGAGGGGCCGAGGAGCTTTTATTAATTTAACTAAATGGCCATAATAGTCAAGTCGACTCACATTACTGCTTACGTGTAGGGCTGCTATGTCAATTACGATTTCACAACACCACGTCCGCTGCTCCAAGCGAGGGACTCGCACACGGTCACACGCGCACACGCATTTGAAGCCTCTCGGGTCGCGGGACAGGCTCCCGCGCCTCCTCGTCTTGATCATCGCGTCGATCTCCGCGGGAGACCGGCACCCGGAGCAGCGCGAGAGCTAATGAGATGCCGGCCGAGTCGAAGAGCGAGGAGTCTGTGCGTGGCGATAAGAGGGTTGGCACGCGTAGAACTGGCTCCGGGCGAGCTCGACCGGCTCTTCCTAAGCCGGTGCGGCGCACACGCCGCTACGCGATCCCCCCGACGCTTTCCCGAACTAAAAGCTCTCTATCCCTTCTACCCGCTCGACTAGGAGCAATCGGCTCGCGGTCGCCGTCACCACGCAGGGACGGTGGGGCTCCGTCATCCCCCGGCGTCCTTCGTGTCCGCGCGCGAATTCCAGAATTCTCGCGGACCGCGATCGCTCCACCCCGCGGCAGATGCGCGATCTTTTTTCGTAACTCCGCCTAGCTACGGCGGCCGCGGCGGCGGTGGCGGCGGCGGCGGCGGTGGCGGCGGTGGCGGCAACGGCGACGGCGGCGTCGACTGGAAAAGGGACGAAAAAAAGGAGCCGAGGCGCGCGTGTGCACGTACGCGCGCGGTCCCCACTTCTTTCGCGAGCCGCCGGCGAGTCCCCGCCCAGCGGGACGCGCGCCGCCCCCCCCACCAGCGCGCATCCCCTCCGGGGATCCCTTCCTTTTTTATTCGCTGCTCCCCTCCCCCCGCAGCCCGCAGAACGTCGCGAGGTGGCGAATTCGGCGGCCGAGGGGAGCGTCGCGACGCCGTGCGTGGCCGCTCGCGCATCTGGCGCGACGTCGGCCGCCGGTGCGCCGGTACGCCAGGACGCTGACGTGACGGATCCGCGACGGATTCGCGACGGCTAGATGGCACCAATGGTCGTTATCTCCGGCTCGCGGACGCGCCTGACCCTTCCTGCACGGGCATAGTGATTTTTGATTACGGACGCCTTAAGTACGGCTCTTTAGCAATTCGTCGCCGCTCGCCTAAGAGCCTCCGCTACGGTGTTTTAGGTTCATTGATAATTAGGCTCTCTGTCCCTGAACTGCACGGCTATTACTTTTCACGAATGACTTATTCGAGTCTTCGCGTCTCCTAATCGCTTGAGCAATATTTATTTTCTCGTCTCATTTTGATCGCGAGTCCGTCGTGTAGATATTCCGGCCGCGATTCAAATATACTTGAAAATATTTGTGTTCTCTGAGTTTTGAAATGTCGATGTGATGTGCATCGTGTCAGTCTGTGATTGATCGGGTTGACTGAATTTTGTAAAACTAAACAAATTTACTGGTTCAACAAATTTCTTGCTTCGAACTTAATTTTAATCCAGTTATGTGTGATTTTTTTAAAAACGCTGTTTGAAATTAAACTGTTATTTTACGTCTTTTTTATATTTCTTTACATTAGATTTCTATGTAAGTGGATGGGTCTAGATCTATATACATGAAATTTTGGCAAAAACTGCAATCATTTTTGCTCACGTGTACCGTAGTAAGCACGCAACATGCAATATATTAAAAAAAATCTTATTGAACGTGTTTCTGTACCTCGGTGAAAATTTGCGAATTCATCGTTACCGACGAAGCATTTTTCATCCCCTTCACTTTTTCTCGTATCGCTTCTTGCATGCTGGCGACACCTGGAAAGAAATGAGGCGAGGGGGAAATCCACCCGATCGTTCGTGCACCCTACTACAGCACACTTAGAGCCCCTACCTCCGTTTACCTAGAAGAAATCTGTAAAAAATATAAATAAAATTTGCAATGTTACTCTAATGATTGTCGTACGACTTGCGTATTTAAGATAACATTAATTATCGTTTATGCAAAATCATTGCCCAATGTCTGTACCGTAAGTATGCGTGCGTAACAATTATGCTAACGATACGCAGCGCAAATTTGACGAGCTGTTTGCCAGTTATGCAAAATGCCGTTGTTTCATAAAATTAGGTCTAAGGTCGCACCCTCATCATTCGCCAACCCGTTAAGAATCTTCTGAATTAATGCAAATAAAAAGAGTAAGTCGAATAAAGGGCTCAATCGATAATAGAAACTTGTGTCGGTACATTTTTTTTCTGGTCATAGTAGATATCTATGCGCTTGCGTTCTCGGTGAAGCTAAGATTTCCGTTGGATTAGCTTAAATTAAGTGCGCTAATTACTGAAGTCGCGAGAGCAGGCACACGTGTCATTTGACGAATAGTCGTGTTGTTCGAGTTAGGAAAGCAAACGAAAACATCGCGGCGCATTTAAGGCACGCGTCCGTACGTGTGAGTAAAGCGCAAATACCTGCTGGAAAAATCGTGAAAACGAACATATATATCACGGTAATTATGCTTAAGAGCCCAAAAATGTAGATCTTTATTCGCCAAGAAAAGCAATCGTATAATTTTACAATAAAATTTGCTATTGTGCTTTAATTATGTTGAGCTTATCAGTGTAATTATTTCTGACGTGAGAAAATGCGGTTTCTTATAAATTTAATCACACTTACACGTTTATTTTGTTATTTGAATTTATGAAAAAATAATTTTTCTTTTTAACGCATTTAAATTACTGCTGCTTTATAAATTATACCAAAACTTAGTTTAGAAAATTTGACTTTAAGCTATTAAATTTTGAATTTGCATTTTGCACTGTAATAAAATTGTTTTGCAAATTTTTGAAAAAAATTATGATTTTAAACGTCAGTTTTCTTAAAAGAAATTGTATAGTAACTATTATAAAGGTAATCCAGAAAAATGAGAGTAACCAGCTGATTATATACTTCTTTTAAAATAAGCGCCTTCCTATACTTTGTTATTTAATCACTAATAGATTTTTCGAGTTCATTTTCATTAAAAAATAAAATGAATGAAAAAGTTTAAATTGTCAATACTTTAAAAATGATAAAAGGTTAATAATAAATAGGAACAATAAAATTTATAAGTGGTTTGATATTATCAAATTTATGTACAATAACTTTTTTTTAAAACAAATTCAATACTTGAAAAATGATTTGGCTATTTTTATAAAGTAACTGAGGTAATGTCTTCTAGAGATTATCTCAATTGTTCTTACCTTCCAAAACTTGTTTTTTTTTTTTTTTTTTAGAAATATAAATATATTTTTTAATAGGTTTAACTTTATTTTGATTTGTATACAGTACTTTAAATAGTTATTGTTTAAAATAACGAAAAAAATGAATTAGAATCTTCAAAATATTTTAAACTAATAATAAGAAAACTATAAGTATATACTTTTAAATTATTATTGATAATAAATTATGATTATATCTCTGTGTGCATGAAAAAAATTTAGCATTGAAATAACCTCGAAATATTTTATAGTACATATCATAATCAAGTACTCATTTTAAAGCATAGACAGATAATGAATGATCGATCGAATTCTATTGAAATGCTCCAGTAATCATAGTGATTTCATTGCTGTAATTTCAATAAAAATAAAAAATTTTAATAATAATGTTTTTTATACTGAATTAGAGATTATTAAAGAATAATATTTAATGATTTAACTTTTCACTTGTGTATGTATTTATTTAGTATTTTTAACAATAATTATGTTTTATCGTCAACATAAACAAAAAACTGAATCAATTTTTACAATATAAAGTGAGTAAACATTATAATTAATTAATAATTGATTTAAAAATTGTAAAAATTAAAGTTATACGTAAGGACAATAAATATACACACATTTTACTTGTATATTTTTATTATTACACGTATCAAATGTATAATAAACAGGTAATAAATCGACTCTTGTAATATTTGCTAAGTAGAGCACATAAAGTGTATGAAAGTTTATACATACGCATCATTCCTTATTGCTTAAGGGGGCACAATTAGTGTTACAGGTGAATCTTATAAAGAAAGAAATTACACGCGCATTTTTCATTGAATCAAATGAATCGACAATTTTTCCATAATCGACAAAAGCATAGATTCTTGTACAAACCTACCGACACATTTATTAGATTGTAAGCTTTGCGCCCCTTCGACTAATGGTACTAGCGAACTTCTATTGAAAGACAGTGACGCGAACTTTTTTCTTGCTCGTATATACTTTTTGTGCATTAAGGGCTTATCCAAATATTAATGGGTGGTTCGGCGCCACGAAGATTTCCCGATCGGTAGGTCGCGCATACGTAATCGGTTTCAGCCTTACTAGCCTTCAATCGTGCGTGTATGTGCATTGTCGCGCGTATTGACTTTCATGTACCTGCGAAGGCGCTTTAGCCCCACACTGCGTTTATGTTAACGAATATTGGCACGGATTATGGGCTGCTTTAGGACGGTGATTGATAATGCATTTAACAGATCTAAGCTTGACAATTTGCCTAATAGCTTGCTTGGACGAGCAAAAGAACGGGCTGGGCTCCCCATCCATTATGCAAAGCTATATTTACCAAATGGAGCTAATTTAAGGACACTCTGATGAAATTAATTTTTATTGGAGTTACTCGAGTTACAAATGCTAAATAATCGAGTCGTTGAAGCTACGCGAGAGAAAAATGCTCGTGTAGCTGAGAAGCTATTTGCGTTACTAGGTTTAAGCTCGCGATAGACCTTAATAGAAGCTCACACGCGAGTTTGAGAAGGAAAGAAGAGAATTAGTACGTGCAAAAGTAGAGCAAGGGAGGGAGAATAAGGAACTGTTTGTTAAAAATTGTGCTTAGCCGAGATTTTCTACTATATGAGAATGCGCTGTGCGTCAATTCTGAGATCGATTATTTAGCTTAAATTAGCTTTTTTAGGCAATCGAAGGAATCAGCGAAGTGACTCTGGACAAAAGTTGGATAAATCAATTGTGACGAGACGTGCCGTAATCTTCCGATATATCGAGCGCAGCACAAGGTTGACGAGTTAATCGTCGTTGGTAAAAGTAAGGTCTGCTCGATAATTGAAGATATCCCGAAGAAAGTTTATCATTCGATCGGATTATTCACGCAAGCTACGTGCTTATTAACCTAAAATTTTTTACAAAGTTGTAAAAAGCAGCCCTAAAATCTGCGTAGAGTATGAAAGAGTATAAAACCTAACGCGTCCTTTCCTTAGGCTTTACGTGCGCGCGACAGCTCGCGCAGTTTTTCCCGGGGGATAAAAAATTGATGAAAGTACGCTCGCGACGCGCGCGTGTAAAATTCTGCGTAACTGTCGATGTAACAGAGTCATAAAAATCGCGGCGTAAAAATGTGGCGGCGAGCCACGGAGGGTGGCGAAAAAAGTCCAGCACCCGGACATATAAATTGCATTCCCTGAAAGCCACGAAATAAATCGACTGTGAAAATGGATTAATCGGCTCTTCTCCGAAAGAGCCTCGTTTTCCGCGGTGCTTAGCTGCAGGTTGGACTCGGTGCCAGTCGTCAGCAGGTGCAGTTTTGGTATTACGGTTAGCAGGTCGCCAACCCACAACCGCTTTACCTGTCGATAGTTTACGAGGGTTCGAAAACTCTCCTGCTCATCTTCGTTTGTTCGCGCGCTCTCTTTCCCTCTGTCCCAAGTGCGTGTGTGTACATACGCATGCTCCCTCGGCTCTTGCTTGGTCTCGCTCTTTTCGCGCCGTTTTGAGAGTTAATCTCGCTCTATTTCCCTCTCTTTCTCAAAATTACAGTCAGCCAAAGACACCTGTTGATTCGGGGCCTACACTCGACTCTCCGCATAACTTGTAAGTGTCTCGGGACGTATCAGTTACCCAATAGAGAGAAGGACCAAGGTTTCCGGTTAGTTTTTCTGTCTCTCTGTCTCTCTCTCTCTCTCTCTCTCTCTCCCTCGCTCCTTTTCCTTTTTGAAGGTTTCGCCCGACGAGAAGGAGCGAGGGGGACGAACAGATAGAGTCCGAATCCAGTTACAGAAAACCGGCTCGCTCGGGCTCGTCCTTCTCCCTCTCTCTCACTCGATGCTATCTTTGGAGGACTCGTCTCTTTTGGTGAGGTCCGACATTACATATATCTTCAACGACTTTGGTTACACGACCAATTGTGAGGGCTGTGTAGTCGAGGCCACAGGTAGCGTTCGCGCGCTCTCGCACAGGTGCGATAACTCCTTTTTCGAATGCTGCGCACGCTGGTCTGCGCTTGCCCGTTCTGCTGCCACTTCTCCCTCTTGCTCTTTCATTTCTTTCGCCTCTCCCTCCTCTTTCTTTTTATTTCGCCTTTTTACTTTACATCTTTCGTCCCGGTTATTAAATTATTATGTAATTAAAAGCCTGAAAAGTGGGCTTTTAACTAAAGCCCGCGCGCACGCGCTTAGCATTAAAGTGCCGTTAAAAGCGAGCAGCTTTGAAAAGGAAGCCGGGGAGATAAGGAAAAGCCAAGATTTACGTGTACGTAAAGTTACAAGATTCGGATTTCTCGCACACATGAGTGAGATTCGGATGTTACTTTCACAGACGCACGACCGTAAACCGTAGCCTTCCTAGAACACGTTGCTTCCAAGTGGATCGTTGAAAGGAAGCACACACATGTTTTCCGCATGTATTTCGAGAAAGTGAAGTTCTGCTCGTAATGCCGGTTCAATTTATATTCTCCTATATATAGATTCAGCTTCTGGATATTTTCGCGAAAATCTACCGGAAAAACTGTATTCTTTGTTTAACCAAACTATTTACGACAATTAAATCACAAATCAGACATTCATAGTGTTTACAGTGTACTATTATATAACGTGTTAGCCACGAGTTAATTCTTTTTATAAGAAATCAGTTGTTTTCCCTTTATCGCGATGATTTTTGCATTTTAGCGGCTTATCACATCTGCCTGCATTATTTTCATCTTAGTTCATAAAATGCAAAATGTTAAGAAATAGGAAACGAACTTTTATCTTATTAAGGGATACAAAATTTTCCTTTATCTGAACGGTTCCTTTATATTGTCATTCGGTTCTTAGATGAATAAATTGAAGAGACTTCAAACTTGAAAATATAAAAGTCCTCCAATTAATGTTTATTTCATTACTTTAACACTAGTTTTTTAAACTTAGTAAAAAAAATATTATAAATGTTTTAGCTTTGAACGAAAGAACACTTTTGAATTTCATATTTGTTTTGTGAAGATATTCATTTGAACTATCGAATATTTAACCTGATAATATTTTTTTTCCATCAATAATTCCTACCAATAATTTGCAAACGATTTTTCAATAATTTAGTTTAAGTGTCGATCTGTGTTTTCGCTTTATTTAAAATTTCGTTAAAAACGTGTTATTAGTTTTACTTTAACAAACGTTTGTATTTGGTGAAATAGAATGGCAGTTAAGAATAATATTTTTGTACTAGTTCATCATCAATATTGTTTTATGCGCGAGTGCTAGAATACTTAGCTGCCAAAAGAAGCGTAGGCCTTGTCTACATTCAATTAAACTTTTAGATTCATTTTTTATATTTTGTTATGCATTCTCATGATAGTCGTTCATATTTTCAGAAAGAGAACATATCGCGTTATACTCAAATACGATGAAAAGAAAAAAGGAAGAAAAAATGAGAAGGCAACTGTTTGGAAACTGACCTGTACCCCAAAGTTACAAATACGCTTCAGCTTTGTGCTTACTTTGGTTTTCCATCGACAATAGTTTACCAGCACTCTGAAGAGCAAGATAGAAAAGGGAAGATAGACGTGTAGATAGATTGCTAAATGGATTAGGAAAAGGAGAGAGTGATACGGTCGAAGAAAGAGAAAACGTCAGAGAGAGAGAGAGAGAGAGAGATCAGTAAAAGAATGAAATGGGAGAAGAAGAAAGAAAAGAAACATGGCAAGTATACATACGAGGGAAAAAGGAAGAAGGAACGACTGATCAATCGACCAAAAATATCCACATGCGCAGAGATCTTTCGATCTCGACAGAAAACCGTTAGAACCGGTTTTCCTCCCTCTGTCTCTCTCCATCGCTTTTTTTACAAATTATACTCTTACCTTGGCTAGGCTGTGCTGCACTGTCCGAGCACCTTAGGATTCCCTTCTTCGCGCCAAAAAAGGCTTCAGAGGCATCTCAAGACAGACGACACCATGTTTCTCCTCTCGCTCGATTTCTCCTGCAGTCAAATTACTCTCTCTCGCTCTCTCTCTCTCTCTCTCTCTCTTACTCTACTCTCTCCGTCTCGTTCAGCACCAACTTTCGGTCTCTTTGATGTCTGTACCTTCCCCCCTCCATCACCTTACACCGAAGACGATAAAATAAAATCTGAGAAAGGAATTATTATTTGGGATTGCGCGTGAAAAATGTTTTTGTCCACGTGGCTACGTATGAGGTGTGTGAGAGGCAAAAGTACCGTACATGCGCGAATATTTGTCCTTTTTTTCTATACGCTTAAGTGTGACTTTTTTTGTTATTCACGGTAAAAAGTCGGGTTAAGCCTTTGTTCAGGCGCAACTGGAAAGACGTGTGCATCACCGTACTTGCACACTAGATACAATTGCGTTGCATACAAAGAGCTCAAACGTATAAAGGTCTTAAAGATGCGATGTCGTAATGTATACCGCTTGTACATAAAGACCAACATAATACCAAACGATGAATTTGTCTGCAGGAAAGAAACTTTGAAGTTTCGTTTTATTCGAGGAATCTCTAAAACATGTAGGTTAATGGGGATGGTAAATATTTTTTCAGTGTAAATTATTATGCCAGCCTATTAAGGTGCACTAGTACTGAAGTAATGGCTTTTGGGGTGAAGATATGTAATCCTCGTATAAACTTTTAGGTAAAGAAAGAACTAGTCTACTATGCTAATCAGAATATTACTACAAATAATATTGCATATTTTATATTACAAAGTTCATTTTCACTTTTCATTTATCAAATCACTCTGACAAGACTTGATTTGCGAAAACAAAACTTTACATTGTTACCACATTTCTAATTATTCACACAGCCAACATAAACTGCAAGGTGGTTCACTTAATTTGGACATCTTTTAAACTGCATAACCGCATTATCTAATTATAAGGAATTGCGTAATTCTAACATGAATTATTTCTATTAAAGAAATTATTCTTTGGTCAAAAACAAAAAAAAAATTATATTTAACATTATATTTAAAAAATGTATAATTCCACTAATTAAAAATAGAAAATTTTCTGTGCACATTATTAAATTATTAGAATACATGCACAACATTTAACAAGTAATGAGCAGTTTTAAAGTTTCACCCATGCATTATACTTGTGCCATTACGCAGATAAAATAAACGTATTCTTCAAAAAAGCGTTTTAAAACTTTTGCTCAACGTTGGTCGTACGAAATTATAGAGAACGTTTCTATGTATCACGTATTATTAAATGGATTTAGATTATAATCAGCTAGTGCATAAAAAGTCGACAAAAACGGCAGCAGCAGTAACAGCATCGAATCGATTGTCGATGCCACTCATGCAACTGGCAGACAAGGATTGAGGAATCTGTCCGTACGTGTCCGTTAAGAGAAGGTACGAGTAGAAGAGAAGAAGAAGAAGAAGAAGAAGAAGAAACGGACTTGACGTCTTCGCAGTACAAACGCATCGAGCTCTCGGACTGCTTTGAGAGTCGACCAACTTCCGCGACTTATGCGACTCGAGCTATAAAAACGGCACGGAATACGAAACGTCGTCGTCCACTGCATGCGAAATAAGTGTCGTTGCGCGACGAGAAAATGCCTCCGGTAATCCTTGCGCAGAACGAAGTAGAAGGAGAAAGAGGGAAAAAAGGAAGAATGTAAGCCTCCTCGCGGGCACTAACAATACGTCAAAATCACGCCAAACATTCAGAGAAATTTTCGGTTCGCGTGATGAATCGCAATTTGTCTTTTGTAATGAGAGCGCTCATTGAAGAACCATAAATAACGGTGCCAACTTTTCCTCCGCGTGCGTATCGTACATTCGAAAAATAGTAAACTAGGAAATGTCTTTTCTTTTTGTCGCTCCTTACCGCCTTATTCCATTCGAAGAAATTGTCTTCCGTCTGCTTATGCCATTTTAAACTTTTTGTCGTCTTTACGGCAACGTACTTTTTTACAATGTAAAGGTACGTTCGTAATACCAACGCTGATAATTACGATACTTCACGATTTGCGAAAGTTACGACATTGCGCCCAACGAAATATTGCAATGATTCTTCAGATTTTTGCAGCGAGAAGATCTTAATTGATTGGGCTCGACTAATTTTCAAAAATAGCAAGGAATAATACTTACGCTTTTGACGAATGGGCGAAAAATAGAGGCTCAAATACCAAGTCACTGGAAATGCAATAACGCGCGCATTTTACGTGGAGGGGTGGCACGGGTGGGCCAATGTTGTCCATCTCATCGAGGACATTATTTGGAATAGGAAAGTTCTCTTTGAGTAATACGAAATCGAGATTTTTAGCGTAAGCTCGCGTAGCACGACATTAAACTGAAAAAGCGCGCGGGACCTTTCCCCAGCTGACTTCAATGGTCTCTCCCCAATCGCACGCAACACAAAGAAAATGATTTTCAGAGAATAAAATACGGAATAAGCTGTTTCTTATTGTAAGGTCTGTCGGACAGGTGCTCAATAAAGAGGAAAAGTTATGGACTTTACTAGGAAAGGTGAGTGGGATGGATACGGACCCCAATATATATTCACCTTGAAATTTAAGAAGCTTAAAAAGCGTGCTTTGCTGTTGGCTCCGCTAGAACGCATAAACATTCTTTGCGCGCAGTCCGTATCTAGGGTCTTGGTGAAGAAAGAAAAAAGAGAAATGAGCGAAAGGAAAGGAGAGAGGGAGAGAGAGGAGCGGTGACTAAGGCCCAAGAGGGTTGTAGATTTTCAAGATACCGAAGGTATGGTGTTACCGACTCAGGCTTAGCAGGTGAATGCCGTTGCGTTACTGCTGCTGCATTGGACACGAGGTATTTTTATATCGGAGTGGACATTAGCCCTTGAATGGCCATTTCTCCAACTCTTTATGCTTTCAGGCAGGCGTGGAAGCTTTTTTCGTAACATTTCCCATAAAACTGGATAATGTTGTTCGTTAATAAAAGACCAAGCGCTCGCGTGTTCGTTGCAGGGAACAACTAGTACCGGCTGATAGAACGTTCAGCTTTACTTTCTATTATAAATATTATTTTTATTTTCATTATCTCGATGAAAGAATGATCGTAAATTGCGGCTATTACAACCGGGATCATGCACCAGTTCCTATGTATATTTTCTCTTGTGTATGCGTCGCTAATGCTTAATTTATCACGCTTACACACAGTTATGCACTTGTACGACTAGGCTACATACTTTAACGCACTGAAACGTGATTATTGATACGGTCATTTTCTGAAATTTTGCTGCCTCGTATTAATAACAATAACGACGTTGTTTCTGCTCGCGTTTATGTATTCCTTTCGAATACTCGCAAGATCCGAGTAAAACATTGCACTTTATGTGAAATATTTCCAAACTCGAATTAAGCTCTGAAATGTTGGATAAATTATTTCGCGCAATTATGAAGGATAATGTTCTCTCGCGTTTATTTATCAAATGTAACGTTTTTGTACTTGAGAAAACAAATTTGCACAACTGAGTGGTAGTATAGTTACAAAAAGTTACCGCAGTCGTCGCACAATCGGTGTGTCGCTTTTGAAAAATGTTCCCACGCGTTACGTAATCGCAAAAAACAGCTAAAATTGCAAAGCTGAAAAATTGATATTTCACGTGTGCTATATAGATCCGATTAGAGAGAGAGAGAGAGAGAGTAACGCCAATGGCTCAGGAAATTTGATTCGGCGTCTGCAGACTTCCAGCCTCGCAACCCAAGTCTTGACAAAGATATTCTCTTTGTTCGCTCGCGAAAGCGCCTTTAATCCGATTACGATAGGCCAACACTTTTGGGCCACGAAACTTGGGCTCGCAGGGGACCGCTTGGCCTCGCATCACAACAATAATAAAAGAAAACAATGGAAAGACCCAGGAGGAGTCCGTGTCGAGGAAGGACGAGCGTCCCGCAAGGTCTCCCGCAGGGGCGTCGGTGGCGTCGCGACACGGCCGCAAGATCGATGGGTCATTTTCGATAATTATCGCGGCAGCCGCAGCGGAGTTGTCCCATTAGCATAATCACATTAGTGAGGCGGTGGGGCCCCCCGGAGAATGGCATTCCGGCCGCTACCAAAGCCTGTAAAAAGGACGCGTGGCTTGCAAATGCCGAATGCATGCGTCCTGCGCAATAAAACGGAAAGGACAAATAGCCGATCGGCGACAGCCGCGGCCCTCCGTCTGAAAAATGCCGCTGACAACCGCACCAGCTTATTTCGCTTTTCGATTGTCTAATGTTACTGGATAGTAGTAGATACCGGCTACCGGCTACCGGCACTCGCTCAGTCATCCATCCTTGCTGTTGTTTACAGCAGAGCCAATGCTTTGCGGAGGCTTGGGCGAACTCGCCTATGCGGCAGACACCGGGACGAGCAAATATTTATCGTTCGATATTCTGCAGCTCGCGTCTGTGTGGAGGAATCAAATATTGCGCGAGGCTGATGATAAATTTTGCCGGCGTTTGAAATACACGCAGACGCGTATTTGTTCCGATGATTGTTTATTCGCGCGCGTCGCCGAGGTAGAGGCTCGTATTGTTTACGCAGCGATGCATCTTGTAGTGGTTGAAACACTCTTAAGGAAACATGAACTTTTCTCGGATACGGGTAGTCGACGCCGGGCATCGATACCCAAAGTGAAATCTTGCACGCGATGAACAACTGCCGACTGGGAGGGGGTGGCTGTGCTATAAAAATTTAATTTACTCGTACTGGAGTTTATTCGGGACATCCGAATTCAATATTTTTACCTAATTGTCTTGTAGTTATGGATGAATCGCGTCTCTGGATCTGATATTCGACGTTTGCTTTTCAATATAACTTGGGACAATTTCACAACGACGTCTTGCATGCAAAATAAAACTTTCATTTTGAAATTCTAATCGAGCGAAGAATTATTCCCAAAATAAATATTTCTGAAATTCTAAATCATTAACTTTTAACAGCTTTAACATTGTCTTACCTGTCCATTAATGAGTTTAATCCACTTTGCGATTTATCCAATACTTGTTTAACGCTTAATCTTAGAAAATTATCAGTCTAAATTATAGAAAAATCAATCGAATATTCTTTAAAACACCAAAATGTCGATATTTATGATCGATAGTCGTTTAAAACAATAAGTTTTGTAGATTTTTCGAATAATATAGAGAAGAGATTACTTTTGTACGAATGAACAAATATCAAAATTTAGAAAATAATGCATTAAAAAATATTTCATTTCAATTGGATTTTTATTTATTCGTTTATAACTGTATCGTAAAAAAATTAGATTTATATTATCATTAATTATCTTAATGATTTCTCGAGATTAATGTTTTTTTTTTTTATTCGAATATACGAAAATAATTACTCAAAATAAAAGTTGAAGTGAAATTTTATAGTAGGCGACGAAATTGAATCAGTTTTGTAGATTTGACAAATCTTACTACAAGCATTAGGTTACTAAAATATTACATCTTAAATATAAGAATGTGTTGCTTTGTCTTTTGCAGAAACTCAGCAAACATATTTTATAAATAATCAAAAAGTGTATTTTTTTATAAAAAAATTTTAATAACAATTCAGGTTTAGTTATTTTATTAGAAAAAAGATTTAATTTTATTTAAGAAAAAAATTGTAAAATTCACGAGACAATAAAAGTAAGAGTAAATGTTATCGAAGGATAAACGTATTCGGATTAAAATTTTCTCAAGTACTGCAAAAGTTTCAATTTCGCTTGTATTCTTAAAATTTACAAACTTATTTTTGAAATCAAAATATTGTTAACATTTAAATTTGGACCGAATATAAACTTATTTACAATTTGAGCTTAAATGATTTCCAGAAACTGTATTCCCGCTTTATTTTTCAAAAATTTGTCATTAAACCAGCGGAGGTTCAAACGGTAATGTACGTTTCGCCTCAATTAAAACGAAGAGTTTCTTGTGAAACTTTTATTCTTGCTTACCGAGCAGGAAGGTAAATGTGAAAGCACATAAAACGTCCAACGTGAAAAGTCCTGATGGGTCGGCGGGCAATGTATTTAGGGCGCGTGAAAAGTTTCGCTCGGATCGATTGAAATTCTGTGCGCAGGCAAAGTTGTAGCTCCGAAAAGTAAGTTTCGATGTACTGCACGACTGCTGAAAGATTTAACATCCAATATAATTCATAAGAGGAGTCCGTTATAAAATTGCTCGCAACCAGTTTGTTTACCTAAGCGAGCCTCCGCGAAATTTCCCGGCGTCGAATCGCTGCTGCATCCGCAAAACGCAATGGGAAACGAAAGGAAAGTCGATACCTTGAAAAATCGCAGCGCGACTCGCTGACGCACCAACAAAGCAAAAGCTCCTCGGCTCCCGGCGATATCGTATGACCGCCAGAAAAGGAATTGCAGCGACAAAGGCTGCGTATCTCAGCCGGAGCGAGAGACGGAGAATGCAAAGCGAATGCGGGGGGACAGAGCCGAGAAAAGCAGGTTGCGCGCTCAGATAATCGCGGCGGTCGGCGAGCGACTCGAAGACAAGTGCAACTCGTCGGGTCCACGTCCGCAGCATCTGGCCCGCGGCGCACGGAGGAAGTGCTCGCGCGAGTAGTGTACGCGGGCCCCCGTTGTAATATCTGCATGTGGACTCGCGCTCGGCAAATTTATGCACACGGGGACGGCAGCGAGCGGACGAGTCGACCCTATTTAGCAATGAGAATTAGTTTGACCGATTTTTTACCGGACGACACATTATGCTTGGAGGCGGTATCTCGTCGGGCCAACTTTTTCGTATCTGCATTCCAGATACGCTCGGGCAGCGGCTCCGGCGCGTGAAAATCGCGACCGTTAGTTCTTGGGGCAAAAGGTCTTATAAGCTGAGGAGCCAGATCTGCATTATTTATAACTCTCATTAACCTCTAAATTTAAATGACTGATTAAGAGGGATGTGTTTTCATTATATCTCCGAGGGAACAACATCTCTTTGTGTAGTTTGTCGACGCCATCGCCATTGCCCCCTTGAAATATTGCCGTATGAACGTTATAACTTTTTTCGTTTCCCCGTTTCTTAAAACGAATTGGTGCAGCGCACCTCCAAGGATATAAGAAGAATATAACTGCAAAGAAATTTAATTTTACCACAGTATCTTGCGAATTATTCACGCGAGACAAACGCTTAATCGCTTCATTAGTCTATCCATCTTCCTTCTCTTACGTACACTAGAAAATTTTTTACATTCAACCTATAATAGATTTCTTATTGCATTCTTTGCCTTACTGGTCAAGATATTTATTTTTGATTAGCAAAACAAATTTTAACTCTCCTTCAGTATCTTTGGTTCATCTTTAGTTGCTCGTTACATTATTTGCTTTGAATTATCACGTCCTCTACTTTTACTGGCAAATGCTATTTAAAACGAATTTTGTTTTTCTTTCATTTTCAATTTTAAAAGTAGCTTTCAATTTTTATCTCTATTCATACTACGAATAAAACATTTTTTTTTTTTTTATCGTGAAAAAGAATAAATTGTATAGGCGAGATGTATAATGTACAAAAATTGAATGCTGCGCGAGTGGAACAGAATGTTCCAGGCATAGATAGAATCGAGCTACGTGCCCTATAAAATGGGATATATCGAATAATATATATTCGCGGATCTGAAAAAGAAAAATCACGTCGATCGATTGTATTTTTACTTTCAAGTTTAATCATAATTTATTCATTTGTTCGAGCGAATTCTTCGTGCGAAAGCTGTTTCATGTTTCATCTATCATATCCATTAGCATTTGTCTTATTTCTTAATTAGCCGCGTCAATCGTTTAACTCAAAATCGAAATTTCGATTAAAACTAAAATTTAGATGTACCTTGCTAAGAATTACGCGATTAAGTTCATATCTGTCGATGAATAAATTATGTAAACTTATGTACAAGAAAAAATAAATTAGTATATCAAACGAGAAAAGACTTATTGGGCCTGGTTATAGATTTTGATCAGCGTCGTTAATCAAGAATTTTTAGCATCAAAAGATTATGTCCATAATTTATGGTGTAATTTTATAACGTTTATTTTTCGAGATATTATAAAACGTGGCAGTAAATATTTACATAAAACGAGGAAAATAAAATACAACTTGTATCTATTATATAGTCTTGTTAAAAATGCCTTAAGGTTGGGTTGTCTTAATAAAATGCCTTATTTTTACACGCTTAATTTGAAGTTACAAAGTATTACTGGTGTAGAGGTTGTAGTTGCGTTTAAAATCCATAAAAACTTGGTGCAAACAATACATAAAATTAATTGAACAAGCATTTCTGTTCTAATTACACTTATATTTATTATTAATCTATTAGGGGAAGCATCGTTAAATATTATATGTGCCCAGTTCGTTAAAATTTCTCATAAGAATATAAAAGAAATTGTCGTGCTGTAGAAAGTTAGAAGCAAGACACGTTTTTGCAAATGTTCTTAAATACACGCACTTCATTTGACGAAAACTGTAACGACAATATTTCATTGTTATAACATAAATTTGCGGGATATTCCAAGTAAACACCATAAGAAGCTTGGAATACTTGGGAATAGTTGGACTAACGGAAGCATCGTGATTAACGGGCATACATTTATATTCAAGCTGAAACTCCATTAAAATCATCAACGCGACATTCATAATCGAAGCTTGTTACATATTCAAAACTAAATCCGAATGCATATTTGCTTCACGACGAGCTGAAACAATTTTGATTTTGAAACTTCATTTATCGAATAAGACTTTTTTCTTCCGAGGACTCCTGATCGCTACCAGTATAACTGCAGCAATCCGTTTACTGTTCAGGCACCGATGTTTCACAGATGCAGGAGTTTTTCGTGCACGAATGCACGATGGAAGGCGACTGTGATGCGGATAACGTACTTTTACTACTCATAAGCGTGAGTTGGTACCTCCTTAGACGCGCATTGACGCGCTTTTAACAACGATTTACGCAATAAGCGTGATTTTGCTTTCAAACGCGTCGTGCAGTGCCTGTAAATGCGTGTCACTAAAAATGTGAAATTGATCGAATGCAGATTTGAAAAATGGCATGGACGGCGCACAAAACGAGGCTCATTGCCAGTCGCTGCGAGCACTCTCGGCGGATACTGTTCTCGTTCGCTCGTGATGGGGATAACCAAGTCGTCGAATCTTGTAATTGTTTTGAACGCGTCTTCTACCTTCGCGGTTCATTCGGACCGTTGTCGTGCGTTCGTCGTTTTCTTGGTGATACGTGAAAGGCGGTCGCGTTCCGATATATACGGGCATAAAACGCGGGGACAGGTTTCGTTTCGTTTCGCTTTTCACTGCGACTCGCTCCAGCGTTCGCCAAAGCGACTAGTCGCTCTTTCTATTGTGGAAATGGTGTATTACGCGCGCGGCTCTGCCTCCATTTGTACGGCATCGCCCGGAAACCAGTCGATGTTTCTATTACCCCTACCACCTGGGTATCCTTGCTGGGCTCGATACCCTTCCTTGTACTTCGTCGATTTGTACTGCCTCTATCCTGAAGGTGCTATCCGGCTGTTCGCTCGCCTCGCGTGTGGGACTTTATTTTTACTTTTGTAAATCAATAGTCTTGCCTCGTTTTTGCATTTCGCAATGCGATTTCGAAGGGCTTGCGAAATCCCGTAGCGCGATTGCGATTGACTTTGTAATATTTAAGAGCGCGAGATAAAATGGCACTTGCCAGCTCCTTCGTTCCTCGAATAATGAACATACAGACACAAATTACATTCTAATAACCATATTGCAAGATAATCGAATTATATTGTGGTAGCGAAGCGCGCATTTTAAGTCGTTTCTAAGCTATTTTCGCGTGAAGCTTTAATTTTTCAAGCTACTGTTTAAGCTTTCAAACCGGGTATATTTTAAATTACCGTCAAAATTATAATGTCTCTTGTTTCTACTTCGAGTGTAATTTTAAATGCATTAGTAGCAATTTCCGTGTGTTTTTTTTTTGGATTTTTAATAAAATGATTTATTAGTTTTAATCGTGTATTCCCAACAATTATCAAATACGTTTTTCAGCTCGAATTTTAATTCATCCAAATATAAGTCTATTTTTAATTATGCTTTATCCACAAATCACTTTATCGATAAAATCTGCATTTTGATGAAAAATATGGAGCGAATTTCGAACAAACGAACGAAACTAGATTTATTTTTCACTCTAATGCATTTAGATTTTCGATCATCATCGTACTATCGGTCGTATTGTCAATTAACAATAACCAATAATTCACATTACCAATTTCAATTTTTTATGGATATATTTTAGAGTTTTAAACATTGTAATATATTTTTAACTGTATCGTTATATTAAATTATATATGTAGCAACTGTCAGAGAAATAAATGTTGTTTTAGTTATTTTATAATTTACGAAGCATTCAGAAATGGTCACTGCATTCCTAAGTAGTAACAGATCACGAGATCATACATGTGCAGAATTGCACATAATTATTTCCTTCTTAGCTTTTTATTTCTCTAGTTTCTAGGTTCTCTGTGTCTTGCAGAAGTTCTTGATCCACTTTCAGAGAGGAATTGTACAATTTAGCTTTTTTACGTTTTCGAAGAAAGAAACGAATGGTCATTAAAGTATAAAAATATTTTTAATTAAACATATTCGTAATTCTTAGTACAGCTTTGAAACTTGATATAATTAGTAACTTTTTACAGAGTGGCATAAAATAAATACGAGTACAAACGATTTACCGGAAATTTTAATTGAAAAACTGTACCAAAAATAGGTTTTGAGTACGGAGAGGATGTAGAGACGAGTCGCTGTCCAAAGGATTCCCCGAATACTTGACTTCCAAGCACATTTTTACGTCGACTTATCACGGATGAGAAAAGGGTCGCAACAAACTTAGGAATACTTGGCAAGATAATTATAAATTGTAAAGCTCGAGCCTAAACAGTAGCCTCCGCTGCCCACAGGGATAATAAAACAGTAAACGTCAGAGGAAAATATTCAACCGGAAAAAAGTCGAATTTGCCAGCGTAAAAAAGGATTATTGCCTAGGTATTATACGCGACTGTGGCACACAATGCGGTACCGAAAATATGTGCTTATTGTTGAAAATTTCGACGTAAGACGGAGGCAGTAGAGTGCGGCGCGACGTACGCACACGCTCGCACGGAGGCAAACACGGGCACAAGAAGAACGCGATTTCTCAACAATAGAAGATTATTAGCATTGGCTCAGCCGAGTGCACTTGGTTGATATTGGCCACTCGAAAGCCAGCATATTGTAATCACGCGGATATATTGTGCTCCCCGCGCACTGTGTACTTGCCCTTTTCCCCTCTCGTCGTTTTCCATCTTTCTCGCCTCCGTTCCGTTTCACCTCGCGCATAGATATTCATGTCCGCTCTTCGATCCGCAGCTTGCAAGCCTCCGTTCACTCCTTTATACATCCCTTCGCCTCTTTTCCTCCCTCCTAGATTCGCGGCATCCGTGTAATATACTCTTTTTCCACTTTTCCTTCTTCCCGTTCGCTCGTTCTGCCTTTCTTTTCATTCTCCGTTCATCCGATAACTCGATAATATTACACGCAAAAACCGCTTTCGATGTGCTCGCCCAGTCAGCGAACCACTTGTGCAAGCAAATAACCAGTTATCGGAAAACCGATTTTATTTTTGCGAGAATATATAAGACCGCTCGTGCATTTGGACGGGCTTTGCATTTTTCAACTTTTTTTCGCCGAGATTCGGGCGTGTGTGTGTGTGCGCGCACCGGGTTTCTCGACTTTATCGTTATCTCTCTTTTTCGTCGCCCAACCCTTCCTCTCTTTCTCTGTCAGACGCACACGCACACTCTCCTATTCTGTTCCGCCAAAAAAGATTATTTCGCAATGTCGATCGTGCATGCGAGTGAGCTGAGTTTTACTATATGTTGTGAAATGTACGCGAGCGCGCACACCAATGCGTGCATATATTACCGGAAATAACCGAGAGGGAAATATTATATAGCCGATAAGTTCGAACAATGGACTGATTTTAGTCTGTGGCGAGTGCAATATTTTACCGTAGGAAATCGAATAATTGTACGTATCAAGATTAAATGGCTTTTATGAATCGGTATGCGCCTCTAAATAAAAACTACGAATTGAAAACTATTGATTATGAAAGTTCTGTATCTTGGAGTAATTGGAAAGTTCCTTAAATTACCTGGTGTTACGTCAATTTCCAGGCTTCCGCTCGTAGTTGCAGCACTATACTAACACGCACACACGAGGAAGTTTGACCATCCTCGTAAAAATGCCAGGCAAAGCTTTAAATCAGTATCAATTTAATTCGCATTAAATTAATACATCGATGTCATGAAATTTGCGCTCGTATACCGAGCAAATTTCCCGCGCATCAGTTACTTTGTAAATAGTCGAATAGTTTCATCGAATAATATCTGACAAAATCATTTTTATATCGAGCGTCGTTTCATTTTTCACGGCAGCTCGTTTTATACCACACTTAAGCATCGAAATGATACACCGTCTAGTATCTATTAAAAATAAAATTTTTATTATGCATTTATGCGTGTCATTAATATGAGATTGAAAATTGCTCGAGTAAAAGTGAGAAGAAGAGAACGACGAGCCTCAATTTTCAAATAAACGCAATGATCAGCCGAGTGCAATCTTTTAAATAGTCACTAGTTATAGAAATAAATGGAGAATAATTACTCTGCATACTCACTCTATACAGATTGACCCCGTTAGTTTGTATCGCGGAGTCCGGCAAGCGCTAAACTCTTTATAAATGAGATAAGGAAGTTAAGTGTGACGCACACGTCAATCTGGCGTCAGTAGGTAGAAAAAGGAAGAGAAGTGCTTCCGACACCGGTGACATAAACAACGCTGGAAAAGACCCATTAAAGCGCACAGCAGCAACATTGGCATGTGGTTATGCGCGGGATTGCTCGACGAATACACCGAACGAGCGAACGAGCGAACGAAGCTGTTACCGGAAACATTACGCGCTCAGATTTGTTTCCACTCGCTTACATCTCTTGCACCCTATTCCGACTCCGACTAAAACCTATTCTCGCACATACGAGCCCTTTTTTGCAGTCTTGGTTTAGAAAAACCGCCATGCTTATTGTTATTGCATTATCCTGAGAAACGCGGTAAACGTTCGTATTTCAATTTCAGTACTCTATTTATTTTTTATTTATTTCTTTTGTTGCTGCGGTATTATTAGCAATCGAACGTTTTATAATTTTCGTCTTTTCGTATGAAAAATGCGTCTCAAATTAAAAATTTCGAGCTTAAACTTACCGAAATTAAACGAGCTTTTAATTTAAGAAATTTAAATGAAATCCCGCAGATTTTTGGCTGAGTTTAAAACATTATTTTGGTTTTCTTTGATATTAAAGGTATTGAAGGAAGCCAGCGACGCACGAAACGATCAGCTCACGGAGTTGGAGAATATTTTCTATGTTCTTCAGGAGGAACGAAACTTGGATTGTTTTGATGTTCAGAAAACGCCACGGTGAGTAAACGAACACTAACACTTATCCTTATCTTGAATGTAATAAATTTTTTTTACAAAAACAATTGTCAAAGCGAATTATTTTTAAAAAAATTATATCAAGATATTCAGCGTTTAGTGTTTTTTTTTTAAAAAAAAAATAGACATACTATTTGAAGTACTTTAGAGTTACTTTGAAAATTACTGATTGATAAAAACGAGTTAAAGTGTCCGATAAAGAAAATAATGGCTTTTCATTGCTTTCGCTAGTTCGAATAAGTGAAATTTAATTATCGCATCGAAGCATCCATCTTTATTTATAGAAAATACGGCAGTACTGGGTTAAAAATATACAGCAAATTCTAGTGCTTGAAATACGTCACGTGAATTAGCAATAATTGATAATCTCTGTACGGAGCGTTAAATTGTTAGGTAATCATTGACAATCGCCAGCACTGACAAACCATTGGACCGATTGTTCTGCAGAGAGTGGAAAAGAAATTGTACGAAGAGAGAGGAGCAGAAGCAACGGGATCAAGAGAATAAGTCGATAGGTCTGGCGTTGCTAATTATCGGTAATTATGCGCGCCGTGGGCGGGTAATTAGGATTTATGCGCATCACGATAATCTAGAAGCAGCAGCGAGTGAGACAAAGAAGCTGAACTCGATAAATGCGTCTAGGGCTCGGTTAAATTGTTATTTACGCGGAGGAATCATGCGATCTGAGCAGGGAAGGCGGAGGGAGGTTTGGAGAGGTGCGCGCGCGCGCGTGAAAGACGAACGATATAAAGAAAAACTCGCGAGCTCTTGCCTACCACCAGCCCGTGGATAATTAAAAGAAATTCGCGGAAACATTAGACTTGATTTATGGCTGCGGCGATTCGCCATTTCGCGAATCGCACGGACGAAGACGGGCACGCGCACGCGCACGCAACCGGTCCGATTACAATCGGTCGCCGAAGCCAACCTGTAAATTCGCGATGGCCGTAATAACGCGCCGATATAGGAAAACCCGTTGAAATCCATATAAACGCGCATAGGACGCGAGCCGCTTAAAGCGCCAGCAGTGGGCTTTTATTATAGGGGCGTAATAAAGTTGGCGCGCGTGCGCGTCGGCACTACCTGGGCTCCTGCTCGCTCGCTCGCACGTAGAGCTGCCCGGGGGATTGCCGATATTTATTTATGGATACGGGCCTCTTGCGTATACGTGCGAGTGCATAGATAAAGGAACAATCTCCGGGGCAATAAAATCGGCGACAGGCCGTGAATTTGTAAGGCGAAGCTCATAAAGGGATTTACGCGCGCGTTCTCGGGCACAGAGAGACACGCTGCCGCAGTGCGTGGGTGCGCTAACATTCCCATGAAGTCGTGCGCGATCGAACCAGCAGATCGTCGTTTTCGTGGCCTCGCCACTTTCCCTCTCTCTCTCTCTCTCTCTCTTCGTCGGGTCCATTATCTCCGGGAGCAGGTGCTTTTGCGACATTCCTAATTTTTAGCAACGCCGCTTACTCGGAAATAATCTTTACGCTTTCCGAGTTATTCGAAAGTTGCGAATGTTGGGTTGATCTAACCACATCCGATTGGAGACACTTGCCGCGTCCTTGGATCGGCTGTTTGTTTAACGCTCTGCAGTCACGGAGAAGGCTTGCAATGTTCCGGTTCGACAAACAAACGAGGCCCAACAGAAGTTGTCGATGTGGCAATTCTTAACTCACAGTTGGCGCATTTTCACGCGCAACATCGCGGTGCGCGTCGTGCTTCGGACTGCAAAATGCGCGTACACGAGGAAGATTTATCGAGGAAAATCTATTGCAATGTTAAGTGGACTCTATTTGTTAAATCTCGCGCGGGCTCGCGTAATTTTTTATATTTTTACGCGGCGAAATATCGGTGCACTTGGTATCGTACGTTGTTGTTTGTCTGCAATCCTTGAAATAAAGCAACACTCGGCGATCGAGGGAAAGCCTCGAACGCGAGTAAACAGCAGCAAAAAGAGAAAAGTGGAAAGTCGAGTCCCGACTACTCTGTATCCTTAAGTTGAACAGGTTTCCTATTTTCAGATCCGATCGTTCCACGTAGAACGTATATCTCCGTAGCTCCGTATACAATACCAGATTACCTCGTAGGCACAATCCAAACTTATTACGGCGTGTTACGTTAGCGCTCGGAGTTTTTTCAACATCGGGAGGAGGCGAGTTTCAACATTCTACATCTTCTCGCGATCCGCAGATCGTATCGATACCCATCGCCATTAATATGCATGTGGTAATTATTGCGGTATTATCATAAGCGTGGAGTGCGAGCGCAAGATTATCGGAGTGATGCAACGGCACGGACTCGAAGGAATCGTGACTTTTGGCGCGCGCGCGCGCGCAGTGTAACGACGCCGATTGAGCCGTGCGTGCCCGCGCGCACATTTCGCGATTGCTGAATACGGGCTTTCGCGCACCCACGTGCACGTATTAATAAATTCCTTATATTGTCAATGTGCAAATGCTCGCTCTCGCGTATCCTCGACGTTTTTGCCGTCGCGGAATCGGATCTGCATTATTATATAATGTGTGTTTTATATTGCATTGTTAAGATATAATTGCGCGCGAGGGAAGAAAGACGTATGTGCAAGATATTGAATATGAATGCGGATAATCATCCTGCATTATTATTCGCATTCGTATTGACTTTTTTCTGCAACTAACTTACGGTGCTTTGATAATGTTAATCTTTAGAGCATTTTGTAACCGCGGCAATGTAATGTCGTGCGCGAAGGTGTTGGTGACGATGAAAACGTAAAAATAAAAGACGGCTGCGTTATGACGAATTTGTGAATGAATATTCCGATAATGATTGGTGCATTTAAATTGATCGAATAAATGCTCGTAGTTTTCCGTATTTGCCGAAGTCTTGTAAAAGCGCTAATAAATATTTAACACCGTGATAATAATTTTGCAACGCCTATCGATTGATATTAGTTTCAACATCTGTAGAAATGCAACAGTCTAGAAATATTAATTTGCTAAATAATAGTCCTTGTTTCATCGCACACTGCCATTAGGCACAATTAAAAAGTGCAGATAACGTCAATAAATAATCGAGCATTTATTAAAAGTATAAAAGCTGCGGGGCAATTTTGCACAACATAATATTGTTGCAGGAACGCGTTTAAAGCGAAGAAGTAGCTAATATCTGAAATATACCGGAACGAAAAGAGGAATTTGAATAAAATTTAACTACTGATACATTAAAACTTGAAGTCCCTTGGGCAGGAAGGCTCGGCATTTCTCGAGCAGCGAGTCGGACTAACGTTTGCGAATAAAAGGATTTAATTGAAAATTATTGCAGCGTTAGATCCGGGATGGCGTTTCGCTGTCAGCTCCTACAAATGTACCGGTAATAAAATTTTTGGCCAAATAACGCGCGAGAAAAGAAAGTCGTCGTTAAAACGAGGTGCTTTGTATTCCAGAAGACGCAATTGAGGAGGTATCGTACGTGCAGCCACGGCCAATTTTGCTTTTCGATTAGCGCGGCGGACTTTGTGGGTTGACGGTTTCTAAAAAGCCCGGCGATCGTCGCCTCTCGAAAGCACATCCGCTGCAGTAGTGCAGTCAAGGTCACAAGCAGTTGTAGAACGAGAGTTGAGCCATGTCGGTGCGATTCGCATAGCTCGTGCGATCGAGCGAGCGAAATTAGAAACCAGCCATTACTCCGCCGCGCTCGAGCCCCCGTTTCTCCGTACGGCTCGTAGACATTTTTCCTTGAAAAGCCAGGATGGAGTTTTTGAAAATTCTCTAGGTCGGTGGCGGAGGGTGAAATAGAAAGCACATGTGGGCTGTCGAGATAGATAGAGTGCGAGGCAGAAATTGGCAATTACCGCAAACCCGTAACTAAGGCACCCCCGTACGGGAAGCTCCGCGGCCGCACGTATGCCCTAAGTCGGCGGTAATCGCGTGTACGACGGGAAGCTAACCCCGGATTATATAATTACACGCGCTAAATTAGGAATTACGTAGTATCGAAGCCGGCAAGCACCTCTGCTCGCCTCTTACGATCCGCTTCTGCGCAGCTGCTTATGCCGCGTTGACCACTCCTTCCTAAACTCCTGCGCCTCCTCTGCTCTCGCACAAATTATCGAACCTCGACTAGTTGCAGCGGCAGCGGTAGCATTAGAAGTAACGGCTTATGCATGTCAGCTGGCGAACTGCATCCCTGGCGCTGTGCACTAGTCGAGAGCCCAGTGTTATTTTCGTTTAAATGGCGTAGGGGAGTAGGATGTCGGATGAGGCAGAGTGCGAGTGCGCACTCTGAGAAAACAGTTGCAGCCGCTCCGATGATGTTCCTCTTGTTTAGTTTCTGTCGGCGAATATTAAATTTTACGCGTCTCCTTTTGTGCTCGAGCCTTGTGCACCGGATACGCGTGTGATAAAATCACCCTGTAAAAAGTATTGAAAATCGGCTAGTCAATTTCCTCTTTGTAGATTAGTTTAACAAACGCTGTCTTCGCTGCTCCTAAGACCGCTGCTAACCGCTGTTAACGGCTGCTGCTCTTAGTAGTTTTATAAGCTCCTTCGTTTCCATCGAGGCAGGTTATACCTTTTGTGCGTTCGATAGCGCTACCGTAGGCGATTTTAGATACGCGAAATAGGCTCCGAGGCATCGGGATCGTGCGATTGGAGCTCGAGTACACGCCTTCCGTCCGCAACTCCAATATTATTAGATAATAACCCGCGAGATCGTCTCTCGACAAGAGCTTCAATTATCAGTGGCGATGCAATGATGCGACGCTCAAATAGATAAAATCGCCTTTCGTTCGGATCGCGTTTTGTTTTCGTTGTTGTAGTGGTCGTGCGCCGATGTCACGACTGGAATTAGTGCTCTTTTGTTGCGAGGTTGTTAATGCTTTGCCAGCGACGCAAGTATTTCCAAAGCAGCTTCGATTTGAAATTGAAAGAGTGCCAAGGAGAAGGAGAGCCACGATCTTTGGTCGAGTTGGAGTGATTTTTGGGGAGATTATTGTAGCAGGGAGTTGTTCGAAAAAGCTGCCTTACTTTAGATACGAGATATTCAATTTCAGATAGCGAGATTCTAGCAAAGTAGTCTAGAGTTCTCCCGTATATCATCGTACGCTTACCGCTATATCAATCGAATACACCGATTGATTTATCGATAAGGAAGAAGCAGCCGAGGGAACGAACGAAAGCTTCGCCCGATGCAGCGGCTGACCACTACTGGCGTCGATTTCGCTTTCGCCCCCAAAAACGCCGAAGGCCAAATTCAGCGAGTAATACAAGACCAAATTCTGCTTCTGCATAATTGCCCAAGTTTATCTTCCTAGGAAGATAAAGGGAGCGAGGGGTTCCCTCCGCGCGGGAGACGTTTCACCGCGTAGGTCGGAATAACGAATAACGGGGAAGCCCAAGGGGTCCGCCTCCCGGAGAAAACCTCTCGGCGGATTCTCACGCAGAGCCGACGGCAGGGTTAAGACATCGCGGCGTTCGGCCGCGCCGATCGGCCGATCGCGATACCGGATACCGGGGCCGGTCTCGATGATAGCCAAATGAACCAATTACCCGGCTGGACCCATTGTCGGGGGTCCCCTCGGCACCGGCGAAATTCGCGGAACGCGACGGCGACGAGGACGACCCCGGCCTTATAGGACATTCCAGCCGGCGCTGCGCCGGCGCGCGCACGTATACCTGTTGCAGGTGGACGGCAGCCTCGGCTTTCCACGTGGGAACGGAGCATTCCACTCGCGTTCTCGGGCAACACGCCCAACGAAACTGGTTTGCCTCGTTCCTTCATGCACGGCTTTTTCTTCTTCTTTGGGACGCGGCCCGAGTGAGCGCCGCCGCCGCCGCCGCCGCCGCCGACTCTTACATTCGGGAACCTCCTCTTCCGTTTCTTTTCTACGTTCGCGAGGATCGGCGCGGCGGTCGGGGGAGAGCCGAGGGAGAGCCGCTCACCTCGCACGCCATAGTTTTACGAGTTTGTAATGAGAAGCCCCGTTGCATTAGTATGCAGAGTGGTCCTTCTTAACGGCGCACATTATGTCAGTGCCCCGCAAACTGATGGACGTCAAAACTTTTATGGTCGGCTCTCCGCTGCGTACGTCTCTCGACTTTTGCCGGACTCTCTTTCTCTGTCTCCGTCTCCGTCTCCATCTCCGTCGGCGTCTGGCCCTTTCCACGGCGTAAAAACGATCCCCGAGAAAATTAAGACTGCACATCGGCGGCCGTACTTCTGATATAACTTCATTGTTCGCCGCGAGTGTGGGTGCGCGGCCGGGGGCGCGGGTTCGGGCGCACACGCCAGCCGCTCTTGCGCCGTTCCTGGGCGCAAAACGCTCGCCCGGACTTTGGGCTTTCCGCGCACTTAACTCCGCAAACTGCGGCTTGATTGTTTTAAAACGCGACTCTTAGCTTTATTATTCGCTAGAGCTTACATCCTCACGGCTATAATCAGGAGGCTCGGGAAAAACGTCCTCCGTGCCCTCGGTAAATGTATATCAGCCAGGAGATCTCGCAGCCTGAGATAATAAGGTAAATGCTATTAAAATTAATTGGAATCAAGCAACTACTAATTTGCGGTAATTAAATATTTTGTCATTCGCTCTTTTATAATCCCGTTTATGCTTTCGGAAACGCTCGTTACAAAAGCTCCTTTATCGCTTATTTTTACGACAATAAAAATAATTACACGAAATCGAAAGAATTCAAAATAATAAATAACAAATAATAAATAACGAATAATTAAAAAGATAATAATTCAAAGTTTCAAACCCCATCGTAATTCGCAATAGTAGGGGAGGGCTCGTAAAATTTTTATTACCGGTAATTTGAGAGTAGTAAATTTTATCCGAAACAATGAAATAAAAATTGAAAGAAAATGTAATTGGTTTTAATAAAATTTTTATCGTAGTAATAACGTTAAAAAAATCAAATTTACCACAATGACACTGGAAATAAAATACCTTGGCTCGTGCAAAAAAATTAAAAATTATTAACTCTCACAAATACGACGCGGCGGAGCCGATAATTTGATAAAAAAAAAGCGTAAGCGCTTAAAATATAAAGATGAATAATCGCCGATGCAATTTGAGAGATTGCAGAGCCAACCCGTGCGCCTTTGTCAATGCGAGCGCAGTATGCAAAAATGCAAAATCGGCATTCCGTCGAGCGTGGTAACAAAGTAGCGAGCCGCGTTATTTCCGTGTGCGAAATTAACAACGCGTCGGGGATTTAGAGGCATAATGCGGTATTGATTAAACTATTCGCTGGGAGCTCGGCCTCGGCAAATATTTTGACACAGCAACGGATAAATTCCGGTGAAATTTTTCCTTTGTCCGTGCGTGCACGCGACCAATACAGTATCCAGCGCGATTTCTCACGCGTCCGCGTAATAATTATTAACGTGCGCGCGCGCGCGCGCGCGATACGAGTCGCGCAATTTCGCTCGCCAAATCGATAGCCAGCTAAATTCGTTCCTCGGGGACGTTGACGAAGCCGCCGCGCCTCGAACAACGGAGTTACCATCTCGCGCGGCTGTCGTGTCCGATCGGCTCGATCGAGATTCGCCCAAGGGGTTGCCCGGGACAGCTGCGCGGTTTTACGCGAGATGCATCGCGGTGCATCTGCCCGCCTCGGGCGCTTAACCAAACGCAATTTCGAGTGTACGTCGGTTCGCGCGACGCACACGCTTGCTCGCTCCTGACGTTTCCCTGTCGTTTTCCGCACTGGCGGTGCGAGTGTCAGGTATCGCCGCGACGTATTGCTCTTTAGATTTTGTCAGAGTATCGATTGTCTCCGTCGCGGTGACACGGGAGCGCGCGCACGATAAAATCGCGCTCCTCGAGGGCTGTAAATAATATTTGAAAAATTATGTAAATACCTTGGCCAGATGCGCGCGTATCTCTCGCTGTAAAATATTGCGACTAATCGCGTATTCGGTTACAGCTGGACTTACATCAACGAGATAACGAAACCGGTAGCCTCGACTCCTGGCATTCCGGGCACGTACCACTGACATTATTATAAGAAAGAATAAGCTATAGTGTTCGCTCGGTATCAATTATACTAAACGGTGTAAGAAGTCGGCGTATTTTAATCAAGACGAGCATTAGTCATTATTTGCAGCATTGCTAATGATCGCGGAATAAAAAAATCACGATCTCCGTGTATTTGAATACTTTTCGCGGAATTCCCCAACTTTTTAAGGAGCCTTGATAAGCGTCCTTTAACGCTACGACTAAAAGTAGGCATGGTTCAGGTGGAAAAACCGCGCTATTCTCGGAGCTTTACATTTTGCACGCGTAACGCTAGTTTTCCTGCTAGTCGCTGAGACGAAATCGTCACTGTTCTTATCGAACCGCCTTCTTTCAATTTGGCGCAGCGTCGATTGGTTTCGGCGAGAAATTAGAAAAAAGTCAAGCGAGCCATCCAATTTTCGAGTCGACGATGCGCTCGTAAAAATTACCTCGCAGCGTGATTTGCGATTCCGAGGCCCGTCCCCGCGCGGAATAGGAAAAAAATAACGGCGCCGCGAGGGAACGAGACGACGAGTATCCGCAAAGCGACTCCGCGTAGATGGGCCGGAGCGATATGGCGCGTTCGGCTCCGAAAAAACGGAACGGGCTAGAGGAGGTTCGATCCCGACGAAAGTGCTCCGTCGAGATTACACGAGTGCGCGCCGCGGCGGAGGCTTGGCAGTTTGTCGCTCGGAGTTATGCGGGCGCACTAACGTAAATATCCCCAAAGTCGAAGGCTCCGTAGCAGTAGAACGCGGAAAATGGAACGGGGCGGAAATCCTCGCGCAAGAGAGAGAGAGAGAGAGAAAGGGAAAACGGAGCCGTGAGCGAAGGAAGTTGGAGAGCTAGACCTCGTAAACAACTGTCGAACACAATCTCCTAATGCACGTAGCTTTTCTTTGGCTCCTTGGCTGTGATGGGTTAGCCGCCGGTAATGGGGAGTTATTCTCGAGAGGCGAGCGTCGGAACCGCTTCGCCGATATATAGGTTATCGATGTACACGCCAAAAGAAAGCATTGTCTAGTTCTTCTTCCTCCTTCCTTCCTTCTTTCCTTTATTTTCCGTGGGCTTTCTTTTTGTTGCGCCCGGTCTCGGGCTGTCGTCTGGCGACGGAGCCGCTCCTCGGACTCCGGTCCGTAAATCGCGCGACGTCGAGACGTTTTCTTATATGCGGGAGATACGCGAGAAGTGCCCCAAACCGATCGCTTATACGTGGAGTTGCGGAACCGTGAGGGGGGAAGCGGGGAATGGGGGACGAGATGCCGGTTTTTAGCGCCCGCGCGCGACTCGTGTCGTCGATCGCTACGTGGAAGGGCTGCGCCGAGACGCTTGGCAGCGAGGGATAAAAAATCTCATTCGTCGAGATGAGGAACTAATTTGATGGATTTCGATTAGCATTCGTTTCTGGACACTTTTTCTTTGTCCTTTCTCGTCGGTCCCTTGCCATTGAATGATGCATCTAAGACGCGCTGCGGCTTGACGTTTCAAGAGTGAGGCAGCGACTTGGACTCGGTAGCTAGCTATGCAAGAACTTTCGTCGTTCGACCGAACCTTAATGAGACAAGCTGTGGCTGCAAGGATGTAAACTCTGGATTGCAAGATGCTTAGGCGTGAGTCTGGGCATAAAGCCTTTTCCCCAGTCCGATAAGTGATCCAGCGCGTTTTCGCTCCTCTAATTCCCGACGCATTTTAATCATCGATTCTGGTGTGTTCTTTGTCGGTCTGATCTTTTTCGTGCGTTTGGTAACTAACTGTCATTAAGCGGACAACTAAGAGCAATAGAAAGGATATCGATTGACAATTGCCAATTTTTTTAAACATCGATCGTCCACGAGGTCTGCTACATTCTGGGATAATCGTATCTTTATTTTAAAATTTGATTCGTGATAACTTTATCTTTGTTACGCGCTCGAAGTCAGATAGTTTCGTGATTAAATAATTATAAAGTGCCAATCGTTGATACACAAAGTAATGATTTTTATTTAACGCGTTTATTCCTGTTAATATTATAATGATCATGCAATGAATATAAGAGCGTTGAGTGAAATGGAATTTGAATTTTTTAATCGCGTGATAAAGTCTATTATTATTTTTAATATTTAGGTTTAAAAAAATTTCTTTAAATTAATTAAAATTATTATCTTAATTATTATTAGGATTTATATATTATTAGCATATTAATGAAATTAAAAATTTGAAAGTTTCATTTTTACTATTACATAGTATAAATATTTTTCAGTAGTATTCGTATATTTTTAGGCCAATTAATATTGCAGAAAATCAATTAATATCTTACTTTGACCAGAAAAAATGAAAAGTAAATAAGAAATATTATTAACAGAACATAACATTTTTATCGCGTATTTTAATATTTAATTGTTCATTTTGTAAAACATTGAAAAATAGCCGTTCAATATTTTAAAATGTTTACGAAATAACAAAATTGTTATTTATTTTTAAATTATTGGAAAAATTACATATAGCAGATTTTAGAATAAATAAAAATTCGTGCAACTTTAAAAAATAAAAATCATTTATGAACTAACTTGTAAATAAATTTTACTTGGCGTGAAGGAACTCATAAAAAATCTATAAAAGTTACTGTGAATATATTTATGTTTGTTTGATTTTTAAACACTTTCATATGTTTATATTAAAATAATATTCGTAAAATTTTTTGCAGGATATAAAAATTTAGTTATGCTCACACATAATTCACTTCGTATTTGTTATAATAAACTATTTTTCATTATATTGAATATTTATTCCATAAATTGCTTTAATAATTTGAAATTTAGAATCATATTTATTGTGATTATTTAATAATTATTTCTTAATATTTTTTATAAGTCATAAAATATCTTTAATTAAAAATATTACGATTTTATTTTTATATTTAAAAGAATTTGTTAATATTGTTTTCGTAATATAAGCGAACTAATAAGAAACAGTTGGTACATGTTGTTTTTGGTATAAGAAGGCATAAGCAAAAGTAAATATAATAGTATCTTACAATTAATATTATTTCCACAAATGTCACATATTATTATTATTATTAATTAAGTTTTATCGTTCTTAACAGAATGTGATACAATAAATTATTGGTAATGTCTGCTCCATTGATTCATCGATATTACTAAAACAGTTTTACAAGTATTTACATGTTTTGTTATATTGAATATCTAATTTAATAATTCAGTAGATTAAGATAAGTTTGATAAATTATCGATATATACTAAATATGTTACTCTATAATAATTTTACATGTAATATAAGATAATTTGATATTGCAAAAAAGAATGTTCGGATTTTTAAACTTTTGCTTAGTTATAATCTTACAATAAATTGTCTGCAATAACTATCATTTTCCAATTTATTTTTGAATTTTGAAGACCTGATAAGATGCTTTCGTATAAATGTGTTTATTTTATATAAATCTTTCACGGTGACAGATGTATGATGTATAACTCTAAATTGAAAAATGAAGAAATGTCTTAGTTTTCGTTCGGTATGAAAGTTTTTTTTTAGTATATTTCATTAAGTATGAAAATAGCGAGTAGAACGTGATAAACAATATCAAATATATATATCTTAAAAAAGTGGGAGAAATTTTATAAAAAAAATTGGTGAACACTATTACACAGCTGACGTCTAAGCTATAAATTTCTGCAAATATATTTATCACTTCAAAAACGAACGTTTGTCGATAAATGAAAACTTAATGCACGTGCTATAATACATTAAGTTATACACGAGTATTCTTCAGCCGACATTTATAATCCATTTTATATTAGCAATGAAATGTTACGGTAGCAGTACTGATAAAGCGAAACGCTTGCGAATTTACCGCCCGATTTAACCATCACCTATACGACCCAGAGGCATCCATCCAGGCTGTAACGAAGACTGGAAACGCGGAACGCGCGCGCGCGCACACAGCCATACAAGATGTGCAAGTTAAACGTGAAACTTTCAGCCTCTATAAGCAAGTTGTGCAATGCTTTTTGGTAAACTATTTGAACTAGACTGGCGAAAGGAAGGAGTTTCCGCTTTGAAAACTCTCCTTTTGCGATTTTCTTTTTTCAGTCCTTCTAAATCGAGTATTGCCAAGTGCATCGCGAATTTTAAGCGCCAAGAAATTCAATCTTACCGTTCTAGCTTTATTTATCAACATTTGTGTATCTTTTTTATTAATCGCGTTGCAATAAAAGCGTGCTCGAACACGTATTTATATTGCTTGATAGGGGTGAGAAAATCAAAAGTTGATTTGCTGCTTCCCGTGTAAAACTACAATCCAATTTTGATTACTTTATTTTAAACTTGATCAGATAAGTGAAACATGAAATGGGAGTTTCAAGATAAAAATTTAATTAATGTAACGTGTATCAACATCTGCGGTTGAAAATTTTGCATTCACGATTGTAGCTTAAAGCTATTTCAGGTAAAATTGTCAGCTTTGCTTACAATCAATTTACCTCTTTTAATAGTTCGACATTGACTAGCATAAATACCACTTCCTAGAAACGCCTTTGCTATGACATCACGTCTTACACAACCGAGAGATGAAGGGCGCTTTTAGGGGCAATCGCAGTCGCTCGAAAGTTGATCTGGTTGCTCTTTTGTAGGCGCCTGTAAACGATCTTGTTCCATTTTACTTCTCTCATCAAATCTCGCTTAGGCGAACCCTTCGATATAAACGATAAGATCTTATTCGGGCAAATACAAGGCTTTCACCTTTGTCATGCCGAGAAATTGCTTCGAGAATAATAGCTTCTTCGTATGGGTATAAGGTGTACTATATATATAAAACCCGTCTGAAACTTCCTCAGGTTGTAAATGTCTTTCGAAAAGAATTTTATCTTTGGAGCATTATTTACATTAAATTATGTAATAAATTTATTATTGTGCCATTTTTTAGAAGTTATTGGATTGAACCAATTTTTATAATACGTACTTAAATATTTTAGAGTTATATTTTAAAGAAATTTTATTTTCTTTTTAATTTATAGTTATCCGTGTAATTTATAGCTTTGTTTTTCAAACAGTTTCATTCGAAAGTATAAGACTCAAACTAATATAAAATGATGATCAAAGCGCAGAAGTTTTATTTGTACGTATAAATACTGAGAAATTATTCTACAATCTATATGTTAATATAATTTACTGCGTCGTGACTTTAAATTCAGTTGAATCGTTGTGGTGAATATTCCTACAGATCAATACTAAATGTGACGAACAGATATCCTTGCTGTGTTATGAAACGTAAAATATATAAATTATTGAATTTGTCTAATATTCAAAATGTCGAGTAACAATCTTATAAATTTATTTCATTCGATAAAGTTAACGAATTGACACGCCGTTTTTTAAAATACTTATATTAAATTCTGGTTTTCTATATTAGTTTCAGAACACGATTATTGATTATTTATTGAATTTGAAATGCTCGGATAAAGCGGAGAATTAAAACTTTGTTTGTTTTTACATCGTGTTGGGGCTTTAGTTCTTATAATAGGTTATAAACACTCGCCGCACACGCGATAAACTTGGCGATTATTTAATTTTCGACTCAACCCATACCTAATCTACACTCACAATTGGTTGAGACACGCGATATTCAAAGGTATTGCGCAGTTTAGACTAATCGCGCTAAAAGTTCGTACACAACTTTTTCGTATTCATAATCTTATCAGAGTTATTAAAATTGCCGTAAATATCGTTATAATCAACGAGATTAAGCGTTACCTGTGGAATTTAGTAATTTTTACTCTCGGTAAATGGAAGATGTTTTCTTACTAACGGTTATTTATCCAAGTGCCTTTTCTATAAAAGAAAATACTCCCAGCATTTGAGTGCGATAAAATAAAAAATGAATATTTAAAATTATATTTAATGCTGAGAATATCAAATAAAATTTTTACGATGATAAATTCTTTTTGGAAAATATTTGCATACTCGCAACGAGAAACCTCGAATGCAGTTTCTATGCGTGCGTCGGCTTTTCAACAAATCAATTCGCAAAGTTAGTCGGCAACTTCACAAATACAAGGGTAATATTATTCGCAATATTGTACAATATTTACCAATACCCCAACGTCGGACGACGATCATTGTACTTTCAAAGAGTGTTTTCAAGGGGTCGTGGATGTTCGTACCGTAATTTCTTGCTTTCTCGGATGCACAAAGAGGGAATGAATTTCGTCTAGCCGAATGCCGGCTAGGATTTTTTGCAAACTAAAAAAAACCAGCGCAAATTGGAGCTGCTCTAATCGAGGCCACCGATACAACGGCTACGCCGAAAGAGAAAAGAGAGAATAATAGACAAACGAAGAAGCCACATGGCCTCCCCGACTATCCGCAGCTGGTCGCTCGGGCTGGCCATACGCTTATCATCCAAGTCCCTGGCAGCGAGCGGCCGAAAAGAAAGGACAGAGCTCGAGCGCCCACGCGGCCGTGGTATCTTTGCTCGGGGGCGGCGAGGGGTGGTCAGGGGTGGCCAAGGGCGAGGTCGTGAATGATCGCGAGCAGCCCTCAGCGACGTGACAATGGGTCCGCGCTTCCCGTGTCTATCTTGCTTGTCGGCGCAGCTGTTCTGTGCGTCCTGTAATGTATGCGCGTGTCAACGCGCTCGCCACTGAATATCGCGCGCGGGCGTGTGTGCGTTGCACTCTTAAGGAAGGATCACGTGACGACGTTCCTGGCCGGAGGGAAAGGACCGAACCCCAACAGCCGCGTCCGGCCTTTGATTCGATCTTCATTCTTTCGAACCTCTCTTGTTGTGTGCGCCCGCGCCTTCCTTTTTTCTCTTTACTCAGCGACTTGGCAAATGGCTTTATTGAAATGAGGAGAGGCTTGCGGTAACGGCCCGCATTTCGTCATGCGATTTTCTGTGCGCCGACGGAGACGTTACCCGAGAAGAGTACGAGCGAGAGGCCAAAGGGTGGCCTTCCAATTTAAACGTCGAGAGACGCCTCGTCTGATTTTCGAGAGAATGCAAGACCGAGAGAGCGGATTTCCTGTTTTGAGAATTAGTGGCCAAGGCCTCACGAAATTTCGTTTAACTGCTCCAACAAAGTTTTTCACAAACCGCGGCTCGTGCTTATAAAGTGCTTGTTGGTTTTTTTGAAAACTTTCGGCAATAGTAATCTCGAATGTGAACTAAAATAAATAAAAAACACGTCGATCAATTAGTCTCCTCGACACTCTTGTGCTTATATTTCTTTTTTAAGACTCAAACTTAATTACTAATAGCCAATCAGCATACGTTAATAGCTAAGTTTTTTGTCTTGAAAAATTCAGGTAGTATTTTTCACGATGTTATTTCAGAGATTAAAATACCGCGTATTAATTGATATTACTTATCAAATCTCAATTTAACAACTTAAGTTAAGGCAAGTGTGCACAAGAAATACATTAGAATTATTTATTTACTTCTATGTGTAGTGATACTTGATAAATCTAGTTTCAGTTTCCTCTTAGCTAATTCTCACTGATTACATCAACATAATAATCTTCAATAATTTATGAACGGGTGGTTGTAAAACATTCGTTTGATTTTTTATCAATATCTTGACATTTTTATCTACAATTAAACGCATGTTTAAATATACATTTAAATGTATTCCAATTGGATGCTATTTATTCTCGTAACTTTATATTTTTTCAGATGAATAAACAGCTGCGTTGTAACGTAAGCAGCTGTAGCATGTATTTATGTGTTTTATTACAGTTAAAAAATTGAATTATCCCAATGTAGACAGAGGAGACCTTTTTTATCTACACGCGAAACATTTGCTGTCAATTTACCTAAACTTTCTGAATTTCAATAAACTCAATACTATTTTCTTAAAAGGACGTTCATAGCTTCAATTGAACCCTTAAAGAGTCTTTATTTGACTAAGAAAATGAAAATGCGATTAAACGCTCTCGAGTCCATTAATCTTCCTCGTGAATTGTAACTAATTGGAATCGAACGGATCGAATCTGCTTTGGTTCAGGTAGCGCTAAATCGATATTTCTTTACAACGCTCTTGTAAGGGTTCATTTAGACGTCAATCTCTCTCTTCGAGTTATCGAAATTCTGTCACTGTGTTCGTTCGGTGCATCGTGAAAAATCGAATTAAATAGTTCTACCACGAATTCGCATATTTCCAATTAACGAAATCAATGCGCACGCTGGGCAAACTCCATCTATAATAGCGAATAATCCAGGTTTGCACAGCCAGGAGCCGTCGAATTTGCATTCTTCACCTTGTGATGTCTTGGCTTGGCGAGGGCCTCGCGTGCACGAGAATGGGGAGAGTCAGGTGTAGAGAATCAGCCGCTCGTTCGTTAATTCTTTCCCCTCGTTCTTTTTCTCCCTTTCGGCGATTGGAAAAGGCAAGAGAGAGAGAGAGAGAGGAAGAGAAGCCAAGCGCATATGCAAATGCGCGCCGAACAATAATTCGTCAAACTGGACCGCCCGCTGTCGAGACTAGAGCCTTCCAATAGAGGCGCGCGCGAACTTCGTCTCGGAGACGTGTCAATCGATCGATAATTCGATTGCCGAATAATGAGGGAAGGTCCCCTATGCAAATTTTTTCACGCCGACGAAGCTGCGGGAGCGTGAAAGAGAATGAAAGAGAGTGCGAAGCTTTCGTGGCGAGCGCTCACGAAGAAACTTGGTTGCGACACGTAACGGTCCCAAAATAATGCCCATTGTCGCGGCGTTCGGCTGATTTTTCGTTGAGCCGATCCACACAAGGTTCTCACTAATTAGAAAAAAGTTATAGCGTCGCCCTGGAAGATTTTTTCATTTGTCAAAATGCGTTCCGCTCTGGAAGGTGTTGAGTGAAAATACGCTCGCTACTCCACAGCGATTTGCACTTATTTTCTATTGTAATAACTGGTGCATAATGGTAGAAAAAAATTTCAAATTTAACGGGCTTAAAGACGTTGCATTGTAAAACTAATATTTAGCTTACGAATTATGATGGAAGTGTATCAGTGATTCTATACGTTTAAGAAGCTGTGAAAGCATAAAACTATCACCGGGTTATATTAAAAAGCGAACAATTTATCCACAGTTGTTACGTTCAAAACTATTTCCGAAGTTCGTAGGTTTATCTACAATATCCATCCTTTAAAAAAATTACATTTTTGTAAATTTAAAAGTTTGGCACAGCAAGAAATACAAAAATTACATCGCCACGTAGTTTTGAAGCAATGAATTTTAGAAACTCGGACTGCCGTTATCAACGCGTCACAGGTATTAATTACTCGTCCAGCTCGCTCGACTAATGACGTTCACACACGTACACAGTTACTTAAGTTGTACATCCGACGCCGCAAATTACAGACGTCGAAAGATCTCGCTCTCTTCCATTGTACAGAATTCTTTTAAAAGCACGTAATGCTCCTTTCACGTGGCGCCGGCTTACGCGGAAGGTATTCACACGAGAATATCACTCGGCGAGACGTCACAAATGGGATCGGAAGACGTCGTCCTAGGAACGTCCGAGGCGCAGGTGTAACGCGCGCCTCGAGATCGAGATCGAAGATCGGCCATTGCGATCGCGTTGCGGCCGCGTGCAATGGGAACTCGATTAGTGCAACGCGGGGCCCCGAGCGGCGACGAAAGTCGTTAGGCGCGTGCACCTGCGCGCGAAGGCCGCATGACCGATGGCACGCACCGCTCGCCTATGATACTCCCAACGCAATTACGGCCGAAAACGCCTCGCCGCTTTAATCTCCGACTCTCCGGGGCTGTAACATCCGACACGGCTGTAATGGTCTGGTGTTAAACGTCGCGACTTAGTGGCCCGATCTCCTGCCCCGAAATTATCCGGCTATTGTTTACCGCGGACCATGACTCGCCATTTTAAACGGATCGCGCGTGGCGAGAGGACCGAGGGACCGCGAGCTTCCACAAATTCTAGTTTAGCTCTCTATTTCCGTGTAATTATATGGTAACTAATATTTCCATAGGTATCCTTGCGTTTGTACGCTCTTCGGACGAGTGTTTCCGTCGGACGCTATGAAAATCACGTTCCGGGTTTTATTATTGTGCCAACAACGCCTGTAGAAAGTTGCTCACTGGTTTGTTCTACTGTTCGTCAATTACAAATATTCATTTGAGACGGGAAGAGTTCTGGAAATCACTTTGCGGATACATGCGCGGGTATATTTATCAAGCGAAGTACGTTTTGTTTGGCTAATTATACGCCGGCACAACTTTTGCCGCTTAAGCTTCCGCTGGAGTACGTTTGTTACTTTTAACATTCTTAAATCAACAATTCGTTGCGCTTCAAGTGACGGTAGAAGGTAAAATACGCGACGTCGTACGTTAGGCGAAGAGTCGTTTCGTGTTTATTATTTTTGCTCGATCCTTAGTTCTGTCCGGAAGGAAGAATGAGGGGACACTCGTGTAATTTATTGCTAGCAGAGATCGTCGACTGGACTTAACGGCGTCGAAGCAATCGTTGCTGGCGTGGACTAAGCGCCAGCAACGACGACTCGGGTAGAAACATCGCGCCGGCTCTCGAATGCTCCTTGATATTCCGAGCGGCAATTTGTCGTGTATTTTGTATTTTAAAATTTAAATGCACACTCGCGGGCCCTCCGCTCGCATTGTCCGCGCGAAAACCGCGAGAGCTTTTCCCTCGTCCTTATTCCTTCCCCGTCTTGCCGGGGCTCGGATTGGCCGTCGCCGCGAAGGAATATTTACCCCGTGTGTACGGCGGAGGCGTAGCGCATCACAATAGCCCCTGATGAATGCCGGTATACATTTACATGGGAAATGCTTCCTACTCTACTAGAGTCAGGGCGAGCGGCTGGGGCTGAGGGGAGGGGCTTCGAGCACACGCGATTGAGTTGGAGGCGAAGTGGTCCAGAAGACTGGAAGATCGTGAAAGGAATTTCACGTGGGCGCTATTTTCCCTCGGCGGGGAATCAGACGTGTTTGCCGCGCGAGCGAGGCTTGACATTCTGTATGCGAATTTGACGCTCCTCGAAGAATTCTGGTTATGCCGGCAACTCCGCCAACTTTCTTCTGCAGGCGTGCGTATGGAAATTTTCATCGAGCATAATGAGACTTTTAAATTATTGGCTCTTAACCGCACTCGCGTTCCTGTATATTTCGTTGTTGCTCAAAATATGTATTCAGCACCAAAACTCGCGAGACTCGGAACTGCGCTCGTTTGGGCTTCGGGCTACGAATTTTCCGAGTCATTTTAGATTTCAGTGCGTGCGTGCGTGCACGCGGCCGAACGATATTTTCATTCAGCGCCATTGCCGAGAATGCGCAAAATGCTTGGCTGATGCATCTTGACGGGATTCGATGCCCGTTGAAAGGCATTCAACTCGAACGTCTCCTTTTAATAATGAATACTGTGCAATTTGCTCGGAGAAAGAACAATGCCGTGTTATGCCGAAGCAAGACTTTTTAGTTAGTGTAACGCTCCAACGTTCTCGCGCACACTCGATGAATTAATTTTTCAACGAGAAAGTTAACAAACAGCTTTTGTTTAATTTGAAGAACCGAGCTGTCGCAAAGTGCAGTTACCGGAGTTCTTCCGACGCCACTGTGTACAATCCAAGTGCGAAAGCGACAATGCTGTTATTAAAAAGATAAATAACATCGCACCCAAAAGCGATCGTAATTGACGGCTCGATAAATCATAATCGTGGCTCGGCCCGTCGCAGATCGATTCCCCCCCCCATTCAGAAAGTTAAACCAATACGAGCCGCTATAAAAGGGAATTGAAATGAAAGTAAAAGAGCACTCGGTGTAATACTGGAGAAGGAAGTTCGTCGAGAAAAACAAGATCCATTGGTGCAGGGGTAGGGGTAGGGCCGGAGTTTATTAAACAAGATCTTAAGCTCTCGCTACTCCTGCAGCCGTCCTTTTAAAGCGACGAGAGCGCGTGGCACAGTTAAAGTCCCGACCTTGATAATAGTTTACGAAGGAGGCTGCGCATTGGTTCCGACGCCAAAGGCGGCTCGTCGAGTCTACCGGGGGTCAAAGCGAGGGCTGGCTTTATGTCCCGGAATTAATTAACCTACAACTCTCCAGTCGTATCTCTCTCTCTCTCTTCGGCTCTTCGCTCGCAATTTCGCTTCGTCCTGCTTCCCCCTTTCTATCTCTGTGCAGGGAAAAGAGCGAGACCGAGCGTCAACCACTTTATACTCCCAACTCTCACTCTCGAAACTCTATTACCCACTTTCTCCCGGCCTCGAGAGCTCGTTTGCAGCGACCGCCACCGCGCACTAACTCGGTGCGCGCGGCCGCGAGCTTTCGTTCCCGTAGTGTAGTTTAACTGCTTCCAACGCTCCGCATTGACATTCGCAAACTTTCACCCACAGCTTTCGCGATGCACATGGCAAGACAACTGGTTGGCACGTTGCTCGTTTCATCAACTGGCCAATTCCATTTCTCTTCAGCCTCTCTCTCTCTCTCTCTCTCCCACTCGCTTCTTCCTCTCGCCTATACGTAGATGTATGCAGCGCTCGCTCGTTCAGTTGCTGTCTACGTTCCGATGCAATTCGATCGTTTTGCTATTTAATGGATTTGCCGAGTTGGAAGTTACTCTGACTTGAATGGATAATGTGATTTCTGGTCGTACGTAGAAATGAAGTCGGAAATTTATGCTCTCATAAATTGGTTTTTACTTATGTCTATAAAACTAGCGAAAGAGGGGAGGAAGTAAAATGCCGTGACTCGTCATTATTTCAGTTTGCTTTTTAGCCAAATTAGGTTTATTTATTTTATCAAAGATCTGAAGTAAACTCGGTTATTAACGTAAATTACAGCAATACAAGCCTAAAATACGCCCGTTATTATCTTTTAATTAGTAATTGCATAATAAAACATTTTTTACTACTACAGAATCATAAATACACGATCAAATTTAAAATATCGACCTTGTGTTTATCATAAATTTAAGAATACTCTCGGGATAATTTATTTAAACGAGCCCAAGAGCAATAAATTATAAGTAATTTATCGCAAAATTATAATTTCTCCGAGATACTTTTATTTGGCGCGTCCTATAACAGTATGCTGAGTTCATAAATGACGTATATAAATTGGCTATTGAATAAAATCTTAAGAAATTAGATTAGTTTTTCTGCAGATGTGAGCGAAAACTACAAACAAACCAACATTATTGACTAAGCCAACGCAAAGGCAGTGCCCCGATAAAAATTCATTAATTTTTGTCTCAGACTCGGCTATGGAGATTCGCATAATTGATTCATGCAACGAAGCTCTCAATTAATTCAGCTCGCCTTAAATCAATAGTCTTTGTCAGCACCGTCGTCCAGGTTGGGTTATTTAGGCTAATTCGGTGTCCCACGGTCTGACAAGCATCGCTACATATTCGATTCAGATTAGCCCCGTCGCGGGTGAGTCGACAAAAGAGCAATCGAGAAAGCGATGCCGCCCAGCCCCGGTGGCTCCATCGACGAGTCAGGACTCTCGGGAGGAGGACATTCGTCTTGTTGTCTCTCCCGTGGAGTGCGGAGAGACCCAAGAGATCCATTTCGTATCCTGTCACTTCAGAATCGCCCGGTGAAATCCATTTGACGACGTTGAACCTCACTTTCTCCTCTCTCTCTCTCTCTCTCTCTTTCTGTCTCTTGGTCTATTCTGTGGTTTGCATGTTTATTTGGCCGCGATTTCAAACATAAATTTGACTGTTTTCAAATAGTCTCTCGATTTGAAATCAGATAATGCATGCACAACATCTACAAAGGTGAAGCGAGAGCGAAAAGACGCGAGTAAATCCGCTTCCGGAACTTTCGGTGCGGTTTTCTTTATTTACGAATGGTTGAAATGTGTAAAGTATCGTATTCAACTGACAAAGACAGAAAAGCATTTTTGCGTTGCTTCTCTGCTTTTTCGGCATTCTTTTTTTATTTATTTACTTCAGATTCTCCTGTCAACTTTTACGTTTCTTATCTGAATGTCACCAGAAGAGGGAGAAAAGTACAAAAACAGGCGCACTGATACGACTATCTCGTAATACGTGAAAAGTTTGTGGATTACTTATGCGAATATTGAGTTCCGTTGCTTCCAGTATACACTACATGCGCATACACCCACACACACACATGCATATATAAAAGTTTCAAAATGAATGTTTCATGCGAACTTACCCTTCTTCAAACAGAAATTTTGTAAAATTAATGTAGAAGAATTTTAATAAGCTGATATTAACTTTCACAAAATTTTTAATCTTCTGCTTTATTTCGTTAAACATAACAAAATATGAAATTCTTAGTGCACCGCAAAGTATTTATAGCTTATAAACATTTTCACTTTTGTAATTTTTATAGTATATACTCACGCAATAATTAATAAAATTACAACAGAGCAGTAGAAATCAATTATTCTGTTTAAAAGAAATAGAACTATTTTTTTTATTTTGTACGCTTACACTTTCCCTATCATTTATTCTGAAACTATAAAAAAAAAGTTTACGATGGTAAAATTTTTAATATTCATCAAAATTATTTAAATTTTATTCACATCACATCCTGAGCAATGAAGTTGTTTAGGAAAGTTAAAAAGTAAAGCCTTAAAATATTATAGAAGGTAATTTAATATATTTCCTTTACTCAGAGGTAATAGTATAAAATGAGTTATTCATTGTATTAAATTAGTGTGAACCTTTATATTTTTTTGTTAAAAGTATCCAATGTTTTTTTTAATATCTTGATTTAAGGATTAAGCAGTGAAATAAATAAAATTTGTATTACATGTATGCAAGTGTTCGCGAGCATGCGAGTATAAGGATGCGATATTATTTCAGTAAATATATTTTAGCAGTAATACAAAGAAGGCCAAAAAATTATATATACAATGTATAGATTTGCAAGTATGATAACCTGAAATATTAATGAATCTAGTACCTGTATAGCTAAAGAATAAAGTTGTTCATCTTAAAGAATGAATTTGTATTCAATATTATTGCAAAATTTTATTTAAAAAATCTCTTATTATTACCTTCGCATCGAGAGAAGGATGAGCTCTAGGTCTAAACGTTGCGAACATCTCTAATTGATTATTTCTTTTTTAATAGTAAAATTCTATTTTCTGCTCAAAAAGTAAATATTCATTGTGCAACTACAGCTGTGCGGTGTATATCGGTGTATGCGCTAAACTAAGTAACCCTCTAATTTAGAAGGAGCTTATTAATTTTTCGAGTGTTTGCTTTCCTTCCGACGTAATTCGCTTGACACTGACTTTTCCTTCTGCAAAGCCAGGACCGTGAAATGAGCTCGTGTTTTCGCTTCCCCTCCTCCCATCCGAACCGAAAATTCATTCCAAATGCTTGTTTATCCAAGAAAAAGTATATCTTTGCTCTCGCTGCCCGTCCCTCGAAGGTGTTGCGCGTTTGAATTTTAAAAGCCTAACAGCTTGTTAGCGGCACGCGTATCTCCATACATTTGCACCCGTTACGTCGTCCCGCGTCCATGTATACACGAGTGCGGAGGGGCGTGAGTCGCGATAAGTGCGCGTCCCCGAGTTCTAATATTTAGGCAGCGCATCGCTTACTCGTCCTCGACTGTGCACACACGATCTTAGCGAGTCAGTGCTTAACGGCTAAAGCCCTTACCTGTCTGATATTTAGTTGCTGAGTCGACCGTTTGCGCAAATTCGCTCGACACATGGGCAAACAACCGAAGCACACACATCGCGACTGTGAACGTGAACGGGAAATGGGAAATGACTGTGCCGACAAACACGTGACGCGAAATAAAGAAACCGTGCGTGCGTGCGTGCGTGCACACGTCCCTATATCTTCTTTTTTCGATTCGTGCTCGAAGAGACACCCACACGCCCTAGGGTGACACCCCGTAGCGGGAAACACGGTGCACCCTTATCGGAAAAAATAACGCCCAATCAGAAGCGGGTCGAGGGGACCAAGCGAAGGGGGGAAACACACGTAACGCATGCATCGTCCTCGACGTCGACTAGTCCCCCTCGCCCTCTCTATCTTTTTCTCCCTTGTACGCGTCTCTGGAATTCTCTGCGCTCCATTGCCATGACAACCCTGTCGTCCTTGTCGTCCTCGCCGTCGTCTTCGACTCCACACTCTTCTTCGCGTGTTGGGGTTGCGGGCATCAGGATCGCGCGCACGTGTGTGAGTGTCCCTCAAATCTAACTAAATCGCACGCGCGAGTCCTCGAGGATTGCGAAACGCTGAAGATGAAAATGCGATTACGCGCGACACTTTTCCTTATTTTCGGCGACTACCGAGATCAAAAGCAATCACTGCCTTAATTCAATTGAGTTTTAGTTGAGTGTTGGTTTTTCCTTGTCTCATATGTTGGTTAAATTTTTGCGCGCGATCTGTGTGTGTAAAGTCACCTGTTACACACGGAGAAGAGGATAAGCCGATTCCTTTATTTAAAGTCCCAATGGTTCTATTGTTGTGTTTATTTTATTTTCAGTCCCTCGAATTCTGTCTCAGACAATTTACTCTACGCATAATGCTGTGCTTGCAATTTTATGTAAAATCAAGTCCCCACCTATTATTTAATAATTAACTTTTGGTTCGAATATATTATTGATAATTAAGAAGGTAAATGATATTTTAGTCAATAGAATAAATATTATCACAAAGGAAAAAGTTCTTTTAGTTGAAAAGATCGAATGCATTACGATAGAATTTAAATATAACATATTGTTAAAAAAAGTTTTCAGCAAGACTTCATTTTATACATTTTACTGAAGTGTAAATTTCAAAAAAATTATTTACATATTTAAATGATATTTATCCAATTCATCAAATTTTATTCATTTCGAATCATGATTACTTATACATACAATGCATAAATAAGAAATATATATTATCGCTATAAAAATACTGAAATATGCAAGACACATATTTACATATGCATACAAATACGTAAAACAAAAACTGTCTAATTTATTTAATAAATATAAATATAATTCCGAATCTGTTATTGTTAGCAAATAATATAAATTCTCAATAATTTTATTATTTAATAATTAATTTAACATTAGATGTATTGATAAATTATGCAGTAAACTAAATCACATGATCGCAAATGAAACATATATTGCAATAATAATGATAAACATTTTTATTTAATAGATTTAACATTTAGTTCATATATAAAACATGATATTTTAGTACTATAAAAACGATTATATCAAGTATAAAAACACAATTTTCCTTTTCAAGTAAAAAAACTATGAAATTTTTTTTTTCCTTTAAAAATAAACACCTGTTGATAAATATTTATTAACGAGTTCCAATTAAGATATCAGATTATTTAAAATTATTAAAATTTTTTAGATTTTCTAAAATAATTAATATTTGTTTTAGTAATAAATATATATAATATTCAAAATTGAATGATTTAAAAATATTTATGAATTGAAGTGCGTGAAAACTTGTAACACTAATTTCATTGCTTTTCATTTGTATTTTGAAACTTAAATTTTAGTGTAAAAAGTATATTATTTAGTTTATTTATTTTTATTAAATTTTTAAATCACAATTTATTCTTTAAAACTGTTTAGATATTTTTACGATTTATTTGACAATAAATTGAAATTTTACGACTGTAATGTTTTTAAAATATCTTTCAAAAACTTCTTCGAAAAATAGTTTTTTGCGTTCGCTTATTGACTAAAAATTATGTACGTGATTATAGTTCATTGAATAATTGAGTAAACTCTGTTCGAGTTAAAGTTGCGTAAATTTTGCTAATTATAAGTAACTAAAATATTTAACTGTGTTCTGCTCTACTATAAGTAAATTTCACCGTCAAATAATTTTATATAATTTTTTTTTAGATTGTATTCTGAACGCATGGCATTGGAATATATTAAAATGCGACATTAACTTTCTGAATATATTTCTATATAAATTTTATTGGAAACATTAAAATCTTAAAACAAAGCATATTATTCGTTTTATTTAAAAATCTTGTTATTTTCTCAGAAAAAAGAACAGAACGCTTCGAAGATATTATCTCGACTAATTTGTTGAATCGATTAAATTCTTAATTTTGCTGTAATTTTATTTTCACACAACTAGCGCACGATAAATATCTATTTATATAAATCGGCATCGATATGAAATAACTCCACTATTAAAGGCAATTACCAAACCTAATGATAAAGAGAAGGTAAATTGTAAATTCAATTCGTTTATCCGAAAATACGTGACTTTCGAATTCTTGCGAATGTTAAGATTGATTAGTGAGTTCACTCGTGGCACATAACTGCAAGTCGATCAGGCGTCGAGTTGACCTGGCGCCATTAATCTGTAATTTATCGCGAGGGAGGATTTAGGGATGCGTTGAACTTGAAAGAAAATAAATTCCAAGACGAGATAGACATGACACGGCAGATAAGAGGAAATGTGTAGCGGCTATATATTGCGACAAGTCTCGGAGAGAAGAAGCTCTTAGGCGACACGTCTGCCATTGAAAATAGAACTTCTATCGCTTATGATTGATACGTCTGTCGGGTGAATATCGTTTATTAAGTGATATTTGTTTCTCGGAATATGAAAGCATCATTTTTCAAAAGTTGGGATAACTTTTGCAACGAGAATATTCCACGGCTTTTTTCAATGTCTCATTTTTTACATACATTTTAATCATTTCGCTTACCATTGTAGTACTGTACTCAATACCGATATCTCTTCAACCTTTCTTTGTGTCTTGTATAAATATTTTTTTTTTATAAATGCTTTTAAAAATAAATCGATGAAAAAACCATATGATAAACAGAATGTTCCTTTATTATAAAATTTTCCTATGAAAGTTGACAATATTCTTTTATAAGTTATTGCAGAATTTTTAAGATACGTTTTAGTTGAGAAAAAAAATGATATAATTATAAGAGTTTTGACTGCATCATAAAAAATTCGCAAATAAAATGTTATTTCTCAAAATTTAGGATAGAACCATTTTAAATAATTACAATTCAATAAATTTTAATATTTATATTGTTTATTAGTAATTGTGTAAGGTTTCATGTTACTATATATATATATATATATATATAAATATATGTAACAATCATACTGGTTATTTTACAATTCTTTAAAGAATGAGAAAAAATATCGCATTCATCAAAAAAAGATAATTCAAGAGAATAATTTTTTAATATCACTGTACTATGTATATGATTATTGGAAAAACGGAAAACTAATTTAGCTGTTCGGCAAGACTAAAATAGGGGAAAATTGGGGCTGCAAAAGCGGGGAAAGAAAAATGCTGAACGAACAATAGTAAATAAGAAGTTTTTGCCTTTCACATGTGCACACTAGTCGTGACTGTAAATAAGCTTGCCAAGTGACTGCAAGCGAAAGACTGAAGGCGCGCGCAAAAATTCAAGGCCATCACCACGCGCACACTCCTTGAACTCTCATGTGATATCCCGACACTTTTGCCTGGATTAAGGGGACAAATTCTCACGAGGATCTTATTCCCGCGACGAGTCGATCTACTCGATTCCATTTGGAAAAAAGAGAATTTCACGATCTCGCGTTCTCGTTTAAGTACGTATCGGTGCTCTCTTTTTTTCTCTATCCGCCCTCTCTTCCTTCATCTCGTGGCGCGGATTCGAAGTCAGCGACGCAGCAGAATCCCCGTTGACTGTGATGCGCTGATGAAAATGGAAATTTTGTCTTTACATCTGTTCCTTTGCCTCAATTCCATGATTTCTTTCTCCCAGGCCTCGGCGCTCGGTGTAACACACAAGAATGTAACTCAAAATAAACTATAAACAAAAATAAATAAAAACATAAGCGTAAACAAAACAGGGCGGCGAGAAATAAAAATAATGAAAATATAAAATATAAAGTATAAAGCATAAAATAAAATAAATTAATTTTTCAGCGAGAGAAACTTGAATTTCAAAGGAAACTCGACGATAATTCTGGAATAAATAGTCGATTATGTATTTTATAAACAATACTTTTTACGAGCGCACTCGCGTATTTATTTATTCAACATCAGATGATGCATTAAATTCTTTAATCTCTAAGACGTGTATAATGATATTAATCGGGTCTCAACTATCGTTGACAATTCCTATTCGAAGACTATGGTTCTTTTTTTAATGTTACTAAAAGTATCTACACTTCTTCATGTCTCAACAAAAATAAAAATACCTGTATAATTTGACGATTAATGAATCTTCGGTTACATTCTATCGCTTTCATGTGCATCTATTTCATAACAAGTGTATCCTCTTTCACATGTAACGTTTAAAAAAAATCTATTAACGCTCAGTCAATGCAATAGACACGAAATGGAGCTCTTAAACCAAACGATACCGATAACAACGCTAGCAGTATTTTTATAAAATAAATGACCGTCGCTTGCATCATCACAATCAGATTAATTTCGCGTTGAATTTTATTTCTCCCGACTCCACCGGCTAAAATCTATAGAGAAATTCTAATCCAAAGAGTAGAGTAGGAGAGAAAGTAAAAGGGATGAAGTATTCGTCCACTCCATTTCTATCTCTGCTTTTCTCTCTGACACTGCGTATCTACTCTCATGCCAAAGTCCTTTTGCTCGTTCCGGGCACTTGCCATAACCGAAGGCTCCGGAAAACATACGATACACTCTCGCATGGTTTACGTTTCGTCGTGAAGGGGGTGGAGTGAGTTGGATGGTCGGTAACAATGCCGGATAAGAAGTTGGAGTTCGAGGATTGAAGATCCTGGATACGGAGAGGAGTAGAATGAGGGACAAGAAAGACGGCGGAGTTGGAGGGTGGTTGGAAAAGGGTGTACACATTGGTTCGGGCTTATATTTATAGAGGAAAATAGAAAGAATTCAGATCATGGGATGTGCTGCTGCTGCTGCTGCTGCTGCTGTTGCTGCTTCGGGGTACCAATGTCACTACTCGCGCGCAAAAGAAAAAATGAACGGGGGAGACAGAGATAGAGAGCACACCAAGTATAAAGAAACGCAGGAAAAAGGGTCGTGGTATATAGTTGTAGAAAAGCGAAAGAGTAGGAGAGAAATAGAGGTGCGCAGATACGACGGGATGAAGGGGGGGGGCTGTCCTCAGTATACGAGAATGGAATCAATACGTGGAACGCCAAGTGTGCGCTTTGCTCCACATGCATGTGTTTCCATGGGGCGTCTAAATATACATCGAGAGAGAGAGAGAGAGAGAGAGGCTCCCCTACTTCGGGGAAGGGGAGAGGCGAGGGCGGGTTCCATCTCCCTGGGCACACCCTCAAGATATATACGAAAGTGAGAGAGACGAGAGGTTGTGAGCAAGCAGCAACTACGCTATGCTGATGCGAATTTTCGAGAGAGGAATATTTCCCTTTCAAATTTTTGCAAGATAGGCTTTCGTACATTCTCTCCTTCCTCTCTTCCTTCTCTCTTTCGTTCGTTTTCACTCCCTCCTTTTGTACCTGCTCCTCTTTATTTTTTATTTTATACTTAATATAAAGCTAAGAATTCACAAAATATTCGCCAAGAATAAGGGCATAAGGTATTACGCGATGTTTTACATATTAAACTGTATTCTTGTCAATATTTTAGTTTTTAAATATTCGTTATCTGTGCTTCGTTAAACAAAAGTAGTAAGAGACAGCAGTTTTGGAATCGTCACTGTTGTACGGTAATTTTTCAAAACTCGCGCGTCAAAAATATTTATTAACAATAATAAAAATAATTACACGGGATATTATCGAAAAAAATATTTTCAATTTTCGAAAGAAAGATGAATACAATGTGTGTTCTCTAATGTAAGACCCGTACGAATTTAATTCGACAAAATATTTTCTGAAAGATTCATTTTTAAATTTTATTTTTATTTCTGTCAGTTAAGATCGACACTTTTAGATTGTCACAATTATACTCGATATAGTTTATTAAGGATATTTCAAGAATTGCTGTACGAGTTTGATAAACAAATGCAATGCAACGATCAAAAAAGATGCATTGCAGTAGCTAATTTATATTGAAACTGTCGTTATAAATTAATTACATTCGATACTCGGACGAATAATTAAAGTTTGAAACGATGTATTTTCACGAGCCCCGTTGTATAATATGATTGAAAGTTTGAAATAAAAAAAGTGCATCGTTTATGAACTTTGCCGGTCGTTTTACCTACTTCCTGTTCGTGACATTATTCCGAGTAATACGGCGGTTAACAAGTGGCTGCGCGCGAACATAGCGAATCAGGAATGAGTGCGCAGAAGAGAGATAGAAAGTGGGAGGTATCACTGAGAGAAAGCAAGAGAAAGGGAGTAAAAGAAAAAAAAAAGGAGTAAGAAAAAAGTCTCTTATCACCCACTTTCTCGCTCTCTCTTTCATTCGCGTTCCCTAGGAATGAGCGAGAGTAGCACAGCTGATGTAATTTGATTCCCCTAGAAAGTGTAGAGAAGAAGCGCCCGAGGCTCCATGACCTACCCTTACACATTAATTATAAGGGGAATCTCGGTGAGATTCCTCTACCCCTACTTTGCCTCATTTTCTCTCTCGTTTCGCCTAGTTGGCCGCGTCGCGCCGCTCTGC